>CM042697.1:62650582-67450582 GCA_023614405.1 Avena insularis
AAAATAGTTGTAATAGTTGAAGCTGGTGGGCGACAACCATGAAGAAGCGTCATTGACCTTGATGCTATGCGGTGATGATGGAGATCATGTTCGTGCTTGAAGATGGAGATCGGAAGCACAAAGAAGAAAGTCCATATCATATCACATATTATGAATTGCATGTGATGTTAATCCTTTATGCATCTTGTATTGCTTAGTAGACGACGGTAGCATTATAAGATGATCCCTCATGCACATAAATTTCAAGTTCTAAAGTGTTCACCCTTAGTATGCACCGTTGCCAAAGCTTGCTTGAGCACCACGTGATGATCGGGTGTCTTTGATTCCATGGTGAATACAACGTAAGCAAGCCAGATTTGCTTATGCGGTAGCTAAGGTTTGATCTTGTGAGCCTAGCATGTACAGACATGGCCTCAGGAACACGGATTACCGAAAGGTAGAGCATGAGTCATATAGTAGATATGATGAACATGTTGATTGTTCGCCATTGAAGCTACATCAACTCTCGTGATGATCGGTTTTGATGTGGTGGATTTGGTTCGTGTGATCACTAAAACAATGTGAGGGATGTTGTTTTGAGTGGGAGTTCACCTAGATTAATTTAATTATTAATTAGAACTCAATTTATCATAAAATAAATCAAAGTGAATTTGCATAGTTGTTGTAGTCATTGGCATCCGTTTACCACCTTGCGCTTAGTTATAATTGAGATGATAGAACTATAGAATTCTGGTTAGTTACTTTACGAACTGGTATCGTATTGTTTTGAAGTGTTAATCTAAAGTTTAAAGTCCTATTGCAAACTTTCAGTAAGTTCCGGTTACTCCATGAAGTTTAATAATTGGTATTAAAACAAGAGTGACAATTCCAAAGTGTTAGTGTTTGAGTATCATGTTTGTCTCCATGATTCTTGATATTCAAAGGATTGTCTTAATATCAAGGTTATCTAGGATCTGAAAGAGTTGTTTCAGAAACCATGATGTGTGGAAGATATTGTGATATCTAAAATGAAGTTTTGGTTACAACATGATAGAGTATAATATGGCAAAGTCATGTTCTCATGTTTGATGAGAATTTGCAAAAGGTTGGAGACACTAGTTGTCCTAATCTTCCAAAAGGTTTTGGAGAGCAACATTATACTCGCGATTCACTGTTACAAGCTAAAAGTAGCTAGATCATGGATAAGTCCATGATGGAGGTGAATATTTGATGTAGGTAAAATGTTTACTACACCAAGAGTTAACTAAAGAAAGGAATTTGAAAGAACACCAAACATTTGATAATGGTGATCTACTTCAAAGTGCAAGTCCAAAGACATTGGTATTTAACTATACAAGCTTTGGACTATGTGTCATATGTATGACTCCACTATTGATGTTGATAGATTCTTTCAAACAGAAATACTGAAAGAGAATCTCATAATTATGTGGCAGAAAAGAAAAGACTAGAATTGTTCAGCTTAAAGTATATAGATGATATACATGTTATGGCTATATTCTTTGCTTATTAAAACAATGTGGTTCTTAAGTATTTGATACTGAATTTGTTGGTGTGAATCGTCATACGAAACAACACAATTCATGAACTACAATGGCCTAAGTAACTAGCAAAAGAATAGGTGATGATGTTCATCGAGAACAAATAAAGGGTTATTTTGTTGCTCGTTAAACATCAACGCTTGCCTTCAAGATTTGTTTTATCGGGTATTATGAGAACAAAAGGGTTGTTCAAATAATTGCCGTAATCCATAAAAGATGGATGATTCACAAATCTCATTGGAGAAATCACATCCATAAAACTAGTGCTAAAATTGTCGAAAGACAAATTGATTGAAAGATCACTTAGGAAGTGACATCGCCGTTTAAATTATATTGGAAAGAAAACATGAAGAAACTCCATGTGGATGGAATTTTGGAGTCTTTTGATTTTGATCAAATGACGTTTGTGAAACTTTCCTAGAGATAATTAAAACTTCGTTCATAGGCCAAAAGGGAACGAAAGACTAGCTTATTGGAACTTGTGCATATTGTTGTACGAACTCCATTATGTGTAGTCAAGAGCGATGGATTTCAACTTCATATGCTTTCTCCGAAAATTTGAGTGAATATGTGAATATTTACTTAATAAGGATGAAGTGTGAAATATTTGAAAAGTTCGAAAGATTTTCAAGATGAAGTGCAAAATCATTGTAACAAGAATATAAATAGTTTATGATAAGATCATAAAGGAAGATATTTAAAGTTACAAGTTTAGCATAATACCTAAGATTTAAGGAATCGGTCCGTGGATTTGCATTTCCCGAAACACCATAAGAGTATGGAGCGTTCGAGATATGTAATTGAACCTTGTTTGACATGGTAAGATCGAAGGTATAATTCATAAAACTGCTATTATATTTTAAAGATTAAAAGCTTTAGAGACTACCGTTTTCCACTAAAAGAGCTCCATCATAATCCGCTGAAATGACACCATATAAGGTTATGGTTTGGGATAAAACCCAAGTAGTCCTTTCTTAAACATTGGTATGCTATGCATAAGAAAGATGTGTGCAACCAAAGTCGGATGAACCTGTCTTTGTATAAATGTTAAGTATTCCTCCATAAACACCGGAGACAAAAGTGTTTGTCGCTTAGAGCGCCAAGTTTCTTTGAGAAGGAATTTTTCGTGAAAAGTTAAGTGGGAGGACAATAGAACTTTGATAAGGTTAAAGGAACCTTAGCTATATGTGCAGAGTTGCGCAGCACCGAAAAGTGTTCCGGAGGCAGCAACAATGCTCATGGCTCACGTACTTCAAAGGTTGTGGTCACGGAGATCCAAGTTCCTATTGAAACAAGTAGGTCGGATAAACAATCAAATACCAAGATTTGAGGGTTGAATCATTATTTGAGAATAATGAACAGACTACATGCAAAGAAGCGATGATGGGCCCTGACTCCGTCAAATGGTTTGAAGCCATAAAATCCGTGATAGTTCCATACACGAGAAATCAAGTTTTTGAACTTGAAGGACCCTCAAGAAAGGTGTAAGACCTTGCAGTTGTGTTTGGATCTATAAAGAAGTAGACATGGATGTTTCACATCTATAAAATAGTCGACATGTTGGGAAAGAGTTCACAACAATGTTCAAAGGTTGTATATGACAAGATTTGATCTTTCATAGCGATTTTTAGTCTAGACGGATTAATGTAGCAACCACTACATATAATTTGTTATGTGGTAGTAGAATAAACAAAACAAGTTCTTCTAATAGAATGGTTACCTAGGACGTGTGCATGACACGGTCCAAAGGGTTTTGTTAATTCAAAGGATGCTAAAAGCATATGCAAACTTCAATGGTTGAAGTAAGCATAGCGGAGTTGGAATCTTCACTATGATGAAACTGTTAAAAGAGTTTAATTTCATCGGAGACAATGAAGATGCTTGCATTTGCAAGAAATTAAGTGGGAGCGCTAAGACATGTTTCTAATACATTATGTGGAAGACATATTGTTGATTGGAAATAATGTATCTTTTATTAACACATATTAAGAATTTCATCCCGATGAAAGACTTAGGCAAAACCCAAATATTTGGCATCAATAGATGCTAATATGGTTGTGCCAAAAGTACATAGACGAGATATTGAATGAGTTCAATATAGAAACTACAAGAAAGGTTCTTGTTGCACAGAAAGGATTGAAAGAAGTTCAATGTTGATGATATATTCAAGTGTATTGACATTTGGTAAGTGAAACAAAGATTCAAGTATAGATTGATACTTGATGTATGAAATCACAAAGAGTATTTATATCAATCATACTGTGATATGTACAAATCCAGATATGTCCTATGCTCTAAATGTTGTGAGCATATACCAGAATGATTTGTAAGATGATCATTGGACAATAGTAAGGATATTCTTATGATCTTTTGGAAGAACTAAGAGTATATTATTTGTAGAAGTGACAAATAGATGGTTAGTTCATTGTAAAAGTACTACATTGATACTAGTTTTATCACAAAGTACAAATTTAGTTTATCTCAATCTAAACTAAGGGTGGCACAATATAATGGAAAGTGAGTTCCATAATGGATTTGGATGAGTTCCAAAATTAAGACATTGTGACAGATACTTCAACAAAAGGCTAAGTATATGACTGCTATTATAGCAGCAAAAGAGGGCATTTGTGTCAAGTAGTTTGTTATCAAACTAGGTGTAGTTCACAGCGGGATAATACTATGAAGATATATTGTGCGACAATATTATCAACATGTTTTACCCCCAAAGAACTAAAGGTCACACCGAAAGACCAAATCATACAAAGCCATCTCATTAGAGAATGAGTGATGCGTAGAGACGCAAAGACATGCAATTACACACGGACCTGGAAGTGTCAGATCCGGAGATCAGTTAACCACTAGCAATCGTGTACATACAACACCAGAAAGCCATAGGTGTTGAAAACACAAAGGTTTGAAACTAGATTATTGACTCTAGTGCAAGTGGGAGACTGTTGGAGATATGCCCAAGAGGCAATAATAAAGTAGGTTATTATCATATCTTCATACTTATGATAAATGTTTACATTCATGCTATAATAGTATTAACAAGGAAACCATTAATACTTGTGTGATTTGTAAACTTAATTTGAAGTCCCTAGTATAGCCTCTATACTTCACTAGCTTGTTGGTTGATTGATGATTGTGGTTTCCATATCATGAACATTAAGATGTTATCAACAACAAGATCATATCGTTAGGAGAATGATATGGTGGACATACTCCTATAGATAAGCGTAGCCTAAAGATCAAGTCATTTCAATAGTTCAATTGCTATATGCTTTCTGATACATAGTAACCTAATTCCTTCGACCATGAGATCATGCATATCACCTTTACCGGATGGATGCTTTGATGTCATCAAACACCACACCGTAACAGGTGGCTATAAAGGTGGCATTGAGTGTTGGAAAGTATTGGTTGAAACACATGGATCAAGAGTGGGATTTGTCCATCCACATGACGGATAGATATTCTCTGGGCCCTCTCGGTGAAATGTCATCCAATTAGCTTGCAAGCATGTGACTTGGTCACAAGGGATCACATATCACGGGAACGAGTAAAGAGTACTTATCGATGTGAGGTTGAACTAGGTATGCAGAGATACCGACGATCATAGCCTCGGATAAGTAACATATCATGAGACAAAGGGAAATTGGTATCATATGTAAGTGGTTCATTCGATCGCAAAGTAATCGTAGAAATATGTGGGAGCCATATGAATTTCCAGATTCCTCTATTGGTTATTGTTCGGAGAAGTGTCTCGATCATGTCCGCATAATTCACGAACCGTAGGGAGACACATAAGGATTGACGTTGTTTGAGTAGTTAAGGTATTATGAGAAAGAGACCGAATGTTGTAATGAGTCACGGATGGTATCCGGGATATCACGAGCAGATCCGGAAAGGTCCGGAGAATAAGATTCATATAAGGAAAGTCCGTTTGAGTTGGGGAATGGTTCCGTGTTTTCATGGAACATTCTAGAAGGTCCCGGAATGTCCGCACTCGGAGGAGGTACATGAATGTGTCATTGCATGTTGGAATGATTGCATCATATACTAAGTGTATTCGCTGTCCGAAATAAAGGATTTATTTAAATCCTAAATTGAAAAAGTCAAACGGCTAGTTTGAAAGTCAAACGGCAAGTTTTTGGAAAGTGGAAAGAGGAGGAAAAGAGGAGGCCGAGTTGGGGAGGGATTCCTCCTCCCCAAGCCGGCGCCCCACTCCAAGGCCGAGTTGGGGAGGGACTCCACTCCCTCCCCTTGGCCGGCCAGCCCTCCCACCTATATAAGGAGGGCAGGGCTCCTCCTAGCACACAAGTTCCTATCCTCTAAACTAAACCCTAGACCTAAACCCCGGTTTAGAGCTATTTTCGGTTTAGAGCCTTCTAATTGGTTTAGAGCCTTCTAATTGGTGTGTCTAATTACTAGACCACTAATAGCCTCTCTCATAAGCTCCACCATACTCGCACCGGCTTAAGGCGAAGCCTGGGATCTCCCTCTACTTAGGTACCACGTTGTCTTTGCCGGAATTGCGAGGAGAGTGCTACAACCTCCATTGCCTGCTGGAACAAGGGAGAGGAAGGTCTTCGTCGAAAATTTAACGTGTGACCGATGGGGAGCGCTGCTGGGCGCCTGGAAGGATCGTCTCACGCGATCTTGAGATCGGAAAAATCGACTACATCACCCACGAGAATCTGCTCTCGTTAACCGCTTTGGAATCTTCAAGGGTGAGTTCCACTATCGACTCGTTGCTACAATCTAGTAGATAGATCTTGGCTTGTTTGTTTGTATGCGATAGAAAAATTTTGTTTTCCATGCTACGAACCCCTACACCATGTCACTTGAATCCTTGGACTCCTCTTCCTTCTTCTTCCTCTTGCCCTGGCCTCGCGGTCTGTTCTTCCTAGCTTCGCTTGTAGCCGGACTCTGGGTCCTCCTTGAGATCGTTGACAAACTTGCAATGGCGATTGGTGTGAGTGGCTTTGATGTTGGCATCGAGGTGTACAAGGCATGGCATATCGCGGTACTCCTCGTACGTTTGGGGAACACGGAGCGCTGCTGAGATAGTTTCATTGCATCGTTGCTGCCCACGACTAGCCCCCGTCCTCGGCCACGCTGTTCGACATCACCTCGTCCTGCAAATGTCATGGCGACCATGTCGGAGGTTTGTTTTTGTTCTGGCGGGCTCTTCCGCTTGGTGCTGTTGTTCCTCCTAGCTTGAGTTGGAACGGTCGTTGCTGGCAGGGAGTGATGAGCATCATCGTCGGTAGCTGCAAACTCACTAGCTAGCTGGATCATCTGGTTGAGATCTAGATGGTGATTGTCTTGCAAGCGCTTCAACTTATGTCCGAGCAACGTACCTTTATCCAACCCATCGATGAAGCCGGCCATGGCGGTCTGAGCGTGCACTCCTGCACAGGAATTCTTCATATCCAGCCAGCGAGAGAGGTAGGCGCGAGATGACTCGTCTTTCTCCTGCACACACCATTGTAGATCACCAACAGTACATGGACGCTTATACGTACCCTCAAAGTTCTTGGTGAACGCCTCTTGCATGTCCAACCAATTGCAGATGGACTTCTCCGGCAAGTCATCGATCCATTGTCGGGTCGTGCCCGCCAGCATCAGTGGGAGGTACTTGACGACGATGTTGGGGTTACCCCCGGCGATCTCCACCGCGTTGCCGTAATACTGCAACCACGTAGCTGGTTTGGCGGTGCCGTCATAGGGCTTGATGGTCTTGTCAATCCGGAAACCCTTGGGGTAAGTTGCGGTCCGTATTAAAGGTCCAAAGCAACATGGTCCCAAGTATTATCCTTCCAGGGCCTCGTGAATCTTGTCCAAGCGTGAACGTGCGTCGTATGGATCCGGGCTTGCTCTTTTCTTCTTGTCGCCAGGAGATGGGCTACATGAACAACGCGGTCCTCCTCCTCCATGGTGGCTGCTAGGGGGCGACGGAGGCGAAGGTGGCGGTGGGTTAGCCTTCTTGCTGTTACCCTCCTGCGATGCCTCACACTTGTCGGGGTTACTTGTCGGACGTGGAGGGTCATGACGCGACCTGCTCTTGTGTCCTTGGTTGTGCTCCCCATCATGACGGCTCTGCTCCATGTTGTCGCGGATGACGATGTCGCTCTGCCTTGGCGAAGGAATATCCGTACGACGGTGAGTCTTGGGGTCTTCGCGATGTCGGGGAGAGCGGGGTGATGGAGATGGGCAGCGAGGATAAGCCTTGCTTCCATGGTCGGAGGATATGGGGATGGCGTCCTTCCTATTGCGCGCATCCCTCCATCTTTGTTTTGACGAAGCCGTCTGGGACCCGACATCATGAGGAGATCGATCCCTTGGCGGCTTAGGCTGGCTAGACTGGCAAAACGCTGGGTCAGAATCAAGCCTCTGAGAGGTGGCCTTTTCCTGCTGCTTCATCGCCTTGGTCACAAGGTCACAGACCTGTTCCACAGCTGCGGGTGATCTATCATACTCCAGAAGGGTCTTGACGTCGAGGTTGAAGAGAGGAGTGGGCATCGCCTGCCTACCTTTGCTGTCAATGTATGGCTTTGCTTGTGGCGGCTTCGAGGGAGCCCATCCTAGGTTTTGCCGTACACCAGGATCATTGATGACGCGAGCCAGAGCTTTCTTAGCCTTCTGCTGCTGGAGCAGAGTCTTGTACTCGGCCTCCATGGCTCTAGCTTTCTCTGTTGACTTCTGCGCGTTGGCCAGATCTCGATCCAGCATAGTGCCCTGCTCCGCGATGGCATGTGCTTCCTCCAGCAGCTGCTGGCGCTTCTCATCGAGCTGGACTATGTTCTGTATATAGGCAACGGACATGGGCTCGACAAGTAGGTTGTCATACATCACTCTATCAGCTGGAGTTATTTGGGCAGCAGCAGACGTAGATGCCGGAGGCGGCAGGTTTGTGGTGTTGTTGTTACTCGGACCGGTGCCGAGTTCCTGCGGCTGCTGCACTAGGTTAGGCAGAGGGGGTATGACCTTTGCGCGATCGTTGTCGACAGCAACAGGTGGTCCCTTCCCCTTGTCCAGCACCGTAGGCGATCTTGTCCCTGTTGATCTCATCCATCGCTGTCCCGATGGCGACGAACACATCTCGGGACGTGGCGGCGTTGTTGGCCTGCTCGTCGCGTTTGTAATCTTCCTCCATCTCCTGCATGGCAGAGTCTAGCTCCTCCGGATTGAAGTCTATCTCCTCCGAGTCAGCACTGATGTCGGCGTAGAGCGCGTCAAGCACGGACTCGGAGGGTGCCGGGGCACCCTCGATGATGGGTGGTGGTGCGACAGCAACGATGATGACTGGAGGTGGTGGTGCAGCTACGGCAACGACGATCGGGGGCGGTGGTGCAGCTGCAGCGATGATGACCAGAGGCGGTGGTGGCTAAGGCGGAGGGGCTCCGTCAAGGAGAGCAAGGGTTGTCTGAGCTGCCTCCTTAGCCTCCACGTTGTTGTTGACAGTGTTCACCATGCCTTTGAAAGTGAGGCGTCCTGAAGCCTGCTGCCGCCTTAGCGTATGTCGGAGAAGTGTACCCTGGTCCAGTCCTTCCACAAAGTGATACATGGCATCATCAATGGGGTAATGTGCCAGATCGGCCCGTATACGGAGCCACCTGGCAAGGTAATCGCGGGGGTTTTCACCCTCTCTCTGCATGCAACGTGCTAGATCGAAGATGGTCACCACTCCGATGAACTTGGATCTCTGCTGCCCAGACGCACGGGCGAAGCCGGCGGACTTGCAGCGATCTTCCACCGTTATATCCTGCACAGGGGCGGTTTGGGTGGGCCTTGAATTTTTCCGATCTTTGCCGGCAAACTCCCAGGAGAGATCCGACATCGATCCTTCCACGAACGTATCCTGCCCATAGGCGGTCCATGCGGGTCTTGATGCTCCTCCGACTTCCAGGGAACTAGTGCCCGAGTCGGTTTCGCTGATGAAGAGGTGGATGTCTCCGATGGGGACGATCGAGCATCGGGAAGGGTTCGTTGTTGCCGGGATCCAGAACTTGTCAGGAGGGACGATCGGAACGTTGCCGGAGAAGAGAACGCGACCGATGGCTACGGTTTCACCGATTCCCACGAAGACCTTGGACCTCGCCCGCTGTAGAGCCTGAAGCGCCTCTTGCCCCACGGTGGGCGCCAACAGTCGTGGTATTGCCGACGAGTACGCCATGGAGGGGTCCTCATAGTGCATGTTTAGAGACGTGGGGTACAGCGGACGGTTGACGGGTACGAGGTAACACAGCTTACCCAAGTTTAGATCCCACGACGGTGGCGGAATCCTACCCCTGCTATAAATCACTATAATGGAAATACGTCGAGTT
Source organism: Avena insularis (assembly GCA_023614405.1). NCBI lineage: Eukaryota > Viridiplantae > Streptophyta > Magnoliopsida > Poales > Poaceae > Avena > Avena insularis. Next base: position 62,660,451 of record CM042697.1, read on the forward strand.
ACAGGGATCGGTTCGCTGTGCGAGGTATGAATTAATTGGCGCCCTAAGGGCTCCCATAGGTCCAGCTTATAAAGTCGCTAGGTCCTAGGGTTATAGGGAAAGTCCTAGCCGGACAGGTTACAGAGTCCTACACTGCATACAACTAGTCTAGCGTGTCTTGCACTCCAAGGCTCCGGGTACATCGGTGACTCCTCTGTAGCCTTCCTTTATCCGGCATGGGCCTCCCTTCTGGATCCATCTAACTGGGCCGCCCAGCAGGCCATGGGCCATGCTACCAACTGTGGGCCACCCGGGTTATCCGGATGGAGACATGCTATGAGGATACTCATATAGCATATCCCCAACACTTCTCTCTCAAATTCCAAAGAAGCTACAAAAGCTATTGGGGGAATAAGGGAGGAAGAACACAAGAGGAGAACACAAAACTCTCCAAGATCTAGATCCCAATGATTCCTTCACAAAGAAGGGATTTAGCTTGGGGTATTGTAAATCTCGATCTCCTCTCTCAAATCCCTCGAAAAGATGCAAGAATCATAGGAAGGGAAAGGGGAGAGGGAAAGCTCTTCAAGGTCAACAATGGAGGAGAGCGAGAAAGCCAAGAACCAAGAAAAGAGCTTGTCACTATGAAGGGAAAGAGGATCCCCTTTTAAAGGGCTCCCAGATCTGCCGATTATGGACAATCGCGACCCTGGACGGAACTTCCGGTGGGAGGCCGGAAGTTCCAGTAGCACTCAGCGAACGGACAGAAAACTATGATGCAAAAGACCAAAAAATATAATGGTTGGAACTTCCGCCGGTTCACCAGAACTTCTGGTGGGAACGGAACTATCGATAGAACATCTGACCGAAATTCCGTCAAATATGACACTTCCAAAATAGAAGTTTACTGATCGTGAGTAGAACGAGAGCCGGATTTTTAATCGGAACTTCCGATGGCAACTAGGCCCGAGCGGAATTTCCGGTGGAAATTCCGGTACAAATTCCGTCAAATACAACAAACCAGACAGAGAGGATACAGAACGTGAGTGGAAGAAGAACCGGAACTTCCAGCGGCAAAATGCCCTAGTGGAACTTCCGATGGGTAGCCAGAACTTTCGGTCAGGCAAATTCCAGAAACCAAAACTGCAATAACTTTCGCATCCGAACTCCAAACAAGATGAAACCAATTTTGTTGGAAAGATAACAAAATATTGGGTATCACCTAGGGAGAAAATACCATGAATATATATGTGATGTATTTCCCAAGGTGTGGAGCCGGAAAACTCGCAAGATCAAAAAACACAATAAGATATGCAAGTGAAATCCTTATTTGATGAACTAGAGCTTGTTATGATGATGACCACAAGCTCTAGATCCTCTCATGGACAAGAACCAAATAACAACCAAGAAAGATGATGCTATGAATGCAAAGGTTTTAGCTCTCTCTAAATGATGCAATTGAGACACCCGCTTGAGAGCCCCTCTTGATAGTACGGCTATCTATCCTAAACCCAGTATCCCAACTAACAACAGGAGACCGGCAAAAGAGAAGCCCTATCAAGATCATACCTTTGCCTTGAGCAATCCACTTGAACTTGATGTAGACCGTCTTGTTCTTCTCAAGTGGGAACACCTTTCTTGATTGCTCTCCCATACTCCATGGGGAAACTTCTTCTTTGAACTTGTCTTCATCACTCCATGATCATGAGGATGGAAAGCTTCAAGCATGAGGTCTTCTAGAGATGGCGCATCTTGATCTTGCTCTTCTTCATCCCTTATTGAGGTTGATCCATCTTGATGCAACTCTTTGCACTTGTCTTGATCAACCTTCAAGCTCCTTCTTTCTTCATGGTTCAACCTTGAGACCAACACACTACCCAAGCGATGCCAATGGACAAACCTACAAGTGAAACTCAATTTACACATTAGTCCATAGAGATTGTCATTAATTACCAAAACCACACATGGTGGCATACATACCCTTTCAATCTCGATAGTAGTGATACACATGTTCATAATATAGATGCTAAACGTTTGAAATTATATGATAATTCTACATACATGTGGCACTGTCGTCTTGGTCACATTGGAGTGAAGCGTATGAAGAAACTCCATTCCGATGGACTTCTTGAATCACTTGATTTCGAATCACTTGAAAGATTCGAACCATGTCTGATGGGAAAATGACTAAGACTTCATTTTCTGGAATGATGGAGCGAGCTATGGACTTATTGGAAATCATACATACCGATGTGTGTGCCCCGATGAGTGTGGCATCACGTGGTGGTTATCGTTATGTTCGTACTTTCACGGATGACTTGAGTAGATATGGGTATATCTATTTCATGAAACATAAGTCTGAAACTTTCGAGAAGTTTAAGGAATTTCAAAGTGAAGTAGAGAATCAACATAACAAGAAGATTAAATTTCAACGATATGATCGTGGAGGTGAATATCTAAGTTACGAGTTTGGCGAGCATTTGAAGAAATGTGGAATACTTTCACAATTTACACCGTCAGTAACACCACAACTTAATGGTGTGTCCGAACGTCTTAATCGAACTCTCTTAGATATGGTTCGTTCTATGATGTCACTTACAGATTTACTGTTGTCGTTTTGGGGTTATGCATTAGAAACAGCCGCATTCACTTTAAATAGGGCACCATCTAAATCCGTTAAAACGACTGATAGATGTGATATTCTACACATTTTTTATGGTTTCTATCGATGGTTTTCGTTTGGATTTGATGGTTTTCTAGCTTTACCTAACGCTAATACTTCAGTAGAAAAGAAAACTTGGTTTTTAATGTGTTTTTCAGGTTATGAACATCAATAGAGGGATTTAACAGCAAAAACACAATATTCATATGAAAACAAGCAAGTCCCTTTTTGAAAGCAATCAAGGGGGGTTTACTGAAGCTTTAATGAGCAACTGTACGGAAGGAATATTTTTCTGGCCGTATAGTTCCCGCCATATAGCTTCCATCTCCTTTGTATTATTAAAAGGTACAACTTTTGTGAAGAGGCCAAGGACGAAAACAGAACACACGAGCCGCCATCCCATCCAGAAAGGAGAAAGAAGAGATCCGGAGAAGAAGGGGAATACGTTCTTCATCTCGCTCCATGATCTTCGATCTCCTAGCCACCACACCTCCATAGCCATTACTTGTACATGAGAGAGAGAGAGAGATCTCCACCTTGCAAGACTAGGGTTTGAGATTGTTCTTCCCATCTTGAATTGTGTTGGATTTATTTCTATTTCTTATTGTGGATCTCCATGGTAATACCAATACGAACTCCCTTTATTTAATTATATCGATGATGATTTCTTCTCTCATGTGTGAGTAAGTACCCTTGGGTGTGGGAGATGTAGGGGATTGGTGATATGTGATGTGTCTATATAATTTCCATTAAGTTTATGGTTGATTTTAATTACTATATTATGTATGCTTCACTATATGTGGTATGCTTAATGTATGTTGTCTAATTAAGGGCCCAGACAACATGATGCTTTGTTCTACATAGATATAATCTTGTTTGCTAGCAGACCGACGACCCCCGAGTGACACAGGGATATCAATGGGAAACTAGTTTGACTCGAGGATAACGAGGAACCACCGAGCTTATTGCATTAGTCCAATCCAAGGAGTTTAATTGCTAAGCAACCTGAAGGATCTTAATCGTCTAGTGACTGACCATGGTTGTGGTAAATAGGCTAGTAGGATTATTGAAGTTGGGATCAAATCTACCAAGAGGAGTTTCGGCTAATTATGGGTTGCTCGCCTACACACATACTTATAGGATTGTAATTGTTATAGTTATCACTCATCCACCCGGCACATTCATTATCACCATGAACTAAAACTCCTCGCGCCTACTCCGTCATCTGTAGAAAATAACAAACAAATCGTTCTTTACTTTTATGCTTTTTATTTCTGAAGTTTACATTTTAGTTTTATTTAAATACAATCATTTAATCCGAATTCTATACTCATTTTCAACACTTGAAGTCAATTCACTCGAAGACCTGTGTCAACTTCGGGTGTGACAAAGATTTCACCAATAAACACTTACCTTTGGGCTCCCTGTGGGATCGACATCTTAACTTCAAAACTAGCTACAAATAATCTGTGCACTTGCAGCATCAAGCTATTTTCTGGCACCATTGTCATGGAGCTAAGCGCTAAGTGTTTTATCTCTTAACATTTCAGGTGTTACTATTACAAGATGGTCTCCATAGGAGACAAAGGGTCTAAATGCTCTGGTAGGGCTGATCTACCAGATTATCTTGATCACGTACCTACTCAAAGGCGCGACGAAATTATTGAAAAACTTTTGAGGTCGAATAAAGTTGAAGTTGAAAACCTAAGTGACTTCATGGAAATCATGTCCATTCATATGACAACTCCCAAGAAACCTGAGAAGACTCTCAAAGAATATAGTGCTCAAAATTCTGCATTTCTTAAACAACTAATAGAATTTCCTAATCCCGGAGTTAGGGAATATCGATTTGGCGGTGAAATTATTAAATTTTTGCAAGAAAATGCTTTTAGTGGAAGGGAAGATGAAGACCCAGGAAGACATCTTAGAGAGTTCGAAGATGTGATAATATCACTTGGACCAAAACGTTTGCCAAGAGAATTCTCTCGTCTAAAACTATTTCGTTGGTCTCTCCAAGGTAAAGCTCTAGACTGGTTATATTCTCTCCCTTGCCATTATATCAACTATTGGGAAAACTGCATTGTTAAATTCATAAACAGGTTTAATCCTTTTGCAAAGGTAATAGAACTTAGAAATAATATAGGCATCTTTAGTCAGAACGTGGGAGAAAATTACCCACAATCCTGGAAAAGATTCTTTGGAATGATCAATAGAATTCCTAATCATGGCTATTCTAAGTCAACTGTTTGCCACTTATTTTACCATAGTCTTAATATCTAATGCAGAGAGTTGTTAGATTCATCAGCAGGAGGATCGATAAATACTTTAACTATTAAAGACTGTTTGGAATTAATGGCTACTAGGGCTAAGAATGATGCTTTATATAATCCTGATTTTGGCATTAAGCCGGAAAAGGGAATACTTCGTATAAATCCTGATCTTATGCCTGAAGTACGCAAAACCATGAAAGAAAAAGGTATACCTTCTGAACTTGTCAAGGAAAACAAAGTAGATTTGTTACAAGTTTTTACTGAAGAGGATGAAACTAGAAAAGTCTTATAGTACCTCAGTATGATTGAAACCCAATGTGAACAAATAGCATCTGGTTATCAATTTTTTCTTCGCGACAATATAAATATTCCTGTTTATACTAATGTTGTTTCAATAAGAGGTGCAGTTATTAAATGGCCATTAGGACCACCGAAATATGAAGCTGAAAAAGATCGAAGGGAAAAAGCCTTGCTCAAATCAAGCCAAGAAGAAGATACATTTGATCATCAAACTCTAATCATCAAAATTAGGGTTAACAAAAACTTTTCTAAATAAAATATGAAAGCATGCATATGAGTATGCATTGAATTTGAAATTCTTTTGAACCACCTTGTTTGTGTGTTTCCTTGATTGTAAAATGTTTCTTAGGTGAAATAAACATCATCTAAAACATTTCCCACACTTTTCCCAAAGACAAGTAAATCAAAACAAATAAAATAAAGGAATGGTCATTTTGACCAATTTAACTCCCATGCCTACTTTGGCTGTCTCAAACTTTTAGAACCTAACAGAAACTTCTCTAGACCTTTGCACCCCTTGATTGTACTCATAACAAAGTATCAAGGCCCACTTTGTGATCATCCAGAAACTTTCAAATGCATAGTTTAAATGACAATTCAAAATTGAATCTTAATCATATAGGAAGATCCCACTTTTTCAAAAACCACTCAAACAAGCTCAACTTTCAAAACCCAAGCATCTGCAGACTCACCAGCACCAATCTAGCACACCCACCAAAAATCTTTTCAAAATTCAAAATTTGAATTCATGCGGCCATTTCATCAAACACTTGGCAGACACAAGTCAAAACACTATAGTGTGCAGTGTTTTGAGCCTAACTGGTTCCCTATCTAGCTCACAACCAGCTCAGTAGATCATCTAGCAAGATTAACCAAGCACTAGCATCACTGTGAGCTTGCCAATATCATCAATGGTGAACAGCTGAAGCCACCCTTGCCACCCCAGTGTAAACAGCAAGCTAGGAAGGAAACTAGCCATGCCAACCTTGTCTGGGAGATCACCCATGCCTCACCGCCCCCTCTCGACCAGCCCTGCCTCGAAGACACCGACCAGAGCACCCAGGAACGCCGCGCCCGTGCCTCTGCCAACCATGCCGAGCATGCGCCAGAGCGCCACCCTCGACCGAAGCCCACAGACCGCGTGCCGCCCTCACCACATGAATATACGATCACCACCGACCCAGGAGACCGCCAGACATCCCCGTTTGCCGCCCCATGCCGCACAACCACCGCTCGTCGTCGAAGACGCCACCTCTGCCGCGCAGAGCGTCGCGTGTTCCAGACCAAACCGCACCGCCCCACGTCTCGCCACCGTATCGTTGAGCATCGCCAGGGAACACCGCACCGTCCCCTACCTTCGCCCATGCCAATAGTCGTCTGTACCATCGCCCCCGATGAGCTCACCGTGCGCCACATCGGTCCCCTCACTCGACTATAAATAGAGGCCACCCCCAGCCGAATTGAGCACACCATTCTACTCCCCTCTCCTCACTGATTGTGCCACACCGTTCCCGGAGCAAGGCGAGCAACACCTCGTCGGAATTTCACCGGAGCCCGCCGCCTCTGGAGAAGAAGGGAGCCAGCGATTGGAGCCGCCCCAGGAGGAGCCACCGGTACCAGGAGATTCACCGTCGTCGTTTGCCCGCCTCGCCGACCCTCGCCTGCACCCCGGTGAGCCCCCAGCAACCCCCACTGGCCGCGCTAGGTTTCTGTCTCGCCGGCGTTGCCCAACATCGACGATGACTCTCAGTCGTTGGATTAGAACTAGATCGAACGCCCCACATCGCCCCATACCGCTTCGCACCCTCCTATCTCACTGACGAGTGGGGACAGCCACTTAAATAGCCCGCGGAAGCGCTACGCTTAGCAGGCCGGCCCGTTAACTTTTCCCGCGCAGCCCAGTTATTTGAATTAAACCTTTTCCATTTAATTTCAAACACACTTCTGTACCCAGTTTCAAAAATCAACCCAGGTCGATTCAGTGCACCAAATTGAATGAAACTAATTTTGTTAGAAAGGACTGGGAATGCTGAATCCAAGCCCGTTGGATTCAAGTCATTTGGATCTATAGATCACCCTTGGTAAAAATAACAAGGCAGAAGCTTTTCTGCATTCAAACATTTTTCAAATTTAAACCATAATAGCTTTTGAGTTGATTCCAACTCTCAAAAATCACATTTAACCATACCTTTCAGAATATATAAAAATATATAGGTTTACTTACAGAAATAATGTTCATGTAATAAAAGAATGCTACATAGGCATTTCTAGTCACTTTATTTAATTAAAATAAAAGGGTAAAACCTTATTAAATTGTGACACCACTTTAAATCATATTCCCATGGACTAAAATATGTGGTGATGACATGTGTCAACATGATCCCATGTTTGGTTTGGAGAATATTAAATCTTAAGTAGTTTTTCAATGTGTAGAAATTACTTTTCTAAAAATAAAAGGAATTAAACCAAGCCTTAATCTTGTAATGTTAGAGATGATGTTAGATCATCTATAGGACCCTTGTGTGTGATGATTGCAAGTAGTTAAGTATTGTTTGGTGATTGTGTACCTCGTATTTATTTATAGACGCTAGTACTGACCAAGGATACGAGGAGGAAGGAGGATTCTACGAAGAAGAAGCCAAGGAGAACTTCAACCACTGCTCTGCTCAAGGCAAGCTTATATTGATACTAATGCAAGCCTAATACTACTAGTGAATGTGCAAGCTAACACTTGCAATTATGAAAGTTAGATAACCTATGCAATACACTAAGCATGCTGGGATAGACATATTTGATGATACCCAATCCTAGTTTTATTTATAAGCTTTCTATTTTATTTCTTTATCAAAGCTATTACTTGGAGTTTACTTAAGTGACTTGTAGATTCTAGAAAGATATATGTGAAGGTTGCATAAAAAGCATAAAATTTGGCCTAAGCTAGATAATCTTGATGTCATCCTAAGGCATGAGATTGAACTTAGTTAAAACTCCACTAGTTTACCACCCCTCATTAGTTCTTACCCCAACCTGTAGATGCTAGTGCCAAGCATAAAACTTGATCAACTTTAGATGGGAATACTTGGTGGAAAAATGGTTATGAAAAACTTGGAATGATGGATCATTCTATTGAAATGTTTTGGACATGTGTTTCCGAACACCTGATGATTTTGGTGATGAAAATGTTGAGGCATGAGCCTTAGCCCTTTATAAAACTGATGGTTGTCTGGATGCGATACCATCCCAATTTTATCGTACAAACACAATACCCGAAGATTGGGTAGGGCTTGACTAGAAACTTATATACCTTAGTATTAGATCCCTCACGGCCAAGGTCTGAGCTGAGGCTACCTTGTGAAGATTGTCCACTGCATGCACTCCAAGATGACAGTTGGTCATGGTTGGGAGGCCAAACTCACAGGAGAGGTGCTTATACTAGGGCGTGTAATTGAAAGGTTAGGATTGATTATCCGCATACTGAGTATGGTGAATTCAGGATTTGTTCCTGATGGATGTATCGAATGTTGTGGTGAAAGTGTACAATCTCTGCAGAGTGTCAAACTATTTGAATAGCCGCATCCGCAGTTATGGACAGTTGGAGTGGCCATACTGTTCCCCCGTCAAATGTTTTCAAAAGACTTGTGAAATGAATTGAGACTTTGACTTGACCACAACAGGGTTGTGGCTTGAAATACAAGATCCCACTTAGATGTTATAAACTTCAACTAGCATTAGTTGCTTCTAAACTTAGTAGAAATAAATCTGGCTTTTGCAAAACAACCCTAGAGCCTAGTGTCCTATTATCAAAAACCCCTTGCCCTTGTTAGTATTAGTTTGCGAGTACTTAAAGAGTACTCATGGCTTTGTCCCTGGCTATTCCCATGGCCAGACTATGAAGAGGAGTACCTGGAGGATGGGCCCCAGGAAGGTTACGACAACTAGGATCATCTCCCATCACAAGATTGCCTCGTGACCCGAAGATGGAGCTTCGCCTACGCTACCATTATTATTACGTATTCCGCTGCTTGATGTTGTATTAAGAACTGGATCATGAGATCCCTATTTGTGTAAGAACTTATGTACGGATTGTAATGGATGATGTACTATGGTATCCAATTCTGTTATGTCTCGCAAAAATGGTAATCCTGGGATTGCGATGTATGGCATAACAGGCATCTGGGATTAAAAATCCAGGTGTTAACAAGTTGGTATCAGAGCCATCCTGACCATAGGAGACCCTAGTTAGACTGGACGTTTGAATCAAAAACTTAGTTTCAAAACCAAGAAAACAAATATTTACAAAAACTTATTCTCATTCTTACCCCTCTGATTATTTCATGAAAATTCATGTTCCTCAAAAACTCTTGCAAAATACATAAAAATTTTGACACACTTGATCACTCTACTAACTTACTCATCCTATATTATTATAGATGGACGTGAAGTACAGCAAGTTTTATCAGTTGGGGAATGGAGGAGACCTTATCTTTGAGAGGGATTTGGACCAGCTTTCGGAACTTCTAGAGTGTCCGCACCCCGAGTTCTTCGGAGCTCAGCTCAATGATCAAGGAGGAGAAGATCTGCAGTGGCTAATTGTTGCAAGTCTCAGAGGAAAGATTGAACCTCCCACTGCAGAAGGAATTCAGTTTACCTTAAGAGAGAACAACTGGCTCGATGGACTTGCCAGGGCCATGCAGGAAGCTCTTTCCCGTCTGTGTGGGCAGAGCATCAATCAGATCAAGGGTACTCGCTTTGAGTTTTGCCCAAGGCGTGATGCAAATGGACAACCACTGGAAGCCCCATACCATCCCGAGCTAAAGACTCAATTGAACCACCTTAGCTTCATGATGTACGATCGTCAGCAGGTGTTAGACAACTGCCGTGACTACTCCAACCACAAGTCTGCCATCATCAAGACGAAGGACCAAACCATCGCCATGATAGCAAAGGATCGCAAGTCTCGCCGCCGTCAGCTCGATAAGAAGGAGCGCATCATTGCCCGCCTTGGACACCGCATCTCATCTTTGGAGGAGACCATCCACGAGAGAGACATGCAGTTGGAGGAAAGGGAGAATGCCGGAGAAGATCTTCGTGGAGACCCCTACTCCTATCTCAGCGATGATGATGATTTTCTGGAGGATCGGGCTATGGACTTCTTCACTAATGAAGACGATTTCGCCTTCATCGATGATGATGAGGATGATGAGGCCACAGATTCCAAGGAGTAGTAGCACTTGAGCACTAGCGTAGTGAGTAGTATTCGGTCCCACTGTATCGTAGTTCTCAGAATGGTTCTTAAAACCATCTGTTTTTCTTTTTTGTGGTGTGTGTTGTATCGTGTGAATGAATGAATGAATGAAAAAGCAAGTTGCTAGAAAATCTGAGTCAAACTTTAAAAAAAATTCAAAGACCCAAAAACTTTAGAAATTTCCCTCTTTTCTCATGATCTATCTCAATCTTCAGATGCCACGTGGAGGAAGTGGTTCATCCCCGGACCCGATGTTGCAGATTCTGCAAATGTTGACTTCTGATCGTGATGCTGAAAGAGCGGAACGTCAAGCCAACCTAGCCACCCTTCAGCAGATAGCCCAGCTAGCCCACAACAACCAAGGCCACGGAAATCAGGATAACAATGGATCTAAGCTCAAGAATTTCCAGAATACCAACCCACCTGTTTTCCCTAAGTCAGAAGAACCGCTAGACGCCAATGATTGGCTGCAAACCATGGAAAATAACCTAGAAGTCGCCGGAGTGGAAGCCAACGAGAAAGTTCTGTTCGCCACCCACTATCTAGCCGGAGATGCCAGGGCATGGTGGAACAGTGTTCGCGCAATGACCGGAGGCCAGATGATGACCTGGGAGGAATTTAAGGTCAAGTTTAGCAGAACCCATGTACCACCAGGTTTGATCAAGAGAATGAGAGACGAGTTCAGAGAGCTAAAGCAAGGAAGGATGACTGTAGTGGAATACCGTGACAAATTTTTGTCATTTGCTAGGTATGCCCCGGATGAGATCGACACCGAAGCCAAGAAGAAAGAAAGATTCCTGAATGGTCTGCATGATGAAATGCAGACTGTGTTAGTCAATATCCCCTTTGCTGATATTGAAGCCCTTGTCGACTCAGCTATCCATATGGAAGGAAAGATCAACCAAGCCAATGAGAACCGCAAGCGTCGCATGATGCATCAACCAGGAACCCATCAGACCCCAAAGTATCGCCCCAACCCATCTCCAGGATTTGCCCCAAGAACCAACAGACCCCCGATGAACCGTCCGACCTATCCCAACCATGGAAACCCTAGGCCCGGAGGAAATCACAACAACCCCGGCAACGCTAGCAATTTCAATCGTGCCCCACCCAAGTTCAACAACAATGCTACACCAACACCAACACCGCCTAGGATGGAAGCAATGTTGTGCTCAGATAACCAAGGACAAGTCGCAAGTGACTTGTTATGACTGTGGAAATAAAGGCCACTATTCCAACGAGTGCCCCAACACGAAGAATGCTACAGCCCCCAATGCCAATGCCCCAGCTCAGCAGCAGCGTCGTGTTCAGCGAGGAAGAAGATTTTCCCCAGGGAATTCACTCAACCGCAACGGCCGTCTTTTTCTCATGCATGCTGAAGAAGCTCAGGAAGCGCCAGACGTCGTGCTGGGTACGTTTTCTGTTAATTTAGTACTTGCAAGAGTGTTGTTTGATTCTGGTGCATCGCATTCATTTGTCACCGAAGAATTTGCATGCACTAGTAAAATTCAACCAACCAAACTGAAGCATGTTATGATTGTTCAAATTCCCGGATCAACCACTAAGGCTAGGAAAATTTGCAAAGCCGTCCCTATCCGCATCCATGGCATAGATTTTTATGCAAATCTGATAGTACTCGGAACTAAAGGTTTGGAAGTAGTACTAGGAATGGATTGGATGTCCAAACATAAAGGATTGATTCACTGTGCCAAGAAAGCCATAACCATGACCAAGATCGCGGAATATCAGTCGAGCATATATCTGAAACCTTACCTCGCCAATTCAAATGCAACAAGAGTATAGCCCAACCTACCATTGACCAAGTCCGGATAGTCTGTGAATACCCCGATGTATTTCCAGATGTTTTGCCCGGTATGCCCCCAGATCGGGATATCGAGTTTATCATCGAACTAATTCCCGGAACAGGACCCATAGCCCAGAGACCCTATAGTATGAACCCGTCAGAGCTAGCAGAATTGAAGAAGCAACTGGATTCCATGCTGGAAATTGGATTGATTCAACCAAGTGCGTCACCATGGAGATCACCTGTCTTGTTTGTGGACAAGAAGGATGGAGGTAACCGTTTGTGTACGGATTATCGGAAGTTGAATGATGTCACCATCAAGAACAAGTACCCCTTGCCCAAGATAGAAGATTTGTTTGATCAGTTGACCGGTGCCAAAGTGTTCTCTAAGATTGATCTTAGAACTGGCTATCATAAACTCAAAATTCGTGCAGAGGATATTTCAAAGACTGCCTTTACCACCAGATATGGATTGTATGAGTATACAGTCATGTCTTTCGGACTAACCAATGCCCCCGCTTATTTCATGAATCTCATAAATAAGATTTTTATGGACTTCCTGGATAAGTTTGTCGTTGTTTTCATCGATGACATTCTGATTTATTCCAAATCAGAAGAAGAACATGAGCTACACCTAAGGACCATTCTTGGAACCCTTAGAGAGCATCAGCTGTATGCAAAGTTTAGCAAATGTGAATTCTGGTTACAGGAGGTAGGATTCCTCGGTCACATTGTATCAGCCGGAGGAATTGCCGTTGACCCTGCCAAAGTGAAAGATGTAGAAGATTAGCAAGCCCCAACAACTCAAACCCAAGTTCATGCATTTCTCGGATTGGCGGGATATTACCGCAAATTCATAGAAGGATTCTCGAGTATCGCCAGACCCATGACCCAATTGCTGAAGAAGGACAAGAAGTTTGAATGGACCGACAAATGTGAAGCGAGTTTTCAAGAACTCAAGAGGAGATTGATTTCAGCCCCAATCTTGATCATGCCGGATATCAAGAAGCCCTTCGATGTGTATTGTGATGCATCCAAGATCGGTCTCGGATGTGTGCTAATGCAAGAAGGCAAATTTATATCTTATCTATCTCGACAACTGAAGCAACATGAGCAAAACTACCCAACCCATGACCTCGAACTCGCAGCCGTAGTTCTAGCCCTGAAAACATGGAGACATTACCTGATGGGAAACCGTTGTGAGATCTATACGGATCACTAGAGCCTAAAGTATATATTCACTCATAAGGAGCTGAATATGAGGCAGAGAAGATGGATTGAGCTAATCAAGGATTACGACCAGGACATTCACTATCACCCTGGTAAAGCCAATGTGGTAGCCGATGCCCTTAGCAGATTACCGTGCCGCTTGAACTCCATGATTTTGAAGGAGCAACCAAGTTTGCACAAATAGATGGAAGATTTTCGAATGGAATTAGTAAGTGAAGGATTCTTGGCTAGCATAGAACTCCAGCCCACTTTGATCAGTCAGATTAAAGAGGCGCAGAAGGGAAATGCTAGTATTGACGGAATCAAGCGTCGTATCGGTATAGGCAAAGTACCTGGATTCACCGAGGACGAAGAAGGAGTTTTGTGGTACAAAGGACGCCTTTGTGTACCAGCAGATTCTGAGTTGAAAGAAGTTACTCTGAAGGGGGCTCATGATACTCTTTATTCTATCCATCCCGGAGGAACTAAGATGTATCAAGATTTGAAAGAGCAATTTTGGTGGCATAAGATGAAAAGAGAAATCGGAAGCTATATCGCCAAGTGTGATATATGTCAACGAGTCAAGGCAGGACATCAAAGACCCGCTGGATTGTTGCAACCCTTGCAGATTCCGGAATGGAAATGGGATTCCGTTGGAATGGACTTTATCACTGGACTGCCTACTTCTAGTAGGGGAAATGACTCTATCTGGGTCATAGTGGACAGATTGTCCAAAGTCGCCCATTTCTTGCCCGTCAAAACCACATATCAGAGTTCGAAGCTAGCGGAGTTGTACATCACTAGAATAGTTAATTTGCATGGAGTCCCCAAGAACATCGTATCGGATCGAGGAACTCAGTTTACCTCGAGATTCTGGAAGAAAGTCCAAGAAGGTTTAGGAACCCGTCTAGATTTCAGTACCGCTTATCACCCTCAGACCGATGGACAAACGGAGCGAGTAAATCAAATACTCGAAGATATGCTGAGAGCATGTGTGTTAGAATATGGATCCAAGTGGGAAGACTGTCTGCCCTTCGCAGAATTTTCATACAACAACAGTTATCAAGCCAGTTTGCAAATGGCCCCATTTGAATTCATGTACGGAAGGAAGTGTCGCACCCCTTTGAACTGGTCGGGAGTAGGAGAGAGTCAGATCTTCGGACCCGACATCCTACGAGAAGCAGAAGAGAAGGTTCACAAGATTCGTGAGCACCTCAAGACAGCCCAATCCAGACAAAAGAGTTAAGCTGACAAGCGACGTAGAGACCTCGCCTTCAAAATAGGAGATTTTTGTTTATCTGAAAGTGTCACCATTGAAGGGAATGCAGCGTTTCCAACTCAAAGGAAAGTTAGCCCCCAGATATATCGGACCTTTCAAGATTCTGAACCGTCGAGGAGAAGTATCGTATCAATTGGAACTACCCGAAGAGATGTCAGCCGTGCACAATGTATTCCATATTTCATTACTTCGCAAGTGTCTCAAAGTCCCCGAGAAGACCGAAGTGTTCAAAGATATCGACCATCGGACCATAGAGATCAATGATGACCTGACCTATCCTGAAGTACCCATCCGTATTTTGGAAGAAGCTTTTCGATCTACCCGAACCCGAAGCATCAAGTTTCTCAAGATTCAGTGGAGCAACCACACAGAAGAGGAAGCTACCTGGGAGCGCGAAGATCACATCAGGACATAGTTTCCTGATCTCTTCAAATCCTAGGTAATCTTTTCGTCCTTTTTCAAATCTCGGGACGAGATTTTGTTTAAGGGGGAAAGGTTTGTAACATCCCAAAAATATTGAACTTGGATCATCAAACTCTAATCATCAAAATTAGGGTTAACAAAAACTTTTCTAAATAAAATTATGAAAGCAAGCATATGAGTATGCATTGAATTTGAAATTCTTTTGAACCACCTTGTTTGTGTGTTTCCTTGATTATAAAATGTTTCTTAGGTGAAATAAACATCATCTAAAACATTTCCCACACTTTTCCCAAAGACAAGTAAATCAAAACAAATAAAATAAAGGAATGGTCATTTTGACCAATTTAACTCCCATGCCTACTTTGGCTGTCTCAAACTTTCAGAACCTAACAGAAACTTCTCTGGACCTTTGCACCCCTTGATTGTACTCATAACAAAGTATCAAGGCCCACTTTGTGATCATCCAGAAACTTTCAAATGCATAGTTTAAATGACAATTCAAAATTGAATCTTTATCATATGGAAAGATCCCACTTTTTCAAAAACCACTCAAACAAGCTCAACTTTCAAAACCCAAGCATCTGCAGACTCACCAGCACCAATCTAGCACACCCACCAAAAATCTTTTCAAAATTCAAAACTTGAATTCATGCGGCCATTTCATCAAACACTTGGCAGACACAAATCAAACAAAATCAAAACACTATAGTGTGCAGTGTTTTGAGCCTAACTGGTTCCCTATCTAGCTCACAACCAGCTCAGTAGATCATCTAGCAAGATTAACAAAGCACTAGCACCACTGTGAGCTTGCCAATATCATCAATGGTGAACAGCCGAAGCCACCCTTGCCACCCCAAAGGTAGAAAGAAGCTAGGAAGGAAACTAGCCATGCCAACCTTGTCCGGGAGATCACCCATGCCTCACCGCCTCTCGACCAGCCATGCCTCAAGACACCACCAGAGCACCTGTGAACGCACCGTGTTCTCTGCCAACCATGCCGAGCATGCGCCAGAGCGCCACCCTCGACCGAAGCCCACAGACCGCGCGCCGCCCTCACCGCGTGCATATACGATCACCACCGACCCAGGAGACTGCCAGACATCCCCGTTTGCCGCCCCATGCCGCACAACCACCGCTCGCTGTCGAAGACGCCACCTCTGCCGCGCAGAGCGTCGCGTGTTCCAGACCAAACCGCACCGCCCCACGTCTCTCCATCGTATCGTTGAGCATCGCCAGGGAACACCGTACCGTCCCCTACCTTCGCCCATGCCAATAGCCGTCTGTACCATCCCCCGATGAGCTCACCGTGCGCCCCATCGGTCCCCTCGCTCGACTATAAATAGAGGCCACCCCCAGCCGATTGAGCACACCATTCTACTCCCCTCTCCTCACTAATCGTGCCACACCGTTCCCGGAGCAAGGGGAGCAACACCTCGTCGGAATTTCATTGGAGCCCGCCACCTCTGGAGAAGAAGGGAGCCATCTATTGGAGCCGCCCCAGGAGGAGCCACCGGTACCAGGAGATTCATCGTCGTCGACTTCGTCGTTCGCCCGCCTCTCCGACCCTCGCTTGCACCCCGGTGAGCCCCCAGCAACCCCCACTGGACGCGCTAGGTTTCTGTCTCGCCGGCGTTGCCCAACATCGACGATGACTCTCAGCCGTTGGATTAGAACTAGATCGAACGCCCCACATCGCCCCATACCGCTTCGCACCCCTGTCTCACTGACGAGTGGGGACAGCCACTTAAACAACCCGCGGAAGCGCTACGCTTAGCAGGCCGGCCCGTTAACTTTTCCCGCGCAGCCCAGTTATTTGAATTAAACCTTTTCCATTTAATTTCAAACACACTTCTGTACCCAGTTTCAAAAATCAACCCAGGTCAATTCAGTGCACCAAATTGAATGAAACTACTTTTGTTAGAAAGGTCTGGGAATGCTGAATCCAAGCTCGTTGGATTCAAGTCATTTGGATCTATAGATCACCCTTGGTAAAAATAACAAGGCAGAAGCTTTTCTGCATTCAAACATTTTTCAAATTTAAACCATAATAGCTTTTGAGTTGATTCCAACTCTCAAAAATCACATTTAAACATACCTTTCAGAATATATAAAAATATATAGGTTTACTTACAGAAATAATGTTCAAGTAATAAAAGAATGCTACATAGGCATTTCTAGTCACTTTATTTAATTAAAATAAAAGGGTAAAACCTTATTAAATTGTGACACCACTTTAAATCATATTCCCATGGACTAAAATATGTGGTGATGACATGTGTCAACATGATCCCATGTTTGGTTTGGAGAATATTAAATCTTAAGTAGTTTTTCAATGAGTAGAAATTACTTTTCTAAAAATAAAAGGAATTAAACCAAGCCTTAATCTTGTAATGTTAGAGATGATGTTAGATCATCTATAGGACCCTTGTGTGTGATGATTGCAAGTAGTTAAGTATTGTTTGGTGATTGTGTACCTCGTATTTATTTATAGACGCTAGTACCGACCAAGGATACGAGGAGGAAGGAGGATTCTACGAAGAAGAAGCCGAGGAGAACTTCAACCACTGCTCTGCTCAAGGCAAGCTTATATTGATACTAATGCAAGCCTAATACTACTAGTGAATTTGCAAGCTAACACTTGCAATTATGAAAGTTAGATAACCTATGCAATGCACTAAGCATGCTGGGATAGACATATTTGATGATGCCCAATCCTAGTTTTATTTATAAGCTTTCTATTTTATTTCTTTATCAAAGCTATTACTTGGAGTTTACTTAAGTGACTTGTAGATTCTAGAAAGATATATGTGAAGGTTGCATAAAAAGCATAAAATTTGGCCTAAGCTAGATAATCTTGATGTCATCCTAAGGCATGAGATTGAACTTAGTTAAAACTCCACTAGTTTACCACCCCTCATTAGTGCTTACACCAACCTGTAGATGCTAGTGCCAAGCATAAAACTTGATCAACTTTAGATGGGAATACTTGGTGGAAAAATGGTTATGAAAAACTTGGAATGATGGATCATTCTATTGAAATGTTTTGGACATGTGTTTCCGAACACCTGATGATTTTGGTGATGAAAATGTTGAGGCATGAGCCTTAGCCCTTTATAAAACTTATGGTTGTCTAGATGCGATACCATCCCAATTTTATCGTACAACCACAATACCCGAAGATTGGGTAGGGCTTGACTAGAAACTTATATACCTTAGTATTAGCTCCCTCACGGCCAAGGTCTGAGATGAGGCTACCTTGTGAAGATTGTCCACCTGTGCAGTACCCAAGATGACAGTTGGTCATGGTTGGGAGGCCAAACTCACAGGAGAGGTGCTTATACTAGGGCGTGTAATTGAAAGGTTAGGATTGATTATCCGCATACTGAGTATGGTCAATTCAGGATTTGTTCCTGACGGATGTATCAAATGTTGTGGTGAAAGTGTACAATCTCTGCAGAGTGTCAAACTATTCGAATAGTCAGGTCATGTTATGGACAGTTGGAGTGGCCATACTGTTCCCCCGTCAGATGTTTTCAAAAGACTTGTGAAATGAATTGAGACTTTGACTTGACCACAACAGGGTTGTGGCTTGAAATACAAGATCCCACTTAGATGTTATAAACTTCAACTAGCATTCGTTGCTTCAAAACTTAGTAGAGATAAATCTGGCTTTTGCAAAACAACCCTAGAGCCTAGTGTCCTATTATCAAAAACCCCTTGCCCTTGTTAGTATTAGTTTGCGAGTACTTAAAGAGTACTCATGGCTTTGTCCCTGGCTATTCCCATGGCCAGACTATGAAGAGGAGTACCTGGAGGATGGACCCCATGAAGGTTACGACAACTAGGATCATCTCCCATTGTCAGCATTGCCTGTGACCCCGAAGATGGAGCTTCGCCTACGCTATCGTTATTATTACGTATTCCGCTGCTTGATGTTGTATTAAGAACTGGATCATGAGATCCCTATTTGTGTAAGAACTTATGTACGTATTGTAATGGATGATGTACTATGGTATCCAATTCTGTTATGTATCGCAAAAATGGTAATCTTGGGATTGCGATGTATGGCATAAAAGGCATCTGGGATTAAAAATCTGGGTGTTGACAAAGATAAAGGTAAGAAACTTCCATATCCAGAGAGTAAAAAGAAAGCACCAGATGAGGCAATCTTCGACTAGAAGCTGAAGGCCCTCATCTCGCACCGCAGATGGCTGGCCGCCCTTGTCCCTTGTTCTACTACTCGCTGCCGATTGCAGCATCTGACGTGGCCATTCCCACGATAGTGGCGCCCACCGTGGGGCATGGCCTATCAGGCCTGTGTTCTACGGCGAGATTCAATCTGCCAATCAACGAGACGATCGCCATCGGCCGCATGATCGCCATCGGCAAGATCCTCCAGATCTTGCTGAGCAGCTACGTCTCGGCGGCGCGCCCTGTCACGCACAGCATGATCATGCTGGTCGGCACGATCAGCCTCTTCGTCGGCTTCACCGACGTCACCATCTTGGAGACTCGGCTCGCATCCACGAGTAGCCACCGCGCGATCGGCTCTCTGAGAGCCAGGTCCGCACCATCCACCGCCTTGCCTCCGAGTACGACTCGGCTAACAACAATGTGGCCGAGACCAGCATGGTCGCGGACGACGTGGCCCTCAACGACGATGCCGACTCGGCGACCCCGGTGTTAGTTGCTATATCCATAGTCGTTGTGTCACCTGCGGGCTCCATCACCCAGATCTCCAACGTGGGGGACTTCGAGGATCCTTCCATCCTCGGGATCTTCGACTCTGACTCCGGGTTGGAGAACTCTGGCGACTTCCACGCTGGATCGGGTCGCTTCGTCACGACCTACATGGCGAGTGACACGAGTGCCCCGCAAGACCCTTTTTGTACGCCGATCCCGCCGACCGCCACGGCGTCGGAGGTCGACGAACTCCTCCTGCGACTAGAGGAGGCAGTCCGCAAGGAACAGGCCGAGCGCGAAAAATTTCGCCTCGAGCAAGTAACGGTGCAGGAGCTCTCGCTCTACCACCCGCGCCGCATCAGGTCACGCCTGAACCCCACCGTTCAGGGCCGCGCCCTGAACTTCAACGACGAAAACGACCCGTCCCGCATGGCCGACCGTGTGGCCTACGAGAATGCGCCACCAGGAGGAAGCGCACGGCCGCCATCGGGTGCAACGACGAACGGCGCTCCCCCACCACCGCCTGGTCGCACACCACCCCCGGATCAACCAAGGATCATGATCTCCCTGCAAGAGCGGGATGCGAACGGCCTCCCGCTGTTCTCTACTCCGATGGACAACGTCATCGCGAGTCGAGCCACGGTCGACAACATCAACGTCACAGGTGAAGGCGCGTTGCAGATCTAGTACGCCAAGGCCCTACTCGCCAAGGCCGTCGAGCAGCAAACCGCATGCGCTGATTCGCGGGGGCGCATGTACTCCCGCTTGTCAGGAAGCAGGGCAGCCTCGAGCGGCCGCACAAATATGGCAAACACTATCAATTGCCTACCTTCCGAGCCCCTGCAGCTCCAACCGTGACCCGTGAACGCGGCACTCTCCACCAACGACCCGCGACTGACGAACAACATGGTCGCTGTCAACGGACAGCCAGTCAACGCGCGGACCCACATCATTAACAACCAGAGCTAGCGCGCACGCTAGCCTGACGACCTAAGGCACACCCTCACCAACCGCCACGATGGCGAACCAAGGGGATCGCTTAGCCGAGTCGGCCCCCAGTGCTTCGGACCAATGATCCGAGGCGAAAATACCCGGCGAACTTCAAAGCGCCAAAGGAGATCGAGAAGTACGATCCCTCATACGACTTGTCCATGAGGCTAGACACATACCTCATGGCGATGGGAATCACCGGCCACACCGACCTACTCGCCGCCCTCCTCCACGGCATGCGAGCAGCCAAGGAGATGAACATCAACCGTCTGCGCTGCTACGGCGACTCCGACCTCGTCGTCGGGAAGTCGTCGGTACCTGCAATGTAGTCTCCCCCACCATGGCGGCATACAGCCAAGCAGTGGACCAGCTGGGGGAGCCACTTCGCCGGCTATTCCGTCGAGTGGATCGACTGGCGCAAGAACAAAGAGGCTGATGCCCTCTCCCGCATTGGTCCATCTCGTCTCGCGCCACCCGTGGGTGTCTTCCTCGACACCATCAGCAAGCCATCTGTCTCTCCCCTGAGGGAGATCGACATCGGGATTCCGCTGCAACCAGAACCAGCCCTGGTCGCCATGCTCGCAGAGACAAGCGACTGGACCGCGCCATACGTCGCCTACCTGGAGGGAGGAACCCTACCCGCCGACGACACGGAGGCCCAAATGATAGTACGCCGCTGCAAGTCCTTTGTCATCATCAACGGCGAGCTCCACAAGCGCAGCGTAACCGGCGTGTTCCAACGCTGTGTACAACCCGCGGAAGGTCACAAAATCCTCTAGGACATCCACGCCGACGACTGCGGCCACCACGCTGGCACTCGATCCCTGGTCGCGAAGGCCATGCAACATGGCTTCTACTGGCTCACCACACACGCCGACGCGGTCGACATCGTCCAACGCCGCGTCGGGTGCCAGAAGTACGCCAACCAGACCCATGTCCCAAGCTCGGTTCTCAAGACCATCCCCATCACCTAGCCATTCGCCATGTGGGGCATGGACATGGTAGGCCCCTTCAAGAAGGCCCCCTCCGGCTTCACCCACCTCCTAGTCGCAGTGGACAAATTCACAAAGTGGGTGGAGGCCAAGCCAGTCCGCAAGTGCGACAGGAAGACCGCCACCAAGTTCCTCCGCGAGCTCATCTATCACTATGGGTTCCCGCACAACATCATCACAGACAACGGCACCAACTTCGCCAAAGGATCCATGGCCGAATTCTACGAGGAGCACAACATAGACTCGACCTCGCCTCAGTCGTCCACCCGGAGTCCAACGGCCAGGCGAATGCACTAACTAGAGCATCCTCCACTGCCTAAAGCCGCGACTGCAAGTTCCCCTCAAGCGAACTCCGGGGTGCTAGGTCGAAGAGCTCCCCACCGTCATCTGGGGTATCCGCACCTTCTTCAATAGGTCGACAGGGTTCACCCCCTTCTTCATGGTGTACGGCGCCGAAGCCGTCATGCCGACAAATCTCGAGAACGACTCGCCTCGGGTGGTCAACTACGCGGAGGCCGACAACGATCTCGCACGCCAAGACGGGGTCGACCAGCTCGACGAAGCATGCGACCTAGCTTGCTCCCGCACCGCCATCTACTAGCAAGGACTTCGCCGCTACCACAGCCGGCGAGTCCGGACTCACACCTTCCAGGAAGGTGACCTGGTCCTGCGACTTATCCAAGACAAGAAGGGCGTGCACAAGCTCTCTCCCCCTTGGGAGGGACCATTCTCCATTGGGCGAGTCCTGGGCAACGACGCCTACTACCTCATCACCGTCCGAGGTGACGAACAACTTGACGTCAAGCGGCCATGGAATGTAAATCTCCTACGGAAGTTCTACTCCTAGAACTCGAAACATGTACCCCTCACCCGCTATTAAATAAAGAAGATCGATTCGCACAAATTATGCCCACTCTCCATACCTTGTGCCACTCGCACTCGTAATAACAGCGCTACGCTACTCGCGGAAGTCAACCCTTGGTCACGGGACCGGCACGGCCAAGTAGTGCGATACGAGGGCACCGATAAATAGCGGGCCTTGTATCGTCCACGAAAAACGCCAACCCAAAGCCCCATCGGAGTCGCCTCGCTCGACTGGCTTTCCGAGCCAAGGGGACCCCCTATCTCCCTTGTTGTTTGTGTTGGGAGCCGACTTGTTGCAGTCTGTTATTAATGACTTACTGGCTCAGGGTTTGCTAAAGTTTCCAATAGATGTGGGTGACTCAAATTTCCCTATAATATAGTACGCTGATGACACTATTTTGGTAATGGAAGCAGATAAAGACCAGCTGATTGTGTTAAAAAAGGCACTTGAGGATTTCAAGTTATCAACAGGTTTGTTAATTACCACAAGTCTTGCATGATGCCAATCAATGTTAGCTCTGATGATATTAAGATGTTGGCTGCTGAATTTGGCTGCATTGTTGGCTCTCTCCCTTTTACTTACCTTGGGTTACCCATGGGGACAACTAAACCAAGATTGATTGATTTCACTCCTATTGTGAGTAACATGGAAAGGAAACTGACTGCTAGCTCCTCTTTTCTGGCATATGGAGGAAGGCTGCAGCTAATCCGATCATGTTTGGCCTCTATGCCTATCTTCTTCCTGTGCACCTTGAGCATACCAATTGGCATTATCAAGCAGATTAACAGAATTATTAGGCAATGTCTATGGAGTAAAAAGATGAGCAGTGATTCCTCTGGCCAGTCTCTTGCTTGTTGGGAAATGATCTCAAAACCAAAGAGCAGTGGGGGATTGGGCATATTAGATTTCCAGAAGCAAAATGAGGCCCTGCTAATTAAGCACTTACATAAATTTTATAATAAAGCTGACCTTCCATGGGTCAAGCTAGTATGGAGATATTTTCCAGAGGGTGTTCCTCAAGCAGCTAAACTTTGTGGCTCTTTTTGGTGGAAAGACATTATGAAACTGGATCAGAATTACAGGTCGATCTGTACTGTCAAGGTTATATCTGGAGATACGGATCTGTTTTGGTCAGACACTTAGAAGGATTCGCCTCTGCAGTTTCGCTTCCCAAGGCTTTTTTCCTTTGCTTTAGATGTTCATCTGTCAGTGAAGGATGTTGCTGGTGCAGCAGATCTCTCAACACTATTTCATCTGCCCTTGTCAGCGCAGGCCTTTTTGGAGTACCAACAGTTGCAGTTGCTGGTTGGGGATATAGTGCTTGATCCCTCTGGAAAGGACTCTTGGATAACAATTTGGAAAGATGGAACCTACACGACAAGCAAATATTATCATCACTGTTTCAGGAATACCCATGCCAGTAAGATTTATTCCTGGATTTGGGAATGCAAGGTGATTCTCCGGATCAAAGTGTTTGCTTGGCTTTTAGTCAGTGATAGGCTGAATACCAAGGATATGTTAAAGAGGCGAAACTGTAATGTCAACAATGTTTTCCACTATGTTATGTGTTCCTCAGGAGATACAGAAGATTGGATGCATTTGTTTTTTAACTGTACATTCAGTGTTAGAGTTTGGAATTATAGTTTTGAGGAGGGGTTCGGACGTACTAAGCGGTAGTGTGGGCTCCCCTTTTTTACTGAAATAATTATTCTGGCCTGTTGGCACATATGGAAGCGTAGAAATGAGGCCATTTTCCAGCATATTCAGCCAACTTTTAGGGCTTGGAAAGGTGCCTTCGTCCATGATGCCACTCTGCATGTTCACAGGGTGAAGGATAAACACTCAGAGGCCATGTTAAAATGGATTGACAACCTTGTATAGTTGCCTTTTTTCCTCCTTTTGGGGCCTTTGTTTTGGCCCTTGTATTTTGAACCTCTGACTTTGTTCGTTGGTTGTTCTTTTTTTTTCAATAAAATACTATTGGGGGAAGCCCTGTAGTCCTTATAGTAAAAAAAAAAACAGCGACTCAGTCCTCCACATCCTTGGCGCAGCAACTCAAACGGCTAAGTACCACGCTCGGGGACTGACACCAGTCCAAACCCGAGCGACTAGGGAAAACGTCAAGTATGAGAGCGCGTCCTGAACTCGCCACGCGACTAATCCTCCGGGTCAGGTGGAGCGACGCGCTTAATACAACGTGGCACGTCCTCACCTACCTTGGGCATGCAACTAGAATGGCTAAGTATCACGCTCGGGGACTCAGCCAACCAACCCCGTTCGCGCCCGGGAAAATGGCTAAGTATAGAACGTCCCTTGGGGTCGCCATGTGACTGGCTTTTCAAGCCACGGCGAGTCGACCTCAGCTGACTAACAGTATAACAACAAACATACACATAAAAACGAGGTAAACCCCACAAAAGGGCGGACGCGCTCGGGGACTCGCACAACTCAACAATTCACAATCAAACCAAAACACTGACAAAAGCATCCATGCATTCCTTATGGCAACAAAATTTGTTCGCTTACAAGGGAAGGCACGTTTTTCCTTTACAACTAATGCCACTCGGTAAACTCTCCTACTCCGCAGGCTTCGACGACGACTCGCCACCACCTCTGCGGACGCGAATGAAGGTCACCCACGGGTTCGACGTATACGTCGTCAAGGTGCCCGCCATTGCCGATCGGAACGGCTGCTCCACCTTGAAGTCATGCTTCACCGGCTCCTCGTCGTTCGGGGCGACGATCGTCTCCTGGTATGGCAGAAAGTCGCCCATCGCCAGCACCAGATCGGAGTAGACCGCAGCCCGATCGGTCAGCTTCAGCACGTCGGAGATCTCGACAACTCCCGTCGATGAAGGATGCCCGCTGGTGACATCGTCGAGGTCGAAATCATCGGGGAAGTGCGCGAGCCCAAGGCTCAGCGCAGTCGCCGCCCCACGACGGAAAGCTGACCGTGACATGAACTCCACAACCGCTGGAGCCTTCTCCAGATACCGCCAGACTTCGGTGAGGTCGCTGGGGATCACCTCGGTCGGCGAGATCTCCTGCTGATACACGCGGATGCAGGTCGCCGACAGAGCGGCAGAGTCCACTAACATAGTGACACACTTCCGCGCGTCGTACGACTGCGCCTCGGCTTCGTCGTCAAGGATCTTCCCTGCGGAGCATGTCAAGTATACAATCAGAATGGCGCATGAAACAAAAAGGCAGCCCGCACGCTCGGGGACTCTCCAGCCACATGAAGGTCAAAGGGGCTCACCAATCAAGGGACGGCAGATCCCCATGATGAAATCTTGCAGACCCGAGTAGTCAGTTTGCAGCCCAGTGACGAGCGCATCCGACACCTTTCGCTCCTCGGCGGCAGGAGCAACGACTGCCTTAGCTCACTTCTCCGCCGAGGTCGCGTCCGCTTTCGCGGCCTTGAGCTCTCGCTCCATCTTGGCAACCTGCTTGTCGTGGTGGTATCACGGCATATGCCATGGGTAGGCTAAAGTTGGGGCCGATGGACGTGGAGGAATCCGGGGAGGGATGATGCAGTGAAGACCGCACTCGTATGAACACAGAGAAATACAATGTATATAGGATTGAGGCTCTCAAGTGGAGATAACACCTCATTCTCTACATCTAATCTCTTATAATCTTGCCATACTTGTGGCTACAATCATGCTCCTTGAGTTGTATCTCCTATGCCTCTATCTAGATCTCTCTGTGAGATTGGAGGAGGAAGAAGAAGAAGAGCTCCTATTGAGCAGAGAGGGGAAGAGCCCTTCAGGGCCTCTATTTGAACGTTCCCCCTGGTGCTCCTTATAAAGGGGAGCCCAGGGTACAAGGCTTGTTCCACACGCTTGGCATCTGCGTAGCATATTTCTGGCATCTTCTTAGATGCTCAGCATATGTCTTGGCATCTTTGGAGATGCCATGGCATATTCCTTAGCATATTCTTGATGCCATGGGCATATTCTCTAGCATCTTCTTGATGTCAATGGCATATTCCATAGGCCATGTGCCAGTCTGAGCCAGGGGCGTCCCAAGACTAGCACGTGACAAGAAGATCTTGACTTGGTTCGAAGGTATGTCGATGTAGTGGTCGAGGTAGCATCCTGGGATAAATAAAGAGGCGTCCAGTTCACTATTATTAGGATTTGGGAAGTGGTAACTCGGCCTGGGAACCACTTGATTCGGCCCAGCCTTGGGTACAGCCGAAGTGGCCCAGCCGGATCACTGGAGAGGCCCAGCCGGGTCACAGCTTAGTCAGCCCAAGTGGAACATGACCAAAAGGAGATGTTGAAGTGCAGTAACCCGGGGTGGGCCGATTCATCCCTATGTCGGCCCACCCAGGAAAAGGGATGCGGTGGACCTGAGGCTGGCGTAGCTCCACGGTGGTCCGAGCTGTCCAAATCGGCCCACCCGGGGAAAGACCTTCCAGATGACGTGGAATGTGGGGTGGGCCGAGTCGGCTCCTGGTCGGCCCACCCGGGCTTTGCTGGGGAGGCGTGGTGTGCAGTCGAGGTTGGCGGGGAGATGCTCCGTGGCGCGGGATCGAGTCGATGTTGGCGGGAGCGGAAGTGTCGGGGGCGACGTCTGGCGGGAACGGAGGGAGCTCCTGCGCTGATCCTTGGTGGGCCAAAGTGAGTGAATTCGGCCCAAGCGAGATGATTCGGTCCATCTGTTCCTGATTCGGCCTAGATAGGCCAAATTCGGTCCGTGCAATGTATCCTGAGGCCTAATTAGACCTAATTCGGCCCTCTGATCTTTTTTCCTTTAGTATTTTAGCTCTTTATTTTATCTTCCGATATTTAAGACTTCTTTTCTACTAAATTGTTCCTTCCTCGACTGAGTCTCTTTATACCTCAACTCTAGGGTATCTGGGGTAATATCCCCGATATTAGTCCCCGAGGCTATGGGGGACTCGTAGAGTCGCGCATAGGCTTTATATTTAAAATATTCACATAGTTATTTTCCGACATATAATCTCTTTATCAAATATCTCTGGGTCATATAACCTCTTTGGGTAACTTTGTGGCATCTTACCTTTATGGGTGCTAGCCCTTTTAATCCCTTTGGGTAAGTTACGAGTTCTAGCCTTCTTGGGCACCGCTCTTTTAACTCCTTTGGGAAGTTGGCCTTCTTGGCGCTGCTCTTTTAACCCTTTTGGGAAGGTTATGAGTTCTGGCCTTCTTGGGCACTGCTCTTTTAACCCTTTTGGGTAAGTTGTGAGTTCTAGCCATTTTTGGCACTCCTCTTTTAATCCTTTTGGGTAAGCTATGAGTTCTGGCCTTCTTGGGCACTGGCCATAACCCTTTTGGATAAGTTTTTTGACTTCTGGCCTTCTTGGGCACTGGTCATGACCCTTTTGAGTAAGTTTTTTGACTTCTGGCCTTCTTGGGCACTGGTCATAACCCTTTTGGGTAAGTTTTTCGACTTCTGGCCTTCTTGGGCACTGTTCATAACCTTTTTGAGTAAGTTTTTTGACTTCTGGACTTCTTGGGCACTGGTCATAACCCTTTTGGGTAAGTTTTGGACTTCTGGCCTTCTTAGGCACTAGTCATAACCCTTTTGGGTAAGTTTTTGACTTCTGGCCTTCTTGGGCACTGGTCATAACCCTCTTGGGTAAGTTTTTGACTTCTGGCCTTCTTGGGCACTGGTCATAACCCTTTTGGGTAAGTTTTTGACTTATGGCCTTCTTGGGCACTGGTCATAACCCTTTTGGGTAAGTTTTTGACTTCTGGCCTTCCTGGGAACTAGTCATAACCCTTTTGGGTAAGTTCTAATCCGAGTCATTTGTTTCCACATCCGAGTTATTTTACTCAAAATTGACCTATGTCTTAAGTTTGAGCCATCTGACTCAAATCCGAGGTATATGAATCAAATCTGAGTCATCTCTTTCCAAATCTGGGTTATTTTACTCATATTCGACTTATGTCTTGAATCTGAGTTATCTGACTCAAATCCAAGGTATATGACTCAAATCCGAGTTATCTGATTCCAAATTCGAGTTACTTTACTCAATTTTGACTTACATCTCAAATCTAAGTCATCTGATTCAAATCCGAGGTATATGACAAAAATCCGAGTCATCTGATTCCAAATCCGAGTTACTTTACTCAATTTTGACTTACATCTCAAATATGAGTCATCTGACTCAAATCCGAGGTATATGACTCAAATTCGAGTCATCTGTTTCCAAATCCGAGTTACTTTACTCAAATTTGACTTACATCTCAAATCTGAGTCATCTGACTCAAATCTGAGGTATATGACTCAAATCCAAGTCATCTGTTTCCAAATCCGATTTACTTTACTCAAAATTGACCTATGTCTTAAGTCTGAGCCATCTGACTCAAATCCGAGGTATATGACTCAAATACGAGGTATATGTTTCCTAAGATACAATTTGATCTGATGAGAAGATGGTAACTTGCCTTTGATATGGATCTGAGATATGAATCCGAGATAAAGCTTTGGGATATGATAATAGGGCTAATCGCTGAGATATGTGAGTCCAGATGTAGATCCGAGATATAGATTCAAGATATGATATGCTGACAAATAGTCATCCGAGATACGAGATAACATGGCAAGATAGTCCAATATCAATCTGAGTCGTAACATAACCTAGCCATATGGCGAGCTGATCCAAACTTTAGTTCAAACCTAAGATAAGTTAGTAGGCTGAACTGGAATACAAATCCGAATCATAATATACCCTAGCAAGCTGAATCAAATGTTAGTCCGAATCAGAGATAAGCTACTAAGCTGAGTTAAAGGTTAATCCGAAGCATAAATAAACTGACTCAAATTCTATCCGAATCATCAATAAGCTGACTCAAATTCTATCCGAGTTATAAATAAGCTGACTCAAATTCTATCCGAATTATAAATAAGCTGACTCAAATTCTATCCGAATCATAAATAAGCTGACTCAAATTCTATCCGAGTTATAAATAAGCTGACTCAAATTCTATCCGTGTTATAAATAAGCTAACTCAAATTCTATCTGAATCATCATTAAGCTGGCTGGTGAGCTGAGTTAAAGGTTAATCCAAAGCATAAACTGACTCAAATTCTATCTGAATCATCAATAAGTTGGCTGGTGAGCTGAGTTAAGAGTCAATCCAAAGCATAAATAAACTGACTCAAATTCTATCTGAATCATAAATAAGCTGACTCAAATTCTATCTGAATCATCAATATGTTCTCTCAATCTAAAGGTGACTCTACGGATACGTTGACTAGTCCCCGGGTTAAGTTATTTTCTCCCCGGGGTGAAGGATCGAGTGTTGGTGGCTGAGTTATCTGGCACTTACAGTATACTTGGAGAAGTGTTTGAGTGATTATCGCTAAGTCATACCTGCCCTGCTGAGTTACCTGGTACTTACAATAAGCTTGGAGAAGAGTTTGAGTCCTTCTTGTTGAGTCTTACCTGCTTTGATGAGTCAGACTTGGAGAGCCTATGCGCTTACCTCTCTGTTCTCTGTTCGCTTGGTGGATCTGAATGAGCTCTATGAGGAAGAAGTTGATGAAGATGCTCCCGTCCGGATGGAAACCCAACCAACGCCACTAAGAGGCCCCACGGTGGGCGCCAAATGTCGTGGTGGTATCACGGCATATGCCATGGGTACGCTAAAGTTGGGGCCGATGGACATGGAGGAATCCGGGGAGGGATGATGCAGTGAAGACCGCACTCGTATGAACATAGAGAAATACAATGTATATGGGATTGAGGATCTCAAGTGGAGATAACACCTCATTCTCTACATCTAATCTCTTATAATCTTGCCATACTTGTGGCTACAATCATGCTCCTTGAGCTGTATCTCCTATGCCTCTATCTAGATCTCTCTGTTTGATTGGAGGAGGAAGAAGAAGAAGAGCTCCTATTGAGCAGAGAGGGGAAGAGCCCTTCGGGGCCTCTCCTTGAACGTTCCCCCTGGTGCTCCTTATAAAGGGGAGCCCAGGGGACAAGGCTTGTTCCACACGCTTGGCATCTGCGTAGCATATTCCTGGCATCTTCTTAGATGCTCAGCATATGCCTTGGCATCTTTGGACATGCCATGGCATATTCCTTAGCATATTCTTGATGCCATGGGAATATTCTCTAGCATCTTCTTGATGTCAAGGGCATATTCCATATGCCATGTGCCAGTCTAAGCCAGGGGCGTCCCAAGACTAGCATGTGACAAGAAGATCTTGACTTGGTTCGAAGGTATGTCGATGTAGTGGTCGAGGTAGCATCCTGGGATAAATAAAGAGGCGTCCAGTTCACTATTATTCGGATTTGGGAAGTGGTAACTCGGCCTCGGAACCACTTGATTCGGCCCAGCCTTGGGTACAGCCGAAGTGGCCCAGCCGGATCACTGGAGAGGCCCAGCCGGGTCATAGCTTAGTCGGCCCAAGTGGAACATGACCAAAAGGAGATGCTGAAGCGCAGTAACCCGGGGTGGGCCGATTCATCCCTATGTCGGCCCACCTAGGAAAAGGGATGCGGTGGATCTGAGGCTGGCGTAGCTCCGCGGTGGTCCGAGCTGTCCAAATCGGCCCACCCGAGGAAAGACCTTCCAGATGACGTGGAGTGCGGGGTGGGCCGAGTCAGCTCCTGGTCGGCCCACCCGGGCTTCGCTGGGGAGGCGTGGTGTGCAGTCGAGGTTAGCGGGGAGATGCTCTGTGGCGCGGGATCGAGTCGATGTTGGCGGGAGCGGAAGTGTCGGGGGAGACGTCTAGCGGGAACGGAGGGAGCTCCTGCGCTGATCCTTGGTGGGCCGAAGTGAGTGAATTCGGCCCAAGCGATATGATTCGGACTGTCTGTAGGCCAAATTCGGTCCGTGCAATGTATCCTGAGGCCGAATTAGACCTAATTCGGCCCTCTGATCTTTTTTCCTTTAGTATTTTAGCTCTTTATTTTATCTTGCGATATTTAAGACTTCTTTTCTACTAAATTGTTCCTTCCTCGACTGAGTCTCTTTATACCTTAACTCTAGGGTATCTGGGGTAATATCCCCGACATTAGTCCCAAAGGCTATGGGGGACTCGTAGAGTCGCGCATAGGCTTTATATTTAAAATATTCGCATAGTTATTTTTCGACATATAATCTCTTTATCAAATATCTCTGGGTCATATAACCTCTTTGGGTAACTTTGTGGCATCTTACCTTTATGGGTCCTGGCCCTTTTAACCCCTTTGGGTAAGCTACGAGTTCTAGCCTTCTTGGGCACCGCTCTTTTAACTCCTTTGGGAAGTTGGCCTTCTTGGCGCTGCTCTTTTAACCCTTTTGGGAAGGTTATGAGTTCTGGCCTTCTTGGGCACTGCTCTTTTAACCCTTTTGGGTAAGTTGTGAGTTCTAGCCATTTTTTGCACTCCTCTTTTAATCCTTTTGGGTAAGCTATGAGTTCTGGCCTTCTTGGGCACTGGCCATAACTCTTTTGGATAAGTTTTTTGACTTCTGGCCTTCTTGGGCACTGGTCATGACCCTTTTGAGTAAGTTTTTTGACTTCTGGCCTTCTTGGGCACTGGTCATAACCCTTTTGGGTAAGTTTTTTGATTTGTGGCCTTCTTGGGCACTGGTCATAACCCTTTTGGGTAAGTTTTGGACTTCTGGCCTTCTTGGGCACTGGTCATAACCCTTTTGGGTAAGTTTTTGACTTCTGGCCTTCTTGGGCACTGGTCATAATCCTTTTGGGTAAGTTTTTTACTTCTGGCCTTCTTGGGCACTGGTCATAACCCTTTTGGGTAAGTTTTTGACTTCTGGCCTTCTTGGGCACTCGTCATAACCCTTTTGGGTAAGTTTTTGACTTCTGGCCTTCTTGGGCACTGGTCATAACCCTTTTGGGTAAGTTTTTGACTTCTGGCCTTCTTGGGCACTGGTCATAACCCTTTTGGGTAAGTTCTAATCCGAGTCATTTGTTTCCACATCCGAGTTATTTTACTCAAAATTGACCTATGTCTTAAGTCTGAGCCACCTGACTCAAATCCGAGGTATATGAATCAAATCTGAGTCATCTGTTTCGAAATCCGGGTTATTTTACTCATATTCGACTTATGTCTTGAATCTGAGTTATCTGACTCAAATCCAAGGTATATGACTCAAATCCGAGTTATTTGATTCTAAATCCGAGTTACTTTACTCAATTTTGACTTACATCTCAAATCTGAGTCATCTGACTCAAATCCGAGGTATATGACTCAAATCCGAGTCATCTGATTCCAAATCTGAGTTACTTTACTCATTTTTTCTCAAATATGAGTCATCTGACTCAAATCCGAGGTATATGACTCAAATCCGAGTCATCTGTTTCCAAATCCGAGTTACTTTACTCAATTTTGACTTACATCTCAAATCTGAGTCATCTAACTCAAATCCGAGGTATATGACTCAAATCCGAGTCATCTGTTTCCAAATCCGATTTACTTTACTCAAAATTGACCTATGTCTTAAGTCTGTGCCATCTGACTCAAATCCGAGGTATATGACTCAAATCCGAGTCATCTGACTCAAATCCGAGGTATATGTTTCCTGAGATACAATTTGATCTGATGAGAAGATGGTAACTTGCCTTTGATATGGATCTGAGATATGAATCCGAGATAAAGCTTTGGGATATGTTAATAGGGCTAATCGCTGAGATATGTGAGTCCAGATGTAGATCCGAGATATAGATTCAAGATATGATATGCTGACAAATAGTCATCCGAGATACGAGATAACATGGCAAGATAGTCCAATATCAATCTGAGTCGTAACATAACCTAGCCATATGGCGAGCTGATCCAAACTTTAGTTCAAATCTGAGATAAGTTAATAGGCTGAACTGGAATACAAATCCGAATCATAATATACCCTGGCAAGCTGAATCAAATGTTAGTCCGAATCAGAGATAAGCTACTAAGCTGAGTTAAAGGTTAATCCGAAGCATAAATAAACTGACTCAAATTCTATCTGAATCATCAATAAGCTGACTCAAATTCTATCCGAGTTATAAATAAACTGACTCAAATTCTATCCGAATTATAAATAAGCTGACTCAAATTCTATCAGAATCATAAATAAGCTGACTCAAATTCTATCCGAGTTATAAATAAGCTGACTCAAATTCTATCCGAGTTATAAATAAGCTGACTCAAATTCTATCTGAATTATCATTAAGCTGGCTGGTGAGCTGAGTTAAAGATTAATCCAAAGCATAAACTGACTCAAATTCTATCTGAATCATCAATAAGCTGGTTGGTGAGCTGAGTTAAGAGTCAATCCAAAACATAAATAAACTGACTCAAATTCTATCTGAATCATAAATAAGCTGACTCAAATTTTATCTGAATCATCAATATGTTCTCTCAATCTAAAGGTGACTCTACGGATACGTTGACTAGTCTCCGGGTTAAGTTATTTTCTCCCCGGGGTAAAGGATCGAGTGTTGGTGGCTGAGTTATCTGGCACTTACAGTATACTTGGAGAAGTGTTTGAGTGATTCTCGCTAAGTCATACCTGCCCTGCTGAGTTATCTGGTACTTACAATAAGCTTGGAGAAGAGTTTGAGTCCTTCTTGCTGAGTCTTACCTTCTTTGACTAGTAAGCTTGCACGTGCAACGCACGACTCAACTAATCCACATTATATCAAACTTTATATTTTTTATCTAAATGTAGAATGATATTTTGGAAATTTGATATTTTCTTACAAAGTGCATTGTCCCTAATTTCTACCTGACTAATATAAATATTCCTATATCGTTTTGTTTTCATGAATGAACGTGCTTCGTGTACCGAAAAACACACTTCTCCTAATGTATATAGCGTTTTGTTATCAATATATATTGCATGCATTATATTATCCCTTTTCCAAAAACACACTTCTCCAGATGTACGATACTTCAAGCGGTTATAATCTACTGTGATTGTATCTTCAGCGTATGAATAGTGTTCAAACAACTTCGTCGCATCCTTAGTTTAGCTCAATATACACTCTTTAGAATTTGCAGGTAAGAGTATTCTTATAGTATAATCCAATGAAAATATAGAATCTCCTTGCTGGAAAGTCAAAATTATTTTAAAAAATTGTAACCCACCATATACTCACAAACTCTGTTGTTCGTTCAAAAAAAGTGAGAAGAGCCATCGTGAGACAGTACAGACATCTGCGTTGAGACATGACTAAGCTGGTAGATCGTGGTGGATAAGAACAAGAAAATTCGAGGATCAGAGACGCTAAACCAGACGAACAAAGTAGCTGTAAATGGCATCCTGCCGAGGACATTCTTCAATGAAAAACATTCTTAAATGAAATATCGACCTGGCAAAGTAATCGTGTAACAGGGTTGAAAGAAAAAATAAAGAGAAAGAAAAGGAGGGTTTCCTTCAGCACGATCTATTTCCCCAAAGCCCAAACTACCTTGCCCCCGTCCTCCAACATCTCACGACTATCCCCTCTTGTAATCTGGGTCGTGACACATATCACATGGCAACTCTAAAGATAAATGCTGAATTTTACTTCTCACTTTGTTAATTGCCAATTCATGACCAGCACATGAAAAGATAATTATACTAATGACTTAGCTAGGACGAAGAAAAGGTGAACAAAAATGATCTAGTGCCTGCATCTAGTAGCTCGTGTGATGAGGAAAGGCACTTGCATGGAGAAAGCAGGTTTCAGCATAAATTTAAATAATTCGGAATAGAAGGCAATCACATTTGAAATGATAGGAGACATATCAGGTTCTATAAGTGATAGAGGCTATAGTACTACTTTGAGGTGCTTGCATATATTAGAAACATGAGATGGCACACTGAGGGTTACTACTTTGGTTAGGATTCTAGATTTCTGAACGCGAATCTGGTCTAGGAAGCTGAACCAAACGCACCCTGAGACTCTGTCTATAACTGAAGAAATGCTCGACAGACATGTGAGTAGGTGACCACTCGCCATGCAGTTGTGAAATCTACTATTCCATCTGATCCATAATAAGTGTCGCCCATCTAGTACAAAGTTTGTACTAGCTTAGTACAAAATGAGCGACACTTATTATGGATCGGAGGGAGTACTAATTTTCAGAGGAGGTAATATTACCTTGTGTGGAGAGTTGGCACTGCCCCTACTTTAGAATAAAAAAGCACAGTACATATCACTTCAATCAATAGCAGCAGCAGCACACCATAAGGTCCAAGGAAGTAAATCATAGGAAAAATTGTGTATGCTAAAATTTAGTATACATTATAGATAAAAGTACTCAACATAACTACCCAGTAGTCCATGGATTATAATGTCCATATTGAGAAGCTATTTAGGAGTACTTTATTTGATCCAGCTTGACATCTCCATTTATCAGGAATGCAGCTAATCCCTCGCCATTGATAAGATTGACCAGAGTAAACCGGCCTTGCAAGCTAAAATCACAAGAATTAACCCACACAGAAGAATATATGAAGAAAAGGCATAGGGATTAGACGAATAGAAGTTCTACATATTACTTTCCTTCAATCGGTGTCAGAACTATCAGCCTGAACAATAAGACCCACTTTCAGTACAAGTTCTATAGATCTATTTCATTTGAGGGTCTAATTGCCTAGATAAGCTCAACAAACATAACTATTCAGTGCGATGGTTAAGATAGAGAATACCAGAAGTTGTTGGAGCCACTTGATTAACCTCATCTTCCTGCTGTATAAACACACCACAATTGAGCATGCGAGAAACAACACATTTTAGGCATCGGTGCCAACTGATCCCAGCCTCCAACATTTTACTAATTAACATATGGAAATGATAAGGGTTTTTTCGTCAAACTGATATAAGATGCAAGACCAAAGATACAATGCTACGGTCTCTCGTCACCGAAGAGGGAGGTAATCTAGCTATACTAAATCCAAAACTGCAAAGGACAACCGTAATAAATAGCTAAGCTGCTTACTACTAACACCTTCATGCATATATTCACCATGGCTGCCACATTCTCAATGCAACTGAATCAAAAAACAGCAACTTCACATGATTCATTGTTGACAAAACGGCAGGTGCATATCGTATATATAAGCACTACCAAAATACCAAATAATGGTGATCAAATCATATCAAATTCTACTCCTCCCACCAACCCGCTACATCTGAAGTGAATTGCACAAGCAACTAACCTTCTTTGGAACATAATTAGATCACCTCCCTGAACCTTGGCTGCACATTAGACTTACCTCCATGGGCCTGTCCAAAATAGCATGAACACAGTTAGATCGTATACTTTAATTTAACTGAACATGGTACAACCAAATATATATCCTGTTTAAAATTCTGAACATCTAATTACCTTGTCATTGTTTGACTCCAGCATACCAAGCTTGATCTGGTTTGAGGACTTCTAGATCTTGTTCAGAATTTCATGTTATAAACATTTTTAAGCAGGAACTCTGCAGCCACAAAGACACCATGGATGACTCAATGCCAACAATGGCGCTCAGAAAATGGTACCCTCCATCTGCAATCCAAGAACAAGGACATAGGCAGACTATAACCCCAAAATTGGCACCGATTAGAAATTTTCCTGACCTTGCTCTATTCATGTGATTCAGATAAGGAATATGTAAGACCTGAAGCAGAAGAAAGGGGGTGTCAGCGGCGCCGCGGGCGGATGTCGAAGAACAGAGCACAGGAGGAGCGGCACCGTCTCAATTCGGCGGTGCTCGGAGGATTTGCGGGACACAGACCGAATAACGGAGCTGCCCGCAACAACCGCGGCCTCGTCAGCTTGAGTCAGAGTGGTGGAGCGCGGTGTGCATGCGCTTGCCCGAACGGCGGCCCTCGAACAAACAGCAAGTCAGAGGCGACTTCCTGGAACACCGTCTTGCCTCGGCCTCTCCGGAGAAATGACACGCTCCGACGGTGACACGCCGTTGGCGTTCCTCACTTCCTCTTCTAGAGCGAAACGATGAGCGCGTGAGGGCAGGGTTGTCGTGCGCCTCCCCTCCTGGATGCCCTTCCGACGGGCGCCACCATATCACCGCGGTCTAGATCACCCCGCCTCAGTCGTCGATGCAGCACTGAAGACGGACGATGGGGGCACGGGTCAGTCACCATCGTGTGGGGAGGCGGCGGGGCGGGCCGGTCGCGTGAAAATAGTAGGGCTTGATCCAGATTATGCGGAATCAGTTTCTTTTTTCTGTGCTTGCGCAAGCGGGGATTCCGTGCGAATGAGTAGAGTCCGTCGAAGCTATTTGCTAAGTGTACCAAAAAAGAAAAAATAGGCTAATGAAAACTGTTAGATCATGTCTAGTGGGTCTGATCGTGTGGTTGTAATTCGTTCCTGTATATTTGACGGGGTGCTTGTAGAAAAACTTAAGTTCATCTCTTTATAAGTAGTAGAGACTAAGTGTACCAAAAAAGAAAAAATAGGCTAATGAAAACTGTTAGATCATGTCTAGTGGGTCTGATCGTGTGGTTGTAATTCGTTCATGTATATTTGACGGGGTGCTTGTAGAAAAACTCAAGTTCATCTCTTTATAAGTAGTAGAGACTAGATCGCCCCGCCTCAGTCGTCGATGCAGCACTGAAGACGGACGACGGGGGCGCGGGTCAGTCACCATCGTGTGGGGAGGCGGCGGGGCGGGGTGGTCATGTGAAAATAGTAGGGCTTGATCCAGATTATGCGGAATCAGTTTCTTTTTTCTGTGGTTGCGCAAGCGGGTTTTCCATGCGGATGAGTAGAGTCCGTCGAAGCTATTTGCTAAGTGTACCAAAAAGAAAAAATAGGCTAATGAAAACTGTTAGATCATGTCTAGTGGGTATGATTCGTGTGGTTGTAATTCGTTCCTGTATATTTGACGGGGGTGCTTGTAGAAAAACTCAAGTTCATCTCTTTATAAGTAGTAGAGATAAAGAGGCGTCTAGTTCACTATTATTCGGATTTGGGAAGTGGTAACTCGGCTGGGAACCACTTGATTCGGCCCAGCATTGGGTACAGCCGAAGTGGCCCAGTCGGATCACTTGAGAGGCCCAGCCGGGTCACAGCTTAGTCGGCCCAAGTGGAACATGACCAAAAGGAGATGCTGAAGCGCAGTAACCCGGGGTGGGCCGATTCATCCCTATGTCGGCACACCCAGGAAAAGGGATGCGGTGGACCTGAGGCTGGCGTAGCTCCGCGGTGGTCCGAGCTGTCCAAATCGGCCCACCCGGGGGAAGACCTTCCAGATGACGTGGAGTGCGGGGTGGGCCGAGTCGGCTCCTGGTCGGCCCACCCGGGCTTCGCTGGGGAGGCGTGGTGTGCAGTCGAGGTTGGCGGGGAGATGCTCTGTGGCGCGGGATCGAGTCGATGTTGGCGGGAGCGGAAGTGTCGGGGGCAACGTCTGGCGGGAACGGAGGGAGCTCCTGCGCTGATCCTTGGTGGGCCGAAGTGAGTGAATTCGGCCCAAGCGAGATGATTTGGTCCGTCTGTTCCTGATTCGGCCTAGATAGGCCAAATTCGGTCCATGCAATGTATCCTGAGGCCGAATTAGACCTAATTCGGCCCTCTGATCTTTTTTCCTTTAGTATTTTAGCTCTTTATTTTATCTTCCGATATTTAAGACTTCTTTTCTACTAAATTGTTCCTTCCTCGACTGAGTCTCTTTATACCTCAACTCTAGGGTATCTGGGGTAATATCCCCGACACTGCTTCTCCGTGGAGCTCAAGGAGGACTGAGCAGCCGTCAGGTCGCTCAAAGGGACCATACCCTCACGAGCCTTGTCCACAGTGGCCGCATGACTCTCTGCATCATCACAAACGTGAGAACAACATAAGAAGATGCCATTGACCAAGGGCATCTTAAAAACTCTTACCAACAGTCGCTCGAAGCTGCTCGTTCACTTCTCGGACGGAGCGGACTTCCCCCTCCAGGCGCTTCTTGGCGGCCAATCGCTCTGTCGATTCACGCTGGAGGCCCTGCAAAACCATGGCGAACATCAACAAAAAACTTATGAAGTACTTTCTAAGCGCCTAGCCGCTGAAATTCAGTGACTAGCCACTCGGGGACTGGACAATTAAGAAATCATCAAGTTCCTAGCCGCTGCAACTCAGCGATTAGCTACTCGGGGACTGGTTATGAAAAAGTAAGAATCTACCCGCTGAAATTCAGCGACTAGATCCTCGGGGACTGGACATACCTGGATCGCTGCACCCAGCATATTGTGGAGCTCGACCGCGTCCACCGACGGGAGCACGAGAGGTGTGCGCCCGCGACGCTGCTCGACCTCCGCCGATTGTGCTAAAGCACTCGCCATGGAGGCCCTCACCACAAAGCGAGGGAAGGTTGCCACCGCCACCCCTACGACACTCGCTGTTGAGCCCGTTGCCCCAACTGGTGCCGCGAGCTCTATCCGCTGCGACTCTGCATCCACTGCGGCCTTCATGACCGCATCCGCTCTAGTAGTAGTCTTGCTCGAGGCGCCGACTTGCTCGTCCGAGATTGTGACGACCTCGTCGCCCATTGCCTTCTTCGCGCCCTCAGCGGGCACCTCGATCTCGTCGCTCTTCCTCTTCTTCGAGGGATCGACCTGCGCCCCAGTGGTACCCAATGGGACCTTAGCCACCGAAGGGTGACCTATTTTCTTCACATCAGCCCTACAACGCGACATCGTCAGTGAGTCTGCCGGACAAACATAAATCAGCTGCCCAAAGAAATACTCTAAAAGATACTCACTTGGCGACTGGGATAAAATGAAGGCCGGCACGAATACTCGCCGGCTTCTCCAACTCCGGTCCCAGCTTTCGGCTGAGGCCCATCTCGAACACGCTCTGGGCCCAAGACACCGAGGGCTTCTTCAAGGATGAAGCCGCGACAGGAGGATCCACGGCAATGGCCGCAGGTGCTTCCCTGGTGGCGAGGTGCCCGCGGATGGAGCGGCCCCGAGCCTAGTGACTGCGGTGAAGGGCGGTGGTAGTGACGCCAACGACACTTCATCCTCTACCACAGCCGCGTCGGCTGCCGCTGTCGCCCGTGTCGGCACACTAGCCCCGGCCTCATTGGCTGTGCTGGTAGCCTCGGAGCTACTCGTGGACCGAGGCAGCGACACTGCCTTGGACGGCTTCTTCTTCTGCGGTGATTTCTTCATCGACGGCGTGGCCACGCGCCGTGAAGTGCGCTCGGGAACCTCGTTGTCGCCCCCGTCGTGAGCCTCGAGGCTCTTGCTGGACTCGAGCTCGCGTTGCTGCTGCCGGCGGGTCTTACGGACCGTGGGTGCGGCAACCTCCATGGCCTCGTCGTCTTCATCATCGTCGTTGTCATTGTCATCACCTCCAACGTTGCCCCTGTCGGAGGAGGACTCTCTTTCATCCTCGGCGGATTCATTCGAGTTCTCGTAGTCAGCGGGTGGAAGCCAACCTTCCACCACTTGGAACAGCTACATGAACAGCGCGTGATCAGCAAAGTGCGACTATAATTTTACAAGTGCGGAATAAACAAGAAAAAGTAAGCTTACCGGTGGCGCCTTGCGCTTCGCGCTGAACGGGGGAATCCCGGCCTTCGAGTCGACGTACTCCGCTTCGGTGATCTTCTTCAGCGCGAGGGCGTAGTCGTTGGTGCTCCATTCGGCGGTGCAGTACTTGGTCAGATCGTCCTTGCCCGTGTACTCGTACATCCAGTGGGCGCGGCTGGCCAGAGGCACTAGCCGCCGCCCAAGCCAGCAGTTGTACAAGCTAATAGTTTGGAGGCCCTCCTTCTTCATGTTGCAGATTGTCATCAGCATTTTGTCGACCACCATCCGCTGGTCGTGCGGGAGCTTGGCGACTTGAAGACGACGCGGCTCGGGCCGGTTGGCGGAGTACATCGGAAGCGCCACCTCGTCGTCTGGCAGCGACTCGATCACGTAGAACCAATGCTTCTTCCACTCGATCGTCGCCTTCTTCAGCAGCATCAGGTTGAGGAAGGAGGCCTTGGACTTAAGCTGGAAGGTGAGGCCACCCACGGCTAGCATCGGGCCGCATGTCCCTTCGCGTCCGATCCTCCCATGGAACAGATCTTGCCACAGGGGGAAGTACGTCCGGCAGCCTAGGTAGCACTTGCAAAACGCCACAAAGATGGCGGGTTGCT
Organism: Avena insularis; assembly: GCA_023614405.1. NCBI lineage: Eukaryota > Viridiplantae > Streptophyta > Magnoliopsida > Poales > Poaceae > Avena > Avena insularis. Next base: position 62,702,192 of record CM042697.1, read on the forward strand.
CGATGCTGTGTGGCCCTAGGTCCGATGGCTGGATGTCGTAATACGCGCAGAAGCGGCGAAAGAAGATGGAGGTGGGGAAACCGAGCCCCCTCTCCAGGTGACTGGTGAAGCAGATGAATTCTCCCTCACACAGATCTGGCACCACTTCTCCGGCCGCGGGGATGCTCCATCTCCCGGCGCGGAGGATCCCCGCATCCTCGAAAGACTTCAGCAGCACCTTCGTGCATTTGGATCTCTCCCATGGTTCTGTCGGAGGTGCCATTAGTCGAAGGATCAAGGGTTGCAGGATCGCTCTAGGTCGCTCTGGTCGCTACGGAGGAATGTAAGACTGGGAGACGCGCGAGATCGGAGGAAGTGTGGGGAATGATCGCTCTTCGCCCGTCACTCTCCTTATATAACGGTTGCTACCCGCCATTTTCGGGGAGTCGTTACCGTGCGGTGATTATGCCGATATTACAGTTGGATTACCCAATGGCTAGTTTGACCAACACTGGCGGTCCAACTCCGTCTACTCGACTCGCCAGTTACAACGACCCGACTACTCGCCGACCTGATCGCCATAGTTGCGATTCGACTACTCGCCATAGCTGCGATTCGACTACTCGCCATAGCTGTGATTCGACCACTCACCAACCTGATCGCCATAGCAGTGATCCGACTCCTCAACGACCCATTCGCCGTGCTGCGATTCGATTGGTCGTCGTTATTGCGACTAAGATGACAAATTTTCTCTTTCATTGAAGGAGTCCACCGCCAATTCGACTGGGTGTCCAAATTGGACCCGAATACTCCGTCTGCCAAAGAACACCTGCGGCGAATCAACGACGGCCTCGGGGACTACTAATGGGTATATGCCGAGTGGGGTATACCCAGCAGGACATTTCCTATTGGCCCATGCTGCCAGCGAGTGGGCCTGTAGGGCGGCGACTGGATCAAGACCCAACAAGGAGCCAGGCGACTGGAAGATGAAGGCCCAGAAGCGTAGCTAGGCCCAGTCGGATTAGGGCAAACACCCTCCGAATCCTTAACTAATTCGGTTGTAGATCTATAAACCCTAGTGAGGTGAGTCTATATAAACCTCCCTATGGTACGCATAGAGGACACATTCCATCATACACCCCCTGGGTCTCGCCGCCTAGTCATCGAGCTCGCCCTTGTACTCTCTCATCAATACGATCTAGCAGGAGTAGGTCTTTACCCTCCGGGGGGATGAACCTAGGTAAAACCCTGTGTCTCTGCCCTCATCTCGCACCGCAGATGGCTGGCCTCCCTTGCCCCTTGTTCTACTACTCACTGCCGATTGCAGCATCTGTCGTGGCCATTCCCACGACATGGAATGTGAGTAAGAGATCGAATGTTGTTCGGAGTCTCGGATTGGATCCAGGACATCACGAGGAGATCCAGAATGGTCCATAGAATAAGATTCATATAAGGAAAGTCCAATTCCGGAGTTCGGGAATGGTTTCGGTGTTTTCACTGGAATGTTCTAGAAGGGTCTAGAAGGTCCACCGATCTGGAGTGGGAAGGGTACATAGATGTGTCATGACAAAATGGAATGGTAGGATCATGTCCTAGGTCACTTGGCTGGGCAATGGAAAGATAGAAATCAAACTCTAGTTTGAAAGTCAAAGCGCCAGTTTGAAAAAGTCAAATCCCAACATGGTTGCCTAGTGGAGGGAGGGAAGGAGTCCTACCTAGGGGAGGATTCTTCCCCTTCCCTTGCCGTCGACAACAAGGAGGAGTTGGGGTAGGACTCCCCTCCCCCCAACCGCCTCTCCCACCTATATAAGGAGGGGTAGGGCACCCCCTACTCCTCACCTCAAACCCTAGCTTGGCCGCCTCCACCCCAAGTCGCCGCCACCTAGAAATCTCCCCAAGTCGCCGCCTAGGGCCTCTCCTAGCTTCCGGCCACCACCTCCCCTCGGCCCTCTAAACCCTAGATAGCCGAGGCCCTCTTCTACTCCACCATACCAGCTCCGGCTTAGGCGAAGCCCTGCGGGATTTCCCCTCTACTTCCGCCACCACGTCGTCGTGCTGCTGGAATCGTGAGGAGCAATCTACAACCTCTGCTGCCTGCTGGAACAAGGGAGATGAAGGTATTCATCGAGTACCGAACGTGTGACCGACTACGGGAGCGCTTCCGGAAAGTGGCGCCGGAAGGATCGTCTACGCGATCTTGAGATCGGCAAGTGAACGACTACATCACCTACGAGAATCCGATCTCGTTAACCTCTTTAGAATCTTTGAGTGTTAGTACTCTATCAACTCGTTGCTACAATCTAGTAGATAGATCTTGGCTTGGTGTGTTCATGAGGTAGAATTTTTTTGTTTTCCATACTACGAATCCCTACACCCTATAGGCGATGTCCATTGCACTTTCAGTATGGCTCACTTAACACTCTCACATAGTGGCTAGAAGTACATGCTAGAGCTAGGTCTTAACTAAGAGTCCACTCCTTTTATCTCTCTATTTCTCTCTCATCCAACTAAGCATAAATATATTATTTTAATTTTTATAGTCTGCTGACGAGACCTTATTGTACTTCCTCTTAACTATGTTATAGCTGAGTTCAACGACGATGTATCCGGATCCTTCTTAGCTCCTACGGCTCATGATTGTCCCATGTACTCCAATCAGTGTTTAATAACCATCATGGCAGTGAACATGCGCGTGCAAAACCAAAGCCTTATGGAGCCTAACAACCGAAGACTGGCCACCGCTAACAAGATCTTCGTGGGTCATCATGTTCGATCATCACATTACACTATAGCAGCACATGCATGTAGTGTCTAACAGTTATAAACGTCAAGGCCCACACCAAATCGTTGCACTCGCTTATGGCGGCACAAAGACTCTAGAGATAAATGTCTCAGGCAAACTGCGTATGCGGCGCTTTTTCCACTCGGCACATGGCCACCCGTCGTGCTAGTGCTAGCACTGCATATATGCATAAACATCATTGTGCATTGTAGACCGCCACGCCATAGGTGTCGTTCAGGATGGCACATGCACCCATTGGGTGCAGGTGGATCTGAACCAAACCCGCACCTGTGTCTAAAAATCTTTCTTGCCACGGATACATAGGTCGGCCACACATAGCTGTCGTAACACGACCTTACCGGTCTACTAGGCCCACATGTAAATGAACAATCTGTATGATGTCCTTTTTTACTGACATGCTCCTTGATCATGTCGATGAACGATCTGCCTAAGAGCCTCTCAAGCCACACCCCCTATAGGCCCCACGCCACAAACAGGCTATGGGGCGCCGGGGGCGAAAATCTCGCCCAGCCACCCAATAGGCCAGTTCCATGAGGTGCAAGCTAATTTGTCATCTGGCGCCCCCTAGGCCGCATCCACCCCACGGGGGAGGAGGGAGGGGAGAGGAGCGGGGCCGCCTAATGGAGCTAAAAAGCAGGTGGATCGGCTCTGCAACGAGACAAATGAACCCCCACTTACCTTCTTTCTCCTCCACCTCGCATGTGTTCTCCCTACTCATGCCAGATCATCATCAATGGCACCCCTCCCTCATTCTCCGTTTCCATTCCGAAAGAAAGATCTCGCCGCCTCATCGCGCATCCCCCACTTCCATAGGCCTCTTCTCACCATCGTTTGGCGTCCATCATTAGTTCGATCCTGTTTCGCGGCTATATTACATGGGATGTGTTCATCGATTTTTCTAGGCCATGGATTCGGACAACGAGATGATGTTCGATGCTCTGATGGAGGAGGAGCCGCTGCTGCCGCCACCGAAGAAGAATGTTTGAAGATTCTCTCATGTCTCATTGGTTTGTATGCCCGGAATGCACAATTGTGGTGTGGAGGTTCGAAGCCGGGGCACCACAAGAGCAAGCCAAGGCAGAGGATGGAAAGTTATTGCATGCTATATGTCGACTAATTTGTCGATAATACAATGAATGACAAAGTGACATTTTGGTGCCGTTTCGGGATGAACCAGAAGTTGTTCATAAAGATTGTCATGAGTGTCAGGGAGTTCGACGACTACTTTATATGCAATAAAATTTGTACGGACACAGTAGGTTTTTCCTCAATTTAGAAGTGCACTACCGCTTTAAGGATATTTACGTATGGAAGTACAGCTGATACACAACATAAATATCCATGCATGGCGGAGTCCACAACCATTTAGTGCATGTATAGATTCTGCAGGACAGTGGTGGTAGTGTTTGGACCGATGATACGTTGGAAACGTATCTATAATTTTTGATGCTTCATGCTTATTTACTATCTACTTTGCTTTGCTTTGTCTATATTTTGAGGTGTTTTTATATGATTTCTGGTACTAACCTATTAACAAGTTGCAATAGTGCCAATTGCATGTTTTCTTCTGTTTTTTGGTTTCAGAAAGGATGAAAATCAATATTCTCGAAATTGGACGGGACAAAAGCAAAAGTCAATATTTTACCGTGGGCAACACGAAGCCGGAGTACGAGACGGAGGGGCGCTAGAGGGTGGCCACACACCCCCAGGCGCGGCCTAGGTGGGCCTGCACCTAGGCAGGGTGTGGCCCCCCTGGCGCCCCCCTGCCTCGCCTCTTCGCCTATAAAGTCCCCCCGATGCCGAAACCCTAAGGACCCGATCAAAACTCCACAAAACCGTCTATAGCCACCGCCACCATCGTCCATAGATCGGGGGGATCTTAAGCTCTTCCCGGCACCCTGCCGGAGGGGAGATCATCCCGGAGGCCTTCTTCTTCATCATGCCAGCCTCCGGTATGAAGCGTTAGTAGTTCCACCTTGGACTACGAGCCCATGTAGTAACTAGACGGTTGTATCTCCTCCTTGTTCTTTCATGTATAGATCTTGTGAGCTCTGTTCATGATCAACATCTAATCTATTTGTAATCATGCATGTTGTATTTGTGGGGATCCGATGGATATTGAGATTACTATGTCAGATTGATTAATGGTTTTGTCTTATTTATTCTATCATGTCTGTGTTGTTTGTGATCTTGCATGCTCTTCGTTGTTAGTAGCTATCTTGGCCAAGTAGTTGCTAGTGACTCCAAGAGGGGGTATTTATGCTCGATAGTGGGTTCATGCCTCTAGTTTCCAAGGGAAGTGACAGAAATCTCTTCGGTTGTAGATGTGTTGTTTCTACTAGGGAGAAAACAACGGTCTCTTGTTCATGGAACAAGTGGATTGTTTACCTTACACACTTTGCTTAAAGCAGTTGTCTGTTGCTTGTACCTTAATACTAGAGGGGGTTCGGATGATAACCCAAAGGTGGACTTCTAGTCATAGATGTAGTTGGATGGCGGTCTATGTATATTGTTGTATTGCCCAATCGAATCTCATGGGATCTTTTTGTCTAGTATTGCATTGTTATGTCTTGCTCGGTTCCTGTCAATTGCACTGCTATAATTTGTTTACCCTTCATGCCATGTTGTTTATCTAAGGAGAGCACCTCTAGTGAACTATGGACCCCGGTCCAATCTTTACCATTGATACATATTCCACTGTTACTTGTTTACTTGCTGCGAAGCATCATCACCTTCCACACCATATAGTTAATCCTTTGTTACAGCAAACCGGTGAGCTTGACAACCTCACTATTTTATTGGGGCAAAGTCTTGAGTTTGTGTTGTGCAGGTTTCCACGTTGCTTGCAACACCTTTGAGACGTTTTTTCCTCCTACTGGTTCGATAACCTCGGTTTCTTACTGAGAGAAAACTTGTTGTTGTGCTCTTTACACCTTGCTCTTGGGGTTTCCAACGAAGCGTCCCACGACAATACCGGGCGCCATCAACCGACCTACTTGAGTACAACCGATGAATAAGACACTCCTTGGATCCTGGCATAGAACAGAACAAGATGATTTCTAGGGATGATTAGAAGCATTGATTACCTGCACCGAACATGGAAAAACTGCCCATTTTCTTGGCAAAAAAATGTATTGTGGTACTTGAGGCAATTGCAGGTATGTGGTACTTGAGGTAGTTGTAGATCAAGACCTGTGGAAGTTAGCTTGGTTTTTGGTATGGCGGGATCTCACAATGACATTAACATGCTAAAGTGCTTGAATTTTTTCCAAACTTGTTGAACGCCATGCTCTGCTGGTAAACTATGTGATCAATTGCCACCAGTACACCAAGGTATACTACCTAGAAGATGGCATATATCCAAGATGATCAACATTTTTTAAGACAATCTCAAACCCTAATATGGGAAAATATCTTGGTTTGCTCAGTGCCGAGAGGCTTGTAGGAAGGATTTCAAGAGGGTATTTGGTGTGCTCGAAGCTGAATTTGCTATTGTTGGATACCCTGCTCTTACATGGGTGAAGGCCCAGATGTGGGAGGTCATGAATTACTTATGTGCACCTACTCTTGTATAATAATAATTATCTCGTTGAGCTTGCTTAGTTGAACTTGTTAATTTTCTATTTATTTATGTGGAATGTTTTATGTCACAACTATGTTGATCTTGTTATTTATTTGTGAAAAAAATGCTATAGGGGTGTATGGGGGCGTGACTGAGAGACGCGCCCATCCATGCACCCCCTACATCGTTGGCACCCCAATACGATGCAAAAAACAACACCTGTCGGATGCCACATTGGGGGACAGATGGAGATGATCTAAGATATCCACGCCGAGGGATGACAAAGAGGGTCTAGATGTAGATGTGTAAGAAAATACCATAGACACCTAAAGGTGTATTGTAATATCATGAATTTACAATGCTAGGGAACACCCAATTTTAGTAAAATGTCCCTGCTCTAATTTTGCGTTCACATTTTCCTGACATAAATACATATATAGGTTATTTTTGCATATGGTTAAGTTCTCATGGAGAGGGCAAATAAATATAGTTGTTACTGTTGAAAGTATAAGCAATAATCCATATGATGTAATGCGAATAATAAACTGATAACGCGTGATCATACAAACAATACTAAAACCAATCATGCCGATCAACAAAGTAGATGAACAGATTACATCTATACAAAATAAACCTATCACATCTACACCACATGATAGAACTAGAAACTCTAGCAAAATCTGAAAGAGATATATTGAGATCACATATGGTGCAGTGATGATAGTAGCCACAGCAGAGGGTGCAGCGGCAGCAGTAGCCATAGCGGTTGCAGTAGCAGAGTTGTTGCCCATGTTGAGGTTGCCGAAGAGGTCGTTGACGTCTGGGAAGAAGTCGTTGTTCGGGAACTCGTCGTCGATCGACGTCGTGGTTGCCAGTAGTCGCGCTTGAGCGCTCCTCAAAAACCCGACCGCCCCTCACCCGTACAGGTTCACGAGAGGCAGGATTCCAGAGGCCTACTGTCCCGATCTGCGGTGCACGCTGTAAGCCGGGATGGGGAAGGTGAAGGTGGCGGCGCACGGTAGGTGCCTATGTGGATTACCGATTAGGTTTAGTGTATACGCTTATATAGTGCAAGTCAGGGAGATCGTGAGACACATCCCACGTCTGAGTCGGTAACAGCCCATGATACATAAAATATGGAAACCGCTGATTGATTAACGCGTCCGTTAATGACTCATAATTAATTTTCCCAAACAGCAAAATAAAGCTTGGCTCGGCGAGATTCCCCAACCCGCTGCGCGCACGCTCATCGTGATGAGACGAGGCGTGGCGAGGCAAGGTGGGTGGCGTCAGAGGAGGAGTGCGCGAGGGCTTCTCTCCTTCTCACACCTTAGTGAGTAGTGCAACACTCTACTATATAAGGTGGTTCAACTCCCCTTTCACTGTAGGGTTCGCAGCATAGAAAACAAAAAAAATCCTAGGATGGGAACTATGTACCAAGATCTATCTACTAGGTACAAACAACGGGCGGATGTATATCCGTAGAGAACATACCCTTGAAGACCGACAAAGCTTAACGAGTTCAACTCGTGGTTGATGTAGACGATCTCTTGACGATCTCAAGATCAAGAGGAAGTCCTAACGCCGCAAATCAGCAGCGCATCCGTGCTCGCACACACGTTCGAGGCACCGAGCAACCTCCGCCTCCTCGCTCCAGCGATGCAGCGGAAGCACAACTCTTTCTTGCCGAATAGCCACCGGAAACATGTATCTCGCTAGTCCGAGACCATGGGGGATAAATTCTAGAGGGGGAGAGAGATCCTTCACGAGGAGGTGTAAGAGACAAGTGAGGAGGGGGGCTCCTTTTATAGGAGGAGGGAACCCCGGGGTGGCGGCATGGGGCTGCCCCCTTGCCCTCCCCTCTTCATGTGGGTGGACACTCCACTCACAAAATTCCTTTAAATTCCCTCCACTCAAAAGTCCACTCAAATTCCCATTAAATTTCCACCAAATTTAATGCAAACTCTCATTAAATAAAACTCTTTTATTTTATTCAGAATTTGTCAATTACTTTAATGACAAACATTCACAAATAACCCCTTTCTAGAATTCTATTTCACATGCATAACCACTTTATGCAATTTCACCCGAAAACCTGTTTCGGTATCTAGTGAAATAAATTCCTGCGCTTGTTTATTCTTTCGGCATGAAACATTTGCTCCAATTGGATGTCGGTGTCTCTTAAGTGTCACCCTACGGTTCGTGAATAATGCGTACATGATCGAGACCCTCTCGGATCAATAATCGAAGCGGATCCGAGACCCATCTTGACTCCCACACATTCAACGATGACTTTCTTGTGATCGGAACCTTTACGCTAGTATCTTAATCCCTTTGTTTCATGATATATTACATGTCCGAGATTCGATCATCGGTATCTCCATACCTAGTTTGATCTCGCATCGACATGCACTCTTTTCTCGTTCCCGTGATATAACATTCTAGTGATCAAATCACTTGCTTGCAAGCTAATCAATGTGATATCACCGAGAGGGCCCAGAGTATATCTATCCGTCATCGGGATGAACAAATTCCACTCTCGATCCATGAGCCTCAACATAACACTTTATTAGTTCTGAATCCATCTTTATAATCACCCTGTTACGGTGTGATGTTTGATGTTATCAAGAAACTCTTCCGGTGTTAGTGATTGACATGTTCTTATGGTCTAAGGATTAGGATCACTTCATAAGTTGTTATAGCAATATAAACTCAATGACTTTGATCGTAATGCTATACTTTGAATGAATGTTCATCACATCATTACACTAATGTTGTGATCCCGTTATTAACAACATCCAATGTCCATGATCAGGAAACCTTGATCATCTTGTTAATCAACGAGCTAGTTTATGAGAGAGGCATAACTAGGAACTTTCTGTTTGTTTATTAAACACACATGTATTAACGTTTCCGTATTAATACAATTATAGCATGCAAAATAAACATCTATCATATACTTGGAATACACATAATAAACACTTTATTATTGCCTCTCAGGGCATATTCCCTTCAGTCTCCCACTTGCACTAGAGACAATAATCTAGTTACATAGTGATAAATCTAACACCCATTGAGTTCTGGTGTTGATCATGTTTTGCTCTAGGGAGAGTTTTAGTCAACGGATCTGCTACATTGAGATCCGTATGTACTTCTAAATCTTTATATCTCCATCCTTGACATGCTCGCGGATGGAGTGAAACCGGCGCTTAATATGCTTGGAATGCTTGTGAGACCTTGGTTCTTTGGCATTGGCAATGGCACCATTGTTGTCACAATAGATCACCATTGGGTCCAACGCGTTTGCAACCACTCCTAGTTCGGATGTGAACTCCTTCATCCAAACTGCTTCCTAAGCCGCTTCTGAAGCAGCAACATATTTGGCCTCCGTTGTTGATCCCGCTACCACAAGTTGTTTGGAGCTCCTCCAACTAACCGCTCCGCCATTCATGAGAAAAACTATCCGGATTGAGACTTAGAGTCATCCGGATCGGTATCAAAGCTAGCGTCAACATAACACTTAGCGACGAGCTCTTCTTCACATCCGTATACAAGAAACATATCGTTAGTTCTTCGTAAGTACTTAAGGATATTCTTGACCGCTATCCAGTGTTCCGAACCTGGATCCGATTGGTACCACTAGTCAAACTAATAGCATGTGCCACATCCGGTCTTGTACATAGCATGGCGTACATTATAGAGCCTATGGCTGAAGCATAGGGGACTTTGTCCATTATCTCTCTTTCTTCCGCTGAAGCCGGACTTTGAGTCTTACTCAATGTCTTGCCTTGCAACATAGGTAAGAACCCCTTCTTACTTCCGTCCATTTTAAACTTCTTTAAAATCTTATCAAGGTATGTACTTTGCGATAGCCCTATTAGGCGCCTAGATCTATCTCTATAGATCTTTATGCCTAATATGTATGACGCTTCACCTAGGTCCTTCATTGAAAATTTGCTGTTTAGATAACTTTTAACACTGTTTAAAAGATCTATATCATTTCCGATCAATAATATGTCATCCACATATAATATCAGAAATGCCACATTGCTCCCACTCACTTTCTTGTAAATACAAGCTTCTCCATAAGTTTGGACAAATCCAAACTCTTTGATCACCTCATTAAAGCGGAGATTCCAACTTTGTGATGCTTGCTTCAATCCATAGATGGATCGCTGAAGCTTGCACACCTTGTTAGCATCCTTAGGATCGACAAACCCTTTGGTTGTATCATATACAACTCTTCTTCAATATTACCATTGAGAAATGCGGTTTTGACATCCATCTGCAATATCTCATAATCGAAATATGCAGAAATTGCTAACATAATCCTAACTGAATTTAGCATCGCTATGGGAGAGAATGTCTCATCGTAGTCAACTCCTTGAATTTGTCGAAACCCCTTTGCGACAAGTCGAGCTTTATAGACGGTCACATTACCATCAGCATCAGTTTTCTTTTTGAAAATCCATTTGTTCTCCACGGCCTTTCGGTCGTGAGGTAATTCCACCAAGTTCCAAACTTGATTTTCATACATGGATTCCATCTCGGATTTCATGGCTTCTAACCATTTGTTGGAATCCGGGCTCATCATCGCTTCTTCATACGTCGCAGGTTCATCATTTTCATCAACCATGAAATTCATGACAGGATTTCCGTGAGCTCGGGACGCTGCCGCGTCTGCTTGACTGCGCGAGGTTCGGTAGTACTCTCTTCGGAGTTTCATGATCATTATCATTAGTTCCCTCTTCAGGTGGAGCCAACTTGAACAACAACTTCCGCGCTACTCGCCATACTTTGAAGAGAAGGTTCAATAACCTCTTTGAGTTCTATTTTCTGACTACTCACACCTTTCGCGAGAAACTCTTTCTCTAGAAAGGATCCATTCTTGACAACAAAAACCTTGCCCTCGGATCTGTGATAGAAGGAATACCCAATAGTTTCCTTAGGGTATCCTATGAACACGCATTTTTCCGCTTTGGGTTCGAGTTTATCCGGTTGAAGTTTCTTCACATAAACATCGCATCCCCAAACTTTAAGAAAAGACAGCTTAGGTTTGTTTCCAAACCACAATTCATACGGTGTCTTTTCAACGGATTTAGATGGTGCCCGATTTAAAGTGAATGCAACAGTTTCTAGTGCATAACCCCAAAATGCAACAGTTTCCAAATGATTAAATTTCCAGATACATTCATTGATGAATGCATTTCCCTTGATTTGGATTTGTTGAATTCAAACTTTAACCAAAGTTTGTTCAAGATGGGTATTTAAGTTTCCTTTTAGAAACAAAAGTTTCTTTTCACCCTGATTTTCAACAAAAATTTATTTTGTTTATTTATTTTTCACATTACAAGATTTGGAAAATCTTGGGATGTGACAGGCTACCACCCTTAAAATAAATCTCGTCCCGAGATTTGGGAAGGCTAGGGTTACAAGCAGGTTCAAAACAACTGGGGTACTACCACCCTTAAAAATTTGCAAACAAAAATTACACATTGTCCTTCTTGGGATCCTGGGGAAACTTCTCTGGGCAACCATCTGCCTAGTGTCCTTTATTTCAATACTTGACTCATGGGCCAAGGTTGAGCTTCTCCATAGGCTTGTTCAACTTGTTCTTCATCTTTTCTGGACAGTTGCTTGCATAGTGTCCTGGGTTCTTGCAATTGAAACATATCACTTGGCTGATATCTTTCTTTTCCTTTGGTGTCATTGCCTCTTGTTTGTTTCTTTGGTCCATCTTCTTTTCTGGGCATTCATTGGCATAGTGTCCCATCTCTTTGCATTTGAAACATTGCACTTGTGTAATATCCTTTTTGCTAGTGTTGGGGCATTTCTTCTTCTTCTTTTTGGGTCTCTCCAAAGCTAGGAGTTCTTCTAGTTCATGTTCTTCATAGGTGGGAGATCTTTCTCTCCTCTTGGGGCATTGATCTTCAAGCTCCTTGGATGCATGATCCTTGACTTCACAAGTATTGCTAACTTGGGTTCCTTCTAGAATAACATCTTTGTCATCCTTGTTGTCATTAGCTCTTTGGGAAAAGTTTTCTCTCATGTTGATCATTTGAGTAACCAATCCTTGCATCAATTGGGATTGAAGTTTCAAAATCCTTTGTATGGCTGGGTCTAATCCATTGTTGTTGGCTAAAAGCTGAGTTGTCTCTTGGCTCAATTGGTTTTGGGTTGCTATAAGTTCTCTCATGTTGTCCTCTTGGTTGTTGTTGGTGTCACCATCATTGATGTTGGAGTTTCTTGGGGAAGTCATCTGTTTGGGTTGAAGGGGAATTAGAATAGGCAAGATGTTTCTAAGGAATAATTCTATTCACACACATCACAATTCACACAAGCAATGTGCAAGCAATCACAAACAATCACTCCACTCAAACAACAAGTTTCAAGTACATACTTAGGCAACAAAATATTTTTGTTACACCACATAAGTTGGTGTGTTTGACTTTAACTATAAATGGTGGTCCATCTACATGGTTCACTTGTGATCTTTCCATCCTTCTTGGTTGATTCTCCTTGCTTGAGATCATGGTTTCCTTGGGAAAAACTCTTGGTCACAAATACTTCAAAGGTGTTGATGATTCCCAAGTTGTGTTTCCTTAGTCTTCAAGTCTTGAGAAATATTTCTTGTCTCACTTGTAGTCCTTAGAGATATCCAAGATTGAAGTCTTTGGTGAACATGCTGAAGATGTTGAAGTCATTAGAGTTGAAGAAGTTGAAGTCATTAGAGTTGAAGATGTTGAAGAAGTCCTTTGCACATGGTGTAGTCTTTGGCCATGGGGTAGGCTTTTCCATCAAGTTGAAATAGAAGAGAAGTAGAGTTGAAATCAAAATGGTTGAGGAAAGAGTTTACAAGTGGTTTTTTTGTAAATAAGTTTTTGGAATAAGACAAGTCCTATTTTTCTAAGGGTTTTTGTCCAATCCTAGGGTTTACAAATCCTACAGGCAACACAATGCTCTGATACCTTCTGTAGGGGTCTCAACCTTCAATAAGGTAGATTCCTCCTGTGTTTGCAATGCTAGTCCCTGGATCAATAGCTAGCATCCACAGTTAAGATGTAATATCAAGAAACAAGGGTCATAATTCAACTTTATAACCAGGAATAAAATACTTTATTACATCTTACATAGCTCATTTGGCTATTACATTACATTGCAGCGAAATAACTATAAGCATGGGGTCCTTCATCTTCAAAGTGCCACAGGCAGATGTTGGTTGTAGACTTTGTAATCCTAATCAATCAATCTTCACTAAAATCAATCAAACCTGCAACATTACAAGTTACAGCCACAAGGGTCAATACATTTGAATTGTATTGGCAAGTGATACTATGGTAGTATAGTGGGGTCTATCATCTATATGCATTTGGCTTAGTGGAGTTGAGGCTTGCATTGCTCAAAATAGATTTTTCCTTAACATTTGAAAATACTAAGTTTTTGCTTGACAAAATCATTTTTCTCAATCAAAGATATTGAAGATCCTTTTACCAAGGCATCTCTCAATCAAAGATTGAAGATTTCAAACAACCCTTGTTCAAACCACAAGATTTTAACTTAGAAATTTGAATGATGAGATTCTTGATTGCTTCCATGTCTTGATGCTCAAATTGTCCTTTACCAGGGACATGGCTAAGTACTTAGATTTTACACTCTGCAGAGGTGGTGCACTTTCCCCACAAGACTTGGTTTCCCAAGACAAGATCTTTCAGAAGCCTTCCCTTAGACCAAAATGGACGCGCTCCAACCTATCCAACACTACCACCAACTGTCCATATGGCTAAGTTCTTGCAACCTATATGATCATGGCAGAGCCCATATTGCCAAGTGGTTGCACTTGAAGCTTCTCAACATTTGACATCTCAAATCTCTTTGTTCCTGGGTGGCCATCCACAAGTGAGATACACAAGCCAAGTCCATGGCCTTGTGAACCACTCAACCAAAAACCACCAAGCAATCCCATTCCACCCAGGTGATTCATTAACTTAGTTGTTTTATTAAACAAAACACAAGTCCTCAGACTTAGAATATTTTTCCATAGTGTGAATATATATTCCACCCATGTTTTCTATTAGCTAGGCTAAGCTTGATAGTAATAGTAATCTTAACTTAGGAATATTTCCACTAAGGTTTCATCTACTAGGTTTTACTATAGCATGGTTTATACTTAGCAAAATTTCATGCAAGTTTTACTTAGCAAAATCACTAATGCATAGTGAAAGTAATGGGACAAAAAGTATGAAGCATCACTTGCCTTTTTGGTAGGGAATGGTGGTTCACTCCTTGATCTTGCTAGTCTCACACTTCACTACAAGTCAATCAAGCAAACACAAATTCAATTCACATTCCAAACCAAAGTCAAACAAACAATTTTTCACACACAAAGTAATGGGATCTAAGTCATGCATAAGCATGCAAAGGTTGGTTCTATTGTAAGGATGGTCTCCACTAGGCTTCTAAACTTTGTAAGTTCCAAATTGGTCATTTACCAAAATGGCAAAGTCATTTGCAAATGGGTTTTATCCTTAAACCATTTTCAAAACAAAGTATTATTTTATGTGGTGTAGAAATATTTTTACTAAGGCATTAACCTATAGGGTTCACCAAATATGTTTTCAAATCACAAAACTTGGTTTTTGGGGTCAGAGAGTTTAAAACAAAACATTTTCCAAAGGTTTTCTTCCAAAATCATTTTTAATAAATAAACCACATTTCTATTTGACTAGAAATGGTTTTAAATCAAAGAATCATTATTTTGTTTCACCAAATTCATTTTTGAATCCACAAAGTGGTTCCCAATGTTAGTAGGTTCAAAATACACCATTTCCTCCAAAGTTTTCCATTCAAAACCATTTTCATAAACAAATCAATAGTTTTATTTAGCTAGAAATGAACTAAACCAATTAATCCATTCTAAACTTTTCCAAATTCATTTTCCAAAACATGGGTTGGTTCCTAGGGTCAGTAAGGTCACAGCAATCCATTTTGCAAAGGTTTTAACCCTAAAATCATTTTTAAATAATTTTTATACTCTAAACAAGATCACAAAAGAATCTGCAAAAACAAGCAAATTAACAGATACTATTTACTAAACCAAGGGCATGGTTGGCTAGGTATTGCTCTCCTGAATCCAACGACATAAAATTTGTAATTTTTGGACGTGTGGATCCAGAGTTATAAGGGTTTGAAAATTGAATCTCAATCAGATTTCAAATCTGTTTTAAACAGGACAGGTGACACGCGGCGACTTTCTATTCGTCGGTACCGTTTCGGTTGGATCACGCGACGACAGCCGTTGGATTTAAGTTAAATCGTGCGGCGCGCAGAGGTTACTTACCGCTTCAGTTACGTTCTATCGTGGCCATACGATTATGATCTAACGGTGCTAGGCATACCAGCCACAGATGGGCGGCGCTGCGGTGGCTACCGGCGGCGGAGCTGTCGATCGACGATGGTGCCGATGCTACAGGAGGTGAGGGAGAAAGGGGAGTTGCTCACTGGGCTCAAGGGGTCACGGCGATGCTCAACGTGCTGATGGTTCGACGAGGGGCGCGCAAGGTTGCGGTTAATTGCTCGCCGGAGACGTGGTCGGCGTCAGATGGTCCTGGAGCTCGTCGAGGGCAAGGATAGGGGGCACCCTAGGACAAACAGAAGGCACCATTAGGTTCGTTAGATCATGGCAGTCACTAACGTGTCCACGAGGAAAGGAGGGGAGGTCAGGTTTACCGGGGAACGTCGCCGTAGTTGGAGCAGACGGCGGCGGCTCGGGAAGGCGTTCTTGACGCTCGAGGGGCCAGCGGCTGCGGCTGCAGAAAGGTTCACTGGGAAATGCTGAGCACAGCTGCGTGCTCGAGGAGGCAGGAGGTGGTGTGGCTCGGCCGGATTCGACGGTGGAAGCTCGTCGGAGACAGAGCTGCTCGGGGAGAAATTGGGGCAGCCTGGGGGCGTGCTTGGGGGAGGAGACAGAGGGGAACGAGAGAGGAGAGGAAGACGTTTTATCGTGCGTGATCACTGTAGGTTTTACTCGCGGCATTAAGGCGAATTAAATCGGGGATTGATTAACAGAGAACGGCGACGCTGTCTGAGGAAGAACGAGTCGCGGTGAAGACGATGGCTAGAGAAGTGGGACCGTTGCGTCAGTGGGAAAAAGAGTGAGGGGGAGGTCCACCGGTTAGTGACTTAGCGGGTAGCTTCTGCGGTAAAGAAAACGTTTCGGGGGCGTGGGAACAGGTGGGCTAGGTGGGCTATTGGGCTGGAGCTGGGCCAGATGGTGGCCTGCTCTATTTTTTTCTGTCTGAAACTTTTTCCTTTTCTATTTCTATTTTTCTGTTTTGAATTTCAAACAACCAAACAAGGTTCAAATCAATTCAAACAATTATCAAACTCTAAAGTTTTGAACTGGGTTCTGTTTAGTAGCTTAAAATAATTCCAGAAATAAAATAATATTTTTATTCATTTTTAGGATCTATTCAATATTTAAATAAAATAGCCCTTTAGTTATTTAATCAAATAGGGTTTGATTTATTTAATAAAAACTTCCATTTGAAATCCAAATATTTTCAAAACCAAAACAGTAGGTTTTATTTGGAAATAAAGAATATTTGGAAAACTTGTTTAAAATAAAATAACATCTTTATTTTTGGTCCATTAACAATTAAAAAAAATGGGCCTTATTCATTTACTTCAAATAAGATTTGTTTTATTAGAATATTTATTTTGAAATCTAAAATAAAACCAAAATACTTCAGTAAGTTTATTTGAGAATATAAAATACTTGGAAAACTTATTTTAAATAAATAAATAAGTTTTGATGTTTTGGAAATAGTAAAACCTTTATTAATAAAACTTGGATATTTAAATCCTTATTATTTTATTTAAATAAACCTTTACTCCTTTTTTTATCAAAACAAAATATTTTATTTTAAAAGCTTGGCCAGGATTAATTTGGCTCTATAAAATAATCTTTATTTATAAATTCTACTTTGCTTTTGAAAACCAAATCTTTTTATTTTAAAGATTCAAAATAGTAATTCCAACTATGAAAACTTTCTTTATTATGTGTTTATCTTTTTAAATCCCTTTAGGATTATTTGTTCACCAATTGGTATGAGTTTTTGGTAAGGGCTTTATTAGCTTTGGAAATTCAATTTCCTTATCTTATTATATTCATAAGATTTTATCCATGGTTCCAATTTAAGTGAAACCAACTTCTATGGTCTTTCTTGATCCTTTGTGAATATTTGTTGATCAATTTTGGTATGGATCAAATCCATAGGCTTGGAGATAACTTGGAAATGATTTTCTTCCATTAGGGTTTAGGGTTTTGGATTTATTTTCCAAATGATTAAATTTCCAGATACATTCATTGAGGAATGCATTTCCCTTGATTTGGATTTGTTGAATTCAAACTTTAACCAAAGTTTGTTCAAGATGGGATTTTAAGTTTCCTTTTAGAAACAAAAGTTTCTTTTCACCCTGATTTTCAACAAAAATTTATTTTGTTTATTTATTTTTCACATTACAAGATTTGGAAAATCTTGGGATGTGACACCCTGATTCGAGTTACAAATATTAGCAACTGAACCGGTATCAAATACCCAGGTGCTACTGCGAGCACTAGTCAAGTACACATCAATAACATATATATCATATATACCTTTGTTTGCCTTGCCGGCCTTCTTGTCTGCCAGATACTTGGGGCAGTTGCGCTTCGATGTGATCCCTTACAATAGTAACACTCGGTATCAGACTTAGGTCCAACTCGGTTTCTTTTTCAGCACAGCATAAAGCTTGCCGCCCTTACTTGCCTTCTGTTTTCTTGTCTTTCTTGAAACCAGTGTTCCTATTGATCATCAACACTTGATGTTCCTTTTGATCTCCACTTCTGCAGTTTTAAGCATTGTGAAGCTCGGGAGAGACTTCTTCATGCCTTGCATATTATAGTTCATCACGAAGCTCTTATAGCTAGGTGGCGAGACCGAACACGATGGATGCCTAAGTCAATGGGAATCGATATTCCCAAAGACACAAGCTTATCGGCGTAACCCGACATCTTGAGTACATGCTCACTAACGGAGCTGCTCTTCCATCATGCAGCTAAAGAACTTTTACAAGCGTTGTAGCTCTCTCAGCAACATGTGTGTCGAAAATCATTTTCAACTCACCCATTGTATCAAATGCATTGCCATTTTCAAACGCTTTCAAGTTCGGCTCTAGCCCATACAATATGCCGCAATGAACTAAGTTGTGGTCCTCCGACGAGTCGATAGACATTCTTCTCCTCGTCAGGCATCATCAAAGGTGGGGGCCTAACGCGCTTCTAGCACATATTGCTTTTGTGCAAAGAGAGGAGAATCCTCAAATTCATGGCCCATTCGGTAAAGTTGCTACCGTTCGTTGCTAGTTTCTCTTTCTCCATGAACACATTGAAATTAAAAGCAGGTGGTGCCATCTACAACAGAATTTGTAAAGTTTAGACTAAGTGTATGATAGATTGAGTTCAACTAATCCATATTACGAATGAACTCCCACTCAAAAACGACATCCCTCATGCCTTTTTGGTGATTACATGAACCAAATCCACTATACCAAGTCCGATCATCATGTGAGTCGGTATAGCTTCAAAGGCGAGCATCAAATGGGCATCATATGAACTATATGACTCATGCTTAACCTTTCGGTCCATGTTCCGAGGCCATGTCTGTACATGCTAGGCTCGCCAAGTTAGAACCTTAGTATTCGTGTGTGTAACTGTTTTACACCCGAAATATGGTCGTGGATCCAAGAACACCCGATCATCACGTGATGTCTTGGAGCGACGAAACATAATCGGTGCATACTAAAGGAAGAACACATTCTTATCTTGATATTTAAATGAGGGATCATCTTATTATGCTAACAAAGCGCTAAACAAGCAATATAAGATGCAATCAAACATCACATGTTTATTAGTGAAATGTTATGGTTCCCGCATATGATCTCTATCATGTGCATCGTGGTATGATCACTATCATACCTATATGTGTAAATCCAAGGTCTATGGAGTTTACACGCTATGTGTGTTGTAAGAGTATCATCTCATACTTCTACTTACAACACTACCATATCATAACACTAGCCCAACAACAATCTAAACTAGACGCCTCTAATTTATCCATTGCAAGTTTTACGTGGCTTAGGGATTTCGAGATAGAACCGTTCTTACCTACGAACATGAACCACAACGAGGATAATCAAATTGTTGACAACTCGCTTGCAAAATAGATATTGACTATAGTAGGAGAGACAGACACCCGCTAGCCACTTATGCAAACTAGTTGCATGTCAAGCGTGGAACAAGTCTCATGTGCGAGGACATGTAAAGTTTGTCCGGGCCGCTTCATCCCACTATGCCACCAATATCCAAAATTACAACAAAGGAGCAACAACATGATCATCATCGCCCACATACTCATATGTGTACTACCCGTGTAAAGCATCTACGCATAGATCCGGCTCTGATACCACTGTAGGGTTCGCAGCATAGAAAACAAAAAATTTCCTACGATGGGAACTATGTACCAAGATCTATCTACTAGATACAAACAACGGGCGGATGTATATCCGTAGAGAACATACCCTTAAAGACCGAAAAAGCTTAACGAGTTCAACTCGTGGTTGATGTAGACGATCTCTTGCCGATCTCAAGATCGAGAGGAAGTCCTAGCGTCGCAAATCAGCAGCGCATCCGTGCTCGCACACACGTTCGAGGCACCGAGCAACCTCCGCCTCCTCGCTCCAGCGATGCAGCGGAAGCACAACTCTTTCTTGCCGAATAGCCATCGGGAACATGTATCTCGCTAGTCCGAGACCATGGGGATAAATTCTAGAGGGGGAGAGAGATCCTTCACGAGGAGGTGTAAGAGACAAGTGAGGAGGGGGCTCCTTTTATAGGAGGAGGGGGGAACCCCAAGGGGTGGCATGCATGGGGCTTCCCCTTGCCTCCCTCTTCATGTGGGTGGACACTCCACTCACAAAATTCCTTTAAATTCCCTCCACTCAAAAGTCCACTCAAATTCCCATTAAATTTCCACCAAATTTAATGCAAACTCTCATTAAATAAAACTCTTTTATTTTATTCAGAATTTTGTCAATTAATTTAATGACAAACATTCACAAATAACCCCTTTCTAGAATTCCATTTCACATGCATAACCACTTTATGCAATTTCACCCGAAAACCTGTTTCGGTATCTAGTGAAATAAATTCCTGCGCTTGTTTATTCTTTCGGCATGAAACATTTGCTCCAATTGGATGTCGGTGTCTCTTAAGTGTGTCACCCTACGGTTCGTGAATAATGCGGACATGATCGATACCCCTCTCGGATCAATAATCAGAAGCGGGATCTGGAGACCCATACTGACTCCCACACATTCAACGATGACTTTCTTGTGATCGTCGGAACCTTTTACGCTAGTATCTTAATCCCTTTGTTTCACGATATATTACATGTCCGAGATTCGATCATCGGTATCTCCATACCTAGTTTGATCTCGTTACCAACATGCACTCTTTTCTCATTCCCGTGATATAACATTCTAGTGATCAAATCACTTGCTTGCAAGCTAATCAATGTGATATCACCGAGAGGGCCCAGAGTATATCTATCCGTCATCGGGATGAACAAATTCCACTCTCGATCCATGAGCCTCAACATAACACTTTATTAGTTCTGAATCCATCTTTGATGTTATCAAGAAACTCTTCCGGTGTTAGTGATTGACATGATCTCATGGTCTAAGGATTAGGATCACTTCGTAAGTTGTTATAGTAATATAAACTCAATGACTTTGATCGTAATGCTATACTTCGGATGAATGTTCATCACATCATTACACTAATGTTGTGATCCCGTTATTAACAACATCCAATGTCCATGATCAGGAAACCTTGATCATCTTGTTAATCAACGAGCTAGTTTATGAGAGAGGCATAACTAGGAACTTTCTGTTTGTTTATTAAACACACATGTATTAACGTTTCCGTATTAATACAATTATAGCATGCAAAATAAACATCTATCATATACTTGGAATACACATAATAAACACTTTATTACTGCCTCTCAGGGCATATTCCCTTCATCCACTAGAAATGTTAGACTAAACTTTAGCATCACTAGAACAACCATATGTTGTCATGCATAAGTGGGCCAAAGAGAATTTCAGAATTTATATAATAAGCCAAGACCCCAATACTCACCAAATTCCAACAATCCCCCACAAAGTCTCATTGGAACATGGCATCACTTTTATTCCAGAACATTGTTTTATATACCGGTGCATAGTGGAGACTATTAAGTTGAACTTCCACGTTAAAATTCATGCTACGCTGGCTAGCAACTTGAATAGTGGACTATGCCTTGAACTACAAGTTCCCTGCACACTAGTTTCACACAAAATCTAGACCGGTACAGGGGTGCCGTTGACTTCCCTGCGGTTTGGAGCTTATGCGTCATACTCTAGGGCCTTCCATGAGTTTATTAGAGAGCACCCAAAACTCTCACGGACTGTGATGTTTAACAGTCATACTCATATAGGTGTGTTCCTCAAGAGATGTTCCGCAGGACAACATCTCTACTTATAAAAGACACTTGGAACACATTAAGATAAATATCAACCTGCCATGCAGATTAAGAGAGTATTGCATCTTTATGGAGATGTAAATATAATATGAGAATACTCTCCTCTCAGCTGTCCAACAACTTGTCTCCCAACTCTAATTCACGGGATATCCAATCACATAGAGTGGGTTACCACTGTGATTAACTCATAGTGTGGGTCTCAAACACATGTCCCTTGATGCATTATGTATCACATTACGTGATAATCCCTTTGTGAAAGGATCTGCCAGATTCTTAGATGTTTGGATATAATCCAACACAATAACTCTAGAGTTTCTCAGTTTCCTGATAGATTTCAAACTCCTCTTCACATGTCTGGATGTCTTCATATTATCCTTAGAACTGTTTACTTTGACAATCATAGTTTGATTATCATAGTTCATTGGGATGGCAGGTATTGGGTTTTCAACCATAGGTAAGTCCATCAAGATCTCACGAAGGCACTCCGCTTCAATAGTGGTTGTGTCTAACACTGTGAGTTCTGCTTCCATTGTTGACATTGTTAAGATGGTCTTCTTGCAAGACTTCCAGGAAATAGCACCATCACCAAGTGTAAACAAATAACCACTCGTGGCCTTAATCTCATCAGTATCAGATATCCAGTTTGAATCACTATAACCCTCAAGAACCCGTGAATACCCAGTATAGTGAATACCATAACTCGCGGTGCCTTTCAAATAGCGCAAAAAGCTCTCAAGATCATGCCAATGATCATCTCCAGGATTTGACACAAATCGACTCAGTTTGCTTACAACAAAGGAGATGCCAGGTCTAGTAGCGCTGGCTAAATACATGAGCGAGCCAATGATTTGAGAATATCTCAATTGATCTTTAGGAATCCTTGGATTCTTTCGAAGTAGCACACTCGGATCATAAGGCGTTGGAGAAGACTTGTAGTCGCTATACCCAAAGCGACTCAATATCTTTTCCACATTGTGAGACGTAAGCAGTGTAATCCCACCATTGTCATCCTTTAGTAGCTTGATGTTTAAGATTACATCATCCACTCCCAAGTCCTTTATCTCAAAGCAGCGAGATAGGAACTCTTTGACCTCCTCGATAACAACGAGGTTGGTCCCGAATATCAATATGTCATTTACATAGAGACACATAATAACTCCCTCGCCCCCACCATGGCGATAGTACACACATTTGTCAGCTTCGTTTACAATAAAGCCTTTAGCAGTTAAAATTCTTTAAAACTTCTCGTACCACTGCTTAGGAGCTTGATTAATACCATATAAAGACTTCACTAACTTACACACCTTTCCTTCTTGACCATCTACTACAAATTCGTCAAATTGCTCCATATAAATTTCCTCATCTAGCTCTCCATTTAGAAAAGTTGTCTTAATGTCCATTTGATGGACAAGAAGACCGTTTGCGGCATCCAAGGATAGTAGTACACGGATGGTGGTCAATCCTGCTACAGGTGAGTAGGTATCAAAGAAGTCTTCACCTTCTTTCTGGGTATAACCCTTTGGCCACAAGACGTGCCTTGTACTTTTCAATAGTACCATCAGATCTAAGCTTTTTCTTGAACACCTACTTACATCCTATAGGTTTGCACCTTTAAGGACGATTAGTGACTTACCAAGTACCATTAGCTAAGATGGAGTCCATCTCGCTTCGGACAGCTTCCTTCTAGTAGTTAGCATCTTGAGATGCATAGGCTTTTGAAATAGAAGTGGGAGTATCATCCACAAGGTACACAATGAAATTATCACCAAAAGACTTTGTAATCCTTTGTCTCTTGCTCCTTTTGGGAGCTTTATTGTCATCCTCCACAGGATCATCATGGTGTTCTATCGTCATAGTGGGTTCAGGAATTATAGCAAATTCCTGACTAGATGAACTAGTCATTTCCTGATTTGATGAGCTAGACATACCTTTCATAGGAAAGATGTCCTCAAAGAAAGTCGCATCATTGGAGTCCATAATTGTACCAACATGCATGTCGGATACCTCAGATTTTACTATAAAAAATCTATATCCAATGCTATGAAAAGCATATCCTAGAAAAACACAATCAACGGTTTTTGGTCCAAGCTTTTGCTTTTGGGGTATTGAAATATTGACTTTCTCCAAACAACCCCAAGTTTGTAAGTAAGAGAGTTCAAGCCTTTTCTTATCCCATTTCTCAAATGGAGTCATGGTTTTATCCTTTGTGGGAACACGGTTTAGGACATGACATGCAGTCATTAGCACCTCCCCCCAGCGTTCCTTGGAAAGACCCGATGTATCTAACATTGGCGTTAACCAAATAAGTTAGAGTGTGGTTCTTTCTTTTGGCCACCCCATTTTACTGAGGTGAGTAGGGAGGCGTCCTCTCATGTATAATACCATGTTCCATACAGAATAAATCAAATTCGTTTGAAACGTACTCTCCACCATGATCCGACCTTAGCCGCTTGATTTTAAGATCAAGTTGGTTTTCTGCTTCAGCTTTATAGATTTTGAAGTAGTTCAAAGCTTCATGTTTAGATTTCAGAAGATAAATATAGAAATATCTAGTGGAGTCATCAATAAATGTCATAAAGTATCTTTTTTCACCTTTTGTCAACACACCATTCATCTCACAAAGATCTGAATATATAAGTTCTAGTGGTGCTAAGTTTCCCGGTTCCATAGACGTATGAGACTTGCGGGGTTGCTTTGATTGCACACAAACTTGGTACTTAGAACCTTTGACAGTGGTAAATTTTGGAATTAAACTCATATTGGATAGCCGTGGCATGCAACCAAAGTTAATATGACCAAATCATGAATGCTAAACATTGGACTCATTATCATTGCAAACATGATTAATAACTTTAGTACATGAGTCTGACAAAGACAAGCAGAACAGACCTCCGCACTCATAACTCTTTCCAACAAATTGTACATACTTAGAAATTACAACTTTATTGGACTCAAAAACCAACTTAAAACTATCTCGGCATAGAAGCGATCCGCTGACGAGATTCTTATTGACGGAGGGAACGTGCTACACATTCTTCAGCTGTACGGTATTATCCGAAGTAAACTTCAAATTTACCGTACCAACACCATGAACAGAAGCACGTGAACCGTTTCCCATCGACACATAAGAAGTCCTTGAGACCTGATAAGAAGAATACATAGAAATATCAGAACATACATGTGTATTAGCACCCGTGTCTATCCACCATTTAGGAGAATGACATACTAAAAGGATAGTAGGTAAAATACCATACCCAACATCCTTCATCTTAGTATCGCTAATAACAACATTAGAGGTCTTGCCGTTGTTCCCATGTTGACGCTTGTCAAAGTGATTAGGGCAGCTAGGAGCCCAATAATCAGGATCACCATAGACGTGGCAAGAGCCTTTCCTCTTATCATTTTTCTTCTTAAAGTTGGTCGAATGTGTGGTCTTGTTCTTGCCATCAAACTTCCCTTTTCCTTCAGATTTGTTCTTTTTTTTGAACTTGTGGGATTAGAAGTTTTTCTTTTATACCAGATTGGCAGTAGAAACTCCCTCAAATCCTCGAGCAGTTTTGTCCTTTGCTCTCGCCTTCTCTTCCACATGAAGAGACCCAATACGATCCGTAACGGAAAAATCTTGTCGCTTATGTTTCATAAAAGCAGCAAAGTTCCTCCACAAGGGTGGAAGCTTGACAATAATGCCGCTAGCCACAAATTTGCCCGGTAAGGTACACTTGAACTTCTCAAGTTATTTGGCAAGTGATTGTATCTCATGAGCTTGCTCAACGACGGAGCACTCATCAACCATCTTGTAGTCATAGAATTACTCCATGACATACAACTCACTGCCAGCATCTGAGACCCCAAACCTGGCCTCGAGCGCATCCCACGCGTCCTTGCCATTATCAAATGACATATATGGGTCAGCAATGTTGTCCCCAAGAACACTGAACAGAGCCGCCATAAACATGGTATCTTGTTTCTTAAAGGCCGCTTCCTGCTTAGCAGAAAGTTCTCCTTCATGCTTGCCAAGAGTTACGCTATAGCAGTTTAGGTTTTCAAACCAGAGAACTGCTCTCATGCGCCATCTCTTATAGTGCATGCCGTCAAAAGAAGGAGGCCTAGTAGACGCGGCTACACCAATGGAATTCAGTTTCCTATAATCAGGTTTTTGGATTGTTGAAAATATAAACAATAATCCATATGATTTAATCCGAATAATAAACTGATAAAGCATGATCATACAAACAGTACTAAATTCAATCATACAGATCAACAAAGTAGATGAACAGATTACATCTATACAAGATAAACCTACCACACCTACAACAAATGCTAGAACTAGAAACTCTAGAAAAATCTAAAAGATATAGATTGAAATCACATACGGTGCAGTGACGACAGTAGCCGCAATAGAGGGTGCAACAGCGGTATAGACACAACGTCGATCGGTGTCATGGTTGCCAGTAGTCGCGCTTGAGCGCTCCCCAAAAACCTGATCGCCCCTCACTCATACAGGTTCACGAGAGGCGGGGTTCCGGAGGCCTACTGTCCCGATCTGCGGTGCACGCCGCAAGCCGGGATGGGGAAAACAAAGGCGGTGGTGCAAGGTTCTGAAGGTAGGTGCGTGTGTGGATTACCGATTAGGTTTAATGCAGACGCTTATATAGTGCAAGTGAGGGAGATCGTGGGGCACAATCCACGTCCGAGTCGGTAACAACCCACGACCCATAAAATCTGGAAACAACTGATTGATTAACACTCCCGTTAATTTCTCATAATTAATTTTTTCAAACAACAAAATAAAGCTCGGCTCAGCGAGATTCCCGCATCCCGCATCCCGCATCCCGCGCACGTGACATGACGAGGCGAGGCGGGCGGCATCGAAGAAGGAGTGCAGGAGGGCTTCTTTCCTTCTCACACCTTAGTGGATGGTACAACACTCTATTATATAAGGTGGTCCAACTCCTCTTCCACTAACAATGTGAGACTAAACTTTAGCACCACTAGCACAGCCATATGCTGCCATGCACAAGTAGACCAAAGAAAATTTCAGAATTGTCTAATGGGCCAATAGCCCAATACTCACCAAATTCCAATAGTTACTCCACTCCTTCTGAAAATAGGATGGATGCAGTTTTTCATCAAATTCAGAACTTTTTAAAATTTGACCAAATATATTGAAAAGAATATGAATGTCTACAATATCAAACATACACAACATGAAAATATATTTCACAATGGTTCTAATAATATTGATTAGATATTATGAATGTTCACAATTTTCTTCATGTGCTTGGTCAAACTTTAAAAGTTTGATTTTGACTAAAAACTATATGCATCCTACTTTAGTAAGGAGTGAGTACTTGAGAAATCGTGGGCAACATAGGAACGAAGGCTCCCTCGGAGTAATTGTTACATGTATACCTAAACAAATCAAATAGGCCGTCCTAAAGAATTTAAAATATACAAAATGTTAACCCGTAAACAAAAGGATATATACAGATGATGCGGTGAACACTTGCATGGACCATACATCTTACATGCAAATGAATAAGAAAAATTCCTTCATTTGAAATGAGGATAACGTGACGCTGGACCTGCTAGACGTATGACAAAGATAATTCAAACCATGCTCAGAAAAAAAACATGTCACCACCCACATATTGTCTAGCATGGCTTACTGCACACACACTTTCTCTCCCAGCCGGAGCACTTGCCGTATGTGAACCCCTCTGTCTGGCATATATTGGCACAATTGAGACGCATCACGCATACCCCGGTGAACCGTGCGCTGTCCGACTCGCACAGTGTCTCGGCATGCGCTGGCGTAGCCTCTGAAGAAACAAGCATGACAATGTTTTCCAACAATTAATCAAAGTCAATCTGAATATATGCAAGTTAATATGATAAAACTACCATTTTAAAGACGCAATTTCCGATTTGATACCCACTTTACATTTTCGAGACAAAAATCTACTGCTGTACTACAAGTTTTTTTCACTGATTGTACACATCACCAATTTATATCCATCTTATATACAACGGTTTTATGTCAATTAAATTTAGTATCTCGACTATTCTTATCAAATGAATTATAGAAAACTTCATGTTTAATACGTATTATACCTTTTTATTTATACAATAGTTTTTTAGAAGATACCCGCTACAGCGCGTGGGGTTATACTTCTAGTTTTACTAAACTTCCTGCCATTTTTGCTAGTGAAATGAGAGGAAATCTCATCTAATTGTCCACATCACCAATTTATATCCACCTTATATACAACAATTTCACATCAATCAAATTTAGTGTCTCGGACTATTTTTAGCAAATAGTTTTTGCATATTTTTATAGAAAACTCCATGTTTAATACGTATTATACCTTTTTATTTATACAATAGAGTTTTATAAAAGATAGCTGCAACGAGCGGTGTATCTTTATTTCTAGTTTTACTAAACTTCCTGCCACTTTTGCTAGTGAAATGAGAGAAATATCTACGAAGAAAAATAATGAGCTGAAGACTTCCATACCAATTATTACAATCTAAGAAGTAATGATCAATGGATGTTTGATTAGATGGCCAAGATAGATGAATAGAACACGAACAACCACAAATAGAAAAGTGCATTTTCTGGGGGATTAAGAGACTATACGAGAAACACACCAGATCGTAGGCATATACCCAGAAGAATTTTGACCGCTAAGAGGAACAAAATGGATTCCAGTGTTCATGTTCTAATTTAAACTGAATTACTATGTTTTAAACAAAATTTACAAACAACTAAAATACTATTGAAAGCATTTGCCAGTAGGCACTCGGTTCCTAAGATCTTCCTTTATTAAATTCATGGGAATTTATAGGAAGTTTGTACGATTTACGGGAAATGTCAAATCCCTTAAGAAACTATATACATAAACTGGATCTCTCTGCCAAGCTTTAATGTCGTAATGTGTGTGCGTGATTTTTCTCCAACAACATGAACGAATGATACTTACCCGTGGATACAAAGAGCAGTAGGAGGACGACAATGGCCGGGAAGAACTTGCATGAAGACACCATTTCTAATTGATAAGTGCAAACCTTCCTGTAATATTCTTCTCTGGGGTTGTTAAGTTCAAAGGAGAAATTAGAACCAATGTCCCGAGCTTATATACGCACAACAGCAACACGGAGGCATATATTTAGCACCACAAGAACACAGGGATCTATATGTGGAACATACTAATAATAGGCTAAGAAGAAGTACTCCAATGTTATCAAAGGGAAGGGATATAGCCTCGTTGAAAATACAGTCAATGAGAATCTTTATTTGTCCAAAAAAATAAAATAGGTATGATTGTTGCTCTGCTTTTAATAAATAAAGAAAAAGGTGGCGACAAAACTAGCCTCACATGAGGAAATGTAAAATTTAAACCACATGAGAATGACTTACTCCAATGGTAACTAACTAATAATAGCCTTGCACCAAGAGCTGCAACGTGGCCTGCTCTATTTTTTTTCTGAAATGAAGGTAATACCCTCGGCTTTTGCGCTATTGCTAAGTGTTCTCTATCATAAAGTTACACCCTTTCAGCCAAAAGGAGACATAGTATTATTTTCTATAGTGATGAGTGATAAGATACGTATATATGTATAGTACTAGTATACGTGTCTAACCAAACCTCATTGTAATTGTTTTATCTTGTCCATATATAAAGCTAACGACCGTATCCAGGAGGGTATCGAGTCCTGTTTTCCCTCGACACATCTCCTATCGAGATCGGCCGCCGCCTCATCTCGAGATCTCGCCTCTCTCCGTTCTCTTAATTTGTACATGGCATCAGAGCTCCGTTCTTGAGCTATGACGTCGTCTTCCGCTGCAACGAGCTCCTCGCTCCTCACCCTCGCCCTCCCGTCGATGCCGTCATCCTCCATCGGCTCGAAGACCTCGGGCCCCATCAATTTTGGGCATCTGCTCACGGTGAAGCTCTCGCCGCAGAATCATCTCTTCTGGCGTGCTCAGGTTGTTTCCCATCTTCGGAGCAATCTGCTACATGGCTATGTCGATGGCACCTTGCCGTGCCCTCCCGCTACTATCACCGTCACCAAGGAGGGCGGTGCCTCCTCCTCGGAGCCCAACCCCGAAGCTGCCGCCTGGATCCAACATGATCAGGCGATCTTGTCCACCTTCCTCGGCTCTACATCTGTGGAAGTGGGGGCGATGATCATGTTCGCCACCACGTCAAGGGAGGCCTGGATGACGATTGAGGGGAGCTTCGCCTCTCAGTCTACTGCACGTTCGATGCAGATCCGCGATCAGATGCGTGAATTGGAGAAGCTTGATCAGCCTATCTCCGTCTACTACAACAAGCTGAAGTCTCTCTCAGACACACTGACCTCGATCGGACAGCCCCTTCGGCCAGAAGAGTTCCAGACTTCCAGTCCTTTGTTCTTGCTGGACTCGATGAGGAGTACGACTCGTTGGTCGAGTCTGTCAACGCGCGGGATACTGTCATGCTGGCGCACGATCTCTACTCATGCATGCTCGCTACTGAGCAGCGCAAGGCCGGCCAACGTCGTTCGTCCAACATCCACTCAGTAACCGCTGCAAAATTTGGTCCTGCTAAACCAAATCGTGGAGGGGGTTTCTCGCCTGGGCAATTCCGTGGTGCTCCTCCTGTTCCGTACCGTGCTCCAGGACCTGCTGCTCCACGTACGTACCAACCCAAGTCGGGTGGGCCTCCAGCTACAGGAAACGGCTCCTTTGATTATGGCCGCAGTGCACCGTCAGGCTCAGGCTCTCGTCACGTCTGTCAGCTATGTGACGAATCTGGCCATATTGCATCCAGGTGCTTCAAACGCTTCAACAAAAAATTTCTTGGTGTTGGTAATGACGGACGCTTTATGGAACGTCAACTGGCTATGGCGAATCACGTCTTCTAGGAACCGCAAGGAACCGCAAGGGCAAAGTCCTTCCTACCCTGTTGATCATCCATGGTATATGGACACCGGTGCATCTGTCCATCTCACAAATGAGGTGAACAAGCTGAATATGAAGGAGCCTTATCAGGGCACTGATAACGTCCACACTGCCAACGGTACAGGTATGCGTATTCTTCATGTTGGTCATGCAACTATTCCCACTTTATCATCTAGGTCCTTGCATCTTCGTAATGTCTGTCATGTTCCTAGTGTCAAAATAAATCTCTTGTCTGTTCCTCGCTTTACCTCTGATAATAATGTTCTTGTCGAGTTTCATCCTAACAGTTTTTTTGTTAAGGACCTATATACGAGGGCCATCCTTCTTGAGGTCGGCGTCGTGATGGCCTTTATTGTCTTGATGATCCTGGTGTACCGTTTGCCAAACAAGTTTTCAGCGCTCTTAAAGCTTCTTCCACTCAATGGCATGCGTGGCTAGGCCACCCATCACTTCAAATTGTTCAACATGTTCTCAGTCGTAATCAGCTTCCGTCCGAGTCAAATAAAGTTAGTAGTGTTTGTGATGCCTGTCAACAGGGCAAGAGTCATCGGTTACCTTTTTCTCTTTCAAATCATGTAACGAACGCTCCTCTTGAGCTTATTTATTCAGATGTCTGGGTCCTGCTGAGACCTCTGTTAGTGGTCACTCTTATTATGTGAGTTTTGTGGATGCATACAGTCGTTTTACCTGGTTATACTTAATCTTTCTAAGTCTTTGTTCAGTTCCAAGCACATGTCGAGCGTCTTCTTAAGCATAAAATTATTCATGTACAATCTGATTGGAGAGGCGAGTATATCAAGTTAAATGCTTTCTTTCAAAAATTAGGCATATATCACCGTGTCTCATGCCCACATACTCACCAACAGAATGGTAGTGCTGAGCGTAAACACCGTCATATCGTTGAGACTGGCATCACTCTTCTTGCACATGCATCTCTTCCTTTTCGCTTTTGGAGTGATGCTTTTACCACAGCTTGCTTTCTCATCAATCGCATGCCCACTCGTGTCATTAACATGCAAACATCCCTTCAGCGGTTACTTGGTGAAACTCCGGATTACACTTTTTTAAAGGTGTTTGGGTGTGCGTGTTGGCCTAATCTTCGTCCCTATAATAAACATAAACTTTAGTTTCGCTCTCAAAAGTGTGTCTTTCTTGGGTATAGTCCTATGCACAAAGGGTACAAGTGTCTTCATGTCCCCTCCAATAGAGTCTATATTAGTCGTGATGTTGTCTTCGATGAGAATGTTTTTCTATTCTCTAATTTTCCTTCCCCAGAGTCCACCTTACCGCATGTTCCGTCTAATGTTGCAATTGACAAATTTAAAGATTGTACGCATGCCCCTTTATTGCTTCCTAATCATGGCGCAGGTACTGGCCGTGGCGCTCGTCTTGAACTCTTGGAGGAGCAGCTGGACTCCTCTACATCATCGCCGGTTCGCTCTTATGGCGACTATGCATCACCTACACTTAATCAGGCTACTCCTGGTTCTGCGTCCATGCAGCTGCATGGATCCAGCTCTTCTACACGTGATGCTGGTCAAGTGGACCAGCTCCTAGACATGCATGGTGTGGGCAGGTCTGTACCGACCAGCTCTGGTGGCTCGGTCCTCGAGCCTGTGTCTCCTGGTTCACAACCCGTTTTCCTCTCTCCAACAACCACGCAAACGGTCTCCACTATTGTGCGCATGTCTGCTTCACCGTCTGCACGCACGGAAATTGACGATGCCCCCAACACCGATGATTCCAGCATACTGATTCCTCGGGAGCCTCTGCCACTAGATTCTTTGCGCCCTGTGACGCGTGGTATTCGTGGTCTTCGTCAGAAAAAGCAGCGCACTGATGGCACTGTTGCTTGACTCACCGCTTGTATTGCTCATGCCACTGCTGATCCGACAGCTGAGCCTCGTCATTTTCGTGCAGCCCTTGGTATTCCTCATTGGCGTGCTGCTATGGAACAAGAATATGATGCTCTTATCCAGAATAATACTTGGCGTCTAGTTTCTCCCCGCTCTGGCGTCAATATCATTGACTCTAAATGGGTGTTCAAAGTCAAGCGCCATGCGAATGGCACTATTGAGAGGTATAAAGCGCGTCTTGTTGCAAAAGGGTTCAAACAACGCTATGGGCTGGATTATGAAAGATACGTTCAGTCCAGTTGTCAAGCCTATCACTATTCTTCTACTGTTGTCTTTGGCTATTCAGCGTGGTTGGTGTCTTCGCCAGCTTGATATTCAGAATGTTTTCCTTCATGGCGTTCTGGAAGAGGAGGTGTTTATGCGGCAACCTCCTGGCTTTGAGGATCCTGCTCGTCCTCATCATCTGTGCTACCTGGTTAAAGCTCTATATGGGCTTAAACAAGCACCCCGAGCTTGGCATGCTCGCCTTGCGTCTATTCTTCATCAACATGGTTTTTTGGCGTCTTCAGCTGATACGTCGCTCTTTATTCTTCAGCGTTCGGATGTTACCATATATCTCCTGGTTTATGTTGATGACATTGTTGTGCTGAGCTCATCCTCTCAAGCTATTGATCGCCTTGTGAGTGGTCTTCGTCAGGAGTTCGCAGTCAAGGATTTGGGTCCTCTCCACTATTTCCTTGGACTTGAGGTTGTCGTCGGCCGAATGGTCTTTCCATTAATCAACACAAGTATGCTACTGATCTTCTTCGTCGTGCTGGTATGCTTAAGTGTGCGCCTGCTCATACTCTTATGTCTTCTACTACCCGGTTATTCAGTTCTGATGGTCCTCTTCTTGGTGATGCCGAGGCCACTACTTATCGGAGTATTGTTGGCGGCTTACAATATCTTACTCTTACCCGCCCTGATATTTGCTTTGCGGTTAATCGGGTATGTCAATTTCTTCACGCCCCTACGGAGCTTCATTGGGCTGCTGTGAAGAGGATTCTTCGGTTTGTTCAACATACACGCACTCATGGGTTATTTCTTCGCTCTACTTCCTCTGACACGCTCTCAGTCTATTCTGATGCTGATTGGGCGGGTGATGTGGAAGACCGACGATCAACGGGGGCTACGCTCTATTCTTTGGAGGCAACTTGATCGCCTGGAGTGCGCGCAAACAGGCTACTGTGTCCCGTTCGAGTACAGAGTCTGAGTATAAGGCTGTTGCCAATGCAACTGCTGAGCTTATTTGGGTTGAGGCGTTGCTAAAGGAGCTTGGTATTCAGCAGACATCTCCATCTGTTTTATGGTGTGATAATATTGGAGCAACCTATCTATCGTCGAATCCTGTGTTTCATGCAAGGACGAAGCATATTGAAGTGGACTATCATTTTGTTCGTGAGCAAGTTGCTCAGAAGTTGCTCCAAGTTCGGTTTGTATCTTTCAAAGAGCAGTTAGCTGACATCTTTACTAAACCTCTACCTCTTCCATTGTTTGAGGAGTGCAAGCGCAATCTCAACATATTCTCTAATACAGTTGAGATTGAGGGAGGCTGATAAGATACGTATATATATATAGTACTAGTGTACGTGTCTAACCAAACCTCATTGTAATTGTTTTATCTTGTCCATATATAAAGCTAACGACCGTACCCAGGAGGGTATCGAGTCCTGTTTTCCCTCGAGACATCTCCTATCGAGATCGGCCGCGGCCTCCTCTCGAGATCTCGCTTCTCTCCGTTCTCTTAATTTGTACAGTGAGAGCTGGCTAGGTTGGATATTTTGTGGGCAATCACGCAGACCACAAAGATGCACGATTAATTCACATCAGTAAAACAGAAACAGCGCATGGAACATCTAGAGAATATGTGTCTATTGTTTTATTTGCAGATAAGTGTCTATTGTTGACGTGGCGTACTACTTTTTATGTATAAGGGTGTAAACACATATATGTTGTACATATCTAGAAACTACTCCCTCTTTTGCAAAATAGAAGATGTTTTAATATTTTTCTAAAACATATGTATCTATTTATTATGTAGGTTTCACTAATTTTATTCTGAATCCATACACTAAAAAACGTCTAGATATATACGTTTTAGAAAAAAGCTAAAATATATTATATTCTGAAACAGAGGGAGTAGATGGATGTCCTTGTATTTATCAACGCTTTCAATATAAACTATCATTATCACAATATATAGAGGTGGAAATACATGTCATTATCATGTATCTTACTAGTTACCACTTGACACCGCCCACTCTATGACTAGGTTGAACTTTTGCTAAATCCTCACCTCTATATGCACGACACTTAGAGAGCTTACTCCATGTTAACATGGAGTACTCATTGTATCTCGTTTAATTATCAAGGTGGTTTACGCATTTTGTGCGGCTATCTTACTATATATTATTATAGGCAATGGCCTGCCAGTTCTAAATTAATTAAAATTTTAGCTTCGTTCAAAATAAGCCTCTTTAAGCTTGATCATATCGTGGAAAATATATCAACATATAATGACACCAAATTAGCTTAATTACATTCATTATAAAATGTATTTTAACACCGGTTTTGTAGATACAGTGGAAATCCGTTTTTCTTGTAATTATGTGCACATGCCATTTTTTGGAGCTACGGAATCAAGGTCATATTAGTGAATACTGAACCCAAAAGAACTTGAACCAAAACCCACATAGCCTGAAACCAAACAATTGATGCTAAAATCGCCCATGATTAAACTAGCCCGATTAAACCGGCGTGGTGGAACCCAGGCTCCATGGAGCCTGGTTTTTGAAAATTCAAAACCTTTCTATTTAAACAGTTTCAAATAATTTTAGAAAAATACTTGGGGTGTGCAAGTATGTGATCGATCACGTGTAAATTTTTAGCTCCAAAGACTTTGTATTTTAAGCTCAGCAAAATGACAAATCGAGTTTTTTTTTCCGGTGAACAGTACACATGTATGGTAGTTTTGCCTTTTTATATGATTTTATTATTTTTGCCGAGCCTAAAATACAAAATACAATGTGTTTTGAGGTGAAAATGTGCACACGGCTAGATCACATAGTTAGCTGCAAGAGGGTATTTTTTCTAAACATTTTGTAATATTTTGAACTCAATTTTTCAAAATTTGTGAAAAAAAAAACAAAATGGCCGCCTGGAGCCTAGGTTCTGCCATGGCTATTCGAACAACCCAATCATAAGAAAACCTATTGTCATTTTTGGTTTCATCTAGATCGTCCTAGGCTCCCTGACACGTCTATCCTTTCTCCATCTCACATCGTCCCCAACCCTGATCCACATTCTCATTCTAGACGCTTCCCTAGGTGCCTTTGTGCAAGGCACTGCAAGTTCAACTTCGAACCCCCAGCGAGCGGCGACATTGTTCTCCCATACTTCTCCATCTCGACCCCCTCCTTTGACACTTGACAACCACGACCATCGTTGTTGACCGTTGGTCCTCTGATTCTTTGAGACAGAGAGGCATCATCAGTTCTAATTCTTCGTTTTTTGACAATCAATATAATGATATACTTATTGTAGCGAATAGTATATGTACAGTTTAACAAAAAGAGTAAATCTTTGAGATCTTTAAACTCTTCTTCTTTAATGACACAGTCTTGTATTTTCTAAAGGCAACTGAACAAACATGACATAGATATCAAACTGTGGACCTGTAAATATCGACGGGAATTTTCCTACAATTTAAAATTTAGCCTCAACGCCGAAAGTTATGTGCACGCGTGTAGCTATTAAATTAATCAACCACCAGCTATTAGAGTATTCATTCACTATCGAAAGAGTATTACCACCAATATTCCAAGTAAAAAAACCAAGCAATCAGGTCGACGTCGCTAGGAAACCGAGAGAACAAATCACTATTGTCGTGGGCGTAGCATCTAGGACAAAAATTGCGAGGATAATCCTCCTTAGAGCAATCATGAAAAATCCAAAATAGATATGACATAGAAAGAATTGAAAGACCATACCTATATATAGAATTTTAAGCTTAGACCATCACCATTGATGCCGGAAAGAAAAACCTGTAGTCGAACAAAAGGCCAAAGATCACTTATTATAGATGATGTCGGCTCTATTGTCGTAGCACCAAAAGAAAGATAAGTACAATTAATATGAATCGGAGTACCAAAACTCTGATCTAATCCTTTTAAAACCTATTTTTATTAAAAAACTACACCCATAAATCTAAGTTCCCCTACTCGTAACACCGACGGGGCCGGTCAGATGAGAGGGAACCGACGTAGAGTTGGATTCTTCGTTGTTGACCGATTTTTGGGGGGATTTTCACGGAAACTGATCGATCAGCAAACTCAGAGATCCGAAATTTCAAATAAACCGAAAGAAGCTGGGCTAGTCCAAAGCTGGGCCAAATCAATCTCCTGTCCTCTATTCTTTTGGCCCACCTTGCACCTGCCTACCGAATCTCGGTCGCAGTTCCCGTCCCGAACTTGTCCACCAGCTTCGCCGCACCGGCGAGCTAGGGCTTCGCTCTCCGCGTCTTCCGCGGCCATGGCCTCCCACGACGATGACCAGGACCTTGTGGTCTACGGGACGCCAATCGAGCGGGAGGAGGACGTCTCCGCCCGCAAGCGCCACGGCGTCGCCGAGGCAGGACAGCTCCGCACCCTCCCCGCCTGGAAGCAAGAGGTCCCCTCCCCTTCCCATCCCATTCAATCTCTCTGTATCTACGAGGTTACTGGCGCGTTGATTGCTAACTAATAGGTTTCAGCTACGATCGCTAGTAATTTCGTTGTTTAGTACCGATTCAATGCTAGTTTATACATCTGGGACTGTTGATTGAAACTGAGTTGGGGTTCAGAAGCAAATACTCTTCGCTTAGGGTTTGTGGCAGAATTGTGTGGAGCGCTATATCTTTCTGAGATTTCGTTCTGTTGTTACCAACTGTGTTATACACCTGGATTTTCTCTTCTGTTAGCATTGCCATGAAGCTATTGAGCATGTGATTTACTTCAAGTTATAATACCCTTCTTTTAGTATACTAAAAATGAGATGGTAATGGGACTGTAGGTGAGGGATGAGGAAGGGCGGAGAAGATTTCATGGTGCATTTACTGGAGGCTTCTCTGCTGGCTTTTACAATACTGCCGGCTCAAAAGACGGTATGTTGTCTTAAGCTTGCAATTAAAATATGTGGAAGTGCCATGGAAGAAATGGATGTCATTTTGAACAATATGATGTACTTCAGGATGGACGCCACAGACATTTACATCGTCACGAAAAAGTAGAGCTGAGCATAAAAAGCAAAGCATATATAACTTTCTTGATGAGGAAGACATCAAGGTATGTGATTTTTCTGTTCTTCTACTGCTCACAGTATTGTATGGAAAATTAATCTTATTGATAGTCTGCAGAGATCACAGACTCATCTGTTCTATTTCAAATTAAGGTGGCACATTTGGATTGCTTAATGTTTTGGCTTCTGAGGGCTAAGACATATACATCATGTTCTAGTCATTTAGTGAGGAGGAAATAGTTACATGAAAATACTTCTATTTTCTGTTTTTTCCTCTCTTGGA
Source organism: Avena insularis (assembly GCA_023614405.1). Classification (NCBI taxonomy): domain Eukaryota; kingdom Viridiplantae; phylum Streptophyta; class Magnoliopsida; order Poales; family Poaceae; genus Avena; species Avena insularis. The sequence goes on from CM042697.1 coordinate 62,740,558, forward strand.
CAAGTAAAGTTTGGCTTGTATAAGTAAAACACATTGCTCCTTGACTGGACAATGATAAACAACAACATTTTAATTTTCAGAATTTGCAAACAAGTTTGGCATGTGTAAGCATGTTAGTGCCCAGATTTGAGCAGTTGGACTAACTAATTAACCTGTAACATCCATTAACTTCTGCCGACATCCATTGAGCTGCATTGTTGATGTGGTTGCTTCTCTGTCTTGGAGACAATGGTACCACCGCCACCATGCGCTCTAGCAACCCACCCTGCTACTGTGGTGAGGAGTTATGGCTGCGCTGAGGGAGATAAGTGGGCTGTGTGTTGTTTTCTGCTGTTGTGGGGAAGAAGGAGAAGACGATATGGGAGGTGTTGCAGGAATTAGTTCATGGGAGTAGGCTTTTGGTCCGTGAACACTCTTGTGTTTCATCAATAGGGGCCTATCTTAAGAATATTCATTTGTGTTTGCGTCTGCTGTTTGTTTTCTCAAAAATAATATTAACACATATCCTCATCTGTTTGTTCCTACAATGTCTAATGTGTCGCCTTAATCGCTTATAATAGTTTGGGCTGAGACTGGGCACCTTCCCTTACCGCCTTAAAGTCTATGGGAACATATGCATCCAATTTACAGATGCTTGCACTAAAAGTTTCTCTAGTGCATATGATGCCTATCAGAGAAGAAAAAGATTTTTGTCCTTGTAACTGTCTCCATTCCTTGAAAATGCATAAAGCTTGGCCATCATGCATGTATCACTGCTTCTTGGCCTGGTGTCAACATTGACATATTTGACTGAAGGTGACACTCCAAGAGTGTCCAATTTTTTTATTTGGCTTGTATTAGTGATTTCATGATATACTTTTTCCAGTAAATGTGAATTGATTTGTCGACAATTCGGGTACCAATTGCAGGATATGGGAGGTAATGCCTTAGAAACGTCCCAACAGTATGATACATTTGGTTTTACAGCTGCAGAACATGCCCGAAAGCAAGCATCCAAGGAACAAAATGAGAGGTTAGCTTCTTTGCATTCTGTGCAATTGGTTGTACTACCGACATGATGCAGAGTTAGCTTGGGTTGGCTACCAAACTATCATAGATATGTATTTACATACACTCATTGTTGGATTGTTACATATCTGTATGCAGACCATCAGCTATACCTGGACCTGTTCCGGACGAATTCGTGGTCCCTGCGACAACCTCAATTGGTTTGTTTCTCTGTTATTTTATCTTTTCAACATGTGCATCCTTATATGTACTTTTCAGATAAAAGTAATATCTGGACTTCATACGAGCAGGTGTGAAATTACTGATGAAAATGGGCTGGCGCCAAGGTCGTACCATCAAAGATGCGCATGCCGATTCCTTATATGGTATGTGTTGCAGTTTATTAGTCTAAAACATTCACAGATATATGGTACAACATCGGAAACTGTCCTGTGCCGCCTTCAATAATTTTTTCATAAGTCCAGCCATTTGCATCCAACGTGCGGCATGTCATGTAATCAGAATGTGCCGCCTTCAATAATTTTTCATAAGTCCATCCATTATTCCATTTGCATCCAATATGCGGCATTTCATGTAATCAGAATGCTCTTTTTTTTGCGGGTAATCAGAATGCTCAATTACTACAGCCATGAATGTCCTGCTGTATCAGCTTCAGCTGCAGAAAGTCCGAGTTCACAAATAATCTTGGTCCATAGATAATACCTGTTCAGAGAAATTCACTCTACTTTTGAAACAGTGACCTAATGGTTTGAAATTGCTACTGTCCTGTTGTTCTCTAACTATTTACTGCTTATCCATACAGAATCACGCAGAGAAGCTAGAAAAGCCTTTCTCGCACTCTCTGGTATCAGTAATAATGAGGACCAAGATAGAGTTTCTTCCCAGAAATCTAGGGACGAAAATGTTGCAGAATCGTTTGACGATATGCGTGCTTCTGGAAATACTCCAGTAAGTAGGACAAGTGTATGTTTATGGTTTATATGTTCAAGTATATTTCCTTGCTCAATTGTTTGTGGGCATTGCTCTTGTAATGTTTCACTTTTTTTTTGTAAATCTTTGGGACGCATTAACTTGTCTGCTGGACATTCTTTTCTCCAACTTAAATTAACTTGCTGTGATTTTTTCCTTGTATCTCCGAGTTATTTTGTTCCTGATAGATCTGTTTTACTCAGCTGTATGTTGTTAATACGCTGCATACAGCGTGATTCCAAATGGAAACTATAGAACCTGATTTATAATTAAATTAAAAGAGCAAATGCTTTCATGCAATTATATATTTAGCTCCTACTGCTTACTCGTTCTGCCTTGAGGACTGAAGAGTAACTAGCAACAATATAAAATACAAATGAATTAGTATCTAAGGCATGGTTTTTTGGGCTGTAAAGAATGTTAGCAAAAGTTTTGATTTGGGGAGAAGTTGTTTGCCACTGCAAATGTACGTTGTCTTGGGTTCTGCCCTAAAAACTTCATGCATTTGTATTTTTCAATCCTTTTGTCGTTTTAGTATCATTTTTGCCATTGTCGTCACAATCCACCCCAAAAGAACTGGGCCTTAGCTTCTCCCAGAAGCTCTCATTATTCTGTCAGTTTGTTGGTGTATGTGTATCAGCCCATCTCCTCTTCTTGCCTCTGTCTCATGAGCAACAAAGAACAGAAATATGAGTCTGCTCTCCTTCCATCTCTGTCACCAGGAGCATTGACAATCCCTTTACTGTGCTGCCCTAAAGAGCGAGCTCCAGCATGGATGACCAGTTTCTGTCCTCACCACGAGCCAGCGCCACCCTATTTTAGCAAATCGAGATGTGCATCGGGTTTACCTTGACCTGATGAAATGGTGGGGTCGATCAACAGAGATTCTGAAGTCTACCAGTTTCACCTTGAGCCAGTACCACTCTACTATGGCAAACCTAGATGTGCATCAGGTTTTTCTTGATCTGATGATATGATGAGGCCTGATCAACAGGGATTGTGAAGCTCCTTGGTCATTGTGGTGCCATTTTCGAAGTTCCAATCCGTTACTGTGTTGTGAGTGGTAGAGAGCAGATAGAATGAGCAAAAGTGATATGAAAACAAAACGGAGTGGCCAAAATGAAACATACTATTTCTCGGGGACAAGATTAAGATGACATACATTTGCAATCTATCTATTTCCTTTAGTTGGCCTTAATATGCTCTAATAACACCTACTCCTTTGTATCATAGCATACCAAAACACCTTATATTATGATTATTTATCTTATTGATCCTTAAAATCCATTTAAATACAAACTATGCCACACAATCTAAACTAACCACTCCCTAATTATGCTATTGGTTGGCTCTGGAGGGAACCTCGGTTTGAGCTTTTCTGCTGGATGGCTGGGGAGAGGATCTTGCATCTCATTCCCATAGTACTGTCTGTTTTTTTACACACAGGCCACTAAACACCCAATTCTTTCACCCTTGAGCCTGCCCTGAGGACTATGCTAGCAACTACTAGTCATGCATAAGTTATGTTACTCAAACAGTGCGCCTGCAAGTGCTAACTTATTTCATATTCATGGTTTCTTGGTACATTGGCAATTCACAATTTCACATTAAGAAGTATCTGCTGATCTTCTCTATATATTTAGGTGTATGTACTTCATCCAAAGGAGGATTTGCATGGTTTAGGTTTTGACCCATTCAAGCATGCTCCAGAGTTTGAAGGTACCATATTCTGACAGAGATAATCATTTAAGAAATTCCACAGTTTGAGCTCAAGTTTGTTCTTTTTGTAGATAGGAAAAGATCGCAGAAGTCAGTGAACAGGGACAGAAACAGAAGTGATGTTTCAGTGAGGGGAAGTCTCCTGATTTCGAACTGTATGATAGTCATGGTCCTTCTACACTATTTTCTATTTTGTTGATAATGCTTAGGTATATCTGGGGCTTTTTTGCCTTATCTAGTTATTCGTTCATCAGCAGGACAATATGCTCCTGGCTTTGGAATTGGAGCACTTGAAGAGCTTGGTGTTGAAGATGAGGATATTTATGCATCAGGTAATTGATTAATCTTCTGGCCAATATAAACCACCTACTGTTAATACGAGAGGTCTTGATGGAAGCATATGATGTTTTTGTGTATATTGCTTCTTACTGAAATGCAGTAGTGCGTTATGGTAGATTCTGAATATACAATTGCTATTTTCTTGTATCTTTCAAGATGAAGTCTAATTTGTTTTTCTGAGAATGTGTGCTCTCAAATGGAAGTCTTCATGGTTGTGCATATTCAGCTTGACGAGACTCAGATTGACCCTTTGATATTTCGCACCTGCTGTTCTTTCCTAACATTTGCTGTTTTCAGGTTTTAATTATGAACTAACAGAAGTTGATATCGAGCCTTCAAAAAAAGCTGGTGATAGTAAGTTTAAACTTGAAGACAGGAAGAGAGGTGTCTTCCTGAGCTTCAAAATTGCCTCAAATTCGGAGTACAAACTTGAAAGGTTACACTTCTCGCTGATTCATAATAGATTAGCTTGGTTTTCTTACTTGCTTGAAATTCAAAAATATGTGTTGTTTGAATCTTTTCTTTTGCAGTCATTATGTTAGTTTTTATTTTGCTGTTTTTTTGCTATGGAAACTTAACATAACTTTTAATTCGAAAGCTGCATTTGTGACTTATGAACATTTGTATACAAAGCAAGTAGTAGAGAAGTATCACATGTAATGACAACCTAATTCTCTGGTTTAGACAATTATATTACTGTCATTAGGATTGGTATAAGTTAAATCTGACCAATAGTCTTTTAGGGTATTATAAAACATTTATTTACATTTTTAACAAAATTTTGGCTCAAGTGAAAATAAGTCTAGTGAGCCAATGAAATTCCCACATCCATACAGTTACGTCTGGTGGTATGTGTTTTTTAACTCTGAATCACATCCTGTTCTCTCTCTCTCTCTCAATGGTTTATCTCTCAACGTTAATGAATCCTTGGTGTCTGGAGAGGCAACTAGGTCATCTAGAATGGAAAATTAGCAGGATGGTAAAGTACAACTGATCCTCTGAACTATTGTCAAAGTCTGGAAACGACCCCCAAATGCAAAACCAGACAGCCACCTCCCACTATGCTCACCTATCAAAAACGTGTTCGTTCACCCTGATGGCCAAGGCTAGTTGACTGATTTCATCATTGCGGTCTCACCATGGTGAGGCTACATTATTGGCGGTTGTGCATAATCAGAAAATAATGTAAAAGATGACACACCTCTTAGCTCCTGAATATGTATATACTATATTAGTGTAGTTCATGTGCAGCTCCTGAATATGTATATACCATATTAGTGTAGTTCATGTGCAGCAAATTAATTATACTCAATTCCATATTTCATCCGCTATATATGTATATATCATTATGGAGATTCGGTGACATCTTGAATTTTCAGATTTCATCCTCCTGAGATCCCAGCTGATTTTGATGGCCACCATAAGTTTTCAAGTCCAATTCAGGCAGCTGATAAGTTTTCTGATCTAGCTCCTCCCGAGGTTCCTCCTCCAGAAGACACTACCTTAAGATTATTGATTGACGGTTGTGCTGCTATGGTTGCTCGTTGTGGGAAACATATAGAGGATTTCTACAAGGAGAAAAGTAAAGCAAGCCCACAGTTTCTTTTCCTTGATGGAGGAGATGGATGTAGCTACTATGCTAGGAAGTTATGGGAGCATCAGCAGAAGTTTATTGGCCAGCAAAGACCCGATTCTGTGAAGTCAAAGCCTTCTTCTGACAAGTTAACAGCCGAGAATCGTGGAAATATTCTTGGTGAAAGGCCCCTCGATAGAAGCTCCAAATCATCCAGCACATCTTTTTCTGCGAAGGAAGCTGTTCAATTACAATCAAATCTTGGTGACACCTTTGTCAAGCCAATATCTCTAGTATGTCTTTGTATTGCATTTTGTTATCGATTATTCATAAGAGGCAAATTCTAATATGAATTACCTAATCCTGCTCTGATTATGCAAATGTATCATTGTTGATTTTCAACAGGATGCTGTACCAGATTCAAAGAAGCCTTTTAGAAACGAGCCTGCAAAGCAAGCAAGGTTTGAGCAGTTTCTGAAGGAAAAATATCAGGGAGGTCTACGCCTTGCTAATCTTGTACCTACAAGTTCTATGTCAGAGGCGGACCGTGCTCGTGAAAGACTAGATTTTGAGGCTGCTGCAGACGCAATTGAAAAAGGCAAAGAATATAAGGCTATAGATCCTATATCATTGTTGGGCTTAAATGAGCAACGTTTTGTATCATCAACTCAATTGGAGGTAGGTTAACTTATTTGGACCCATTAGTATTGTCTTCTCATTTAAACCTTCTCCACACATTGATCCTGGATGAATCAATACAGAGCTCTGCTGTGCCCCGAGATGAGAAACCCATGCTTCCACAGAGGGAGGAGTTTGAATGGCGTCCTTCACCAATACTGTGCAAGCGTTTTGATATTGTTGATCCTTTCATGGGGAAGGTAAATTTGAATGATTCTATATGGTTTGGGTATGTATTTGTTGGGAACGTATAATGGGCGAAATGAAGTAGGAGTTAAGTACACATGATAAGGAAAATAAAATATTGGATAATTAGAAAAGGATTTTTTTTCTGTTTTTCACCATAGCATAAGGCGCATGTACGTAGAAATCAAAAACTTCCTGGACTACCCTCCCGCCGCTAGAATTAAGGAGGCGTTGGGTGTGCTAATTGGCTGGAATTACATGTTGATTGGCTGCACATGACACCAGGAGACCCAGTGTAACAGAACATGAGAGAGATAACCGTTGTGTACCTATTGTGGGGGGCACTAAGGGAAATGAATTAGACATGTGACTCTCCTTAATCCTAGCGCTGGAAGTTATACACCGTATGCAAAGAAACGGAGGGAGTAATTTAGTAGGAGGGTACCTGTGAGTTTTCCCATTTTTGCAGACCACAAATATTGCCAGCAACAAAGTTCTCCCTTATTTATTGTGGACAGTTTTCCTTGTCTAGTTCCGAGGCACTCAGTTACTGATTTGGTAGCTGACAGATGATGTATTAGTCTATAACATTCTTACTCTACTTTCTTATCATTTGTCTTTGAATTGAATATATATTCTAAACTGATATCTGATCATGCATGTCGTATGTGCAGCCAATGCCTCTTCGAAGACCAATAAGCAAGATGGACTCCCTTATGTTTATGACAGAATCCACTAAAAGGACAAATGATGATGTGAAGAGCTCAAGTGGGATTCCACAGAGTACTTCTGCTGGAGGAATAGAACAGACAGAGGCACAGGGAACTGCGAATGACCCTGATATTGTGCCTAGCAGTATGGAGAGACCTGTTGATCTTTACAAGGTAATGTGTATCCCCTATCTCCTATTTACTTATTGGGAACATTGGCTAGAAGTTTAAGCGGAATTAAAATATATCTAAAGGAATATCTTGTTACAGTAAATTGCATGTTTGATGCTTGCTCCATTTACTTCTCAAACCTAAAATGACCTCTCCAATAACATTCAAATTGCCTCCTGTATTAAACAGTGCACCAGTCTGTTCTTCCACTAAATACTTTCACATCTCATGTGGAAAACTAAACTTTTTCATGAATTTCCTAGGACATGTATAGAACAGATTCCATAAAGGTATAGCTATCCTATATGTTTCATCTAAAAAGGTTGCTGTGCTGTATAAATAGGCCTAGATACTTTATATGACTGGTTAAATATTTTAATGATTAACTATTGCTTATAAATATACCAAGAATCTGATGTGGTCTTGTTCCTTTCAATGAGGAAGAACTCTAAACTTTAGTGTGCAATTGTGGAGAATATGTTACATTATGGAGTTCCATCTCATATTATTCCCTTCAAAATATGTAGTTAAACAATAGCTTAACCCATATATCTTATTTCCTCACTATATAGGGGTATAGAAATGGATAGAAAATTGACTGGAGGCTTTATGATAAGCTGTGGTGCCATGTGCCTCTAATACCAGCTTGTTTCTATACAGATGCATTTGCAAAAATAAGATTATCTGTGTACAGTACGAAAGATAACTAGCATAACAACTATGTGCGCATAAATTACTTTTCTTACAGTTCATGAATTCTCATATTTTGGCATGGTTTTGTGCAAGTGCATACGTTATGGCATGTTGTGCCTATTCGGAGTTCTCAAATTTCTTTCCAATGCACAAATTACATCTTTATGATGGGTGCTGCACTGCTGCATGCACAACTAGTTGCTTATTTTGATTCCCTAGTATCCTTTGTTGTCTACTAGAAAATGGTTAATGGTGGACTTGGTGTTCTATACTACTATACTGACAAGTTGTTCGTTGTGTGTTGCAGGCTATCTTTTCTGATGATTCAGACGATGATATGGATGAACCTCTTAACAATAAACCGGTAGATCCAGTGAAGACGAGTGAAGGTGCCAACATGGCTCTTAATCGTCTTGTTGCTGAAGATTTCCTGGAATCTTTGGGTAAAGAATTGGGATTGGAGGTTCCTGCAGAAAAACCTGTCCCACCACCGAATGTCTTTAGATCAGAAATCCTCCCGACAGCTGATAGAAGTGTTTCTAGGAATGGAAAGACAACTAGCAGAGAGATAAAGGAGAATGAGAGTCCTTTTGATTTGATGGAAGCCGACAAATCAAATGGAGACGGTCCTTCATCCAATATTGAAAGGCTTGATTCGAAATATGAGAAGCAGGAGCATAGAGCTGAGAAAGGCCGGTCGCACTCTTCACGTCGTCATATCCGAAATGGTAGCACAGAGTCTGATACTGATACCGAACGGCATAGGAGTAGGAAAAGAAGATCACACCATAAAATTCGGAATGCAACACCAGATTCTGATTCTTCTGGTGAGCAGCGTAGGAGTAAGAAAAGAAAGTCACATTCAAGGCATAGAACAGGACGGAGTAGAACTCCTGATGCCGATTCACCCAGTGACAGCCAAAAGAGTAAGAGAAAACGCCAGGAGAAAAGGAGTCACCGGACTCTCACACCGGACATTGATTCTAGCGATCATGGATACAAGGAAAAATATACATCTAGTAGTAGAAGATCATCTGATAAAGACAGAAGTAGAAAGCGTTCTAGACATCACAGGCATAGAAGAGAAGACCCTGCATAAGTTCATGAATAAGGTTACAGGAATATATGGCTGGAAAGGTTGTAGAATTCACAATAGCTTCTCCAGATCATCGAAGTTTGGTGAAAATGTTGGCCTGATACCGAAGTGGATTTTCTTACTAGTAAGTTTTCTAAACCTTTTTGGTGGAAAGCCCGTTTTCTCTTCTTCAATGAATCTGATGTTTCGGGTTGCTCTTTTTACCTAAATAAGGTACTAGTATTTCATATTATGTTTCGAATTGCTTGTTTTATCTTCAAATTCTGGCCCCCCTTTCTGCACCGCACTTTCCTAATTGATAGACACAAAGAAAATGGGAGAACACAATCCATGTCAGAGCTAGAAAGGAAAGCATTCTGGCATTTTTGTAGTAGGGAAAAAATCCAAACGAACTAGAAGTTACTTGGTGCAGAGCCTCAGCAGCCGCTTGATTCCAAATCCTCGTTACTTCTAGGTGCATTGCCCCCAGCAGAGGAAAGGTTCCAAAGCCCCATCGGAGGTTTTTGTACCGTGTGCTCATGATCCTTAACTTCTAGCTGGTTTGGGTTTTTGTTTCTACAGGGCGAAGCTGGTATCCTGTACATACATGGGCACCAGTACCAGGAGTATAGGCAGATCACAGATTTCAAATTTGCATTTACCACACTTGTCCTATTCAAAGCTGTTGTTTTTATCCATGCATGCGCAAGTGTGGCCTACAGCTAGCCATAACACATATCGTATCGGTGTCACTGAGTAGCATAATCTATACTAAATGGTTGCTCGGAAAATAAATTCTTGTTTGTCACAAGTGAAATGTTATCTTGTTGTTGCTTAAAGCCCAATTTCGAAGGGCTATCGATACTGGTTGTGTTTTCCATCCAAGAATTGGTGGGCTTGGTAGGGAACTAGCTGGGAATGGGCTAGGAGATATCAGCCAAACTATGGCTACCCAAATATATACTGTTTCTAGTTTACTTACATCTTGTGATGAACAGTACATTTTTTAAACTGAAACATGAAATGACCGCACTTGCATGCCAGATGTTGGTCCTTTGGAAAGTCTCGAGTTACATGCCTTCTGCGGCTTCAAACTTTTGTGCCTTGTTTTCTTTTTTATTGCATAACCTGATTGCCTAACTCTGCCATTTCTGAAACTAATGTGCAGTCCATTTTGTGTATTTGCAGTTACTGGTTCATATAATGGCGTCACTCAAAACTATTCAGTATGCCAGCAGAAGTGCCTGAAACCTTGCTGCATGTTAAGAACCGATTGATATTCTGATGACCCTGGTTCTTTGGTAGGTTGAGTTCCTGTTGTGATCCTCTCGCTGTTTACGCCTTTGTCATAAACCTTTCCGTATGACTTGCTGCCTCTGAAGACCTTGCAGAACTCAGAACGACATTACCCCCCGCTTGTAAGATGTAAATAGGAAACTAGATCTAGCATGTACTACTAGGGTGGCATGCAGTTTTTCGCGCTGTTCTGCTGCGTTTTACCAGTACTGTTCGTCCTATCACTGTATGTTGCTACAACTATATGTCTGATGTTTGTACTATGACGAATCAAGCAAACTATCCATCAGGGCCGTTGCACTCGTAGAGTGTGCACTCTTTGTATGTGTCTGCGAATGCCCTACCTACAGAATAGCAAGCTGGTAAAAAAGCTCAGAAATCAAGATCCTGTTTAGTCTACGTGGTACCAGGCTACCTCACCGCGTATCCATCCGTGTGGAGCTGTCAGAGGATTTAGCCTCGAAAAGGCGCACACTTGCTTCTTGCACACTCTATGGGGGTTGTGATGACTCGGAAGAACCCTCGTACTAGATTCTTGGGCTGGTTCCACGGGGAAAGAAGCATTGGGTCGGGAGGGATGCACTGATGCGCATTCCAATACTATTTGCCCGGGAGGGCAAGGCAAGGCAAGGCACGCGTCGCTCTTGTCTGGGACCATTGGCTGTCTGTCTCTGTTACCAACTTTATTTGTTGTGCAACTGCGACGTGCGTGGCTCCGGGTCGACGTCGCCATGGTCGCTGTCGCCGGGAGATACGGTGTCAGTGTCAGCACGCGAAGAAAAGAAAAGAGAAGAAAAGAAAAGCGAGGTATCTGTCTGTCTGTTTTTCCAGCAGCATCTACCTCCTGACGTGGTAGGGAATGAAGATCCTTCGAATATTATTATTCAGAGAGAAGAGCTGCTCCGGCCTGATTGGGCTGTTCGTGCAACAGCCGACCTAGTAGAGGACATAGGGATAAATGTCTGTCGTTCGTTGGGTGGGCCCCATGCAGGACGTGTGGAGTGTTTCTTCGTGTTCGTGGCGACGATCTACCCAAGGGCGACGGCTGTTGGCGTTGGTTGCCCGGGGATAAGGGCGATCACCCGCCCGCCCGCAGAAAGGAGGGAGGTGGTTAACCTACCGGCCGGCCACCTACTCTGTGCTCCGACCACCGGAAAGGAAAAGACTAGAGAAGGGCAGGATATCGCGTTCAGTCCAGGACGTCTTTCCGGGTTTGGTTGACGTACTACGTGAAGCGGTACACGGATGGCCAGTTGGACACCAATGGGAATGGATGGAGGAGGTCAACAGATCGGGTCGATGCGCTACTGCACGCATCAGGGTTCAGGAGGAAGACAGCTGTGCACTAGCAGACCGGGTCATGGTCATGGCGAGTTCCCTACTACTAACACTTTTGCTTCGGTCCCTCCTCCCTCCTCCTTCTTTCAAACTTTGACAAACAAAAACTCATACCAACTGTTTTCAGGACCGTACAAACTCACCCGAAGTCCATATGGTCCTCTTAGATGTATACTCCCCGTACACGAATACTCATGTGCCTGCAGAAGCGAAAATCGTAAGTTATATAACAGCAACAACAACAAAAATTAAATATGACATGCAAAGACGTAGATCGCGATGATAAGAGGTGGAATCAGCCGTCCGGGACATGGATTATACTCAGTTCGACCGAGTACACATATACGGAGATATACGTGGCCGCCATATGGGTTTCGACGGGTCAAAGAAATAAAACCATGAAACTTAAGTTTAGGAGGGGGGAGGGAGCGAAGCACACCTCACTACTAAATCTACTAGTACTAGTACTGTAGTAGATTTTGGCAAGAGATTAAACAGAAAACAAATACTGATGGTGGAGACCGGAACATAAGGCCTAGTTTGGCAACAAAGTTTCCGGACGATCGTTAGCTTTCATCGTCCGGGTGGCCAACAGCACGCACCGCGTCAATCGTACCGCGCGGGGACACACCCACGTCAAGCATACCGCACGGGGCTACACCCACCGCCCATACCTTATCTCTTCCTCCTCCTGTCTCTCTCTCCTATGGTCCACCCCTGACCTGGCGGCGCCTCCAAACCAATCTGCTCCAAACTCCATCGGACTCCCAAGATCTCTGCCGCCCAGCATCCGAGGTCGACGACCTCTGCATCCCCATGCGAGTACTCCAATCACGTCCCGTGCGCGCTCACCTGCCGCACCCATCCCTCGCCCCTCGTCCCAAGCACGTGATTCCAGCGTCTCGCGGTATGGAGCGCGACGGCCAGCACCACCATCTCTAGCCCGGATCTGATGGACGTGGCGGCTGAAAAACCATCACGGGCGACTCACCTGACCGTCCCGGGCTCGAATCCGGGCTCCCTGGGACCGGGTATGGTGTCTGGCGGCGGCGGCCAGAGCCACTGCAAGGAGCATGGCGGCCGAACCACCAACTCCGACGTAGTATGTGCTTATCGCTGCCGAAGGTTCCTGGTGATGCTACTGACGGCGGACGGTGTTGCTATCGAAGGCAGACAGAGTTGCTACAAGCGGTACCGATAGTGCGGGTCGCGTTTGTGGATTTGCTGCATAACTATATTTTTTTTTGCTATCTCTGTTTTTTTGTTTTGCTACAATACCATAAAATTTTTGCTACAAGTTCTCCGACGAGATCTTCAGGCTAAATTCTCCGGCGAAGTAGGTTTTTTGCTACATTAGAAGAACGTTATTGCTACAACCGTCTCGTGTTTTTGCTACGACAGTGTCAACTTTTTGCTACAAGATCTCCGGCGAGAGTCATCGGCGAGTTTTTCCGACGATGTTTCCGGCAAAGTCGGTTTTGCTGCATTAGCATAATTTTTTTTGCTGCATGGTCTCTGGCGAGGTCTTCGGCGAGACGTTCTATTTCTAAAACGAACCATTTTTTTTTGCTTCCGAAGCAAAAGCGGGAACATATGTAGCAAAAGCGGGCCAGTTTGCAGCAAAAACGGGATTTAGGGCGATTTTGGGGACACGTGTCGCGCAGGGGAGGATGACGATGGGAACTCCCATCGTCCGTGGGACGCCTAGCAGTTTCCTATCAAAGCAATACTTTAGTTTTTCTCTTTTCTCGGTTTTAGAAAAAAGAGGGTCTAGCCTCTTTCTCAAATACTTTAGAAAAAACATAGTTTTAAAGAATACTTCAGTTTTAAAACCATATTATTTGTTAGATCCAAACACCTCAAAGTATTTAATATTTAAGTTTTTTAGAAACCAAAGTATTTCCTAAATACTTTAAAAATATTTTGATGCCAAACGCGGGCCTTAACCTCTTACTACTATTACTATATGATGAGTGGTTTACGTGCCCGGCCACGAGTTCAATATATAGACAATAACGTAAAAGCGGAGTTGTCTATCGTTTGACTTGGGGCTCAATCATTTCGAGATTTGCATACGTGACTAAGTGTATTTCGATTTGAATTACTGGTGCTCTCGTGATGTCAACATTCATGGTTCGCCGGTAAGGATCGATCACGACTGTACGTGTTATGTAGGTAACCTAAGCTTATGTTGTCCAGAGTCAAAATACGTAGCTGGTTAACTTGGCAGATCAATAATTGGACCAGCGCTTACACAGCATCTAGTTGTCCCCCTCCCCTGCAAAGAAAAATTGACAGGCTGTTTGGTGTTTATTTATGACTTTTCGTTTTTGACTTATAAGTCATAAAAGCATCTAAATAGGTGTTTTTTATTATGTCTTCTGGCTTATACCATCATATTACAATGTTTAGTTAAAACCTAAAACCCAAAACCAAAAACACCTATTTTAGTGCTTTTATGGCTTATAAGTCAAACTATAAAAGCTAGATTTAAGTTTAACCAATTAGTCCATGAGTCGTAAGTAAAATGGCAACTTGGATGTCATTGTCAGATAAATATTGTAAACATAATCCTCCACATCATGTTTGGTACTCCTACTAGGCTGCTGGCTGCTGATTAATTATGCGGTTCAGACTTGGGACTCAAGCAGGTCAAGTACTAACAAAATGATTATTCGCATGCATGCATGTATATCCAAACTCAGGTATTGTCTCCAGCAGTGACATTTACACACCTGTGTCCGTTAGGAGGTACCGAATCCTCGAATGTTCTCCCGTAATTTTATCCACCCAAGTAAAACAGTGTGGTCCAAGGGCATTTCCACCGGAGCGATTCATATGTTCGTGTCCGAAACTATCCACGGGGAAGTGTGGGGCATGCGCGGCGCCCCAGCGGACCCTTCCAGCGAAACGCGTCTAGCTCGACCCATCCATGGATCTAATCTAGGACTTGATTGCATCAGCACGGATGCGCGCGGACAGCGCAGGGACTCGTCCACATACCACCGTCAGCCACCGCTTACCGGCGGCATTGATTCAGACGGCCAGCAGCATCGATTCAGACGCAACCGCGGCATCAATTCAGAGGCACCGCGGGAACGGCTGACCGGCGACAGCCTGCGCCATCAATGGCGACGAGACGACACGCTGACGTCGCCTGTGTTCCCGCGCCAGCATTGATGGCGAAGGAGTAGGAAGATGCGTGTGTTCACTAGCGGCTGGGCTATTTAACCATGCGCCCGTCGGTGTTATCATCCTCACCTCTCGCCATTGCCACCACCACCACCACCACCAACGATGAGGACCCCGTCGTGGTTGAAGCGGAGCAAGAACAACCACAAAGCGTCTGGCAACCGTGGCTCTCGGCTGTCGGCCTTCCTCCGCGACACGTCCTTGCCGCCTCCGCCGCGGCCGGAGGAGTTCCAGAGCGACCCTGTGGGGGACTACCCGCCACCGCGGGAACGTCGCACCGGCGATACTACCGCCTAGGGGAGTGTGAGCGCCGCTGGAGGGAGGGTCGCGGCATCCAGCGCACGGATGTCTCCCTCTTCACCGGTTGACACCTCAACCGGGACCGTGTTTCGGTGCCGCCACCGCCCAAGGCGGGCAGAGGGCTGGCGGAGGAGATCCGCCGGCGGATCAACAACCTCCCCCGGTCCCATCGGTGGGAGAGGGGCTACCACTCCGAGGCGTACTGGATCAAATTCCTCAAGTGGGAGCACAAGGCGCGGCGCTCGACCACCGTCCGCCGCGACCTGCAGCCGCGGGAGGTCTACGACGTCCCCGACATCGACTCGGACGACGAGGGCGCCCACAACCACAACCACTCCGACGCCGACCTCGGCAGCGAGGACGGCGGCGACAACGTCGTCGTCAAACAGGAGGCGACGGACAAGGTCGCCGCGAACCTGCCTCGGCACCGCGAGTCTTGGCTCGAAGGCTACGAGGATATCTTCACCGAAAGCGAGCCATTAGGGCTGCCAGGAGGAGGCCCAGTGGCGCGGCTACGAGGAGGCCCTCCAGCTCACCCGCATGGTGGCAGAGACGAACACGCATCTGCCTCCATCGTCGTCGCTGCCGGGTTGGGCGCCTACGATCGCGATGCAGGTAGGGATGGAGCTGGCGTACCTCCAGCACGGTCGGGAGCCGTGGCCTGGGCAGGTGGTCAACCCACCTGCTCCCGCTCCCGCTCCCGCTTCGTCCCTGCTGCCGCCTAACCTCTGGACGTCGTGGGAGTACATCGACCTTGACCCTTAGATGGTCGAGGCGGCACGCGTAGTTTAGTACCTAGGGCTAGTAGTAGTTTAAATTCTGTTTTATATATTTTGAATGTAAATTAAGTTTGAATCTTGCCTGTTTTTAGCGTGAACTGTTTGTGTTTGAATCTGAATTTTTATTTTTACCTCGTCCCAAATAAATCGTGCCGCTGCGCGTGGCTGACCGGACAAACCGAATCCTCTACCCATACTCGTTTGTGGTGGCCATAAGTCGGCTCGGTGGTGGAGATGCTCTAATAATGTCACGACATCCAAGTTAAGATTTCGCCCCAGTTTGTGGAGCACAACTGGCAAAGAAGTAATACAGACAAAGAAAAACCTGACAGGGACCAGGGAGTCCAGGTGATAGCTACGTGTCAACGTGTGGTCTACTATTCAACATCGCACCCTAGCTAGCGATGACAATAGAACAGTGAGTGGTAGCAGGTCGATCGATTAGGTGAGTGTGTCGACTATTCGGCACACGGAAAGCGACGACGAGACACGAGAGGAAGGTTTCCCCGACTCGTCGCCGTCCCTGTCCCTAAATTTCCGAAGCTCCGATGTACTCCTAGCACTAGCAGCAACCGGTACTGTTTAGCCCAGCACATGCATGTGACGACCACAACACACGCTCTATCCATCTCGATCTGCGGTTCTCTTTCTGGAACTTCCGACCGACCGAGAAGCTGGTGCACGCAATGCCAAATACGTAACCCATGCAATACCCAGACAAAGCCCCGAGTCTTTGTCTTTGGTCCCCGTACGTGCACGTTGTGGCTTATCTGATTAAAAAAAGAGAAGACCCCGCAGGTCATATAGACAGCATATAGCTGTGTGTTCTGGCAGGCAGGACAGGCAAAAGGATATTCTTTCTCCTCTGGCTACTGTACCCTTGATTAGCTAGCTACCTCTTCGTGTTGGGTACTGCTATGCTACTGGTACCTTGCCTCTCCCTATCTCCTTGGTACGGCTAGTATGGGTGTGTTTGGATTATTGCCAATGCATGTCTTACCAAAAGATTGGCATGCCCATAAAATTTGGTCTATGTTTGGACTGATGCTAATATATTGGCTTGCCAACGTGTGCCCGCGCCAGCCCATGTAATTCTTGCCCGCGCGATGGCGAGCAATTCCTTCGCCAAAAAATTGGCAGCCTGACCGCCCCGATTCTCCATGGTGGGTCCCATGTAATTAGTGCGTACTTGCTACATGCATCCCTACAGCGATCCCGTGTATGCTAAAAAAAAAAATACAGCGATCCCATCTTGCAATTAATACGTATATCTTTTGGTAAAGCCAGCGCACTTCTCACTTCTCACTATTTCCACGGCTTGAAAAAAAATAGCAAGTGAGCTAGCTACTTCACGCTGCACCGGTCGCTTATGATTTTCCTGGCCTAAAGTTTTTTCTAGTCCTGACTATATTTTTTAATACTTCCTCCGATCCATATTAGTTGATTTGAATTTATTAAAATTTAGATAAATCTATATATTAAATAGTGTCTAGATTAATTTAAATTTAGATAAATCTAAGTCAACTAATTTGGGTCGAAGGGAGTAACACTTTATTGACATTTATTTTCATTGAGTTGGAACCAAATCAAGTCCTAGCCAATTTATGTTGTTGATCTAAAATATCAACACTGTGCTACCACCGGCAAATGTCTCCAACCTGAAAGAGAAAGAGAAATATTCCAACCTGAAAAATCAACACTGTGTGGAGCGAGCATGGCATGGGAGCGTGCTCACAACACCTTTTTTCCTACTCGTACGTCCCCACGTACTAAAGAGAAATAAAGAGAAACACTTCCATCTCCAGAAACATTTACAGATAGCGAGGATATATACGTACCATTCTATGGATGCTAGTCTTCCATCGCGCTCTCATCTACTCCCTCCGTTTTAAAATATAAAATGTTTTAGGTTTGTGAAGAAAATATATCTAGACTTCTTTTAGTGTGTAGATTTATTCTAAACTTGAGTAAACCTACATCAAAAATCGTCTAGATACATTTACTTCACAAACCTAAAACATCTTATATTTAGAACAGAGGGAGTAGACCTCTAAACACCTAGAGTAATTTCCCCGCACACCAAAACTGTCCCAGAGAATCATCATCCGATCTAGGGAACCCGAAGGGATAAGGATATCCAAATACGAAATGACACCCGAATATGGTATAGCGAAGCATTTGGACATGGATTATTTGAAAGTTAATTAGGATTATCCAGATGTGTTCAAACCGGATTGTATGATTTTTGACGCAACGACCAGACCAAATCCGGCATGACACATACACAAGGATGAGAAATGGTTGCAACCCTCGATATCCTGCCCCGCGGGAGTCCACTGCACCCATTTACCCATACCCTAGCCGTGAGGCTCGACCACCGTATAACGAGATGACAGGCGGGCACATCCTTGCCGTTGGGGTTAATGAACACAATCTTGTCTTGTATGTCGTGCCACGAGGGCATCCCCAGAGATGCATATCTCCTCGTTCCGGAGCACCAACATTAAGCCCCGCGACCACGCGGCCTTTACCGGCACCACTCCAAGGGTATATATGCTTAGCTTAAAGGGAAAGCATGTACCTAAGTGATGCTCAACCGAGCATACTTGAACATATGAAATTATCCACTTGTGTTTTATAACTTTAAGTCCTTTTGACCTAGAATTTAGCACCCATATTTGGAATTGGTGACATTCGAGAATAATGTGCGGTCTATGTTGTGTTTTTTGCAGTTGTATGGTCCTATATTGAATCACCTGGTGGCGTGTCTCTCTTCTCCTCTCTCCCACCTCGTTCCCCTTGAGAGTTGCTTGTAAGGCCCCGGGACGAACCGACCCCTGCTCTGGCAGCACGACTGACCGGAGTAGCGAAGGGGAGGTGCTGGTGTAGATGGTAGGTATAGTCTAGGGTTAGGTTTGGCCACTAAGGTTGCGTCTAGGGTTGGGTCTGGTGCTATGCCATTGTCTAGGGTGCTCTGTCTGCGGGTGAGTAGCAACTTGGAGGTGCTCTGCCTCCCTCTGCTCCGAGTGCTCCCATGGTAGGTGACGAAGGTGATGACGAGTGTGGAGCAAGGATCTTGTCCAATAAAGCTCGTGTGTGTGGGGATTTTAGTGGCCATTCTCCTCTTCCTTGTGGTCGTGGTGATGAACTAGAGGAGGAGGAAGGCCATGCTCTTCATTGATTTGGAGCTTGACGGGGTGTTTGTGCGGCGGAGCACGCCGGAAGCTATGTTTCCTGGAGTTCCCAAGCGGCGGCTTCTCTAAGCCAACGCTACTCTTGGCAGTTGGAGCCACTCCAAGCTCGAGCTTGATGTTGGCTTGAACATATTCTTCCTCCGGGCCGATGTGCCGACGCGAAGGATCTCCCTTGACCTCGGCAAGGGATCCACGGGTGGCATCGCCCCAAGTGGCATGTTCTTGGTGGCGGCGACGACACCAGAGCCTCGAGGTCCTGCAGGCTCGACGAAAAAGACCCATGACTTGATTGCGTTTTGCTTCTTTTTTCAAGGTCTTTTTTCTATAAAAGTGTTAGCCTTATCTTAATTTCCCCTATGTCTTGGGGGCCTTGATGTAATTTGTACCGACCGCTTTGACTAATTAGGCTTCCAGGACCTTCGTGCCCCAACCCATTAAAAAAAATTGAATCACCCAAACTATGTAATGCAGCGGAGCAGGAGTGCGCCGCATTAAGAAGTGATATTCAGATGATCGCTGTTTTTGTATCTGGAGTTTCTGTTTTGATGATGCATCTGCCTCTTGTTGTGTGTTTGCGCTTAGTCACAAACCTCTCCATACGACAGCCTCTGAAGCGTATGGGGAAAATTTTGTTTCTGCAACAGTGGTTTTTGTCTATTTTGCTTTTGCCACTCTAAATTTGACATTTTGCTTTTGCCCCTGACAGTTCCTGCTAATACATCATTTTTGTCCTCTGTTGGACAAAAACAAAATGGAAATGGTGAAATTTCGGTTTGTTTTTGCCTCTTTTTCTTCTGTTTTGGTTTTGCTTTTGCCTCTCAATGGAGAAATACAGGACACACGCAAAATTAGATTGGCAAAAGCAAAATGGGCAAAAACTAGCGTAGCAAAAACAAAATTTTCCCAAGTGTGTGCCTTGTAAATCTCAGATGACTGACGACCGTGTAAGATGTAAATAGGAGAATAGATACTATGATGTAGACTATATTAGAAGTTGTCGCGTTGTCCGGTTAATTACCAGTATTATTTGGTTCTATTCTATTTCACTGTACGTGTAGTCTAGTCGCCCTGGCCCTTGGACGGGCGGCAGAAGTTCAGCCCGTGAGGTATTTATGTGCCGTGTCTTGATGCAAATGCCCAGGAAAACAGCAACACGTACGGTATGATCGAGTCGGAAGAGCCTCCTAGTTCAGTGCTAGATTCTTGGGCTCGATCGTTCCGCGGGGAAAGAAGCTTTGGGTCCGGGGGCGATACACGAATAGATGCCAATTCCATCATTCCATGGGATTGCAGGGCACGGCACGCGTTGCTCTCGTCTGGGGCCATGGTTGTCTGTCTCGCCAACTTTATTTGTTGTGCAACTCCGACGTGACGTGCGGGGCTCGGCGTTGACGTCGGCACGGTCGCTGTTGCCGGGAGATACGGTGTCACCACCGCAAAGCAAAGCAAAGAAAAGAAAAGAAAAGCGAGCTGCGAGACAGCGAGAGGTGTCATCTGTCTGTTTTTCCAGCAGCATGTACCTGACGTGGTAGGTAGGGCAGGGGAAGATCCTTCTAATACTATTATTATTTAGCTAGAGAGAAGAGCTGCTCCCGTTCTGTGTCGGCCTGATTGGACTTAGAGCATAACCACTTTGTTGGACGAATCCAGACAGAAATTTGGACGTATTTTGATCTGGATGAAACTAGTTTTCGGACAAGGAATGCCGAGTTTCCCACTTGTGTTCCCAGACGAGTTTCCGCGTTTCGCTAAAATTTAACAAATTTCGGGAAACTTTGGAAAAACTTTGGGTGAATATAAGCGGCTTTGGGCGAATATGGTCGATATGGACGAACTCTGGGCGAATATGGACGAACTTTGAACAAATACGGTCGATATGGACGAACTTTGAGCGAATATGGATGAATATACGCGGTATTGGCCGAATATGGGCGAACTTTGGGCGAATATGATCGATATGGACGAACTTTGGACGAATATGATCGATATGGACGAACTTTGGGTGAATATGGCGATATGAACGAACTTTGGGCAAATATGGACAAACTTTGGGCGAATATGGACAAACTTTGGACGAATATGGTCGAATGTGTGAACTTTGGATGAATATGGGCGAATATATGCTGACTGAACGGTCCACTCGCCGAATTCGCTTCGTCTGGCGTTTTCAGGGCGTTCCTAGAATCTTAGGAATGGTCTGGAAAGCCCGGACCAAAGTTGGCCTATATCCGAACGAAACAAATTCCTAAAAACACGACTGGATGAAATTTCTATGTCCGGATCTATTTTTTGCATCCGGATCCGCGTCCTGAGTAGAGATGGGTCTTAGTAGACAGAGGGATAATCTGTTGTGTGGCGCGTATGCTTGTGGTGTTCGTGGCGACTGGCGCAGTGCGACGGCTGTTGGTGTTGGTTGTCCGGGATAAGGGCGAGCTGTTGGGCGATCACGCGCCCTCCCGCCCGCGTAATAGAAAGGATGGAGGTGGTTAACCTACCGCCCAGCCACCTACTCTCTGCTCCGACCACCGGAAAGAAAAAGAAAAGAGAAGGGCGATGATCAGGAGGAGTTAGACAACTGTGTGCATAGCAGACTACTATCTCGATCGGTAGCGTCATTGGGGCCATGTCATGGCGATATCCATCCGTACCGCCATTTCGCGGGCCACGTACGGTACGGGTGCGTCTTGGCAGCAAGCTCCTTTTGTGTAATTGATCGCAGAGACTCCTCTTTTCCTTTGTGTAATCGATTTATTTATTTTGGCATGGATGAAACCCTGGAATTCAGTTAAGCAATCGATCGTGGAGATGGCGAATGCGCGAACGGCCAATCAACCAGGCCGGTGGTGTTGCCAGATCGGGCGGTGACGACGGTAAAGGTCGTGAAGACTGAAGATTACTAGTACTACCAGTACACTCTGAATCTGCCCTCCCTTTTTGTAATTCTTTTGCGCCATCGATCGAGGAGATCTTGTCTTTCCCTAGATTACATACATACTCCTCTGTTGCACAAGGGGACGGGGTATATTTCAGGATACTCCAACTCTAAAATAAATAAATCGCAAAAAAAAACTACCTAGGGGATACTAGCTAGAGATTTGAACAAAAAATAAATAATGTAAGAGCAGAGTTGTTAGGTTGGCTTAGGGCTCAATCATTTCGAGATTTGCATACGTGACATGACAATTGTATTCTATTTAAATAATTGGTGTTTTCGTGATGGCAACATGCATGCATGCTTCGCCAGTAAGAAGTGTGTCAAGCGGGGCGGATTGTAGCATTGCTTTTAACTAGTCTTTATTAATTTTGCTAGCTTTTGGGATATTTTTTCTAATTTTTTTTGCGGGTCGTTATGTGGGTGCTGTTAAGAATATTTGTTAGGGTATGCGGTCTGTCAGGTTCTAAAAAGGATAAGTTGTTCAGTTTGTAAAGATCTCACCGGTCAAATAGGATAGAGATCAATCTCCAATCTTGGAGTCTAAGTTGTAAAACGAATCTGTACTTATCCTGCCGTGTCTCGGCATATATTAACACGTAACGAGCCCGAGGCAAAGGGTATCGTTCCACCCACAAACATCATATGGTATCAGAGCCTCTCTTCCACAAAATCGCATCTATGAGCTCTTCTTCTCCCCCCCCCCCCGCCATGAGCAATCTGCTCCCGCACCAAGGGACTGCCGAGAAGCTCACCCGCGAAAACTTTCTCCTATGGGAGACCCAAGTTCTTCCGGCGGTGCGCAGTGCTCGTCTCATGGGGTTCCTAGATGGGACTGCCAAAGCACCGCCCAAGACAATCACCGTCGCCGGCAAGAATGGTGCGGACAGCACGGAGGATGCCAACCCCGACTACGAGACATGGGTGGCCATCGACCAGCAGCTCCTCTCCTACCTCCACCACTCCATCACAAGGGAGATCATGGTCTCTTGCATTGGCATGAAGACTGCCGCTGAGATGTGGAAAGCGGTGACGGCGATGTTCGCCGCACAATCTCGCACCCGCATCGCCAACCTTCGCACCCGGCTCGCCAACACCAAGAAGGAAGGGAAGACGACGTCGCAATACTTCGCGGCGATCAAGGCGATCTGCGACGAACTCGCAGCCGCGAGGCACAAGGTGGAGGAAGACGAGCAAGTGGAGTATCTTCTCGCCAACCTCGACGACCCCTACAACCCGCTCTTCGTGGCAATCGGGGAAACTCCACCGCCAAGCTCATTGTCAGTGAGCTGTACGCCCAGGTGATGGCGTACGACAACCGGATGGATATGCTGATTGGCGTCCATGGCGAAAGCTTCGTCAACACTGCTTCAAGAGGACGCGACGGAAGGCGGGAGGACGCGGTGCACCTCATGGCCGCGGAAGCGGTCGTGGCTATGGCCGTGGAGGCGCACGATCACAGCAGGGCGGCAACAACAGCGGCGGCGGAGGACGTCGCAAAGGCAATGGTGGCGGCAACAAGGGCAAGGACGTCATCACATGCCAGATCTGTGGCAAATCGGGCCACCTCGCATGGAAGTGCTAGCACCGGTACTCTGATGATGAAGAGGAGGAGGAAGAAAAGGGTGCCAATGCCGCATCCTACAGAGTCGACACCAACTGGTATGGTGACTCCGGTGCCACAGATCACGTCACCGGTGAGCTCAACAAGCTAACCATGAATGAGAAGTACAACGGTGGGGAGAAGATCCACACTCCCAATGGATCAGGTATGAACATCATCCATGTTGGTCATGCATTTGTTAATTCCCCATCCAAACAACTCCATCTTTGCAATGTTCTCCATGTTCCCTCTGCCATAAAAAATCTCGTTTCTATTCATTGTTTAACACGTGACAATAATATCTTCGTTGAATTTTACCCGTGGCATTTTTATGTGAAGGAACATGACACGAAGAGGGTTCTCCTTAAGGGTAGATGCACAAAAGTTATCTATTTGTTGGTGTCTTCATCATCAACATCTAATAAACAAGTTCTTAGCGCCACCAAGCCTTCAGCTACATGGTGGCATGATCCATTAGGTCATCCTTCATTTAAAGTCGTTCAACGTTTGCTTAGCAATTTTAATCTTCCTTATTCCAAAGAGTCTAGGATTGAGTCTGTTTGTGATTTATGTCAAAGAGCAAAAAGTCATCAACTTCCTTATAATAGATCCATTAGTGTGTCAACCATGCCCCTTGAGCTTGTGTTCTTTGATGTGTGGGGGAAGCACCTACCTCTGTTGGTCGGTTTTCATACTATGTAAGCTTCATTGATGATTTTAGTAAATTTACATGGATCTATCTTCTCAAGAAAAAATCTGAAGTTTTTCAAATCTTCAAAAAATTCCAGAGTCTCGTTGAACGCAAATTTGATAGAAAAATTATTGCTATGCAAACAGATTGGGGGGAGAATATGAAAAACTCCACCCTTTCTTTAATCAAATGGAAATCTCCCATCATGTTTCTTGCCCACATGCTCATCAACAAAATGGGTCAATAGGACAAAAACATAGGCACATTGTAGAAGTTGGGCTAGCTCTCCTTGCCAATGCATCCATGCCACTAAAATTCTGGGATGGAGCCTTTCTAAAAGCAACATATCTCATCAACATGCTCCCCTCTTCGGTCATCAACTAAGAAATTCCCTTGACACGCTTGCTTCAAGAAACTCCCGACTTTTCCTCCCTTCGTGTATTCAGTTGTGCTTGTTGGCCCAATCTTAGGCCATATAACAAATGCAAACTAGCTTTCCGCTCCAAACAGTGCATCTTTCTGGGTTATAGCCAAATTCACAAGGGGGTAAAATGTCTCGATGTCAGTTTTGGGCGTGTCTACATCTCACGGGATGTTGTCTTTGATGAGGTTGTCTTTCCATTTGCTACATGATGGCGCTGCGTCAACGTGGAGCACTTCATTGGGAAACCCCAAGAGCAAGGTGTGATGCAGCACAACAGCAAGTCTTCCCTCAGTAAGAAACCGAGGTTATCGAACTAGTAGGAGGAAGGAAACGTCTCAAAGGTGTTGCAAGCAACGTGGAAACCTGCACAACACAAACTCAAGACTTTGCCCCAACTAACAGTGAGGTTGTCAATCTCACCGGTTGCTGTAACAAAGGATTAACTGTATGGTGTGAAAGGTGATGATGGTTTGCAGCAAGTAAACAGGTAACAATGGAAGATGTATCAATGGTAAAGAATGGACCGGGGTCCATAGTTCACTAGAGGTGTTCTCCTTAGATAAACAAACATGGCATGCTGGGTAAACAAATTACAGTGGCAATTGACAGAAGCGAGCAAGGCATAACAATGCAATACTAGACAAAAAGATCCTATGAGATTCGATTGGGCAATACAACAATATACATAGACCGCCATTCAACTTCATCTATGACTAGAAGTCCACCTTTGGGTTATCATCCGAACCCCCTCCAGTATTAAGTTGCAAGCAACAGACAACTGCTTTAAGCAAAGTGTGTAAGGTAAGCAATCCACTTGTTCCATGAACAAGAGACCGTTGTTTTTCCCTAGTGGCAACAACACATCTACCACCGAAGAGATTTATGACACTTCCCTTGATAAATAGAGGCATGCACCCACTATCGAGCATAAGTACCCCCTCTTGGAGTTAGTAGCAACTACTTGGCCAAGATAGCTACTAACAACGGAGAGCATGCAAGATCACAAACAACACAGACATGATAGAATCAAATAGACAAAACCATTAATCAATCTGACATAGTAATCTCAATATCCATCGGATCCCCGCAAACACAACATGCATGATTACAAATAGATGAGATCTTGATCATAAACGGAGCTCACAAGATCTAGACATGAAAGCACAAGGAGGAGATACAACCATCTAGCTACTACATGCACCCATAGTCCAAGGTGGAACTACTCATGCTTCATACCGGAGGATGGCATGATGAAGAAGAAGGCCTCCAGGATGATCTCCCCTCCGGCAGGGTGCCGGGAAGAGCTTCAGATCCCCCGATCTAGGGACAATGGTGGCGGCGGCTACAGACGATTTCGTGGAATATTGATCGAGTGTTTAGCGTTTTGGCATGGGGTGGGGTCTTTATAGGCGAAGAGGCGAGGCAGTGACGAGGTTTAATATCGTCAATCCCCATTGTTATGAGCTTGGGTTTGGAGAAGATGGGGATGCTGGAGATCGCGGAACGGTTAGCAAACAAGCAACACGGGGACACGAGGTTTACCCAGGTTCAGGCCCCCGGAGGGAAAACCCTACTCCTGCTTGTCTGCTCTTGATTACGGCGGAACTGAAAAGTACAGGGGTACGCAGATTCAATCTGGCGTGGAGGTGTGGATGCGGTGGTATGCGAAGTTCCCTCCTCGTCGTGCCCTCCTAGCCTTTATATAGAGATAGGCAGGTCCCAAGCACAGATCGAGTCGGTTACAGGTTTTAGGGTTTCCTCTTTGAATATTCTATCTACTCTAGTCTTGTTCTCCAAGGATCCGAAGGCGTCATGGGCCCTGGCCACCCGAAAGTCTTCATGGGCTGGCGCATGTTTCTCGTGGGCCTTCCTTGGGCTGGACTAGGTATGCTAAGATCGTGTCAGAGGTATAACCATGTCAGTAGCCCCCGAGTGTTCAGTCGAATCGTAGATTCGGCTGAGGACTCTTCAATCCTTCGGGTGCAACTATCTCTGTTTGTCTAGAGAATAATTTGAGTGTGTAGGGATTGTTGATGCGTGTGCCTGACTCTCCCGACAGATCGTGGTCAGTTAACTATCTTAGGTCAAACAAAACGATCTTCTTCAGATTCGAGTCCCTCAACTCGCACCCGGAACATATGCTGGCGTAATTCGACTCGGGCCGCGGAGGACTTACAGGAGCGGAATTACAGTGATTTTTAAATGATGTACCCAACGCGTCTGTCAGGATTTTTCATCGCGCCTGCTGGCACGAATTTTTACTAGCAGAGCGCAGTCGTGTGCGTTACTAGGCCATCAGATGGTATCTGTAGGTCTTATCTTTGCGTCGCAGACGCAGCATCCGAATGTTTATCACCTCGGAGGTGTTTCGGGTGGCCAAGGACGACGTTGCTCACTTAGCGTTAGTTGGGGCAGAGTTGCCGAGAAAGTTTTTGCATACTGATCCGCAGGATCGCAGTCGAAGATTCATAGGTGCGGCAGCGCTCCTATGGGAGTAACCCAGTGTACATTGAGTCGCAGACTCGAGCATAGACTTTAATTCAGTCTTTGTTGACTTTTAGGTCCGTAGGACACAAATTTTTCGAATGCTTGAATCCATCCTCCCTATGGGAGTTTTTTTTTCAAAATGGGGATATCACCCCAGCCTCTGCATCGACTGATGCATATGGCCTTTATTGCTTTATTAAAATTATTAAGAGAATTTATTACAAATTTCCAGCTCATGGGTCACATAAAGTCGAAACATGCACCAGCCATCTAAAGAAACTGAGGATCAAAAAAATTCGTCGCATCAACATGTGATTCTGTTGTCAGAACGCCAGCTGCACCGGATGAATAAGTCTCGTGCAATCGTTTCCAAACGGCTGCACCCAATAGCCATGTCCGGTTTTCGCTCCTCTGGCTGGAGGAAAGACCACATACGGATCCAGTGGGTAGTTATAGGAATAACCTGCATGAAAGAAGAGTTTGATGTTCTGTTAAAAATCAAGTCATTCCTAATATTCCAAATAGCCCAGAGCAAAGCACAAACACCCACTCGTATTTGAACTTTCTCTAACTTATCAACACCATGTAGCCAATTTCCTAATAGATTATTAATATTTTTTGGGAGAGCTAAATTAAAAGCCATATGGATTATACGCCAAACTACTTTAGAAAACGTACAATCAATGAACAAGTGTTGTATCATTTTGTTCTGATCACAGAAACAGCATTTCTGGCTTCCTTGCCAATTTCTTTTTGCTAAGTTATCTTTTGTTAGCAAAACCTTGAGATTTAAAAACCACATAAAAATCTTAATTTTTAGTGGCACCTTCATTTTCCATAAATACTTCCGTAAGAACCTTGTGTTCCCATTTAGTAAGTCAAGATACATGGATTTGACCGAGAATACCCCCGATGAAGTTAGATTCCATTTAAATTTATCTTCCCCCTCTTCAAGGTGTATATCCATTAATCGATTCACTAAATGTAGCCAACTTGACCAGCTAGAACCGATTAAAGTTCTTTGGAATGCAATGTTTAGAGGGTCATTTGATGAGCGTGTGCAATGTAAACTTCTTTTCTTTGCACAATGGCATAAAGCAACGGGTACTGAACAGCTAGAGGAGTCTCGCCTAACCAAATATCCTCCCAAAGACGTGCACTACAACCACTCTTAATTGTGAATGACCCTCTAGAAAAAAACTCTTCCTTTACCCTCATAAGCCCTTTCCAAAATGGAGAGTCTGATGACTTAACTTTTACTTGTGATAGTGTTTTGGAATGCAAATACTTATTTTTCAATAATTCCTGCCAAACCCCTTCCTCATTCAAAAGTTTAAACAACCACTTGGTGAGTAGACTTTTGTTCTTTAATTCGAGAACCTCTACTCCTAACCCCCCTGATCTCTCGGTCTACAAATAATGTTCCATTTGGTTAAGCGATATTTTCTTTTATGTTTGTCACTTTGCCAAAAAAATCGAGATCGAAAGAAATCTAGTCTCTTTCGAACCCCTTTCGGAATCTCCATGAAAGACAACATAAACATTGGTAAACTTGTCAGAACAGAATTAATTAAAACCAAACGATCTCCGTATGATAATAATTTTCCTAACCAACAAGCTAATTTTTTCTCAAAGCGATCCTCCACCGGTTTCCACTCTCCATTCTTTAGCTTTCTGAAGTGGATCGGAATACCGAGATATGTAAATGGGAAAGATCCCATTTCGCACCCAAAGAGATTCATATATTGATATTGTGAATCATTAGCTTTCCCGGAGCAAAATAATTCACTCTTATGAAAGTTTATTTTCAATCCAGAAAGTTGCTCAAAAATGTAGAGAATTAGTTTCATGTTAAGTGCTTTCTGCAGGTCATGTTCCATGAAAATGATAGTATCATCCGCATATTGTAGAATAGATACTCCACCCTCTACAAGATGAGGAATGAGACCTTCCACCTGACCATCCTCCTTGGCTCTAGCAATTAGGATGGCCAACATATCCGCGACAAGGTTAAAAAGGATTGGAGATAAAGGATCCCCCTATCTCAAACCTTTTTTGTTTGGAAATTGTGACCGATTTCATCATTAACCCGAATGCCCACGCTACCTTTTCTTACAAAATCATTGATCCATTGACACCATAAAGGGTCAAACCCTTTCATTCTTAGTGTTTGTTGCAGAAAGGACCAATTAACTTTATCGTAAGCCTTCTCAAAATATATTTTAAGAAGAACCCCGTCTAAGTTCTTTCTGTGGAGCTCATGAGTAGTTTCATGGAGAATCACAACTCCTTCGAGAATGTGTCTCCCCGGCATAAAAGCAGTTTGTGTTGGTCTTATTATTTTATGAGCGATTTCAGTTATTCGATTTGTTCCCACCTTAGTGAATATTTTAAAGCTCACATTTAAAAGACAAATGGGACGATATTGTTGTATTTGAATAGCATTTTCTTTCTTTGGAAGAAGAATAATAGTACCAAAATTCAGCTGGAATAATGGTAGATCTCCTTTATGGAATTGCGCAAACATGGCCATCATATCTTCCTTGATAACTCCCCAGAAAATTTGATAGAATTCAGCGGGTAGGCCGTCTGGACCTGGCGCTTTATTCTTTTTCATTTGCATAATTGCCTCCCTATGAGAGTAGCCCCCGGGGTCTGTAGTGGAGTCGTAGACTCGACGTAGGACTCAAAGAATAGTTCTATGGTGTAGTATTTTGGTTGTTTTTCGGGTGCGCGGCTAGCGCTCCTGATAGGAGTAGCCCCCGAGTAGTTAGTCGAAACGTAGATTCGACTGAGTACTTTTAGCTGTGTAACCGAAGAATTGTAACCGTTGCTAGTATAGCTTTTGATGACGTCATTGCTGACGATCGGTGACCTCAAGCATCTGCGGCGCCAGAGATGACGTGACCGGACGAACATGGGTCCCACCTTCTGACTTTGAGTTGACTGGTCACGCATGTCGTGGAGATAATTATGGCGTCGCCTGGACTTTCGTGCGTAGTGGACGACGTGGGAGCGACGGTTCGCTGCTGTGCCTACACGTGGACGGTTGGATTTGGATGTTGGCTTTAGGCCTTCCCGATGAACGGTCGTCGTGCATCGTCCTCGTCCTTATAATCATTGGGGAATAGTTAGTTTGTTTTTCACCACAGCCATTCTTGTTTCACTGCTCCCATCTTCTTTGAGCTTTTCTCGCTGCGCGCTGGAATTTCTTCAAACTTTTCCATCCTTGTTTTTGTGATCTCGTCGTCGTCATCGCCGCACTGCGATGGGGAAGTCCAAGAAGGTCTCCACCGCAGTTGGTACTAGTGCTGCCGCCGGCGGCAAGAAGAGTTCCGCCGCTACTCGTGTCATGGATGGTGGCTGGTGGTGATCGGAAACGCGCGAGGGTGACCTCCGCAAGCTCCGTGAGCGGGGTGTGATCCCACAGGATAGGGAGGCCGTTAGAGTTCCCGGCGACGAGGTAATTCCCTGTCCTCCCGCTGGGTTTCGGGTCATGTTCATCGCTTTTGTCCTTCGGGGCCTTTCTTTCTCGATCCACGATTTTCTCTGGGGATTGCTTTTCCTTTATGGCATCCAGCTCCATCATCTTTCACCGAACACTCTTCTTCATATCGCCTGCTTCATCACATTCTGCGAGTGCTGGCTTGGCGTCGAGCCGCACTTTGGCCTCTTCCGGAAGCTCTATTCCGTGAAGAGGCAGTCTGGCTCCGATGGAATTTACCCCATCGGCGGCTGTATCATTTCCCTTAAATCCAACTTTCTCTTCTTCTTCTTTTCTATGTTTGAATCTGTCCAGTACTGGCGGAGGCGATGGTTCTACATCCGCGACTCCACAGTGGCTGGGCAGGACTTTGGCCTTGATCCTTTCGACCCCTCCTAGAAAATCTAGCCGAAGAGGTCCTGGAAGAACCACATCTTGGATGGTGAGGTGGCGGAGATAGAGGGGCTCTACCGTCGGGTGAAGGATCTTCAGTTGATTCCGGATAAAGAGGTGAACGGTGTGGATATCATCCGCACCTTCCTGAAACGTCGGGTGCAGCCGCTCCAAGCTAGGGTGCACCCGATGTTCCTTTATTCTGGTCGCCATGATCCGACTAGGGTTTTGGCTGACGAGTTCTCCAGGGGGGATCTCGACAGGATTCTTCGTCCGCTGCTGAAGTTCAAGGCTAGAGAGGATCTCCCGGGGAAGTCGCTGACTCCTCCATTCGCTGCCTCTCGTCCGGTTCCGCAGGTGTAGATCTAGGGCGTGCGCGTAGCGATTTTTGTTTGTCGACTGCGTTTTTCTTGCACTTGCTTGTGTTCTAAAAGTTTGTTTCTTTTGCGCAGGAATTCAAGGTACCGTGCATGTCGCCTCCACTACCCGAACTGTTTTCGGATGTGCCGGAAAATGAGGTAGTGGATTCCATGTCTGAGCTTCCTTCGGCGCGATCACCAGCGGAAGAAACTTTTGAGTCTAGCGAGGAGCAGAAACGAAAGCGGACGCGGAGCTCGAGCGAAACGTCGGATGCTTCGACTCCGCCGACCCCTAGGAACCCGTCATGCCTTGAGTGCCACAGTGGGGGTCATGGTGGCTCTTCCTCTCCTATTCATTTGTGCCGTCGAAATGGGCATGGCCTTGGCCAAGCGGAAGAAGGAAGAGAAGAAAGGCAAGAGGGCCCCTCCTATCTTTGACTTGAGTGATTTCGACTCGTAAGTATCTGCCATTGCTTTTGTTCTCTCTCGTCTTCTTGCTTGTACTTGGCTAATTTTTCCTTTTGTAGCCACTCCTCTGATGGCTCCTTCAGTGTTGGCGCTCGAGAGATGGTGGGGGAATCAAAGGTTGCTCCTCCTCCTCCTCAGACGGTGGCCACCTCTGAGGGCGCTTCTCCGAACCCTTCTCCGCAGGAGGTTCGGGTGGTTGTCCCCCAGAAGACTGCAGCCGGACTTTCAGAATCGATGTATGACCACGTAAGTGTTTTTGTTCTTTGCCACGGGGGGAGCCCCCGAGCCTATTTCGGATGGTCTGCTGATCATTTTCGTTTTGCATCTCGAGGGGGAGCCCCCGAGCGTTTCGAGTGATCTGCTGATCATTTTTTGATTTGTGTCTCGGGGGGAGCCCCCGAGCGTTTTCGTATGCGTGGTTTGCTTTGCTCGTTTTCTTGGGCGCAGCCCCCGAGCCTTTTTCCTGACAAGTTGCGTCTTGTTGCAGCCTTTTGTGCAAGGCGCCAACTAGCTGGTGCAGCAGCACCTGGTGTTGGAGGCCAGCTTCAAGCGGTTTCAGGGTACATTCATGAGTTAGTCTTTTTCGTATTCCCCTTCTTCCTTTTCCTTCGATCTGATGAGTGCTCTGTTGTTTGCAGATGAAAACAATACTGCCCTCTGTGAGCTTGATGCTCTCAAAAAGAGCCTTGGGCGAGCGGAGCAGAAAGCCGAGGACGCCGTTGGTGCGAAGTGTTGGAGATATGCCCTAGAGGTAATAATAAATGTATTTATTATTATATATCTTTGTGTTTATGATAAATGTTTACATTCATGCTATAATAGTATTAACAAGGAAACCATTAATACTTGTGTGATTTGTAAACTTAATTTGAAGTCCCTAGTATAGCCTCTATACTTCACTAGCTTGTTGGTTGATTGATGATGTGGTTTCTTTATCATGAACATTGAGATGTTATCAACAACAAGATCATATCGTTAGGAGAATGATATGGTGGACATACTCCTATAGATAAGCGTAGCATAAAGATCAAGTCATTTCAATAGTTCAATTGCTATATGCTTTCTGATACATAGTAACCTAATTCCTTCGACCATGAGATCATGCATATTGCCTTTACTGGATGGATGCTTTGATGTCATCAAACACCACACCGTAACAGGGTGGCTATAAAGGTGGCATTGAGTGTTCGGAAAGTATTGGTTGAAACACATGGATCAAGAGTGGGATTTGTCCATCCACATGACGGATAGATATTCTCTGGGCCCTCTCGGTGAAATGTCATCCAATTAGCTTGCAAGCATGTGACTTGGTCACAAGGGATCACATATCACGAGCGAAAAGAGTACTTATCGATGTGAGGATGAACTAGGTATGCGGAGATCACAAGCGATCATAACCTCGGATAAGTAACATATCGTGAGACAAAGGGAAATTGGTATCGTATGTAAGTGGTTCATTCGATCGCAAAGTAATCGTAGAAATATGTAGAACCATATGAATTTCCAGATTCCTCTATTGGTTATTGTTAGAAGTGTCTCGATCATGTCCGCATAATTCACGAACCGTAGGGAGACACATTAAGGATTGACGTTGTTTGAGTAGTTATGGTATTATGAGAAAGATACCGAATGTTGTTCGGAGTCTAGGATGGGATCCGGGATATCACGAGGTGATCCGGAATGGTCAGGAGAATAAGATTCATATAAGGAAAGTTCCGTTTGAGTTGGGGAATGGTTAGGTGTTTTCATCGGGAACATTCTAGAAGGTCCTGGAATGTCCGGCACTCCGGAGGGGGAAGGGTACATGAATGTGTCATTACATATTGGAATGATTGCATCATGTACTAAGTGTTCTCGCTGTCCAAAATAAAGGGTTTATTTAAATCCTAAATTGGAAAAGTCAAGCGGCTAATTTGAAAGTCAAGCCAATTTTGGAAAGTGGGAAAAGAGGAGAAGTTGAAACCGACTTGGGGAGGAGTCCTCCTCCCAAGCCGGCCAGCCCTAGGCCGAGTTGGGGAGGACTCCTCCCTCCTGGCGCCAGCCCTCCCACCTATAAAGGGAGGCAGGGCCTCCCTCTAGACACACACAAGTTCCTATCCTCTAAACTAGAAACTAGACCTAGACCCGGTTTAGAGCTGTTTCGGTTTAGAGCCTTCTAATTGGTTTAGAGCCCTCTAATTGGTGTGTCTAATTACTAGACCACTAATAGCCTCTCTCATAAGCTCCACCATACTACTTGCACCGGCTTAAGCGAAGCCTGTGGGATCTCCCTCTACCTCGGTACCACGCCGTTGTCTTCGGAATCACGAGAGAGTGCTACAACCTCCGCTTCTTTGGAACAAGGAGAGGAAGGTCTTCGTCAGTACGAGCGATGTGACCGACTGCAGGGGCGCTGCTTGAACAGCGCCGGAAGGATCGTCTCTGCGATCTTGAGATCGGAAAAATGCGACTACATCACCCACGAGAATCTGCTCTCGTTAAACACTTTGGAATCTTCGGTGAGTTATTCCATCGACTCGTTGCTACAATCTAGTAGATAGATCTTGGCTTGTTTGTTTGTATGCGGTAGAAATTTTTGTTTTCCATGCTACGAACCCCTACGGTGGTATCGAGCCGTGTCTATATGTAGATCTGTTGCAGAGTAGAACACAATGGTCATTGTGGGCGTTGATGCTTTATTGTAGATTGCTTTTGTGTACTTTGCATCTTGCGGTATGTTGGGATGAAGCGGCGGGCTAACCTTACATGACATCGTTCATGAGACTTGCTCCGCTTGACATGCAACTCGTTTGCATAAGTGGCTTTGGTGCTGTTTCTCCTAGCATAGTAAAGATCCAATTTACAACGGGTAATCAACAATGCTAGTATCAATGTTGTGGTTCTTGTTCGTAGGTTAGTCGACACCTATGAAAGCCCCAAACCACGTAAAATATGCAAAGAAAGTAGAGGCGTCTAACTTTGTTTTGCAGGGTGTCTTGATGATGTGATATGGCCATGATTGTGATTATATTTGATGTATGCAATGTTCCTTATTGTAAGTTGGCAACCGGCGGGAACCATATGGTTGTCTTTAATTTCTGTTAAGACTGCGTGTCTATTCAAAATAGTTGTAATAGTTGAAGCTGGTGGGCGACAACCATGAAGAAGCGTCATTGACCTTGATGCTATGCGGTGATGATGGAGATCATATTCGTGCTTGAAGATGGAGATCGGAAGCACAAAGAAGAAAGGCCATATCATATCACATATTATGAATTGCATGTGATGTTAATCCTTTTGCATCTTGTATTGCTTATTAGGCAGCGGTAGCATTATAAGATGATCCCTCATGCACATAAATTTCAAGTTCTAAAGTGTTCACCCTTAGTATGCACCGTTGCCAAAGCTTGCGCTTCAAAGCACCACGTGATGATCGGGTGTCTTTGATTCTGGTGAATACAACGTAAGCAAGCCAGATTTGCTTATGCGGAAGCTAAGGTTTGATCTTGACGAGCCTAGCATGTATGAGACATGGCCTCAGGAACACGGATGGAAAGGCAAAGCATGAATCATATAGTAGATATGATGAACATGATGATTGTTCGCCATTAAAACTATATCACTCGTGATGATCGGTGTTGATGTAGTGGATTTGGTTCGATGTGATCACTAAAACAATGTGAGGATGTTGTTTTGAGTGGGAGTTCACCTAGTTTAATTTCATTAATTAATTTGAACTCAATTTGTCATAAACTTAGTCTAAACTATTGCAAATATGTTGTAGATCAATGGCAGCCTACCATCAATTTTAATGCGTTCCTAGAGAAAGAAAAGTTGAAAAACAATGGAAGCAACTTCATGGATTGGTTCCGCAATTTGAGGATTGTCCTCACATTTGGTAATTTGACCTATGTCTTTGGATGCAGCTAGGTGACCCACTGCAGCTGATGCTACCGATGAAGTAAAAATGTTTACCTCTCGGAAGAATCGGTACTCCATAGTTCATGTGCTATCTTGTATGGTTTAGAATCAGAGCTTGAGAAAAGATTTGAAGAGTCGGATCCATATGATATTGTCGAGGATCTCAAATTAATCTTTGAGACTCATGCGGCAATTGAAAGTTATGAAGCTTACGAAAAGTTCTTTAAGCGCAAGATGGAAGAGGGTAGCTCGTCGGTGAGCATGTGCTTAAGATGTCTGGGCACGCATAAATAAACTTCAAAGTTTGGGTATAGTGATTCCTAATACTTTGGGAGTTTACCGCATCCTCAATCACTACCACCAAGTTACAAGAACTTTGTGATGAACTACAACATGCGAGAACATGAACAAAGAGTTGCGAACTATTTGCTATGTTGAAATCTGCGAAGTGGAGATCAAGAAAGAGCACCAAGTGTTGATGGTCAATAAGACCACCAAATTCAAGAAAGGCAAGTCTAAGCGAAGGGACACTTCAAGAAGGGTGGTAAGAAAGTTACCACGACGAAGAAGACCAAGGCTGGACCTAAGCCTGGCCAGTGCTTTCTTGCAAGGGAGAAGGTCCTGAAGCGGAATTGCCCAAAGTACTTGGCGGATTTGAAGAACGGCAACATCAAGAAGAAAGGTATATTTGATATACATGTTATTGATGTGTATCTCACTAGTACTAAGTAGTAGTGCAGGTATTTGATACTGGTTCGGTTGCTCATATTTGTAACTCGAAGCGAAGGCTGCGAATAAGCGGAAGCTAGTGAAAACGAGGTGACGATGCGGCGTGAGAAAGCGGATCAAAGGTTGATGTGATCGCGGTCGGCACGCTACCTCTTCATCTACCATCGGGATTAGTTTTATACTTAAATAATTGTTATTTGGTGCTGCGTTAAGCATGAACATTATATCGGGATCTTGTTTATTGCGAGGCGGTTACTTGTTTAAATCCGAGAATAATGGTTGTTCGATTTATATGAGTAACATGTTTCATGCACATGCACCTTTGATAGATGGTCTATTCATATTGAATCTCGATAGTGGAAATACACATATTAATAACATTGAAGCTAAACGTTTGAAATCAGCGATAACTCGACCTATATGTGGCCTTTGTCGTCTTGGTCACATTGGAGTGAAGCGTATGAAGAAACTCCATTCGATGGACTTCTTGAATCACTTGATTTTGAATCACTTGAAAGATGCGAAGCATGTCGATGGGTAAAATGACTAAGACTCCATTTTACGGTATGATGGGCGAGCTACGGACTTATTGGAAATCATACATACCGATGTGTGTGGCCCAATGAGTGTAGCATCGCAGATGGTTATCGTTATGTTCTTACCTTCACGGATGACTTGAGTAGATATGGGTATATCTATTTCATGAAACATAAGTCCGAAACTTTCGAGAAGTTTAAGGAGTTTCAAAGTGAGGTAGAGAATCAACGTAACAAGAAGATTAAATTTCTACGTTACGATCGTGGAGGTGAATATCTAAATTACGAGTTTGGCGAGCATTTAAGGAAATGTGGAATACTTTCATGATTGACACCGCCGGGAACACCACAGCGTAATGGTGTGTCGAGCGTCGTGTCGAACTCTCTTAGATATGGTTCGTTCTATGATGTCTCTTACAGATTTACCACTATCATTTTGGGGTTATGCATTAGAAACAGCCGCATTCACTTTAAATAGGGCACCGTCTAAATCCGTTGAAGCGACACCGTATGAATTATGGTTTGGGAAGAAACCTAAATTGTCGTTCCTTAAAGTTTGGGGATCTGAAGCCTATGTAAAGAAGTTACAGCGGACAAGCTTGAACCCAAAGCGGAAAAATCGTCTTCATAGGATACGAAGGAAACTATTGGGTATACCTTCTATCATAGATCCGAAGGCAAAATCTTCGTTGCTAAGAATGGATCCTTTCTAGAGAAGGAATTTCTCTCGAAAGAAGTATTTGGAAGGAAAGTAGAACTCGACGAGGTTGTCGAACCTTCTCTCGAAATTGCGAGTAGCGCAAGACCGGAAGAAGTTCTGTGGTGCCTGCACCAATAAGAGAGGAAGCTAATGATAGCGATCATGAAACTTTGGTTGAAGTTGCTTTCTGAGCCTCGAGGTCAACGAGAACCCGTACCACTCCAGTTGGTATGATTCCGTTATGAATGTCATGTTGGTGGACAACACCGATGACCCGAGACATATGAGGAAGCGATGATGAGCCCAGATTCCAATAAATGGCAAGAAGCCATGAAATCCGAGATTGGATCCATGTACGAAAACCAAGTATGGACTTTGGTGGACTTACGGATGGCGAAGGCTGTCGAGAACAAATGGATTTTCAAGAAGAAAGCAGATCTTGATGGTAATGTTCTTGTCTATAAAGCTCGACTTGTCGCAAAAGGGTTTCGACAAATTCAAGGAATTGACTACGATGAGACTTTCTCACCGGTAGCGAAGCTAAAGTCTGTGAGGATTATGTTAGCAATCGCATATTATGATTATGAGATATGGCAGATGGATGTCAAAACAGCATTCCTCAATGGAGACATTGATGAAGAGTTGTATATGATACAACCCAAAGGTTTTGTCGATCCTAAAGATGCTAACAAGGTATGCAAACTTCAACGGTCCATCTATGGATTGAAGCAAGCATCCCGAAGTTGGAATCAACGTTTTGATAAGGTAATCAAAAGTTTTGGTTTTATACAAACTTATGGAGAAGCTTGTATTTACAAGAAAGTGAGTGGGAGCTCTGTAGCATTCTTAATACTGTATGTGGATGACATATTGTTGATTGGGAATGATGTAGACCTTCTTAATAGTGTCAAAGAGTATTTGAATAATAGTTTTTCAATGAAGGATCTTGGCGAAGCAGCTTACATATTAGGCATAAAGATTTATAGAGATAGATCGAAACGCCAAATATCATTGTCACAAAGTACATATTTGGACAAAGTTCTAAAGAGGTTTGGAATGGAAGATAGCAAGAAAGGGTTCTTGCCCATGTTGCCCAATACGACCTTGAGTAAAACTCAAAGTCCGACATCGGCAGAAGATAGAGAAAAGATGAGTAAGACTCCCTATGCATCAGCCATAGGATCTCTAATGTATGCCATGCTATGTACTAGACCCGACATTGCATATGCTGTTAGTTTAACTAGCAGATATCAAAGTGATCCAGGAGTGGATCATTGGACAGCGGTCAAAAAACATCCTTAAGTACTTGAGAAGAACTAAGGATATGGTTCTTTCTTATGGAGGTGATGAACAGCTCGTTGTTAATGGTTACACCGATGCTAGTTGGAACACCGATCCGGATGATTCTAAATCACAATCTGGATACGTATTTATTTTGAATGGTGCAGCGATTAGTGGAGGAGTGCAAAGCAAAGCGTTGTGGCGAGATCTTCAAGCTGAATCGGAATACATGGCTGCTTGGAGGCTTCTGAAGCGATATGGATGAAAGAGTTCATTACGAGCTGGGTGTGGTTCCAAGTCGCTGGACCCAATGTCTATCTCTTGTGATAACATGGGCGCCATAGCCAATGCAAGAACCAAGGTCACACAAGAAGTGAAGCATATCAAGCTGCGTTTTCACGCTATTCGAGAACATATCCAGGATGGGGATATAAAGATTTGCAAAGTACACACAGATCTGAATGTGGCGGATCCGTTGACTAAACCTCTCCCGAGGGCAAAACATGACCAACACCAAACTGCCATGGGTGTTCGGTATATTACCATGTAATCTAGATTAGATGACTCTAGTGCAAGTGGGAGACTGTTGGAGATATGCCCTAGAGGTAATAATAAATGTATTTATTATTATATATCTTTGTGTTTATGATAAATGTTTACATTCATGCTATAATAGTATTAACAAGGAAACCATTAATACTTGTGTGATTTGTAAACTTAATTTGAAGTCCCTAGTATAGCCTCTATACTTCACTAGCTTGTTGGTTGATTGATGATGTGGTTTCTTTATCATGAACATTGAGATGTTATCAACAACAAGATCATATCGTTAGGAGAATGATATGGTGGACATACTCCTATAGATAAGCGTAGCATAAAGATCAAGTCATTTCAATAGTTCAATTGCTATATGCTTTCTGATACATAGTAACCTAATTCCTTCGACCATGAGATCATGCATATTGCCTTTACTGGATGGATGCTTTGATGTCATCAAACACCACACCGTAACGAGGTGGCTATAAAGGTGGCATTGAGTGTTGGAAAGTATTGGTTTAAACACATGGATCAAGAGTGGTATTTGTCCATCCACATTACGGATAGATATTCTCTGGGCCCTCTCGGTGAAATGTCATCCAATTAGCTTGCAAGCATGTGACTTGGTCACAAGGGATCACATATCAGGAGCGAGAAAGAGTACTTATCGATGTGAGGATGAACTAGGTATGCGGAGATACCAGCGATCATAACCTCGGATAAGTAACATATCGTGAGACAAAGGGAAATTGGTATCGTATGTAAGTGGTTCATTCGATCGCAAAGTAATCGTAGAAATATGTAGCCATATGAATTTCCAGATTCCTCTATTGGTTATTGTTCGGAGAAGTGTCTCGATCATGTCCGCATAATTCACGAACCGTGGAGACACACTTAAGGATTCGACGTTGTTTGAGTAGTTATGGTATTATGAGAAAGAGACCGAATGTTGTTCGGTCTCGGATGGGATCCGGGATATCACGAGGTGATCCGGAATGGTCCGGAGAATAAGATTCATATAAGGAAAGTTCCGTTTGGAGTTGGGGAATGGTTCCGTGTTTTCATCGGAACATTCTAGAAGATCCCGAATGTCCGGCACTCCGGAGGGAAGGGTACATGAATGTGTCATTACATATTGGAATGATTGCATCATGTACTAAGTGTTCTCGCTGTCCAAAATAAAGGGTTTATTTAAATCCTAAATTGGAAAAGTCAAGCGGCTAATTTGAAAGTCAAGCGCCAATTTTGGAAAGTGGGAAAAGAGGAGAAGTTGAAACCGACTTGGGAGGAGTCCTCCTCCCAAGCCGGCCAGCCCTAGGCCGAGTTGGGAGGGACTCCTCCCTCCCTGGCGCCAGCCCTCCCACCTATAAAGGGAGGCAGGGCCTCCCTCTAGACACACACAAGTTCCTATCCTCTAAACTAGAAACTAGACCTAGACCCGGTTTAGAGCTGTTTGGTTTAGAGCCTTCTAATTGGTTTAGAGCCCTCTAATTGGTGTGTCTAATTACTAGACCACTAATAGCCTCTCTCATAAGCTCCACCATACTACGCAGGCTTAAGCGAAGCCTGCGGGATCTCCCTCTACCTCCGGTACCACGCCGTTGTCTGCCGGAATCACGAGGAGAGTGCTACAACCTCCATTTTCTTTGGAACAAGGAGAGGAAGGTCTTCGTCAGTACCGAACGTGTGACCGATCAAGGAGGCGCTCTTGAAATGGCGCTTGGAAGGATCGTCTACGCGATCTTGAGATCGGAAAAAGTACGACTACATCACCCACGAGAATCTGCTCTCGTTAAACACTTTGGAATCTTCGAGGGTGAGTTATTCCATCGACTCGTTGCTACAATCTAGTAGATAGATCTTGGCTTGTTTGTTTGTATGCGGTAGAAAATTTTTGTTTTCCATGCTACGAACCCCTACACGAAGGAGCGCCTCGAGCGGGAGCTAGCCGACGCAGTTGCGGCCAAGGAGTGCCTGCAGGAGGCTACGGACCGCGAGGAGCAACTCGCCACTGCTGCGGCCTCGGGCGAAAAGGAGGTAGCCGGCAAGCTGATGGCTGCTGCCAAGGCTATTTCGGGTGAGTGGTTTCGTCTGTTCCTTTTTGGCTTCCTTGTCTTTCTTGTTTTGCTTGGTTTTCACGTTGCTTCTTTCGTTTGTTTAGATGCCGCAGGCATCGAGTTTGACCGTGGTGCCCTGGAGCATGGCAGTGCTCTGGATGATGCCACTGCGGCAGTCGAAGACCGCTACAGTACCGTGGTCATCTCACTTGCCAAGGCCAAGGAGGTTCTCGGGCGCTTCTACAAGGATCTCGTACCCAAGGGCGTCGCCCTCGAGGATGTTGACTTGTTGGCTGATGCGCTGTCAGCCGATGCGCCTGCGGCGTACAAGCGCAAGAAGAAAGGCATCATGCATCCGTGGGGCTGGCGATGGCCCTGGCGGCTGGAGAGGAGCTGGATCTTCATCAGGTCACCTCCCAGATGCCAACGGCTGCTGATGGATCCGAGATAGCCTTTGCCCTCTACGCTGCCCGTTGTAAACGTTATGGGCCGAAGTTGATTGACTTGCTGGCTGAGTACGCGGTGAGGCAGCAGGGGGAGGCCAAGAGCAGGCAATCCGGCTCTGAGGCTACTCAAGATGCAGCTTCTTAGGCCTTGTAGTTGTAGGATAGCTTTTGTTTCTTTTGTTGTAAATGTATCTATGAACACTCCTTGTGCCACGCAGTGGCTTTTGCTGTATATAATGAATCTCCGAGTTGTTTGCTTATTCCTGCATTTGTTCATATCCTTGCCTTCTTTTCCTTTAGGGACCTTCGGGTGATGATCCCGTTGATACTTCGTCTGCGCCGCAGCTGCGACCATCCTTGGATGATGCGTCGCAGCTTGTGTTTCTTCGTTATCGCATCCGTAGTCTTGAGAAAGAGTTGTTTGGCGTTCGAGGCCACGCGGATGTGTGGAAGTCGAAGGAGGAACGGGGCGCCTCTAGGGAGGAGCATCTGATGGGGGAGTTGCATCGTCTGGCCGAACAACTTCAATGTGAGTTTTTCGAGCCGCTGCTCATTTTTTCCGATGCGCCTGCTGGCCTGTCATCTTACTTTGCAGGTGTTGCAGGTGCTAACCTTGTTCCTAAGGAGGAAAAGGAGCGTGTTGCTGTTCGGATCAACTGCCTGACCTAGCAGAAAATGGAGGCCGGCGGTTTTTTCTGGATGGACCGCGATCGTGCCATGGTCCTTCCAACTGTGCAGGATCGTGTTCACCAGGTGTCGTGGGTGTTGCGTCAAGTGAAGGCTTCGGTGGCGTCGGTTCTGCACGTGATGTTTCCCTTGGATGAGGCACCATCGACTCTCTGGGGCCTGCTGGCGAAGTTTCGAGATGTGCATCATGTTAGGGAGCTGGTGCGGCATTAGCTGGTTGCGGGGGTGAAGGCTACGCTTCCCTTATGCGGCTACATCGTCCTGATGTAGATCTTGATGCTGTGGCAGCTGGGCCGCCTCTTTGGCCGAATGGTGGTGTGTGGGATATGCGTCCACATTATGCGGCTATGAGGCAGTATGCCGAACAAATTGTAGATCTCTTTGAGCAGTGTGCGTAGGTGATTCTTCAGAATAGGTAGGACCTGTAAAAAGATAGATGTAAAATTTGTATGTATTCGACTAGGCGTGTTATGCCCTTTGCTGTAAAGGTTGATTATTTTTAGCACGTGGTGCTTTGTTAGTATGTGTGCCCTTTTCGTTAGCCTGACGTGGTCAGCTACTCAGTTGTACACGCGTTATCCTCAGTCGACGAAGTCATGAGGTGAGGGGAGCCCCCAAGTGTGTTGTAACATGAAGAAAATGCGAATAATAGATAAATTTTTGGGGCGAGACACTTAGTTTTATTCATATCGTAAGGAGGAGGTACATTGTTCGGCTGAGTAGCCTTGGCTGGATAGCCTTATTGAAAGTAAAAGGAGGGGGGTAGCTAGGGGTAGAAGCGTCGCAGTTGTGCGACGTTCCATGGGTTGGAGTATGCTACTCCAAACTCCACGTGCTTGAGGCGATAGGCGCCACCTGGGATGACTTTATTGACGACGTAGGGTCCTTCCCAGGGCGACTCGAGCTTCTTCGGTCGCTCTTGCTTGAGTCATAATACTAGGTCTCCTTCGACGAAGGACCTTGGGCGCAGCCGACGGCTGTGGTAGTTGCGGAGGCTCTGTTGATAGATCGCTGATTGAGTTGCGGCGATGTCGCGTGCTTCGTCGAGTGTGTCGACGGTGTCTTCGAGTGCAGCCGTCGGTTTGGCTTCGCTATAGGCGACGACCCGCGGGGCCTTGTGGCGTACCTCTACAGGCAGCACGGCTTCGGCTCCGTGCACCATGAAGAAGGGCGTGTAGCCAGTTGAGCTGTTTGGCGTCGTGCGCAAGATCCAGAGGACGAAGGGTAGCTCTTGCGTCCAGGCTCCTGCGAGTCACTAGAGTGGGCTCATTAGGCGCTTCTTGATGCCGCCACCGACAAGGCCGTTGGCCTTTTCGTCCTGCCTGTTTGTTTGTGGGTGCGCCACGGAGGCGTATGTGATTTTGATTCCGAGGTATTCGCAGAAGCCCTGGAATTCCTTGGAGATGAAGTTCGACCCATTATCGGTGATGATGATGCACGGCACGCCGAACCTATAAACAATGGATTCGAAGAACTTGACGGCCGTTTTGCCCTTTTGGTTAGTAACGGGCATGGCCTCGATCCACTTGGTGAATTTGTCGACTGCGACCAGGAGGCAGACGTGGCCTCCTTTCGAG
Source organism: Avena insularis (assembly GCA_023614405.1). Lineage (NCBI taxonomy): Eukaryota > Viridiplantae > Streptophyta > Magnoliopsida > Poales > Poaceae > Avena > Avena insularis. Next base: position 62,785,069 of record CM042697.1, read on the forward strand.
GACTTGGGCAGTTTGCCGATCATGTTGAGGCCCCATTGGGCGAAGGGCCAGGCCAGGTGTATGGGACTGAGCTCCTATCCTGGTGTGTGTGGTTTATCTGCGAACCTCTGGCACCCGTTGCACCTTCGGACGATGTCCTTGGCGTCGTTCATGGCCGTTGGCCAGTAGAACCCAGCTCGTAGAGCTTTGGCGACAAGGGCGCGGCTGCCCGCGTGATGGCCGCAGATGCCCTCGTGGATGTCTTGGAGGGTGGTTTTGCCATCACCGATGGTGACGCACCTTTGGAGTACACCCGAAATATTGCGCTTGTACAGCTCGCCATTGATGATGGTGAAGGCCTTGGACCGGCGAGATATGCGTCGGGCATCTGTCGGGCTGTCAGGCAGTTCCCCGTCTATCAGATATCGGAGGTATGGCTGTGTCCATGTTTCTTCCACTGCCATGACCTGCATCAGGTTGACCACTGCGACCTCTGTGTCGAGTTTTTCTGGTCCTTCCTGTCCTTCGGGTAGCACAGCCCCCAAGTGTTCTGCTTCTTCGGGTGATCCCTTGGGGAATTTCCTTTTGATGGATGGCACGCAGATCTGTTCGAGGAACACACCTAGTGGCACCCGTGCGCATGTGGAGCCGATGTTGGTGAGTCTGTCGGCTTCTTCGTTGCTTTCTCTCGCAACGTGCCGAAGCTCGCAGCTGTCGAAGTCCCCTTCGAGTGCGTTGTAGAGTGCACGGTACGCAATCATGTTGGCGGCGTGTGCGTCGCACTCGTTCATCGTCTGCTAGACGACGAGGTTCGAGTCTTCGTAGATGACCAGGTGCGTCGCGCCACAGATCTTGGCCATCCTCATGCCGTGGATGAGGGCCTCATACTTGGCCTCGTTGTTGGAAGCTCGAAATTTCATCCGGAGGACGTACTTCATCTTGTCGCCCTGCGGGGAGGTCAATATGATCCCGGCTCCTGCTCCGGCCTCGCGCTTGGAGCCGTCGAAGTGCATCGTCCATGACTGTGTCATGTCCGGTGTGTCTGGCAGCTGCAGTTCCATCTAGTGGACGAGGAAGTCTGGAAGGACCTGAGACTTGATCGTGTGGCGCTTCTCATAGATGATGTCTAGAGGTGACAGCTCGATGCCCCACAGGGCCACGTGTCCCGTGGCTTCTGGGTTGTTCAGGATGCTGTTCAGGGGCGCTTCGTTGACGACCATCACCTGATGCTCCTGGAAGTAGTGGCTCAGCCGACGATCCGTCATGAATACGCCGTAGGCAAGCTTCTGGTAGTGAGGATACCTCTGCTTTGTTGGTGTTAATACCTCGCTGAGGTAGTAGATTGGGCATTGTACCCCGTGGGTCTTGCCATCTTCGGGTCTTTCGACCACAAGAACGGTGCTTACCACCTGGTGCGTAGCTGCTATGTATAGCAGTAGAGGTTCGCGCTCTTTTGGAGTGACCAAGACGAGCGAGGTAGAGAGCAGCTGCTTTAGATCTTCGAATGCATCATCTGCTTCAGGCGTCCATTCGAATTTGTCTGCTTTGCTTAGCAGCTGATAGAAGGGCATGGCCTTTTCGCCCATGCGGATGATGAACCTTCTCAACGCCGCAATTCGCCTAGCAAGCTGCTCGATGCCCTTGAGGTTCTTCCGCTTCTCCATGGCCATTATGGCCCGGATTTTCTTCGGGTTTGCTTTGATCCCTCGCTGGGAGATGAAGTAGCCTAGCAGTTAACCAGATGGGACGCCGAAGGCACACTTTTCTGGGTTGAGCCTGATCTTGTATCGATCAAGGTTGCCGAACGTCTCGCGGAGATCGTCGATGAGTGTCTTGGCCTCCCTTGTTTTGATTACTATGTCGTCAACATAGACTTGGATGTTGCGGCCGATCTGGTCCTTCAGGCATGCCTGCATGCACCGTTTGTACGTGGCGCCTGCGTTCTTCAGCCCGAAGGGCATTGTGTTGTAGCAGAACACTCCGAACAGCGTGATGAACGCTGTTTTATCCTGATCTTCGACCTTCAATCGAATCTGATTGTAGCCTGAGTAGGCGTCGAGGAAGGAGAGCTTCTCGCATCCTGCATTCGAATTGATGATCTGGTCGATCTGAGGAAGAGGGAACTGATCCTTCGGGAAGTGCTTGTTCAGCGATGTGAAGTCCATGCACATCTGCATGATGTCCGTGTCTTTTTGGGGACCATCACGGTGTTGGCGAGCCACTCTCTCTCCTTGATCTCCCTGATGAAGTTGGCGTTGAGTAGTCTGTCGACTTCGACTCTGATAGCTTCGGCCCGCGGCTCGGACAGTCATTTGATGGACTGTTTGACGGGCTTGGAGTCTAGAAAGACATTAAGGGCGTGCTTGGCGAATTCCCTAGGAACTCCTGGCATGTCCGCATGACACCAGGCGAAGATTTCCAAGCGCTCACGGAGGAATTCGACGAGCGCGCTTTCCTATGTGGGGCTGAGGTCGTTGGCGATCAACGTCGTCTTAGAGGCATCCGTCGGGTGGACCTGCACCTTCTTTGTGTTGACGGTGGAGGCGAAAGACATGTCTGGTGCATTCTATCTTGCGACTGGGGGTGCCCCGTTGTCCGTCACCTCTCGGAGCCGTACGAGCTCCTCCTGCATTCCGAATGACTAGGAGATTCTGTTGAAGTCCCTATCGCAGTGGTCCGACCAGGTGAAGCTCCCGTGGACCATGATGACGCCCTTAGGTCCTGGCATCTTGAGTAGCAGGTACGCGTAATGCGGTACTGCCAGGAACCGTGCGAATTCTACACACCCGAGGATGGCGTGGTATTGTGATGGCCAGTCCACCACTTCGAACTCGAGTCGCTCGCACCGGAAGTTATCGGGCTTGCCGAAGATGACGTCGAGCCATATCTTTCCCAGGGGGAAAATGCCCTTCACTGGGACGATGCCGTGGAACATTGTGTCGGATTGTTCCAGACTGCACCAGCGGGATCCGCATTGCTGCTAAGGTGCTGGCGAACATCAGATTGATGCCGCTGCCACCGTCCATGAAGACGCGGCTCATGTAGAACCCTCCGATCTGTGCCTCAAGCACCAGGGCAGCATGACCTGGGCGAGGGACCTGGCAAGGGTGATCCGAACGGCTGAACGTGATGCAGGACTCCGATCCGCTGAGGTACTCAGGGATGGCGGGTGGGGAGGTCACAACCAGATTTATCTGACGGGTGATTTTCTTCTGCACCCTGTTCGTTGGACGCCCCTTTTGGATCATCAGTGATCCCTTTGGCATGGGTACCCGTTTCCGCCGTTGTTCGGCACAGGTGCAATTGGGTGGTTCGAAGGTCCCGCAGGTGGTGGTGGTGGTGGTGGTGGAGGAGCTCGGTGTGCGATCTCACATGGTGCGGGTGTGTTCCCGTACCCAGGGTTCGGGGCTTGTTTCCTCATCTGAGACATGCTCTCGCTGAGTTTCTAGAACTCGCGGCAGTCCTTGAACATGTGGCTTGCCTTCTTTTTACCATCCTGCTTGTCGATGTAGAAGTGGATGGTGCATGGACCCGACAGTTTGTCGTATACTGAGGGTCCGTCGTCGCGGCCGCGATGTTGCCATGACTGCGTTGGGCATCCTCCGCCACAGAAGTTGCTTCCGCGGTTTCCGCCGCTGCTGTGGTTGCCGTTGCTGCGGCGATCGGCATAGCCAGCCGCGACTATGTCGGGTCCATCGCGATCGTCGTAGACGCGCGATCTTCTCTTGCTACGGCGTTCACGTCACCGGCCGTAGTCATCTTCCTCCTCCGAGTGCGCTCGGTTGATGGAGTCCTCGCCATCTGCCCACCTATTGGCGATGTCCATGAGGTGGTCGAGTGTCTTGGGCTTGGCGCGCCCAAGTTCTTCCTTGAAGTCTTGGCGCTTGACGCCGTCCTTGAAGGCGTCGACTGCTCTCTCCTCAAAGATTCGTGCCATGGAGTTCTTGGTGTTTGACCTACGTAATATGTACGAGCGAATGGATTCGCCCGTTCATTGGGTGCAGGCCCGCAGCTCCTCGATCGAGGCTGGCCTTTTGCTGGTGCCTTTGAAGTTTCGGATGAAACTGTACGCCAGTTCCTCCCAGCTTCGGATGGATCCCGAGGATAGGCTGCTGATCCAGATCCGGGCTGCGGTGTCTTTGTTTCCGCCGTGTAGTTTGACGGACGACAGGTGGTCGCTGAGCCACGCCTTGGGGCCCTATGTTCCATCGAACTTCGGAGTGTCCGAAGGAAGCTTGAAGTTCCGTCACATCCGTGTCCGCCGAACGGATCTGCTGAAACATCGGATTCCGCAGAGTTCTCCTTCGTCGTCGTCCTCCTCGGATTCGGATGAGCAGACGCGCTTGGCACGCGCTTTGTCGATCTTGCGCTGGGTGAGCTCGCTTCGAGCGTCGTAGTCGCAGCTGCGGTGGCGCGAGCTCTTGTGCCTTCGAGGTAGGTCGTGCTCTTCATCCTCGGATGAAGGCGTGAACTCTTGATTGAATCGACCGGCCTTCTTCTTTGGCTCCGCAGGAGCTTCTCCGTGGAGTGCATCTCCAATGAGTCCGAGTCCGGTAAGCGCTGACTTGTGCATGGCCCTTTTCGGGTCCCCCACCGGAGGTGGATGGGACGCGAGGTATGTGGTGACTGCCATGATCGCAGCTTGCGGTGTCTTCGTGTAACATCCCAGGATTAGCACCTAGAATTATAGAGGATACAGGTTTGTGCATTGCATTCATGCATAAGAAAATCCGGAGAATTTTCGCGCAAAACCAAAAGACCTATAGAGGGATCGAGGTCTCTCTTGTTCTAAAGGAAACAATAGAGCAAGTGCGACGGATTTTGACATGACCTCTACTGAATGTTCATATTTGAGGGAAAACAATTTAAGTTGAATATTCAAATACTTTATTTGAATTCAAAAAGTAATTTGAAAAGAATTAACAATAGAATTGAGATGGTAAATTCTTGAATAAACAAATAGATATCATCATATTCACCATACATTTGAATTATACAATAGTTTGGAATTATTATTTCAAAAACAATAAATATTACATGATATTTATTAATACAAGTGTATAAGAGGTACAACAATTAGTAACTAGTACAAATTATAAAATAAATAAAATAAAACATTTACTTTGTTACAATTAGAAAAATCCAAAGTTTACAAAATGGATAAAGAAAATTACAAGTACTAAGAATAAAAATAATTTCTTTATTACAATTATATTAAAAATTACAATGCTTTCCACCTCACCAAAATAAATAAATAAAAGGGTAAATTACAAAAGAATAAAGTAAAACCCTAAAACTATTTCTAAACTCAAATTCCTATTAATCTCTGGTATCTTCTTTTCTTGATATTCCTTTGTCCCTGCAAAACAGCACAAAAGACAACAAACCAAAAGAAAAAGAAAGAAAATAAAGAGAATTGTTTAGGTGAATGCTACTCTCAGTCTGGCTATGTAATGCATTGCTGAACACATCATTGAGTATTTCTTTAAAAAGGGGCCAAAGAGTAGTATCTGTTCTTATTCTGGAATATTGCCTCAGACTAGTGCATCACAGGCTGATGTAGGGGCAAGTTTCACCAAGGGCAAGTAAGAGGCAAAGAGGTAAAAAATCACATTTTCACTTGATCTAATCCATTTGGGTGAGACATGCACACAGGCAGCTCACAAGCTGCTCACACACACACATGCAACATAGTCTGTTATCAACACCACAACAACAAGGGAATCAGATAAGAGTGCACAGCCGTAGCAACCAACTACCATTCCACCTCCACACTTCAGAATGCATTCCCATCTTACTATCTTACCATCTTATCAACTTATCATCAACTCTAGAGTACATGGTTCAACACCAAAATATCCACCAGCACCGTGGTTGCTTGGGGAAGCCATCCAGGAGCACCAGAAGATGGCCAAGAGCTAGGAGGAGCAGGCATACCAGAAAATAAGTAGTAGCAATTTCAATAGATCAAGTCAGGGGATAAGAGGAGAGGGTTGGCACCAGCAGTGAATCAATAATAACCACAAGAGAAACCATAACTCCAAAACAACAGGTTATCCATCTAAGATCATGTCTTTGTATCTGTTCTTCTTATTGCATCTTAGAAAATGGATGGGGCAATAGCAAATCCTCAGATCTGTACCCAAATGGAGTACAAGATCATCATTGGATAGTTTTCATAAGCAAGCAGTAACTGTTGTATGCAAACATCATCAAAGCCTCAGCCTTTGCATCCTAGGCAGGGCTAAGAAAATAAAGGGAAACATTTATATTAACCTATGCTTCAGACCAACATCACAAGCATTCAGGTTGAAAGGAATTTTGCTTAACTGTATAAGTAGCAGATCATCCTATCTGAGGTTATATTGTGCACATTCTTGTATAGAAGCACCACAAAAATAATCAGAGAAAGAGGAGCCATTTGAACAGTGTATCCATCAGCACATCATCATTGTTGTGACCTACTATTGTGTACACTCCAAAGAGGCATCACAGTAGCAGGTTTCCAACAACTAAAGCCACCCAAAATAAGCTAGCAGAATATTCAGGTTTTCAAGCCATTCAAAGATATTTCAAATCATTTTCCTACCAAATTTTCATAGGAATCATTTTCTATTTGAAAACACATCATTTATAAATCACATGATTTAGTAAATCAAGTCAATGGATCAAGGATTAGCCAACAGATATGTACACAGTAGTACCAGTGATTGGGGTTTTATCACTGAATCCTTCAACTACAGCAGTGAACAAGTAGTTCAGGAAAGAACCTTGTATCAAATCAATTTAATAAAATTATCTACAACACCAAATATCATTTAAATATAATAGGAACAGATCAGATACAAGAAGATATTGCATATAGATAAAAGGATTAATTGCTAATACAAAATATCTAATGGATATTAGATCATGAGAGAACCACACACAAGTAATACAGCCAAAACTCAGCAAATATCAACTGGTCCAAATAACTCCATTTGTTCATCCATGAACACTAAAGAAAACATGTTTCCAGAAAATAAATCATAAGAACTTAAGTAATTGATCATGTAAATGATCATTAGGAAACTGTCTAACATAATATAAAGTACTAGAACATATATAATCTATCACTTGTTCATTTGTGTGTTTCACATACACCTTGCTTGAGAATTTCTTAGGTAATAAATGTATACATATAAGTTAGTGGTACCAAATTAAGACGTAGCAAAACAAGTTATTCTTTTTAAACTATAAAAAAGAAATACATCTGACCATGTCATTAACTCAAGGAATAGTCAACTATGTGTTCATGCTTATGAACTATTAACCCATGTAATTACATGCATAAACATCAATCAACAAGAAGCCCATCAACATCACCTACACATCATGGACCATGTCCAATTGACCATGATCTAGAATCAAGTCACAATAGCACATGCTCTATTTTTACAGACAACAATAGTACATGTATCAAATCAAGTGAGGCATTAAGCACTTAATCAACCAAATCAACTACACTACCAAACCTACCGCTCTAATTAATTGAACTCTGCTCAAGAGCTCAATTCTTATTTCCTGAGCATGGTCAATCGCGAGGTACTAAGAGGATTCAGAGAGGGAGAAGGCAAAGAAGACCAGAGAGTGAAAAGGGGGAAAACATACCTGTGGTCCACGCTAGGGTAGGAAGAGGAAGAAGTGGTCGGCGTCGAGGATGAACACGGCGGCACGGGGAACACCCAGGGGACGCTGCAACCCGCGCCAAGCCGTGTTCATAGAGCTCACAGGGAGGAAGATGACACCATCTCCTCACCATAGCACCAGGGCGATGCCAGAGGAGCGTCAGAGCACCACATCATCGAGCACCAGCCAGGGGCATCGGGGGGGCCCGGAGTCATTGGCGACCTAAGCCGAACCTGCAGCTAGGGTTTCTTGAGAGCCTGGTGAAGCGGTGAGCAGCACCGAGGCGGAGGTAATCACCAGAGGTGCTTGAGTCGGAGCCTCATCGGCATGCGGCGGAGCCGAGGTCGGCCGGAAACCGGTCGGAGTGGCGGCGACGACGGCATCGCATGGGAGTAAGAGAGGAGAGGATGAGGTCTGCGTGTGTGTGCGTGTGTGTGTGGAGTGAGGGGTGGGCCGGGAGTGAGGGGTCTGGCATGGCCCAGTTGGGCCAGGCCAGCCCAGATACCCAACCAAATGGCCCAAATTGATTAGGTTTAAAATAAATAAAAAATAAAAAAATGAGTTACTAAAAATAACCTCCAAACATTTTTAGCTATAGAAAATTAAAGAAAAATCCTAAAAATACATATGATATATCAAAATGACCACAAAAATAATATCTACCTAATAAAAATATAATTTTAAGTGTTTAAAATAAATTTAAAGTAAAATAATTATTAACACCATTAACTCTTAAATGAAATTTTATAAAATAAAACAAAAACCCTAAAAATAAAAAAAAATCATTTTTGTGTATCAAAATAACTCTATTATTTTATAAAAATACTCACTTAGAGTTTTACAAATAAAACATAAAGCAAATATTGAAAGACACTTAATTATTTGATGAATTTTATAAAAATAAAGATAATACTTAAAAATAAATAAAATTCATTTTTAAGGTCTTGAATAAATATATTACACTAGAAAAATATTAAATATATTATTAGAAAAGTCTTTAATATTTTAAATAATAAATCCTTATCTAATACCTATTTTGTGAATTCTTTAAAAATAATGGTTAAATAAGAAATAATCACAATTCTTATAAAATCTTGAGCAATTAGTGTCTTTATACTAAATTCCAAACCCATAACTTAAATTCATAATCAAATTCAAGTATAACTCTTAACTTTTAAATATTCTTTTAAAAATCTTATTAAGAATCCTTTTAAATAAACATTGGGTATCACCCATTTATATAAAATGATGAATAATCATTATATCTTAACCACTATTAACATAACTTCAAATTCTAACAAATTACTGATATCATCTAATTATGATTCCATTAAATAAATACATATTCTTTTCATAATAGCAAAACAAATTTAATCTAATCATTCACTTAAATATAAAGTGAATAATTCCACATCTTAGTTATACTTATCATAAATCTAAAACTTGGGAATAATTAAAATATATTACATCTTAAGTTTACTTAACCTTTTAAAGTTAACTTTAGTCTCAAAAGCTTATAAACATCATGTCTAATAAACTACTTATGTTTTTATAGTTAACTTTGGTCTATTTAAATTAAGACATAAATCATCTCAAATCCAAACTAATAAACCAAACACCAAAAGACATTGATCATGTTTTATTATCAATGATGATTGTTTAAACCTTAGAAAAGGAATCTTTTCTTCAAATGTTATTCTTTTTGCCACTTCAAACAAAAATCTTATAATAAGTTCTTCAACTCTTAACAACTCAATCCCAAGGACTTTTATCATAGTCACCACCTGACAATTAACGATAATCACATCATTTGATACTTTACTTACATATTTTGAATTGCTAACACTTAAGTTCCTTATAAAGTAAAATTTGAAGATAAACCAACTCTTAAAAGAATCACTTGAATTCACTTCACTCAAAGTATCGGGGATTCACTTTGGGAGTTTTACATAATGCATGTCATTACCTATGCATAACTACATCTTGCTACTTTAAACATTAGTCCTTACCGGACCAATGATGCAGTTTTCAGATATTGGATCTTATGTCGTCTTGAAGACCGTGAGTGCATAATCTTGCAATCAGAAAAGGCAAGTTCACACTTGCTCATGTACTTTGATTATTTTATGTAAAGTATTTTACAAATCCAGTGTTGTCATCACCTGCATTTTAAAAAGGTCAGAAAACACTATTTTCATAATAATATGATTATAGGTTATTTACCATGAGGTAATAACCTACTATAAGAGTTCCGGTGGTAAAGGAACATATTATCTAGGACTTAACAACCAATGTCGCCAGTGATTCTTGCGCCGTATATCACGCGTTGACCATGAGATTTGGAATGGGACGAAGAAGTCAGCTGTATCTTTTCCCTCTCGCATGGAGCCGGATGTGCGGGTCGTGGCTGTTATCACTCGTAGCGTGCATATTATTTATGGTAATTCGTAGAGGATATGCAGCATATGGGTGGGTGTCCCACGATAGTTCTGGCATATGAACGGTCTGTACTGCCAATTGCCGTAATTCAATAGGTGGGCTGGCGTACACCAAGGAGACATGCGGGGTCACGGAGAAGGCAGTGATTGGCTTGGGTCTTAGTCTGGGCCTCACACCAAGGAAGTGTGAACGGGTTCGTGGCCCGGATGTGCAACAAAGCTAAGATCTCTCATGGGTAAAGTGGCCTTTCACCTGAGAGTGTAAGGCGTAACTTGTTACTCCCTGTTCCAGGAAGGAGCTGCGAACACGGTGGGAAAGGAACTCCATGAAAGTTCTGGTAAACCCGTGAAGGCTGACGGACATAGCTTTTCAGAATAAAAGCAACCTTTGAAGAAATATTTACGAAAACTTTGCATTGCCTATGACCTATGGTCTGTGGCTGTAGTTATAGTGCATCAAACACTCCTTTTTTAGTGAACTTGCTGAGTACGCTCGTACTCAAAGTATGTTCTTAACCCTTGCTAGGTTCTAAAGCTAGTACAGACGATGTATACATCAAGTTATGCTCCAGGAATCATCATCAAAGGCTAAAGCCCTTCAATGAAGTCAAGAAAGGCAACATCTACATCAACTCAAGTGAAGACAAAGTTACTGATTAGATAGGAATATAATCTCTAGCCATAGAACCTATTTCTGTAGCGTATTGCAATAGCACCAATGCCAAACCATTAGTTAAAATACTAGTCTTAATAGTATGATAGTTTTTGAGTTGTTTATCTCTGACTCTTCTTTGTAAGAAGTTTCTTTCTCTCTCTTTAACCTAGAGTGTTCTCTGGATCTTGTGTAAAGAGTTGAGTTGTAACCTATAGTCATGTCTTGGACCTGCTGTGTTTCTGTTGTACCACTCTGAGGGGTGTAATACTAGTGAACAGTGTTTCATTGGTGTTATGTCAACGACTATAGTGTACTACATCATGCAGTGGTATGCTGGGTCACCGCACTTCGGGATGACATTGCCGTCGGCATCCATATCCATGAAGGATGTGTTGAGGGTCCGAGTCACCTCACGACGTGCCTTGGGGTCCATGTTCTCCGTGCGAGAACGGTGCTTGTTGCCATGGTTGCCGTGCGAGCTGGAGCCACCCATGGCGGAGAGCGCAGCTCGCCGCGCACTGGACTTCGAGGCCGCTTCCTTGCGCTTGTCCAGCACTTCTTGCATCTTCACCTGCTTCTTGTGCTCTTCGACGAGCAGCAAATGGTATGCCATCAGTAGGTCCCGTGAGGCACCCACAGGCAGGATCTTGTTGCCTGCCACGGCTTCGCGTGCTTGAGCCCATCCTTCCTCGCTGAGGTGGATGATCTGATTGGGATCGGTGTCCTCCTCGTTGGGTGGGGGGCTGGTTTCTTCTGTTCTCGCCGTTTCTACCTTGCAGGTTGGGTGGCGGGTTGTGTTCCTGATCCACATTGCTCTGGATGACTGCGGCGCACTGGTAGCGCTCGTAGATCGGATTGCTGCTACCGCAGCTTTCGGATCCGGAACCGTAGGTCCCTTCTTCAGATGGTGGATCACATAGATCTAAGTTGCAGCTGCTGCTATCATAGGACTCATCTATCGATGGCGATGTGCGTAGCACGGGGTGTGGAGCCCATGAAGAGGGCCTGATCGATGGCAGGGGCACCCGCTCTGGGATACGGAGAGTGGCGGTCTGCCCCACCTGGAAGCAGAAGCTCCTGAACAGGATCTCGAGCCAGTCGCCAACGGGCTCGAAGTCCTTCAGGGTGGCTGGCGAGTGGGCGGTGAAGTCGAAAGCGCCAAAGAGGAGATGACTCTCCGTAGCCGCGGAGTTGTAGATCGCTTTGGTTGGGACCGTCACGATCGCACAATCAGCGTCCCCAGCTCCCATAGACGGCGCCAATTGGCGAGGTTTAATCTCGTCAATGCCCATTGTTATGAGCTTGGGTTTTGGAGAAGATGGGGATGCTGGAGATCACGGAATGGTTAGCAAAGAAGCAACACGGGGACACGAGGTTTACCCAGGTTCAGGCCCCCGGAGGGAAAACCCTACTCACTTATGCGCTCTTGATTCTCGGAACCGAAAATGCGAGTGCGTAGATGCAATCTGACGTGGAGGTGTGTATGCGGTGGTATGCGAAGTGCCCTCCTCGTCATTCCCTCCTAGCCTTTATATAGAGATAGGCAGGTCCCAGGCATAGATCGAGTCGGTTAGAGGTTTTAGGGCTTGCCCCTTTGAATATTCTATCTACTCTAGTCTTGTTCTCCAAGGATCCGAAGGCGTCATGGGCCCTGGCCACCCGAAATTCTTCATGGGCTGGAGCATGTTTCTCGTGGGCCTTCCTTGGGCTGGACTAGGTATGCTAAGATCGTGTACCCGTAGGGTATAACCATGTCAGGCAGGGGGGCCACCAGGGCGACTGCACACCCCTAGGCGCGCCTAGCCCTAGGCCACGTCGCCAGGGGTGTGGCCTCCAGGTGAGTCTCCTTCGTCTCGTACTCTGGCTTCGTGTTGCCCACAGTAAAATATTGACTTTGGCATTTGTCCCGTCCAATTCCGAGAATATTGATTTTCTGCCTTTCTGGAACCAAAAACAGAAGAAAACAGGCAACTGGCACTGTGGCAACTTGTTAATAGGTTAGTACCAGAAAACATATAAAAACACCTCAAAGTGTGGACAAAGCAAAGCAAAGAAGATACTAAACAAGCATGGCACATCAAAAATTATAGATATGTTTATGACGTATCAAGCATCCCAAAGCTTAACTCCTGCTCGTACTCGAGTAGGTAAGTGATAAAAGAATAATTTTTGAGGTGACATGCACCATCAAAACCAAGATCAAACCATTTGCAGGCATTGAAAGTTGGGATCAAAGAACTCTAAACATGTGCATGAAAGATGGAGTTCTAACAGTAAGACAAAGTAACTATGCATGCAACATGAAAGGCTACAAACAAAGATCATGCATAACATGCATTGAAAAATATTTGTTTGTTTCACATACAGAAAACATGGCATAGTGGCAATCAGCTTGTCCCTCATAGAGTAGAAAATAAATGCATAGGACACCTTCAAAGTTCATAAGAGTGGCTAGATACAAATAGCACAAGAACAAGTAATATCAACAATATGGATCAATCAATAAGTTTTGGGACAATGCACATAGAACTAAGAATGGAAACTATGCTCTCTTAATGGTGCCTAAAAGATAGAAGGTGGAGACTCAATATAATAGTGGAAGAAATGCCCTTCATAAAGGGAAGCAGGGATTTCAAGTCTCAAAAAGGGATTCCAAAAATTATGGTACTTGTTAGCTTTGAGCCCTCATTGCCCCTATCATAAGCATCTTGAAGTGATTAAGGTTAAAGTGAACAAACTATGGAGTATATGCTTGACAAAGTATAAGTTGGCAATCTCATGTCCCTCGAATACGAGGGCCGCACCTCATGCTACTCAACTTTGGTCGCCTATAAATTCTTGTCATAGTAAGTACATGTGTATCATAGAGAACCTCCAACAGGGTACCCCTTGCACATGGTACAGAAGCTATCCCATAACCAAAATGACAAGGCAAGAAGACAATGAGCATCTCAGCGATCTTTTTATTTACTATTTGCATAGATTTTTATTGAGGATGCTTCACAGATAGCTCATTATGGTGATGCTGCAAGTTTCCACCATGATTAGGCATGGCTTAGGCTAGCGGCCCAGGCGTTTCTCTAACACAAAATACATAACTCCATGGACTTACAAGCTCCCTCTTTATTTCACACCGGCGACATCCATAGGCAAATGAGCATGATATCAACTGTGTACAAAGTACAAGTGCAATATTGAAAACATTCCCCATGACAGCATGGTTCTGCTAATTCCAACGTATAAGTGAAAGCATATATAACATAGATGACACAATGGTTCAAGTTTATTCGGGTCAAGGAAAATAAAGTGTGCCATCAAGTTCGTGAGGGCTTTAATCACTAAGTTTTCTCATAACAAAATACTTTTTTAATTGGAAGATAGCATGATTCTTTCAAGGCACACTAAGAAATCCCAATTGTTTGGAACAAGTCATGCTATAGAAATAATCACTAAGCATAAGGTCAAAACAACACCTAGCATGACATGCAAAAGTCTAAGTCACAGTCAAAGCAAGCTCCTCTTGCACTTTCAAGCAAGAACTTTCTACTCCTTTCCAACACCAATCGACTTACTTGAAATAACACAGTGAGAACGGGGGTCCAAACTACTTTATTCAAGAAAACTAAACAAGCTAAGCAAAGCAAATTAAAACAAAGATGCTCCCAGAACAACACAACTGTGCATGAAACAATAAAAACGAAGTGTCTAAATAGACCTGAGCTTTTTTTGATGAAGAAGGGGATGCCTTGGGCATCCCCAAGCTTTGACGCTTGTACCTCTTGAATATTTCTTGGGGTGAAACTGGGGCGGCATCCCCAAGCTTGAGCTTTTTTCCATTCTTCATCTCATTACATCATTCTCTCTTTACACCTGAAATTTTTCCTTCATACAAACTTCACATAATTTTTATCAGCAACATTAGTGTATTAAAAAGATAATAGACCCTAAGGTTCAGCTTTGGAACAGTAAAACTTTTCACTAAAAACACAAGCTACTGTAGCAACTCCTTCAAAAAGATCAATTCCCCAAAAGAGAACTTAAAAAGGAATCAATAAGAAGCAAATGCAAATAATGGCAGAAATCTGTCAAAACAGACCAGCGGGTAGGAACCTATTTTTCTGAAGACCTTCTGTTGCTCAAATCAAAAAGTGTTGAACTAAAAAAAGTTATCTAACATACTGGGGGATTTATTAGTAAATTTTCAGATTAATCCGAGTTACAGAGACTCCTCACGAATTTTTATGGTGGAGGACAGAAATCTGTTTCGGGACAGCAACTCCCCAAATCTTACTTCCCTCTCATTAGAGGTTATTCTTGGCACAAAAAGCAAACAAAAAGTATAAGGACAGGTCATTAATGAAGTAATAACTTCCAAGACTCAAGAAAACTCTTGGGTTATCTCCGAACAAATACTTTTCTTTAACGCCTTTAAGTTAGGCTTGAAAGTTTGAGAAGATGCTCACATAAGTAATACGAGTTGGAGTAAAAGAGAGCATCAAGAAGCAAATTCAAAATGCATTTATGTTTAACCCACTTCCTATGCATAGGAATCTTGTATGCAAATAAATTCACAAAGAACAAAGTGACAGGCATAGGAAGATAAAACAAGAGTAACTTCAAAACTTTCAGCACATAGAGAGGTGTTTTAGTATCATAAAAACTTTTACAACCATATTTTCCTCTATCATAATAATTTTCAGTAGCCTCGTGAATAAACTCAACAATATAGCATATAAAGTATGATTTTCATAATCTACAAACGCATAATTTTTATCAAGCTCAAAAATAGTGGGTTTAAAACCTTCAAACGCACTTTTAACAATTTTATAACAAGAAGACTGATCATTCAATATAGGACTATCATCTAGAGCTTTATCATAAACATTTTCTAAGCAAAACTCTTTAGTACCATGCATTTCGAAGTTAGGCACAAATATAGGATTATCATAGATAATAGGAGCATAACTATTATCACAAGTTTTACCTATAGCAGATATTTCAAGAGAATCCACAGGAACATAACATTCATCCTCCTTTGGTAAGCATGGGGACAATCAAATAATGTAAGGGAAAAAGAGTTACTCTCATTAGAAGGTAGGCATGGGTAGATCCATTCTTCCTCCTCTTGACCATCACTCTCCTCCTATTTTTCATCTAATGAGCTTTCAGGTTCAGCAACTTCGTCTTCCAAGGCATTAGTCTCTTACGTTTGTGGAAAGCACATATTAAAATATTCAAGAATATAGCCATTTTCTTCCTTATAATTATCAAAGCAAAATTTAAGTATCTCATAAACCTCATATTCATAAGGTGCATCATCAGTATTTTCAAGCAAACTAGCAAGTTCAAATGCATCCTTGAAAGCAATAAATTCTTCAATTTGTTCCACATCATAAAAGTCATAATTTCCTTTAACATAAGAAGATATGGTAACATCATCATTATACTCACATTGAAAAGGTAGGTGTTTATACCTCCTACAGCAACAAGATTTATCAAAGCAATAAGTAACATTATAAGTAGAGCACACCTCCCTAGTAATAGTATTCAACTTATCAATTTGTTCCCATAAGTGTTTCCCTTTTTGTGAAAAATGGTGTTCCTTATAATAATACTTTTCTTCTTCCGTGAACCCACCTTGCCAATAAGAACTAGTTTCAAAGAATCCATCCATTGAAAGAAAGCATGACCAGGAAGGGAAGTAATAGACCAACAACTAGAGTAGGAACTAATTTTTTTTGTGTTTTTGATAAGAGAAAGCAAACCAAACTAAACTAATTATTTGGAGTTTTTGATAAAAGAGAGGAAAACAAAACCAAGCAAAAAAACTAAGCAAACTAAAAAAAGTAAAGAGAAAGGTTGAGGAGGACTCCCCTTGTGAAGACGTACTTAGCCTCCCCGACAACGGCGCCAGAAAATCTTGATGGCGCCGCGTCAACGTGGAGCGCTTCGTGGGGAAACCCCAAGAGCAAGGTGTGATGCAGCACAGCAGCAAGTCTTCCCTTAGTAAGAAACCGAGGTTATCGAACCAGTAGGAGGAAGGAAATGTCTCAAAGGTGTTGCAAGCAACATGGAAACCTGCACAACACAAACTCAAGACTTTGCCCGAACTAACAGTGAGGTTGTCAATCAAACTAGTTGCTGTAACAAAGGATTAACGGTATGGTGTGGAAGGTGATGATGGTTTGCAGCAAGTAAACAGGTAACAGTGGAAGATGTATCAATGGTAAAGAATGGACCAGGGTCCATAGTTCACTAGAGGTTTTCTCCTTAGATAAACAAACATGGCCTGCTAGGTAAACAAATTACAGGAGGGTAATTGACAGGAACTGAGCAAGGTATAACTGTTGGAGATATGCCCTAGAGGTAATAATAAATGTAGTTATTATTATATATCTTTGTGTTTATGATAAATGTTTACATTCATGCTATAATAGTATTAACAAGGAAACCATTAATACTTGTGTGATTTGTAAACTTAATTTGAAGTCCCTAGTATAGCCTCTATACTTCACTAGCTTGTTGGTTGATTGATGATGTGGTTTCTTTGTCATGAACATTGAGATGTTATCAACAACAAGATCATATCGTTAGGAGAATGATATGGTGGACATACTCCTATAGACAAGCGTAGCATAAAGATCAAGTCATTTCAATAGTTCAATTGCTATATGCTTTCTGATACATAGTAACCTAATTCCTTCGACCATGAGATCATGCATATCACCTTTACTGGATGGATGCTTTGATGTCATCAAACACCACACCGTAACAGGGTGGCTATAAAGGTGGCATTGAGTGTTCGGAAAGTATTGGTTGAAACACATGGATCAAGAGTGGGATTTGTCCATCCACATGACGGATAGATATTCTCTGGCCCTCTCGGTGAAATGTCATCCAATTAGCTTGCAAGCATGTGACTTGGTCACAAGGGATCACATATCACGGGAGCGAGAAAAGAGTACTTATCGATGCGAGGATGAACTAGGTATGCGAGATACCGACGATCATAACCTCGGATAAGTAACATATCGTGAGACAAAGGGAAATTGGTATCGTATGTAAGTGGTTCATTCGATCATAAAATGTCGTAGAAATATGTAGAGCCATATGAATTTCCAGATTCCTCTATTGGTTATTGTTGAGAAGTGTCTCGATCATATACGCATAATTCACGAACCGTGGGAGACACATAAGGATTGACGTTGTTTGAGTAGTTATGGTATTATGAGAAAGAGACCGAATGTTGTTCGGTCTCGGATGGGATCCGGGATATCACGAGGTGATCCGGAATGGTCCGGAGAATAAGATTCATATAAGGAAAGTTCCGTTTGGAGTTGGGGAATGGTTAGGTGTTTTCATCGGGAACATTCTAGAAGGTCGGAATGTCGGCACTCGGAGGGAAGGGTACATGAGTGTGTCATTACATATTGGAATGATTGCACCATGTACTAAGTATTCTTGCTGTCCCAAATAAAGGATTTATTTAAATCCTAAATTGAAAAGTCAAGCAGCTAGTTTGAAAGTCAAGCGGCAGTTTTGGGAAGTGGGAAAAGAGGAGGAGGTGGAGGCCGAGTTGGAGGAGGTTCCTCCCTTGGCGGCGCACCTCCCTAGGCGAGTTGGGAGGAACTCCTCCCTTGTCGCCAGCCCTCCCACCTATATAAGGAGGCGGGGCTCCCCTCCTAGACACACAAGTTTCCTATCCTCTAAACTAAACCCTAGATCTAGACCCCGGTTTAGAGCTATTCGGTTTAGAGCCTTCTAATTGGTTTAGAGCCTTCTAATTGGTGTGTCTAATTACTAGACCACTAATAGCCTCTCTCATAAGCTCCACCATACTCGCACCGGCTTAAGACGAAGCCCTGCGGGATTTCCCCTCTACTTCCGGTACCACGCCGTTGTCTTCTTAGGAATCGCGAGAGAGTGCTACAACCTCCATTGCTTTGGAACAAGGGAGAGGAAGGTCTTCGTCAGTACCGAGCGTGTGACCATTGCTGGGGCGCTACTTGAGCAGCCGGAAGGATCGTCTACGCGATCTTGAGATCGGAAAGAGTACGACTACATCACCCACGAGAATCTGCTCTCGTTAAACACTTTGGAATCTTCGAGGGTGAGTTATTCCAACGACTCGTTGCTGCAATCTAGTAGATAGATCTTGGCTTGTTTGTTTGTATGCGATAGAAAATTTTTGTTTTCCATGCTACGAACCCCTACAGTGGTATCAGAGCCGTGTCTATATGTAGATCTGTTGCACGAGTAGAACACAATGGTCATTGTGGGCGTTGATGCTTTTGTTGTCGATTGCTTCTTGTGTACTTTGCATCTTGCGGATGGTGGGATGAAGCGGTCCGGGCTAACCTTATATGACATCGTTCATGAGACTTCCTCCACGCTTGACATGCAACTTGTATTGGATAAATGGCTTTGCGGGTGCCTGTTTCTCCCAACATAGTTAAGATTCAATTTACAACGGGTGATTGACAATACTAATATCAACGTTGTGGTTCTTATTCGTAAGTTAGAACGACACTTATTGAAAGCCCCAAACCACGTAAAACATGCAAAGAAAAATAGAGGCGTCTAACTTTGTTTTGCAGGGGTGTATTGTGATGTGATATGGCCATGATTTTGATTATATATGATGTATGCAATGTTTCTTATTGTAACTCGGCAACCGGCAGAAGCCATATAATTGTCTTTTAATTCCGTTAAGACTTGCGTGTCTATTATTCAAAGTAGTTGTAATAGTTGATGCTGGTGGACGACAACCATGAAGAAGCGTCATTGACCTTGATGCTATGCCGGTGATGATGGAGATCATGTTCGTGCTTGAAGATGGAGATCGGAAGCACAAAGAAGAAAGGCCATATCATATCACATATTATGAATTGCATGTGATGTTAATCCTTTATGCATCTTGTATTGCTTAGTAGACGACGGTAGCATTATAAGATGATCCCTCATACACATAAATTTCAAGTTCTAAAGTGTTCACCCTTAGTATGCACCGTTGCCAAAGCTTGCTGCTTCGAAGCACCACGTGATGATCGGGTGTCTTTGATTCCGCGGGTGAATACAACGTAAGCAAGCCAGATTTGCTTATGCGGTAGCTAAGGTTTGATCTTGACAAGCCTAGAATGTACAGACATGGCCTCCGGAACACGGATCGCCGAAAGGCAAAGCATGAATCATATAGTAGATATGATGAACATGATGATTGTTCGCCATTAAAACTATATCAGCTCTCGTGATGATCGGTGTTGATGTAGTGGATTTGGTTCGTGTGATCACTAAAACAATGTGAGGGATGTTGTTTTGAGTGGGAGTTCACCTAATTTAATTTCATTAATTAATTTGAACTCAATTTGTCATAAACTTAGTCTAAACTATTGCAAATATGTTGTAGATCAATGGCAGCCCCTACCATCAATTTTAATGCGTTCTTAGAGAAAGAAAAGTTGAAAAACAATGGAAGCAACTTCGCGGATTGGTTCCAATTTGAGGATTGTCCTCACGGTAATTTGACCTATGTGCTGGATGCACCGCTAGGTGACCCACTGCGGTGATGCTACCGATGAAGTAAAGAATGTTTACCTCGCTCGGAAGAATCAGTACTCCATAGTTCAGTGTGCTATCTTGTATGGTTTAGAATGAGACTTGAGAAAAGGTTTGAAGAGTCGATCCATATGATATTGTCGAGGATCTCAAATTAATCTTTGAGACTCATGCGGCAATTGAAAGTTATGAAGCTTCGAAAAGTTCTTTAACCGCAAGATGGAAGAGGGTAGCTCGTCGGTGAGCATGTGCTTAAGATGTGCAGGGCACGCAAATAAACTTCAAAGTTTGGGTATAGTGATTCCTAATACTTTAGGGGTTTACGCATCCTCCAATCACTACCACCAAGTTACAAGAACTTTGTGATGAACTACAACATGCAGAACATGAACAAAGAGTTGCGAACTATTTGCTATGTTGAAATCTGCGAAGTGGAGATCAAGAAAGAGCACCAAGTGTTGATGGTCAATAAGACCACCAAATTCAAGAAAGGCAAGTCTAAGCAAAGGACACTTCAAGAAGGGTGGTAAGAAAGTTACCACGACGAAGAAGACCAAAGGCTGGACCTAAGCCTGAAACGAGTGCTTTCTTTGCAAGGGAGAAGGTCCTTTGAGCGGAATTGCCCAAGGTACTTGGCGGATTTGAAGAACGGCAACATCAAGAAGAAAGGTATATCTGATATACATGTTATTGATGTGTATCTCACTAGTACCGTAGTAGTGCTGGGTATTTGATCTTGGTTGGTTGCTCATATTTGTAACTCAAACAGGAGCTGCAGAATAAACGGAAGCTAGTGAAGAACGAGGTGACGATGGCGTAGGAAGCGGATCAAAGGTTGATGTGATCGCGTTGACACGCTACCTCTTCATCTACCATCGGGATTAGTTTTATACTTAAATAATTGTTATTTGGTGCCTGCGTTAAGCATGAACATTATATCGGGATCTTGTTTATTGCGAGGCGGTTACTTGTTTAAATCCGAGAATAATGGTTGTTCGATTTATATGAGTAATATGTTTTGCACATGCACCTTTGATAGATGGTCTATTCATGTTGAATCTCGATAGTAGAAATACACATATTAATAACATTGAAGCTAAACGATTGAAATCAAGCGATAACTCGACCTATATGTGGCCTAATCGTCTTGGTCACATTGGAGTGAAACGTATGAAGAAACTCCATTCGATGGACTTCTTGAATCACTTGATTTTGAATCACTTGAAAGATGCGAGGCATGTCGATGGGTAAAATGACTAAGACTCCATTTTACGGTATGATGGAGCGAGCTACAGACTTATTGGAAATCATACATACCGATGTGTGGTCCAATGAGTGTAGCATCATGTGATGGTTATCGTTATGTTCTTACCTTCACGGATGACTTGAGTAGATATGGGTATATCTATTTCATGAAACATAAGTCAGAAACTTTCGAGAAGTTTAAGGAGTTTCAAAGTGAGGTATAGAATCAACGTAACAAGAAGATTAAATTTCTACGTTACGATCGTGGAGGTGAATATCTAAGTCTGAGTTTGGCGAGCATTTAAGGAAATGTGGAATACTTTCGCAGATTGACACATGGGAACACCACAAACAGTAATGGTGTGTCGAACGTCGTAATCGAACTCTCTTAGATATGGTTCGTTCTATGATGTCACTTACAGATCTACCACTAACATTTTGGGGTTATGCATTAGAAACAGCCGCATTCACATTAAATAGGGCACCGTCTAAATCCGTTGAAACGACACCATATGAATTATGGTTTGGGAAGAAACCTAAATTGTCGTTCCTTAAAGTTTGGGGATCTGAAGCCTATGTAAAGAAGTTCTGACGGACAAGCTTGAACCCAAAGCGGAAAAATCGTCTTCATAGGATACGA
Source organism: Avena insularis (assembly GCA_023614405.1). Lineage (NCBI taxonomy): Eukaryota > Viridiplantae > Streptophyta > Magnoliopsida > Poales > Poaceae > Avena > Avena insularis. The sequence goes on from CM042697.1 coordinate 62,807,249, forward strand.
AGGAAACTATTGGGTATACCTTCTATCATAGATCCAAAGGCAAAATCTTCGTTGCCAAGAATGGATCCTTTCTAGAGAAGGAATTTCTCTCGAAAGAAGTGACTGGAAGGAAAGTAGAACTCGACGAGGTTGTCGAACCTTCTCTCGAAATTACGAGTAGCGCGGCACGGAAGAAGTTCTGTGGTGCACCAATAAGAGAGGAAGCTAATGATGGTGATCATGAAACTTCGGTTGAAGTTGCTCTGAGCCTCGGAGGTCAGCGAGAACTTCGTACCACTCATTGGTATGATTCCGTTATGAATGTCATGTTGGTGGACAACACCGATGACCGAGACATATGAGGCGATGATGAGCCCAGATTCCAATAAATGGCAAGAAGCCATGAAATCCGAGATTGGATCCATGTACGAAAACCAAGTATGGACTTTGGTGGACTTAGGATGGTAGGAAGGCATCGAGAACAAATGGATTTTCAAGAAGAAACCAGATCTTGATGGTAATGTTATCTATAAAGCTCGACTTGTCGCAAAAGGGTTTCGACAAATTCAAGGAGTTGACTACGATGAGACTTTCTCACCGGTAGCGAAGCTAAAGTCTGTGAGGATTATGTTAGCAATCGCTGCATATTATGATTATGAGATATGGCAGATGGATGTCAAAACAGCATTCCTCAATGGAGACATTGATGAAGAGTTGTATATGATACAACCCAAAGGTTTTGTCGATCCTAAAGATGCTAACAAGGTATGCAAGCTTCAGCGGTCCATCTATGGATTGAAGCAAGCATCCCGAAGTTGGAATCAACGTTTTGATAAGGTAATCAAAAGTTTTGGTTTTATACAAACTTATGGAGAAGCTTGTATTTACAAGAAAGTGAGTGGGAGCTCTGTAGCATTCTTAATACTGTATGTGGATGACATATTGTTGATTGGGAATGATGTAGACCTTCTTAATAGTGTCAAAGAGTATTTGAATAATAGTTTTTCAATGAAGGATCTTGGCGAAGCAGCTTACATATTAGGCATAAAGATTTATAGAGATAGATCGAAGCGCCAAATATCATTGTCACAAAGTACATATTTGGACAAAGTTCTAAAGAGGTTTGGAATGGAAGATAGCAAGAAAGGGTTCTTGCCCATGTTGCCCAATACGACCTTGAGTAAAACTCAAAGTCCGACATCGGCAGAAGATAGAGAAAGGATGAGTAAGACTCCCTATGCATCAGCCATAGGATCTCTAATGTATGCCATGCTATGTACTAGACCCGACATTGCATATACTGTTAGTTTAACTAGCAGATATCAAAGTGATCGAGAGTGGATCATTGGACAATGATCAAAAACATCCTTAAGTACTTGAGAAGAACTAAGGATATGGTTCTTTCTTATGGAGGTGATGAACAGCTCGTTGTTAATGGTTACACCGATGCTAGTTGGAACACCGATCCGGATGATTCTAAATCACAATCTGGATCGTATTTATTTTGAATGGTGCAGCGGTTAGCTGGAGGAGTGCAAAGCAAAGCGTCGTGGCGAGATCTTCAACTGAATCGGAATACATGGCTGCTTGAGGCTTCACAAGAAGCGATATGGATGAAAGAGTTCATTCTGAGCTGGGTGTGGTTCCAAGTCTGGACCCAATCTCTATCTCTTGTGATAACATGGGCGCCATAGCCAATGCGCAAGAACCAAGGTCACACAAGAAAAGCATATTAAGCTGCGTTTTCACGCTATTCGAGAACATATCCAGGATGGGGATATAAAGATTTGCAAAGTACACAGATCTGAATGTGGCGGATCCGTTGACTAAACCTCTCCAGGGCAAAACATGACCAACACCAAACTGCCATGGGTGTTGTATATTACCATGTAATCTAGATTAGATGACTCTAGTGCAAGTGGGAGACTGTTGGAGATATGCCCTAGAGGTAATAATAAATGTAGTTATTATTATATATCTTTGTGTTTATGATAAATGTTTACATTCATGCTATAATAGTATTAACAAGGAAACCATTAATACTTGTGTGATTTGTAAACTTAATTTGAAGTCCCTAGTATAGCCTCTATACTTCACTAGCTTGTTGGTTGATTGATGATGTGGTTTCTTTGTCATGAACATTGAGATGTTATCAACAACAAGATCATATCGTTAGGAGAATGATATGGTGGACATACTCCTATAGACAAAGCGTAGCATAAAGATCAAGTCATTTCAATAGTTCAATTGCTATATGCTTTACGATACATAGTAACCTAATTCCTTGACCATGAGATCATGCACATCACCTTTCTTGGATGGATGCTTTGATGTCATCAAACACCACACCGTAACGGGGTGGCTATAAAGGTGGCATTGAGTGTTAGGAAAGTATTGGTTGAAACACATGGATCAAGAGTGGGATTTGTCCATCCACATGGCGGATAGATATTCTGGGCCCTCTCGGTGAAATGTCATCCAATTAGCTTGCAAGCATGTGACTTGGTCACAAGGGATCACATATCACGAGCGAGAAAAGAGTACTTATCGATGAGGATGAACTAGGTATGCGAGAGATCAAGCGATCATAACCTCGGATAAGTAACATATCGTGAGACAAAGGGAAATTGGTATCGTATGTAAGTGGTTCATTCGATCGCAAAGTAATCGTAGAAATATGTAGCCATATGAATTTCCAGATTCCTCTATTGGTTATTGTTGGAGAAGTGTCTCGATCATATACGCATAATTCACGAACCGTGGGAGACACACTTAAGGATTGACGTTGTTTGAGTAGTTATGGTATTATGAGAAAGAGACCGAATGTTGTTCGGAGTCTCGGATGGGATCCGGGATATCACGAGGTGATCCGAATGGTCAGGAGAATAAGATTCATATAAGGAAAGTTCCGTTTGGAGTTGGGGAATGGTTAGGTGTTTTCATCAGGAACATTCTAGAAGGTCGGAATGTCGGCACTCCGGAGGAAGGGTACATGAGTGTGTCATTACATATTGGAATGATTGCATCATGTACTAAGTATTCTTGCTGTCCCAAATAAAGGATTTATTTAAATCCTAAATTGAAAAGTCAAGCGGCTAGTTTGAAAGTCAAGCAGCAGTTTTGGGAAGTGGGAAAAGAGGAGGAGAGGTGGAGGCCGAGTTGGAGGAGGTTCCTCCTTGGCGGCGCACCTCCTAGGCCGAGTTGGGAGGAACTCCTCCCTTGGCCGCCAGCCCTCCAACCTATATAAGGAGGGGCAGGGCTCCCTCCTAGACACACAAGTTTCCTATCCTCTAAACTAAACCCTAGATCTAGACCCGGTTTAGAGCTATTCGGTTTAGAGCCTTCTAGTGGTTTAGAGCCTTCTAATTGGTGTGTCTAATTACTAGACCACTAATAGCCTCTCTCATAAGCTCCACCATACTACTTTGGCTTAAGCGAAGCCTGCGGGATTCCCTCTACCTCCGGTACCACGCCCGTTGTCTGGAATCATGAGAGAGTGCTACAACCTCCATTTTCTTTGGAACAAGGGAGAGGAAGGTCTTGCCGAGTGCAGCGATGTGACCGATTGCGGGGCGCTCTTGAGCAGCGGAAGGATCGTCTGCGATCTTGAGATCGGAAAGAAATCTGACTACATCACCCACGAGAATCTGCTCTCGTTAAACACTTTGGAATCTTCGAGGGTGAGTTATTCCAACGACTCGTTGCTGCAATCTAGTAGATAGATCTTGGCTTGTTTGTTTGTATGCGATAGAAAATTTTTGTTTTCCATGCTACGAACCCCTACAATAACAATGCAATACTAGACAAAAAGATCCTATGAGATTCGATTGGGCAATACAACAATATACATAGACCGCCATCCAACTTCATCTATGACTAGAAGTCCACCTTTGGGTTATCATCCGAACCCCCTCCAGTATTAAGTTGCAAGCAACAGACAACTGCTTTAAGCAAAGTGTGTACGGTAAACAATCCACTTGTTCCATGAACAAGAGATCGTTGTTTTCTCCCTAGTGGCAACAACACATCTACCACCGAAGAGATTTTTGTCACTTCCCTTGATAAGTAGAGGCATGAACCCACTATTGAGCATAAGTACCCCCTCTTGGAGTCACTATCAACTAATTGGCCAAGATAGCTACTAACAACGGAGAGCATGCAAGATCACAAACAACACAGACATGATAGAATCAAATAGATGAAACCATTAATCAATCTGACATAGTAATATCAATAACTATCGGATCCCTGATGACCCACAAGTATAGGGGATCGCAACAGTCTTTGCGGGTAGTATTACCCAATTTATTGATTCGACACAAGGGGAGCCAAAGAATACTTGCAAGCCTTAACAACTGAGTTGTCAGTTCAGCTGCACCTAGAAATAGTTCTTGCTCACATAAGTTTATCAGTAGCAACAGTTTGGTAGTAGTAACAACAAAGCAACAACAGCAATGAAATAGTAGCAATAGTAACAGTAACGGTAAATAGTGGGATTCGAGTGCGGTAGACATAGGGATGGATGGACGGGCGTTGCATGGACGAGTCTAAACATGTAACTTCAAGATCTAGGGCATTGCAGATAAATGATAACAAGCATCCAAGTACTAAACAATTCTAGGCATGTGCTCCAAATATAGTCATACGTGCTCGTAATGAGAACTTGCACAACGTCTTCTGTCCAGCCAGCCCGCGACAACGGGTCCTCTAGGGAACTACTGGCAATTAAGGTGCTCATTTTAATAGAGCACTGGAGCAAAGCATTAACACTCCGTGAACACATCACACCACAGCCATACCCTCCGGTTGTCCCAATTATTGTCACTTTGGGGCCTCTGGATCCGGACAATGGTATGTGTACACAACTTGCAGATAAGATCACAAAAAATACTATCATAATGATTCAATAATAATTTTAGATCTGGTATCATGGCACTCGGGCCCTAGTGACAAGCATTAAGCACAACAAGTTGCAACAAAGTCAAATAGCACTAATAGAGATACTAGGCACTATGCCCTAACAATCTTATTCGATTACATGATAGAACTCATCCAATCCCTACCATCCCCAAACCTACAACGGGGTATTAATCACTCATGGATGAGGGAAACATCGGTGGTTGATGGAGATGCGTTGATGATGACGATGGCGATGATCCTCTCCAAATTCCCCGTCCCGGCAGGGTGCCAGAACGGATTTTCTAGATCCGAATATTGGTTTCTGGTGGTGGCGGCATGGCAGAACTCTTTCTAGAAAACTATCGACCCCCTCGGTTTTTAGGTCAAAAGGCAACTTATAGGCGCAGAGGGAGGCCGAAGGGGTGTCTGGGGTGCTTGCACCCTCCCAGGCGCGACTAGTGGTGGGCCCGCGCCTGGCATGGGTGTGGGCCCCCAGGCTCTTCTCCATCTCGTCATATGGCTCCGTGGATCTTCTGGTGAAATATAATTTTTGGCATATTTTCCGGGATTTTTCCTGATAGTTCATTTTCTGCACAAAAACAAGACACCAAGGTAATTCTGCTGAAAACAGCGTCAGTCCGTGTTAGTTGTATCCAAATCACACAAGTTTAGAGAAGAAACAATAGCAAAGTGTTCAAGAAAGTAGATATGTTTTGGACGTATCAACTCCCCCCCCCCCCCAAGATTAGCTTATTGCTTGTCCTCAAGCAATTTAGTTGAAAACTGAGTGCAATAAAAGAACTTTCACGAACACATTGCTTCATATGATGTAAATATTCTTAGCACATGAGTAGATGCTTAGACAATTCATAATAAAGAGTATGCAACTAAGTCTACTCAATAGTCATTGCAAGCTATGAAGAAAAACCAACTCAATAATAATAAGTAGCATGAAACATAAACACAAGCAACATTGCAATGCTCATAATAAGGTATGATAGTGTGGTATCTCGCTTGCCTTTGTTTGAAGAACACAATATAAATGCCAAGGCACCTATGAAGTTCACATGAAGACTAGAAGTAAAGATATCAGAGATACAAGCATCAAAGTCGTGACATAATTAACCAAGTTTTGAGACAAACACAAGAATGACAACTATGCTCTCTCGAAGGTGCTCATAGAATAAGTGGTCACTCGACAAGGTTGTGAAAACGGTTTTGAAAGGTTTGAAAGGCTTCCAACTGCTAAAAGGAAGGTACTCATTTGCTTTGAGCTCTCATTACCCCTATAATAGGCATCTTCATGTGGTTAAAGTGAAAGTGAGGTCCACTCTGAATCATATGCTTGACAGATCATAAACTGGAAATCCCAAGTCCCTTGAGTACGAGGGCCGCTCCGCATGCTACTCAACTTTGGTCACCTGAAAGTACTTGCCATTGTAAATACATGCATATCATCGAGAATCGCCAACGGGGTACCCCTTGCACATGATACATGAGAGATCCCGTGATCAAAATGACAAGGCAAGCAGATAATGAGCATCTCAACAATCTTTTTATTTACTATGTGTATAGATTTTTTATTGAGGATGCTTCATAAATGCTCATTATGGTGATGCTGTAAGTTTCCACCATGATTAGGCATGGCTTAGGCTAGCGGCCCAGACGTTTCTCTAACACAATGTATAGACTCCATGAACTCACAACCTCCCCTTTTATTTCACATCGTCGACATCCACAAACAAAAGAGCAAGGAATCAACTAGATGAGATATCCAAAAAGTGTTGAAAGTGTTCCCCGTGGCAGCACGGTTCTGCTGACTCCCAGCATATAATTTGCAAGCATATAACTTTCATGTACTAGTCAAAAGGTTCAGGATTATTAAGTGCAAGGAATAAAGTGTCCCATCAAGTTCGTGAGAGCTTTACTAACTAACTTTCTCAAAACAGACAAACATTTTATTTTGAAAGAAAACACGGCATATAAAATATGCACTGAAATAGCAAATGATGCCAATAGGTAGGTATGGTGGACACAGCTGGCAATATTGGTTTTGGGGAGTTGGAAGCACAAGTAGAGCTCATACTCAGTGCAAGTGAAGGCTAGCAATAGAGAGGGAGCGACAAACGAGAGAGCAATAACTATCATAATCATGCTTGCAACAAAACATGACTAATTATGGCATGAAAGTGATACAAGAACTCTGAGGAAAAATAATTCATCGAGGCTTACTGACTATTGATTAGTCATATGCATGCGTGAGCATATGCCAAGTTGATTCACATGAACAGTCAGAGGAGGATACCACAATATCATCCCAAAGTATGAATAAAACAATGCAAGCAAACATTCATATGACATGCTACAAACTATTAGCAAGCTGGATCTAATCATAGACAAGCAAGAACTACTAAGCATCCATAATAACATACACCTTACACAAACAGGCTAAGCATGCTCACAATGATGAGTATATGTACAAAAATGAAACAAATAGAGTTCGTTACCAACCTCTTACCACTTCTCGAGTTGTCTTAATCTTCATTATTGCCCTTCACTTGTGTGACTTGAATAATTAATATGAAACCAAAATCCACTAAGGACGGCTGAAGCCTGCAAAGAACTCACAAAACCAAAGAAGAACAATAAATATTTTTGGTATTTTCGATTTTTTAGAAACAAGCAAACAAAGAAAAACCAAACGAAGCAAAATAAAACCAAAAAAAAACTAATATGTTCCAAGAACAACACAACTGTGCATGAAACAATAAAACGAAGTGTCTAGAAAGACCTGAGATTTTTACTGATGAAGAAGGGGATGCCTTGGGCACCCCCAAGCTTTGACGCTTGTACCTCTTAAATATTTCTTGGGGTGACACGGGGTGGACCCCCCCCCCCCCAAGCTTGAGTTTTTTTCCATGCTTTATCTCATTATATCATTCTCTCTCTACATCTGAAATTTTTCCTTCATACAAAACTCCACACAATCTTCATTAGCAACGTTAGTGTATTCAAAATATAATAGACCTTCAGGTTTAGCTTTGGAACAACAATTTTTTTACTAAAAACACAAGCTACTGTAGCAACTCCTTCAACAAGCTCAATTCCCCAAAAGAGAACTCAAAAAGGAATCAATAAGAAGCGAATGCAAATAATAGCAGAAATCAATCTGTCAAAATAGACTAGCAGGTAGAAACCGATTTTTTCGAAAATCGTCTGTTGCTCAAATCAAAAAGTGTTAAGCTAACCAAAGTTATCTAACATACTAGGGGATTTATTCGTAAATTTTCAGCTCAATCCGACTTACAGAGACTCCTCACGATTTTTTATGGTGGAGGAAAAAAATCTGTTTTGGGACAGCAACTCCCGAAATCTTACTTCTCTCTCATTAGAGATTATTCTTGGCACAAAAGCAAACAAAAAAGATAATGAGAGGTAATTACTGAATTAACAACTTCCAAGACTCAAGTAAACTCTTGGGTTATCTCCCAACAAGTACTTTTCTTTAACGCCTTTAAGTTAGGCACGCCGAAGAGCAAAGATTAGAAAGGAGAGAAATAAAAGTGAGCAAGTATAACCACAGTGAAAGCATTATTTTGTTCATTAAAATCCTTTTGTTAACAAGGTTGATCAAGTCTTGTTACCAAAACAATCTTATATGAAACAAAACTTTGCAATCCACAAGATGATTATGTTACCTCATACTTGATAGCAATGGTCCCAATCATAATAGTTTCAAAAATTTCTTGTGGAAGGGGACAATATATTTCTCCAACCTTGATACTCTCAATATTTTCAATGGAATTCAGGCAATAGCTCTTAGCAACCTTCTTGGGCAAATAGACAGTATGCTCCTTGTCATTAATATTGAAAGTTACTTTCCCTTGATTATAATTAATGACAGCACCTGCAGTATTAAGAAAAGGTCTCCCAAGAATAATAGACATATTATCATCTTCAGGCATTTCAAGCACAACAAAATCAGTTAGAACCAAGCAATTATGAGCAACTTGAACAGGAACATCCTCACATATACCAAAAGGAATAGTAGTTGACTATCATCCATTTGCAAAGATATATCAGTTGGTATCAAATTTTCTAGCTGGAGTCTCTGGTAGAGAGAAAAAGGCATAACACTAACTCTAGCTCCTAAATCACATAAAGCAGTTTTAACATAATTATTCTTAATAGAGCAAGGAATAGTTGGTATACCTGGATCACCAAGTTTCTTTGGAACCTTACCATTGAAGGAGTAATTAGCAAGCAAAGTAGAAATCTCCTCATTAGGAATCTTCCTTTTATTAGAGACAATATCCTTCATATACTTTGAATAAGGAGGCAACTTAATAGCATCAGTCAAAGGAATTTGCAAAAATAAAGGCTTCATCCACTCACAAAACTTGTTGTAGTGTTCTTTCTCCTTTGACTTGTGTTTCTTACCTAGAAAAGGCATAGGTTTCTGCACCCAAGGTTCTCTCTCTTTACCATGTTTATTAGCAATAAAATCTTCCTTTGTGTACCTAGTGTTCTTAGTGTGCTTCTCAGGTTCTTCCTCAACTTCCTTCTTATCAGGAGCATCATTTTTATCATTACCACTCTCAGTTTCAGCATCAGAAACAGATATACTATTAGGATCTACAGCAGGTTCAAGTGGTTCCTCAACTATTTTGTGTTTCCTTTTCTTTCTCTTACGAGGATTACCACTACTCTCACCTTGTTGAGAATCCTGCTCAATTCTTTTAGGGTGTCCTTCAGGATATAAAGGATCTTGAGTAGCTATACTGCTCCTAGTTCTAATTCCATAAGCATGTTTATCTCCTGAGGCATTAACTAGCATATCCTTTTGTACCTTAGCAACTTGATCAAGTTGGGTTTGAACCATTTGAAAGTGTTTACAAAGCATTTTAATATCATTAGAAGTTCTTTCCACAATATCTTTCAACTCTTTAATAGCTCTAGAGTTTTCCAATAAATGATTCTGAACTTGTTTATTAAAATTACCTTGCTTAGCAATAAAAATGTCAAGTTCCTCTAAACAATGATCAGGAGGCTTACCATAAGTAATATCACCTTCATCAAAGTGTTGGAGAGAGTGTACCTCAACAGTAGATGAGTGGGGAATTGGCTTACATAATTCTTCTATAGGAGGTAGATTCTTCACATCTTCAGCTCTAATACCTTTCCCCCTTAGACATTTCTTAGCTGCCTTCATCACTTCATCATTTAATGCAATAACTCCTCTCTTCTTTGGTGTTGGTGTTGAAACTGGTTTAGGCACAACTGGTCCAGGAGTAATAGTCTCAGGTGTATTCAGCTCAGTTGAAGTCCAATCATCATAATTCTTTCTTATTTTAGCCATTAATTCTTCAGCATCTGTAGGAGTTCTTTTCCTGAAAACACAATCAGCAAAGCTATCTAGGTATGTCCTAGAATCATCAGTTAGTCCATTATAATAAATATCAAGAAGCTCATTCTTAGGTAATGGACATCCAGGATGTGCATGAATCAAGGCACGGAACCTTGTCCATGACTCAAGCAATTTCTCTTCTTCTCCCTGTTTAAAATCAAAAAGTCTTTGAAAAGCAGCATGTCTAGCGCTGGGAGGAAATATTTCTGGAAGAAAGAAGCAATCAAACAATCTGGGCTATCAATGGAACCGGGAGGTAATCTATGAAACCGAGCCCTAGCTTCTCCTTTTAGTGAAAAAGGGAAGATCTTAGTAACAAAATACTTGCGCATCTTAAAATCATCAGAGAATAAAGCACTTATAGTAGAAAGCTCATTCATATGAGCCACATCACTCTCATTTTCAGTCCCACAGAAAAGTTCTTTCTCAATAATATCTAAATAAGATAAATCAAGATAGAAATCATAATCTTTATGTAAGATCCCTCCCTTTTAAAGGTAAGGATCCCTGTGATTGCAATGCTAGTCCCTGGATCAATGCTAGCATCCACAGTTTAAGATGAAGTACACAGAAACAAAGGTCATTATTACATATCATTCCAGAGACAAACATAGTCTTTTACAACTCCATGGCCACATGCCTAATATAAGAGTTCAAATATAGAATAAGATAAATAAGTCTTCATCTTCATGTGCCACAGGCAAGCATGTTGAGTGTAGACTCATAACCCCTAATCATCATCAGAGTAACCTGCAACATCACAAGTTACAGCCACAGTGGGTCAATACATTGGAATGGTATTGGAAAGTGATACCTTAGTAAATTATTAGCATCTAGTTACTACATGAATTTGGCTAAGTGTAGCTTAGGCTTGCTTTGCTCAAAATAGGTTTTACCTATTATTTGGAAACACTAAGTTTTTCTTTGACAAAACTTTTTCCCAAGGAAACACCATTAGAAATTGGTGAACCTTCACCCTTGTTCAACCACAAGTTTTACTTAGAAAATTGGGATGAGGAGATTCTTGATAGCTTCCATGTCTTGATGCTCAAGTTGTCCAATACCAGGGACATGGCTAAGTACTTAGATTCTTCCATCTGCAGAGGTTGTGCACTTTCCCCACAAGACTTGATTTTCACCAAGACAGGACCTTTCAGAAGCCTTCCCTTAGACCAAATGTACGCGTTCCAACCTATCATCCCACTACCACCAACTCTCCAAATGGCTAAGTTATTGCAACCTATATGATCCAGGCAGAGCCCATAATGCCATGTGGCTGCACTAGAAGCTTCTTAACATTTGGCATCTCAAATCCCTTTGTTCCTGGGTGGCTTTCCACAAGTGAGATACACAAGGTAAACCATAGAAATGGGCCTTGTGTAACCACTCAACACAAACCAATATTTCCATTCCACCCAGGTATTTTATTCACTTAGTTGTTTTATTAAGCAAAACATAAGTCCAAAGACTTAGAAATATTTCTCATAGCATGATTATATAATCCACCCTTGGTTGCTACTAGCTAGGCTAAGCATGGCAATAGCAAGTATCCTAACTTAAAGGAAATTCTAGCATTGCTACAACTACTAGGATTTCCCAAGCATAGCATATAGATACTTAGCAAAATAATCATGCAAGTCCTATACAAAATATTTCTAATGCATAGGTATAAAATATTGGGAAAAAAACATGTAGCACCACTTGCCTTGGTAGTTTTGGGAGTTGCAACAATCTTCACAACCACAATCACTATTAGCACCAAAATCTACATATAAAATAATGGCACCAAAATGACATAACAAAATATACAAACAAAAATATATGAATGCATGCAAAATGCCATGTGATGATTTTCTACACCAAACAAGACAAGTAAACAATACTGAATCATAAACAAGACCAATATACTCAAAATAAACTTTATTTGATCTTTAAATCATTTTTCAAATAATTTCTATACTCAAATTAAGCATACAAATGTCTCTACAAAAATAACCATTTTTACAGAGGCAAAACATTAAACACATTGCATAAACAGATAGAATTCTTTCTCCTGATTCCAATGATATAAAATTTGTAAAATTTGAACGTGTGGATCAAAAGTTATGAATTTTACAAGTTTGAAACTCTAATAGATCTAATTCAGATTTTAAAACAGAGAACTAGCCACGCGGCCTCGATTGGCGATACGTTTCAAGACCTTGGATCACACTCATGGCCGTTAGATCTAACTTAACACATACGGCCAGATCTGCCGTGCACCGTTCTGAGATCTAATTCTAATCGCTGGATCTAGATCCTCATTTCTGGATCAAGCGACCACAGATGGGCGGCGTCTGGCGATCTGCGACCTGGCTCTGTCAGAGAGGTTGTCGGCGATTCAGATCGCGTGGGGAGGAGTGGAGGTGCTTACCGTGTTCGCGGGACTGCCGTGAAGCTCAAGGTGGTCGAGGGAGAGACAGGGGCGCTCGGACTCGGCTGCTATTGCTCGTCGGAGTGAAGCCTGTCGTCGGGCAAGCTCTGGCGTCGACGGGGACGAGGTTGTGGTGCGCGCTAAGACAAACCAGAGGTGCCGTTAGATGCGCACAAGCCTGGCGAACAAGTGAGTATGCAGAAGAGAGGAAGGGGTGGTCGGGAACTACCAGTGGGTGTCGTCGGAGTTGCGCTGAGCTTCGGTTGCTTCTAGAGGTGGACGATGACGATGCTCTAGGACGATACAGAGAAAAATAAGGGCATGAGAAGATGCGCAAGTACACACTGATCAAGCTCGTATGAATCAGAGACAGGGGCGGTCGATGCTTACCGGAATCGCACGCCGGAGACGCTCGGTGTCGCGGTGGTGCAAGTGGAATCGTGGGCAGCCTGGTGGCGGAGAAGTGGTGTTGCGTGAGGGGAAATGGTCGTCGAGGGGTGGGGGTTAAATAGCCGGAGCGGGGGCGAGAATTACTCCCTGCATCAATGGGATTTAAGCGTGGCAGTGAGTGCGGCGAGGTAACGACGAGCAGTGACTGCGCGCGTGATTTTGGGGAAGAAGAAGGTGACGTGGAGAGGGGCCACCAGTCAGCGATGGTGTGGGTTGGTTCGGTGCGGGTGAGAGAAGAAGAAGAGGGGGAGTGGCCCGGGTGGGCTTTTGGGGGATCGGTTACAGGCTAGATTAGGGCGTACCCTTTTCTAATTCTTTTCTCTTTTTCCATTTTCTGTTTGATTTTCCAGGAATCAAATTCAAATGTTTTCAAATGTGTTTGATTTCAAACTTGTTCTGGACTTTTGTAAAAGCAAACCTGCACATTTTTTAGTACAAGACTATGTTGTCTCACCAAACTTGCTTGGTTCCATTGGGGTTTTAAAAATAAAACAGTGTCTTAGCATAAGATTTGATAAAGATATCAAAATGGTTTTAAACTATATTTTCTTTTGGAAATTTTTGTCCAAGCTTTGGAACTCAACCAAACCAACTTATGAATAAACAAACCTTGGTTTGAAACAAGTATTCTCTCACTAGAGAGTAGCATTGGATCAATGCTTGTCTACATAAAATAATATCACTCAATACTTCTGTTTCTTTGAAATGACTTTGAAAATGATCCCTAAATGATTATGCATGCATGGATGATATGCAATCTTTGAAAACATGATTTTAGGGATGTTACACTTTATCTTTAATATCTATGGGAGAAGTGGCAAACTTAGGATCAGAGGAAAACTTAGGCATAATAGTACGTCTAGCAAGGAGACTCTTCATAGCACTAGTACCATGTGTGTTTCTGCACTCTTCAACAAAATCATCAGTGAACTCAATGTAACCATCATTAATATCATAACTCTCACTAGACTCAGATGAGCTAACAGGTGTAACAGTGTCTTGACTAGGAGTTTCGGTATTTCCTAGACTAGCCATAGTAGCATCTAGAAAAGGACCTAATGAACCACTTGCATCAAGCACAGTAGAAGTAACATCATGAGTATCAAAAGCAGTTTCAGTCTTAGCAGTAGTAGCAGTGTGTGTAGCATGTGTATGTGGTGGTGGTGTGACAAGCTTACTTATAACAGACGATAAATCAAGAGCCGCAGAGGTGTTTAGGACCATACCTCTTCTTGTAGTGGATGGTAAAATAGGGAATTTTCCATCACGAGACTTCCCCATGATGAAAGGAGTAGCAGTGAACAATAGTAGATCCAAATGAACTTACAAATAAAGCTATGCTCCCCGACGCCAGAAAATAGTCTTGATGACCCACAAGTATAGGGGATCGCAACAGTCTTTGCGGGTAGTATTACCCAATTTATTGATTCGATACAAGGGGAGCCAAAGAATACTTGCAAGCCTTAACAACTGAGTTGTCAGTTCAGCTGCACCTGGAAATAGTTCTTGCTCAAAGAAGTTTATCAGTAGCAATAGTTTGGTAGTAGTAACAGGAAAGCAACAGCAGCAGTGAAACAGTAGCAGTAGTAACAATAACAGTAAAAAGTGGGATTCGAGTGCGGTAGGCATAGTGATGGATGGACGGGCGTTGCATGGACGAGTCTAAACATGTAACTTCAAGATCTAGGGCATTGCAGATAAATGATAACAATCATCCAAGTACTAAACAATCCTAGGCATGTGCTCCAAATATAGTCATACGTGCTCGCAGTGAGAACTTGCACAACATCTTCTGTCCAGCCAGCCCGTGGCAGCGTGGCCTCTAGGGAACTACTGGCAATTAAGGTGCTCCTTTTAATAGAGCACCGGAGCAAAGCATTAACACTCCATGAACACATGTGATCCTCACACCATAGCCATCCCTCCAGTTGTCCCAATTATTGTCACTTTGGGGCCTTTGGATCCAGACAATGATATGTGTACACAACTTGCAGATAAGATCACAAAAAATACTATCATAATGATTCAATAATAATTTCAGATCTGGTATCATGGCACTCGGGCCCTAGTGACAAGCATTAAGCACAACAAGTTGCAACAAAGTCAAATAGCATTAATAGAGATACTAGGCACTATGCCCTAACAATCTTATTCGATTACATGATAGAACTCATCCAATCTCTACCATCCCCAAACCTACAACGGGGGATTACTCACTCATGGATGAGGGAAACGTCGGTGGTTGATGGAGATGCATTGATGATGACGATGGCGATGTTCCTCTCCAAATTCCCCGTCCCGGCAGGGTGCCAGAACGGAGTTTCTGGATCCGAATCTTGGTTTCTGGTGGCAGCGGTGTGGCGGAACTCTTTCTGGAAAACTATCGAACCCCCCTCAGTTTTTAGGTCGAAAGGCAACTTATAGGCGCAGAGGGTGGCCGAGGGGGTGCCTAGGGTGCTTGCACCCCTAGGCGCGGCCAGTGGTGGGCCCGCGCCTGGCATGGGTATGGGCCCCCTAGGCTCCTTCTCCGTATTGTCTTTTGGCTCCGTGGATCTTCTGGTGAAATATAATTTTTGGCATATTTTGCTGGATTTTTCCTCATAGTTCATTTTCTACACAAAAACAAGACACCAAGGCAATTCTGCTGAAAACAACATCAGTTAGTTGTATCCAAATTACACAGGTTTAGAGAAGAAACAATAACAAAGTGTTCGAGAAAGTAGATACATTTTAGACGTATCAATCCCCGCAAACACAACATGCATGACTACAAATAGATGAGATCTTGATCATGAATGGAGATCACAAGATCTAGACATGAAAGCACAAGGAGGAGATACAACCATCTAGCTACTACATGGACTCTAGTCCAAGGTGGAACTACTCACGCTTCATACCAGAGGCTGGCATGATGAAGAAGAAGGCCACCGGGATGATCTCCCCTCCGGCAGGGTGCCGAGAAGAGCTTCATATCCCCCTGATTTAGGGACGATGGTGGGGGCGGCTACAGACGGTTTCGTGAAATATTGATCGGGTGTTTAGGGTTTTGGCATGGGGGTCTTTATATGCGAAGAGGCGAGGTAGGGGGGCCACCAGGGCGACTGCACCCCCTAGGCGCGCTTAGCCCTAGGCCACGCCGCCAAGGGGTGTGGCCCCCAGGTGAGTCTCCTCCGTCCCGTACTCTGGCTTCGTGTTGCCCACGGTAAAATATTGACTTTGGCTTTTGTCCCGTCCAATTTCGAGAATATTGATTTTCTGCCTTTCTGAAACCAAAAACAGAAGAAAACAGGCAACTGGCACTGTGACAACTTGTTAATAGGTTAGTACCAGAAAACATATAAAAACACCTCAAAGTGTGGACAAAGCAAAACAAACAAGATACTAAACAAGCATGGAACATCAAAAATTATAGATATGTTTCCAACGTATCACTACACTTCATCCAAATGCTGGAGCACGTTTTTTCCAAGAGATTCTTCTTTTGCCCCACTATCTCCAAAATTCTTCTCATGGGGAACAACAATGTACTGATCCAATAACTAATGTTATTACTAATCCTGGTCTGCCTAGTGTTTTTCGTTGCAATCACAAGATCTAGAAAGAAATTCGGTGCAAATCCCTCAAGGAACGGAGCCAAACAATGATCAGGATTTTTCTGCGCCACACAGCGATCGCACGGATCCCAAAGATGACCTGCCAGCGATCTCCGACGCGTCCGCCTCGGGATCAGCCTCCGAGGAATCTCCCGCGGGATCCTCACCCGCGGCCCGCGGCTGGGCCCAGTCGCCCTCCCGCCACACGCGCGAAGACGCGTCATCCGGCGCCTCGTCTCCCGAAGCAGTGTCGCGCATCGCGACGCCCGACAGCGACCCCACTCGGCCTGGCCGCCCCGTACGCGGTCTGCCGACCCGGTGGCCCTCCCGCCAGCACACCAGGATCGGTCGGCCTGGTCCTCCTATCGTGTCTTCTCCCGCGCGAGATGGGTCGGCCGTACGACCTGGGGATCTTGGCGCTGATTCCCGTATGATTCAGGGGGATCTTCTGTGCCAGGCAAATCTGCACGTGAATCTGCACCAGCACAGCATCGGACACGATCTACTACTGGTAAAATAGCTCCGAAAATTTATACTGATGGAATAGTGTGCTATGTACTGTCTGTCTCTAGTGAACCTGATAATTTGCAAGTAGCTCTTAAAAATGAAAACTGGAAAGATGATGAGTATAAGGCTTTGGTACAAAATAAGACCTGGCGCTTAGTTCCATATAAGCATGGCATAAATCTCATAGATTGTAAATGGGTATATAAAATCAAAAGGAGAGCTGATGGTACTATTGATAGATACAAAGCTAGATTAGTGGC
Organism: Avena insularis; assembly: GCA_023614405.1. Classification (NCBI taxonomy): domain Eukaryota; kingdom Viridiplantae; phylum Streptophyta; class Magnoliopsida; order Poales; family Poaceae; genus Avena; species Avena insularis. The sequence goes on from CM042697.1 coordinate 62,824,757, forward strand.
AAAAGGTTTTAAGCAAAGATATGGCATAGATTACGAGGATACTTTTAGTCCTGTAGTTAAAGCTGCTACTATAAGACTTGTTCTAGCTATTTCTGTTTCTAGAGGATGGAGCTTAAGACAGTTAGATGTGAAGAACGTGTTTCTACATGATGTTCTGGAAGAGGAAGTGTATATGAAACAGCCACCTGGATATGAAGATCCTAATACACCATATCATGTGTGCAAGTTAGACAAGTCACTCTATGGACTCAAACAAGCACCAAGAGCATGGTTTGCCAAGTTAAGCTCTAAGCTTCAAGAGTTTGGTTTCCTCCCTTCAAAAGCTGATACATCATTGTTTATTTATAACAAGTCGTGTTAGTTTATGTTGATGATATCATTGTCACTAGTTCCTCCAACAAAGCTATTTCTGCACTTCTGAAAGATTTGAGTGCATCTTTTGCATTAAAGGATCTAGGTGATTTGCATTATTTCTTGGGAATTGAAATTAAGAAAATCCATGACAATATTGTGCTAACCCAAGAGAAATATGCCTTGGATTTGTTGTCCAGAGTTGGTATAAAAAATGCCAAGATTGCGTCAACTCCCTTGTCATCCTCAGAAAAATTGTCAGCTGTTGAAGGGAGTGCTCTTGGTTCAGAAGATAGTACAAACTACAGAAGCATTGTAGGTGCACTTCAGTACTTGACTCTCACAAGACCAGATATAGCTTTTTATGTGAACAAGGTATGTCAGTTTTTATATGCACCCACTACAGTTCATTGGACTGCAGTCAAAAGAATATTGAGGTATATAAAGGGAACCACAAGTCTTGGTTTGACTTTTCGAAAATCCTCCTCCACCTTAGTAAGTGCCTTCTCAGATGCTGATTGGGCAGGATGTGTGGATGATAGAAAATCTACAGAAGGATTTGCAGTTTATTTTCATCCTAACCATATTTCTTGGAGTGCTAGAAAATAGACAACTGTATCAAGATCAGTACAGAAGCAAAATATAAAGCTCTAGCAAATGCTACAGCAGAAATAATCTGGTTGGAATCTCTATTGGGAGAACTTGAAATTAAAAGGAACCAAGTATCATATCTTTGGTGTGATAATATGGGAGCAACTTATTTATCTGCTAATCCTATTTTTCATTCAAGGACAAAATACATTGAAATTGATTTTCATTTTGTGAGAGAAAGAGTTGCTAACAAGTTACTTGAGATTCATTTCATTTCTTCTCAAGACAAAGTGGCAGATGGTTTTACAAAGGCATTACCTACTCGACAACTTGAAGAATTCAAGCACAATCTTAATCTTCAAGAAGGCTGAGATTGAGGAGGGGTGTTAGGAATATTTGTTAGCGTATGTGGCCTGTCACATACGCATAGTCTAGAAGGAATAAGTTGTTTAGTTTGTAAAGATCTCACCGGTCAAATAGGATAGAGATCAATCTCCAATCTTGGAGTCCAAGTTATAATACAAATTTATACTTATCCTGCCGTGTCTTGGCATATATTAACACGTAACGAGCCCGAGACAAAGCGTATCGTTCCACCTAGAAACATCGTAGGTGCCGCTCGTCACCCTACCAGTAAGGATCACGACTGTACGTCGTATGCAAGCTATATTGTCTAGTGTGAAAATAAATAGTACCACGTAATAGTTTGTTAACTCAAGGCAAATCGATAATTGGACCAGTGCTTACGCAACATCCAGTTGTTCCCCAAAGGAAAATTAAGTCCCAAAGGAAAATGGCAACTTGGAAAGTCATGGTCAGATACGAATTAATATCTAATAATATATCTTGTAAAAATAATCCTTCACGTCATGTGCGGTAGCCCGTAGCTGGCTACTATTTATGTGGTTCAGACTTGGGACTCAAGCAAATCGAGTACTCCCTCCTCTCAAAAGGATATCATAGATTTGTCTAGATAGATTTATATTAACAATATTTAGTACTATATGGACACATCCGGATTTTAACTACTATAGCCGAAGAGATCGAGGCGGCTATCGCCGTCATGCAAGACCCGGATCTCGCCGAGGATCCTGTCAACCTGTTCTTCTGGAGGCAGATCTTTGCCAACAGGCATCTCTAGGATCTCGTCCGACACGAGGGACCGCCACCGCCGTGTCACAATGCGGCTTTTCGCCGCCGTTGGTGGAGCTTTCCAGGACAAACTCTCGCTGCTGTCATGGAGCACAACCAGGCCGGCAGTTATCCCTGCCTCGGCCTGTAAAAGCGGTGTCCGTCGTCGACCAGGGCGGCGGCGGCCTTTTCCTAGTTAAATTCGATGTAATATGTGCGTTTTTGCCCTAATTAATAAAATATGCCTATATTCGCCCAAATTTTGCCGTGTTTAACTGAATTTCGCCGAACGTGGAATCTCGGCATGGGAACGTGAGTGGAAAACTCGGTGTATCCAGACTAAAAACGAGTTTCGTCCGACTAAAAATAGTTTAGATTTTGGACTGGATTCGTCCAACGCATCCACTTCCCAAATGGCGAATGTCCAGCTTTCTGACCGACCGCGACGTACGCTGAGACACACATGCTAAATCCTGCCCGAACCCCCCAAGGATTTGCTTTGGTCCCCTACGTGCACGTTCTGGCTCACGTTTCTACGTGGATTATCTGATTATTAAACAAATAGAAGACCCTGCAGCCTGAAGGTCATATAGACAGCTTATAGCTTGGAGTTTTGGCAGGCCAAAGGATATTCTTTCTCTTCTGGACCACTGTACCTGTGATTCGCGCTCTCGTGTTGGGTTGTACCTTGTCTCTCCCTCTCTCCTCGAACAAGCATATTCTTTCACTCTGTTCGTAACGTTCCAATTAGACAATAGTCACCGTTCAAAAAAAAAATAGACAAAAAAGTTGGTTTCCTCTAGTGAACAATTCTCACGCGCCATTTGGCCCATTTCTAGCAGCCCGAAAAGCTAATTCTAGGGCGTCAAGGTGCACTAATAGAAAACAGACCTTTACGTTCAGGCCATTAGTCCCGGCTGTGTCTGGGGCCGGGACTAATGACCCTCGCCGGAGGATCCGTGTCACCCAGAACCATAGGTCCTGACCCGTTAGACCCTATTAGTTCCGGTCTGAGACACAAACCGGGATTAAAGGGTCCTGGCCCTGTCGCTCGCTATGGACACCCCCTTTACTCCCGGATTGTATCTTCAACCGGAAATAGTGGTCTGGTCCTATATATATGCACAGCCCCCTTCTTCTCTCAACTGTTTTTTTCCTGGTGGGAGAGAGTGTTGTTGTGCTATTTTTTTCTTGTTCATACATATGCACTAGAGGTGTTCGGTGAAATATCCATTAGAGCGATGCGAGTTTAGGTCACACAAGACAGACATGATATGAGATGCCCGAGCCACACTTCAGTTTTCTCATCTTTGTTTCCAAGTGTAATAAAAGGTTAGCAACTATTTTCTCGTTTAGACCGTGTGGTACTAATTTTAGCATAATGATTGTGTTTGACTTATATTTGTATGATACAGCCATCCATGGATGTATGGTGACCGACGCTCTGCCGCTTTCAGAGAAGGCGTGTGTTCTTTTGGAGTTGTGGCCGAGGAGAACAAGCGGCGGGATGGTATTATGTGTTGTTCATGTGTTGATTGTAGGAATGAGAAGGCTCACACTTCCGCAAGAGTCATTCAAAGCCACCTGCTTCGGTCTGGTTTTATGTCCGGCTATAATGTTTGGACCAAACACGAAGAAAGAGGGGTTGTGATGAAAGACGGCGATGAAGAAGAGAACGATGTTGACAACTACCGATCTATGTTCCCAAATACGCTGATACCGCAATGGAAGACAATAAATAATAAGGAGGTGAAGAAAGAGAACCAGACCGGCCCGCTGATGATCTTGGTCGGGTCATTTCTGATGCAAAGCGAGACTGTGACACAGAAAATAAGAGGTTGCAGTTTGAGCAGATGTTACTGACATGGATATGCCCTACGGGTACCCGATGTTAGCCTACCTGGTCCAGCCCGACGAAAGGCCCACTCGACGACCTGCCATGGTCCATGACGCCTATGACGGTTCGGCTGATATGAATCCCATTGGACACAGACTCCCAGCGCGCAAGACAAGAAAATCTCAAGACTAGAGTTTGAATACAACTTGTAACCAACTCGTATCGGTACCTAAGACCTAGCCTCCCCATATATAAAGGCTAGGAGGGTCCAACGAGGAGGGCACGCACGCAATAGACAGATCTACAGATCCAGGCCAATCTTTTTTCCACCGCATACACACCTTCACGCCAGGTTACATCTGCGCATCCCTGTAACTTTTGGTTCCGCCGTAATCAAGAGCAGACAAGTAGGAGTAGGGTTTTCCCTCCGGAGGCCTAAACCTGGGTAAATCTTGTGTCCCCTGGTTCCTTGTCTGTTAACCGTTCCGCGATCTCGAGCACCCTTATCTTCTCCAAAACCCAAGCTCATAACAATGGGCATTGACGAGAATGATCCTCGTCAATTGGCGCCGTCTGTGGGAATCGGGGGTGATTGTGCGATCGTGACGGTCCCGACCAAAGCGATCTACAACTCCTCGGCGACGGAGAGCCATCTCCTCTTTGATGCTTTCGACTTCACCGCCCACTCGCCAGCCAACATGAAGGACTTCGAGCCCGTAGGCGACGGGCTCGAGATCCTATTCGGGAGCTTCTGTTTCCAGGTGGGACAGACCGGCACTCTCCGCCTCCCAGAGCGGGTGCCACCGCCATCGATCAGGCCCGCCTCGTGGGCCCCGCATCCCAGCGTGCTACGCACGTTAGCATCGACAGATGAGTCATACGATAGCAGCAGCTGCAACTCAGATCTGTGCGACCCCCCGTCGGATGAAGGAACCTACGGTTCTGGATCCGAAAGCTGCGGCAGCGGTGATCCAATCCGCGGACGCTACCAATGCGTCGTGGTCATCCAAAGCGACGTGGAGCAAAATCCACCTGGTTCGGGTGCACACGTACCGCCACGCAACCCACAGGGTAGAAACGGCAAAAACAGGAGGCAACCATCCCCCCGCCCAACGAGAACGATCCTCGTCAATTGGCGCCGACCGTGGGGATCGGGGGCGCTGATTGTGCGGTCGTGACGGTCCCATCACATGCAATCTACGACTCATCCATGGAGAAAAGCTATGCCCGAAATCAAGATCCCAGCGGGATCCCTCGCCGCCACCAATCAGATCGCATCTGGCTCGGAATCTCTTCGGCGTCGAGATCTACATCGGAGCCCGGTGTCTAGACTGCTCACGACGTGCAAGTTTATACGTCATATTAACACGAAAGATCGATTGATCAGCGATATACCAGTTGTTCTCTGATTCGGTGGTAACAGTAATTTCCCCTGTTTGATGTATAGCCCGATCAGGAGCAACCTCATGTTCAACCAACAGCGCTACCGACACGTACGGAAATCCAGCGTGGACCAAGTTCCGATGACGAGAGAAGTTTGTACAAGGATAGCTACACGTCAGATTGATGAGCAGCCATGCAAAGACTTACTCCCTCCGACATGTCTATCACAAAAACATGTCTAGATACATTCAAATTGAAGTCAAATGGGTCGGAGGGAGTACTTCCATCAGGATCGATCGGTGGAAAAGCACCACGTGCAGAATCATGCCACCAGAGCGAAAAGGAGCAATATCATTGGAGTCAACTACCAAGAAAATTAATGTACCGATGTGTACGGAGGACCTGCCGAAAATCAAATTATGGTCCGTGCTACGTCGATGACATCCCCGTACGCGGCTACCAACAACACCATAAAAAGATGGATTCCGGATGCTTGTGGGCTTGTGGCGCCGACCTCTCACGGCGCATCTAGCAAATTGTCGGATCGCCGTGTTTGATCAGAATTTACAGTCAAGAGGAGAAGATCCGAGCATCAAGATTGTGCAACGTCGACTCCCTTCCATCGGTAACCCGCTATGGTCTTTTACTCTGGCGATCCGCCATGTCTTTGACCCCGACGACCTGCTGCACTCTTCAAATACGTCTACCTTCTGTGATCTTCGATTACGGCAAACTGTTGTCTCCATCGGCCTTGGCGACCCTCTGTCGTGTTGACTTCGGTCTGCCGCATCATCTCTCAGATGCCGCCTCGACCACACCAACTCCACGCTCGGGAGCTGCGCCCACTTGTCCACACGACTCACGACCATCGACCTGTTGCTGTTTTTGACTGCGACGACCCGATGCAATCTTCGATTGGGGCGACCGGTCGCATCGGCTTCAGCGACCGTGAATCGGGGGCTCCTTCGACCCGCCGTGATCTTCGGCTTCAACGACTCGGGGCCTTGGGGGCTCCCTCCGCTTCGACAACCAGCCACGGCCTTCGGCTCTAGCAACACGTTGCATTCTTCGAATGCGATGACCCACTGCATTGTTCAGATGCGACGACCCAGTGTGGTCTGCGATTGCGACAATCTTCGGATGCGAAACTTGCTGCCGCCATCGACCCCAGGAATCCGTCGCTGCTACGAGTGTGGTCTGCTATGACGACCTAGTGTGGTCTGCGACCGCGGGAACGACCTCAAGAGGGGCTAGGGAGGGGCGCCATGGAGGATCAGGTTTAGGTAGTGGCGGTCGGCGTCGGTGGTGGCGGCCAGCGGCAGCGATGCGATATAGAGAGGAGGGAGTCGCGAGGCAGGGGCCAGCGGGTCTGCGAATGGGGAACCGAGCGATACAGAGAGGAAGGAGTCGCGAGGCTGTGGGTTCAGAATCGATCAGGCGGGAAGGGGTATCGGCTCGACGAGCCTAGCAAACGAGCCCGAGCTTTACCGAGCCGAGCTTCGAGCCTGATTTTCACAGTTTTTCAGCACCAAGCCGAGCCCTGGCTCGGCTCGAGTTTTACCGAGCCGCGAGCCGGCTCGGCTCGGCTCGATTCCACCCCTATACAGTACAAAAGTGTCGACTCGATCGGCACCAGAATCTTACTATACAAGCCGACAGGCAAATATTCTTTACAAGATACAAGTACTTTATATTTTTTTATATTTTCTGCAGCTTATAAGGACGTCTACTGCGCCGAGCTATTCAATCAGGTCCTCCAACAGGAGTCGACGAAACAACTGGCTACGCCATAAACTCAAGACCCGAGTCGAATCCCTCCTCGAATGGTTACATCGCCCGATGCTACACAGACGCGACGCTGGCCGCTCACCCGACAAAAGCAACGGCGTCGACTTCATCCGGAGCGTCGAGTCCTTCCGGCTAAACGTCGCACGACTCCGCTATGTTAACTCCTATGCCCTTATGCGTGAGACGCTGACTCGATGCACTTCCGGGTCAGTGGTTTCTTCTCGCATGAGTCTCCACTCGAGTCTGCGACTCGACTAGACACTCGGGGCTACTCCTATCAGGAGCGCTAGTTGACATGGTTATGCCCTACGGGTACCCGATGTTAGACTACCTGGTCCAGCTCAACAGAAGGCCCACTCGATGATCTACCGAGGTCCACGATGCTCATGACGTTTTGGCTGCTCTGAAGCCCATATGGACACGGAGTCTCAAGCGCACAAGACAAGGACACCTCAAGACTAGAGTTTGAATACAACTTGTAACCAACTCGTATCGGTACCTGAGACCTAGCCTCCCCATATATAAAGGCTAGGACGGTCCAACGAGAAGGGCATGACCTACAGACGCCATAACCCCCCAATAGATAGATCTACGATCTCCACCTCCATGATAGATCTATAGATCTAGAGCTCTCTCGCACACCACCGCATACACACCTCCACGCCAGATTGCATCTGCGCACCCCTGTAACCTTCGGTTCTGTCGTAATCAAGAGCAGACAAGCAGGAGTAGGGTTTTCCCTCCGGGGGCCTGAACCTGGGTAAACCTTGTGTCCCCGTGTTGCTTGATTGCTAACCGTTCCACGATCTCCAGCATCTCCATCTTCTCCAAAACCCAAGTCCATAACAATAGACATTGATGAGATCAAACCTCGTCAATTGGCGCCGTCTGTGGGAAATTGGGGACGCTGATTGTGCGATCGTGACGGTTCCATCACCAGTGATCTACGATTCGCCTATTTTCGAGAAACAGATCTACTGCGACTCCCACGCGTCATCGTCCAGACTGGATCCCTCATCATCAAAAACAATCAGATTGCATCTGAAAAATCGACTCGCCAGCGATCAAGCATGGCTGAACAGCATAGAGGAAAAGATATCTGTCAGCCCGAACCTGAAGCGCGAGTGACCAGGATATCCTCGCGAGACGTGCCATTTGGCTGCTCTTTCACGTGAAGGCAATAAAGTGCATGATTCGCTTGGCATGCTACTCAAAAATTAAATCCCAAGGAGCTGTCCTATGCGGCACGGGGGCATTAGCTGTTTCAATCACCACATCATGCATGTGCGGGTGGATCTTACGTGTCCCAAGTTAAAGAAAAAGGGAAGGAGATTTTCCATACGTCATTGAAGCAAAGGAAAAGAAAAAGATACTTCGATGGCGATCAGAAATAAAATATATCGGTGCAAACGGATACGGAAACCATGAAGACGATCAGTTTCACCATGTTGAATTCGCGTCTGCAGCGTCGACTCCTCCATACAAAAATCCGGCGATCCGCTTCAGTTTTCGACTGACTCAGCTATGGCGCTGACTTCGCGTGCCGTGCGACTCGCCGTCGCGTCGCCGCATCAACTCCAATCCGTCACATCGACTACTTTCGCTACGCACGACTTCGACTACACGTCCGCCGTTGGCTCCGTCAACCACGTTGACTCTACAAATCGGGTGTTGCGCCGACTCTGCCGTGCGACCCGTGGAGGCCTTCGGCTGCGGTGACCCGACGCATCCTTCGGATGCAGCGACCTGAAGCTCCGACTCTGCCGCGCGACCCTCCGAGTCTTCGACTCTCGCGACTCGTTGTGGTCTTCAGCTCAGGTGACTCAGGGTTCCTTTGAGTCCGATGACCCACTGAATCTTCGGCATCGGCGACCCGCTACAATCTTCAACTGCGGTAACCCACCACAATCTTCGGCTCCAACGACTCGGGGGCTCGGAGGCTCCCTTCGCTTCGGTGACCTGTCGTGGTCTTCGACTTCGACGACCCGCCACAGTCTTTGGATGCGGCGACCCACCATGTCTTTCAACTAAGGTGACCCGCCACATCCTTCTACTTCGACGACTCGCCATCATGCCGACCCGTCGCATCGATTACGTTCTCCACGTGACTCGTTATAGCATCAACTTCGTCCACGGCAACTACCAACAAAGCTAAGTTCTCTACTCAGAGTTGATTTTCTTTCTTACTTTAACTCGCACTCGAAACACTCGCGGGTTGCGCCTTCTTCGAGTAACCTAATGTGCCATCGGCTCCACGCACTCGAGCACCTCGAACGCGACAGCCCGAGTAGCTGATTCTTCCTGATCGTCGAATCCTTGAACTCCGAGTGCCTCGGCAAGGTACTGAGACTAAGGGTAATCAGGCTAACGAAAAGGCCTAGCATACAGTGCAAAAGTGTCGACTCGATCGGCACCAGAATCTTACTATACAAGCCGAAAGGCAAATATTCCTTACAAGATACAAGTACTTCACAATTATTCATGTTTTCTGCTGCTTACAAAGATGCTGACTGTGCCGAGCTATTCTATCTAGTCCTCCAACAGGAGTCGACGAAATAACTGGCTACGCCATAAACTCAAGACCTGAGTCGAGTCCCTCCTCGGATGGTTGCATTGCTTGATGCTACAAAGGCACAGCGCTGGTCGCACACCCGACAGAAGCAACGGCGTCGACTTCATCCGCAACGTCGAGTCCTTCCAGCTAAACGCCGCACGACTCTGCCACATCAACTCTGACTGCATCATTGATTCTTGGCTCCTTATGCATGCGACGCTGACTCGATGCACTTTCGGGTCAGTGGTTTCTCCTCGCATGAGTCTCCACTCGAGTCTGCGACTCGACTAGACACTCGGGGGCTACTCCTATCAGGAGCGCTGGTCGCGCACCCGATGTACTTCCGGATCAGCGGTACGCCCACGAGATTTTCGGCTACAACTACATGATACAAGACTCGAGTCTCTGCCCGAGTCTACGACTCCGCCAGACACTCGGGGGCTACTCCTATCAGGAGCGCTGACGCGCACCCGAAGCATGAATAGCGTACTACGCCAATGACTTATTCTTCGAGTCCTACGTCGAGTCTACGACTCTACTAAGGACTCGGGGGCTACTCCCATAGGGAGGATGGATTCAAGCATCCGAAAAATTTGTGTCCTACGGACCTGAAGCCAAACAACGGCCGAATTAAAGTCTCTGCTCGAGTATACGACTCGAACAGACACTCGGGGGCTACTCCCATAGGGAGCGCTGGTCGCGCACCCTATAAATTCTTCGACTGCGATCCTTCGGATCAGCATGCAAAAACTTTTAACAACTCGCCCCGATCAACGCTAAGTGAGTAACATCCTCCTTGGCCACCCGAAACACCTCCGCGGTGATAAAATTTTGGATGTTGTGTCTGCGACGCAAAGATAAGACCTACAGATACCATCTGATGGCCTGGCAACGCACACGACTGCGCTCTGCTAGTAATAATCCGTGCCAGCAGGCGCGATGAAAATCCTGACGGACGCGTTGGGTACATCATTTGAAAATTACTGGAATTCTACTCCTGTAAGTCCTCAACGACCTGAGTTGAATTACGCCAGCATTTGTTCCAGGTTCGAGTCGAGGGACTCGAATCTGAAGAAGATCGTGTTGTTTTGTCCTAAGACAGTTAACTGGCCCCGATCCGTCGGGAGAGTCAGGCACACGCATCAACAATCCCTACACACTCAAATCATTCTTTGATGAACAAAAACAACTGCACCCGAAAGATTGAAGAGTCCTCAGCCGAATCTACAATTCGACTGAACACTCGGGGGCTACTGACATGGTTATGCCCTATGGGTACCCGATGTTAGCTTACCTGGTCTAGCTCAACAGAAGGCCCACTCGACGATCTACCGAGGTCCACGATGCTCATGACGTATCGGCTGCTATGAAGCCCATATGGACACGGAGTCTCAAGCGCACAAGACAAGGACACTTTAAGACTAGAGTTTGAATACAACTTGTAACCAACTCGTATCGGTACCTGATACCTAGCCTCCCCATATATAAAGGCTAGGAGGATCCAACAAGGAGGGCACGACCTACAGACACCATAACCCCCCAATAGATAGATCTACGATCTCCACCTCCATGATAGATCTATAGATCTAGATCTCTCTCGCACACCACCGCATACACACCTCCACGCCAGATTGCATCTGCGCACCCCTGTAACCTTCAGTTCTGCCGTAATCAAGAGCAGACAAGCAGGAGTAGGGTTTTCCCTCCGGGGGCCTGAACCTAGGTAAACCTTGTGTCCCCGTGTTTCTTGTTTGCTAACCGTTCCACGATCTCCAGCATCCCCATCTTCTCCAAAACCCAAGTCCATAACAATGGACATTGATGAGATCAAACCTCGTCACTAGTCGTGCACCCGATGTACTTCCGGGTGAGCGGTACGCCCACGATATTGTCAGCTACAACTACTGTCTGAGACTCAGTCTCTGCCGAGTCTCGACTCCGCCAGAACACTGGGGCTACTAAGCTGGGCTGGTCGCGCACATAGAAGATCTTCGAGTGGCACGCTTCGATTCCTCACTCGAATCAACGACTCGACTGAGGACTCGGGGGCTACTCCCATAGGGAGCGCTGGTCACGCATTCAAACAAATGAAGGCATTCAAGGCATCTACAAGGTCATCCGAAGAACTTCCGGATCACGGTATTGCGCAACCGACGACTATAAGTTTTTGCTTGAGTCTACGACTCAAACAGACACTCGGGGGCTATTCCCATAGGGAGCGCTGGTCGTGCACCCTATAGTCCATTGTGTTGACTATGTCTGTAATGCTGACTCCTTTACAACAACCGAACAAATTCAGCTGACCCGATGAATTTTCGGGTGAAGTGCTTCACACTCGACACAAGTTTCGACTCCGAGATCCAAATGCAAGGTTCAAGACAACTAAGTCTCCACCCGAATCTATGTTTAGGATGGACACTCGGGGTCTACTGACATGGATATGCCCTACGGGTACCCGATGTTAGCCTACCTGGTCCAGCCCGACGGAAAGCCCACTCGACGACATGCCAGGGTCCATGACGCCTATGACGGTTCGACTGATATGAAGCCCATATGGACACGGACTCCCAGCACGCAAGACAAGGAAATATCAAGACTAGAGTTTGAATACAACTTGTAACCAACTCGTATCGATACCTGAGACCTAGCCTCCTCATATATAAAGGCTAGGAGGGTCCAACAAGGAGGGAACGTACGTAATAGACAGATCTATAGATCTAGGCCAATCCTTTTTCCACCGCATACACACCTTCACGCCAGATTACATCTGCGCACCCCTGTAACTTCCGGTTCCGCCGTAATCAAGAGCAGACAAACAGGAGTAGGGTTTTCCCTCCGAGGGCCTGAACCTGGGTAAATCTCGTGTCCCCTGGTTGCTTGTTTGTTAACCGTTCCGCGATCTCCAGCACCCCCATCTTCTCCAAAACCCAAGCTCATAACAATGGGCATTGACGAGAATAAACCTCGTCAGTTATAGGACCACAACAAATTGTTGTACCCAACTTGTGAAGATGGCCAGAAGAAGTTGGGTAGCACACTGGAATTGCTGAAGTGGAAGATAGAGACCGGTGTGACTGACTCGGGATTTGAGAAGTTGCTGGTACTCATGAAGAGGTTGCTTCCAAGAAATAACGAATTGCCCGCCAGTACATACGAAGCAAAGAAGCTCATCTGCCCTCTAGGATTAGATGTGCAGAAGATACATGCGTGCCCTAATGACTGCATTGTCTACCGCGGTGAGAAGTACGAGAATTTGAATAAATGTCCGGTATGCACTGCATTGCGGTATAAGATCAGAAAAGATGACCCTAGTGATGTTGATGGCGAGCCACCCAAGAAGAGGGTTCCTGCCAAGGTGATGTGGTATGCTCCTATAATACCACGATTGAAACGTTTGTTCAGAAACAAAGAGCATGCCAAGTTGTTGCGATGGCACATGGAAGAACGTAAGAAAGACGGGATGTTGAGGCACCCCGCTGATGGTCGACAGTGGAGAAAAATCGAGAGAGACTTCCCGGACTTTGGTGGTGACGCAAGAAACTTATGGTTTGGTCTAAGTACAGATGGCATGAATTCTTTTGGGGAGCAGAGCTGCAGTCACAGCACCTGGCCTGTCACTCTATGTATTTACGACCTTCCTCTTTGGTTGTGCATGAAGAAGAAGTTCATTATGATGCCAGTGCTCATCCAAGGCCTGAAGCAACCCGGCAACGATATTGATGTGTACCTAAGGCCATTAGTTGATGAACTTTTATAGTTGTGGGCTGAACCAGGTTTACGTGTGTGGGATGAGCACAAACAGGAGCCATTCGACCTACGAGCGTTGTTGTTCGTAACCATCAATGATTCCTCTTCTCTTAGTAACATCTCAGGACAGACGAACAAGGGATATAATGCATGCACACACTGTTTAGATGAGACTGAAAGTATATATCTGGATAAATCTAGGAAGAATATGTACCCGTACAATCGTCGTTTTCTTCCGCCCAGACATCCCTTAAGGAAAAAAGGCAAGCATTTCGATGGCGAGGGAGATCACCTGAAGAAGCCTGGCCCCCGTACTGGTGCTGATGTATCTGGTATGGTCAAGGATTTAAATATAATATTTGGAAAGGGTCCCAGAGGACAACCTGTTCCGAAAGACGCCGACGGACGCACACCCATGTGGAAGAAGAAATCTATATTTTGGGAGCTACCCTATTGGGAAGTCCATGAGGTCCGCTCTGCAATCGACGTGATGCACCTGACGAAGAATCTTTGCGTGAATATTCTAGGCTTCTTGGGCTTGTATGGGAAGTCAAAAGATACACCGGAAGCACGAGAGGACCAGCAATGTCATAAAGGACGAGACGACAAGCATCCAGGGCAGTTTCAAGGGTCTGCCAGCTACACTCTTACAAAGGAAGAGAAGGAAATATTTTTAAAGTCCTTTTCAGTATCAAGGTCCCGCCTGGCTTCTCGTCTAACATAAAGGGAATAGTAAATATGAAAGAGAAAAAATTCCAAAACATAAAGTCCCATGACTGCCACGTGCTTATGACGCAATTTCTTCCGGTTGCATTGAGGGGGATTCTACTGGAAAATGTTTGGCTGGCCATTGTGAAGGTATGTGCATTCCTCAATGCAATTTCTCAGAAGGTAATCGATCCAGAAAGTCTATCAGGGTTACAGATTGATGTGGTCCAATGTCTGGTCAGCTTCGAGTTGTTGTACCCTCCATATTTCTTCAATATTATGACGCACCTCCTAGTTCACCTAGTCGAAGAGATTAGAATTCTCGGTCCTGTGTTTCTACACAATATGTTCCCCTTCGAAAGGTTCAAGGGAGTCTTAAATAAATATGTTCATAACCATGCTAGGCCAGAAGGAAGCATCTCCAAGGGCTATGGAGCAGAGGAGGTCATTGAGTTTTGTGTTGACTTTCTTCCTGACCTTAAGCCGATTGGTGTTCCTGAATCTCGGTATGAGGGGAGGCTGACTGGAAAAGGCACACTATGAAGGAAAACAATGGTATGTATGGACATGGATTCTTTCAATAAAGCACACTACACAGTTATACACAATTCCACCTTGGTGGCTCCGTATATCGAGAAACACAAGATTATTGTACGCTCGGAAAACCCGAGGAAGCTTGACTCCTCGATTAAAGCGGAACACGAGGACACTTTCGACAGTTGGTTGCAGAAACATATCATGAATAACAACACTATTGAAGATCAGCTGTACTTGTTGGCACAGTTACCATCTTCGACTATATGTACTTTCCAAGGGTACGAGATAAATGGTAATACATTTTACATGATCGCCCAAGATAAAAAGAGCACCAACCAAAACAGTGGTGTCCTCTTTGATGCAACAGATGACAATGGGCAGAAGGACACATATTATGGGTACATAGAGGAGATATGGGAACTTGAGTATGGACCTACTTTTAAGGTCCCTTTATTTCGGTGCAAATGGGTCAAGATGACAGGAGGAGGGGTACATGTAGATGAAAAGTATGGCATGACAACAGTGGATCTCAACAATCCTGCATACATGGACGAACCATTTGTCCTAGCCAATGATATGGCTCGGGTTTTCTATGTGAAGGACATGTCTACGAAACTGAGAAAAAGAAATCAACAAAAGAATGCATCATCTGATGAGCCAAAGCGCCACATAGTTCTTTCAGGGAAAAGAAACATCGTGGGAGTGGATGACAAGACAGATATGTCAGAAGATTATAATAAGTTTCATGAAATCCCGCCCTTCAAAGTGAAAACTGACCCAAGCCTCCTGTTAAATGATGAAGATTCTCCATGGCTACAGCGCAGAAGAAAACAACAACACTAGATAGGGATGTTGGTGTAATATATTAAACCTTTTATGTAATCATATTGCCGCCGAGTCGACTACGAGGAAATGTGTGTATGTGTGGGTGTCCATGACGGTCGCACTATAAATAGAGGGAAAGGGCGGGCCAGGCTGGGCCAGGTAGCACTAATAATAGGGGTTGAACCTTTAGTCCCGGTTGGACAAACCAACCGCGACTGAAGGGATTGCGGCAGGATGGGCCAGGCAGTACTAATAATAGGGGTTGAACCTTTAGTCCCGGTTGGATAAACCAACCGCGACTGAAGGGATTACGGCAGGCTGGGCCAGGCAGCACTAATAATAGGGGTTGAACCTTTAGTCCCGGTTGGAGAAACCAACCGCGACTGAAGGGATTGCGGCAGGCTGGGCCAGGCAGCACTGATAATAGGGGTTGAACCTTTAGTCCCGGTTGGATAAACCTTCAGTCCCGGTTGGATAAACCTTTAGTCTCGGTTGGAGACACCAACCGGGACAAAACACGAGTGAGCACTAATAATAGGGGTGAGTGTCGACATTATGTCGTGAGTGTCAACACTATGCCGAGCTGCTTGTACTATAAATAGGCCGGTACTCCAGCCAGTTTGAGGCATCTCTAAGATTGATGGTTTCTTGCAGCGAGGACACCCTCTGACCCGGAGAGATGCCGCCGGACAGAGATCTGGGAAAGCCTAGTCCTCCAGCATCTCCAAGAAACTGGTCATAGAGGCACTCCCTAATATGTGAAATTAGGTTAGCTCCCAGGCATATTGATCTAGTTAGAGAAGTTACAAGTTGCAAGATGGTCTTCGAGAGCAGGGACACCACTATGGCCAGTTTCAGGGAGATGCCGCTGGAGCCCGGTCCTCCGGCATCTCCAAGAAACTGGTCATAGAGGCACTCCCTAATATATGACCGCACGTGTTTGGAGATCAGATCTTTATGGTAAGTACGAATTGGGACAATATCTTCATAGTTTGGGAAAGTCGTAGTACGAATCAGAACTAAAGGCCCTCTTTAGTTCCGATCCAACCATAAAACGGGACTAACACTCAAGCCATTTATTAATATTTAAAAACTGAGACTACGGAATCGGGACTAAAGGCCCCCTTTAGTCTAGGTCCAGCCACAAACCGGGACTAACACTCAATACATTTATTAATATTAAAAACCGGGACAAACCGGGACTAGCTAACACTCAGGACTAAAACCGCCCCCTTTAGTCATAATCATGCCTAGTCCTATAGTACACAGTTTCAGGGTCTTCTTCGTCATCGTCATCGTCATCATCATCGTCATCGTCACCTGCCACTCCGGGGATCCTCAGCCCAGCCATGGCATATACCGGGGGCACCTGCCACTCCGGCCTCGGATTCACAGCGGGCGGGTGGACTTGTGGGCACCGCAGGCGAGGATGGTCTCCCTCGGTGATGTAGCGCATCACACCGATGATAGTACGGTTCGCCCACCACAGACGGCGTCCGACTTCGTTGTGGTTAACCAGGGGCGGGACATCGCCATCGTACCTGGCAAGCTCCCTTCCCCGTCGGTTAGCGAAGAAGGCATTCCAGGTGTCGTAGTTGTTGGGATCCCACTGGGGATCCATCTGCTGCTTTGGCGTGAGCTCGTGGTAGAAGTGGTTCGTGATGGCCGCCTATCGGGCGGAGCCTTGAGGCACAGGAGGGACAGGAACACCTCCAGCGCTCAGCATCCAGCCGGCGGGCGACCGGTAGCCTGGTGGACAAGGGTAGCTTGAGGCGCACAGCGCCTCGGTCTCCTCGAGGGTCAGAATGGCCCAGTAGGCGCTGTCCATTTCTGTGAGAGAGGAAGGTGTGGATGTGTGCATAACCATGGCGCGGTCGGCCTATATATAGATGGAAAGGGCGGGAAAACATGGCGGGAAGCAGTGGGAAATGGCGGGAAATATCTTTAGTCCCTATCAGTGGCTACAACCGGAACTAAAAGCTCGGTTCAGAGGAAAGGGCGGAAAAACTTGGCGGGAAGCGGTGAGAAATGGCGGGTAATATCTTTAGTCGCTGTTAGTGGATACAACCGGGACTAAAGCTTATTCAGAAAATGGATTTGGATTAATTATTCAAATTCAAGAACTTTTCATGTTGAAAGTTTAGTGAGATTCAAAAATATGCAAAAAATAATAGTTAATGCATCTTTAAATTGATAATGGCAAAACATTTAAAATTGAGACATAGAGGGAGGCACGGGCGGGCATGGACGAGCAGGAGTTAAGCATGGGGAAAAAGCCCAGTTTACCAGCCGGGACTAAAGGTCTGGCCCCAGCGCGCGAAAACAAAACGACCCTCCCCCTCTAGTCCCGCTGCGTGGCACCAGCCGGGACTAGAGACCCCCCGTTTGTCCCGGCTGGTGCCCCGCACCGGGAATAGGGGGTATAAATGTAGCCCTTCTCCCCCGGTGCGTTCCCTGCACCGGGAGAAAGAGGCAACATCTGGCAACGACGCCGCCATGCCGTATGCCTGTTTGCATCGCCGCGCCCAGCGCCCCCGCCGACCTGCGTGCCCTTCGTCGACGCCGCACCTCGCCGCGCCCCGATCTCCTCCACCGCCAGTTGTTGGGAATATGCCATAGAAGCAATCATGTATGATGAGATTTCCCATTGTATTCATAAAGATATTAAGTAGTCCTTGTATAAACATCTGATGTGTATCATTGAATATGCGATTCGATTGTTGAACTATGCATTCATGTTGTTTGTACTAAATATCCTTGGTCATCGAGGTTGTGCTGGACACACAACTTAGACCAATGTGAAAGCCGGCTTGATGACTCGGTTCCACTTGTCATGGGCATGGTGATGCCATTCCGACTTACACAGACTCGGCTAAAGAGTTTAGCAAGTCGGATTGACCCATATTAAGGTACAACGAACAAGTTGTCATTTGTATATCTCAATCAATGTAATCCTTAGACCTGAGGTTATTGCATAGTCCGAGTTGAGGATCACCGACTTAGGTTCTGTCAAACGCCGATTCGTAACTGGGTAGTTATAAAGTCAAAGTTCGGGTCGACTGAGAATCAAGCTGCGTGATGTGAATAACCAAGATGGGATTTTCCCCTCCACTCGGAGAGATATTCTCTGGGCCCTCTCGTGAGATATGATTCGGAAAGCATGGCCATGCACGACCCGGTTAAGTGTTAACCAAGGCGATCGACTAAGAGTTAGTCGGGTGAATCACTTATCTCGGATCGAGAAGAGAGTCGAACTATTTAAAGGATGACAATTATTCGCCTATAGTCTGACAAGGTATATCGTGAGGCAAAACGGACTCGGACGCAAGTCACATTGGAAAGGCAAGTCATCATGACTCTTTGGTACTTGGGAGTCGGCACGTTTTGCTAGGAGCCGCTGCCGACTGATCGATTTAGAGTCGGACTCTACTCGTGTCCAAGTAGCCATGAGCCTGCGGGGTCACACTTAAGAGCGGGAGCAAGTTTGGATTGGATCTGAATTGGAAATCTGGTTGAGTTGGAACCGAGCCTGATTTGGACTGAGTCAGTGAGTTGGACTCACAGGGACTAACATTATATGGGCTTTAGTGAATGGGCCCATGAGCGAGCCCACGTTCCTCCTATATATAGTGGAGCACACCAACGAAGGGTTAATCGTTGTTGATTAGGTCATTCCATGTGTTGGAAACCCTAGCTCCACAGCAGTCCCGCGGCCACGAATCTAGCGATTCAGGGCTCCTCCTTGCACATGTGGATACCAGCAGAGGTGTTGTACGATCAACACCAGGAAGATTGGATCGTGAGGACTGCATTGCATCAACTGACGCGCTTCATCAGTAATCTGCAACTGCGCGTCTAGTGGTAAACCTCGTGGCCTTCTACCTCAGTTGGATCTTGGGATCACCACGTTAGAGGGAATTTTTTTGTTTTATCTCCGCGTGGCCCAACAGTGGTATCAGAGCGATAGCTTCTAGTTTTAGGCTCGAGATCGCGCATATGTGATATGCGGTTGGCTGTAGATGAGATCTGTGTGTGTTTCATGGTCGATCTATGAGATAGATCGGTTTTGTATGAGGTTGATTGGATCAACTGTACTCGGGGAATGGTAGATCTGATTTCCGTGATCATACTGCTCAGGTCGTGGAACGACATACCCCTACCGGTCAGCTTCCGCCATCGGGGTAGACTATGACACGTAAATCCAGATGCGATGATCGAAGATCAAAGAGTTTGATCGAATCGGAACGATGGTTGGAATCCATGTTCGGATCGTAGATGAGATCTATGTTTTCGGAAAAATCGTAGCGCCTTAGATGTCGTTGCGAGTTTCACAACGCCGGTAGATATTGTATCTATGCATAACTTGTTTTTGCAGGAAGTTGTGAATGGTATGGTTCATGTTCATGTGATGTATGTGTGTAATCCATACGTGATTTGCGAATCACGGTTTTGTCAGCCGGCTGGAGCCTAGGTGCTGTCATTTTATTGTATAAACGACATGCGTGTCAGATTCTCTATGTAATGTATTTTACTTAGCTAGTGTAGCTATTTGGAGAATCTGGATGGCATGCAAGGTGATGTACATGTCGGCGACATGGATTAAGACGACAAGTGACAAGAGTTGGCACGAGTTGGATTACAGGCTTTGTGGAGATGGAAATCACCATGAAGAGAGCCATACCATTTCACATTATAATTGTTTTATTTTGTGTTATTGTTATGTCTCTGTTTTACCTCTATTAGATAGTCGGTAAAATTTAATCCCTCAAAGAAGATCTAGTCGGTTTTCCCGCCAGTGTTTGCACCATCACAAGTCGGACATTTTTGGTAGTGGGCTCATAAAATTGAGGTGCTGCCAATTCTTTCCGACTAGGTGGGTTCGAGTCGGACTCTTACTACAGAAACACTCGGTAATCTAGACGGGTCTATCACAACGGTTGTGGGACTCGGGGAAAATTCGGATGGGAGCCGGGGCATGTGATGCCACCCGTCCAGCGAGAGTCGTATGAGATACAATTGACAAGGAGTTGTCTACCTAGATCACTTGGCAGCTAGCGGTGATGCTAAAGCTCACTAGCCGACTTGCTTACTTAGGATCCTGAATCACTAAGTAACCATCGGAGGGGTGTTGGTTCTAGTGGGAGCATAAAATATTAAAATGTTTAATATGCTTGCTCTTTTATGAATACATGTCTTAAGTGTTTTGCATATTTTCTGTTGTAGATCATGGCACCAAGTAGCAGTCACTCTCAGATATCCGGTTTTGCGTTGAGAACCATTCTTGAGAAAGATAAACTGAATGACACTAATTTTACCAACTGGTATCGAAATCTGAGAATTGTTCTTAAACAAGAAAAGAAGGACCATGTCCTAGACAACCCACTTCCAGATGAGCCGAATGAGAATGCGACTGTCGCTGCCACCAATGCCTACCGTGGGCTAAGGATGAGTCCACGGATATTAGCTGTCTTATGCTTGCTCACATGGAACCGTACTTGCAAAAGCAGTTCGAACATGTTGAGGCCTACGATATGATCGAAAGCCTCAAAAGTATGTTCCAGGCTCAGGCAAAGACTGAGAGGTATCAAGTCTCTCAGGCTTTGCTGAGTTGCAAGCTCAAGGATGGTGATCCACTGAGTCCGCATGTGATCAAAATGGTTGGTTATGTGCAGTCTCTAGAGAGGCTTGGCTACCCCATTAGCGAAGAGTTCGCTACAGATATAATTCTGAACTCTCTTCCTAGTGCATATGGGCAGTTCATTTCGAACTACCACATGCATGGTATGTATAAGAAGCTCACTGAATTGCATGGGATGCTCAAGCAGGCAAAGGCGGATCTCAAGAAGGGCGCCAGTCAAGTGTTGATGGTGCAGAATAAGGCTAAGTTCAAGAAGAGTTCTTAGACTAAGAAGAAGGCCAAGTCAGGAGGAAAGCAGGCTCAGGACCCGGTCCCAAGCACTTCCTCAGGGACTAAGCCATCTCCTTCAGCCGGATCCACTTGCTTCTATTGCAAGGCGGATGGCCACTGGAAGAGGAACTACATCAAGCATTTGGCCGACAAAGCCAAGAGTGGAGGTATGACTTCCGACTCAGGTACACTTGTTTGCAATGTTATAGACATATATCTTGCTGATGCACCTAATAGTTCTTGGGTATATGATACCGGATCCGTTATTCACATCTGCAACTCGTTGTAGGGACTGGTAAGAACTAGGAGCGTAGCAAGAGGCGAGGTTGATATTCGAGTCAGCAACAAAGCAAGAGTTGCTGCGTTGGAAGTCGGCACGATGCAACTTCATTTACCTTTCGGATTCATTATGGAACCTGTTATTATGTCCCAGTGCTCAGTCGAAACATTATTTCTGCTTCATGTTTGATGAGGCAAGGCTATGAGTCAAATATCAAGAATAATGGTTATTCTTTGTATTTGAATGATATGTTTCACGGCTTTGCACCCGTCCAGACGGGTTATTTATTTTGAATCTTGATGGTGAGTCGGTTTATAACATAAATGTTAAAAGGTTGAAACCAAATGATCTGAATATGACTTACTTTTGGCACTGTCGGCTTGGTCATATAAGTTGGAAACGCATGAAGAAGCTCCATGATGATGGACTCCTAACTTCGTTCGACTTGGAGTCGTTCGAGACATGCGAATCTTGCCTACTCGGAAAAATGACCAAGACACCTTTTGCAAAGAGTTGCGAAAGGGCGTCCGACTTGTTGGGACTAGTACATAGTGATGTATGTGGACCAATGAGCACGACAGCTAGGTGGTTATGAGTACTTCATTACCTTCACTGATGATTTGAGTAGGTATGGATATATCTACTTGATGAAACATAAGTCGTAAGCCTTTAAAAAGTTCAAAGAATTCCAGAATGAAGCACAGAATCAACTCGGCAAGAAAATAAAGTTTCTTCGGTCAGACCGAGGAGGCGAGTACATGAGCCATGAGTTTGATGACCATCTGAAAAGTTGTGGAATAGTTCCTCAACTTACTCCGCCAGGAACGCCGCAAAGGAATGGTGTTTCAGAAAGGCGGAATCGAACCTTGTTGGACATGGTACGATCAATGATGAGTCGGACAGATCTACCTTTATCATTTTGGGGTTATTGTCTAGAAATAGCGGCGTTCACACTAAATAGAGTACCATCAAAATCGGTAGAGAAGACACCGCTTGAGATGTGGACAGGCAAAAGTCCGAGTTTGTCTTTTCTTAAGATTTTGGGTTGTGAAGCATTTTTCAAGCGACTTTAGTCGGACAAGCTTATAGCCAAGTCGGATAAGTGTATTTTCATGGGGTATCCGAGGGAAACCTTGGGTTACTACTTCTACAACCGTGAAGAGGGCAAAGTGTTTGTTGCTCGGAACGGTGTCTTCCTTGAGAAAGAGTTTCTCAGTCGGGGAGTAAGTGGGAGCACGGTGCAGCTCGAAGAAATTCGAGAGTAACCGGCTAGTAGAGAGTCGGCAAAAACCTTGGAGGTTGAGCCGGTCGTGGTATCTGAGTCGGCAGCAGCACCTGTACTACGAAGATCGGCAATATTACGAAGTGTTCGTGATGTGTTACTATTAGACAGTGATGAGCCGACAAATTATTCAGAAGCGATGGTGGGATCTGATTCTGAGTCATGGCTTGGAGCCATGAGATCCTAGTTAAAGTCCATGGATGAAAATCAAGTTTGGAACTTGGTTGATCTGCCAGACGGTGCAAGACCCGTCGAGTGCAAATGGGTCTTTAAGAAGAAAACTGATATGGATGGAAATGTTTCCGTCTATAAAGCACGCCTTGTCGCGAAGGGGTTCCGACAAGTTCAAGGAGTTGATTACGACGAGACTTTCTCGCCCGTAGCGGTGCTTAAATCAGTTCGGATCATGTTAGCTATAGCAGCCTATTTCGACTATGAGATATGGCAGATGGATGTCAAAACGGCTTTCCTTCATGGAAATTTAACCGAGGACATGTATATGATATAGCCCGAGGGTTTTGTCGATCCGGCTAATGCTGACAAGGTGTGCAAACTTCAGAAATCCATTTACAGGTTGAAGCAAGCATCTCGGAGTTGGAATATTCGCTTTGATGAGGTAGTCAAATCGTTTGGCTTCATCAAGAGTGATCATGATTCTTGTTTATACAAGAATTTTAGTGGGAACAAAGTAAACTTTCTAATCTTATATGTGGATGACATATTATTGATTGGAAATGATGTCCAGATGTTGCAAGAAACCAAGGAATCATTGGAAAAGAGTTTCTCAATGAAAGACTTAGGTGAGGCAACATATATCCTAGGAATCCGGATCTATAGAGATAGATCAAGACGGCTCATTGGATTGAGTCAGAGTACTTATTTGGACAAAGTGTTGAAGAATTTCAACATGGAATCGTCTAAGAAGGGGTTCTTACCAATGTCCCATGGTGTAAAACTTAGCAAGACTCAGTGTCCTTCGACAACTGATGAGCGAAGTCGGATGAGTGCGATTCTGTATGCTTCTGCAGTCGGATCCATCATGTATGCCATGATTTGTACTAGGACGGATGTTTCATATGCTCTAAGTGTTGTGAGCAGATACCAGGCTGATCCTGGAGAAATCCACTAGATAGCGGCTAAAAATATCCTAAAGTAGTTGAGAAGGACTAAGGATATGTTTTTGGTTTATGGTGGTGAAGATGAACTCAGCGTAAATGGTTACATAGATGCGAGTTATCTTACCGACTCTAATGATTCCCGTTCGCAATCTGGATACGTGTTTATTATAAACGGAGGTGCTGTGAGCTGGAAGAGTTCCAAGCAAGAGACTGTGTCTGCATCTACAACAGAGGCTGAGTATATTGCCGCCTCGGAGGCAGCAAAGGAAGTTGTTTGGATGAGGAATTTCCTCATGGATCTTGGTGTGGTTCAGGGCTCGTCCAATCCGTTAGACATGTATTGTGACAACAATGGTGCTATTACACAAGCCAAGGAACCTAGACAATACTAGAAGAACAAGCACATACTCATGCGGTACCATCTGATTCTCCAGTTCGTGGATCAGGGTGATATCAAGTTATGCAAGGTACACACGGATGCAAATATTGCGGATCCGTTGACAAAGCCGTTACCCCAGCCAAAGCACGAGGCGCACCTAAGAGCCATGGGCATTAGATGCTTAGACATGTGATGTCGGAAGATTGACTCTAGTGCAAGTGGGAGACTGTTGGGAATATGCCCTAGAGGCAATCATGTATGATGAGATTTCCCATTGTATTCATAAAGATATTAAGTAGTCCTTGTATAAACATCTGATGTGTATCATTGAATATGTGATTCGGTTGTGGAACTATGCATTCATGTTGTTTGTACTAAATATCCTTGGTCATCGAGGTTGTGCTGGACACACAACTTAGACCAATGTGAAAGTCGGCTTGATGACTCGGTTCCACTTGTCATGGGCATGGTTATGCCATTCCGACTTACACAGACTCGGCTAAAGAGTTTAGCGAGTCGGATTGACCCATATTGAGGTACAACGAACAAGTTGTCATTTGTATATCTCAATCAATGTAATCCTTAGACCTGAGGTTATTGCATAGTCCGAGTTGAGGATCACCGACTTAGGTTCTGTTAAACATTGATCCGTAACTGGGCAGTTATAAAGGCAGAGTTCGGGTCGACTGAGAATCAAGCTGCGTGATGTGAATAACCAAGATGGGATTTTGCCCCTCCACTCGGAGAGATATTCTCTGGGCCCTCTCGTGAGATATGATTCAGAAAGTATGGCCATGCACGACTCGGTTAAGTGTTAACCGAGGCGATCGACTAAGAGTTAGTCGGGTGAATCACTTATCTTGGATCGAGAAGAGAGTCAGACTATTTAAGGAATGACAATTGTTCGCCTATAGTCTGACAAGGTATATCGTGAGGAAAAAGGGACTCGGACGCAAGTCACATTGGAAAGGCAAGTCGTCATGACTCTTTGGTACTTAGAGCACACACATTACGCTAGGAGCCGCTGCCGACTGATCGATTTAGAGTCGGACTCTAATCGTGTCCAAGTAGCCATGAGCCTGCGGGGTCACACACTTAAGAGCGGGAGAAAGTTTGGATTGGATCTGAACTGGAAATCTGGTTGGGTTGGACCCGAGCCTGATTTGTACTGAGTCAGTGAGTTGGACTCACAGGGACTAACATTATATGGGATTTAGTGAATGGGCCGCGCGAGCAGAGCCCACTTTCACTCCCTATATATAGTGGAGCACACCAACCCGGAAGGGTTAATCGTTGTTCGGTTAGGTCATTCCATGTGTTGGAAACCCTAGCTCCACAGCAGTCCTGCCGCCGTAACGAATCTAGCAGTTCGCCACAGGCGCTCCTCCTTGTACGTGTGGATAATAGCAGAGGTGATGTATGATCAACACCAGGACGATCGGATCGTGAGGACTACACTGCATCAACTAACGCGCTTTATCAGTAATCCGCAACTGCGCGTCTAGTGGTAAACCTCGTGGCCTTCTACCTCAGCTGGATCTTGGGATCACCACGTTAGATGGAAAAAAATTGTTTTATCTCCGCGTGGCCCAACACCAGCACCTCCGGCCACCGCCTGCCACCAGCGCCGCCGCCAGGTAGGATGATTTGTTAGTGTTAGGATTTTGTTATTAGTGTGTTTAATTAGGATTTATTAGTGTTAGGATTTTGTTAGTGTAGGATGATTATAATTATTAGTGTAGGATTATTGTTAGTGTTTTGTTAGTGATTTTGTTAGTGTTTAGAATGATTTTGTTAGTGTTTAGAATGATTTTGTTAGTGATAATTGTTAGTGTTTTGTTAGTGATGATTGTTAGTGTAGGATAGTTATTATTATTAGTGTTAGGATTTTTTTAGTGATTTTGTTAGTGTTTAGAATGATTTATTAGTGTAGGATGATTATGATATAGTTTAGGATTTATGATATAGTGTTTAAAATTTATGATATAGTGTAACCGGAGTTAGGGTTAGGGTGTTGGTTCTCGGTGGTGACCGGAGTTAGGGTTAGGGTGGTGGTTCTCGCGGGAAGCCGCTTAGTCACCCGCCTCTCCCGCGGCCACCATCACCGGCCACCGCCACCGCACCTCCGGCTTTAGGGTTTAGATTTTTTTAGTCAATTGTAAGTTTATCGGTGAAGGGCATGGGCACGGCTAGGTGTCGAGGCCTAGAGTTATGGTTAGGGTAGTTATTGTAAGACCCTCTTTGTAACCAGAGTTAGGGTTAGGGTGTTGGTGCTCGGTGGTGACCGGAGTTAGGGTTAGGGTGGTGGTTCTCGCGGGAAGCCGCTTAGTCGCCCGCCTCTACCGCGGCCACCATCACCGGCCACCGCCACCGCACCTCCGGGTTTAGGGTTTAGGTTTTATAAGTCAAGTGTAAGTTTATCGGTGAAGGTCATGGGCACGGCTAGGTGTCGACGCCTAGGGTTAGGGTAATTATTGTAAGACCCTCTTTGTAACCGGAGTTAGGGTTAGGGTGTTGGTGCTCGGTGGTGACCGGAGTTAGGGTTAGGGTGGTGGTTCTCGCGGGAAGCCGCTTAGTCGCCCGCCTCTCTCGCGGCCACCATCACCGGCCACCGCCACCGAACCTCCGGGTTTAGGGTTTAGGTTTTATTTGTTAAGTTCAAATAAATATTGTGTGCATTTTGCAGGAACTATGGATCCACCTAGTCCAATCCGCAGAGACCTAGATTCAGAACACTTCCTCGAGGATATGATTAACGATGCCGATAAGGGATCTCCCTCGAGGTATCTGAACTTATCCGGTGAGGGAGAGGAGACCAACAGACAAGAGGAAGAATCCCATGGACACGTAACGCAGACCGATGAGGTATATATATATGATGTCCGATGATCGTCACTAGATGTACCTAGTTGTATATATATTATGTTGACGAATGTTTCTTATCTTAGGCCTCTACATCGAGCAAGAAAACCAAGCGCGGCCCAGCCAAAAAGTTGCCCCAGGGTACTGTTTATGAAATTACAAAGGTTTCAGGAAACGGCGAACCATTGGAACCAAAGAAAACAAAACAAATATTTGTACAACAATGCGGAGTTGTTGTTAAAGATCGCACCCCGATCACTGTTCGGGAGTGGAATAAGCCCAAAGAGGCGGAATGGAGTGATGTTTATATCAATGATAGATTCAAAGATAAAATATTTACTGACCTAATGGCACATTTCAAGCTGCCAGAATGTGACACTGAGGACGAGACGGCTGAAATGAGAAAGAAAGTCAAGCAGTTTGACCTGAAGAAGATGGCCGAACTATTTAAGAACTGGAAGAAGTCATTATGGCAACAGTATCAGAAGGACAAGAAAACCCCATTATTCGAAGGTTATCTAGCGAAGCAGCAGCCTTACTGGGATGCATTTGTGCAGTATAGGGGGTCAGGAGTTGCAGAGGAAAAGTCTAAAAAACAAGATAAATGATGCGAAGAAGAAATATCACCATAACATGGGGCCAAGGGGCTACGCGGCTGCCATGCCTAAGTGGGATGCAAAAGAGAAAGAGCTTCATGATAAAGGGATCATTCCAGAACCAATTCACGAAGAATGGGATTTGAGGGCGAGAAATTGGTTCCTTGGGCATTGGAGTACATATGACAAACTTACAGGGGACCTTGTTTGCAGTGACAGGATAAAGGTACCCAGGAGTACATGGATAAAAGTGGTGAAAGATAGTAAAGATGGAATAAAACAGTTTCATCCCGATAGAGAGAAAGACTTGCTGACCTTGGTCCTCGGGAATCGCGAACATACAGGACGAGTCCGAGGCCTTGACGGGGAGTTTCACGTGGGATACTGGGTTTCCTAAGGACCAAGGTACCTATAGAAGCCGAGCAAGAGCAAAGCAGCGACGGGAGGAGGAGGAGGCAGACAAGTTCAACCAGTTGCTAGCAAGACTTGACAAGCAGCAACAGCAGATCGACGAACTTAGAGGAATAGCACGCTTGCAAGATCCTCCACTCGATATTACCGCCAACCCATCTCAGCGGAGAAGCAGCATCGCTGAATCGGAGGTCCCGTCTAACGATGCATCCTATACAGATGGCGGTCCCAACTACCCCGTGGATGGAATTAAGGAGCAGATACCTTGTGAGCTCCATAATAATTTGAAGAACGTATCTATGAAGGTGGCGGTCGGATCGGCTTTGCCTTGTCCGCCTGAAGCATGTAGGCATGGCCGTGAGATTCCACCTGCTTATGCTAAAGTCAGGGTGGATCAAATCGTAAAGGAGTGGGAGTCAATGGAGTTTGACATCCCTGGACCTAAAGGTGAGATCACACTCGGAGAAGTACTTGGTGGGATCATTCTCTGGGACAAGAACAACATACGGTTTCCAGGCTCGGCCCCAAGGATAACACTACCGCCTCCGAGTCATCGCAGGTCTCCTTCACCTCCACCTCCATCACCTCCAAGAAGCCCACCCCATGATGACTACGACCACCACATCCCGAGTCCTTCTCGATCTCAAGTAGCTCTGAGTCTTCGCCGCCCGCTAAGGACAATAAGCGGAAGTGTGCTCCGTCAGTGAGTACTAAAGGACGCGGCAGCCCAAAACGGAAAATGTCGCCCCTTCCAACAGTGCCTCATCAGAATCTTCCCATCAGACCTTACGATCGTACTGATGTGGAAACTGTAGCGATAGCAAAGGCCGAAGTGGCGGCGCATTTTGAGAAGAAGAAACCCGAGCCCGCTCCGGTATACACCGAGAAGCAAAAGGAATATGCAATTGATTTTCTGAACACAAAATCACAATATGAGTTCTACCATAAGCCAAATGACTATCTACGCACACTTCAGAAAGAAGTGGCGAAGAGCAAATCAAGCAAATCAAGTGCAAGCGGTAAAAAATTAGCAAGCATAGGTGCAAGCGGGACCAAAGCTGCAATCAGTAAAAAATCAGACGTTCCCCTTCTCGGACAGCAGGCCAAACAAACGATCGCACCCCTCAAGGTGTTTTCAGATAACGTTCCCCTTCTCGCACAACAACCACTAGATATGTCAGTAGCTGTGGAGTTGACGGCCAAAATGGAAATTAGTCTTGATGAACTATTAGGCCCCCAACTCGACCATCTACCCAAGATGCCAATAGCCCGTAGATATGTCACAGGTGAGGATTTGGTCAGCAAAAACAAGGCGAAAGAACTGCCAACACAACTGCGGAATCTCCATGAGTGGTACTTGATAGCTGCAAAGGAAAGGAGAATATTTATCACAGCGAAAGTCCCACGTGAGTACTACTTCAGAAAAGGCGAAGAGGTCCATGTTGAGTTTCCAGAACTGTTCCAGTTATACAATCTCGACGCCCTCGACAAATCTATCCTCAGCTGCTATTGTCTGTAAGTTGTTGAATTCATTGTCTACATGTTCAGTTCATTGCATGTAATTATTATCCTCATTATATCCTTTTGTACTCTATTATTATGCAGAATGAAGATCCAGGAATGTAAAATAAGAAGAATTTATAGTGTTGGGTTCATTGACCCAGATAAAGTACATATAAACACGCAAACAAACAACCCCGAGGAGACGGAGGAAAACATTTTGAGGTTTTTAAAGGAGCAAAATTTTTGTGACCACATACTATTTTCTTACAATTTCGAGTAAGCGTCTTACTCTGTTGTACACACATTCACTTTTGATTACTCGACGCTAAGTGTAAATGATGAGTTACTGATGTATATATATAAACGTTTGCAGCTTTCACTGGATTCTGCTAGACATTCAACTTGATAAGGGAAGAGTTGAAGTCATGGACCCATCAAAGAGAAACCTGAAAGCGTTCCGCAGCATGCAGGACATGCTCCAGAAGTAATTTTCTCGCTATATCGGTCTCTTTCGTTGATTTCCTGAGATATCAAGTAAAGAATAACTCATTCATTTATTTTCTTCGCCGGGAAGGGTTTGGATCCGGTAAGTAGCACGTGATATGTCTGCGCATCTCTTTACTTCTAGTTTCAATACAATAATGATGATAGATTATTATTTTGATTGAATTCTATTCTCGTAAAGTGCGCAAGGCAGCCACAGGGGTCGAATTTATATGGATTCTACATTTGCGAGTTCATTCACACGTTTACCACCGAGCACAAAGATTATAGAGTCGACGTAAGCAATACATTCACACCATCATTTTATTACCGTCAAATTTCGTTATCATGATTGATATTCATATTGATCTCCTTTTTTTATATAGTTCGAAAGAATGCGGGATCAACTCCTACCACATCAACGTGTACTAGCAATTGCGAAGGAGCTGGCGGGTTTTATTTTCAAAGAGATGGTACACGATGACAGAGAATTTAGTGTGAATAGGCGCTAATAATCTCCATGTAATTGACTAGATGGGCTCTAGTCCCGATAATTGTGATCTCCATGTAACTATGTAAATTGTATATATTTGTATGCTCGATTTCGTAATACAAGTTATCTTATATATATGCACGAACGTATACGATATGTGGTGGCGTATAAATATTTAAAAACCATTTTGAAATGAAAAATAAATAAACAAAACAATACAAGCAATTCTACGCATGGCGAAGAAATGTCTAAAATCTTGCCGCAAAGAAAGAAATCACTAGTCCAAGGTAATGCTCTGCCGTGGCAGAGAAAAGACGAAAAATGTTGCCGCGTCAGAGACCCACTAGTCCCGGTCCATTACACCAACCGGAACTAGTGGGCGTGCACCCTGAGCGCAGGGGCAGCCACGTGGACACCACTAGTCCTGGCTAGTAACTAGGCCGGGACTAGTGTTGGGCCTCTAGTCCCGCTTAATTAGTCCATATTTAAAAACCAGAACTAAAGGCTCGTTCGGTCCACTGTTGGTGAAGGGTTCCCAAACCCTAAGTCCTGGAGTGAAATTGCAGTGCAACTTCCCCCGGGTGTTGGCGTCTCGGACTCTCGGTCGGGCAATGCAAAGGCTGTGCATGGTCAGCCAACGATCCTGCCTATTTTGTTCTGACGTGCGATGGCGTGCGTCTGGTCCTTTTACTAGTTTGGTCAAGCCTATCATCAATCTGCACTACCCAGCTAAGCTTTGAACTAAATGGTCCCCGTACGTACACATAAATATCACCACCCGTTCTACCACCCACATAAACAGAAAAATCTTATATGCTCCGAGTAGATTCTTTTCCAAGGCAAATGGCTCCGACCTGAAAATTGCCAAGTGTAAATCCTGCACATTTGTTCTGATACAAGAGCTCCAGAAAAGAAAAGATCAGGCGTCCAAGCTTCAGATTTTGCACAGCACTAGCGTAATAATGGAGCTTAATTAACCAGGGGGTTCACAGTCCGTTGTTTTATACAGGTGGTTCACAATCTGCAAACAGTTGTAGGCAGGCATATTTTTTTCTTTTGAACGATAAAGGGCCAGAAGGCCCTAGAAGCTGCTCAATTAAAAGCGGTGGATACATTTACAAAGAAACCCCTGTACAAAGGGGCCAAACAGAAAAAGGACATTTGCAATAAGGACCCTAACAGAAAGATAAGAAACGCGATCAGGTCCTTGCCCTTCTCCACCGCATCTGGTCGTCGTCGACACCCTGGAGCCCGCATCGTCGCCGGGGAACTTGCCACTTGGGGCGATGCCAGCTATGGACCACACACACAGGGCGACGAGAAGATTCCGCCTCTCGCGGAAGATCAAGCTCGGCTTCAACCGAGCAGAGATGTGGCCCTTGCTGCCACAGATAACGCCGGCACATCCTTGCCGACGTTGAAGAAGAATCGGGGGCAAAGACCAAAGAACATGCGGCACCGACAACATCAGCTCAGCCTCTCCTCGCCACCACGGTCGGCCGGAGAGGAGCAGTGAACATCCGAATCAAGCTTGCATAGGCCAAGGTAACTGACCTTATGGATGGGGCCTCCAGAGACGAGCCTCCCGCCGAATCTGGCTCCGACCGAGGGAGCTCTGCAGCGAAGAGGATCAGATCTAGTAGATGGCGGCTCTGGCCAGAAGAACTGTACATCAGGCACCACGACCACCTCATGAATCCCGCAGCCACCAGCACGACCTCCTCTCCCCGCTCGCCACTGCGGCCGGCCAGGAAGAGAAAGAGCACCCGTAGCTGCCAGATCTAGAGGTGGCAGCACTTTATTCAGTTGTCCTCCATCCGCGATAGCAGCATCAGCAAGCTCCGACCATTGGAGGCTGCCAACCCACTGTGAGGATGGCCGACCGACGCCATGCAGGAGCGCTGGAGGGGACAGGGCCAACGACATCTCGCCAAACGCCCCACGGGCAAACACAAGACCTAAACCTAACCCTGCGACACCTATGGAAAGAAGCCAGGAACCTAGACTACGGGGAGGGCCTCGCCGCCGCCACTCTCCGGCGGCAGGCATTGGCTTGGCCAGAAGCGGAGGGGAAGGAGCTCAGCTACATTAGAGAGCGGAGGGGCCGAGAGGAAAAGTTCTTGAAATCGAAAAGCTAAAAGGGTAACCATGGCATGCATACACGATCCTGCAATGATGGTGAAACGTTACACGTACTTTTCCCGTGCTTTACAACACCATTTTCCCTACTAGCTAGCACGTCCCCATGTATACTGAAGAGATTTTTTTTTTTTTGAAACGGGATACTGAAGAGAAATAGAAACACTTCCATCACAAGAAACATTTGCAATGCACCTGCTGTTCAATTTAAATCTAGGCTTAGAGACTACTACATGTAAAATTTAAATGCTTTAGGGACTACTAGCACTAAATTCTGAAGTTATACCGGAGCATTATACTCCCTCCGTTCAAAAATATAAGACATTTTAGCTTTGTAAAAATGAATGTATTTAGACACCTTTTAGTGTATAGGTTCACTCCGAACATCTACAAACCTATACACTAAAAGACATCTAGATACATTCCATTTAAAAATGTCTAATGTTTCTAAATGAAGTGAGTAGATATGGATATATCCAACAATGCCATTCTATGCAAGCTAGTTGCTCTCATCTAGCGCTCTAAGCACATAGAGTAATTTCCGCACCAAATATGTCCCAAAGAATCCATATCCGGTCTATAAGGGAACCGGAACAGATAAGGATATCCAAATACAAAATGGCACCCGGATATGGTATAGCAAAACACTTGGATGTGGATTATCCAAAAGTTAATTAGGACTATATCCTTTTGTTTGAAGCCGGATTGTCTTAGTTTCAACGCAACGACCAAACCTATTCTAGCACAACACTACACAAGAGGCCGAGAAACCGCTGCAACCCTCTATACCCTAGCAGTGAGGCTCGACCACCATGGGATGACGAGCATCATCGTCGTGACCGGCACACACATCCTTGTCGTGGGGGTTATTGAACGCGATCTTGTCGTCTCTTCATCGTTTGAAGTTTCGTGACTTGTTTATAGAGGTATGTATAGGCTGTGTGCATCTTAGTTATGCAGATGCCAGTGTGATAATTAAAAATTCTTTAACTACTAAAACACCATTTATTAAAAATTCTTTAAGCAATAAAACGTTCTTT
The DNA here is from genome assembly GCA_023614405.1 of Avena insularis. NCBI lineage: Eukaryota > Viridiplantae > Streptophyta > Magnoliopsida > Poales > Poaceae > Avena > Avena insularis. The sequence goes on from CM042697.1 coordinate 62,858,703, forward strand.
ATATGTCTTTTTTTGTTTCGAGAAACATCGTGGCTTTTTGTCCCTGTTACTAACTTTATTATTTGTTTCACAACTGCGACATGCGGGCCTCCACGTCGATGTTGGCATGGTCGCTGTCGCCGGAAGATCGGGTGTCAGCACCATAAAGAAAAGAAAAGAAAAGAAAGGTATTTATCTGTTTTTCGAGCAGCATCTATCTGACATGGTAGGATAGGGGAAGATCCTTGTATCATTTCATTATTTAGAGAAGATTCTGCTTAGTGTTCGTGGCGACGGGCGCAGGGCGACGCCCGTTGGGTGCCCGGGATAAGAGCATCTCAACTCGTCTATCTAGGACGTCGATCCAGACGCCAAAATTTGGTCCGGGCGGGTGCCAGGGATAAGAGCATCTCCACTCGTCTATCTAGGACGTCGATCCAGACACCGAAATTTGGTCCGGACGCCGAAAATCGGCCCGGTCGCGTATCCAGAAACCTGTTTTTGTCCGGATTTGGGCGAACTTTGGTCCGGCCTTCCCAGGCCGAACCCAGGTTTTCGGGTACGCCCTGGTAACGCCGGACACAGCAAAAATAGGCGTGGGTCAGCTCTGTCGGCGAGACAGTCCCATTCTCACCCACTCCACTCGCCTAGACTGCGGCGAAGATCTGCCAGCGCCTCTGTCGCCATGACTTCGCCGACGGAGCTCCTCCACGCCGAGACATGCCCACGCCTCTAGATATGCTCTCCGTAGTTTCCGCCAACTTCGCCGCCCCTCCCGCCGCCGCTTTCGCCGACAGAACTTCGCCGTAGCTCTGCTTCGCTGTGTACACCCACCACCGCGCCCGCCAAGTGTTCGGCATTTGGCCCGGTCGGCCATGGACTCCGACAACGACGAGATACTCGCCATGGACTCCGACGACGAGGAGATCCTCGCTGTACTGCTGGAGGAGGAGAGCGCCGCGGTCGCCGAAGGTGAAGAGCACTTGGAGATCCTCGCGTCGCTCGTCCAACTATACATGCAGATGGCGAAACCGAAGCGCGATGGTTCGGCGCCAGGTCGCCAGAAGTGCAAGGCAAGGCAAAAGGATAGAGGGCTACTGCTTGTTGTACGCTGACTACTTCGCTGACCAGCCACTCCATGGAGAGGACATGTTTCGCCGCCGTTTCAGGATGAGCCGGAAGCTCTTCCTCAAGATCGTGCATGCCATTCGGGAGTTCGACCCCTATTTCATTTGCAATAAAGACTGCACCGGCTTGGTTGGGTTTTCCTCACTTCAGAAGTGCACCGTGGCGATGAGATTGCTTGCATATGGAGCGTCGGCTGACAGTGCCGATGACTATCTCCGCATCGCTGAGTCCATCGCCATTGATTGCTTGTACAGGTTCTGCAGGGCAGTGATTGCAGTGTTCGGGGAAGAGTACTTGAGATCACCCACTACTGAAGACACTGATCCTCGCAGTCAATGAAAGTAGAGGATTTCTTGGTATGCTTGGAAGCATAGATTGCATGCATGGAGTGGAAGAACTGTACATTTGCATGGCAAGGAATGTACAAAGGCCACAAAGGAGGCTGCACTGTGATATTTGAGGCAGTTGCTATACATGATCTTTGGATCTGGCACTCCTTCTTTGGCATGGCTGGATCGAACAACGACATCAACGTCCTCAACTGTTTTTTTCAAGCTTGTTGAGGGTCATTGTTCCCCCTGTGGAATTTGAGATCAGCGCACACCACTACATCAAGGGATACTATCTAGCAGATGACATCTATCCAAGATGGCCAACATTTGTGAAGACTATCTCAAACCCAATGCTCTCCAAGCATTCTCACTTTACCAAGGAACACGAAGCTTGCAGTAAGGACATGGAGCGGGCACTCGGTGTGCTCTAGCAGAAGTTTGCAGTTGTCCGATTCCCTGCTATGACCTGGTCGAAAGATCAGATGTGGGAAGTGATGAACTGTTGTGTGAACTTGCATAACATGATCATTGAGGATGAGAGGAAGCATCCACTGAGTTTGCTCGAGGAGAACGAGCCATACTATAGACAGGGTCCTCTTGCCGAGCCTGATCATCAGGTGCCTCCAACCTGGGCTGCATTAATCGCCATGCGTCAGGAGATCCGAGATTCGGCGATGCATCAACAGCTGCAGGATGATCTTGTTGAGCAGCTATGGATACACAGGGGCAACACGTCGTAGATGCCCAGCATGAACTGGCCGAGCTTGGCCGAAATTGTTGTATTTTCACTGGAGGCCAAACTATGTTTACATTTATGCCGAACTATGTTTAAAATTTTACCGAACTTTGGCCGTAATTTGTCATGTATTCATCGTATGCCGAACTATGCCAAAATCCGAACGAACTTGAGCCGAATTTAAGCCGAATTTGAGCGGAAACAGGATTTCCGAAAACTCGGCCTGGGTATGCGAGTGGAAAATTCGGCGTACCCAGACGAAATCAAATTCCGTCCAACCAAAAAAAGTCCGAATTTTGGGTTGGGTTCGCGCAACGAGTGGAGATGCTCGATCACCCGCCCAGGCGCAGAAAGGAGGTGGTTTACCTACCGGCCACCTACTCTGCTCCGACCACCCGAAAGGAAAAGAAAAGAGAAGGGCAGCATATCCGCAGCACTGTTGATGGTTGACGTGAAGCGGTACACGGACGGACATCAATGGAAATGGACGGAGGAGCTTAGCAGATTGGGGCGACACGCAGCAGGAGGAAGACGTACAACTATGCGTTAGCAGACTAGGACACTAGTTCATGTCACGGCGATCGAGTTCCGTACTACCGTTTCGCGGGCCACGGGTGCACTCTCTGTGGGGGTTAGGTTGATCGATGCACCCAGGAGGAATCCACTTAAGTAATCGTGGAGATTGCGAACGGCCATTCAACCAGGTGGTGATGCCAGATCGGGCGGTGACGATCGACGGTAAGGTCGTGAACCTGTGATACCCAGGGAAGGAACTACACACTCTGTTTCTAAGCTCCCTTTTCGCATTTCTTTTGCGCCGTCGACGATATCTTGACGACTATACATAGATTACATACATGCTACTCTGTTGCACAAGGGGACGGGGTATCTTTCAGGATACTCCAACGCAAAAACAAAATGAATAGCAAAGTTAAATATAGCACTCCCTCCAATCCATATTAGTTCACTTGTATTTATCAAAATTTAGATTAACCTATATATTAAATAGTGTCTAGATTCATTTAAATTTAGATAAATCCAAGTCAACTAATATGGTCGGAGGGAGTAGGAGATAGCTAGAGATTGAACAAAAATAAAATACTGAAAGCTGGAATACGTGACTTCTTGTTACATGAAGAATGGCAACAACTCCTCTACGTGCTCCTCAATAATGTAACAGAAGGGTTGAGTATTAGGTTGACTTGGGGCTCAATCGTTTCGAGATTTGCATACGTGACTAAGAGTATTCTGTTTGAATAATTGGCGTTTTCGTGATGGCAACATGCATGGTTTGCCAGTAAGGAACAACGACTGTACGTCGTATGTAAGCTACTCGGCAAATATTAGGGAGTACTATATTGTCAAGAGTCAAAATAAATATTAGGGAGTACCACGTAGTTGGTTAACCTGGTGACCATGAATACCAAATCCTCGAATATTCTCTCTCGTATCCATCTGAGTACTCCCTTGATACCGATTTATTAGACTAACACGGAGCCTAAAAAATATGTTTAAATACAAATTTGATCAACAAAATATAAATTATATGTCATAAAAATTATTATCATTGGAAAGAGCTTTGAAATATCAATACAATGGTATCACTTATGTTTTATTAACAAATTTTATGGTCGAACTTTTTTCTTAAACTCCGTGTTAGCTCAATAAACCGGTATGAATATAGTGCTAAAATCATAACACGGCATAATAATATACTAATAATAATGCCAAGAGAGATCCAAGTTCGATCTGCTTCGCCCCAATTTGTGGAGCACAACTGGCCGAGAAACCTGATAGGGACCAGAGACTCCAGGTGATAGCTTCGTGTGGCCTACTATTCCATGTTTTGCACCCCGGCCTAGCTAGCGATGACAATAGTATAGCGAGTGGTAGCAGGTCGATCGATTAGGTGAGTGTGTCGACTATTCGGCGCACGGACAGCGACTTTGAGCAGAAGGTTTCCCTTCTCGTCGCCGTCCTTCCTGTCCCTAAATTTCCGAGTATGAATGCGGCTTGGAAAAAGTCCAAAACAAACTCTAAACTCGTAGTGGTTCAATGATTTAAACCTTTAAGTTAAAATTCCTGTTGTTCGTACCCTAAACTACATAATCCCGGTCTAAATTAAACCTTGGAGCTGTTTGACCAAATTGATTGACGCCACGTGGGCAAAATTTTACAAAAGAACCCTAGATAAATTATCTATTCTAATTTCTTAGTCCCTAAATCTCTTGTGGTTCTCTGTACACAGCCAAAAGCCATAGGAGAAGAAGCGGGCCGCTGGTTTTTGCTGCGACGATGCATGCACCGTACATATGCCCTCTCCTCCCTCTTCTACCACACCGCGCCATGGCTACGTGAACCTAGCACCTTGTAGATACAACAAATAGCAACAGCAGAGGCTAGCACATGGCATCAGCCAGCAAGGCACAACAACAAGCGATCAGGAGCAACTCGCGTGTAGTATAACAGACCAAAAGCAATTTATCTCGTGTGTTCGTGGCTAGAGAAAACTGAAGTAACTGATGATAACTGTCACGTTATTGTTGTTGCCTCCAATGTTCCTGGCGCCATGGAGAGAACGGCCACCGAACACGCGCGGAGCAGCAAAAGCAGCGGACGTTGGGCGCACGGCCGTCGAGCACGCGCAGAAGGGAATCGATCTGCACATACAAAGAACGAAGAATTTGTGGACGAAGCTCTTAAAGTGGAGTCCACATGTCAGTGAGAGTACCTTATAATCTCAGCCAGGATCGCCGTTATCCCGGTGTACCAAACAGCGTCAGGGTTTAATTTAGACCGAAATTAGATTGTTTTGGGTTCAAATCACAGGAATTTTGACTTGAGGGTTTAAATCGTCAAACCATTACAAGTTTAGGGTTTGCTTTGAACTTTTTCCAATGCGGCTCTATATCCATCTGTGCAGTTCTCTTCCCAGAACTTCCGATCGACCGAGAAGCTGCTGCACACAATGCTAAATATATGTAACCCATTGCACTACCCAGATGATGAGTGTAGTGTCCAGCGTTTTCTACGTACGCGTGCGCGGTGTCACGGAGCTTTCTGACCGACCGCGACGTATGCTGACACAGATGCACGCTAAACCCTGCCCGAAAACCCCCAAGTCTTTGCTTTTGTCCCCGTACGTACGTGCACGTTGTGGCTCACGCTTCTATGTCGATTATTCTGATTAAACAAAGAGAAGACCCTGCAGGTCGTACATATAGAGAGAGACAGTTTTACGTTCTCTACTGCTCCCTCCTTCGCGATTTGCAGGGCGCTCTATAAAAATCTCACGGACCTAGGCGTGAACGTATTGGCTGAAAATTAGGCCTATTAATGAGCGGTTAAGGCGCGTGCAGTTGTGGGAGACTGTTGCATGCATAGAAAGTTGGAAGAAAAGCTGCTACATTAATCACTAATTAATGCTTATACGCCTAGGAACGTTGTAGTTTTGAAAAAAGTTAAATTTGATTAGGCGTGCTGCAAACCGTGAAGGAGGAAGTAGTAGTACAGTACTACTAGCTGGGTTTGGGAGTTTTGCCGGGGAGGGCAGGCCAAAGAATATTCTTTCTCCTCTTGATACTGTACCCTGATTCGCTGTCGTGTTGGGTAGACCTTGCCTCTCCCTCTCTCCTTGGACACGTGTATTCTAATTTCACTCCGCGGGTACGTTCCAATCAGGCAACAAAAAAGCTGTCTCACGCCATTTGGCACAATTCTCTACTACTGAACAATTACTAGCAGCTTGATAATCTTTTTCAAATCGTCAGGGTGATTTTTGATAACTTTCGAATTTTTAAACGTTGTACATACTGTATATAGTAGTTGCTCTGAATGAATGAATGAATGACCGGGGAGCTAGCTAGCTAGCGTCAAGGCGAACAGTCCCCATGTCCTAGAGCGAAATTGCAGTGCAACTTCCCCGGGCGTCTGGATCGGGCAATGCAAGGTTCGCGCGAGGCCAGTCGGTCAGTCAGTCAATGATCCTGCCTGCCTGCCTATTTTGGTCTGACGTGTGCTGCAGGCGTGTGCGAGTGGTCCTTTTACTAGTTTGGTCGAGCCTATCACTGATATGCACAGGCCAGTTTTGAACCACGCGGTCCCAGTAAACATAAATACGTATCACCACCTTTTTTTGAGAGAGAGAGAATAAATATCACCACCTGTGCTGTGCTACCACCCAGACAAACATAAATTTCCCTAAAAAAAGTAAAAAACCCAGACAAACATAAATCTTGCCCCGAGTAGATTCTCTTGTAAGGCAACGACACCAACATGAAATTGCCAAGTAAGTGTAAATCCTAGCACATTGTAGTGCTAGTAAAAGGTGTAGGTCGAGCCCCCGGGAAAAAAGAAAGGCGTCATCGATCGAGCATAAACAGCGATTTTTTTTAAATAATACGAATTAATTATTTAATTTGAGTTATATTATGCGTTTTTTCGAAATTCCAGATCTAGTGCTTTGTCGGCCTGAGGCAAGCCAATCGGCCGACCCACAGCCATTACGGTCGATGAGGATCAATTGGGACCCTAGCGGATCAGTCGATTGCCTTAATCGGCCGAGCCCAGCCGGCTGGGGCCAGATAAGGCGGCCGCCGCTACGCCTTCTTCTCCACGCGACGCGCTGCCTTCTTCTCCACCGCCTCTCCTCTCTCCTTCGTGTTCTTCATTTCTACCCACCGTTTTTCTCAGATTTTGCTCGATTTGATCACAAAAAATTCAATCCAAATCCATTAGAGAGGGAGTTGAAGCCCGATCTACGGATTGGTTAGCTCATGGCTTGATTTGGTGTTGGTTTGTTGGAGGAACGGTGGTGGAGCTGTGGTGAAGCAATGGCAATGGTGGTGGAGCTGTGGTGGAGGAGCTAAGGCTGTCGTGGTGGAGCAGTGTTCGAGCTGTGTTGGTGGCAGCTTTTCTCGCTTCAAGGGTAAACTCTAATCCCTCGATAATCAATGGATATTGTATATGGTTACGTACGTTCGTCGTATGGTTAGTCTATTAGAATATTTGGCTAGTTGATTAGTAAAAATTTGGCCGGTGGATTAGTAGCAATATTTGACCGATGGGTTAGGCACAAAAATTTGGCCGGTGGATTAGTAGCAATATTTGACCGATGGGTTAGGCACAAAAATTTGGCCGGTGAATTAGTAGCAATATTTGACCGGTAGCAATAATATCATATTTTTTAGAATATTTGCAAGCATTGCCCAAAGTTATACGCGTTGTCGATAAATAATTGATTAGGTTGTTTATTTTATGTCAGCAGAGATGACCAATTTAGTGAAGTTCGTGTTTTATTACGGTCATGGGAATGTTCGAACAAATGACTTTGGAGCAGATCTTGGAGAGTTTATGTACACAATTAGATTTGACTGCCCTCAAACGTGGAGTGTTAGTCGATTGAAGGAATGGTTGACAGGATGTTTAGGCTATAACATCGAGGCGTACACCGTCAGCGTGCAAAGATTATGGACAAAGTCAAGAAAAATATTTTGGACTTTAAGGCATGTAGATACGCAGAGACTGGTTTAAGTGGTTAAAAGGCTGCGAAGATAGGCATGTAAACCCTCGCGCATTAGTGCTTCTGTCTTGAAGGAGATCGATGGTGGACATGTTTGGCGCCATAGTGTTGATTCAAGTTACGGATGTACTCTATGTCCGATCTGGAGGCGGTGGTTATGAATCGAGACAGCGTGAGATAGGAGGAGGAGGCGGTGGTTATGAATCGGGGCAGAGCAGTCAGGCCGGAGGTGGAGAAGACTATAGTGGAGAGGCAGATGCGGACGAGGAAGATGGAGGCATGCAGAACATGATGGAAGAGGAGGATTACATGGATGGCGAGAGTGGTGATTCTGATGACCCTGATGATTCTGATGGAGAAGGCAATGGTGGAGAGGACATGCCGATTCCTGCGCGATTTTTTTTTAAATAATACATTTTTTTTAATATTTTCTAGATCTATTACACATTTTTAACATTTTACAAAAATAGTACTTTGTCGGCCTGGAGAAGACCGATTGGGCGGTCGGCTGGAGCAAACCGGCGTCGAAGTTGCGTGAGGCAGCCTAGGCCAAGGCCGGATCGCCTTCTCTGTATGCAAAAATCCTCCAGGCATGTGGCCATGCATGCTTGAGGCTTGCCCGATTAGGCGATCGGCCTGCCCCAGCCGATTGGCCAATGAGCCCAGCGCCCGGACGCCGGTCGGCTTGCTCCAGGCCGATTGGCCCAATCGGCCTCCTCCAGACCGACAAAGTACTACTTTTGTAAAATCCAAAAAACGTGTAATAGATCTGAAAAATATTAAAAAAAGTGTATTATTTTAAAAAAAATCGCGATTCCTGCTTCATGGAATCAAAACATGTCAACCGGAATGACCGTTGATGATGGTCATGATTCTGCGTGGGAATATCACAGAAGAATTGCCTGTGGTGCGGATATCAAGACAAGCAACATTTGCAAGATGCGATCGTTGCTTGGGCAATGTCAACACTATGTGGTTTTGAAAACAACCGTGTCCTCTAAGAAATACTTGACAATGGAATGCGTGGATATAAATTGTCCAGGCAGGGTGCATGCCTATGTCCCTGCGTATGACACAACTTGGTTGGTGAGCGACTATGTGCAGCACACATGTAAGCTACACAGGGTTCCTAAAGATCATCTTAACCTCTCCTCCACACTTCTAGCTCGGCTGCTTTACACGGACTTAGTAGAGTGCAAAGCCTTGACAGTACCCAGTATACAGAAGAAAGTAAAAACCCGGTTTAAGTACTCCATTTCGTATGGCAAGGCTTGGAGGGCAAAGCAAAGGGCTCTTGAGGAGAGGTTTGGTTCGTTTAGAGACGCGTATGACTCCGTGGTCCGACAACTTGACACCGCAGGATAGAAACCTGGGCACCTATGTCGACATACAATATTATGTGATACCCGAGGATCCATCCGTGAAGGTGCTTCATCGAGTGTTCTTCTCTTTTCTTGTATGCATCCAAGCTTTCACTTATTGTCGCCCGTGATATGTGTAGACGGTACTTTTCTAATCGGCAAGTACAAGGGTCGATCCTTACCGCCATTGGTCAAGACGGCAACAATCAGATTGTCCCACTCGCATTTGCTTTCGTGGAGGGCGAAAACACTGAAAGTTGGACATGGTTCTTGAGCAGCTCAAAATAGCAGTTGTCAAAGACAAGCCCAATGTGTGCATCATTCATGATAGGCATGCAGGTATACTCAATGCCGTAAAACGGCTGACACAGCCAGGGCCAGAAGAACAAACACCTTGGCTTGACATGCAAAGCCGATGGTGCATGCGCCATTTGGGTGCTAATTTCTTCTCCGCACCGTTAGAAACAAGAACCTCATGAATCTATTCAAAAATTGTGCAAGCAGAACCAAGAATGGAAGCACGATTTCATACGTGCAAAGCTCGATGAATTTACTCGAAACATGTGAGGGCAAGGAAAGCTGCAAAACGCAGCGCGGCGTGGTCGCACATCAAGCGCGATGGCTGCACATCAAGCTCTGGAGCTGCCTGTGGAGGAAGATCCTGAGGGCTTTGTGACTTCTGGATTTGATCCACTGGTACAAGGAGAAGGCTCGGCAGATCGATCAAGAACTTCCAGTGGATAGAGCACGAGCCTTTGGAGAGGTGGTCTTTGCTACACGATACACATGGAGCTAGGTATGGTGTCATGACTACAAACTTAGCTGAGTCATATAACTTTGTCCTCAGAGGTAACAGGGCACTTCCACTGACAGCCATAGTCGAAGGTATTCTGTATGGCACGATTTCATATTTTAGAACCAGATGACAGGGTGCTCAGATGCATATCATGAACAATCCGAACACCCGTTTCTGTGAAAAGGTTATGAGGTACATGGATAAGAAGATGGCGAAGTGTATGTCACACACCGTCGTGTGCATAGGTAATGAGGACAGAAGGTTTGAGGTGCGGCTAGCCACCGATAAGTTTGGGTGTGGTAATGAACTGAGAACGCATGAGGTGAAGATCGGTAATGAGCAATGGCCAACTGCGAGTGCACTGCAACAAACCAAAGTTGCTTCACCTGCCTTGCTCTCATGTGCTTGTCGGCAGCTAGGGTTGGACGCCATATCGTTCGTGTCTCCCTACTACCTGAAAGAATCTGTGGTCAATACTTGGACGGGTGAGATGTCAGGATTTCGAGTAATGGGTAATTTCAACACCGTGAACCCTGGTGAAAGGCAGTACATCCCACACCCTGCTCTAATGCGAACAAGCAGAGAGGCCTTGATGTAGACGCATCCGGAATGACATGGACGAATCGAAGCTGGGCCCAACTTCGGCGATGTTTTCTATGCAATGAATTTAGGTCTGAGGATACTCATTGTCCCACTTTCGAGACAAAGTGCACACACCTACGCGAGGACGGGGTGCGCGAGGTCGAAGAGGTAGAGGACGCGGGTGAAACTATGTTTTATGTTGTAATATGTGTCGAACTATGTTTGATATTGTAATATGTGTCAAACTATGTTTGATGTTGTAATATGTGGCGAATTATGTTTTATGTTGTAATATGCAAATGCTTATGTTAATTTTTAAATTGTTCAGAAATGGCGAGAAGATACAGGTTGCTCGATCCAGACATTGAAAAGAAGCATCGGGCTAGAATTTTGGAGGATGAGCCCAACTCACTTGAGCCTTTGGTCACTCGCAAGAGGAGAGGAGGGAAATGAGAGAGTAAGAGGAGGAAGAGATGAACTGGTAAAGGATACATCTCGTTGCCCGGATTTATAGAGGCACCGAAGCGAGCGGGCGAATAGGCGGGAAAAAAGGCGGGAAGTAGTGGCGGGAAAAAAAGGGCGGGAAGTAGTGGCGGGAACAAAGGACGGAAAGTACTGGCGGGAAAAATCGGCGCGATGGCGGGAAAAAATCGTATGAAGGATTGAGAAAAACAGCGGCGGAAGATTAGGGCTGCATTGATCATGCAGGATTTTGGCAGGGGCAGGACGATTAGGCAATCGGCCAGGGGCAAGCCGGGCTAATCGGCGAGCCTCGCCGACGTGCATGTAATAGGCGAGGCGATTGCATGGTGCCACATGCAGTCGGCCAGGGCCTGGCCGATTCGCCCAGTCGGCTTGCCCCTGGCCGACAAAGCGCTAGATCTGGAATTTAAAAAAAACGCATAATAGAACTCAAATTAAATAATTAATTCGTATTATTTAAAAAAAAATCGCGCATAAACAGGCGGGTTCACAATCCGTTGTTTCCTACACAGGTGCGTGGTTCGCAATCCGCACACGGTTGTACTTCTTACGTTTTAAAATATAAAATATTTTAGGTTTGTGAAGAAAATAAATTAGACTTTTTTTAATATATACATTCATCTCAAAGTTAAGTGAACCTACATATCAAAATAAGTCTAGATACATTTGCTTCATAAAGCTAAAACATCTTACTTCCTCCATCCGCAAATAAGTGTACTTCTAGCTTCGTCCTGAGTCAAACTTTATTATGTTTAACTAACTTTTAACGTACCAACATCTATGACACTTACCATTAAATTTATTTTTAAATTTAGTTTCATAATATGTCAATTTGATGTAATATAGGTTCTTATATTTTTTAATAAAGTTGGTTAAATTTAGTTATGTTTGACTTAGACAAAAGTTAGATGTACACTTATTTGTGGAAACGGAGAGACTACCCACGTAGGCATCCAAAAGCTACTAGCTGTGTCATACAGTCGATGGTGACACGTCACACGTACAAAGATCTTGGAAACCCGGGCCTTGAATAACATGCCATACGTGTTTCACAACAACCCTAAACACGTAGACTAATTTTGGCACCATTCAACAATCTAGGGCTCTAAACACGTATACTACTAATTTCCGCACCAAATATGTCCCAAAGAATCAATATCTGGTCATACGAAATGGCACCCGGATATATGGTATAACAAAACATTTGGATATGGATTATCTGAAAGTTAATTAGGATTATCCAGATGTTTTAAGCCAAATTGCCTGATATTCGACGCAACGACCAAATCTATTTTGTCACAGCACACACACAAGAGGAAGAGGAACGGTTGCATCCCTCGACATCCTGCCCCCCCCCCCCCCCCCACCCCCGAGTCCACCGTGCCCATGCCCTAGACGTGAGCCTCGACCAGCACAGTACGACGAACATCATCGGTCGTGGAGGTTCTTGAACGGGATCTTGTCCCGTATGTCGCCCCACGAGGGCATCCGCTAGAGATGCATATGTCCTAGTTCCGGACCACCAACATTCGCCAAGAGAAACCCCCCAACCCATTGGCCTTTACCGGCACCATTCCAACTTACTTCTTTTGGACATTTCCTTTGTACAATTTCAGGATCAACCACATCTTTTTGTTCGCTCATGAGTCGTGATACAAACAAACCGTAGGAAATTCTTTCCTCCCAACCTGTACACAGAATTTGTGGATCTGGGTATATGCTTTGCTTCAAGAGCACGCATGTACTCCTACCTAAGCAGGCGAAGTTCGCACCGAGCAGCATGCTTGAACCTATGAAATTATCCACTGGTGTTTTACAACCGGAAGTCCTTTTTGACCTAGTATTTGGCAACCATGTTTGGAATTGGTGACATATGTAGGATTGGCCGAACAGCTGACGAAATACTTGTTAGTTTCCTGGATTATTTATTTATATATCTACAAGGGGCAGATCCACAGTTGCATTAGTTTTTCAATCCGCTAGTTTAATTGCCCCAACAACTGTACCCTTCATGCAGCATCATGCTAACTATTTTTATAATGTGTCGATCTGTCCAAGGAAATATACAAATGTGTGGGGCTGTGCAGCGACCAGCGACCATATTACGGGGGGTCGCAATGGTCACATGAGTTAACGTGGGTGCGGAGTTAACAACGACATTCCTCCCCTGTCTCAGATAGCAAAGGACATTCTCAGTTTTTTTTCTAGTACTACTAAAACATACAGTAACTCTGAATTTAGGGGAAGCACAACCACAAACTCCACTCAAGGATAAACTACACTTCCGACTGTCATCTAGTTGTAACATCACTTAAAATGACATGCTAGCTAGCAATCAAAGATTGTGCCTCTCAAATTAACACAAAGAAACAAGCCATAAGGTTGAGACGTCCAAACCTGACAGCACAAGGGTGCCCAATTAGCGCAAGAAGTCGGTATCATTAGTCAGAATTTTGGATAATCTCTACCAGCTAACCAACCAAGGATGTCGACTCTTTACATTTTGTAAACAGAACAGACCTGTTAGAGGCAAAGAGAAAACAATTTGGATTCTTGCATATATTTCTTTTACTGCACGTAGCAAATTAATCGTAGCAGAAAGAACATGGTTTTCAGAAAGTTGTCGTGACTTCTGATTGCTTGTCGATGATTCAGCGCATCTTCTCTCGGACTCACGATCATCTCTGGCGGGCTCTGTGTTGGATATCAAGTCCCTAGTTGGGGTTTTTGATTCCTGCTCGTTCAAACATGTTAGTCGTAACGTGTTGTAGCACATCGTTTAGCTCGTCCTTCAGAGCACTTAGTTTGTAATCTTTCTTTTTTATGTTATATCCTGGATGTTATTTGGGCTGAACTTGAAATGACGTGATGTGATCAATAAAGCACAATGTTCTCTATAACAATTGTAGTAGAATAATACGCGGATATTTTTAGACGTGCATATAGGCATAATGGCATCACATGACTTGACTTCGGTAACAGAATGACTGCGACCCACGTTGGAAAATTCTGCAAAATATCTCAATTGAAGAGTAAATACACGTCTCCTGTAGGGAAGAAAAGACTATGCATATGTTTTTGGTTCGTGTGCTAATTATTTCCAACCTTTTCGTCTTTTATTGGATTGTTAGGACTCTCTTTTCCTTCTAAAAAGAGAATATACTTTGATCGATGCACACAACTGGCTTCCCGTATATTTATTACATTTTTTTATAAACAACGCATTGAGGGTGTTCTAAAGTTTAGCACACAAAAGCTTTGCAGAATCCAGCCTCACAACATTTCCTTTCCTCTCACAGGCAAAAGGAAAAGTAATTCAATTAGAAAATTCAAAGTATTTATGTTTAACCAATATCATTTATAGTAAAATATTTCTAGTTTTCCATGTTTAACAATTTTTTATTTTTATTATTATATGTATATTTCCATTTTTTGGATGTTCCCTTTATTTTGCCTAGTTTCTTTGGAAATTTCTCCACTCCATCGGTATTTACTAAGTTCTTTGTTTTGTTACTTGCCCACCCTTTAATCTCTTGTTTTGTCCAAAAAAAGTGCCACATATGAGAGATGTTTATTTTTGTAGCGTGTCTAACTAAAGGCATGCACATTACCAACTCGTACAATGTTTGAAGTGGAAACCAATATGATACCAAAAGAAATGAAATGCCCTCGATGTAACTATAGAAAAGCCCCTATGAAAGTTGGTTACAAAGTTAGATACACATGGTAGTAAAATGTCGATTGCCCTATATTCTATCAAATATTTAGTTGCTACTTGTTTTTTAGATTTCCCATCACTATAATTAAGAGATGTAGTTAGGCCTTTTTTTCTAAAAAGAAGCTAATACGATACAAATTTGAAAATCCCGAAATTTTCAAGTTCTTATGACAACACTAGTAAACTACAAAAAGTTTAGGTTCGCACATAGCACATGCCCATGGTAAAAACACAAGAGAATGGCATACAAATATCACTTAGAAACAAAATCTCAAAACACAATGCAACGATCACTATCATGCGCTACACATAAAAAAAATACTAAAAAGCACCTAAAAATAGAGTTAGAAAGTATTAAGAGGTGATAAGTACAATTGATAGGCTGTAACAAGTTATAAGAGGCAATACATAGATGTCATCATTTAATAAAAAATATTGGATATTTTATATCGGAGCACTAAATAATGATATACTACTAAATTATGGCATACCATAGTATACACAAGGAAAGAGTAAAATCACAAGGAAAAGTTTCCAAGTAGTAAATCTACATGAACCGGTCAATTTTACCAACCCCGGCCGAACCCCAAACCCAAAGCGCCCCGTAGCGCGAGCCAGGCGGGCAGTCAGGACAGGCGCAGGAGCGGCGGCAGCGCAGCAGCAGAGGCGAGGCGACGCCAACAACCAAACCGGCCAACCGAAGAAGCCCCCCCTCTCTCTCTCCCACACCACCACCCCCATCGCACACGTCCACGACTCTGCCTCTCCCTCTCCCTCTCCCTCCCTGACGCCCACTCTCCATTCTTCCTTCTTCTCCATTGACCCCCTCCTCCGTCTCTTCCTCCACAAAGCTTCGAGTCTTCCTCCCCTATCCCAAACCTTCCGCTTTTCTGTCCGCGTCTTCGATTCCCTCCGGAGCGCGCAAAGAAACCGCGTGCGTCCGTGCGTGGGTTCGTCGGTTCCGTTCCTTCCTTTCCTTGCCCGCCGCTGCTTCGTTCCCGCGCATTGCCACCCCGCGTCCGCGAGATTCCTCCCTTGGCGCGCCCGCGCCGCATAATAATAACTCTTCTTTCCTGGGGACGTTTTCTTTTTCCTGGAAGGAAAGGAACCGCCGCCGCCGCCGCATGGATCAGGGTCCCCCGTGCAGGAGCCGCCTCCATCTGCGATTCCGGGAGGCCTCGGGAGTTCGCCGCCGCGCCGGGCACATCCGGGGGTTCCAGCCGGACGGCGTCGTGGCGCTGCGGCAGGGCGGGATCTCGGAGCTCTGTTGTTGAGGCGTTTCTCGTCAGGTGATTAGAGTTCAGTGCTGCCCCTGCTTTTTTTAGGTTGGTGTGGGTGGAGGAGTCTGTCACCGCCCAAATTTATTTCCACGCGTTTCTTGGATTGTCACTCGAAATCTGGGCTGTTCTCGCTCAGAGGGGAGTCACAGTGATCTGTTCCTGATTCACTGTCGCCCGAGGGCCGAATTTTCAGATTCAGCTCAGTAAGGCTGAACCCAAAAGTTCAGTGTCTTGTCTCAGAAAACCAGCCAAGAAACCTGAGCAGCTTCTTGCCGTGTTGCTCTCTCTGGGGTGTAGCCTCTGGTATCGTAATCTGACCGTGTCGTGCGAAAATGGCACGGGCGAGGAAGAAGCTCGAGAAGCTGAAGCTGAGTGCATTGTACAGCTTCGCGCTCTGCGCCAAGGGCTCCACCGAAGACCAGTCGAGGATCGGGACGACGGGCTTCTCCCGAGTCGTTTACGTCAACGATCCTGACAGGCATGAAGCAGAAGGATTCAGCTACCCACGGAACGAGGTGTCGACGACAAAGTACTCGCTGGTCACCTTCGTGCCCAAGTCCCTCTTTGAGCAGTTCCGAAGGGTGGCCAATTTCTACTTCCTTGTCTCGGGTGCCCTTACGTTGAGTCCGCTCGCGCCCTACACGGCGGTCAGCGCGCTGGTGCCATTGTTCTTCGTGATTACTGCGACCATGGTGAAGGAAGGAGTCGAGGATTGGAGGAGGAAACAACAAGTATGTTTCTGTTATCTCTGGTTCAAATCCCTAGCACATGTGAATAATATTTACTCAACTTTCTTTTGATTTGTATTGAATAGTATGTTTGTGATTCACAAGGACTTAGCATGATCTGAGATTTCTTCTCAGAGGGGTTTTCTTTTCTTGATGGTCAGGTGTTTTTTTAATACAGCTGCATATCTGGGTTTGTAGGCTATTTTTATTTGCATGATGGGACAAAGTAGGAAGGAACTCAAAATGTACAGAAGCTTTCTTTCTGGATCAACCAATAAACAAGGTTGCAAATTGACTGGAATATAAAAATATTTTTACTATTGAATTGTTAATTTTAAATTATTTAAGAAACCACAGATAACTGTCACAAAAGAACAAGAATTATGGATACGATGAATCTTAACGTGATATGTGATGCTTGGGATGCAGTCATACAGTGCAATTATGAATTAATCTAGCGGGTCCAAAATGGCTTACTCTACTCTATGCAGATGACAAACCACTTTAGGAAGTATTTGTAGTCTCGGTGTTAGCACATGGTTTTATTCCACAAAACTATCTTTTTTTCTGTGATTAGATAAATGTTCATTTTTTTGGATATTAAACTAGACCATAGACAATTTTTTATATGAATTTCAAATCTCCTGCACAAATATTGATCTTTAAACTTTGCTGCATTATATCTACGATATAGTTGGTTTGTATGACTATGCATGTCCTTATTGTGTTGGTATGTTAAGTTGATATATGCAATTCTTCATTCAGGATCATGAGCTCAACAATCGAATAGTAAAAGTGCATAGAGGGGATGGCAGTTTTGAGGAGACAAAATGGAAGTATATCAAAATTGGAGATGTGATAAAGGTGGAGAAGGACAATTTCTTTCCTGCTGACTTGATTCTGCTTTCATCTAACTATCCAGATGGAATCTGCTATGTAGAGACTATGAACCTTGATGGTGAGACAAATTTGAAAATTAAACAAGCTCTTGAGGTGACATTGGATTTACAAGAGGATGCTAGTTTCAGAAACCTGAAACGAATAATCAAATGCGAAGATCCAAATGCGAATCTTTACTCTTTTGTTGGTACTGTTGAATGGAAGGGCACACAGCATCCTTTGTCACCCCAACAACTTCTTCTTCGTGACTCGAAGCTGCGGAACACTGATTACATATATGGGGCTGTCATCTTCACAGGTCATGATACAAAAGTGATGCAAAATTCAACTGAACCACCATCCAAAAGAAGCAAGATTGAGAAAAAAATGGATAAAATCATTTACCTGCTATTGTGTTTTCTACTCGCGTTTGCATTCCTTGGTTCAGTATTTTTTGGCATATGGACCAAAGATGATTTAAGGAATGGTAAACCGAAACGTTGGTATCTCCGGCCAGATAATTCATCCGTCTACTTTGATCCAAAACGACCAGCGCTGGCATCCTTCTTTCATTTGTTGACAGCCTTGATGTTGTACAACTACTTTATCCCAATTTCTTTGTACATATCCATTGAGATGGTCAAGATCTTGCAGGCTCTATTCATCAACAGGGACATTGAAATGTATCATGAAGAATCAGATAAGCCAACTCACGCTCGTACCTCGAATCTAAATGAGGAACTAGGTCAAGTTGACACAATTCTCTCTGATAAGACTGGTACATTGACCTGCAACATGATGGAGTTTATCAAATGTTCAATTGCTGGCACTGCCTATGGTCAGTCTGTCACGGAAGTTGAGAAAGCTATGGCTCTAAGGAAAGGGGTGCTGTTAGATGATGAGATAGAACCTGGAGGGCACAAGGAGAAACAAATTGATGAGAGTCCTCATGTTAAAGGTTTTAATTTGAAGGATCCACGTATTATGGATGGAAATTGGATTCATGAGCCTAACAGTGATGTTATAAGAGATTTTTTCCGTCTGCTAGCCATCTGTCATACATGCATACCTGAAGTTGATGAAACTGATAAGGTTTCATATGAAGCTGAGTCCCCTGATGAAGCTGCATTCGTCATTGCTGCGAGAGAGTTAGGGTTTGAGTTTTACAAGAGGGCACAATCAAGTATAGTTATTCGTGAGCGGGATCCTAACCAGCATGTTGCAGACTATCAATATAGGTAAGTTTATATGTTTCCTTAAAAGGTACTGTTTATTGCATAGATTTGACCCTTTCACATTCTTTTGCAGAAAATATAAGCTCCTAAAGGTCTTAGAATTCAGCAGCTCACGGAAACGGATGTCTGTGATAGTAAGGGAACCAGAGGGAAGGATATTACTGTTTAGCAAGGGTGCTGATAGGTAAGTACTCAAATTGATCTAACTTCTGTATCTTTTCACAAATAACTGTCAGAACTTGTGTATTTTCCATGCCTTCTTATCTGTCTCCTCGTGTGAACAGTGTGATGTTCAGAAGACTTGCACCAGATGGAAGAAAATATGAGGAAGAGACTAAAAGGCACATCAATGAGTATTCTGATTCTGGTTTAAGAACCTTAGTTCTTGCATACCGTGTCTTGGATCAGGAAGAGTACGAGAAATTTGCTGAAAAATTCAACACTGCCAAAACATCTGGAAGTGCTGACAGAGATGAAAAAATTGAGGAGGCTGCTGACAGCATCGAGCGGGACTTGCTTCTTCTTGGTGCTACTGCTGTTGAAGATAAGCTCCAGAAGGGGGTATGCTTTTCTGAACAGTCCATGTTTTCCAGCCTATTTCATTTTATTCAAATATAGTGTAACAAATTGTAAATAGTTCTTGCTCATTTATGCGCATGTGCATTTATATTCAGGTACCAGAATGCATTGACAAGCTTGCACACGCAGGAATTAAGATATGGGTGCTTACGGGTGACAAAATGGAGACAGCTATCAATATTGGGTATATATTGTATTTTTAGATGAAAACAGATCTTATTGCTACAATCAACTATTCTTCTAGAAGTTAAAGCTGGATATTTCTTTTTTCTGATTCATGTATTTTGTTGTTTTCAGCTTTGCTTGTAGCCTGCTTAGACAAGGAATGACACAGATAATCATCACCTTGGAAGCACCTGACATCATTGCATTGGAGAAAAATGGAGACAAACATTCCATTGCAAAGGTGAATAAATGATTAAATTTCCTGTGTATGTAATTGTTATTTTAAGATCATTATATTCACAGAAATAACTGCTAAATGTTTACAAAACGGAGTTTAACAAAACAGGCATTAACATTTACAATTCTAACCTTGAAAAATCAATACCATCATAATTACCGTCTCTTTGTTGGGTCTTCAGGCATCAAAGCAAAGTGTTATGAATCAGATAGAGGATGGAATAAAACAAGTTCCCACCTCTAGTCAGTCCAGCACGGAATCTTTTGCACTGATAATTGATGGTAAATCATTAACTTATGCTTTGGAAGATGATGTCAAGTTTAAGTTCTTGGGTCTTGCTGTCAACTGTGCATCAGTCATATGTTGTCGATCTTCACCGAAACAGAAGGCATTGGTATGCCTTTTCACTTCTCTAAAATTCATATTTTTATCCATGTAATTTTCCTAATGTTATTTGTAAAAGGATACACACAAAGATATTGATATGTTACAACAACTGCAGGTTACAAGACTTGTTAAGCGTTCAAATAAAGTTACCTTAGCAATTGGTGATGGGGCAAATGATGTTGGCATGCTTCAGGAAGCTGACATAGGGGTTGGCATTAGTGGTGTTGAAGGGATGCAGGTTGCTACTTTTGATGCTTTGTAAATTTTGTGAATGTGCTTGTGCTAACTAGAATTTCTTTAATGGTTATTTCTTTCTTTTCAAAATATTTCAGGCTGTCATGGCAAGTGATATTGCCATTGCCCAATTCCGGTTCCTGGAACGGTTACTTCTGGTGCATGGGCATTGGTGTTACCGACGTATTTCAGTGATGGTATACTTCATGTTTCTTTGATCCAATAATCAAATTCTAGAATTCAAGTATTATGTTGATATTCCTTTTTGTTGGTGCAGATATGCTATTTCTTCTACAAGAATGTGACTTTTGGCGTCACCATCTTTCTGTATGAAGCATTTGCATCCTTTTCAGGGAAGCCAGCTTATAATGACTGGTTCTTGTCACTGTATAATGTTTTCTTCACCTCCCTTCCTGTCATTGCGTTGGGAGTATTTGATCAGGATGTTTCTTCCCGACTCTGTCTACAGGTGCGTCTATCCTAAACCGCTTAGAAAAGATACAATCTTTCACAATATTAGATAAATTTAGGAAGCATCCATTTCAATTTTTAAATACTCCTGAATTTTTTAAATACTCCCTTGCATTGCTTGAGTTGTTTAAACCCATGTGTCATCATAGTCCTTAACTTTATGCAAAAATAAAAATAATCTAAAAATATACATTAAATAAACAATTGATGAAAATTCAACGATATATTTGTCTAATACACAAATGTATCGGCTAAAAAAATCAACTAAAAAAATACATAAAATGTATGAAAATTGTGGTAATTAATTTCGTGGCAACTTAAGAGGTAATTCCATTAGGGGTGAACGAACCGCCACCAACTAAAATCTTTGTAGGAGTGAAGATATAGAAACCACACTGTTTTTTTAATAAAGTGCCTGCTTGCATTTTACTTAACAGTATCCAGAGCTGTACCAAGAAGGTGTGCAGAATGTATTATTCAGCTGGCGTCGGATACTTGGCTGGATGCTTAATGGTGTCATCAATGCCATCTTGATATTCTTCTTCTGCACTACCGCCCTGAAGGATCAGGCATTTCGTCAAGATGGCCAAGTTGCGGGCTTGGATGCCCTAGGTGCTGTCATGTACACATGTGTCGTATGGGTTGTGAACTGCCATATGGCACTCTCAGTGAACTACTTCACCATAATCCAGCACATATTCATATGGGGTAGCATTGGTGTGTGGTACCTCTTCCTCTTGGCTTATGGCGCTGTCGACCCAAAGTACTCCACAACAGCATACAAGGTCTTCATTGAACAGTTGGCAGCAGCCCCATCATACTGGCTGGTGACACTGTTTGTGGTGCTGGCAACACTCATCCCGTACTTCTGCTACGCTGCAATTCAGATCCGCTTCTTCCCAATGTTCCATAACAAGATTCAGTGGAAAAGATACTTGGGGAAGGCTGAAGATCCAGAGGTGGCAAGGCAGTTGTCTTCACGGCAACGGTCATCATCACACCAAAGGATGGTTGGGATCTCTGTTCGTCGTGACGGCAAGGCTATGGAAGTAACGAAGGGAACTGATGTAGAAGTTCAAGGATAACATCTTTTCAGTAGATTTTGTCGTTTTGTACAGATTATAGAATGTTGCGGTCTCCTGAAAGATGACAAGATCTCCTGAAAGATGACAAAAGTGGACTGGGAAGAACTTGTGAATATTCTTGGGTTGTTGTTCCTTGGGGTTCTTCCAGTTCAGAGGATAGAGCTAGATCACAGAATTTCGTAGATAGGTCCCAAGAAGAAGTACCTGGTGTAAAGTTTATTTAGCAATTTAAGGCTGTGTGTTTCTTACCTTCTCTTTTTTACTTTTACACCTGTTTATGATTTTAATCTGATGGTAGAATTCCACCGTGTCTCCTGCTTAACTGCAACCATCTGATAAAAGAAGTGTGTGAAGGCAACCTCATGATATAGTATTTAACTGACACCATAACACTATACTTGCTGCAAAAGAAAGAGAAGCAAAGCAGTGTGACAAACTATAAACAAATGGCAAGATTTCAAGCACCTCATTTGGTTTGAAGTGGAGAAAGCTCCATGTTAATTGATAGTTTTTTTTTTTGAAAAGGCATCTATAGTTTCCCTCACCAGAAATAAAAAGATTCTGCTAATCAGTACTATGTAACATGAGCAAGAGTGTAGGACACAAAAGAAGATGATGATGATGATTATATAATGTTACATTGGTATCTTTTTATTGGTCTGTCCTACTATCATAGTAACATGCAAATCGCAACAAAGAAGAGCAGGAACCTGAAAAGACCAAACCGATCATGGTTCAGGTAACGGCGGCGCAGCCGGCTCTTTGGTCTCCTGCTCGGCTTCTGCTGGTCCGACCGGCCGCCGAGGCGCTCTCCACCACCAGCATCTCCGGCGGCCGGCTAGCCTCGTGCAGTCGTACCGGTCGTCGGGCCCCTGCGCATGCGCCGCGCACACCCGGCCGAAGAAGCAGGACAGGGCGGTGAGCAGCAGCACGGCCGCGAGGACGCCAAAGAACGGGCCGATGGACCCCTGCGCGCTCCGCGGATGGACGGCCGAGCCGGACACCTGGTAGTCCGGCAATGGCATCGATGTCGCCGGCGTGGCGGTCGCCATTGCTGAACGGAGAAACGGTGGTGGTGGAGGAGCGGCGAGCACTTGTTGGACAGGGTGAGGGGGAGCATGGGTGGAAGGAATAGAAGGGGAGTGGGCGAAAGTGTCGCTTGCTTTTGAAATTTAGAAATAGAGAGGATAGGAAATGAATAAAGGCCAGGAAAAAGGAAGGAAAGGCTTGCAAGGCCAGCTTTGGGAGGAATTAAGTGGACGCCAAGAGGGAAAAAGGAGAGGAGGAAGCATGAGTCATGGGGGCCATGTTAATATCAGATAGTGTATGTATCTGGAAAAAGAGAAAGGAACTGGTCGTCTGAGCTTATGATCTAATGATGGAGCATGCCAAGAAGCAGCTCTTTGGATGGATACCAACTAAAGGAGGAAAGTAGCATGTTTTAGGATTTTAGGGAAAATCTATGAAAAAAGACTGACCATTCAATAATTTATTTTCAGACTTTAACCATTGGAGTTGCTTTGCATTTAAAACGTTGCCACTCTTGACTCTTCCAAAACGCTGCTTTTGACAAAATTTGGCTAATTAATGGTGTCATCTTCAGGGACTGATTGCTACGCGCACAATGACAAGGGACAGCCGTGCTTCCCGTTTCTTTGTTGGCTTGTCGGAGCTGACTGTATCTGCCTGACAGTGGTTTTGTCTTCCCCTACTGGATCTGGAAAACAAAATGGTATGTAGTCGTTTGATTTGCAGTGTAGGGACCCTGAGCTGCACGAATACGATTGGCATTTTGGAAGCTTTCCATGGGGGTATCCTGAAAATTAAAGCTGGAAGATGTCATCATGTCCTGATGTCCTGTTTGCTTAATGGGCAAGGTGTACTCGCCTTTGTTTAGTTCTTCTGAACTTGCACTGCTGCACGTCGTCTTTGCCGGGCAAGTTGTTTAAAACCTTTTGAACGCGCTCGAGAGGTAAGATTATAGATAGAACAGGTTTAATTTGAACCGTTTATAATTATAAGGACAAGTTGGGTCCAACATTCTACACAAACCACCACAGGCCCTCATGTGATCATGTAGTAGAATCTTGCAAGATTTTGATCTCCGTGTAGTATTTCACTACTAAAGCCATTTGGATCACAAGAATGATGTTATCATAGTTCGCTCAATTGCTTTCATGCGGCCCAAATCCATAGTAAAAGAACTCGTAGTGAAATAAATCTCCCGTCCAAGATTATATATCCAAATTTTATTGCATGGAGTAAATGAAGTGAATATCCCAGCAACCATCCACATTATGGAGTAAATGATGCTCTCCTTGCATACACATAAATATGTCTATAGTTGTCCATGTTCAGGCCAGATATCAGAAGAGAGAAAAACTGAAATATATGTCAGGGAATTCCGGGGATAGGAGACATTGGAAAGGAGAAAAAGAAAAAAAATATGAAAAAAGAGGAAAGAGAGAAAAAAACACCATATTTCCATGGTAAATAAGGAGAATGCTGAGATGCTCATTGTCTGCTTGTCTTGTCATTTTGATTATGGGATAGCTCCTGTATCATGTGCATGGGGTATCCCGTTGGCGGTTCTCTATGATACACATGCACTTATTATGACAAGAACTTCCAAGTAACTAAACTTGAGTAGCATGAGGAGCGGCCCTCGTATTCAAGGGATATGAGATTGCCAACTATACTTTTTCAAGCATATACTTCATAGTTTGTTCACTTTAACCTTAATCACTTCAATATGCTTATGATAGGGGCAACGAGGGCTGAAAGCTAACAAGTACCATAATTTTTGGAAGCTCTTTTTGAGACTTGAAATCTCCGCTTCCCTTATGAAGGGCCTTTCTTCCATCATTATATTGAGTCTCCACCTTCTATCCTTAGGCACTAGTTAAGAGATCATAGTTGCCATTCTTAGTTCTATGTGCATTGTCCCAAAACTTATTGATTGAGGCATATTGTTGATATTACTTGTTCTTGTGCTATTTGTATCTAGTCACTCTTATGAACTTTGAAGGTGTCCTATGCATCTACTTGCTACTCTATGAGGGACAAGCTGAATGCCACTATGCCATGTTTTCTGTATGTGAAACAAATAAACGTTTTTAATGCATGTTATTCATGATCTTTGTTTGTAACCTTTCATGTTGCATGCATAGTTACTTTGTCTTACTGTTAGAACTCCATCTTTCATGCTCATGTTTAGAGTTCTTTGATCCCAGCTTTCAATGCTTGCAATTGGTTTGATCTTGGTTTTATTGGTGCATGTCACCTCAAAAATTATTCTTTTATCACTTACCTACTCGAGGACGAGCAGGAGTTAAGCTTGGGGATGCTTTATACGTCGGAAACGTATCTATATTTTTTGATGCTCCATGCTTGTTTACTATCTACTTTGATTTGCTTTGTCTACACTTTGAGGTATTTTTATATGTTTTCTGCTACTAACCTATTAACAAGTTGCCATAGTGCCAGTTGCATGTTTTCTTCTGTTTTTGATCCAGAAAGGCAGAAAATCAATATTCTCGGAATTGGACGGGACAAAAGCCAAAGTCAATATTTTACCGGGGGGGAACACGGAACCAGAGTACGAGACAGAGGGGAGGCACCACAGGGACACACCCCCTGGCGGCATGGACTAGCCCTAGTTGCGCCTGGGGGGTGTGCCCACCCTGTCTGCCCCTGCCTCTCCTCTTCGCCTATAAAGACCCCCGATGCCAAAATCCTAAGGACCCGATCAATATTCCACGAAACCGTCTGTAACCGCCGCCACCATCGTCCCTAGATCAGGGGGGATCTGAAGCTCTTCCCGACACCCTGCCAGAGGGGATATCATGCCGGAGGCCTTCTTCTTTATCATGCCAGCCTTCGGTATGAAGCGTGAGTAGTTCCACCTTGGACTACGGGTACATGTAGTAGCTAGATGATTGTATCTCCTCCTTTGTGCTACCATGTTTAGATCTTGTGAGCTCCGTTCATGATCAAGATCATCTATTTGTAATCATGCATGTTGTGTTTGCGGGGATTCAATGGATATTGAGATTACTATGTCAGATTGATTAATGGTTTTGTCTTATTGATTCTATCATGTCTATGTTATTTGTGATTTTGCATGCTCTCCGTTTCTAGTAGCTATCTTGGCCATGTAGATGCTAGTGACTCCAAGAGGGGGTATTTATGCTAGATAGTGGGTTCATGCCTCTATTTAATCTAAGGGAAGTGACAGAAATCTCTAAGGTTGTAGATGTGCTGTTGCCACTAGGGAGAAAACAACGGTCTCTTGTTCATGGAACAAGTGAATTGTTTATCTTACACACTTTACCTTAAAGCAGTTAATACTGGAGGGGGTGATACGTCAAAAACGTATCTATAATTTTTGATGCTCCATGCTTGTTTAGTATCTACTTTGCTTTACTTGTCTACACTTTGAGGTGCTTTTTACATGTTTTCTGGTACTAACCTATTAACAAGTTGCGACAATGCCAGATGCCTGTTTTCTACTGTTTTTGGTTTCAGAAAAGTTAGTAAAGAAATATTCTCGGAATTGTATGGGACAAACGTCAAAGTCAATTACTTTCCGTGGGGAATAAGAAGTCCAGAGGGGAGACGAGGAAGCGGGCCAGGGCATCCAGACCCCCCAGGCGCGGCCAGGGGTGGGCCCGCGCCTGGCTAGGGTTTGGCCCCCCTGGTCGCCTCTCGGCCCCCCCTTTGCCTATAAGAAGCCCCCGATGCAGAAACCCTGAGCACCCGATCAAATATCCACGAAACCGTCTATAGCCGCCGCCACCATCGTCCCTAGATCAGGGATCTGAAGTTCTTCCCAGCACCCTGCCGGAGGGGAGATCATCCCAGAGGCCTTCTCTCCGATATGATGCATGAGTAGTTCCACCTTGGACTATGGGTCCATGTAGTAGCTAGATGGTTGTATCTCCTCCTTTGTGCTTTCATGTATAGATCTTGTGAGCTCCGTTCATGATCAAGATCTAATCTATTTGTAATCATGCATGTTGTGTTTGCGGGGATCCGATGGATATTGAGATTATTATGTTGGTTTGATTAATGGTTTTGTCTTTATGATTCTATCATGTCTGTGTTGTTTGTGATCTTGCATGCTCTCCATTGTTAGTAGCTATCTTGGCCAAGTAGTTGCTAGTGACTCCAAGAGGGGGTATTTATGCTCGATAGTGGGTTCATGCCTCTAGTTTCCAAGGGAAGTGACAATAATCTCTTCGATTGTAGATGTGTTGTTGCTACTAGGGAGAAAACAATGTTATCTTGTTCATGGAACATGTGGAATGTTTACCTTACACACTTTGCTTAAAGCAGTTGTCTGTTGCTTGCAACTTAATACTGGAGGGGGTTCAGATGATAACCTGAAGGTGAACTTCTAGTCATAGATGCAATTGGATGGCGGTCTATGTATCTTGTTGTATTGCCCAATCGAATCTTATAGGATCTTTCTAACTAGTACTGCAATATTATGTCTTGCTCAGTTCCTGTCAATTTCCTTGCTGTAATTTGTTTACCCTTCATGCCATGTTGTTTATCTAAGGAGAGCACCTCTAGTGAACTATGGATCCCAGTCCAATCTTTACCACTGATACATCTTCCACTGTTACTTGTTTACTTGCTGCAAACCATTACCTTCCACACCATACGTTTAATCCTTTATTACAGCAAACCGGCGAGCTTGACAACCTCACTGATTCGTTGGGGCAAAGTCTTGAGTTTTTATTGTGCAGGTATCCGCGTTGCTAGCAACACCTGTATGACGTTTCCTTCCTCCTACTGGTTCGATAACCTCGGTTTCTTACTGAGGGAAACTTGCTACTGTGCTGCTTTGTACCTCTTGGGTTTTCCAACGAAGCGTCCCATGACAAGTGCCGGGCGCCATCAAGCTATTTTCTGGCGCCGTTGCCGGGGAGGCTAAGGACGTCTTCACTAGGGGAGTCCTCCACTTCCTTTCTATTTACTTTGTTTTTAGTTTGCTTTGTTTCTTTTGCTTGGTTTTGTTTGACTTTTTCCAAAAAACCCCAAAAAAATTTAGTCTAGTTTGGTTTGCTTTCTTTATTCAAAAACACAAAAATAATAATTCCTACTCTAGTTGGTCGTCTGTTATTGCCTTGCTTGGTCATGCTTTCTATCAATGGATGGTTTCTTTGAAACTAGTTCTTATTGGCAAGGTGGGTTTACGGAAGAACAAAAGTATTATTATAAGGAACACCGTTTGTCACAAAAAGGGAAACACTTATGGTAACAAATTGATAGGTTGAATACTATTGCTAGAGACGTGTGCTCTACTTATAATGTTACTTATTGCTTTGATAAAGCTTGTTGCTGCAGGAGGTATAAACACCTACCCTTTTAATGTGAGTATAATGATAATGTTACCATATCTTCTTATGTTAAAGGAAATTATGATTTTGATGATGTGGAACAAATTGAAGAATTTATTGCCTTCAAGGGTGCATTTGAACTTGCCAATTTGCTTGAAAATACTGATGATGCACCTTATGAACATGAGGTTTTTGAGATACTTAAATTTTGCTTTGATAATTACAAGGACGAAAATGGCTATATTCTTGAATATTTTAATAGGTGCTTTCCATATTTGGAAGAGACCAATGCCTTGTAGGAGCCTATGGAAGAAGAAATTGTTGAAACGGGAAGCTCATTAGATGAAAAAGAAGAGGAGAGTGATGAACAAAAGGAGGAAGAATGGATCTACCCATGTCTACCTTCTAATGAGAGTAACTCTATCCCTTACATTATTTGATTGTCCCCCATGCTTACCAAAGGAGGATGAATGTTATGTTCCTATGGATCCTTTTGAAATATCTACTTTGGATAAAACCTGTGAAGGTTTTAATACCACTATTTTTGAGTTTGATAGAAATCATGTGTTTGTAGCTCATGAAAGGCCTGCTTTATGTGATAGTTATATTGTTGAGTTTATTCATGAGGCTACTGAAAATTATTATGAGAGAGGAAAATACGGTTATAGAAGTTTTCATGGTACTAAAACATGTAACATCCCAAAAATATTAAACATGGATCATCAAGTGCTAATCATCAAAATTAGGGTTAACAAAAACTTTCCCAACTAAAAATAAGAAAGCATTCATATGTGTGTATATTCAAAATTTGGATTCTTTTGAATTGCCATGGTTCTGTGTTTCTTTGCTTGTAAAATGATTCTTAGGTGAAATAAACATCATCTAAATCATTCCCAAACTTTTCCCAAAGACAAACAACTCAAAATGAATAAATGAAGTGAATGGTCACTTTGGCCAAATTAACTCTCATGCATACTTTGGCTATTCCAAGCACTCAAAACTTAACAGAAACATTTGTGGATCTTTTGCACCCCTTGTTAGTACTCATAATAAGGTACCAAGGCCCACTTTGTGATCTTCCAAAAACATTCAAATGCTAAGTTTAAATGACAGTTTAAAATTGAATCTATCTCATATGGGAAGATCCCACTATTTCAAAAACCACTCAAACAAGTTCAATTTTCAAAACCCAAGCACCTGCAGAACCTCCAGCACATGCCTAGAACACCCACCAAAAATCTTTTCAAAATTCAAAATTCAAGTTCTTGCAGCCATTTCATCAAACATCTTGCAGATTCAAATCAAACAAACAACAAACACTATTTTGAGCAGTGATTTGGCCAACCTTGTCCCCTCTCCGGCTCACAGCAAACCTTTAGTAGATCATCTAGCTTAATTGTAAACCTCTAGCACCACTGTGAGATTGCCTTGCCATCAATGGTGAGCAGGCCGAGCCTCACCATGTCACCCTAGTGTGGACAGCAAGCTAGAGGAAGAACTAGCTGCGCCCATGTAACATCCCAAAAATACCAAACTTAGATCATCAAACACTAATCAGCAAGATTAGGGCTAACAAAAACTTTTCTAAGTAAGCCCATGAATGCATGTATATGTGTATGCATGGATTTTGAATTTCTTTAAAAACCACCTTGTTTGTGTGATCCATTGCTTGTAAAATGTTTCTTAGGTGAAATGAACATCATCTAAAACATTTCCCACACTTTTCCTAAAGACAAGTAAATCAAAACAAATATATTAAGTGAATGGTCATTTTGGCCAATTTAACTCTCATGCCTACTTTGGCTGTCTCAAACTTTCAAAACCTAACAGAAACTTTTCTGGATCTTTGCACCCCTTGAATGTACTCATAACAAAGTATCAAGGCCCACTTTGTGATCATCCAGAAACTTTCAAATGCATAGTTTAAATGACAATTCAAAATTGAATCTTCTTCATATGGGAAGATCCCACTTTTTCAAAAACCACTCAAACAAGCTCAACTTTCAAAACCCAAGCATCTGCAGACTCACCAGCACCAATCTAGCAAACCCACCAAAATTCATTTCAAAATTCAAAACTTGATTTCATGCGGCCATTTCATCAAACAGGTTGCAGACACAAATCAAACAAAACATCAAACACTATAGTGTGCAGTGATTCTTGCCTAACTTGTTCCCTAGTTAGCTCACACACAACTTAGTAGATCATCTAGAAAGATTAGCCCAACACTAGCACCCCTGTGAGCTTGCCATTGCCATTAATGGTGAACAACCGAGCACCTCAATGCCACCCCATAGTCGACAGCAGGCTAGAGGAAGAACTAGCCGTGCCAACCTTGTCTGGGAGGCAGCCCACCGTCCACCGCCACTCACTGTCCCAGCCGCGAGCGTTGCCAAGCCCTGGACCACGCGCACAAGCCGCGCCTAGACCATGCCGAGCGTGCGCCAGAGCGCCACCCTCGACCAGCGTCTACAGACCACGCGCTGCCCTCACCGCGTGCACACGCAATCACCACCGACCCAGGAGACCGCCAGACATCCCCGTTTGCCGCCCCGTGCCACAACACCTTCCCCTACCCTTGCCCATGCCATTAGCCGCCTGTAACATCGCCCCCGACGAGCTCACCGTGCGCCCCGACGGTCCCCTCGCTCGACTATAAATAGAGGCCACCCCCGCACGATTTCTTCACACCATCTCACTCCCCTCTCCTCACTGACCGTGCCACACCATTCTTAGAGCAAGGCGAGCACCACCTCGCCGGAATTTCACCGGAGCCCACCGCCTCTGGAGAAGAAAGGAGCCAGCGATTGGAGCCGCCCCAGGAGAAGCCACCGGTGCCAGGAGGTTCGTCGTCGTCGACTTCGTCGTTCGCCCGCCTCGCCGACCCTCGCCCGTACCCTGGTGAGCCCCCAACACCCCTCACTGGCCGCGCTAGGTTTCATTCTCGCCGTAGCTGTCTCGCGTCGACGATGACCCACAGCCGTTGGATTAGAACTAGATCGAACGATCCACGTTGCCCCATACCGCCCAGCCGTGTCAGCGGCAGTGGGGACACCCACTTAAGCAGCCCGCGGGAGCACTGCGCTTAGCAGGCCGGCCCAGTAACATTTCCCGCGTAGCCCAACATTTCAAATTAAACCTTTTCTTTTTAAATTCAAACCCACTTCTGTACCCAAATTCAAAAATCAATCCAGATCGATTCAGTGCACCAATTTAAATGAAACCAATTTTGTTGGAAAGGTCTGTGAATGCTTAATCCAAGCCCGTTGGATTCAAGTCATTTGGATCTGTAGATCACCCATAGTAAAAATAACAAGGCAGAAGCTTTTCTGCATTCAAACATTTTTCAAATTTAAACCATAAAAGCTTTTGAGTTGATTCCAACTCTCAAAAATCACATTTAACCATACCTTTCAGAATATATAAAAATATATAGGTTTACTTGTAGAAATAATGTTCAAGGAATAAAAGAATGCTTCATAAGCATTTCTAGACACATAAATTAATTAAAATAAAAGGGTAAAACCTTATTAAATTGTGACACCACTTTAAATCACATTCCCATAGACTACAATATGTGGTGATGACATGTGTCAACATGATCCCATGTTTAGTTTGGAGAATATTAAATCTTAAGTAGTTTTTCAATGAGTAGAAATTACTTTTCTAAAAATAAAAAGATTTAAACCAAGCCTTAACCTTGTAATGTTAGAGATGATGCTAGATCATCTATAGGACCCTTGTGTGTGATGATTGCAAGTAGTTAAGTATTGTTTGGTGATTGTGTACCTCATATTTATTCATAGACGCTTGTACCGACCAAGGATACGAGGAGGAAGGAGGATACTACGAAGAAGAAGCCGAGGAGAACTTCAACCACTGCTCTGCACAAGGCAATCCTAATACTACTAGTGAATGTGCAAGCTAACACTTGCAAGATACTATACCTATGCAAGCTTATACTCATATTGATGCAAGCTAACCCTTGCCAGATACCCTACTAATGCCACAAACCCATACTTGTGATATGAATACTATATGCCTTAAGCATATGTGATCATACCCACTTGATAAACCAATCCTAGTTTTATGTGCAAGCTTCTTAGTTTATTTCTTTATCAAAGCTTACTTAGAGTCTACCTAAGAGTTTGGTAGATACTAGACAGTTGTGCTGAAGGTTGCATAAAGAGCATAAAATTTGGCCTAAGATAGAAACCTTGATCTCAGCCTAAGACATGAGATTGAACTTAGTAAAACTCGACTAGTTACCACCCCTCATCAGTACTACCCCCACCTGTAGATGCTAGTGCTAAGCATAAAACTTGATCAACTTTAGATGGGAATACTTGGTGGAAAAATGGTTATGAAAACCTTGGAATGATGGATCATTCTATTGAAATGTTTTGGACATGTGTTTCCAAACACTTGATGATTCTGGTGATAAAAATGTTGAGGCATGAGCCTTATCCCTTTATAAAACCGATGGTTGTCTGGATGTGATACCATTCCAATTTTATCGTACAACCACAATACCCGAATATTGGGTAGGGCTTGACTAGAAACTTATATTCCCTAGTATTAGTTCCCTCACGGCCAAGGTCTGAGCTGAGGCTACCTTGTGAAGATTGTCCACTGCAAGACCCAAGATGACGGTGAGTCATGGTTGGGAGGCCAAACTCACAGGAGAGGTGCTTATACTAGGCGTGTAATTGAAAGGTTAGGATTGATTATCCGCATCTTGAGTGTGGTGAATTCAGGATTTGTTCACGGATGTATCGAATGTTGTGGTGAAAGTGTACAATCTGCAGAGTGTCAAACTATTGAATAGCAGCGTCATGATTATGGACAGTTGGAGTGGCCATATTGTTCCCCCGTCAGACTTTTCAAAATGACATGTGAAGCAAATTGAGACTTTGACTTGAACACAACAGAGTTGTGACCTGAATTACAAGATCCCACTTAGGAGTTATAAAATTGTGACTAGCTTTGGAACTTAGTAGAGATAAACCTGGCTTTTTGCAAAACAACCCTAGAGCCTAGTGTCCTATTATCCAAAAACCCTTACTGTTAGTA
Source organism: Avena insularis (assembly GCA_023614405.1). Lineage (NCBI taxonomy): Eukaryota > Viridiplantae > Streptophyta > Magnoliopsida > Poales > Poaceae > Avena > Avena insularis. The sequence goes on from CM042697.1 coordinate 62,892,040, forward strand.
TTAGTTTGCGAGTACTTAAAGAGTACTCATGGCTTTGTCCACAGCTATTCCCATGGCGGACTATGAAGAGGAGTACCTCGAAGATGGACCCCGGAAGGTTACAACAACTAGGATCATCTCCCATCACAAGATTGCTGTGACCCGAAGATGGAGCCGCCACGCCACCGTTATTATTACGTATTCCGCTGCTTGATGTTGTATTAAGAACTGGATCATGAGATCCCTATTTGTGTAAGAACTTATGTATCGTTTGTAATGGATGAAGTACTATGGTATCCAATTCTGTTATGTCTCGCAAAAATGGTAATCCTGGGATTGCGATGTATGGCATAACAGGCATCTAGGATTGAAAAATCCGGGTGTTGACAAGTTGGTATCAGAGCCATCCTGACCATAGGAGACCCTAGTTAGATTGAACGTTGAACCAAAAACTTAGTTTCAAAACCAAAGAATAAAAAAATATTTATGAAAACTTATTCTCATTCTTACCTCTTTAATTCTTTAATAAAACTCATGTTCCTCAGAAACTCTTGCAAAATACATAAAATTTTGACACACTTGATCACTCTGCTAATCTACTCATCCTCTATTTTTATAGATGGACGTGAAGTACAGCAAGTTTTACCAGTTGGGGAATGGAGGAGACCTTATCTTTGAGAGGGATCTAGATCAGCTTTCGGAACTTCTGGAGCGTCCACACCCCGAGTTCTTCGGAGCTCAGCTCAATGATCAAGGAGGAGAAGATCTGCAGTGGCTAATTGTTGCAAGTCTCCGAGGAAAGATTGAACCTCCCACTGCGGAGGGAATTCAATTTACCTTGAGGGAAAACAACTGGCTCGATGGACTTGCCAGAGCAATGCAGGAAGCTCTTTCCCGTCTGTGTGGGCAGAGCATCAATCATATCAAGGGTACTCGCTTTGAGTTTTTCCCAAGGCGTGATGCAAATGGACAACCACTGGAAGCCCCATACCACCCCGAGCTGAAGACTCAATTGGACCACCTTAGCTTCATGATGTATGATCGTCAGCAGGAGTTGGACAACTGCCGTGACTATTGCAACCACAAGTCTGCCATCATCAAGACGAAGGATCAGACCATTGCCATGCTAGCAAAGGATCACAAGTCTCGTCGCCGTCAGCTTGACAAGAAGGAGCGCATTATTGCCCGTCTTCGCCATCGCATCTCATCTCTGGAAGAGACCATCCACGAGAGAGACATGCAGTTAGAGGAAAAGGAGAATGCCGGAGAGGATCTTCGTGGAGACCCTTACTCCTATCTCAGCGATGACGATGATTTTCTGGAGGATCAGGCCATGGACTTCTTCACCGATGAGGATGATTTCGCCTTCATCGATGATGCTGAAGATGATGAAGCCACAGACTCCGAGGAGTAGTAGCACTGAGCACTAGCATAGTGAGTAGTAGTCGGTCCCACTGTATCGTAGATTCCAGAATGGTTCTTAAAACCATCTGTTTTTCCTTGTTGTGGTGTGTGTTGTACTGTGTGCTATGAATGAATGAAAAAGCAAGTTGCTAGAAAAACCTGAGTCAAACATTTAAAACTTTTCAAAGACCCAAAACCTTAGAAATTTCCCTCTTTTCTCATGATCTATATCAATCTTCAGATGCCACGTGGAGGAAGTGGTTCAACCCCGGACCCGATGTTGCAGATCCTGCAAATGTTGACTTCTGACCGCGAAGCTGAAAGAGCAGAACGTCAAGCCAACCTAGCCACCCTTCAATAGATAGCCCAGCTAGCCCATAACAACCAAGGCCACGGAAATCAGGATAACCATGGATCTAAGCTCAAGAATTTCCAGAATACCAACCCACCCGTTTTCACCAAGTCAGAAGAACCCCTAGATGCCGATGATTGGCTGCAAACCATGGAAAACAACTTAGAAGTAGCAGGAGTGGAAGCCAACGAGAAAGTCCTGTTCGCCACCCATTATCTAGCCGGAGATGCCAGGGCATGGTGGAACAGTGTTCGTGCAATGACCGGAGGCCAGATGATGACCTGGGAGGAATTCAAGGTCAAGTTTAGCAGAACCCATGTGCCACCAGGTTTGATCAAGAGAATGAGAGACGAGTTCCGAGAATTAAAGCAAGGAAGGATGACTGTAGTGGAATACCGTGACAAATTTTTGTCATTAGCAAGGTATGCCCCTGACGAGATAGACACCAAAGCCAAGAAGAAAGAAAGATTCCTGAATGGTCTGCATGACGAGATGCAGACGGTGTTAGTTAATATCCCCTTTGTTGATATTGAAGCCCTTGTCGATTCAGCCATCCAGATGGAAGGAAAGATCAACCAGGCCAATGAGAACCGCAAGCGTCGCATGATGCATCAACCAGGAACCCATCAGACCCCAAAGTATCGTCCCAACCCATCTCCAGGATTTGCCTCAAGAACCAACAGACCCCCGATGACCCGTCCCACCTATCCCAACCGTGGAAACCCTAGACCCGGAGGGAATCACAACAACCCCGGCAACTCTAGCAATTTCAACCGTGCCCCACCCAAGTTGAACACCAACAATGCTACCGCCAACCCTAACACTGCCCCAAGGACTAGAAGCAATGCTGTGCCTGTCGCAGCCAAGGACAAGTCACAAGTGACCTGTTATGACTGTGGAAATAAAGGCCACTATTCCAACGAGTGCCCCAACAAGAAGAATGCTACAGCCCCCAACGCCAATGTCCCAGCTCAGCAGCAGCGTCGTGTCCAGCCAGGAAGGAGATTTGCCCCAGGGAATTCACTCAACCGCAATGGCCATCTTTTTCTCATGCATGCTGAAGAAGCTCAGGAAGCGCCAGACGTAGTGCTGGGTATGTTTTCTGTTAATTCAGTACTTGCAAGAGTGTTGTTTGATTCTGGTGCATCACATTCATTTGGCACCGAAGAATTTGCCTGCACTAGTAAAATTCAACCAACCAAACTGAAGCATGTTATGATTGTGCAAATTCCCGGATGAACCACCAAGGCTAGGCAAATTTGCAAGGCCGTCCCTATCCGAATCCATGGCATAGATTTTTATGCTAACCTAATTGTACTCGAAACTCAAGGTTTGGAAGTAGTACTAGGAATGGATTGGATGTCCAAACATAAAGGATTGATTGACTGTGCCAAGAAAGCCATCACCATGACCAGTACCACCGGAATATCAGTCGAGCATATATCTGAAACCTTACTTCGCCAATTCAAGTGTAACAAGAGTCTAGCCCTACCTACCATTGACCAAGTCCGGATAGTCTGCGAATACCCCGATGTATTTCCAGATGTTTTGCCCGGTATGCCCTCAGATCGGGATATCGAGTTTATCGTCGAACTAATCCCCGGAACAGGACCCATAGCCCAGAGACCCTATAGTATGAACCCATCGGAGTTAGAAGAACTAAAGAAGCAACTGGATTCTATGTTGGAAATCGGATTGATTCAACCAAGTGTGTCCCCATGGAGATCACTTGTCTTGTTTGTGGACAAGAAGGATGGAGGTAACCGTTTGTGTACGGATTATCGGAAGTTGAATGATGTCACCATCAAGAACAAGTACCCCTTGCCTAAGATAGAAGATTTGTTTGATCAGTGACGGTGCCTGTGTGTTTTCTAAGATTGATCTTAGGGTGGCTATCATCAACTCAAAATTAAATGCAGAGGATATTTCAAAGGCGCCTTTACCACGGATATGGACTGCAGTATCTGATCATGTCTTTTGATTAACCAATGCCCTCGCTTATTTCATGAACCTCATGAATAAGATTTTATGGACTTCTGGATAAGTTTGTCGTTGTTTTCATCGATGACATTCTGATTTATTCCAAATCAGAAGAAGAACATGAGCTACACCTAAGGACCATTCTTGGAACCCTTAGAGAGCATCAGCTGTATGCAAAGTTTAGCAAATGTGAATTCTGGTTACAGGAAGTAGGATCCCTCGGTCACATTGTATCAGCTGGAGGAATTGCTGTTGACCCTGCCAAAGTGAAAGATGTAGAAGATTGGCAAGCCCCAACCACTCAAACCCAAGTTCGTGCTTTTCTCGGATTGGCGGGATATTACCGCAAATTTGTAGAAGGATTCTCTAGTATCGCCCGACCCATGACCCAATTACTGAAGAAAGACAAGAAGTTTGAATGGCCGACAAATGTGAAGCGAGTTTTCAAGAACTCAAAAGGAGATTGATTTCAGCCCTAATCTTGATCATGCCGGATATCACGAAGCCCTTCGATGTGTATTGTGATGCATCCAAGATTGGTCTCGGATGTGTGCTAATGCAAGAAGGCAAAGTTATATCTTATCTATCGCGACAATTGAAGCAACATGAACAAAATTACCCAACCCATGACCTCGAACTCGTAGCCGTAGTTCTAGCCCTAAAGACATGGAGACATTACCTGATGGGAAACCGTTGTTAGATTTACTCGGATCACAAGAGCCTAAAGTATATATTCACTCAGAAGGAGCTGAATATGAGGCAGAGAAGATGGATTGAGCTAATCAAGGATTACGACCTGGACATTCACTATCACCCTGGTAAAGCCAATGTGGTAGCCGATGCCCTTAGCAGATTGCCGTGCCGCTTGAACTCCATGATTTTGAAGGAGCAACCAAGTTTGCACAAAGAGATGGAAGATTTTCGAATGGAATTAGTAAGCGAAAGATTTTTGGCTAGCATAGAACTTCAGCCCACTTTGATCAGTCAGATTAAGGAGGTGCAGAAAGGAAATGCCAGTATCGACGGAATCAAGCGTCGTATCGGTACAGGCAAAGTACCCGGATTCACCGAGGACGAAGAAGGAGTTTTGTGGTACAAAGGACACCTGTGTGTACCATCAGATTCTGAGTTAAAAGAAGTTATCTTGAAGGAGGCTCATGATACTCTTTATTCTATCCATCCCGGAGGAACTAAGATGTATCAAGATTTGAAAGAGCAATTTTGGTGGCATAAGATGAAGAGAGAAATCGGAAGCTATATCGCCAAGTGTGATATATGTCAGCGAGTCAAGGCCGGACATCAAAGACCCGCTGGATTGTTGCAACCTTTGCAAATTCCGAAATGGAAATGGGATTACAGGAATGGACTTTATCAACGGACTACCTACTTCTAGTTGGAAATGACTCTATTTGGGTCATAGTGATGATTGTCCAAAGTCGCCCATTTCTTGCCCGTCAAAACCACCTATCAGAGTTCGAAGCTAGCGGAGTTGTACATCGCTAGAATCGTTAGTTTGCATGGAGTCCCCAAGAACATTGTATCGGATCGAGGAACTCAGTTTACCTCGAGATTCTGGAAGAAAGTCCAAGAAGGTTTAGGAACCCGCCTAGATTTCAGATCGCGTATCACCCTCGCATCGATGGACAAGCGGAGCGTAAACCAAATACAAGATATGCTTAGAGCATGTGTGCTAGAATATGGATCCAAGTGGGAAGACATGTACGCTTGCAGAATTTTCTTACAACAATAGTTACCAAGCCAGTTTGCAAATGGCCCCATTTGAATTCATGTACGGAAGAAAGTGCCGCACCCCTTTGAACTGGTCAGAAGTAGGAGAGAGTCAGATTTTCGGACCCGACATCCTACGAGAAGCAGAAGAGAAGGTTCACAAGATTCGTGAGCACCTCAAGACCGCCCAATCCCGACAGAAGAGTTATGCCGACAAGAGACGTCGAGACCTCGCCTTCAATATAGGAGATTTTGTTTATCTGAAAGTGTCGCCATTGAAGGGAATGCAGCGTTTCCAACTCAAAGGAAAGTTATCCCCCAGATATATCGGACCTTTCAAAATTCTGAACCGTCGAGGAGAAGTATCGTATCAACTGGAACTACCAGAAGAGATGTCAGCTGTGCACAATGTGTTCCATATCTCGTTACTTCGCAAGTGTCTCGAAGTCCCCGAGAAGACCGAAGTGTTCAAGAATATCGATCACCGGACCATAGAGATCAAAGATGACCTAACCTATCCCGAAGTGCCCATCCGCATTTTGGAAGAAGCTTATCGAACTACCAGAACCCGAAGCATCAAGTTTCTCAAGATTCAGTGGAGCAACCACACAGAAGAGGAAGCTACACAGGAGCTTGAAGATCACATTAGGACGGAGTTTCCCGATCTCTTCAAATCCTAGGTAATCTTTTCGTCCTTTTTCAAATCTCGGGACGAGATTTTTTTTAAGGGGGGAAGGTTTGTAACATCCCAAAAATACCAAACTTAGATCATCAAACACTAATCAGCAAGATTAGGGCTAACAAAAACTTTTCTAAGTAAGCCCATGAATGCATGTATATGTGTATGCATGGATTTTGAATTTCTTTAAAAACCACCTTGTTTGTGTGATCCATTGCTTGTAAAATGTTTCTTAGGTGAAATGAACATCATCTAAAACATTTCCCACACTTTTCCTAAAGACAAGTAAATCAAAACAAATATATTAAGTGAATGGTCATTTTGGCCAATTTAACTCTCATGCCTACTTTGGCAGTCTCAAACTTTCAAAACCTAACAGAAACTTTTCTGGATCTTTGCACCCCTTGAATGTACTCATAACAAAGTATCAAGGCCCACTTTGTAATCATCCAGAAACTTTCAAATGCATAGTTTAAATGACAATTCAAAATTGAATCTTCTTCATATGGGAAGATCCCACTTTTTCAAAAACCACTCAAACAAGCTCAACTTTCAAAACCCAAGCATCTGCAGACTCACCAGCACCAATCTAGCAAACCCACCAAAATTCATTTCAAAATTCAAAACTTGATTTCATGCGGCCATTTCATCAAACAGGTTGCAGACACAAATCAAACAAAACATCAAACACTATAGTGTGCAGTGATTCTTGCCTAACTTGTTCCCTAGTTAGCTCACACACAACTCAGTAGATCATCTAGAAAGATTAGCCCAACACTAGCACCCCTGTGAGCTTGCCATTGCCATTAATGGTGAACAGCCGAGCACCTCAATGCCACCCCATAGTCGACAGCAGGCTAGAGGAAGAACTAGCCGTGCCAACCTTGTCTGGGAGGCAGCCCACCGTCCACCGCCACTCACTGTCCCAGCATGAAGCGTTGCCAAGCTCGACCACGCCAAGACAAGCCGCACCAGACCATGCCGAGCGCGCCAGAGCGCCACCCTCGACCAGGCGTCCATGCGCAAGGCCGCCTCACAGGCACACGCAATCACCACCGACCCAGGAGACCGCCAGACATCCCCGTTTGCCGCCCCGTGCCACAACACCTTCCCCTACCCTTGCCCATGCCATTAGCCGCCTGTAACATCGCCCCCGACAAGCTCACCGTGCGCCCCGACGGTCCCCTCGCTCGACTATAAATAGAGGCCACCCCCGCACGATTTCTTCACACCATCTCACTCCCCTCTCCTCACTGACCGTGCCACACCATTCTTAGAGCAAGGCGAGCACCACCTCGCAGGAATTTCACCGAGCCCGCCTCTGGAGAAGAAAGGAGCCAGCGATTGAGCCGCCTCAGAGAAGCCACCGGTGCGGGAGGTTCGCCGTCGTCGACCGTTGTTCGCCCGCCTCGCCGACCTCGCCTGCACTCGGTGAGCCCCAACACCCCTCACTGGCGCTAGGTTTCATTCTCGCGAGCTGTCTCGTTGACGATGACCCACACTGCTTGGATTAGAACTAGATCGAACGATCCACGTTGCCCCATACCGCCAGCCCGTGTCAGCGAGTGGGGACACCCACTTAAGCAGCCCGCGGGAGCACTGCGCTTAGCAGGCCGGCCCAGTAACATTTCCCGCGCAGCCCAACATTTCAAATTAAACCTTTTCTTTTTAAATTCAAACCCACTTCTGTACCCAAATTCAAAAATCAACCCAGATCGATTCATTGCACCAATTTAAATGAAACCAATTTTGTTGGAAAGGTCTGTGAATGCTTAATCCAAGCCCGTTGGATTCAAGTCATTTGGATCTGTAGATCACCCATAGTAAAAATAACAAGGCAGAAGCTTTTCTGCATTCAAACATTTTTCAAATTTAAACCATAAAAGCTTTTGAGTTGATTCCAACTCTCAAAAATCACATTTAACCATACCTTTCAGAATATATAAAAATATATAGGTTTACTTGTAGAAATAATGTTCAAGGAATAAAAGAATGCTTCATAAGCATTTCTAGACACATAAATTAATTAAAATAAAAGGGTAAAACCTTATTAAATTGTGACACCACTTTAAATCACATTCCCATAGACTACAATATGTGGTGATGACATGTGTCAACATGATCCCATGTTTAGTTTGGAGAATATTAAATCTTAAGTAGTTTTTCAATGAGTAGAAATTACTTTTCTAAAAATAAAAAGATTTAAACCAAGCCTTAACCTTGTAATGTTAGAGATGATGCTAGATCATCTATAGGACCCTTGTGTGTGATGATTGCAAGTAGTTAAGTATTGTTTGGTGATTGTGTACCTCATATTTATTCATAGACGCTTGTACCGACCAAGGATACGAGGAGGAAGGAGGATACTATGAAGAAGAAGCCGAGGAGAACTTCAACCACTGCTCTGCACAAGGCAAGCCTAATACTACTAGTGAATGTGCAAGCTAACACTTGCAAGATACTATACCTATGCAAGCTTATACTCATATTGATGCAAGCTAACCCTTGCCAGATACCCTACTAATGCCACAAACCCATACTTGTGATATGAATACTATATGCCTTAAGCATATGTGATCATACCCACTTGATAAACCAATCCTAGTTTTATGTGCAAGCTTCTTAGTTTATTTCTTTATCAAAGCTTACTTAGAGTCTACCTAAGAGTTTGGTAGATACTAGACAGTTGTGCTGAAGGTTGCATAAAGAGCATAAAATTTGGCCTAAGATAGAAACCTTGATCTCAGCCTAAGACATGAGATTGAACTTAGTAAAACTCCACTAGTTACCACCCCTCATCAGTACTACCCCCACCTGTAGATGCTAGTGCTAAGCATAAAACTTGATCAACTTTAGATGGGAATACTTGGTGGAAAAATGGTTATGAAAACCTTGGAATGATGGATCATTCTATTGAAATGTTTTGGACATGTGTTTCCAAACACTTGATGATTCTGGTGATAAAAATGTTGAGGCATGAGCCTTAGCCCTTTATAAAACTGATGGTTGTCTGGATGCGATACCATTCCAATTTTATCGTACAACCACAATACCCGAATATTGGGTAGGGCTTGACTAGAAACTTATATTCCCTAGTATTAGTTCCCTCACGGCCAAGGTCTGAGCTGAGGCTACCTTGTGAAGATTGTCCACCTGTGCAGTACCCAAGATGACAGTGAGTCATGGTTGGGAGGCCAAACTCACAGGAGAGGTGCTTATACTAGGGCGTGTAATTGAAAGGTTAGGATTGATTATCCGCATACTGAGTGTGGTGAATTCAGGATTTATTCCTGATGGATGTATCGAATGTTGTGGTGAAAGTGTACAATCTCTGCAGAGTGTCAAACTATTCGAATAGCCGCGTCCGCGGTTATGGACAGTTGGAGTGGCCATATTGTTCCCCCGTCAGACTTTTCAAAATGACATGTGAAGCAAATTGAGACTTTGACTTGAACACAACAGAGTTGTGACCTGAATTACAAGATCCCACTTAGGAGTTATAAAATTGTGACTAGCTTTGGAACTTAGTAGAGATAAACCTGGCTTTTTGCAAAACAACCCTAGAGCCTAGTGTCCTATTATCCAAAAACCCCTTACCTGTTAGTATTAGTTTGCGAGTACTTAAAGAGTACTCATGGCTTTGTCCCTGGCTATTCCCATGGCCAGACTATGAAGAGGAGTACCTCGAAGATGGACCCCCGGAAGGTTACGACAACTAGGATCATCTCCCATCACAAGATTGCTGTGACCCCGAAGATGGAGCTTCGCCTACGCTACCGTTATTATTACGTATTCCGTTGCTTGATGTTGTATTAAGAACTGGATCATGAGATCCCTATTTGTGTAAGAACTTATGTATCGTTTGTAATGGATGAAGTACTATGGTATCCAATTCTGTTATGTCTCGCAAAAATGGTAATCCTGGGATTGCGATGTATGGCATAACAGGAATCTAGGATTGAAAAATCTGGGTGTTGACAGCCCACCTTGTATAGCATGCTGCCCATGCCTCACCGCCCCCTCTCGACCAGCCCTAGCTCAAAGACAGAGACAAGAACCGCCAGGAACGCCGTTCCCACACCGCTGTCGACCATGCCGACGCGCACCACCGTGCACACGCCGTTCCCACTCAACCCGACCACCTCGAGCCCATGCCGCCCGCCAGCATGATCCCCACCATCCTAGGAGACCACTAGAGATGATCGTTTCCTCGCCCGTATCCCGTAGCCACCGCTCGACGTCGAAGACGCCGCCTCTGCCGCGCAGAGCACCGCATGTTCCCGACCGTTTGCCACCGCCCCTAAGCACGCATTCAAGTTCTAGAGCATCACCAGGAGACCGCGCATCGATCGCCAACCTCAGCCATGCCGCTAGCAGCCCGTAGCCATGTCGCCACCATCACCTGCCCATCCCTCTTGGTCTCGCTGTCGAGCCTATAAAAGGAGGCCACCCCCAACCATTTGAAGCACACCATCCCACTCCCCTCACCTCACTGATTGTTCCACCCTCTAGCCGGAGCACGAGGAGCAGTAGCTCGCCGGAATTTCGCCAGAGCAGGCCGCCTCTAGAGAAGAAGGGGGCCGTTGATTTCGACCACCCCCGGAGCTTCCTCGACCGTCCCTGAGCTCACCGTCAACCACTCGTTCGTTTTCCCGCCTCGCCGTCGTCGATGGAGCCCTGGTATGCCTCCTATGCACCCCACTGAGCCGCTAGGGTTCGAGCTCGCCGGTGACATGTTCATCATCGACGACGAACCCCAGCCGTTGATCTCCCTTCTAATCCAACGAACCGCGTAGCCCTGTACTGCTTTAGGCGTTATGAGCCACTGACTGGTGGAACCCCCTGTCAGCTGAGCCCCGCGTTGCGGAGTGACACTGGGCCAGCCCATTAACCTCTCCCTCGTGACCCAACCATTTGAATTTAGATTTTTCTATTTTAATTCAAACACAGTTCTGTACCTATATTGAAAAACCAACCCAGCTCAATTCAGTGAACCAAAATGCATGAAACTAATTTTGTTAGAAAAATACTGAAATGCTTAATCCAAGCCCTTTGGATTCAGATCATTTGGATCTGTAGATCAACCTTGGTAAAAATAACAAGTCAGAATCTTTCTGCATTCAAACATTTTTTAAAATTCAACCATAATAGCTTTTGAGTTGATTCCAACTCTCAAAAATCACATTTGATGATACCTTTCAGAATATATAAAAACATTTGGGTTTATTTACAGAAATAATGTTCAAATCACAAAAGAATTCCACATAGGCATTTCTAGTCACTTTATTTATTTAACATAAAAAGGTTAAACCTTATTAAATTGTGACACCACTTTAAATCACATTCCTATGTACTGAAATATGTGGTGATGACATGTGTCAACATGATCCCATGTTTGAGTTGGAGAATATTAAATCTTAAGTAGTTTTTCAATGAGTAGAAATTACTTTTCTCAAATTAAAATAAATAAGACAAATGCTTTAATCTTGTAATAATAGGTGATGATGCTATATCATCTATAGTACACCTTTGTGTGATGAGTGAAAATAGTTAAGTATTGTTTGGTGATTGTGTACCTCATATTTATTTATAGATGCTAGTACCGACCAAGGATACAAGGAGGAAGGAGGATACTACGAGGAGGAAGCCGAGGAAAACTTCAACCACTACTCTGCACAAGGCAAGCCTTACTAACCAACTTGACTTATGCAAGCTAATACTTGCTGGTTACCATGACCACTATATGCCTTAAGCATATGCGATCATACCCACTTGATAACCCAATCCTAGTTTTACTTACAAGCTTTCTAATTTATTTCTTTATCAAAGCTTTCTCTTAGAGTTTACATAGTGAATTGTAGATACTAGAAACATAATGGAAGGTTGCATAAAGAGCATTAAAATTGGCATAAGCTAGATAATCGTGATGTCATCCTAAGGCATGAGATTGAACTTAGTTAACCTCCACTTGTTTACCACCCCTCATTAGTACTTACCCACACTTGTAGATGCTAGTGCTAAGCATAAAACTTGATCAACTTTAGATGGGAATACTTGGTGAAAATGGTTATGAAAACCTTGGAATGATGCGATACCATTCCAATTTTACCGTATAACCACAATACCCGAAAATTGGGTAGGGCTTGGATGGAAACTTATATACCTTAGTATGGGTTCCCTCACGGCCAAGGTCTGAGCTGAGGCTACCTTGTGAAGATTGTCCACCTGTGCAGTACCCAAGATGACAGTTGGTCATGGTTGGGAGGCCAAACTCACAGGAGAGGTGCCTATACTAGGGCGTGTAATTGAAAGGTTAGGATTGATTATCCGCATAATGAGTATGGTGAATTTAGGATTTGTTCCTGACGGATGTATCAAATGTTGTGGTGAAAGTGTACAATCTCTGCAGAGTGTCAAACTATTCGAATAGCCGCGTCCGCGGTTATGGACAGTTGGAGTGGCCATACTGTTCCCCGTTCAGATGTTTTCAAAATGACTTGTGGAATGAATTGAGACTTTGACTTGACCACAACAGAGTTGTGATATTAAATTCAAGTTCCCACTTAGGTGTTATAAAATTTCAACTAGCTTTCTTTGCTTCTGAACTTAGTAGAGGTAAATCTGGACTTTTGCAAAACAACCCTAGAGCTTAGTGTCCTACTACAAAACCCCCTTTACTTGTTAGTATTAGTTTGCGAGTACTTAAAGAGTACTCATGGCTTTGTCCCTGGATATTCCCGTGGCCAGACTATGAAGAGGAGTACCAGGATGATGGATAGCAGTAAGGTTACGACAACTAGGATCATCTCCCATCGTCAGCATTGCCTGTGACCCCGAAGATGGACCTTTGCCTACGCTATCTTTATTATTATGTTATTCCGCTATTTGAGTTGTATTAAGAACTGGATCATGAGATCCTTATTTGTGTAATACCTTATGTATGGTTTGTAATGGATGATGTACTGTGATATCCAAATCTGTTATGTCTCGCAAAAATGGTAATCCTGGGATTGCGATGTATGGCATAACAGGCATCTGGGATTAAAAATCCGGGTGTTGACAAAACACCTCTCTATGTGCTGAAAGTTTTGAAGTTACTCTTGTTTTATCTTCCTATGCATGTCACTTTGTTCTTTGTGAATTTATTTTCTTACAAGATTCGTATGCATAGGAAGAGGGTTAGACTTAAATGTGTTTTTCATTTGCTTCTTGATGCTCTCTTTTACTTCAACTCATAGTTCTTATGTGAGCATCTTCTCAAACTTTCATGCCTAACTTAAAAGCGTTAAAGAAAAGTACTTGTTGGGAGATAACCCAAGAGTTTCCTTGAGTATTGGAAGTTATTACTTCAGTAATGACCTCTTCTTATCCTTTTTGTTTGATTTTTGTGCCAAGAATGACCTCTAATGAGAGGGAAGTAAGATTTGGGAAGTTGCTGTCCCGAAACAGATTTCTGTCCTCCACCATAAAAATTCATGAGGAGTCTATGTAACTCGGATTGATCTCAAAATTTACGAATAAATCCCCAGTATGTTAGCTAACTTTCTTTAGTTCAAAACTTTTTGATTTGAGAAACAGAAGATGTTCGCAAAAATTGGTTTCTACCTACTGGTCTGTTTTGACAGATTTCTGCCATTATTTGCATTTGCTTCTTATTGATTCCTTTTTGAGTTCTCTTTAGGTGAATTGAGCTTTTTAAAGGAGTTGCTATAGTAGCTTGTGTTTTTAGTGAAAAGCCTTGCTGTTTCAAAGCTTTGCCAATAGGTCTAATATCTTTTGAATAAACTAATGTTGCTAATGAAGATTGTGTGAAGTTTTGTATGAAGGAAAAATTTCAGATGTAGAGAGAGAATGATGTAATGAGATGAATAATGGACAAAAGCTAAAGCTTGGGGATGCCACCATGGTGTCACCCCAAGAAATATCCAAGAGGTACAAGTGTCAAAGCTCAGGTCTGTCTAGACACTTCGTTTTTATTGTTTCATGCACAATTGTGTTGTTCTTGGAGCGTCTTAGTTTTTGTTTGCTTTGCTTAGGTTGTTTAGTTTGCTTGAAGAAAGTAGTTTGGACCCCCGTTCTCGCTGTGTTGTTTTGCAAATAAGTTTGCTTGGTGTTGGAAAGGAGTAGTAAGTTCTTGCTTGAAGTGCAAGAGGAGCTTGCATTGACTGTGACTTAGACTTTAGCATGACATGCTCTTTTGTGTATGGATGTCACTGGTGTGAAATAAAGAGGGAACTTGTAAGTCCATGGAGTTTGTATTCTGTGTTAGAGAAACGCCTAGGATGCTATCCTAAGCCATGCCTAATCATGGTGGAAACTTGCATCATCACCATAATGAGCTATCTATGAAGCATCCTCAATAAAAAGCTATGCATATGGTAAATAAAAAGATTGCTGAGATGCTCTTTGTCTGCTTGCCTTGTCATTTTGGTTATGGGAAAGCTCCTGTACCGTGTGCAAGGGGTACCCCGTTGGCGGTTCTCAATGATATGCAAATACTTACAATGACAAGAACTTACCTAGGCCCAAAGTTGAGTATGCATGAGGTGTGGCCCTCATATTCAAGGCACTTGAGATTGCCAACTTATACTTCGTCAAACATATACTCCATCTTTGCCACTTTAACCTTAACCACTTCAAGATGCTTATGATAGGGGAAATGTGGGCTGGAAGCTAACAAGTACCATAATTTTTGGAAGCTCTTTTTGAAACTTGTAATCCCTGCTTCCTTTATAAAAAAGGACTTTGTTCCACCACTATTGAGTCTCCACCTTCTACCTTTAGATACCATTAAGAGAGCATAGTTGTCATTCTGTGTGCAGTGTTCCAAAGCTTATTAATTGATGCATATTGTGATATTACTTGTTCTTGTGCTATTTGTTTCTAGTCACCCTTGTGAACTTTGAACGCTCCTATGCATCTATATTTCTACTCTATGAGGGACAAGCTGATTGCCACTATGCCATGTTTTCTGTATGTGAAACAAACAAACGTTTTTAATCCATGTTATTCATGATCTTTGTTTGTAGCCTTTCATGTTGCATGCATAGTTACTATGTCCTATTGTTAGAACTGCATCTTTCATGCACATGTTTAGAGTTCTTTGATCCCAGCTTTCAATTCTTGCAAATGGTTGGATCTTTATTTTGAGGGTGCATGTCACCTCAAAAAATATTCTAATTATCACTTACCTACTCGAGGACGAGCAGGAGTTAAGCTTGGGGATGTTGATACGTCGGAAACGTATCTATAATTTTTGATGCTCCATGGTTGTTTAGTATCTACTTTGCTTTACTTTTCTACACTTTGAGGTGCTTTTTACATGTTTTCTGGTACTAACCTGTTAACAAGTTGCAACAGTGCCAGATGCCTGTTTTCTGCTGTTTTTGGTTTTAGAAAAGTTAGTAAAGAAATATTCTCTGAATTGGACGGGACAAACGTCAAAGTCAATTACTTTCCGTGGGGAACAAGAAGTCCAGAGGGGAGACGAGGAAGTGGGCCAGGGCAGCCAGACCCCCCCAGGCGCGACCAGGGGTGGGCCCGCGCCTGGCTAGGGTTTGCCCCTGGTCACCTCCTTGGCCTCCCCCTTCGCCTATAAGAAGCCCCCGATGCAGAAACCCTGAGCACCCGATCAAATATCCACGAAACCGTTTGTAGCCGCCACCACCATCATCCCTAGATCAGGGGGTGGGGGGATCTGAAGTTCTTCCCGGCACCCTGCCGGAGGGGAGATCATCCCAGAGGCCTTCTCTCCAGTATGATGCATGAGTAGTTCCACCTTGGACTATGGGTCCATGTAGTAGCTAGATGGTTGTATCTCCTCCTTTGTGCTTTCATGTATAGATCTTGTGATCTTCGTTCATGATCAAGATCTAATCTATTTGTAATCATGCATGTTGTGCTTGCGGGGATCTGATGGATATTGAGATTATTATGTTGGTTTGATTAATGGGTTTGTCTTTATGATTCTATCATGTCTGTGTTGTTTGTGATCTTGCATGCTCTCTGTTGTTAGTAGCTATCTTGGCCAAGTAGTTGCTAGTGACTCCAAGAGGGGGTATTTATGCTCGATAGTGGGTTCATGCCTCTAGTTTCCAAGGGAAGCGACAATAATCTCTTTGGTTGTAGATGTGCTATTGCTACTAGGGAGAAAACAATGGTCTCTTGTTCATGGAACATGTGGACTGTTTACCTTACACACTTTGCTTAAAGCAGTTGTCTGTTGCTTGCAACTTAATACTAGAGGGGGTTCAGATGATAACCTGAAGGTGGACTTCTAGTCATAGATGCAGTTGGATGGCGGTCTATGTATCTTGTTGTATTGCCCAATCGAATCTCATAGGATCTTTCTGACTAGTATTGCATTGTTATGCCTTACTCAGTTCCTGTCAGTTGCCCTGCTGTAATTTGTTTACCCTTCATGCCATGTTGTTTATCTAAGGAGAGCACCTCTAGTGAACTATGGACCCTGGTCCAATCTTTACCATTGATACATCTTCCACTATTACTTGTTTACTTGCTGCAAACCATTACCTTCCACACCATACGTTTAATCCTTTGTTATAGCAAACCGGTGAGCTTAACAACCTCACTGATTCGTTGGGGCAAAGTCTTGAGTTTGTGTTGTGCAGGTATCCGCGTTGCTAGCAACACCTGTGTGATGTTTCCTTCCTCCTACTGGTTCGATAACTTCAGTTTCTTACTGAGGGAAACTTGCTGTTGTGCTGCTTCATACCTTGCTCTTGGGGTTTCCAACGAAGCGTCCCACGACAAGTGCTAGGCCCCATCAGGGGGTTCAGATGATAACCTGAAGGTGGATTTCTAGTCATAGATGCAGTTGGATGGCGGTCTATGTATCTTGTTGTATTGCCGAATCGAATCTCATAGGATCATGAATGTCTAATATTGCATTGTTATGCCTTGCTCAGTCCTGTCAATTGCCCTGCTATAATTTGTTTACCTAGCATGACATGTTTGTTTATCTAAGGAGAACACATCTAGTGAACTCTGGACCCTGGTCCAATCTTTACCATTGATACATCTTCCACTATTACTATTTACTTGCTGCAAACCACTATTACCTTCCGCACCATACAGTTAATCCTTTGTTACATCATCCAGTGAGATTGACAACTTCACTGTTCGGTGGGGCAAAGTCTTGAGTTTGTGTTGTGCAGGTATCCAAGTTGCTAGCAACAACTTAGAGTCGTTTCCTTCCTCCTACTGGTTTGAGAACCTCAGTTTCTTACCGAGGGAAGACTTGCTGCTGGGCTCATCACACCTTGCTCTTGGGGTATCCCAACGAAACGATACCACACGCCATCAGCCATATGTGCTAAGGGCGATAAATATATATCGGCCATTTTATGTCCAGACTTGTTGTCACTTGGGTATAATATCTTCAAATAATTTGCATTGAGAACAACTGATACGTCCAATTTGCATCACCATGCTATATCATAATTTGCCTCTATTCACTGATATATGTCTTATTATGAGGTATTACTTATGTCTTTTCATCTGTTTATGCATGTTGGATGATTCTTGGAGGATGAACTGCCGGAGTCTGGATTCTGATGGAAAAAGAGGTGTTTTGATGCAATTTCGCGAAGATCATAAAAATACCAGAAAAACATGATAAAATCATATTTTTCCAAAAGACAGAGAAAGCCAGAAGGGGAGACGAAGAAGGGCCACAAGGGGCCCACACCCCCTAGGCACGGGTCCCCCTGGGCCGTGCCTAGGGCAGGTGTGGCCCACCTGCTCGACCTCCGACTTCGCCCTCTCGCCTATATCTTCCTTATGGAACCCTAACACCAGGGGGGGGCGACCACAAATATATTTTCGCCGCCTCTGCGGGTCGGAAAACACCGAGAGAAAAAGATCTCTCCGGCAGACAGATTTCTGTCGGGGAAATTTCTTCCCAGAGAGGGGAGATCATCGCCATCAACACCATCGTCAAGCTAGGCTTCATCGGGATCATCATCATCATCCACACCATCATCTCCACCAGCACCATCATCACCACTCCATCTCGCTGTAAAAATTATGTTGGATATTGCTTAGTTCATTAGGGGAAACTTTCCTGGTGTTGATTACTATTGTAGTTGATGCTTGTGAGTGGAACCATTGGATTATTTTTTATGTTCAGATTGTTATCCATTATCATATCATCTTTGATCTTGATCCATATGATGTCTCCTGAGTAGTTCGTTTAGTTCTTGAGGACATGGGAGAGGTCATGTTATTAGTAGTGGATTTGTGTTGAGTTATTATTCAATGGTTTAGTATTTAAGTTGTGGTGCTATTCTTCTAGTGGTGTCATGTGAACGTCGACTACATGATACTTCACCATTTATGGGCCTAGGGGAATGCATTGTGTATTTGGATACTAATTGTGGGGTTGCCGGAGTGACAGAAACCCAAACCCTCGTTAGGACACCTTTGCACAAGGGAGCGTAGGATCTCAGAGTTTAAGGCTGTGGTTAGATTTATATCTTAATTACTTTCCTGTAGTTGCGGATGCTTGCAGGGGGTTTAATCACAAGTATGTATTAGTCCAAGTAAGGTCGGTATGTTAGCACAGGTTCACCCACACAACACTAACAACACCAAAGAAGAGTACTCGGCTATTTGAAGCGCAAGCATTTGACAGAATTCCCATGTGTCCTCGAGAATGTTTGGTCCTTATAAGTATTTCCACCGGCTTGTCCTTTGCTAAGAAAGGATTGGGCCACTTGCTCCATTTGTTTGTTATCTTTATTACTTGCTCTTTGTTTTGTTGCCTTATCAGAAAACCCCTAAAAATCCGTTTGCTAAGTATTCATAGGGATTTCCTGCTCCATTCCACTGTTCAGCACCTTCTTCCCCTTGTTGGGATCGACACTCCTATTTATCGAAAGTACTGCGATACACCCCCTATACTTATGGGTCATCAAGGCTATTTTCTGGCGCCGTTGCCGGGGAGTGAAGCGCTATTGAAGAGTGGAACTGGTAAGGGAAACTTCTACTGTGAGTATTTCTTTTTGTTACTGCTTGTTGCTTTGTTTCCAATATGGATAACCCACTTGGTTTTCTGTTTGGGAAAACTACTACCACTGCTAGGGTAGTAGATGAACCACCACCTATTGAGATAGATCCTTTTAAGATACCTACAAGTATTGTAGATCGTGTTATGGATAATTATTATTTAGGGGATGGAACTGTCCATCCTGGTGATCACTTGCTTTTTATCCATGAATTATGCGGATTGTTTAAGTGTACAGGTATCACAACTGAACAGGTGAAGAAGAAGTTACTCTCTATATCCTTGAAAGGAAGAGCTGAAGAATGTATAAGCTGCTGAAGAATGGACAATCCATGGAATGGGAGGAAATAGCATCTCTCTTTTATTCTAAATTTTATCCTCCCAGTGAGATTTATAAGGATAGAAATCTGATATATAACTTTTGTCCTCGTGATGGAGGAGAGTACAACTCAAGCTTGGGGAGATTGAAGTTACTAATGCTAAAATGTCCTATTCATGAACTCCCTAACAATATTATTATCAATAACTTTTATGCTAGGCTTTCTCTTCATGATAAAGATTTACTAGATGCTTCTTGTGCTGGATCATTCACACGTATGAAGGAAGAAGCTAAATGGGATCTACTAGACCATATTCAAGATAACCCTGAATCTTGGGAGAATGACAAAGGAAGAAAGTCAGGTATAAACTATGATTATGAATGCATTAAATCTTTTATGGTAACTGATGCCTTCCGTGATATTAGAAATGAGTTTGGTCTTGATCCTCAAGTTCTTGCAAAATGTTTTAATGCCTTTGCCTCTTACATTGAAATTCCCAAGAAAGAGTAGGATAAGTACCATGCTCCTTATAAAGACACTGTTACCCATGTTCCTGCTAGCATAGAGGTTTGTACTGTTGATCATATTTTGCCTAAACCTTATGTTGAGAAAATCCCTTTTCCTGCCAAGGTAAGGGAACATTCTATTGTAGCTAATTTGGTTAGCAAAAGCGCAAAGAAAACTGTGGAGCCCGATGAGCTTATTGATATTGAGACTGTGGTAGCTATTGTGAAATATCTTGTCACTAGAAATATAGAGGATGAACATATTGTCTTCTGTGAAGACGCTACTAATATTGTTTCTCATCCTAAAAAAGCTAGAAAAGCTAGTATCCCTGTGCTTTCTGTTAGAATTGGTAATCATAGCTATTATGGTTTATGTGATATTGGTGCTAGTTCTAGTGCTATTCCTTATGAGCTTTATAGGGAAATTATGCATGAGATTGGTCCTTGTGAGCTTGAGGACATTAATGTGGTTATCCACCTTGCTAATAGAGAGCAAGTTTGCCCCATTGGCATTGTAAGAGATGTGGAGGTCCTTTGTGGTAAGATTAAATATCCTGCTGATTTTCTAGTACTTGGTAAAGAAGCTAGTAAAACCTATCCTATTATCTTTGGTAGACCCTTATTGAATACTTGTGGGGCTATCATAGATTGTAGGAAGGAAAAAGTTTTGACTAATTTTGATGGAGAGTATTATGAGTTTAATTTTTCCAAATTTGCTAAAACTCCTTATGAAAATGAACTGCCCGATGAGGATTTCAGGGTTGAACAACTTTCTGCTATTTCTCTTGCTCCTAACAATGCCTTGCAGCAGTTTATGGAAGATTATGAAAGTGATGTCTTCATGAAGGAAAGAAATGAGATTGACGAGGTTTTCCTTCGTCAGCCAGAGCAGCTTAAGCACAATCTACCTGTGGACGACTTGGGAACCACGCTACCACCAAAATGGGACCCTGTTTTTGAATTAAAACCCTTACCTAATGATCTTAAATATGCTTATCTTGGTGATAAGAAAGTGTATCCCGTTATTATTAGTTCTAAACATTCAGGAAAGGAAGAAGAAAGGCTATTGGAGATACTGAAGAAACACCGAGGAGCTATGGGCTATACTCTTGATGATTTAAAAGGGATTTCTCCTACTATATGTCAGCATGCTATTAATATAGAACCTGATGCAAAACCAGTTGTTGAGCACCAATACCGTCTAAATCCTAAGATGAAGGATGTGGTAAGAAATGAGGTATTAAAACTCCTTGATGCTGGTATTATTTACCCTATTGCTGATAGTCAATGGGTTAGCCCTGTTCATTGTGTCCCCAAGAAAAGGGGGATAACTGTTGTGCCTAATGAAGATAATGAGCTTATACCCCAAAGAGTAGTGGTTGGGTATAGAATGTGCATTGATTTTAGAAAGATTAATAAATTTACTAAGAAAGATCATTATCCTTTGCCCTTTATTGATCAAATGCTTGAGAGGTTGTCCAAAAAGACTCACTTTTGCTTTCTTGATGGTTATTCTGGGTTTTCTCAAATTGCTGTGAAAGCACAAGACCAAGAGAAAACTACTTTCACTTGTCCTTATGGTACTTATGCTTATAGGCGTATGCCTTTTGGTTTATGTACTGCTCCTGCTACCTTTCAGAGATGTATGTCTGCTATCTTTCATGGTTTTTGTGAAGAAATTGTGGAGGTTTTCATGGACGATTTTTCCATCTATGGAACTTCTTTTGATAACTGTTTGCACAACCTTGATAAAGTTTTGCAGAGATGTGAAGAAACCAACCTTGTTCTTAATTGGGAGAAATGCCATTTCATGGTTAATGAAGGGATTGTTCTTGGACACAAGATCTCTAAAAGAGGCATTGAAGTTGACAGATCCAAATTGAAGCAATTGAGAAGATGCCTTGTCCTAGAGATATCAAAGGTATTCGTAGTATCCTTGGTCATGCTGGTTTCTATAGGAGGTTTATTAAAGATTTCTCCAAAATTTCAAAGCCCCTTACTAATCTTCTTCAAAAAGATGTACCTTTTGTTTTTGATGATGATTCTAAGGAAGATTTTGAAACTTTGAAGAAAGCTTTGACAACTTCTCCTATTGTTCAACTACCTGATTGGAGTTTACCTTTTGAAATTATGTGTGATGCTAGTGATTTTGCTGTGGGTGCTGTCCTTGGGGAACGTGTTGATAAGAAGTTGAATGTTATTCATTATGCTAGCAAGACTCTAGATGCTTCTCAAAAGAATTATGCTACTACTGAAAAAGATTTCTTAGCTGTAATCTTTGCCTGTGATAAGTTTAGACCTTACATTGTTGATTCAAAGGTTACTATTCATACTGATCATGCTGCTATCAAGTACCTTATGACAAAGAAGGACACTAAGCCTAGGCTTATTAGGTGGGTGTTGCTTTTGCAAGAGTTTGATTTGTATATTGTGGATACGAAAGGTGCTGAAAATCCTGTTGCTGACAATTTGTCTCGTTTGGAAAACATTTCTTTTGACCCATTGCCTGTTAATGCTAGTTTTCCAAATGAGCAGTTGGCTACAATAAGGGTAAGTACGCATCAAAGTCCTTGGTATACTGATTATGCTAACTTTATTGTTTCCAAGTATTTTCCTCCAACCTTTATAGCTCAGCAAAGAAGAAAATTCTTTTATGATCTAAGGCATTACTTTTGGGATGAACCACATTTATATAAAGGAGTAGATGACATTATGCGAAGATGTGTTCCAGAATTTGAACAACAAGAGATATTGAGAAAATGTCATGGCAGTGCTTATGGAGGACATCATGCAGGGGATAGGACTACACAAAATGTTTTACAATCTGGATTTTATTGGCCTACCCTTTTCAAAGATGCAAGGAAGTTTGTCTTATCATGTGATGAATGTCAACGAGTAGGTAACATTTCTAGATGCAATGAAATGCCTATGAATTATTCTCTTGTTATTGAACCTTTTGATTGTTGGATATTTGACTTTATGGGACCTTTTCCCCCTTCAATATGGTACACTCATATTCTTGTTGCTGTCGACTATGTTACAAAGTGGGTAGAAGCCATACCTACAAATAGTGCTGATGGTAAGACCTCTTTGAAAATGCTTAAGGATGTTATCTTTCCTAGGTTTGGTGTGCCTAGATATCTCATGACTGATGGAGGCTCTCATTTTATTCATGGGGTTTTTAGAAAAACTCTCCTAAGTATGATGTAAACCATAGAATTGCTTCAGCTTACCACCCCCAAACCAGTGGGCAAGTAGAACTTTCCAATAGGGAAATTAAATCTATCTTGCAGAAGACTCTCAATAGATCTAGAAAAAATTGGGCTAAAAAGTTGAATGACACTTTGTGGGCTTATAGAACTGCTTATAAAAATCTTATGGGGATGTCTCCTTACAAAATGGTCTATGGGAAAGCTTTTCACTTGCCTTTAGAATTAGAACGCAAATCTTATTGGGCAGTGAAAGAATTGAATAGAGATTTTAGACTTGTTGGTGAGAAAAGATTGCTTGTCTTGAGTAATCTAGATGAGTGGAGGAGTGAAGCTGATGAAAATGCAAGGCTCTTTAAGGAAAAAGTAAAAAGATGGCATGATAGGAGAATTCTCAAAAGAGAGTTCCATGCTGGTGAAAAAGTTATTTTGTATAGGTCTCGTCTCAGATTTTTTGCAGGAAAACTACTCTCAAAATGGGAAGGACCTTTTGTTATCAAAGAGGTATATCGTTCAGGTGCCATCAAAATATCTTCTTTGAAGGATGACACAACACAAGTGGTGAATGGTCAAAGACTAAAGCATTATATTTCTGGAGATTCATATAATGAAGACATTGACACAATTCAACTTGTGACTCTGGAATAATTTATTAGAAGCCAAACACCAGATTCTGCAGAGTTCGACTTTGAATAGGTAAAAGTGGTGAAAATAGAAGGTTCATGGAACCCCAATCTTTTTATATTTTTGATGTTTTTAATACATAAGGGAAGTTACGAGACAGAACCGGAGGCCGGGCTGGCCAAACCCACCCCAGGCGCGGGCCCCAGCTGGCCGCACCTGGTGGGGGTGAGACCACCCTGAGCTCCATCTCTGCCTCATTTACGTATCAAAACCCTCCTTATGCTTTGAAACTTCATAATATATAACCCCCTAGGTTCCTCGAGGTTCTTGTATCGAGTTCTCGTCGTGTATTTGTTTCGATCTGTTTCTGTTAGGCAAATTCTCAGATTCGGAGCTTCAATGTCTTCCTCTGGACCACCCATGGAGGATTCCTCTGCGGACTTCCTCAACCCATACATGTATGAGTTGAGGATTCATCCCCAGGAGTTGATTCTCAATGATGGGAAGGTACAGATGAAAGAAGTTCAAGGCCCCAAAGGAGAAGGAAGTCTGGAAGATAGGATGGAAGCATTGGAGCAGGAGGTTTTCAGGTATAAGAAGATGGCGGAACGCGAAGTGGATGTTATTCACAAGATAAGTTCAGAACTCATCGCCAAACACAAGGAGGAAGTGGCTGAGCTCAGAGAAGAAATCTTCTCGCTCCGTCAGACCACCAACCAATTACAAGCACAGCTCTACGACATACAAAATCAAAACTGTGAGTATGAGGCGAGATTTGATCGCATAAGCTCTGCTGCTAGTTTCAGGATTGTAGAGACAAGGACATCCTTTTTGGATGGGGAACCTTTACCTTGGAAGTTTTATGATGACAAGAGAACACCACCACCACTGAAGGAGTAATTCGTCATCAGGTTTGGCATCCCCTTGGCTTGTTCCAAGCTTGGGGGAGTGCCACGGTATCACCACCATTATCTATTAACCTTTTTAGAGGATTTGTATCTTTGGTAGAAAAAATCTGATAGTTTAGTTTGCATGTGGAAGTATCTCTCCTTTAGTTGATTATCTATGTATCCCTTGGTGTGAGTGCCTTTATTGAATATTAATGAGAAGTCCCATCTTTTACGTTTTGCACTTCTTATCTTAGTTTGCAATCTCTATTATATGATGGATCTTGTTGATCAGTATTGACATCACTTTGGGAGCATCAAGTAGATCTAAATTAGTTTTGGAAAACCAAGTTCTGGTCAGTAGCAACAATTTTTGAGGTTTGAAAGGAAAAGAAAAAGCTTACAGGTATTCTGTATCATCTATTCTCTTTCTTGTTGGCTCATAAGCTTAGTATTCCTTATTTAAGATCTTTTTGTGTCTTCAAGGAAGATTGCATGTTTGGCTTTATTACTTGTATGTTTGCTTGTTTCTTCCAACTCTCTTGCTTGCTACCCAACCTTGCTAGCCAAAAACATGTTTTGAGAAGGCATACTTCTCATTTTTCCAATCCCTTTGAACCAAAACCTGTGACATTTGTGTCCACCATATCTACCTATTAGCATTTTCTATTCCAAGCAAATTCTCAAGCTTCATCTATCTTTTGAATTAAAAATTATTTTGTGATGTGAAAACTAGTTAGTAAAGCTCTCACGAACTTGATGGCACACCTTATTTTCCTGCCCCTAATAGACTTGAACCATTGTGTCATCGAAGTTGTATATGCTTGCATCCATACATTGGAATTAGCAAAACCGTGCTGTCATGGGGAACGCTTTCAATATTGCACTTGTACCTTGTACACAGTTGATATCGTGCTCTTTTGTCTATGGATGTCAACGGTGTGAAATAAAGAGGGAACTTGTAAGTCCATGGAGTCTGTATTTTGTGTTAGAGAAACGCCTGGGCCGCTAGCCTAATCCATGCCTAATCATGGTGGAAACTTGCAGCATCACCATAGTGAGCTATCTATGAAGTATCCTCAATAAAAAGCTATGCATATAGTAAATAAAAAGATCGCTGAGATGCTCATTGTCTGCTTACCTTGTCATTTTGGTTATGGGAAAGATCCTGTACCATGTGCAAGGGGTACCCCGTTGGCGGTTCTCTGATACGCATGAACTTACAATGACAAGAACTTACCGGTAACTGAAGTTGAGTAGCATGAGGAGTGGCCCTCATATTCAGGGGACATGAGATTGCCAACTTATATTTCATCAAGCATATACTCCATCTTTGTGCACTTTAACCTTAATCATCTCAAGATGCCTATGATAGGGGCAATGAGGGCTCAAAGCTAGTAAGTACCATAATCTTTTGGAAGCTCTGCTTCCCTCTATAAAGGGACCTTTCTTCTACTTCTAAGTTAAGTCAGTAAACCTACTCCCTCTCTATCTCTAGAAAGCATTTGAGTTGTGTTTCAATCATTCATATGGTGATTTATTCACTCATGTTCTTTATCTTCCTTGTTTGCATAAATCTCTTATCTATTGAGTATTACTTTGAAAGCCTTCATTGAAAACCTTTTTGAGCAAAGAGTGCTCCTGTTTGAAAACTTCTACAAAAAGCTTTATTTGTGAGAATGTTTGCCAGCTGTTCTCTAACCAAGAACAAAGTTTGCCAATTCCAATTATGATTTATCTTTATGCCTCTCTATTATGACTCCTGTACTTGTTGCAAGCTAAGTTATATAATGGTGAGTTGCTGTGCAATGGTAAGTATGATGCTTCTTGTCAGTATTCTTTTATCGAAACTTCACTCCATAAACCTGTGGACATGTTTACTGAGCTTAGTTTTCGCTTGGGGACAAGCGAAGGTCTAAGCTTGGGGGGAGTTGATACGTCCAATTTGCATCACAATTCTATATCATAATTTGCCACTATTCATTGATACTGTATATGTCTTATTATGAGGTACTACTTATGTCTTTTCATCTGTTTATGCATGTTGGATGATTCTTAGAGGATGACTGCCGGAGTCTGGATTCTGATGGAAAAAGAGGTGTTTTGATGCAATTTCGTGAAGATCAGAAAAATACCATAAAAATATGGGAAATTATATTTCCCCAGAAGACAGAGGAAGCCAGAAGGGGAGGCGAAGAAGGGCCACAGGGGGCCCACACCCCCTAGGCGCGGGTCCCCCTGGGCCGCGCCTAGGGAAGGTGTGGCCCACCTGCTCGGCCTCCGACTCCGCCCTCTCGCCTATATCTTCCTTACGGAACCCTAACACCAGGGGACGACCACATATAGATTTCCACCGCCTCTGCGGGGCGGAAAACACCGAGAGAGAAAGATCTCTTTGACAGACAGATTTTTGCCGGGGAAATTCCTTCCCAGAGAGGGGAGATCGTCGCCATCAACACCATCGTCAAGCTAGGCTTCATCGGGATCATCATCATCATCCACACCATCATCTCCACTAGCTGAAGGGAATATGCCCGAGAGGCAATAATAAAGTGGTTATTATCGTGTTCCTTATTTATGATAAATGTTTATTTTGCATGCTATAATTGTATTAATACGGAAATGTTAATACATGTGTGTTTAATAAACAAAAAGGAAGTTCCTAGTTATGCCTCTCTTATAAACTAGCTCGTTTATTAACAAGATGATCAAGGTTTCCTGATCATGGACATTGGATGTTGTTAATAATGAGGTCACAACATTAGTGTAATGATGTGATGAACATTCATCCGAAGTATAGAATTATGATCAAAGTCATTGAGTTTATATTGCTATAACAACTTACGAAGTGATCCTAATCCTTAGACCATGAGAACATGTCAATCACTAACACCAAAGAGTTTCTCGATGACATCAAACGTCACACTGTAACTGGGTGATTATAAAGATGGCTTCAGAACTACTAAAGTGTTATGTTGAGGTTCATGGATCGAGAGTGGAATTTGTTCATCCCTATGACGGATAGATATGCTCTGGTCCCTCTCGGTGATATCACATTGATTAGCTTGCAAGCAAGTGATTTGATCACTAGAATGTTATATCACGGGAACGAGAAAAGAGTGCATATCGCTAACGAGATCAAACTAGGTATGGAGATACCGATGATCGAATCTCGGACATGTAATATATCGTGAAACAAAGGGATTAAGATACTAGCATAAAAGGTTCACACGATCACAGAAGTCATCGTTGAATGTGTGGGAGTCAGTACGAATCTCCAGGTCCCGCTGCTGATTATTGATCGGAGAGGGGTCTCAATCATGTCTACATTATTCGCGAACCGTAGGGTGACACACTTAAGGGATACCGACACCATTCAGAGCAAATGATATGTCAGAAAAAGAAAAGGAAAGCGCATGAATTTATTTCACTAGACACCGGAACTGTTTCGGTTGAAATTGCTGAAACTGGTTCTACATGTGAAATTAAATACTAGAAAGGGGTTTTATGTGAATGTTTGTTAATTAAAGTAATTAACAAAATTCTGAATAAATAAATAAAAGAGTTTTATTAAAAAGAGAGCTTGCATTAAATTTGGTGCAAATTTAATGCATGTGAGTGGAATTTTGAGTGGAGGCTCTTTTATGGGAGTGGAGGCTTTTCATTTTGAGTGGGAGCTCCACCCACATGAATGTGGGAGAGGTGGGGAAAGCCCCCATGGCTGGGCGCCATGCCCCTTGGGTGCCCCCATCTCACCTATAAAAGGCCCCCCTCTCATCCTCTCAAAGCACACCTCCTCGCGAAGGATCTCTCTCCCCCTTTAGAATTTTTCCATGGTCTCGGATCAGCGAGATACATGTTCCCGGTGGCTTTTTTTAGAAGGATTTGTTGCTTCCGCTGCTTCGCTGGAGCAAGGGCGCGGAGGTTGTTGGGGTACCCGTACGTGTGTGCGATCATGGATGCACCACTATTTTGCGGTGCTGGACTTGATGGTGCTGGACCGGCTGGACCAGATGGACTTCATCACGATCTTGAGATCGGCAAGTGTTCGTCTACATCATCCACGAGTACAATCGCGTTAACGCTATTAGTTCTTCGAGGGTATGTATTCTATGGATGTATATCCACCCGTTGCTTGTATCTAGTAGATAGATCTTGGTACTTAGATGTTCCCATCATAGGAAATTTTTTGTTTTCTATGCTGCGAACCCTACACTAGCACCATCATCACCAGTCCATCTTGCTGTAATAATTGTGTTGGATATTGCTTAGTTCATTAGGGGAAACTTTCTCGGTGTTGATTACTATTGTAGTTGATGCTTGTGAGTGGAACCATTGGATTATTTTTTATGTTCAGATTGTTATCCATTATCATATCATCTTTGATCTTGATCCATATGATGTCTCGTGAGTAGTTTGTTTAGTTCTTGAGGACATTAGAGAAGTCATGTTGTTAGTAGTGGATTTGTGTTGAGTTATTATTCAATGGTTTAGTATTTAAGTTGTGGTGCTATTCTTCTAGTGGTGTCATGTGAACGTCGACTACATGATACTTCACCATTTATGGGCCTAGGGGAATGCATTGTGTATTTAGCTACTAATTGTGGGGTTGCCGGAGTGACAGAAACCCGAACCCCCGTTAGGACACCTTTGCACAAGGGAGCGTAGGATCTCAGAATTTAAGGCTGTGGTTAGATTTATATCTTAATTACTTTCCTGTAGGTGCGGATGCTTGTAGGGGGTTTAATCACAAGTATGTATCAGTCCAAGTATGGTCGGTATGTTAGCACAGGTTCACCCACACAACACTTACAACACCAAAGAAGAGTACTCAGCTATTTGAAGCGAAAGCACTTGATAGAATTCCCATGTGTCCTCGAGAATGTTTGGTCCTTATAAGTATTTCCACCGGCTTGTCCTTTGCTAAGAAAGGATTGGGCCACTTGCTCCGTTTGTTTGTTATCTTTATTACTTGCTCTTTGTTTTGTTGCCTTATCAGAAAACCCCTAAAAATCCGTTTGCTAAGTATTCACAGGGATTTCCTGCTCCATACCACTGTTCAACACCTTCTGCTCCTCATTGGGATCGACACTCCTATTTATCGAAAGTACTGCGATACACCCCCTATACTTGTGGGTCATCAACAACCACTTTCATCTTGACGATTGATGGAATGTTTTCATGAATAACTCCAACAATAATTCTCTCCCCACTAGATTTTTCATTAGTGGCCGAAGTGGTGGTCTCCAATCCGGCCTTACCTATGTTGTCGAAACAAAACATCAGCTCTTGTGAAATATGAAATATACCATGAATAACATGACAGCCGAATGTTTATTGAGCTAACTCATTTACCCTTTACTTTTCATGTCTATATATATGAGCAATGATAAATCAATCTAAGATGAAATTCACATCTAGACATGTATCAAGATAAACAAGTGATTCGTCAAAACTTTGGTAAACCATGGACATTGTTGCACTACTCACAACGAATCACTAGAAGTCTCAATATGTGTAGCACTTATAGCAATAAAAAGTTCTAGCACGAATATCATAACTGCAAATTCGGCCTGATTCTTTGTGCAAGATATTCTAAGCAGCATGAGACTTCATAAAACAGTACCATAAGGAGATAAATAAACAATACCAACGCATTGGCTATTACTTTTAAAACCGAACAGTCAAAATGTAATCTCCATGGTACTAGAGAGACAAGATCAATATCAATATCAGTCTCAACATCTACGCCAATAATGAAATTAAAGACAATTTGGCCTTTTATAGATTTTAACGATTTATAAGCCAAATTATGAACACATAAGCATAAGCACAATTTCTAATGAATGCATACCTTGTCTCGGTCTCCAATAGAACTAAGGACGATGTTAGAAAACCACATCGGCCATGATTGGGTAATGATCTCAGGGCGATAGAATAAATATCGGACATATATCTTTGCCCCAATGGGCATGCATAATCCATCCACTAAAGCATGTATAGCCGAAGTAAACAAAACAAAAAATCTGATTATGAACTTAAAATATTCGGCCTCTTGGATTAGCAACAAAAGTGCAACTAATCAAATGAATAATGATTTGGTAATACCCTTTCATGATGTATAAAATTATGATGCATTCAAGGATCAAAATAAAACCATGGTGGGTAACCAATCATACTTGGGGATGAATTCCATGGCATAGGAATTAATGGTGAAGTAGAATAATATGGATGATGTGCTGGCCGAAGTTTTTGATAGTGATACCGAATTCTTTGGCCTTTGCTTGTTGGCTTTATTCTTTTTGCTCTTCGCTTTTGCTGCCCTTCTTATGATAGGATCTTGCACATCTTCCTTGCCTTGATGGTTTCCTTTGGGAACCCATGCCATGTTTAGTTGCTTTAGCTCCTCGACCCTAAGCCGATATAGCTTTCTCTCTTGCCAATGTGATAAGCCGAGTGGGCATCTCGGCTGTGGTTTTGTTTTACACAATGGCATGACTTTATTAATCTTGGGCACTTTCGAATTGGCTCGTTTGGACTAAACAATTAGGACTTTGAAACTTACTCGCTTCACTTTCTTTCCCTTAGTAGCCAATATCAATTCAGCTGGATTTTCATTATTTAGGGTCGAGTCTGAAATAACACACTTGCGTCCATCCTTTTTGATTTGGTATACTTGCTTGACCACTTCTTTCTTTACCCATGAACTCTGGACCGATTATTTTTTTGAAACAGTCTTTGACATGTGACTAAGGATCAATTGACCTTCTTGGTGCTGCATAATTTGGGTGAGATGATCTAGAATTAGATGGATAACGTGTCCATGAATCATACCTTTTCCATGATGGATATGAATTAAAATTAGCATACGGAGGTATCCATGACATTGGCATTGGTGGCCCAAAAGGAGGATATGAATTTTTGCATTAAATTTCTCCTTTCGCCAATCCCTATCTTTAGACTTTTGCCTTGGGGGTGATCTTGATGCTTTTGCACTACTCGATAAGAACTTTTTGCTTTGCTTTCTTTTTTATATTTTTCCAGCAGCTGTGCGAAAGTGACTTCTGGTTTGCTACCCTTGTTCCTATTGCGGCCTTTGTCTTTTTAGTTTTGCACGCATAGATCTTCGAGTTTTGTTGTTGCCCCCCAGTGCTTGATTTCTTCATTGTAGCTTCAATGTAACTCCCGCCTTCAAGAACATTTGCAACATTCTCTTCAACAATATCTTTGCTTAAAAGCTTGATCCCATCATCCTTGGTGTGTACCTGCTCCTCATCGTATGGATCGACTATAGGCAGCCGATGCAATGTCGTTTGGCCATCAAGGCCAATCAAAATAGATTACTTATCAATTTGTGTTTCAACAAATTTCCGATTGTACTATTTGATGAAATGTGATGCAACTCTCTATACTATGCTCGAACGAATCATGCAACTTGCAATACATTCGTCCTTGTAATGATGGCTCAGCATTGTGATCAAAAATTCTAACATAATCGATTTTCAGCAGCATATCAAAGATATGATCACACATACTCAAACTGAAGGTACACATTTGATCTTCTAACCGGTCTTGTTGTGAGAACGGATTTGGAATTGAGCAACCGAATTGTTCAGATTTCACATCATCCAATTTAGCTATGCATTGTTTTTTGCACTTGTTTTCCATTGTGTTTGAATACACAGTTATACTATCATTGGCTTTCTCAAGAGACAATAACCTTGGCTTTAGGTTTCTGAAACCAAAAATATTTAAACACATATGTCTCACTTGAGACCAAATGTTAGCCAAGTATGAAATAAACAAAGCTACCCATGTAGATATAAAATGCAAATGAAATAATGAGGAAAACTTTGGTTGTAATAGTTTGTTACTATCGGTCTCTCTAAATGGCACAATGTGTTGACCGATATGTTCTGTAAAAATTATATTTCTAACAAATAAATTACCTCTCTCGATTGGTATTTCATAGCTTATGAGAATTTTGCTAACAGTTGTATCAGTAATAAAGTCTTGACCAAATCGGAATATAAGTAAATTATTTGCTAGGTGTACCTCTTTGAAGATATTGGAAGCGTATGATGGTTGGATGTCCTGAACAATATCTTGCTCGGCCTCTAGATAATTCTCCAACGCCTTGTCTTCTTTGTTTTCTGGATTTTGTGCCCCTTCACTTTGATGCTCGTTGTCAACCGAACATTGTTCGGCTATATCTTGTTGTTGTTGATGTTCACAAATCTCTTTGGCACAAAACTCATAGGGCAACACGTAAGCTCCCCTACATCCAGAAAAATCAAGCATAGTAGTTTTGCTAAGCTTGCCATGATCTTGATCAACGAAGCATGCTTCTTCTGATTTGGTAGATTCGGCACATGTATTTTTTGATTCGGCTTTTTCATTAACTGAATTAACCATCCTAGACGAATCATATGTACCTTCATGGGTTTCATCAGATTGCAAAGCTTCTAATTTTTGCCTCGTTGTCGTAGAGGATTCAACTTGATTGCTGCGTGGAGGAGATGAATTGATTCCTTCAACTTGAGTAGTATTGTCTTGATGGTCCTTTTCAAGACATGCAAGAAAATTCTGTAATTCTTCTTCTTAAAGTTTTTTCTTATACGCTTCATGATCCTCATTCATCTTCTTTTCAAGTGCATTAAACTCCTCATCACACTTCTTCTTGAGTGTCACAAATAACTAGAGATGTTCCTCCGATAAATCATCAAATGTAATTACATTATCAGCGTTAACCTCAGCTGCACATGATTTCCCCCAATGCTTTTAGTTTCTTTCGGCAATGTAGTGTTGCCGAAACTTAGAAATTGAGAAGGAAAAAACCTGATATTGTTTGCCTTGCGCTCCTGTTCACGCTTCTTGTTGTATGCCTGATAAGCTTGTATTGTAGCAAAATCATGGGGCCTCTCTTCTAGTTCTCGGTGAAGAGAATTGAGCTTTTTGAACTCAGCTGCAAGTTTTTCCTTCTAGTCATTTGTTCCTGCATAAGAATGCCCCCAATACGTTTTGTATCTTTTGGCAATAAGGTGTCACCGAAACTTTGTAATTGTGCGGGGGACTTACCATACCCTACAGTACTATATGAAGGCACATTAGCTCCTACTGACTTTTCACTTATTCGGCTATAACCGTTGTAAAGGCGTGGAGCCGAATTATGAATATCACTAGTTGCATACAGTGCCTAAACATTACTAACATAAGGTGTAGCATATGATGACTGAGAGTAATTGAGCAAATGACTATTTGTAGCATGTCCAATTTCCCTACCCATCGGCATGTTTGAAGATGAATCTAAAGATTGCAAGTTATTTGCCGATGAATATGAAGATGAAACACTTGGTTGCATGCCATTGAAATTTCTAAAATCTGGTGTTTCATACGGATTAACAGAATTCATCATGTTGTTCATTGGCATATGAATTTCTGGGGTTGCTGATGCATGAGAATTCGAATTTACATGTTACAAGATACTAAGATAAGTCGAAGCATGTAGGTTATTTTTCATCGGCTTTTGAACATAGCAAAAACTAGGGCTAGCCGATACAGTACACATATCAAAAGATCTAGCAACATCAATATAAGAGTAATATGCATCTACGTAGGAACATTGAGGATTCATGATACCGTTGTAGATTGTAGCCTCTTGATGCCGTTCTCTTCATAGCAAGAATGGGCTGGAGACTGTTCGAAGCTTTGTCCCCAACGGAGTCACCAAAAAGTGCGTTCGTACATGAACACGTCCCCGTGTACCCTCGGCGCTGAAGCGCGATCTTGTGCAGCACGCAGCGCCGAGGAGGCTCGCTGAGCGGTATGCAGGACAGTCCGACGGTCGCTTTTGATACCCCAGACCCCGCTCGCCCAGGAGGGATCCCGTCAGGGCGTCGCGGCGGCTATGGGATGCCCTAGGTCGGCTTGACCGCCCCTAGAGCCTCGTGGATTCGCAGCCTCCAATCTTGAAGAACGACGAAGAACGAGAAGAAAGATACAAGGGAGAGTGCTAAAAGTAGATGAACACGAAAAAGTAGTAGATTTGTTTGTTCGATTGGTGTTGGTTCAATCGACCGTCACCCCTCGTGTATATAAGGAGCGGCTGGACTTTCTGTGCAAGAAAGATGATTGGATCCGCGTCCAAAACCCAAGTTGGGGTCCAACTCGAACAAGCAAATCTGTAATTCGCGTAACTGTTCGGTCAAAAACTGGCCTGTATCTTTCGAACCAGTTTTGAGATAGTAACGATCTCGGATCAAAATCTCGTAAAAAGCAAAGTTGTTCATCTCGAAAAGACGAAGAACATTTATGTTTTGCACTTTTTCATATGACCTGATGTTTAAGGTCTTTTTCCCTTATTTTCGTATGAAACTCGGATTGCGACCGAACGAATATACCTCAGTTCGGCCGTAGTTTAAATCTTAAGGTCCCATACTTTATTAGATGAAAATGACTCCAAAACCAAAGTTGTTTGCCTCGAAAAACTGAAGAATTTTCATGTTTACCACTTTTTCATCCGAGTTGATATTGACCGCTCAATCTTGGTCGTAAGAAGATACATTAGTCTAGCGGTTTTCAGACGAATTTTCAGTTTTTGCCCACGCCTAAGCTAAGAAATGTCTAGGGTCTGGCGACCCTGACCGTGCAAATTCGGTATCTGGTAGTATTTTGGTTCTAACTTTTGCATACTAACTCGGATCAAGATGATTCAAAAACCAAAGTTGCTTGTTTCGAGGAGACGCACAACTTTTATGTTTGGCATTTGAGGTCATCTTGAAGGAGTTATAGTGGAAGCCTATATATATCAATCTCCGAGTCTTCTGTAAACACAAGCATAATCGGCTATTAAGCCTGATCATGGCTTGACTTGATACCGTACCTCTTTAATGATAATTAGTAATCCCTGGTAGTGGACCTTTATGAGTGCTTCTCACCATTTGTCTTGATTAGATACGAGTCCAACACGGGTGCCAACGCTCTTATTTCCCGGCGGCGAGGAGTTGAGATCTTGACCGCTTCAATAATGGAGCACACTTAGACACGCGCGTGGGGAACGGGAAGGCGGGAAGGGCTGCGCCTTACCAGCGGTGTCAGTGGCGTTCTACCGGTGATAGCTCTAGTCCTCTAGATGTCCTCAAGTAGCAAGGAGACGTGGCTCTGTAGGCTCTCGACATGAGCCTCTGACCAGATCGTGGTTGCCTGCGTAGTTGATATGTAGTACGTGAACTAGAAATCCATCATGCTTCTTGGAGGCTAGCTTCTTGTGCGTGTCTCGGTTGAGTGCTGGCTTTCCAAGTTGATCTATATATGCTCGTCTTGCCAGAAAGTGCTCGGTGGACACGCGGCGTGTCGCTGGAAGAAACCAGCGAGTGCGACCAAAGCCAACACGCGACCGTCCCTGGGCCGTCCTATTGACTACTCTGTCAGCCATAATTGCTCGTCGCTGCTAAGGTCCTAGAAGCGGCGGCGCCGCCGTGCCGCTCTTAATCGACTTGTTGTCAACACCCTCGCCTCCCCTCTTTGATCCGGAGTACCTCTGGTGACCGCCGGCGTGGGCGAGGGACGAGGGAGCTATAGCTCGTGCCAGGGCACATCACCGCTCGTCACCTAGGATGAAGGGGCCAGCACGACCACGGATACGATGTACTGACTGTATAGCGCATACAGATTTGGTTAGACTCTGACTTCATAATTCGCTAATGACCGCCATAACCTTAATTATGAAGCGGTATAGAGTAATCTTAGCCCTTAATGTGTTTAAGTTTGAGGAGAGTTTTAAAGAGCGGGTTGTACCGGAGCAAACCACTTGTTCAAATTATACACCCAATATACTCAATACTCAACAGACTTCACCTACTATACACTATTTTTAGTGATTTGAGTGATACTGTTACCTCAGATGTATGATTTGTTACTATGATTTTTATAACACTTTTGCTTCGGTCCCTCCCCCCCCCCCCTTCTTCTCAAACTATGACAACAAAAATTTGATACCGATTCGTTTCAAAGACCGTACGAACCCATATGAAGGTATGATCCTCTTAGACGTATACTTACCGTATATGTATACTTATGCGCCTACGGGAGGCGGAAATCGGAAGTTATATAGCAGAAGCAATAAAATTTTAAAATATGGCATGCAAAGACATAGATCACGATAACGAGAGGTGGGATCAGCCGGAAAGAACATGGAGTATACCCACCTCGACCAAGTACACCTCTACGAAGGTATACATAACCTAGATATGAGTTCCGGCTGGTCAAAATAAAGCTGGCCCATTCAAACTTAAGTTCGGGAGGGGGGTGGGGGGGGGGGGACCGAAGCACACCCCCTTGGCATTTTGGAAACTTTCCATGGGGGTATCCTAAAGTTTAATTAAAGCTGGAAGATGTCATCCTGTTGTGTGCTGTTTGCTTAATGGGCAAGGCTGCTCGCCTTTGTTTTGTTCTTCTAAACTTGCACTTCTGCACATCGTCTTTTCCGGATAAGTTGTTTAAAGCCTTTTGAAAGCGCTCAAGAGGTTTAATTTGAACCGTTTATTACTAAGGACAAGTTGGTCAACAATCCTCACAAATCACCATAGGCCCTCATGTGATCATATAATGCTGTGAGGTTTCAATCTCCGTATATTTCACTACTACAAAGCCATTTGGATCACAAGAATGATGTTATCATAGTTCGCTCAGTTGCTTTCCTGCGGCCCAAATCCATAGAAAAAGAACTCGTAGTGAAACAAATCTCCCGTCCAAGATTATATATCCAAATTTTATTGCAAGGAGTAAATGAAGTGAACATCCCAGCAACCATCCACATTATGGAGTAAATGATGCTTTCCTTGCCTACACATAAATATGTCTATAGTAGTCCATGTTCAGGCCAGACATCAGATGAGAGAAAAACTGAAAAATATGTCAAGGAATTCCGGGGATAGGAGACATCGGAAAGGAAGAAAAGATCTAGCAGGCTCCAGTCCATGGTTTCTCTAGAGAACCGACAAAGCTTTCATTCTGACCCCGTTGCTCCGCCTCAAGAGGTGCAACTACCGTCCAGCTCCTAGGCTGTCAGCTGTCCCGGTTTCAGCCTAGAGTTCAGCTGAATTCCAAGGTCGGCTCCTGTGACCTTGCGAACTCCTTCAAAATCTCCGTCAATAAGCTGCTCTTGTCAACATGATGTGTTCCAGTTGCTTTAAACTGCGTTGATCCTTCCTAACATGCTATAAGACCTCTGTTTTGTTCAAAGAGGTTTGCTACAGTACAACCCCTATAAAACTCATCAAGGGAAATAATGTCTTTTTAGCCCTTAATTAGGTAACTAGGTAAGTCGGTGTGGCGACACGCTGCGCCCGTGTTGAAACACTGTGGGAGGGATGGGGTGGGGTAAAGAGGATATGTATAACAAACAGAGACACTGTCTTTCAATGAACACACATATTTTCTTATCACACTTGCAACAAGTCGTATCATAATTCATAAAGTTATACATTCAAACACAAAGACACAATGCATTTCTCTGCAACACAGGGCTAAGTTTGACTACATACCCAATAATATGTAGGTTGCAAAAGCATATTATAATTTAGACGTCGTTCTACTGAAGATGCAACAGTTCTTATAAGTTCATAGACACTGAAATTCGATGACCGCAACATGAGATTGTGTGAAGGCCGGTCCCTAAATAGTATCCTCTTTGTTGCAATCACTTTTAAGCTGGCAAATATCGTCAGATCAGCTAGGTCTGCAAAAAATGGTATGTAGTCGTTTGATTTGCAGAGTAGGGACCCTCCGTGTGCTGCACGAATACGGTTGACAGTTTGGAAGCTTTCCATGGGGGGTATCCTGAAGCTTAAAGCTGGGAGATGTCATCCTGTTGCGTGCTGTTTGCTTAACGGGCAAGGTTGCTCGCCTTTGTTTAGTTTTTTTGAACTTACACTACGATCAAGAGGTAAGTTTATAGATAAAGCAGGTTTAATTTTAACCGTTTATTATTGAGAACGAGTAGGGTCCAACAATCCTCACAAGTCACCATAGGCTCTCATGTGATCATAGAATTTTGAGGTTTCAATCTCCCCGTATTTCACTACTAAAGCCATTTTGCTCACAAGAATTAATGATGTTATCATAGTTCGCTTTGTTTCTTTCCTTTGGCCCAAATCCATAGAAAAAAAACTGGTAGTGAAATAAATCTCCCGTCCAAGATCATATCTATCCAAATTTCATTGCATGGAGTAAATAAAGTAAATATCCCAGCAACCATCCACATTATGGAGTAAATGATGCTTTCCTTGCATATACATACATATGTCTATTGTAGTCCATATTCACCACTATACCTGCAAAGGCATAAAGAACTATTTTGTCATTGCCCGGTAGAAGTTTTCTTACATCACAACTCAACATTCCGTGGAAATTCATAGAAACAGACATCAGATGAGAGAAAAACTAAAATGTATGTGAGGGAATACTAGGGGATAGGAGACATCAGGAAGGAAGAAAATACTAACAGGCTTACGTCCATGGTTTCTCTACAAAACCGACAAAGCTCTTTCAGACCCTATTGCTCTGCCTCGAGAAGTGCAACTACCATCTAGCTCCTAGTCAGTCAGTTGTCCCGATTTCAGCCTAAAGTGTTGCTGAATTCAAACGTCGACTCCTGTGACATTACTAACTCCTTCAAAATCTCCTCCAGTAAGCTTCTCTTTCTCAACATGATGTTCCGGTTGCTATAAACTGCGATGATCTTCCCAACATGCTATGAGACCTCTGTTCAAATTATACACCCAATATACTCAATAGACTTTACTGACTATACACTATATTTAGTGATTTGGGTTATATTGTTACCTAAAATGTAGATTCAATACTATGGTTTTTGTACTTATACAAGTATTAAGTATTGAATTGAATGCTCCTTTGCCCTATTTTGATGCGTGTTTGTGGAGTCGCAATTTTTTTAATCTTGCATTGGCCAGGATTTGATCCTAGGACCTCCTGCTCTGATACCATATTGAATTGCATGCTCTAGCCAACACAACCAAAAGTTTGAACTGATGGAAAGTGCTAGGCAATGTATTTCAACATTAAGATCTCCCAAGAATCATTGGACTAGATATTGAAA
Source organism: Avena insularis (assembly GCA_023614405.1). Taxonomy (NCBI): domain Eukaryota; kingdom Viridiplantae; phylum Streptophyta; class Magnoliopsida; order Poales; family Poaceae; genus Avena; species Avena insularis. The sequence continues at coordinate 62,931,853 of CM042697.1, forward strand.
TCACTGAAACAAGAACTCAAAAGATGAAAGAAAATACATAAGATGATCAAAATCATGAGAAACACCGAACGTGTGAGATGTGTTATTATTTTTCTTTATACATGATAGCCTGAATTATTGGAAAAACATTATATAAAAAAAATAGATGTTGGCAAATTTTTTTCAAAAGGCCAACTTCAGTATTATTTTCTATCTCGATAGATTGGTATATCCTAAAAGAGCAAATTGGGCTTGTCCTCTCAGGATTTTTTCTGCACAAGGTATATGTACGAAGATATCTAAATGGTATCATTTTTAGAAACCGATTACTACATGATCACAAGTCACGAATGTACTTCTCGTTTTTTTGTTGGCTTGTCGCACTTGACAATATATGTCTGAGAATGGTTTTGTATCTATTGCTCAATCTTGAAAACATGTGTGTGGTGTGTGTGTGTGTGTGTGTGTGGGGGGGGGTATCTTAAAGCTTATAGCTATATTGATGTCATCATGATCCATGTTATTAGCTTAACGGGCATGGTTACCCACGTTTGTTCAATTTGTCAAGTTCCACTTACCCGTGAGCACATTTCAAAACTTACACTACCCCATGCATGTCGTGTTTACATAGTGCATCATTAAAACCCTTTTGAACATGCTCAAGAGGTGACATTATATATATAACATGTTTGAACTATTTATTATCAAGGAAAAGTTTGGTACAATAATCCATGCAAATTTACTCAAGCCCTATTTTGATGCTAGAACTTTGTAGCACTTTAATCTTTGCATATTTTCGTTTTTAAAGCTAATTAGATATTAAAAATTCTCTCGGTTTCTTTCATGTGTCCCAAATCTATATGTTCTTGTGATAGAAGCATATTTCCCTACATTGTAAGTTATAACCTTTATGTCTTCTGTATGTTTATCCCACTTGCACTTGTGTGAAGTTTAGTACTCCCTCCGTCCCAAAATAGATGTCTTAGATTTGTCAAAATTTAGATGAACCTATATACTAAATAGTGTCTAGATTAATCCAAATTTTGACAAATCTGAGACATCTATTTTGAGACGGAGGGAGTATCTTATTTTACTGTTTTATATTCTTATTGTGCCAAACTGAGGCCCTAATCCATCTCATGCAATTCACAACAAAGAACAAAGAAAATTTCAAATAACTAGTACGCTCCTTATCCATAATATAAGATGTTATTGCAACTAGGACGGAGGGAATAGATGGGAAATTGTGCCCATAACTTATTATGTCCGTGGTCATATGCATAGGGATTTGTTGGTTCAAGTCCAAGTCAACCTATCAAAGTGCATCTAAAAAACCCATATCAAAGTGGATAGACAATTCTTTTAATAAAGTTTTGCGAGTAAATTGCACAAAACCACTACTTTCAAGGCTCTGGGAACATGAAACCACAACTTCTAGAATATTGTGCACAAACTATCACTTTTGGGCCTCAAGTTGCAAATAACCCAAATATAAGGTCCAACACTCTAATATCGATTATGAAAGTGATGGTTTTGTTACACCTATCTGCAACTTTTCTAGGATTTTGATACATAACTTTTTTTTCTCGTAATCCCCCCACATAGTCTGCATGGGTGGCATGGGTAGCACTCTTACCCTCTTCCTGCAATGTCGTCCCCTTGTCCTTGTTCTTCCCCTCGTTGCTGCTAGAAAATGCCGCTAGGAAAACATGCTTGGACGGCGACGATGTGCAATTTTTATTTTCATTTGATCAACATTCCAGACCGACAATGCAGTGGCTCCCTGTCCGGGGCCTGTTGGTTAGATCGAGTAGTCTGTTGGTTAGATCGAGTAGCACCACGTAGGTTGGCCGCAACCCTGGGCCAGCATCACCACCTCGTATCGGTGTCGTTTCCATGTCCTTGTGTTGATGTTAGTCGCAACCCTAACCATCACGGATGACGGTGTCTCCACCACCCATTTCCATATGTGGTTTCCCACGTTTTTCATTTACAAAAGTACCTAAACATATATAAGTATTAAGTGTCAATTTCATAAATTTATGAAAATTTAACCAGTTATTAGATCCTTTCAAAATGCAAATTTAGAAATTTGAATCACCTCGATCTGATAGAACTTTTCACACATATGGATGGTTTTATTTTTAAGCTGTATTAGTGAAACCTCTTTAAATTAAGAGTAAAACGCTTGGGGGTCATGAAGTTGCCCGTGATGAGCGCATCAGTCAGGAACTGAAAGAATGATAAATATTGGTCACGTAGTTGCACATTAGCGTTGCGCTAGTCATTCCGGCACGTCGTCGTTAACCGGCATCGTTAGCGTTCACGCGCGAGTGCATTTTTCAGATACGTACATGTTTGCTGATACATGCAGGATCAGTGCATTTTTCAGATGCTTCGCTGGTAGTAAATTGGACAGAATTTTGGCAGTAGTATGTCTGAAATTTAATAGGCAAAGAGAGAAAATAACAGGTTTCATATTTTGACATAACTACTACCGGTTGCAAACATACATTTTGAATGCAACATTGTAACTAAACGGTGCACAAGTTAACATTAGTGCAAAGAGTACTCAAGTCCAAGCCATCAGTGCATCATTGCATCACTATTCAAAATGAGAATCATCAGTGCAAACATCGGTGCATCATTACATCACACTAAATCAGTTTTCATCGGAGATATCTCCAGGTGCACCTTGAGTAGTGTTGACCTCAACATTTTGGTATTCCTCTTGCTGATATGTTGTTTGATGTCCTTCACCCCACAACCAGTATGGTGCACCTCTTGTTCTTCCTCTTGCTCCTATTCTCCCTCTGCCTCTTGCTCTACCTCTTCCTCCTCTTGCAGCAGCAGCAGCTGCTTGCCCTGTTGCAGTTGCTCTCCAACTTGCCATAGCTGTTGTGGTTCTGTCAGCACCAGGGATCTGATCTCTATATTGAGCTACAAAAGATGATTCTCGTACTTCCTCTTGCTGATGAACAACTGCCCTTGTCAGCACCTGTAAGAAATAGGACAATGTAATCAAGACATAAATGAAGTATTGGCTTCTAAAAATAGTACTTTGAAAATAAACTTACAACATGTGACAACTTGTAGACAAGTGTGCTTTTCAGCTCGGATGGATCATGTGCATGAACTAAATGTTTTGGAAGGATGTGCTGCAAATATTCAAATAAAATCAACTAAATGTTTTGGATGTGCTGCAAATATTCAAATAGAATCAACTAAATCAAGCACTTACTTCTAGGATGCTGGGATCATCAATATCACCATTCTCATCAACTGTTGTAGCTTTTTTCCTCAGTTGCTCATACACTTTGTCAGCTTCTTGTTGCTCTCTAACTTTGAGACTAGGTTTTCTTTTCCTTTTTGACTTTATTGGTTGCTCAGATGGTTGATGCACCTCTTGTTCTTGCTCAGCTGGTGGCTGCACCTGTTCCTCTTGCTCAGCTGGTTGCTGCACCTATTCCTCTTGCTCACCTGGTTGATGTAGTCCTTCCTCTTGCTCTTCAACGCCTTGCTCTCTTGCTACATCTTCTTTGTATTTTCTGCAATTTCTCCTTGTGTGGTTTGCATCTCTGCAGTACCCACAATGCATCTTGACACCGTGTTTGCTCAATTTTGTGCCATCTGCTAATTCTTCAGGATTTTTCCTTCTACTCCTCTTTGGCCTTCCAACCTTCTTGTCATAATATGGTGGCAGAATATCAGGGCCATTTGTCTTTATCCACTCAGATTTGTTCCCAACTGGAAAAATGTTGCAATTATATGCCTCAATGTATGTTTGCAACTGGTAGAAGTTAGCAACCATCAAGTCAGGCCTCATCCTTTCATGTCTCAAGCAAGAAATGACATGAGAACAAGGGATTCCTGTTAATTGCCACCTCCTACAAGTGCATGACCTCATGTTCAGCTCAACAATGTAATTTCTTTGATTTGACATCACCTCAAACACACCCATGCCTTGGAAAGGAGCAGGTATTGCTGTACAGGTAGCAACAAAATCTGTATTTTTCCTAACTTTCTGCCTAATCTTTGGGCATAAAGTACCAACCCATTTATCTGTAGCTTCTTTTAACTTCTCATAGAATCTGTTCATTATAATGCACCTGATCTATTCCCACATTGATAGAACACAAAGTTCCCTAGCATCTAGGATCATTCTAAATGAAAGAAAATCATATCATTAACTAATCTGCTCCATAACTAATTGTTATTCTATCATAAAGAAAAACATATCATATCACTTACTTGTTCCATACTTCACATGCATTGTTCAATAGCAAATCACACTTGCTAAAATCACTGAAAAATGCCCTGCACCAAGTGTTTGGAGGGAGCTGCTCCAAGAAAGCATGAGCTGCTGGGCAATCAATTTTGAGCTTCTCCATGTTCCTTTCCCATTGAGCTACAGTTGTTGATCTAGCACACTTACACAAATGGTTTTTGAGTGTTTCTCCATTCCACCCATGTTGGTTGAGATTGCTCCATAAATGTCTTACACAGAATCTGTGCTCAGAATCGGTCCACACTTCCATGACAGCTTTAATTAGACCCTACATCAAATGAAAAATGCATTAGAAATTAGCCTAGCAATGCAATAGAAGCGAAGTATGAACGATTGTGAAAATTCATACCTTCTGCTTGTCACTCATGATTGTCATAGGAAACCTTCTCACATTCATGCTCATTAACAAACTCCTTCACCAAATACTTCTTTGTCATGTTGTCATAGGAAACAACTAATTGCCATGTGCATCCAGGTGAACAATGGGCTTCTAGTCTAAGACTGTTGTTCCTCTTCTTTTTCACTTGCCACCTGTTTTTGATAGCATATTGTGCTACTGCATCCCTCACATCTGTCATTGTAGAAAATGCCATCCCTAGCTTGAATATTGGGTCTGCCATATCTGCCTCTGGATTGAATATTCTTGGCTTGAAGCTTCTCAACAAATCATTTTCTTCATATAAAGGCTGGAGATATCCCCCCTCTATTGCACCATCATCAGGCCACACCTAATCTGCTTGCTTCTTCCCCAGCTTCCCATCTTCCACATATTCATCAACATTCTTTTCATAGTCACAATCATCTTCATCATGATCAGATTCCTCCTCGCCTTCTGAAAATTGATAATCACTGTCATTAATGTCTGAATCTGCTTGTTTCACTTCTTCATCAATGCTTGTCTCTTCCATTTGATGATCCTCTACATCACTTGCTCCTCTTCTAGGTTTATTCTTCACTGGAGATATTAGCACCCTAGGAAGTTCATGAGTAGTTACCTCTACCACATCATCTGGCAACTGTTGTGATCTTAGAAAATCAACATGATCTACATACACTCTCAAAGTCTTGCAATAATCAGCCGCTGCTACCATCTTTTTTGCATCCCTCTCCCATGACATTAGTCTCAACCCATCTGCCATACCAAATCCAGGCTCCAGCCAGTATACATGCTCTAACCCAGATGAATCATAACCCAACATATTCAGCATCATGTCAATTGAATCTTGACACCATGTCTGTTTAACATAATTGTCGAAAAAATTGTTTTTTCCATCTACGTACACTCTGTTCTCTCCTATGCCACAGAAAAATCCACCATGGTTGATGTCCACACTGAACTTGCTAGGATGTTGGGCTACAATGCAGAGGAAAGACACGAAATTAAACTCATTTTCGCCAAACATAACAAATCAATTTGTTCTGACCATCAATTACTGCAGAGATGCAAACCCTAGTTCTTACAGGATATAACAAATCAATCGGTTCTGACCATAATTACTAAGATAAACAACAATGACTAACATCTAAGCAACATACAATAGATTTATACTACAGATTATAGACCTAGACGCCCCAATCGACTCTAATTGTCCTCGAATACTGACCATAATCAGGGGCGGGGGCGTCACGCTCCCTCAGATGTGGAGGCACCACATCGTCTTCTGGAGAAGCCATCGCCCTCCTCCACAGCCACCGGCCGCCGCCGACAGCTTCTTCCCTCTCAAACTTCACTACACGACCAGAATCGCCATGGCGGCGCCTTTCCCTTTGTTCGTGTCTGGTAGAGGATGTGGATATGAGAAAGCAGTCCGACCCGTGGGTTTTTTGGCAAAATTTCTGCCCTCCGTTCAGCCGCACGTGCAGCTCACGTGGACGTTAACGGTGCTGGTTAACGACGACATGCCGGAATGATTAACGTAGCTCTAATGTGCAACTAAGTGACCAATATTTATCATTCTCCCAGTTCCTGACTGATGCGCTCATCACGGGCAACTTCATGACCCCCACTTTAAACTTGAGTGTCCTTAAATTAACAGCTGCTGCGCGCATGCTGGAACATGTTGGCATCCATGGCTCTTTTCTAGGAATGCCCCTTCAACTTCCAAATATGGCTTCCTATTTGAAAATCCCACATTTGCACTTCCAGCCAGAGAAATCGTATTACACCACGAGTCAATTTTGTAAAAAGAATAAATTTCTAACGACAGGACCCTCATCTTCCCTTTGTTCAAGTTGTTGTCTCAAAGCTTCACTTCGAGGGTGATAACCCATGTCTAACTTCTTGATTAAGCCTGAAAAACATTTGTGTACGAGCAATGCTTTCTTGTTTAAGGCATTTTCTTTGAGTACCTCATTCTTTGTTAAGTTGTATGTCGTTCTACCAATGTATTTTTTCCACCGACAACTTTGTTGTAGAGTTTTGAGGTATCAACTATGACGAGACCATATGTTGGTCTTGGGGTTTTGTTTTTCTCCATTTTGTAAACCTATATGTTTAGTATGATTCTTTGCATCTATTTTTTTAGTAAAACTATAGTTGTGATGATCGTGACATGTTCTTCATTTTGAAGTGAAGTGTGTTAAAATTGGTACCATACGATTTTCTCTGAACATATAATCAGAATCCCCCTGTCCTAAAAAAGAGAAGACGCTCCGCCTCCAACCCCAACAATCGTCCTTGCTAGTTACCACCATTTTGAAAATTAACCAGAATTATGCAAAGAAAAATCATAATGGAATGAAATCTCTTGTGCAAAATTACACATCCAAACGTCAAGGCATGTAATAATAAATAAAAATGAATCTCCCATCAACCATCCCCATTGTGGAGTAAATGATGCTCTGCCGGCATATAAATATGTCTATAGTACTCCATGTTTACCAATTCTCCTGCAAAAAGGAGCAAGCACTATTGTTCCATTTTCCCATACATGTTTTATATACATCACAACTGTTTGAACATAAGTTGTGTGAGAATCCACATACACAGATGCGAGATGGGAAGAAAATTGTCAAAGAAAAGTAAAGAATGCCGGGGAATAGGAGACGTCAGGAAGGCAGTACACATTAATCGTAAAATCTAGGACGCTTCCCTCCATGTATCGTTTCCAAAATCGGCAAAGCTTGCTTCCCGATCCTATAGCTCTGCCTCAAGACGTGGTGCAAAGCTTACGAGATCCCGATGGCGGGCTCTTACTCTGCAAACCTATGTTCCTATGATTCATTAATATGGTTTTTGTACTGATAAAAGTATTGAGATCACTCAAAAAGCATCGAAGCAGATGTTGAGATCACAGAAGCAAGAACTCAAATCATGAAAGTAAATAAAGAAAATGATGACAATTATGAGGAAGAGCCAAGGTGTGACATGTTTTATTCTTTTCCTTTTATGAATGGCACCATGGCGGCTAAATCACATGAGGGCAAAGTTGAATAAAAAAATACCAAGATTCGGTTTCGCTTCTCAGGAACACCAAAATCTTCTGTATAGCTGAACAAACATGATTTTTTTCCGTACAAAGAAAACAACAAGGCTGGAGGCAGCAGCTATGGAGAAGCTTTTTTTTGTTCATGTCAAACTCCCTAATCAATTGATTGAGAAAATATTTTGCATTTTTTTGATAAATGAACTTTTCCTCAACACAAAACAGATACAGATAACCTACCAAGTTGTAGTTTGGAGGATTGGGATTGATACAGAATTGAATTATGATATCGCTAGACTATGCTACCGTCGTCGTATCTGTCCTTTATCCTAACTAGCATAGTGGCCCTCGCAAATGCGAGGGCATCACAATTTGTGTGTCATGATATTAATGGTTTAATTAAATATTCGTATTATATGGAAAATTATATGATGACTACAAATGTGATTAAATAGGACATCAAAATGTGATGCTAAATAAGATATAACATCTGAGGGTGAATTTTTTAGTCATCCCTAATTCATGAAATTTCCAGCTCAGTTCTCTTTCTCTATTCAAGAAAGTGTGCTTTTAATATATATAGGAAATATGATACACTACGTATATATAGAGGTAAATTATTTTTTCAATGTAGAACGTTATTGTTAAAAATACATATCTCTAAATTAATAGTGCTTATAGAACCTTGAATAGTACAACTAATAACACCATAATAACTGATTATTGAACCGACAAATCTACTAAATCCTTAGAGATAAGTAAGGCTAACTAAACAATGATAGATTCTGTCTTACATATTTCTTAAGATAATTCACATCTTTTTGACTTACCTATTTGTTCTAACAATTCACCTCTCATTTATTATCGTGGTTTCAGAAATTCTTGGTAATCACTTTCCACAATAAGATGTGTTACATTTTAGACTTGTATTTATGTCCAACACGTAAATTTGAAAAATAATTTTATGTAAATATATTACCAAAAAATGTAAAAATGTTTTTAGCATAGTTATTTCTTATTTGGTTTTCTTTTCTCCTATTCTAGTTGTCATTTTGCATATACATAGTCAAAGCAAGAGCAAGTTTTCTATACCCCATCTATTGGACATGGGTGTCTAATAATATGTGTGTCAACATCATTATTAATCATTAGTTTTAGAGTGTTTCTTTGCCTAGATATCCTTTTCTATTCCCATGGTACCACCAAAATATGTCCAAGGTGGCCATCAACATCCCAGGAGCATCACCATATAACTGTGATATTTGATTCAACCCAATTAAAATTTTCCTTTCAAATTGAACAATGTACAAAGAAAAAATGAAAATACTTATGATAATACAACTGAATCAAACCATACACTAATATTTCCTAAGAACGTGAATTGGAAAATTGTTTCAAAAAATTCTTTGAATAAAAACAATGAAGATCGGTGTTGCTTCTACTGAAAAATTAAACTTTGTTGCTAAGCTCTCTTAGGAATAACCATGTTTACCGGTATTGATATTTCAATAGTATCAATGGTCTCAAACAATTAAATGCTTAATTACTAATGACCGAGTATCTACCTCCACTTCCATCCATATCTTGATTTCCATTGCTCTATATGGCTCCCTCTTTCTCTATCTTCTCCAAAACATTTTTTTAATACTATATTTTGTTTTCATACTATTGTTTCTTTAGATATTTCTTGTGCCTATAAAATGTTATTATATAACAAGGATGGAAATAGCGAGATATTTAATTCAGCTAGATGTAAGACAACATGGTTTACAGAGATTCGGACCGATGAGAGTAATGTTTATGTGGATCTAAAGTTATGTCATCCAAAGAGAGAGATATTGATCTTGGACATGGTAAACTTTCAATACCATGATAAAAATTACTTTAGGTTTACTTGGGAGTTAAGCAGCTTTTCATGTTATCAATATAGATCATTCACCTTTGGATTTTAGTATCTAGGATTTTCTCTCTCTTATTTGGCCAATGAATATAGAAAAGTAAAACAAATGATGTTTTACGTCTGCGTGGGAATAAAAGGTGAATTAAAGTAAGGAAGATATCAACTCCAAATGGATCGTGTATGTACATGGGGAGACATAACAAATAGAAAAATTACAGATAATTTTGTTGTCTCCCTTGCAAAGCCTCTCATCTAAGTCCATTTTTCATTAACTTGAGCATCGAAGGAAGAAGATTATTATCAAATATATTTTGATTCCCTGGAAAAAATATTAAATATTGAGGTGACTATGAGAAAGAAAGGCATACATATATGGGGTGGGAAATTTTTTGATCCAGCTCTTTTTTGCTGTCCACGCTGCATCAACCATCATTGATGCATATGTTTTTTTGCGATAACTATTGCAATCTTTTACTGTATTTGAGACATAATAGAAAGACTTGATGACATAGATAAGATACCTCAAACCAATAGAAAAATAATAGATGTGACTTCGTAGACCGACAAATATTATGCTAAGAAAGATATGAAAATCAGCATTGTTCAAGTTTTTGATAAGTGCGCTGGATCGATCTGGAATATATATATGGGTCCACCTGTCAATGAAATCAGGATAATCCTCTTATAGGTCCACTCTTTTTGTTTGCTTAGGAGACCTGTGTTTACACGAAAATACGGATTGCATATAAGGACTCTGCCTACTACCGATCAGTTTTGGTGTGTGCTCTCCACCCCATGCATACAACACGATCACGTCAACGTACAGCTAGCCTACTCTTATTTCCAAAGAGACCTGGCTAATGTCATCAAGTCTTTATGACATAGATAAGACCTGACTTTTTTTGCTAACGGCTTTGGCCAGCTCGCCGGCCGCCGGCCTACCCTTTTATTTTGCAATGGACTCGTACGTTTTATTTCTGGACGGACTATGGAACGTGACAAACGGAACTACACTTGTATGTAATTAATAATCTTGAATTAATCCTAGCCATACGTTTTAAATCTAATCATCAAAATAATTCAGATGATGTGGCTTAACGTGGTGTCTCGAAAAACACCCTTATATTGCCTTTAGTATATAATAATAGATAGATGTACAGTTAGCACATTCTAGACATTTTGTCTGTGGTAACCACCGTTGACATATTGAATGTGAATATACCTTCTTCATGTGCATTGAATATCAATGTGAAATGCAGTACATTGATGGACTCATTGACCAGGTTGGAGCATTTCTTTATATATGTAGGCACGCGTGGTAACAAATTTACATGATAATACACTATTTTCGTTGCCGACCACGTTCAAAATATTTGCACCAAATCGACACAGAGAAGAGCAGCGGATCATGGAACATGTTTTTTTTTTATCGTAATCCACTGCTTTATTAAACGGGACAGCGGTTACACTCGGCCTGGATCACACCAACCAGGAATCCAGGAATTACATCAAAGTGCAAAAAACCTACACTTAAAGCTTTTTTGGCACAAAAATGTGCCGCTTTATTACCCTCTCTACCTATAGATCATGGAACATGCTGAGAGGGAGGATAGGAATGGGAAACATCGTGAAAGAACTTTATACTACTCATCATTGGATATTTTTTTATTGAGAACTAATAATCTATCTATATAGACGTAGATAATCCTAAGCCCAACAGAGACCATCTCATATTCGCAACGACTAAGGTGGAGGCGTCGCCTCACTCCTGTTGCCGCATCGCCATGATCCGGCGGTCGTCTAAGACGAATTAGACCTCCACGCACCCTGGGACGCTATGTTGCTGCTAAGCCTATGTCGACTCACAATAGTGCATGATAGCACCAGGAACAAGGGAAGGAACGAACACATTCCTTTTCTCAATTCACAGAGATTAACTCATTTTAATTTTGACAAACGATATCTGAATCAAACTCTAGAACTCCAGCAGCAAATCCTAGGCTGCTACAAGAGTCATCAGCGTAGGAGCGCAACTGAATAGTGTTAGATAGATCTCAATCGACCGGGAACCAACGACCCGATCACCCCTTGACTCGCGCCCTGATCGGGGGCGCCCAACCGCAATATGGTTGGTGGGCCCCTATCGCCGTGCTATATATAAAGGGTAGGGCCCGGCAGCACACGACACGAGGTTCGTCGCCGTACGCCCCACCGATACCCCTACCGATCTAGGGTTTAGCGCGAGCCGATGGGAAGCACCGCCACCACCGCACAGCCACGTCGTCGCCCCTCCGTCATGGCCACCGGCTCGAGTTCATCAAGCCAAGGTGCAGGTATACATGGCCCTCCCTCTCCGATCTCCCTCTCTCTCTGAAATCATGTCAAGATTACAAGGCAGAGGTTCTACTGTGATTCCTCTAGCCTAGATGATCTTGTAAAGTTAACATTGGTATCAGAGCAATTTCTAGTCCTAGATTTTTCCAGTAGAAAAGCAAAGTAAAGTCAAAACCCTAGCCTCACATAATGCGCCATACATCTGGGCCGTGCCGTTCCTCTCGATCCCTATGCGTATCGGCATGCCGAGGCATAGGGAAGAAGAACAAACCCCACAGGGCAAAAGAAAAGAAATCCCGCCACAAAGAAATTCCTAGAGAAAGGCCCCGTTTTCCCCAAATCGAAACAGAGAAAAGGTACAACAACTCCTTCCCGGGGTAAGGGCACCACGGCCAGACCTTTTAGATGACGGAGCACTCACCTGCAAGGGGAACGCACACGCCGGCAAAGGGAACGGCGATGACGCCCACTCCTCTGTGTCACCGTGTCGAGCGGGTGCTCTGGGTTCTCCACACCGACAGGACAAGGGAGGTAGGGAAGAGGAGAGACAGAGAGGGGACATGGGGATAGCTACGCCTAGCCACCACCGCTCTGTCTCCAGCGGGGAGCCGGGCGCGAGTGTTGGTGGCCTCCAGCCGCCGCCACGAGCGGGACAGAGAAGGGGGCGGTGCGGAAATGTGGGCTAGGGTTTTGACAAGGAGAGCCGCAGGGAGTTTTTTGTTCCAGCCAGACGCGCACGCGGTCGTGGGATCTAGGTCGGGCTCATCGGACGATCCAGATCCAGCGATGGTGGCTGGGCCACTCGCAGGCTGGGCCATGGGCCGCTTTCGGCCGGCTAGAGAGGCTCAGCGTGGCCTGGGCTGCTTTTGGCGGCGCATGCATGGGATAGAGGCCTTGTGGGCCAGTTTTTTCTGCACGGAACAGTTTTTTCTATTTTCTTTTCTATAGAAGCTGTTAAACAGTTTTATTATCTATTTTTGCATAGTTTTTTGCACAATTTTTTTCTACACAAAATTATCCAACGAAATTTTGTCTAGAAAAATAATAAAGTAATAGTAAAGTTTCTGTAAAATGTAAAGTTAATGAATTTTTTAATTCATTCTTCCGCTGCAAATAGTTAAAAGTAATTGCTTAAATGCAATAAAGTGACAATTTTTTTTAAATGTGATAAAGTGAATTTAAAGGTGATTATGGTCCTGTTATTTTATGACCAACGTTATTAATAATATTACCATGATTTGTTAATGAAATAAAATGTGCATTTATCTCTATTTTTGCCCAACGATGATATAGTTCTAATTGCACAAAGAGTTGTATGTTTAATTTATATCAACATTGGATTAATGTATACAATTGTTTTTTGTTATCTCACATCTTTGTGGATTTTAGGAGGTTTCAACTTGATGAGTTGCCTCAAGGATGTTCCGATGCTCATGGGTGACAACTAATCCGAGTGGAGGAAGAAAGTGGATTTGTCATTTGTGTGTGCCGAGGTTGACTGGGTTGTGGACACTCCACATCTAGTCAAGCCAAAAGAGCCAGTGAAAGAGGCATCTGATGATGTTGCTGCATGGGAGAAAAAGCAAAAGGACCATGCTCCAGTGGAGATGGCTTACACCCTTGAAAAGAAAAAGTGGTCGAATGCCAATAAAAAGTGCATGGAATTCATGAAGAACAGATTGAGAATGCCATTGCAAGCTCAATCGAAGAGTGCACTTCCGTTAGGGAGTTCCTAGAAAAGATAAAGAGTCAGTTCACTATCTCTTCAAAGATGTATGCCACCCAGCTGCTTAAACAGCTCGTCACAGAAAAGTACACAGAAGGTGCACACGACATGAGGGAGCACATCCTGAGGATGAGAAACATGGCTGCTAAAATAAAGCCCATGGATGCTGATCCAGAGCTCAAGCCTACTCTTCTTGTTCACCTTGTCATGGCTTCACTTCCTCAACGGTTTGAGAACTTTGTGATCAATTACAATATGTCCCCTGAAAAATAGGACATTGAAAATACCATTGGTACGTGTGTGCAAGAGGAGGAAAGACTCAAGTCCCTTCATGATGGTTAACTGAACTATGTGAGGGACAACAGGAAAAGAAACTATAACAACAGCAACCAAGGTGGTTCCCCCTCTAAGCCACATGGCAAATCTCCCCAACATTATCATCAACAGAGTCTACCAGTGGATAGAGACCAGTGTCTCCACTGCAAGAAGTCCGGGCACTTCAAGAAGGATTGCCTAGATTGGCTCAAGTCCATAATGGCAAAAAAGGTATAGATACAGTTTCTTTTGTAAATGAATCCCTGTATATATAGTTTTCGAAATCTACTTGGTGGATTGACTCAGGTGCAACTGTTCATGTTTCAAATTCTTTACAGGGATTCCATTCGACAAGGACTATGCAAAGAAGCGAAAGATGCATTGAAGTCGCGAATGGAGTTCAAGCATAAGTTGAAGCTGTTGGAGACATCTCCTTGGAGCTAGCTGATGGTTTCATTATTATGTTAAAAGATGTTTTGTTTGTTCCCTCGTTTCACAGAAACTTAATAAGTGTATCACGTTTGGATAAAGACAGTTATGAATGTTATTTTGGACATGGCAAGTGTGCCATATGGTTTAAGGATGCTTGTGTGGGTACTGCTTTACTTCACAATAAGCTTTATTTGTTATCCTTGCGTGAAAAAGTTCATTCTGTGTGTAATGTAAGTGAACAAATTTCCTTATCGAACAAAGAACAAAAGAAAAGAAAGCGAACTCTTGACTCGTCCAAGTTATGACACTATCGATTAGGCCATATTTCGAGGGGAAGAATAGAAAGCCTCGTTAAAAGTGATATTCTTCCTCCGTTAGAGTTCTCAGACACCGAACAATTCATAGATCACATACAAGGAAAGTACGTAAAGAAAATTAAAAAAGGGTGCAAACGGAAGTACATCAACACTAGAAATCATTCACACTAATATTTGTGGACCGTTTTCTGTGAAATGTGTGGATGGCTATGACTCGTTCATAACATTCACAGATGATTACTCCCGATATGGTTATATTTATCAATAAAAGAAAAATCTGATGTATTGGATAAATTTAAGATATTTAAAGCTGAAGTAGAAAATCAGCATGATAAAAGAATTAAAATAGTCCGGTCCGACTATGGGGGGGAGTACTACGGTCGGCACACTCCATATGGTCAAGTACCTAGACCTTTTGCAAGGTTCTTATAGAAAAATGGAATAGTCGCCCAGTATTCTATGTCGGGCGAACCTCAGCAAAATGGAGTAGCTGAAAGGCGTAACAGATATGGTGCGTAGTATGATGAGTCATTCCACCCTATCATTGGAATTATGGATGGAGGCGCTTAAAACCTCCATTCACATTATCAATAGAGTACCAAGCAAGTTAGTGCCCAAAACACCATACGAGTTGTGGACATGCAGAGTCTCCTCTCTGCATCACTTGAGGGTCTGGGGGAGCCCAGCTGAGGAAAAAGTTATTAATCCAAATATTGTAAATTTAGACCCCAAAACAGTGACTTGCCACTTCATTGGCTATCCCGATAGATCAAAAGTTTATCGTTTCTACTGTCCTGACAAATATACAAAGTTTATAGAAACGAGACATGCGGTCTTCTTGGAGGACGAATTGATGAGGGGGAGCATGGTAGCTCGAAAAATTGATCTTGAGGAGAAGAGCGTGCATACACCCAATCCGATGACTCTGGAGCCATTTTTCTCGCTACCTGTTGTTCCACCAACGACAACTCCTAAGGTTGTGGTGCAGGCACCTGTTGTGACTCCACACGTGATAACAATGGGAGAAGGTTCCGGAACCTGTTCATCAGGAGCCGCCTAAACCCACTATTGATCACGAAAGAGAGCCAAAACAGCCACACACAGAAAATGTGCCAGAACCCGAGGCACAAAATGAGGAAGAGTCTAAGGAACTCATAAGGTCTAAAAGAGAAAGAAGACCAGCCATTTCTAAAGAAATTTACAAATTTTATAACACGGAAACAGTTCATATGGAGGGTGATCCCACCTCATATAAAGAAGCCATGAGAAGCCCTCACTCAGCCAAGTGGGTGGAGGCAATGGAAGATGAAATGAAATCGATGAGTTCCAACAATGTTTGGGACTTAGAGGAAATTTCTAAAGGAGCCAAAACAGTAGGCTGTAAATGGGTCTACAAAACAAAGTATGACTCCAATGAGAATGTAAAAAAGTATAAAGCAAGACTTTTGGCAAAAGGTTTTACGCAAAGAGAAGGGGTAGATTACAATGAGACTTTTTCTCCGGGCTCATGTAAGGATTCCTTCAGAATCATAATGGCACTAGTTGCGCATTTTGATTTAGAGTTGCACCAAATGGATGTACAGACGACATTTATAAATGGTGATTTGGAAGAGAATGTTTGCATGAAATAATCCAAGGGTTTTTTCATGAAGGAGAAGGAACATATGTGATGCCGTCTAAAGAAATCCATTTATGGGTTAAAGCAAGCCTCTAGACAGTGGTATTTAAAGTTCAATGATATAATCAAAAGATTTGGATTTAAAGAGAATGTTAAGGACAATTGCATTTATGCAAAGTTTAAAAGTGGAAAATACATCTTCCTAATTCTGTATGTGGATGATATCTTGCTTGCTAGCAACGATGGAAGTCTACTACTAGAAACAAAGAAGTTCTTGTCCTCAAATTTTGATATGAAAGATCTTGGTGAAGCTTCTTATGTTTTGGACATAGAAATTCACCAAGATAGAAAGAATGGAGTGTTAGGACTGTCGCAGAAGACATATTGTGAAAAGATTCTAAAAAAATATAATATGCATGTGAGTAATGCCACACCTGCTCCCATAGTCAAGGGCGACGGTTTTGGGAAATTTCAATGTCCAAAAAACCAATATGAGATCGATCAAATGAAAGCAGTACCATATGCTTCGGCCGTTGGAAGCTTACAATATGCACAAGTGTGCACTCGCCCTGACTTAGCTTTTATCACCGGGGTACTCGGTAGATATCAGGATAATCCAGGCATGGAGCACTAAAAAATGGTAAAGAAATCTTTGTGTTATGTGCAAGGCATAAAAGGCCTCATGCTAACATATAAAAGATCTAATTCCCTAGAAATAAGAGGGTATTCAGATGCAGATTTTGCGGGAGACAGAGATGATAGAAAGTCCACGACAGGATATGTCTTTACTCTCGCAGGTGGTGCTATTTCATGGATAAGCACCAAACAGTCAATAGTTGCATCATCTACGATGTATGCAGAATTTATAGCATGTTATGAGGCCATGGGACAGACGTTATGGCTAAAGAAATTTCTACCCGACTTGAGTGGTAGACTGCATTAGCATGCCACTAAAGATGTACTGTGACAACGAGCCCGAGATATTCTATGCTCACAACAACAAGTCGAGTAATGCTATAAAGTCAATAGAACTAAAGTATTATGTTGTGAAAGATAAAGTCCACGATCAAACTATAAGTCACGAGCATATACGGACAAAGGATATGCTTGCGGATCCGCTAACGAAAGGCTTACCATCCAATGTGTTTAAGGAACACTTAGCCGGCATGGGATTAAGGGAAAGCCTATGATTCCTGGACTACAGAGGCCCAAAAGTAACATGATTTATTTCAAAACAGAAAAGTGTATAATGGTTGTCTGATTCTATCGGCAGTTGAGCTGTGATGATGAAACATGCTCTATGTACTGATCCGTGATGAAACGAGTGAAGTATAAAGTTAAAAGTAAAGTTGAGATCAAGGGGAAAAATGTTAGATTGATCTCAGTCGATAGGAAACCAACGACCCGATCACCCCTTGACTCGCGCCCTGATCGGGGCGCCCAACCGCAATATGGTTGGTGGGCCCCTGTCGCCGCGCTATATATAAAGAGTGGGGTTCGGCAGCACACGACACGAGGTTTATCACTGTGCCGTACGCCCCACCGATATCTCTACCGATCTAGGGTTTAGCGCGAGCCGACGGAAAGCACCGCCACCACTGCACACCCACGCCGTCGCCCTTCTGCCATGGCCACCGGCTCGAGTTCATCAAGCCAAGGAGAAGGTATACATGGCACTCCCTCTCCGAGATCTCTCTCTCTCTCTCTCTCTCTCTCTCTCTCTCTCTGTGTGAAATCGTGTAAATATTACAAGGCAGAGGTTCTACTGTGATTTCTCTAGCCTAGATGATCTTGTAAAGTTAACAAATAGAAACCTCACGCGGCCACGCCTATCAACTGTAGGGCCGTTTGTGTCGCTGAATCCTGGGATTTTATCGTGGTATGCTGCTTTCTAATTATACTTCTGACTGTATGTATAGTGAGATTTAAACACGAAAATTCAACTGGCCGTGGCCGCCGGCGGCGATCTTGTGCACGGTGGCGGCGGAAATATTTCCTATCGTTTTTTTCAGGCAGGGCCTTGTCGATCTTGGGCTTACTGGGCCTCAATCAACCTGAGAAACATGTAGAAACTGTCTTACATGTAGTAAACGACTCATGAAAAATATCTAAATTTTTCATACAAATTAGTGGCTGGATCAATTTTATACTAGTCCTCCTCTACTAGTAGTAAAAGGTACCGTAAAATTAGCCTCTTAAAAGACGTATAGACACAAAGAAAAAGAGCTAAATCATCTTATTGTTTGAAATGGAGGGAGTAGGATCATACACTAAATAGTCCCGCTCATCCTTCAAAAATAAAAATAGTCCCGCACACATCTGCCGTGACTTTTTTTTTATCTTAAGACAACTTTATTACTGAATCATAACACGGTCCTCTACAATTTGATGTTTAAGAAAGTCGGGAGGGTCAGTAAACCAGAACTCCCTACTGCTAAAAGTAGAACCATGGCGAGCAAGTTCATCAGCGGCAACATCTGCCGTGACTTCCTTGTGAGGAAACACGCCGACATCCACATTGTGATTTCTACCCACGGAAAGGGCCTCTCAGAATAATCCAGGTGGGATAGGGTGAATCCCCTGCTGTCACAACGATCCCCACAGGGATCAATCCCTTCCCTCAATCCCTGCCGCACCAAATTTCATTTGGGTAGTGCTAGGGGGACAGAGAGCGGCCGGTGATATTCAGCTCAAAATTCAGAGAAAGAATCCAAACATGTTACAGTACATAATATTTTATTTTTCATTTTTCTGTGTGAAGCTGAACTACCCAATATGTACAGATCTGAGAAAAGTACACTTGACGTATGTGGCTGTCCCAGGTTGTGTTTATGATCGATGGGGAGAAGACGAAGCCTAACTGCTCATTTTGCTAAGCATTTTCCTTTTGCAGGGTGACCCACGTCAAATTCATGTGCATGACGACTATGAGACGGGAGATAGGTGCTTCACAACGATGTTCCTGGCAAGTGTGGATGACATCACATGATGATTTTATTTTCTTCCCGAGCAACTAGTCTCGAGTTGTTGGGTGAAAACCTTTGATCTAACATTCATTGTTTATACGCGAAAATGACGGATCTCTAGCCAAATACATTTTCAGATTTCTCCGACATAATTCATAGTGAAGACTCTAGATTTCACTTTTCTTTAGACCGGACGACGTCGGTGACGCTAGTGCACTTTTATCTCTTAAGAGGTGTCACTCTTGGAGCTACTTTGTGCAGTCCGGGTGTTGTGGTTTTTTGTGTTTTTTCTATGTACAACTTTTATGTCTCGAGTAGCTCTTAACATTGTGTTGTTGTAGAAGCGAGAGAGAATTTTTATAAGCTTGATATCAATGTATTCTATTTATCAAAAAATAATCACAAGGCGCAAAATCTAAGAAGAATATTTGAAGTTTGGTAGCCCCACAGAACGGAAGGATATGATTAGGTACCACTGCACTGTTGCAAATCTATATATAACTGAGGAGACAATATGATTTTATTGACATGGAAACTCCTGGATATTCCGAATGAACCAAAAGAAACATACCATGGTACATTTTTATACTATCCTACAACTTGGATATGTGTGCCTATTGTGTTTTCCTCTCCTAGTGTCAAAATCATGGCCCCGCCCATGCCCGAACGTAAACACCTACATGAAGGGAACAATGCATAAACGCCAAACCATGGGTATCCACCCGGATACGGCCACTCACATGCACGGACTCGAGTGGACATCGCTACTATGCAAAACTAAACCACGCTTCTAAAGACGTCTTCATGCACTTTGAAGCTGAACAAGGCCAGTCATGTAGCACACACACTATAGACTCTCATATCGAAAATGTTGAGTCGCCAAGTCTGCCATCAAAGACACCTTTGTGCCTAGCATACCAATACCTGCACGAAAAGGAGTCTCTAATCCATCTTTCCAAGTCGTCGCTGTAATGGACCCACCTTGATCAAAATTGTGTATAATGCTTACATCGACACAAATACGAGCTTGCATATGTTAATGTAAAATCTACTAAGGCCTTGAATTATTTCGATTTGTATGAGTGTATGTGTGTTTTCTCATTGTAATCGTTTTATACTATTATCTTCCTTGAAATCTAAATATATACTAGCCAACTAAGCCTTTTGGAGTCCGTCAATGCAACATTGAGTATGATTTTTTGTTGGTCTCTCGCTTCTCGATAGCTGTCCATATTACCATTATGTAGACTAACCATAGTCACACAAAGAAAAAACTCATAGTAAAATAGAAACTCCCAAGCAAGATTATATTTGCAAAAGTTAATGTGCAGAGTAAATTTAAAATGAATACCACAACAACCATCCTCTTTGTGGCGTAATTGATAATTTCCTCACATATATATGTCTGTAGACTCTGTGTTCAGCTGCAAGTGCTATACTATTCCATTCCCCGGCATATTTGTCCTTACATCACTACCGCTTTGTGAAATATGGGCGAAAACCCACCCCAGTAGATGTTAGATGAGAAGAAAACTGGAAAATATGCACGAGTACCAGGGAATAGGAGACGTTGGGATGGAAGCAACTATCCATCGTAAAATCTAGAGGGCTTCATTCAGTACTTCTTCTCCAGAATGGTCAGATCTTCTTTCTCGATCTTGTTGCTCTACCTAAAGAAGTGCAACCGACGTCCTCTTGCTAGGCTGTGGGAGCTGTCCCATTTTCATCAGTCCTACCGACATCCGTCCTCCACCTGAGTGAACACTAGTAGAAAACATGCCATCCGTTCGCGCCCCCTCGGAGCATTAGTCCCGGTTGCGCCACCAACCGGGACTAATGCTGGCACGCGTCGCGGTTGGAGCGGGCACGGGGCCAGGGGGCATGCGTCCCGGTTGATAAGGGGGAATACGTCCCGGTTGGAGCAATCAACCGGGACTAAAGGTTTGGCCACAGCCACGTGGCGTGGTACGCACCTTTAGTCCCGGTTGGTAGCTCCAACCGGGACGTATTCTCCTGCCCTCTATAAATGCAACGCCCCAGCCCCCTCTGCCTCCACTCTGTTTTTTCGAATGGTGGAAGGTGTGAGGGGTGTGCTAGTTTTTTCTCTTCTATGCATGCATTGAAGGTGTTTGATGAAATGTTTGAGTGAAAAATCCCGTTGAATTTATCATAGAACAAAAATATAGAAGGTGTCCGAGACGCACTTGAGCTTTCTCCTCTTTATTTCCCTCGATCGAGGTTAGCAATCTTATCTTTTCTAGGTCATTGATACAATTCATGTGTCGGTGTGAATTGGTTATTTTACTATTTATGATGTCATGTTTTTTGATAAACTTACTTATATGATGCAGATGAACGGTCGGGAATGGATGTACGGTGACGTGGCGTGGCAGTATATCAAAGGCGTGGATAAATTTATCGATGTGGCTACGGCAAACAAAGAGAATGGATTTATACGTTGTCCATGTGTTCAATGTCGGAACAACAAGGAGTACTCTTCCTCGAAAATCATTCGCGGCCACCTGATTATGAAAGGTTTCATGCCCAACTATAATTGCTGGACCAAGCACGGGGAAAGAGGGGTTATGATGGAAGATGGTGAAGAAGAAGATGATGATAACAACTATCATCATATGTTTCCTGAATATAGTGATACTGCAATGGAAGACAATGGAGAAGAAAGAGGTGAAGAACGGGCATCAGATGAGCCGGCTGATGAACTTGGTAGGGTAATTTCTGATGCAAAGCGAGACTGTGAAACAGAAAATATGGGAACTAGACTATGGAGTCTCTTTTAAGGTCCCTTTGTTTCGCTGCAAATGGGTCAACCTGAATGGGGAAGGGGTAAAGATAGACCAGTTGTACGGAATGACAACAGTGGATCTCAACAATCTTGGTTATAGAGATGAACCATTCGTCCTAGCCAATGATGTGTCTCAGGTTTTCTATGTGAAGGACATGTCCTCCAGACCGAAAAAAGAAAAATATGCAAACGAATACATCATATGATGAGCCAAAGCGTCACATAGTTCTTTCAGGGAAAAGAAACATCGTGGGAATCAAGGAGAAGACAGACATATCAGAAGATTATAATAAGTTTGATGAAATTCCGCCCTTCATAGTGAAAACTGACCCAAGCATTCCGTTAAGTAAAGAAGATGCTCCATGGTTACCTCTGAAGCGATCATAAGGAAGGACATATGCCAAGAAGTTCATGCTCATATTATGTAACTCTAGTTCATGTCTTTCGCGGTTTGTGGCTTGACCGAAGGATATCTTTCGCGGTTTGTGGCCTTTAGTCCTGGTTTTGTAGTCTCAGTTTTTAATATTAATAAATGTCTTGAGTGTTAGTCCCGTTTTGTGGCTGGACCGGGACTATGAAGAAGTTGTCCCGATTCGTACTTACCATTAAGATCTTATCTCCAAACGCGCGCAGTCACATATTAGGGAGTGCCTCTATGACCAGTTTCTTGGAGATGCCGGAGGATTGAGATCCGACGGCATCTCCCTGAAACTAGTCGTAGTGGTGTCCCTGCTCTCGAAAACCATCTTGCAGCTTGTAACTTCTCTAACTAGATCAATACGCCTCGGAGCTAACTAATTTCACATATTAGGGAGTGCCTCTATGACCAGTTTCTCGGAGATGCCGGAGGACTGGGCTCCGTCGGCATCTTCCTGAAACTGGCCGCAGTGGTGTCCCTGCTCTTGAAAACCATCTTGGAGATGCCTCAAACTGGCTGGAGGACTGGACTCGCAAGGATGCCTATTTATAGTACAAGCAGCTCGGCATAGTGTCGACACTTACGAAATAATGTCGACACTCACCCCTATCATTAGTGTTGACTCGTGTTTTGTCCCGGTTGGTGTCTCCAACCGGGACTACAGGTTGATCTTTAGTCCCGGTTGGTGACACCATCTGGGACAAGGTACACGCCGCACGACATAATGTCGACATAATGTTGTGCCCATATTATGCATGTGTCCCACGTCATAATGTCCCGGTTGGTGACACCAACCTTTTTGTCGCACGGAAAAGCCCTTTTCCATTTTCCGAGCGCAAAAAACGGGTCGTTTTGTAAAGTAACCACCAAAATGCCGTTTCAGAATGCTACCGTCCCATTTTCCTAAAATACTAGACCACCTTACATGGACTATCTCCCAACAGGAACATCTCAAACCTTTTCGTCCATCCCGGATAAAAAGGACAAATGTCTGCCGAACCGGTAGGAAGTGGGTTCGGTTTGTACTACAGGTACATGATCTATCGCCCGTGATTTTTTGAAAAAATCATTTTTAGACTCGCAATATGTGGTTTCTTTAGAGATCCAATGCAAGTTCTAACGATGCTCGTCCCCTATCTTCATGCACACCGGTTCGACCATAGTTAGAAATTCAGATAATTCAAAACGGGCATAATAAATTCAAAAAAAAATCCGAACAATGAAAATCCTTCGCGTGGTGTCATATTATGTTACATAGTTGAAAGGAAAAATACCAGACTTGGTATATTGATCATGTTTCAAAAAAACCTTCACAAAATGACCTATCATGTTCGAGGTTTCATGGCTTTCGGTCCAAATGACCGATGTTATGTGCTGAATCACGGCATAGTTTGTGATGTTATGCCCATATTATGCATGTGTGGACATTGGTATGGAGAACAATGTTGCAGGAGGAAGTTTTCCTTTTTGTCGCACGGAAAAGCCCTTTTCCATTTTCCGAGCGCAAAAAACGGGTCGTTTTCTGAAGTAACCACAAAATGCCGTTTCAGAATGCTACCGTCCCATTTTCCTAAAATACTAGACCACCTTACATGGACTATCTCCCAACAGGGACATCTCAAACCTTTTCGTCCATCCCGGGTAAAAAGGACAAATGTCTGCCGAATCGGTAGGAAGTGGGTTCGGTTTGTACTACAGGTACATGATCTATCGCCCGTGATTTTTTGAAAAAATCATTTTTAGACTCGCAATATGTGGTTTCTTTAGAGATCCAATGCAAGTTCTAACGATGCTCGTCCCCTATCTTCATGCACACCGGTTCGACCATAGTTAGAAATTCAGATAATTCAAAACGGGCATAATAAATTCAAAAAAAATCCGAACAATGAAAATCCTTCGCGTGGTGTCATATTATGTTACATAGTTGAAAGGAAAAATACCAGACTTGGTATATTGATCATGTTTCGAAAAAACCTTCACAAAATGACCTATCATGTTCGAGGTTTCATGGCTTTCGGTCCAAATGACCGATGTTATGTGCTGAATCACGGCATAGTTTGTGATGTTGTGCCCATATTATGCATGTGTGGACATTGGTATGGAGAACAATGTTGCAGGAGGAAGTTTTCCTTTTTGTCGCACGGAAAAGCCCTTTTCCATTTTCCGAGCGCAAAAACGGGTCGTTTTGTGAAGTAACCACCAAAATGCCGTTTCAGAATGCTACCGTCCCATTTTCCTAAAATACTAGACCACCTTACATGGACTATCTCCCAACAGGGACATCTCAAACCTTTTCGTCCATCCCGGGTAAAAAGGACAAATGTCTGCCGAATCGGTAGGAAGTGGGTTCGGTTTGTACTACAGATACATGATCTATCGCCCGTGATTTTTTGAAAAAATCATTTTTAGACTCGCAATATGTGATTTCTTTAGAGATCCAATGCAAGTTCTAACGATGCTCGTCCCCTATCTTCATGCACACCGGTTCGACCATAGTTAGAAATTCAGATAATTCAAAACAGGCATAATAAATTCAAAAAAAATCCGAACAATGAAAATCCTTCGCGTGGTGTCATATTATGTTACATAGTTGAAAGGAAAAATACCAGACTTGGCATATTGATCATGTTTCAAAAAAACCTTCACAAAATGACCTATCATGTTCGAGGTTTCATGGCTTTCGGTCCAAATGACCGATGTTATGTGCTGAATCACGGCATAGTTTGTGATGTTGTGCCCATATTATGCATGTGTGGACATTGGTATGGAGAACAATGTTGCAGGAGGAAGTTTTCCTTTTTGTCGCACGGAAAAGCCCTTTTCCATTTTCCGAGCGCAAAAAACGGGTCGTTTTGTGAAGTAACCACCAAAATGCCGTTTCAGAATGCTACCGTCCCATTTTCCTAAAATACTAGACCACCTTACATGGACTATCTCCCAACAGGGACATCTCAAACCTTTTCGTCCATCCCGGGTAAAAAGGACAAATGTCTGCCGAATCGGTAGGAAGTGGGTTCGGTTTGTACTATGTACATGATCTATCGCCGTGATTTTTGAAAAATCATTTTAGACTATAATATGTGGTTTCTTTAGAGATCCAATGCAAGTTCTAACGATGCTCGTCCCCTATCTTCATGCACACGGTTCGACCATAGTTAGAAATTCAGATAATTCAAAACGGGCATAATAAATTCAAAAAAAATCCGAACAATGAAAATCCTTCACGTGATGTCATATTATGTTACATAGTTGAAAGAAAAAATACCAGACTTGGTATATTGATCATGTTTCGAAAAAACCTTCACAAAATGACCTATCATGTTCGAGGTTTCATGGCTTTCGGTCCAAATGACCGATGTTATGTGCTGAATCACGGCATAGTTTGTGATGTTGTGCCCATATTATGCATGTGTGGACATTGGTATGGAGAACAATGTTGCAGGAGGAAGTTTTCCTTTGTCGCATACGGAAAAGCCCTTTTCCATTTTCGGTAAAAAACGGGTCGTTTTGTGAAGTAACCACCAAAATGCCGTTTCAGAATGCTACCGTCCCATTTTCCTAAAATACTAGACCACCTTACATGGACTATATCCCAACAGGGACATCTCAAACCTTTTCGTCCTTCCCGGGTAAAAAGGACAAATGTCTGCCGAATCGGTAGGAAGTGGGTTCGGTTTGTACTACAGGTACATGATCTATCGCCCGTGATTTTTTGAAAAAATCATTTTTAGACTCGCAATATGTGGTTTCTTTAGAGATCCAATGCAAGTTCTAACGATGCTCGTCCCCTATCTTCATGCACACGGTTCGACCATAGTTAGAAATTCAGATAATTCAAAACGGGCATAATAAATTCAAAAAAAATCCGAACAATGAAAATCCTTCGCGTGATGTCATATTATGTTACATAGTTGAAAGAAAAAATACCAGACTTGGTATATTGATCATGTTTCGAAAAAACCTTCACAAAATGACCTATCATGTTCGAGGTTTCATGGCTTTCGGTCCAAATGACCGATGTTATGTGCTGAATCACGGCATAGTTTGTGATGTTATGCCCATATTATGCATGTGTGGACATTGGTATGGAGAACAATGTTGCAGGAGGAAGTTTTCCTTTTTGTCGCACGGAAAAGCCCTTTTCCATTTTCCGAGCGCAAAAAACGGGTCGTTTTCTGAAGTAACCACAAAATGCCGTTTCAGAATGCTACCGTCCCATTTTCCTAAAATACTAGACCACCTTACATGGACTATCTCCCAACAGGGACATCTCAAACCTTTTCGTCCATCCCGGGTAAAAAGGACAAATGTCTGCCGAATCGGTAGGAAATGGGTCCGGTTTGTACTACAGGTACATGATCTATCACCCGTGATTTTTTTTAAAAATCATTTTTAGACTCGCAATATGTGGTTTCTTTAGAGATCCAATGCAAGTTCTAACGATGCTCGTCCCCTATCTTCATGCACACCGGTTCGACCATAGTTAGAAATTCAGATAATTTAAAACGGGCATAATAAATTCAAAAAAAATCCGAACAATGAAAATCCTTCGCGTGGTGTCATATTATGTTACATAGTTGAAAGGAAAAATACCAGACTTGGTATATTGATCATGTTTTGAAAAAACCTTCACAAAATGACCTATCATGTTCGAGGTTTCATGGCTTTCGGTCCAAATGACCGATGTTATGTGCTGAATCACGGCATAGTTTGTGATGTTGTGCCCATATTATGCATGTGTGGACATTGGTATGGAGAACAATGTTGCAGGAGGAAGTTTTCCTTTTGTCGCATGGAAAAGCCCTTTTCCATTTTCGAGCAAAAAGCGGTCGTTTATTGAAGTAACCACCAAAATGCCGTTTCAGAATGCTACCGTTCCATTTTCCTAAAATACTAGACCACCTTACATGGACTATCTCCCAACAGGGACATCTCAAACCTTTTCGTCCATCCCGGGTAAAAAGGACAAATGTCTGCCGAATCGGTAGGAAGTGGGTTCGGTTTGTACTACAGATACATGATCTATCGCCCGTGATTTTTTGAAAAAATCATTTTTAGACTCGCAATATGTGATTTCTTTAGAGATCCAATGCAAGTTCTAACGATGCTCGTCCCCTATCTTCATGCACACCGGTTCGACCATAGTTAGAAATTCAGATAATTCAAAACAGGCATAATAAATTCAAAAAAAAACCGAACAATGAAAATCCTTCGCGTGGTGTCATATTATGTTACATAGTTGAAAGGAAAAATACCAGACTTGGTATATTAATCATGTTTCGAAAAACATTCACAAAATGACCTATCATGTTCGAGGTTTCATGGCTTTCGGTCCAAATGACCGATGTTATGTGCTGAATCACGGCATAGTTTGTGATGTTGTGCCCATATTATGCATGTGTGGACATTGGTATGGAGAACAATGTTGCAGGAGGAAGTTTTCCTTTTTGTCGCACGGAAAAGCCCTTTTCCATTTTCCGAGCGCAAAAAACGGGTCGTTTTGTGAAGTAACCACCAAAATGCCGTTTCAGAATGCTACCGTCCCATTTTCCTAAAATACTAGACCACCTTACATGGACTATACCCCAACAGGGACATCTCAAACCTTTTCGTCCATCCCAGGTAAAAAAGACAAATGTCGGCCGAATCGGTAGGAAGTAGGTTCGGTTTCTACTACAGGTACATGATCTATCGCCCGTGATTTTTTGAAAAAATCATATTTATACTCGCAATATGTGGTTTCTTTAGAGATCCAATGCAAGTTCTAACGATGCTCGTCCCCTATCTTCATGCACACGGTTCGACCATAGTTAGAAATTCAGATAATTCAAAACGGGCATAATAAATTCAAAAAAAATCCGAACAATGAAAATCCTTCACGTGATGTCATATTATGTTACATAGTTGAAAGAAAAAATACCAGACTTGGTATATTGATCATGTTTCGAAAAAACCTTCACAAAATGACCTATCATGTTCGAGGTTTCATGGCTTTCGGTCCAAATGACCGATGTTATATGAATCACGGCATAGTTTGTGATGTTGTGCCCATATTATGCATGTGTGGACATTGGTATGGAGAACAATGTTGCAGGAGGAAGTTTTCCTTTTTGTCGGAAAAGCCCTTTTCCATTTTCCGGCGCAAAAAGCAGTCGCTTTTGAAGTAACCACCAAAATGCCGTTTCAGAATGCTACCGTCCCATTTTCCTAAAATACTAGACCACCTTACATGGACTATATCCCAACAGGGACATCTCAAACCTTTTCGTCCTTCCGGGTAAAAGGACAAATGTCTGCGAATCGGTAGGAAGTGGGTTCGGTTTGTACTACGGTACATGATCTATCGCCGTGATTTTTGAAAAAATCATTTTAGACTCGCAATATGTGGTTTCTTTAGAGATCCAATGCAAGTTCTAACGATGCTCGTCCCCTATCTTCATGCACACCGGTTCGACCATAGTTAGAAGTTCAGATAATTCAAAACGGGCATAATAAATTGACAAAAAATCCGACCAATGAAAATCCTTGGCGTGATGTCATATTATGTTACATAGTTGAAAGAAAAATACGGACTTGGTATATTGATCATGTTTCGAAAAAACCTTCACAAAATGACCTATCATGTTCGAGGTTTCATGGCTTTCGGTCCAAATGACCGATGTTATGTGCTGAATCACGGCATAGTTTGTGATGTTGTGCTCATATTATGCATGTGTGTGGACATTGGTATGGAGAACAATGTTGCAGGAGGAAGTTTTCATTTTTGTCGCACGGAAAAGCCCTTTTCCATTTTCCGAGCGCAAAAAACGGGTCGTTTTGTGAAGTAACCACCAAAATGCCGTTTCAGAATGCTACCGTCCCATTTTCCTAAAATACTAGACCACGTTACATGGACTATCTCTCAACAGGGACATCTCAAACCTTTTCGTCCATCCCGGGTAAAAAGGACAAATGTCTGCCGAATCGGTAGGAAGTGGGTCCGGTTTGTACATACGAAATAATGTCGACACTCACCCCTATCATTAGTGCTGACTCGTGTTTTGTCCCGGTTGGTGTCTCCAACCGGGACTAAAGGTTCATCTTTAGTCCCGGTTGGTGACACCATCCGGGACAAGGGACTAAAGTTTTTCTAAATTCCAAATTGATATGAAAAAAATATAAGTTAATTCATTTTAAATTGTAAATGGTTCATATTTGAAATGGTTACATTAATTATTTTTTAAAACAGAAAATGGTTTTGAATTATTTATTCAAATCCAAACACTTTTTATGTTTAAAGTTTTTCTAAATTCCAAATTAATATTCAAAAATATAAGTTAATTCATTTTAAATGGTTTCATTAATTATTTTTTAAAAATAGAAAATGTTTTGGATTATTTATTCAAATCCATACACTTTTTATGTTTAAAGTTTTTCTAAATTCCAAATTGGTATTAAAAAATATAAGTTAATTCATTTTTAATTGTAAATGGTTCATATTTTAAATGGTTACATTAATTTTTTTAAAACAGAAAATGGTTTTGAATTATTTATTCAAATCCAAACACTTTTTATGTTTAAAGTTTTTCTAAATTCCAAATTAATATTCAAAAATATAAGTTAATTCATTTTAAATGGTTACATTAATTATTTTTTAAAAATAGAAAATGGTTTTGGATTATTTATTCAAATCCATACACTTTTTATGTTTAAAGTTTTTCTAAATTCCAAATTGATATTAAAAAAATATAAGTTAATTCATTTTTAATTGTAAATGGTTCATATTTTAAATGGTTACATTAATTATTTTTTAAAACAGAAAATGGTTTTGAATTATTTATTCAAATCCAAACACTTTTTATGTTTAAAGTTTTTCTAAATTCCAAATTAATTATCATTTAAAAAACAATACAAATTTAAACGCCAAAATAAAAAATAAGGCGGGAACAGAGAAAAAATACCTGAAAAAATTTGAAAACAGGGGAATATGTCCCGGTTGGAGCCACCAACCGGGACTAAAGACCCCCTGCGCCAACCCTTGGTCTGCTGAAAATATTGGAGTATACGTCCCGGTTGGTGGCTCCAACCGACGATGTACTTTAGTCCCGTTGGAGCCACCAATCGACTAAAGGCCTTCGCTTATAATCGACGCCTCCTCTTCTTCTTCCCCATCTCACTTCTCTGCTTCTCACCAACGCGCGCACAGGAACCGCCCCCGACGCTGGCAGGCTGCCCGAGCTCGCCGCCACCGACGCGTTCCGTCCGCCACCACCGCTGCCTCCGTCCACGCGCGCCCCTGCTACTTTTCCCCCTCGCGCGTGACCTCAATCGCCTGGATTGGAAGCTCCGTCCGCCGTCTGTCTCCGTCGATTCCGGCGTCTCCCGAGATCGCCCGGCCTCGCCACCACCTCTGTCGTGTTCCTGGTGAGCTGTTGATCCTCACGGTGTTCTTCTTTCTCTCCCTCTCCTCCTGTACTACTCTCCCCGCGTCTGCCCGACGACGCCGCCGCTCGAGCTCGACGGAGGCGACGCTCCGGTGACCAACAAGGAGCGGCGCCGCCACTCTCTTTCTCCCCGCATCGCGCTTTCTCTAACGCCCATCCATGGCGTCGACGCGTTCGCTATCGCCATCGCTGCCGCTGCTCGAGCTCACGCGGCGTGGACGTCGTGGCGACGCCTCGTGCTCGCGTGGCAGCTGATGTGGCCTAGGGCCCATCAGTCAGCCTTAGTGGGTAGGCTCCTCTGTGGTATAAAAATGATCTGTACGCGTGGAGGCTGAGTTGGCACTGGGGCCATTTTGTCAGTCTCACTGGCTAGGGGGCGCCCCGGTGTAAAAACTATTTGCCTTTTTTTTAATTCCAGAAAATGATTTAATATTGTAAAATCAATAACTTATTGTTTATAAGTCAGAAAAATACAAATAATATATCAAATTATTCAGAAAAATGAAACCTATCTATTTAACCTATAACCATGCATTGTTCAACAACTTAAATGACAAGTATAATTAAAATAACAAATGCACCCCTCTCATATGTTCTGGAGTTTCCCCGAGTTAGGGTTTTCACCCCTCGGAACCCTTATTAAATCGTCGAGCATGTCTTAGGGTTACATTCCAATGCAAATTAACTTGTCATATCATCATACTTGCTTGAGCATTGCATCGATGCCATGTGTTGATTGTTTCCCTTTCTTTTCGGTGTTTCGATTATTAGGTTTATTATTAGTTAGGTATTATTAGGTTTATTAATTAGTTTGGTATTATTGGTCTTCGCCCATTTGGTCGATCCTTGTGGGTAGCCCGGATTCACATTGTCAAGCAACTTAAAAGCCCTATCTTAGATAAGGAATCATTAATACCCCTTAGGTGCATGTGGGTTCGACGATGTGCCTATCTACTACACGGTTTCCTTTTTGTAGCTAGGTTTAGGGTTTAGGGTTTCTCTTCATTTTTATTATTGTGTATGTATATATTAGGGTTTCTCTGAATTAGGGTTTATATCTCTCAACACCGTACCTAACTTTCTCCTTTAGCCGCTTTGACTTATTCGTGTTTCCACCTATGCAGAAAATATGGACCCACACGTCAGAGACGAAGAAAAGGAAGAGTTGATCCAAGGTGTGATCCGTGGGGAAGAAAATTTAGACGTATCAACGTTTCTGAACAACTCCGGTGAGGGTGATCCTCTTTTTTACCGGAATAGACGACTTGTTTGAGGTTGGAGGTGTTGCCTTCCGCGAGGGAGAAGGCGATGCCTTGTGTAATCGAGAAGACGACCGCTCCGGCGAGGTGCATGTAATATAATCAATTCATTAATTAATCATCTGCTATCTATATAGAAATAGTAACGACGATATTTCTTCTTTTAGCCCTCCGGATCGAAGGAATCTACTGAAAAAGCAGACGAGGCCCAACCAAAAAGTTGCAAGACCATGAGAGGTTCAGGATCGAAGATGTCGCTGAAGACGGCAAGCCCACGTCTCCCGAAGTTTTCGCAAACAAATTTGTGGCACAATGCGGAGTTTTCGTTAGGGACTTAATCCCGATCACCATTAGAAATTGGAATAGGCCTGCTAATGCGGATGAAGAGGGAACATCTTTATTTGTCCCTAACCACGCCAAAGATTTACTGTGGAAGAGGCTCATGGTTAATTTCAAACTACCGAAGATAGAGCTGGATCCAAATGCGGAGGATCCAGTTGAGGACGCCTTACAACATGGGAGAGCCATGGAGGCTAAGGTCAGGGAGTGGGCTTTGAAGAAGATGGCCCAGTGTTTCACCAACTGGAAGAAAAGATTGCACCTTGACTATCTCGTGAATGAGAAGACTCCCGATTTCAAGAATATTCAGTTTGAGAAGATAAAACCATTCTGGGCTGAGTTTGTGGAATACAAGACATCAGAAAAAGCTAAGAAAATGTCTACAACAAATAAGCTGAATGCTGCTAACAAGAAGTATCACCATACTATGGGGCAAGGTGGCTACAGGGCTGGCATTCCTAAGTGGAAGAAACTTGAGAATGAACTGCGTGATAAAAAGATCACCCCAGAGACAGACGATTGGGTAGAACGTGCAAGGAATTGGTTTTACGGGCATGGGGGCACGTTGGACTCGGAAGGGAGGTGTATATATAACATACGACATAAAGAAGACCCCTTGCCAATCGAGAGGATCAGAAAAGCAGTAAAGGCTGTTAAAGATGGGGACTTCATTCCCGATAGAGAGAATGATGAGCTCACACTCGCCCTTGGAAATAAGGAACATGATGGACGAACACGAGGCACAAGAGGCTCCCAACCATGGAGGACTGGGTTTCCAGAAGAGAGGAAGAAATATCCTGATAGAAGCCGTCAGAGGAGAAAGGACAGGGAGGAAGTTGAAGCAGATAGTCAGAAAGAGCGAATGCGTTTAATTGAAGAACGATTAAAGCAACAACAAGATGAAATTAACGCACTTAAAGAGCAAAGTACTACCGGCCCATCTCAGCAGCACACTGCATTCGATGCTACCGGCCTATCGAATAATCGAAAAAGCAGTGTGGCTTCCACCGAGGTCCCGGGTGATGACAATGGCGATGATGATGATGCACCAACGATGGCTCCTGTTGGCTACCTAGTGGATGATATCACAGAGATGACACACTGCGAGCTACATGTCAAAGTTGTGAACATATCAATGAAGGTGGCGGTCGGCTATGCCTTACCAATTGGACCCACACCAACTTACCACTGTCGTCCGGTTCCAGAGGGCTACGCTGTTGTCGGCGTGGATGAAATCATGCCCACCTTTGAGGTTTTGGATCTTCACTACCCTGCAGGTGAAGGGGATGTGACTGTGCTGGGAGACGCAAAAAACGTCACCATTCTATGGCCGAAGGAATGTATCGTGCTTCGAAATCACACGCCAAGGCCATCTTCGCCGCCGCCTCACCCGTCTCCAGCAAGGTCGTCGCCGCCGCGGCAGCCGTCTTCGTCGCCTCACCTGGCTCCGTCGCCTCACCAATCTTCGGTGCAGCCATCGCCGCGGGAGCCATCGTCGGCGCCTCAGGATAAAAAGCGTAAGCGTACCGCTACTGTGCGTCGTAAGCGATCGCCGAAACGTAAACAAGAGCCTCTTCCAAAAGTACCAAAGGTTCCTCCCAAGAGAGCTTATGACTGTACTGAAGAGGAGACTGCGGCGATCGTTGATGCGGAAACGACAGCGTTTTTCGCTAAGCTGAGGCGGCCGAAAGAGCCAGAGTTCCCCAGCACCAAAGAAGAAAAAGCCAAAGTGTTGAAAATGCTAAAGACTCTTCATCAACCCGAGCCAAAGCTGTCATCAGACTATGAGCGTTCTTTTCTCAAGTCACATGCGGCACAAAAAGCCTCGAAGAGCAGTACTGATGCAAGCAAGAAATCTGTTGCCCAGCTCGGAGAACAAGCAAAACAGACTTGCGCCCCTCTCAAGGTGATTTCCCAAACCAATGTGGGGTCGAGCAAATATGGGGCGGAAGAGCAGTATGATCCAGAGGTAGTTACTGTCTGGAGAAGCTGCAGCTGCTCAAGGTATGAGTATTGCCCAGTACTTATCGATTAGAGTTCTTCCCGTGAGTGAAGTAGCATACAAATACCAATCTGGCAAACCTCTCGTCAAACCTGAGGAGGTAAACAATCTTCCAACAAAAATGCGAAGATTGCATAACTGGTACATGCATGCCACAAGGGCCGGGGCTAACTGGATAGTGCTGAGGGTTACAAAAAAGCATCATGGGAAAGAAAAGGATGACATGATATCCATTGAATTTGATGAACTATTTCAATTATTCAATCAAGACGCCTTGGACAAATCAATCATCAGTGCCTATTGTCTGTAAGTACTAATTCTGTAATTAATTTAGTCTCCAGCTATATTATTTTGTTTATTTCATGTATATAATTATACTGTAATATGCAGAATGAAGATTCTCGAATGCAGCAGAGGACAAATCTATGACATTGGCTTCATTGACCCATATTGGGTTCACGAAGCTAATCTCAAAATAAGCCCCCAGGATACGGAGGATAATATAGTACACGCGTTAAGGTTTCAAGAAACCAAAAGGTAAATACTATTTCCTTACAACTTCGAGTGAGTGTTATTGTCTTGTATACACTTTCTATTTCGCTTACTTGATGTTAAGTATATAATTGATTAGTTATGCATTTGCAGCTTCCACTATATTCTGTTAATCATTCAACTTGACAAAGGACGTGTACTAGTCATGGACTCGAAACATAAACCCCTTGAGACGTGGAAGGACATGCATATACTTCTCCAGCGGTAATTCTAATCATTACGACACTATATCGGCAACGTTCGTGAATTTTATGATATCAAGTACTTAATAACTTATTTTATTCGTTTTCTACGCCGGGCAGCGCATGGAAACGGTTCACCAGCAAGGCTAGGGGTGTTTCGAAAGAGGAGCTTACATTTTAACCACTAAACGTAAGCACCACTAGCTATATCCGCGCATCTCTTTGATTCTAGTTATGATACAGTTATTATCATGCTTGATTATTATTTTGATTGAACTCTGTTCTCGTAAAGTGCCTGACACAGGGACCAGATAACAATCTATGTGGATACTATGTTTGCGAGTTCATCCGGCAGACGTGCGATGAGAAGGGCAGAAATTTAGAGCAACTCCACGTACGTAAACAATTTCTATAGTTTTTAATTACAATCAAATTGTGTTTAGTTTCATTCATATAGGCTGACTCCTTTTTTAAATCAGATCGAACGTCTACGGGACGGTCTTCTGCCAAAGGATCGCGTACGAGCAATTCAGGAGGAATTGGCGGGATTCTTGGATGCAGAAGTCCTAGACCCAAAAGGAGAATACTATTCGGCTGTGTATAGACAATAGGGATTGTAAAAATAGCAACTTTGAAGGAATTGGCCGGTAGCATCGAATAGCAACTTTTGTATGTAGTGCATGAACTCGATCCGTGTATTCAATGTAATATTGTCATGATATTCATGATGTAATATAAGGTTCCTTCATTGATAAGTGCAAATCACTAAATAAATAATAAAACAACCTAAATGAATTCTCTGCCGCGGCACAAAAAGTGGCGAAAATGCTGCCGTGGCAACAAAGTGTGCCAAAATGAATTCTCTGCCGCGGCAGAGAAATGGGCCAAATCTCTGCCGCGGCAGAAGGTTATTAGTCCCGGTTCGTGTTACGAACCGGGACTAATGCTCCACCCCCCTCGCCCTCTGCCGCTGCCACGTGTGCACCCTTTTGTCCCGGTTGGTGGGGCAACCGGGACTAAAGGTTAGGGCTTTAGTCCCGATTGCCCCGTCCCGGTTGGGCAACCGGGACTAAAGCCCCGTCCCAACCGGGACCTATAGCCCCATTTCCACCAGTGGAACTTCCAAACTACTTTAAACTTGAGACAAAAAACTGGCCAATTCAGCATGCCGTTTAAGTTGCTCTAAACCACGGTGGGTCCTTTTGTAACATGCTACTAGACCTCTCTATTGTTCAAATACATCCAATATACTTGGTGTACATTCAAAACAAAGGATATATTTCAGTTATTTGAGCCACCTTATTACTTAAAATGTATAGGATTCATTACTATGTTTTTGTACTACTCCCTTCTATCCATAATAAGTGTCAGGATTTTAGTTTATTTTTGTCCAAATTTGAACAAAAACTCCGACACTTATTATGGATCGGAGGTAGTAATTGGAGCAGATGTTGAAACCACCAAAACAATACCTCGAATGATGAAAGAAAATACAAAAGGTGATGAAACCATGAGAAAGAGCCAAGATGCAACATGTGTCCTATTCTGGTTTCCTTTATGTAGGGAAGCCTGAATTATTGGGTGAACAAAACAAAAATGAGATAATGGCGACATAACAATGGTGTTATGTTATGTTCTCTTTGGACAGATGGGTATTATCCAAAAACAACGTAGATTCTTCCGGGAAGACCAAATTCTTCCACACAACGAACTGATATGCAAAAAAATCCTAGTACAAGATATACTTTTTCCCGAAATGCGAACATAGTCCCGGTCTCTATATCGGTTGATGCATGTGCAAAATAAAGAGATCTAAATGTTATTTCTAGCGAACTCTGAACAAGAGAACACTACAACATCTACGGAACAGTCCCAACGGGACCAATGTGTTTTGTTTGCTTTACACTAGGTTTCCCCACTCTATTTCGGAAAAAAAGTAGGTTTCCTCACTGCTTATATTTTATTATTTTCAAATAAAATTTATTCAGTCTGTAGGGGAGCTAGAGGACAGCTCCACTAAACTAGGAGTAGGCAAAAAACTAAGAGCTAAAACAGAAGCAAAGGCTAAAACTGAAAATTATACAAAACCCTAAACCAGACCAATGAGTTCTTTTTTGAAGCTCCAGTAAACGGGACCAATGAGTTGCCTCATTTGAGTAGCTGGTCACTTAGAACCTCGAGGCAGCTCGTAAGATTCGCGGAGTCAATGGTGCATTAGAAATGGAAACGGAACTTGGTTCTCACATGCTTGATCTTTCGACTGTTTTGCATGTTCTCTTATACGATGTGACTATAAGCTAAGAGTAAGAGTGTAAATGACATAGTCAATATGAACGCATGTGATGGATTCTTCTAGGGACCGATCGACATGTCTAGATTCCACCATCTATTATCACTTGCGATAGAGGTATGAGGTTGTCAGAGCTTCCCTGGCGAGGAATTTTGAGATGCCCATGACTTTCTACTCTCGTCAAACTTCATATGATCTACTCCCTCCGATCTAAAATATAAGATGTTTTAGCTTTGTAAATGAAATATATCTAGACTTCTTTTAGTGGATAGGTTCACTCAAGTTTGAAATGAACCTACTACTAAAAAAAGTCTAGATACGATTTAAAAAAAGTCTAGGTACATTTTATTTATAAATCTAAAACATCTTATATTTTAAAACAGAGGGAGTACATGCATGTGCGATGACTATGGGTCATGTAGTGTCAATGCTGTTAGAAATAATGGGGCTAATTCATTTAGGCCCATGTGTATTTTAGATTTTCCCTAAATCTCAAAGCTCAAATTTGTGGTAGCCTATATGTGTTTGGGCTCATGTTTGTGGCAGCTCACATGGAAGTGGAGTGGGAGCTCAAGTTTAGTCCCACATAGAAAGTTGGAGGAGAGTTACACCACCTTATAAGGTGGAGTGTTGCACCACTTTGTAAGTGAGTAGCAATAAGAGAGATACACGCGCGTGCTCCTCCGACGACGACGCTCGCCCGCCCGCCTCGTCACGACGCGCGCGCGCCGCGGGTTGCTGCTGCTCAGGAAAACTATGAGGTTTTGACAGACGTGTCAAATAGTTAGCTTATTCGGGTCGCTCCCGGATCGTGGGCTACTGTAACCGACCCGAACGTGCTTAACGTGAACTCGGCCCACGTTCGCCTCCGTTAGGGTTTCCTGAGCCGCTCTATATAAAGTCTTGCGCGGCTACCGCCACAACACCACCGAAAACCAATCTAGGGTTTTTCCATCCTCTCTACTTGCGCCGTCACCGTAGTCTACTCCATCCCGCTTGTCGGCGTGCACCGGCGGACGGGAGAGCAGGTCTCCGAAACCACTCGTCCTTGTGATCCTATACGGGAGAGGGCGAATAAGGTTTTTGGGAAGCGCTCCGCGCGATTGCTCGAGTTCTCCATCACAGGTCGTCTTCCATCCAAGTCAGGCGGTGCTGCCTACCGCCGTCTTCGTCGCCATATGCTGCGATCACTCTTCCCCAAAGTTTCTACTACGACAACCGAACGGTACATGCTACGTGATCCTGTTTGGTTATTCATCATGTTCTGCGAGTACATGTTAAGCTGCTGTTTGTTTCCGATCATCCTGTTGTTTAGTACATCTAGTATGTTCGAGTTACATGAGCTAGTAGATGGTTTTGTCATGATTTATATTCTGGAATTAATCATGGAAATTATGCCTAATATTCCAACAATCCAAAAACCTTATTGTAGGCAATTTCCTGAATTAACAATGGCTGGTTTTACCGATGCACTGAGGCCGGATAAATTTACCGGTGTGCACTTCAAGAGGTGGTAGTACAAGGCTGAGCTTTGGCTGACCACGATGAAAGTGTTCCACATCAGTAAAGGCAAACCTGAAGGAACTATATCTGACGAGGATCAGAAGAAGTTCGAGGATGCCAATACTGTCTTTGTGGGATGTATTCTGAGCATTCTTGCTGACCGTCTGTGTGATGTGTTTATGCACATAAAAGACGGGAAGGAGCTGTGGGATGCATTGGATGCAAAGTTTGGTGCTGCAGATGCTGGCAGTGAACTGTATATCATGGAGAGCTTTCATGATTTTAAGATGACAAAGGACCTTCCTGTGGTTCAACAAGCTCATGAAATACAGTGCATTGCCAAAGATCTCGAACTCCTTAAGTGTACCTTACCCGACAAGTTTGTGGCGGGTTGCATTATTGCTTAGTTGCCCCCTTCATGGAGGAACTTTGCCACAACTCTCAAATACAAGAGACAGGAGATATCAGTTAAAAATCTGATAGTGTCCCTTGATGTTGAGGAGAAGGCTCGGGCTAAGGACACTACTGAGAAAGGAGAGAGTCATGCTACTGCCAACTTTGTGCAGAAAGGCAAATCTGTAGGCAAGAACAAAGGGAACTTCAAACCCTCCTTTAACAAGCCTGTAAAGACTACAACCTTCAAGAAGAAGAAGACGAACAGGGACAAGAGTGAACTGTCTTGTTACACTTGTGGAGAGCCCGGCCACTTTTCCAAGGACTGTCCAGAACACACAGACCGTAGAGGGAAAAAGGCCAAGACTGTCAACGTCGTGACCGCTAGCAATACTGATGGGTATGGTAATTTATTTACTGTTCTTTCAGTATTTCAATCACCGTGTTGGTGGCTTGATACGGGTGCTAATGTTCATGTGTGTGCTGACATCTCTATGTTCACTTCTTATCAGGTCGCTCGGGATTCTTCTGTCCTAATGGGGAATGGATCACATGCTTCTGTTCGTGGTGTTGGCACGGTGGATCTAAAGTTTACTTCCGGAAAGATCGTGCAGCTGAGGAACGTGCAGCATGTCTCTACTATGAACAAGAATCTCGTTAGTGGCTCCCTTCTTTGCAG
Source organism: Avena insularis (assembly GCA_023614405.1). Lineage (NCBI taxonomy): Eukaryota > Viridiplantae > Streptophyta > Magnoliopsida > Poales > Poaceae > Avena > Avena insularis. The sequence continues at coordinate 62,971,996 of CM042697.1, forward strand.
AGATGTGTTTAAGGTTGTCTTAGAGTCTAATAAAGTCGTTGTTTCAAAACATGGACAATTTATTGGTAAAGGTTATGAGTTCGAAGGATTGTTCCGATTTTCACTTTCAGAGTTTTGTAATAAATTCGTGAATCATATTTGTGGTGGTGTTAATGATGATACCAGTATTTGGCATTCTCGTTTATGTCACATTAATTTTGGTTTGATATCTCGGATGTCCAGCATGAGTTTAATTCCGAATTTCACTATTGCCAAAGGTTCTAAGGGCCATAGTTGTGTGCAATCAAAGCAACCTCGAAAGCCTCACAAGGCTGCCGAAGAGAGAAACTTGGCACCTCTAGAACTCATACATTCTGATCTATGCGAGATGAATGGTGTGTTGACAAAAGGTGAAAAGAGATATTTCATGACGTTGATAGATGATGCTACTAAATTCTGCTATGTTTACTTGTTGCAAACTAAATATGAGGCTTTAGACTACTTTAAAATCTATAAGGCCGAAGTTGAAAATCAACTAGAGAGAAAGATCAAGCGTCTTAGGGCGGATCGTGGTGGTGAGTATTTTCCCAAAATATTTGATGAATTCTGTCAGGAACACGGAATTATTCATGAGAGGACGCCTCCCTACTCGCCCCAATCAAACGGGGTTGCCGAGAGGAAAAACCGCATGCTGACTGACTTGGTGAATTCCATGTTAGCCACTGCCGGTTTATCAAAGGCATGGTGGGGGGAGGTTTTGTTGACTTCATGTTGAAAGAACATTTCTTAATCCCTAGTGTTTTGTGTGTTAGATAACAATACCAAGGATCATTTAATGTGTGTTGAAGTGTTGCAGCTCTTTTTGAGAATAAAGGGAAAGGACTCTGCCTTTGGGGGCGGATAATCCGGCCCCACCAGGGGCGGATAATCCGCCTCCCTTGCTGCCAAGCAAGCCCTGAAGGCGGAATTTTGGCCGGATTTTCCGGCCCCGCCGAATAATCCGCCCCTTAGGGGGGCCGGATAATCCGCCCCTCCTGCTCATCGCCAAGGCGCAAGCCCCAGAGAGGGGGCAGAGTTTTGGCCGGACTTTCCGGCCTGGCCCCCCCAAGATCTTCACCAAGCTTCACCAAGGCGCAAGCCCAGAGAGGGGGCGGAGTTTCCCCCGGAGAATCCGCCCTTGGGGCGGAGTTTTCCCAGGGGGCGGATAATCCGCCCCCAAAGTTGTGCAACGGCCAGATCTGGGGAGGGGGTATTTAAGCCAGCCATCCCCCTCCTGCCAGAACTCTTGATTCATCTCGAAAAAGACCAGATCAGATCTGAAAGCTTCATCCAAGAGTGCTCCACCTAGATCCACCCAAAGGCCCCATCCCTTGGGGAATCGAAGGAGGAGAACTCGATCTTCATCATCAGCAATCAAGCGCTTCATCTCCTCTCCATTCATTTGGAGAACCTCCGATCTAGTATTTCTTGCAAATATCTAGATCCTCGTTTTTGTTTATATTGATAAACCTTGTTCTTGTGGCAGCTTGTTGTCTTCTCAGGAGCCCCCAATTCAGTTGTGGGTGTGTGCCCCGATAGTGTTGTAAAAGGCACCGGTTCCCGCCTCGAAGGGATCCAATAGTGGAGAAGGTGGAACAGGCCTCTTGTGGCGAGATTCATCAGAGAATAGGGTGAGGCCTATTGTGGCGTGGTGGTCTTAGAACCGCCCACCCCTCCAACGCAGATGTACTTCCCTTAACAAGGAAGGAACTGCGGTAAAACAAATCCCTGTGTCTCCGCGTGCTCCACTACGGTTTCCTCGCTCCTCTTTTACGTGCTTAGTAGTTAGGGTTACATATAGGGAAATTCTCGTAGTTTCATATCTAGACAATTTACTTTGTGTCAAGCCTAAAATTGAAAAAGTATTAAAAATTGGTTATCACCTATTCACCCCTCCCTCTAGGTGCCCATACAATCCATTTCAATTGGTATCAGAGCCTCGGCTCTTATTTCGGGCTTAACCGCCTAAGAGAAGTATGGGTTCCAAGGGAGATGGGAGTGATGCTCCGGAGGTAGTCACCATGAACGATCTCAAGACGTTGGAAACAACCTTGGTGAGTTCAATGGAGGCTAAGATGGAAGAGATGCGTCAATTGATAATGCGTCTCTCCACATCCGCAGCATCACCTCCATCTAACTTTGAGGATACCACTCCGCAATCCAAGGAAACGGGTAAAACTATTTCCAAAGATAACGAAGTGGTAGGTGATGATACTAGCAAGAGCTCCTCCTCGAAAAAGGATAGCGGTAAGGATGGATACAATGAGGTTTCTCATGTGTATTCCCCTGATCCGCCTATCCCTCACCCACATACATAATAGGGGTGATCCACCCAAACTTTTAGCATCTACTTTTTCTCAATGGCAATTTTTGATGAAATCTCATGTGTGCAGTTCCTCCATAGAGTTGTGGAAGATCATCGAAAATGGTCTTCATGTTGGAAACCCCAACAATCTCACAAGAAGAGAAGTGGTCGATAGCCAACTCAACGCTACAGCTCTACACATGATACAACTTGGTGTGGGTGACAAAGACATGCCACACATTCAGCATCTTAGCACAGCTAAAGAAGCTTGGGATTCCCTCACCGAGCTCTTCATCGGAAATGAAAGTATGAGAAGGAATAGATATGATGCCTTGAGCAATGAAGCTGAAGGATTTTATATGCTGGATGGAGAAGACCACGAGGACATGTATAGGAGACTCAAGGCAATAGCCACAACCTTCAGAAACCACGGTGCAGCTCATGTTGATGATGCTTGGATCAAGCGCAAGTATGTCAGTGCTCTTATGCCATTTGAGCCCATAGATTTGAAAAGTCTCCAAGGTAGGCATAACTATCACCTCATGTCATCCAATGAGGTAATGCAAGAAATGGCCGCCTTCAAAGTGGCTACCAAGAATGCCGAAGATGCTCGTGCTCGAGCTATGGGGATGCAAAAGGGGGTCAACATGGCCTTGAAGACTAGTGTGATTGATCATGATGAATATGCGGTAGAAGGTCTGGACTGTCCCGAAGATATAAAAAGGATCCACGGACAATACTTGGCTCTTTATGCAAGAAACTTTTGGAAAGATCCAGCCAAGGCTAAAGCTGAACTAGATCGCAAGAGTGGAGCCTATGGAAGAAAAGAAAATGGTCCCAAGCTGAGAACATGCTTTAATTGTGGTGACCGGCTGCACTTTGTAGCTGAGTGTCCATATCAAAGTAGAGAGGATAATGGAGGAAGACTCATTTTCAAGGACAAATCAAAAGCTCCACGTAAGAAACAGTTTGTAAAGAAGAATGCTCCTTTCAAGAAGCAACCAAAGATTGTTCTAGTGGCTCAAGAAGAATATTCATCGGGGAGTGAAGATGAGGACGAGGACGATAGCTCTCAAGAGGTGGCTGCTATAGCCACTACATCTACATCAACATCTCTCTTTTACTCTCCGAACGAAAACATCATCAACAAGAATGCTACTTGCCTCATGGCAAGAAGCTCCAAGGTAACCTCTTCTAACTCTTCTTTTCCCAAGGCTATGATAGACATGGATGATCCTGCTAGTCTTAAGGTTAAAGAAGATATTATTGCTTTGGATTATTTCTATACTAACTTGCAAGGTGAGCACAAAGTTCGTTTTGAGGCTCTTATGGATCAGCTGGCCCAAAACGAAGCACTCCTCGAAGAAAAGGGCAGAATTGAAAGGGAGGATGCAATGGAAATTGCATCCTTAAAAAATGCTCTTGAAGAAGAAGAAGAAGCTCGGGTCTCTCTTGAAGAGAGGCTCGAGTCTATGGAAGAGTCACATGAAGAAATTGTGACTAAACTTGTTAAGGAACGTGACAATGTTGTCACCAAAGCCAAGAAGTTAAAGAAGGAAAGGATTGACTTTGGGGCTGCTCATGATATACTCTCCGAGGAATTGGAGAAACTTGACAATGCTCACAAGGCGTCGAAAAATGAGTTCTCTATTCTCAATGAGTCACATGATCAGCTTCAAAGTCGACACAAATATGATACTCCTAGCTCGTCCAACTCAACATATAGTAACAAGAAAAATACTAGTGTGGAAAAAGAAGTGATCAAGGACATCACTACAAAGGACAAAGGTGTGCTTGATGAAGTCCTTGGCAAGCAAAGGTCAAATCATGGTAAAGAGGGACTTGGGTATGTCACCAAGTCCAAGAAGAAGAAAACCAAGAAGAACAAGACCAAGAATGTACAATTAAAGACAAGCATTGCTGAGAAGGTTGTCACAAAAGACAAGACTAATAATATTGGTTTTGCAGGGTCTCACAATCCGAATTATGAACTCTTTTGTGATGACTATGGCGATGTTTATGCTTATTATGTTGGTCCTTTTGATGAATTTATTGCTTGGTCTATTTGGGTCCCAAAGACCCTTGTTACTAACATGAAAGGACCCATTGAAAAATGGGTACCTAAAACCAAGAAGTAATTTTCTTGCAGGGCTATGCTTCCGGTGGGTCGAAATGGGTGTTGGATAGTGGCTGCACTAGTCATATGACCGGAAGCAAGGAGATCATCACGGAGATGCGTCCAAATCATGATAATATCACAGTCTTCTATGGTGATAAGTCTAAATCTCAGGTATTGGGTCTTGGCAAGGTTGTGGTTGCCCACGATATCTCTCTCGTGGACGTCATGCTTGTTGAGACCCTTGGCTACAACCTTCTTTCTGTTCGTGCCCTTGGCAAGATGGGTTTTGTTGTTTTTATCGATGATGATTTGGTGGTACTCTTATGGAGCAAGTCTCTAAAGGTCGCTTTCGTTGGATACGTCGAAAATGACCTGTATGTGGTGGACTTCTCGGGGAAAACCACATCGGGTCCGATGTGTCTATTCGGAAAGGCTGACGTGGGCTGGCTATGGCATCGCCGTTTAGCCCATGTCAACATGAGAACTTTGCAAAGTCTCCAAAAGGGTGGCCACATCCTTGGACTAAAAGACAATGTCTCTTTTGCCAAAGATCGTGTTTGCAGGGCTTGTGTTGAAGGAAAAATGCATGACTCTCCCCACAAGAGGAAGACTATTGTGTCACCAAAAAGGATCTTGGAATTACTTCATGTGGATTTATTTGGTCCTCCTTCTCATGCAAGTCTTGGTGGGAAGAAATATTGCTTGGTCATTGTCGATGACTACTCAAGATATACATGGGTATATTTCTTCAAGCTGAAAAGTGAGACTCAACAAACTGTCATCGACTTTGCCAATGAAGTTCAACGTCAACACAATGTTCCCATCTTGGCAATTAGAAGTGATGACGGCTCAGAATTCAAGAACTACACTTTAAACGAGTTTCTTAGCGAAGAGGGGATTAGACACCAATATTCCGCTGCGTACACCCCTCAACAAAATGGTGTAGCCGAGAGGAAGAACCGGACTTTGATAGATATGGAAAGATCTATGCTAGCTGAATTCAAGTCTCCTTATAATTTTTGGGCTGAAGCCATTTCCACTGCTTGTCACTCATCAAACCGGCTCTACCTTCGGAAGATCTTGGACAAGACCCTATATGAAATTCTTACCGGTAACAAACCCAACATCTCATACTTCAGGGTATTCGGGTGTAAGTGCTTCTTTCTTATTAAAGGTGTCCGTTTGTCAAAATTTGATTCCAAGGCTTTAGAAGGTATTTTTGTTGGTTACGGTGCCGAATCCCACACTTATAGAGTCTACAACAAGCTCACTGGGATTGTTGTAGAATCTTGTAGTGTGGAGTTCGATGAAAATAACGGCTCCTTTGTAGGGCAAGTTGATGTTTGTGATGCAGATGTTGAAATACCCCAAGATGCCATAAGAAAAATGGGCGTGGGATTTTTCCGCCCCATTGAGGAACCCCTTGTGGCGGATCGGGAAGGACAATGCTCCACACATGTGGAGCCCTCATCTACACAAGATCAACAAGCTCCTACTATTGGAGACAATTCTGCACCAACACCACAATCTGCTGAAGACCATCTGTCCCCTGGACAAGTTGGTAGTCCCAGGCCGGACTATCCGCCCCCTCCAAGGGGCGGACAATCCACCCCTGGCACTCCAACTCGTTCTAGAGGATCCGAAGGAGAAGTCAACACCTCTGAAGCTCCCAGGCCGGACTCTCCGGCCCCCAGGGGCGGATTATCCGGCCCTGGGTCTCCAACTCCAGTCAGGCTTTCTCAGGAAGATGGTTCTGGTACTTCTTCTCCTAGGCCGGATAGTCCGGCCCCTCCAAGGGGCGGATTATCCGGGCCTGAAGAAAATGTTCAGCAACAATCTTCTGGCAGTAACGGTGATCAAGATCAAGGGCAAGGGAGCAATCAAGACAAGGATACAACAATTGAATCCACTCCTCCTAGAAACAATAAGGACATTGAGGCTCGTCGCAAGGCTCGTGCTGATCGGAACCTTGAACTAAGAGGTCACACTCTTGACAAGGTTGTTGGTGATCTACGACGAAGGGTATCCACTAGAAGAGAGCTTGCAAGCTTCTGTGATCATCAAGCTCACATTTCCATGGTTGAACCGAAGAAGGTTTTTGATGCTCTTGAAGACCCCGATTGGGTTGTTGCAATGCATGAAGAATTAAATAACTTCGAACGCAAAAAAGTTTGGAAGCTCGTAGAAAAACCAAAGGATTACCGCAATGTTATCGGCACCAAGTGGATCTTCAAGAACAAACAGGATGAAAATGGCATTGTTCTGAGGAATAAAGCACGACTCGTGGCTCAAGGATTCTCTCAAGTAGAAGGAATTGATTTTGGCGAGACCTACGCTCCTATGGCTCTCCTTGAGTCCATCCGTATCCTTCTTGCATATGCAGCCCATCATAATTTTAAATTACAACAAATGGATGTTAAGAGCGCTTTCCTTAATGGTCCTCTACACGAGTTAGTATACGTCAAGCAGCCCCCGGGGTTTGAGGACCCCAAATTTCCGAACCATGTCTATAAACTCGATAAGGCGCTCTATGGCCTTAAACAAGCCCCACGTGCGTGGTATGAGCACCTTAAAGAGATTTTGCTAGACCGTGGATTCGAAGTTGGGCAAATCGATCCCACTCTTTTTACTAAGAAGGTCAATGGGGAGATTTTTGTATGCCAACTTTATGTAGATGACATTATTTTTGGCTCTACTAACCAAGCTTTTAATGATGAATTTTCGAAGCTTATGACTGACAGGTTTGAGATGTCCATGATGGGTGAGCTCAGGTTCTTTCTTGGATTTGAGATCAAACAACTTAGAGAGGGAACCTTTATTAATCAAGCTAAGTACATACAAGACATGCTCAAAAGGTTCAAGATGACAGATCTCAATGGCGTTGCTACCCCAATGCAAACAAAGTGTCATCTTGAGCTCAATCCCAAGGGTAAAGACGTGGATCAAAAGGTATACCGATCCATGATCGGATCTCTCCTTTACCTTTGCGCATCTAGGCCCGATATCGTGTTAAGTGTAGGAGTGTGTGCAAGGTACCAAGCCGCTCCTAAAGAAAGTCACTTAGTGGCAGTCAAGCGAATCTTCCGATATTTGGTCCATTCCCCAAATTTTGGGCTATGGTATCCCAAGGGTTCAAGTTTCTCTATGTGGTTACACTGATTCAGATTGGGCTGGTGACAAAGATGATAGGAAATCAACCTCTGGTGCATGCCAATTCTTGGGCAGGTCTCTAGTGTGCTGGTCATCAAAGAAACAGAATTGTATTTCACTCTCAATCGCCGAAGCTGAATATGTTGCTGCTGCAAGTGCTTGTACTCAATTGTTGTGGATGAGGCAAACTTTAAAGGAATATGGTGTCAAATGTGACAAAGTGCCTCTTTTATGTGACAATGAAAGTGCTATCAAAATTGCTTACAATCCCGTGCAGCATACAAGAACAAAACATATAGAGATTCGCAACCACTTTATTCGGGATCATGTTTCTCGTGGAGATATTGCTCTATCCTTTGTGAGCACGAAGAACCAACTTGCTGATATTTTCACGAAGCCTCTTGATGAAGCAAGATTTTGTTATTTGAGGAATGAGCTAAATATCATAGATTCAAGGAGCTTGGCTTGACTACCCTTGCACACTCACTTGCGCTTATTCATGTTTTTGGTTTAGATGCGGGCATAGACATAGGGGGAGTGTGGTCCTAATTTATTGGGCCAACCCTCCCCCCATAATGCCGAAATCAAGTAAAATCATTTCCCTTAATATCACTTTGTGATATGTGGGTCATCGATGAGCATTGGTTTTGAACTCAAGATACATCTTCGCGGTGTCATGCCATGCGCTCCAACATGGTGGCCTCGGCCACCGCCCTCTTCCTTGAGAAGAGTTGGTTTTTCATGGGTCCCGTTGGATTTTCTTGCATATCTCTTGTTCTTCTGGAAAACACACTCAAATTTGGCTCTTGATTGATTTGATTCTTGCAAATTTGGGTGTGTAGTACCATCTCAGTTTGATGCTCTCAACCCAAGCCTTTCTCTCCCTCCTTGAACCATCTATTCTTTCACACAAGTCCTCTCAAACACCATCGAGAGGTTTGCTAGGTTGCTCTGGCTTGATTCTGCATTTTCCAGAATTTCTGGGGGGGGGGCGGATTATCCGCCTTAAGTTGGGGGCGGATTATCCGCCCCGGGCGAAATCAGCCCCTTATAGGCTGGGTCGGGGAGGGCAGGCTCAAACAGAGCAGCCAGTCCTCCCCCAACCCTACCTCTGCCCACCAGCCGCCGCCGGAGCATCCGCCTCTCCCGGAGTCGATTCGACCACCGGATTCTCCGGGCTCTCCCCGGATCTTCTTCACCTCGCCTCCGGGTATCTTCTCCTCCGCGATTTTCCTCCAATGAGTGAGGGTAACTCCCTCATCTCTCTCCTTTTGTATGGGATGTATTTTATTTGGTGGAAATCTCGTTGTAGAAGGTTCTTAGTGTTGTTCCTTACATGCTAGAATCAGTAGACTTGCAACCCTAATACCCGATCTGCTTTGCCATGGTAGATCTGAGCCAATCTAGAAATTTTCTGCGGGGGGCGGATTATCCGCCCCTGCCAGGGCCGGATAATCCAGCCTGGAGAGCAAATTTTGGTTTGTTTTGGTTCTGCTTCTGCCAATGCACTTCATTGGTTATGGGGTTGCACTGCTACTCTTTCTTCATGTTTTTCTCCTGGACTTGTGTGTATACTTATCTCCATGCTATCCCTCTAATGATGTTCACAGGTGGTTCCAAGCCGACCAAGACCTTCGCCCGTCATCCTCGTCCCCGTTATCTCAAGCCCACGGCAGACGGGAAATTCATTGACGAGACCGAGGTCAGCAGAGCAGCAAGAGAGGATGAATGGATGGTAGAGGCAAGTAAGAAAACTAAGAGGACCGCATCTCGCAAGGGCAAACAGTCTCGGCCCAATTACAAGGCTATGAACAGTCTTCAGTACGCCACCATTCGTCAGACTGATTATTATGATGAGGCTGACAGTGATGGTCCCCCCGAGGACGAAATGTTTTGGAATGCTCACTTTCGGGCTATTCATGATGATGTCTATGCTACTCTCAAGATTCTCCCCATGCGTCCCATCAATTTGACTGAGGCTCAATCTAAGACACGGTTCATTGAGGCACTAGATGTGACCAACAAGATGGGGCTGCACCACCTCATGACTATCCAATGCGACTATGATTCCTCTGTGGTGCGGCAGTTCTTCTCAACTCTGGTGATTTGCGGTGATGAGCGCCGCACTATGAAGTGGATGACAGGGACAACCATGATTCAGTCGGACTTTCGCACCTTTGGGCAGGTTCTTGGTTATGCTTTCCATGGTCGCGACACTCCTTCGGGCCACCGTATCATTTCTCCCTTGAAGCCCTCCAAGGATACTGCACTTGCTCCTTGTCTTTCCTCTGATGGCGTCGTTGGTACTTTCGCTGGTCTCTCTCCCTTGTATGCAGCCCTTGTTGGCATTTTTAGGGACTGCATTGCTCCCAGTGGTGGCAACAATGACAGGATCCGTGGTCACCTGGTTCCGCTTCTTGCGTTTGCTCACGAGTGTGCCACTAACTCTGGATCAGCCACAGTTTACAAACTGGATTTCATGGACTATATTTTTCATGAGATGACGGATGCTATGATCAACCGGCTCTCTATTCCTTATGCTCCGTTCATTATGATGCTTGTCAAGCATATGTTACCCCATGAAGAGTTTGGCACTGCTTTGGATGGTGTTCATAAGCCCAAGAAAATCTACAACAAGGCTCAGAAGACTCATCACCCCTCCACTGCCCGGAGTCCTTCATGCGTGATGCTCGGGCTAGTGGTCGTCGTTCCACGATGTCCCCAATGGCACGTGAGGTCAAGCAGCTTAATTGGTTCCAGCGGAACATTCTTTGCATGGGTATTGACATTCACAAGGGCCAATATGAGGCGTACCGCAGGGATCATGAGAGGGATCACACGCAGCAGCTTATCCTCCACCATGTCTCAAAGCATCGGCAATCCACCTCCTCCCACTGCTCCGGATCCGTATGCTCAGTGGAACACCTCAGGGATCAACTATGGCGAGCTCGAGAGTTGTCTCTTTCCTCCTCCACCGAGGGCACCCACTCCTCCAGCTGATGACGATGATGATGAGTATGAAGAGGAAGGGGACGGGAATGACTACGACGAGGATGAGGAGGAGTGATCTCCAGGGGCGTTAGCATCGCTCTTCTTCCTTTTTGGTGTTTCGATGCCAAAGGGGGAGAAGTATTTCTATTAGGTCTCGTGGATTTGCAAGGGTTGGGCACAAGATTTTCGATTTTAGTCGTTTTTATTTGCTTGCTTGTTCCTTTTTCTAGGGTGAACTCAGTTGCTATTTGTGGTTGTTTGTGTAAGACTATGTCGTACTCCACAGTTTGGTACTATGTTTGGTATTCATGGAATTCTGGATTTATCTATCATGGACCCCATGGAATTCTGGAATTATGGAGCATATTTGATGGCATATGGATTCATGGGATTATCTATGTATGCCTTGGCTATATTCTCATTCCGGTGGTATGACATTTTTTCCCAAACCTTAAAGTAGTGTTCTCCCTAGTGTGTGTATTTGTATTCAAATGCAAATCTTAAATATGCACACATCTAGGGGGAGCGTCTTTCATTGTTTAAGGTGGCATTTGCCGGTTTTATTGCAAATCCTAGTATTGTCATCTAACACCAAAAAGGGGGAGATTGAAAGAACATTTCTTAATCCCTAGTGTTTTGTGTGTTAGATAACAATACCAAGGATCATTTAATGTGTGTTGAAGTGTTGCAGCTCTTTTTGAGAATAAAGGGAAAAGGACTCTGCCTTTGGGGGCGGATAATCCGGCCCCACCAGGGGCGGATAATCCGCCCCTCCCTTTTCCCAAGCAGGCGCAAGCCCCAGAAGGGGGGCGGAATTTTGGCCGGATTTTCCGGCCCCGCCGAATAATCCGCCCCCCTGCTCATCGCCAAGGCGCAAGCCCCAGAGAGGGGGCGGAGTTTTGGCCGGACTTTCCGGCCTGGCCGGATAATCCGCCCTTCAGGGGGGCGGATTATCCGCCCCCCAAGATCTTCACCAAGGCGCAAGCCCCAGAGAGGGGGCGGAGTTTCCCCCAGAGAATCCGCCCTTGGGGCGGAGTTTTCCCAGGGGGCGGATAATCCGCTCCAAGTGGGGGGCGGATAATCCGCCCCCAAAGTTGTGCAACAGCCAGATCTGGGGAGGGGGTATTTAAGCCAGCCATCCCCTCGCCGTAACTCTTGATTCATCTCGAAAAAGACCAGATCAGATCTGAAAGCTTCATCCAAGAGTGCTCCACCTAGATCCACCCAAAGGCCCCATCCCTTGGGGAATCGAAGGAGGAGAACTCGATCTTCATCATCAGCAATCAAGCGCTTCATCTCCTCTCCATTCATTTGGAGAACCTCCGATCTAGTATTTCTTGCAAATATCTAGATCCTCGTTTTTGTTTATATTGATAAACCTTGTTCTTGTGGCAGCTTGTTGTCTTCTCGGGAGCCCCCAATTCAGTTGTGGGTGTGTGCCCCGATAGTGTTGTAAAAGGCACCGGTTCCCGCCTCGAAGGGATCCAATAGTGGAGAAGGTGGAACAGGCCTCTTGTGGCGAGATCCATCGGAGAATAGGGTGAGGCCTATTGTGGTGTGGTGGTCTTAGAACCGCCCACCCCTCCAACGCAGATGTACTTCCCTTAACAAGGAAGGAACTGCGGTAAAACAAATCCCTGTGTCTCCGCGTGCTCCACTACGGTTTCCTCGCGCCTCTTTTACGTGCTTAGTAGTTAGGGTTACATATAGGGAAATTCTCGTAGTTGCATATCTAGAGAATTTACTTTGTGTCAAGCCTAAAATTGAAAAAGTATTAAAAATTGGTTAGCACCTATTCACCCCCCCTCTAGGTGCCCATACGATCGATTTCACATGTCATGTCCTGAATAGAGTTCCTAACAAGAATAAAGAAAGGACCCCTTATGAGGAGTGGGTTGGGAGAAAACCATCACTTTCGTATTTGTGCACTTGGGGGTGTTTGGCGAAGGTCAACATACCGATCCCCAAGAAACGCAAGCTCGGACCCAAGACAGTGGATTGTATCTTTCTAGGATATGCTCCACGGAGTGTAGGCTATAGATTTCTAGTGGTTAAATCTGAGGTACCTGATATGCATGTTGATACTATAATGGAATCTCGTGATGCAACATTCTTTGAGAATATTTTTCCTATGAAAGATATGCATAGCATTGGTAGGATTTATTCTGAAATACTTCCTGAATCTAGTGCATCTATTGAGAATTCTGAACAACCACATGAGGAATTTCTTGAGAAGGATGACGATGAACCTCTCACGAGGAGTAAGAGACAGAGGGTTGCAAAATCCTTTGGTAATGACTTCATCGTGTACCTTGTGGATGATACTCCTAGATCCATTACTGAGGCATATGCATCTCCTGATGCAGATGATTGGAAAGAAGCTGTCCAAAATGAGATGGACTCGATTCTTTCTAATGGAACTTGGGAATTATCGTAAACGACCCTGGTTGTAAACCCGTGGGATGTAAGTGGGTGTTCAAGAAGAAGCTAAGGCCTGATGGTACTATTGAGTACAAGTAGCGGCGTCCTGTAGCTAAGGGCTACACACAGAAAGAAGGCGAAGATTACTTCGACACCTATTCACCTATCGCTAGACTGACCACCATTCGAGTACTACTATCCCTGGCTGCCTCTTATGGTCTTCTCGTTCATCAAATGGACGTGAAGACAGCTTTCCTTAATGCAGAGTTGGAAGAGGAGATCTATATGGATCAGCCGGATGGGTTTGTGGTAAAAGGTGAAGAGACAAAGGTGTGTAAGTTATTAAAATCTTTATATGGCCTGAAACAAGCACCTAAGCAATGGCATGAGAAGTTTGACAGAACTCTACTTTCTGCTGGCTTTGTCATTAATGAGGCTGATAGGTGTGTTTACTATCGCCATGGTGGGGGCGATAGCGTTATATTATGTTTGTACGTGGATGACATTCTGGTATTTGGTACAAACATGAAAGTGATAAATGAAGTCAAGTCTTTCCTGTCAAAGAGTTTTGATATGAAAGATCTGGGAGAGGCTGATGTCATTCTGAACATCAAGCTTATTAAGAACGATAATGGGATTACTTTAACGCAATCACATTATGTTGAGAAGGTCTTGAGCCGATTTGGCTTTAATGATGGCAAGACATCTCTAACACCTTATGATCCCAGTTTGACATTATGAAAGAATAAGAAGGAACCAACAGATCAGCTGAAATATTCACAAGTTGTTGGTTCTCTCATGTACTTAGCAAGCGCTACAAGACCCGATATCTCTTTTGCTGTGAGCAAGTTGAGTAGGTTCATGTCTAAACCGGGTATTGATCATTGGCATGCACTTGAAAGGGTCATGCACTATCTATGTGGTACAATGAGCTATGGGATTCACTATTCAGGGAATCCTGCTGTGCTTGAAGGATATAGTGATTCGAATTGGATCTCTGACGTTGATGAACTCTACGCCACGAGTGGGTATGTGTTTACCCTTGGAGGTGGCGTAGTGTCATGGAGGTATCGTAGACAAACCATCTTGACGAGGTCAACTATGGAAGCAGAACTTACTGCTTTAGACACAGCCACTGTTGAGTCAGAATGGCTGCGTGATCTCTTGATGGACTTGCCTGTGGTTGAGAAACCTGTGCCGACAATCCTTTTGAATTGTGACAACCAAACTGTTATTGTCAAAGTGAACAATTCTAAGGATAACGCGAAGTCATGAAGACACGTGAAGAGACGTTTGAAATCTGTCAGGAAATTGAGAAACTCCGGAGTAATAACTGTTACGTATATTCAAACAGACAAAAACCTGGCAGATCCCTTTACAAAGGGACTATCACGAAATGTGATAGAAAGTGCATCGAAGGAGATGGGGTTGAGACCCATGGATGTCACACCTTAGTGTTAACCCAACCTATGTGATCGGAGATCCCGTGAATTAGGACCTGGTAAGAACAAGCTAGTGGTTTGACTGAGGAGAGTATTTTATAACCCTCTCTATGTGAAGATGCATGACTCTCATAATCTGTAAGGCAGGTTGGCAACATGCCTTAATGTGTTTCTGTTGGCTTTAATTAGCAAAGAGGCCGTCCTACAGGGCATTCTTGAAAGAACACACATATATGAGCTCGACTGTAAACGTCGCGGTCTATGAGATTTGGGTGATCTCTAATAAACTCATGAAGAGACCAGGGAGTATGACGCATATGCTCCAACCTGCAGGGTAGGCTACTGACAGCCAAGTACTAGTTATGATTTTGAGCGAAATCTATTGACACCAAACTTGCAATTCAAGGTTCGTCCATTGTTCAAGTTATTGATAGACGTAGTTTAAGATTCTAGGCGGAAGTTCAACTTAACAGTCTCTGCTGAAACACTAGTATATAAACAAGTAGCAAGGATTGGCAAATCTTCAAATGGGCATTTGAGATCTGGTGGGAGATTGTTAGAAATAATGGGGCTAATCCATTTAGGCCCATGTGTATTTTAGATTTTCCCTAAATCTCAAAGCCCAAATTTGTGGCAGCCCATATGTGTTTGGACTCATGTTTGTGGCAGCTCACATTTAAAGTGGAGTGGGAGCACAAGTTTAGTCCCACATGGAAAGTTGGAGGAGAGTTGCACCACCTTATAAGGTGGAGTGTTGCACCATTTTGTAAGTGAGTGCAATAAGAGAGATACACGCGCGCGCTCCTCCGACGACGACGACGCTTACGCTCGCCCGCCTGCTCACGACGCGACGCCGCTGGTTGCGGAATCTCGCCGAGCCGAGCTTTATTTTGCTGCTCAGAAAAGCGTGAGGTTTTGAGACGTGTCAAACAGTTAGCTTATTCGGTCGCCTCCGGATCGTGGCTATCAGAATCGACGAACGTGCGTAACGTGGACTCGGCCCACGTTCGCCTCCGTTAGGGTTTCCTGAGCCGCTCTATATAAAGTCCTGCGCGGCTACCGCCACAACACCACCGAAAACCAATCTAGGGTTTTGCCATCCTCTCTACTTGCACCGTCACCGTAGTCTACTCCATTCCGCTTGCCGGCATGCACCGGCGGACGGGAGAGCAGGTCTCCGGAACCACTCGCCCTTGTGATCCTGTACGGGAGAGGGCGAATAAGGTTTTTAGGAAGCGCTCCGCGCGACTGCTTGAGTTCTCCATCACGGGTCGTCTTCCATCTAAGTCAGGCGGTGCTGGCTACCGCCGTCTTCGTCGCCATCTGCTGCGATCACTCTTCCCCAAAGTTTCTACTACGACAACCGAATGGTACGTGCTACGTGATCCTGTTTGGTTATTCATCATGTTCTGCGAGTACATGTTAAGCTGTTGTTTGTTTCTGATCATCCTGTTGTTTAGTACATCTAGTATGTTCGAGTTACATGAGCTAGTAGCTTGTTTTGTCATGATTTATATTATATAATTAATCATGGAAATTATGCCTAATATTCCAACAAATGCCAGGATCGTGGGCATCAGTATCACATTAATTGGGCTAGCAAGTGGTTGCGGTTGAACTGTTAGTTTGCTTTGGTGGTGCTTTTGCGAGTACCTGGTCTTTGAGCTCCCCAATGAAAATCCTTGGTCTGACCTTAATTTGTTGCACTTAAAAATTGCGACAATTTCACAATGTTCCTTGTTGAGGGCACTATTTGAGGTTGCTCGACTTGATCTTCACGGTAGAAACCCATGATCTAGCCTTAAGTGGTTTGATGTGGCAACAACAGAGCATGTGTGTCGTTCCCTTCCTGAAAGATCTGTTTCTGGAGAACCATTCTGGAAATCCATGTGTTGTTAAGGAATGACCGGTGGTTGATGTCACCACCACTACTTTTGTTTTACCTTTTGCAGTAATCTGGTTGCTTGCATCCTTGATGTCTCGACTAGGCTCTTGATATTGTGTTGTTGTAGAAGCGAGGAGTGCTGGGTATCATCTTGATACTATTACATTTTCGTTTATGAAAAACAAGCAAACTACCATCTCATAATAGGACAAAGGACAAATTTGATCTCTATTTTTCTCCTCTTGGTGTATTCTCCAAAGGGTCTCCCAAGGCCCCTCCGCTCAAATCTGGAGACGAAAGGTCAAGACATCCTCCCCTATACAAGTTCTACTAGTTTTAATTCTTATTTTTGTAGTTTAATTAGGATGGGGATCCCCTTTATAGACCTTGATCTTATGCTTGATGTCCAAGCTGATGCGTTCGTGGTGGTTTAGGTTGCTAGAAATATGTTTCTCAAGTTGATGTTTGCCAACAATTAGTGAGACAATTTTTTGGTTCACCAGCTCTACTCTGGTGAACTCAGAAAGCTAAAAATGTTGTTGGCTCACTTTTCTGGCCATTACAAAGAGAAGAGGTGCTAAACTTGAGGCGTATATCTAACATGTTCGGGTGCAAGTTGTAATAGGGACTAGTGACTAAGCATCTAGGCAAAGCTTGAGTTGCTATGAGTCGATAACAAACATCTTCCAGTGTAAATCAATAGTCGTAAAAGAGTAATTCGGCTAAGATGGACAAGGCACCTCCATAGATTCCTCCCCACCGCATCATTATCTCAGTTTGTGGAATTATGGGAACTTATGGGTCATATCCAACTAGATCATGATAGGAAAGATTCAGTAAAATGGTGAAGGACAAAGGATGGGGTTTTCACGGTTGTGTTAGCATATGAAATTCAGTTTGAAGGAGCCCCTCGGTTGGGTACCAATAAGCCGATCTGGAAGTCAAATACGACTACGCGACTCTGCGATGCTAGATATTCTCTTGGCTCTCCGTGCTAAGAAAGTGTCTGACGACTGATAATTTACAAGAGAGGAACTGGCCGTGCAACCCTATTTTCTCACTTTGTAGAGTTCAATTTGGCAGCTCAAAAGGGTTGATTTTCAACCGCTCAAAGATAAGATGGGAGGAAAGCTTGTCACATGGGATGAGAAAAAGTCAATATAGCTGACCGCGGGGCTCTTATCAAATCCGTGGTCACCTCGCAAGCCATCTTCCACCTAACTCCCCTCCCAATCCCACCGGGTTGCATCGCAAGCATGGATAAGATTGAGCAAGCTTTCCTATGGGCCGGTACTAGAGAGGTCACCGGGGGGAAATGCAAGTTTAATTGGGAGAGTGTTTGTAGGCCTACTCAACTTGGCAGTCTTGACATCCTTCACCTAGAAAATTTTGCTTGTGCTCTTTGTCTCCGTTGGCCTTGGTATGAGTGGAAGGACCCCAAAAGACTTTGGGTCAGCATGGGAAACCCATGTGACTCCATGGATATGAGTCTCTTCTATTCTTGTACTACCATCACGATTGGCAATGTGAAGATTTTGTTGTTTTGGGACTCTCCATGGCTTAATGGACGGAAGCCCAAGGATATCTCTCCCCTTGTTTTTGAGGCCTCCACTAGGAAGAATTGGAATGTCAAGCAAGCAATCTTCAAAAATGCTTGGATCTCAAAAATTAAAATGAACATCAACTTGACAATCCCTCATATCCATGTTCGTTTGACTTTGGGTGGAGATTAGCAATGCACAACTAAGGGAAGATGTTGATGATTCTATTATTTGGAACCTCACGACAAGTGGAGAATACACAACTACCTCGGCATACAAAGCCCAATTCTTCGGTTACACGCACATACCTAAATAAGACTGTTTGGAAGCCTTGGGCACCACCTAAGATCAATTTTTTTTTGCTTCGTTGGCTATTCAAAATAGGATTTGGACGTCGGACCGTCTTGAGAAGAGAGGGTGGACAAATTGCAGCCTTTGTCCCCTTTGCAAGCAAACTCAAGAGACGGCAATACACCTTTTATTCTAATGCCGCTTCTCTAAGAGACTTTGGGGTATGCTAAAAGATTGGCTTGGCCTTGCTTTCTTAGCCCCCTCCAATTGGTCATCGGATGTTTCTATTGCCTCTTGGTGGACAAGCATGTCGAGCATGAGCAGCCCAAACTAGAAGGCGATGACGATCCTTACCATGCTAACTTCTTGAACAATATGGAATGAGAGAAACACGAGGGTTTTCCGAAACAAATCTGCTCCTACCACCATCCTTCTAAGTAACATCAAGAGCGAGGCAAGACTTTGGGTAACCACGGGAGCAAAGCATTTGGGAGTTGTAATTTTGGGAGAGTAATCCCTTTTGCGTGACTTTTTTTACTTTTGTTGTTATGTCATAACTATCTCCTTATTTAATGCAAGAGGCAAATATTTTACCTCCCTTTAAAACTATGTAGAGTTGAACCTGAAACAACTGTTCATCTACTCGCTAATTTCTCTTCCACAAATTCTACTATCATTTGCCGAACACACTGACCGCAGGGCAATGTGTCATCGCTGGCTGATTGGTGGCTCACAACTGCAACTCAAGTCCCACTACAGGACGCCCGCGCTACGCCGAGGGCAAAAAACCGTCGGCATAGGCCAAAATGCCCTCGGCGTATGGTATGCCGACGACTGCCCTCGGCGTAGCCTCCTCGGTAAAGGGCTCCTTCGACGGAGCACACACAAGCCGTCGGCGTACGCTACGCCAACAGCTTTGTCCTCGGCGTAGCGGCCGTCGACAGGTTGCAATAATATTTTTTTAAAAAAAATATTTTTTCTCAATTTTTTTAATCTTTAAACTGTTTGACTCGTTAATCTCTCACTTTGAACATTTTAACACTAACTACACTTAATATTTGATTAAATTGCGGTCTTGGTCAAACTTCCCGGCCGGTCACCCATCCTAATACTACTTTAGCTTCAGCACGCTTAACTTACTCGTTCCTTCAGGATCTGTTTCCGCAAAATAATTCATACATTATTGTCAATACTATGATATCAATCTATTAACTCTTATATATCATGTCACATGTTTGTATTTTTTGAAATTACAAAAAATTATTTAAGTAAACATTAATGAATAAGTAAAAATATTATTGAATTCAAATAAAAATATAATAATTTTACTTTTTTGTATTTTTCTATTTAATATGAAATAATTAATATCTTTAAATCCGTAAATTGGAATTCGACAAATAATATGTCTAAATTGATCAGAAAAATGAGAGGAATCCAAATATGATATCCATATCAACTAATCACAAACCCTCTATTTTTAAATTAGCTATTTGGTGGTTGCTTCAGAAAATCCCCTTTTTGCGCTCGGAAAATGAAAAATGGCTTTTGTGTGTGATGAAAAGGAAAACTTGCATTAGATCTTTGATAAAATAGCATATTGTGAAGCTAAAATTGTTTTTTTTAAACATGAGCATCAAATCATGTACATGTAGTTTATATCCGACCCACTTTCTATCGATTCAGCTGGAATTTATCTTTCTACTAGAGGTGGACAGAAAGGTTTAGGATCCCCCTATTGGGACATTGTCCATATATGGTGGTCTAATATTTTTGTAAAATGTGGTGGTACCATTTTGAATTAGCTATTTGATGGTTGCTTCACAAAATTGTCCGTTTTTTGTGCTCGAGAAATAAAAAATAACTTTTTGGTGCGACAAAAAGGAAAACTTCCTCCTACAACATTGTTCGCCATCCCATGATGCATATGTATGCACAATATGTGCACATTATCACAAACTATGCCTTGATTCTAGCCATAACATTGGTCATTTGACCCGAAAGCCAAGAAACCTCGAATGAGATAAGTCATTTTGTGAAGGTTTTTCAGACATAATCAATATACTAAGTTTGATATTTTTCCTTCTAACTATGTCACATAATATAATACGACGCGAAGGTTTCGCATTGTTTCGATCGTTTTTGAATTTTTTATGCACTTTTAAACTATATATAATGTTTTATGTTTCACTTAATTTTTATTTACAAATGTGTAATATTTGAGTGTAGATAGATAGCACTTATTTTTCTGCAAATTTTGATATATTATTTGTATTTTTACGAATTAGAATGATTTAGTTATGTTTTTTCAAAGTTTAATGAGGTAAAATAAAAAAATAGTTACGCCGAGGGAAGCCGTCGGCGAATGCTACGCGAGGACAGCCGTCGGCGTAGTATAGGATATGCCAAGGGCAATTCTACACCGACGGCTGCTTGGCGGGGCTGGCCTGGACAATGGCTAAGCCGACGGCCCCGACGTTTGGCCGTCAGCATAGCTTTCTATTCCTATAGTGTCCGGGCTCACCATCGCAGAAGATGGAGTTCCATTGTACTCTGGTTTGGAACATGGAAAGAAAGGAATGATAGGATTTTTCAGCGCCCGTGCATCGCTGCCGCCGGCAGTTCTGGCTCACTTCAAAGACACACTCACACACTGGAACAAGGACGGATGAACCAGATCAACGCTGCTACTCATAGGAAGACCACGTGAACTTGACTTAGTCTCTTGCAAGCTGCTGGCTTTCTGCCATCCGAAACGGTTGGCCTCATGTTGCAACATCGTGTTTAGCTGCTTTTCCTTTGTTTTGTTTTGTTCCAGTTCAACTGTTCTTCGGATCCGCTCTGAACATGTAACTCTCTCCTTTAATCTTAATCGATGAAAAGCTGCACTGTTAGCATTTTCGTCGAAAAAAATTCGGCTGAGATTCTAGAATGGCATATTTTTCATATTTGACTTCGATAGACTGCTATAAACAAAAATAGAGGGAGTATATATCTAAAAGACTTGTCATGAAGCTGACATAATGGAGTATTCTCTAAACAAACATAAATGAGTATCTCAGCAACCATCGTGTCGAGTAAAGAATGCCATCCTCCTGCGTATATATGGTTATACTTCTCCGTCTTCACCTGAAACAGGGAGCCAGCTTGTTCATTTTTTGTGTCACAGATGCACTCATGCGCACACTCACATAGATGCTTTTATTCTATCACAACATTTTTATTTACAGCAATCCACATAAACATATGAGAGATGAAAGCAAAGCTAAAAATCTGTAAGTAATAGGAGGGGAATAAGAGACATTGGGAAGGAAGTAACAACTTGTCAGGTCATAGATGTAGCAAGGCGGTTAGTTGCGTCTTTTAGAACATTAGGGGCATGCTGTCCTTTTCATTCCATTGCATGGAAGGTAATGCCTGCTAGCCCATCATAGTACGGAACAAGATAGGATTAGGGTGGCCAACATGCGGGTGCACTATCATCTCCGGATGCATCTTGCGTTTCTCCAGCAGTCTGGCATGGCCACGTCACCAGGCTGTGGCTTGCACCAGTTGGTGGTCTCCCGGTACAAAGCGATCCCCGAACTGCCAACGAACACATGTTCCATATTGAACGGTCCATATCTCCAATAGACTACATAACGTGGCTTTGCATAACAGAGATCACACCACGGGATCCTAAAAATTACCCTGCCAACTTTACTTCTCCTTCGCAAACCAAGCTGCTAACGCGCGCATGTTCCGCCCATATAATTTCTGAATCTTTGAAGTTTCTCCAATGCTGACGTTGAAAGCAATTGCACGTTGTGAGTTCTCAATTAGCGCCACAGGGTAGCGGAGGTAAAGGTATCCAAAACCATTTTCTTAGAATCCTATGCCACCAAAAGCTGATAGATTCGAAGTTCATATCACCTGACAATGAAATTAGACATGTGATAATTTTGTTCAGAAATACTGCAGTCAGAAAATAGATGGATGAACTGTAATTTCCAGTTTACGGCAAAGAATAAGAATCGTCAATCTCTCTATGTTAATAAAGTTTGCCGCTATTAGAAAGATTTGACTGATTGCCTGATGGGTTATACATCAGACTAGATCATCTAAGTCTTTAGAAAGAGTAACAGTACACACAATATTCAGAAGTTTATGCCATCTATTCATGATGTGCTCTCTAACCCATCACGTAGAAGTGTTTAGCATTGTGTTTTTACCAATCACATAAGAACCACAAAATAGAGTAGCGCCAGACAAGAATGTCTAAATCAAAATATCCTTCTGCACTCTATTACACCTATCCACTGTTGTTGTCGTTAACGTTTCTTCCCTTTATCCTACTGCAATTAGCACATTCTAGACATCATAGTTTTTAGGTAAATACTAAC
This sequence comes from Avena insularis, assembly GCA_023614405.1. Classification (NCBI taxonomy): domain Eukaryota; kingdom Viridiplantae; phylum Streptophyta; class Magnoliopsida; order Poales; family Poaceae; genus Avena; species Avena insularis. The sequence continues at coordinate 62,994,538 of CM042697.1, forward strand.
TATCGGAGTTCGATGGGGAACATATGGCCGGACTGATCTGTTGCCGTCCATCTCGCTTCCACCGAACGGCCCACGCTGGCTTTGCTTCTGACGTTTTTTCCCTATTAATAATAGCTGCACAAGTCGTTGACCTGCATATTTCTGAAATTGCCGACCAGTTACGAATGGTCCACATAGCCGACCAGTTATGAAGGGAGTAGGATCATACACTAAATAGTCCCTCTCACATCTGCCGTGACTTCGTTGTGAGGAAACACGCCGACATCCACATTGTGATTTCTACCCATGGAAAGGGCCTCTTAGAATAATCCAGGTGGGAACTAAATCGTCCCGTGGGATAGGGTGAATCCCCTGCTGTCACAACGATTCCCACAGGGAACAATCCCTGCCGCACCAAATTTTATTTTGGTAGTGCTAGGGTGACAGAGAGCGGTGATATTCAGCTCAAAATTCAGAGAATGAATCCAAACATGTTACAGTACATAATATTTTCTTTTTCATCTTTCTATGTGAAGCTGAACTACCCAATATATGTACAGATCTGAGAAAAGTACACTTGATGTCAAATTCATGTGCATGACGACTATGAGACGGGAGATAGGTGCTTCACAACGATGTTCCTGGCAAGTGTGGATGACATCACATGGTGATTTTGTTTTCTTCCCGAGCAACTAGTCTCGAGTTGTTGGGTGGAAACCTTTGATCTAACATTCATTGTTTATACGTGAAAATGACGGATCTCTAGCCAAATACATTTTCAGATTTCTCCGTCATTTGCTTTAGACCGGACGACGACGGTGACGCTAGTGCACTATTATCTCCTAGAGGTGTCACTCTTGGAGCTACTTTGTGCAGTCCGGGTGTTGTTGTTTTTTGTGTTTTTTCTATATACAACTTTTATGTCTCGAGTAGCTCTTAACATTGTGTTGTTGTAGAAGCGAGATATAATTTGTATGAGCTTGATATTAATGTATTCTATTTATCAAAAAATAATCACAAGGCGCAAAATCTAAGAAGAATATTTGAAGTCTATATTTCTTGAAGTTTGGTAATCCCGCGGACATGGTATCTACCCGGATACGGCCCAATCACATGCACGGACTCGAGTGGACATCGCTACTATGCAAAACTAAACCACGCTCCTAAAGACCTCTTCATCCACTTTGAAGCTTAAAAAGGCCAGCCATGTATCACACACACTATAGACCCTCATATCGAAATTGTTGAGTCGCCAAGTCTGCCATCATAGACGCCTTTGTGCCTAGCATACCAATACCTGCACCAAAGGGAGTCTCTAATCCATCTTTCCAAGTCGTCCCTGTAATGGACCCACCTTGATCAAAATTGCGGATAATGCTTACATTGACACAAATACGATATTGTATATGTTAATGTAAAATCTACTAAGGCCTTGAATTATTTCGATTTGTATGAGTGTATGTGCGTTTTCTCATTGTAATCGTTTTTAGACTATTATCTTCCTTGTAATCTAAATATATACTAGCCAACTAAGCCTTTTGTTTCAGAGTCCGTCAACGCAACATTGAGTATGATTTTTTGTTGGTCTCTCGCTTCTCGATAGCTGTCCAGATTACCATTATGCAGACTAACCATAGTCACACAAAGAAAAAACTCATAGTAAAATAGAATCTCCCGAGCAAGATTATATGTGCAAAAGTTAATGTGCGGAGTAAATTTAAAATGAATACCACAACAACCATCCTCTTTGTTGAGTAATTGATAATTTCCTCACATATATATGTCTGTAGACTCTGTGCTCAGCTGCAAGTGCTATATCCCCGGCATATTTTGTCCTTACATCACTACCCCTTTGTGAAATATGGGCGAAAACCCACCCCAGTAGATGTTAGATGGGAAGAAAACTGGAAAATATGCACGAGTACCAGGGAATAGGAGACGTTGGGATGGAAGCAACTATCCATCGTAAAATCTAGAGGGCTTCATTCAATACTTCTTCTCCAGAATGGTCAGATCTTCTTTCTCGATCTTGTTGCTCTGCCTAAAGAAGTGCAACCGACGTCCTCTTCCTAGGCTGTGGGAGATGTCCCATTTTCATCAGTCCTACCGACATCCGTCCTCCACCTGAGTGAACTTCCAAACTACTTTAAACTTGAGACAAAAAACTGGCCAATTCAGCATGCCGTTTAAGTTGCTCTAAACCACGGTGGGTCCTTTAATTTGTAACATGCTACTAGACCTCTCTATTGTTCAAATACATCCAATATACTTGGTATACATTCAAAGGATATATTTCAGTTATTTGAGCGATGTTATTACTTAAAATGTAGGATTCATTACTATGTTTTTGTACTACTCCGTTCGATCCATAACAAGTGTCAGGAGTTTAGTTTATTTCTGTCCAAATTTGAACAAAAACCCCGACACTTATTATAGATCGGAGGTAGTAATTGGAGCAGATGTTGAAACCACCAAAACAATACCTCGAATGATGAAAGAAAATACAAAAGGTGATGAAACCATGAGAAAGAGCCAAGATGCAACATGTGTCCTATTCTGGTTTCCTTTATGTAGGGAAGCCTGAATTATTGTGTGAAGTAAACAAAAATGAGATAATGGCGACATTGGTGTTATGTTATGTTCTCTTTGGATAGACGGGTATTATCCAAAAACAACGTAGATTCTTCCGGGAAGACCAAATTCTTCCACACAACGAACTAACATGCAATAAAAATTCCTAGTACAAGATATACTTTTTTTCTGAAATGAGAACATAGTACCGACCTCTATATCGGTTGATGCATGTACAAAATAAAGAGATCTAAATGTTATTTCTAGCGAACTCTGAAGAGAACACAGCAACATCTACGGAACAGTCCCACTAGTGCACACTGTGGCCTCTAACACCGGTTCGTAGGGGCCTCTAACACCGGTTACAGAACCGCTGTTGCGGGTTCGGTGTTAGAGGCCCCCCTTTAACACCGGTTCTTATACGAACCGCTGTTAAAGGGTGGCGCACGGGGGGATCCGCAGAGCTCAGGCCACCCCCTTTTAACACCGGTTTGTAATAGGAAAATGGCCTAAATCTCTGCCGCGGCAGAGTTCTACCGTCGCCCCGTTTTGGACGGATTTCTGTGACGCGGCGAGGACGGAGGGGGAGGGGGATCGATCGGGAGAGGTATACACATACATCATCAGTACATACATACATCAATAATTAAGCAACTATTATTATGCACAAACATCGTCATTGTGGTATTCTCCGTACATGTTCAAGCATCAAGTACAAGACAAACACGTTCAAACATATATACAATATAACATCTCCGTACACGTTTATTTTGAATATCTAAAGAGTTTTCCGCCAGGCGTGACGACCTCATCAAGTATGAACCCCGCCAATTCCTCTTGAATGGCTCGTACACGGTCAAATGGTAGGAGTTTGTCCCGCATCCGTTCGATCTAAATATATATGAAGAATGGGGTTAATATATATATATATATAAATGAAACTCAACACAACTGATGGTAATAAAATAATATTGTGTACTTCGTTTACGTACTCTAAATTGTTCTAGTGCGGCTTGGCCCGTCGCACATATCGTGTTGCAAATGAACTCGTAAACGTAGTATCCACATAAGTTGTTGCCGGCTCTCTACTGCGCGCACTTTACGAGAATAGAGAGTTCAATCAAAATAATAATCAATAAAGCATGATATAATGGAATTGAAAGCAGAATCAAAGAGATACGCAGACCTAGCTGGCTAGTATTACTTACATTTTGATCTACAAATTTTAGTTCTTCTGACCATTCACCCATGGCCCTACGCGTGAACCTTTTCCAAACCCTGTCCAGCAAAGAAAATGGAAAAAATGAGTAATTAATTACTTGTTGTCACGAAAGTTGCCGATCTAGTGCGATAATATGATTGAAATTACCTCTGAAGCATCGCTTTAAAGTCTGCCCATAGCTCTTTGTCTTTTCGTGTCGAGTCCATGACAAGGACTTTTCCTACGTCAAGTTGAATGACTAGCAGAATAAAGTGAAACCTGCGCACGCATAACTCATCATCAGTTACACTTAACATCGAGTAAGCCAAAACAGAATGTGTACAAGAGAGGGTAACACTCACGAGAAGTTGTAAGGAAATAGTATTTCTCTTTTGGTTTGTTGTCTCAGTAAAGACCTTAGCAAGGAATCTTCTGTTTGCCTGGGTTTGTGTTTTACCACATGTTCATAAACTCTATTTGGGTCAAAGAACCCAATATCAAAAGGCCCTCCTTCCATGCATTCTATAACCTTTTTCCTGCATAATAGTATATACATATATGGTGAGCATATATATACATGCAATTAATGAATTGAATGAGCTCAGATAGAAATTATAGAAATAGTATATACACACAATAAAGGCTGATGGCAGCTTTGTCGAGTTCCTTCTGATTGAATAAAAAATGCAAGTCTTGAATGTTGAAGGTGATCTCGTCGTCTCCGCACAAGAAAATCCGATCTCTTATATGCGTTGTGATCCATTCTTCCTTTGTCGTCTTGCAGAAATTAAGGTATCACTTATGCAATCTTCGCATCTTTGTTGGTAGATTCTTGAGCTCCTCTTTCTTGACGAGATTCTTCCCGTACTTCCATGGCTGTATGGGGTTGACATCGCCTTTGGGCAATTGGTCTCCCATGATTTTTAAGTATGCAATGTAAGTCATCACCATCTCATTGGCCTTTCTTTGTAGCTCTTGCTCATAATCATTTACAGGAGGAGCTATCCATGTATCGAACACTTGGAGCGGGGCGCACGATTGGTTTTCCTGCTCTCCGAGCTGGGGAACTGTTTTCCGGGGTTCATGAATACTACTTTCATACTCCCTCCGCCTTGCATCCCCCTTTATAATCTAGCGCTCGTAGTCCGGCACAAGTGGGGGTTCAGGTTGTAGGGTTTCGTAGCATGGAAAACAAAAAAATTCTACCGCATACAAACAAACAAGCCAAGATCTATCTACTTGATTGTAGCAACGAGTCGATGGAATAACTCACCCTCGAAGATTCCAAAGTGTTTAACGAGAGCGGATTCTCGTGGGTGATGTAGTCGTACTCTTTCCGATCTCAAGATCGCGTAGACGATCCTTCCGGCGCTGCGTTCGCAGCGCTTCATGATCGGTCACACGTTCGGTACTGACGAAGACCTTCCTCTCCCTTGTTCCAAAGTGGCGGAGGTTGTAGCACTCTCCTCGCGATTCCAAGACAACGGCGTGGTAGGGAGTAGAGGGAGATCTCATGAGGCTCACTTAAGCCGAGCAGTATGGTGGACTATGAGAGAGAGCCTCGGCGATCTAGGGTTTAGACGCACCAAGGAGGGGGCAAGGCCGGCGGCTAGGGTTTGCCCTAGGCGGCGGCGAGTTTCCCTAGGCGGCGGCTATGGTGGGCGGCGGCTAGGGTTAGGGTTTAGAGGGCGTGGTGTTGTGTCCTTGGAGGGGCAGCCCTACCCCTCCTTATATAGGTGGAGGGGGCGCGCCAAGGGAGGGGAGTCCCTCCCCAACTCGGTCTCCAAGTGGTCCGGCGGTGGAGGGAGGGAACTCCTCCCCAAGTAGGTTTCCTACTTCCCCTCCACCTCACAAAATAGCCATTTGACTTTTCAAATTGGCGTTTGACTTTTCAAACTAGGATTTGATTAAATCCTTTATTTTGTTCAGCGATGACACCTAGTACATGATGCAATCATTCCAACTTGTTATGACACATTCATGTACCCTTCCCCTCCTGAGTGCCGGACATTCTGGAACCTTCTAGAACATTCCCGATGAAAACACCGGAACCATTCTCCAACCCCGAAACAGGACTTTCCTTATATGAATCTTATTCTCCGGACCATTCCGGATCTCTTCGTGATATCCCGGATCCCATCCGAGACTCCGAACAACATTCAGTCTCTTACTCATCATTCCATAACTACTCAAACAACGTCGAATCCTTAAGTGTGTCTCCCTACGGTTCGTGAATTATGCGGACATGATCGAGACACTTCTCCGAACAATAACCAATAGAGGAATCTGTAAATTCATATGGCTCCCACATATTTCTACGATTACTTTGCGATCGAATGAACCACTTACATACGATACCAATTTCCCTTTGTCTCACGATAGTTTACTTATCCGAGGTTATGATCGTCGGTATCTCTGCATACCTAGTTCAACCTCGTTACCGATAAGTACTCTTTTCTCGTTCCCGTGATATGTGATCCCTTGTGAGCCAGTCACATGCTTGCAAGCTAATTGGATGACATTTCACCGAGAGGGCCCAGAGTATATCTATCCGTCATATGGATGGACAAATCCCACTCTTGATCCATGTGTCTCAACCAACACTTTCCGAACACTCAATGCCACCTTTATAGCCACCCAGTTACGGTGTGGTGTTTGATGTCATCAAAGCATCCTTCCGGTGAAGGTGATATGCATGATCTCATGGTCGAAGGAATTAGGTTACTATGTTTCAGAAAGCATATAGCAATTGAACTATTAAAATGACTTGATCTTTATGCTACGCTTATCTATAGGAGTATGTCCACCATATCATTCTCCTAACGATATGATCTTGTTGTTAATAACATCTCAATGTTCATGATAGGGAAACCACAATCATTTATTAACCAACAAGCTAGTATTATAAAGAGGCTTTACCAGGGACTCTATTTTAGTTTACAAATCACACAAGTATTAATGTTTCCTTGTTAATACTATTATAGCATGAATGTAAACATTTATCATAAACACAAAGATATAATAATAATCATATTTATTATTGCCTCTAGGGCATATCTCCAACAGTCTCCCACTTGCACTAGAGTCATCTAATCTAGATTACATGGTAATATACCGAACACCCATGGCAGTTTGGTGTTGGTCATGTTTTGCCCTCGGGAGAGGTTTAGTCAACGGATCCGCCACATTCAGATCTGTGTCTACTTTGCAAATCTTTATGTCCCCATCTTGGACATGTTCTCGAATAGCGTGAAAACGTAGCTTGATGTGCTTCAGCTTCTTGCGTGACCTTGGTTCTTGCGCATTGGCTATGGCGCCCATGTTATCACAGTAGATAGACATTGGGTCTAGCGCACTTGGAACCACACCCAGCTCTGTAATGAACTCTTTCATCCATATCGCTTCTTGTGAAGCCTCCGAAGCAGCCATGTATTCTGATGCAGTTGAAGATCTCGCCACAACGCTTTGCTTTGCACTCCTCCAGATAACTGCTGCACCATTCAAAGTAAATACGTATCCATATTGTGATTTAGAATCATTCGGATCGGTGTTCCAACTAGCATCGGTGTAACCATTAACAACGAGCTGTTCATCACCTCCATAAGAAAGAACCATATCCTTAGTTCTTCTCAAGTACTTAAGGATGTTTTTGACCGCTGTCCAATGATCCACTCCTGGATCACTTTGATATCTGCTAGTTAAACTAACAGCATATGCAATATCGGGTCTAGTACATAGCATGGCATACATCAGAGATCCTATGGCTGAGGCATAGGGAGTTTTACTCATCCTTTCTCTATCTTCTGCCGTTGTCGGACTTTGAGTTTTACTCAAGGTCGATATAGCAACATGGGCAAGAACCCTTTCTTGCTATCTTCCATTCCAAACCTCTTTAGAACTTTGTCCAAATATGTACTTTGAGACAATGATATTAGGTGTCTCGATCTATCTCTATAAATCTTTATGCCTAATATGTAAGCTGCTTCGCCAAGATCCTTCATTGAAAAACTATTATTCAAATATTCCTTGACACTATTAAGAATGTCTACATCATTCCCAATCAACAATATGTCATCTACATATAGTATTAAGAATGCTACAAAGCTCCCACTCACTTTCTTGTAAATACAAGCTTCTCCATAAGTTTGTATAAAACCAAAACTTTTGATTACCTTATCAAAACGTTGATCCCAACTTCGGGATGCTTGCTTCAATCCATAGATGGACCGTTGAAGTTTGCATACCTTGTTAGCATCTTTAGGATCGACAAAACCTTTGGATTGCATCATATACAACTCTTCATCAATGTATCCATTGAGGAACGCTGTTTTGACATCCATCTGCCATATCTCATAATCATAATATGCAGCGATTGCTAACATAATCCTCACAGACTTTAGCTTCGCTACCGGTGAGAAAGTCTCATCGTAGTCAACTCCTTGAATTTGTCGAAACCCTTTTGCGACAAGTCGAGCTTTATAGACAGTAACATTACCATCAGCATCTGTTTTCTTCTTGAAAATCCATTTGTTCTCGATAGCCTTCCGGCCATCCGGTAAGTCCACCAAAGTCCATACTTGGTTTTCGTACATGGATCCAATCTCGGATTTCATGGCTTCTTGCCATTTATTGGAATCTGGGCTCATCATCGCTTCCTCATATGTCGCAGGGTCATCAGTGTTGTCCACCAACATGACACTCATAACGGGATCATACCAATCAGGAGTGGTACGAGTTCTCTTCGACCTGCGAGGCTCCGTAGTAACTACAACCGAAGTTTCATGATCATCATCATTAGCTTCCTCTCTTATTTGTGCAGGCACCACAGGAACTTCTTCTGGTGCTGCGCTACTCGCAATTTCGAGAGAAGGTTCGACAACCTCGTCGAGTTCTACTTTCCTTCTAGTCACTTCTTTCGAGAGAAATTCTTTCTCTATAAAGGATCCATTCTTGGCAACGAAGATTTTGCCTTCGGATCTATGATAGAAGGTATACCCAATAGTTTCCTTCGGGTATCCTATGAAGACGCATTTTTCCGCTTTGGGTTCAAGTTTGTCCAGCTGTAACTTCTTTACATAGGCTTCGCAACCCCAAACTTTAAGGAACGACAATTTAGGTTTCTTCCCAAACCATAATTCATACGGTGTCGTTTCAACGAATTTAGATGGTGTCCTATTTAAAGTGAATGCGGCTATTTCTAATGCATAACCCCAAAATGATAGCGGTAAATCTATAAGTGACATCATAGAACGAACCATATCTAAGAGAGTTCGATTACGATGTTCGGACACACCATTACGCTGTGGTGTTCCCGGCGGTGTCAATTGTGAAAGTATTCCACATTTCTTCAAATGCTCGCCAAACTCGTAACTTAGATATTCACCTCCATGATCAGAACGTAGAAATTTAATCTTCTTGTTACGTTGATTCTCCACCTCACTTTGAAATTCCTTAAACTTCTCGAAAGTTTCGGACTTATGTTTCATGAAATAGATATACCCATATCTACTCAAGTCATCCGTGAAGGTAAGAACATAACGATAACCACCGCGCGATGCTACACTCATTGGACCACACACATCGGTATGTATGATTTCCAATAAGTCCGTAGCTCGCTCCATCATACCAGAAAATGGAGTCTTAGTCATTTTACCCATCAGACATGGTTCGCATCTTTCAAGTGATTCGAAATCAAGTGATTCAAGAAGTCCATCGGAATGGAGTTTCTTCATACGCTTCACTCCAATGTGACCAAGACGACAGTGCCACATATAGGTCGAGTTATCGCTCGATTTCAAACGTTTAGCTTCAATGTTATTAATATGTGTATTTCCACTATCGAGATTCAATAAGAATAGACCATCTATCAAAGGTGCATGTGCATAAAACATATTACTCATATAAATCGAACAACCATTATTCTCGGACTTAAACAAGTAACCGTCTCACAATAAACAAGATCCCGATATGATGTTCATGCTTAACGCAGGCACTAAATAACAATTATTTAAGTATAAAACTAATCCCGATGGTAGATGAAGAGGTAGCGTGCCGACCGCGATCACATCAACCTTTGATCCGTTTCCCACGCGCATCGTCACCTCGTTCTTCGCTAGCTTCCGTTTATTCTACAACTCCTGTTTCGAGTTACAAATATGAGCAACCGAACCAGTATCAAATACCTGTGCACTACTACGAGTACTAGTGAGATACACATCAATAACATGTATATCGGATATACCTTTCTTCTTGATGTTGCCGTTCTTCAAATCCGCCAAGTACTTTGGGCAATTCCGCTTCGGACCTTCTCCCTTGCGGTAAAAGCACTCGATGTGGATTAGGTCCAGCCTTGGTCTTCTTCGTCGGCGCGATAACTTTCTTACCACCCTTCTTGAAGTGTCCCTTTTGCTTATACTTGCCTTTCTTGAATTTGGTGGTCTTATTGACCATCAACACTTGGTGCTCTTTCTTGATCTCCACTTCTGTAGATTTTAACATGGCGAAGAGTTCTGGCAACTACTTGTTCATGTTTTGCATATTGTAGTTCATCACAAAGTTCTTGTAACTTGGTGGTAGTGATTGGAGGACATGATAAATCCCCAAAGCATTAGGAATCACTATACCCAAGCTTTGAAGTTTGTTTGCGTGCCCAGACATCTTAAGCACATGCTCACTGACGGAGCTGCCCTCTTCCATCTTGCAGTTAAAGAACTTTTTAGAAGCCTCATAGCTCTCGATTGCCGCGTGAGTCTCAAAGATCACTTTGAGATCACGGACAATATCATGTGGGTCTGAATTCTCAAACCTTTTCTGAAGCTCCGATTCTAAACCATACAAGATAGCACACTGAACTGTGGAGTACTGAGTCTTCCGAGCAAGGTAAACATTCTTTACTTCATCGGTAGCGATGTAGGTGGGTCACCCAGCGGTGCATCCAGCACATAGGTCAAATTACCAGTTGTGAGGACAATCCTCAAATTGCGGAACCAATCCGCGAAGTTGCTTCCATTGTTTTTAAACTTTTCTTTCTCTAGGAACGCATTAAAATTGATGGTAGGGACCGCCATTGATCTACAACATATTTGCAATAGTTTAGACTAAGTTTATGACAAATTGAGTTCTTATTAATAGTTAAATTAATCTAGGTGAACTCCCACTCAAAACAATATCCCTCACATTATTTTAGTGATTACACGAACCAAATCCACCACACCAACACCGATCATCACGAGAGTTGATGCAGCTTCAATGGCGAACAATCAACATGTTCATCATATCTACTATATGATTCATGCTTTACCTTTCGGTGATCCGTGTTCCGAGACCATGTCTGTACATGCTAGGCTCGTCAAGATCAAACCTTAGCTTCCGCATGAGCAAATCTGGCTTGCTCATGTTGTATACACTTGCGGAATCTAACACACCCGATCATCACGTGGTGCTTCGAAACAACAAGCTTTAGCAACGGTGCTTACTAAGGATGAACACTTTAGAACTTGAAATTCATGTGCATGAGGGATCATCTTATAATGCCACCATCGTTAACTAAGCAATACAAGATGCATAAAGGATTAACATCACATGCAATTCATAATATGTGATATGATATGGCATTTCTTCTTTGTGCTTCCGATCTCCATCTTCAAGCACGAACATGATCTCCATCATCACCGGCATTGCATCAAGGTCAATGACGCTGCTCCATGGTTGTCGTCTACCGGCTTCAACTATTACAACTACTTTGAATAGACACGCGGGTCTTAACAGAATTTAAAGACAACCATATGGCTCCTGCCGGTTGCCAACTTACAATAAGGAACATTGCATACATCAAATATAATCACAATCATGGCCATATCACATCACAGCACACCCCTGCAAAATAAAGTTAGACGCCTCTACTTTCTTTGCATGTTTTACGTGGTTTGGGGCTTTCAATAAGTGTCGTTCTAACTTACGAACAAGAACCACAACATTGATACTAGTATTGTCAATCACCCGTTGTAAATTGAATCTTAACTATTGTAACATCCCAAAAATACTAAGCTTGGATCATCAAATTCTAATCATCAAAATTAGCGTTAACAAAAACTTTTCTAAATGAAATCATGAATGCATGCATATGTGTATGCATGGATTTTGAAATCCTTTAAAACCACCTTGTTTGTTTGTTTCATTGCTTGTAAAATGTTTCTTAGGTTAAATAAACATCATCTAAAACATTTCCCACACTTTTCCTAAAGACAAGTAAATCAAAACACATATATGAAATGAATGGTCATTTTCACCAATTTAACTCCCATGCCTACTTTGGCTGTCTCAAACTTTCAGAACCTAACAGAAACTTTTCTGGATCTTTGCACCCCTTGAATGTACTCATAACAAAGTATCAAGGCCCACTTTGTGATCATCCAGAAACTTTCAAATGCATAGTTTAAATGACAATTCAAAATTGAATCTTTATCATATGGGAAGATCCCACTTTTTCAAAAACCACTCAAACAAGCTCAACTTTCAAAACCCAAGCATCTGCAGACTCACCAGCACCAATCTAGCAAACCCACCAAAAATCTTTTCAAAATTCAAAACTTGATTTCATGCGGCCATTTCATCAAACAGGTTGCAGACACAAATCAAACAAACATCAAACACTATAGTGTGCAGTAAAATTGGCCTAACTTGTTCCCTAGTTAGCTCACACACAGCTCAGTAGATCATCTAGGAAGTTTAACTAAGCACTAGCACCCCTGTGAGCTTGCCATTGCCATCAATGGTGAACAATGAGCACCCCTTGTCACCCCATTGTGGACAGCAGGCTAGAGGAAGAACTAGCCTTGCCAACCTTGTCTGAGGGCAGCCACCGTCCACCGCCACTACCTGTCCCAGCATGAAGCGTTGCAAGACCTGGACCACGCGAAGCCGCGCCAGACCGCCAGAGACCATGCCGAGCATGCGAGAGCACGACCGGCAAAGCCCACGTATCACGCCCTCGCGCCGCGTGCATACACAATCCCCACCAACCCAGAGACCGCCAGACATCCCGTTTGCCGCCTGCGTCGCGACACCGCCCGCCGTCGAAGACGCCGCCTCTGCCACGCAGAGCATCGCCCGTTCCAAACCAAACCACACCGCCCCATGCCTCGAGACCATGTCGTTGAGCATCGCCAGGAGACATCGCACCGTCCCCTACTCTTGCCCATGCCATTAGCCGCATGTAACATCGCCCCCGACGAGTTCACTGCAGGCGCCTGACGGTCCCTCGCCGACTATAAATAGAGGCCACCCGACGATTTCTTCACACCATCTCACTCCCCTCTCCTCACTGATCGTGCCACACCGTTCTCAGAGCAAGGCAAGCACCACCCCACCGGAATTTCACCGGAGCCCGCCGCCTCTGGAGAAGAAGGGAGCCAGCGATTGGAGCCGCCCCAGGAGAAGCCGAGTAATTCGACTTCGTCGATTCGCCGCCCTCGCCGACCCTACTTGACACCGGTGAGCCCCAGAACCCTCATCGGCGCTTAGGTTTTGTTCTCGCCAGCGTTGTCTCGCGTCGACGATGACTCCCAGCCGTTAGATTAGAACTAGATCAAACGATCCACGTCGCCCCATACCGCTTCGCCCAGCCCCGTGTCACTGACGAGTGGGGACACCCACTTAAGCGACGGAGCAGCCGCTTAAATTCAAACACAAATTCAAACACACTTCTGTACCCAACTTCAAAAATCAAACCAGATCGATTCAGTGCACCAAATTGAATGAAACCAATTTTGTTGGAAAGGTCTGGAATGCTGAATCCAAGCCGTTGGATTCAAGTCATTTGGATCTATAGATCACCCATGGTAAAAATAACAAGGCAGAAGCTTTTCTGCATTCAAACATTTTTCAAATTTAAACCATAATAGATTTTGAGTTGATTCCATCTCTCAAAAATCACATTTAACCATACCTTTCAGAATATATAAAAATATATAGGTTTACTTGCAGAAATAATGTTCAGGTAATAAAAGAATGCTACATAAGCATTTCTAGCCACTTTAATTAATTAAAATAAAAGGGTAAAACCTTATTAAATTGTGACACCACTTTAAATCACATTCCCATGGACTACAATATGTGGTGATGACATGTGTCAACATGATCCCATGTTGGGTTTGGAGAATATTAAATCTTAAGTAGTTTTTCAATGAGTAGAAATTACTTTTCTAAAAATGAAAGGATTTAAATCAAGCCCTAAACCTTGTAATGTTAGGGATGATGCTAGATCATCCATAGGACCCTTGTGTGTGATGATTTCAAGTAGTTAAGTATTGTTTGGTGATTGTGTACCTCGTATTTATTCATAGACGCTAGTACCGACCAAGGATACGAGGAGGAAGGAGGATACTACGAAGAAGAAGCCGAGGAGAACTTCAACCACTGCTCTGCACAAGGCAAGCCTAATACTACTAGTGAATGTGCAAGCTAGTAACCTTGCAAGCTAACACTTGCAATTTAGCAAGCTTATACTGATATTGATGCAAGCTGATACTATACCTATGCAAGCTAACCCTTGCAAGATACCCTACTGATGCAACAAACCCATACTTGTTCTATGACTACTATATGCCTTAAGCATATGTGATCATACCCACTTGATAAACCAATCCTAGTTTTTTGTGCAAGCTTCTTACTCTATTTCTTTATCAAATCTTACTTAGAGTTTACTTAAGTGACTGGTAGATATTGGAAAGATGCTGAAGGTTGCATAAAGAGCATAAAATTTGGCCTAAGATAGAAACCTTGACATCAGCCTGAGACATGAGGTTATACTTAGTTGAAACTCCACTAGTTACCACCCCTCATTAGTACTACCCCACCTTAGATGCTAGTGCTAAGCATAAAACTTGATCAACTTTTAGATGGGAATACTTGGTGGAAAAATGGTTATGAAAACCTTGGAATGATGGATCATTCTATTGAAATGTTTTGGACATGTGTTTTCAAACACTTGAGAATTTTGGTGATAAAAATGTTGAGGCATGAGCCTTAGCCCTTTATAAAACTGATGGTTGTCTGGATGCGATAGCATTCCAATTTTATCGTACAACCACAATACCCGAATATTGGGTAGGGCTTGACTGGAAACTTATATTCCTTAGTATTAGTTCCCTCATGGCCAAGGTCTGAGCTGAGGCTACCTTGTGAAGATTGTCCACCTGTGCAGTACCCAAGATGACAGTTGGTCATGGTTGGGAGGCCAAACTCACAGGAGAGGTGCTTATACTAGGGCGTGTAATCGAAAGGTTAGGATTGATTATCCGCATACTAAGTATGGTGAATTCAGGATTTTTTCCTGACGGATGTATCGAATGTTGTGGTGAAAGTGTACAATCTCTGTAGAGTGTCAAACTATTCGAATAGCCGCATCCGCGGTTATGGACAGTTGGAGTGGCCATACTGTTCCCCCGTCAGACTTTTCAAAATGACCTGTGAAATGAACCAAGACTTTGACTTGACCACAACAGAGTTGTGATATGAAATACAAGTTCCCAGTTAGGAGTTATAAAATTGTGACTAGCTTTAGAACTTAGTAGAGATAAATCTGGCTTTTGCAAAACAACCCTAGAGCCTAGTGTCCTATTATCCAAAAAAACCCTTTACCTATTAGTATTATTTTGCGAGTACTTAAAGAGTACTCATGGCTTTGTCCCTGGCTATTCCCATGGCCATACTATGAAGAGGAGTACCTGGAAGATGGACCCCAGGAAGGTTACGACAACTAGGATCATCTCCCATCGTCAGCATTGCCTGTGACCTCAAGATGGAGTCGCCACGCCACCGTTATTATTACGTATTCCGCTGCTTGATGTTGTATTAAGAACTGGATCATGAGATCCCTATTTGTGTAAGAACTTATGTATCGTTTGTAATGGATAATGTACTATGGTATCCAATTCTGTTATGTCTCGCAAAAATGGTAATCCTAGGATTGCGATGTATGGCATAACAGGCATCTAGGATTGAAAAATCCGGGTGTTGACAAGTTGGTATCAGAGCCATCCTGACCATAGGAGACCCTAGTTAGACTAGACGTTTGAATAAAAAACTTAGTTTCAAAACCAAAGAAAACAAATATTTACAAAAACTTATTCTCATTATTATCTCTTTGATTTTTTTATAAAAATTCATGTTCCTCAAAAACTCTTGCAAAATACATAAAATTTTGACACACTTGATCACTCTGCTAATCTACTCATCCTCTATTTTTATAGATGGACGTGAAGTACAGCAAGTTTTACCAACTTGGGAATGGAGGAGACCTTATCTTTGAGAGGGATCTGGATCAGCTTTCGGAACTTCTGGAGCGTCCGCACCCCGAGTTCTTTGGAGCTCAGCTCAATGATCAAGGAGGAGAAGATCTGCAGTGGCTAATTGTTGCAAGTCTCCGAGGAAAGATTAAACCTCCCACTGCGGAGGGATTTCAGTTTACCTTGAGGGAAAACAACTGGCTCGATGGACTTGCCAGGGCCATGCAAGAAGCTCTTTCCCGTCTGTGTGGGCAGAGCATCAATCCGATCAAGGGTACTCGCTTTGAGTTTTGACCAAGGCGTGATGCAAATGGACAATCACTGGAAGCCCCATACCACCCCGAGCTGAAGACTCAATTGGACCACCTTAGCTTCATGATGTATGATCGTCAGCAGGAGTTGGACAACTGCCGCGACTATTGCAACCACAAGTCTGCCATCATCAAGACGAAGGATCAGACCATAGCCATGCTAGCAAAGGATCGCAAGTCTCGCCGCCATCAGCTCGACAAGAAGGAGCGCATTATTGCCCGTCTTCGCCACCGCATCTCATCTCTGGAAGAGACCATCCACGAGAGAGACATGCAGTTGGAGGAAAGGGAGAATGCCGGAGAGGATCTTCGTGGAGACCCTTACTCCTATCTCAGCGATGACGATGATTTTCTGGAGGATCAGGCCATGGACTTCTTCACTGATGAGGATGATTTCACCTTCATCGATGATGATGAAGATGATGAAGCCACAGACTCCGAGGAGTAGTAGCATTGAGCACTAGCGTAGTGAGTAGTAGTCGGTCCCACTGTATCGTAGATTCCAGAATGGTTCTTAAAACCATCTGTTTTTCTTTGTTTTGGTGTGTGTTGTACTGTGTGCTATGAATGAATGAATGAAAAAGCAAGTTGCTAGAAAAACCTGAGTCAAACTCTAAAAACTTTTCAAAGACCCAAAACCTTAGAAATTTCCCTCTTTTCTCATGATCTATATCAATCTTCAGATGCCATGTGGAGGAAGTGGTTCAGCCCCGGACCCGATGTTGCAGATCCTGCAAATGTTGACTTCTGACCGCGAAGCTGAAAGAGCGGAACGTCAAGCCAACCTAGCCACTCTGCAACAGATAGCCCAGCTAGCCCACAACAACCAAGGCCACGGAAATCAGGACAACCATGGATCTAAGCTCAAAAATTTCCAGGATACCAACCCACCCGTTTTCACCAAGTCAGATGAACCCCTAGATGCCGATGATTGGCTGCAAACCTTGGAAAACAACCTAGAAGTCGCCGGAGTGGAAGCCAACGAGAAAGTCCTGTTCGCCACCCATTATCTAGCCGGAGATGCCAGGGCATGGTGGAACAGTGTTCGTGCAATGATCGGAGGCCAGATGATGACCTGGGAGGAATTCAAGGTCAAGTTTAGCAGAAACCATGTGCCACCAGGTTTGATCAAGAGAATGAGAGACGAGTTCAGAGAGCTGAAGCAAGGAAGGATGACTGTAGTGGAATACCGTGACAAATTTTTGTCATTAGCTAGGTATGCCCCGGACAAGATAGACACCGAAGCCAAGAAGAAAGAAAGATTCCTGAATGGTCTGCATGACGAGATGCAGACGGTGTTAGTCAATATCCCTTTGCTGATATTGAAGCCCTTGTCGACTCTGCTATCCAGATGGAAGGAAAGATCAACCAAGCCAATGAGAACCGCAAGCGTCGCATGATGCACCAACCAGGAACCCATCAGACCCCAAAGTATTGCCCCAACCCATATCCAGGATTTCCCCAAGAACCAACAGACCCCCTATGACCCGTCCGACCTACCCCAACCATGGAAACCCTAGACCCGGAGGAAATCACAACAACCCCGGCAACTCTAGCAATTTCACCTGTGCCCCACCCAAGTTCAACACCAACAATGCTACCGCCAACACCAACACTGCCCCGAGGACTGGAAGCAATGTTGTGCCTGTCGCAGCCAAGGACAAGTCACAAGTGACCTGTTATGACTGTGGAAATAAAGGCCACTATTCCAATGAGTGCCCCAACAAGAAGAATGCTACCCCTAATGCCAATGCCCCAGCTCAGCAAAGAAGCCGTGTCCAGCCGGAGAAGATTTGCCCTGTGGAATTCACTCAACCGCAATGGCCGTCTTTTTCTCATGCATGTCAAGAAGCTCAGAAGCGCCAGACGCCGTGTTGGGTATGTTTTCCGTTAATTCAGTACTTGCAAGAGTGTTGTTTGACTCGTGCCTCGATTCATTTGTCACCAAGAATTTGCTCGCACTAGTAAAATTCAACCAACCAAACTGAAGCATGTTATGATTGTGCAAATTCCCGGATCAACCACCAAGGCTAGGCAAATTTGCAAAGCCGTCCCTATCCGAATCCATGGCATAGATTTTTATGCTAATCTAATAGTACTCGGAACTCAAGGTTTGGAAGTAGTACTAGGAATGGATTGGATGTCCAAACATAAGGGATTGATTGACTGTGCTAAGAAAGCCATCACCATGACCAGTACCACCGGAATATCAGTCGAGCATATATCTGAAACCTTACCTCGCTAATTCAAGTGTAACAAGAGTCTATCCCAACCTACCATTGACCAAGTCCGGATAGTCTGTGAATACCCCGATGTATTTCCAGATGTTTTGCCCGGTATGCCCCCAGATCGGGATATCGAGTTTATCATCGAACTAATCCCCGTAACAGGACCCATAGCCTAGAGACCCTATAGTATGAACCCGTCGGAACTAGCAGAACTGAAGAAGCAACTGGATTCCATGCTAGAAAATGGATTGATTCAACCAAGTGCGTCACCATGGAGATGACCTGTCTTATCTGTGGACAAGAAAGATGGAGGTAACCGTTTGTGCACGGATTATAGGAAGTTAAATGATGTCACCATCAAGACCAAGTACCCCTTGCCCAAGATAGAAGATTTGTTTGATCAGTTGACCGGTGCCCAAGTGTTTTCTAAGATTGATCTTAGAACTGGCTATCATCAACTCAAAATTCGTGCAGAGGATATTCCAAAGACTGCCTTTACCACTAGATATGGAATGTACGAGTATACAGTCATGTCTGTTGGATTAACCAATGCCCCCGCTTATTTCATGAACCTCATGAATAAGATTATTATGGACTTCCTGGATAAGTTTGTCGTTGTTTTCATCGATGACATTCTAATTTATTCCAAATCAGAAGAAGAACATGAGCTACACCTAAGGACCATTCTTGGAACCCTTAGAGAGCATCAGTTGTATGCAAAGTTTAGCAAATGTGAATTCTGGTTACAGGAGGTAGGATTCCTCGGTCACATTGTATCAGCCGGAGGAATTGCCGTTGACCCTGCCAAAGTGAAAGATGTAGAAGATTGGCAAGCCCCAACCACTCAAACCCAAGTTCGTGCTTTTCTCGGATTAGCGGGATATTACCGCAAATTCGTAGAAGGATTCTCGAGTATCGCCCGACCAATGACCCAATTGCTGAAGAAAGACAAGAAGTTTGACTGGACCGACAAATGTGAAGCGAGTTTTCAAGAACTCAAAAGGAGATTGATTTCAGCCCCAATCTTGATCATGCCGGATATCACGAAGCCCTTCGATGTGTATTGTGACACATCCAAGATTGGTCTCGGATGTGTGCTAATGCAAGAAGGCAAATTTATATCTTATCTATCTCGACAATTGAAGCAACATGAGCAAAACTATCCAACCCATGATCTCGAACTCGTAGCCGTAGTTCTAGCCCTGAAGACATGGAGACATTACCTAATGGGAAACCATTGTGAGATTTATTCGGATCACAGGAGCCTAAAGTATATATTCACTCAGAAGGAGTTGGATATGAGGCAGAGAAGATGGATTGAGCTAATCAAGGATTACGACCTGGACATTCACTATCACCCTGGTAAAGCCAACGTGGTAGCCGATGCCCTTAGCAGATTGCCGTGCCGCTTGAACTCCATGATTTTGAAGGAGCAACCAAGTTTGCACAAGGATATGGAAGATTTTCGAATGGAATTAGTAAGTGAAGGATTTTTGGGTAGCATAGAACTTCAGCCCACTTTGATCAGTCAGATTAAAGAGGCGCAGAAGGGAAATGGCAAGATCGACGACGGAATCAAGCGCCGATCAGATGCAAAAAGTACCCGGATTCACCGAGGACGAAGAAGGAGTTCTGTGGTACAAAGGACACCTTTGTGTACCAGCAGATTCGGAGTTGAAAGAAGTTATCTTGAAGGAGGCTCGTGATACTCTTTATTCTATCCATCCCGGAGGAACTAAGATGTATCAAGATTTGAAAGAGCAATTTTGGTGGCATAAGATGAAGAGAGAAATCGGAAGCTATATCGCCAAGTGTGATATATGTCAGCGAGTCAAGGCAGGACATCAAAGACCCGCTGGATTGTTGCAACCTTTGCAAATTCCGGAATGGAAATGGGATTCTGTAGGAATGGACTTTATCACTGGACTACCTACTTCTAGTAGGGGATGACTCTATTTGGGTCATAGTGGACAGATTGTCCAAAGTCGCCCATTTCTTGCCCGTCAAAACCACCTATCAGAGTTCGAAGCTAGCGGAGTTGTACATCGCTAGAATCATCAGTTTGCACGGAGTCCCCAAAAACATAGTATCGGATCGAGGAACTCAGTTTACCTCGAGATTCTGGAAGAAAGTCCAAGAAGGTTTAGGAACCCGCCTAGATTTCAGTACCGCGTATCACCCTCAGACCGATGGACAAATGGAGCGAGTAAATCAAATACTAGAAGATATGCTTAGAGAATGTGTTCTAGAATATGGATCCAAGTGGGAAGACAGTCTGCCGTTTGCAGAATTTTCCTACAACAATAGTTACCAAGCCAGTTTGCAAATGGCCCCATTTTAATTCATGTACGGAAGAAAGTGTCGCACCCCTTTGAACTGGTCGGAAGTAGGAGAGAGTCAGATTTTTGGACCCGACATCCTCCGAGAAGCAGAAGAGAAGGTTCACAAGATTCGTGAGCACCTCAAGACCGCCCAATCCCGACAGAAGAGTTATGCCGACAAGAGACGTCGAGACCTCACCTTCAATATAGGAGATTTTTTTATCTGAAAGTGTCGCCATTGAAGGGAATGCAGCGTTTCCAACTCAAAGGAAAGTTAGCCCCCAGATATATCAGACCTTTCAAAATTCTGAACCGTCGAGGAGAAGTATCGTATCAATTGGAACTACCTGAAGAGATGTCAGCTGTGCACAATGTGTTCCATATCTCGTTACTTCGCAAATGTCTCGAAGTCCCCGAGAAGACCGAAGTGTTCAAGAATATCGATCACCGGACCATAGAGATCAACGATGACCTGACCTATCCCGAAGTACCCATCCGCATTTTGGAAGAAGCTTTTCGAACTACCCGAACCCGAAGCATCAAGTTTCTCAAGATTCAGTGGAGCAACCACACAGAAGAGGAAGCTACCTGGGAGCGCGAAGATCACATCAGGACGGAGTTTCCCGATCTCTTCAAATCCTAGGTAATCTTTTCGTCCTTTTTCAAATCTCAGGACGAGATTTTGTTTAAGGGGGAAGGTTTGTAACATCCCAAAAATACTAAGCTTGGATCATCAAATTCTAATCATCAAAATTAGGGTTAACAAAAACTTTTCTAAATGAAATCATGAATGCATGCATATGTGTATGCATGGATTTTGAAATCCTTTAAAACCACCTTGTTTGTTTGTTTCATTGCTTGTAAAATTTTTCTTAGGTGAAATAAAAATCATCTAAAACATTTCCCACACTTTTCCTAAAGGCAAGTAAATCAAAACACATATATGAAATGAATGGTCATTTTGACCAATTTAACTCCCATGCCTACTTTGGCTGTCTCAAACTTTCAGAACCAATGTAAACTTTTCTGGATCTTTGCACCCCTTGAATGTACTCATAACAAAGTATCAAGGCCCACTTTGTGATCATCTAGAAACTTTCAAATGCATAGTTTAAATGACAATTCAAAATTGAATCTTTATCATATGGGAAGATCCCACTTTTTCAAAAACCACTCAAACAAGCTCAACTTTCAAAACCCAAGCATCTGCAGACTCACCAGCACCAATCTAGCAAACCCACGAAAAATCTTTTCAAAATTCAAAACTTGATTTCATGCGGCCATTTCATCAAACAGGCTGCAGACACAAATCAAACAAACATCAAACACTATATTGTGCAGTAAAATTGGCCTAACTTGTTCCCTAGTTAGCTCATACACAGCTCAATAGATCATCTAGGAAGTTTAACTAAGCACTAGCACCCCTGTGAGCTTGCCATTGCCATCAATGGTGAACAGCCGAGCACCCCCTTGTCACCCCATTGTGGACAGCAGGCTAGAGGAAGAACTAGCCTTGCCAACCTTGTCTGGGAGGCAGCCCACCGTCCATCGCCACTACCTGTCCCAGCCGCGAGCGTTGCCAATCCCTGGACCACGCGCACAAGCCGCGCCCAGACCGCCAGAGACCATGTAGAGCATGCGCCAGAGCACGACCCTCGACCGAATCCCACAGACCGCGCGCCGCCCTCGCCGCGTGCATACACAATCACCACCAACCCAGGAGACCGCCAGACATCCCCGTTTGCCTCCGAAGACGCCGCCGCTGCCAGCAGAGCACCGCCTGCCTGCACCAAACCACACCGCCCCATGCCTCGAGACCATGTCGTTGAGCATCGCCAGGAGACACTGCACCGTCCCCTACCCTTGCCCATTCCATTAGCCGCCTGTAACATCGCCCCCGACGAGTTCACCGTGCGCCCCGATGGTCCCCTCGCTCGACTATAAATAGAGGCCACCCCCGCACGATTTCTTCACACCATCTCACTCCCCTCTCCTCATTGATCGTGCCACACCGTTCTCAGAGCAAGGCAAGCACCACCCCGCCAGAATTTCACCGGAGCCCGCCGCCTCTGGAGAAGAAGGGAGCCGATTGAGCCGCCAGAGAAGCCACCGGCAGGAGACTGGCCGTCGTCGACTTGGCTGCTCGCCCTCGCCGACCTCGCCAAGACACCGGTGAGCCCCAAAGAACCCTCACTGGCCGCGCTTAGGTTTTGTTCTCGCTAAGCGTTGTCTCGGCCGACGATGACTCCTATCGTTAGATTAGAACTAGATCGAATGATCCACGCCGCCCATACCGCCGCCCAGCCCTGTCATCACGAGTGGGGACACCCACTTAAGCAGCCCGCGGGAGCACTGCGCTTAGCAGGCCGGCCCAGTAACTTTTCCCGCGCAGCCCAGTTATTTAAATTAAAACTTTTTCTATTTCAATTCAAACATACTTCTATACCCAACTTCAAAAATCAACCCAGATCGATTAAGTGCACCAAATTGAATGAAACCAATTTTGTTGGAAAGGTCTGTGAATGCTGAATCCAATCCTGTTGGATTAAAGTCATTTGGATCTATAGATCACCCATGGTAAAAATAACAAGGCAGAAGCTTTTCTGCATTCAAACATTTTTCAAATTTAAACCATAATAGCTTTTGAGTTGATTCCAACTCTCAAAAATCACATTTAACCATACCTTTCAGAATATATAAAAATATATAGGTTTACTTGCAGAAATAATGTTCAAGTAATAAAAGAATGCTACATAAGCATTTCTAGCCACTTCAATTAATTAAAATAAAAGGGTAAAACCTTATTAAATTGTGACACCACTTTAAATCACATTCCCATGGACTACAATATGTGGTGATGACATGTGTCAACATGATCCCATGTTGGGTTTGGAGAATATTAAATCTTAAGTAGTTTTTCAATGAGTAGAAATTACTTTTCTAAAAATGAAAGGATTTAAATCAAGCCCTAAACCTTGTAATGTTAGGGATGATGCTAGATCATCCATAGGACCCTTGTGTGTGATGATTGCAAGTAGTTAAGTATTGTTTGGTGATTGTGTACCTCGTATTTATTCATAGACGCTAGTACCGACCAAGGATACGAGGAGGAAGGAGGATACTACGAAGAAGAAGCCGAGGAGAACTTCAACCACTGCTCTGCACAAGGCAAGCCTAATACTACTAGTGAATGTGCAAGCTAGTAACCTTGCAAGCTAACACTTGCAATTTAGCAAGCTTATACTGATATTGATGCAAGCTGATACTATACCTATGCAAGCTAACCCTTGCAAGATACCCTACTGATGCAACAAACCCATACTTGTTCTATGACTACTATATGCCTTAAGCATATGTGATCATACCCACTTGATAAACCAATCCTAGTTTTTTGTGCAAGATTCTTACTCTATTTCTTTATCAAATCTTACTTAGAGTTTACTTAAGTGACTGGTAGATATTGGAAAGATGCTGAAGGTTGCATAAAGAGCATAAAATTTGGCCTAAGATAGAAACCTTGACATCAGCCTGAGACATGAGGTTATACTTAGTTGAAACTCCACTAGTTACCACCCCTCATTAGTACTACCCCACCTTAGATGCTAGTGCTAAGCATAAAACTTGATCAACTTTTAGATGGGAATACTTGGTGGAAAAATGGTTATGAAAACCTTGGAATGATGGATCATTCTATTGAAATGTTTTGGACATGTGTTTTCAAACACTTGAGAATTTTGGTGATAAAAATGTTGAGGCATGAGCCTTAGCCCTTTATAAAACTGATGGTTGTCTGGATGCGATAGCATTCCAATTTTATCGTACAACCACAATACCCGAATATTGGGTAGGGCTTGACTGGAAACTTATATTCCTTAGTATTAGTTCCCTCATGGCCAAGGTCTGAGCTGAGGCTACCTTGTGAAGATTGTCCACTGCAAGCACCCAAGATGACAGTTGGTCATGGTTGGGAGGCCAAACTCACAGGAGAGGTGCTTATACTAGGGCGTGTAATCGAAAGGTTAGGATTGATTATCCGCATACTAAGTATGGTGAATTCAGGATTTTTTCCTGACGGATGTATCGAATGTTGTGGTGAAAGTGTACAATCTCTGTAGAGTGTCAAACTATTCGAATAGCCGCATCCGCGGTTATGGACAGTTGGAGTGGCCATACTGTTCCCCCGTCAGACTTTTCAAAATGACCTGTAAAATGAACCAAGACTTTGACTTGACCACAACAGAGTTGTGATATGAAATACAAGTTCCCAGTTAGGAGTTATAAAATTGTGACTAGCTTTAGAACTTAGTAGAGATAAATCTGGCTTTTGCAAAACAACCCTAGAGCCTAGTGTCCTATTATCCAAAAACCCCCTTTACCTATTATTATTAGTTTGCGAGTACTTAAAGAGTACTCATGGCTTTGTCCCTTGCTATTCCCATGGCCAGACTATGAAGAGGAGTACCTGGAAGATGGACCCCAGGAAGGTTACGACAACTAGGATCACCTCCCATCGTCAAGATTGCTGTGACCTCAAGATGGAGCTTCGCCTACGCTACCATTATTATTACGTATTCCGCTGCTTGATGTTGTATTAAGAACTGGATCATGAGATCCCTATTTGTGTAAGAACTTATGTATCGTTTGTAATGGATGATGTACTATGGTATCCAATTCTGTTATGTCTCGCAAAAATGGTAATCCTGGGATTGCGATGTATGGCATAACAGGCATCTAGGATTGAAAAATCCGGGTGTTGACAACTATGTTGGGAGAAACAGGCACCAGCAAAGCCACTTATGCAATACAAGTTGCATGTCAAGCGTGGAGCAAGTCTCATAAACGATGTCATGTAAGGTTAGCCCGAGCCGCTTCATCCCACCATCCCACAAGATGCAAAGTACACAAGAAGCAATCCACAACAAAAGCATCAACGCCCACAATGACCATTGTGTTCTACTCGTGCAACAGATCTACATATAGACACGGCTCTGATACCACTATAGGGTTTCGTAGCATGGAAAACAAAAAAATTCTACCGCATACAAACAAACAAGCCAAGATCTATCTACTAGATTGTAGCAACGAGTCGATGGAATAACTCACCCTCGAAGATTCCAAAGTGTTTAACGAGAGCGGATTCTCGTGGGTGATGTAGTCATTTTTCCGATCTCAAGATCGTAGACGATCCTTCCAAGGCGCTGCGTTCGGCAGCGCTTCCATGAATGGTCACTGCGTTCGGTGCTTGCGAAGACCTTCCTCTCCCTTGTTCCAAGAACAGCGGAGGTTGTAGCACTCTCCTCGCGATTCGCAAAGACAACTGGTACCGGAAGTAGAGGGGAGATCTCGCAGGGCTTCGCCTTAAGCCGGAGCGAGTATGGTGGACTATGAGAGAGAGCCTCGGCGATCTAGGGTTTAGACGCACCAAGGAGGGGGCAAGGCCGGCGGCTAGGGTTTGCCCTAGGCGGCGGCGAGTTGCCCTAGGCGGCGGCTATGGTGGGCGGCGGCTAGGGTTAGGGTTTAGAGGGCGTGGTGTTGTGTCCTTGGAGGGGCAGCCCTGCCCCTCCTTATATAGGTGGAGGGGGCGCGCCAGGGGAGGGGAGTCCCTCCCCAACTCGGTCTCCAAGTGGGCTGGCGGTGGAGGGAGGGAACTCCTCCCCAAGTAGGTTTCTACTTCCCCTCCACCTCACAAAATAGCCGTTTGACTTTTCAAATTGGCGTTTGACTTTTCAAACTAGGATTTGATTAAACCCTTTATTTTGTTCAGCGATGACACCTAGTACATGATGCAATCATTCCAACTTGTTATGACACATTCATGTACCCTTCCCCTCCGGAGTGCCGGACATTCTGGAACCTTCTAGAACATTCCCGATGAAAACACCGGAACCATTCTCCAACCCCGAAACAGGACTTTCCTTATATGAATCTTATTCTCCGGACCATTCCGGATCTCTTCGTGATATCCCGGATCCCATCCGAGACTCCGAACAACATTCGGTATCTTACTCATCATTCCATAACTACTCAAACAACGTCGAATCCTTAAGTGTGTCTCCCTACGGTTCGTGAATTATGCGGACATGATCGAGACACTTCTCCGAACAATAACCAATAGAGGAATCTGGAAATTCATATGGCTCCCACATATTTCTACGATTACTTTGCGATCGAATGAACCACTTACATACGATACCAATTTCCCTTTGTCTCACGATAGTTTACTTATCCGAGGTTATGATCGTCGATCTCTCGCATACCTAGTTCAACCTCGCATCGATAAGTACTATTTTCTCGTTCCCGTGATATGTGATCCCTTGTGAGCCAGTCACATGCTTGCAAGCTAATTGGATGACATTTCATCGAGAGGGCCCAGAGTATATCTATCCGTCATATGGATGGACAAATCCCACTCTTGATCCATGTGTCTCAACCAACACTTTCCGAACACTCAATGCCACCTTTATAGCCACCCGCCACGGTGTGGTGTTTGATGTCATCAAAGCATCCTTCCGGTGAAGGTGATATGCATGATCTCATGGTCGAAGGAATTAGGTTACTATGTATCAGAAAGCATATAGCAATTGAACTATTAAAATGACTTGATCTTTATGCTACGCTTATCTATAGGAGTATGTCCACCATATCATTCTCCTAACGATATGATCTTGTTGTTAATAACATCTCAATGTTCATGATAGGGAAACCACGATCATTTATTAACCAACAAGCTAGTATTATAAAGAGGCTTTACCAGGGACTCTATTTTAGTTTACAAATCACACAAGTATTAATGTTTCCTTGTTAATACTATTATAGCATGAATGTAAACATTTATCATAAACACAAAGATATAATAATAATCATATTTATTATTGCCTCTAGGGCATATCTCCAACACAGGTTTCAAAAGATTATTGTAAAACTTCTCCACCACCACCGGATCTAGTTTCTCCTTTGGCTCGGCCCGTTTAGCTGCAAAGAATTTCTTAACCTCTTCCTCCGAGATCCTATTGTTCTCCTCGTCGCTGCGATTCCATGGTAATACCGGCAATGGCTTGGCGGAAGGCTGCGGGACGTAGTTTCTTGAACTCTTCGGCGTACGATTTCCTGCAGATTTCTTCGTGGTAGTAGTACTAGTACTCTTCGTGGCACTGCTCTTCCGCTTACGCTGACGCGCAGGAGATGGTTGAAGCGGCGGAGACGACTGACGTGGCGGAGACGACAGGGGAGTATTCTGATGACCCAGAGACGACTGAGGCGGCTCAGATTGCTGACCCTGCGGAGACGGCGGGGGAGCCAGTGGCCTCCAATTTGGAAGCACGATGTGTTCCTTCTTCCAGAGAATGGTTGTTTTTACTGCAAATTTCAGTTGAGTTTCCCCTTCACCTATAGCATGGTCAAGCTATGCTTCCTCATATTCCTTCACAACCTCATCCACCCCGACAATAGCATAGCCATCTGGAATCCATCGGGAGTGGTAAGTTCCACCAGGTACAGGAGGTAAGGCATAGCCGACCGTCACCTTAATGGATAAGTCCATTAATCTCACATGTAGATCAGCGTGTTTGCTCTCTGTGATCTCATCCATGGGGTATCGAGGACCCGCCATTTCAAGTGTGGGCTGCACGTTCTACGTGGAAGCCATGCTACTTTTCCGCGCAGAGTCTGGGCCGCCGGCAGCTTCCAATGCAGGCTCTTCGTGCCGCTGAGATGGGCCGGTAGCATGCTGGCTATTTTGTGCGTTCACTTGCGCCTGCAACTCCCTAAGTGCCTGTTATATCTGTGTCATCCGGTCGGTACACTCTTTTTATTTTCTTCCGCGCCATCTGTAAGAGTCGCCCCACGCGGCAAACCCATCCTTCCACGTCATACCCCATGTGCTTCGTGTTAGTCCAGGGTGTTCTTTTTTACCGATGACGCGTGTCAGCTGGTCATTATCTCTATCGGGATGGAAGGTCTCGGCGGCTGTTTCCTCGACTGACGTGATGAGTTCATTGACGGGTTTGGCAAGAATTTTTGGGAAGATACACAATCCCGTTTCTGGGTCCAACTTTGCCCCGATTCCGTAGAACCAAGTCTTTGCACGTAGCTCCCACCCCTCTGTCTGGGGTGTGATCCCTCTATTGTGCAGGACCTTCTCAGCTTCCTCCCACTTAGGCCTCTGAGATATGTAGCCACCTGACCCTGTCCTCTGGTGATATTTCTTCTTCATGGCATTTAGCGTATTGGTTTCTGACCTCTTTGCAGCTATATCACCTTCCTTGTACTTCACAAATTTGGGCCAGTGAGGTCTTATCTTCGCATAATATGCATTTGCAAAATCTGGAGTCTCCCCAGCTTTAACAAATTTGTTCAATTTTGTCTTCCAGTTGCGGAAAGCTTCATCCATCTTCTTTAGAGTCCACTCTTTGACCTTTTCCTTTATAACCGGTTTATTTTCATCCTCCTCTGGTGGTAGGTTGAAATTTAACAACAGGAAAGTCCAAAGCGTTTCTTTGGATATTTTATCGACAAAGGTACCGTCGCCCTTCTTTGGCTTATTCCAATATTCAATTGTGATTGGGATTTGGTCCCTAACAAGAACTCCAGCCTGATGTATAAATTTGGCTGTGGCCTTCTTGGGCTCCATCGGCCTGCCATCAACACAGACTGCTTCGATCGTGAACTTTGCACGATCTTTCAACCGATGGCTCGCGCCTCGCTTTCTCTTTTTCGTAGAAGAAGATTGTTGCTGGCTGGTCGATCCGGAGGGCTAAAATAAGAAAGAAGCGTTAATTAATACATGTACATATATACAAATTAATCGGTGCAAGACAGCAGAGGCTTAATCCATGCATATACCTCGCCGGACTTTGTAATCACTAAAGTGTGTTCACCGGAGTCGTCATCTTCTCCATGACTACTTGAGCTATCATTATGTCCCTCCAAGTTCAGATATTGTGAGGTGTCCTCATGGATCATGTTCTCCATTATTTCTTCCTCTTCAAGGTTTCTACTGAGTGGATCCATAGTTTCTAAAACAATAATATTATCTAGAGTAAGAGAGTAAACATTCAAGTGGACTTGGATTCATAATAAATATTCTAGAGTAAGCTCATGGTAGACATTTATAATTTTAAAACCTAAATTCTATGCAAGTTATAACAAACTATTTATCTTGATATCACTTAAGCTCATGGGAATAACCCTAACTTCTATTTATCTTGATATCACTTAAACAATATATATACATATATGCAGCATTTATATACATATTAGGATAAAATTACAAAAATATACATATTATTCATACAAAAATACACAAATAAATACACAAAGATACACAAATGGAATTAAAACCCTAACCATGCTTGATCATTTTAAACGAGGTCTGAGGGGTCCAAACCCTAATTCGGAGAAACCCCGGATGCATATGAGAGGGTTCATTATGTTCTTATAATTAAACTTGTCATGTAAGTTGATTAACAATGCATGATTATAGCTTAAATAGATAGTTCTCATTTTTCTAAACATTTTGATATATTATTTATATTTTTTTGACTTATAAATAATTAGTTATTGAATTTACAAGATTTAAACAATTTCTGGAATTATTAAACCACTTATTACCTCAGCCTGACGTCAGCACACCCTAACCCTAACCTTTTCTCACCAAAACAGGGGCTAGCCACAGTGGCTGACGAGTAGGATCGGGGCCACTTAGGGGCTGTTTGGTTTAGGGGATATCCTTCAGGGGATGGGGATATCCACAACCACCTGGTTAGGGATAACCATATTTTTTGTTTGGTTGAGATTTTGGGATGAGCCAATTTTTTGTTTGGTTGGCAAGATAAAATATGGTTGGGGATAACCATATGCATGTAACGATGACCTCTTTGCTAGTATGGTGAGATTACCCCCACAACACGTACTATATTCAGCAAATAAATGATATGTTAACCTCTAACATTATTTCAATAACATCAACAACAATAATTTTGAAATAAGATATATTTCTAGCAATTTTAAAGTCGAATATCATCATTCAACAACATACAGAACAGTACTTAGCATAGATGCAACTATTACATGACATATTTGAACAAGTTCATACATTTGGTTGTATCAAAAGACACAAGTGCATACAACCCGTAGTCCAATATTTGGTTGTCAACAAAAGCATAAGTTAGATACCATAGGTAAGCAGCCTTCAACTCTCGGATCCTCCATCACTTGAATCAACATTTGGAACATAATCTGAGAAGGTATTTTTCACATACCTAGCAACCCAAATCATCTTTTGTTCATTCTCCAGCACTTGAAATGCCGCTGCGGTACGAGGATTCTCAACCAAGTAGGCATAGTAATGAGCAAGGAAATCCAAACCAAAACCCGGGAGTGTTTTCATGTTCTCCCAAAGATGAATTGGTGAGTTGTTGTCGGTGCTAGCAGTCTTCTCTATAGCAACAGCAAGCCTTTCACTACAAGCCAATAGAGTTGCTTGCAACCCTTCTTCTGTAGAAGGGTTAGTTTTTGCCTTCTTCGGTTTAGGAGCCGAGGACTCACCAACATTCTGTGATTGGCCAACTTCATCAGGCATGGCAGAAACCTCTTCATCAAGATGAACCACATTATTTGATGCTAGAGGCTCATTTGAACCTCTAGCAAATTGCCCTGTGGCCATGCTTCCTCCATGAATTATAGCCATCTCTTCAAAATGCTCAATAGGCTTGTTAAGAAAAGGTTCATCCTCTTTGTGATCCTACAAAGAAATTACATCAGTATATAGGCATAGAAAGATTAATTCCAGCAAGTAGTAAGACAGAAAACTATGTTATTTCAGCAACTATTATGCATTATATATACACATAAACAAACAAGTTTCAGCAATATATATACATAGAAGGATTAATTCCAGCACGTATTAAGACACAAAATAGCTTATTTCAACAACATACATGCATGTAGGGAGAAATGGCAGCAAATATATAGGCACATAAGGCATACCAGAATATGGCTAGTGTAATGCTCATGATCAAGAACAATCATAAACTTGTCTTCATCCCATCCGGCACCACTTAATTGCTTTAGTTTCACTATCTTCTGGTATTTCCTCCTCCATGTCCTATTATGATTGCTGGTCTATATATCAGTCAAGCTAAGATGAAAATGATCATTCAAAGCTTTCGCACAAGCAACATAGTGACACTTCTTGAAACTAGAAGAAGTTCTAGTGCCCTTTGCCACAATGTCACATAGGTTAGCAAGCATGTATGAGGTCATGGTAGGTGTCCATGCAACTTGCTTAGTTTCCATTTCCTACAATGTTACAAATGGGATTGTTAATTTCATCAACTAATTGAACATAGAGAGAGCATTTCAACAATTATAGGATATAAAGAAAAACAATCAGCAAATAAAATGCCATTACATGTCATTTCAGCAAATAAAATGTCATTACATATGTCATTTCATCAAACAAAATAGTTCAACACAACATACTAAATTACACATCTTCTTACTGCATATAGTTTTCTCGGTCTTGCCACATCTGATCTGCAAGTTCTTGCCTAAAATTACTCATGTATGCAAGTTCTTGTGCTTGGCCATATGATGTTGCGGCATGAGTAATGTTTGGTGTCCATTCAGCCTCAGGTATGATAAATTTATCTATCCCATCATTTATGACCCAATTGTGAATAATGCAACAAGCCACTACAATGTCTACTTGAGTTGGATAGCGAAAAAATGGTGTGGCATCATCAAGAATTTTCAATCTTCCTTTGAGTGACCCAAATACACGCTCTACACCCACACGTAGAGAAGAATGCCTAAGGTTGAACAGCTCCTTCTCATCTTGCACGAGATTGCTTCCCCACTCATTCAAATGGTATCTCACACGTCGAAAAGGAGGCAAGAACCCAGGTTTAGCACCATATCCAGCATCAACTAGATAATATTTTCCTAAAATAGGAGGGGCAATTGGGTTATTGGGCTGTATAGAAATTGATCTACTTACATAATCTATTACCTTGTGGGACACGTAGACCATTCTCACGTTCTAAAGCATCACGCAATACAAGTGCATCATGTGTTGTTCCCTCCCAACCAGCCAATACATATGTGAACCAAAGATCAAAATCAACAGCTGCCATCACATTTTGAGTAGTATTGGTCTTTCTACCACGAAAAGAGGCTTCCAAATCCTTTGTAACAGAGGCTCGCACATGTGTACCATCAATAGCTCCAATACAATCCTATTTTGTGGAAAAATATAAACCAAAAGTTTATGGTCTAGACATATCCATATTCTATTAAAATTTGTTGACAAACAATTTCATACCTTAAAGTATGGATCCCACCGATAGTTCCCTTCTATTTTCGCAGGGGTCTCCAATGATGGCTTCCTAATAAGCTCATCTCGTAGCTCACCGATGGCATGGAGGACTCTTTTAAAGTAACGGCTAACAACTTCACCGGATCTACCAAAGTTCAAGCCAATCACCCTATTCCTAACATTATGGCCAACGGTGTGGAGGAACATATCTACTTGTAGTTCAATTGATGTATGTATGGTGTCCTTCAACAAATTGCGATCCCTAAAGAGTTGGCAAAAACGGAAAAAAGGAGCTTTTCTCATCCTAAGCATGTTTAAACAAGTTGTGTCATTCTTCCATACTTTATTATCTAGATACTCTTTTCTCATCCTATCAGTTTCATCTATTGGACCATATCTAATACTTTCTCCTTTTTCTTTTTCTAGAATTGACAACCAAAGTAAACATTGAGACAAGCAAATATGCCATTGCTGTATGAATCAACATCCTTTTTTTGTTGTCCATCTACAATGAGAAGTAACATAGAAAAGTGCTTCAAAAATTTAGCAAACAATAGACACATTATACATGTTGGATTATAACAAGAAGAATTTATACCGCTGATTGAATTGACAACCTTGTATCCCTTGTATCCCTGTGCAAATCAAAGATCAATGTTAATAATCTGATACAAATATACTGAGAGAGAGAGGAGGCCTGCCCCATTGTCAATCCCCTCCCAGGCAGCACTGCCCGTCGCTCCTCTCTCCTAGGCAGCGCAGCCCCGTCGTTCCTCTCCTCCCAGGCAGACGCAGCTGCCCATCGCTCCTCCTCCCAGGTAGACGCAGCTGCCCCGTCGTTCCTCTCCTCCCAGCAGACGCAGCTGCCCCATCGCTCCTCCTCCCAGGCAGACGGGCCGCTCCTCTCCTCCCAGCAGACGCGGCCGCGTCGCTCCTCTCCCTCCTCCCAGGCAGACGGGTCGCTCCTCTCCTCCCAGCAGACGCGGCCGCGTCGCTCCTCTCCCAGGAAGGCACAGCTCCATTGTCCCTCCCCTCCCTAGCAGGCATAGCCTCGTCGGTCCTCCCCTCCCGAGCAGGAACAGCCTTGTCGCCCCTCCCCTCCCGACCTCGGCCAGGCCCCATCGCCCTCCTTGACCTCGGCCAGGCCCCATCGCCCTCCTTGACCTCCGCCGCTCGCCGCCGTACAGAGAAATAGCTGGGGAGAGATGGTACCTGTAGCCAACGCCGTAGTCCAGACAAATCCAGTCGTCTCCGTCCACAGAAATCCCGCCGCCGCCCCTCGATTTCTTGCAGCCACCGTGCGTGTTTCACCAGAGGGAGAGTGGGGAATGGATAGGGTTAGGCATATTCTTTCTCTATCGCGGACGGTGAGAGAGCGAAACGGCGCGAAAAACTGTTTTCGGGGTGAGGCTAGCGCGGGAGCCAGAAGTGGCTGAGCATATCCGGCCGATTTCACGGGATGAGGTCAACCAGCGTTTCGTCCAATATTCCTGCAAATATGGATACCTCTATCCCTCTAACCCCCTAAACCAAACGTGTGGCAACCAATTTTCTAGTGGCTGCCCCTAACCACTTTGGGATATCCCCTGAACCAAACAGCGCCTTAGAGCCACACAGGCGCCACGCGGGCTCGCCGGAGGATGTTGTAGACGGCGGCAGCTGGCTGCGCTGGAGAGCGACCTAGGGCGCGCGAGCAAGCGTGTTCGACTCAGCGCGATGCGGCCTACCTAAAACGGGCGGCGCCGCTACCTAGGGGTCACCGGAGCGACGTCAACGACGACGGCCAGCGGCCGCGCTTGAAAGAGCAGCAAGGCGACGTTGGCACCGAGCGAGAGGGAGCGAGCGGAGGGGCGCCAGAGCACCATGAGCTCACTGTGGGTCTACCAAAGGGGTCCGCGAGGCCGGGCAGGGTCGAAACGACGACGATGGTGACGGTGGTGGTCATCGGGATCGGAGAAGAAGCGGTGGTGGGGGTCGATTGCGGATGCCCCGCATCGATTCCTTTGACGCGTAAGAACAGCACGACGAGGCGTGGGTGGGCGCAGCGGCGGCGTGGGTGGGCGCGGCGGCGACGGCTCCTCTCTGTGCTCCTCGATCTAGCTGGGGGAAGAGGAAGAGGAGGTGCGCGCGCTTTATCCCCCCTTTAACACCGGTTCGTGGCTGGAACTAGTGTTAAAGGGGGGTGGGGAATTCGTTTCGTGTGCGCACCCCCCCCCCCCCTTTAACACCGGTTCGTGGCTGGAACCGGTATTAAAGGGGGGGGCATTTTTAATTCCCCAAAATAGGATAGAATTTAGAAAATTCATATATTTTTCATTTCAACTTAGAAAAATATGAATAATATATCATAATTTTCATAAAAATAAGATCTATCAATTCATATAAAAACATTTTATAGTTATTGTAGATGAAATTTTTCAAAATGATTAAACACTTACATATGAATTTTGATTATTCAATTAAGACAAAAATAAAATAGTCAAACCCTTAAACTTTCAACTTAAGAAATATTAAGCATCTGAAAAGGAATCTAACCCTATTTTTAGAAAATGAAAAATAATTAGAGCAAATCATATTTTATTTTCTATTAACATTTTTGAATTGTTTGGATATTTAAATTTAACATCTTTTGTATAATTTGGAATCTGACAAAACTTTCAACATGAAAAGTGTTTGTAGTTGAATAATTAATCCTAAACAATTTTTGTTTTCAAAAAGTAAAATTCTAACTATTCAAACTAGTAACAAATGGAAAAGGGCTGGCAAAATGCATGGGAGGAAAAGGACGGGAAGAAAAGGGCATGAAGTAATGGGCGGGAAGAAAATTTTATTACGATAGAACTGGAATTAAAGTATATAACGCAACTAACAGTAAGTTACATAAATCATGACTGAAAATTAAGATACATAGGAGAACTGAAAATTAAGATACATAGGAGAACTGAAAATTAAGATACATTGCCAGATTAAGTCACAATCGACCGAACTTGTTTTGGAATGTTGGAGTGATTCAGTCATGCTCCTGCCTACACCTTGGAGTGATTCACAATCGATCGAACTCGCCACTGTAGTCGTCGTACTCGCCGCGGCAGTCGTCGGGGTAGCCGTAGTTGAACCTTGAAGGCTGAGTACGCGTGGGCTGGACTTGAGGGTAGTGCAGGCGGGGGTTAGAGTCGACCGTGTCATAGGCCATGATGCTCTAGAGAGTTCGGCCGCGCCACCACAGCCGACGGCCGGCCTCGTTGAAGTTCAGAGGAGGTGGGCCGTCCTCCTCGTGCCTGGCGAGCGCCCTCTCACACCGATCCCCGAAGAAGGCTTCCCAAGTCGGGAAATAGTCGGGATGCCAATTGGGATTCCTCCACTGCTCCGGCGTGATCTTGAAGTAGTAGTGGTTCGTGATGGACATCCGGCGCGCCACACCTAGAGGGACAGGAGGAACCGGCACGCCTCCGGCGCTCAGCATCCAGCCGATGGGGACGCAGTAGCCCGGCGGGCAGGGGTAGTTCGAGGCGCAAAGCGCCTCCGCCTCCCTGGGGGTTAGTGGTACGGTGGAAGCCATGGGAAAGAGTGATGAGGTTGCAGATATGAGTCTAGAGATTTGCAATGACAATGGAGGCCAATCCTACATATATATCGTGAGAAATGGCAGGAATAAAACTGGCCGGAAGAAATGGCGGGAAGACAGAGGCGCGAATTTTTTACCAACCGGGACTAAAGGGGCTTATTTTTGTAATAAATATTAAAAATGCATTTCTTTAGAACCGAGTGTTAACGGAAGAAATATGACATTGATTTCCATGTTGAGATACATATGTGTGCCAAAAATAGCTTATTTAATACATATAGTCAATCTTATGATCGCGTCGGCCATAACCATGGAGTATCAGCACCGTTTAACAGGATGGTTGGGTCAGTCTTCACTTTGAAGGGCGGAATTTCATCAAACTTATTATAATCTTCTGACATGTCTGTCTTGTCCTCCATTCCCACGATGTTTCTTTTCCCTGAAAGAACTATGTGACGCTTTGGATCATCGTGTGATGTATCTGTTTGCTTATTTTTTTTCTTTTTTTTGGTTTGGTAGACATGTCCTTCACATAGAAAAACTGAGCCACATCATTGGCTAAGAAGAATGGTTCGTCTAAGTACCCAAGATTGTTAAGATCCACTATTGTCATTCCGTACTTCTTGTCTACCTCGACCCCTCCTCCTGTCAGCTTGACCCATTTGTACCGAAACAAGGGGACCTTAAAATTAGGTCCATAGTCAAGTTCTAATATCTCCTCTATGAACCCATAATACGTGGTCTTTTGCCCATTGTCTTCTACTGCATCGAAGCGAACACCACTGTTTTGGTTGGTGCTCTTTTTATCTTGGTCTATCGTGTAAAATGTATTCCCATTTATCTCATACCCTTGGAAAGTACATACAGTCGAAGATGGTGTCCTGGCCAACAAGTACAGCTGATCTCCAACAGTAGTATTATTCGTGAGAAGTCTTTGCAGCCAGCCGCCAAAACTCGCCATGTGTTCACTTCTAATCCATTCATCAGACTGTCCCGGGTGTTTGAGGCGTATAAAATTCTTGTGTTTATTGATATACAGGGCAACCAAGATAGATCTTTGTAAAACCGTGTAGTGTGCTTGATTGAGAGAATGCCCGTCCCTAGATATCATTGCTTTACATCCTAGGGTGCCTTTTCCATGCAGTCTCCCCTCATGTCGTGATTGTCGAACACCAATCACCTTAAGGTCAGGAATAAAGTCAACACAGAACTCAATGACTTCCTCTGTTACATAGCCCTTGGAGATGCTTACTTCTGGCCTAGCACGGTTATGAACATATTTCTTTAAGACTCCCATGTACCTCTCAAAGGGGAAAATATTATGTAGAAATACAGGACCGAGAATGGCAATCTCTTCTACTAGGTGAACCAGGAGATGCATCATAATATTGAAGAAGGATGGTGGGAACACCAACTCGAAGCTGACAAGACATTGGGCCACATCTATATGTAACCCTGGTAGGCTTTCTGGATCGAGTACCTTCTGAGATATTGCATTAAGGAATGCACAAAGCTTCACAATGGGTACTCGAACATTTTTAGGTAGAAGCCCGCTCAATGCAATCGAAAACAATTGCGTCATAATCACGTGGCAGTCATGATACTTCAAGTTTTGGAATTTTTTCTCTGCCATATTTATTATTCCATTTATATTTGACGAGAAGCCAGACGGGACCTTGATACTGCTTAGGCATTCAAAAAGATTTTCTTCTCTGCTTTGGTAAGAGCGTAGCTGGCAGGAGTTAACTGGCGTCCTTTACCCTTCTCGTTCTCAGGATGCATAGGCTTTTCAGGTTCTTTTATACGTTGCTGGTCCTGCCGTGTTTCCGGTGTATCTTTTGTCTTCCCATATACTCCTAGGAATCCTAGCAGGTTCACGCAAAGATTCTTCGTCACGTGCATCACGTCGATTGAAGAGCGGATCTCTAAGACTTTCCAATAGGGTAGGTCCCAAAATATAGATTGCTTCTTCCACATGGGCGCGTGTCCGGCATCGTCATTCGGAATAGATTGACTGCCATGACCTTTTCCAAAGATTACTTCTAGGTCCTTGATCATACCAAATACCTCCTCACCAATACAGAGGACAGGCTTCCTGTGGGGTTCTGCCAGTCGTTTGAAATGCTTGTCTTTATTTCTTACGGGATGCAGGTTCGGAAGAAATCGACGATGCCCTAGGTACACAACCTTCTTACATTTATCCTAATATACACTTTCAGTCTCATCTAAATAGTGCGTGCATGCTTTGAATCCCTTGTTTGTCTGCCCTGAAATGTTACTAAGAGCAGGCCAATCATTGATGGTTACGAAAAGCAACGCTCGTAGGTCAAATGGATCCCCTTTGTGCTCATCCGACATACATACACCTGGTTTGGTCCACAGCTGTAAAAGTTCTTCAACTAATGGTCTTGGGTACACATCAATATCGTTTCCGGGTTGCCTCAGGCCTTGGATAAGCACTGGCATCATAATGAACTTCCGCTTCATGCACAACCAAGGAGGAAGGTTATAGATACATAGAGTCACATGATAGGTGCTGTGACTGCAGCTCTGCTCCCCAAAATAATTCATGTCATCTGTACTTAGACCAAACCTTAAGTTCCTTGCGTCACGTGCGAAGTCCGGGTACTCTCGCTAGACTTTTATCCACTGTGACCCATCAACAGGGTGTCTCAACATCGTGTCTTTCTTACGGTCTTCCATGTACCATCGCAAAAACTTGGCATGCTTTTTGTTTATGAATAGACGTTTTAACCGTGGTATTATAGGAGCATACGACATAATCTTGGCAGGAACCTTCTTCCTAGGGGCCTCGCCCTCAACATCGCCAGGGTCGTCTCGTCTGGTCTTATACCGCACTGTAGTGCATACCAGGCATGCATCCAAATTTTCGTACTTCTCACCACGGTAGAGGATGCAGTCATTAATGAAGGCATGTATCTTCTGCACGTCTAATCCTAGAGGGCAGACAACCTTCTTTTCTTGGTATGTACTGTGGGGCAATTCATTATTTCTTGGAAACAGATTCTTCATTTTTACCAACAACTTTGAAAATGCACTATTAGTCACACCGTTCTCTGCCTTCCATTGCAGCAAATCCAGTGTGGTACCTAGCTTTTTGTGGACATCTTCGCAAGTTGGGTACACCAATGTTTTGTGATCCTTTAACATCTGCTCCAGCTTCTCCTTCTCCTTTTCAGTTTCACATTCTTCCTTTGCATCAGTAATGGCCCGACCAAGATCGTCATCAGCGGGCCCATCTGCTGCCTCTTGATCTTCATCTACCCCCGTTGCAGTATCATCATATTCAGGATACATATTATGATAGTTGTCATCATCCTCTTCTTTTTCGTTGTCTTCCATCATAACCCCTCTTTCTCCGTGCTTGGTCCAACAATTATAGCTGGGCTGAAATCGGACCGAAGCAGGTGGGCGTGAATGGTTTTGGTATTTGAGTAGTCTTTCTTGTTCTGACAGTCAACACATGGATAACACATAAAACCATTGTGACGATGGTTTGCCTTAGTCACAACGATAAAATTTTGGAGATCCGTAATATACTCGGAAGTGCGTCGGTCACCGTACATCCATTGCCGGTTCATCTGCATTATATAATTAATTACGTATATCAAAAATCATTACAGTACATCATGAATTAATAGGGAGATGACCACTTTTACAGTACATCAATGACACATAGAAGGATAAAGTTGCCGACCTCGACCGAGAAGGAAAGAGCAACGAGAAAACTTAATTCGAGCTCTCGGGCATTTCACCGAACACCTCTTGTGCATAGTAAGAAAACACAAACTAGCACACCTCTCACCCTCTTTGCTAAGCTCCAAAATGAGAGAGTGAAAAAATGAAAGAGAGGGGTGTGGGCTGCGGTGTATTATATAGGCACACCCCTTTTAACACC
The DNA here is from genome assembly GCA_023614405.1 of Avena insularis. Classification (NCBI taxonomy): domain Eukaryota; kingdom Viridiplantae; phylum Streptophyta; class Magnoliopsida; order Poales; family Poaceae; genus Avena; species Avena insularis. The sequence continues at coordinate 63,035,236 of CM042697.1, forward strand.
GGTTCAAACCACGAACCGGTGTTAAAGGGGGGTGCTACGCGGGCCGGTGGTGCAGGGCCTTTAATACCGGTTAGTGGCTCGAACCGGTGTTAAAGGGGGTGCGCCTTTTTGCCGCACGGGCCATGCTGGTACGGGCACCCCCTTTAACACCGGTTCGTAGGAACCGGTGTTAAAGCCTAATTTCGACCTCAACTAAAGGCCTTATTTCCACTAGTGTCCCAACGGGACCAATGTGTTTTTTTTAAGCTTTGCACTAGGTTTCCCCACTCTATTTCAGAAAAAAAAGCAGTAGGTTTCCCCACTACTTATATTTTATTATTTTCAAATAAAAGTTATCCAGGCTGTACAAAGGGGAGCTAGAGGGACAGCTCCACTAAACTAGGAGTAGGCAAAAAACTAAGAGCTAAAACAGAAGCAAAGGCTAAAACTGAAAATTATACAAAACCCTAAACCAGACCAATGAGTTCTTTTTTTGAAGCTCCGGTAAACGGGACCAATGAGTTGCCTCATTTGAGTAGCTGGTCACTTAGGAACCTGGAAGCAGCTCGTAAGATTCGCGGAGTCAATGGTGCATTAGAAATGGAGACGGAACTTTGGTTCTCACATGCTTGATCTTTCGACTGTTTTGCACATGTTCTCTTATACGAAGTGACTATAAGCTAAGAGTAAGAGTGTAATTGACATAGTCAATATGAACGCATGTGGTGGATTCTTCTAGGGACCGATCGACATGTCTAGATTCCACCATCTATTATCACTGGCGATAGAGGTATGAGGTTGTCAGGGCTTCCCCGACGAGGGATTTTGAGATGCCGATGACTTTCTACTCTCCTCAAACTGCATATGATCTACATGCATGTGCGATGATTGGTATCCTTGGGCTGCATGTTGTGCGGGCATGATTATGGGTCATGTGGCAGTGTCAATGCCAGGATCGTGGGCATCCATATCACATTAATTGGGTTAGCAAGTGGTCGCGGCTGAACTGTTAGTTTGCTTTGGTGGTACTTTTGCGAGTACCCGGTCTTTGAGATCTGCAATGAAAATCCTAGGTCTAACCTTAATTTGTTGCACTTAAAAATTGCAACAATTTCACATGGTTCCTTGTTAAGGACATTGTTTGAGGTTGCTCGGACGTATCTTCAGGGTGAAAACCCATGATCTAGCCTTAAGGGGTTTGATGTGGCACCTACAGTGCATGCCTATCGTTCCCTTCCTGAAAGCTCTGTTTTTCGTGAACCATTCTGAAAATCCATGTGTTGTTAAGGAATGACCGGTGGTTGATTTCACTACCACTACTTTTGTTTTACCTGTTGTAGTAATTTGGTTGCTTGCATCCTTGATATCTTGACTAGGATCTTGATATCGTGTTGTTGTAGAAGCGAGGAGTACTGGGTATCATCTTGATACTATTACATTTTTGTTTATCAAAAACAAGCAAAATACCATCTCATAATAGGACAAAGAAAAGAATTGATCTCTATTTTTCTCCTCTTGTTTTATTCTCCGAAGGGCCTCCCAAGGCCCCTCTGCTGAAATCTAGAGGCGAAAGGGCAAGACATCCTCCCCTATACAAGTTCTACTAGTTTTAATTCTTATTTTTGTAGTTTAATCAGGATGGGGTGCCCCTTTATAGACCTTGCTCTTATGCTTGATGTCCAAGCTGATGCGTTCGTGGTGGTTTAGGGTGCTATAAATATGTTTCTCGAGTCAATGTTTGCCAACAATTAGTGAGACAAATGGTTGGTTCATCAGCTCTATTCTAGTGAACCCAGAAAGCTAAAAATGTTGTTGGCTCACTTTTCTGGCCATTACAAAGGGAAGAGGGGATAAACTTGAGGCGCCTATCTGACGTGTTCGGACGCAAGTTTTTAGGGACTAGTGACTAAGCGTCTAGGAAAAACTTGAGTTGCTATGAGCCGATAACAAACATCTTCCAGTGTAAATCAATAGTCGTAAACAAGTAATTCGACTAAGATGGAAAAGCCACCTCCTCCGATTCCTCCCCATCGCAGCCTTAGCTTAGTTTGTGGAATTATGGGAACTTATGAGCAGGACCGGTCCATATAGAGCGGGACAGAGGGCGGTCATCCTAGGCCCCAAGGAGGTAGGGGGCCTAGTCTAAGACTTGTATGTGTACCTATATTTTCCTTTTATTCTCAAGACCCAACTGGATTAAATAATTCTAGAAAATATAGATGGCTTAAGCTACAGCCTACTATGTCTCTACTCTAACTTCTCTTTTCCCAAGAAATATTCCAAAATTTTGTATAGAAAAGAGGAAAGTGCATGTTCCATTTGAGAAACTCATAGAGATACATCACTCAGTTTTGATCATGGAGAACAACATCAACATTGTTCCAACAAACACTTCAGCGGTTCTAATTTTTTTTTTCGATGCCACCATTTATGTGGCCTCTCGAAATGTGCAGAACAATACTGCCTCTTATGTGCCTCTATAAAGTTGTGAGTATTCAGATTAACGACCCAATCACATAACTATATTATTCCAAGCATGTCTCATTTCATTTCTAACATTAGTACTTGTCCCTATCATCTCAGTTGCAATTCATAGGAAAAAAAGCAGGGTTTGTATTTTCAAAAAGATTCCAACTCACATGAATTTGTTAGTTGGAACTCGTAGGAAAACACAAGGATTGCGATATCGAATAATTATAACTTAAACTAGTGTCATTTTAAATCCCAGTTGCAATTTTAGTTGCAACTTATGTAAGAAATCTCAGTTGCAACTCACAGGAAAAAAGAAGGGTTTGTAATTTCAAAAACATTCCAACTCACATGAATTTCTAAGTGCACCATTCAACTATATTTTAGCTCCTTTTGTTTCATGATTCAAAAAGTTGTGTTTGAGAGAAGTCAAACTATTTATTCAGTTGCACCTGTTTATTCTGATACGACGTGTTTTTTGTACCATAACACAGTAGGAGAGTCTCCTACTATGGTATTGTATTAATCAGATAAAATTTACATATAAGAAAATGTTTGAACAAAAAAAGAACTAAAAGAAGTCTAAAAGTATATTGATTGTTCCATGTTTTGGTTGACCCTAAACCTAAGTAGCTGCAAGTTTGACTTCACTCTAGCTCTCCAGGCTTCAATTGAGGGGTTGATTCCTTTAATAATAAGATTGTTTCTTTCTTTCCAAATTCCCCAGGCTGAGATAACAAACACTCCGAAGAAAAGTTGCTCCTGAAAATTTGGTTTAGCTCGACTAAGTAATTGAAATATGCAAGAAGAACCCAGCTAAATAATGTTGAATCTTTGCCAGCAAGTTATACTTAAGGGGTGTAAGAAGAATAAATTCTCAAGAGTTTCTTCTTCCGAAAGGCTACATAGAGAGAAATTATGATTTTGTCCATGTCCCACATTAAAATGCCTTCTTCGGGGCATATTTTTAGTGTTTAGTCTATCATAAAGTAAAAGCCAAGATAAAACTTTCAATTTGGGCCATAATTTAGAGTGCCAAATCCAAGAAAATTGCACGGGTGGATCAAGCAACTGAAAACAGAACTTATAATACTTTTGTGAAGTATATTTGTCCCCCCAACTATACTTCCATGAATCCTGAAATTGTGTGTGCATAGTCAAAGCTGAAGTTTCAAGTTGAATCTGGTGTAATTCATGCAAAGCTTTAGTTGATAGTGGATAATGGAATAGATCTAAAGAGTCCTCTGCTACACATAATTCTTTAACTGTAATGTCCTCAGTCAAGGCATATGAAAATAATTTTGGATATGTATTTTGCCAAATATCATCATTCCATTTACATTTCTAGAAAATCACATTATTAACTTGTCTCACTGTGAATGAGGTTATACCCCTAAAAATTGGTGAAAGTTTCATAATTGATTTCCACCAGAAAGATCCAATAGAATTAGAAGCATGTGGAATTGAATGCTGATAATATGTCGACCAAATTAATTTCACCCAGGGTATATCCTTATAATTATAAAACTTATCTAGAAATTTAAGAAGCAAAGCCTGATTCTGAAGCTTCGTATTTAGCACTCCTAGACCCCTTTGTTTTTAGGATTGCAAACCATGTCCCAAGCAGCCAGAGAAACACATTTTCCCCATCACATGTCTTTTTATTCCATAAGCATCTTCTTGTGATCTTCTCCACATATTCTAGAATCTTAGGATGAATTTCAATAGTACACATGGTATATGTACCAATTGATTATAGGATAGCATTGACATATGCTAATTTACCAGCATGAGACATTAAAAGAGTAGAACTTGTTATCTTCCTTTCAATTCTGTCCACCAAAAGCACTAAATCAGTAACCACGGGCTTTGTTGTACCCATAGGCAAGCCAAGATAGGTAAATGGCATAGAAGCTAGTGAATATCCAAACATGCTTGCTAGTTCTTGAGCTTTGGTATCGGAAATATTAATTGGAATTAAGCTTGATTTATGGAAATTGATTTTCAAACTAGTGGATGTAGCATAATCCAGAAGAATATTTTTCAAATGGATCACTTCCTCTTGGTTAGATTTGAGAACCAATATAGTGCCATCATCATATTGCATAATGAGAAAGTTACCCCCACAAGGAGTTGGTAAGTTCAAATTTCCATTCTGCATTTCTCTATTAACCACCACTTGTAACAGTCCAGAAGCAGCAACAAATAATAAAGGTGACATAGGGTCCCTCCTTACTCCCCGTTTGTATTCTTTTTTTTCCTAGGACTCCATTAAGAAGAGTCGAAGAGTGTCTAGATGAAAGCAAACATTTTATCCATTTCAGCCATAACTCATTAATCCCATGTTCTTGAGAATGTCATTATGGAATCATGTTCCACCATGTCAAAGGCCTTTTCAAAATCTAGTTTTAGGACAACAATTTCTTTTTTTGAGGATTGACATTGATATACGTACTCAAAGGTTCAGGCCAAGCAATCTTGGATAGTTCTGCCTCTTATTGATTTTCACTGACCAACTTAGGGAGCCAATCTTGTAATCTGTCTGCTAGTATTTTTGTTAGTAACTTTAGAGAAGTGTTTAATAAGGAGATGGGACGATAATCATTAACAACAACCGGGGAACTTCTTTTGGGATTAAAGTTATGAAGGAGCTGTTAATACTATCCAAAGTAGCATTTCCTTTAGAAAAAAGGTCACATAATTTATAGAAGTCAGGAGCCATAATATCCCAACATGTTCTAAGAAAACATCCATTAAATCCATCTGGGCCTGGACTTTTGTCAAGAAGAATCTTCTTTACTGCCTTATCAATCTCATCTTTGGAAAAAGGAGAAGAAATCTCTTGAAGACCAAAAATATCTTTTGAACAAATTTTGCAGATTAAATTTCATTTCATGATACTCAGAAATTCCTAATCTCAATTTGTAAGCTTCAAAGAGTACTTGTGCTTTGCCCTCGTGATCACTAATAGAGATTCCATCGGATGTATGAATAGTAGCAATAGCATTCCTCCTATGCCTTTCAGTAGCTACTCTATGAAAGAACTTTGTGTTTTCATCACCATATTTTATCCATATTGTTGCTTATAAGATAGTAACTTTGTAAGATGATTTTTTAGAATCTTCTTAAAGTTCCATTGATCCCTTGTCAATCTTCTAATCTGTTCTTGATCATCCACCTATTTTAATACTCTTTGATAGTTATCAATGAGCAGAGATAGTTTAGAAATATTCTTACTCCATATTTTCAAAGCTCTTCTTGTATTTTTAAATTTACCATTTAGAACTGCTACTGGATTATTGTTATGAACTGGAATTTTCCAAGCTGTATCCACTGTCTCTTTGAAACTAGGATGTTTTGTCCAATAATTTTAAAACCTAAAAATCCTACTTCTTGGAACTAAAGATTGAATGGATATGAGACATGGGACATGGTCAGAAACTAGATACAAGGTGTTTACGTATTTGTAACTGATAGATGTGTCTATATAGTAGAAAGAGCACAAAAGAAGCTATAATTTTTTTGTTGGGCATGACGACAACATTTATGAAAGTGAGGAAGACTAGTAATATGAAAAAAGATGGGGTAAAGGATAGAAAAGATACTATGATGTTGGTGATATTTTGGTGAATATAAAAAATTTAATAGAGATAAAAAAATGAGAAGGATAGTAAGATATCAAAGAAAGATTTTGGATTAGATGGCATTAAAAGTGATGAAGAGGACAAGCCACTAGAGGTAATTGCCTGAAATGTGCCCTTTTACTAATAATTCCTCATTTGCCTTTTAAGAGGATATCATCCAAAGTTTTATCTGATACACTTGTCTATATTATTAACAACTGAAGGTACAATGTTGGTATGCACAACATTAGATTAACTTAAGTGACAATCTTTAAATACCAATAGGTGCATTGTTTCTTACATAAAATAGATTATTCATTTTTCAAATACTTCCAAGAACACATACATTTATTGGTGTGTGTCTGAACACGAAGCTAACATGTTATAGTTTTTGCATATAGTTGTTCCCCACTAGTGAGCATATATGTTATACTCATGCTTTGTTTTTATTTTGTAAATTCTGAGATTTTATTCGGGTTGGTAGTGTCGTTGCATGAATAGTAAATATTGATTCCACTAATACAACATGTTAGCACTATGTTTCTATAGCATGTACTCGTTTTATGGATCTCTTAATGCATAGGTGAGATGCTCTTATATGAATTTTAGATTCTTAAATTTTATTTTTTGATTTTTGGTACACAAACTCAAATCAATTTCCTTTTTATCACATCATATATTTCGGCATACCCATGTGTGCCACCGTATAATAACACGTTAAGTTTTGCCAATGATGTCTAGGTCACCGTATGAACCTTCGTAATTTTCAGTGGAATTATGCTAACTGGTTTATGTAAGATGTTTTGCCCCAACTTTTTATACCGATGATATGTTTACAGTTCACCACCTAACAAATTTTATTTTGAATTGATTAGTTCAGGTAGTTTTGTTTTGATCTTTGTCCGATGTTCCTCTGTAGGCTGTTTTGCAATATCTCATAGTGTTTGGTTGTTCTATACTTTTTTATACTCCTTTATAATTTTATCTTTCTAGATTCTTATTTTTTATGATTATTGTACTAATTACATATCTTCCTCATTCATTGTATTTTATTTTTCATGGGAGTGGTGCATATACCGGTCAATTGTATGGAGATGGCAGATGATGATGTTGATTCCAATCAAGGCACTCAAGGTAATAATGAGGGAAATTATGAACAAAGAAGCTAAGATGTTGATTTGCATAACACTATGTTTAGATGTACATAATTTGGCCTGGAATTAGGGAATTGGAATTAGAGCATCTAATTCGGCTATTTGGGTGGACTAGTAATTGACGCATGGAAACCAGGCCCAATTCTGTGCCGTGCGACCCCGTGGAAAAAGAGACCCCGTCGATTCGGAGCTCCTGAGCTCGGAAACATCCATAATTTGCCAAGCGGTATGAGGCCCTCATCCTCGCAATCTCAACCTTGTGCGCTGCAGGTCGCAACCAGCGGCGGCACTCAGGTAAAGACCCTCCCCCGCTCCCTTTCATGGCGACCATCCCGACACCTTCCCTGTCGTATACTGGCCCTATTCCCGTTCATCCATGGCCCTAATTTTCCTGGACGGAAACATCCTTGACTCGTTTAGACCCTAGTCGTGGCCAGCATCTAGGCAGCGGCGACTGACTGAAGGACGTCGATGGGAGGGTGAACGACTACGACTATGGTTTTGATTATGCCTCCCATGGACAGAAGCCGTACAAATCTATTTTTTGGCTAGTGGTTTTTGTTATGGCACGCCTACACACATGAGACACGGTTTGTCGCCTCACGCTCTGAATCTCTGATCGGAACATGCACATGACTGGTTTTGATTATCCATTCTCGAGTTTAGGAATGGTGATGTGCCTTGCGTGAATCCAAGTGTATCTCCTTTGTTAATTTTGATTTGTCTGAATTGTAGATCACATTGTGAACTCATAGAAAGAGGGTGATTGCAGATATAAACATGCTATTCTTGACTCATAGATTGTTGCTTGAATAGTGTAGTGTTACATACGTGCTCATGTATGAATGTTCAGGTTCAGTATCAAATATGATATGTATTAGAATGAACTACTACACATTTGGTTGATTATGAACTATCTACACGTGCTAAGTGCGTGCTATGTGTAAAAAATACCTACTTGTGAACTATTTTGTGTTACATATGTGATTCTTGTAATCTTATTCCGATTATTTTAATATTACTATGTGTGCAAAATAATATATACACATGACACTATTCCATGGTTTCTACATCCAAACAGAAATTGGAATTGGATAGCACTATCTGATTCCAACAACAAATTCTAGGCCACCAAACAATAGAATTTTCAAATTGTTAATCATTTCCTTTCCATGCGGAATTTGGAATTCGTACCTAATTCATTTCCTAAATTCAATTTTGTGCATCCAAACAAATCATAAATTCATTGTAGATCCTACTAATACTAAGCATATGGACAGAAATGGAAAATATGGCGCTTAACTGGTGAGTCATCGAAGTGTTCCGTAGATATAATTTACAGTTTATTCAAAAAAAATCATACAACAATGATTTTTTTGTTTCATGATCAAACCCATTATAAAGGCTGTTGCAAATGAATAGGTTTTTGACCCTTCACTTCCAAGCCATTTTATAATGGAGTCGTTCCATGGCAGTTGCAAGCCACTTGTAATTGAGTGGTTACATGCCAGTTGCAAGTGAGTAGTTTTTATGAGTTGCACTTCCAAGAGCAATTTCAAGCTATTAGCTTTATGAACCCTCGGTTATAATACATTTTGCAAATGAGTGGTTCCGTATCAAGTTGCAAGCCACTTTGTAATTGAGGTTATGGGTTAGATGCAAATTAGTCGCAAATGATTAGTTTTTTGAGTTGTAGTTGCAAGGGAAGTTGCAAGTTGAGTAGGTTTTGACCCCTCTATTGCAAGAAATTTTTCAATTGAGTGGTTTTGGCTCACTTGCAATCCAATTGCAAGTGAGTGATTTCTGCTAGTTGCAAGTCAGTCGCAAGTGAGTAATTTTTGATTTGTAGTTGCAAGTGTGGTTGCAACCGACTAAGTTTTTGACCCCTTAGTTGCGAGCCATTTTGCAATTTAGTTGTTCTTGGTTAGTTGCAAGCCACCTGCTTGAGTGGTTTCAGGTCAGTTGCAAGGAATTTTGCAATTGAGTGGTCCCGGGTTATAGAACTCTTTGCAATTGAGTGGTTCTGGGTTAGTTGCAGGTAAGTCACAAATGAGTAGTCCTTTGAGTTGCAATTGCAAGGTAAGTTGCAACTAAGAAGGTTTTTTGAACACCCCCTTGCAATCTAATATGTAATTGAGTGGTTTTGGCTTAGTCGCAAGACACTTGCAAAGCAGTTTTTGAGTTGCAGTTGCACCCACTTTATAAGCAACTAGATTTGTTACCCCTCGGTTGCAAGCCATTTTGCAATTGAGTAGTTCTGGTTCAGTTGCAAGTCAGACGCAAGTGAGTAGTTTTATGAATTACAATTGCAAATGTGTAGGTTTGTGACCCCTCAGTTGAAAGCCATTTTGCAATTGAGTGGTACCAGGTTAGTGGCAAGCCACTCGTGATTAAGTGGTTCCTACCCGCTGCAAGTCAATCATAAGTAAGTAGTTGTTTGTGTTGCAGTCACAAGGACACGATCCCGGCTTGCCTGATTGAGTAGGTTTGTGACCCATCGGTTATAAGGCACTTTGAAATTATGTGGTTTCAATTTAGCTGCAAGCTAGTTGTAATTGGTTTTAGGTCAGTTGCAAATCAGTCGCAAGTGAGTTGTAAGACGATTGCAACTGACCTTGTCACTTGCAGTTGAGTATTTTCGTTTTAAGTCGTAGTTGCTCGGTTATTGTGTGCTTAAACTGAGCACTTTTTTACATGTACAATATACCAAGTAAACCATTTTTGTTTTTTTTTCTTTAACATGAATCACCAGAGATTATGGGGTGCAAAATAAAACCCCAAACGGATAAAAGCATGAATGAAGCCTATACCAATCAATTGTTTTAAGAAAAAACTCAACAAGGCCACACAACTTAAACAAAAAAAGCCCAATATGTTGGAATTATGCCCTAGAGGCAATAATAAAGATGTTATTATTATAATTCTTGTTCATGATAAAGTTTATATTCCATGCTAGAATTGTATTAAGCGGAAACTTTAATACTTGTGTGGTTTGTGAACAACACCGTATCCCTAGTACGCCTCTATGGACTAGCTCATTGATCAATGATGGTTAAGGTTTCCTAACCATAGACATGAGTTGTCAATTGATAATGAGATCATATCACTAGAGAATGATGTGGTGGATAGACCCAAACTAAGCGAAGCAATTAGATCGTGTCATCGTGTTCGTCTTTGCGAAGTTTTTCTTATATCAAATATTATATTCCTTAGACCATGAGATAATACAACTCCTTGGTATCGGAAGAAAGCTTTGAGGTCATCAAACGTCATCCTATGAGAGGGTGATCATAAAGGTGTCTCTCAGGTGATCGGAAAGTATCTGTTGGGTTGTATGTATCGAGATGGGATTTGTCCTCCCAAGTCGGAGATATACCGGGCCCACTCGGTGTCGATATCAACACCGCTTGCAAGCATGTGGTTAAGGATTTGATCACAAAGTGATATCGGATTCTGGAGCAGTAAAGTACTTGCTGTGAACGAGATTGAACTAGGTATGACGATACCGACGATCGAATCTCGGGCAAGTAAAATATCGCGAGACGAAGGGAATATATATATGGGATTGATTGAATCCTGGCATCGTGGTTCATCCGATATGATCATCGATGAATGTGTGGGAGTCAATATGGGTGCCCAGACCCCGCTGTTGATTATTGATAGAAGATCATGTCCGCATATTCTCGAACCGTAGGTCACACACTTAACGTGTCTCGGCGCTAGGATAGATTGGATAATTGGTTTATGAATTTTGTTGAGTCTCGGATGGGATCCGGATATCACGAGAGGTTAGGAATGGTCCGAGAATAAGATTCATATAAGGCAATGCAGTTTTGGAGTTCAGAATAGTTCGGGTTAATCGGTATTGTGCGGAAGCTTCTAGAACCTTCGGAAGGGGCCAACGTGGTCCCACCTTCCGGGAGGGGCATGGGCCTATGAGGGAGTGTCCTGGCGCATTGGGCCAGGAGCACAAGGCCCCATAGGGCCATCGATCCTAGAGAGTTTAAATCGTTTAAACTAGAGATAAGATAAGATAGGATTTCTAGATAAGGGAGAGTTTAAATTGTTTAAACTAGAGATAGGCTTGGAGGAGAGGCTAGGCTGGCCGCACCCCTCTATATATAGAGGGCTGGTGCGCCTCTCACACCGCTTACACCTTCCTCCAAACCCAGGTTGCCTGCGCCCTTCCTCTCTCCCTCCCGACTGTTTGTGGCGAAGCCTCGGCAGAAATTCTCCACCATATACACCACGCCGTCGTGCTGTAGATCCAATCTATCTCTCCACCATACTTGCTGGTCCGAGGAAGGAGGAGACGTCGAGGTGCCGCATGTGTGCATCTCACGGAGGCACCGCCACTTGTGGTGCTAGATCGGATTGGATCGCGAGGAGGAGAAGCGAGTACGACTACATCACCCACGTTCGTGAGCGTTAACGCTCTTGAATCTTCAAGGGTATGAAGATCTAATCCAATCTCTCTCGTTGTTTGCATCTCTAGATTAGATCTTGGCTTTCCCTCCGCTCAGAGAAAATTTTGATTTACTATGCTGCGAAACCCTTGGGTATCGAGCTAGATCTATGCGTAGATGTGATTCACGAGTAGAACGCAACATGGTTGTTGCGGGCGTTGATGTTTTCTGTTGCAAGCCTCTTGTTTGTGTTCTTCTTATGACGCGGGATAGTGATATTGAAGCGGTCTAGGCCAACCTTACGCGACATTGTTCGCGAGACCGGCTCCGCACTTAACGTGTGGCTTGTACCACACATGCGGCTGGTGGATGTCAGTTTCTCTCACTATAGTTGTCATGGGATTAACACCGGAGTTTGGCAACCATAATATCACCATTGTGGCTTTCCGTAAGTAAGAATCGTTCTTAGCATCTACTCCCATGAGCCACGTAAAACATGCAACAACAAAGTAGAGGCGTCTAACTTGTTTTTGCAGGGAGTGTTTTCTGTGATATGGTATGGCCCAAGATGTGATGTGTATATTGTATGCGATGATCATGTTTTGTAATGTTTCACGACTTGCATGTCGATGAGTACACAACCGGCAGGAGCCATATGGTTGTCTCTATAATTGTGTATGACCTGCGAGTCAACTTCTTATACGCCATGTAATAGCTTTACTTTATCGCTAAGTAGTTAGCAATAGTTGTAGTTGCTATTCGTGGTGGAGGCAATCATGGTGAAGTGATGGAGATCATGCCGGAACGCACAAGATGGAGATCATTGCGCGAAGATTGGCTATACCATGTCACATAAAGTTATATGCATGTGATGTTTATCCTTTTATGTATCTTATTATGCTTAGATCGCGACGGTAGCATTATAAGATGATTCCTCACTTAAAGATCAAGATAAAAGCTGTGTTCTCCCCAAGTATGCACCGTTGCGAAAGTTTGTCATGTCCAAGCATCACGTGATGATCGGGTGCTATAGACTCTACGCTCACATACAACGGGTGCAAGATAGTTTTGCACACGCGGAAATACTTGGGTCTAACTTGAGGAGCCTAGCATGTACAGACATGGCCTCGGAACACAAGAACCGAAAGGTTAAGCATGAGTCATATGAATGATATGATCGACACTTCGTTGTCCACCATTGAAACCACATCTCTTCTCGTGATGATCGGATTAGGTGTGGTGAATTTGGATCGTGTTCACTAAACAACTTGAGGGATGTTGAATTTAGTGGGAGTTCATCTAGTAATTTGATTAAGTTGAACTATTTATCATGAACATAGTCTAAATTGTACTTGCAAATACTGTAGATCACATGGCCAAGTCCAACTTCAACTTCAACGTTTTTGCTGAGAAAGAAAAGCTTAGAAACAATGGGTCTAACTTCACCAACTGGTTCCGCAATCTAAGAATCATTCTGTCTGGCGGACAAAAGGACTATGTCCTTGAGAAAGCGTTTGGTAACCCCCCTGCAATGCGCCGGTGATGAGAAAGCTGTCTATCGATCGCAAGAAAGATGATTATGGTGTGATTAAGAGCACCATGTTGTTTGCTATGGAACCGAACTTCAAAATCGTTTTGAAAACTATCCCGGCCCTTTGAGATTCTCAAAGAGTTGAAAACTATGTTCCGACTCGGGCCGTTCGAGAGATATGATATCTACGAGAAGTTCTTTAAGCGCAAGATGGAGGAAGGGAGTTCCGTTAGTGAGCACGCCATAAAGATGTCGGGCTACACTCAACGACTTGAGCAACTGGATGCAAGATTCGAGAGGAGCTCAAGATTGATGTGGTTCTGCAATCACTCCTCCCAGCTACAAAAGTTTTGTAGTGACTCACAATCAGATTGGTTCCATGACAATCACCGAGCTCTTCGCAAAGCTGAAGGCTGCGAGGTGGACATCAAGAAGGATAATCATGTGTTGATGGTCAACAAGCCCTCCTTTAAGAAAGGTAAAGGTGCAAAGAAGCCCTTCAAGAAAGGCGTGACAAGCGTTGCCCTCGCTGAGAAGAAGCTCAAGTCCGGTCCCAAGCCGGACCTGAGTGCTTCTATTGCAAGGACAAGGGTCCTTGGGCGAATCGTCCGAAGTACTTAGCGGACAAGAAGGCTGGCACCATCAAAGGTATATTTGATATACATGTTATTGATGTTTTCCTTACTAGCCCTCGTTGTAGTGCCCGGGTATTTGATCTTTGGTTTAGTTGCTAATATTTGTAACTTCAAAGCAGGAGCTACTTCTGAGGGATGAGGTGACGATGCGCGTGGCAGCGGATCAAGAGTTGATGTGATGGCCGTGGCACGCTCTCCTTAGTTTTACCTTCGGATTAGTTTTAAACCTTAATAAATGTTATTATGTGCTGCGTTGAGCATGAACATTATTTCTGGATCGTGTTTATTGCAAGACGGTTATTCATTTAAATCGGAGAATAATGGTTGTTCTATTTATATGAGTAACATCTTATATGGACATGCACCTCTTGTGAATGGTTTATTTCTTCTAAATCTATAAAGGTATGAAACACACATCCATAACATAGATGCTAAGAGATGCAAAGTAGATAGTTATAATAATACTTATTTGTGGCAATTTGCGTCTAGGTCATATTGGTGTAAAGCGCATGAAGAAACTCCATTCGATGGACTTTTGGAGTCTCTTGATTTTGAATCATTTGACACATGCGAACCATGCCTCATGGGCAAGATGATCAAAACCCGTTCTCGGTATGATGGAGCGAGCAGCGGACTTGTTGGAATTAATACATTCCGATGTATTCGGACCGATGTGTTTTTCGACTCGCGGTGGATATCGCTATTTTCTCACTTTTACCGTTGACTTAAGTAGATATGGGTATATCTATTTAATGAAACATAAATCTGAAACGTTTGAAAAGTTCAAAGAATTTCAGAATGAAGTGGAGAACCATCGTAATGAAAGATTAAGTTTCTACGATCCGATCGTGGGGGCGAATATTTGAGTTATGATTTTCACGCATCTCAAAGCAAGTGGAATCGTTTCACAACTCACGCGGGAACACCACAGCGCAATGGTGTGTACGAGCGGAATCGAACCCTATTAGATATGGTCCGATCGATGATGTCTCTTACTGATTTGCCGTTATCGTTTTGGGGTTATGCATTAGAAACCGCTGCATTCACTTTAAATAGGGCTCCATCTAAATCCGTTGAGACGACACCGTATGAACTGTGGTTTGGTCTAAACCTAAGTTGTCGTTTCTTAAAGTTTGGGGATGCGGCTTCGTCAAGAAGTTGATGCCGACAAGCTCGAACCCAAAGCGGAGAAATGCGTCTTCATAGGATACCCTAAGGAAACTATTGGGTATACCTTCTATCACAGAACCGAAGGCAAAATGTTTGTCGCAAAGAACGGTTCCTTTCTTGAGAAGGAGTTTCTCTCGAAAGAAGTGAGTGGGAGGAAAGTAGAGCTAGACGAGGTTGTTGAACCTTCTCTTGAATTGGAGAGTAGCGCAGCACCTGAAATTGTTCCAGTGCCGCCTGCACCAACAATAGAGGAAGCTAATGACAAGGATCATGAAGCTTGACGACGATCTTGCCTCTTGAGCGTCGAGGTCGACAAGGTCACGTGCCCTCCCGAGTGGTACGGCAACCTGTCTTGACTGTCTTGTTAGTAGAAGACAGCGAACCTACGAACTATGAGGAAGCGATGATGAGCGAGACTCGAGAAATGGCTAGAAGCCATGAAATCCGAATTGGGATCCATGAGCGAAAACCAAGTATGGACTTTGGTGGACCCTCCTAGCGACCGAAAGGCCGTTGAGTGCAAATGGATCTTCAAGAAGAAAATGGACGCGGATGGTAATGTTACCGTCTATAAAGCACGGCTTGTTGCGAAAGGTTTTCGACAAGTTCAAGGTGTTGACTACGGTGAGACTTTCTCTCCCATAGCGATGTTTAAGTCCATTCGGATTTTATTAGCAATTGCTGCGTTTCATGATTATGAAATATGGCAGATGGATGTCAAGACTGCGTTCCTCAATGGCAACATTGATGAAGAGTTGTATATGATGCAACCCGAAGGTTTTGTCGATCCTAAGGATGCTGATAAAGTATGCAAACTTCAGCGTTCCATTTATGGACTGAAGCAAGCATCTCGGAGTTGTAACCTTCGTTTTGATCAAGTGATCAAGATCTTTGGATTTGTTCCAAATTGCTACGAAGCTTGCATCTACAAGAAAGTGAGTGGGAGCTCGGTGACGTTTCTGGTACTATATGTGGATGACATATTGATTATTGGAAATGACATCAACATGCTTAACGATGTGAAGAGTTATTTGAACAAGTGTTTTTCAATGAAAGACCTAGGTGAAGCTGCTTATATATTGGGCATCAAAATCTATCGAGATAGACAAAGGCTGATAGCTTTAAGCGAGTACATACCTAGACAAAGTTGAAAAGGTTCAGAATGGATAAGGCATTGAAAGGTTCGGTGCCTATGTTGTCGTAAGATATTGAGCAAGGCTCGTGTCCACCACGGTAAATGATAGGGAAGCTATGAGCAAAGTGCCTTATGCCTCGGCCATAGGTTCCATCATGTATGCCATGCTGTGTACTAGACCGGATGTGTCCAATGCTCTTAGTTTGACGAGCAGATATCAAAGTGATCCAGGAGTGGAACACTGGACAGCCGTAAAGAACATCCTAAGGTACCTAAATAGGACTAAAGAAATGTTCTTAGTCTATGGGGGTGATGAACAGCTCGTCGTAAAAGGTTACGTTGATGCTTTTACCGATATTGGGGCAAGCACTCCGAGGAATCATGCTTCCAGATTCCCTATCATTCATTACAACAAAGGTACCTTAAAAAAGCAAGTAGCAGCACTCTTTCGACACCGACAAGGATGATGCTAAATCTCAGACAGGATACGTGTATATTTTGAATGGAGGAGCTGTGAGCTGGAGAAGCTGCAAGCAAAGCGTGGTCACGGGATCTGATGAAAGCGGAATACATGGCTGCTGCAGAAGCGTCAAGTGAAGGATTTTGGATCAGAAACTTCATCACTGAGCTTAGCGTGGTTCCAAGTGCATTGGACCCACTGGAGATATTGTGTGACAACACTGGCACCATAGCACTCACTAAGGAACCAAGATATCATCCAAAGACCAAGCATATCAACCGCAAGTTTCATATAATCCGAGATTATATAGCAGATGGAGATCTGAATATCAGCAAAGTACATATAGATCTGAATGTCGCAGATCCATTGACTAAACCTCTTCCACGTGTAAAACATGATCAGCACCTCAGTGCCATGGGTGTAAGATTGTTGCCAAATGTAAACTAGATTATTGACTCTAGTGCAAGTGGGAGACTGTTGGAATTATGCCCTAGAGGCAATAATAAAGATGTTATTATTATAATTCTTGTTCATGATAAAGTTTATATTCCATGCTAGAATTGTATTAAGCGGAAACTTTAATACTTGTGTGGTTTGTGAACAACACCGTATCCCTAGTACGCCTCTATGGACTAGCTCATTGATCAATGATGGTTAAGGTTTCCAAACCATAGACATGAGTTGTCAATTGATAATGAGATCATATCACTAGAGAATGATGTGGTGGATAGACCCAAACTAAGCGAAGCAATTAGATCGTGTCATCGTGTTCGTCTTTGCGAAGTTTTTCTTATGTCAAATATTGTATTCCTTAGACCATGAGATAATACAACTCCCTGGTATCGGAAGAAAGCTTTGAGGTCATCAAATGTCATCCTATGAGAGGGTGATCATAAAGGTGTCTCTCGGTGATCGGAAAGTATCATTGGGTTGTATGTATCGAGATGGGATTTGTCCCTCCCAAGTCGGAGAGATATACTTGGGGCCCACTCGGTAATCGATATCAACACCGCTTGCAAGCATGTGGTTAAGGAGTTGATCACAAAGTGATATCGGATTACGGAGCGAGTAAAGTACTTGCGTGAGCGAGATTGAACTAGGTATGGCGATACTGACGATCGAATCTCGGGCAAGTAAAATATCGCGAGAAGGGAATATATATATGGGATTGATTGAATCCTGGCATCGTGGTTCATCCGATATGATCATCGATGAATGTGTGGGAGTCAATATGGGTGCAGACCAATGTTGATTATTGATAGAAGATCATATGCATATTCTCGAACCCGCAGGTCACACACTTAACGTGTCTCGGCGCTAGGATAGATTGGATAATTGGTTTATGAATTTTTGTTCGAGTCTCGGATGGGATCCGGGATATCACGAGAGGTTCGAAATGGTCGGAGAATAAGATTCATATAAGCGAGGCAGTTTTGGAGTTGAATAGTTCCGGGTTAATCGGTATTATGCGGAAGCTTCTAGAACCTTCGGAAGGGGCCAACGTGGTCCCACCTTCCGGGAGGGGCATGGGCCTATGAGGGAGTGTCCTGGCCGCATTGGGCCAGGGCACAAAACCCCATAGGGCCCGATCGATCCTAGAGTTTAAATCGTTTAAATTAGAGATAAGATAAGATAGGATTTCTAGATAAGGGAGAGTTTAAATTGTTTAAACTAGAGATAGGCTTGGAGGAGAGGCTAGGGCTGGCCGCACCCTCCCTCTATATATAGAGGGCTGGTGCGCCCCCTCTCACACCCGCTTACACCTTCCTCCAAACCCAGTTGCCCTGCTGCCCTTCCTCTCTCCCTCCCATTGTTTGTGGCGAAGCCTGCGTGAAATTCTCCACCATATACACCACGCCGTCGTGCTGTAGATCCAATCTATCTCTCCACCATACTTGCTGGTCCGAGGAAGGAGGAGACGTCGAGGTGCCGCACGTGTGCATCTCACGGAGGCACCGCCACTTGTGGTGCTAGATCGGATCGGATCACGAGGAGGAGAAGCGAGTACGACTACATCACCCACGTTCCGACGAACGTTCCGCTGTGCGAATCTTCAAGGGTATGAAGATCTAATCCAATCTCTCTCGTTGTTTGCATATCCTAGATTAGATCTTGGCTTTTCCTCTGTTCGCTTCCGTAGAAAATTTTGATTTACTATGCTGCGAAACCCTTCACAATACAAATACCTCGATAAGACGGACAAAACCAACCGTACAACACTGACAGACCCTGGAATTAACGACATCCACCAAAGGTGGAAGTGCTATTTTTTATAAAGAGAATATATTCATATCAAGATGGTATCAAATTATACCTAGCATCTGTAACAACATAATGTTTAGAGCCAGTTTAGATATGAAAGATACACACAACCAAAAAAAAATCCTGCCGAAGCAATCAGATACTCGCAGCAGCAAAGCAACGAGTGGAAGTGTTACCTGGTAGCTTAAAATCCTTCAACACAATATATTTTTGGAAAGAGAAAAAAGATCATTCGTCCATCCTAAACTAGCTGTGAACTAGTTATAGTTGGTTCCAGGTCAGTTGCAAGTCAGTCGCAAGTGAGTTACAACTTGGCGTCGAGGCAAGGAACACCACCAACAACAAGCAGCAGTGTTATCCCCCATCCACGGTCTTTTCTCTGCCCAGCTCCTGCCCCTGTTGAGAGTCGCCCCCACCCTTCTCCCGCCGCCCCTGGCCTTTCTCCTCTCCGACGGCGATGCTGCTCGGCGAGTAGATAGCTCAGGTGGTCTGGCCCCTCATGTACATAGTAGTTTAGGTTGTGAAGTTGGTTTGCCGCGATGGCGTATGGGCTCTATGCTCGTATGGAGGAAGTCCCCGGCCTGCTCGGCCCAGATCCGGTGGATGCTGCTGTTCGTCATCCTCTCCACGGTGCTCCGGTGGTCGGAGCCAAAGGTGGAGCGTGTCGATGGCATCAAGATCTCCTTAAAAAAGCCCGAATCCCCTTCAGATCTGCATCTGGAGGTTCTTGGCTGTGCAGGAAGCTCCCGACCGGCGTTATGCTCTCTCTTCTTCAACCATCAAGGCGGTGGAGGCTGGGGGAGGCATGGCGTTGTTCAGTGGCGAGCTGCGCGGCGGGGTTCTGTAGCTGCGTTTCTCTGGAGTTTTTCAGTAGAGGACGTGGGACGGTGCTGCCCGTCTTGCCTCTGCTTCTTATGGCCGAATGGCGGCTCTCCATGGCCACGGTCCTGTGGCTCTTCAACCTCCATCTGGGAGGCCCATCTACTCCGGCAGAAGGTTCCACGGAGGCGTCGCATCAAGTGGTTCGTCCCCGATGTCGTTGTCGCTGCTTTAGCCGTAGAGTGCGTTCCTGTGTTGCGGTGGAGAAGGTCTCCAAGGACTCGATTGCATTTTCTTGTTTCTCTCTGGGGTCCTTTGTGTAAAAGTAGAGGTTCTGGCTGTAATTCCCTTATAGTTTTGGGCCTCTTTGTATACTGTAAACCCACCGCTTATTAATACAGCTCTGGGTCCTTCGGGACCCTACCCCTTGTTCAAAAAAAAAGAAAAAAAAAGTGAGTTACAACTTGCTAGGTTTGAACCGGTTGCAAGGTGGTCACAACTGATATTTCACCTTGCAATTGAGTTTTTTTCAGTCGTAGTTGCTTGGTTGCAGTATGCTTAAACCGAGCATTTTCTACTTGTACAATATACTGAGTAAAACATCTTTCTTTTTTTAACAGGAATCATCGGAGGTTCTCAGGTGCAAAAGCTTGTACAAAACTCCGAAGAGATAAAAGTACCAATCGGTTCAAGACACACAAACACAAAAAAACTCAACAAGACCACACAACTAACAAGAAAAAACCCAATACAAAGACCGACAAAACCCGATTAACGGCAATCATCATGAGTAGAAGTGCTACCTGGTAAATCATTGGACCGGATATATTTTTGGAAGAGAAAAGAAAACCATTCGATCCATCGTAAATGAGGACCGATCAGATAATACCGAAACGATGAACTTGAGCTCGATAAAGGAGATATATATTCATACCAAAATGATATCAATTACACCAGATTCTGCAACAACATAATTTCTACAGAAAATCTAGACATGAATGATGCACGCAACTAAAAAAAATAAGAAAAAAAAGGGCAACAAAGATCCCGCTGAAACAATCAGATACTCGCATAAGCAAAACAACGAGTGGAAGTGCTACCTACCTGGTAGCTTAAAATCCTTCGACGCAATATATTTTTGGAAAGAGAAAAAAGATCATTCGTCCATCCTCAACAAGGATCGATCAGATAACATGGAAGCAATGAACTCGATCTCGATTTGAACTTAGTATAAGTGATGAATCAATAGAACTGGACCTTGGACGTGTAACCGACGCCGCCCCTCCAGCCAGTCGGGAAAATATTGGTTGCGACGAGGGTCTTGCCTGAATCGCTGGTGATGCGCAAGGACAGCGGCCCCTTCATCGGGTTGCCGGAGTCGCGGCGCCACACGGCGCCGAAGGAGCGGTACATGGGCTCCCATATGTTGGTGGGGCGGCCGTCCTTGGAGCGCATGAGGCTCATCTTCACGACGGTCCCGTCCCGGTTCACGTTCTCCGGCATCACGGGGAGGTAGTACGGGTTGGCGCCCTTGAGGATGTAGAAGGTGATCTTGACGCCCGGCCAGTTGCAGGGCACCCTCCTGAACTGCATGTGGATCATGCCCGCGCGGCGGAGCTGCGCGCTCCGGCCCGGCAGCGCCATGGAGCCGAACGCCGTGCCGCTGAGGTCGAAGTAGTACTTGGCCACGGGGCCGTTGTTCACGTCCGTGATCACGATCGTCTTCGCCTGGTTGGAGCACTCCCGGTTGCTCGTTTTGTTGCATCGTATCTGAAATTAACGTCCCGATTTATACACGTCGATCGACATCGGTTTGAGATTGACCAAGCTAACTAAGTGATCGGTACCTGGTAGCAGGCGCCGCAGCCAACGCCCTCCTTGAAGATGAGCTGGTTGCCGCAGGACGTCATGGAGTAGAAAGGGGCCAGGTGGTTGTTCTTGAAGTTGCAAGCACCACCTGCAAGGCAAATAGATCGATCATTCGGAATTGTTACTACCGATCGAGTTGTTGGCATGCAGTGCGTGGTAGTACAAGAACAAGAGCGTACCGTTGTTGTCGGGGCCGGCGCCGGTGGGCTTGCCGTACCAGGTGGCCTTTGCGGCGCGCCAGACTGAGGTTGAGGGTGGAGAGGGGGCGGGGGTGCCGTAGCTGGATGCGGAACGGACGAGCACGCAGAGGAGTGCGACAAGGGCAACGGCATTGGCGGTGGCACCAGCCATATTGGCACTACGAGCGTGCTTTGACTTGCTGGAGGGCGGTACTACTGCTGCTAATGCTTTGATGGCTGGGCGGGACGGCATTTGTAGGCAACAGGCAAAACGTGGTGAGAACGACGACTCGGCGCCAGTTGCACCCGAGGCGACGTGTATGGCACTATGGCCTGCTTAGAGCTGTACAAGGTCGCGCCTGGGGGGACGGAGGATCCGGTTTAGGTACGTGCGTGCAACTATAAAACGACATCTTCAACGAAAATGAAATAAAATCAATTATTTGGAAGTGATCATCAGCCAACCTAGATTAAGAGTATTGTTGTGCAATAAGATTAAGCCACACATATTTTTTCTGCGGTTTTCCTATTTCTCGGTCGACCGACAATTAGCTTAGTGCATGTTTGATTGCTCGGTCCGGAATTTCCTCGTTTTTGCTAGTTCACTCGGCAGATGCTGAATGAGGGGAGATTGGGCTGAGGCCTGGTTGGGTGTGTTATTTGGTAGCCCGTATTTTTGTTTCCTGACTCGAGGAACTCATATGGCCACTTTGTTTGGTTTATCAGAATGGGCTCGGCTGATGCTAAGGTGCACGTTTGAGAGCCCGTATAACGCCCGATATGGTTACCTCGCATGGCAATGGTGAGCTTACCAACGGCAAGGGTTTAAGGGTTCAAGCAACTACTCATCAGGGTTAAAGAGTTCAAAGTCGTACATCATCGGTCACACGAATGAGAACAACAAGTAGTAAAAAATCCATATTATAAGACCGACGATGATGATGTCTTTGATCATACTCTCACCTCGTATAGGTGCAAGTTGTTGCTGTGGATGAACCTAATGAGTTGTTGATGTGGATGAACCTAATGAGTTGCAGGTTGTGGAGGGACATTGTTGTTCAGAACTTGTGACGGTTGTGCCTCTTGTACACCCTCTGCTAAGAACTCAGAGTAGGCTATTTGTGCCTGCTCTAGAGTCTTAAACCCCTTATGGAGGTTGTGCTAGTAACCCGTCACTTGTTGGTTGCACTCCTCCATGCCTTGTAGATTTCTGGCTTCTTGTCGTAGTACACCACATACCAGTTGTATTTCTATAAGACATAACATATGCAACATAAGGATCAGAACTAAAGCAGACAAATCAAGGTAAGCAACATAAGCAAGTTAAGCATGCATGATCATATGGGAAAAAGCATCAGTAGTTCATCTACCAAGCTAGTGTGATCCTACTGATCGCCACGAACTTCTATGGTGGCATCCTACCACCACATTAGAAGGGGTGTAATCCTACCACCGCAAGTTCTCTATAATATGAGGGGTGTGTATATACCACCTTACAATAAACAGGCCTTGGAATAAGTTTTCATCAAGTCTCTAACTACTTCAAAATATACAACCAAGAACTTCTTCATCACGCATGCACCATAGGCACCATCTCCATGATCAGGGAGCAAGCACTACATGTAGTAGAGCTTGGTCAGGAAGGTACTGAGCCATACCTCCTTGTGGTCCTCTGCCATCTGAACAAATTCGTTGCCTGGGCCTTGATGTCGAGGAGGCGGTTGAGCGCCACCATCAGAGCCTCAGGGATGAAGCTGGTGGCGCTGATGACGGTGTCGTAGAGAGCTTGGTGCACATTGGGAGGAGAAGTAGTGGTGATAGCGGCCTCCACGTCCTTCACGTCCTGGGTCATGCATGTGATGGCTACGACGTCCTCCTCTCCCAGCAGCGACCTCTTCCTCTTCTTGGAAGGCTCAAAGCCACCACAAGCCACTAGTGCAGACCCCCCTCCTTTAACTCCGGTTGGGAGGGCCCTCTAACAGCGGTTCTACAACCGCTGTTGAGGGTTCGGTGTTAGAGGGGGGCCTTTAACACCGGTTCTTAGGGTGGCGCACGTGGGGCTGCCGCAGGCCTCAGCCCCCCCCCCTTTAACACCGGTTCGGGGCTGGAACCGGTGTTAAAGGTTCTTTTGTCGCGGCAGAGATTTAGGTCGTTTTACGGTCTAAATCTCTGCCACGACAGAGTTCTGCCTCTGTCCCGTTCTGGGCGTATTTCTGCAGGAGGGGGGGAGGGGAAATCGATCGGGAGCGGTATACACATACATCGTCATCGGTACATACGAGTACATGAATAATTAAGCAACTATTATTATACACAAACATCGTCATCGGCACATACATCGTTATCGGCACATACATCGTCATCGGCACATACATCGTCATCGTTCATTTTGGTGGATATCTAAAGAGTTCTCCGCCAGGCGTGACGACCTCATCAAGTATGAACCCCGCCAATTCCTCTTGAATGGCTCGTATGCGTTCAAATGGTAGGAGTTGGTCCCGCATCCGTTCGATCTGAATATATATGAAGAATGGGCCGTCAATATATATAAGAATAAAACTCAACACAATTGATGGTAATAAAATAATGTTGTGGACTTTGTTTACTTACTCTAAGTTGTTCTAGTGCGGCTTGGCCCGTCGCACATATCGTGTTGCGAATGAACTCGCAAACATAGTACCCACATAAGTTATTGCCGTGTCCCTAATGCGCGCACTTTACGAGAATAGAGAGTTCAATCAAAATAATAATCAATAAAGCATGATATAATGGAATTGGAAGCAGAATCAAAGAGATACGCAGACCTAGCTAGCTAGTATTACTTACATTTTGGTCTACAAATTTTAGTTCTTCTGACCATTCACCCACGGCCCTGCCCGTGAACCTTTTCCAAACCCTGTCCGGCAAAGAAAATGGATAAAGGAGTAATTAATTACTTGTTGTCATGAAAGTTGCCGATCTAGTACGATAATATGATTGAAATTACCTCTGGAGCATCTCTCTAAAGTCTGCCCATATCTCTTTTTCTTTTAAATAGCAGTCCATGACAAGGACTTTTCTGAGTCGGGTTGAATGACTAGCAGAATAAAGTGGAACCTCATACGCATAACTCATCATCAGTTACACTTAACATCGAGTAAGCGAAATAGAATGTGTACAAGAGAGAGATACGATACTCACGAGAAGTTGTAAGGCAATAGTATTTACCTTTTGGTTTGTTGTCTCGATAAAGACCTTAGCAAGTAATCTTACATTTGCGGGTTTGGTTCTTACCACTTCTTCATGAACTCTATTTGGGTCAATGTCAAAAGGGCCTCCTTTCCTGCATTCCATAACCTTTTTCCTGCATAATAGTATATACATATATGGTGAGCATATATATATACATTCAATTAATGAAGTGAATGAGATGAGATATAAATTACAGAAATAATACTTACACACAATAAAGGCTGATGGCAGCTTTGTCGAGTTCCTTCTGATTGAATAGAAAATGCAAGTCTTGAATGTTGAAGTCGATCCCATCGTCTCCGCAGAAGAAAATCTCATCTCTTATATGCGCCGTGATCCATTCTTCCTTTCTCGTCTTGCAGAAATCAAGGTACCACTCGTGCAATTTTCGCATCTTTGTTGGTAGATTCTTGAGCTCCTCTTTCTTGACGAGATTCTTTCCATACTTCCATGGCTGTATGGGGTTGGCATCGCATTTGGGCAAGTTGTCTCCCATGATGTTCAAGTATGCAATGTAACTCATCCCCATCTCATTGGACTTTCTTTGTAGCTCTGCCTCGTAATCATTTACGGGAGAAGCGTCCCGTGTGTCGAACATTTGGAGCGGGGCGCATGATTGGTTTTCCTGCTCTCCGAGCATGGGAACTGTTTTCTGGGGTGCCTCACGACTGCTACTTTCAGTCTCCCTACGGCGCCTTGCATCCGCCTTCAAAATCTGGCGCTCGTAGTCCGGCACAAGTGGGGTTTCAGGTTTCAAAAGATTTTTGTAAAACTTCTCCACCACCGCCGGATCTATTTTCTCCTTTGGCTCGGCCCGTCTAGGTGCAAAGAATTTCTTGACCTCTTCTTCCGAGATCCTATTGGTCTCCTCGTCGCTGCGATTCCACGGTAAAACCGGCAATGGCTTGGCGGAAGGCTGCGGGACGTAGTTTTTTGAACTCTTTGGCGTACGGTTTCCTACGGATTTCTTTGTGGTAGTGCTAATGATGCTCTTTGTGGCAGTGCTCTTCCGCTTACGCTGAGGAGATGACTGAAGCACCGGAGATGGCTGACGGGCCGGAGATGGCTGAAGCGCCGGAGATGGCTGCCGCGCAGGAGATGGCTGCCGCGCAGGAGATAGCTGAAGCGGCTCGGGCTAGCAGCGCGAAGACGGCGGGGGTTCCAGTGGCCTCCAATTTGGAAGCACGATGTGTTCCTTCTTCCAAAGAATGGTTGTTTTCACTGCAAATTTGATTTGAGTTTCCCCTTCACCTGTAGCATGGTCAAGTTGTGCTTCCTCATATTCCTTCACAACCTCATCCACCCCGACAATAGCATAGCCATCTGGAATCGGTCGGCAGTGGTAAGTTCCACCAGCTACAGGAGGTAAGGCATAGCCGACAAGACCGCCGCATGGAGCGATAGAACCACCACCGGCTTCATTCTCGCCCTCGACATCAAACACCACTGTCTCGGACTCCTAGGTCGGCACGTAGTCAAGTCTTGGTTTGCCGAGAGGCTCACTAGATCCCATGGAAAACCTGCCAGTGGCAAGGCTGAACGAGAATATGGTATCCATCTGCCTATAGTTCGTGATTGGCTTGTTCAGATACTCGACATCCTTGGTGTGATCCTCGGACATGGAATTGTAGGGAGGTTAGTACAACTTCGAACAAAAGGGTGGTTAGTGGAAGAACTGAAAGTATTTACTATCGAGATGTGGCCTCTGTAGTGTGCGTCCTATAAGATGATGTTGAGCTCTCCTCGTCCCAGCTAGCTCTGCTAAGGTCTCTGAGCTTGGCACATGGATCCACCTGGTCCTCCACTTACACGGGTGATTGTACACTTGTTGTGAGGACACCTCGATGCCACAAAACTCAAACACCTTGCAGGCACAAGTGTTTAGGTGCACCTCCTTGAACACCTTCTCCGTCCTCACGTCGCTCTTGATGATCTCACACAGCTTTTTCATCACGAACATGGAGAGGAATGGTTCCCACTTCATGCTGCCCTTGACCCCCTTATCCTGGCATGTGCTATGGGATTTGCCAGCCTTCTTGGCCAGGATGGAGGCATCTTGTCTACAATCTGCTTCACCATGTACGCACTCATGGGAGGCGCAAACAAGATCTGAGAGCGTCGCAGATAGGTGAGCCTCAAATCCGGGAGCTAGGGTTGGGTCTCAACGACAAAGGTCTCCTGAGAATCCATGAGGGCCTGGTTGAACTCATCAAGCGTCATGTCTTACATGTATCACCGATGCGCATATGTGGACCTAGAAATGAATACAAGCATACAAGACGTAGACAAAATAACCTACCTACATGCAATAAGTCCACAAAATCATCGATCTATGACTACATCATGCAATTCATTGGGCATTGTACCCCAAATATACCGAAAATTACACCCAGATCTACCGTTTGATAACAAAACTCACCGGCATCGAAGGAACGAAGCACGCCATTGGAGAAGAGCCCGAAGAATAAAGCCTACCAGACGTATCCTACAACCATCTTCCTGTCGCCGCTTACCTGCTGGTTCGTGAAGATCTTGTCAGGCTCTGAGGATCAAAGAGGGGGAAATGGTGGTGCGGCAACTGGCGGTGAGACAAGCGGTGATATATAACGCGGTGTTTTAGAGGGCAGTGGCAAAATTTCTCCTGCCAACTTTTGGTTAAAAGCGGTTGCTCGAACCATCCCCGAGCTTGCACAGGCGGCGTGCTGCTTCCCCCTATTTTGCACAAATGTAGCATGTCTCCGCTGAAATGCTTTATTTGGGCATTCCTAGCGGGCCAAGTTTTGGGATGCTTTAAAACCCGTGATGTGTAGGAATTCAATGCGACCCAGCAAAACAAACGGGCCAAATTCTTCTTGTTGGATGTGAGAAACGAGAATCCGGCCTAGCAAACACGCCCTTAGTTTGTGGTCACCTCTAGGGCAATTAGATTTGCATCGTGATTCGTGTGTAAACTGACTTACCAGTGTGTTGCAACCCGAATTTTCTCGGGTACAAGTGCCTTGCAACCGAGCAAAAAAATTCTAGTTGTTCGATTTGCATCTTGATTATTGTTGGTGGTGGTCATTCCCTATCTTCTGGTTTAAATAATAGCGTGTGCTTACAAGGTGTGTGCATTATCCAATTTACCTGATATAGGTAGATAGATAATAATACAAGTTACTCACTCGTGAAAGAAGTACTACAATGCATCATAACAGAGCAAGTTGTTCTTACCTTATGCATTGGTGCATGTGGATGGCTCACCCATCAGGAACACCACACCCACTAAGCTGGTTCGGATCCTCTCCCACCCCCGCATCTATGCGTTGACCGGCGAAGACCGAGACGAACCCCAACCTTCTCCGACAGTTCTGCTCGCTGGAGATGGCAGAGGGAAGGCACCAGAATAGCAACTAGGTGTAGATGTAGGTTTCCCGGCTGCTGGACGGTGTTTGGGAGTTGGGTGCCAATGGAGGGACGAATTAGTCGCATCTGGCATGGTTGTTGCAGTGGCGTAGAGCTCCGGAGGGCGGAAACGACGCCTTGAAGGACCACTCCAATGATATCCCCTAATAAGTCCTTCCGCGACTACCATGTCTACGATGATGCCCAGCTGCCTCACTGATGGCTCCAATATTTGCCATCTTCCACCACGTTTAAACATTGTTTTTAGTCAAGCAATTAACAAGAAACTCGCAATTCTTGCCACTAATGACTAATAATTGCAAAGATAAGATATGCAAAACCTTGCCTTGAATTATGTTGTGAATAAAATCATGGGTTTCAATGCGAAATCAGGAGTCATAATGAAGGATTTTAAGGATGTCCACATAGCCAAGTAATTGGGAAGCCAATTCTAGGCGTCAGTGAGCTTAAAGACCACTGGTACGGGCAGGGCCCGCCCGTATGGTCCGCCTGTACCATGTGACGATGGCTCCGTCTCCGTATTCTTAGATTTTATTACAACACCACCAAAGGAGATCCACACCGTTGTTCATCCATCCCCTCCATTAGGCATAGCCCTTGCTTTGTACTTTAGATCTCCTTGTGATTTGGCGACCATTGTAAGAATATTCTATTTCAATCCAAGTATTTTGCACAATGTTTTCTATCCTTGATCTATTTGTTATGAGTGAGTAGTTCTCGCGGGCTGTGGGTTGGGGATAAACCTCGCAACAACTATGTGCATCTAATCATGGGAGTATTGTATTTGGTTTGCAATTGAGATTTTTATATTTTGTTTCTTTGTCTCTTGTCTCGATCTATGGACTTGTTGGTACCCAAGATCCCATAAATTGATAAAGGCTTGAGGTGAGATACTTGGCTAGCAACGATCTCATAGGAACCCTAGTGACAGAAAGAGTAGTACGGTCTTCGCTTAGCGACCCATTCGTGATCACAAAAACATCACCACTTAATGCTTTAATATGTGTTCTACATTTAATAATCGTTTGTAACCCGTGGCTTCGGTGTGCACTCGGTTGGATTAAAAGACTACTACTATGTCCGCAGCATCACGAGGGCTCTGGTATATTAGGATGTGTTTTTCACAAGAAATTATCTCCGTTCAAACATTACACATGACTATGCTTATTATTATATTTTATCCCATATAATGTGTAGCTGCAGGTGGATCTTCAACCCAGGCCTATCTCCATCCATTGATTCGTCCCACTATAGAAAGTAAACTAGATTGGTTCGTTAAACTAAGGTAAAACAAAGAAACAAAGTCTTATAGACGTGTCCTTTTTTATTTCCTTTTAGCATTGCTTTCCAAGGTTCGATTAAACATAGTATTCTAGGGAAAAAGCTATTATAATACATCCATGAATCCGGATCGAAGGTATCACTCACCTTCTTCTATCCGTCCGTGGAGGCGGGGTGGGGGAGAAGGCAAGCTGTTTCCATGAGCACCTGGCGGTGGCTGGGTTGGCATCCCTGCAGTGCTGCTTTGGCGCAGCACCGGGAAGAAATTAAAGATTGATGGCTTTGAGATTCCATGGAGGAAGACGACGGTTTTCTTCTCGGAGGTGAGAACCCTCCCACAATAATAAGCGTTGCTATTGCCTTCACAGCAGTGTGATTGGGATTTTCTTCCTCCCAGCCAGTCGGGGTGGAAAGGGAGAGGAAGGGAATGTCCTCATGGTTGCTGGCTTTGGGCAATGGAGCTCTGAATCTTTAGAACTTATATCTTCTGCAGTTAATCCCAATCGAGGGTGTCACGCCACCTCTATCTTAGGCCACATACTTGGCCCAGCTGCGCTCGAGTATGGCTATCTTGAGTTCTTTCGTCCTCTTCATGAGGATCTTCTTTAGTGTCGGTGTGGTGGATTCCAATGCCTTCGGCGCCCCAAGTGGTTTCGTCCCCGATGGCGTAAGGAATGAATGCATCTGGTGTCTTGGCGGCAGAGCTCAAGGACTTGATCACGTTTTGCAAGATGACGTGATTTCTTCTGGGGTGTGATTCATAGTTTCCAATGTCATGTATGTACATATTCAAGTTCTGCTTAGGGCCTTATTGTAAAATTGTACTCTTTGACTTTTTAATGCAGTTTTCAGGTCCTTCGGGGACTTTACCGTTCAAAAAATACTTAGCTCGTACAAATGCCCCCGACCAGCTCAGTCCATTGGATGTTGTTTATCTATCTCTTGACACGAATAGTAGCATAGATGGATTTAGATTTCCTTCTTTTATTCTCCTATTTGGTTTTAGTTCCGATTTGGGTTTTATGTTTGTATATATTATTTAAGTTGTTGTTGTTGCAATCTTGACTCCGTTGGTCACCTAGTTGTGCAAACTGGGTGATGCTTGTGTTTGATAACGCTCATATGTAACTTTATGGTTAATTTACTTAATAATGTGATACTTAAGTTATATTCCAAAATTATTTAAGTGTTTGAGAACGCTCATATGTAATCCATCTACCAGAGAGCAGCCAAGATAAAACCAGCAAAGAGAGGCAAAACCACGTTAATAACCTCCAAAAACACCTCATAATATTTGCAAGGAAAACCATTGGACCGCATTCTCACAAGCGTAGAATAAGAACATAAATTCTTGTTGGTAACGGTGCATGTGTTGAAAATATGTCCTAGAAACAATAATAAAAGGTTATCATTTATATTTTGTTTCATAATTACGTTTATTGTCCTGTACTATAATTGTATTAGTTTTGGATAATGAGTATTTGATGAAAAACCCTAATACATGTGTGGATGATAAGCACCATATAAATATCTCTAGTTTCGTCTATAAGACTAGTTTATGTATTATCGATAGTTTTATTTTCTTGACAATAGGCATATGTAGAGCATTGTTGGGTTTGCTATGATATATGAGTTTGACATTGTTGGTTGAACAATGATGATGGATAAACTGATATACAGCGGAACACATCCTAAATATTGTTATCGGTAGTTTCTCAAAGACAATATATTACCGCTACTAAGATCGTTCAACCATGATACTTATACATACTTGGATAAGATATGGATGTCGTGAGATCTTCAAGCGTTACTTCATTACTGTGTAACTATAAAGTTGATCTTCGTTCTTAACCGATAGTATGTCAATGGTCTATATGTTGTAATGATGGGAATTTCTACTCTTGACGATAAAGAGATACACTTTGGGCCAACCCATGTTTTATGATGTTCTTAATCGTCTTGTCAGACATGTGATCCAGCTGTTAATCATGGGAACATCGATAATACATAATAAATAAAAGAGTACATGCCAGGTAATGAGGATAACATAGTGTTTCACCTTTGGTTATGTAAAGTATCATGAAGCAATATGACGTTTATCGATAAGTAATACAGAGTACAATAAAGATCTCTGTGTTATATGTGGGGTTCGATGCCGTGATTCATGCACACAACATCAATCATTGTTGCGGAAGGAGTTAGAGACATGTCCACAGATATCCGAACCCATAAGATCACACACTTAAGAGCCAGCAACTTTAGAATGTGAGTGCGAGTGAATATATGAATGAAGTGGTTCTAAAAGTTGTTGAGAGTATCTCAGAATATTTCAGAGGTGTCTTGAATGATATCAAGAATATATGGGATGGTTTCAGGTGTTAATGGAGAACATCGGAATGATGTAGAACATCTGGAAGTATTCGGAAGATCCTAGAATATTTCGTGGAAGGTTTGGAAAGTTCTGGAAGGTCTGGACCCTAGGGATCAAATGGACCTAGGCAGCATGGGGTGCCCTAGGGCATGCCGCGTGGGGGAGTAGGAGGAGTTGGGGCCCAACTCCCCCTAACTCAGATTGGATGGGGGAGTCAGGGTTAGACCCTAGCCCTCCTTTGTATGGTGGTTTGGGGGAGGGAGTCCTACCCAGACTCGACCTCCCCCACATAGTCGGTTTGAGGCGTGGCTCGAGCCACCCCTCCCCGCCCCAAGCCGTCATCGCTAGAAGCTACTGTTGCCGCCAATCGCCACCACCACCGTGTCATCGGCGATGTGCCGTTGTGCTCCTTCTTCCTCTCCTCGAGTCTTCATCCTCGTCGTCACGCAGAGAGCCACTTCATCATCACCGCGTAAGCACTGCCTGATTTCTACCACCAGTTAGATCTAATCTAGTCGGAGTCGCGGAAGCTCTACCCGTGGTTAGATCT
Organism: Avena insularis; assembly: GCA_023614405.1. NCBI lineage: Eukaryota > Viridiplantae > Streptophyta > Magnoliopsida > Poales > Poaceae > Avena > Avena insularis. Next base: position 63,067,765 of record CM042697.1, read on the forward strand.
AATCTAGTCACGATCGCGAAAGCGCTGTCAGATTTCTATGACCAGTTGGATCTAATCCAGTCGGGGTCATGGAAGCAATGCTGATTCTTTTATCGACACGCTCCCGCTTCGACCATGTGCTTGTTCACACCTCAACATGACGTTGATGATCACATACATGTGGATACCTTGGAGGTGTTGCCCGTGCAACACTAGTACGTAAGATAATACATCTCCTCGTGTCTTGACAAGTCTTATTGTGGGGATCGACTCACGTCTTTATCAACCTCGTCATTGATAAACTTCTGCTAAGTTGATCTATGATGGTATGATCTGTTTCTCCTCTCTCGCATATGATCGTGTTCACGTGCGCTAGGAATTTTTGTTTTGGATAGAGCGTATCCCAGCAGCATGCTCTTAGTTGAACAAGCCATGGTTTTCACCATGGAAATAATGCTCGGTTCTCTTTTGAGTTGTCTTGCTTTGTCAAGAGGATTTTCACAAGATAATAGCAACGGAATGAGCTGCGGTTCAGAATGGTAACTCACCTATTCAAAAGTGGCAAATAAGACTAGACACCTTAGTCCCTTTCTAAAATGGTGGACGAAGAATGTAGAGCTCGTTTGCATCTCATCATTTTATTTTACTTGGTAGAAATGAAATAAAATGATGATATCATTTCATTTGGCAATTCCATAGAAATTACAGGGTACCAAATGAAATTAAAGTTAGGCATGAAATATGCAAATAAATTTCGTAACCAATTCTAGCCAAACAGGTTGATTCCATCCCTAAATGATAGGAGCCAAACGAGCTGTAAACCAGAGGTGAGAAGGAGAGACTGATGGGGAAAACGCTTGGTTCAACCGAGGCGCATATGATCGCAGCTCAAGTCGCCCTACCAATAGCAGAAAAAATGGGACCCGCTACAACATCTGCGCTATTTTAATGTACACAAAAGCAATACAGACAGAAATACACGAGTGTGGAGCCCGAGCTGAGGAGAGAGAAAAAAGGAGGAAGCAAAACATATATTCGGGAAGATCTAGAAATACATAGCCATGTGTGTTTTCACCCTGTCAATGTACTACACATCAGAGAACCATAACGTATAGACACCAAAATTCCACCGTAAAAGAATCATAAATAAAAAATATAAACAGAAACAAAATCGTGTTTCCGTAGCTCATCATGGATATTTGTGGTGTGTGTGCCTACAGATCCCTCCTGCCGCTCATGCTGGCCCTGGATTGCGTGTACTCGGAGCTGAAATCCTGGCTGCCGAAGGCCATCCTCTGGAACTGCTTGATGTCGGCCGTGTTGGCGACGTTGAACATCTGGCTCTTCCCGGGCTGCACGCCGTTGGTCAGGTCCACGTCGTTCAGGGTCAGGCTGTCTAGAATCCTGACAACCTGATGGAAGGCAGTTCGAAACAGATTATCCAAGGTGGTGAGATGGTCATCGTGCAATTTCCGGTAGCTAGCCTGACGTGGTTTCGATCGCGCGTACCTGCCCCATCTTGGGCCTCCGTGCGGCGGAGTGCCGGATGCACGCCGCGGCGGCCTCGATGACGCGGAACATCTCGACGTCGTCGAAGTTCCCGTCGAGGCGAGGGTCCACCAGCTCCTCGAACTCCTGCTCGTCGATCGCGCGGTTCAGCAGCGGCCTCGACTGCAAGAAGAAGAGCATATGTTCTTGTCAGTAACTGATACTCCACAGCAATCTTGTACTGGTCGAGAGGGATGATGTGGATTTGCTGCTGCTGGATCTTACCCACTCGACGAGGCTCTCGTCGCCGAGGGGACGGGACGAGTCGACGGGCTTCCGGCCGGTGATGAGCTCCAGGAGCACCACGCCGAAGGAGAACACGTCCGATTTCTCCGTCAGCTTCCCCGTCGACGCGTACTCTGGAGCCAAGTACCTGTATATTCAGAGTTGGGTGCACTCGTGTACGTAAGTTCCCTGTTTAATTTCTTTCCACCTGCTGAGATGAATGACCGAGCAAAGATGGTTTTTACCCGAATGTGCCCATCACACGCGTGGAGACGTGCGTGACATCGTTCTCCGCGAGCCTGGCAAGCCCGAAATCGGCGACCTGGATAGTGAACACTCATCAGGAACTGAACATACAATTCAGAAAGATCATGGCACTTTGATTTGCAGTGTAAGAACAGAACCTGAGCTTCAAAATTGTCATCGAGCAGGATGTTGGATGACTTGATGTCCCTGTGGATGATCCTAGGATGACCTGTATATATATGATATCAAAGAAGAACAAGAAATTCAGATGTAATTCCAACCGGACACACGACCTTAATAAATAACCAAAAAATTAGGCCCGTCGACATCTTACAATCCTCGTGCAGGTAGGCCAATCCGCGCGCCGATCCCGCCGCGATCTTGACCCTCGTCGGCCAGTCCATCACCGGCCTTCCCCTCCCTGCCAAGTAAATCAATTCAGCCTCACCAGTAAGCAACAGCCGTTCCAGAATGATGAAGTGGAGCTGGTGGTCAAAAGTCGTACCGTGGAGGTTGTGGTGCATGGTGTCGTTGGCGACGAAGTCGTAGACGAGGAGGCGGTGGTCCTCGGAGATGCAGTAGCCGACGAGGGAGACGAGGTGGCGGTGGTGCACGCGGCTGATGATCTCCACCTCCGCCTGGAACTCCCGCTCCCCCTGCCCGCCGCCGCCCTTGAGCTGCTTCACGGCCACCTCCCTGCCGTCGCCCAGCGTGCCCTTGAACACGCACCCGAACCCGCCCTCCCCGAGCAGCTTGTCGCGCGAGAACCCGCCCGTGATCTCGTACAGCTCGTCGAACGAGAACGACCTGCTGTTGCCCACGCTCAGCTCGCCCGACGCCGCCACGCTCCGCCCCGGCCCCTGCTGGCTCCCCATCGTGCTGCTGTAGTTCGCCGACACGAACCCTCGCTGCTGCTGCTGCTGCTGGTGCTGGTGACCGTACGCCTGGCTCGCCATCGGCGACATGCCCGGCTGGTTGCCGCCCGGGCCGCTGAAGTTCATCGACCCCGAACCCGACGACGGCACGTGCAGGAACGGCGCCTCGCCGGACATGTGCGGCGACAAGTAGGGCGGCGCCTGCCCGAACCTGGGGTAGTACTGGTCCGAGTACTTCCGCTTCCGTCGCTTCGTCAGGCACACGAACACGCCGGCGAAGCAGATGAAGGCGATCACGGCCACCACTGCCACTCCTGCCGTGGCTCCGGAGCTCATGCCGCCGGAGCTGGGCGGTGAAGGTGCCGGCACGCTTCTATCCGCGTTGACGGGAGGTGTTAATGCCGAACCAGGAGGCGAGCGCGCGGTGGCAGCAGAGGTGTTCGTCCGCGTTGACGGAGGCGGGGCATATGTCCCGGGTGACTGAGGTGGCGGTGGCGTGGCGTCCACTGGAGTTGAACCCGGTGGCTCGGAGGCGGGTGGTGGGGGTGACTCTTTAGACGACGGCTGCTTGGCGTGCGACTGTGGCGATGGAGCGGACCGCGGCGGGGGCGGCGCCTCGAGGGGGGAAGGTGGTGGCGCGTTATTGTCCGGTGAGGGCGGTGGGGTGGCCGTGGGTGACGGGGGAGGAGCCGACGGAACGGCGGAGGGTGGCGGAGACGGCTGTGACTCCGGAGGAGGCGGAGGGGATGCCTCTGTGGGAGGCGGAGGAGATGCCTCTGTGGGAGGCGGGGTGGATGCCAACGGCGGAGGCGACGATTCCTCCGGTGGAGGGGGAGAGGATTCCGCCGGTGCAGGAGGAGGTGCAAGTGGCGGTGATGGCGGGGGCGACGACGGAGAAGGCGGTGGAGATGACGGTGTAGGCGGCGGCGCAGAAGAGGACGACGAGGGAGAATCAGAGGGAGGTTCTGAAGAGGAGTCGGGAGGCGGCTGCGAATCGGAGGGAGTCGAGGAAGGAGGAGGGATGATGTCAGGGATTGGCAGGGCGTCTGCTGCATCTCCGACAGCTGCATCGGCGCCACCGCCACTGCCACCACCGCCGCCGCCACCACGACCTTTGCCACCACCACCGCCGGCTTGGAGCAGAGTTCTCATTGTGCACCACTGCAAAAAAAGTTCAGAACCAATGATCAGAAGACATATTTTTGCCTTAAGAAACATCATAAACAAAATTCAGAAGATAATAAATAACACCTAATGGGCTCCGTTATAAAAAAATCGGCCAATGTTCTGAAATGAAGAAGGCATTTTCATTCTGTTCTGATCAAGAATTCAAGACACGGCATTACATTATGGTGAATCAAAAATTCAAAACTACCATGGAAAAAATTCAGGCGACAGTTTTATGTGCCATTTTCCCTGTAATAGCTGGAAATAGAAAAGGTAGAACAACCTTCTAGTCATTACCATGACAGCCGTCTATGAAACCATGGGGCTCCACCCATTACCATGACAAAATTCCCAAATGGGTTGACTTCTACTAGTAGTATAATTTCAGCAGAAAAGAAACAAATAGTCGTAGAAATGGACAAACCGAACTGTACTAATTATTAGCATGAGACCCTCCACAAGATTAGACCTTTGGACAGTCTTCCACTTCTACAGATCACAACGCATTTTCTACTTATATTAACACGTACTATGTTCCTGGAAGTACAAGATTCTTCCGGCTTGTTAAGAGAACTAATTGCGTGGAAGCTTCGTTTGTCAGGAGCATCTTAGTTAGGCTTAATGAAGAAAATGAATCATTTCATAAATGCAAAACTTGATAAATAAATCATCCAAATTCTACTCGTAAAAGAAAATGTGGTTCTGAATTTCTTGGATTAGGCATCACCCCAGCCTTACAAACCAAGAACAAGCAAGACTAGAAGCAAGCATGGAAGAAGGTAAAGAAGAATACAGGAACCCATGAACCGTACCTTCAGGCAACCGATCGAAGCTACCACCTCCACAGATCAGACCGTGCAACGGCCGCGCCTGGTGCGAGCCGATTGGCCGAGCGAAGCAGTCTCAGCTCTCATGCTGCATTGACGAAAGAGCCGTGGGGGAGGAGGAGGAGGAGGAGGAGGAGGAGGGAGAAGAAGCGGAGGTCTCCGAGAAGAAATGAAGCGCCACCCAGGACATTGCCTTGCCGCCCTCTCTTGATCATCTCTTGTGCCGTTGGGGGCTAGGAGAACGTGGCACCGACGACTCTCTGCTGGAACACGTCGACGACCAGAGTTTGTCTACAGATTAATATCTCCCATTCCATGTATGTGTGTGTACATGCGTACAATGATTCTGGCTGCGGCAAGTAGTAGTCGCGGCCCTGCCATCGTCGAGTACTGCGGACGGTGGAACGGTAGCTTTTTTTTTCTTCTGAAAGGGGATATCATTGGTGGTTGGGAGAGCGACTTTCTGGAGGGCGAGCTGTGTACGGTAGCTTTTTTTTCTGAAGATATACGAAAAGAAAAGCATATTTTGAAATTTCAAAAAAAATCCTCGATGTTTGATATGATGTATTTTACCGACTTGCAAAATCTCAACTAGGAATACCCTTTTTTAGGCAGTATAATAAAATGACAAAAATGAGGTTCTGAAAATAGTGAACCTAACAAAAAATTTGAACCTCTGAAATTTATCAGATTTTGCCATCTTGTGTGTCCTGGAATAAAAGTTATTTTGAGTTAAGATTTACGTTGTATGTAGAATACATCATTTTCAACATCTAATATTTTTTTTGAAATTCTGAAAAAACATTAAAAATGTTGTTTTCAAATTTAAAAGAAGTGCTACTTGTAGCTCGGGCTCCATTTGACAATTTCCCTAATTGATTGGTGCTACATGAGCGCATGTACTATTAAGTCCTAACAACGACGATAGAAAGCGCCCTCCGTCTAAAATATAAGGCCTCTAGAATTAGGCAAAAGTCAATATTTTCTAAGATTGATCAAGATTAGATATAAAAATATAAATATTTGCAATACTGAATTAAATATCAATAGGTTCACCATAAAATATATTTTCTTAATGTGTTTATTTAATATTATAGATGTAGATTTTTTTTGTTAAATATTTAGTTAGTAGGATTTAATTTTTGATCAATCCTTAAACGCTTTATATTTTGAGACAGGAGGAAGTACATAATAGCTTTCACTTGTGGTCACAAATTGTCTAGCTACAGCGACTACCGACGAGGTTCGAATTAAGAAACCGGAAATGCTAAACCTACGGAAACATGGTTACGGAATAGACCTACGGACTGACCTGGCACCATCAATTGGTTTAAATTGTTTCACCTCCCGTAGATTTTGGCCTGTGATTAGTCCGCCTGTTTACACGTAATTCCGTAAGAGCGATTCTGTAACAACCCGTCCGTACGTCTAGCATTACTGTTAAGAAACCGTCTAGGCAAAAAAGAATGAAGGACTCGGTTGGCCGTCGACCTTTATTTTAGAGGTTCTTTTTTGGCTTTTAATTTGAAGAGGTTTTATCGTAGTTAGAGTATTTGACTCTTGACAAATTTTAGGTGCACATTCGTATGATTGGAATCACTACGTTTCTTTACTAAGGATACTTAACACGCCGGTTTGGAGATACATTTCCATCTGTCCAAATGTCTTGCTACAATTCTTTGTTTTTTAGGGGTGTATCAAAATCTATGCTCCCACAAGTACTACTGATCAATTATCAACATGTTCATATTACAAGCATGGATTCACAGGAACATCCAAAGGTGTAATTGGTGCCCCCCATGGGGCTCCTAGGAAGATCTGATGATGTGGACCGTTCGATCGGGCCTCTTGGGGACATCTGGACCGTTGGCTGCTGATAAGACTGTTTTGCCCACGTCTACAGTAAAAAAACATCCGTTGCATGAACCCCGTTTTCGTATACAGCTGTGTGCTCCTCTCTTCCGAGGCTTCTTTGTTCCCCGCAGGGCCAATATGCTAGTGTTACCGGTCATGTTTGTCGGCGTGTAGTTTCTTGTTTTGGGGGAAATTTGGCCGGGACCGATGGTCACGGTAGGGGCAGTGACTCCCTGCGCGAGAAAAAAGAGGCAGCCCTAACCCCCAATCGCTGCCGATAGTCGCACCCTCCCAGCCCTGCATGCCTCCTCTCCTTCCTCCTCAGCTCTCCCGCACCCTCATGCCGTCCCTGCATGTCCTCGTCACTGGCTTCGCCACCCTCCTGTGATCCCTTTCTCCCCGTCCTCCACCTCAAGTCGTTGACCAGGGGCAGCACAAGAGCTCCTTTCTCGCAGTGGTGAGGAGCAGAGGGGATTCCGCCGGCGGCTATGGGGAGTAGGAGTATGGGTGTTGGGGGATGTCGCGGCCTAGCCGAAAGCGGAAGGAGCCTGCAGGAGCTCATGGCCCGCCGGTGGTGGAGGGTACCTGGAGGAGGTCGCGGCCCATCCGATGGTGGAGGGCTCCCTGTGGAGCTCTCTGACGTTGCTCGTCCATGCCGGCGGGAGGACCATGGACGACCACCGCTGCACCACGCGAGAGGAGGTGAGACGAGGATGCTCCACCCGTCCCTGGCCCATCTTCAATGTCGATCTTCCTCTTCCTCTTCTTCCAAGTTCCCTGTTTCTCTCTATATATTTGTGTGTGCTCTGATGTGAAGAAATCTATGCAGGCAACCTGTTTGATGATATGTTTGTGGGAGATGTAATTGCTTAATTGTGGGTTATTTTGCAGGTTATGAATTGTGAGCTAGGGCTGGTGACAGGGAGGGAGGGAAGGGGTGGAGGCGGGCTGAGATCCTCCTATGTGGCGTTGGGCACGAGGAGCATAGTCATGTTGCGCCTGTCCAAACGGATGGCGGTCGGCGGGAGTGGTGCCGACCTTGGCTTGAACTGTCGTCTGCTCGCTGGGAGGAGTGGACCAGAGAGAGAGAGGCGGAAGGAAGGTCCCATGGCTGGAGGAAGCGGACCTCGCCGTGGCGGAGCACGCGAGGAAGAGGCAGACTGGTGGTCTCTACCTCCTTCTCATCGCCCAGCAGGAGGAGCACAAGGTGCCGCCAAACCGAACTAGGGCGACGTGCAGGCCCTCCCCGCGAGGATGAACGAGGTCAGCAAGCCAAGGTGAGCCCCTCCACTGCCCATCGTCTTGTCCGAATGTTTCCATGTGCTCTCCGTTTCTTGGTGTTTGCTGCTGGCTGTATGTGGTGTGTTGGTTACGAGACGCTGGATGGAATAACTAAGGTGGAGTATGCCAAGCAGCAAAGCAGACCAGCTACTGATGAGAATGGTGGTGCTACCGTGACTAGCAACATCGACAATCAGTGGTGTTGTTTAGATGTTCTCCACTGTGATGTTTGGAATTTTGTTATCTAAGCCAGAATATTGGTGTTGATCTTTGTATATGAATTTAGTAGATTCAGTTGAAATATCTATCAAATAATCGAAGGTATCTCTTATTTTGAAAAGACAACATTGTCTCCAATATCTATTATTTTGTATTTCCCATATATTTTCTATACAAATATGGCATGAAAACTGCAATGAATTTTGTTCAGGGTGATCAATGGTTATTTGGAGCTATCACTCTTGATACTATTGTCCTAATTTTCATGTTTCTTTTACTCTGGAATCTGCAAAGTGGAAATGTGTTGGAGTAATTGTAGGTAAAGACACCATGTTATGTTTTTTTACTGTAGGGCTTGCCATTAATTGTCATCTGCCTAACACATGATTAAGTGTGTCGTGGATTTGTTGATTAGCTGATCTTTTATAGTAAATGCACATTTATGCCTGATTTAATTAGTGTAAATATGGAAATGCAGGTTCATGGGAGATTCTGATGAATTTGCTTGCAGCTCTGGAAATAGAAGTCATTCAACTCATTTGTGAGGTAATTATTTAAAAGTCCAATGTCCCGTGCTTGCTTACATTTATATTATATCTTAGTTTTGAGATCTAAATGGGATTGAAATTGTAAGATCTTTGTATTGTGGTGCATCTGAGATGCTTAAATAACAATGTTACTTTTAAATAAACGTCATGCTGAAATGAGTTTTTTCTCTTAATTTCCTTTTCCCATCGGTGTTGGGTATCTCTACAGAAAGTTGTTGTACTAGCAACACTTGCATTGGAAATTAGCTGATTATAGGATTTTCTATATTTCCCTTTAACCTTTATGTGGTGGTGAGTATAGTAAAATGTAAGGTGTTGCACCTAGACCTCAACATCGACATTGTTCACTTCTCTGTCTGCCTCTATTATGTTAGCTTCTTACCAAGTGACCGGGCTCTTCTTAACATTATTTGAGTCATAATAAATCTGCATTTGTAGTACAGGTTGTATTGGGTGTGGATAATGGTACTAAGATGTTGTAAAAGAAAATTTGGTAATGTCTGAACCCAAACTTAGTCATACTAGAAGCTAATACCAGGCTTGCGTGATGATACAGAGATGGACCTTCCAAGGATGATTTATTTAAAGTGTAGATACTATTTGGAACAAATAATTCTTCACACAAGCCTAAAGCATGACGGTGGCTATCTGTCGATCCATGTAATAAAGCCAATACATAAGAGTTTAATTATCAGGTTCAGGCTTGCAACCTTTGATTCGCTGAGATAATTATAATTCTGCATGTTATCTAATATATGTGCTTTCCAGGTTCTCCTTTTTCCTTCTATTTCGGATGAATAATTGTTCAATAGGCAAGGATTATTCTTCTACTTTCCTGGTCTATCTTTGAAGGTGGCTCCAAGGTTATATGACCCCACAATTTGGTTAGCTTTTGTATCTTAACTGAAAAAGTGAAATTTCTGTATGTAGAATGTACTTGATTTCACCTTGATTTACGTTTATGCCTACCATGATGAGCTAAACATGCTGACTTTGTCTCATAAACCAGTCACCTAGGTACTGGATATACCGTGGCATGAAATATGAGCCCAGAAGCACCACCAACCTTGAGTAGGGTCCTTTGCTGTGTAAGTTTCTAAACAATACCTCATTCAGTCCTTAGAACCCAGCCATTTGAGTACTAGAAATACGGTGGATTGAAATATTGTCTTGCAACATTCCAGGTTCCAAGGTGCATTTCTTTCCTTAATCTTCATGTTGGAAATTTACCACATCTTTCTAATGCAGCATCAGCCTATCATGTATCTTACCACAGTTTGGTCATGCTTTATATTGGCACCACACTTTACACCTGGTGCTCCTTCACTGATGTGTTCTTCCGTACAATGTAACCGAAGAAAATCTCAAATGCTACCTCACTGTTTTTATTACTGTTTTGTCTCAGTAGTTGTTATCCAATAAATGGCCATGAATATCAAATCAGAGACTATATGTTTGTTGGTATGTGTTAAATTACATGATCAAGTGTTTCATAAATCATGTGATCAAAGCATGCTACTTGCCATGAGCCCGTGCCATATGTTTGGTTTAATGAAATTATTTTTGTTGTTGAAGGTCAATGTGATTGAGAAGTTGTCGGGTTTACGCTACACGCAATCGAGTAATGATGCCTCTTTACATTTTGAAAGGTGCCATTCTTGGCCTTCAAAGGTACGATTGTGTATTATGGAAATTTTTAAGGTGCTTCTTTAATTATGCCCCTTAGCCTCTAATGTCAGTTTCATGCACCAGAGCCCTCCTTGGATGTTTCCTAGATCAGTCGATCAAATTTACTTCAAATGATTCTTTTATGTGCAGCGTGTTATGGTAGTTCATTTCACTATGCAACCAAACTGTTTTAAATCAGTCCACAATTCCCAAAGGAAGACTACCATTTATGTAACTGATTGGGGCTAAATTAACTTTTGTTGTCATCTAACTGAACCTACTTTTTATGAATGTTTTCTTACATGTAGGTAGTGTTTTGGGTTGTTGTAGAGATATAATGTTTTTCTTCTGCATGTAGCTTTCTTGCAGCTACATATAATTCAGAGTTAAAAGGTTAAGGATGCAAGCATATTAAATCCATATATAGTTTTGAGAAAATAGCTATTTGCCTAAGCCTACAGGTCTGTGTTAGAACTCTCTAGGAAAGTATTGGCACCTCGAATACATGTATGAGTTATTTAATTTTATTATGAAATAGTTACGAAGGAATCTCATTTTCTTCTGTATGAAAATACAGATTTGCTTTCAAGATACTCTAGGATATCTTTCTATTGAGGTGCCGACTTCCCATGTTCATTTGCGCGGAGGAAAAGGAGACTCCATGCGCTTACGACGAAGAACCACACCTACCATTGTGCGCAGGTAATTGGATATGTTCTTATAAAAAAAAAGATGCAATGGATTTAAATATCTTCTATTGGTAGCCATAATATTTTTTGGTTGGATGTTCAGTACAGGAATATATCCTGGTATGGATACCCAAGGTGCTTAACTGATGCCATAAGATGCAGGAAACAAGTGTTTGTAAATGATTGTGAAGTATTTATGCATTGAAATATTAAGTTGTAATAAAAGGTACGTGTATAGTTCTAATATTCTCTTTATATTTTCATGGATCAAATATAGTTATTATTTCTTTTGCCTTAGGCATAACATGACCGATGAGTTTGTTTTCGCCAAGGAATAAACCAGTATGAGTTATATTTATACATACATTCACTTCCAATGCAGTTTATCTATCTCATTAGAACAAGTTAGTATTGTCTCTCTATTCGGCCTGATATTTTTCAAGAAAAAAATGTTTTTTCATTGGCCACTCTAAACTCTTAAAGTTCTGTTGTGCATTAGTAACCTGTCTTTCCCCTCGGAATCATATGGTTTCCTCTGTTCATTTGTTATTTTCTTTGATGATGTAGGTATATTTCTGTTGGTATTTGGATATGTGGTTCCTGCTGCAAGTAATTAGGTTTGCGATGCTCAACGTCTTTGAATGCTAGCATATTGTCCTAGATCCCGTCTCTCCAAATACCAAAGTTCTTCTATGGGATGATGGGATTTTATACCCCATATATAATGATGTATTAGATCTATTTTGGTTGCATGTCAATGGAACTAGGGGCAACCCTTTTCTCAAAAGAAAATCCTTAAAGAAATTTACTGGAAGAGACTTTGACTGTTGGTGTCATGACCATGCAAATCAAAGAACAACAACACACAGGCTATAGAGAAACAGAGTACAAAGAAAGGGAACCTTCAGAATTGATTTGTGCTACTGCATGTTCAGGTTATCCAAAGTTCTTGTGCTACGACAACACACCGGAGCAATCGCCCGCCAGACTCGCGTCCAGGTTGCTCTCCCACCATCAGATCATCGGACGACCGTCGCATCCGGCAACGACTGGCCATGCCATTCCAACACTGCCTTGCTATCACTGCGACAACAAGTTGCCACTGCCTTGCTATCAGAGAGAAGAGAAAGGAGAATTTTTTTTTTGAATGAGAGGGGAAGCTTTCTTTTGTGAATGAGAAAAGAGTAACTAGAGTCACGGACGGAGTTTTACAGAGATGGGTCTCCAGCGGCACATACATCCATGTTCATGTGTCACGGGTTCAGGGTGTGTGCATAACACGTGGTTTGGTCCGACTAGCTAGGTGATGTGGACTGATAAAAATACGCACGAATATTTGTACTAAAGTATTTGTTTCGTGTTTGTCTTTCTATCTTAAATAGTTACAATAAACTTTTTTTGAGAATCTACAATAAAATTAACCATGTTTATTAAAAATCATCTTTGTCTTTATATTAGCTGTTTATTGAACTTTCAAAAATATTTATTTACAAGCTTTTAACGAAATAAAAATGTTCCTTTATAGCTTAAATATAATCTAATTCGTCCTCCAACATAATGGTTTGGAATATGCTAAGGACGTGGAGAATTTTGGGATGGCATGATTTTCAACATGTGTCGTTTTAACTGGGATGGAGGACCGGTATAAAAAAGATATATTAGATATATTTTACTACGTGTTCTGGTTCATTATAAATACCATATGTCCGAGCATGCATGTGTGTTCTACCCTTACTACTTACTCATAGTAGATTATAATAGATTTTGATGTAAACATGCTTTTTTATGTGATACTAAATAGAAACAGCTGCAACCATCACTCGTCGTGTGCCAAGGCCCATCCCTAAAGTATGTGTAATAAATGACGATCAGTTATGTTGCCAGTCTATGTGGGTATTTTACCCCTAAAGTATGTGTAATAAATGGCGACCAGTTATGTTGCGAGTCTATGTGGGTATTTTGCATAAGTAGATATGCTGCTATCTCAGAATCAATGTATTACTACCTCTGTTTCAAAACATAAATTGCACACGCATGCCAAGACAAAATTTGATCCCAAAAAATCAAGCAATAATATCTTAATTATATTGCACATAATTAGTATCATTGGATTCTATTGAAAAATATTTTCTAATGATGCTAATTTTATATCAATAATCTTTTTGTATTTTGAAAATTTCTTGGTCCAAGGTAGAACACGCAAAACGAGTCAAGCTTATTCCTTGAAACGGAGGGAGTATGTTTTTGCTTGTCTTAGACTATGTGTAATAAATGTTGAACATTTATATTGTTGGTCTAAGTTGTTACTTTGTAGTAGTATAAATGTTCCGCTACTATCTCGGAACCAAGTATTAGAATCTCTGGTATGAATCCTATGAATATTGCTTTTACAACCTTCTGATCTTTACCATTTATTTTATTTAACGGTTGGCTGGTTTATTATTTTGTTTGCAGATGCTTGAGCTTTTGGTGATGCATCTAAACAACTTTTAGTGACATGAATAGTAATTAAGTCTCTGTTTCCTTTCGGTTCTATCGAACACTCAAAATATTGCTCTCATATATATGCTGATGTGGTTGTTACTCTGTCTGTTTATTAATATTGCTCTGAAACAATAGTGATATATCTGTTCTTCTTTTACTAATGCTCATTCAAGATTTTTTTTTTGCTATAAAAAATAAAATAGTTTAAATTTTACGGGATCGTGCGCCAAGGCGCACCCCTAAATCTAGTAAGATATAACCAAAGGGGGTTTACTAGGCCCTCATAGAGCTTAGCGCGTCTAGGCCGTCAGATCGAACTTCTAGGATGCATCCGGACCGTGCGCTTGCTATAAGTCTTTTTTATACCGACTTCGTGTGCTGAAAGTCACTACTTCAGAATTCATATAAAAACAATGAAAAACGTGTAGACCAGAAAACTTAAAATAACGCTCGTTGGTGGAATTTTCACAAGTACAAGCGCAAACTTGGCATAAAGGTTTTTATATGATCCAAAAATAAACACTAAAGAAGGCAAAAGACTCGCATATGATTGAACCAAAATCTTTATTTCATTGATCATATAAGAGGTACACAGTAGATAATATAATATGCTAAGTGTAGAAATGACGTAGTTGTGCTATATTTCAAGGCCGGTCAAGCTCCGGGTAGTCATCATACGGCTCACGTTGCTTACTCTTATGATTCCCACTTGGTCTATCTTCCAACTCACGATTATTAATGGGGTAATATGAACCATTGAGTGGCGTCTTGCTTATGATGAACAGTCCTTCTTATGGCGGGAATAACTTGTGTGACTTTTTCTGCTTAAGTCAGAACACTAGATCCCCTCTTTAATGAGCGATGTCAATCGCGGCGACTATGGTAGTTGCGTAGCTTTTACTGGTAGATGGCGGACTTTTGGCATTGCTAGAACGTGTTCTTCTTCGAGTAGGTCCACATCTAAGCGTCTGGATGCTTCAGTGTTATCTTTGTCATAGGCGGCAACTCTTGGTGAATAGTGGAGGATGTCGGAGGGTAGGACTGCTTCTGCTCCATATACCATGAAGAAATGGGTGTAGCCGGTAGATCTATTGGGAGTAGTTCTTAAACTCCACAAAACAGATGGCAATTCCTCCACCCAGGTTCCGACTTCTCTATGTAGCGGTGCTTCTAGATGTGGCTTGTTCCCTGCAAAATCAGTCCATTGGCCCGCCCAACTTGACAAATAGATTGTGGATGTGCCACAGATGCTAAGTCAAGGTGGATGCCTTTCTCGTGACGGTAAGCCTCTACTTCTCCGAGTGATAAGTTGCTGTCATTGTCGGTTATGATGCTATGTGGGAGACCAAATCTCACCACCAGATTCTAGACAAATCAAAGGGTTGTTGCCCCATCGAGCTTTCTAATGGGTTTATCTTCTATCCATTTTGTGAACCTGTCAACTGCTACAAGGAGATGCGTAAATGTAACATCCTAGCATTAGAGCTTAGAAATAAGCTGAACACAGGTGTGTGCATTGCATTCATGCATAGAAAATCTGAATAATTTTCGTGCTTTTAAATAAAAACTTGTCAAAGTGATTGAAGCTTCTCTTAACTTGATGGAATTGAAGTAGATCACCAAGTTGACTGCGATAAGTTTCAATATGACCTTTGCTAAATCCTTATTTTGGGTAAACATGATTTGATCTAAGGGTAGATCAAATGTAATATAATTAAACCCTAATACATTACTTAATGATTTACATTTGATCCTTAAGTGATCATATCATAGTATTCATTATAATCACTCATGAATACCAAATTATGAATATAACACAAATAATAAGAATGTAACAACTATATCTTAATCTCATCTACTTATACCATGAGTATCATGGAAATATCTAACTTTAACTATCTAGTGAGATTTAGTAGGAAAGAAACCAAAGTCAAGATCATTCACCATATATCTTTCTTTCCATATCAATCCTTATCATCTCTATTGAATCCTATCCTTATATTTGTTGTTCATCAATGTTGAGTAATCAACTATTGATTCACCAATTCTTAATCTATCAATTCTTGACCTATCAACTCTTGTCCTTATTATAGCACTCACTTAAGGCTTATAAAGAAAGAAGTAAGAAGAGGTAAATAGTGATGCTAGTTTTAGATGTCATCTATAGGATGGGAGTGATTGGAGGAAATGAAAACAATATGGTAACAAAGAAGATTACAAGGATGAATCCTGAAGATAGATACCAAGGAGTAATCTTATTGATTAAGTAAGCATAGTCCATGAATAGCATTTCTTAATCCAATAGAGATACTAAGAAGATAATTTCAATACAATTGTAAAGTTGTATTGATGAAGCCTTGTTTAGCCAACTGGAAACCTGAACCAAAAAGGATCAAAGGATTATAATGATCACGCCTTACTCACCAATATTGAATGCTTATACCAAGTATAAATGACATTGGTGGATAAAACATGATTGAACCATAGTATAGATATATTATCCTAGATTAGCCATGACAAGTCATATTAATGTAATGAGAGGTTGGAGTATAAGATACTGGAATCAAGTAGAGATATGATAGTATGATTAAGATAATGTTAGAGCAACATTGGATTAAAGAAGTAGTATTTTCCTCTTGGGAAATACTAACTCTTGAGATGAAGTGAAGTATATATACAGCTACTAGGGTAGTATTAGTGATGGATGATTAAGGAAGAGTATGATTGGAGTTAGAAGTAACTACTTGTTGGATTGGGGATTATCAACATCAGAGTAGTTGATATACCCAAGTATAAATATGAAAAGATTAATAAATGCTTTGGAATCAAGCTCATTGGAATTACAAGAGGTGTTAGAAGCATAAAAGGTGGATAAGAATATCCTTGTGAAGCAAAGCTCATCATGTTAGCACATGATGATGGATATAAAGAAGTAATATATCTAGGAAAGGAATTCCTTAATCAGAAGTCCAGAATTATGAAGTATGGAATATAGGAATTCTTGGTAAACACTAGACCCTAGATCTTTACCAAAGATATTATCCATTTCATCTAATTGATCTATCATCTTGTTTCCACAATGCTTTATAGGAATATTTTCCTATAACAAATCAATTAAGCACATCTTTATCATTTCCAATTATCATAGCTATATGTGCTTAGAAGTTATCTTTATCAATTCCTTTCCATATGACATTCCAGAAAATAACTTTCAGTTTTAAAGGGATGATATCACTAAAGATCTCAAACATAAAGACAATATGTTTAGTCATTAATCTTTATTCACATCAACAAAAGAATATAAATATAGTAAGTACCCTAAAAATTAGGATAAGCAATTAAAATTCAGAACCCTAAATTTATTAATTAGTTTTATCATCAGCACCTCATAAATATTCAAGATATATTCATTAGGCAAATTCCTTGATCTATCTCTCTAACCATTTATTCCATATGGGCATGGAATAAGTGGAAATACCATAATTATAAACCACCCTATAAATTGTACTATGTGATTAAATATATAAAAGTAAACCCTATGAATATTATTAAATATTTTAAAACTTAATTACTCCAAATAAAAGTGAAAACAATGTTATAGAAAAGAATATATATAAAGGAAATAAAGAAAATATCACAATACATAATAAAAGTTCACAAATTGATTCTTAATAACTTTATTATTGCTGCAAGTATTCAGCAAATAAAATTCCAAAAAGAAAAGTTCAAACCAAATATTAAAATACAAATCTGAAAACAAAACAGAAAATGAAAAAGGAATAAAACCAGGAAAAAACAGAGGAAACACCCAATCTGGCCCACGACCCATTTCCTTTTCTTTCTATCCATCGCCCGCAGGTCACAGCCAATCCCCTCCGCTTGCTCCGCTGCATCCCACTCCAGCCCAATAGCAGCCCGCGTACCCTTTCGTCCTTTTCTTTTCTTCTTCCTCGCGTCCGGCGACAAGCAGCTGCGTGGATATGATCTCGCCGTTGATTTCCTGGTGGCGTGATGCTCGCCCTGGCCCTGGCCGAAGATAAGAACCCCGCGACGTGGTTCTCTCCTCTAAATCCCTCATCCTTATCCTCACTTTCTTCCTCTCCTTTTTGTCGGCAACCGAAAACCTAGCCATAGTCATCGGAGCACACCGGCATGTGGAGTTCGTCCCGTAGTCCATGAAGTGGTCTAGGAAGATGCGCCAGCGTGCGTAGATCGTCTATGAGGAGCACCGCATCAGGAGGATCTCAGAGGAAGGAGAATTTCTCGAATCCTTTTCCACGGTGGTCGTCGGAATCCGCAGGATTGTGCTCGCCTCCGGTCACCATTTACATCGCCGACCACACCATCACATCGGGGGTGAGTTTCCGCATCGAACAACCTTAACTACCCCTCCTAGTTTCATCTGTAACTCGAGTTCGCCGTCGAAACGATGGATGCCGCCACCGTAGGTCGTCACCGGAGTAACTCCGGCGACTAAATCGTAGCATAGACACCACCCCTAGTATCGCCTTGCTCTCACAGTTCCAACCCAACCGTCCACGGTCACTGGGGAGCTCCGGCTCGCCGCCGGTGACCACTTTCTGGTGGTAGTGGCCGTGTTGTTGTCACAATGACATCATGCATGCGTTGAGGTTGACGTGGTCAGCTGTTGACTGGTCCTTGCCCATGTGGTGTATGACGTGGCTATGGCCCATCTGTCATTGTCTAGGAGTAAGAATAGAAACGGTAACAAATGCATTTGCTACTGTGAGGTATGCCATGTGGCAACTGGCCCACGGGTCAGGGACCCTGGGTAAGTTTAGCTCTGGTGTAAAAAGTTTCATGTCTGTTTAAAAAATAATTAAAACAATATAATTCAAATAGTAATATTACAGAAATAAAATAAAAGAATTAAATCTTGTTTAATTAATAACTTTTGTTTTATAAATCAGAAAAATACATATAATATATGAAAATGTTTAGAAAAATAAAATCTACAACTTAACACCATTATCAAATATTATTATGATAATTATTTAAATAAATAGTATTTAATAAAAGTTTTATAAATAATAAAACTTTGAAAATTCATATTTTAATATTAGTAAATATTAAAAATATAAATAAAATACCAATTTTTTTAGAAAAATAAGAATTATAATTTAAAACTATAATCATGCATTATTATTCCACTTAATTAAATATTTGTTATTTAATAAGTCTTTATAAAGTAATAAACCTTATTAAAATCATATCTTATTATTTATAAATCACAAAAATAAATGTAATATACCAAAATGATCACAAAAATAATACCTACATGTTAAAAATGTGACATTCCACTTTTGAGTTAAATAAAAAGGTAAACACTTTCATAACTTGAATTTAAACCTATTTCCTCAAGTAATAATTCATAAAAAGGTAAATAAAATTTGTTAATAATTCTAAAATTAACTAAGTAAAGTCTAATAAATAGTATTAGTCTTAAATATTTATAATATAAAGTCAAATTGGTTCAACACATTTTAAATACAATTTTATTAAATTATCTCTCAACCATTAATGTAGATTATTTTATAAAAGAATTCTTAATTAATATAAAACCTCCAAGAATAATTATAATAAGATAAAACCCATTCTTTATATTAACCACAAGTTTATAAAAAAATCAAAACACTATAAGTGAGTTCATAAGTAATAAATAATATTGTTTACTTATTCAAAAACATTAACCACACCCTTATAGGGAGATAAATCCCTCTATACAATTATAATGTAAAGAAACCACTACCAACTAGAAATAATACCATTCTTAAGTAACTTTAAAGAAACATTATAAAGTGAACCAGGTATAAGTATAACAAACATTACACCTAAAGTGCATCTATGTTTTAAAGTTAACTTTAGTCTACAAGACTTTCAATATAATGCTAAAATCCTGTTATGTGCTTTATAGTTAACTTTGGTCTGTTATAATTAAGTTATAAAGCATCTCAAGTCCAAACTATTCAAGCAAGCACAAACAACATCAATCCCACTTAATTAACCACAAAGATGGTTTAAACCTTAGTAAAGAAATCTTTTCTTCAAGTGTTATTTTTTACCACTTTAGAAAACAGATAACAACTAACCACAATCACATTACTTTATACTTTACTTATATAATATGATTGTTAATACTTAAATTCTTTCTAAGTAACATTACTTATAAAAACTTGAAGATAAACAATTAAGATGTAAGCAACCTTGAGTAGCATTCCATGCTGTGTACTTTGTTGTTGTATAAATACATGTTGTTTTCCACACACTCACAAGCCTTAATAAGAAGCACATATATGAAACTTAATCTAAAAGGGCAACATATTCCAAGGAAACCCTTTCCAGTATCCAAACCCTAAAACAACGTTATTCTCGGGATTCGCGTTTATCAACTTGCATTACATTACTTATGCATAAAAGCATCTTGCTTCTTTAAACATTAGTCCTTACCGGACCAATGATGCGGATTTCATCTATTGGATCTTATATTGTCTTGAAGACCGTTAGTGCATAATCTTGCAATCACAAAAGGCAAATTCACACTTGCTCATGTCCTTTGATTATTTTCTGTAAAGTATTTTACAAATCTAGTGTTGTCATCACCTGCATTTGAAAAAGGTCAGAAAACACTATTTTCATAATAATGTGAGTATAGGTTATTTACCATGAGGTAATAACCTACTATAAGAGTTCCGGTGGTAAAGGAACATATTATCTAGGACTTAACCAATGTCGCCGGTGATTCTTGCATCGTATATTACGCGTTGACCATGAGATTTGGAATAGGACGGAGAAGTCAGCTGTATCTTTTCCCTCTCGCATGGAGCCGGATGTGCGGGTCGTGGCTGTTATCACTCGTAGCGTGCATATTATATGGTAATTCTTAGAGGATATGCAGCATATGGGTGGGAGCCCTCGTCCCATGTTAGTTCTGGCATCTGAACGGTCTGTACTGCCATAGCCGTAATTCAATAGGTGGGCTGGCGTACACCAAGGAGACATGCGGGGTCGCGGAGAAGGCAGTGATTGTGTTTGATCTTAGTATGGGCCTCACACCAAGGAAGTGTGAATGAACCTGCAATTCGGATGTGCAAGAAAGATAAGATCTCTCATGGGTAAAGTGACGCACCTCTGCAGAGTGTAAGAACTATAACTTGTTACTCCCTGTTCCGGGAAGGAGCGGCGAACGCGGCGGGAAAGGAACCCCATGAAGGTTCTGGTAAACCCGTGAAGGCTGGCGGACATAGCTTTTCAGAATAAAAGCAACCTTTGAAGAAATGTTTACGAAAACTTGCATTTCCTACGACCTATGGTCTGTGGCTGTAGATATAGTGCATCAAACACTCCTTTTCTAGTGAACTTGGTGAGTACGCTCATACTCAAAGTATCTTCTTAACCCTTGCTAGGTTCTAAAGCCAGTACAGACGACGTCTACATCAAGTTATGCTCCAGGAATCATCATTAAAAGCTAAACTCTTCAATGAAGTCAAGGAAGTCAGCAGATACATCAACTCAAGTGAAGACGAAGTTACTGATTAGATAAGAATAGAATTTCTAACCATAGAACCTACTTCTGTAGAGTATTGCAATAGCAGCAATGCAAGCCTAGTAGTTCAGCTAATAGTTTTATAAGTATGGTAGCTATGAGTTATTTATTCCTGATTCTTCTTTGTAAGAAGTTTGTTTCTCTCTCTTTAACCTAGAGTGTTCTCTGGATCTTGTGTAAAGAGTTGAGTTGTAACCTATAGTCATGTCTTGGACCTGCTGTGTTTTTGTTGTACTACTCTGAGGGATGTAATACTAGTGAACGGTGTTTCATTGGTGTTATGTCAACGACTATAGTGTACTACATCATGCAGTGGTATGCTGGGTCACCTTGATTGGTATCAGAGCATATGCTTTGACCTTAGGATTAAAACCCTTTTAGGAAGATCTGTAGGTTGGATAGTGACTATAGGAGCCATCTTATCTAAACCAAATATTCTTATGACTTGTGATGAGTATCCACTTGAGGATAAACCTTGTCACACCTAAGTCAGATACTTAAGTCATTCTTTCTTAGGAGTAAATATTTTATCCTTTCTCAGTATGGTGCTATGAAGTGTCTTCAGAAGGAGACATAAACCACCAAGATACTATAGAAAAGTGTAAGACATCATATGGAAGTAGTCTTAATGGTGTAACCTAATTTTAGAACTCAAGTAGCATAGTGGAATCTTAGTGTTAATTGATAACCAAAGACAACATGATGAATATCATTAAGATAAATGTTGATGTAATGAGTAGTAATCATGTGGGATTCACTTGAGAATTTCACGTGATGTGGTGAAATTATGATAAGAATCAATGATAGTACAATGAGGAGTAAAGTCATCATGGCTAGATTAACTCTTAAATCATGGTGTACAGGTAAAACATAATAAGATCATGGTGAGATTAGATCTGGAACCATGATGAGAGTATAAATATGATGAGTAATTAGTAAATTATCTTTAGAGAGAGTAATAAGATAACTTGGTAGAATCATGATTAAAGTCAAAGGTGTCATAAAATAGTGATAACCTTTAATCTTAGGGGTTCAATAGAATCTTATTAGTTATTTAGAGAAATCATGTGAGGATAGTTTATTAATAAAGGAAGGATGGTTATAGCTAGTCATTCCAAAGGCGAGACAAAAGGTTAGTCAAAACCAAATTTGAGACCACTTTGCTTAAGATTATCCTATTGCAATTGAGCAATTTGGGTAAATTAAGAAACAAAGAATAATTTGACCCTATGTGCTAAGTATCACGATGAAAACCTATACGAGGAGGTGTCATATACTACACAACTAAGCCGAAATTCTAGAGATATTATACTCAACTACTATATTCTAGGCTTAGAATATTGTGTGTTATATGTACCACATTTGGATTTATTTTATTTTATTGGATCTTCTTGATTGACTAGATCTGTACATGAAGTTTGACTTGGTGTGCAAATGCATGTTGCAACATCCAATTACTACTTGATGTTATAGACCTAGATAGGAATGGGAATTCGTGTAAGGGAGTGACGAGTTCCGAAGACCAATATGAAGACTTACTTGAAGGGTAAAGCCAAATATAAGTAGTATCAACGCAATTTGAAGGATGGATCAAGCTCAGATCATTCCTAATCAGCAATAAGAAGGAAGATTAGTGTAGAAGATGTATGGAGCAACAAGAAGTAATGAACTTAATGTTCATTTAAAGTAGGTAAGTTGCTAAGAAGTTAATAAAGTAAGTTGTACCAAGTTCATGGTAGTATCATGAATAAGTACAAAGAAGAAGTTTTGGAATCCAAAATGGTATTCAAGCTCTGACAATTCAGAGAGAATGCTAGAAGTATGTCGGAAACCGTAGGGTAATAATTACAACCTAGAATGATCCGTAGCTGGTATTTGATCCATGGTGGTAATTAATCAACAGTTGGTATCTTGTCTGCATCTGGTAATTGGTTGACATAGTTAACCAGATCATCTTAATGGTTGCATAAAGAGCATAAAACTTGGCCTAAACTAAGCAAGGCCTAAAAAGAGTATAAAATATTAAGCGACAGGTTTCTAAAACGCTTCGCGAAGTCAGGTGCATCAAAGCGAAAATGTCCGAATAGTAAGTAAGACAAATAATGATGAAAGATTCGCTTCGGAGATCCACAATTGTGTGGATACACCGTACAATATTTCATAAGACCCTAACTAGGTAGAGTATAAGCTAAATAAAGACCTACATCCTAGTTATAAAGCCAATGGATACTAGAGAGACATTTTAGAGACCCTTAGTAAACCCTAAGGGGGAGAGTAAACAATACACAAAAGTTAGGTTGGAGAAGAAATACTAACTTATGCCAACAATAAGCCTTATTTTTATAAGGTTAAAAGAAAGTCATTATTATAAAAGTACTTAAGGTAATAACAAAAGATTGTCTAAAAAGCCTGATAAGGTGAAAGCTTGAAGTAATAAAATAGAATAGTCTTACTAGGCTAATTATAAAAGAAATAACTCTTAAGTGATCCTTAAGAGGTAACAGAGCACATCCATTTGGGTATGTGTAGAGAACAAGAAATTCCAATGGGTATGGACTAAATGTGTTCAAATCCAATCTTTGGAAGGACTACCAATACAACTCATACAATGATAAATCAAAGATTAGTCTTTTGACTATAACTATTGGCTAACAGAAATTTAAAACCGTTTTAGTGAGACTTCCTAGACTTTGCATAATATAGTAAGGAAGCTCGACGATCAAGTAAAGGAGTTGGAACAGAATACCTACTTAGTAAAATGAACTAAAGAAAAGATCAATAATTAAGGAGTTTATAATAAAGACATATCCCTACAGTAGAATAGTAGGAGAACTTTGGAGTATTGGAGACACCCAGTTAAAAATTGCCAAGTATAATGAGGATTCAAGGAAAAGATCCGGATATGGGATATTACAATTATTCCCATTGAGGTTAACAAGGAGTTGAGACATATCGTAATCATTGCAAGACAATTCCTTACTCCGAAACATGAGTATGCGAACTTCGAGGATGAAGTTTATTTTAAGGGGGAGAGTCTGTAACATCCCAGCATTAGAGCTTAGAAATAAGCTGAACACAGGTGTGTGCATTGCATTCATGCATAGAAAATCTGAATAATTTTCGCGCTTTTAAATAAAAACTTGTCGAAGTGATTGAAGCTTCTCTTAACTTGATGAAATTGAAGTAGATCACCAAGTTGACTGCGATAAGTTTCAATATGACCTTTGCTAAAACCTTATTTTGGGTAAACATGATTTGATCTAAGGGTGGATCAAATGTAATATAATTAAACCCTAATACATTACTTAATGATTTACATTTGATACTTAAGTGATCATATCATAGTATTCATTATAATCACTCATGAATACCAAATTATGAATATAACACAAATAATAAGAATGTAACAACTATATCTTAATCTCATCTACTTATACCATGAGTATCATGGAAATATCTAACTTTAACTCTCTAGTGAGATTTAGTAGGAAAGAAACCAAAGTCAAGATCATTCACCATATATCTTTCTTTCTGACGAGGTTTAATCTCATCAATGCCCATTGTTATGGACTTGGGTTTTGGAGAAGATGGGGATGCTGGAGATCGTGGCACGGTTAACAGACAAGCAACCAGGGGACACGAGATTTACCAGAGTTCAGCCCCGGAGGAAAACCCTACTCCTGCTTGTCTGCTCTTTGATTACGGCGGAACCGAAGGTTACAGGGTGCGCAGATTCGATCTGGCGAGTTCTCTAGGTCTATTGCGGGATACCCCCTCGTTGGACCCTCCTAGCCTTTATATATGGGGAGGCTAGGTCTCAGGTACCGATACGAGTAGGTTACAAGTTGTATTCAACTCTAGTCTTGCTCTCCAAGGATCCGAAGGCGTCATGAGCCTGGGCCACCCGAAAATCTTCATGGGCCGGCGTATATTTGCCGTGGGCCTTCCTTGGGCTGGACTAGGTATGCCAAGGTCGTGTACCCCTAGGGTATAACCATGTCACTTTCCATATCAATCCTTATCATCTCTATTGAATCCTATCCTTATATTTGTTGTTCATCAATGTTGAGTAATCAACTATTGATTCACCAATTCTTAATCTATCAATTCTTGACCTATCAACTCTTGTCCTTATTATAGCATTCACTTAAGGCTTATAAAGAAAGAAGTAAGAAGAGGTAAATAGTGATGCTAGTTTTAGATGTCATCTATAGGATGGGAGTGATTGGAGGAAATGAAAACAATATGGTAACAAAGAAGATTACAAGGATGAATCCTGAAGATAGATACCAAGGAGTAATCTTATTGGATTAAGTAAGCATAGTCCATGAATAGCATTTCTTAATCCAATAGAGATACTAAGAAGATAATTTTAATACAATTGTAAAGTTGTATTGATGAAGCCTTGTTTAGCCAACTGGAAACCTGAACCAAAAAGGATCAAAGGATTATAATGATCACGCCTTACTCACCAATATTGAATGCTTATACCAAGTATAAGTGACATTGGTGGATAAAACATGATTGAACCATAGTATAGATATATTATCCTAGATTAGCCATGACAAGTCATATTAATGTAATGAGAGGTTGGAGTATAAGATACTGGAATCAAGTAGAGATATGATAGTATGATTAAGATAATGTTAGAGCAACATTGGATTAAAGAAGTAGTACTTTCCTCTTGGGAAATACTAACTCTTGAGATGAAGTGAAGTATATATACAGCTACTAGGGTAGTATTAGTGATGGATGATTAAGGAAGAGTATGATTGGAGTTAGAAGTAACTACTTGTTGGATTGGGGATTATCAACATCAGAGTAGTTGATATACCCAAGTATAAATATGAAAAGATTAAGAAATGCTTTGGAATCAAGCTCATTGGAATTACAAGAGGTGTTAGAAGCATAAAAGGTGGATAAGAATATCCTTGTGAAGCAAAGCTCATCATGTTAGCACATGATGATGGATATAAAGAAGTAATATATCTAGGAAAGGAATTCCTTAATCAGAAGTCCAAAATTATGAAGTATGGAATATAGGAATTCTTGGTAAACACTAGACCCTAGATCTTTACCAAACATATTATCCATTTCATCTAATTGATCTATCATCTTGTTTCCACAATGCTTTATAGGAATATTTTCCTATAACAAATCAATTAAGCACATCTTTGTCATTTCCAATTATCATAGCTATATGTGCTTAGAAGTTATCTTTATCAATTCCTTTCCATATGACATTCCAGAAAATAACTTTTAGTTTTAAAGGGATGATATCACTAAAGATCTCAAACATAAAGACAATATGTTTAGTCATTAATCTTTATTCACATCAACAAAAGAATATAAATATAGTAAGTACCCTAAAAATTAGGATAAGCAATTAAAATTCAGAACCCTAAATTTATTAATTAGTTTTATCATCAGCACCTCATAAATATTCAAGATATATTCATTAGGCAAATTCCTTGATCTATCTCCCTAACCATTTATTCCATATGAGCATGGAATAAGTGGAAATACCATAATTATAAACCACCCTATAAATTTTACTATGTGATTAAATATATAAAAATAAACCCTATGAATATTATTAAATATTTTAAAATTTAATTACTCCAAATAAAAGTGAAAACAATGTTATAGAAAAGAATATATATAAAGAAAATAAAGAAAATATCACAATACATAATAAAAGTTCACAAATTGATTCTTAATAACTTTATTATTGCTGCAAGTATTCAGCAAATAAAATTCCAAAAAGAAAAGTTCAAACCAAATATTAAAATACATATCTGAAAACAAAAAAAGAAAATGAAAAAGGAAAAAAACCAGGAAAAAACAGAGGAAACACCCAATCTGGCCCACGACCCATTTCCTTTTCTTTCTATCCGTCGCCCGCAGGTCACAGCCAATCCTCTCCGCTCGTTCCGCCGCAGCCTACTCCAGCCCAACAGCAGCCCGCGTACCCTTTTGTCCTTTTATTTTCTTCTTCCTCGCGTCCGGCGACAAGCATCTGCGTGGAGATGATCTCGCCGTCGATTTCCCGGCGCCGTGATGCTCGCCCCGGCCCTGGCCGAAGATAAGAACCCCGCGACGTGGTTCTCTCCTCTAAATCCCTCATCCTTATCCTCAATTTCTTCCTCTCCTTTTCGTCGGCAACCGAAAACCTAGCCACAGTCATCGGAGCACATCGGCATGTGGAGTTCGTCCCGGAGTCCATGGAGTGGTCCAGGAGATGCGCCAGCGTGCGTAGATCGTCTATGAGGAGCACCGCATTAGGAGGATCTCAGAGGGAGGAGAATTATTCGAATCCTTTCCACGGTGGTCGTCGGAATCCGCAGGATTGTGCTCGCCTCCGGTCACCATTTACATCACCGACCACACCATCACAGCAGGGGTGAGTTTCCGCATCGAACAACCTTAACTATGCCTCCTAGTTTCATCTGTAACTCGAGTTCGCTGTCGGACCGATGGACGCCGCCGCCGTAGGTAGTCACCGGAGTGACTAAATCGTAGCATAGACACCACCCCTAGTATTTGTCAACACCCGAATTTTTAATCCCAGATGCCTGTTATGCCATACATCGCAATCCCAGGATTACCATTTTTGCGAGACATAACAGATTTGGATACCTCAGTACATCATCCATTACAAACCATACATAAGGTTTTACACAAATAAGGATCTCATGATCCAGTTCTTAATACAACTCAAGCATCAGAATAACGTAATATTAAAGGTAGCGTAGGCGAAGCTCCATCTTCGGGGTCACAGGCAATGCTGACGATGGGAGATGATCCTAGTTGTCGTAACCTTCCTGGGGTCCTTTGTCCTGGTACTCTTCTTCATAGTCTGGCCACGGGAATAGCCAGAGACAAAGCCATGAGTACTCTTTAAGTAATTGCAAACTAATACTAATAGTTAAAGGGGTTTTTGTAGTAGGACACTAAGCTCTAGGGTTGTTTTGCAAAAACCAGATTTACCTCTACTAAGTTCTGAAGCAAGAAAAGCTAGTTGAATTTATAACACCTAAGTGGGAACTTGAATTTCATATCACAACTCTATTGTGGTCAAGTCAACATCTAAATTCATTTCATAATTCATTTTGAAAACATCTGATGGGGGAACAGTATGGCCACTCCAACCGTACATAACCGCGGAAGCGGCTATTCGAATAGTTTGACACTCTGCAGAGATTGTACACTTTCACCACAACATTCGATACATCTGTCAGGAACAAATCCTGAATTCACCATACTCAGTATGCGGATAATCGATCCTAACCTTTCGATTACACGCCCTAGTATAGGCACCTCTCCTGTGAGTTTGGCCTCCCAACCATGACCAATTGTCATCTTGGGTACTGCACAGGTTGACAATCTTCACAAGGTACCCTCAGCTTAGACCTTGGCCGTGAGGGAACCCATACTAAGGTATATAAGTTTCCAGTTAAGCCCTACCCAATTCTCAGGTATTGTGGTTGTACGGTAAAATTGGAATGGTATCGCATCCAGACAACCATCAGTTTTGTAAAGGGCTAAGGCTCATGCCTCAATATTTTCATCATCAAAATCATCTGGTGTTCGGAAACACATATCAAAACATCTCAGTAGAATGACTCATCATTCTAAGGTTTTTATAACCATTTTCCACCAAGTATTCCCATCTAAAGTTGATCAAGTTTTATGCTTAGCACTAGCATCTACAAGTGGGGGGGTGAGTCATAATGAGGGGTGGTAAACAAGTGGAGTTTAACTAATTTCAATCTCATGCCTTAGGATGACATCAGGATTATCTAGCTTAGGCCAAATTTTATGCTCTTTATGCAACCTTCAATTATCTTTCTAGTAGCTACAATTTACTCAAGTAAACTCTAAGTAATAGCTTTGATAAAGAAATAAAGTAGAAAGCTTGCAAGTAAAACTAGGATTGGGTATCATCAAATGTGTCCAACTAAGCATGCTTAGTGCATTGCATAGGTTATCTAACTTTCATAATTGCAAGTGCTAGCTTGCCTTGTGCAGAGCAGTGGTTGAAGTTCTCCTCGGCTTCTTCTTCGTAGTATCCTCCTTCCTCCTCGTATCCTTGGTCGGTACTAGCGTCTATAAATAAATATGAGGTACACAATCACCAAACAATACTTAACTACTTTCAATCATCACACAAAAGGGTTTTATAGATGATCTAGCATCATCACTAGCATTCAAGATTAAAGCACTTGCATTATTTATTTATTTTTAGAAAAGATATTTCTACTCATTAAAAAACTACTTAAGATTTAATATTCTCCAAACCAAACATGGGATCATGTTGACACATGTCATCACCACATATTTTAGTCCATGGGAATGTGATTTAAAGTGGTGTCACAATTTAATAAGGTTTAACCTTTTATTTCAATTAAATAAAGTGACTAGAAATGCCTATGTGGCATTCTTTTATTACTTGAACATTATTTATGTAAGTAAACTCATATGTTTTTATATATTTTGAAAGGTGTGATCAAATGTGATTTTTGAGAGTTGGAATCAAATCAAAAGCTATTATGGTTGAAATTTGAAAAATGTTTGAATGCAGAAAAGCTTCTGACTTGTTATTTTTACCAAGTTTGATCTACAGATCCAAATGATTTAAATCCAACGGGCTTGGATTAAGTATTTCAATACCTTTCTAACAAAATTGGTTTCATTCAATTTGGTTCACTGAATCGAGCTTGGTTGATTTTTGAAACTAGGTATAGAACTGAGTTTGAATATAAATAGAAAAAGCTAAATTCAAATGAGTGGGATGCGCGGGAAAGGTTATTGGGCTGGCCCAGTGTCACTCCAGAGCGTGCAACTTGTGGGGTCTATTGGTCGATGGCTCATAAAACGCAAGCGATGCACGGGCGATGTGGTGCGTTGGATTAGAATGAAGATCGACGGCTGAGGGTCGTCGTCGATGATGAACAAGTCACCGGCGAGCTCGAACCCTAGCGGCTCGGTGGGGGTGCATAGGGGGCATACCGAGGCTCCAGTGGCAATGGCGAGGCAGGAAACGACGAAGTCGACGACGACAAACTCAGGGGTGGTCACGGCAGCTCCGGGGGTGGTCGAAATCAATGGCTCCCTTCTTCTCTAGAGGCGGCCTGCTCCGGCGCAATTCCGGCGAGCTGCTGCTCCTTGTGCTCCGGCTAAGGGATGGAATGGTCAGTGAGGTGAGGGGAGTGAGATGGTGTGAAGAAATCGAGCGGGGTTCGTCTCCTTTTATAGGCTCGACGGCGAGACCGAGAGGGATGGGCAGACGACGGTGGCGACACGGCTACGGGCGGCTAGAGGCATGGCTGCGGCTGGCGATCGACGGGCGGTCTCCTGGCGATGCTCTAGAACTTAAATGCGCATGTAGGGGCAGTGGCAATTGGTCGGGAACACGTGATGCTCTGCGAGGCAGAGGCGGCGAACTCCGCGGCGAGCGGTGGCTTCGGGGTACGGGCGGTGAAACGAACATGTCTGGTGGTCTCCTAGGATGGTGGGGTGCATACTGGCGGGCGGCGAGGGCTCGAGGTGGTCGGGTTGCGTGGGAACGGCGTGTGCTTTGTGGTGCGCGTCGGCATGGTCGACAGCGGCACGGGCGTGGCGTTCCTGGAGGTTCTAGTTGCTGTCTTCAAGCTAGGGCTGGTCGAGAGGGGGCGGTGAGGCATGGGCTACCTCCTAGACAAGGTTGGCACAACTAGTTCCTCTCCTATCATGTTGTCCACACTGGGGTGACATGGGTGCTCTCGGCCTGCTCACCGTTGATGACAATGGACAGCTTACAGTGGTGCTAGAGATTAGTTAAGGTTGCTAGATGATCTACTAAGGCTAGTTGCATCCAGAGAGGGGACAAGGTTGGCCCAAAACACTGCTCAACATAGTGTTTTTGATTTTGTTGATTTGAATCTGCAACCTGTTTGATGAAATGGCCGCATGAACTTAAGTTTTGAATTTTGAAATGATTTTTGGTGGGTGTGCTAGGCATGTGTTGGGGAATCTGTGGATGCTTGGGTTTTGAAAATTGAGTTGGTTTGAGTGGTTTTTGAAATAGTGGGATCTTCCCATATGAGATAGATTCAATTTTAAACTGTCATTTAAACTAAGCATTAAATTGTTTTTGGATGATCATAAAGTGGGCCTTGGTACCTTGTTATGAGTACTATCAAGGGGTGCAAAGATCCATACATGTTTCTATTAAGTTTTGAAAATTAGAGATAGCCAAAGTAGGCATGGGAGTTAATTTGGCCAAAGTGACCATTCACTTAATTTATTCATTTTGAGTTGTTTGTCTTTGGGAAAAGTTTGGGGATTGTTTAGATGATGTTTATTTCACCTAAGAATCCTTTTACAAGCAAAGAAACACATAATCATGGAAATTCAAAAGAATCCAAATTTTAATACACACACATATGAATGCTTTCATACCTTTAATTGGAAAAGTTTTTGTTAACCCTAATTTTGATGATTAGAGTTTGATGATCAAAGTTTAATATTTTTGGGATGTTACAAACCTTCCCCCCTTAAACAAAATCTCGTCCCAAGATTTGAAAAAGGACAAAAAAGATTACCTAGGATTTGAAGAGATCGGGAAACTCTGTCTTGATGTGATCTTCGCGCTCCCAGGTAGCTTCTTCTGTGTGGTTGCTCCACTGAATCTTGAGAAACTTGATGCTTCGGGTTCTGGTAGTTTTGAAAGCTTCTTCCAAAATACGGATGGGTACTTCGGGATAGGTCAGGTCATCATTGATTTCTATGGTCCGATGGTCAATGTTCTTGAACACTTTGGTCTTCTTCGGAACTTCGAGGCACTTGCGAAGTAATGAGATATGGAACACATTGTGTATGGCTGACATCTCTTTGGGCAGTTCCAATTGATACGACACTTCTCCTCGATAGTTCAGAATCTTGAAGGGGCCGATATATCTGGGGGTAACTTTCCTTTCAGCTGGAAACGCTGCATTCCCTTCAATGGCGACACTTTCAGATACACAAAATCTCCTATGTTGAAGGCGAGGTCTCTACGTCTCTTATCGGCGTAACTCTTCTGTCTGGATTGGGCGGTCTTGAGGTGCTCACAAATCTTGTGAACCTTCTCTTCTGCTTCTCGTAGGATATCGGGTCCGAAAATCTGACTCTCTCCTACTTCCGACCAGTTCAAAGGGGTGCGACACTTCCTTCCATACATGAATTCAAATGGGGCCATTTGCAAACTAGCTTGAGAACTGTTGTTGTATGAAAATTCTGCGAATGGCAGATAGTCTTCCCACTTAGATCAATATTCTAACACACATGCTCTCAGCATATCTTCGAGTATTTGATTTACTCGCTCTGTTTGTCCATCGGTCTGAGGGTGATAAGCGGTGCTGAAATCTAGTCGGGTTCCTAAACCTCTTGGACTTTCTTCTAGAATCTCGAGGTAAACTGAGTTCCTCGATCCAATACGATGTTCTTGGGGACTCCGTGCAAACTGACGATTCTAGCGATGTATAACTACGCTAGCTTCAAACTCTGGTATGTGGTCTCGAATGGTAAGAAATGGGCGACTTTGGACAATATGTCCACTATGACCCAGATAAAGTCATTTCCCCTACTAGAAGTAGGCAATCCGGTGATAAAGTCCATTCCAACGGAATCCCATTTCCATTCCGGAATCTGCAAGGGTTGAAACAATCCTACGGGTCTTTGATGTCCAGCCTTGACTCGCTGACATATATCGCACTTGGCGATACAACTTCCGATTTCTCTCTTCATCTTATGCCACCAAAATTGTTCCTTCAAATCTTGATACATCTTCGTTCCTCCGGGGTGGATAGAATAAAGAGTATCATGAGCTTCCTTCAGAATAACTTCTTTCAACTCAGAATCTGCTGGTACACAAAGGCGTCCTTTGTACCATAGAACTCCTTCTTCGTCTTCGGTGAATCCGGGTACTTTGCCTGTACCGATACGACGGTTGATTCTGTCGATCTAGCATTTCCTTTCTGCGCCTCTTTGATCTGGCTGATCAAAGTGGGTTGAAGTTCTATGCTATCCAAAAATCCTTCACTCACTAATTCCATTCGAAAATCTTCCATCTCTTTGTGCAAGCTTGGTTGCTCCTTCAAAATCATGGAGTTCAAGCGGCACGACAATCTGCTAAGGGAATCCGCTACCACGTTGGCTTTACCGGGGTGATAGTGAATGTCCAGGTCGTAATCCTTGATTAGCTCAATCCATCTTCTCTGTCTCATATTCAGCTCCTTCTGAGTGAATATATACTTCAGGCTCTTGTGATCCGAATAAACATCACAATGGTTTCCCATCAGGTAATGCCTCCATCTCTTCAAGGCTAGAACTACGGCTGCGAGTTCGAGGTCATGGGTTGGGTAATTTTGCTCATGTTGTTTCAGTTGTCGAGATAGATAAGATATAACTTTGCCTTCTTGCATTAGCACACATCCGAGACCGATCTTGGATGCGTCACAATACACGTCAAAGGGCTTCGTGATATCAGGCATGATTAAGATTGGGTCTGAAATCAATCTCCTCTTGAGTTCTTGAAAACTCGCTTCACATTTGTCCATCCATTCAAACTTCTTGTCCTTCTTCAACAATTGGATCATGGGTCTGGCGATACTCGAGAATCCTTCTACGAACTTGCGGTAGTATCCCGCCAATCCGAGAAATGCACGAACTTGGGTCTGAGTGGTTGGGGCTTGCCAATCTTCGACATCTTTCACCTTTGCAGGGTCAACGGCAATTCCTCCGGCTGATACAATGTGGCCGAGGAATCCTACCTCCTCTAACCAGAATTCACATTTGCTAAACTTGGCATACAACTGATGCTCTCTAAGGGTTCCAAGAATGGTCCTTAGGTGTAGCTCATGTTCTTCTTCTGATTTGGAATAAATTAGAATGTCATCGATGAAAACAATGACAAACTTATCCAGGAAGTCCATAAAAATCTTATTCATGAGATTCATGAAATAAGCGGGGGCATTGGTTAATCCAAAAGACATGACGGTATACTCGTATAATCCATATCTGGTGGTAAAGGCAGTCTTTGGAATATCCTCTGCGCTAATCTTGAGTTGATGATAGCCAGTTCTAAGATCAATCTTAGAAAACACTTTGGCACCGGTCAACTGATCAAACAAATCTTCTATCTTGGGCAATGGGTATTTGTTCTTGATAGTGACATCATTCAACTTCCGATAATCCGTACATAAACGGTTACCTCCATCTTTCTTGTCTACGAACAAAACAGGTGATCTCCATGGTGACGCACTTGGTTGAATCAATCCAATTTCCAGCATGGCATCTAATTGCTTCTTCAGTTCTGCTAGTTCAGACGGGTTCATACTATATGGTCTCTGGGCTATGGGTCCTGTTCTGGGGATTAGTTCGATGATAAACTCGATATCCC
The DNA here is from genome assembly GCA_023614405.1 of Avena insularis. Classification (NCBI taxonomy): domain Eukaryota; kingdom Viridiplantae; phylum Streptophyta; class Magnoliopsida; order Poales; family Poaceae; genus Avena; species Avena insularis. The sequence continues at coordinate 63,102,362 of CM042697.1, forward strand.
GATCTGGGGGCATACCGGGCAAAACATCTGGAAATACATCGGGGTATTCACAGACTATCCGGACTTGGTCAATGGTAGGTTGTGCTATACTCTTGTTGCACTTAAATTGACAAGGTAAGGTTTTAGATACATGCTCGACTGATATTCCGGTTGTACTGGTCATGGTTATGGCTTTCTTGGCACAGTCGATTAATCCTTTATGTTTGGTCATCCAATCCATTCCTAGTACTACTTCCAAACCTTTTGTTCCGAGTACTATTAGATTAGCATAAAAATCTATGCCATGGATTCGGATAGGGACGGCTTTGCAAATTTGCCTAGCTTCGGTGGTTGAACCGGGGATTTGAACAATCATAACATGCTTCAGTTTGGTTGGTTGAATCTTACTAGTGCATGCAAATTCTTCGGTGACAAATGAGTGCGATGCACCAGAATCAAACAACACTCTTGCAAGTACTGAATTAACAGAAAACATACCCAGCACGACGTCTGGCGCTTCCTGGGCTTCTTCAGCATGCATGAGAAAAAGACGGCCGTTGCGGTTGAGAGAGTTCCCTGGGGCAAACCTTCTTCTGGGCTGAACACAACGCTACTGCTGAGCTGGGGCATTTGCATTGGGGGCTGCGGCATTCTTCTTGGGGCACTCATTGGAGTAGTGACCCTTATTTCCACAGTCATAACAAGTCACTTGCGACTTGTCCTTTGCTGCAACAGGCACCGCATTGCTTCCAGTCCTCGGGGCAGTGTTGGTGTTGGCGGCAACATTGTTGTTGTTGAACTTGGGAGGGGCACGGTTGAAATTGTTAGAGTTGCCACGGTTGTTGTGATTCCCTCCAGGCCTTGGGTTTCCACGGTTGGGATAGGTTGGACGGTTCATCAAGGGTTTGTTGGTTCTCGGGGCAAATCCTGGAGATGGGTTGGAGCGATACTTTGGGGTCTGATGGGTTCCAGGCTGATGCATCATGCGACACTTGCGGTTCTCATTGGCTTGGTTGATCTTTCCTTCCATCTGTATGGCAGAGTCGACAAGGGCTTCAATATCGGCAAAGGGGATATTGACTAACACCGTCTGCATCTCATTGTGTAGAGCATTCAAGAATCTTTCTTTCTTCTTGGCTTCAGTGTCGATCTTATCCGGGGCATACCTAGCTAATGACAAGAATTTGTCACGGTATTCCACTACGGTCATCCTTACTTGCTTCAGTTCTCTGAATTCATCTCTCATTCTCTTGATCAAACCCGGTGGCACATGGGTTCTGCTGAACTTGACCTTGAATTCCTCCCAGGTCATCATATGTCCTCCGGTCATTGCATGAACACTGTTCCACCATGCTCTTGCATCTCCGGCTAGATAGTGGGTGGCGAATAGAACTTTCTCGTTGGCTTCCACTCTGGCGACTTCTAGGTTGTTCTCCATGGTTTGCAGCCAATCATCGGCATCTAGGGGCTCTTCTGACTTAGTGAAAATGGGTGGGTTGGTGTTCTAGAAATTCTTGAGATTAGATCCATGGTTGTCTTGATTTCCTTGGCCTTGATTGTTGTGGGCTAGCTGAGATATCTGCTGAAGAGTGGCTAAGTTGGCTTGATGTTTGGCTCTTTCAGCTTCACGGTCAGAAACCAACATTTGCAGGATCTGCAACATCGGGTCCGAGGATGAACCACTTCCTCCGTGTGGCATCTGAAGATTGAGATAGATCATGAGAAAAGAGGGAAATTTCTAAGGTTCAGAGATTTTGGAAAGTTTTTAAAGTTTGACTCAAATTTTCTAGCAACTTGCTTTTCCTTCATTCATTCATAGCACACGATACAAACACACACCACAAAACAAGAAAACAGATGGTTTTAAGAACCATTCTAGAAACTACGATACAATGGGACCAAATACAACTCACTATGCTAGTGCTCAAGTGCTACTACTCCTCGGAGTCGGTGTAGTCGTCATCCTCATCATCCTCATCATCATCGATGAAGGCGAAATCCTCCTCATCGGTGAAGAAGTCCATGGCCTGATCCTCCAGAAAATCATCATCATCGCTGAGATAGGAGTAGGGGTCTCCACGCAGGTCTTCTTCGACATTCTCCCTTTCCTCCAACTGCATGTCTCTCTCGTGGATGGTTTCCTCCAAATCCGAGATACGATGGCGAATACGGGCAATGATGCGCTCCTTCTTGTCAAGCTGACGACAGCGAGACTGGCGATCCTTTGCTAGCATGGCGATGGTCTGATCCTTTGTCTTGATGATGGCAGACTTGTGGTTGGAGTAGTCACGGCAATTATCCAATTCCTGCTGACGATCATACATCATGAAGCTGAGGTGGTCCAACTGAGTCTTCAGCTCGTGGTGGTATGGGGCTTCCAATGGCTGTCCCATAGCATCACGCCTTGGACAAAACTCAAAGCGGGTACCCTTGATCTGGTTGATACTCTGCCCACATAGACAGGCAAGAGCTTCCTGCATGGCCCTGGCAAGTCCATCGAGCCAGTTGTTTTCCCTTAAGGTGAACTGAATTCCCTCGGCAGTGGGAGGTTCAATATTTCCTCGGCGACTTGCAACAATTAGGCACTACAGATCTTCTCCTCCTTGATCATTGAGCTAAGCTCCGAAGAACTCGGGGTGTGGACGCTCCAGAAGTTCCGAAAGCTAGTCCAAATCCCGCTCAAAGATAAGGTCTCATCCATTCCCCAACTGATAAAACTTGCTATACTTCACGTCCATCTAAAAGAATATAGGATGAGTAAGTTAGTAAAGTGATCAAGTGTGTCAATTTTTATGTATTTTGCAAGAGTTTTTGAGGAAAATGAGTTTTCACTAAAGAATCAAAGTGATAAGAATGGGAATAAGTTTTTGTAAATATTTGTTTCCTTTGGTTTTGAAACTAAGTTTTTGATTCAAACGTCCAGTCTAACTAGGGTCTCCTATGGTCAGGATGGCTCTGATACCAACTTGTCAACACCCGGATTTTTAATCCCAGGTGCCTGTTATGCCATACATCGCAATCCTAGGATTACCATTTTTGCGAGACATAACAGATTTGGATACCACAGTACATCATCCATTACAAACCATACATAAGGTCTTACACAAATAAGGATCTCATGATCCAGTTCTTAATACAACTCAAGTAGCGGAATAACGTAATATTAAAGGTAGTGTAGGCGAAGCTCCATCTTCGGGGTCACAGGCAATGTTGACGATGGGAGATGATCCTAGTTGTCATAACCTTCCTGGGGTCCTTCGTCCTGGTACTCTTCTTCATAGTCTGGCCACGGTAATAGCCAGGGACAAAGCCATGAGTACTCTTTAAGTACTCGCAAACTAATACTAATAGTTAAAGGGGTTTTTGTAGTAGGACACTAAGCTCTAGGGTTGTTTTGCAAAAAGCCAGATTTACCTCTACTAAGTTCAGAAGCAAGAAAAGCTAGTTGAATTTTATAACACCTAAGTGGGAACTTGAATTTCATATCACAACTCTGTTGTGGTCAAGTCAACATCTCAATTCATTTCATAATTCATTTTGAAAACATCTGACGGGGGAACAGTATGGCCACTCCAACTGTACATAACCGCGGACACGGCTATTCGAATAGTTTGACACTCTGCAGAGATTGTACACTTTCACCACAACATTCGATACATCCGTCAGGAAAAAATCCTGAATTCACCATACTCAGTATGCGGATAATCAATCCTAACCTTTCGATTGCACGCCCTAGTATAGGCACCTCTCCTGTGAGTTTGGCCTCCCAACCATGACCAATTGTCATCTTGGGTACTGCACAGGTGGACAATCTTCACAAGGTAGCATCAGCTCAGACCTTGGCCGTGAGAGAATCCATACTAAGGTATATAAGTTTCCAATCAAGCCCTACCCAATTCTCGGGTATTGTGGTTGTATGGTAAAATTGGAATGGTATCGCATCCAGACAACCATCAGTTTTGTAAAGGGCTAAGGCTCATGCCTCCACATTTTCATCATCAAAATCATCTGGTGTTCGGAAACACATGTCAAAACATCTCAGTAGAATGACTCATCATTCTAAGGTTTTTCATAACCATTTTCCACCAAGTATTCCCATCTAAAGTTGATCAAGTTTTATGCTTAGCACTAGCATCTACAAGTGGGGGGGTGAGTACTAATGAGGGGTGGTAAACAAGTGGAGTTTAACTAAGTTCAATCTCATGCCTTAGGATGACATCAGGATTATCTAGCTTAGGCCAAATTTTATGCTCTTTATGCAACCTTCAATTATCTTTCTAGTAGCTACAATTTACTCAAGTAAACTCTAAATAATAGCTTTGATAAAGAAATAAAGTAGAAATCTTGCAAGTAAAACTAGGATTGGGTATCATCAAATGTGTCCAACCAAGCATGCTTAGTGCATTGTATAGGTTATCTAACTTTCATAATTGCAAGTGCTAGCTTGCCTTGTGCATAGCAGTGGTTGAAGTTCTCCTCGGCTTCTTCTTCGTAGTATCCTCCTTCCTCCTCGTATCCTTGGTCGGTACTAGCGTCTATAAATAAATACGAGGTACACAATCACCAAACAATAATTAACTACTTTCAATCATCACACAAAAGGGTTTTATAGATGATCTAGCATCATCACTCGCGTTCAAGATTAAAGCACTTGCATTATTTATTTATTTTTAGAAAAGTAATTTCTACTCATTGAAAAATACTTAAGATTTAATATTCTCCAAACCAAACATGGGATCATGTTGACACATGTCATCACCACATATTTCAGTCCATGGGAATGTGATTTAAAGTGGTGTCACAATTTAATAAAGTTTAACCTTTTATTTCAATTAAATAAAGTGACTAGAAATGCCTATGTGGCATTCTTTTATTACTTGAACATTATTTCTGTAAGTAAACTCATATGTTTTTATATATTCTGAAAGTTATGATCAAATGTGATTTTTGAGAGTTAGAATCAACTCAAAAGCTATTATGGTTGAAATTTGAAAAATGTTTGAATGCAGAAAAGCTTCTGACTTGTTATGTTTACCAAGTTTGATCTACATATCCAAATGATTTAAATCCAATGGGCTTGGATTAAGTATTTCAATACCTTTCTAACAAAATTGGTTTCATTCAATTTGGTTCACTGAATCGAGCTGGGTTGATTTTTGAAACTAGGTACAGAACTGAGTTTGAATATAAATAGTAAAAGCTAAATTCAAATGAGTGTGCTGCGCGGGAAAGGTTATTGGGCCGGCCCAGTGTCACTCCGCAGCGCGGGGCGCAACTGACATGGGGGGTCTACTTGTCAGTGGATCATAAAACGCGAAGCGGTACGGGGCGATGTGGTGCGTTGGATTAGAATGAAGATCGACGGCTGAGGGTCATCATCGACGATGAATAAGTCACCGGCAAGCTCGAACCCTAGCGGCTCGGTGGGGGTGCGTAGGGGTCATATCGAGGCTCCAGTGGCGACGGCGAGGCGGGAAACGACGAAGTCGATGACGGCGAACTCAGGGGTGGTCGCGACAGCTCCGGGGGTGGTCGAAATCAACGGCTCCCTTCTTCTCTAGAGGCGGCCTGCTTTGGCGCAATTCCGACGAGCTGCTGCTCCTCGTGCTCCGGCTAAGGGATGGAATGGTCAGTGAGGTGAGGGGAGTGAGATGGTGTGAAGAAATCGAGCGGGGGTCGTCTCCTTTTATAGGCTCGACGGCGAGACCAAGAGGGATGGGAAGACGACGGTGGCGACACGGCTACAGGCGGCTAGAGGCATGACTGCGGCTGGCGATCGATGGGCGGTCTCCTGGCGATGCTCTAGAACTTAAATGCGCGTGTAGGGGCGGTGGCAATTGGTCGGGAACACGCGATGCTCTACGAGGCAGAGGCGGCGAACTCTGCGGCGAGCGGTGGCTACGGGGTACGGGCGGTGAAACGAACATGTCTGGTGGTCTCCTGGGACGGTGGGGTGCATACTGGCGGGCGGCGAGGGCTCGAGGTGGTCGGGTTGCGTGGGAACGGCGCTGCTCTATGGTGCGTGTCGGCATGGTCGACAGCGACGCGGGCGTAGCATTCTTGGCGGTTCTAGTCGCTGTCTTCGAGCTAGGGCTGGTCGATAGGGGGCGATAAGGCATGGGCTACCTCCCAGACAAGGTTGGCACATCTAGTTCCTCTCCTAGCGGGCTGTCCACACTGGGGTGACATGGGTGCTCTCGGCCTGCTCACCATTGATGACAATGGCCATCTTATAGTGGTGCTAGAGATTAGTTAAGGTTGCTAGATTATCTACTAAGGCTAGTTGCATCCAGAGAGGGGACAAGGTTGGCCCAAAACACTGCTCAACATAGTGTTTTTGATTTTGTTGATTTGAATCTACAACCTGTTTGATGAAATGGCCGCATGAACTTAAGTTTTGAATTTTGAAAAGATTTTTGGTGGGTGTGCTAGGCATGTGTTGGGGAATCTGTGGATGCTTGGGTTTTGAAAATTGAGTTGGTTTGAGTGGTTTTTGAAATAGTGGGATCTTCCCATATGAGATAGATTCAATTTTAAACTGTCATTTAAACTAAGCATTTGAATGTTTTTGGATGATCATAAAGTGGGCCTAGGTACCTTGTTATGAGTACTATCAAGGGGTGCAAAGATCCATACATGTTTTTGTTAAGTTTTGAAAATTAGAGATAGCCAAATTAGGCATGGGAGTTAATTTGGCCAAAGTGACCATTCACTTAATTTATTCATTTTGAGTTGTTTGTCTTTGAGAAAAGTTTGGGGATTGTTTAGATGATGTTTATTTCACCTAAGAATACTTTTACAAGCAAAGAAACACATAATCATGGCAATTCAAAGGAATCCAAATTTTAATACACACACATATGAATGCTTTCATACCTTTAATTGGAAAAGTTTTTGTTAACCCTAATTTTGATGATTAGAGTTTGATGATCAAAGTTTGATATTTTTGGGATGTTACAGTATCGCCTTGCTCTCAGGGTTCCAACCCAACCGTCCACGGTCACTAGGGAGCTCCGGCTCGCCGCCGGTGACCACTTTCTGGTGGTAGTGGCTGATGTCACAATGACATCATGCATGCGTCGAGGTTGACGTGGTCAGTTGTTGACTGGTCCTTGCCCATGTGGTGTATGACGTGGCTATGGCCCATCTGTCATTGTCTAGGAGTAAGAATAGAAACGGTAACAAATGCATTTGCTACTGTGAGGTATGCCATGTGGCAACTGGCCCACGGGTCAGGGACCCTGGGTAAGTTTAGCTCTGGTGTAAAAAGTTTCATGTCTGTTTAAAAAATAACTAAAACAATATAATTCAAATAGTAATATTACAGAAATAAAATAAAAGAATTAAATCTTGTTTAATTAATAACTTTTGTTTTATAAATCAGAAAAATACATATAATATATGAAAATGTTTAGAAAAATAAAATCTACAACTTAACACCATTATCAAATATTATTATGATAATTATTTAAATAAATAGTATTTAATAAAAGTTTTATAAAGAATAAAACTTTGAAAATTCATATTTTAATATTAGTAAATATTAAAAATATAAATAAAATACCAATTTTTTTAGAAAAATAAGAATTATAATTTAAAACTATAATCATGCATTATTATTCCACTTAATTAAATATTTTTTATTTAATAAGTCTTTATAAAGTAATAAACCTTATTAAAATCATATCTTATTATTTATACATCACAAAAATAAATGTAATATACCAAAATGATCACAAAAATAATACCTACATGTTAAAAATGTGACATTCCACTTTTGAGTTAAATAAAAAGGTAAACACTTTCATAACTTGAATTTAAACCTATTTCCTCAAGTAATAATTCATAAAAAGGTAAATAAAATTTGTTAATAATTCTAAAATTAACTAATTAAAGTCTAATAAATAGTATTAGTCTTAAATATTTATAATATAAAGTCAAATTGGTTCAACACATTTTAAATACAATTTTATTAAATTATCTCTCAACCATTAATGTAGATTATTTTATAAAAGAATTCTTAATTAATATAAAACCTCCAAGAATAATTATAATAAGATAAAACCCATTCTTTATATTAACCACAAGTTTATAAAAAAATCAAAACACTATAAGTGAGTTCATAAGTAATAAATAATATTGTTTACTTATTCACAAACATTAACCACACCCTTATAGGGAGATAAATCCCTCTATACAATTATAATGTAAAGAAACCACTACCAACTAGAAATAATACCATTCTTAAGTAACTTTAAAGAAACATTATAAAGTGAACCAGGTATAAGTATAACAAACATTATACCTAAAGTCCATCTATGTTTTAAAGTTAACTTTAGTCTACAAGACTTTCAATATAATGCTAAAACCCTTTTATGTGCTTTATAGTTAACTTTGGTCTGTTATAATTAAGTTATAAAGCCTCGCAAGTCCAAACTATTCAAGCAAGCACAAACAACATCAATCCCAGTTAATTAACCATAAAGATTGTTTAAACCTTAGTAAAGAAATCTTTTCTTCAAGTGTTATATTTTTACCACTTCAGAAAACAGATAACAACTAACCATAATCACAGTACTTTATACTTTACTTGTATAATAAGATTGTTAATACTTAAATTATTTCTAAGTAACATTACTTGTAAAGTAAAACTTGAAGATAAACAATTAAGATGTAAGCAACCTTGAGTAGCATTCCATACTATGTACTTTGTTGGTGTATAAATACATGTTGTTTTCCACACACTCACAAGCCTTAATAAGAAGCACATATTTGAAACTTAATCTAAAAGGGCAACACATTCCAAGGAAACCCTTTCCAGTATCCAAACCCTAAAACAACGTTATTCTCGGGATTTGTGTTTATCAACTTGCATTACATTACTTATGCATAAAATCATCTTGCTTCTTTAAACATTAGTCCTTACCAGACCAATGATGCAGATTTTAGCTATTGGATCTTATATTGTCTTGAAGACCGTGAGTTCATAATCTTGCAATCACAAAATGCAAGTTCACACTTGCTCATGTCCTTTGATTATTTTTTGTAAAGTATTTTACAAATCCAGTGTTGTCATCACCTGCATTTGAAAAAGGTCAGAAAACACTATTTTCATAATAATGCGAGTATAGGTTATTTACCATGAGGTAATAACCTACTATAAGAGTTCCGGTGGTAAAGGAACATATTATCTAGGACTTAACAACCAATGTCGCCAGTGATTCTTGCGTCATATATTACGCATTGACCATGAGATTTGGAATGGGACGGAGAAGTCAGCTGTATCTTTTCCCTCTCGCATGGAGCCGGATGTGTGGGTCGTGGCTGTTATCACTCGTAGTGTGCATATTATATGGTAATTCTTAGAGGATATGCAGCATATGGGTGGGAGCCCTCAACGTCCCACGATAGTTTCGGCATCTGAACGGTATGTACTGTCATTGCCGTAATTCAATAGGTGGGTTGGCGTACACCAAGGAGACATGCAGGGTCGCGGAGAAGGCAGTGATTGGCTTGGATCTTAGTCTAGGCCTCACACCAAGGAAGTGTGAACGAACCTGCAATTCGGATGTGCAACAAAGCTAAGATCTCTCATGGGTAAAGTGTCGCATGTCTGCAGAGTGTAAGAACTGTAACTTGTTACTCCCTGTTCCGGGAAGGAGCTGCGAACGCGGCAGGAAAGGAACCCCATGAAGGTTTTGGTAAACCTGTGAAGGCTAACGAACATAGCTTTTCAGAATAAAAGCAACCTTCGAAGAAATTTTTACGAAAACTTGCATTGCCTATGACCTATGGTCTGTGGCTGTAGATATAGTGCATCAAACACTCCTTTTCTAGTGAACTTGCTGAGTACGCTCGTACTCAAAGTATCTTCTTAACCGTTGCTAGGTTCTAAAGCCAGTACAGACGACGTCTACATCAAGTTATGCTCCAAGAATCATCATTAAAATCTAAACTCTTCAATGAAGTCAAGGAAGTCAGCAGATACATCAACTCAAGTGAAGACGAAGTTACTGATTAGATAAGAATAGAATTTCTAACCATAGAACCTACTACTGTAGAGTATTGCAATAGCAGCAATGCAAGCCAGTAGTTCAGCTACTAGTTTTATAAGTATGGTAGCTATGAGTTATTTATTCCTGATTCTTCTTTGTAAGAAGTTTCTTTCTCTCTCTTTAACCTAGAGTGTTCTCTGGATCTTGTGTAAAGAGTTGAGTTGTAACCTATAGTCATCTCTTGGACCTGCTGTGTTTCTGTTGTACTACTCTGAGGGATGTAGTACTAGTGAACGGTATTTCATTGGTGTTATGTCAACGACTATAGTGTACTACATCATGCAGTGGTATGCTGGGTCACCGCAGTAAACCCACAAGGTGTCGTCTGCAACGGCCCAACCATGTCAAGCCTCCAGACTGCAAATGGCCAAGTTATTGGTATAGTTTGCAATTCTTCGGCTGGTACATATAGTTGTCGTGCATAATATTGACACCCAATACATGTCTCAACTAGCTTGTCAGCATCCACCTTTGCGATCAGCCAGTAGAATCCTTGCCGAAAGGCTTTGGTGACCAACGATCAGGGAGCGGCGTGATGCATGCAATCTCTGAGAAGGATATATATGCCTTGCTGCTAAGAAATGCACTTTAGGAATACACATGTGGTGCTTCTTTTATAGAGCTGCCCATTTATTATGGTATAGCCCTTTGCTCTACGTATTATTTGCCGACTTTCGACTTCATCGATGGGCAAAGTTTCGTCTTTGAGGTAATCCATGAACGGTTTCGTCCAAGTCGGAGGGACTATTGTTACTACATTAACAAATGAGTCAAATCTATTTCAATTAAGACATAAAGTATCTCAAGTCCAAACTAATCAATCAAACACCAAAAGACATTAATCACATTCTATTAACAATAAAGATTGTTTAAGCCTTAGAAAGGAAATCTTTTCTTCAAATGTTATTCTTTTTGCCACTTCAGACAACAAACTCATAATAAGTCCTTCAACTCTTAACAACTCAATCCCAAGGACTTTTATCATGGTCCCTAAGTGACAATTAACCATAATCACATTATCTATACTTTACTTGTATATGTTGAATTGTTAACACTTGAGTTCCTTATAAAAGTCATTACTTATAAAGTAAAATTTGAAGATAAACCAACTCTTAAAAGAATCACCTAAATTCACTTCACTCAAAGCATTGGTGATTCACTTTGGAAGTTTTACAAAATGCATATCATTACTTATGCATAACTGCATCTTGCTTCTTTAAACATTAGTCCTTACCGGACCAATGATGTTGATTGCAGATATTTGATTTTCTATTGTCTCGAAGACCGTGAGTGCATAATCTTGCGATCAAAAAGGCAAGTTCACACTTGCTCATGTCCTTTGATTATTTTCTATCAAATATTTACAAACTGTTGTGTCATCACCTGCATTTCAAAAAGGTCGAAAACACTATTTTCATAATAAACTTGAAGTATCAGTTACTGATCCAGGGTGATCATCTAATCTATTAAGTCTGGCAGTTGGAATACCACTGCCCAGGAATATATCATCTAGGACTTAACAACCAATGTCGCCAGTGATTCTCGTGTCGTATATTACGCATTAACCATGAGATCTATATGGCTCTAGGGAAGTCAGCTGGATCGGCTCCCTCTCGCATGCATCAGACACTGTTCTGGACATTTGTAAGTTGCAGATCGTGGGTATAGCCGTTTTATATGGGGAAAGGTCTACCATGGATCTAGGCTTACAAAAGACAAGATTTGTACTATTAATGGTTGTTGTGTGTATCCAACTAAGGTATAGCCGTTTTATACGGGGAAAAGTCTACCTTGAGTATGGACATACAACAATTGCGCTGTATGCGGGGTCGCGGAGAAGGACAGTGATTGGCCTAGATCTTAGACTGAGCCCCACATCAAGGAATTGTGGATGGGAAAGTACGCTCAGTTGTGCAACAAGGCTAAGGTCTCTCATGGGTAAAGTAACGCACCTCTGTAGAGTGTAAGAACTGTAACTACAGCTTGGACTATAAGTAATACTACAGGCCTAAGTCGATAACTCTTCTGGGCCTTGTCGTAGCTGTAAGTGGTTCCTCCTCTTTCTCTGACTGGGTCACCCGAGAAGCAAAGCTCTAACCCATTGGTGGGCCATTCTGGTTAGTGAGTCCTATGGGTATATCCGGAAAGTATATCCCCAACAAGGCCAGCGATGCAGCACGGCGGCGGACGATGACGACCAAATCGGAAGACAACTTGGTAGGGTTGAGCAGGAAGACCACCAGGCGGCAAAAAAGTAAGTGAAAACGAGAGGAGACCCCTCGTCGTCGCCATACGCCGTTGAACGGTCTCCTCCGGTGCCGCCGCCGGGGTGAATGAGGAGACTTGGGAAGGGTCTCCTAAGAGGAACGGCGGCGGCGCCTCTGGAGTCGCATGAAGCGACCCGTAAGGTTATTAGGAAATACCGAAGCGCCTCCATCGAGACAAAACATTCTTAACAACCATCGAAACAATCCATCAAGAGCTAAGAAAAATCTCGGATGACTGAAAGTTATAGGAGCAACATATAAAAGGGAACATTGTTTCAAAGGATATGTTACAAATACGTATAGTACTCTTACAACGTTCAAATAAAGATCACGAAAATCGACCGATCCACTAGATCGATCCAAATAAAGCCAAAAAAGAAGTGAGGCAATATATCTTGCCTGGCTCCCTCAGATGGATCTATTTATAGCTAATAATCTATGGAGTATATGTAAATGCAGTTATTAACTGATGGATCAGTCGACAGTCTTGAAGGGCGTGGCTGTCTTTAGGTTGTGCACGATGTCCTGCACAGACCCTATGCTGGCAGCGAGGGAGATGAGGAGGCAGACGAAGCTCATGGCCTGAAGCAACCACCACCGCCCCTCGCTGCGCCTGATCCCGAGCCTGGCGACGTGCATGGCGACGGGGAAGTAGACGGAGAGCGGCCAGAAGCCGAGCGCGCCGATGAGCCCCAGCACGGCGTTGAAAAACGGCAGCAGCATCGCCACGAGCGTGGTGAACATGATGATGACGGTGCGGAGCACCAGCTTGAGCGGCGCGATCGGCACAGAAGTGGACGGCCGGCCCGGAACGCGCACGTAATAGGTGGCAGTGATGATCTTGGAGTCCGGCCACCGGCACGCCACGTAGCTCTCCAGCCTCGCGAAGATGGGCTGCGCGAACACCTGGTAGGCGCCGGCGAGGTGCACGATGACGCAAACGTTGGCGATGTCGACGAGCCAGTAGGGCTCGTAGAATGCGTAGCCGGTGAGGATGTTCCCTGGGGCGTCGTTTCCGAAGGCAGCGTAGCCGGTGCAGCCGAGCAAGAGGTAGAAGATGGTGGTCATGCTGAGACCGTAGAGCGACGCGCGCTTCATGGTCTTGTTCTCTGCGGGAGGCGACTTGAGCGTGTCCTGGATCTCGATGAGCACGTCGGCGAAGGTGTAGGAGAAGGCAATGTTGCCGAGGGCGAGGAGGACGTTGAAGGCCTTGTCGCGGGGCGCGTCGATGCCGGCGCCGGCGAGGGTGCCACGCACGTCGCCGTGGGAGGCCCACTTGGCGGCACAGAGGCCGAGGCTGATGAAGGAGTAGCCAAAGGAGGTGGCGACGGCCACCACGGAGAGCCAGGCGATGTTGTGGAGGCTTGGAAGCTGGGAGAGAAGCAGCTGCATCAGGCCGAACACCACCATGTACGTGCTTCCTGACGCCTCGCAGCCGGTCACGCTGAATCCTGACAGGTGGAAGCAGTTCACCCGCTTCACCGCGCTACACACAATTTTATTCAATGAACTAATTAGTAATACTACTACATTAGTGTGAAAATTGAAACGTACTCCCTCCGTTTTAAAATATAAAATGTTTTCAAAAAATAACATGTCGAGTTGACCAGTTTACAAATACTGACCATTGTAATGACAACAGTTTACCGGGAAAATAACTTATGAAAATATGTGTTATATTTTTTATTCTCGATAACACTAAGGGAGAACGTTCGCTTATTACGTTTTGAGTTGTAACATTACCCACGAATCAATAAATAAAAATCTAGAAAATTCATATGAAAATCCTGCTGCTAGAATTCAATAACCACATTTCTCAACACTCATGAATCAACGGCCAACCATTTTCATTCATATTTCCTCAGGAGAGAAGTTCATTTAAGATTATTTATTTCGACAAAACCACCACCTTTTGGGATTTAGCTGGGTTGCATAATAATACTATAAGGTAACGAAGCCACCATTTCTATAATCATCTGACCGACTATATAACCCCATGTGTTTGTGTAACTTATTAATAGAAACAAGTAAGTATATCATGCGTTGGATGTGTCCGAGCTTGCATCATCTCCCTGAAAATGACATCCCATAAGTGCTGATTATGTGTATAATATGCTTCAAATTAATTACTGTATACTAGTACTTAGGAGTACAAAAATAGTGAATTTGGTAATTAACAGGTCGTCTTAAAAATTGGTTATTAAAACTTGATGATACTAGATAATGTTGAGAGATTAAACAGTCTACTATATATCCAGGGATGCCGCAGATATATACAGGAGGGGGTACAAGTGCAGGCGTGCACGTGTGTACATGTCACACGAGATACGTGTACTATGTGCGTGCAACCGTGACGGATCCACCAACAAAAAGCTAGCTGGCCGGCCGTACGTCGCCGTGTCACGCGCATAGCGTGTGCAACCGGCAGTCGATCGAATGCAACTAGCTTAGTAACGGATTCCCTCCTGGGTTCCAGGGAACGTTACTCACGCGTCACGCTGGACCAAATCAATTGAATTTGCTAGCTAGCTAGGCTAACTAATAATCATATGGCTAAAGTTGGCCGCATATTCTGCCAGCTTTTCGCTGCCTCCGACAAAGCTTTAGGCTACGAGGGAAGTGAAGAACACGTACGAACGCACCATGCATACATACGCCCGACAAAAGAAAAGAAAAGAAAAGAAAAGAAAAGCATCGCTAACTAACGATCCATTCATGCACCCACCCACCCATATTAAGAATTAATATGCATATATTGAGATGCAAATATAGCACTAGCATAAACGGATATATACTGCTAGTAGCTAGTCTGAATCTTGTAGTAAAAGGAAATAGTAAGACGATCGATACTGCAGTAGGATCGGAGGATTGATTAATACTCACATCATGCTGGTGCTTGCCGTGATGGTGTAGCCGACAAGCGTTCCCCACAGGTTCACGTACTGCGCGCACCCGCACAGCAGCACGCTCTTCCGCCCTTAATAATTACGATCGACGAACAGCCGAGCCATGGTTTAGTCCAATGCATTCTGAGGATCGATCGAGAGCTAATTTAATTAAGATATATTGATGCGCGTTTCGGATTTCTGATTAGTTACCGAGGTAGCATCGGACGGCGTCGATGTACTCGCGGTTGACGGAGCCGGTGACGGGGTCCGGGTAGCGGTAGCAGTTGGCCAGGAGGGTGGAGGTGTAGTAGGTGACGCAGGAGAAGCCCAGGAGGACGAGAGGGCCGACCGCCCAACCCAGCTGCGCTACCGTCCACGCCAGAGCTAGAACGCCGGAACCCACCACCGCCGCCACGATGTGCGACGTCGCCGTCCACACCGTCCCTGGATCGATCGCCGGAACCATAACAAACAACACGATTAACTATATATCCAAGTTCGATGGAGTTAATCTGCTTGGTGCTGATCACAAACGTACTACGTACCTTGTCTCTCATGATCGTCTCCTCCTTCCGCATCATACACGACTGCTCTCCTCTCCGTTCCCATATCTCCTTCTCTTCACAACAGACTCCTCCTCTGCTCCTCCTAGCTATCCTCCTTAATTGAGTCCTTATCACTCTCTCTCTCTCTCTCCTCTACGACTGGCGGGCGAGAGTGTGTGCGAGTGCGTGCTTCGGCAGCAGCCACCCACCACATATATATAGCCGGCCGCCAGATCCAAGAGATCTGCTCCTACCTCATCAGTTATTTTCCTCATAAAAACTCTACTCCACGATCACTAGTGGGAAATACAAAGGCAACAAAAGGAACTTTATTGTTTGCACTATAGTAGAAAAGTTAAAAGAGATTCATGGCGCAGTCTCCATCCATCAGTCGGCTTTATCAGCGTAGATATCCTTTAATTATTGAGAGTGAGAGTCGATCTGGAGCGCATGCGCAACTATGGCGAAACCCATCCATTCCTCGTGTTCCTTCCTTCAATCCGTGGTGAAATATACAAATTCTGTCGTACGGGTTCGCGGTAGATGAGGATATGAACATTCTTGACTTGTACTAGTAGTACCTTCTGAAAGGAAATTGTGCATCTGTTTCCAGATTTTGGAATGCCAGCTGTGTTGTAACTGCAAATGCCGTTTGCTTTTCTGCAAATGTGTTTGCACATACCTATGTGCGCTATCTCAGTAAGGAGCCAAACAAAGTGTAGTTGCGCAAAGATGTAGCCTAACGTGTACCCATTTTTGTTTTCCACATTTGTTTTAGAAAAAACTCAGAAGAACCACACGCAACATGCATGTGGTGTGGGCGCAAACAGATGCAAATTATACAACATCAATTGTCAAAAGTGTTAGCTTTGGTAGGTTGATAAGGTCCCCACCAAAGAAATAAGTTCAAATTTCTATGCATATATAGTATGTTCTCCAAACAATAAAGTTCCTATGTACATATATATCATACGCATTGCAATTTGCAGGAGTACTTACAACAGCTTGTTTGGCGTGTATAAAATAGAGATGATGTGTGATATGCCTAGCTATTTTTAACAAAACCTAGTTGTCACTAGTGACTTCTATTTTAGTATACATGAGCTTTCGTGTACACTGCAACAAACATATTAGTTCCTTTAATTGCTTTCTTAATAGTTAATAAGGTCTCGCATATAGATATATGATCATTACCGGAAAATTTGTCTCTGTCGTGCATTTTCCCTTTGCCGTGGATTCAAGCACGGCAAAGAGTTCTTTGCCGTGTAATCCCACTACGCAGCGCACGACACAAAAGAGGGGCACGGTAAAATCGCATAGAGCGCACGGCAAAAAATAAGAGCACGACAAAGGCAGTAGGGCACACGGCAAATAAATCAAACACGGCATAGAGGCCAAATGGTACCCGGCAAAGAAAACACACGGCACATCCCAGCATTTAGGAACAAACGAAGGGTATATTTAGGAAATTGTGCATATGCATGCATTCATCTACAAAATGTGGGTAAATTTTTTGCCAAATAAAAACTTAAAGTGATCAGAGTTTCTTTTACTCTCTGAGTTTAGGAATAGCTTTGGAGAGTGATCATTATAAATTTTGACATGATCTTTATGAATTAGAGTGTTTTGGGGGAAGGAATTTGAATTCAAACTTGAGATTTGAGTTTATATTTTAAAAGATTAGAGTTATGATTTAGTAATATTATTTAATCAAGAAATAATATGTAGTAACAGAAACTCTAAATAAGAAATACAATCAAACAAATGAATATGTATTCCATATATTTATTCTATGAATAAGTTACAAAATGTAACTCATTAAGTCAATAAAGAATCTTTACAGAAATAAAATTGCAAAAAGAGGAATATTTACATATTAATGAACTATTACAAAATTCCTTACAAAAGAATGAAATAAAAATTACAAAGGATTACGTCTATTTAAAAGAAAACCTATACTAATCTTGAATCTTCAAATCTTGTACCTGCAAAACAAAGAACAAACAAAAAGGAAAATAAAGGTTAAGTTATTAATTTTTACTCTCAGTAGAGAGCGGTGAGTTGCACTGCTCAATTTTACATCATTGAGTAAATCTATCAGGGCAAGTTTCACCAATATGAAAGAATCTAATCTTTCATAATAAATAAGCCATAAGTCGAATCATCACAACAATTAAAGGGGCAAGTTTCACCAGGAAGGTTAATAGTAACAAGATCAAAAGGTAGAACACCTCATTGAGCATATCCACAACCATGCAGCAGGCACACAAGTAGCTTACTCACCAATATGCATGGGAGTGCTGTTGACACAGCCACAACTGCTTCAACAAGTAAAAGATCCAAGCACAGTCGTGGGCAAGCACCAGTGCACCTCTCCATTGCTCACACCACACCGGAACAAGTAGCTTAGCCAAAGCCAAGCAAACCAGCCAACAAAACTTCACACCAGATCAACCCAAACATCACCAGATGGTGGCATAAGGAGGGGGAGAATTAGGTGGACAGCAAGGCCAAGCCACATGAGCTAGGAGGAGCAGGCTAGATCAAGACCCAGCACAGGAACCAGGGGAAACAAGAACAACATTAGTAGGTGAAGGACGGGATCAAGCCAGCAACACCACCAGCATAACAAACCAGTACAATCATCAGTTTTTGTGGTGAGTGTCATAAACATCCACATGATCTGTTCATCTTATCCAAACAGAAATATGTGTCGTTTCATAAGACAACCTCTCAATGATCACCCAAGTGGGGTGAACCTATCCTAAAGGTTTTAAATATAAAGGTCATAACCAAACTCTATCAAAAACACCAAAATCTCAGACCGGCCTCACATATTTGGAGATACCAAAGGCAACTTATATATTCCATCATCTGTTCTTATAAAATCTGGGCACATCTCCAAGAAGGAGTAGCACCTCAGATCTTATAAGCTACAAACAAATAAATTAACTTAACCAACTAGGATCCAAGATCTAGTAAGCAACTATGATGCCTTAGCCAATTTTGAAAGTGACAACAACATAGGAACTTAGTTCCTAGAGCCTCAGACCAGCATCATAGGCATGAACAATAAGTGAACTTTTCAACTTATTATTAAGAATTTATCAAGTCTCAAGTACTGACCATAAGTAAATCCAACAACCAGATCAACTTGTGTACTATTCTAAGATGGTTTCACAAGAAATGATCTTATAGCTAAGTCAACCAGATAGTCTAGCTTTCATAAATAAACTAGCAGACCAATATATATCATTTCCCTGAGACCATACTCAGAGATCATTCAATATATCCATTCATTTTCAAAGAATCATCAGACTCTATTGAATAAATTTAGTCTATGGATAAACATACAAGCCAACAAACACTGATGCAGTGAATCATCACTAACAGTGTTACTGTTAGTATCAAGATACTGACAGAAGATGAACACACTAAGCCACCATATTATCAATCAGATCAACACAATCTTCACTGGGCATAACTATCAGATTATAGCAACATTTTACAAGCACCAGGGATGAACCCTAGAATCAGTGCAAACCCTAAATATAGATTGGCCACTAGATACACGCAGAGGTACTCGAGATAACCAGAAGCACGAGTAATCACAGACACATTACTCACCGGTGGTCCTCGCTGAAGGATTGAAGAGGAAGCAGAGGGGCCGACGAGCTCGTGGCGGCACGGGGAGCACCCCTGTAACATCCCAAAAATATTGAACAAGGTTATCAAATTCCAATCACCAAAATTAGGGTTAACAAAAACTTTTGTTAATCAAATCAATATGAATGCATGTGTGTATGTGATGATTGTATGAATGCATGAATGGACTTGTGTGATTGTTCTAAATAGCAAGGAATGGTTGAAAGGTGAGAACAATATCATCTAAATCATTTCCAAACAAAAACATATCAAGAGAAAATCAAAAACAAATCAAATAGGCAAATGGTCATTTTTGCCAATCTTGCTCACTAGACCACTTTGAGTGTTTCTAGTCCTAGATTTCAAACAGAAACATTTCCATTTCTTTTCACCCCTTGCTAAACCAAGTGAAAGTGAACCCAAGCCCACCTTGCAATCTCATAGAAACATTTGGCAACTTGATTCAAATGACAATTCAAAATTGAATCTGATTCATATGTGAAGATCACCCCTTTTTCAAAAATTTCCACTTGACCTTTCCAACTAACCAGAGACTACTGAGTATGTAACTACACCCACAAAGTTTGAATCAAAAATTCAAATTTGAATCTCTTTCGGCCATTTCATCAAAACACCTTGCAGACACCAAACCAACAAACATTAAACACTATAGTGAGCAGTAAATTTGGCCTAATTTGTTCCCTATCTAGCTCACACTACACCCTCAGTAGATCATCTAACTTGTTTAACCTTTCTCGCTCACTGTAAAACCGACCACACCATCAATGGCAAGCATGCCGAGAGCACCCTTGCCACCCCAATGTCGCCAGCCAGCTAGGAGCCTCACTAGCCTCACCAACCTTGTCTAGCAGGCACTCCACCGTCCACCGCCACCCCTTGTCCAAGGCCCAAGCCTTGCCAGCCACTGGACCACACGGAACGAGCGTGCCCAACCTCTCTGCCAGCAAGCCGAGAGCGCGCCAGATCGCCAACCGCGACACACGCCCACAGACCGCGCGCCACCCTTGTCGTGTGCAAGCATGATCACCACCACCCCGTCAGACCCAGCTGTAGCGCCGCGATGTTCCGACCATCTCGCACCATCCCATGCCGCGTGACCATGCCATTGAGCTTCGCCAGGAAGCACAACACCGCCCCCTATCATCTCCCATGCCTTTAGCTCGATGTGCCGACGACCACGATGAGCTCCACCCGCGCCCTTCGGTCCCCTTCTGGCACTATAAATAGAGGCATCCCCGCTCGAATTCTTCACACCATATCACTCCCCGCTCTCTTAGAATCACCCCACCTTACCCCCGGAGCAAGGCGAGCAGCACATCGCCGGAATTTGGCCGGAGTCTGCCATGGAGGAGGAAGAAAGGAGCCAGCGATTGGAGCCGCCCCAGGAGGAGCTGCCGGTACCAGGAGGGACGCCATCGTCAACTTCGGCGTTCGCCCCCGTCACCGACCCTCGCTTGAGCCCCGGTGAGCCCCCGTAGACCCCCACTAGCCGCGCTAGAGTTCTGTCTCGCCGGCGTTGCCCGACGTGGACGATGAACCACAGTCGTTGGATTAGAGTTTGATCGCACGGCCTAGATCGCCCCGTACCCGTTCGCACCCCCCTGTCTAGCTGACTGGTGGGGTCATTCACTTAAACCCACTCGCGCATGCGCTGTGCACCGTGGGCCGACCCAGTTAGCATCCCGCGCAACCCAGTTAGTTTGAATTTATATTTTCCAATTTAGTTCCAAACCTAGTTCTGTACCTAGATTCAAAAATCAACCCAGGTCGATTCACTAAACCAAAATGCATGAAACCAATTTTGTTAGAAAGGTACTGGAATTCTTAATCCAAGCCCGTTGGATTCAAACCAATTGGATTTGTAGTTCACCTATGGTGAAAAGAACAATGCAGAAGCTTTTCCGCATTCAAACTTTTTTCAAAATTCAATCACAAAAGCTTTTGAGTTGATTCCAACTCTCAAAAATCACATTTAACAAGAAATTTCTGAATATATAAAAATCTCTAGGTTTACTTATAGAAATAATGAACAAGCAATAAAAGAATGCCTCATAGGCCATTCTAGTCACTTTAACTAATTAAAATAAAAGGGTTAAACCTTATTAAATTGTGACACCACTTTAAATCGCATTCCCTTGTACTGAAATATGTGGTGATGACATGTGTCAACATGATCACATGTTTTAGTTGGAGAATATTAAATCTTTAGTAGTTTTTCAATGAGTAGAAATTACTTTTCCAACATAAAATAAATAAGACAAGTGCCTTAATGATTGTAATGTTTGTGATGATACTAGATCATCAAGTGAAAACCTTGGTGTGATAACTAAGAGTAGTTAAGTATTGTTTGGTGATTGTGTACCTCTTATTTATTTATAGATGCTAGTACCGACCAAGGATACGCGGAGGAAGGAGGATACTACGAGGAAGAAGCCGAGGAGAACTTCAACCACTGCTCTGCACAAGGCAAGCTAACACTTGCAGGTTACCTTACATATGCAAGCTATTAACTGAGCAAGATTATACTTGCAATTATGCAAGCTTATACCACTATCTTAGCAAGATACTATCTTAGCAAGCTAAGCTAAACCATGCAAGTTTTACTTGCAAGCTTACACCACTTGATACCCCATCCTAGTTTTACTTGCAAGCTTACACCACTTGATACCCCATCCTAGTTTTACTTGCAAGCTTAGTATTTTATTTATTTATCAAAGCTTCTTAGTTTGGTTTACTTAGTGACTTGTAGAGCTTAGAAAGATGTTTCAAAGGTAGCATAAAGAGCATAAAATTGACCTAAGTTAGATGAATCTTGATGTCATCCTGAGGCATGAGATTGAACTTAGCAAGTTTACACTTGTTTACCACCCCTCATTAGTGTTTACCCCCACTTGTAGATGCTAGTGCTAATCATAAAACTTGATCACTTTAGATGGGAATACTTGGTGAAAATGGTTATGAAAACCTTAGAATGATGAGTCATTCTACTGAAATGTTTTGCCATGTGTTCTTGAACACCAGATGATTTTGATGATGAAAATGTTGAGGCATGAGCCTTAGCCCTTTATAAAACTGATGGTTGTCTGGATGTGATACCATTCCAATTTTACCGTACAACCACAATACCCGAAATTTGGGTAGGGCTTGACTGGAAATTTATATACCTTATTATGGGTTCCCTTGCGGCCAAGGTTTGAGCTAAGGCTACCTTGTGAAGATTGTCCACCTATGCAGTTCCCAAGATGACAGTTGGTCTTGGTTGGGAGGCCAAACTCACAGGAGAGGTGCCTATACTATGGCATGTAATTGAAAGGTTTGGATTGATTACCCGCATACTGAGTATGGTGAATTCAGGATTGTTCCTAACGGATGTATCAAATATTGTGGTGAAAGTGTATAATCTCTGCAGAGTGTCAAACAATTCGAATAGCTGCGTCCGCGGTTATGGACAGTTGGAGTGGCCATACTGTTCCGTCGTCAGATGTTTTCAAAATGACTTGTGAAATGATTCATGACTTGACTTGACCACAACAGAGTTGTGATATGAAATTCAAGTTCCCACTTAGGTGTTATAAAACTTTCCACTAGTTTTCTTTGCTTTTGAACTCAGTAGAGATAAATCTGGCTTTTTGCAAAACAGCCTAGAGCTTAGTACTTCCTACTCAAAACCCCTTCACTTGTTAGTATTAGTTTGCGAGTACTTAAAGAGTACTCATGGCTTTGTCCCTGGCTATTCCCGTGGCCAGACTATGAAGAGGACTATTAGGAGGACGGACCGCAGGAAGGTTATGACAACTAGGATCATCTCCCATCGTCAGCATTGCCTGTGACCATGAAGATGGAGCTTCGCCTACGCTACTGTTATTATTACATTATTCCGCTGCTATGATTGTATTAAGACTAGATCATGAGATCCTTTATTTGTTGTAAAACCTTATGTATGGTTTGTAATGGATGATGTATTGTGATATCCAATTTTTTATGTCTCGCAAAAATGGTAATTCTGGGTTGCGATGTATGGCATAACAGGCATCTGGGATTAAAAATCCGGGTGTTGACAAGTTGGTATCAGAGCCATCCTGACCATAGGAGACCCTAGTTTAGAATGGACGTTGGAATCAAAAAACTTAGTTTCAAAACCAAAGGAAGTGAGTATTTATGAAAACTTATTCTCATTCTCACCACTTAGACTCTTTCATGAAAATTCATGTTCCTCAAAAATTCTTGCAAACTTACTTAAAATTTGACACACTTGTTCACTCTACTAACTTACTCATCCTATATTCTTATAGATGGACATGAAGTATAGCACGTTTTATCAGTTGGGAAATGGAGGAGACCTCATCTTTGAGCGTGACTTGGACCAGCTGTCGGAAATGCTAGAGCGTCCACACCCCGAGTTCTTCGGAGCTCAACTCAATGATCAGGAAGGAGAGGAATTGCAATGGCTAGTTGTTGCAAGTCTCCGAGGAAAGATTGAAGCCCCCACCTTAGAGGGAATTCAGTTCACCTTGAGAGATAACAACTGGCTCAATGGACTTTCCAGGGCCATGCAGGAAGCTCTTGCCCGTCTATGTGGGCAAAGCATCAATCAGATCAAGGGTACCCGCTTTGAGTTCTATCCAAGGTGTGTTGTTATGGGACAACCACTGGAAGCACTATATCACCATGAGCTGAAGAGTCAATTGTACCACCTCAGCTTCATGATGTATGACCTTCAGAAGGAGTTAGACAATGCTCGCTCCTACGCCAAACACAAGTACGCCATCACCACCAAGAAGGATCAGACCATTGCCATGATAGTGAAGGATCGCCAGTCTCGTCGCCGTAAGCTCGACAAGAAGGAGCGCATCATCGCCCGTCTTCGCCACCGGATCACGGATTTGGAGGAGACCATCCACGAGAGAGACATGCAACTTGAGGAGAGGGAGAATGCAGGGGAAGATCTTCGTGGAGACCCCCACTCCTATCTCAGTGATGATGATGACTTTCTGGAGGATCATGCCATGGACTTATTCACCGATGAGGACGACTTCGCCTTCATTGATGATGATGATGAGGATGATGAGGACACCGACTCCGAGGAGTAGTAGCACTTGAGAACTAGCGTTAGTGAGTTGTATTCGGTCCCACTTTATCGTAGTTTCCTAGAATGGTTCTTAAAACCATCTATTTTCCTTTGTTGTGGTGTGTGTTTGTATCGTGTGCTATGAATGAATGAAAAGCAAGTTGCTAGCAAAATCTGAGTCAAACCTTAAAAACTTTACAAAACCCTGAACCTTAGAAATTCCCCTATTTTCTCATGATGTATCTCAATCTTCATATGCCTCGCGGAGGAAGCAATTCGTCCCCGGACCCGATGTTGCAAATCTTGCGAATGTTGGTTTTTGACCGCGAAGCAGAAAGAGCCGAACATCAAGCCAACTTAGCCACCCTTCAGCACATAGCTCAGATGGCCAACAACAACAACAACCAAGGCCATGGAAATCAGGACAACCATGGGTCCAAGCTCAAGAATTTCCAGAACACCAATCCACCCATTTTCACTAAGTCTGAAGAGCCCCTAGATGCCGATGATTGGCTGCAAACCATGGAAAACAACCTAAAAGTTGCAGGAGTGGAAGCCAACGAGAAGGTACTGTTTGCTACCCACTACCTGTATGGAGTTGCAAGAGCATGGTGGAACATCGTTCGTGCCATGAATGGAGGTTAAATGATGACTTGGAAAGAGTTCAAAATCAAGTTTAGCAGAACCCATGTGCCACCGGGTTTGATCAAGAGGATGAGAGATGAATTCAGGGAACTGAAGCAAGGGAGAATGATAGTAGTTGAGTACCGTGACAAATTTTTGTCATTGGCTAGGTATGCACCGGATGAGATAGATACTGAAGCCAAGAAGAAGGAAAGGTTCTTGAATGGTCTGCATGATGAGATGCAGACAATGTTAGTCAATATCCCATTTGCTGATATTGAAGCCTTAGTGGACTCTGCCATTCAGATGGAAGGCAAGATCAACAAGGCTAATGAGAACCGCAAGCGTCGCATGATGCATCAACCAGGAACCCACCATACACCAAAGTATCGCCCCAACCCGTCTCCAGGATTTTCCCCAAGAACCAACAGACCCCTGATGAATCGTCCGACCTATCCCAACCGTGGAAACCCAAGGCCCGGAGGAAATCACAACAACCCCGGCAACCCCAGCAACTTCAACCATGCCCCACCCAAGTTCAACAACAACAACTTCGCCACCAACACCAACACCGCCCCAAGGACTGGAAGCAATCATGTGCCTGTTGCAGCAAAGGACAAGTCGCAAGTGACTTGTTATGAACATGGAACCAAGGGTCACTAATCCAATGAGTGCCCCAAGAAGATTGCCGCAACCCCCAATGCAAATGCTCCAGCTCAGCAGCAGTGTCGTGTTCACCCCGGAAGAAGGTTTCACCAGGGAACTCGCTAAACCGCAACGGCCGTCTCTTTCTCATGCATGCTGAAGAAGCGCCAGATGTCATGTTGGGTATGTTTTCTGTTAACTCAGTACTTGCAAGATTGTTGTTTGATTTTGGAGCATCGCACTCATTTGTTACTAAAGAATTTGCATGCACTAATAAGATTCAACCCACCAAATTGAAGCATGTTATGATAGTTCAAATACTTGGTTTAACCACCAAAGCTAGACAAATTTGCAAGGTCGTGCCTATCCGAATCCATGGCATAGATTTTTATGCTAATCTAATAGTACTCGGAACTAAAAGTTTGGAAGTAGTACTAGGAACGGATTGGATGTCAAAACATAAAGGATTAATCGAATGTGCCAAGAAAGCCATAACCATGACCAGTACAGCCGGAATATCAGCCGAGCATGTATCTGAAACCTTGCCCCACCAATTCAAATGCAACTAGAGTATGGCCCAACCAACCATTTACCAAGTCCGGATAGTCTGTGAATACCCCGATGTATTTCCAGATGTTTTGCCTGGTATGCCCCAGATCGGGATATCGAGTTTATCATTGAACTAATCCCTGGAACCGGACCCATAGCCCAGAGACCATATAGTATGAACCCATCGGAATTAGTGGAGCTGAAGAAGCAACTGGATGCTATGCTGGAGATAGAATTGATCCAAGTGCGTCGCCATGGAGATCACCTGTCTTGTTTCTGGACAAGAAAGATGGAGGTAACCGTTTGTGTACGGATTATTGGAAGTTGAATGATGTCACCATCAAGAACAAGTACCCACTGCCAAAGATAGAAGACCTGTTTGACCAGTTGACTGGTGCCAAAGTGTTTTCTAAGATTGATCTTAGAACTGGCTATCATCAAATCAAGATTCGCGCAGAGGATATTCCAAAGACTGCCTTTACCACCAGATATGGGCTGTATGGGTATACTGTCATGTCCTTTGGATTGACCAATGCCCCCGCTTATTTCATGAACCTCATGAATAAGATTTTTATGGACTTCCTAGATAAGTTTGTCGTTGTTTTCATCGATGACATTATAATCTATTCCAAATCCGAAGAAGAACATGAGCTACACCTGAGGACCATCCTTGGAACCCTTAGGGAGCATCAGTTGTATGCCAAGTTTAGCAAATGTGAATTGTGGTTACAGAAGGTAGGATTCCTCGGCCATATTGTATCAGCCGGAGGAATTGCCGTTGACCCTGCAAAGGTAAAGGATGTTGAAGATTGGCAAGCCCCAACCACTCAAACCCAAGTTCGTGCATTTCTCGGATTAGCGGGATATTACCGCAAGTTCGTAGATCGAGTATCGCCAGACCCATGACCCAATTGCTGAAGAAGGATAAGAAGTTCGAATGGACGGACAAATGTGAAGCAAGTTTTCAGGAACTCAATAGGAGATTAATTTCAGCCCCAATCTTGATCATGCCAGATATCACGAAGCCCTTTGATGTGTATTGTGACACATCCAAGATCGGACTCGGATGTGTGCTAATGCAAGAAAGAAAAATAATATCTTATATGTCCAGACAACTGAAGCAGCATGAACAGAATTATCCAACCCATGATCTTGAACTAGCAGCCGTAGTTCTAGCCCTGAAGAAATGGAGGCATTACCTCATGGGAAACCGTTGTGAGATTTATTCGGATCAAAAGTATATATTCACGCAGAAGGAGATGAATATGAGGCAGAGAAGATGGATAGAGCTAATCAAGGACTATGATCTGTACATTCACTATCACCCCGGTAAAGCCAATGTGGTAGCAGATTTCCGTGTCGCTTGAATTCCATGATTCTGAAGGAGCAACCAAGTCTGCACAAGGAGATGGAAGATTTTAGAATAGAATTAGTAAGTGGAGGATTTTTGGCTAGCATAGAACTTCAACCCACTTTGATCAGTCAGATCAAGGAGGCGCAGAAAGGAAATGCTAGTATCGATGGAATTAAACATCGTATCGGTACAGGCAAAGTACCCGAATTCACCGAGGATGAAGAAGGAGTTCTATGGTACAAAGGACATCTCTGTGTACCAGCAGACTCAGAATTGAAGGAGACTATTTTGAAGGAAGCCCATGATACCCTTTATTCTATCCACCCCGGAGGAACGAAGATGTATCAGGATTTAAAGGAGCAATTTTGGTGGCATAAGATGAAGAGAGACATCGGAAGCTATATCGCCAAGTGTGATATTTGTCAGAGAGTCAAGGCGGGACATCAGGGACCCGCAGGAATGTTACAACCGTTACAGATTCTGGAATGGAAATGGGATTTAGTTGGAATGGACTTTATCACCGGATTGCCTACTTCTAGTAGGGGAAATGACTCTATTTGGGTCATAGTAGACAGATTGTCCAAAGTAGCCCATTTCTTACCAGTCAAGACTACCTACCAGAGTTCAAAGCTAGCGGAGTTGTACATCGCTAGAATCGTCAGTTTTCACGGAGTCCCCAAGCACATCGTGTCGGATCGAGGAACTCAGTTTACCTCAAGATTTTGTAAGAAGGTCCAAGAAGGACTAGGAACCCGACTAGATTTCAGCACCGCGTATCACCCTCAGACCGATGGACAAACGGAGCGAGTAAATCCAATACTCGAAGATATGTTGAGAGCCTGTGTGCTAGAGTATGGATCTAAATGGGAAGACTGTCTGCCGTTCGCAAAAAATTTGTACAACAACAGTTATCAAGCCAGCTTGCAAATGGCCCCTTTTGAATTCATGTATGGAAGGAAATGTCGTACCCCTTTGAATTGGTCGGAAGTAGGAGAGAGTCAGATTTTCGGACCCGACATCCTATGAGAAGAAGAAGAGAAAGTTCACAAGATCCGTGAGCACCTCAAGACCTCCCAGTCAAGACATAAGAGTTATGCCAACAAGAGACGTCAAGACCTTGCTTTCAATATCGGAGATTTTGTGTATCTCAAAGTGTCGCCTTTAAAAGGAATGCAGCGTTTCCAGCTCAAAGGAAAGTTATCCCCCAGATATATCGGACCCTTCAAGATTCTGAATCGTTGAGGAGAAGTATCGTATCAACTGGAACTGCTGAAGGAGATGTCAGCAGTGCATAATGTGTTCCATATAACATTGCTTCGCAAATGCCTAGAAGTCCCGGAGAAGACTGAAGTTTTCAAGAACAGTGATCACCGCACCATAGAGATCAATGATGACCTGACGTATCCCGAAGTAACCATACGTATTTTGGAGGAAGCTTTCAGGACCACAAGGACCCAAGTTTCTCAAGATTCAGTGGAGTAACCACACTGAAGAAGAAGCTACATGGGAGAGAGAAGATCACATCAAGACAGAGTTTCCCGATCTTTTTAAATCCTACTTTCTTCTTTCTTCTTTCTCAAATCTCGGGACGAGATTTTGTTTAAGGAGGGGAGGTTTGTAACATCCCAAAAATATTGAACAAGGTTATCAAATTCCAATCAGCAAAATTAGGGTTAACAAAAACTTTTGTTAATCAAATCAATATGAATGCATGTGTGTATGTGATGATTATATGAATGCATGAATGGACTTGTGTGATTGTTATAAATAGCAAGGAACGGTTGAAAGGTAAAAAACATCATCTAAATCATTTCCAAGCAAAAACAAATCAAGAGAAAATAAAAAACAAATCAAATAGGCAAATGGTCATTTTTGCCAATCTTGCTCACGAGACCACTTTGAGTGTTTCTATTACAAGATTTCAAATAGAAACATTTCCATTTATTTTCACCCCTTGATAGACCTAGTGAAAGTGAACCCAAGCCCACCTTGCAATCTCACAGAAACATTTGGCAACTTGATTCAAATGACAATTCAAAATTGAATCTGATTCATATGTGATGATCACCCCTTTTTCAAAAACCAACCAAACCATTTCCACTTGACCTTTTCGACTAACCAGAGACTACTGAGTATGTAACTTGTACACCCACAAAGTTTGAATCAAAAATTCAAATTTGAATCTCTTTTGGCCATTTCATCAAACGCCTTGTAGACACCAAACCAACAAATATTAAACACTATAGTGAGCAGTAATTTTGTCCTAACTTGTTCCCTATCTAGCTCACACTACACCCTCAATAGATCATCTAACTTGTTTAACCTCTCTAGCTCACTGTAAAACTGACCACACCATCAATGGCAAGCATGCCAAGAGCACCCTTGCCACACCAATGTCGCCATCCAGATAGGAGCCTCACTAGCCTCGCCAAATTTGTCTAGCAGGCACTCCACCATCCACCGTCACCCCTTGTCCAAGCCCCGAGCCTTGCCAGCCACTGGACCACATGGAACGAGCGTGTCCAGCCTCTCTGCGAGCGAGCCGAGAGCACGCCAGAGCGCCAACCGCGACACAGGCCCACAGTCCGCGCGCCACCCTTGCCGCGTGCAAGCATGATCACCACCACTCTAGGAACACCCCCAGACACGCCCGTTCGTCGTCGGGCGACCAGGATAGCCCGTGCGCCATGATTTTTCTCGTCAGACCCGCCTAGATCTCCGTGATGTTCCGACCATCTCATACCATCCCACGCCGCGTGACCATGTCGTTGAGCTTCGCCAGGGAGCACAACAGCGCCCCCTATCGTTGCCCATGCCTTTAGCTTGCTGTGCCGATGACCACGACTAGCTCCACCCGTGCCCTTCGGTCCCCTTCTGGCACTATAAGTAGAGGCCACCCCCGCTCGAATTCTTCACACCATCTCACTCCCCTCTCTCTCAGAATCACCCCACCTCACCCCCGGAGCAAGGCGAGCAGCACATCGCCGGAATTTGGCCGAAGTCTGCCACGGAGGAGGAAGAAAGGAGCCAATGATTGGAGCCGCCCCAGGAAGATATGACGGTACCAGGAGGATCGTCATTGTCGACTTTTTCGTTCGCCCCCCTCGCCGACCCTCGCTTGAGCCCCGGTGAGCCCCCATAGACCCCCACTGGCCGAGCTAGGGTTCTGTCTCGCTGGCATTGCCCGACGTGGATGATAAACCACATCCGTTGGATTAGAGTTTGATCGCATGGCCTAGATCGCCCAATACCGCTTCACACCCCCTGTCTCGCTCACTGGTGGGGTCATTCACTTAAACCCACCCGCGTGTGCGCTGTGCACCGTGGGCCGGCCCAGTTAGCATCCCGCGCAACCCAGTTAGTTTGAATTTATATTTTCCAATTTAGTGTCAAACCTAGTTCTGTACCTAGATTCAAAAATCAAACCAGGTCGATTCACTAAACCAAAATGCATGAAACCAATTTTGTTAGAAAGGTACTGGAATTCTTAATCCAATCCCGTTGGATTCAAACCAATTGGATTTGTAGATCACCTATGGTAAAAATAACAAGGTAGAAGCTTTTCTGCATTCAAACATTTTTCAAAATTCAACCACAAAAGCTTTTGAGTTGATTCCAACTCTCAAAAATCACATTTAACAAGAAATTTCTGAATATATAAAAATCTCTAGGTTTACTTACAGAAATAATGAACAAGCAATAAAAGGATGCCTCATAGGCCTTTCTAGTCACTTTAATTAATAAAAATAAAAGGGTTAAACCTTATTAAATTGTGACACCACTTTAAATCGCATTCCCTTGTACTGAAATATGTGGTGATGACATGTGTCAACATGATCGCATGTTTTAGTTGGAGAATATTAAATCTTAAGTAGTTTTTCAATGAGTAGAAATTACTTTTCCAACATAAAATAAATAAGACAAGTGCCTTAATGATTGTAATGTTTGTGATGATACTAGATCATCTAGTGAAAACCTTTGTGTGATAATTAAGAGTAGTTAAGTATTGTTTGGTGATTGTGTACCTCGTATTTATTTATAGATGCTAGTACTGACCAAGGATACGAGGAGGAAGGAGGATACTACGAGGAAGAAGCCGAGGAGAACTTCAACCATTGCTCTACACAAGGCAAGCTAACACTTGCAAGTTACCTTACCTATCCAAGCTATTAACTAAGCAAGCTTATACTTGCAATTATGCAAGCTTATACCACTATCTTAGCAAGCTACTATCTTAGCAAGCTAAGATAAACCATGCAAGTTTTACTTGCAAGCTTACACCACTTGATACCCCATCCTAGTTTTACTTGCAAGCTTACACCACTTGATACCCCCATCCTAGTTTTACTTGCAAGCTTAGTATTTTATTTCTTTATCAAAGCTTCTTAGTTTGGTTTACTTAGTGAGGTCGAGAGAGAGAGGGAGAGGGAGAGAGAGAGAGTGGGCCAATAGGGCTAGAACCCTTCGTGGTGCCCTTTTGGTCAAAGTCACTTGGGCCAAATTAGCCCAATAAGCCCAATAGAACTAGCCCAAAACTTAAAAGAAGTCTTAATAATTAATAAAAGACCAAAATACCCCTAGAGTTAAATAAAATCCTGGAAAATAAAATAGAAATCTAAAAATTGTAAATAAAATATTTTTGGATTTATAATAATCCAACCTATTTAATTAAATTAAGAAATAATTTCTATAAATATTATTTTTAGTCAAGAATATTACAATATATATATTCCTTATGGAATTTTATAAAATTATAGAAAGAGGATAAAAATAAATAAAAATCACTTTTATTATATATTATTATTATAATATTTTAGAAAATGCTAAATAAATATTTGAAGTTATAAAAAGAAATTCTTTTATTTAAATATTAATTCTTAAAAGAATTATTAAATGAATAAATATAGGAATTGATATTAAATTTTAATTCTAAAAATAAATTATTACCTTATAAAATGGCAAATATAATATTCAATAAATATTAAAGATTATTTTTTATATGAAATCCTTTATTACTTAAAGGAATTCTTGAAACTAAAATAATGGGTAAAACACACAAAGAAAAATAAATGATAAATAATGCATTACATTACTATGCATATTCATTTTGCTTCTTTAAATTTTGTCCTTACCGGGCAATAATGATGTTTTATAGACATAGAAGCTCAAGGTCCAGTGCAAGCATCCGACTTCACTACCTTGCAATCACAAGGCAAGTTCATCACTTTCTCATGTCCTTTGAAGAGTCTTTATCAAAGTATTTGTAAATTGTGTGTTATCATCTATGCTTCAAAGAAAGAAAGTATTATTGTCTCAAGTAAAGAAATTGTTGATATCATCCTAAGTGATGGTGTAATGGAGCAATATAACTTAGGTTATATTTGCAATAATGATGATCAACTAGGAACTTAACAACCCATGGCCGCAGTGATTCTAGCGCCGTATATAACGCGTTAGCCATGAGATTTGGAATGGAACAGATAAGTCAGTTGTATCCTTTTCCTTTCGTATGGAGGCAAGACTATCTTAACATGACGTTGTGATTCCTTGTGTGGATCCAACATATGGGCGGGCACCCTTAGGCCCCGCGTTTTTTATGTCTAGATTATCTATGAGTGGTTGTCGGGGGTTTAGCCGGACTTATAAGGTACTTACCTGGGCATCACCAGCTCATAGAGACTTCAGGAAGTCATCAGGGTTTTGGCCTGCCCGGAAGGGGGCTTAACGGAGGTCAGCCAGCCCCGAAGGATCGTGCAGACATATGGGGTCGCGGAAAGGGCAGTGATTGGCTTGGACCAACTACTGGGCCCCACATCATGGAATTGTGGACGGGAAAGTACGCCCGGTTGTGCAACAAGGAGGTGATCTCTCAGGGGTAAAGTAACGCACCTCTACAGAGTGTAAGAATTGTAACTTGTTACTCCCTGTTCCGGGAAGGAGCTATAAACGTGGCAGGAAAGGAACTCCATGAAAGTTCTGGTCAACCTGTGAAGGCTGATGGTCATAGATTTTCACAATAAAATCAATCTTTGAAGAAAGGTTTACGGAAACTTCATAGTGCCAAGGACTTATAGTCCGAGGTGGTAGATAGAGCATCAAACTTCCCACCTTGCATATAATGAACTTGTTGGGTAACGCTGTTACTCACCTTTTCCTTTGATCCCCTTCTTAGACTCTGAGGATCCAGAAGAAACCCCAATGTATGCAGCTGAAAGTCAAGAGGAGGTATTTTATGAAGAACCCAATATGTACGGTGTCGTGGAAGGGATGGACTACGATGTTGTCTACGGAGGAGAGCACCAGGAGTCAGAATAATTACCATAGTTCTAGGAGCCAATTGATCCGAGCAACATGAACAATATATAACAATAAGTTGTTGAGCTTAGTTTGGAGTTTTAAGTTGTCACTTTAAATCTTCCACTGAAATAATTTATATTTGGTTTGTAAGTTGAATCTTTTGAAGTCTTGAACTTCTGGTATTATAATAATAATAATGTGTGTATGTTTGTAATTTGGACCCGCAATGTTTCTGTTGTACCACTCTAAGGGAGGTGATATTTATGGAACGGTGTTCTGTGGATGTCATTTCAACGACTATAGTGTACTACACATGCAGTGGTATGCTAGGTCACCGCAGTTGGTATCAGAGCAAATTGCTTTGACCTTAGGTTGGAAACCTAGTAAAGGGTATTACCTATAGGAGTGTATAGCAACGATAAAGAATTCTCTAAAAAGGGTATAATGGGTATTCAAATGAGAATATTCCGTTATATATATATATATTTTTAGTGCGATAATGCTTTGTTATGATGCGATATATTATCTATTACTAATCAAAATATTTTTGAATATACAGTGTTATGGCACCAAAGTTTCCAAAACAAACTTTAGTAAGGAAAGAGGAGACTCTTGATGATTACCAAGGATCATTCACGGATCAGCTTCGTCAACTCTTAAAGATTTTTAGTTGTCCAACTAAAAATCCGGTGAATACCATAACCTATTATGATGGTCAGATGTTATCCAAGTATCGTGTGAGTATCCAACTTCCAGAGGAGCTTGGATTATATCACGATCTACCTATAGGTGAAGGTAGGAGTCATTTAGCAGCATATCATGTTGCTGTTGTGGAGGCGATAGCTAATATTTGGGAGCATAAAGCCAAGGAGTTAGAAGGGATCACATTTGTTGTGATTCCTCATGATTCTATAGACTCAGAGCCAGTACCGGATCATTTTACTTTGGTAAAGAAGCATCCTAAGTTAGCTTCCAAGTTTATGGATCAATATCGAACACTTGTTGCGTATTTTTATAAGACACGTCAAGTTATTGTTGAAGATAAAAATGACATGTTAGAGGATCTAACTGATCCGGAAAGAAGGAAGCAATTAGCATTCCAGTTGGAGAAAGAAGCAAGCAATAGTACGAAACCAATCTTTAAGGATATACCCATAGATCCCGAATCTTTTACACCATATCCTTATTCACCCAGACCTAAACCTACCTATGATTCTACTTTAGATATGAGGTATGATGTACCACAGGGTTCAGAGGAAGGCTTTGATTCAGAACTTCCTATCAATAATTCTGATGGTTGGAGAATGGGATCATTTGAAGGATCCCAAGGAAATCAGATGTCCATAGATGGCTCTGACAGAAATATTGGACAATCCAGTTGGATGGGTGCAAGAACCAATACTAGCAATAGTAGTAGAAATACCATATTCATCGAAGATCAGGATGAGGAACAAGATCCCGAGGAGAGAGTGTTTGAATCATCAACATCTTCTCAAACCCAGGGAATGTACATTATCCGGTGTTTAACTATCTTGCCCAACTGAGCACCTGGGGAGCAGCAGAATCTATGTATTCTGTTGACAACTCAAGGCATGAAGCTCAGGAGATGCAAGTGGGTGATAATGTTGAACATGTTTCTGAAGACTTTTCAGCTGAGCTAGAGGGAGTCAATACACTCAGGTTGAGTAATGACTCAAGTCCTGATACTTCAGATACTGAGTATGTTCCTTCTAGAAGTCCATTTGTTCCACAAACTGTTGGATGGACATTACATCATCACGGTTGCACTTCAGGCATGTATGATGGGCGTCGTGGATACTAGAAGCGGGCGACTTATTAGGAAGTATCGGGTATTGCGTATTGTAATCCGAGAAAATGATGTAGATAAATAAGTGAGGCAGTATGCTTATTGTACTATGTTACCTGTAGGGTACAAGTGTAATGACTTTGTACTTGGTTAAGAGGCTTGTAATGTATAATATGTGAAATGCATATTTGGATTTTATTTGCATTTCCATTGTGTGACTAGTTCTGCGCATAAAGTTGAGCTCAGAACACATGTGCATGATGTAATTATGAGTATTCGATTTATGTTGCAGGACTAGGGGGTCATGGACACGGGTGTAGAAACTGAATCTGAGCAGCAGCGCATGGAACATGAGGCCAAGGAGAAGGCCGATGCAGATGCCGGAAATCAGGGAACATTACCACCACCACCAATGAGGCCGTTAATGGAGCAGAATTTTATGCAGTATATGCAAATGATGCAAGAAAACCAAAACAAGTTCATGGAAGAGTTGTTAGGACGAGCTGGAAACCGGAGAGCACCTGAAGGTGGAGGAGTGAGTCTTTCTGACTTCCAGAATGCAAGGCCGTTACCTTTTGCATCAGCTCCTGAACCAATGGATGCAGAAGATTGGCTAGCAGATACAGAGAGAAAACTAAAGACTGTAGGTTGTAGTGATGAGGAAAAACTGAGGTATGCAACTCATCTTCTGACAGGACCTGCAGCATCATGGTGGGAAAATCAGTTAGCCATGCAACAACCAGGAAGAGAGTATACTTGGGAAGAGTTCAAGCAAAGGTTCTATGAGTATCATGTTCCTGAAAGTGTGATGGAGTTGAAGTGGAGAGAGTTTGAGGAGCTTCAGCAAGGATATACTAGTGTCATGAAGTATATCCGGGAGTTTAGCCAACTGTCTCGTTATGTAGAGGAAGAAGTCAGCACTGAAGAAAAGAGGAAGAAGCGTTTTCTGCGAGGTTTAAATCCATTTGTAAGGATGTAGTTGAGGTTGGCCAATAAACAAACCTATCAGCAGTTACTGGATGCAACCATCACTTTTGAAGATGACTACAAGAATGTCCAAGAGGATAGAAGGAAGAGAGCTCAGAAGGAAACTAAGAGGATACATGCAAGTAAACCCAAGCCCAATCTAGAATTCAAGCCAAGGAATAGACCTTATAACAGCAATAATTCCAACCAGAGTGCAAATCCAACCGGAAGGAATATTATATGCCACAATTGTAACTTCCAGGGCATATAAGCAGGGATTGCCAAAAACCAATAATAGTGTGCCATGCTTGTGGTCAGAGGGGTCACATAAAGCCAAATTGTCCGAGAAAACCACAAGGTGGTTGGCCTGTTAAAGGTGGACGACAAACTAGTGGAGGCAATGGGCAACCCAATAAAGGCGGAAATTTTGTCAAGAACAATAATGGCAAAAGGAACAGACCTACCGGGAAGCTGAATTGCGCAACCCTAGAGGAGGTGGACAACTCAGAGCATGCAGTGATAGGTACGCTCAATATCCTTAACAGTCCTGGAAAAGTTCTATTTGATACTGGTGCAACTCTTCATTCATTTCTGAAGAATTCTGTGATAAATTCGGGAATAGAAGGGCAACGTTAGAAAACCCTATGACCGTAGTGACGGCAGGAGGAAATGTAGTTGTACGCCACATTAAACAAGATCAGGTTATCTCGATCTGTGGTTGTACCTACTTTGAGGACCTTTATGTGATTCCTTTGAAGGGAATTGCAGTAGTGCTGGGTATGGATTGGATGACTGAACATGGGTCCCAGATTAATTGTGAGGATAAAACTGTCTCAATCAAGACTCCAAGTGGAGCAAGGATAGTTTATCAAGCAGATAAGCACAGTCATATCATGGTGGATCTTCAGTTGAACTCAATTAAGGAGGTCAAGTTGGAAGATATTCCTGTAGTAAATGAGTTTCAAGATGTTTTTCTAGCAGAATTACCAGGAATGCCACCAGATCGGGAGATAGAGTTCACTATTGATCTAATTCCGGGTACCACACCAATAGCTCAAGCACCATACAAGATGGGTCCAAAAGAATTAAAATAACTCAAAGAGCAAACTGATGAGTTAGCCAGAAAAGGATTTATTCAAGAAAGTGTATCTCCATGGGGAACACCGGTGATTTTTGTGGATAAAAGAGATGGAGGAAGAAGAATGTGTGGGGACTATAGGAATCTCAATAATGTTACCACCAAGAATAAGTATCCATTACCTAGAATCCAGGATTTTTTTTGATCAAGTTAAAGGAGTTGGAGTATTTTATAAAATCGATCTAAGATCCGGATACCATCAGATAAAAATCAAACCGGAAGATGTTCCAAAAATAGCATTTGTCTCAAGGTATGGACACCATGAGTATCTTGTCGTACCGTTTGGTTTGACCAATGCACCAGAAATATTCATGAATCTGATGAATAAAATCTTCATGCCATACTTGGACAAGTTTGTCATAGTGTTCATTGATGACATTCTGATATATTCCAATGATAAGGAAGAGCATGCTGATCACTTGAGAATAGCATTGCAGATCCTAAGAGAACATAATCTTTATGCTAAGTTCGGCAAGTGTGAGTTCTGGCTAGATGAGGTAGAATTCCTCGGTCATGTGATCAGTAAAGATGGGATTGCTATAAATCCATCCAAAGTTCAATCAGTATTAGAATGGACTGCACCAACCAATGTGAAACAAATCCGAGGTTTCTTGGAATGGCTGGTTATTATCGGAGGTTCATTGAAGGTTTCTCCAAGATAGCTGGACCAATGACCAAATTGTTAAGGAAGAATACACCATTCATGTAAGATCCCTCCTTTATAAAGGAAAAGGATCCATGTGATTGCAATGCTAGTCCCTGGATCAATAGCTAGCATCCACAGTTAAGATGTAATATCAAGAAACAAAGGTCATAATACAACTTTATAACCAGGAATAAAATAATTTAATACATCTTACATAGCTCATTTAGCTATCTCATTACAATGCAGCAGAATATAACAATAGCATGGGGTCCTTCATCTTCAAAGTGCCACAGGCAGACATGTTGGTTGTAGACTTGTAATCCTACTTCACTAATATCAAACAAAACCTGCAACATAACAAGTTACAGCCACAAGGGTCAATACATTTGAATTGTATTGGCAAGTGATACTATGGTAGCATAGTGGAGTCTATCATCTATATGCATTTGGCTAAGTGGAGCTTAGGCTTGCTTTGCTCAAAATAGATTTTCCTTATCATTTGAAAACACTAAGTTTTTGCTTGACAAAATAATCTTTCCCAAGGCATCTCCCAATAGAAATTGGTGATCCTTCAACCCTTGTTCAACCACAAGTTTTTAACCTAGAAATTGGGATGATGAGATTCTTGATAGCTTCCATGTCTTGATGCTCAAATTGTCCTTTGCTAGGGACATGGCTAAGTACTTAGATTTTACACTCTACAGAGGTTGTGCACTTTCCCCACAAGACTTGGTTTCACCAAGACAAGATCTTTCAGAAGCCTTCTCTTAGACCAGAATGGACGCGTTCCAACCTATCAAACCCCTACCACCAACTGTCGATTTGGCTAAGTTATTGCAACCTATATGATCCAGGCAGAGCCCATAATGCCAAGTGGCTGCACTGGAAGCTTCTCGACATTTGACATCTCAAATCTCTTTGTTCCTGGGTGGCCATCCACAAGTGAGATATCAAGTTTACCCCAGTATACTGGACTTGGTGAAGCCCAAGTTTTCCCCAGCATACTGGACTTGCATAACCACTCAACACAAACCATTCTTTCCATTCCACCCAGGTGATTCATTCACTTATTTGTTTTATTAAACAAAACACAAGTCCTCAGACTTAGAAATTTTCCATAGCATGAATATATATTCCACCCTTGTTTTCTACTAGCTAAGTTAAGCATGATAGTAGTAGGAATCTTAACTTAGGAAATTCTACTAAGGTTTCATCTACTAGTATTTCCCATAGCATAGTTTACACTTAACAAAATTCCATGCAAGTCCTACTTTAGAAATATCACTAGTGCATAGTGAAAATAATGGGACAAAAGTATGTAGCATCACTTGCCGTTTTGGTAGAGAGTATAAGTTCAATCCTTGATCTTTGCAATGTTCACTCACTTCAAATCACTACAATTCAATCAAGCAAACAACATTTCAATCTACCATTCAAGCAATTCATCACATAAAATAATAATAACAAAACAATGCATGCAAGCATGCTAAAGATTGTTTTATTTGGAGAAGTGGTTTCTAATGGGTTATAAACATTTGAAAACACCTAATGATCATTTTATAAAGTGGCAAAATCATTTGCAAAAGATTTCACTTCATAAACCATTTTTAGCCAAGTCATTATTTTATGTGGTTGAAAATGTCTTTAGTAAAGTAATGATTTTATAGGATTCACCAAATACATTTTCAAATCATAAAACTTGATGTTTGGGGTCAGAGAGTTTAAATCAAAACATTTCCCAAAGGTTTTCCTCCAAAAATCATTTTTAACAATTAAACCATATTTTTATTTGGCTAGAAATGTTTTAATTCAAGGTTTTATTCTTTTGCTTCACCAAATACATTTTGAAACCACCATTTGATTTCTAGGGTCAGTAGGTTCAAAACAAAACATTTGCCAAAGATTTTATCCCCAAAATCATTTTAGAACAAATTTTATATTCTAAACATGCCTATACA
Organism: Avena insularis; assembly: GCA_023614405.1. Taxonomy (NCBI): domain Eukaryota; kingdom Viridiplantae; phylum Streptophyta; class Magnoliopsida; order Poales; family Poaceae; genus Avena; species Avena insularis. Next base: position 63,142,814 of record CM042697.1, read on the forward strand.
AGTTTCTACAAAAACAAACAATTTAGCAGAAGCTTTTTACTAAACAAAGTGCATGGTTGGCTAGGGCTTGTCTTGCTGAATCCATTGATACAAAATTTGCAAAATTTGGACGTGTAGATTAAAAGTTATAGATTTTACAAAATCTAGCATCTAATAGATCAAATCTGTTTTAAATCAAACGGACAGGGACACGTGGCTAGTTCTTATTCGCCCATACCGTTTCGCTCGGATCAGCAAAGTGGACCGCAGGATTTAAAGCGAATCATGCGGCGCAGGATCGATCTTACCCCTTCGGCTAAGGTTCTATCGTGACCATCTGATCAAAATCCAACGGCGCATATCATGCTTGGCAACTAGTGGCGGCGTTGGCGGCGGCAGGTGGCGGCGGCGTGTCTGGTGGCGGTGGTTCGGTGAGTCTAGGAAGCGAGGGAGTGAAGGGAGGTGCTCACCGAGTTCGCGGTGTCGTGGGGGAGCTCAAGGTGGCCGAAGCTCGTCGAGGGGCGCACGGTGGTGACGGCAATCACTCGCCAGAGCTGCGCTGTGCCTCGGGCTCGTACGGTCATCGACGGGGGCGAGTTCCTATGGCATAATAAGGCAGGGAAAGTAGTCAAGAAGGTGTGCACACTTGCAGGGGTTGCGATGGTACCCACCAGAGAGCAAGGGTGTGTTGATTCATCGCCTACTGCTCGCCGGAGTTGCGGGGGTCGTCGGTGGCGCTCAGACGAAGACGAAGGCGAGGTTGTGGGGCATGCGTGGGCGAACGAAGACCATGGGCAGGTGCACGAGATGATGGGTATCAAGCTGGTGTGAGCTAGGAGGTAGGAGAGGGTCGGGGCTCGCCGGAATCGATGCCGGAACTCGTCGGGGCAGTGGAGCTTCGAAGAGAAATTGGGACGGCCTGGGGGCGTAGAGGTTCTGGCGAGTGAGGGGAATGAGAGAGGGGGAAGAGGCGATTAAGAAGGCATGGTCGCAGGGCCGAATCAATGCGCATTTGAAGAGGAATTCAAGCGAGCTATTAACGGCAGAAACGGTCAGGCGATTTCATCGCGGGGAGGAAGACGATGACGTGGTGCTGGGGTCCGTTGGCAGTGAGAGAGAGAGGATAGGTGGGGGCTAGTAGTCAGTGTCTCTGCGGGTGTAAGGTCGAGTGGAAAAACGCTTCGGCAGAGGGGGTGTAGGTGGGCTGCGAGTTGGGCTTAGTGGGCTAGCTGGCTGGGCTGCTCCTTTTCATTTTTTTTGTTCAGATTGTTTTTCTTTTTCCTTTTCTAATTATCTGTTTTGATTTTGTTTAAACTTTTCAAACCTCTATTTGAATTCAAACTTCTCTCAAATTGTTTGTATAATCAAACACTGATTGCTAACACAATCTGAAGTCAAAATTAGAATAAATCTTTTATTCCTTTAGTGCCTTTTTAATTATTTAAAGTAGGTCCTTTGTATTAATTCATTCAAGATTTAATAATGTTTTTAATTTCCATTTAAATTCTAAATCCTTCCAAAATCTTTCAGTAAGTTTTATTTACTTAATAGGGTGTCAAATAATTCATCTTGAATTATTTGGAAAGTATTTAATATGATTCATAAATCATTTGAATTGGGTATTTGTTTTAATTCCAATGGAATTAAATATAGTTTTTAATTCCTTAAATTTTATTTTGGAAGATTTATTTTATTTAAGTTAATTAAACAACTTTTATTCCACTTGGGTAATTCCAAAATTCTATTTCTCATGAATTCTTATTAGAGATTTGTCTTTATTAAAATGGGGATAGAATGGTTAATGCCCTTTTATTTTACTTAGGAAATTCCTTATCCTTTTATTTTATTTGGATTTGGATTATAATTCATTCCATTTGCTTATGGACTTGTCCAAGATTTAATTTGGTCTTTAAATATTCTTTTTTAAATATTTCTTTCTTTATCTTATAAAATCCATATCTTTTTATTTAGAGATCCAAACTTGGTGATTCCAATTTGTAAAATCTTATTTGATATTTATTATTCCTTTTAAATATATTTAGGATTATTTGCTCACCATTTGGTATGGAGTTTAGATAAGTGTTTTATTAGCTTTGGAAATTACTTTTCCTTATCTTATTTAAATTCGATTTTATTTATGGTTCCAATTTAAGTGAAACCAATTTATATGGTCTTATAATATTTCCCATTTGTCTTTCTTGATCAATTTGAAATGTTTGTTTGACAAATTTCTATTTGGATCAAAACCCATGGTCTTAGAGATAACTTGAAAATGATTTCTCCCATTAGGGTTTAGGTTTTGGTTTATTTCTCAAGTGTTTAAATTTCAAGATGCATTTTATGAAGAATGCATTCCACTTGTTTTGAATTTAGTTGGATTCAAACATTAACCAAAGTTTGTTCCAGATGGGATTTAAGTTCCATTTAAAAACAAAAGTTTCTTTTCACCCTAAAATTCAACAATAATTTATCTTGTTTATTTTATTTTTCACATTACAAGATTTGGAAAATCTTGGGATGTGACAATTCATCTGGGATGAGAAGTGTGAATCCAGTTTTCAGGAGTTAAAGACCAGATTAACTACCTCTCCAATCTTAGCATTTCCTGAAACAGGGAAGGACTTACAGTATACTGTGATGCATCCAAAGAAGGTTTGGGTTGTGTGTTAATGCAAGATCGGAAAGTGATTGCTTACAGATCAAGACAACTGAAACCACATGAAGTTAATTATCCAACTCATGATTTGGAGTTAGCAGCATTAGTCTTTGCTCTAGAAGGATGGATGCATTTTTTTATGGAGCCAGATGTGAGTTATACACTGACCATAAAAGTCTCAAATATTTCTTCACTCAAAAAGAATTTAATATGAGACAGAAGTGTTGGTTAGAACTAATCAAAGATTATGATTTGACCATCAATTATACCTCTGGAAAAGCAATTGTTGTAGCAGATGCTTTAAGTCGTAAAAGTGCAGATATTCAGCCAAGCAATAGGGAGCTACCAAAAGAGTTACAGATAGATTTCAAAAGATTAGAGGTTCAATTATAAGAACAGAGAGTCTTGGAGGACTAGCTACTATGCAGGTAGTTGCAGAACAGAATAGTGATCTTAAGCACGAAATTTTTAGGCATCAAGCAGAAGACCCTTTTATTGCTGAGGAAATTCGGAGGATATCTCAAGGACAAACATCAGTTTTTTGCTTAGGAGATTATGGATCTTTATGGTTCCAAGATCATCTTTGTGTTCCAGATGTGCCTAAGATTCGTGAAGTGATACTTCAAGATGCACATGAGACACCATATTCCATTCATCCTAGAAGTACTAAGATGTACATGGATTTGAAATATTTATTCTGGTGGAATAACATGAAGAGAGGCATTGTAAAATATGTGTCAGAATGCCATACTTGCCAAAGGGTAAAAGCTGAACATCAAAGTCCAGCAGGACCATTGAAACCTTTGGAAATTCCCGAGTGGAAATGGGAGGAAATTGGTATGGACTTCATCACAGGATTGCCCATGACACCTAAGCGGAAGGATATGATATGGGTAATTATTGATAGACTCACTAAAAAGTGAACATATTATTCCGGTGAATCAGAAGGATAATGCCGAGAAGTTAGTAGAAGTTTATATCAAGGAGATAGTAAGTAAGCACGGAGTGCCCAAGAAGATCATAACTGATAGAGGATCAGTGTTTACTTCGGCATTTTGGAAGCAACTACATGAAGCACTTGGTTCAAAATTGGATTTTAGCACAGCCTATCATCCAGAAACTGGGGGTCAAACTGAAAGAACCAATCAAATACTGGAAGACATGCTTAGGGCTTGTGCATTAGATTTTGGAGGTTCGTGGGAAGATCATCTACCATTGGCAGAATTTTCCTACAATAACAGCTACCAGAGTAGTCTGAAGGCAGCTTCATATCAAGTACTTTATGGAAGGAAATGTAGATCACCAATATGTTGGTATGAGCCTGGGAGTAGCAAAGAATTTGCGCCCGGCTATATCAAGGAAAGGCAAGATATCATTGATATAATCAAGGATAGATTGAAGATAGCCCAAAGTAGACAGAAAAGTTATGCTAATCTAAGTCGAAGATCATGGCATCATGAAGTAGGAGACATGGTATATCTAAAAGTAAGCCCAATGAAAGGAGTTAAGAGGTTCGGAGTTAAAGGAAAATTAAGTCCAAGATATATAGGACCATTCAAAGTACTGAGTCAGAACAGGACAATAGATTATGCTTTAGAGCTACCCTCAAGATTGGCTCAAGTTCATAATGTTTTCCATGTGTCACAACTCCTGAAATGTCTTAAAGTTCTTGATGATGCAATCACTCATCAAGAGATAGAATTACAAGCAGACCTGACTTATGTTGAGAAACCCTGTAAAATTCTGGAAGAAAACTGGAAAAGGTTGAGAAATAGGGCAATCAAGTACTACAAGGTACAGCGGGAACATCATCCCGAGAGAGAAGCCACATGGAAGAAAGAAGATGACTTAAGAAAAGCCTATCCAGAACTATTCAGGTACACTTCACCAAACTTCGGGACGAAGTTTAATTTAAGGGGGGAAGTCTGTAACATCCCAGCATTTAGGAACAAACGAAGGGTAGATTTACGAAATTGTGCATATGCATGCATTCATCTGCAAAATGTGGGTAAATTTTTTGCCAAATAAAAACTTAAAGTGATCAGAGTTTCTTTCACTCTCTAAGTTTAGGAATAGCTTTGGAGAGTGATCGTTATAAATTTTGACATGATCTTTATGAATTAGTGTGTTTTGGGGGAAGGAATTTGAATTCAAACTTGAGATTTGAGTTTATATTTTAAAATATTAGAGTTACGATTTAGTAATATTATTTAATCAAGAAATAATATATAGTAACAGAAACTCTAAATAAGAAATACAATCAAACAAATGAATATTTATTCCATATATTTATTCCATGAATAAGTTACAAAATGTAACTCATTAAGTCAATAAAGAATCTTTACAGAAATAAAATTACAAAAAGAGGAATATTTACATATTAATGAACTATTACAAAATTCCTTACAAAAGAATGAAATAAAAATTACAAAGGATTACATCTGTTTAAAAGAAAACCTATACTAATCTTGAATCTTCAAATCTGGTACCTGCAAAACAAAGAAAAAACAAAAAGGAAAATAAAGGTTAAGTTATTAATTTTTACTCTCAGTAGAGAGCAGTGAGTTGCACTGCTCAATTTTACATCATTGAGTAAATCTATCAGGGGCAAGTTTCACCAATATGAAAGAATCTGATCTTTCATAATAAATAATCCATAAGTAAAATCATCACAACAAGTAAAGGGGCAAGTTTCACCAGGCAGGTTAATAGTAACAAGATCAAAAGGTAGAACACCTCATTGAGCATATCCACAACCATGCAGCAGACACACAAGTAGCTCACTCACCAAAATGCATGGGTGTGCTGTCGACACAGCCACAACTGCTTCAACAAGTAAAAGATTCAAGCACAGCCGTGGGCAAGCACCAGTGCACCTCTCCATTGCTCACACCACAGAATAACAAGTAGCTTAGCCAAAGCCAAGCAAACCAGCCAACAAAACTTCACACCAGATCAACCCAAACATCACCAGATGGTGGCATAAGGAGGGGGAGAATTAGGTGGACAGCAAGGCCAAGCCACATGAGCTAGGAGGAGCAGGCTAGATCAAGGCCCAGCACAGGAACCAGGGGAAACAAGAACAACATCAGTAGGTGAAGGACAGGATCAAGCCAGCAACACCACCAGCACAACAAACTAGTACAATCATCAGTTTTTGTGGTGAGTGTCATAAACATCCACATGATCTGTTCATCTTATCCAAACAGAAATATGTGTCGGTTCATAAGACAGCCTCTCAATGATCACCCAAGTGGGGTGAACCTATCCTAAAGGTTTTAAATATAAAGGTCAGAACCAAACTCTATCAAAAACACCAAAATCTCAGACCGGTCTCACAGATTTGGAGATACCAAAGGCAACTTATATATTCCATCATCTGTTCTTATAAAATCTGGGCACATCTCCAAGAAGGAGTAGCACCTCAGATCTTATAAGCTACAAACAAATAAATTAACTTAACCAACTAGGATCCAAGATCTAGTAAGCAACTATGATGCCTTAGCCAATTTTGAAAGTGACAGCAACATAGGAACTTAGTTCCTAGAGCCTCAGACCAGCATCATAGGCATGAACAATAAGTGAACTTTTCAACTTATTATTAAGAATTTATCAAGTCTCAAGTACTGACCATAAGTAAAGCCAACAACCAGATCAACTTGTGTACTATTCTAAGATGGTTTCACAAGAAATGATCTTATAGCTAAGTCAACCAGATAGTCTAGCTTTCATAAATAAAATAGCAAACCAATATATATCATTTCCCTGAGACCATACTCAGAGATCATTCAATATATCCATTCATTTTCAAAGAATCATCAGACTCTATTGAATAAATTTAGTCTATGGATAAACATACAAGCCAACAAACACTGATGCAGTGAATCATCACTAACAGTGTTACTGTTAGTATCAAGATACTGACAGAATATGAACACACTAAGCCACCATATTATCAATCCGATCAACACAATCTTCACTGGGCATAACTATCAGATTATAGCAACATTTTACAAGCACCAGGGATGAACCCTAGAATCAGTGCAAACCCTAAATATAGATTGGCCACTAGATACACACAGAGGTACTCGAGATAACTAGAAGCACGAGTAATCACAGAGACATTACTCATCGGTGGTCCTCGCTGAAGGATTGAAGAGGAAGCAGAGGGGCCGACGAGCTCGTGGCGGCACGGGGAGCACCCATGTAACATCCCAAAAATATTGAACAAGGTTATCAAATTCCAATCACCAAAATTAGGGTTAACAAAAACTTTTGTTAATCAAATCAATATGAATGCATGTGTGTATGTGATGATTGTATGAATGCATGAATGGACTTGTGTGATTGTTCTAAATAGCAAGGAATGGTTGAAAGGTTCAGGAGTAATAACTTCTTTCATCATTTAATGCAATTACTCCCCTCTTCTTTGGTGTTGGTGTTGGAACTGGTTCAGGAGTAATAGCTCAGGTGTATTTAGCTCAGTTGAAGTCCAATCATCATAATTATTGCTTATCTTAGCCATTAATTCTTCAGCATCTGTAGGAGTTCTTTTCCTGAAAACACAATCAGCAAATCTATCTAGGTATGTCCTAGAATCATTAGTTAGTCCATTATAATAAATATAAAGAAGCTCATTTTTAGGCAATGGACATCCAGGATGTGCATGGATCAAGGCACAGAACCTTGTCCATGACTCAGGCAATTTCTCTTCTTGTCCCTATTTAAAATCAAAAAGTTTCTACAAAGCAGCATGTCTACGACTGGGAGGAAAATATTTCTGGAAGAAAGAAGCAATCAAACAATCAGGACTATCAATGAAACCAGGAGGTAATCTATTAAACCAAGCCCTAGCTTCTCCTTTTAGAGAAAAAGGGAAGATCTTAGTAACAAAGTACTTGCGCATCTTAAAATCATCAGAGAATAAAGCACTCATAGTGGAAAGCTCATTCATATGAGCCACAACACTCTCATTTTCAGTCCCACAAAAAGGTTCTTTCTCAACAATATCTAAATAGGATAAATCAAGAGAGAAATCATAATCTTCATCTTTAATATCTATGGGAGAGGTGGCAAACTTAGGATCAGAGGATAGTTTAGGAATAATGGTACGTCTTTCAAGGAGACTCTTAATAGCATTAGCACCATGTGTGTTTCGCCACTCTTTAATAAATTCATCAGTAAACTCAATGTAAACATCATTAATATCATATCTCTCTCTAGACTCAAGTGAGCTAACAGGTGTAACATTGTCTTCACTCGGAGTTTTAGTATTTTCTAGACTAGCCATAGTAGCATCTAGGAAAGGACCTAACGAACCACTCGCATCAAGAACAGTAGAAGTAACATCATGAGTATGAAAAGCAGTTTCAGATTCAGCAATAGTAGCACTGTGTGTAGCATGAGTATGTGATGGTGGTCTAACAAGCTTACTTATAACAGACGGTGAATCAAGAGCAGCAGAGGTGTTTAGGACAGTACCTCTTCTTGTAGTGGATGGTAAAATAGGAAACTTTCCATCACGAGACTTACCCATGATGAAAGGAGCAGCAGTGAACAATAATAGATCCAAGTGAACTTACAAATAAAGCTATGCTCCCCGGCAACGGCGCCAGAAAATAGTCTTGATGACCCACAAGTATAGGGGATCGCAACAGTCTTCGAGGGTAGTATTACCCAATTTATTGATTTGACACAAGGGGAGCCAAAGAATACTTGCAAGCCTTAACAACTGAGTTGTCAGTTCAGCTGCACCTGGAAATAGTTCTTGCTCACAGAAGTTTATCAGTAGCATTAGTTTGATAGTAGCAACAACAAAGTAACAGCAGCAGTAAAACAAGAGCAATAGTGACAGTAGTAGCAAACAGTAGGATATGAGCGCGATAGGCATAGGGATGGATGGACGGGCGTTGCATGGACAAGTCTAAACATGTAACTCCAAGAACTAGGGCAATTGTAGATAAATAAGAATAAGCATCTAAGTACTAAACAATCATAGGCATGTGCTCCATATATAGTCATACGTGCTTCAATGAGAACTTGCACAACATCTTTTGTCCCGCCAAATTTAAATGGGGCCTCAAGGGAACTACTGGCAATTAAGGTGCTCATTTTAATAGAGCACCGGAGCAAAGCATTAACACTTCATGAATACATGTGATCCTCACATCACAGCCATCCCCTCAGGTTGTCCCAATTTCTGTCACTTCGGGGCCTTTGGATTCGGATAATGATATGTGTACACAACTTGCAGATAAGATCACAAACAATACTATCATAATGATTCAATAATAAGTTCAGGTCTAAGATCATGGCACTCAGGCCCTAGTGACAAGCATTAAGCACAACAAGTTGCAACAAAGTCAAATAGCACTAATAGAGATACTAAGCACTATGCCCTATCAATCTTATTCGATCACATGATAGAACTCATCCAATCCCTACCATAACCATAGCCTACAGCGGGGGATTACTCACTCATGGATGAGGGAAACATGGATGATTGATGGAGAGGTGTTGGTGATGACGATAGCGATGATCCTCTCTAAATTCCCCGTCCCGCCAGGGTGCAAGAACCGAGTTTCTGGTTCCGAATCACAGTTTCTGGTGGTGGCGGCGCAGCGGAACTCTTTCGGGAAAAACGTCGACCCCCCTTAGGTTTTTAGGTCAAGAGGCATCTTATAGGCGAAGAGGGAGGCCAAGGGGGTGCCTGGGGCATCCACACCCCTCCAGGCGCGAGGTAGGCTCACCCGCGTGGCAGGGGGTGTGGCCCCCCGGGCTCCACTCTGTCTCGTACTCTGGCTTCGTGGTTGTTCTGGTAAAATAGGATGTTTGGCATATTTTCCGGGATTTTTCCCGATAGTTGATTTTCTGCACAAAAACTAGACACCAAGGTAATTCTGCTAAAAACAACGTTAGTCCGTGTTAGTTGTATCCAAATTACACAAGTTTAGAGGAGAAACAATAGCAAAAGTGTTCGGAAAAGTAGATACGTTTTGGACGTATCACCAGCCTTCTCGAAGCAACTTCATCATGAAAATATCCTATTTCACAACAACTTCGTCACGAAGAACTCAATGATAAAAATGATCAATTAAGCAAGAGTCTCGGTTACCAAAACATGTAGAAGTACATCGAGAACTCCAAACATGTGCATAGGCCATACGCCCAGAAAGATGACAAAGGTAAGAAATTGCATGCCGCAAATAAAGCTAGTTGTTGTGTTGCAAAATTAAACAGTATATATGTTCATGTCCTGAACAGAAGTTACGTGTAGGCAAAAACAAGGATAGCAAGTCAGCATTTTTATATAAAAGCTATAAAAGTTTTGTGCAAATAGTTAGAACTCAAACCAGAGGTGTTGATACGTCCATAACGTATCTATAATTTTTGATGGTTTCATGCTATTATTATGCTTTTAACACTTTTTTATATAAAGTTCATGAGTTATTTGGATTAACCTACTAATAGTTGCAAAAGTGCACAATGTTCTTGTTTTATACTTTGATGTGTGGGAGTTATCAAGAATACAAGTAGAACCCTTGTTGGAGTCAAATTAGGATTTTTTAGAAATCTGTCTCAGAACTCTTTTTGAAGATGGCCATGTTTCGGGTCGAATACAGCGTTAAACGGAAAACTCTTCAACTACAAAGTTGTAGGAAATTTCGCGACAATCGTTCTGGATATAAAATTTAGCTGATTCCAAGTCCAAACAGGCCTGCTAAGCCCGATTTACTGCAGCCCAAGATGGGGTGACGGGAATCCGAGAAGCTATATAAAGGGGGAAACCTAATTCATGGAAGACACCTCCACCCACGAATTTGCAGCCACCAAAGCCACGTTTTTGCCTCCCCATGGATCTCATCTCCATGGGAGAGGGCTCCCAAGAATCCATGAAGGAAGAGGGCTAAAGGGCGGTGCTCCCCCACGATACCGGCGGCGGGGAAGGAGGCCCCCACGCCGCCGCCCTCTTCACCATCTTCACCGCCATCTTCATCACCTAATCTTCCTAGTATGCAGTGGTTCATCCTCCCATACACCTATGTACCTATGTAAACATGGTGTTTGATGCTATAAGTTATAATCCTATGATCTATGTCATGTTTGTGTAGTTTTTTTGTTCTTAGATTGAATGGTTGAACGTCTTTGGTTTATTAGAGTTGTATGTTGATATGGTATAGTCCTTTGGTGTCCATTATATTTGTATGCGCATGGATTAAACATCATAGAGTTTGTAGTATGTGTAAGAGGAAGGGGAAAGTTCTGCCGGAGTGACACAAACCTATGGACACGAACCGGAACGTTGCACGTATGGGAGTAAGAGGACCATTAACTTAAGGCTATGGTTGGAGAAACCTTAATGCTTTGTTAGTAGTTACGGATGTTTGCTAACAATCCAATCATATAGTACATGTAATTCCAAGTAGTGAAGCGCATGTATATTTAGCCTCTCCCACATAGACAACTGTATCAAAGATAATGAATCCGATTTATTCGCCAATTAAACTTGGACAAAGCCACCATAATTACCACCACTATTCCACACTCATGATTTTGTTAGTTTAGTGTATTTTATTGCTACAGCAACTAGCTTTACTTTCTTGGTTTTTATTCTCTTGCAAAGCTTTCTCTAGTACTCATTTTGTTGCTCTAGTTTTATTTCTTAGATAATGCAAACGTTTAATGTGCGTAGAGTTGTATCAGTGGTTGATAGAACTTGAGAGAATATTTATCCTACCTTTTGCTTCTCTTTGGGTTCGACACTCTTACTTATCAAAAGGCTACACACGATCCCTATACTTGTGGGATATCAGGTGTTCGCAGATGCTGATCTCAACCCAAATTATCTCTCTGTGTCTGCAAAGAAGGATAGCAAATTAGCAAAACCACATGTAGCTCTCTGATGGTATATCGTATAACTATTATGAGGTAAACTAATTGTCTCAACTAAGTAATAAGCACATTCAACACGATTCTTCAAACTTGATTGGTGGTAAAGACACGGTACCTTATATTCTAAGACAGCGGAAAAAGTTCTGCCATATATCGTATACCGAATTAGAGAAAAACCGGCAAAGGACAATGTAAATTACCAAGTTTATACCTACAAAGCGGAGAAGAAGCAGTATTTCCAAACTGTGTTTATATATGTTAATCTTCTATGTTGATACATGCATAGCTGGAGATAAGATATACTGCAAGTAGGCGATGGGTGAAAATGGAAAAATAAGGGAAACGATCACCACGCAATATCTTGAAACATCTACCATAGGGCCTCAACGGAAGCTGCTTTGCTAGGTCCTCAGTGGCGGCGTGTCCTGATCAGATTCACTTGTAGGCCCCACATAAATGAACATATCACCTGATCACACCTAGGCGAATTTTCTAGATGGCAGTCCAGTCATGATTTTATACATGAAAAAATATTGTTATTACATGTCATCACCATCTAGTTTGGTCATAGTCCACTAGGTACATGGCTCTGAACCAATATTATCCATTCATGCGCATTTCGTGTTAGAAAATTATAATCTTTGTGACAAAATTGGTCGTAATTTTTCAAATTTTGGACCCTTCTAAATGCCCCACGACCATTTGGCTCAGAATGGTCATAGATCCATGACCAAAAATTTCATCGTCGTTAAGAAAAGGTCACTGGTGAACATATTTTTTTGTAGTGGGCCTAGATGATCATGACGATTCCCACACATTCAACGGATATCATTATCGGTTGAACCACGATGTCGATGGTTCCGTTCCATTTGTCTCGCGTTATTTCACTTGCATACGAGACAAATATATATGTTCATGACGATTCCCACACATTCAACGGATATCATTATCGGTTGAACCACGATGTCGATGATTCTGTTCCATTTGTCTCATGTTATTTCACATGCTATTATAATGCTTTTAACATTTTTTTATATAAAGTTCATGAGTTATTTGGACTAACCTACTAATAGTTGCAAAAGTATACAATGTTCTTGTTTTATACTTTGATGTGTAGGAATTATCAAGAATACAAGTGGAACCCTTGTTGGAGTCAAATTGGGATTTTTTAGAAATCTGTCTCAGAACTTTTTTTGAAGATGGCCATGTTTTAGGTCGAATACAGCGTTAAACGGAAAACTCTTCAACTACAAAGTTGTAGGAAATTTCGTGACAATCGTTCTGGATATAAAATTTAGCTGATTCTGAGTCCAGACGGGCCCGCTAAGCCCGATTTACTGCAGCCCAAGATGGGGTAACGGGAATCCGAGAAGTTATATAAAGGGGGAAACCTAATTCGTGGAAGACACCTCCACCTACGAATTTGCAGCCACCAAAGCCACGTTTTTGCCTCCCCATGGATCCCATCTCCATGGGAGAGGGCTCCCAAGAAGCCATGAAGGGGGCTAAGGGGCGGTGCTCCCCCACGATACCGGTGGCGGGGAAGGAGGCCCCCACGCCGCCGCCCTCTTCACCATCTTCACCGCCATCTTCATCACCTAATCTTCCTAGTATGCAGTGGTTCATCCTCCCATACACCTATGTACCGTCCTATGTAAACATGATGTTTGATGCTATAAGTTATAATCCTATAATCTATGTCATGTTTGTGTAGTTTCTTTGTTCTTAGATTGAATGGTTGAACGTCTTTGGTTTATTAGAGTTGTATGTTGATATGGCACAGTCCTTTGGTGTCCATTATATTTGTGTGCGCATGTATTAAACATCATAGAGTTTGTAGTATGTGTAAGAGGAAGGGGAAAGTTCTGCCGAAGTGACACAAACCTAAGGACACGAACCGGAACATTGCACGTATGGGAGTAAGAGGACCATTAACTTAAGGCTATGATTGGGAAAACCTTAATGCTTTGTTAGTAGTTACGTTTGTTTGCTAACAATCCAATCATATAGTACATGTAATTCCAAGTAGTGAAGCGCATGTATATTTAGCCTCTCCCACATAGACAACTGTATCGAAGATAATGAATCCGATTTATTCGCCAATTAAACTTGGACAAAGCCACCACAATTACCACCACTATTCCACACTCATGATTTTGTTAGTTTATTTCTACAGCATCTAGCTTTACTTTCTTGGTTTTTATTCTCTTGCAAAGCTTTCTCTATTACTCATTTTGTTGATCTAGTTTTATTTCCTAGATAATGCAAACGTTTAATGTGTGTAGAGTTGTATCAGTGGTTGATAGAACTTGAGAGAATATTTATCCTACCTTTTGCTTCTCTTTGGGTTCGACACTCTTACTTATTGAAAGGCTACACACGATCCCTATACTTGTGGGATATCAGGTGTTCGCAGATACTGATCTCAACCCAAGTTATCTCTCTGTGTCTTCAAAGAAGGATAGCAAATTAGCAAAACCACATGTAGCTCTCTGATGGTATATCGTATAACCATTATGAGGTAAACTAATTGTCTCAACTAAGCAATAAGCACATTCAACACGATTCTTCAAACTTTATTGGTGGTAAAGACACGGTACCTTATATTCTAAGACAACGGAAAAAGTTCTGCCATATATCGTATACCGAATTAGAGAAAAACCGGCAAAGGACAATGTAAATTACCAAGTTTATACCTACAAAGCGGAGAAGAAGCAGTATTTCCAAACTGTGTTTGTATATGTTAATCTTCTATGTTGATACATGCATAGCTGGAGATAAGATATACTGCAAGTAGGCGATGGGTGAAAATGGAAAAATATGGGAAACGATCACCACGCAATATCTTGAAACATCTACCATAGGGCCTCAACGGAAGCTGCTTTGCTAGGTCCTCAGTGGCGGCGTGTCCTGATCAGATTCACTTGTAGGCCCCACATAAATGAACATATCACCTGATCACACCTAGGCGAATTTCCTAGATGGCAGTCCAGTCATGATTTTATACATGAAAAAATATTGTTATTACATGTCATCACCATCTAGTTTGGTCATAGTCTGCTAGGTACATGGCTCTGAACCAGTATTATCCATTCATGCCCATTTCGTGTTACAAAATTATAATCTTTGTGAAAAAATTGGTCGTAATTTTCCAAATTTTGGACCCTTCTAAATGCCCCACGACCATTTGGCTCAGAATGGTCATAGATCCATGACCAAAAATTCCATCGTCGTTAAGAAAAGGTCACTGGTGAACATATTTTTTTGTAGTGGGCCTAGATGATCATGAAGATTCCCACACATTCAACGGATATCATTATCGGTTGAACCACGATGTCGATGATTCTGTTCCATTTGTCTCGCATTATTTCACTTGCCCGAGATTTGATCGTTTGTATCTCTATACCTAGTTCAATATCGTTCCCCAAAGGTACTCTTTACTCGTTTCGTACACCATTCCTTGTGATCAAACTAATTGGTCATTTGCTTGCAAGATATGATGGAATGTGCATTATCGAGTGGGCCCAAAGTATGCATTTCTGTCAGATGGATGGACAAATCTGAGTCTTAATTCATGCAACTAAAAAATTACTTACTAATACCTGAAAAACAACTTTATGATCACTCATTTATGAAATGATAGTTGATGCTGCTAAGTATTCTTCCAGTACATGGGAGTAACATAATCTTATGGTTGATACTATACAAAGAACAAATATACAATTTAGACATCGTGACACGATCTAATTTGATCATTTAGTTTGGGTATGTCGATCATGTCATTCTCCTAATGCCATGGTTCTATTACTAATCAACAACCCATGTCCATAGTTAGGAAACCATAACCACCATTAACCTACGGGACTCAATGTTGTTTATGAAATCATATAAGTATTATGTTTCCTATTAATATAATTATAGTATAGAATATAAATATTTATCATAAACGAGAAATATGATAATAACAATTTTACTATTGCCTCAGGGCATAATTCCAACAAGTTGCTTTCACTTCTTCAACTAAAAAATGTTTGTTTAGTTCTCTCTTTATCCATGTTACCACTATACGTGGTAAATGAGAACCTCCTCGGTCGAAGTAAATAAGAGTCATTGAAAGTCTCAACTTATTATTCTATCCACCTCTCCTCGATTATTTTGAGCCATGGGATGGAGGCCGGAGATGACACGCCTCACCATCGTAGCGGAGCCCCTCTCACGAGAGATGGGCCCACCGCAAGCCCGATGAAATAATACCCGAACCTCTCGCATGTGCCCCCGTCTTTCCCCGCGTCACTAGATGGTGGATTGCGCACACCCTGTGCCCGACGTCATCAACCGCAAGCAATGACACGCTTGGCGATTGGAGTTTCGAGCCCGAGGGAGCTCTGCGCCCGCCAGGTCATAGGGCCTGTCGAGAGCCGAGCTGGCAGCAGAAGTCCTCACTATGCATGGGTCCTAGCAGTGCGATCTTGCAATGGGGCCTACTCATGCAAAAAAACGGCTCTCGCATACGGTACCTGTTTGCGCGGTTTCGGCAAAGCACATCCATCCATGACGAAGTTGTACAATCGTATGACGATTGCAGGCCTAGACACATCGCGTGTTTTTCTACCAGTAGATGTTGATATTTTATTTATAAATATGACCAAACTTTGTAAAATTTGACTTTTAACTAAATTTTAAGCCGTATTCACAGGAATGCAGCTTATATTTTTCCTTATAAGTGAAGCAGCAAGGTAAATTTTAACTAAACTTTTAGAAAAACTATCAAAAATTATAATAGCATTATATGGATGTAATGTGAAAATATATTTCATGATGTACGTGACGATGTTTATTTTGTATTGTACATATTAGTAATTTGTTCTAAAAATTTGATCAAACTTAAAAAAGTTTGAATTTTTAATAAAATAAAATAAAGACATATTACTTTGCATTCCAAAGTATAAGATGTTCCAATTTTTTCGAAAACATATATATCTAGCTGTTTTTTAGTGTGCATGTTCACTTATTTTGCTGGAAACCTAAACACGCTAAAAGACGTCTATATACATGTGTTGAAATAAAATTATAAAGTATCCCTAAGAAGATCTAAACTCCCTTGAATTGGCGAGGTGTGATTGCTCAATGATTTGTTACCGTTTCTTTTCACCACCTATAGTCCTTTCGTGTCCTCCGCTTGTGGGAACCGACTTAAGGTGAACCGATTCGTGGGAACCTTCTATGTCGTTTCTTTTCAATACCTGTAGCCCTTCCATATCCTCCGCTTATGGAAATCGACCCAAGGCGAACCGACTTGCCCACCTCTCCAACAGTGTCGTTGAGGCTACCGTTTCATGCATTTTTTTTTCTTAAAAAACCATCTCCCGCGATCTACCTTCAAGATTTCAGGATCTCTCAACCACGACCACGACCACAACTGCATCTTCACCGCCGCACTGAGGGCCTCTGGTGCCAAGCCCGTCAAGCCCGAGCTCACTTCTTGGCGTCTACGCCGAGGCAGAAGAGAGGGGCGATGTAGACGCGGCCATGCGACACTTCTGTGATCGAATCTGAGGGCCAAGTGGGGCGTCCAGGTTGTGCAGGAGGTCAGGCTGCGTGCGCGTAAGAGCATGTACAATGCAATGTGCTTAGAGCGGTGCTTAGAAAAATAAACCGTTTTTTCTTCTAGCACTGATGCTTATTTATACTAGTTAGATGTCTAACTAAGCACCTGTTCTATAAAAATAAGCACCAATGCTTAGCAAAATGGCTGGTTTATTTTTATAAGTACTTCTCTAAGCACCTCCCATTATACATGCTCTAAGGCCAAACACAAGGAGCTTGACGCTTCCATCCAAGAGCTCTTCAATATGGACAAGGTATTGCCTGTTCCATATTTGCTCGAGCTCGAATCTGTTGCCACCGTGTGCCTGGCCTCGCCATCCCCTTTGAAGACCTCATCTTTAATTACAGCGCCACAAATTTTGCATCAATCTGATCCCCGTGCTATCTAAGAAACAAGTATTTTATTCTCCTGTCCATTTACATTCAGACCTTTTCACTAGTGCAGACCCCCCCCCCTCTAACACCGGTTGGAAGGGCCCTCTAACAGCGGTTCTAGAACCGCTGTTGAGGGTTCGGTGTTAGAGGGGGGCCCTTTAACACCGGTTCTTATACGAAGCGGTGTTAAAGGGTGGCGCACGTGGGGCTGCCGCAGGGCTCAGGCCCCCTCCCCCTTAAAGGTTCTCTGTCGCGGCAGGAAAACGGCCTAAATCTCTGCCGCGGCAGAGTTCTGCCTCTGCCCCGTTCTGGGCGTATTTCTGTGGGAGGGGGGAGCGGGAATCGATCGGGACCGGTATACACATACATCGTCATCGGTACATACGAGTACATGAATAATTAAGCAACTATTATTATACACAAACATCGTCATCGGCACATACATCGTCATCGGCACATACATCGTCATCGTTCATTTTGGTGGATATCTAAAGAGTTCTCCGTCAGGTGTGACGACCTCATCAAGTATGAACCCCGCCAATTCCTCTTGAATGGCTCGTATGCGGTCAAATGGTAGGAGTTGGTCCCGCATCCGTTCGATCTGAATATATATGAAGAATAGGGTCAATATATATAAGAATAAAACTCAACACAATTGATGGTAATAAAATAATATTGTGGACTTTGTTTACTTACTCTAAGTTGTTCTAGTGCGGCTTGGCCCGTCGCACATATCGTGTTGCGAATGAACTCGTAAACATAGTATCCACATAAGTTATTGCCGGGTACCTGATGCGCGCACTTTACGAGAATAGAGAGTTTAATCAAAATAATAATCAATAAAGCATGATATAATGGAATTGGAAGCAGAATCAAAGAGATACGCAGACCTAGCTAGCTAGTATTACTTACATTTTGGTCTACAAATTTTAGGTCTTCTGACCATTCACCCACGGCCCTGCCCGTGAACCTTTTCTAAACCCTGTCCGGCAAAGAAAATGGATAAAGGAGTAATTAATTACTTGTTGTCACGAAAGTTGCCGATCTAGTGCGATAATATGATTGAAATTACCTCTGAAGCATCTCTCTAAAGTCTGCTCATAGCTCTTTTTCTTTTCGAAATGAGTCCATGACAAGGACTTTTCCTGAGTCGGGTTGAATGACTAGCAGAATAAAGTGGAACCTACGCACGCATAACTCATCATCAGTTACACTTAACATCGAGTAAGCCGAAACAGAATGTATACAAGAGAGAGGGTAACAGTACTCACGAGAAGTTGTAAGGCAATAGTATTTCCCTTTTGGTTTGTTGTCTCGGTAAAGACATTAGCAAGTAATCTTCTGTTTGCCCGGATTTGGTTCTTACCACTTCTTCATGAACTCTATTTGGGTCAACGAACCCAATGTCAAAAGGGCCTCCTTTCATGCATTTCATAACCTTTTTCCTGCATAATAGTATATACATATATGGTGAGCATATATATATACATGCAATTAATAAAGTTAATGAGATGAGATATAAATTACAGAAATAGTACTTACACACAATAAAGGCTGATGGCAGCTTTGTCGAGTTCCTTCTGATTGAATAGAAAATGCAAGTCTTGAATGTTGAAGTCGATCCCGTCGTCTCCGCACAAGAAAATCTCATCTCTTATATGCGCCGTGATTCATTCTTCCTTTCTCGTCTTGCAGAAATCAAGGTACCACTTGTGCAATTTTCGCATCTTTGTTGGTAGATTCTTGAGCTCCTCTTTCTTGACGAGATTCTTCCCATACTTCCATGGCTGTATGGGGTTGGCATCGCATTTGGGCAAGTTGTCTCCCATGATGTTCAAGTATGCAATGTAAGTCATCCCCATCTCATTGGCCTTTCTTTGTAGCTCTGCCTCGTAATCATTTACGGGAGGAGCGTCCCGTGTGTCGAACATTTGGAGCGGGGCGCATGATTGGTTTTCTCGCTCTCGAGCATGGGAACTGTTTTACAGGGTGCCTCACTTGCTACTTTCAGTCTCCCTACGGCGCCTTGCATCCGCCTTCAAAATCTGGCGCTCGTAGTCCGGCACAAGTGGGGTTTCAGGTTTCAAAAGATTTTTGTAAAACTTCTCCACCACCGCCGGATCTATTTTCTCCTTTGGCTCGGCCCGTCTAGGTACAAAGAATTTCTTGACCTCTTCTTCCGAGATCCTATTGGTCTCCTCGTCGCTGCTATTCCACGGTAAAACCGGCAATGGCTTGGCGGAAGGCTGCGGGACGTAGTTTTTTGAACTCTTTGGCGTACGGTTTCCTGCGGATTTCTTTGTGGCAGTGCTAGTGATGCTCTTTGTGGCAGTGCTCTTCCGCTTATGCTGAGGAGATGGCTGAAGCACCGGAGATGGCTGACGGGCCGGAGATGGCTGGCGCGCCGGAGATGGCTGCCGCGCAGGAGATGGCTGAAGCGCCGGAGATGGCTGCCGCGCAGGAGATAGCTGAAGCGGCTCAGATCGACTGCCATGGAGGCGGGGTGCCAGTGGCCTCCAATTTGGAAGCACGATGTGTTCCTTCTTCCAAAGAATGGTTGTTTTCACTGCAAAATTGAGTTGAGTTTCCCCTTCACCTGTAGCATGGTCAAGTTGTGCTTCCTCATATTCCTTCACAACCTCATCCACCCCGACAATAGCATAGCCATCTGGAATCGGTCGGCAGTGGTAAGTTCCACCAGCTACAGGAGGTAAGGCATAGCCGACAGCCACCTTAATGGATAAGCCCATTAATCTCACATGCAGCTCAGCGTGTTCGCTCTCCGTGATCTCATCCATGGGGTATTGAGGACCCGCCATTTCAAGCGTGGGCTGCACGTTCTCCGTGGAAGCCACGCTGCTTTTCCGCGCAGAATCTGGGCCGCCGGCAGATTCCAATGCAGGCTCTTCGTGCCGCTGAGATGGGCTGGTAGCTTGATGGCTCTGTTGTGCATTCACTTGCGCCTGTAGCGCCACAAGTGCATGTTCTATCTGTGCCATCCGCTCGGTACGCTCCTTTTCTTTTCTGCCGCGCCATCTGTAAGAGTCGCTCCACTCGGCAAACCCATCCTTCCACGTCATACCCCCTGTGCCTCGTGCATGTCCAGGGTGTTCTTTTTTACCGATGGTGCATGTGAGCTGGTCATTCTCTCTGTCGGGATGGAAGGTCCTGGCGGTTGTTTCCTCGTATGTCGTGATGAGTTCAGTGATGGGTTTGGCAAAGAGGGTTGGGAAGATACACAATCCTGTTTCTGGGTCCAACCTTGCCCCGATTCCGTAGAACCAAGTCTTTGCACGTAGGTCCCACCCATCTGTCTAGGGTATGATCCCTCTAGCGTGCAGGGCCTTCTCAACTTCCTCCCACTTAGGCCTCTGAGATATGTAGCCACCTGACCCCGTCCTCTGGTGATATTCCTTCTTCTGGGCATTAAGCGTATTGGTTTCTGACCTCTTTTTAGCTATAGCACCTTTTTTATATGTCACAAATTCGGGCCAGTGAGGTCTTATCTTCGCATAATATGCGTCTTCGAAATTTGGAGTCTCGCCAGCTTTGACAAATTTGTTCAATTTTGTCTTCGATATGGAAAGCGCCACCATCTTCTTTAGAGTCCACTCTTTGACCTTTTCCTTTATAACCGGTTGTTTTCATCCTCCTCGGCGGAAGGGTGAAATTTACCAACAACGAATTCCAAAGCGCTTTCTTTGGATCTTTCATTGACAAAGGTACCAGCCTTCTTTGGCTTATTCCATTATTCAATTATGATTGGGATTTGATCCCTAACAAGAACTCCACTCGACATACAAATTTGTCTCATGGGCCTTCTTGGCTCCATCGGTCCGCCATCAACACGACCGCTTCGATCGTGAACTTTGCACGATCTTTCAACCGATGGCTCGCTACCGCTTGCTCTTTTTCGTAGAAGAAGATGGTTGCTGGCTGGTCGATCCAGAGGGCTAAAAGAAGAAAGAAGCGTTAATTAATACATGTAGAAGAAGATTGTTGGTGGAAGTCAGCAGAGGCTTAATCAATGCATATACCTCGCCGGACTTTGTAATCACTAAATTGCGTTCACCGGAGTCTTCATATTCTCCATGACTACTTGAGCTGTCATCATGTCCCTCCAAGTTCAGATATTGTGAGGTGTCCTCGTCAATAATGTTCTCCATTATTTCTTCTTCTTCAAGGTTTCTACTAAGTGGATCCATAGTTTCTAAAACAATAATATTATCTAGAGTAAGAGAGTAAACATTCAAGTGGACTTGGATTCATACACAAATATACATATTATTCATACAAATAAATACACAAATGAAATTAAAACCCTAAGGATGCTTGATCATTTTAAACGAGTTCCGAGGGGTCCAAACCCTAATTCGGAGAAATCCCGGATGCATATGAGAGGGGCTACAGGAGGGAGGCTGGCGTTGGAGAGCGACCTAGGGCGCGCGAGGTAGCGTGATGCGGCCTACCTAAAACGGGCGTTGTTCGAAAGAGGAGGCAAACATTATAGCGACGGCAAACAACTTGGCAGAACAGATACAATGTGGAGCAGATATCCCTTTTATAAAGCAGATCAAAATAAGCAAGAAAAACCGCGGAGAACCTAAACTTGCCACCAAAGTCAATGAGCCAAGATCAGGATGAGTCAGAGCTCCACAACGACACCCCCAAGAGGGTAACGACCAATGAGACCTATGGTAAAGGGTTTTCACGGAGCCTGTGTGAAGAAGGTAGCGACATCGGCCCCCAGAGACCTATGGTAAAGGGTTTTCCCGTCTTCGCCCCGTTGTCCCCAAGATAGGCCCTGCATCGAGGGAGAAGCCACAACGCTAAAAAGAGCCGCCTGATCCACCTTCTAAGGCCGCCACCGACATCCGTGAACTCTAGCCACCACTCCGACGACCAACGACACATCGCATCGCCGAGGAGAGGGACGTCGTGCCGTCGTTGCCAGCGGACACACCTGCAACCCGAGAAGGACCATGCATACACCCCGACATCGCTGGCATAACGCGCGAGCTCGCACCCCATGGCCACCACCGGAGCTCGCACCCCACCTAGGCCGCCCCCACAGCCGAGAGGGGAGGCCGTCCCCGTACCGCGCCTGGGCCCTGGGCCTCCCCGACGAATCCGCCTCCCTGACCCATCCCCTCCACATCCCTGTCGTTGGCCCCAATCCGTGGACGCGCTCGCATAGCCGCTCCTGC
Organism: Avena insularis; assembly: GCA_023614405.1. Lineage (NCBI taxonomy): Eukaryota > Viridiplantae > Streptophyta > Magnoliopsida > Poales > Poaceae > Avena > Avena insularis. The sequence goes on from CM042697.1 coordinate 63,165,530, forward strand.
CCGCCACACCCGATGATGCGAGCTACCACCGACAATGCGAGCTCGAAATCAGGTTTGGTCTTCCCCTTTTCTCTCTCCAAATCAAGCTCGAGGCCTTTCCGGTGTTAATTGTGCGCATTGCACACCAACATTGTGTGCAATTTTGCATTGATGTGCGGGTGGTCGAGGAGGGGACAATGAGGACCAGGATGATGCAGGGAAGACGCGGGTGGCAGCGGCAGCGCCTGCTTCCTCGAACGACGCAGAGGCGTGGACGGAGTGGCGCCACCACGCGAGCTCCACTGAAAACTGCCGGCCGGCGGCGCCACCGCGCGAGCTCCACACCGCCGCCAAAGGGAGGAAACAGAAGGGAGGAAACAGAGGGGACCAGGTGGTCCGCTAGCTCACCACGGCGTCGGGGTTCTTGTAGGCGCCGGCGTCGTCATCGGCTTTGGTGGCGCGCGCGCGGTGGCGGTGGTGGTGGAGGTGTTGGCGCGCGCGAGGGCGACGGCGGCTCCGATCGAGTTGGCGGTGGCGGCCGACACGAGGGCGGCGACAGCGAGGGCTGGACGGCGTAGACGGCTGCTCTCTGTAGTTTTTCTCTGCGCGGCGGCGGGTTCGATCTGGCTCTGGGGGGGAAGAAAGGAAGGGGAGGCGCGCATTTAATACCCCCCTTTAACACCGGTTCGGGGCTGGAACCGGTGTTAAAGGGGGGAATTCGTTTCGCGCGCGCATTTAATACACCCCCCCTTTAACACCGGTTCCAGTCACGAACCGGTGTTAAAGGGGGGATCTGGAACCGGTGTTAAAGGGGGGCATTTATTTCATGCATTAAAGGGGCATTTTTAATTCAAAAATAGGATATGAATTTAGAAAATTCATATCTTTTTCATTTCAACTCAGAAAAATATGAATAATATATCATAATTTTCAGAAAAATAATATCTATCCATTCATGTAAAAACATTTTATATTTACTTTAGATGAAAATTTTCAAAATGATTAAAACACTTACATATAAATTTTGATTATTCAATTCAAACAAAATAAATTGTCAAATCCTAAAACTTTGAACATAAGAAATATTAAGCATCTAAAAAGGAATCTAAACCTATTTTATTAGAGCAAATCATATTTTGATGCCGCATCTTTTGTATTAACATTTTTGAATTGATTGGATATTTAAATGCCACATCTTTTGTATACACTTGAATCTGACCAAGCCTCGCTCAACTTGCATTGGTTTTTTGATAAAATATCATATTGAACCTAAAAATGATTTTTGTAAAAAATCATGAGCATCGTATCATGTACCTGTAGTTCATATCTGACCCACTTCCTGCCGATTCGGAAGGAATTTGTCTTTTTCACCAGAGGTGGACGGAAAGGTTTCAGATACGCTGTTGGTACATTGTCCATATAAGGTGGTCTAGTATTTTTGTAAAATGTGTTGGTGGTTTTTTGAATTAGCCATTTGGTGGTTGCTTCACAAAACCGTCCGTTTTTTATGCTCGGAAAATGGAAAATGCCTTTTTGGTGCGATAAAAAGGATAACTTCCTATTGCAACATTGTTTGCCATGCCATGATGCACATGTATGCACAATATGGCCATATTATCACAAACTATGCCTTGATTCTAGCCATAACATTGGTCATTTGACCCGAAAGCCAAGAAACCTCGAACGAGATAGGTCATTTTGTGAAGGGTTTTTTGAGACATAATCAATATACCAAGTTTGAGATTTTTCCTTCTAACTATGTCACATAATATAACAGCACGCGAAGGTTTCGCACTGTTTCGATCTTTTTTTATTTTTTTATCCCCGTTTTAAACTATCGTCAAACTTTGTCGAACAACGGGCATGGAGATTCTTAGCTCGGGGCCAAGCCTCGCTCAACTTGCATTGGTTTTTTTTATAAAATAGCATATTGTGAACCTAAAAATGATTTTTGTAAAAAATCATGAGCATCGTATCATGTACCTGTAGTTCATATCTGACCCACTTCCTGCCGATTCGGCAGGAATTTGTCTTTTTCACCAGAGGTGGATGGAAAGGTTTCAGATCCCCCTGTTGGTACATTGTCCATATAAGGTGGTCTAGTATTTTTGTAAAATGTGTTGGTGGTTTTTTGAATTAGCCATTTGGTGGTTGCTTCACAAAACCGTCCGTTTTTTATGAACGGAAAATGGAAAATGCCTTTTTGGTGCGATAAAAAGGAAAACTTCCTCTTGCAACATTGTTTGCCATGCCATGATGCACATGTATGCACAATATGGACATATTATCACAAACTATGCCTTGATTCTAGGCATAACATTGGTCATTTGACCCGAAAGCCAAGAAACCTCGAATGAGATATGTCATTTTGTGAAGGAGATAAAACTGGAATTAAAATACAGAATGCAACTAATAGTAAGTTACATAAAGCATGATTGAAAATTAAGATACATAAAAGAACTGAAAATTAAGATACATGGCCAGATTAAGTAACAATCGGCCGAACTTGTTTTGGAATGTTGGAGTGATTCAGTCGTGCTCCTGCCTACACCTGTAATACTCGCCATCGTAGTCGCTATCACCGCCGTCATCACTGCCGCTGCCGTGGTCGCCAGTAATTGAACCTTGAAGGCTGAGTACGCTGGGCTGGACTTGAGGGTAGCGCAGACGGGGTTAGAGTCGACGGCGGTCATAGGCCATGACGCCTGAGAGTCTCGACCGCCACCATAGCCGACGGCCGGCCTCATTGAAGTTAGGAGGAGGTGGGCCGTCCTCCTCTCGGCGAGCGCCTCACGCCGATCCACGAAGAAGGCTTCCCAAGTAGGGAAATAGTCGATGCCATCCGGGATTCTCCGCTGCTCCGGGCGTGAGCTCAAGTAGTAGTGATTCGTGATGGCCATCCGGCGCCACACCTAGAGGGACAGGAGGAACGGCATGCCTCCGGGCTCAAGATCCACCGACGGGGACACAGAGTCTGGCAAGGGTAGTTCGAGGCGCAAAGCGCCTCCACCTCCCTGGGGGTTAGTGCTACGGTGGAAGCCATGGGAAAGAGTGATGAGGTTGCAGATATGAGTCTAGAGATGTGCAATTACAATGGAGGCCAACCCTACATATATATATAGTGAACTGGCGGGAAGAACTGGAGGGAAGAACTGGCGAGAAAAAATGGCGGGAAGAAAAATGGCGGGAAAAAATGGCGGGAAAAAATGGCGGGAAGAAAAATGAAGGGATTTCAGGCTGGGCCAGGCAGCACTAATGATAGGGGTGAGTGTCGACATTATGTCGTGCGGCGTGTACCTTGTCCCGGATGGTGTCACTCCAACCGGGACTAAAGGTTCATCTTTAGTCCCGGTTGGAGACACCAACCGGGACAAAACATGAGTCAGCACTAATAATAGGGGTGAGTGTCGACATTATTTCGTAAGTGTCGACACTATGCCGAGCTGCTTGTACTATAAATAGGCATCCTTGTGAGTCCAGTCCTCCAGCCAGTTTGAGGCATCTCCAAGATGGTTTTCGAGAGCAGGGACACCACTACGGCCAGTTTCAGGGAGATGCCGACGGAGCCCAGTCCTCCGGCATCTCCGAGGAACTGGTCATAGAGGCACTCCCTAATATGTGAAATTAGTTAGATCCCAGGTGTATTGATCTAGTTAGAGAAGTTACAAGCTGCAAGATGGTTTTCGAGAGCAGGGACACCACTACGGCCAGTTTCAGGGAGATGCCGATGGAGCCCAGTCCTCCGGCATCTGCAAGAAACTGGTCATAGAGGCACTCCCTAATATGTGACCGTGCGCGTTTGGAGATCAGATCTTAATGGTAAGTACGAATCGGGACAACTTCTTCTCATAGTCCCGGTCCATCCACAAAACAAGACTAACACTGAAGACATTTATTAATATTAAAAACATGAACTAGACTTACATAATATGAGCATGAACTTCTTGGCATATGTCCTTCCTTATGATCGCTTCTGATGTAACCATGGAGCATCTTCTTTACTTAACGGAATGCTTGGGTCAGTTTTCACTGTGAAGGGCGGAATTTCATCAAACTTATTATAATCTTCTGACATGTCTGTCTTGTCCTCGATTCCCACGATGTTTCTTTTCCCTGAAAGAACTATGTGACGCTTTGGCTCATCATATGATGTATTCGTTTGCATATTTTTTTCTTTTTTTTGGTCTGGAGGACATGTCCTTCACATAAAAAACCTGAGCCACATCATTGGCTAGGACGAATGGTTCGTCTAAGTTCTTGTCTACCTTCATAAGATTGTTGAGATCCACCGTTGTCATTCCGTACTTATTGCCTACCTCAACCCCTCCTCCTGTTAGCTTGACCCATTTGCATCGAAACAAGGGGACCTTAAAATTAGGTCCATAGTCAAATTCCCATATCTCCTCTATGAACCCATAATACATGGTCTTCTGCCCATTGTCTTCTGCAGATCGGACACCACTATTTTGGTTGGTGCTCTTTTTATCTTGGCCTATCGTAAAATGTATTCCCATTTATCTCGCACTTGGAAAGTACATACACGAAGATGGTGTCATGGCCAACAAGTACAGCTGATCCCCAAAGTGGTGTTATTCGTGAGAAGTCTTTGCAACCAGCCGCCAAAACTCGCCATGTGTTCACTTATAATCCATTCATCGACCCCGGGTGTTTGAGGCGTATTAAATTCTTGTGTTCATTGATATACGGGGCAACCAAGATAGATCTTTGTAAAACCGTGTAGTGTGCTTGATTGAGAGAATGTCCGTCCCTACATATCATTGCTTTACATCCTATGGTGCCTTTTCCACGCAGTCTCCCCTCATGTCGTGATTCCGGAACACCAATCGCTTAAGGTCGAATAAAATCAACACGTAACTCAATGACCTCCTCTGTTACATAGCCCTTGGAGATGCTTCCTTACGGCCTAGCACGATTATGAACATATTTCTTTAAGACTCCCATGTACCTCTCAAAGGGGAACATACTGTAGAAATACAGACCGAGAATGGCAATCTCTTCTACTAGGTGAACCAGAGATGCGTCATAATATTGAAGAAGGATGGTGGGAACACCAACTCAAAGTCGACAAGACATTGGGCCACATCTGCTTGTAACCTGGTAGGCTTTCCGGATCGATTACCTTCGAGATATTGCATTGAGGAATGCACATAGCTTCACAATGGGTACTCGAACATTTTCGTAGAAGCCCCTCAATGCAATCGAAGCAATTGTGTCATAATCACGCGTGGCGTCATGAGACTTCAGGTTTTGGAATTTTTTCTCTGCCATATTTATTATTCCCTTTATATTCGACGAGAAGCCAGACGGGACATTGGTACTGCTCAGACATTCAAAAAAGATTTCCTTCTCTGCTTTGGTAAGAGCGTAGCTGGCAGGAGTTAAGTGGCATTGTTTACCCTTCTCGTTCTCAGGATGCATAGGCTCTTCAGGGGCTTTCAGACGTTGCTGGTCCTGCCGTGCTTCCGGTGTATCTTTTGTCTTCCCATACACTCCTAGAAAGCCTAGCAGGTTCACGCAAACATTCTTCGTCCACGCATCACGTCGATTGAAGAGCGGACCTCTAAGACTTTCCAATAGGGTAGGTCCCAAAATATAGATTGCTTCTTCCACATGGGCGCGTGTCCGGCATCGTCATTCGGAACAGATAGACTGCCAGGACCTTTTCCAAAGATTACTTCTAGGTCCTTGACCATACCAAATACCTCCTCACCGGTACGGAGGACAGGCTTCCTCCGGGGTTCTGCCAGACGTTTGAAATGCTTGCCTTTCTTTATCTACCCCCGTTGATCTGCTGCCTCTTGATCTTCATTATCTACCCCCGTTGCAGTATCATCATATTCAGGATACATATTATGATAGTTGTCATCATCCTCTTCTTCTTCGTTGTCTTCCATCACAACCCCTTTTTCTCCGTGCTTGGTACAACAATTATAGCTGGGCATGAAACCGGATTGAAGCAGGTGGGCATGAATGGTTCTGGTATTTGAGTAGTCTTTCTTGTTCTGACAGTGAACACACGGACAACACATAAAACCATTGTGACCACGGTTTGCATTAGCCACAACGATGAAATTTTGGAGTCCCGTAATGTACTCGGAAGTGCGGCGGTCACCGTACATCCATTGCCGGTTCATCTGCATTAATATGTAGTATATATCAAAAATTAATAGGGAGATGACCATTTATATATATAGTACATCAATGACACATGAAAGGATAGTTGCCGACCTCGACCGAGAAGGAAAGAGCAACGAGAAAACTTATTTTGAGCTCTCGGGCATTTCACCGAACACCTCTTGTGCATATGAAAAAACACAAACTAGCACTCTACACACCCTCTTGCTAGGCTCCAAAATGAGATAGTGAAAAAATGGAAGAGTGGGGTGTGGGATGCGGTGTCTTATATAGCCCACCCTTTAACACCGGTTCAAGCCACGAACCGGTGTTAAAGGGGGGCTGTGCGGGCCACTATTGCAGGGTCCTTTAACACCGGTTCGTGGCACGAACCGGTGTTAAAGGGGGCTCCTTTTTTCCCGCACGGGCCACGCTGGTACGGCCCCCCCTTTAACACCGGTTCGTAGAAGAACCGGTGTTAAAGCCCTTTTCCAGGATCAACGAAAAGCCTCGTTTCCACTAGTGTTTGTATTGAATTCTTTTTTTTTGAACAAAACGGGCAATTTGCCTCATTTTATTTAAAAAAGTAGGAGAGAATTGACCAGTTCATTACAGGGAACTGGCCGAAAATCGATACAAATGCACCAATATCGTCATGGAACACGACCACATTGGGCACAACCACCATCGGCCGACCTGGCCACCCACACGGAGCACACACACCACAAAGAAGAAAAGCCACCGTCGGGGTTGCCACCTAGCGTCATCGTCATCACTTCTCCGCGAGGCAGCGACTCCGACTTTACCTTCGATGACCCAAACAAAGCCTTGCAACAAGCGACGCCAGAACCCATGTCGGCACATGCCAACGGTCGGCCACACACACCAACGACAGACAGCTTCGACTTTGACGACGAGCCTCCCGAGAGAAATATGTTGGGCTTGCGCCGACCGAGCCCTCTGCAAATACCACTGGCTGCCGGTCATCGTCACCGCATGGACGCTCCACCGCAGCTCCGACTCCACAGCAACACAACAAGCACAAAGAACCCAACGGACACGCCGGATAGACCGACTACCGAAGCCCGAACCGCGACCCAAACTCAGCTCGATGCATCATCGTTGCCAAATTGCACATCAGCGCCCTTGAGGAGCCGCCTCAGCACCCACACGACGGCCCAACCGCCATCCACGAGTCTCCAAGCTCTAGTCGACCCCGAAAGCGATGCCGCCAAGGAGGAGAAAGACGTGCAGCGCCTTCATCGTCCGATCCCGAGGATCTGAGGTTTCCCTCCGGAAGACCATGGACGAGGGAGGGAGCCCACAATGACGCTTCCAGGAAAGTCACGGCACCCGCGGGTGTCGCCGCTGCCGGTTCCGACCAACGGCGGAACAAGGATTTCTCCTCGGGAATCTCCAACACCTGCGATCCGAAGCGGCCAACTGTAGCAGCCACCAAACCTCCACTGCCGCCCGACGGAAGACCCATCAACGGCCACATCAGCCGAGAGCGCACCACCTCCTTGCCGATACCGAGCCCCGGAAGGTCTAGCAGCACCACCTCCCAAGCCACCCCTTGCCGCCATCACCAAATCCAGTAGGAGCCAGCCCCTGCAGCAACCGCCACCAGCCACCACGCCCAGGGCAGGGCCTGGATTGGGCCCGCATGGCGCGCACCCAAGGCGACGGCGCAGCGAGGAGCCGCGCTCCAACAACAGCACCTCCGCCCCCGCTACTCCACCTCGCGCCGCCGTGACGGCCGAGCGGACATCGCCGCCACCTGCCCGGGGGCGCCGCCCCGGCCAAGCTCCAAGCCTCCACGGCCGCTCCCCCCCCCCCCCACACACACACACACACACCCTTTGGCAGCAGGGCGCCCGCCGCCACCGCGTCGACGGCTTGCGGCAGCGGCGACGAGGGGGGCTCGAGCGGAGGGAGCCCTCCCGGCGGCGGCTAGGGTTTCCCCAGTCGCCCCCGCGCGTCGGGACAAAAAAAGGTTACGACGTTCTAATGTATTGAATTCTTTCTTGTGTTAATACCGGTAGAAACGCCAGTTCATGCAATTTTAGTGCATGATAAACCTGCACGAATCTGTTCACAATGTAGGCATATGAGTATTGGTCAACAACGGACCATGAGTTTAGTGATGCCACACATATGTTGGTGTAATGGCGAAGTAGGAAAAGTCATGTTAACAATGTAGGTAGCGTAGTACATTATCTGCTACCATAATGCTAGCTTGCCTGGCATTGCAATGACTGCAATGCATCTCACATACAGAATCTCAAGTTGATTTCTAGTGCTAAGTAAAGTTATAAATTTCTGCATTCAGCGACAATCTTGTCTGCAGATAAACACCATCTTTGACGCGTGAGTGAGGTGGTGGAGAAAGAGGACCTTCGACGCATGAGCAATCCAAATCCTTTGAAGAAATGACAGAGCCACCATCGATAGTCATGTCCCAGTTGCAGCATTTGGTGTGTTTACTTGGCGGATGGGGTTGTGGCTTAGCATGAAGTCCGGCCCCAATTGCACCCTTACCGGTCGCTGCTTTGGATAGGTTGTGAGGCGAGGCGGACACCGACGAGTTTAGATGAAGGTCAACGTCCCTCCTGTTTCACCACGGCTTTTGGTGTCAGTAGCTCGAGCTCGATGTTGTTGGCTTGTATAATTTGTTTCTTTTGTGCATGTCTGAATTTTGAACCAAATTAGAAAAGTTACGCATATATAGTACAAAGGTGAAAGTTAAAATTTTCCTAGTGCCACTCTCTAATGGTTCTTGTTGCAAACCTATTTGTGTTGGGTCATGTGGCGACGAATCTATTTAGGGGAAAGTGAATTTTATGAAAATATCTCAAGAAATTGTGTTTTACTTCTAAAAGAGTAAACTTAAGCATATTGATCTTGCAAATTACGATAAGGATTTAAATTAGAGTGTCAATTCACTGCCCCCCTTTGTTTTATTATGTATCTAACATGGACCATATTGTTTGCACTTGTAGGTTTACGATTCTTTGGATCCAAACACCAATCTCACCATAAGATGAGATATTATGCAGTAAATCTGCAAGTACCAGACTGCATAATAAGACTGCTTAGGGTTAAAACTGCACTAGAATTTGTTTAAAGATTGATAAAAATTATGTAAAAAAGTACTCCCTTCGACCCAAATTAGTTGTTAGATTTGTCTAGATTTGACTATATCTAGACACGATTTTGTCGTGGTATTGCCGACGAGTACGCCATGGAGGGGTCCTCACAGTGCGTGTTTAGATACGTGGGGTAAGACGGACGGTTGACGGGTACGAGGTAACACAGCTTACCCAGGTTCAGATCCCACAACGGTGACGGAATCCTACTCCTGCTATAAATCACTATAATGGTAATACGCCGAGTTACAGAGATAGGTTCGCTGTGTGAAGTGTGTGTAAATCGATACTAGGTTATCGTTGCCCTAAAGGCTCCCATAGACCCGACTTATATAGTCGTCAGATCCTAGGGTTACAGGGAAAAGTCCTAGCCGGACAGGTTACAGGATCCTACACCATCTATTACTAGTCTTGTGTATCTTGCACTTCAAGGCTCCGGGTACGCTGGTGACTCCACCGTAGCCTTCCTTTATCCGGCATGAGCCTCCCTTCTGGATCCACCTAACTGGGCCGCCCAGCAGGCCATAGGCCATGCTACCGACTATGGGCCACCCGGGTTAGTCGGATAAGAGACATGCTATGAGGATATCCATATAGCATATCCCCAACAGTAGCCCCCGGAGAACTCCGAGATCTTGCGTCGTCTTGCCTCTTCCCGTGGAATGCTCCGTCTAGATGGATGTCGGCAAATCGTCAAGCAACATCTTGTAGTCCTTCCAAAGAACCCTGCAAAGGTTTTCTCCGTCTTCTATAAGTAAGTCGGAGAAACACTGAATCTTCCATCGTACGCTCCCATTGTCGGATTAAATCCGTCCATGCTGGAATCTTCGATGGGACGGCTCATCTACCATGTCAGTTATGATGACGTAGGCTGTAGGTCAGCGACGCCTCATAACTCACACATGCAGAGAACGTAATCATATCCGTTTTCCCCGCGCGAGCGATACGAACCGTTGGCGGCGGCGGTTGGAGACGTGGCGAAATTACCGCGCACGCTCACGAACACGTCGTCTACGCGGCAACCGTCCGATTAGCTGCACGAATCTTGATGCAGAGTAAGATAAATAGTAATCGTGGGACAGTTGCCACTTTTTCACCCCATTCTCTCGCGTCATCGTCTTCTTCCTCCAGCCGCGCGCCTCCTCGAGCTCTCCGCAAAAACCTCGAGAAACCCTAGCCTCTTGCATGCACCAGTCGCGTTCTTTCCTTCCTCTATGGCTAGCAGTAGCTCATCCAATCACAATGGCGGTGTCGGCGGTGTCGCGGCCGGGCGGCGAGCTCGTCGTCGCTCCCCAGAGGGTCTGGTCATCCCGCATCGGGCGGTGATAGAAACCACCGCGGCGACCACAATCTGGCGGCTGGAGCCCTGGAAGAGGAGCGACTTCGCACAAAGGCGATGGCGGCTCGGACATCACCGCGCGACATCCAAGAGATGGTTGCGAGGGTTACCTCCCATGACGGAGGGACTACTTTGGGCGGCGCCCGGCCGGCGAGGTGACTTCTCCCCAAGCCGGAGAGAAGGTGTACCTCAAGGCGCCAATTGGCACGCGCTTTCTGCCCATCTCTCACTTCTTCCTGTCCGTCTTGAATCACTTCAAGGTCCAACCCCATAACCTCTCCCCCAATAGTATCTTAGTGCTTAGCAACTTCGCGGCACTTTGTGAGGGTTACCTAGGGATTAGGCCTAGGTTAGATTTGTTTGTCTACTTCTTCACCGTCAAACGTGAAGCCGGACACAGTAGGGAGGAGCTTAGAAACTGCGGCACCATAAGCTTCAAGATCCGTCCTGGCCGGCGGTTCCCCGACATCATCGGCCACGAGTCGTGCAAAAACTGGCAGCAGGCGTACTTCTACGGCCCCGACATTCCTTTGGCGGGCCGAGAAGTAACGTACCCGGACTTCGTGGATGGAGCCGCCGCTGACGTCCCCACATGGAGGTCCCATGCCTCACTTCCCTCCGACCTCAACGCTTCTCGCGCAATAAGGCGGATCGAGTGGTTTGTAGAGACGGGTCTAACCGGCTTGGACCTAGCCATGTGCTGGTTCATCAGGCGGATCCAACCTCTGCAGCACCGTACGAAGCTTATGCACGAGTACACCGGCGACCGAAGGGATACCCTCTGTATCTCCGAGGACAACTTCTCGAGCGACTCCGTCAAGTTCCGCCTTAAGGACATCGTCAAAGTGAAGGATAAGAAGCGTGGCTTCACCCTCACCTACGACATGTTCGTAGACGGAAAGTGCCCAAAGGTAGGTTTTTATTTTCCGTGTATGACATTGCTCCAGTTTTTCCGTCTTGCCAATATCATCTTGTCTAACACGATGATTTCTCACTTAACAGCTTAGCGATCTAGAGGAGGGCAACCTGGCCGCCCAAATCTACGACCCCAAGATGAAGGAAGTCACGGTCGTGTCCGACGATGATGCCCCGTTGGCGCGAAAGCGGAAGAGCTCCACCTCTGACGCTGCCGATGGAGGCAAGAAGAAGAAGACGGAGGGTGGAGCCTCCAAAAAGAGTACTGCCACCCTGGAGGCGGAAAAGAAGAAAGCCACCGGGATGTTTGCCAAAGCTCCCCCCTAGTGTAAGCTTCTTATTCTCCGACATTGTCTTATTTATCTGTCTTATTCCTGTACTTATGCATTTTGCACGTTTCAGGAAGAAAGCCACAACCAGCCTCAAGAAGTCCTCCAAGACTCTTGGGGCTTCTAGAAATATTAAAGATATCTTTGTCGCGACTCTTCCCCGCCATCGCCTCGCTACTCCTGCCGTCAAGCCCTCCTCCGCCTCGACAAGCTCCCAAGCCAGAGGCACCAGCCTTCCGCCATGGAAGTGGATTCGCGCCTCACCGAACTTGATTGTCGGCGAGCAGGCGACGCAGGAGAGCGCTGCTCTTCAAATGGCTGAAGCTCCGGCTAAGGATGCCATCGGTAGCGGCAAGGCGGTGATGGGAGTTGGTACCTCTGCCGAAGGCGACGCCTCTACTCCCCAGAAACCCTTCGAATTGCCGAAGATTATTTACCCGGTGCTTACACCGGGTAGCACAACTATGGTTCCTGGAGGAGTGCCATCATCTCCGACGTGCGGTCTTGAGGAGCTACTCCGTCAAGCAGACATCTTGCGAGGAAACAGCGTTTCCTTTGGCAAGCTGCTGGCCGAGAGTGCTACAAACCTCAAGATCATCGCACTTGTAAGTTTTACTTTACCTTTTGCATTTCATATGAGTATCCCACTGTAGCCCCCGAGGATGTAGATGGAAAACCGTTGGTTTTGCATCTATATGCTCTAAGAGTGACTAAGTTAGAAAAAAACTCTCACTGTAGCCCCCAAGCATTTAGATGGAATGAATTATTCCGACTAGATGCTTTAAGAGTAGCATAGACAGTGTTCATAATTTTAAGTGTTGTAGCCCCCAAGCCTCTAGTTGTAACTGAATTAGTTCCGACTAGATACTTAAAGAAAAGCTAAGCATTTTCCGAGTTAAAACTTTACACTGTATCCCCCAAGCTTCTAGTTGAGAACTGAATTAGCTCCGACTAGATGCTTAAAGAAAAGCTAAGCATATTGCTAAGTTAAAATCTCTTGCTGTAGCCCCCGAGCATCTAAGTGGAAAATTTCCGACTAGAGGCTCTAAGCGGACTAAACAACGACTTGACTTTGTGTTTGTTTCCATAGAACGAGAATGCTCGGAGGGGCATGGCCAACGATAAGTACCAGAAGATGCGCGCGGACCTTGAAGCTGAAAAGGGTAAAACCACCATCTTGAAGGAACAGATCATCAAAAACAAGAGTCTGTTTTCTTTTTTGCGCATTTCCATCTTACTTTTGTGCCTTCCTTCTTCAAGTACTCACTGTGTACTTTGTTTTTTCCGACTTGTAGAGCATGTCGCCAAGGCCAAGGATATTGTCGAGCAGTCCAAGCACATCCAACAGCTGGACAGCGAGAACAAGATCCTTAAGAAGGAGAGGGAAGAAATGCTGAAGATGCATGAGGATTCCATGAAAGCCCTGCAGGACTCCGCCTCCGCGGAGATTAATCGCTTGAAGGAGGAGCTTGCGATCCTAAAGGATCAAAAGCAAGTTGCCGATGAGCAAAACCTTCGCCATAGCGAGGCGTTTAAGCTCCTCCAACAAGAGAAGGAATCTTTGGCGGACGCTGCCCGCGTGCTAAGGCCAGCATCTTCAGTAAGTGTCCTCCGCCTTGTGGCTCTGTAGTCTGGATACTTAGATTTTATTGAACTCATGCAATTCTTGTCAGAATTTTCAGCGCCTATGGGCTTAACCCGCTCGCCTCCTTCGGACAAGGAATGCATGATTCTTGCCGGCAACTTCATCAATACCGCCATCACCCAAGCCAAAGAGATTGCCAAGCCCCTCCAAATTTATATCAAGGCCTCCGACTCCGTGGTGAAGTACTCGGAGATTATGCGCCGAGCCCCCGAGTGTGTCGCGAGCTGGAAAGCTTCATGTGCACGGGTTGGCACTAGGATGGCATTGTCCATGGTGAAGGAACACTATGAAGGTGCCGACATCGACACGGTGACATCGGGTATCCCCGACATGGATGATGACGGCAAGGAGATCGATCACGAAGCCATCCTATCATCACTCGCGGGCTATGACACCTGGGTTGCTGAGTTGGTGGACGTCGACGTCTTCGTGCCCAGGAACTTTCTTGACAACGCCAACCTTGAATCCTCCGAGTCTCCTCACAATGGTGACGTTGAAGGTGAATCTCCGGCTGGTGATGATGCGGCCTCCAAGTCCCCTGCACCCAAGGAATGAAAAACACTTTGTAATTCTTGTTTCACCTCTGGAGTGTGCATTGAAAAAACTTGGTGATGTAATCTTAAGGCGGAAAACAGTGGTTGTCGTATCCTGCTACTTAAGAATTAATGCCCAGTATGTATATATTGTTTAAGCAAGTGCTGGCTTATCCGTTACTCTGGTTCTTATGCTTGACTTTTTGTGAGTCGGAAGACTCGTTGTCGGAACCATGCGCTTAGGTGATGATGCCCAATGGCACCGTCAATAACCTGAGCACAAAATCACCGACAATAAGTGCCAAAAGTCACTACTCCAGAATCCACATAAAAACAACAAAGAACGTGTAGACCAGAAAACTTAAGCTAACGCCCGTAGGCAGAATTTTCACAAGTGCAATCGCAAATCTTGTACATAAAGGTTTATATGATCCAAAAATGAACACTAAAGGAGGTAAAAAACTCAGCAATATGAGTGAACCAAAGAGCTTTATTTCATTGATCATATAAGAGGTACACGATTAGATAAAAAATGCTAAGTGTAGAAAGGACGTAGCTGTGCTATGTTCCATGGCCGATCAAGCTCCGGGTAGTCATCATCCGGGTCACGTCGCTTACGCTTATGATCCTCATTGGGTCTATCCTATGATCCTCATCGGGTCTATCCTTGAGCTCACGATTGTCGACAAGGTAGTAAGACCCATTGAGCAGCGCCTTGCTTATGATGAACGGTCTTTCCCATGGAGGGGATAATTTGTGTGACTTCTTCTGCTTAAGTCGGAGTACTAAATCCCCCTCTTTAAACGAGTGATGCCGGACGCGACGACTATGGTAGCTGCGTAGCTTCTGCTGGTAGATGGCGGATCTTTGGCATGCCAAAACACGCTCCACCTCGAGAAGGTCCACATCTAGGCGTCTGGATTCTTCAGCATCATCTTCTTCATAGGCGGCAACTCTTGGTGCATCGTGGAGGATGTCGGAAGGTAGGATAGATTCTGCTCCATATACCATGAAGTAAGGGGTGTAGCCGGTGGATCTGTTGGGTGTAGTTTGTAAACACCACAGCACAGATGGCAATTCTTCCGCCCAGGCTCCAGCTGCTCTATGTAGCGGTGCCTCAAGACGTGGCTTGATTCCCTGCAGAATTAATCCATTGGCTCGCTCAACTTGACCATTGGATTGTGGGTGTGCCACAGACGCAAGGTCAAGTCGGATGCCTTTGTCCCAGCAGTAGGCCTCCACTTCTCCGAGTGATAAGTTGCTTCCATTGTCGGTGATGATGCTATGTGGGAGACCAAATCTCACCACTAGATCCCGGACAAACCTGAGGGCAGTTGCCCATCGAGCTTTCTAATGGGTTTAGCTTCTATCCATTTGGTGAATTTGTCAACTGCTACAAGCAGATGCGTAAATCCACACGGTGCCGTTTGTAACGGTCCCACCATGTCTAGCCCCCAGACTGCAAAAGGCCAAGTTATTGGTATTGTTCGCAATTCTTCAGCAGGGACATGTGGTTGTCGGGCATAATACTGGCATCCTGTGCATGTTTCAACCAGCTTGTCAGCGTCCGCCTTCGCGGTCAGCCAGTAGAGTCCTTGCCGGAAGGCTTTCGCGACCAACGATCGAGGAGTGGCGTGATGCCCGCAATCTCCGAGATGGATTTCGCGTAGGATTTCCATACCTTCTAGCTGGGAAACACACTTTAGGTATACACCAGTAGTGCTCCTTTTGTAGAGTTGCCCATTGATTATGGTATAACCCTTTGCTCGTCGTACTACTTGTCGCTTGTCGGGAAGTCAAAGTTCCGTGTTCGACATATTCCATGAACGGTTTTGTCCAAGCAGGGTCTTTGTCACCATGTTGACGAAAGAATCAGCTCTATTCGGTAGTCGATGTCGCCCTTCACGGATGGGTGTGAAGTGAAGGTTTTAGCATAGTAAATCAAAAATTCTCACTTGCGAACGGAAAGCCAAGATCTAATCTAGGAGATGCAAACAACGAGGGGATTAGATGAGATCTTCATACCCTTGAAGATTACGTGGGTGATGCGCTTCTCCTCCTCGTGATCCGATCCGATCTAACACCGCAAGTCGCGATGCCTCCGAGAGATGCAGGTGCGGCACCTCAATCTCCTCCTTCCTCGGTCCAGCAAGTATGGTGGAGGCGATTGGATCTACAGCGATGGCGTGGTGCAAGTGGTGGAGAGTTTGCAGAGGCTTTGCCTACGGCTTGAGCTTGAGGAGGTGTGGGAGGGTGTGCCCCATCCCTCTTTATATAGAGGCGGCCAGACCTTGCCCCTCCCAAGCCCTAGGGCGGCGGCCAAGGAGGGAGGTGGGGGCAAGTTCCCTTCTAGAAGCTCCCATAGGGTTTCCCTAGGTTTGGCGGGCCCCTATGGGGACTTGTGCCCTGGCCCAATATGGCCAGGGCACTCCCTCATAGGCACATGCCCCTCCCGCAGGTGGGCCACGTTGGTCCCCCTCAGGAAGGTTCTAGAAGCTTCACAATACCGATTAACCGAAACAATTCGAACTCCAAAACTGCATTGCCTTATATGAATCTTATTCTGGACCATGGAACCTCTCGTGATGTCCGGATCCCATCCGACTCAAAAAACTCATAAACCAATTATCCAATCTATCCTCGTTATGTGTGACCCTTCGGGTTCGAGAATATCATGATCTTCTATCAATAATCAACATGGAAACCCATATTGACTCCACATTCATCGATGATCATATCGGATGAACCAATATGCCATGATTCAATCAATCCCATGTATATATTCCTCGCGATATTTTACTTGCGAGATTTGATCGTCGATTCATACCTAGTTCAATCGTTTCACGAAGTACTTTACTTGTTGTAATCCGATATCACTTTGTGATTAACTCCTTAACCACATGCTTGCAAGCGGTGTTGATATCGATTAGTGGGCAAGTATATCTCCGACTTGGGAGGGACAAATCCCATCTCAATACATACAAGTACTTTCCGATCACGAGAGACACCTTTATGATCACCCTCTCATAGGATGACGTTTGATGACCTCAAAGCTTTCTTCCGATACCAGGGAGTTGTATTATCTCATGGTCTAAGGAATACAATATTTGACATAAGAAAAGCTTCGCAAAGATGAACACTATGACATGATCTAATTGCTCCGCTTAGTTTGGGTCTGTCCATCATATCATTCTCTCAATGACATGATCTCATTATTAATCGACAACTCATTTCTATGGTTAGGAAACCTTAACCATCATTAATCAATGGGCTAGACCATAGAGGCATACTAGGGACACGGTGTTGTTCACAAACCACACAAGTATTAAAGTTTCCGCTTAATACAATTCTAGCATGGAATATAAACATTATCATGAACAAGAATTATAATAATAACATCTTTATTATTGCCTCTAGGGCATAATTCCAACAGTCTCCCACTTGCACTAGAGTCAATAATCTAGTATACATTTGGCAACAATCTCACACCCATGGCACTAAGGTGTTGATCATGTTTTGCACGTGAAAGAGGTTTAGTCAATGGATCTGCGACATTCAGATCTGTATGTACTTTGCGATCTTCAGATCTCCATCTGCTATATAATCTCGGATTATATGAAACTTGCGGTTGATATGCTTGGTCTTTGGATGATATCTTGGTTCCTTAGCGAGTGCTATGGCGCCAGTGTTGTCACACAATATCTCTAGTGGGTCCAATGCACTTGGAACCACGCCAAGCTTAGTGATGAAGTTCCTGTTGGAATTATGCCCTAGAGGCAATAATAAAGATGTTATTATTATAATTCTTGTTCATGATAATGTTTATATTCCGTGCTAGAATTGTATTAAGCGGAAACTTTAATACTTGTGTGGTTTGTGAACAACACCGTGTCCCTAGTACGCCTCTATGGACTAGCTCATTGATCAATGATGGTTAAGGTTTCCTAACCATAGACATGAGTTGTCAATTGATAATGAGATCATATCATTGGGAGAATGATATGATGGACAGACCCAAACTAAGCGAAGCAATTAGATCATGTCATCGTGTTCGTCTTTGCGAAGCTTTTCTTATGTCAAATATTGTATTCCTTAGACCATGAGATAATACAACTCCCTGGTATCGGAAGAAAGCTTTGAGGTCATCAAACGTCATCCTATGAGAGGGTGATCATAAAGGTGTCTCTCAGGTGATCGGAAAGTATACGTTGGGTTGTATGTATCGAGATGGGATTGTCCTCCCAAGTCGGAGAGATATACTGGCCCACTGGTAATCGATATCAATACCGCTTGCAAGCATGTGGTTAAGGAGTTAATCACAAAGTGATATCGGATGATTTAGTAAAGTACTTGCGTGAACGAGATTGAACTAGGTATGATTGCATACGATCGAATCTCGCAAGTAAAATATCGCGAGACGAAGGGAATATATATATGGGATTGATTGAATCGGCATCGTGGTTCATCCGATATGATCATCGATGAATGTGGGAGTCAATATGGGTTTCTAGACCATTGCTGATTATTGATAGAAGATCATGTCTGCATATTCTCGAACTCCGGGTCACACACTTAACGTGTCTCACGGCTAGGATAGATTGGATAATTGGTTTATGAGTTTTTTCGAGTCTCGATGGGATCCGAACATCACGAGAGGTTCCGAATGGTCCGAGAATAAGATTCATATAAGGCAGTTTTTGGAGTTGAATTGTTCCGGGTTAATCGGTATTGTCGAAGCTTCTAGAACCTTCCGGAAGGGGACCAACGTGGCCCCACCTTCCGGAGGGGGCATGGGCCTATGAGGGAGTGCCCTGGCATTGGGCCAGGCACAAGGCCCCATAGGGCCCAAATGCCAAGAGGAGTTTAAACTCTAGATAGAGCTTCTAAGGGGTTTTTGCCCCCACTCTTCCTCCTTGGGGCCGCTGGCTTGGGGAGGGGCTAGGCTGCGCCCACCCCTCTATATAGAGGGCTGGGGGCGCACCAACCCCCTACACCTTCCCCTCCAACCCTAGCCGCCCTGCTGACATCCTCTCTCCCTCCCGACTGCTTGTAGGCGAAGCCCTGTTGCAGAAATTCTCCACCAATTGCACCGCACCGTCGCGTTGTAGATCCAACCCATCTCTCCACCATACTTGCTGGACCAAGGAAGGAGGAGACGTCGAGGTGCCGCACGTGTGCATCTCACGGAGGCATCGCCACTTGTGGTGCTAGATCGGATCGGATCGCGAGGAGGAGAAGCGAGTACGACTACATCACCCACGTTCCGACGAACGTTCACAGGCGAATCTTCAAGGGTATGAAGATCTAATCCAATCTCTCTCGTTGTTTGCATCTCCTAGATTAGATCTTGGCTTCCCTCTGTTCGCATCCGTAGAATTTTTTTGATTTACTATGCCGCGAAACCCTTCAGTTCCTGATCCAAACTCCTTCACTTGACGCTTCTGCAGCAGCCATGTATTTCGCTTCTACTGTAGATCTCGCGATCACGCTTTGCTTGCAGCTTCTCCAACTCACAGCTCCTCCATTCAAAATATAAACGTATCCTGTCTGAGATTTAGAATCATCCTTGTCGGTGTCGAAACTAGCGTCGACGTAACCTTTTACGACGAGTTGTTCATCACCTCCATAGACTAAGAACATTTCTTTAGTCCTATTTAGGTACTTTAGGATGTTCTTCACGGCTGTCCAGTGTTCCACTCCTGGATCACTTTGGTATCTGCTCGTCAAACTAAGAGCATTGGACTAGCAACCATACGCACTTGGCATAGAAATCCTGCTCATAAGCCAGGTTTGTGTGCCGCATCCGGTCTAGTACACATCATGGCATACATGATAGAACCTATGGCCAAGGCATATGGCACTTTGATCATAGCTTCTCTATCATTTACCGTAGCCGGACACTGAGCCTTGCTCAATATATTACCTGACAACATAGGCACTGAACCTTTCTTTGCCTTATCCATTCTGAACCTTTTCAGAACTTTGTCTAGGTATGTACTTTGGCTTAAAGCTATCAGGCGTCTTTGTCTATCTCTATCGATTTTGATGCCAATATATAAGCAGCTTCACCTAGGTCTTTCATTGAAAAACACTTGTTCAAATAACTCTTCACATCGTTAAGCATGTTAATGTCATTTCCAATAATCAATATGTCATCCACATATAGTACCAAAAATGTCACTGAGCTCCCACTCACTTTCTTGTAGATACAAGCTTCGTAGCAATTTGGAACAAATCCAAAGCTCTTGATCACTTGATCGAAACGAAGGTTCCAACTCCGAGATGCTTGCTTCAGTCCATAAATGGAACGCTGAAGTTTGCACACTTTATCAGCATCCTTAGGATCGACAAAACCTTCGGGTTGCATCATATACAACTCTTCATCAATGTTGCCATTGAGGAACGCAGTCTTGACATCCATCTGCCATATTTCATAATCATGAAACGCATCAATTGCTAATAAAATCCGAATGGACTTAAACATCGCCACGGGAGAGAAAGTCTCATCGTAGTCAACACCTTGAACTTGTTGAAAACCTTTCGCGACAAGCCGTGCTTTATAGATGGTAACATTACCATCCGCGTCCATTTTCTTCTTGAAAATCCATTTGCACTCAACGGCCTTTCGGTCGCTAGGAGGGTCCACCAAAGTCCATACTTGGTTTTCGCTCATGGATCCCAATTCAGATTTCATGGCTTCTAGCCATTTCTCAGAGTCTGGGCTCATCATCGCTTCCTCATAGTTCGTAGGTTCACTGTCTTCTACCAACAAGACAGTCAAGACAGGTTGCGTACCACTCGGGAGGGCACGCGACCTTGTCGACTGCGTGACGTTCAAGAGCAAGATCGCTCAAGCTTCATGACCCTTGTCATTAGCTTCCTCTATTGTTGGTGCGGCCTTTGGAACAATTTCAGGTCTGCGCTACTCTCAATTCAAGAGAAGGTTCAACAACCTCGTCTAGCTCTACTTTCCTCCCACTCACTTCTTCGAGAGAAACTCCTTCTCAAGAAAGGAACCGTTCTTCGACAAACACTTTGCCTTGGTTACGTGATAGAAGGTATACCCAATAGTTTCCTTAGGGTATCCTATGAAGACGCATTTCTCCGCTTTGGGTTCGAGCTTGTCCGGCATCAACTTCTTGACGTAAGCTTCGCATCCCCAAACTTTAAGAAACGACAACTTAGGTTTAGCACCAAACCACAGTTCATATGGTGTCGTCTCAACGGATTTAGATGGTGCCGTATTTAAAGTGAATGCAGCGGTTTCTAATGCATAACCCAAAAATGATAACGGCAAATTAGTAAGAGACATCATTGATCGGACCATATCTAATAGGGTTCGATTCCGGCGTTCAGACACACCATTGCGCTGTGGTGTTCCGGGTGACGTGAGTTGCGAAACGATTCGGCTAGCTTTAAGATACGTGAGAAAATCATAACTCAAATATTCACCTCCACGATCGGATCGTAGAAACTTAATCTTTCTGTTATGATGGTTCTCCACTTCATTCTGAAATTCCTTGAACTTTTCAAATGTTTCAGATTTATGTTTCATTAAATAGATATACCCATATCTACTTAAGTCATCGGTAAAAGTGAGAAAATAGCGATATCCACCGTGCATCGAAACACTCATCGGTCCGCATACATCGGTATGTATGATTTCCAACAAGTCCATTGCTCGCTCCATCATACCGGAGAACGGGGTTTTGATCATCTTGCCCATGAGGCATGGTTCGCATGTGTCAAATGATTCAAAATCAAGAGACTCCAAAAGTCCATCAGAATGGAGTTTCTTCATGCGCTTTACACCAATATGACCTAGACGACAGTGCCACAAATAAGTAGTATTATCACTATCTACTTTGCATCTCTTAGCCTCAATGTTATGGATGTGTGTTTCATCCCTTTCGAGATTCAGAAGAAATAAACCATTCACAGCAGGTGCATGACCATAAAATATGTTACTCATATAAATAGAACAAGCATTATTCTCCGATTTAAATGAATAACCGTCTTGCAATAAACACGATCCAGAAATAATGTTCATGCTCAACGCAGGCACATAATAACACTTATTAAGGTTTAAAACTAATCCCGAAGGTAAAACTAAGGAGAGCGTGCCGACGGCCATCACATCAACTCTTGATCCGTTGCCAACGCGCATCGTCACCTCATCCCTCACAAGCCGCCATCTATTCCGTAGCTCCTGTTTCGAGTTACAAATATTAGCAACTGAACCAGTATCAAATACCCAGGCACTACAACGAGGGCTAGTAAGGAAAACATAAATAACATGTATATACCTTTGATGGTGCCAGCCTTCTTGTCCGCCAAGTACTTCGGACAGTTGCGCTTCCAGTGACCCTTGTCCTTGCAATAGAAGCACTCAGTGTCCGGCTTGGGTCCAGACTTGAGCTTCTTCTCAGCAGGGGCAACGCGCTTGCCGCCGCCTTTCTTGAAGGGCTTCTTTGCACCCTTACCTTTCTTGAAGGTGGGGGGCTTGTTGACCATCAACACATGATTATCCTTTTTGATGTCCACCTCCGTAGCCTTCAGCTTTGCGAAGAGCTCGGTGATTGTATCAGTGGAACCAATCTGATTATGAGTCACTACAAAACTTTTGTAGCTGGGAGGGAGTGATTGCAGAACCCTGTCAATCTTGAGCTCCACTGGAATCTTGTAGTCCAGTTGCTCAAGGCGTTGAGTGTAGCCTGACATCTTTATGGCATGCTCACTAACGGAACTCCCGTCCTCCATCTTGCAGTTAAAGAATTTCTCAGAGATCTCATATCTCTCAGAACGGGCCTGAGTCTGAAACATAGTTTTCAGCTCCTCAAGAATCTCAAAGGGCCCGGGATAGTCTTCAAAACGGTTTTGAAGGTCCGATTCCATAGCAAACAACATGGTGCTCTTAATCACACCATAATCATCTTTGCACGACTGATACACAACTTTCTCATCAGCCGGTGCATCTACAACAGGGCGTCACCTAGCGCATTTTCAAGGACATAGTCCTTTTGACCGCCAGAGAATGATTCTCAGATTGCGGAACCAGTTGGTGAAGTTAGACCCATTATTTCTAAGCTTTTCCTTCTCAGCAAAAACGTTGAAGTTGAAGTTGGACTTAGCCATTTGATCTACAATATTTGCAAGTACAAATTAGACTATGTTCATGATAACTAGTTCAACTTTTAATCAAATTACTAGATGAACTCCCACTAAATTCAATATCCCTCAAGTTGTTTAGTGAACATGATCCAAATTCACCACACCTAATCCGATCTTCACGAGAAGAGATGTGGTTTCAATGGTGGACAACAAAGTGTCGATCATATCATTCATATGACTCATGCTTAACCTTTCGGTTCATGTGTTAGAGGCCATGTCCGTACATACATGCTAGGCTCGTCAAGTCAAACCCAAGTATTTCCGCGTGTGCAAAACTGGCTTGCACCCGTTGTATGTGAACGTAGAGTCTATAGCACCCGATCATCACGTGATGCTTGGACACGACGAACTTTTGCAACGGTGCATACATGGGGAGAACACAATTTTTATCTTGATCTTTAAGTGAGGAATCATCTTATAATGCTACCGTCACGATCTAAGCATAATAAGATACATAAAAGGATAAACATCACATGCATATAACTTTATGTGACATGGTATAGCCAATCTTCGCGCAATGATCTCCATCTTGTGCGTGCCGGCATGATCTCCATCACTCCACCATGACTGCCTCCACCACGAATAGCAACTAAAACTATTGCTAACTACTTAGCGATAAAGTGAAACTATTACATGGCGTATAAGAAGTTGACACACAGGTCATACACAATTATAAAGACAACCATATGGCTCCTGCCGGTTGTGTACTCATCAACATGCAAGTCGTGAAACATTACAAAACACGATCATTGCATACAACATACACATCACATCTTGGGCCATACCATATCACAGAAAACACTCCCTGCAAAAACAAGTTAGACGCATCTACTTTGTTGTTGCATGTTTTACATGGCTTATGGGAGTAGCAAGCTAAGAACGATTCTTACCTACGGAAAGCCACAACGGTGATATTATGGTTGCCAAACTCCGGTGTAAATCCCATGACAACTATAGTGAGAGAAACAGGCATCCACCAGCCGCATGTGTGGAACAAGCCACACGTCAAGTGCGGAGCGGTCTCATGACGACGTCGTAAAGTTTGCCTGGACCGCTTCGATCTCACTATCCCGCGTCATAAGAAGAACACAAACAAGAGGCTTGCAACAGAAAACATCAACGCCCGCAACAACCATGTTGCGTTCTACTCGTGAAACACATCTACGCATAGATCTAGCTCTGATACCACTGAAGGGTTTCGCAGCATAGTAAATCAAAAAAATTCTACGGATGCGAACGGGAAAGCCAAGATCTAATCTAGGAGATGCAAACAATGAGGGGGATTAGATGAGATCTTCATACCCTTGAAGATTCGCACAGCGGAACGTTCGTCGGAACGTGGGTGATGTAGTCGTACTCGCTTCTCCTCCTCGCGATCCGATCCGATCTAACAACGCAAGTGGCAATGCCTCCGAGAGATGCACACGTGCGGCACCTCGGCATCTCCTCCTTCCTCGGTCCAGCAAGTATGGTGGAGAGACGGATTGGATCTACAACGCGACGGCGCGGTGCAAATGGTGGAGAGTTTACAGCAGGCTTCGCCACGTGCGGTCGGGAGGAGAGAGAGAGGAGGCGGCTAGGGCTTGAGGAGGAGGTGTGGGAGGGGGTGCGCCCACATCCCTCTTTATATAGAGGGGTGGGCGGCCAGCCCTTGCCCCTCCCCCAAGCCCTAGGGCCGACGGCCAAGGAGGGAGGAGTGGGGGGCAAGTTTCCCCCCTTCTAGAAGCTCCCCTAGGGTTTCCCCTAGGTTTGGCCGGCTGGGCCCTATGGGGCCTTGTGCCCCTGGCCCAATGTGGCCAGGGAACTTCCTCATAGGCACATGCCCCCTCCCGGCAGGTGGGGCCATGTTGGTCCCCCTCCGGAAGGTTCTAGAAGCTTCCGGTACAATACCGATTAACCCGAAACAATTCCGAACTCCAAAAACTGCATTGCCTTATATGAATCTTATTCTTCGGACCATTCCGGAACCTCTCGTGATGTCCCGGATCCCATCCGAGACTCCGAAAAAAAACTCATAAACCAATTATCCAATCTATCCTAGCGTCGAGACACGTTAAGTGTGTGACCCTTCGGGTTCGAGAATATGCAGACATGATCTTCTATCAATAATCAACAGCGGTCCGAAACCCATATTGACTCACACATTCATCGATGATCATATCGGATGAACCACGATGCCATGATTCAATCAATCCCATGTATATATTCCCTTCGTCGCGATATTTTACTTGCGAGATTTGATCGTCGGTGCGTCATACCTAGTTCAATCTCGTTCACAGCAAGTACTTTACTCGTTCCATAATCCGATATCACTTTGTGATTAACTCCTTAACCACATGCTTGCAAGCGGTGTTGATATCGATTACCGAGTGGGCCCGAAGTATATCTCTCCAACTTGGGAGGGACAAATCCCATCTCGATACATACAACCCAACAGGTACTTTCCGATCACCGGAGAGACACCTTTATGATCACCCTCTCATAGGATGACGTCTGATGACCTCAAAGATTTCTTCCGATACCAGGGAGTTGTATTATCTCATGGTCTAAGGAATACAATATTTGACATAAGAAAAGCTTGCAAAGATGAACACGATGACACGATCTAATTGCTCCTCTTTGTTTGGGTCTGTCCATCATATCATTCTCTCAATGACATGATCTCATTATTAATCAACAACTCATGTCTATGGTTAGGAAACCTTAACCATCATTAATCAATGAGCTAGTCCATAGAGGCATACTAGGGACACGGTGTTGTTCACAAACCACACAAGTATTAAAGTTTCCGCTTAATACAATTCTAGCATGGAATATAAACTTTATCATGAACAAGAATTATAATAATAACATCTTTATTATTGCCTCTAGGGCATAATTCCAACACGTAGATGCTCTCGGAAAACTCTGTAGGGGTTCGTAGCATGGAAAACAAAAATTTTCTATCGCATACAAACAAACAAGCCAAGATCTATCTACTAGATTGTAGCAACGAGTCGATAGAGGAACTCACCCTCGAAGATTCCAAAGCGGTTAACGAGAGCAGATTCTCGTGGGTGATGTAGTCGTACTCTTTCCGATCTCAAGATCGCGTAGACGATCCTTCCAGTATACGTTC
This sequence comes from Avena insularis, assembly GCA_023614405.1. Classification (NCBI taxonomy): domain Eukaryota; kingdom Viridiplantae; phylum Streptophyta; class Magnoliopsida; order Poales; family Poaceae; genus Avena; species Avena insularis. The sequence continues at coordinate 63,191,843 of CM042697.1, forward strand.
CAAAGAGCTCCCTTGATCGGTCACACGTTCGATTTTCGACGAAGACCTTCCTCTCCCTTGTTCCAAAGAGCGGAGGTTGTAGCACTCTCCTCGCGATTCCGTGACTGACAGGCGTGGTACAGGAGGTAGAGGAAATCCCAGGCTTCCTTAAGCCGGTGCAGTATGGTGGAGCTTATGAGAGAGGCTATTAGTGGTCTAGTAATTAGACACACCAATTAGAAGGCTCTAAACCAATTAGAAGGCTCTAAACCGAAATAGCTCTAAACCGGGGTTTAGGTCTAGGGTTTAGTTTAGAGGATAGGAACTTGTGTGTATTAGGAGGGGAGGCCCTGCCCCTCCCTTTATAGGTGGGAGGGCTGGCCGGCCAAGGGAGGAGGAGTCCCTCCCAACTCGGCCTTGAGGTGGGCGCGCTTGGGGAGGAGGAATCCTCCCAACTCGGTTTCCACTTCTCCTCCTCTTTCCACTTTCCAAAACTTGCCGTTTGACTTTCAAACTAGCCGTTTGACTTTTTCAATTTAGGATTTAAATAAATCCTTTATTTTGGACAGCGAGAACACTTAGTACATGATGCAATCATTCCAACTTACAATGACACATTCATGTACCCTTCCCCCTCCGGAGTGCCGGACATTCCGGGACCTTCTAGAATGTTCCCGATGAAAACACCGGAACCATTCCCAACTCCGAAATGGGACTTTCCTTATATGAATCTTATTCTCCGGACCATTCCGGATCTCCTCGTGATATCCCGGATCCCATCCGAGACTCCGAACAACATTCGGTCTCTTTCTCATAATACCATAACTACTCAAACAACGTCGAATCCTTAAGTGTGTCTCCCTACGGTTCGTGAATTATGCGGACATGATCGAGACACTTCTCCGAACAATAACCAATAGAGGAATCTGGAAATTCATATGGCTCCCACATATTTCTACGATTACTTTGCGATCGAATGAACCACTTACATACGATACCAATTTCCTTTTGTCTCACGATATGTTACTTATCCGAGGTTATGATCGTCGGTATCTCTGCATACCTAGTTCAACCTCGTTCGATAAGTACTCTTTTCTCGTTCGTGATATGTGATCCCTTGTGACCAAGTCACATGCTTGCAAGCTAATTGGATGACATTTCACCGAGAGGGCGGAAGAATATCTATCCGTCATGTGGATGGACAAATCCCACTCTTGATCCATGTGTTTCAACCAATACTTTCCGAACACTCAATGCCACCTTTATAGCCACCACATTACGGTGTGGTGTTTGATGACATCAAAGCATCCATCCAGTAAAGGTGATATGCATGATCTCATGGTGAAGGAATTAGGTTACTATGTATCAGAAAGCATATAGCAATTGAACTATTGAAATGACTTGATCTTTATGCTACGCTTATCTATAGGAGTATGTCCACCATATCATTCTCCTAACGATATGATCTTGTTGTTGATAACATCTCAATGTTCATGATATGGAAACCACAATCATCAATCAACCAACAAGCTAGTGAAGTATAGAGGCTATACTAGGGACTTCAAATTAAGTTTACAAATCACACAAGTATTAATGGTTTCCTTGTTAATACTATTATAGCATGAATGTAAACATTTATCATAAGTATGAAGATATGATAATAACCTACTTTATTAATGCCTCTTGGGCATATCTCCAACAGTCTCCCACTTGCACTAGAGTCAATAATCTAGTTTCAAACCTTTGTGTATTCAACACCTATGGCTTTCCGGTGTTGTATGTACACGATTGCTAGTGGTCAACTGATCTCCGGATCTGACACTTCCAGGTCCGTGTGTAATTGCATGTATTTGCGTCTCTACGCATCACTCATTCTCTAATGAGATGGCTTTGTATAAATTTGGTCTTTCGGTGTGACCTTTAGCTCTTTGGGGTTAAAACATGTTGATAATATTGTCGCACAATATATCTTCATAGTATCATCCCGCTGTGAACTACACCTAGTTTGATAACAAACTACTTGACACAAATGCCCTCTTTAGCTGCTATTATAGCAGTCATATACTTAGCCTTTTGTTGTAGTATCTGTCACAATGTCTTAACTTTGGAACTCATCCAAATCCATTATGGAACTCACTTTCCATTATATTGTGCCACCTTTAGTTTTAGATTGAGATAAACTTAATTTGTATTTTGTGACAAAGCTAGTATCAATGTAGTACTTTTACAATGAACTAATCATCTATTTGTCACTTCTACAAATATTATACTCTTAGTTCTTCCAAAAGATCATAAGAATATCCTTACTATTGTCCAATGATCATCTTACAAATCATTCTGGTATATGCTCACAACATTTAGAGCATAGGACATATCTGGATTTGTACATATCACAGTATGATTGATATAAATACTCTTTGTGATTTCATACATCAAGTATCAATCTATACTTGAATCTTTGTTTCACTTACCAAGTGCCAATACACTTGAATATATCATCAACATTGAACTCTTTCAATCCTTTCTGTGCAACAAGAACCTTTCTTGTAGTTTCTATATTGAATTCATTCAATATCTCGTCTATGTACTTCTGGCACAACCATATTAGCGTCTATTGATGCCAAATATTTGGGTTTTGCCTAAGTCTTTCATCGGGATGAAATTCTTAATATGTGTTAATAAAAGATACATTATTTCCAATCAACAATATGTCTTCCACATAATGTATTAGAAACATGTCTTAGCGCTCCCACTTAATTTCTTGCAAATGCAAGCATCTTCATTGTCTCTGATGAAATTAAACTCTTTTAACAGTTTCATCACAGTGAAGATTCCAACTCCGCTATGCTTACTTCAACCATTGAAGTTTGCATATGCTTTTAGCATCCTTTGAATTAACAAAACCCTTTGGACCGTGTCATGCACACGTCCTAGGTAACCATTCTATTAGAAGAACTTGTTTTGTTTATTCTACTACCACATAACAAATTATATGTAGTGGTTGCTACATTAATCCGACTAGACTAAAAATCGCTATGAAAGATCAAATCTTGTCATATACAACCTTTGAACATTGTTGTGAACTCTTTCCCAACATGTCGACTATTTTATAGATGTGAAACATCCATGTCTACTTCTTTATAGATCCAAACACAACTGCAAGGTCTTACACCTTTCTTGAGGGTCCTTCAAGTTCAAAAACTTGATTTCTCGTGTATGGAACTATCACGGATTTTATGGCTTCAAACCATTTGACGGAGTCAGGGCCCATCATCGCTTCTTTGCATGTAGTCTGTTCATTATTCTCAAATAATGATTCAACCCTCAAATCTTGGTATTTGATTGTTTATCCGACCTACTTGTTTCAATAGGAACTTGGATCTCCGTGACCACAACCTTTGAAGTACGTGAGCCATGAGCATTGTTGCTGCCTCCGGAACACTTTTCGGTCTTCTGCGCACATATAGCTAAGGTTCCTTTAACCTTATCAAAGTTCTATTGTCCTCCCACTTAACTTTTCACGAAAAATTTCCTTCTCAAAGAAACTTGACGTTCTAAGCGACAAACACTTTTGTCTCCGGTGTTTATGGAGGAATACTTAACATTTATACAAAGACAGGTTCATCCGACTTTGGTTGCACACATCTTTCTTATGCATAGCATACCAATGTTTAAGAAAGGACTACTTGGGTTTTATCCCGAACCATAACCTTATATGGTGTCATTTCAGCGGATTATGATGGAGCTCTTTTAGTGGAAAACGGTAATCTCTAAAGCTTTTAATCTTTAAAATATAATGGCAGTTTTATGAATTATACCTTTGATCTTACCATGTCAAACAAGGTTTAATTACATATCTCGAACGCTCCATACTCTTATGGTGTTTCGGGAAATGCAAATCCACAGAACGATTCCTTAAATCTTAGGTATTATGCTAAACTTGTAATTCAAATATCTTCCTTTATGATCTTATCATAAACTATTCATATTCTTGTTACAATGATTTTGCACTTCATCTTGAAAGTCTTTTGAACTTTTCAAATATTTCATACTTCATCCTTAATAAGTAAATATTCATATATTCACTCAAATTTTCGGAGAAAGCATATGAAGTTGAAATCCATCGCTCTTGACTACACATAATGGAGTTCGTACAACAATATGCACAAGTTCCAATAAGCTAGTCTTTCGTTCCCTTTTGGCCTATGAACGAAGTTTTAATTATCTCTAGGAAAGTTTAACAAACGTCATTTTATCAAAATTCAAAAGACTCCAAAATTCCATCCACATGGAGTTTCTTCATGTTTTCTTTCCAATATAATTTAAACGGCGATGTCACTTCCTAAGTGATCTTTCAATCAATTTGTCTTTCGACAATTTTAGCACTAGTTTTATGGATGTGATTTCTCCAACGAGATTTGTGAATCATCCATCTTTTATGGATTACGGCAATTATTTGAACAACCCTTTTGTTCTCATAATACCTGATAAAACAAATCTTGAAGGCAAGCGTTGATGTTTAACGAGCAACAAAATAACCCTTTATTTGTTCTCGATGAACATCATCACCTATTCTTTGCTAGTTACTTAGGCCATTGTAGTTCATGAATTGTGTTGTTTCGTATGACGATTCACACCAACAAATTCAGTATCAAATAATTAAGAACCACATTGTTTAATAAGAAAAGAATATAGCCATAACACATATATCATCTATATACTTAAACTGAACAATTCTAGTCTTTTCTTTTCTGCCATATACTTATGAGATTCTCTTTCAGTATTTCCTTTCCTGTTTGAAAGAATCTATCAACATCAATAGTGGAGTCATACTTATGACACATAGTCCAAAGCGTGTATAGTTAAATACCAATGTCTTTGAACTTGCACTTTGAAGTAGATCACCATTATCAAATATTTGGTGTTCTTTCAAATTCCTTTCTTTAGTAATCTCTTGGTGTAGTAAACATTTTACCTACATCAAATATTCACCCTCATCATGGACTTATCCATGATCTAGCTACTTTTAGCTTGTAACGGTGAATCGCGAGTATAATGTTGCTCTCCAAAACCTTTTGGAAGATTAGGACAACTAGTGTCTCCAACCCTTTGCAAATTCTCATCAAATATGAGAACATGACTTTTGCCATATTATACTCCATCATGTTGTAACCAAAACTTCATTTCAGATATCACAATATCTTCCACACATCATGGTTTCTGAAACAACTCTTTCAGATCCTAGATAACCTTGATATTAAGACAATCCTTTGAATATCAAGAATCATGGAGACAAACATGATACTCAAACACTAACACTTGGAATTGTCACTCTTGTTTTAATACTAATTATTAAACTTTATGGAGTAACCGGAAATTACTGAAAGTTTGCAATAGGACTTTTAAACTTTAGATTAACACTTCAAAACAATACGATACCAGTTCGTAAAGTAACTAACCAGAATTCTATAGTTCTATCATCTCAATTATAACTAAGCGCAAGGTGGTAAACGGATGCCAATGACTACAACAACTATGAAAATTCACTTTGATTTAGTTTATGATAAATTGAGTTCTAATTAATAATTAAATTAATCTAGGTGAACTCCCACTCAAAACAATATCCCTCACATTGTTTTAGTGATCACACGAACCAAATCCACCACATCAAAACCGATCATCACGAGAGTTGATATAGCTTTAATGGCGAACAATCAACATGTTCATCATATCTACTATATGACTCATGCTCTACCTTTCGGCAATCCGTGTTCACGAGGCCATGTCGTACATGCTAGGCTCGTCAAGATCAAACCTTAGCTACCGCATAAGCAAATCTGGCTTGCTTACGTTGTATTCACCCGCGGAATCAAAGACACCCGATCATCACGTGGTGCTTGAGCGACAAGCTTTGGCAACGGTGCATACTAAGGGTGAACACTTTAGAACTTGAAATTTATGTGCATGAGGATCATCTTATAATGCTACCGTCTACTAAGCAATACAAGATGCATAAAGGATTAACATCACATGCAATTCATAATATGTGATATGATATGGCCTTTCTTCTTTGTGCTTCCGATCTCCATCTTCAAGCGAACATGATCTCCATCATCACCGCATAGCATCAAGGTCAATGACGCTTCTTCATGGTTGTCGTCTACCAGCTTCAACTATTACAACTATTTTGAATAGACACGCAGTCTTAACAGAAATTAAAGACAACCATATGGCTCCTGCCGGTTGCCAACTTACAATAAGGAACATTGCATACATCAAATATAATCACAATCATGGCCATATCACATCACCTCACACCCCTGCAAAACAAAGTTAGACGCCTCTACTTTCTTTGCATATTTTACGTGGTTTGGGGCTTTCAATAAGTGTCGTTCTAACTTACGAACAAGAACCACAACATTGATACTAGCATTGTTGATCACCCGTTGTAAATTGGATCTTTACTATGCTAGGAGAAACAGCACCATAAAGCCACTTATGCAATACGAGTTGCATGTCTAGCGTGGAGCAAGTCTCATGAACGATGTCATGTAAGGTTAGCCGGCGCTTCATCCCAACATACCGAACGATGCAAAGTACACAAAAGGCAATCTACAATAAAAGCATCAACGCCCACAATGACCATTGTGTTCTACTCGTGCAACAGATCTACATATAGACACGACTCTGATACCACTGTAGGGGTTCGTAGCATGGAAAACAAAAATTTTCTATCGCATACAAACAAACAAGCCAAGATCTATCTACTAGATTGTAGCAACGAGTCGATAGAGGAACTCACCCTCGAAGATTCCAAAGCGGTTAACGAGAGCAGATTCTCGTGGGTGATGTAGTCGTACTCTTTCCGATCTCAAGATCGCGTGACGATCCTTCCAAATATACGTTCCAGAAGCGCTCCCTTGATCGGTCACACGTTCGATTTTCGGCGAAGACCTTCCTCTCCTTGTTCCAAAGCGTGGAGGTTGTAGCACTCTCCTCGCGATTCCTGTGGCGTGGTACCGGAGGTAGAGGAAATCATGCAGGCTTAAGCCGGTGCAGTATGGTGGAGCTTATGAGAGAGGCTATTAGTGGTCTAGTAATTAGACACACCAATTAGAAGGCTCTAAACCAATTAGAAGGCTCTAAACCGAAATAGCTCTAAACGGGGTTTAGGTCTAGGGTTTAGTTTAGAGGATAGGAACTTGTGTGTATTAGGAGGCCCTGCCGCCTCCTTTTATAGGTGGGAGGGGCTGGCAAGGCGCCAAGGGAGGGAGTCCCTCCCAACTCGGCCTTGAGGTGGGCGCGGCTTGGGGAGGAGGAATCCTCCCAACTCGGTTCCACTTCTCCTCCTCTTTCCACTTTCCAAAACTTGCGTTTGACTTTCAAACTAGCCGTTTGACTTTTTCAATTTAGGATTTAAATAAATCCTTTATTTTGGACAGCGATGAGAACACTTAGTACATGATGCAATCATTCCAACTTACAATGACACATTCATGTACCCTTCCCCTCGAGTGCCGGACATTCCGGACCTTCTAGAATGTTCGATGAAAACACGGAACCATTCCCCAACTCCGAAATGGGACTTTCCTTATATGAATCTTATTCTCCGGACCATTCCGGATCTCCTCGTGATATCCGGATCCCATCCGAGACTCCGAACAACATTGGTCTCTTTCTCATAATACCATAACTACTCAAACAACGTCGAATCCTTAAGTGTGTCTCCCTACGGTTCGTGAATTATGCGGACATGATCGAGACACTTCTCAACAATAACCAATAGAGGAATCTGGAAATTCATATGGCTCCCACATATTTCTACGATTACTTTGCGATCGAATGAACCACTTACATACGATACCAATTTCCTTTTGTCTCACGATATGTTACTTATCCGAGGTTATGATCGTCGGTATCTCTGCATACCTAGTTCAACCTCGTTCTTGATAAGTACTCTTTTCTCGTTCGTGATATGTGATCCCTTGTGACCAAGTCACATGCTTGCAAGCTAATTGGATGACATTTCACCGAGGCCAGAAGAATATCTATCCGTCATGTGGATGGACAAATCCCACTCTTGATCCATGTGTTTCAACCAATACTTTCCGAACACTCAATGCCACCTTTATAGCCACCCTGTTACGGTGTGGTGTTTGATGACATCAAAGCATCCATCCAGTAAAGGTGATATGCATGATCTCATGGTCGAAGGAATTAGGTTACTATGTATCAGAAAGCATATAGCAATTGAACTATTGAAATGACTTGATCTTTATGCTACGCTTATCTATAGGAGTATGTCCACCATATCATTCTCCTAACGATATGATCTTGTTGTTGATAACATCTCAATGTTCATGATATGGAAACCACAATCATCAATCAACCAACAAGCTAGTGAAGTATAGAGGCTATACTAGGGACTTCAAATTAAGTTTACAAATCACACAAGTATTAATGGTTTCCTTGTTAATACTATTATAGCATGAATGTAAACATTTATCATAAGTATGAAGATATGATAATAACCTACTTTATTAATGCCTCTTGGGCATATCTCCAACAAACTCCTGGTGGAATTTGCTTTCGCCCTAATCCAAGTTTAGACAATAGATCAGCCGCCTCGTTTTGCTCCCTAGGCACATACTTGACTTCGTAGCCTAAGAAGCACTTGGTTATCTCATCCACTTCATCGCGATATGCCGCCATCATAGGGTTCCGCGCATTCCAGGTGCCAGCCACCTGCTGGGAAACCAAGTCGGAATCTCCACAGCAAACTATGCGCTTGATGCCAATATCCTTGGCTACACGCAATCCGTGAATGAGTGCTTCATACTCCGCCATGTTGTTTGTAGCCTCGAAGTGGATCTGCAGAACATAGTGTAGCTTGTCTCCTTTTGGTGACTGTAGCAATACACAAGCCCCCGAGCCGTTGAGCAGCTTTGATCCATCAAAGTGCATCACCCAGTACTCTGGTTCTGGCAACGGAGTGGCATCCGGCATCTCCGTCCAATCTGCAATAAAATCCGCCAAGGCTTGTGACTTGATAGCGTCGCGTCTTTTGTAGGTGATCTCGAAGGCGGCAAGTTCAATGCCCCACTTCGCGACCCTTCAGTAAGCGTCATTGTTGATAATGTCGGACAGTGGAGTCTTGCTCACTACTGTGATTGGGTGCTCCTAAAAGTAATGCCTCAGCTTCCGCGAAGCGAGGAATACTCCATAATCTATCTTTTGGTAGTGCGGGTAACGCTGCTTGGACTCCGTCAAGACCTCGCTTACATAGTAAACTGGTCGTTGCACTCCATGCTCATAGCCTAGGTCCTTCCGCTCTACCACGACGACGATGTTGATAACCCGGTTGGTTGCCGCCATGTAAATTAACAGGGGCTCGCCAGGCTCGGGTGCTGCAAGGATGGGCGCTGAGGAAAGAATCTCCTTGGTACGCTTCAATGCTGCATTGCCTCGTCCGTCCATGTGAATTTGTCCGCCTTCTTGAAGAACTTATGCGCAAGCCTTCTCTCCAAGTCGGTGATGAACCGACTAATCGCTGCAACACAACTCGTTAGTCGTTGGATGTCCTTTAGGCATGTCGGACGGTTTATGTTTAAGATGGCCTTGATTTTCTCGGGTTGACCTCGATTCCGCTAGGAAGCGATGAAGCCCAATTTTTGGGAAACCCGAAGACGCACTTCTTAGGGTTGAGCATCATGTTGTATTTCCAGAGATTATCAAAGGTTCCTTTTAAGTCAGAGATTAAGTCGTTTGACTTTTTAGACATCACCGCGATGTCGTCCAAATAGGCATGAACGTTCCGACCAATTTGGTCGTGGAGGCAACGTTGCATTGTTCGCTAGTAGGTAGCACCTGCGTTTTTCAACCCAAAGGGCACTGTGACATAGCAAAACCTGCCGTACGGCATAGTGAACAAAGTGGCCAATTGGTCCGACTTCCTCATCTTGATCTGGTGGTATCCTGAGTATGCATCGAGAAAACACAAAAGTTCTGAGCCAGCCGTCGAGTCAATGACTTGGTCAATGCGAGGCAAAGCAAACGGATCTTTGGGACATGCTTTGTTCAAGCCGGTGTAATCAACGTACATTCTTAATTCATTAGTTCCCTTTTTGGGGACAAGTACAGGATTGGCCACCCATCGGGTGTGGAGGACTTCTCGGATAAACTCAGCCTTAAGTAACCTAGCTATCTCTTTGCCAATGGTGCGTCTCTTCTCATCTCCGAAGCGTCGTAGAGGTTGTTTCACTGGTTTACATTTTGGATCTATGTTTAAGCTGTGCTCGGCAAGTTCCCTAGGTACACCTTTCATGTCGGCAGTTGCGAGCAAAGATGTCCCTATTCTCACGGAGGAACTCGACGAGCGCTTTCCTATTTGGGAGCCAGTTCGTCCCAATGGCGGCGATCTTGAGGCATCGCCTACCACAAGTTCCACCGGCTTGGTCTCGATGGCGGCCTTGAACGCAGGAGCGGAGTCGGAGATCTGCTTCTTCGACGCGGGCATCTCTGAGTCATTGACCTTGCTCTGGATCTCCTTGAATTCTTCGCTGTAGAGGAAAGTGGCCAAGCGCAGGTATTGGGGGTCTGGGAGGAAAGTGGCCAAGCACAGGTATTGGGGGACTAGGGGACTGGGGGAGAGTGGCAAGCGTCTGGGTGGTCCGTCCTGTCCCAAGTGATTGGAACCTCCGACCAGCGCAGGTATTGGGGAACTGGGGGGAGAGTGGCCATCAGGATCCTTAGAGAGGTCTTCTGTTGTCGGACGGTGGGGGTGTCAAGGAAAGTGTGGTAGACTGGGGCCTTCTTTGCGAAGGGGTTCTTGCCCTTGTCGTCGCTCTTGGCGGCGTGCTTGGGGTCAACGTCCTTGTCCATGTCACTTGAATCCTTGGAATCCTCCTCCTTCTTCTTCCCCTTCCCCTTGCCTCATGATGCATTCTTCCGATTCGCTTGTGGCGGACTCGGGTCTTCCTTGAGGTCGTTGACGAACTTGCAGTGTCGATTGGTATGGGTGGCCTTGCCGTTGACATCGAGGTGTACGAGGCACGGCATATCGCGGTACTCTTCGTACGTTTGGGGGATGTGGAGCGGCGCCGAGTTGGTTTCACTTCCTCGCGTTCATGGCTGCTCCTTCCTCGGCCATGTTGTCGCCTTCTCCTCATCACCAAAAGTCATGGCGACCATGTCGGTGGGATTGCTTTTCTTTTGGAGCAGTTTTCGCTTTGTCCGCTGTTCCTCCGAGCTTGGGTTGGAATGGCTGCTTAAGCAAGAGCCACGAGCATCGTAAGCATTGCGAACTCACTAGCTAACTGAATCATCCGATTCAAGTCAAGTGATGATTTTCCTGGCGCTTTAGCTTATGTCGGAATAACGTGCCTTTCCAATCCATCGATGAAGGCGGCCATGGCGGTGCAGGCGTGCACTCCTGCGGGGAGTTCTTCATATCCAGCCAGGAGAGATAGCGAGATGTCTCGTCTTTCTCTTGCACGCGCCTTCTTGTAGATCGCCCATAGTGCAGGGACGCTTGTATGTACCCTCGAAGTTTTTGGTGAACGCTTCTTGCATGTCCAACCAGTTGTAGATAGATTTCTCCGGCAAGTCGTTGATCCATTGACAGGCCGTACCCGCCAACATTAGCGGGAGGTACTTGACGGCGACGTTGGGGTTGCCTCCAGCAATCTCCACCGCGTTGCCGTAGTCCTGTAACCATGTGGCAGGCTTGGCGGTGCCGTCGTAGGGCTTGATGGTTTTGTCTATCCGGAAACCTTTGGGTAGGTTGCGGACCGTATTGCAGGTCCAAAGCAACGCGGTCCCAGGTATGGTCCTTCCCGGGCCTCGTGGATCTTATCGATCCGTGAACGTGCATCGTATGGCTTCGGGTTCTTTTTCTTGTTGTCAACAGGGGATGTGCTGCGTGAACGACACGGGCCTCTTCCGTCATGGTGACTGCTTGGTGGTGACGGAGGCGGAGGTGGCGGTGGGTTAGCCTTCTTGCTGTTACCCTCCTGCGATGCCCCACGCCTGTCACGGTTGCTTGCCGGGGCGAAGGTCACGGTGTGACCTGCTCTTATGTCCTTGGTGGCGCTCTCCATCATGCTTGGGCTGTTGTCGCGGATGACGATGCCGCACTGCTTTGGTGGGGGAATATCCGTACGATGGTGAGTCTTGTAATCTTCCCGACGTCGGGGGGATCGGGGCGGTGGCGATGGGCGGCGAGGTTGGGCTCTTTCTCCGTGGTTGGAGGATATGGGGATAGCATCCTTCCTGTTGCGCGCATCCCTCCGTCTTTGCTCTGATGAACCCGTCTATGATCCGACATCTTGAGGAGATCCGTCCCTTGGCGGTTTGTACTGGCTAGATCGGCAGAGCGCTGGGTCAGACTCAAGCCTCTGAGAGGTGGCCTTTTCCTGCTGCTTTACCGCCTTGGCCACTAGGTCATAGACACATTCTAACGCCTTAGGCGATCTATCTGCTCTAGAAGGGTCTTGGCGGCGAGGTTAAGGAGTGGGGTGGGCATCACACCGCCTTCACTATCAATGTATGGCTTGGCTGTCAGGCCGAAGGAGCCCATCCTAGGTTGCGCCGTACACGTGATCGTTGATGACCTTGGCCGAGCTTTCTTAGCCTTCGCAATGCAGCAGTCTTACTTTCGGCCTCCATTGCTCTTGATTTCTCTATGGACTTCTGCATGTTGACCAGATCTCGATCTTGTTTAGCGCCTTGCTCCGCGATGGCTTGCGCCTCCTTCAGTAGCTGCTGGCGCTTCTCGTCAAGCTGAGTCACATTCCGGATATGATCAACGGTTAGCGGCTCAACGAGGAGATTGCCGTACATCACTATATCAGCTGGAGTAACATAAATTTTTGAAAGCGTGGATCTTTGGAGGCGGCAAGTTCGCGGTGTTGTTGTTGCTCGGACCGGTGCCGAGTTCCTGCGGCTGCTGCACTGGGTTAGGCGGAGGCGGCATGGCCTTTGCACGATCAATGTCATCAGCAATTAGTGGCCCCTTCCCCTTGTCCAGTGCCGTAGGCGGAGCTTGCCCAGGCTGGTCTTCGTCCATCGCTTTCCCAATGGTGACGAACACCCCTCGAGACATGACGGTGTTATTAGCTTGCTCGTCACGCGAGTACTCCTCCTCCATCTCCTGCATGGAGGAGTCTAGCTCTTCTGGACTAAAGTCTATTTCCTCTGAATCTGCACTGAAATCAGCATAAAGCGCGTCAATGACAGAGTCGGAGGGTGCCAGGACTTCCTCGATGACGGGCGGTGGAGGTGCAACGGCCTTGACGATGACTAGAAGTGGTGGTGCTGCTGCGACGATGGCGGCCGAAGGCGGTGGTGGTGGTGGCTGAATCGGAGGGGCTCCGTCGATGAGCGCAAGCGCCGTTGGCTGCCGCTTGCCTCCGCGTTGTTGGCGGTGTTCACCATGCCTTGAAGGTGAGGCGTCTGGCGCTGTTGCGTCTTAGAGAATGTCGGAGAAGTGTGCCATGGTCGATCCTTCCACAAAGTGATAGATGGCATCATCATTGGGGTAGTTGGCGGATCGGCTCGTATTCGAGCCACGGCGAATAATCGGGGTTTTCGCCCTCTCTACGCAGCCGCGGATCGAAAGATGGTAACCACGCCGAACTTGGATCTCCATTGTCGGACGCATCGACAAGGCCGCCAGTTTGCGGTGATCTTCCACCTTTATATCTGCGAGGCGGTTTGGGTGGGTCTTGAATTTTTCGATCTTTGCGGCAAACTCCGAGGAGAGATCCGACATCGATCCTTCATGACGCGTAACGTATGCGTTCAGGCGGGTCTTGATCTCCTCCGACTCCTAGGGAACTAGTGCGAGTCGGTTTCGCCAATGAAGAGGTGGATGTCTCGATAGGAACGATCGAACACCGCGTAGGGTTCGTCTTCGCGGGATCGAACTCGTCGGGAGGATGATGAACGTTGCGGAGAAGAGAACGCGAGAATGTACAGTTTCGCCGATTCGCGAAGATCTTGGTCCTCGCCGCTAAAAACTGAAGCGCCTCTTTCCCCACGGTGGCGCCAAGTGGTGGTATTGCGAGAAATGCGCCATGGAGGGGTCCTCACGCGGTGTTTTTAGAGTGGGGGTAAGGCGCGGACGGTTTGGCAAGCGGCGAGCACGGCTTACCCAGAGTTGAATCCCTAGCGGTGGCGGAATCCTAACTCCTGCTATAAATCACTATAATGGCAATACGCCGAGTTACAGAGATAGGTTCGTTGTGTGAAGTGTGTGTAAATCGATACTAGGTTATCGTTGCCCTAAAGGATCCCATAGGCCCGACTTATATAGTCGTCAGATCCTAGGGTTACAGGGAAAAGTCCTAGCCGGACAGGTTACAGAGTCCTACACAATCTATTACTAGTCTTGTGTATCTTGCACTCCAAGGCTCCGGGTACGCTGGTGACTCCACCGTAGCCTTCCTTTATCCGGAATGGGCCTCTCTTCTGGATCCACCTAACTGGGCCGCCCAGTAGGCCATAGGCCATGCTACCGACTATGGGCCACCCGGGTTAGTCGGATAAGAGACATGCTATGAGGATACCCATATAGCATATCCCCAACAGATTTAGTGTTAGATTCATCCACATCTTAACAAATTTAAGTCAACTAATTTGGGTCGAAGGAAGTAGTTCAATGCTTAAACACAAGGGCTAGCCCGGGGCTTGGCTCATTTCTCGGTCCGCCTTGGTAAGTAGAACCCTTCACATCAATATAGATGTGCCTTCCATCTAAAACTATTAGGCCATGGTTTTTTTACATAATAGATTCCGACCTTAATAAGTATCATGTACAATGTATGATCACACACTTTGCTACAAAAAATATTGTTGGAGATATGCCCAAGAGGCAATAATAAAGAGGTTATTATCATATCTTCATGCTTATGATAAATATTTACATACCATGTTATAATTGTATTAACCGGAAACATTAATACTTGTGTGATTTGTAAACATAAAAGAGTCCCTAGTAAAGCCTCTTGTTAAACTAGCTTGTTGGTTAATATATGATTATGGTTTTCTGATCATGAATATTGAGATGTTATTAACAACAAGGTCATATCATTAGAATAATAGTGTGATGGACATACTCCTATAGATAAGTGTAGCATAAAGATCAAGTCATTTCAATAGTTCGTTTGCTATAAGCTTTCTGATACATAGTAACCTAATTCCTTCGACCATGAGATCATGCTAATCACAATTACCGGAAGGATGCTTTGATGACATCAAACACCACACCATAACTGGGTGGTTATAAATATGATATTGAGTGTTCAGAAAGTATGTGTTGAGGCACATGGATCAAGAGTGGGATTTGTCCATCCATATGACGGATAGATATACTCTGGGCCCTCTCGGTGGAATGTCATCCAATTAGCTTGCAAGCATATGACTGGCTCACAAGGGATCAATATCACGGAAACGAGAAAATAGTACTTATCAGTAACAAGGTTGAACTAGGTATGCAGAGATACCAACGATCAGACCTCGGATAAGTAAATTATCACGAGACAAAGGGAAATTGATATCGTATGTAAGTGGTTCATTTGATCGCAAAGTAATCATAGAAAAATGTGGGAGCCATATGAATTTCCAGATTCCTCTATTGGTTATTGATCGGAGAAGTGTCTCGGTCACGTCCGCATAATTCACGAACCGTAGGGAGAAACACTTAAGGATTCGATGTTGTTTAGTAGATATGGAATGTAAGTAGGGAGACCGAATGTTGTTCGGAATCTCGGATGGGATCTGGATCACGAGGAGATCTGGAATGGTCCGGAGAATACGATTCATATAAGTAAAGTCCAATTCCGGAGTTCGGAAATGATTCCGATGTTTTCATCAGAGAGGTTCTAGAAGGGTCTAGAAGGTTCACCGGACCGGAAGGGGAAGGGTACATGAATGTGTCATGGATAAGTGGAATGATTGAATCATGTCCTAGGTCACTTGGTTGGGCATTTGTAAGAAAAAAATTGAGCTTCAAATTGAAAGTCAAAAGACAAGTTTGAAAAGTCAAACTGGGACAATGTGTCCTGGTGGAGGAAGGAAAGAATCCTTCTTTCACTCCACCACAAGCCAACAAGGAGAGGGAGTTGGGGAAGGATTCAAACTCCCCTCTCACAAGCTGCCCTCCCTCTCATAAATAGAGGGGAGGAGGTGCCCCAAGAGACACACAACCAGCCCCTTCCCACACCATCGCCGCCGCGCCGACGCCGCTCTAGACGCCGCTGACTCCACCTCCTCCTCTCCGGCCCTCTAAACCTAGATCGCCGGAAACCCTAGATCCACCATTACGTGTTCCAGCTTAGGCGAAGCCCTGCAGGATCTTTCCTATACTTTCGATACCATACCATCGTGCTGTCGAAATCGTGAGGGGAGAACTACAACCTTCGCTGCCTGCTGGAACAAGGGAGAGGAAGGTCTTCATCGAGTACCGAACGTGTGACCGACTGCGAAAGCCGCTTAACGCCTTGTGGAAGGATTATCTACGCGATCTTGAGATCAGCAAGTGTACGACTACATCACCCATGAGAATCTGCTCTCGTTAACCGCTTTGGAATCTTCAAGGGTAAGTACTCTAATCGACTCGTTGCTACAATATAGTAGATAGATCCTGTTGTTTGTGTTTATGCGGTAGATTTTTTTTGTTTTTCATGCTACGAACACCTACAAATATATGTCTTACTTCTTATGGTAAAACTAAATAAAGTATCTGCTACTTACCTACTTCCTTGACTGGAAATAATACGAAGCAATTGTATGTATGATGATAGTCGGTGATTGGAAAATTTGCATAGAGTTATTTTTCTTAAATTCTTAATCTGAACCGATAAGACTCATATTGGTAATTACATAATATTTCTAATATAAGGCATACACATGTCATAATGTTGTTAAAGATGCTATATAGTCACATATGCAAATGTGCTTAGTTTTAATGCCGATTGTTAAAAGGTGGTTTCGTTGTTCTTTATGGCAGTGATTGCGCAAAAGATAATGATACACATTTACAAATTAAAATTAAAATATTCTCATGTGTAGGGCCGGTGGTTAGAACGCGCTGGGTCCATCTAAACATCATTAGCGGAGGATGACGCGGCAGAGCGAGCTGGTCCATCTAATTATGTTCTAAAATCAGTAGATGTGGCAGTTCTAATTGCAGCCCTTCGTTGTTGAAATTTTTGCAATCCTTCGTTCTTAAAATTTCTGCAAATCCCCCCTCAATTATTCCAGGTAAGAAGTAATACGCCCCACATGTCATTGAAGCCCTTCTCTATTATGCCAGAAGCCCCCCCCCCCCTCCCCCAGCTGTCAGACTCGTCGCCTTCTCCGCCGCCTCCTCTTTCTCTCCCCAACTTCCCCTCGACCCCTAACTCTCCCCCTCCCTTCGTCGCTTCTCCGCCCACACGAGCCACGCCGCGCCGCGGTGAATGCGATGGCCACGGCTTCGCCGGAGCCGCTTTCAGGCGGCGAGGAGGAGGGCGAGGATGCGGAGGTGAGGTTCGATGCCGAGCTCCGCGAGCTACCGAACCAGGTGCTGGAGGATAGGGCCCAACGTATGCAGACGTTCCTCAACAAAGGTTTACGCCTCCCTGACGGTGGAAAGAAGTTCCGCCGCTCGCTTCTTGCCATCCGCGGCGAACTCGCCCGCCGCGAATCTGCTGGCTCGGCCTCGGTCTCTCCCCAGCCACGGCCACCGCGCCCGCAGGGACGCCAAGGCGAGCCGGTGAGACATCTTCCAGTTTTCTATTAGTGTGGGGGCGGCGTGGATTAATGTTTGATCGTTGCCTCGCTTCTTCCGAATTTGGGACGGGTCTGTTTAGGGGTAGATTGGAGGAGGCCGGTAAAGCTTTTTTGAGGTTGTCAGAGCTTCTGTTCGATAAAATGCCTGCAAGCCGTATGCTGTTGTATTAGACTACCAGTGGTGGAATCCCATTTTACCATCTCAACCTGGCGTGTATGCGTCCGTGGTTATTGAAAATTGAAAGGTCATCTCTGTGTGCACAACGATAGCTAGTGATTTCTTATATCCGAAATCCAAATTAAAACCTCCTACCATCCATCTTCTCTTGCTTTTTACTACAGGCACCGTAGACCTGTTCTTCGATGACATAATAATAGCTCTCCGTCTTTTCTTCCAAATGGTTAAACTTCTCCTAGAGTCAATCAGCCATTCGCGGCTTATGTCTGATTAAGGAGAGTTATATAGAAAGTTAACAAGATCGCCTCATGCAATATGTAAAATGGGCTGAGCTGGGTCAGCATTCGTTGGTTTTTCGGTTATTCCAGTTTGTGGATTTTAATGCGTTTGAAAGTTGGGTTCTGTGGCATTGCCAACTCAATAAATTTTCCACGAGTAGAGAATTGCTACTCTCCTTCGACAATGGTGGTTGCCGGTTCACCAGTTACCACTGGAGTCGCTTGCTGGACATTTGCTCTTGCACGGTCCATTGGCCCTTGCAGCCTTGCCCCTTTCCAGTGTCGTCTAGTAGTGTGGATAGTGGTGGCAGATGGGGAGTAGTTATGGGTGGAAAACGGATATCCGGATTACTATTTCATATCTGAACTTTGATCTGGTTTTGACCTATCATCTGTTTAATTTGACATAATTCGAGAAGTAACACCATAGAAGTGCCATTTGGATTGTACCCTAACTGTTGCTCCAGTTGCTTCCACCGAACTGTATTTGAACTATCCAATATGTTTCCACTTCAAGGAGTAGGATTGCTCGGCAGGAATGAGTTGGCGATTGCGGGATGTCCGAGTCGGGATGACTGATCTGGTGCTACCAATTAATTTCGTTAGGTGTTTAGTGGGGGTTATAATTTTTTGTTCTTGACCATAGCCCTACATACGCACCTGATCACCGGCTTTAGTTGCGAATATGCAGTAAGCATCGTAGAGTGATCAATATGCCTAATCATTGAATGCTCCCTTGCAGGATGAAAACAGATGTGAAAGGATAATCCAGTCAAGGTGTGCAGAATCGTCTGGTATGTGATTGATAACCGTTTTGACAATTTATCATATTTGAAGTTTCCACACTCTTCTGCCTTATGGAAATTTATGGTTCTACCCGATCCATTTTATGGCATATTTAATTTCATACATCAATTATATTGTTGACCTAAAATCCCTGCTTGCATATCTTTCTAAAATGCTCGATTTAATATTCTTGCTTGCTCCAACGCCAGTGTTGAATGGCATATTGTCTCATCTGATTTTGGAATCCATGTTGATATCCTTTATGTGATAAAGTTTTATTCCTTAAATGTTTTTACCATGTTGGTATAACTGCTTTTGGGTTCATCTCTTTTGTCCTTGTAAGAGATGCACAAGTTGCATGCTATCATTTAACCATCTATTACAACCTAAACCATGTGTCATGTCGATCACAACACATGAATAATGCAGTGCAAGGTGTGTAGTTCAAATGCTTTAAATAAAATATGACATGGACGAATAGCATAGTGTATTACAGTTCCTTATATGGGAACACTCGTTTTTTTCTTGATATTTTTCTTTAATGTTTGATATAAGTTGTTCACTGCAGTGCCATGCAATATTGCATCTTGCTGATCGAAATTTATGAAAGCAAGAAATAGACTGGTTAAATAAAACTTACACAAAGCTTTAGGTTGCCATTGCCAAGGAGCTACCTTGGTCAAACTGTGTTGTGCTCACAGTTACATCGATTTTAACTTTCTCTAATACTCTGTGTTGGTACCATTAGGGATATTAGGGCAAGCCACTCATGTTATGTCACATTTGCTTCTCTTATAACATTTTAACCATTTTCCAACTTGAATTTCTGTTATACTTGTCATTAATTAATTTTGTATGCAAATTTAATTTTCTTATGACATGTAGGTTTGTCTAGGGATTCCAACGAGAATCATGGAGTAACCAAATGTGATTTCCTTTCCGCATTTAAGGTGGATGACGATGAGGTAATTATTGTGTTGCATGTTACTTAAAATCTGTGTATTTTGAGCAAATGTAATTTTTCTGTTTATTAGGCAGGCCTAGATTTATCTCGTCGGAAGATAACTAGTGCATGCCCTAGCAAGCCTAAACCTTCAGTAGAAACTGAAGGGAAGTTGTATGAGGTGGATGAGCAACCAACATATTTGCCTACCAAAGTATCATGTATGGACAACTCAATCGACCTGGAAAATTTATCTCCTGGCGATGCGTTCAAGGACAATGGCCACAATAGAATACATGAACATGCTTCCACACCTTCTCGAAAAAGGTTAGTATGTGGACTCTTCTGTTACACTATTAACCTGCACCTCCATTTGTTTTTATGGTGATGATGTTTTGTTAACTAACTTTAAATAGTCATGGCTTTCTGCACATGGTGCATAAATCTGTCAGAATTCTTATTGTGACCACATCTCACACGAGCATGACATATTTATGCTTTTTTTTTAAATATTGGTTATGTGTTATGTGGACTTTTTCTTCGATTGAATTATGTAATTTACCTCTGCTAGGAAAGGAGATGACCCTGGGGCCTTTTCGATGCGATTAAGATCAAGAAAGGTTTGTGCATGCTTTCTAGTTTCTACTACTCTTACATCATGGCCATGCTCTTTCTTATGTTGATTATTGTTGAAGTATTAGGATTGGCAGAGCCCCTAGCCTCAAGATTTCAATGTTTTTGGCAGTAGATATTAGATAAGGAGTTTTATTTTCAACATACTGGTTAATAATATGAAAAGGTCACTTGAACATTGAATTACTAGGAAGGTAATTGATTTGTAATGTTAGTTTCTTCTTTTTGCTCATGCTCCAAAGTTGGACCTTTAACTTGTGTTTCCTAGCGGATGCGTTAAATAGCAGTGCCTCCAGGTTCATATGAGATAGTATAGGATGTCACATTTTCTCTAAGTTTTTCTTTTGCATCTTGCAGTTTTTCTGTTTATGGGTGACATTCAGGTGAGTAAGTGCCCATGAATAAAATATTCATAGCACTCAGTTGTTACAAATGAGGGATTTCAAAGAGGCGGCAAACTCACATTTTCTCCATTAGCGAGGTGCACGCTTGAAATGTTTTGGTTGCGAACTCACTATAACTCTAGGGTGGCAAACGGATTGCATCATAATTTTATACCTGGGCATGGGAAACCTGGCCAGAAAAAAGCCTGCCGGGCCGGGCTTGGGCGGCAGATCTGGGGCCATGTGCAACTCGGGTCGGGCTCGGGCCTTGAAAATGCTGAAAATAGGGAAGGCCTGGCCCGTCGGCCCGGTGGTTTTCTGCAGGTTTGGGCCAGGCCCAGGCTTTGATTTGCGGCCCGGCAGCTGGGCCAGGCTTGGGCTTGGGTTTTGACCCGTGGACTTTTTGCCGGCCCGGCCTGAGCCCGGCCCAGCTATGATCGTAATTACTAGATTTGTGCTTTGTCTGATCTGGGCCACTGCTACGCTGTTTGCCATGCACCACTTAATGAAAGTAAGGTTCACTAGGGGAACATACATCTTCTGTTCTTGAATCCGCAATGGTGTCTACTGATATGCTACATGCCATATGTAGTGAAAATAATAAACACAATACGTTAAATGCATAATAATGCAAACACAGGATCAAGTAGGCACTCAGGTTCTTAAGACGAATCAGAAAGTAGAAAAAAAATGAGAGAAGATGTCCATGGCCAGTTGGGTTGGCCTATCCCAACTGGTAATGACTCCATCCCGAGTTCCTTCGCATGTTCCAAGACATAATTCGTTGCTGTGGTACAACTGCCACACCCAGTTCTCCTTCCATTCATTGTTCTCTTGATTCCCACTCATCACCTGTGCCCACCTCCACTCCAATGGCTGCCCCTTCCCTTCTCAACTGAGACTGTGGTAGCCTCCTAATGGTCTATGGTGTAGCTGATGAGATGGCCCAGCGATCAAGATGGCAAAGGTTACTTGGCACACGCCTCACTTCTCCTTCATTTGTTCTCTCCCTTCCCTGTTGGTTTGCTTTAACTGTTTATGTGTTTTTAGTTTGGCACCCCGACCGACCCATACCGAGGAACTGCACAACGTATATAGTGCGGTTGGGATGTGTCTCACTGTGGTTGCCAGAAATCCGGTAATTACGGATATAAATAAGATGCTCCTTGACTGATCTGAGTATCTGACGATATATCCTTATCAGAACTGGAAAAAACTGGAACCCATAGTGTTGTCTTGTTTTTCTAGAAGCAAAGATCGCATAAGTTAAAAAAGTGAAAAAAGAGAAGGAAATGAGGCGCTTTCTGCAGAAATTGAACCTGCACCCTCTACAGAGGAGGTTCATACCTTTGTTGATAGCCCAATACGGTAAATACCAACTGCGCTGCCCAAGTTTTGTGATTTACTAGTGAAGTACATGCTATACAGACAATCTGAGGTCATCTTTACCAAAATTAGCTTGGATATTAATTAAACATGACGAAACTTTGTTGCTCTCAAATGGGATGACCCGGTGGTTGGACCAGTGAACCAGTTGAAGCAATCGCTTGAAAGGTTCACTCATCGGTCCGTTTTTTCGACTATGCCTCTAGGTAGGTGACATGTAAGAATAATGTAGGTATGTACTGTGTGTACTGTACTACAGTGAAACAGTGGTGAGAGGTTGTCAGACCAGCGAAGCAGCGAAACAATCGCTTGACCGGTTCACTCACCGGTCTGTTTTTTCGACTATGCCTCTAGGTAGTTGACATGTAAGAATAATGCAAGGTATGTACTGCGTGCACTGTATTACATCTATTCTTATTAGAAGAAAGTTCAATTTTTTCGACGGACGAAGCTAACTAGTAGTGATAGAATTGCAGCACTGTTCTATGGGTAATTTGGAAAAAAATTCCTCCCACCATAGGTGAATTTGCCTGAAATTTGGCAGATGTTGTACTGCACTCATCTGGTACATCGATGAACTCTTTCAACGTTTCTGTAGGTAGTACAATGTACAATGCACTACATGTAATAGTTGGTAGCAACCAACATGGATCATGGCACAGGGTGAATCCTGAGGGCATCAGATGAAGATAACTGCCACAAGGCAGTGGCCACCAGACAGTGGCACAGGATGCTTTTAATAGAAAAATATAAATATTGATCTACAGGAAGAAAGCAAAGTCACATGATAGATCGCTTTCATGAAAGAAATAATCATAAAAATAAGGAAAGTATCATCTCAGATAACCTGGCAGCTGCCAGCTAAGCCTTCTTGCTTCCATCTGAAAGAAAACAGATGTTAGGCATGTGCTATCTTGTAATTACAACAATCTAATAATAGAAATGCTAAATTCTTTTACTTCTCTTTTCGGTGTTATTCTTGATTATTCTTGCAATGAGTCCTACCATAACTGACTAACCATTACTAAAGATCTGCTCATGTCAGCTTCTAGAAACAGTTAACTAGGCTAGTTATGGTTTGCTTGCAACCATAATGAGGTTACTCTTTCACAAGTTTGGCCTGATTTTTACATCATTTTAGGTTCAAGAAGTTGTTCTACTCGATGGAGATGCACATCATTCAGAATCTGCAGATAAGACAACCAATAAATGGTAATAAGTTGCCATCACTTGCCATTTGCCCATGTTTGTGCTCTGACAAGCATGCTTAAAATCTATTATAACTGCTGTGTACTGAGTACAATACAATTTATGTAATCA
Organism: Avena insularis; assembly: GCA_023614405.1. Taxonomy (NCBI): domain Eukaryota; kingdom Viridiplantae; phylum Streptophyta; class Magnoliopsida; order Poales; family Poaceae; genus Avena; species Avena insularis. The sequence goes on from CM042697.1 coordinate 63,215,501, forward strand.
GCCCGTGGCTCAGTATGTACGGAACAATAATCTTTGTGTTTTATATTGCCTCTTCTGCAAGTTTTTGACAACTATATTAACTAACTCTGGTACATGTTAGGGATGCAATGAAGATATACTATCCTTCAAGGTTGGCATTTGAATTTTTAAAACTCCATCCAGCTTAATGTTATTTCATTCATTGTTGATGATTATTTCCTTTTTCTGTTGCCGACAGTGAACACCCTCAGTCTGTGGAGCTTTCTCATGATGACATAAAATGCCTAGAGCCTGAGTCTTTGCTGTCCTCACCTATAATGAACTTCTATATTATGTAAGTACTGCTCTTAGTTTCTAAATTCCTCATTTGTCGCCTTTTTTTCATAACAGTCAAAGATGTAAATATATCATCTTGTAGGTACCTGCAACAGCCAATCTCATCAATTAGTACACCAAGAGGCAAGTATCATATTTTCAACACATACTTCTTCAGCAAACTTGAAGCCCTGATGTCAAAGGTAACTTTCTGCATTGAATTACTCCCTCCGATCCAAATTAGTTGACTCACATTTGTCTAGATTCGGATGTATCTAGTACAAAAGCATGTCTAGATACATCCGAATCTAGACAAATCTGAGTCATGTAATTTGGATCGGAGGGAGTATTAAATTGTGTTGTCTTGCTTGTTAAGATTCAATATTCTGCATTGTGATTGCTACACTTGCTATGATATACAGTACTACATAATTTAGTATTCTAGTACGATGAGTGCGCTTGATGCTTTTCATGGACAAGTGCGATACAGTTGCGGAATAAGAAAAAAGTCCTACAGAAACAGCAGGTGTGCTACACATGCCATTTGGAAGGAAAAATACTATGTACAAATATTTACAGAAGGAGTTGCCATGAAACAACAAGCCAAGAGGCCAGAAGATCAGCCGCGGGCTGCTTGAACAAAAGAGACTGCTAGGGAGGTGGTGTGCAAGCTACCTCAAAGACCTAATGCAACCTGACCCTGTCAGAAGAATGCGCAGGGTACTCTGAATCTCCTGGGCAAGAAAGATGACTGCTCGCACATGGTGATCATATGATTTCTTTTTCCCAAACATACCACATACTGTAAATCAACACCCAGCTGATATGGAGTTGTCCCATGCGATGGAGTTCTTTCTCCCAGTCACCAATGGAAAGCTGGTTTGGGTGGATGGCATGACCCCACCCCCTAGAAAAACTCAAGATCACCACTTGGAACCTTGGACAATGAGAAGCGGAAGAAACCACCCATGAACTGAGTCTCATATGCAAGCTTAGCCATGTAAACCTATTTGCAGTGCAATGGGAGGAGTCTAGGACAACATTTTGTTACTCTGGTGATACCATGAACACATTGAGCTATGATGAGGGGCTTATGTCACAAACCTCCCTAATTCAGTTATTATTTCCAACTCTATGCATGCCCTCTATAGTTCTATATTGCGAGATGCCATGGAGTAAAGTCAGTCAGTTTGACAATTGCCATGCCACAAGAGCGATCTGTCCCCGATACCATAGATCCTGGTGCACACTCCCAGTAGGGCCATGTCTGACTCAATCACATGGGAGTTGAAATCCAGCCCAAGGTTTGCAATTATCGTGACAAGCACGGAAGCCATAGGCAGGAGGAGGCGGCGCATCAGGAGAAGATGACTCATCAAAAGACGACACATCAGGAGAAGATGGCTCATCAGAAGACAACACATCAGGAGCAGGAGAAGACGGCACATTAGGAAAAGGTGTAGTATCTAGAACAACATGTATGTATGGACGATGAGTGTAGTGATCCTCATCCAACCGACCAGATCTCAACAACAATAGCCCTTGTGCTCGGGGCTAGGCGAATGTAGCAAGAGTAGTAAGGAGAAAAATCATAGAGATAATAAGATGTAGAAGGGCAAAAGTCTGAATATTGAGAAGAGCAAAAGAAGTTCTCCCTCCGATCCAAATTAATTGACAGATTTGTCTAGATTCGGATGTATCTAGACATGTTTTAGTACTAGATACATCCGAATCTAGACAAACTTGAGTCAATTAATTTGGATCGGAGGGAGTATGAATATTCAGAAGATAGGTGGAAGTGGACACAGCCTTAGCCCAAAAGGGAGGTCTCATCAATGCATGAGCCATCTCAAGAAGGGGACAATGTTTATGTTCAACACCACCATTCTAAGCATGATCACCAGGACAAGAGATGAGCAAGTGTATCTTGCTCAACAAGAAATTCGCGTGGCGAACCAAAGATATAATCGGCGCGAAAGCCACAATTAGGAGTGGAGAACCGGGTAGGAATCAGGGTGGAAATTTGTTCGTAGATCGATAGGACCTCATTATGAGAAATTTGTTCCCACAAAATATATCTAAGTGTCGTGAGAAAAATCGTGTATAAAAAACAATGGGAGCCAGGCCCCCAAACATTAGAACAAATAAGATTTAAAGGGAAACTGAGACAAACTCACTATGAGAATAAGGTAACTGATTCTACTTACCAAGCCTACAACCTTGACAATCCATAGGACATTTTTAGACACATAACCTAGAAGACCATGACAAATCAAAGAAAAGAGGTACGAGCCACATAGATGAACAATACGATGATGCCATTGCTGAAAGAAGCCGGTAGATGAGGCGAGATAGGCGGAGAAACTGGCAGCGGTGGCAACATAGGGAAGGTGAAGCCAGTCAAGCTCCCAGAGGCCCATGTTGTTGTGGCCTAGCACGAAACAAAGCTCCCGGGTTGCGATGCTAAATGGAACTGAATCAAAGTCTAGAATGACCCTATAATTAGACTCAACCATCTGACCATGCTCTTTGGAGGGCAAGTAAAGAGGTCAAGGTAGAAGCACCTAGCAATGAGAACTGGAAACACCGAGCAGGTGTAGAAGTTACAATCTTCTGCCCGGTGAAGGACAACTGAATTGGTCGATGTAGCAAGGTGTTCCGAGAAGAGTTACATGCAAGATACCTCTTTGTAAAGCAAGTAGACTCAAATGTGACCGTCCATGTTGCAGTAGGAACAATGTGGACAACCACGAGCTAGTAGACCAACAACTACAACCACCTATGGAAGTCTATGGAAGAGAAAAGGAGCGACAACCACTAGCATAAGCTGCTAGAGGAGTCGATGTAGAGCGGCCACCATCTCTTGTGGAAGCCGCCGAAGGAGGCAACACTACTAGAAGGTGCATATGGTAGATGAAGTTGCTGGTAGGACCACAGTAAAAATCACTAGGCAACGAGAGGGAGACGGTGGCTCGACGACACCATTGTAGCCCTTCCTTTTCCTTTTTTGGCTACTCACGTGGAGGTCGTACACGCACTTGGAAAGGGTGGCTCGATGACACCATTGTAGCCCTTCTTTTTCCTTTTTTTGGCTGCTCACGTGGAGGTCGTACATGCACTTGGAAAGGGGATAGCTGGCCAAGGCCGAGCAGGCATCAAGCCAAAATCAATCGCGTGGTAGGCTAGCTAACACGCCAATCAATCAACAATGGGGAGGCTAGCTAGCGGGCCAATCAATCAACAATGGGGAGGCTAGCTAGAAAGCCAATCAATCAACAATGGGGAGGCTAGCTAGCAGCGTCGGAATCAGGTGCAGGCGAGTAGCATCACAGGAGGTGAAACCAAGGTATCATCGATTGCAGTTGCAACAGTAGTAGTAGGGAGTGGCATGGTATCGCAAACATTGAGTGCGGGTGGCCGGCGGGGCTTCGGTAGAGTGGCCACTAGCAAGTACATGCCCTAGGCATGCATGGAAACATCATCGTGCAGACTCAAGCAAGGAGACGACTGGTGGCACGGCCAGGCGGGAGCACCAAGGCTGCTTGGTGGCTTGTGGCAGCGTGTTGGGGAACACAACATGTACTGCGCAACAACCAAGATCATGCTGAGGGATTAGGTCATGAGTTTACTACTAGACGCATAGGTGTGGAACTTGATGAAGCACGAGATAATGTAGTCCAACTTGTCCAATCCCACGATCAACTCCTTGCGGACAACGAACACTTCGTCCGAGCGTTGCACGAACAACGCCTTTACGGTATCCACATGTTTAGGAAGGAACGCCGAGTGGCGGATTGGTAGATTGTCCCCTTAAGTGTGTGCCTTGTAGGTTCACGACCACTCGGACACGACTTAACTTACCACATAACATTTCTTCCTTAAGTCGATAGTTGGTAGCGGCTCCTAGCAGAATGTGCCAACTCCTGAGTGACGTAAAGTCATTGCGATGAACCTTGACAATGTGTAGTATGTCTATTCCCTTTGTCTCGAGGTAAACCTTGTCAAGCTCAAGGCAAATGCTTTTCATTCTTGTTGGTAGCTCAATCTCTCTTCCTGAACCCGCTCACCATCAGGCGACCCACCAGTGCGCAACTTCAGCCTATCGTCACCAAGGCGGCGAACATGTTGCCCACTTGGAAGTCCAAGCTTCTAAACAAGCCGGCAGATTGGCGCTTGTCAAATCAGTATTGGCAGCCATATCAATCAACCAATTGTTGGCTCTCGGCCCCACCAAGAAGATCATCAAGCTCCTTGAGAAGATTGAGCGTGGGTTTCTCTGGGAGAGCCGGGCGGCAGCTTGCGGCGGCAGTTGTCAGGTTAATTGGGACACCGTCAGCTGCCCCCTCTCCCTTGGGGGCCTTGGCATTCAGAGCATTGAACGTGCAGGCCTGGCCCTGCGCATGCGTTGGCTATGGTACAGCAAAACAGATGATGGAAGAGCTTGGAGTGGACTTTATCTACAATTCTCTACCCAAGAGAAAAACCTCTTCGACGCTTCCACTTACCTGCTAGACGGTGATGGGTGCACCGGGAAATTCTGGGAAGACAAGTGGCTCGATGGTCAATCCATCTGTGATCTCGCCCCTCAACTCTACAGCTGCATCCCCAAGAGGAGGAGGCGTAGCAGAACCATTGCTGCTGGGATACAGGAACACGCCTGGGCTCGCGACATACAAGGCGTCGTGGGCATTCAGGAAACATGGCAGTACCTAATGCTGTGACGACGTATCAAGCAGTTCAACCTCAATGATCAGCCAGGCCAGTTGATCTGGAGGTGGAACCTGAGCGGTGTCTGCACGGCAAAGTCATGCTACCTATCCATGTTCCAAGGGGCGACAACATGCAATGCTTGGAAGGTGATCTGGAAAACATGGGCGCTGCAGTGCCTCAAGTTTTTCCTTTGGCTTGCCAACAAAAATCGATGCTGGACAGCCGACAGATTGCAGCGACGGGGACTGCAGCACCATCCTTGATGTGTTTTGTGTGACCAGGAGCCAGAAACGATGCACCATCTGCTGCTAACTTGCCCCTTCCCGAGGCAGGTATTTCACGAAGTACTCTCCTGGCTTCGGTTAACATGCTTGCCACCTGATGGAGAAGCTTCCCTCAATGACTGGTGGCTCGCCGCGCGACAGACCACACCCAAACCCATGCGCAAAGGCCTCGCCTCCGCGACGCTCCTCACTGCTTGGATGATTTGGAAACAACGTAACTCTGGTGTCTTCGACGGCGCAGTCCCATCTGTTCCAAAGCTGATCGATAGGATCAAGGCCGAGGCAGCCCTTTGGGCTCGAGCCGGCGTGGCAGGTCTTCACGCAATCCTCCCCAGAACCTGGGACGTGCACTGAGTTGTTGTAATTTTCTTCTAGATTCTCACCTCTTCGGAGGCTTGTACTGAACTCTTCTTTGCAATGAAATGAAACGCAAAATCTTTGCGTTTTCCTGGAAAAAAAAACTGAGCTAACTCTTAACTCAAGTCGCATGGCCATGCTTTCCAAATCTGATCACTCGAGAGGCCTAGAGAATATATCTCTTGAGTCGGAAGGGAAAATCCCATCTTGGTCAACCATGCCACATAGCTTGCTTGCCGATGAACCTGAAATCTACTTAGTAACTACCCAGTTATAGAGTAGCATTTGATAGACCCTAAGTAAGTCAATCCACCACTCGTCATGCGAGGACCTCAGGTCTAAGGATATGACATATATATTGTACATTTGTACTTGAGACTAACAATGACAGCAGCTCGTTGCGTCTTAAAGTGGCATGTATCTGCATGGAGGAGTGTGAACATGAAGTACAAAGAAGTCAAAAATACAATTGCTATTAGGTTTTACTTGAATCTTTGTGCATTGGGTAAATACAACGGAGTATGTGCGTTTGGTACATACTTTTTTTCATAGTAAAGTGATGTCTGCGTCTCAGCTGTATCAACATATGGTCATGTCTTTTATTCAACTCATTTTGGTCTCCTATTCTGAAGGCAGACAAGGCTTCTTATTTCTTAAAGCTGAGAAGATGGTGGAAAGGCATAGACATATTTCAGAAGGCATATATATTATTTCCTGTGCATGCGGAGTAAGCGACATTATTATCTCTTTTGCTTATATACATTACTTAAGATAGATATTTGTATTTACTTGTAGAGTTTTACATGTCTAGAACTTCACCCTGTTCATATATTTTGTAGAATTCAGTTAAGTTTGAATATGGAATTTTATACGTTTATAGGGCATTGCAGCATTTGTACTCCCTCCGTCCGGAAATAACTGACTTAACTTTGTCTAGATTCACATGTATCTACACTAAAACGTGTCTAGATACATACGAATCTAGACAAACCCAAGTCACTTATTTTTGGACGGAGGGAGTATATTGTATCTTTTTTTTTGAGATTCTTATAGAACCTGTATGCATGGTTTCCAGTTTTCAAGTGTTCCAGAATCAACTGGTTTAATTATTTCAAGAAGAGGAATTTGGCTCGGTATCACTGCAATGATATGTATTTGAAAATACTCAGTATCAATTTCTCCGCCACGAATTAGATGTCACAGATAGATACATGCAAATCTAGACAAATCTGTGACATCTAATTTGGGACGGAGGGAGTACTATTTGGATAAAAAGGGGGGAACTTCAACTATGTTCTCTTCCAGACTACAGTACCTGTTTCAAGCATTTTCCTTAAAATCATTTATTTCATATGCCTAGGTGGCAGCATGGAATAAAGAGCTCAGTATACAACAAAGAATAGGCTGTCCTGTAACTAGTGCCGAAAGCCTGCATCGTCTTTCCATTACTACAACCCCCTTGCCAGTGTGAAGTGTGAACCCTGCTCATAATGAAGTAGATGCCTTCTGCTTGTTTTGTTGTTTCAGTTGGTGCTTACAGATGGATGTTTATATGCTTATGTTGTCTGATTGGATTCAAGAATTTATAGGGACATGACCTGATCATTGATGCATTCATTACCTATCTATGCTAGAGTTATCTGTTGCTTGCAATACTTTGTCAAAGGCTTAGCATTTGTTTTTTTTGTTCCAAATGGTCAGTACCCACTGGAGCCTTGTAATTATATGTATACCATCAAAGGAAGATCAATCAGGCCCACTTATACTTCATCTGGATTCACTGAAGTTTCATAGAAGCAGACATATTTTCAGTGTCGTTGAGAGGTATGCAGTCTCGGAAGTCGAAAAAATGGATCACTGATTTGTTTTGGTATAGGATGTTTTTTTTCTGCAACATAATTACACAAATGTGATACAGGCTAATACTTTGTTTGTTATTTTTTCATTATCAAAGTCTCATTTATATCCTACATTTTTAGAAATAAGCTTATCTTATAGGATGCCGGAACTTATTTTGCGCATAGATGTCAAAATCTCCATGATATTGTCAGTTGTTGCTGTATTTTTTTTCTTTCTATTTTTAAGGCCTCGTATGATCGTTTGCAGATTCTTAAAAGAAGAATGGAGTTACCTGAATGAAAATAGTTTAGCAGAATGCCCTATTCAAGAAATGGTGTGGAAGAACCTTCCTCGTAAAATTGAGAAGAAACCTATTGCGGTAACTCAAGCTCATCTTTCATTGAAATGTGTTCTTGTGAGGTTAGATTTAGGTGTATGTCCATTTCAGATCTGAATAACAAACTGTTAATAGACAACTGTGCTTGGGAAAATAGCATCAGACCCACATGTGATGTTCATTTACATATTATTGAAGTCTGTGCAATCATACGCTTCCTATATCATTGAGAAAATTGCATGTTAGCGATGGAAGGATGCTTTGGAATACGTGCATGCTAAGACATCCCACTTGGAGTTCTCTTTACAGTTCATACTAGTGATAATTTTCTGTCAGGCAGCAAGTGTAAAGTAGCGTCAAATTACTAAGTCCAGGCTGTAAATTGCCAAATTTAGAAGTACATGTATTAGTTGCAACAACTTGCAAGTTCAGGTTATTGTCAAAATGAAATTATAGGTGGGTATTCACATTATTTATATGTGGATCTCCATCATTCTTTGTATATGTTGCTGATAGCATCTGAAATCTAAACGGCGTATTTGTTCCTCCATGTTGTGATCTTGTAACTCGTACACTCCTACCTTTTCCAGGTCCCACAGCAGGAAAATGAATATGACTGTGGCCTCTTTGTTCTATACTATATACAGCGATTTATTGAGGCGGCACCTGAGAGGCTTCGCAAGAAAGACCTTTCCATGGTGAGCGACTATCTGTTCATGTCTTTACCGTTTTGTGTTTTGTGTGTTTGACTGCGTGCAGCAGACAGATGCTTTTGGCTCATCTTCTCTCTACTTTTTTCTGTTAGTTTGGCAAAAGATGGTTCCAACCTGAAGAGGCTTCTGCATTACGGACAAAAATTCAGAGTGTGCTTCTGCAGTTGTTTGATGAAGCTAAACCCAATAATAATACACAAGAGCAGCAGACAACGTGCAAGTCACTCGTGGAAGCAAAATCTGAGAATAACTTAATGGAGCCTGCAATGCCAGAACACCCTGTAGAAGGCAGTTCGGCCAAGTTGGCATCACCGAACCATTTGGAAGGCACTTTGGACAAGTTAGCATCACCGAACCATTTGGAAGGCACTTCGGCCAAGTTAGCATCACCGAACCATTTGGAAGGCACTTCAATCCAACCAACAAGTTTTGAGCACCCTTTGGAATGCAGTTGATGTTACCTCCTTGGAAGCAACTACTAACGTTGATGTAGAACCGGCTTGGCATTGTATTATAGAGGGGAAGGTGTACATCTGTGAGCATTGTAGTCTGCATTTGTAGTTAGGGGGGCTTGAGGTGGTGTTGCATAACTGAACATTGTAGTTAGCGTATATGCGGGAGCTACCGTGTATATAACAGTAGAAAACTGGTGGTGTATGAGCTACTCGAGGTTGATTTCATTTGATCTTTAGGCTTTTAGGCTCGGCCTAGAAGAGGGTAATCTAATTTTAAAGGTCTGCTCAGACGATGTTTTATAACCTGAGTTAGTGAGTTGGCGGGGTTTACAATATGCTTGTAACTCACATTCTTTGGGATGGTGCTTCAAAGTATGCCACCTGAATGCTGTCTTAGAATGCTGAACACATGCTCCCCTGATTGGGGCTATAATTTGTGCTTGTGTTCTGCATGGGCGTTATAATCAATCTTTTGTGGAGGCGTCACCATGCCGTGAGTCAACCCATTGGTGTTTAAATCAGTCTTATGTGCTATGCTCATCAATTGATGCCTTTCCCAAAGTTTAGCAGAGATTTATTGAAATGTATCTAAGCATTTGTGTTGATTGTGTGCGTGGCGATTTCTTGAGGATCCTCCCCCCACCTAGGGCGATTGGGGCGATACTCGTAGCAGCTGGAGCTTGCACCCCCTCCTCCCTGTTGTCGCTAGGCAAAACTTTGCGAGCTGGTTTAAGATGGTGGCTGGGTCTTGGCCAGTGTGGGTGGCAGAGGCGGGCCATGGTGCTGCTGGGTAGGCCGATGATAGGGATGTGGCCATGGGCATGCGGGCCTAGGTCTAGGTAGCCCGACGAGTGTAGTTAGGGCCCTTGGGAAGCGTGTAAGGTGGGTTGGGCCCTCTCCTCCGTAGCCGGTGGCTGGGTAGGCCGATGGTAGGGATGTGGCCGTGGGCATGTGGGCCTAGGTCTAGGTAGCCCGACGGGTTTAGTTAGGGCCCTTGGGAAGCGTGCAAGGTGGCTTGGGCCCTCCCCTCCGTAGCCGATGTCTGGCCTTTATTGGGCCATATGGGCTCAAATATAGCATGACTATCCTGTAGTTGCTAGACCCTCTCCTCCGTAGCCGGCGTCTGGCCTGTATTTGGGCCAGATGGGCTCAATATATAGCATGACTACCCCTGTCTGTTTCATGGGGTCGGTGTCCCATTGGTGCGAGTTCTTGTACGCGAGGGTGGCATCCCTAGAAGTTGGACTATGTAGCTGGCTCTCCGGTAAGAGCACTGCAATAGTAATGCTTCTCTCCTTGGCTGTGTGGAGCGTGAGGAGCGAGCGACGGGGGATCCTGGTGTTGGTGGTGCTTCGGTAGTGGTGGCTCTTATATCGTGGCCTGTAGGTTTAATTTGTTTGAAGCGGACAGACCATGGTACATTGGTGTGGCGTCAGGGTGATTTCAGGCAAAAGCCAAGCAATCTGACGCCAGCAATAGCAATGTTGTGAATGTCATGGCCCTCTTAAGGGTGTCGTTGTGGTCACCCACTTGCAAGAGCTCTAGGTGAAAACCCTTGCCCGTTTCGGTCTCAGTGATGCGCCTAGCGTCCTCACCATATTGGTGTGTCGTCGTGGAGCTCAGGTTACCTTACGTTGTGTCTTGTCATCATTGGTGGGAAAGTTTAGATCCTCCCTCGAAGTCCCTTCGGCTCACAAGTCGGTCGTTTTTAGCGGTGTTCTATCTTTTACACATGATTTTTTGTCAATGTAGACGGTCTTTGTTGTCCATTGGCAGGATCGACTAAAAGGGCAAATAGCCCTTATCTAATATTTTAGTTAACTATGACATCGAAGATAGAGAGCGGACTAATGTTTCTACTAGCTTACCTACAGGTGATAGTCCGCAGTTGATGATGAAAGGCGATGTGTGACCCCCATTCGTTTCTATATGAAGAGCCGGTGGTTTTATTTCTTATTCTCTCTTACTTACTTTTGAGTCAAATAGGAAACACCGCACTAGGGGTGATCTCGATGCGCTCTTTGGGGTTGTTCTACACCAAATATACATCACATAATCCACAGCCACACACCCATTTGAGGAGAGAAAGAAAAACCACCATGAAAAATGAGCCTAAGAGGGTTACTGCGAAACCGGCAAGAGTGTCGGCGCCACCGATACTGACGTCGAAATTTACGATCGCCGCCGGAAATTCTCGGTGAGCGTCGAGATAGCTCACTACATCTGTTTTCGGTGGATCGCCGAGATTTTCGGTCGCCGCCGGAACTTTTGGCGCGGGGTCCGGTCCGCCGGGGCTGTCGTCGGAACTTCCGGCGTACGAACCGGTCCGACCGGACTTATTGTCAGTTCTGTCGCAGGAACCCCCAAACGTCTCCTTTTCTCCCCATACTATATATACCCCTTTCTTATCCACTTAGAGGTTAGGCATTTCAGCTAACATTCATTTCTTGAAGCTCTCTCTCTCTCTCTCCATTGTTAAAACACAAAAGCTTGAGGATCTCCCATTCTACCCAACCAAATCCAAATCCCTTTGGTAGAAAAGAAGAGGAGGTCCCGATCTATGTTTCCACCAAGCCAAAGTTCATTCCCCCTTGAGTTCATCGAGTTAGATTGTTACTCTTGGATTTGTGGGAAACCCTAGGCGGATAGCCCGAAGGCATTCGGCTTGTGATTTTCTTAGTGGAAAGTTTGTGAGGGTTTGGATACTACCTTAAAGTCTACCACGAGTAAGTGAGCTATTCCTTCGTGGGATAGGCTCGGAGAAGAAGGTTAGTCTTCGTGGCATTGAGGAATCCTTCGTGGAACCTCACACCTCTCCAACGTGACGTAGCCCCCTTCCTAAAGGTGGTGAACACGGGAATACATCTTCGTCTGCGTGTTCTTTGGTTATTCCTTAATTAATCTCTTACTTGTGTTGTTTACCTTGTGATAGCCTTCGAGCTTGAAGTATCTTGTAACATCATCTAGCTTGCCTCACCTAGTTTGCATTTAGGCTCACTTATATTACGCAAAGCCTAAAACTTGAAAAAGATTACAAATAATTTTGTAGAAACCTATTCACCCCCCTCTAGGTTAACCATCTTACACTTTCAATTGGTATCAGAGCCAAGGGCTCTTTTAAGGGCTTTACCACCTAAGAGAAAAGATGGTTTTTTTCGATGATTAGGAGGAAAAGACTTATTTGGTCAAGGAGCTTCATGAAATCTTAGCCAAGAGTTCCCTTGAAAAAGCCAAGGCTGATTCCGATCTCCTTGTTCGAATGAGTGACCTAGAAGGACAACTTAATGCCATTGGCGATGGGGCTTTTCTTGGTAACCCATTGGTAGTACCTCAAGGGAGACCAATGGACATCGGGAAGTAGAAGGATGCCGAGTCCTCTCATGAGAGCGGCTCGTCAAAAACCTTCGCGCCCCCTAATCAATTTCCTTATGTTTATCCTAAGCAAAAGAACATCATGCCTCACATTAATGGTCCGGGTCCCGCACCTCATTATGATGGAACCCATTTATCTCATTGGAAAGCTTCTAAGGAATATCATCTTCGCAGCTGCAGCGTTGAGCTTTGGGAGATTGTGTGCACCGGCTTCCACCCACAAGATCCCAATAACCTCACTCGGAGAGAGTACTACAACCGTCAACTAAATGCAACGGCTTGTGACAAGATAAGGAGTGCCATCCACCGCACTCTCCATGATCAAGTCAGCGATATCCCCACCGCAAAGGATCTTTGGGATAGGATTGTCATTCTCCAAGAGGGAATGTCTCTTATCCAAAAGTCCAAGTATGAAGCTGCCAAGTCAGAGATGAACATGTTCATGAACCATGATGGTGAGTCCATCGCAGAAGCATACAAGAGACTTGTTGCCCTTCGCGTGAAGATTGGTGGTCTAGGTTGTGAGAAGTATGATGATGGGTTCAATTTGAATGATGAGCTCATCAAGTCCAAGTTGTCTCTATGACCGCGCGGTCACCGATAAGAAGCTTGCCTTGAACTTGCAACTCCTTGATAGAGCTAACCAGTTCTCTCCCAATGATCTAGTCTCTTATCTTGTTGCCACGGACAACTTGGCGGATGAAGGACAAAAGATCAAGGAGATCAATCATGCTATTGGGTCTTCTCACTCTCTAGCACTAAAAGCCAAGCATGTGGAAGAAGATGTTGAAAGTGAAGAAGAAAGTGATGTTGATGGAATTGATGATATGCTCTCTCAGCTTGCTCTCTTCACCAAGAACATGAAGTTACGAAGGAGGAGAAGTTCAATGGGATCAAGTGAGAAGAAAAGGATGTGCTACAATTGTGATGAGTCGAGCCACTTTGCCAATGTCCATATGAGAAGAGGCTTGACAAACCCAAGTATGAATAGGGTGCCAAGCCAAGATTGAAGCCCAATCCCATCAACGAGAGATACAAGAACAATAGGCGTGATGGAAAAGGCTTCCTAGGTCAAGAATACATAGCCGACAAGGAGGAAGAGGATAAAGAGAAGGTTTTTGGAGTGGCCGGTTTGGCCTTTGCCGAACCCGGGTCCCTCTTCACCTACGACTACACCAATGACTACACCGACGACTCTCCTACTCCCAAGGTCACCGCCACTTGTCTCATGGCAAGGGGCTTCAAGGACAAGTCCGATGTGGAGTGTGAAGATGCGGAGAAGATGGTGGATGTGACCAGATTGGCCTATGTCGAACCCGGGTCACTTCTCACCTATGACTACGCCAAGGACTACATCGAGAGTTCTCCTATTCCCAAGATCACCGGCTCTTGTCTTATGGCAAGGAGCTCCAAGGTAATATCCTCTCCTCCATCTCTATCTAGCGTCTTGGATGATCTCGAGAGTAACCATGATAGTGATAATGATGAATTTGGTGAAGAATATATACAAGAAATGTATGCTATCATGAAATATCTTCCTTGCATTTCTCGTGCTAGAGTCAAGCAATTAATGGAATTTGTCACCTCACGCGACGAGACCATTGATATTTTGGAATTTCATATTGATGATGAGAAATGAAGATTCAATCTTCTTGAGCAAGAGCTATGCGAGGAAAAGAACACCACTTAATTCCTTAAACTACAAATTGAGATCTTTGAACTTGATAAGGCAAAAGACATGGACACTATTGATAGGGCTAATTCCTTGTTCCAAGAGCTTGATGCTTCAAATAAAGAGCTTGAGGTTGCTCATGCCTCTCTTACCAAGGATCTTGAGCACCTTGAAAAGGCTAATTTTCTAGTCAAGTGTGAGCTCATAAAACTTGGGGAGAACCATGATCAACTTCGAGTGACCTATGAGAAGACTCTTGGTACATTGAAGGATCCAATTATTGTTGAGAATGATTCTCGTTCCTCTAAATCTACCTTTGATCAAACTCTCCTCATTGAGGAAAATAAGAAGTTGAAAGAGCAACTTGAGAAAGAGCGTCGTGCACCTACTTCCACGAGAAATATTCTAGATGAGATTCTATCCCGTCAAAAGACGAGGGTTTCCAAGGAAGGTGTTGGTTTTGATCCAAAGAACAACAAGAATAATGCCATTCCACCAAAGAAGATAACCTTTGTAAAAGAAGGTGACAAGGTGGTTGACCAAGTCAAGAAGAATGTTGTGAATGGGGGAGCCATGAGGGGCAATCCCAATCACAAATATGCGAGAAAATCTAATCCATCCTATGTGATATGTAAGAGCACTCAAGGAGATGTATATGCCAAATATGTTGGCCCTTGCAATGGTTATGCTTATAGGTGGTACTCAATTTGGGTACCAAAGGATCTTGTTGCTAATGCTAGGGGACACATTACTCAATGGGTTCCTAAATCAGAGAATTGATTTTGTAGGGGTATGACTCCGATGGATCAAAATGGGTGTTTGATAGTGGATGCACCAATCATATGTCTGGAGGTAGAAGTGGACTTGACCAAATCATTCACGATGTCAACTCAATGTCAAGCATCACTTTTGGTGATAACTCAAAAGGAAAGGTACTTGGTTATGGCAAGTTGGTGGTCTCCAAGGCTTTGTCCCTAGAGACCGTCTTGCTTGCTGAAAACCTTGGATATAACTTACTTTCTATTAAACATCTTGTGGATGCCGATTATGATTCCTATTTCTCAAAAACTTTTGTGAAAGTCTTTAGGAGTGATGATCTCAGTTTGGTCCTCGTTGGACATGTGGAAGACGACCTTTATGTGGTCGACCTCTCGAAAGAGATCCAATCCCTTCCCACATGTATAATGGCCAAAGATGACAAGGGATGGCTTTGGCATCATCGCCTAGGCCATGTCAACATGAGAAATCTCAATCTACTCCTAAAGGGTCAGCATATTGTTGGACTAACCGGTGTCTCCTTTGAGAAAGATCGTGTGTGTAGTGCTTGCATTTCAGGAAAGCAAATTGGGAAGCATCATACTTCTGTAACCAAGGTCGCCACGTCAAGACCCTTGGAGCTTCTCCATTTGGATCTATTCGAGCCTTCAACTTATGACTCTCTTGGTGGAAGAAGATATGGTCTTGTCATTGTTGATGATTACTCAAGGTATACTTGGGTCTTTCTCCTCAAGTCAAAAGATGAGACCTACAAGGAATTCATGATCTTCGCCAAGCAAGCTCAACGCACTCATGAAGTGGAGATCAGGACCATTAGAACCGACAACGACACCGAGTTCAAGAACTACACCATGCAAGAGTTCGTTGAAGATGAGGGGATCAAGCATGAATTCTTGGCTCCCTATACCCCTCAACAAATGGCATTGTTGAAAGGAAGAACCGGACAATTATTGAGATGGCAAGAACAATGTTGAGTGAATTCAAGTCACCCCACAACTTTTGGGGAGAAGCCATTGCCACCGCGGTTCACTACACGAACCGGATCTTCCTCCGAGCTCCCTTTGACATGACTTCGTATGATATTCTCATAAGTAAGAAGCCCAATGTCAACTACTTCCGTGTCTTTGGGTACAATTGCCTCGTTAAGAACAAGAAATAAAAGCTCGGTAAATTCAAATCTAGAACTATGAAGGGTATCTTTGTTGGTTATGCGGAAAACTCTCATGCCTATAGATACTACAACAAAACCAATGGTTGTGTTGAAGTATCTTGTCACGTGGAGTTTTTGGAGAATAATGGCCCCCCATGAGGGACAAGTTGTTTCATGTGATGTAGGTGATGGATATTCCTCTCAAGTCATCAAGTTGATGGGTATTGGGCATATTTTTCCCACCGAGTCTCACATTCATGTTCAATAAGATGATGGGGGAGAATCAAGCTCAACTCAAGAAGAGCCAAGCTCTACCCAAGTTGAGTCATCAAATTCACCACAAGATCACCATCTCACTCAAGATTCCATGCGAACCGAAGAACAAGAACCAAGCCCTCAACCTGTTGAGCAAGACCAAGTAGAAGATCAAACGCCTCTATCCCAAGGTCAAGCTCAAGATGGTTTCAAAGATCAAGGTCCCTCAAAAGATGAATTTGTTGATCATGAAGGCACAATTTGGAATATCAAAGCATCCTCCATTGCAAGTGGACTCCAAATCAATAATATCCTTGGAAGCATATCAAGAGGGATCGAAACTCGTGCCAAGAATAAGAACCTCAAAACCTTTTGTGGGCATCATGCATTTGTGTACAACTTTGAGCCTCTCAAGGTTCATGAGGCTTTGGAGGATTCGGATTGGGTCATTTCCATGTAAGAAGAACTCGAGTGCTTCACCCGCAATGAATTTTGGTCTCTAGTGTAGAGGCCTAAAGATCATCGCATCAATGTCATTGGGACCAAATGGGTGTTCAAGGACAAGCAAGATGAAAACGGAACCGTCACAAGAAACAAAGCGAGGTTAGAGGCGCAAGGTTATGCCCAAATAGAAGGTATTGACTATGAGGACACCTTTGCGCATGTTGTTCGTCTTGAAGCTATTCGTCTCTTGCTTGCTTATGCATATTTTCATAACTTCAAGCTTTATCAAATGGATGTGAAAAGTGCATTTCTTAATGGTCCCTTGAAAGAGGTTGCATATGTGGCTCAACCCCCAGGTTTCAAAAACACACGCTATCCCAACTATGTATATATACTCCATAAGGCTCTCTAAAGCAAGCTCCTCGTGCTTGGTATGAGCACCTTAGGGATTTCCTACTCATGGATGGGTTTAGCGTGGGTAAGGTCAATTTCACCCTTTTCACCAAACGGGTTTAAGGGGGTGGCTTATTCATTATTCAAATTTATGTTGATGATATTATCTTTGGTGGAGCTAACGATTCTCACAACAAAGCTTTTGCCGAGTTGATGACTATGGAATTTAGGATGTCCACGATGGGGGAGTTGAAGTTCTTTCTGGGCTTCATTATAAAGAAACTTCCTCAAGGCACTTTCATCTCCCAAGAGAAGTACATAGATGAGATGCTCAATAAGTTCAAGATGGCCAAGGCTAATCCCATGAAGACACCCATGCCAATAAATGGGAAACTTGGTCTTGGAGTTGGTGAGAAGGACGTGGATCAAAAGGTATATCGCTCTATGATTGGTTCCTTGCTCTACCTTTGTGCTTCTAGGCAGGATACCTTTGTGCTTCTAAGAATGTGTGCTTGTTTTCAATCCGCTCCCAAGGAGTGCCACTTGATGGCGGTCAAACGGATTTTTAGGTACCTTGTTCTCACTCCTACTCTCAGGCTTTGGTATCCGAAGGGGTCAACCTTTGAGCTTGTTGGTTATTCGGATGCCGATTGGGCAGGTGATAAGGTTGACCGGAAATCAACCTCCAGGGCTTGCCAATTCATTGGTTGGTCGTTGTTGAGTTGGTCTTCCAAGAAACAAAACTCCACATCCCTATCCACCACTGAAGCCGAATACATATCCGTGGCATCTTGTTGTGCTCAATTGTTATGGATGAGGCAAACCTTGAAAGACTATGGTGTGTCTCTTGGTATGGTGCCTCTTCTATGTGACAATGAAAGCATAATAAAGATCGCCAATAACCCCATCCAACATTGCCGCACCAAACATATTGACATTCACCACCACTTCCTACATGACCATGTCACAAATGGTGACATCAATCTCACTCATGTGGGTACGATGTTCCAATTGGCCGATATCTTCACAAAGCCTTTGGATGAAGCTCGGTTTGTCATGTTGAGGCGAGAACTCGGTATCCTAGATCCTCAAAGCTTGGATTGATTTACTTCTTACACTATATTCTTGCTCTTAACGTGCTATGTAGCCTAGTCGCGCAGCACATGTAGGGATAGCCATCTTACCATGCCTTGGTTTGATGCATACCTATGTGTGCAACATAAATTGATCTATCTACTAGATTGTAGATAGATTGTAGCAACGAATCGATTAGAGTACTCACCCTCGAAGATTCCAAAGCGGTTAACGAGAGCAGATTCTCATGGGTGATGGAGTCGTACACTTGCCGATCTCAAGATCGCATAGACGATCCTTCTGGCGCTGCTCAAAAGCGCTTCCGGTAATGATCGGTTAAGATCGATGAAGACCTTCCTCTCCCTTGTTCCAGCAGGCAGCAGAGGTCGTAGTTCTCCCCTCGCGATTTCGGCAGCACGACGGCGTGGTGTCGGAAGTAGAGGGAAGATCCCGCAGGTCTTCGCCTAAGCCGGTGCGAGTTATGGTGGATATAGGGTTTTCCGGCGATCTAGGTTTAGAAGGCTGGGAGGAGGAGGAGGTGTCGGCGACGGCTAGGGCGATAGCGACGAGGCGGCGGTGGCGCACGGGGTGGGGAGGGATGGCTCTTGTGTTGTTTAGGGCAGCCATCCCCCTCTATTTATGAGAGGGGGGCAACCTTCTGAGGGGAGAGTTTAAATCCAAACCCAAACTCAAGTTGGATTGAAGGAAGGACTCTTTCCTTCTTCCACTAGGAAACCATTGTTCCAGTTTGACTTTTCAAACCTCCCGTTTGACTTTCAATTTAGAGCTTTAATTCTCTCTTGCAAATGCCCAAACCAAGTGACCTAGGATATGATCCAATAATTCCACTTACCCATGACATATTCATGGACCATTCCCCTTCCGGTCCGGTGAACCTTCTAGAATCTCTCCGATGAAAACATCGAAATCATTCCCGAACTCCGGAATCGGACTTTCCTTATATGAATCTTATTCTCCGGACCATTCCGGATCTCCTCGTGATATCCTGGATCCCATCCGAGACTCCGAACAACATTCGGTATCCCTACTTGCATTCCATATCTACTAAACAACATCGAATCCTTAAGTGTGTCTCCCTACGGTTCGTGAATTATGCAGACATGACCGAGACACTTCTCCGATCAATAACCAATAGAGGAATCTGGAAATTCATATGGATCCCACATGTTTCAATGATTATTTTGCGTTCAAATGAACCACTTACATACGGTACCAATTTCCCTTTATCTCGCGATAGTTTACTTATCCGAGGTTTGATCGTCGGTATCTCTGCATACCTAGTTCAACCTCGTTACCGATAAGTACTCTTTTATCGTTCCCGTGATATGTGATCCCTTGTGAGCCAGTCACATGCTTGCAAGCCAATTGGATGACATTCCACCGAGAGGGCCCAGAGTATATCTATCCGTCATATGGATGGACAAATCCCACTCTTGATCCATGTGCCTCAACACATACTTTCCGAACACTCAATGCCACATTTATAGCCACCCAGTTACGGTGTGGTGTTTGATGTCATCAAAGCATCCTTCCGGTGATGGTGATTAGCATGATCTCATGGTCAAAGGAATTAGGTTACTATGTATCAAAAAGCTTATATCAAATGAACTATTGAAATGACTTGATCTTAATGCTACGCTTATCTATAGGAGTATGTCCATCATACCATTCTCCTAATGATATGATCTTGTTGTTAATAACATCTCAATGTTCATGATCGAGAAACCACGATCATCTATTAACCAACAAGCTAGTATTATAAAGAGGCTTTACCAGGGACTCTAATTTAGTTTACAAATCACACAAGTATTAATGTTTCCGGTTAATACTACTATAGCATGAATGTAAACATTTATCATAAACACAAAGATATAATAATAACCACTTTTATTATTTCCTCTAGGGCATATCTCCAACAGTATCCCACTTGCACTAGAGTCAACTAATCTAGATTACATGGTAATATACCGAACACCCATGGCGGTTTGGTGCTGGTCATGTTTTTCCCTCGGGAGAGGTTTAGTCAACGGATCCGCCACATTCAGATCTGTGTGTACTTTGCAAATCTTTATGTCACCATCTTGGACATGCTCTCGAATAGCGTGGAAACGCAGCTTGATGTGCTTCAGCTTCTTGTGTGACCTTGGTTCTTGCACATTGGATATGGTGCCCATGTTATCACAGTAGATAGACATTGGGTCCACCGCACTTGGAACCACAACGAGCTCTCTAATGAACTCCTTCATCCATATCGCCTTTTGTGAAGCCTCCGAAGCAGCTATGTATTCCGATTCAGTTGAAGATCTCGCCACAACACTTTGCTTTGCACTCCTCTAGCTAACTGCTGCACCATTCAAAGTAAATACGTATCCAGATTGAGATTTAGAATCATCCGGATTGGTGTTCCAACTAGCATCGGTGTAACCATTAACAACGAGATCTTCATCACCTCCATAAGAAAGAACCATATCCTTAGTTCTTCTCAAGTACTTAAGGATGTTTTTTACCGCTGTCCAATGATCCACTCCTGGATCACTTTGATATCTGCTAGTCAAACTAACAGCATATGCAATGTCGGGTCTAGTACATAGCATGGCATACATAAGATATCCTATGGATGAGGCATAGGGAGTCTTACTCATCATTTCTCTATCTTCTGCCGTTGCAAGACTTTGAGTTTTACTCAAGGTCGTATTGGGCAACATGGGCAAGAACCCTTTCTTGCTATCTTCCATCCCAAACCTCTTTAGAACTTTGTCCAAATATGTACTCTGTGACAATGATATTAGGCGTCTCGATCTATCTCTATAAATCTTTATGCCTAATATGTAAGCTGCTTCGCCAAGATCTTTCATTGAAAAACTATTATTCAAATAATCCTTGACTCTATTAAGAAGGTCTACATCATTCCCAATCAACAATATGTCATCTACATATAGTATTAAGAATGCTACAGAGCTCCCACTCACTTTCTTGTAAATACAAGCTTCTCCATAAGTTTGTATAAAACCAAAGTTTTTGATTACCTTATCAAAACATTGATTCCAACTTCGTGATGGTTGCTTCAATCCATAAATGGACCGTTGAAGTTTGCATACCTTGTTAGAATCTTTAGGATCAACAAAACCTTTGGGTTGCATCATATACAACTCTTCATCAATGTCTCCATTGAGGAATGTTGTTTTGACATCCATCTTCCATATCTCATAATCATAATATGCAGCGATTGCTAACAAAATCCTCACAGACTTTAGATTCGCTACCGGTGAGAAAGTCTCATTGTAGTCAACTCCTTGAATTTGTCGAAACCCTTTTGCGACAAGTCGAGATTTATAGACAGTAACATTACCATCAGCATCTGTTTTCTTCTTGAAAATCCATTTGTTCTCGATAGCCTTCCGGCCATCTGGTAAGTCCACCAAAGTCCATACTTGGTTTTCGTACATGGATCCAATTTCGGATTTCATGGCTTCTTGCCATTTATTGGAATCTGGGCTCATCATCGCTTCCTCATATGTCGCAGGGTCATCGGTGTTGTCCACCAACATGACACTCATAACGGGATCATACCAATCAGGAGTGGTACGAGTTCTCGTTGACCTGCGAGGTTCCGTAGTAACTTCAACCGAAGTTTCATGATCAACATCATTAGCTTCCTCTCTTATTGGTGTAGGCGCCATAGGAACTACTTCCGGTGCGGTGCTACTCTCAAGTTCAAGAGAAGGTTCAATAACCTCGTCGAGTTCTACTTTCCTTCCAGTCACTTCTTTCGAGAGAAACTCCTTCGCTAGAAACGATCCATTCTTGGCAACAAAGATTTTGCCCTCGGATCTATGATAGAAGGTATACCCAATATTTTCCTTCGGGTATCCTATGAAGACGCATTTTTCCGCTTTGGGTTCAAGCTTGTCGGGCTGTAACTTCTTTACATAAGCTTCGCAACCCCAAAATTTAAAGAATGACAATTTAGGTTTCTTCCCAAACCATAATTCATACAGTGTCGTTTCAACGGATTTAGATGGTGCCCTATTTAAAGTGAATGTGGTTGTTTCTAATGCATAACCCCAAAACAATAGCGGTAAATCTATAAGTGACCTCATAGAACGAACTATATCTAAGAGAGTTCGATTATGATGTTCGGACACACCATTATGTTGTGGTGTTCCCGGCGGTGTCAATTGTGAAAGTATTCCGCATTTCTTCAAATGCTAGCCAAACTCGTAACTTAGATATTCACCTCCACGATCAGATCGTAGAAATTTAATCTTCTTGTTACGTTGATTCTCTACCTTACTTTGAAATTCCTTAAACTTCTCGAAAGTCTCGGACTTATGTTTCATGAAATAGATATACCCATATCTACTCAAATCATCCGTGAAGGTAAGAACATAACGATAACCACCGCGCGATGCTACACTCATTGGGCCACACACATCGGTATGTATGATTTCCAATAAGTCCGTAGCTCGCTCCATCATACCAGAAAATGGAGTCTTAGTCATTTTACCCATCAAACATGCTTCGCATCTTTCAAGTGATTAGAAATCAAGTGATTCAAGAAGTCCATCGGAATGGAGTTTCTTCATACGCTTCACTCCAATATGACCAAGACGACAGTGCCACATATAGGTCGACGCTCAATTTCAAACGTTTAGCTTCAATGTTATTAATGTGTGTATTTCTACAATCGAGATTCAATAAGAATAGACCATCTATCAAAGGTGCATGTGCATAAAACATATTACTCATATAAATCGAATAACCATCATTCTCGGACTTGAACAAGTAACCGTCTCGCAATAAACATGATCAGGATATAATGTTCATGCTCAATGCAAGCACCAAATAACAATTATTTAAGTATAAAACAAATCTCGATGGTAGATGAAGAGGTAGCGTGCCGACCGCGATCACATCAACCTTTGATCCATTTCCAACGTGCATCGTCACCTCGTTCTTCGCTAGTTTCTGTCTATTCTGTAGCACATGTTTCGAGTTACAAATGTGAGCAACCAAACCAGTATCAAATACCCAGGCACTACTACGAGTACTAGTGAGATACACATCAATAACATATATATCGGATATACCTTTCTTCTTGATGTTGCCGTTCTTCAAATCCGCCAAGTACTTAGGGCAATTCCGTTTCCAGCGACCTTCTCCCTTGCAGTAAAAGTACTCAGTATCAGGCTCTTTCTTGATCTCCACTTCTGTAGACTTTTAACATGGAGAAGAGTTCAGGCAACGACTTGTCCATGTTTTGCATATTTTAGTTCATCAAAAAGTTCTTGTTACTTGGTGGTAGTGATTGGAGGACACGATGAATCCCCAAAGCATTAGGAATCACTATACCCAAGCTTTGAAGCTTGCTTGTGTGCCCAGACATCTTAAGCACGTGCTCACTGATGGAGCTGCCCTCTTCCATCTTGCAGTTAAAGAACTTTTCAGAAGCCTCATAAGTCTCAACTGCCGCGTGAGCCTCAAATATCATTTTGAGTTCACGGACAATATCATGTGGGTCATGGTTCTCAAACCTTTTCTGAAGCTCTGATTCCAAACCATACAAGATAGCACACTGAAGCGTAGTATCGATTCTTAAGTGAGGAAAGCATTCTTTACCTCATCGGTAGCATCAGCTGCAGGTGGGTCACCCAGCGGTGCATCCAGCACATAGGTCAAATTACCAGCATTGAGGACAATCCTCAAATTGCAGAACCAATTCGCGAAGTTGCTTCCATTGTTTTTCAAATTTTCTTTCTCTAGGAACACATTAAAATTGATGGTAGTGGCCGCCATTGATCTACAACATATTTGCAATAGTTTAGACTAAGTTTATGACAAATTGAGTTCTAATTAATAGTTAAATTAATCTAAGCGAACTCCCACTCAAAACAATATCCCTCACATTGTTTTAGTGATCACACGAACCAAATCCACCACATCAAAACCGATCATCACGAGAGTTGATGTAGCTTCAATAGCGAACAATCAACATGTTCAATATATCTACTATATGACTCATGCTTTACCTTTAGGTGATCCGTGTTCCGAGACCATGTCTGTACATGCTAGGCTCGTCAAGATCAAACCTTAGCTTCCGCATGAGCAAATCTGGCTTGTTCACGTTGTATACGCTCGCAGAATCTAACACACCCGGTCATCACGTGGTGCTTAGAAACAACGAGCTTTAGCAACGGTGCTTACTAAGGATGAACACTTTATAACTTGAATTTTTTTGTGCTTGAGGGATCATCTTATAATGCTACTGTCGTGAACTAAGCAATACAAGATGCATAAAAGGATTAACATCACATGCAATTCATAATATGTGATATGATATGGCCTTTCTTCTTGTGCTTCTGATCTCCATATTCAAGCACAAACATGATCTCCATCATCATCGGCATGGCGTCAAGGTCAATGGCGCCGCTTCATGGTTATCGTCTACCAGCATCAACTATTACAACTACTTTGAATAATAGACGCAGGTCTTAACAGAATTAAAAGATAACCATATGGCTCCTGCCGGTTGCTGACTTACAATAAGGAACATTGCATACATCATATATAATCACAATCATGGCCATATCGCATCACAGCACACCCCTGCAAAACAAAGTTAGACGCCTCTAATTTTCTTTGAATGTTTTACGTGGTTTGGGGCTTTCAATAAGTGTCGTTCTAACTTACGAACAAGAACCACAACGTTGATACTAGTATTGTCAATCTCCCGTTGTAAATTGAATCTTAACTATGTTGGGAGAAACAGGCACCCGCAAAGCCACTTATGCAATACAAGTTGCATGTAAAGCGTGCAGCAAGTCTCATGAACAATGTCATGTAAGGTTAGCCCGGGCCGCTTCATCCCACCATCCCGCAAGATGCAAAGTACACAAGAAGCAATCGGCAACAAAATCATCAACGCCCACAATGACCATTGTGTTCTACACGTGCAACAGATCTACATATAGACACGACTCTAATACCACTGTAGGGGTTCGTAGCATGGAAAACAAAAAATTTCTACCGCATGCACACAAACAAGCCAAGATCTATCTACTAGATTGTAGCAACGAATCGATTAGAGTACTCACCCTCGAAGATTCCAAAGCAGTTAACGAGAGCAGATTCTCGTGGGTGATGTAGTCGTACACTTGCTGTTCTCAAGATCGCGTAGACGATCCTTCCGTAACAGTGTTAAGCGGTGCTTCATGATCGGTCACATGTCGGTACTCGATTAAGACCTTCCTCTCCTTGTTCCATCGAGCGGAGGTTGTAGTTCTCCTCATGATTCCGGCAAAGATGACGGTGGTGTCGGAAGTAGAGGGAAGATCCCACAGGGCTTCGCCTAAGCCAGTGCGAGTTATGGTGGATCTAGGGTTTTCCGACGATCTAGGTTTAGAAGGACGGGAGGAGGAGGAGGTGTCGGCGGCGGCTAGGGCGACGGCGACGAGGAGGCAGCGGCGCATGGGGTGGGGAGGGCTGGCTCTTGTGTTGTTTGGGGCAGCCCTCCCCCTCTATTTATGTGAGGGTGGGGGCAGCCTTGGGAGGGGAGAGTTTGAATCCAAACCCAAACCCAAGTTGGATTGAAGGAAGGACTCTTTCCTTCTTCCACTAGGAAACCATTGTTCCAGTTTGACTTTTCAAACCTCCCATTTGACTTTCAATTTAGAGCTTTAATTCTGTCTTGCAAATGCCCAAACTAACTGACCTAGGATATGACCCAATAATTACACTTACTCATGACATATTATGGACCATTCCCCTTCTGGTCCGGTGAACCTTCTAGAACCTTCTAGAACCTCTCCGATGAAAACATCGAAATCATTCCCGAACTCCGGAATCGGACTTTCCTTATATGAATCTTATTCTCCAGACCATTATAGGTCTCCTCGTGATATCCCGGATCACATCCGAGACTCCGAACAACATTAGGTATCCCTACTTACATTCCATATCTACTAAACAACATCGAATCCTTAAGTGTGTCTCCTTACAGCTCGTGAATTATGCAGACATGACCGAGACACTTCTCCGATCAATAACCAATAGAGGAATCTGGAAATTCATATGTCTCCCACATATTTCAACGATTACTTTGCGATCGAATGAACCACTTACATACGATACCAATTTCCCTTTGTCCTGCGATAGTTTACTTATCCAAGGTTTGATCATCGGTATCTCTGCATACCTAGTTCAACCTCGTTACCGATAAGTACTCTTTTCTCGTTCCCGTGATATGTGATCCCTTGTGAGCCAGTCACATGCTTCCAATCCAATTGGATGACATTCCACCGAGAGGGCCCAGAGTATATCTATCCGTCATATGGATGGACAAATCCCACTCTTGATCCATGTGCCTCAACACATACTTTCCAAACACTCAATGCCACCTTTATAGCCACCCAGTTACGGTGTGGTGTTTGATGTCATCAAAGCATCCTTCCAGTGATGGTGATTAGAATGATCTCATGTTCAAAGGAATTAGGTTACTATGTATCAGAAAGCTTATAGCAAATGAACTATTGAAATGACTTGATCTTAATGCTACGCTTATCTATAGGAGTATGTCCATCATACCATTCTCCTATTGATATGATATTGTTGTTAATAACATCTCAATGTTCATGATCGAGAAACCACGATCATCTATTAACCAACAAGCTAGTATTATAAAGAGGCTTTACCAGGGACTCTAATTTAGTTTACAAATCACACAAGTATTAATGTTTCCGGTTAATACTATTATAGCATGAATGTAAACATTTATCATAAACACAAAGATATAATAATAACCACTTTTATTATTGCCTCTAGGGCATATCTCCAACACTTTGTTGTTCAATGCTAAATCGTATGTCCATGTTTGCTCTTCGTATTTCTTTATGCCTATTCCAACGAACATTGCTTACATCTGGTTTTCATTTGGATCTGGTGTATATGCTCATATGATTTCTCACAATATATCATGTCCTTTTCCACATCAATATATCTTGTCCTATTTTTTTCCGGCAAAAAATCCGGTATGTCGACCTGGTGACCGAAATTTCCGGTGACCACCGGAATTTCTGGCAGTCGACCGAAAAGCCTTACAGAACACTGCTTTGGTTCGCCGCCGAAAGTTCCGGTCGTCACCATAAATTCGGGCCAGTGGCCCGGTTCGCTGATACTCTTGCCAGAAACTTCGGCGTGGGAGCCGGTCCGACCGGACTTATTGCCGGATTTTTTCTATGGGTATTTATAGCCCGCGCGTGGGGGCAGTTCCAATCTCTTTCTTCTTTCTTCCCCACGCCCTCCCCTCCTCCATGGTCGCTGCCCCAAGATTCCCTACCCTCCCATAGGCCCTTCCCTCCACCCAAATCCCTCCCCACTCCACCAAGTTGTAGATCGGGCCTCTACAAGTCTTCTTACTGAAGGTTTTGCTCTCTCCTTGCCTGCATTGGGAGATCGGGGAGTCTTCTCTCTCTCTTCTCATGTGGTGCTTTCCTCTTGCCCATATTTGGCAAGGGAGGGCATGGATTCTTCTTCACAATCTGAGGGTATTGTGCCTTTTCTTCTCCTACTTTCCTTTGTTCTCTTTTTCCTCTTGTTGGTAGTGAAACCCTAGTTTTCGTGACCAAGCTAGTGCTCCCTTGGTTATCTCTACCCCATAGTATCACCCTGTTTTTCCTTCAAGTTGTTTTTGTGCAAGTACTAAGTCATGGACAATAACCTACTGAGATTGCTCTGAGATTTCGGTCCCAGCCCTAGTCTCACTTGACATAGTCACGAATTTCATTCCGACCTAATCGAACTCGCTGAATTTTTGGTCGAGCTTCCACTTAATCGTCAACACCCGGATTTTTCAATCCTAGATGCCTTATGCCATACATCGTAATCCCAGGATTACCATTTTGCGAGACATAATAATTGGATACCATAGTACATCATCCGTTACAACGATACATAAGTTCTTACACAAATAGGGATCTCATGATCCAGTTCTTAATACAACTTCAAGCAGCGGAATACGTAATAATAACGGTAGGCGAAGCTCCATCTTCGTCAGCAATGTACGATATGGGAGATGATCCTAGTTATCATAACCTTCCGGGTCCATCTTCCGGTACTCCTCTTCATAGTCCGCCATGGAATAGCCAGGACAAAGCCATGAGTACTCTTTAAGTACTCGCAAACTAATACTAACGGTAAGGTTTTTTTGGATAATAGGACACTAGGCTCTAGGGTTGTTTTGCAAAAGCCAGGTTTATCTCTACTCAGTTCCAAAGCTAGTCACAATTTTATAACTCCTAAGTGGGATCTTGTAATTCAGGTCACAACTCATAGGTCAAGTCAAAGTCTCAATTCGTTTCACAAGTCATTTTGAAAAGTCCGACGGGGAACAAGATGGCCATCTAACTGTCCATAATCATGACGCGCTATTCGAATAGTTTGACACTGCAGAGATTGTACACTTTCACCACAACATTCGATACATCCGTCAGAACAAATCCTGAATTCACATACTCAAGATGCGGATAATCAATCCTAACCTTTCGATTACACGCCTAGTATAAGCACCTCTCCGTGAGTTTGGCCTCCCAACCATGACCAACTGTCATCTTGGGTACCGCATGTGGACAATCTTCACAAGGTAGCCTCACTCAGACCTTGGCCGTGAGGGAACTAATACTAAGGAATATAAGTTTCCAACAAGCCCTACCCAATCTTCGGTATTGTGGTTGTACGATAAAATTGGAATGGTATCGCATCCGCATAAACCATTAGTTTTATAAAGGGCTAAGGCTCATGCCTCAACATTTTCATCACCGAAATCATCAAGTGTTTGGAAACACATGTCCAAAACATTTCAATAGAATGATCCATCATTCCAAGGTTTTCATAACCATTTTTCCACCAAGTATTCCCATCTAAAGTTGATCAAGTTTTATGCTTAGCACTAGCATCTACAGGTGGGGGTAAGCACGATGAGGGGTGGTAAACTAGTGGGTTTTAACTAAGTTCAAACTCATGCCTTAGGATGACATCAAGGTTATCTAGCTTAGGCCAAATTTTATGCTCTTTATGCAACCTTCAAAGACAACTGTCTAGTATCTACCAAACTCTTAGGTAGACTCTAAGTAAGCTTTCATAAAGAAATAAAGTAAGAAGCTTGCACATAAAACTAGGATTTGGTTTATCAAGTGGGTATGATCACATATGCTTAAGGCATATAGTAGTCATATCACAAGTATGGGTTTGTGGCATCAGTAGGGTATCTTGCAAGGGTTAGCTTGCATTAATATCAGTATAAGCTTGCATAGTTACTAGCTTGCATCAGTGTCAATATAAGCTTGCCTTGTGCAAGCGTGGTTGAAGTTCTCCTCGACTTCCTCTTTGTAGTATCCTCCTTCCTCCTCGTATCCTTGGTCGGTACTAGCGTCTATGAATAAATACGAGGTACACAATCACCAAACAATACTTAACTACTTGCAATCATCACACACAAGGGTCCTATAGATGATCTAGCATAATCTCTAACATTACAAGGTTAAGGCTTGGTTTAAATCTTTTTATTTTTAGAAAAGTAATTTCTACTCATTGAAAAATTACTTAAGATTTAATATTCTCCAAACTAAACATGGGATCATGTTGACACATGTCATCACCACATATTGTAGTCCATGGGAATGTGATTTAAAGTGGTGTCACAATTTAATAAGGTTTTACCCTTTTATTTTAATTAATTAAAGTGGCTAGAAATGCTTATGAAGCATTCTTTTATTACTTGAACAATATTTCTGCAAGTAAACCTATATATTTTTATATATTCTGAAAGGTATGGTTAAATGTGATTTTTGAGAGTTGGAATCAACTCAAAAGCTATTATGGTTTAAATTTGAAAAATGTTTGAATGCAGAAAAGCTTCTGCCTTGTTATTTTTACCAGGGGTGATCTATATATCCAAATGACTTGAATCCAACGGGCTTGGATTCAGCATTCACAGACCTTTCCAACAAAATTGGTTTCATTCAAATTGGTGCGCTGAATCGATCTGGGTTGATTTTTGAAGTTGAGTATAGAAGTGTGTTTGAATTGAAATAGAAAAAGATTTAATTTGAATAACTGGGCTCCGCGGGAAATTCTAACGGGCCGTCCTGCTAAGCGCAGTGCTCCCGCGGGCTGCTTAAGTGGGTGTCCCCACTCGTCAGTGACACGGGGCTGGGCGAAGCGGTATGGGGCAACGTGGATCGTTCGATCTAGTTCTAATCTAACGGCTAGGAGTCATCGTCGACGCGAGACAACTCCGGCGAGAAAGAAACCTAGCGCGGCCAGTGAGGGTCGCTGGGGGATCACCGGGGTACTGGCGAGGGTTGGAGAGGCGGGCGAACGACGAAGTCGACGACGGCGAACTCAGGGGTGGTCGCGGCAGCTCCTGGGGCGGCTCCAATCGCTGGCTCCTTTCTTCTCCGGCAGCGGTAGGCTCCAGTGAAATTCCGGCTAGGTGGTGCTCGCCTTGCTCTGAGAATGGTGTGGCACGATCGGTGAGGAGAGGGGAGTGAGATGGTGTGAAAAAATCGAGCGGGGGTGGCCTCTATTTATAGTCGAGCGAGGGGACCGTCGGGGCGCACGGTGAGCTCGTCGGGGGCGACGTTACAGGCGGCTATTGGCATGGGCAAGGGTAGGGGACGGTGTTGTGTCTCCTGGCGATGCTCAACGACATGGTCGCGAGGCATGGGGCGGTGTGGTTTGGTCTGGAACGGCCGGTGCTCTGCGCGGCAGAGGCGGCGTCTTCGATGGCGGGCGGTGGCTGTGCGGCACGAGGCGGCAAATGGGGATGTCTGGCGGTCTCCTGGGTTGATGGAGATCGTGTATGCACGCGGCGAGGGCGGCGCGCGGTCTGTGGATGCTGGTCGAGGGTGGCGCTCGACGCCTCGGCATGGTTCAGCGCGCTTGCAGCGTGCGGGTCGTGGCTTGGCAACGCTATGGCTAGGGATGGAGTGGCGGTGGACGGTGGGATGCCTCCTAGACAAGGTTGGCATGGCTAGTTCTTCCTCTAGCTTGCTGTCCACAATGGGGTGACATTGGGGTGCTCTGTTCACCATTAATGGCAATGGCAAGCTCACGTGGGTGCTAGTGTTGGGCTAATCTTTCTAGATGATCTACGAGTGTGTGAGCTAACTAGGGAACAAGTTAGGCAAGAATCACTGCACACTATAGTGTTTGATGTTTTGTTTGATTTGTGTCTGCAACCTGTTTGATGAAATGGCCGCATGAAATCAAGTTTTGAATTTTGAAATGATTTTTGGTGGGTTTGCTAGATTGGTGCTGGTGAGTTTGCAGATACTTGGGTTTTGAAAGTTGAGCTTGTTTGAGTGGGTTTTGAAAAAGTGGGATCTTCCCATATGAAGAAGATTCAATTTTGAATTGTCATTTAAACTATGCATTTGAAAGTTTCTGGATGATCACAAAGTGGGCCTTGATACTCTGTTATGAGTACATTCAAAGGGTGCAAAGATCCAGAAAAGTTTCTGTTAGGTTCTAAAAGTTTGAGACAGCCAAAGTAGGCATGGGAGTTAAATTGGTCAAAATGACCATTCACTTAATATATTTGTTTTGATTTACTTGTCTGTAAGGAAAGTGTGGGAAATGTTTTAGATGATGTTCATTTCACCTAAGAAACATTTTACAAGCAATGGATCACACAAACAAGGTGGTTTTTAAAGAAATTCAAAATCCATGCATACACATATACATGCATTCATGAGTTTATTTAGAAAAGTTTTTGTTAACCCTAATCTTGATGATTAGTGTTTGATGATCTAAGTTTGGTATTTTTGGGATGTTAAAAACCTTCCCCCCTTAAACAAAATCTCGTCCCGAGATTTGATAAAGGACGAAAAGATTACCTAGGATTTGAAGAGATCGGGAAACTCCGTCCTGATGTGATCTTCGCGTTCCCAGGTAGCTTCCTCTTCTATGTGGTTGCTCCACTGAATCTTGAGAAACTTGATGCTTCGGGTTCGGGTAGTTCGAAAAGCTTCTTCCAAAATGCGGATGGGCACTTCGGGATAGGTCAGGTCATCGTTGATCTCTATGGTCCGATGATCCATATTCTTGAACACTTCGGTCTTTTCGGGGACTTCGAGACATTTGCGAAGTAATGAGATATGGAACACATTGTGCACAACTGACATCTCTTCAGGTAGTTCCAGTTGATAAGATACTTCTCCTCGATGGTTCAAAATTTTGAAAGGTCCGATATATCTGGGGGCTTACTTTCCTTTGAGTTGGAAACGCTGCATTCCCTTCAATGGTGAAACTTTCAGATAAACAAAATCTCCGATGTTGAAGGCGAGGTCTCGACGTCTCTTGTCGGCATAACTCTTCTGTCGGGATTGGGAGGTCTTGAGGTGCTCATGAATCTTGTGAACCTTCTCTTCTGCTTCTCGTAGGATGTCGGGTCCGAAGATCTGACTCTCTCCTACTTCCGGCCAGTTCAAAGGGGTGCGACACTTTCTTCCGTACATGAATTCAAATGGGGCCATTTTCAAACTGGCTTGGTAACTATTGTTGTAAGAAAATTCTGCAAACAGCAGACAGTCTTCCCACTTGGATCCATATTCTAGCACACATGCTCTAAGCATATCTTTGAGTATTTGGTTTACTCGCTCCGTTTGTCCATCGGTCTGAGGGTGATACGCGGTACTGAAATCTAGGCGGGTTCCTAAACCTTCTTGGACTTTCTTCCAGAATCTTGAGGTAAACTGAGTTCCTCGATCCGATACTATGTTCTTGGGGACTCCGTGCAAACTAACTATTCTAGTGATGTACAACTCCGCTAGCTTCGAACTCTGATAGGTGGTTTTGACGGGAAAGAAATGGGCGACTTTGGACAATCTGTCCACTATGACCCAGATAGAGTCATTTCCCCTACTAGAAGTAGGTAGTCCAGTGATAAAGTCCATTCCTCTGTAATCCCATTTCCATTCCGGAATTTGCAAAGGTTGCAACAATCCAGCGGGTCTTTGATGTCCTGCCTTGACTCGCTGGCATATATCACATTTGGCGATATAGCTTCCGATTTCTCTCTTCATCTTATGCCACCAAAATTGCTCCTTCAAATCTTGATACATCTTCGTTCCTCCGGGATGGATAGAATAAAGAGTATCATGAGCCTCCTTCAAGATAACTTCTTTTAACTCCGAATCTGCTGGTACACAAAGGCGTCCTTTATACCACAGAACTCCTTCTTCGTCCTCGGTGAATTCCGGTACTTTGTCTGTACCGATACGACGCTTGATTCCGTCGATACTAGCATTTCCCTTCTGCGCCTCTTTAATCTGACTGATCAAAGTGGGCTGAAGTTCTATGCTAGCCAAAAATCCTTCACTTACTAATTCTATTCGAAAATCTTCCATCTCCTTGTGCAGACTTGGTTGCTCCTCTAAAATCATGGAGTTCAAGCGGCACGGCAATCTGCTAAGGGCATCGGCTACCACATTGGCTTTACCAGGGTGATAGTGAATGTCCAGGTCGTAATCCTTGATTAGCTCAATCCATCTTCTCTACCTCATATTCAACTCCTTCTGAGTGAATATATACTTTAGGATCTTGTGATCCGAGTAAATCTCACAACGATTTCCCATCAGGTAATGTCTCCATGTCTTCAGGGCTAGAACTACTGCAGCGAGTTCGAGGTCATGGGTTGGGTAGTTTTGCTCATGTTGCTTCAATTGTCGAGATAGATAAGATATAACTTTGCCTTCTTGCATTAGCACACATCCGAGACCAATTTTGGATGCGTCACAATACACATCGAAGGGCTTCGTGATATCTGGCATGATCAGGATTGGGGCTGAGATCAATCTCCTCTTGAGTTCTTGAAAACTCGCTTCACACTTATCTATCCATTCAAACTTCTTGTCCTTCTTCAGCAATTGGGTCATGGGTCGGGCGATACTCGAGAATCCTTCTATGAATTTGCGCTAATATCCCGCCAATCCGAGAAAAGCACGAACTTGGGTTTGAGTGGTTGGGGCTTGCCAATCTTCTACATCTTTCACTTTGGCAGGGTCAACGGCAATTCCTCCTGCTGATACAATGTGACCGAGGAATCCTACCTCCTGTAACCAGAATTCACATTTGCTAAATTTTGCATACAACTGATGCTCTCTAAGGGTTCCAAGAATGGTCCTTAGGTGTAGCTCATGTTCTTCTTCTGATTTGGAATAAATCAGAATGTCATCGATGAAAACAACGACAAACTTATCCAGAAGTCCAGAAAATCTTATTCATGAGGTTCATGAAATAAGCGGGGCATTGGTTAATCCAAAAGACATGACTGATACTCATACAATCCATATCTGTGGTAAAGGCGTCTTTGAATATCCTCTCACGAATCTTGAGTTGATGATAGCCGTTCTAAGATCAATCTTAGAAAACACCTGGGCACCGGTCAACTGATCAAACAAATCCTCTATCTTGGGCAAGGGGTACTTGTTCTTGATGGTGACATCATTCAACTTTCGATAATCCGTATGGCCACTCCAACTGTCCATAACCGCGGACGCGGCTATTCGAATAGTTTGACACTCTGCAGAGATTGTACACTTTCACCACAACATTTGATACATCCGTCAGGAACAAATCCTGAATTCACATACTCAGTATGCGGATAATCAATCCTAACCTTTCGATTACACCTAGTATAAGCACCTCTCTGTGAGTTTGGCCTCCCAACCATGACCAACTGTCATCTTGGGTACCGCATGTGTGGACAATCTTCACAAGGTAGCCTCACTCGACCTTGGCCGTGAGGGAACTAATACTAAGGAATATAAGTTTCAAATCAAGCCCTACCCAATCTTCGGTATTGTGGTTGTACGATAAAATTGGAATGGTATCGCATCCAGACAACCATCAGTTTTATAAAGGGCTAAGGCTCATGCCTCAACATTTTCATCACCAAAATCATCAAGTGTTTGGAAACACATGTCCAAAACATTTCAATAGAATGATCCATCATTCCAAGGTTTTCATAACCATTTTTCCACCAAGTATTCCCATCTAAAGTTGATCAAGTTTTATGCTTAGCACTAGCATCTACAGGTGGGGGTAAGCACTGATGAGGGGTGGTAAACTAGTGGGGTTTTAACTAAGTTCAAACTCATGCCTTAGGATGACATCAAGGTTATCTAGCTTAGGCCAAATTTTATGCTCTTTATGCAACCTTCAGCACAACTGTCTAGTATCTACCAAACTCTTAGGTAGACTCTAAGTAAGCTTTGATAAAGAAATAAAGTAAGAAGCTTGCACATAAAACTAGGATTTGGTTTATCAAGTGGGTATGATCAAGTTACTAGCTTGCATCAGTGTCAATATAAGCTTGCCTTGTACAGAGCAGTGGTTGAAGTTCTCCTCGGCTTCCTCTTCATAGTATCCTCCTTCCTCCTCGTATCCTTGGTCGGTACTAGCGTCTATGAATAAATACGAGGTACACAATCACCAAACATACTTAACTACTTGCAATCATCACACACAAGGGTCCTATAGATGATCTAGCATCATCTCTAACATTACAAGGTTAAGGCTTGGTTTAAATCTTTTTATTTTTAGAAAAGTAATTTCTACTCATTGAAAAATTACTTAAGATTTAATATTCTCCAAACTAAACATGGGATCATGTTGACACATGTCATCACCACATATTGTAGTCCATGGGAATGTGATTTAAAGTGGTGTCACAATTTAATAAGGTTTTACCCTTTTATTTTAATTAATTAAAGTGGCTAGAAATGCTTATGAAGCATTCTTTTATTACTTGGAGATGTTGGAATTATGCCCTAGAGGCAATAATAAAGATGTTATTATTATAATTCTTGTTCATGATAAAGTTTATATTCCATGCTAGAATTGTATTAAGCGGAAACTTTAATACTTGTGTGGTTTGTGAACAACACCGTGTCCCTAGTACGCCTCTATGGACTAGCTCATTGATCAATGATGGTTAAGATTTCCTAACCATAGACATGAGTTGTCAATTGATAATGAGATCATATCATTGGGAGAATGATGTGGTGGACAGACCCAAACTAAGCGAAGCAATTAGATCGTGTCATCGTGTTCGTCTTTGCGAAGCTTTTCTTATGTCAAATATTGTATTCCTTAGACCATGAGATAATACAACTCCCTGGTATCGGAAGAAAGCTTTGAGGTCATCAAACGTCATCCTATGAGAGGGTGATCATAAAGGTGTCTCTGTGATCGGAAAGTATCATTGGGTTGTATGTATCGAGATGGGATTTGTCCCTCCCAAGTCGGAGAGATATACTTCAGGCCCACTCGGTAATCGATATCAACACCGCTTGCAAGCATGTGGTTAAGGAGTTGATCACAAAGTGATATCGGATTACGGAACGAGTAAAGTACTTGCTGTGAACGAGATTGAACTAGGTATGACGATACCGACGATCGAATCTCGGGCAAGTAAAATATCGCGAGACAAAGGGAATATATATGGGATTGATTGAATCCTGTCATCGTGGTTCATCCGATATGATCATCGATGAATGTGTGGGAGTCAATATGGGTGCCCAGACCCCGCTGTTGATTATTGATAGAAGATCATGTCTGCATATTCTCGAACCCGCAGGGTCACACACTTAACGTGTCTCGACGCTAGGATAGATTGGATAATTGGTTTATGAATTTTGTTCGAGTCTCGGATGGGATCCGGATATCACGAGAGGTTCCGGAATGGTCCGGAGAATAAGATTCATATAAGGCAATGCAGTTTTTGGAGTTCGAATAGTTCCGGTTAATCGGTATTGTACCTAAGCTTTAGAACCTTCGGAAGGGGCCAACGTGGTCCCACCTTCCGGGAGGGGGCATGGGCCTATGAGGGAGTGTCCTGGACACATTGGGCCAGGGCACAAGGCCCCATAGGGCCCAGCCGATCCTAGAGAGTTTAAATCGTTTAAACTAGAGATAAGATAAGATAGGATTTCTAGATAAGGGAGAGTTTAAATTGTTTAAACTAGAGATAGGCTTGGAGGAGAGGCTAGGCTGGCCGCCCTCTATATATAGAGGGCTGGTGCGCCTCTCACACCCCGACATCTCCCTCCAAGCCCTAGTAGCCTCGCCGCCTTCCTCTCTCCTCCCGATCGTTTGTAGGCGAAGCCGCGGCGTAAATTCTCCACCATATACACCACGCCGTGCTTGTAGATCCAATCCATCTCTCCACCCTACTTTCTGGTCCGAGGAAGGAGGAGACGCCGAGGTGCTGCACGTGCATCTCACGGAGGCACCGCCACTTGTGGTGCTAGATCGGATCGGATCGCGAGGAGGAGAAGCGAGCACGACTACATCACCCACGCTCCGGATTTAACGTTCCGCTATGCGAATCTTCAAGGGTATGAAGATCTAATCCAATCTCTCGTTGTTTGCATCTCCTAGGTTAGATCTTGGCTTTCCTCCGCTCGCCCGTAGAGAAAATTTGATTTACTATGCCGCGAAACCCTTCAAGGGTATCGAGCTAGATCTATGCGTAGATGTGATTCACGAGTGTAACGCAACATGGTTGTTGCGGGCGTTGATGTTTTCTGTTGCAAGCCTCTTGTTTGTGTTCTTCTTATGACGCGGGATAGTGAGATTGAAGCGTTCCAGGCCAACCTTACACGACGTCGTTCGCGTGACCGGCTCCGCACTTGACGTGTGGCTTGTACCACACATGCGGCTGGTGGATGTCAGTTTCTTTCACTATAGTTGTCACGGGATTAACACCGGAGTTTGGCCACCATAATACCACCGTTGTGGCTTTCCGTAGGTAAGAATCGTTCTTAGCATCTACTCCCATGAGCCACGTAAAACATGCAACAACAAAGTAGAGGCGTCTAACTTGTTTTTGCAGGGAGTGTTTTCTGTGATATGGTATTGACCAAGAAGTGATGTTTATATTGTATTCTATGATCATTTTTTGTAATGTTTCACGACTTTCATGTTGATGAGTATACAACCGTCAGTAGACATATGGTTGTCTTTATAATTGTGTATGACCATGAGTCAACTTCTTATACGCCATGTAATAGCTTTACTTTATCGCTAAGTGGTTAGCAATAGTTGTAGTTGCTATTCGTGGTGGAGGCAATCATGGTGGAGTGATGGAGATCATGCCGGAACGCACAAGATGGAGATCATTGCGCGAAGATTGGCTATACCATGTCACATAAAGTTATATGCATGTGATGTTTATCCTTTTATGTATCTTATTATGCTTAGATCGCGACGGTAGCATTATAAGATGATTCCTCACTTAAAGATCAAGATAAAAACTGTGTTCTCCCCAAAGTATGCACCGTTGCAAAAGTTCGTCGTGTCCAAGCATCACGTGATGATCGGGTGCTATAGACTCTATGCTCACATACAACGGGTGCAAGCCAGTTTTGCACACGCGGAAATACTTGGGTCTAACTTGACGAGCCTAGCATGTATGCACATGGCCTCGAACACAAGAACCGAAAGGTTAAGCATGAGTCATATGAATGATATGATCGACACCGTTGTCCACCATTGAAACCACATCTCTTCTCGTGATGATCGGATTAGGTGTGGTGAATTTGGATCGTGTTCACTAAGCAACTTGAGGGATGTTGAATTTAGTGGGAGTTCATCTAGTAATTTGATTAAGTTGAACTATTTATCATGAACATAGTCTAAATTGTACTTGCAAATACTGTAGATCCAATGGCCAAGTCCAACTTCAACTTCAACGTTTTTGCTGAGAAAGAAAAGCTTAGAAACAATGGGTCTAACTTCACCAACTGGTTCCGCAATCTAAGAATCATTCTGTCTGGCATAAAAGGACTATGTCCTTGAGAAGCGTTAGGTAACCCCTCAAGAATCGCTACCGCTGATGAGAAAGCTGTCTATCAACAAGAAAGATGATTATGGTGTGATTAAGAGCACCATGTTGTTTGCTATGGAACCGAACTTCAAAATCGTTTTGAAAACTATCCCGGCCCTTTGAGATTCTCGAGGAGCTGAAAACCATGTTTCGCACTCAGCCCGCTCGAGAGATATGAGATCTCCGAGAGTTCTTTAACGCAAGATGGAGGAAGGAGTTTCGTTAGTGAGCACGCCATTAAGATGTCGGGCTACACTCAACGCCTTTGAGCAACCGGATCGCAAGATTCCAGAGGAGCTCAAGATTGACAGGGTTCTGCAATCACTCCAGCTACAAAAGTTTTGTAGTGACTCACAATCAGATTGGTTCCACTGATACGATCACCGAGCTCTTCGCAAAGCTGAAGGCTGCGGAGGTGGACATCAAGAAGGATAATCATGTGTTGATGGTCAACAAGCCCTCCTTTAAGAAAGGTAAAGGTGCAAAGAAGCCCTTCAAGAAAGGCGGCGGCGAGTTGCCCTCGCGAGAAGAAGCTCAAGTCTGGTCCCAAGCCGACCGAGTGCTTCTATTGCAAGGACAAGGGTCACCGAAGCGAATCGTCCAAGTACTTAGCGGACAAGAAGGCTGGCACCATCAAAGGTATATTTGATATACATGTTATTGATGTTTTCCTTACTAGCCCTCGCTAGTGCTCGGGTATTTGATCTGGTTCGGTTGCTAATATTTGTAACTCAAACAGAGCTACGAATAGACGGCGGCTTGCGAGGATGAGGTGACGATGCGCTGGCAACGGATCAAGAGTTGATGTGATGGCCAAGACGCTCTCCTTAGTTTTACCTTCGGATTAGTTTTAAACCTTAATAAATGTTATTATGTGCCTGCGTTGAGCATGAACATTATTTCGATCGTGTTTATTGCAAGACGGTTATTCATTTAAATCGAGAATAATGGTTGTTCTATTTATATGAGTAACATCTTTTATGGTCATGCACCTCTTATGAATGGTTTATTTCTTCTAAATCTCGAAAGGGATGAAACACACATCCATAACATTGAGGCTAAGAGATGCAAAGTAGATAGTGATAATACTACTTATTTGTGGCAATCGCTGCTCAGGTCATATTGGTGTAAAGCGCATGAAGAAACTCCATTCGATGGACTTTTGGAGTCTCTTGATTTTGAATCATTTGACACATGCGAACCATGCCTCATGGGCAAGATGATCAAAACCCCGTTCTCCCAGTATGATGGAGCGAGCAACGGACTTGTTGGAAATCATACATACCGATGTATGCGACCGATGAGTGTTTCGACGTGGTGGATATCGCTATTTTCTCACTTTTACCGATGACTTAAGTAGATATGGGTATATCTATTTAATGAAACATAAATCTGAAACGCTTTGAAAAGTTCAAAGAATTTCAGAATGAAGTGGAGAACCATCGTAATGTAAAGATTAAGTTTCTACGATCCGATCGTGGGCGAATATTTGAGTTATGATTTTCTCACGCATCTCAAGGCAAGTGGAATCGCTTTCACAACTCACGCCACCCGAACACCACAACAAGAATGGTGTGTCCGAACGAAATCGAACCCTATTAGATATGGTCCGATCGATGATGTCTCTTACTGATTTGCTATCATTTTGGGGTTATGCATTAGAAACCGCTGCATTCACTTTAAATAGGGATCCATCTAAATCCGTTGAGACGACACCGTATGAACTATGGTTTGGTGCTAAACCTAAGTTGTCGCTTTAAAGTTTGGGGATGCGAAGCTTACGTCAATAAGTTGATGCCTGACAAGCTCGAACACTAAGCTGATAAATGCGTCTTCATAGGATACCCTAATTAAACTATTGGGTATACCTTCTATCACATAACCGAAGGCAAAGTGTTTGTCGAAGAACGATTCCTTTCTTGAGAAGGAGTTTCTCTCGAAAGAAGTGAGTGGGAGGAAAGTAGAGCTAGACGAGGTTATTGAACCTTCTCTTGAATTGGAGAGTAGCGCAGCACCTGAAATTGTTCCAGTGCCGCCTGCACCAACAATAGAGGAAGCTAATGACAAGGATCATGAAGCTTCGGATGTCGCATCGAACGTCGCAGTCGACAAGGTCGCGTGCCCCTCCCGAGTGGTAATGGGCAACCTGTCTTGACTGTCTTGTTAGTAGAAGACGGTGAACCTACGAACTATGAGGAAGCGATGATGAGCCCAGACTCGAGAAATGGCTAGAAGCCATGAACAATTGGGATCCATGAGCGAAAACCAAGTATGGACTTTGGTGGACCCTCCTAGCGACCGAAAGGCCGTTGAGTGCAAATGGATCTTCAAGAAGAAAACGGACGCGGATGGTAATGTTACCATCTATAAAGCACGGCTTGTTGCGAAAGGTTTTCGACAAGTTCAAGGTGTTGACTACGATGAGACTTTCTCTCCCATAGCGATGTTTAAGTCCATTCGGATTTTATTAGCAATTGCTGCTTTTCATGATTATGAAATATGGCGATGGATGTCAAGATCGCGTTCCTCAATGGCAACATTGATGAAGAGTTGTATATGATGCAACCCGAAGGTTTTGTCGATCCTAAGGATGCCGATAAAGTATGCAAACTTCAGCGTTCCATTTATGGATGAAGCAAGCATCTCGGAGTTGGAACCTTCGCTTTGATCAAGTGATCAAGAGCTTTGGATTTGTTCCAAATTGCTCTAAGCTTGCATTTACAAGAAAGTGAGTGGAGCTCGGTGACGCTTCGGTACTATATGTGGATGACATATTGATTATTGGAAATGACATCAACATGCTTAACGATGTGAAGAGTTATTTGAACAAGTGTTTTTCAATGAAAGACCTAGGTGAAGTCGCTTATATATTGGGCATCAAAATCTATAGAGATAGACAAAGACGCTGATAGCTTTAAGCGAGTACATACCTAGACAAAGTTACGAAAAGGTTCAGAATGGATAAGGCATTGAAAGGTTCAAAGGCCTATGTTGTCGTAAGATATTGAGCAAGGCTCGTTGTCCAGCCACGGTAAATGATAGGGAAGCTATGAGCAAAGTGCCTTATGCCTCGCCATAGGTTCCATCATGTATGCCATCTTGTGTACTAGACCGGATGTGTCCAATGCTCTTAGTTTGACGAGCAGATATCAAAGTGATCTAGAGTGGAACATCGACAGCCGTAAAGAACATCCTAAGGTACCTAAATAGGACTAAAGAAATGTTCTTAGTCTATGGGGTGATGAGCATGACTCGTCAGAAAAGGTTACGTCGATGCTAGTTTCGACACCGACAAGGATGATGCTAAATCTCGCACGTGATACGTGTATATTTTGAATGGAGGAGTGTGAGTGGAGAAGTCGCAAGCAAAGCGTGGTCATGGATCTACATGAGAAGCGGAATACATGGCTGCCGCAGAAGCGTCAAGTGAAGGAGTTTGGATCGAAACTTCATCACCGAAGCTTGGCGTGGTTCCAAGTGCATTGGACCCATCGGAGATATTGTGTGACAACACCGGCGCCATAGCACTCGCTAAGGAACCAAGATATCATCCAAAGACCAAGCATATCAATCGTAAGTTTCATATAATCCGAGATTATATAGCATATGGAGATCCAAGATCGCAAAGTACATACAGATCTGAATGTCGCAGATCCATTGACTAAACCTCTTCCACGTGTAAAACATGATCGCACCTCGATTGCCATGGGTGTAAGATTGTTGCCAAATGTAAACTAGATTATTGACTCTAGTGCAAGTGGGAGACTGGAATTATGCCCTAGAGGCAATAATAAAGATGTTATTATTATAATTCTTGTTCATGATAAAGTTTATATTCCATGCTAGAATTGTATTGCGAAACTTTAATACTTGTGTGGTTTGTGAACAACACCGTGTCCCTAGTGCGCCTCTATGGACTAGCTCATTGATCAATGATGGTTAAGATTTCCTAACCATAGACATGAGTTGTCAATTGATAATGAGATCATATCATTGGGAGAATGATGTGGTGGATGGACCCAAACTAAGCGAAGCAATTAGATCGTGTCATCGTGTTCGTCTTTAAGCGAAGCTTTTCTTATGTCAAATATTGTATTCCTTAGACCATGAGATAATACAACTCCACAGTATCGGAAGAAAGCTTTGAGGTCATCAAACGTCATCCTATGAGAGGGTGATCATAAAGGTGTCTCTCGTGATCGGAAAGTATCTTGGGTTGTATGTATCGAGATGGGATTTGTCCTCCCAAGTCGGAGAGATATACTTGGGCCCACTCGGTAATCGATATCAACACCGCTTGCAAGCATGTGGTTAAGGACTTGATCACAAAGTGATATCGGATTACGGAAGTAAAGTACTTGCCGTGAACGAGATTGAACTAGGTATGGCGATACCGACGATCGAATCTCGGCAAGTAAAATATCGCGAGATGAAGGGAATATATATATGGGATTGATTGAATCGGCATCGTGGTTCATCCGATATGATCATCGATGAATGTGTGGAGTCAATATGGGTGCCTGCACCCATTGTTGATTATTGATAGAAGATCATATGCGCATATTCTCGAACCCGCAGGTCACACACTTAACGTGTCTCGACGCTAGGATAGATTGGATAATTGGTTTATGAATTTTGTTCGGAGTCTCGATGGGATCCGGATATCACGAGAGGTTCGGAATGGTCCGGAGAATAAGATTCATATAAGCAAAGGCAGTTTTTAGAGTTGAAATAGTTCGGGTTAATCGGTATTGTACAGGAAGCTTCTAGAACCTTCCGGAAGGGGCCAACGTGGTCCCACCTTCCGGGAGGGGCATGGGCCTATGAGGGAGTGTCCTGGCGCATTGGGCCAGGGGGCACAAGGCCCCATAGGGCCCAGCCGATCCTAGAGAGTTTAAATCGTTTAAACTAGAGATAAGATAAGATAGGATTTCTAGATAAGGGAGAGTTTAAATTGTTTAAACTAGAGATAGGCTTGGAGGAGAGGCTAGGGCTGGCCGCACCCCTCTATATATAGAGGCTGGTGCGCCTCTCTCGAACCCCGACATCTCCTCCAAGCCCTAGTAGCCCCGCCTTCATCTCCCTCCCGACTGTTTGTAGGCGAAGCCTGCAGTAAATTCTCCACCATATACACCACGCCATCGTTGTAGATCCAATCCATCTCTCCACCCTACTTGCTGGTCCGAGGAAGGAGGAGACGCCGAGGTGCTG
Organism: Avena insularis; assembly: GCA_023614405.1. Taxonomy (NCBI): domain Eukaryota; kingdom Viridiplantae; phylum Streptophyta; class Magnoliopsida; order Poales; family Poaceae; genus Avena; species Avena insularis. The sequence goes on from CM042697.1 coordinate 63,259,746, forward strand.
CACGTGTGCATCTCACGGAGGCACCGCCACTTGTGGTGCTAGATCGGATCGGATCGCGAGGAGGAGAAGCGAAATACGACTACATCACCCACGCTCCGATTTAACGCTGCTATGCGAATCTTCAAGGGTATGAAGATCTAATCCAATCTCTCGTTGTTTGCATCTCCTAGATTAGATCTTGGCTTTCCTCTGCTTCGCTCAGAAAAATTTGATTTACTATGCTGCGAAACCCTTCAGAGAGGCGGCTAACAGAAGTCGACGACGGCGAACTTCGGGGTGGTGGTCGCGGCAGCTCTGGGCGGCTCAATCGCTGGCTCCTTTCTTCTCCCAGCAGCGGCTCAGTGAAATTCCGGCGAGGTGGTGCTCGCCTTGCTCTGAGAATGGTGTGGCACGATCGGTAAGGAGAGGGGAGTGAGATGGTGTGAAGAAATCGAGCGGGGGTAGCCTCTATTTATAGTCGAGCGAGGGGACCGTCGGGGCACACGGTGAGCTCGTCGGGGGCGACGTTACAGGCGGCTATTGGCATGGGCAAGGGTAGGGGACGGTGCTGTGTCTCCTGGCGATGCTCAACGACATGGTCGCGAGGCATGGGGCAGTGTGGTTTGGTCTGGAATGGCCGGTGCTCTGCTGGCAGGCGGCGTCTTCGACGGGCGGTGGGTGTCTTGACGGGCGGCAAATGGGGATGTCTGGCGGTCTCTGGGTTGATGGAGATCGTGTATGCACGCTGGGCCAGGGCGGCGCGATGTCTGTGGATGCTGGTCGAGGGTGGCGCACGCTCGGCATGGTCTGGGCACGACTTGTGCGCGTGGTCCAGGGCTTGGCAACGCTCGCGGCTGGGACAGTGAGTGGCGGTGGACGGTGGGCTGCCTCCTAGACAAGGTTGGCATGGCTAGTTCTTCCTCTAGCTTGCTGTCCACAATGGGATGACATTGGGGTGCTCGGCTGTTCACCATTAATGGCAATGGCAAGCTCACAGGGGTGCTAGTGTTGGGCTAATCTTTCTAGATGATCTACTGAGCTGTGTGTGAGCTAACTAGGGAACAAGTTAGGCAAGAATCACTGCACACTATAGTGTTTGATGTTTTGTTTGATTTGTGTCTGCAACCTGTTTGATGAAATGGCCGCATGAAATCAAGTTTTGAATTTTGAAATGATTTTTGGTGGGTTTGCTAGATTGGTGCTGGTGAGTCTGCAGATACTTGGGTTTTGAAAGTTGAGCTTGTTTGAGTGGGTTTTGAAAAAGTGGGATCTTCCCATATGAAGAAGATTCAATTTTGAATTGTCATTTAAACTATGCATTTGAAAGTTTCTGGATGATCACAAAGTGGGCCTTGATACTCTGTTATGAGTACATTCAAGGGGTGCAAAGATCCGAAAAGTTTACAGGGTTCTGAAAGTTTGAGACAGCCAAAGTAGGCATGGGAGTTAAATTGGTCAAAATGACCATTCACTTAATATATTTGTTTTGATTTACTTGTCTTTAAGGAAAGTGTGGGAAATGTTTTAGATGATGTTCATTTCACCTAAGAAACATTATACAAGCAATAGATCACACAAACAAGGTGGTTTTAAAAGAAATTCAAAATCCATGCATACACATATACATGCATTCATGAGTTTATTTAGAAAAGTTTTTGTTAACCCTAATCTTGATGATTAGTGTTTGATGATCTAAGTTTGGTATTTTTGGGATGTTCTGAGAACAGTAAATGACCTTTTAAGAAATTGGCCGGCAAGGCCATGACCTAGAGCCAAAACTCCTATCCATTACGTATTTTGTGCATGCGCTTGCCCAAACATAATTATGTGTTCTCGTGAGTTCTTCTATGGCATATACACTCATTTTCTTGTCTTTGCCTTTCGTTCTTGTGTGCTCCTTGTGCAGCGTCCGACCACAGCGATTTTGAGAAGACACCAGCAAAAAGAGAAAGCTTGCTATCCATCAGGCTCCTCCTCCTGTTTCTCGCCTTACTAAGCGTCAAGAAGCTACTACTACCACAGGAGGTTCAGGTTCCGCTAGTGGCCAGACAGTTTCCAAGAAGAAAGCCTCTACTGGAAGGTCCACTCCCAAGGTAAAGTCCAGTCTTGGCCCTACTGAATAAGAGGTCCCCCCCCAACTACAATACTGCTTTGGACATCTTTGTGAATGAGTGGAGGGACTTGAGGAGGCAGAATCCGTACCAGTTTCCCAACCGCACCTATCTTCCTGCTGACAAACTCTATTGGACTAACACTCAAAAATGCTTTTGGGATGACTTCTATAATGAGCCCTCTCGCATGCGGCGGGGTTTCTTTATTCCTCCTAGGTATCTCAATGAGGATCACTATGCACACTACCTCTCTACAGATTTTGAGCATGTTGATGTGGCCCTGAAGTGGATGGATGTCTGAAAGAACATGTTGGGCCCCCATGTGTGGTTTTGGTAATTAATGACAATTTTTATGGACTAATGTGTGGATTAAGTTATACTTGTAGGATTTGTCCATTGGCATCACTTGAAGCATGTGTTGGCTTCAAGGTCGATGAAATGCAAAGAAGATATGTTGGGCAAGCTCAATATGCGAGGTCGATGATGAGGAATTAAGGAGGGCGTTCCATCTTGAGAAGGGCAAGATCGTCTACATCGAGCTCAAGTGGAATGCTCAAGGCAAAGGTATAATCTTGATAGGTTTTCTCTTTTGCCGGTCTCACGTCGTGTGTGTGAGACCGGGTTTAGGATAGATAACCGTACTATCAAGAGAGGCTCTCATATGAGTAATTCGGTCACATCGTTCGGAGAGAGATCAAACCTTTACATACTTGCATCATCGTATTTGGTTGATATTTTGGTCTTATCCATGTGAGGATATAGAGCTTGTGGTAATCTCCATAACAAGCTCTTATTCATCAAAATCGGATCTCCCATTTGTATCTTGTTGCGGTTTTGATTTATGCGGCTTTTCGTTTTCTCACCAAGTGAGGTATATCACATTATTCTACTTGATACTTTCTCACTTGGTGATAATCAATATTTCCACTTTTTATTGGGAAGCCCTTGTCGCCCTCTATCCAACGTAATTTGAATCGGGTCAATCGAAGATTCCAGTCAAAAATTATTGTTGTTTGAATATTTGCCTGTCGGTCTGTTTTTTGGACCAAGCGATAGTACCGCCCAGACGGGCCGGTACTACCGCTCGGGCCTAAAAATGGCCCATTTTCTTTCTTCCTTGCTAGGTACCTAAATCCGGTACTATCGGCCGGCCCGGTACTACCGTCCAGGTGGGCCGGTAGTACCGTTCGGCTCAAATGTTTTCCCAGATATTTCTTTTCAGATCTGGATCTTGCGTTGCTTGTTGACCCCGCTGCGGCCGAGATGGCCTCGCTGCGCGCGCTCGCTGGGACCGCCCGCTGCTGCTGCCGCGCATGCACTGTTGCGCTGGGCCAGCGCTGCTGCCCTGCCTCGCTCGGCACGCTGCTGGCCGCTCGCTCGCTTGCGCGCTGCTGACCGCTGACGCCAGCTGGTCCCGCATGCATGCGCCGCTGTGCAGCGCGCTTGCCACCCACGCGCCTGCATGCTCACTGCGCGCTGGGCCCGCCGCCGCTGCGCTGCTGCACGCCCGCGCGCACGCGCCTGCGAGCCGCTGCACTGCTGCTGCCGTGCTGCAGCGATGCATGCCGCGGGCCCCCGCGCTGCTGCCATGCTGCTGCTGGCTGCTGTGCCTGCAGCTACTGCTGCTGCCGCTTGAGCTTCTACTCTGCCCCGCGCATGGCCCACCTCCAGATGCTGCGCTGCTGCTGCTTTCTCTCTCTCCCCAACTCGTGTTGTTGCTGTTTTTCTGGGTTGGGTCCGGTACTACCGGTTAATTCCGGTACTACCGGACCGTCCAGAAAAATACCCCAACGGCCATATTTTGGCTAGCTCTATATAAGTCTTTTGCCCTTTTTTATTTAGAGTTACTTCTTCTTCCTCCTTTTCTTTCCCAAGCTTTGCCCCCATTTGCTTTACTCTTTAAACTTGATTTCTACACACCCCTCCATTGATTCTTGCAAATATTTGAGGGGTTGTTGGAGGAGATCTAGATCTACGTTTTGACCAAACCAAAACATCTCTTTGTGAGTGTATCTTTGGGGATCTAGATTTTGGGGGATTTTGTGTCTCTCTTTGATTTCTCCTCTCTTGTTCCCCCAATAGCTTTGGTAGCTTTGTTGGAACTTGAGAGTGAGGGATTTGAGCATCTTTGTGGTGTTCTTGCCATTTGCATTTGTTGCATCGGTTTGGGTTCTCCTCGGAGGATTTCGTTTGAATTGCGCATTGGAGCTTGTCCCTCTTGGGTTCTTGGAACCCTAGACGGTTGTGTGGCCTTGGTGGCATTGTAGCCTTGGTGGCATTTGTTGAGGCCTTTTGTGGCATTTGTTGGGAGCCTCCAATTAAGTTGTGGAGTTGTGCCCCAACCTTGTGAGAGGTTCCGGTTGCCACCGACAAGTGCACCGATTGTGGAAGCGTGGATCGATCCCATTGGGGTGAGATTCACCGGAGAATAAGAGAGGCCTTTTGTGGCATTGGTGGTTTGATACCACCCCCTCTCCAAATGAGACGTACTCCATGTTGGGAGGAACTCGGTAAAATATCGGTGTCCCCGCGTGTCTCGGTTATCTCTATACCCGAGCTCTTTACTTATGCACTTTACATTGTGATAGCCTTTGTGCTTGAAGTAATATATATCTTGCTATCACTTTGTTGCTTGTATTGCTTAGCATAAGTTGTTGGTGCACATAGGTAAACCTTAGTTGTTTCTAGGTTGTGCTTTACAAAGTAAACACTAGTTTTATTCCGCCTTTGTTGAGCCACTCTAGGAAAAGTTTTAATCGTCTATTCACCCCCCCCCCTCTAGGCGACATCCATATCCTTTCAATGTCTATGACCTTGCCATTATCAAAGTTAATCTCATGCCGGATGTCATTCGCCAGTTCTTCTGCACTGCTTATTTCCACACTGATGTTGCTCGCACTGTCACTTGGATGACCGACACCAAGCCATACTCGGCCTCCTTTGCTGATTTCTGCAATGCCTTGGGTTACACACCTGACCGTTTCTCTGTCTTCCGCATTCACTTTGAGAAGGCTTTCAGTGATAACCAAATTCTTCAATGCTACCCCAGAGAGCCTAGCCATGCACCTCCCAGCTTGCCAGACATGTACTACTATTATATGGTCCTTGCTAGGTTCTTTCGCTACAATCTTGTGAGCAAGACTGGTGATGCGGTTGATGTTCGTGGTCACCACAAAAACCTGATGTACTACTGTGACCCTCGTCGCCTGCGGAAGATCAATGGGTGTGATTTTATCTTTTGTTAGATTCAGCGGTCCACCGAGAAGCGCATGACTCCCAACTATTGCCAGTATGTTCAGCGTTTGATTCAGGCCACTGTTTCTGCTTCTGCTCTCCATAAAGGTCTACGTGAAGATATGGAGGACTTCACCTTACCTCGTCGGGGCTCTCATGTGGATCTCTCTCAGATGATGTCGTGTCAGCTCCGTACCAAGCTTGCTCATGATCCTCTTCTTGCTGGTTCGCTCTCCCTTCGGGACCTTTCCTGTGCCCTTCCTCGCAAGAAATGACTTGCCTGTTTATTCAATATCCTTTGGGATATGTGTCGCTCTTCATATGGTGTTGCCCATCGCACCTTGGAGCTCAGTCAAGAGAATAGGAGGCAGCACAATGCTTTCTTGGCAGAACATGGTCGCCCAGTGCCAGACTTGAGCAATTCTTTGGCTCATGTCCCTATGTCAACTTAGAGAAGCCACCACTGGATGAGGACATGTTTCAGGGATTTGATCCATCTATGTTCCCTGGGTTTGCCACTTCTAGTTCCTCTCAGCGTCGGGCTACTACTATAGGGAATAATGATGAGGATGAGGACGAGGATGACGAAGAGGCTGAGGAGGAAGACGATGAAGAGGAGGAGGAAGAAGCCGATGATGATGACGATGAGGATAACTTTGCCGGCTAGACCGTTTTCTCTCCTACTTTCTTCCTTTTTGGTCTAGATGCCAAAGAGGGAGAGAGAGTAGAGTCGCTTCTTTTATGATTTGCCTCATGCACAAGCCCTCCTTTGTTGTTTGCCTCTCATGGGATTATGCTCTTATTTGCTTCATCAAACTACTTGTGTGTGGGTGTCTGGACAAATTTGAAGTTCTTCTATTGTACTTGGATTTCCCCTGATTATATGCTTGCTATTGTGTGCTAGATATCTGTGTATCTAATCATATCATAATATCCTTATTTGACTCTAGCTCGGTTTGTCATCGTTAACCAAAAAGGGGGAGATTGAAAGGGCAAATAACCCTTATCTATTATTTTGGTTAACTATGACATCGAAGCTAGAGAGCGGACTAATGTTTCTACTAGCTTCTCTACATGTGATAGTCTGAAGTTGATGATGAAAGGCGATGTGTGACCCCCCATTTGTTTCTATATGAAGAGCCGGTGGTTTTATTTCTTATTCTGTCTTACTTATTTTTGAGTCAAATAGGAAACACCTCACTATTAAGAGGGGTGATCTCGATGTGCTCTTTGGGGTTGTTCTACACCAAATATACATCACATAATCCACAGCCACACACCCATTCGAGGAGAGAAAGAAAAATCGCCATGAAAAATGAGCCTAAGAGGGTTAGTGCGAAACCGACAGGAGTGCCGGCGCCGCCGGTGCTGTCGCCGGAATTTCCGGTCGCCGTAAAAAATTCTCGGTGAGCGCCGAGATGGATCACTACATCTGTTTTCGGTGGCTCGCCGAGAATTTTGGTCGTCGCCAGAACTTTTGGCGTGGGGTCCAGTCCGCCGGGGCTGTCGCCGGAACTTTCGGTGTATGAACCGGTTTGACCGGACTTATTGCCAGTTCCGTCGCAGGAACGCCCAAACGGCTCTTTTTCTCCTCATACTATATATACCCCTTTCTTCTCCATTGAGAGGTTAGGCATTTCAGCTAACATTCATTTCTTGAAGCTCTCTCTCTCTCTCTCCATTGTTGAAACACAAAAGCTTGAGTATCTTCCATTCTACCCAACCAAATCCAAATCCCTTTGGCAGAAAGGAAGAGGAGGTCCCGATCTACGTTTCCACCAAGCCAAAGTTCATTCCCCCTTGAGTTCATCGAGTTATCTTGTTACTCTTGGGTTTGTGGGAAACCCTAGGCGACTAGGGTCGCCCGGAGGCATTCGGCTTGTGATTTGCTCAGTTGAAAGTTCGTGAGGGTTTGGAGACTACCTTAAAGTCTACCACGAGTAAGTGAGCTATTCCTTCGTGGGATAGGCTCGGAGAAGAAGGTGAGCCTTTGTGGCATTAAGGAATCCTTCGTGGAACCTCACACCTCTCTAACGTGACGTAGCCCCCTTCCCAAAGGTGGTGAACACGGGAATACATCTTTGTCTCCGCGTGCTTCGGTTATTCCTTAACCAATATCTTACTTGTGTTGTTTACCTTGTGATAGCCTTTGAGTTTGAAGTATCTTGTATTATCATCTAGGTTGCCTCACCTAGTTTGTATTTAGGATCACTTATATTCTGCAAAGCCTAAAACTTGAAAAAGATTACAAATAATTTTGTAGGAACCTATTCACCTCCCCTCTAGGTTAACCATCTTACACTTTCATCGACCCTCCGTGATCCAGGGTGAGAGGACATGCGATCCTCTCCGTGATAGTTTGGTGTGTGTGTGGTGCGACGATATCCAGTGGTTTCCCAAGGAGACGTGGTATCACCTCTAGTCGATAGTGTCGGGTGTTTCTTGTAGGGTGCAAATACTTCCATTTATATCTCTCTCTCATCTTCTTTGTAAGCTGATTTTCTTATCACTTTGTATCAGTTCGATGGCGAGTCTTTATTAGTAAAGCAAGGCAAAAGCCTGTTTTCAAGAGATCCTAATGATAACACTTCCAAATATGCGGCTGCACATGTTAATCTAGTTGACAAGATGGACCCACTAGTCATTCTACCTCTCTCTAGATTTGGGCCCCCTCTACCCCTCCGGTCGGCTGGAATACACCGTGTGGCCGTCTGCATTGACACTTCCAAGCCGAGTGAGAAACACATATCTAGTTGTGTTTATTTTTTATTTATAAAGGATTAAGCATCACACCAGCCTCTGCATAATTAGGATGTACATAGCCCGTAACTAGTCCAACTACAAAGAAGAAAAACATACAAGTAAACTTGAAGTAACTGTATATCGCCTAAGGTGATGTAGAATCAATCCGTAGATCACGCCGTCATCTATGTTGGATAAACATATCTCTCCTTATATCCTCCGAACGTGTACACACCTCCGTAAGCAGGTCTCGATTCTCCATATGTTGTAGAAACGATGATAAACAAAGCATATTGGTCCACATATAGATAACTTGCATAAGACAAGATTTTTTATCGTTACTAGGAAACATGCCCGTGCATTGTAACGGAAAAGATAAATCAAATTTTGTACGAAAATGCGGTGCGACCCAAAATTTGCCCTAAAGTGGATCAACCCGTTAACCCGCACAATCATAGACTAAGTTTTCCCTTTCATCTTAACTTTTACTTATTTACTCCCTCTGTTCCAGAGCTTAAGGCTTATATTTTATTGAAAAATGAAGCTACGGAAAGTTTGATCAAACTTTTAGAAAAAAATATCCAAAACTATGATATTATATATATACTATATGAAAATATGTTTCATAATGTATTGAAGGGTATGAATTTCGTATTATAAATATTAATATTTTTTTAAAAATACTTGGTCAAACTTTACATAATTTGACTTTAAAAAAAATATAAACCTTAATCTTTGAACGGAGGTAGTATTTGATCTACCTCCACTCTTTGCCACCGCCGCCAAATCAAATCCACTTCCCCAGATACACACGACCCCACAGTAAACATAAATGAAAGATACAATCATTTAGTTGGCACATTTCTCATCTTCACTTTAATTACCAGGGGTACTACTATTGTCGCTACCGTTTGTTGCAGCTATAGGTGCAATTCTATGCATGACACTTTAGTATGAAACACAAGCATGCATGTAGAAATTATGCACTCAGAACATAGTTCGTCTGGTAGTTCTTTATCTCCCAAAGTGCCATGTTATAGAGGACTCTAGACTCCTGCGCTTCTGCTCATTACTCGAGAGAGCAGCGACTCCACGACATGAGCAAACAAGCTAACAATCTCCAATAATGGCCATGGCTGCAAGCAAGCGCCGGCCGATGAGGCCTGAGAAGACGATAGTGGCGGCCTTTACATCCGATGCCCACGGGAAGCAGATTGATGTTGTGCTTGTAAACCATCCCCACTACTCAAATCATGGCAGTTAACTACGGTTTCTCTTTAAAACAAAATAGTCCGAAGAACAATAGACCAAAAAATTGTGTTCACTGTTGAACGACGATGCGAACAACAGTTCATAGGTTGGTGATCCTCTTAGAAGATCTACATAAAATTACCTGTGAAACTGACAACGTACTGGCCACACATGTTTTCCCATAGCCATATTAATTAAGCTGAAAACAGTCAAACATCCACCATCAGAGCTGACAAATATCTTTTCCTCTTACTGGCATAGAGCGGGGACAGGGCAGAGCGGCCACCAGTCCATACTGCAAGGTCTCGACATATGATGACCTCAAATATTTAGTAGAGTAATCTTAAACACCATCTTCCATCAAAACGGCCAGCAAGCAGCAATGACATCCCATGTTCGGATACACTTATGGCCAGGAAAACTTGGTTTGCGTTCATGACATGAATTTCCCTAGCAAGGGAACATCTATATAATTGTTGATTGTATTATGCTATTAGGTAGTACTACTTAATAATGACAGTAAGCAGATTACCCTATACCATCGCAAAAACACCAATGGTAATGCAACTTCAGCTTCAGAGTCTACATCATTGGTGGCACTGTGGTACGTCTAGCAAAGGGATATTACTGTCGTAACATGTTTTTTAATTACACTAAATGGTATATACCGCTGCATATTATTTGTACATCTTATGCCAATTAGCACTTCGAAATAGAAATCTTCTAGGTTGTACTGCTTCACCTCTCTGCTCCATTGTTCTCACATTTTTCATAGAAGGGATTATTTCAGATTGAGTTCAGTCACAAACAACAATGAACCTTATTGGACTCACAGGGAAAACTTCAAAATCACCTACGCACAGAATTCCAGAATTGTTCCTTCTCGAATCAAATTCAAGGCTTCAGCCCACTAAGTCTCCATGCTGCCATCAACGAATTTTAGTTCCCAAACAAAAATATCACAATTCAGCGATACCCAGATCCTGAAAATAAAATATCACCGTGAAATTGAATACCCAGACAAATAAGAAATAAGATAATTGATTTTATTGAGGGTGAAACCGAGCAAACAAGGAGTAGCACCAAGGATAGCCGATATACCGTCTTCTTCCTATCTCCTTGTTCATTGTACAGAGCAAGTACACCAGTGCCCTACAGTCTCGTCCTATGGCGGCAAGGCAGAAGAGGAGAGGAAAAATGTAAGGAACCATACCCCTAAGGATCCAATATCTGAGGCACATTAGAAATATCAGCTCCATTCACCACTTCAGCTGGCCACTCGTTAGTGCCATCTAATTTTTCGTCAAGGGAACCAACTCTGCATGCTTAATGCTTTCAAATAAACGATAAATCAACTCAGTATAAACACTCATAGATATTCAAAAGAATCATACGATGAAACAAAGGATATGTCAAGAACAAATCAACAATTCCTGACTCTTCAGCAAGAGCCACATGGCATCAACATCATCCTGACTGTAGCAGCCATGCCCTCCGAGCCCTTTCCTTCCTGACAAATAGGCAACAGATAAACCTACAACAGAGAACAAAGCAAGCACAAAGATGCCTTCACAAATAAACATCGGTCATTTGGTAGTTCTGATCTGACTTAATTCAAGGATTGTGGCACTGCTTCATAGTTTTCAAAGAATAACCGGTCCAAACAAATCTAGTGCAAATATGTTTTCATTCGTCCTCGTTCTTATGTCCTCCCCGCCCATCTCTCACGTCCAGCAACATAGCAACTGTGTCACTGCTCTTCTCTATCATTTATCCACATAATGTGTGTTGCATGTCTGTCTTCCTATCCAACACTCTCTCCAACAATTTTTTGACGGTTATGGTGGGCTTTGCTCTCTCACCCTAAAGTTCTGACAATTCTCAGGAAAATCATAGCTGGAAAAACAAATTAAATGGCAAGATATAAAGTTACATTTGTACACCGACACTGTCTCCAGTATACACCTTTGGCCGATGCTTTTCAGAAAATATTTCAAAACTATTATGCGTAGTATTTTTCATGATTAATCTAAAACTACATTTCAACTTACAGATGAAAACATATTTTTTTACTTTAACGGCCCTCATATGATGCTAGTGTTATCCTCTGTTTGCTTGCTCATGTTCTAATAAGGGAGAGTCTTTTAGCATCAAAGCAATTGATCGCGAAATAGGTTTCTTCTTTACCAAGGAGGATGCTACAAAACCAGCAACCAGAAATCCATGTGGGTGAGAACAAGACACCAATTATAAGATACCAAGTTCTGCCCAAGCATGATTCGCCCTGCATATTTTTTTCTATAAGGAACAATTCCATACATAAGGGGTAATGAAGTCCCAACATTCCAGAAAATGTGAACATTTCCAATCACTATTCAACAAATATTCAATTATCATTTATTATTTTTCAAGGGGTTGAGCACCATACAAAAATGCGGTCAATATTAAGTGGGTAACTATTCCTCTCATAATATTGTGGACATCTATCCGAGAAGTTATGCAAATAAACTCATTACCTAAGCATGTTTAAAATTAACAATATGTAACTATAAATAAATTAGACCAGGTGTAGTAGAGGACTTATAAGTACCTTCTCGTGGCTGTCCTTCCTAACCATCCAAACATTTATAGCCCAAAAGATGGTGGCTGATCATCCAAACTTCAGGAATTTGATGGCCAGTTCGATTGTAAATTTTATATAAAATAGTAACTGTACATATATAGCCAGTTAGTACCCATGATTAGTGGTTGGAACATGGAATATTAATGTAATGCCCCGGAAAATATTTCAAAATAAAATTGCGTGTTATTTTTTATTTTGCATTATCATGACATCATGCATATTTTACCCGTAAAATTATTTTTATCAAACCATATTTTGTTTTACTAAATATCCATGTGGTTTTATTAAACTCGTCTCTCGTTCTTATTTCAAAATTCAAATAAATAATATTAAGGTTTATTGTTTTATAAATAAAATTGGCTCGTCTAAAGTTTTGGCCCAAAACTAGCCCCATCTAGCCTACTTTAGACTAGATAAATAATCTATTCTTTTTTCCCTCAAAACCTAGCCACCGACCCCACCCCAAAATACCCCAATCCGTGTTGTTCAATTCCTCTCCGCCGCCTGTGCATCCTTCTTCTCCTCGTCGAGCAGCGCCATGTCTCATCTGGTCTCCGATTCCTTGTTTTCTTCTTCTTGTAACTTGATGTGAGCCCGTGGGCAGTCGTTCATGTGCGTTCCTGGACTTTAGCCTTTTTCCTTTAAATTCTAATCTAATCCTTGTTTCATGTATCAAACATCAGGCCGTGTATACTAGCGCATCACCAGACTCCATCGACCCACAGCCGCACATACGAATCTGCCTGGGGCCTTGCTCCACTGTGCGCAGCAGCAGATCCCTGCTTGGCCGCGCGTGCCCGAGGAGCTGACCAGCTGCTGCCTTGCTCCAATCGATTTTGCCCAGCACCGCCGTGTCGCCCTGCTGCTTTTCCTCTTCACAACAGCAGAAGCCAGCCAATTTCGCCCGAAACCTTCCATCCAGGTGGGCTCTTGTCCCGTACAGCAGCAGCGCGCTCATACCGTCGCCCGCAAGCCGACCGGCCAGCAACTGTCGATTCCAGGCCTGCTGCCGCCTAGGAGGCTGCGTCAACGGAGACACTCCGCTCCACCTGCAGTAGCCGCACTCGTGTGCCCTTTCTGTCTCTTTAAGGACCAACTCTCTTATTCCATTCAGTGAGTACAAATCCAGTTCATGTCCGTCTTAGATTTCTACGACCAAGTGGTCAATTAGCTCTTGGTTCTGTGTGTGACCACCTTGTTCTTGACATGTTCGACAAAATGTCTACAGGAGATTTGTCCCAGATTCTCCTTCCCGATGTTTCCTCTGGCTACTTTGAGTACTTCAACCGCTTCACTAATATTCTGAAGATCATCTCTTTGCCTCTCGGATCCGATCTGTGAGACTCTGAGCCCCTATTTTATTAATAGCATACCATTGCATATTTAAATTATTCATACTTGCATACATGTTTATTTATTTGGGGTATATTGTAGATTCACCTCATAATTAAATATTGAGCCCATATGCGGACGGATCTAGTCTAATATTGATCCCATTTAAATTTGTGTAGTGAACCGATGATATAATTTTGCCTTGTTAATACAACATTAAATTGCGGGATAGATAAACAAGTCGAACCATAATATTTATTTGTCGGGATTTCGATTCCGCTTAATATTGCTAAATGGGGCCGCATACTGCCATACCATGCATCATATCATAAACATGCTAGATCTTCCGCCGTATTATTAAATATTGCATCGGGTGTTCTTTCTAGTACTTTGCTTCTTCATCGGATAGGACGATGAGTGGATGCGAATTGCGACAAGCCTCCGGTTTTCTGACCTTGTCTCTCAGGCGAGCATTCTCCCCCTTCTACCTATTTTGCATTTATAGTCTTTACTTCCTTCCTTTGATCTATTGATATCCTTATTGTCGATGCTATAGTACCATTCCTTTAATTACCTGCTCCACTATATTGTCTTGGTTATCCTATTGCCTTGTTTGATTAGCTAGCTTTGTCCTTGTGAATCGTAGGCATGCATAGTATCGCCCTCATACAGGTGGAACATGATACTCGGATATGGCTGGTGATAAGATAATTAATCTAATATTGTTGGTTATGGTTACACCTAATGATAAGGCCCCGGCAGGGACCACCTTTGGAAACTGCTTGAGCCGACCTAGGACCCGTTCGTTCTACAATACCAGTTCTGAGTTGAGCGTGCTAACCAAACGTGGGGCCTCTGGGATCCCCCCTCAACTACTGACGCTATTCGTATATCCAGAGGGTTACAAAATTGGTTTTTCATTTGGTGCATACGCATGATATGTCCTCGGACATGGGTGAGTTGATATGTCTTCGGACTTGATGTTTTGGTGGATTGGCATGGCTTGCATACATAAATCGCGGTACACGGTGGCGGCACCCACGGTGTGTACAAGTTATCCCGCAGGACCCGATCCACCAGTAGGCGCAAACGCTGTGCCTTTCTTGAGAATCGTCGTACCTCTTGGTTGGTTCTCCACAGTAGGTGATGCCTCTGGATATGCGCGTAGTTAAGGGACAGTTCTTGTTGTGAGATTCGGATGGCACGCGGGATATGTTGCCTGAAGGGTTGAGCATGCGTTTGGGTACAGTAATACATTCCTGCAGGGTAAATCTTTTTGAGAAGCCGTGTGTCCACGGTTATGGACGCCTCAGGAGTACAGTGTCATGATCATAGACAACGCCACTAATGTTCTATCTCTAATAATATAAATAGTAATTAGCCTTATCAATTAAACATCTGCTTAACTAAAATTGCCACTGTGTGTGTTCCGTAAGGGGACTTCCTCGACTGGTCTTCGAGGGGGAAATCTTCGGATGGGTTATATTTGGTGTTATATATAGTTATCGTGTAGTGCTCTCTTATCTCGCTCTAATAGCCGAAGTTGTAGCGTGTCTCTATAAATTAGATAATGCAAGCTTTGCTGTCGCTGAGCCCATCATACCTATGTAGGCGAGGACCGCCGAATTCTAGTCTCGCCATGTACTAGCCTCAGTACTGACCGCTCTTTTTTTTGTTTTCCTTTGCCCTTTGCCGGCACCCCTTTTGGTTTAACAGGTATGTGATTGACGACGTTAGCAAGGTTACCTTTCTGGCTTGGCCTAGGCAGGGTTGGACACCGTTTGGTTATTTTTCAGGACTCTTAGTCCCATTTGGATCTTGTCCGTACTCGGATACTATCTTGCTTTCTTCTTGAGTTGTATCTTCGTAATGTACCTTTTGTATTCTCGACTCGTTGAGTCGTTGTTGTATATATAAGTTCTTGTGGACTCTATTGTAAACTACTGTGATGTAACTACTTGTATTCAAATCTCACCCACACGAAAGTGTCTGGTGGGCGTCTTTAAATCGCTTCTATGCGGATTTTGGCGGGAAATGCTAAGATCTGCATAGACCCGATTCGGGGGCGTTACAATTAATTAAGACAAGCTAGCCATAAAATAGTATTGCTACTCTTAGTCACCTTTTAAACACATCAAACATGCATATATACAGAGGAATGGAAGAAAAATAACTACATCGGAGCTCAGCATTAAAGGATAGCCTGAAGAAATAAGGTGTTTATCAATACATGAGCGGAGTTATCCTTGAAATCATTGTTCTGTCCAAGCAGGATCAGTCATGACTACATCATCCTATTACTATACAATGCAACATCCGCTCTTCAGTAGTCCCTGCGACAACAAACATCTTGGTGTAAATAAGTAAAATATATGGATTGCATCGATGAATTAAATCATGTGCCTCACTAATGCATGATCTATTAGTGTTACCATAGATTTTTCTACATTACTTAGTTCTGTGTGATGCAGTTCAATATGCCCCCATAATAAGTTTAATTGTTCCTAACTGATACCCATAAATCTTGACGAGCGAGTGATATAATCACAATCTGAGCAAACTTAGGAATGAGAAGGGAATAGGGGAGAGGATGGTGACATGAATCTGCTACCTATTGTTGGGGGGAATGTATGAGGCGAAAAGAGAAGCCAGCATTGAGCTTCACTTTCTCCCTACCGATGGGAGATGCAGTCGAGGTGGGGTAGGACCAATGGAGTGGAGGAGATGGAGTCCACGAGATCGAGGCAGCGACCAACCCAAACTCGAACCTGCAGACGTCAGGGAGGATGACAATTGGAGCTTGATAATGGGATGGAAAAAGTGGTAGGGGAACCGAGGGGATCGATCTTCAACGCAACAAGGACGATGGCGGGTGGCGGAGGATGCCATCGCTTAGGATTCAGGCGCCGGACGAAGTTGAGATCTAAAGATTCTAGGACCGCAACCTTACGCCCGTTTGTTATTTCTCACCATCCACACCGACAGCGAGCTGCACACTGGCGGCGGCGGCAGACAGATCTATCCATAGTGCGGGCAACAATAGGGAATTTTGTGTCCCTTGACGCGTTTAATCGGTGACTGTGATGCTCGGTAACAGCAGCGCCGAGCTTGTGCAGAGCAATGACAGCACTTGCATGCCCCGCGGGGCGCGTCGACGGGGAGGCGTGGAGGGTGGAGTGCGGGCACAGGCCGAAGGGCGGTGGCCAGCCGGCCTTGTGGACATTGGCGGGCGGCTCATGGCGCAGGTGCGGCGACGTGGTAGTGGAGGGCTAGGCAGGGCGGGCGCGTTGTTGGCCGGTCCGGTCTGCGGAGGAGGGAATCACGCTTTGAGGCAGGGCGGGCCGCGTCGACGCGATGTTTGCGGGGGCGGGGAAATGGGATTCGTTTCGCGTGGAGGAAGAGGGAAGAGAGCGGACGAAGGATGCAGGCGAAACGCAAATCGGCAGAAGACGGAACCGTTCGTCTTTTTTAAGTAGTAGAGAATCACCTTATTATTTCTACATAGCCAAAACGATCAAATAATGGCAAGTGCTCCCACTCTAATATGAATTATAAACCTATGGTCAATCCTATGCAGTCAATTGATAAATATCTAAGAAATGAGTCTAGCTCACTTGGTTAGGGGAGTGGATGTATGACCCAGCCACCAAGTTCAAGTTCTCATGGATGAGAATTTGGGTTTCAACCTCGCTGTGTCGGTTTCCCCCATCGCTTTCCTTAAAAAACTAATATACTAACAACGCTACATGGAGGATACAAGTCAAAAACTACTTGGATGACTGACCATACAAAACAGGCAAATTTATACTAGAAGAATAAATTTTAATTTGTCTCATCATGGTGATAAAACACATCTCGTACTTCCATGCAAATTCCTCTTGACAAAGGTTATCTTTGGAAGAATGACCCCTCAATGAAGATACCACGTAATTTTTTTAGTATTGAGATGTATCCTCATATTAATGTTATTAACAACCGATACGTCTGAATGAACCAAAGCTCTATATATGAAATCCATAGAGAAGTAACTCTCGTGTTGGTTCCAACGAAACTCATCGGCCTCTTATGACAAATGTATCATTGCCAAATGCCAGAACAAAACGTTTCACGATGCAAGTCTAGGATCAACTAAATCTCTTCTGAATGTTAGATTCAGTGGAAAGGATTCTAAAACTGTGGCGATGGTATCACCGTTGTGACACACAAAATTGTATAAAACTAGGTATTGTTTATGGAGTGTAGTATTTCCTAGCCATTTACCCTTCGAGAAGTGATTTTTTCGAGCCATCCTTAATAGAAAATGATCCAAAGCAGAAAACATATTTCTTCGTAACCATTAAATTAGCCCAAAAGTGTGAGTCCACATGCTTCCAATACACTTAGGACAATGCATTTGAACCTATATATTTTCTTGTTGAGAGGGTTTGCCATATACCGTCTTCTGCATTCCAAGGAGAGCAGTATTTTTAACCTCAAAATCATGAATACCTAGGTCACCTTGATCTTTAGCAAACCATACTCTATTTAGCCAGTCAATATTTCTTTTTCTCGCTATCCTCTTGCCGAAAGAATGTCGAGAATAATCTAATATATATAAGACTCCTTTAAAAAGTTGAAAGAATAAAATCATATACCATATTACTTAGTACTGAATTTATGAGAGCCAATCTTTCACCTAGTGATGGCAATTTTCTTTTCCACCTGCTTAACCTTTTCTGTAGTCTCTCCTCTGTAGTCTCTCCTCGACTTGTTTTCGTTCAACATTTGTAAGTCTCCGGTAATGTATAAATAGCTAATCGGAACTGTTCTTGCACAAAGTTCAGTATACTGGTGGGCCTCATCCCGAGCCTCGCTAAAACAAAACAACTCGCTCTTATAGAAGCTTATCTTAAAACCCAAAAAATACTCGAAAGCTGATAAAATTAGTTTTAGATTTCTTTTTTTATGCCATGTTCCATAAAATGAATCGTATCATCGATATATTGAAGGATATAAAGTCCAAATCTAGCCATTAATTTTTGCGTATTCAATCATGACACCTAATATATCAGCCACTATGTCGAATAGTATAAGCGACAATGAGTCACTTTGTCTCGGTACCTTTTTCATTTGAAAGTATCAGTCAACGTTATTATTGACTTTAATGACAACTTTACCGCCATATACGGCACTAGTTGTGTTTACTACCGGCGTAAGCCCATTTTTTAACCATTTATCCTCCTGTAGCAGACCGCCCATCAATGTAGAAGTTCAATCTATAAGGTCATTGCACGATTTGTCATGCAGATAAAAGACTTCCTACGAATCTGAAATATTTCTTCAAGGTAGGAACATTATAGTCCAACTTGCCAAGGGATGTAGTTTACAAGTGTTGATGCAGATTGTAATAACTAATAACGAATCAAGATACTGAATATGCTAAGAAGAAGTGGACACACAACGATGTTTTTGGCCTTTCGCGGATCTTCCTGTCGACTAATTCAGACAGCAACACGGCCAGGTTCTGCAAATGATTCCGCCAGCAACCTTCTGAGCCTCGTCGCCACCATGGACGCATCCAAGATAGCCTCAGAGCTTACTGCCTGCAGATTACGCACAGGGGAAGACGATGTAACCATATATTCACAGGATACCCATCAACTTAACACTGAAATGGAGCATGAAGGTCGGGATCGCACACATACCGTACCTTGCACTTGACCACGTAGACGATCCTGCTCTCATCAACATAGGACGAATTCGCTTCGATGACCTCGACGCTTCCGTCTCGCAGGATCGTGCGGACCACCTTGTGCAGCTGGACGCCCTCCCTGGAGCTCGTCGTGAGGTTCACGTCGAAATGTGTGGCTCCGCTGAACTGTACCTGTACCGTGATGCCGTGAGCACCGCACGATCCCGCTGCCGTGGTTGTGGCGTTACTGCTGCTGCTGGTCGTCCCTTGGATTCTCGAACGGCAATCGTCTCTGCGTTGCTTCAGCATTTCAACCCTCTCCCGTAGATCCTTGATGTAGGTTGTAGCCTGCATCAGTTGGGTGGGCATGTCCGACGAACCCTGCTCATCCAAACAAGAGTTCAGACTTTCAGACAACAGTTGTACTGTATTATTTACCAGACTTAAGAACACAAAAAAATTAGCAAAGGTTTTATTCAGGGTAAACAGCATATGGAGTTCATTTCGCTTTCTCCATCATCAGTGTAAACCACAAAGCATCCATTCCGTACCATCCTCGACCACTGAGAATCGTAGGACGAGAAGGATAGGTTTTAGCTAGATTCTTGTGTTTTTGTAGCTAGTTCTCGTGTTTCACGACTAATCCTGGTGTTTTAGGATCCTGCCAAAGATCCATGATGGTGTTGCTGGGTCCATCGATCGCTTTCTTAGGGCGCACCAACGCACCCACATCACACACCAAGGCCCCAGCAATTATAACCTGATGGATTGCTCCCTATAGTGTGGACTGTGGAGTCACTCTCTGATGTATATGTTACCCGTTCATGTCTCCGCAATCGTGTGGAGTCACTCTTCGTGTGGAGTCACTCTCCGATGTATATGTTACCCGTTCATGTCTCCGCAATCGTGTGTTCCTGGGTGTAAAGAGAGAGACGTCCGGAACACTGATAAAGATTTTTTGGGCGTGACGTTTATTAATTGTCGTGTGTTTCCTTGTCTTCTTGGCTTGCAATAACATGTTTGGGTGCATCCTCGTTTATCCCTTGATGTTGCATTGCTGCGTCAAATGGGATATATATTATCTTGATGTGTTGTTAATATGTTGCCTGCTACTAGTAAAGAGACCGGTCCAACTTAGGCCAATGCTAACACACGCCAATGAAGGTCCGGGCTTGGGTGTTGCACCGGTGGGGTAAGACCCACTGGCTACCCACAGCCGACGCTGATCTCCTTCTCTGGTGGACGTTGAGGCCTTGCCTGAAGGCCCACCAGCGAGACCTATGGACCGCGATCATCCTGGTCTTCTGGTGCTTGTGGAGGCACCGGAACGACGTCGTCTTCAACGGGGCGCTTCCACGGGCGGAGGCTATCAAGACCAGGATCCGGGACGACTTCAGGCAGTGGCGTCTATCTAGGCTCTTTCGTTCTGATGTTTTTGGCTTTTCGGAGCCCGTGACCTCGGTGTTAGTAGGAGAGTAGGCTTAGGGTGTGAGAGAGCTACCACCCTACTCTGTTGGTAGCAGCGTGTGCCGCCTAGCGGTGTTGTAACTGCCGTCGGCAGCCTCTTCTATATGTCTGGTACACCTCCCAGGGTGTATCCTAGAAAAAAAATGACATGGCTAATTTTAAAAACAGTAACTTCAGTTAAACAGGAGGTATCTTGCAGTCTCTTTTAGGAACTAGGCTAACTAGCTAACTTAAGTTGCTCAAGACTAAATTCGGTTATGATAGCTAACATCTACTCCAGCTCTAATTTCTTGGATATTACGAGCTTACTTGTTTCATGTTTGTACTGAGCATGCACGTATGTAAAGAACACTTAAAAGGCGAAAAATGTGGATAGGTTATCTATCTGTAGATCATGAGTTTTACTAGAGAAAATTCTCTAGGGCAAACGTTCAGCATCAGCTCTCGCACCGTCAGGTCGCGTCCCACCGCCACGCGGGGCAATTCTTGATTGGGTCTAGGGTCCAGGCCATTAGAAAGTTCATGAGTTTTACTATTATCGTGTGATTTATGCGAAAACAAGATGCAACGCATCTCCTTTTTGTACCACATGGCATACGTGGCCAGCTTTCTCAAATCAAACAAAGATGCAACCCATCCTAATACAAGCATGGTCATATCATCTAACTTAGGTGCAGCAGTGTTTGTCTTCCAAGGAAACAAGAGAACAAAGAAGTATCCACAAAAAAATCGACATACAAAAAATTAACTTTGCATCTGTAGAGAACTTCTGAACATTCTATACCAGAATGAAAAAAACTTTATATACCTGTGAAGCAGCGTCCAGACGGTACTCTTGAGGAACGAGAGACGTCAGCTTGGAGCACAAATCTTCCATCTTCGTCCTCTCACTCGTCCGCCTCTCCGCATCCTTCTTGTCGAACGCCATCGCCGCTCTCCCGCCGTCGTCCCCTGCTCTCCTCTTCATACTCCTCTTCCTCTCTTCTTTACATACATATATACACACACGATCTCTATCTCCTCTCACTCTCTCGTGTGAAGGATGAAGGCTTTCTCTATCTCCTCTCACTCTCCCTCAGTTTGGCGTATGCATGAATACGAATTATGACGGTGGGCCTAGAGACCACTTGCGCAACAAGCTAAACCGCAAAGGATACATGGTCTATGTGATTTGGTGCTTGTGGCCACTTGTGCAACAATAATTTGTTAGGACAAGGACGTAAGAAACTTCACATTTAATATTATTATACAGCTTTAATTTTACTTTACATCCCCCACTGTAACTATCTTTGTAATATTTTACTTTTGACTAAACTATCTTTTGTCATTTGACAATTGAGTAAGTTCTCATATGATCCATGAATAGTGAAAATAGGCCCGATGCAAATTCTTTTACCCTTTTTTTCCCATAATGAAGTTATGTGCTTTGACATGCAGGGGCGGAGGACCTTGTGTGGCAAGCTATGGCGCCCGCCATACCTTGATTCTGGTGCTCCTAGTCTCCTAGACTCAATTAGTGCTTAAGTGGTATTTCCCGGCCGCCTCATGTCTTCTTTTTCCATCTGTTTTGTCTTGCATAAACTAATTCTGAAGTAATATTTTTATGTTTCATTGACAAGTCAAGTCTATATGTTTAATAAATTCGTAGTGAACTATTGTCTTAAGTTTCGTTTAATTACAGAGGTAAATTTTATCTCAGTTATGTACGGACAAGCATATTATAGTTACTATGCAATGTTGATTATGAATTGTCGTATATTTTATGTGCATATATTTAGTAAAAAATATTGTGATGTTATTAGTTTCGCCACACCAAAAAGTATTTTCACCTCCGCCACTGTTGACATGGATACAATCTTCAATATGCAACATTGATAATTTATTTTATATAAAAATATTATTTTTCCTTTTTTTATATAGTGCAATAGTTCCTGCAAAACTCAATTTTTTCTATATTCTACCAAAACTTTACAGAAAAACTGCTTGTGCATACTGATGCTGATAGTTTTTCTCTAAACTTGGTCAAAGATGGAAAAGTCTGATGACTGTTAAAAAACTAGTACACCCTATAAAAAGGAAGAAGAGGAAAAATATGCTACTAATCTTCTTGTCAAAGTTGGTATGACAAAGTGCATCCTCTCCTACACATTTGTCTTTCACTGAAAAATTGTCATTGACTCAGGGATCTCCTCTTGGTTCTAATGATAGTACACAATATAGAAGCATTGTAAGTTCTTTACAATTCTTTATATTGGTTTGTCAATATCTACATGCTCTTACCACTCCTCATTGAACAGCTACCAAAAGAATTTTAAGATATGTTCAGGGTACACTAAAGGTTGGGCTTACTTTTCAGAAGTCTCTTTCTAGTTTTGTTGGTGCTTTTCATATGCAAATTGGCAGAGTTTTTTATGATAGAAAATATGTAGGAGGTTTTGGTATATATTTATCGGACCAAACATGGTCTCATGGATTGCAAGAAAACATGCTACAATATCAAGATCAAACACTAAAGTTGAATATAAGACTCTGGCTAATGCTACAGCTGAGTAGTTGATATGGGTTGAGGCTCTTCTCGGTGAACTTGACGTTTCACTTAAAGAAAAATCTATTTGTCAGCTAATCCGATTTTTCATGCAAGCACCAAACATATTGAGATTGACTTTCACTTTGTTCAAGAGATGGTTGCTAATAAATTGCTAGACATCAAAATCTCCAGCAAGCATCATATTGCAGATGGTTTCACAAAGGCATTGCCTTTCATAGATCTTGATGAGGTCAAGCGTAATCTCAACCTTTTACAAGGTTGTCATTAAGGAGGACGGTGCATGTGTAACGTTTTCTTATACCTGTATAGATAGGATATGGAGTAGTACTCCACTCCTATACGTATACAAATAACTCTCACGTACTGCCGCCGACAGGGCTGTTCCGCCGCCTATATAACATGTATATGAACCCTGCAACGAGGGTATCGTTTCCTCCTAGGTTTGGCATGGCTACCTCCTTAGATTTATTTCACATTGCCAAAGGGAAAGACTTAACCATAGCTCAAGCCTTTCGCCGATGTATTTACATAGAACTAGCCAAGATGGCAGAAATTACTTGGTATTGTTAACAATTTATCCTTGCAAGAAATGCCTATGTTTTTTTACCACAAGAAACACCAGATGTGTTTTGCAAGGGTCTGAGCTCGAGTTGGGCAAAGAATGAGAAGGATCGGAAAGCAATGTGGAGTATCCAGAGGCGCCAGGGGAAATGAAGATCCACCTCTGGCATTCTGTACATGGCTGTTTGCCGAGCGGCGTCCAGCTTGCTCGGCCACACGTGCTAGCGGATGACTCATGTACTTTCTGTGACAGAGAGAAAAGCATTGAACATGCTATGCTCTTCTATCAGTTTGCGCGAGCAGCTTGGCGGGACTCAAACAGCAGGTCCAATGCAACTTAACAGGAAAAGCTTCGCCACATGCAAGCAATGACTGTTCGAATTACTTGGTCACGAGTCTAATCTCCAGGCTACGACAATGCTGTTGGTTTCTGGCACATTTGGGGAGCACTTGTTGAGTCGTGGAACGAGGAAGTTACACTAATACCGTGATGTACTGGAGGTAAAGTGTTAGATTATATATGTTGATATGATCAGAACTCATCTGCCTAAGCCAGCGCGAAAGCAAAGGTGTGAGTGTGACCCCAAATTCAGTTCGTTGGACTCCACTACCGCAAGACACGGCGCCCCAAAACAACAGCGCGTCGAAGGGCCAAACGCCTCTGCAAATTCAGGTTCAGTGATCCGGCCGGTTCAGATGCTGCAGGCTACAAGAAAATCACCTTGATGATTTCGAATAACCACACCACACGTGCCCCCATACAACCTGTAGCCTCGGAGATAGCAGCATCGGAACTGCCCCCAGAATTCTGAATCTGAATCCACCTTGGGTGTTTTTTCGAGAGTCTGAATCCACCACTCACTTTTTTTTTGAATTTGTGGTCGCCCAGAATTGTTGGCACACTGCCTCTAACTTCTTTCAGTGTCATCTCGGCACCACCCTTGATTCAGTGTGTCAACACTACACTGGAATGAATGAAACTCTGTATTTTCAGACTATCTGTTTTCATGGAAACACAAAAAGCTGCATCAGACTCCTGGAGTGCAAAAATGGACGAGCTTCTGAGTATTGCCTGGACCCAGAACTCCTTTCGCCGCCATCTCTGACGGACGCGCAGCCAGGCTCTCTACATAAACTGGGCAATTTCCCTACGAACCTCCTAACATATGTGCCCGACATGATGAGCTTCTATACTGTGTTTCATTGAAGTAATGGAACTGGGGAACCCCTGTATTTCTAAAACAAATCTTCTACGCATGCACCCAGAAAAGACATTCCACACGTCGAAGACACGACACCAGCAGTACACACAGCACATTACTCAAGACACGACACCAGCAGTACACACAGCACATTACTCAGATAATCTGATCCTAAAACTTTTTATTCACTGCCATGGTTGCAATCCACAGGCAGGCATCCATTATTCATTCCCGTTCTCAAGAGAACGCTCATACAACAACAGAATGGTTTGTTTCTCTTCTCTCGCACTTCAGGTAATGTCACCATGCAGCGCCGAGGGTTGGTTTACTCTACTTGTACTGGCTGGCGAGCTCACCTTCCTTGACGATGTAGTTCTCCACGGGGAAGTCCTCACCCTTGAAGTACCTGTCCAGCATGTCCTTCACTCCCGCCGCGTACCTTAGCTGCAGGAATTAATTGCCATCGACATCAGAGACAAGGTCAGTCGGTGGCAATGGATGAACATGCATATTCCGTTGCAAACTGTTCTAGGATCAAGTTGCACATGCGTATTTTTTCTGTTAAGGTAGACTGAATAGTTAAGCTTATGCTTCGGCGATGTTAACAATCAATTTGGAAGTCTTCATATATGATTGTGATTCAAAGCAAAATATTTTAGGCTTGTCTCAGTTGTATTCTCGATGTAAGTATCTCGGCTTGTCCACTTTTTCATGGAAAACATTGTTAAAGAATAAGATTAGGCATCAGAACATCAGGTGCTGTAACGGATGATACGCTAAGTAAAGGCTTATTCTGAAACCAAAACAAACACAAAAAATACCTGTGCATCGATTGTAGTCCCAGAGATGTGAGGGGTCATTGCGTGATTAGGCATGTAGCGCCACGGGTGCTCCTTGGGTGCTGGTTGGGGGAACCAGACATCGCCTCCATATCCTGAGAAACAAGAATGAGGTACTTTGTGTTAAAGGAAACACTCCTCAAAATAGAAATATAAGATACTGTGTCATTCTCCTATTCTTCCAATAGGATACAGTTCCATTGTAATTTGGACAAAAGAATCAGCTAGCAGAGCAAGGAACAAAATTTACAGAGTTATTGATATCCTTTTGTTTTCGTTCACGATAATAAATTATTGTGCAAATTATCATATTTGAGTGCTAGACATTACTGGATTATGTTATATTGGTTTAAGTGTTTTCCATATTACCCCTGATAAATCGGAAGGATGACAAACTCAAATGAATTATGAATTTGATAGACCTAAACTGCAAGAATTAGATGCACATCCTGCAGCCTACTGATACTCAAGAAAGACTGATGAACTGTTAAAATGTTACCAGCAACATGACCGGTGGAACAAGCATCAGCAACTGCCTGGGTGTCCATGATTGCTCCACGAGCGTTATTCACGATGATTACACCTTTCTTCATCTTTGCAATCTTCTCTTTATTGAACATGCCTCTGAAGAAAGTAGCAAACATAATTTAGAGAAATTGCATAAAGAAGTTAGTGTAAAAGAACAAGATTGTGATGAATGGAGACCTGGTTTTCTCAGTAAGAGGCGTGTTGATCACAATGACATCACACTTTGGAAGCATAGCATCCAGGTCCTCTTCAAATTTGGCACCAATTTCTTTCTCAAGCTCAGGGTTAATCTGAAGCCTGTCATGGTAGAGCAGGTTGCAGTTGAAGGGCTTAAGACGCTGAAGTAAGAGCCTGCCAATTCGACCAGCTCCGACAGTTCCGACAGTCTTTCCCTCAAGATCATAAGCTCTATGGGCGATTCCTGCAACATTCCATTCACCTTGAACGACCTGTTGATAGCCAGGCAAGAAGTTCCTGAGCAGAATCAAGATGCGCATGAGCTCATCTTCTGCCACAGAGACGGTGTTACTTCCAGTAACTTCTGCAACAGTCAAGCCCGCAGCAGCAGCAGCTGGCAAATCAATATGATCTGAGCCAATTCCAGCAGTGAGAAGCAGCTCAAGGTTCTTTGCCTTCTTGATCCTCTCTGCAGTAACATAGGCTGGGTGGAACGGGGTGGTTATCAGGACGTGCATGTCTTCGATGTGCTTCTCCAGTTCTGGGAATAAGAACAGCAATCATTTGAGCACAAGGCCAGAGTCTGATGACAAAATGGGAGCTACATAGCCATCTAACAAGTTACATATCATCTTTGTTTCATCTAGTCAGAGTAAGGCACAAAATAGTTGTCAGGGTTGAAACACACATTCTAGATAGTAGATTTGAATATATAAGAATTTGAACTGATCCAGCAGCAATCTCACGTGATTCCTGTGTAATTTGAGTGCTAAGGAAATTGGGATGAACTAGAAGGACGCCATCACTGGTTTCTCAATACTTTCATCAAATGACAGCGTCTTATCCAAATAAAGAGACACATTTCACCACAGAACAGATGAAAAGCACTCTTCACTCTCATTAGCCCAACAATAGAGCAGTGGTATAGTACCATGAGTAACGCATATATATGTGCAGTAAAAGGCCAGAGAGCCAAGTTTTTATCCAGGTTCACAAATCCTGCCAAGTTCGCCACATTTAGCTCGTTCTTTCTAGATTTCTATCTTACATTTCATATATAAAATTCACAAAATAAAGAATATGAATTGCTTTAGATAAATTTAAGAAATGGTTTAGATGAAACTGAAAACATGAAAGGAACTGGGTGTGGTTCTTGGCTACTGACCGCTGTTCAACCCCTCCTTGTCGTCCGTGACAATGTAGTTATGTCCCTTGGATTCCAGCCAGTCCCGTATGCCGAGGGCACCCTCGACGCATCCGACGAAGTTGGGGTTCTTGTCGGCGTACTCGCCGGCCTGGTAGAACACACCCACGATCTTCTTGCTGCCTGCAGATGTCTGCAGGTCGGAAAACAGACATCGAAACAGAGCATCCTTCAGAGTTTTCATCAACCAACTGTACTACTTCAGTAACCGAAATTTGTGACAAAACTAGGGAATTCGTACCGAATTACACATCATATTTCACTGAAAATACTTAGTACAGTATATGAGAAATACAGGAAATCCGCATAAACCCCCGGTTTCCTCCAAACCCTCCCCGGTCCCCATCACACAAGCAAAAATCGAAGTACCGAACAATCCGTTCTCCCATTTTCAACAAAACTGAACACCAAATGCACAAAAATCTAACCGCGTCAGAAACCCTCAGCAGGAAACCAAGAAAACCGGGCGAAACAAACACGACGAGAAAAGGGGATGGAAAAAACTCGGAAAAAAAAGAGTGAGGAGACAGATGACACGTACGTGCGCGGCCCTGGATCCGACCGCCCGGTCGACGAGCTGCCTCCCGACGGCCCTCAACATCGCCATGGACGGATCCCGGCGGAGAAATCACGAGCAGAGGAAGAGAGAGATAAAGGGCTTGCACGAAAGAGATGAGACTGATGACGACGGACTATCAGTAAGTGCGGAGGGACCGGGTAGATAAAGCCCCACGTCGTCACGCCGACAGGTGGACCACCTTCACGAGGGGCCACGTCCCACGTGGACCGGGTACCTGCGCCGCGCGGCTGTGGAGACGTGAACGTTTCGATGACTTGCGGGCCCGCTCCGCGGTGCTCCACCTGTCTGCCCTGTTGTCGTCTGCGTACAGTGGTTTGTTCGGATCGGATGGGAAAGAACCTTTTCTCTAGGACTAGGATGATGATAAAGAACTTTACAAAAGCGAGAAGTATTCTACTCTTTTTAGGCGAGAGGATTTTCCGTGATCAGCACAACGCAGCGGCAGGTAGGAACCAAACCACTGCTAGGAATGCACGTTTCTTGCTGCTTCGTGTGATGCTGTGTGATTCATGCGTGTATGATATCAAGCGGTGGAGTAGCAATTGTAAAAGTTAAAGTGGTGAATGAATCAACTGTTCTCTTATTCCATCAATAATTCGGTATATATAGAAGGGTGAAGGGACGCGAGCGAGAGGTCGCGTCCGATCGTGGGGATGCGTGGATACGTCGGTAGCGAGGAACCGACATACGGTTACAACACAGGATTATCTCCTATTTACAATGTTTAAATAAATCCTAACACTCCCCCTAATCCTTGCTTGTCCTTGCGACCGATCATCTTAGGAATAATCTCCTCCAAAAACCCTGTGAAAAAAATAGAGGAGAAAAATACAATATGCCATGAAAAACTCCTTCCAAAAACCCTATGGGAAAATAAGGAGAAAATGACATATGTCGTCCATGCTTGTATTGATATTGCCTCATTAAAAATCCTACATGAGAAACCATTAGAAAAAACTCACGAAGAAAAAGAGTGCAATACCGAAGATCTGATGATCTTCAACAGGTCTTAACCTGGGAGATTTCTCCCCCTAAACTTTGCAAATCACGAAGTCTTCTCATACCAATTCCATGTACACATTTGTGAAATAACGAACTTGGTAATGACTTGGTAAGCAAATCAGCGAGGTGCGAGGTTATCACATGACTTTGTTTGCAAAATATTTATTTCCCCACTCCTTTGTAGCTCATGAGGATAAAACAACTTAGGAGCAATGTGCTTTATAATATTGCTCTTAATATAACCTGTTTGCATCTGTATAATACAAGCAGCATTATCTTCATAGATAATGGTAGGCGATTCTAGCGAACCAATCCCACTTGAACCTTGGACAAAGTTCATCATTCTGCGAAGCCATACACATTCTCGTGATGCTTCATACAAAGCAATTATCTCAGAATGATTCGTGGATGTAGCCACCAATGTTTGCTTTGTCGACTTCCAAGAGAAGGTTGTACCTCCATGTAAGAAGACAAATCCAGTTTGTGATCTGGCATTATGGGGATCTGACAAGTATCCAGCATCACAATACCCCACCATGGTCTCTCTTGATTTTTCTGATAGAACAAACCAAGATCTTTGATGCCCTGGAGATATCTTAGAATATTCTTCACACCAACCCAATGTCTTTTCGTTGGTGATGCGCTGTATCTAGCTAAGAGATTAACTGCAAACGATATATCAGGTCTCGTGCAGTTTGCTAGATATATTAGTGCACCAATTACACTAAGATATGGGAACTCAGGTCCCAATATCTCCTCATCGTCATCCTTAGGTCTAAAAGGGTCTTTATCTCTATCAAGAGATCTAACAACCATAGGTGTTTTAGACGGGTATGATTTATTCATATTGAACTTCTCCAATATCTTTTGGATGTACGCAGACTGGTGAACTAATATTCCTGAAGAAATATGTTCAAGTTACAAACCGAGACAAAATTTGGTCTTACCCAAATCTTTCATCTCAAATTCCGTCTTCAGATGATTACTAGCCTCATTTATCTCTTGTGTAGTACCAATGATATTCAAATCATCCACATACACAGAGATTATACAAAATCTATCAGTAGATTTCTTGATGAACACACATGGGCAATCATCATCATTTAAGTATCCTTTCTGCAGAAGGAACTCACTTAGTCAGTTGTACCACATTCTACCCGACTGTTTCAAGCCGTATAACGACCTCTGTAGCTTTACGCAATACATTTTGCGATCAGCCTTTGGATCTGGAATTTTCATTCCCTCAGGGACTTTCATGTAGATATCCGTATCCAGCGACCCATATAAATATGCGGTCACCACATCCATCAATTGGATATACAAATTCATTTGCACTGCCAATGATATCAAGTATCGGAACGTGATTCCACTCATCACAGGAGAATATGTTTAATCGTAATCAATGCCAGGTTTCTGTGTAAACCCTTGTGCTACAAGTCTCGCCTTATATCTCACCACCTTATTGTTTTCGTTTCTCTTTTGAACAAAAACCCATTTCGCCCCTACGGGAAAAACATGCTGAGGAGTAGGTATTACTTTAGTAAATACCCCTCTCATGGTAAGCGAGCGCAATTCATCCTCAATTGCAACCATCCATTTGGACCAGTCCGAGCGTTTCATACACTCTGCCATGGTCTTAGGTTCATGGTCCAATGTCAGGTCATCTGCAATCTTTGAGGAGAAAAATATGTCGATATTTGTAGACTTTTTGTTGAACGATTCTCCTGATTCAACATAGTTTGTGGATATTTCTTCAATACCTTCAGACTCATCGTGATTTCCCTCAACGATTGAATCGAGGTGTTCCAATGTCCCAGCACCTATATTTGTGTGCGCACTTGTGCTGAACCCTGGATGATGAACATCCTTTAGGTGTCTTTCTTCAACACTTGGTTGAACATCAACCCGTGGTTGACCTATATTTATTGTTTGAGAGATTCTCATTCCCCGCGGATGCTTCTGAGAAGGCTTGTCCTTTTTGTCCAAATTTCACCCCCTCTTGGGCAGTTGAGTGGTCTTTGCTATCTCAACTCTCTCTAGGACATTCATAGCAGGAATATGGGATTTAGTGACACCTTTATAGTCAGTAAATGCATCTGGCAGATTATTTGCAATATTTTGCAAATTTATGATCCTCTGAACCTCCAGTTCAGATACATTCGTACGTGGATCTAAAGACTGAATGCCTTCAACATTCCAATCTATTTCCCGGCGTTCTTTATGGTCATTTTCTCCCCCTAATGCCGGAAAATTATCCTCATCAAAGATGCAATCAGCGTACCGGGCTGTGAAGAGATCTCCTGTTAGAGGCTCCAGGTACTTTATAATCGACGGAGAAGTGTACCCCACATAAATACCCATCTTTCTATGTGGATCCATCGATGTACGCTGAGGTGGTGATATCGACACGTACACAGCACAACTAAATCTTCGAAGGTGGGAAATACTTGGTTGATTTCCACGTACTAACTGCAACGGGGAGACCATATGGTATGCAGTTGGTCGAATTTGTATCAATTCCGCGGCATGTAACACCGCATGTCCCCAACATGAAGTTGGGAGATTACAATTATGTAGGAGCGGTCTTGTTATCAACTTGATCCTCTTGATAAGTGATTCCGCAAGACCATTTTATGTGTATACATACAGTACAGAATGCTCCACAGTTATGCCCAAAGCTAAGCAGTAATCATTGAATGCTCGTGAACTAAATTCAGCAGCATTATCCATTCTGATGGATTTTATCCTATGTTCAGGATGATTAGCTCTCAATTTTATGATTTGAGTAATCAGCTTTGCGAATGCATGGTTCCTTGTCGATATGAGATACACATTTGACCATCTTGTAGATGCATCAATGAGTACCATAAAATATCTGAATGGTCCCGATAACGGTTGAATTGGACCACATATATCTCCTTGAATGCGTTCAAGAAAATTTAGTGGTTCATTCTTGACCTTCAGGTATGAGGGTCTAGTGATTAATTTCCCAGTTTCACATGCAGTGCAAAAAAATCTGAGGATTGCGGGAAATTAGAAACCGTTATGTTGTGTCCAATAGAACCATCAATAATTCCTCATCATCCCAACACCAGGATGACCCAGGCGATCATGCCATATCTTGAATTTATCAAGATTTTAGAAAATTATTTTATACGCCAAATGTGGCTCTGGCTTTATATATGTATAATATAATCCAGAAGATAGAGCAGGAAGTTTCTAAAGGGTCTTCCTTTCGGAACCCTTTTTCTGAGTTATGAGTAGGCTTTCAACCTCACCATCTTCATGAGTTTCGATGTGGTAGCCATTACTCCGAATGTCCTTAAAACTCAGCAATATACGAGTTGAATTCGGATATAATAATGCCTCCTGGATCATAAGCTTCGTACCATTTGGGAGTGTAAATGTGGCCTGACCAGAACCAACAATGACGGTGTCGCGACCACCGATAGTCATGACACTCCCCTTACTCTTTTTTAGAGTTTAGAAGTATTTAACCTCCCATAATATTGTGTTAGAGGCACCACTGTCCGCTAAGCAAATTTCCTCCTCCATTGGATTTTCAGAAGATTTCTCTTCTTCTCTTCTTGTTTTCCGTTCGTCCTACTCCGGTGATCACCGGAGTTCGCCTCTTGTGCTCTCAGTAGAGACAAAGTGCTGATAACGTGTAAAAGTTAAAGTGGTGAATGAATCAACTGTTCTCTTATTCCATCAATGATTCGGTATATATACAAGGGTGAAGGGACGCGAGCGAGAGGTCGCGTCCGATCGTGGGGATGCGTGGGTACGTCGGTAGCGAGGAACCGACATACGGTTACAACACAGGATTATCTCCTATTTACAATGTTTAAATAAATCCTAACAGCAATCACAAGTCATAATTGGCAAACTTGTGGGTGGTTATTCGGCTCACGGGCCGAGAGAACATATTTTAAAATCCATTTATAAATTTTCAGGATGAAATAACATTCTATGTATCTCATGCAAAAGAGACAAAAAATGTCATGTGAATAGTCGCACTCACATGAAAAAAAATTGTCTTTTTTATACATGTTCATCCTGAAAATTGTAAACAAACATAAAATATTCGAATGTACATATAGACTATTTATCAAAAAAATAACATTTTGAAATATGTTTTCTCACAGTATGTGCAAATACACTTGTGAGCCAAAAGGGATTTTTGAAACTTGTGATGCAACTCTCTATTTCCAAATATAAGACATTTTAACATATTAACTTGAGATGTTAAATATCTTATATTTCAAAACAAAGAGACTATATACATACTCTCTTCATTTCAAAATATAAAATGTTTTAGGTTTGTGAAGGAAATGAATCACTTCTTTTAGTGTGACTCTAAACCTGAGTGAATCTATATAGTAAAAGAAGTCTAGATACATATATTTTAAAACGAAGGGAGTATATATCCAAGTTACATATTATCCAAGTTATACATACTCAAGGTACATATCTCGAGGCCACATGGGACATGTGGTGATCAATCTACCCAAAAAAGAAGTTACATATCTCGAGTTCTACACACCCAAATTCACTATATAATTGTATATGTATGTGTAACTTTAGTACGCGTATCTTGGATAAGCGTACTTTAGATATATGTAAATTAGGTATCTGAGTGCTATAAAAATTATACTCCCTCTGTCCCAAATACTCCCTCCATCCCAAGGTTTAAGACAGATAACTTTTTTGAAAAGTCAAGCCATGTAAAGTTTGACCAAACCTTTAGAAAAAAACTACTTCCTCCGACACATATTAGTTGACTTGGATTTGGCAGGATTCTTATGTATCTAGCACTAAAACAAGTGCTAGATACATCCGAATCTAAACAAATCTAAGTCAACTAATATGGGTCAGAGGAAGTATTAAAAACTATTATATTATATAGATACCATATGAAAATATGTTTCATGATGTTTAAAAGGATATGGATTGTATTGTAAATATTAATATTTTCTCTAAAAACTTGGTCAAACTTTAGTTGGTTTGACTTTTGGAAGAAGTTATATGTCTTACGCCGTGGGACGGAAGTGACTCCACTTTATCCAGATATGTATAGACCTAGTCACAAAACATGTCTAGATACATGTGTAGCTAGACAAAGCCGAGTCACTTATTTTATGCGTGATGAAGTAGTTTGAATCATTGTGTTGAGTACACATGGATAAAAATGCAAATATATGAAAAATAATAAGGACTGCTATGTAGAGTTAGTGCCATTATTTGGCTCAAGAATAAGAGCTATTGCCCGCAAAAAAGAATAAGATCTATTGCTCCAGTAAATACTTACTCCCTCTGTTTCAAATTACTCCGCCGGCGCGCTTATGTAGGTGAACTAGTACTCCCTCATTTTTCATTCAAAAAAATCCTCGAATTTTTGAAATAGATAGTATGAAATATGTACTACATATACCAAAAATTTTAAGAATTTTTTGATGAAAAATGAGAGAATACTAGGCCACCTAGATAAGCGTTGCGCGTGGAGTAATTTGAAACAGAGGGAGTACTACGAAACTAACAATTATGGTGAAGAAAATGTCTTAGCTTATACTACTAGCTTTCAAATTCTTCGGTCAACTTGGAACATACTTATTGTATGGATAGCTCACGACAAATATAGTATGAAACCGCCAGTATAGCGTCACAAACCTGCAACACTAGAGTTGTCCACCACTGATCATGCCTACTGTTGTGTAGCTACCATTATATCCTTTATGATAGTCCACCACCAGTTAGGTTTCTAAATACATCACCATCGAACAATAATGAAGTGGCAAAAAATCAACCCATCATTGACTTTGACCAAAATAAATTCAAACCAAATTTTTGAAACCACTTATGTACACTAGAAATTCACGTTTTACTATAAAAACAAGCTAAAATTGATCCATGTTGATTAAATATCTGCATACCCACGAGTGGGTAGCTACCCACCTGGGTAGCAAGTCTATTCTGCAACAATAAAATGGTGGTTAACACTAACATCCAGGAAAAAGAACATTAGAATTATGTCGATAAAGAAGGTTCATGATGCAATGAAAAAGAAGAGTGCAGTACCATGTAACTATCATTATAATCTTCATGATACTTCGTCTGTCGCATATTAGAATATATATTACAACTTTGATTGTAATATCATCTTATGCTATGATATGGAGGGAGTAGCAATTATTGCATCTATGGTAGCAAAAAGGTTTATTAACTAGCAACAAGTGTTACATCAACTCGGAATGAATTAGCCGCACATGCATCAATCACGGATCCAATTATAGCCAATGCATGAATATCAGAGGAACAATAAAAGGCAGCAAAGGAAGAATAGAGACTATACTATAAACATAGAGTGGTTGAGAAGGTACATGATGAGAATGGATACGAGCTCAGGAGAGAAGACTTAAAGATCTCAACGTTAAGTTGAAGAAAGAATGAAGGCAAATTAAGCTGGAATCACCTTTAACAGAAATCCAGACAAGATACAATTCCTATTAATCCAAGTACTCTAGAAACAACAAGGCAACATAACAGATCCACGAGGAATCAGATAGCTCCCCATGCATCAATACCTAGACCAATGGCTTGTTCCTCAACAAGCAGCTTCAAGACACCTAATGAACTTGAATCCTAATCTTCATCTCATGATACTTCAACTCCAATATCCTTACCAGTTGACATATTAGATAAATGCTTCATACCAAACAAAGTTGTACACTCTTGCGAAATAGATTACCATCACTTTGAAAAATGTAATGCTAGAACTGTAGGGTTTCGTAGCATGGAAAACAAAAAATTTCTACCGCATACAAACAAACAAGCCAAGATCTATCTACTAGATTGTAGCAACGAGTCGATGGAATAACTCACCCTCGAAGATTCCAAAGTGTTTAACGAGAGCGGATTCTCGTGGGTGATGTAGTCGTACTCTTCCCGATCTCAAGATCGCGTAGACGATCCTTCGCCATGCGTTCAGCGCTCCCATGGATCACACGTTAGATTTCGTGAAACCTTCCTCTCCTTGTTCTAGCAGGCGTGGAGGTTGTAGCACTCTCCTCGATTCCGTGACTGTGGCGTGGTACCTGGGAAGTAGAGGGAGATCTCAGGGCCGCCTTACGCCGGAGCTAGTATGGTTGAGTATGAGAGAGTCCCTCGGTGTTCTAGGGTTTAGTCACACCAAGGAGGGGCAAGGCAATGGCTAGGGATTGGCTAGGCGGCGAGGGTTTACCCTAAGCGTCGGCGGCGCTATGGAGGCGGCTTGGGGCTAGGGGTTTGGAGGAGGATCTTGTGTGTCAAGGAGGAGCCTGCCTCCTTATATAGGTGGAGGGGCCGGCCAAGGGAGGAGAGGAGTCCCTTCCCAACTCGGCAGGTGGGCGCCACGGTTGGAGGAGGAACTCCTCCCAACTCGATTTCCACTCCTCCTCTTTTCTCTTTCCAAATTTAGCCGTTTGACTTTTCAAACTAGTCGCTGTTTGACTTTTCAAACTAGGATTTGAATTAATCCTTTATTTGGTTCAGCTATGACACTTAGTACATGATGCAATCATACCAACTTGATACAACACATTCATGTACCCTTCCTCCGGAGTGTCGGACATTTGAACATTCTAGAACATTCGATGAAAACACGGAACCATTCCCCAACTCCAAAGCGGGACTTTCCTTATATGAATCTTATTCTCGGACCATTCCGGATCTCCTCGTGATATCCGGATCCCATGGGACTCAACAACATTCGGTCTCTTTCTCATTATTCCATAACTACTCAAAACAACGTGAATCCTTAAGTGTGTCTCCCTACGGTTCGTGAATTATGCAGACATGATCGAGACACTTCTAGAACAATAACCAATAGAGGAATCTGAAATTCATATGGCTCCCACATATTTCTCGATTACTTTGCGTCGAATGAACCACTTACATACGATATCAATTTCCCTTTGTCTCACGATAGTTTACTTATACGAGGTTATGATAAATCGGTATCTGCATACCTAGTTCAACCTCGTTCCGATAAGTACTCTTTTCTCGTTCCGTGATATGTGATCCCTTGAGCCAGTCACATGCTTGCAAGCTAATTGGATGACATTTCACCGAGAGGGCCCAGTATATCTATCCGTCATATGGATGGACAAATCCCTCTTGATCCATGTGTTTCAACCAATACTTTCCGAACACTCAATGCCACCTTTATAGCCACCCGATTCACGGTGTGGTGTTTGATGTCATCAAAGCATCCATCCGGTAAAGGTGATATGCATGATCTCATGGTCGAAGGAATTAGATTACTATGTATCAGAAAGCATATAGCAATTGAACTATTAAAATGACTTGATCTTTATGCTACGCTTATCTATAGGAGTATGTCCATCATATCATTCTCCTAATGATATGATCTTGCTGTTAATAACATCTCAATGTTCATGATAGGGAAACCACAATCATCTATTAACCAACAAGCTAGTATTATATAGAGGCTTTACTAGGGACTTCAAATTAAGTTTACAAATCACACAAGTATCAATGTTTCCTTGTTAATACTATTATAGCATGAATGTAAACATTTATCATAAACACAAAGATATAATAATAACTACATTTATTATTGCCTCTAGGGCATATCTCCAACAAGAACTATTCACATACACTCCAAATGTTTTCCTATAGTGACATGTGTATGACTAATTGGGTCCCTATGCTTAGTCATCCTAGGTGCATAAAAGCTTATGGCCCAAGAAGGCCTAACGAAGTCCAAGAAGCACCTGACGGAATAAAGACTTATCTTGACCGGCAAGAAATATCCATGAACTGACATAGAGTTTGTATTAACTTGTAATCTCTTCGGCTACAGATCCAGGACCCAGCCTCTCATATAAAGGTTGGGACGACCCGATGGAGAGGTGATACATCGTAAACGTATCTATATTTTTTTATGCTCCATGCTTATTTTGTACCAACCATCTTATGTTTTGTCTACACTTTGAGGCATTTTTATACATTTTCAGGAACTAACCTATTAACAAGATGCCACGGTGCCAGTTCATGTTTTCTGCTGTTTTGGTATCAGAAAAGCTAGTAAAGAAATATTCTTGGAATTGGATGAAACAAAAGCCGAACTTCCTATTTTTCATAGGCGAACATGGAGTCCAGAGGTCAGAGGGAGGTGCACCCTAGGGCGGCCACACCTGGCCCAGGCACGGCCAGGGGGGGCGCCGCCCTATGGTGTGGCCCCCTGGACCTCTACCGACCTTGCCCCTTCGCCTATATAAACCTCCCGAGGATAAAACCCTAAGTACCCGATCAGAAATCCACGGAAAAGTCTATAGCCACCGCCACCATCATACCTAGATCGGGAGGGATCTGAAGCTCTTCCCGGCACCCTGCCGGAGAGGGGAGATCATCCCAGAGGCCTTCTTCATCACCATGCCAGCCTCCGGAGTGATGCGTGATTAGTTCATCCTTGGACTATGGGTCCATAGCAATAGCTAGATGGTTTTTTCTCCTCTTTGTGCTATCGTGTTTAGATCTTGTGAGCTGCCTATCATGATCAAGATCATCTATTTGTAATCCTATATGTTGTGTTTGTTGGGATCCGATGGTGTACTACGTCAAGATTGATTATTGATTCTATCATGTCTATATTATTTATGATCTCGCATGCTCTCTGTTGCTAGTAGTTACTCTGGCCAAGTATTTCCTTGTGACTCCAAGAGGGAGTATTTATGCTCGATAGTAGGTTCATGCCTCTAGTAATCTAGGGGGATTAACAGAAACCTCTAAGGTTGTAGATGTGTTGTTGCTACTAGGGAGAAAACAACAATCCTTTTTCCAAGGGCAATTGTATTGTTTACTTTACACACTTTGCTTAATGCAATTATCTGTTGCTTGCAACTTAATACCCGAGGGTTGTTCGGATGATATCCCGGAGGTGGATTATTAGTCATAGATGTAGTTGGATTATGGTCTATATATTATGTTGTAATGCCCAAGAAATCTCATAATGATCATCATGCCATGTACATGCATTATTATGCATTCTCTATCTATCAATTGCCCAACTGTAATTTGTTCACCCAACATGTTATTTATCTTATGGAGAAACACCTCTAGTGAACTGTGGACCCCGGTCCATTCCTTCTCACTGATATTCAATCTACTGTCTACTTTTTACTTTCTGTAATTACTTTCAAGCAATTACTATCTTCCACACTATATGTTAAATCCTTTGTTTTCAGCAAAACCAGTGAGCTTGATAACCTCACTGTAAGTTGGGGCAAAGTATTATGGTTGTGTTGTGCAGGTTCCATGTTGCTAGCAACACCTTGGGAGCTGGTTATTTCTCCTACTGGTTCGATAACCTTGGTTTCACAACTAAGGAAAAACTTGTTGTTGTGCTCATCATACCTTCCTCTTGGGGTTTCCCAATGGGTTCTACATCAATAGAGCCACAATTAAGCATTTTCTGGCGCTATTTCCGGGGAGATACAGGATAGCTTCAATCTCTTCCTCCCCGTCAAAAAGCTTTTCTGGGAGAAAGAATATTTCTGCAAGGGGAGTCTCTCACAACCAATATCTTTACTTTGTTTTTGTTTTGCTCTGTTTCTTTAGTTTTGTTTGGTTTGCTTCTTTTATTCAAAAAACACAAAAAATAGTTCCTACTTTAAGTTGCTTTTATGTCTAGTGTTTCTCCAATCACTATGTCACCTGAGGAAATGATCTTCACTTTCAAACAAGGAAGTGGGGAGAGTTTCAAAGAAGCATGGTATAGAATTTCTGATTCTTATGAAAAAACTGAACCTAAAATGATCCTAGGCTTGCTTCTTAGCAGTTTCTACTTTGGTCTTGCTCTTTGTTATAGATATGCTTTGGATGTTGTAGTAGGAGGAGATTTCCTTTATTGTGATGGGGATGAAGCTTTTAATGCCATAAAAAAATTGATTGCAACATATAACTTGCCTAGCAAATTTGATTCATCCTTTACAAACATTTATGCTAGATTAAACACTCTTGAGACAAGTACATCTAGTTTAAAAGAATGTTATAATATGCTTAGAGAGCATCATGATTATGTTCTAATAAATTCTGAATCTTCAAAATGGCTCCCTACAGTAAAAGTTGCTATAAATGATGAAACTTTTTATGCTCGTTGTGATATTATGTCTGAATTCTGTCTTATGCATAAAGATATTTATGAATCTTTGAATCTTTGAGGAATTTCTGAGGGTGGAGAAGAAATGTCTCTTACCAATAATGCCACTATATTACCCATTGGAATAGTTGAAGGAGTGTTTAAACAATCCTAGGGAAAATGGTATCTACTGATTATCTTGTTATTGAATGTGTAGGAGAAGGACAGATTACATTGGAAGATCCCTGCTAAAACTCCTTGGAGCAATAATAGATGTGGGAAAAGGCACCATGCATTTCACCTCCCCACCAAGCAATCATACGTTCCCTAAAGGTAAGAGTGAAGGTAAGAAAGGTAGAGGCAAGAAAGTTGATGTTGATTCTTCTTCATTCAAAAATACTTGATTCTTGCTTTCTATGCCTAGCTGAAAGACGTTAAAGAAAAGCACTCTTGGGAGATAATCCAATTTTTATTTTCGGTAAATTTTTCTTTTGTTGACTCTTGGAAGTTATTGCCTCTGTAATAACCTCTCCTTATCCTTTTTGTGTGGTTTTTGTGCCAAGAATATCCTCTAATGAGAGGGAAGTAAGATTTGGGGAAGTTGTTGTCCCGAAATAGATTTCTGTGCTTCATTGTAAAACATCGTGAAAAATCCCAGAATGTCGGATTGAGCTGCAATTTTGTGTGTGCATGCCCCTTGTATTTACTCAACTTTCATTAGTTTTGTACTTTTCGATTTTAGCAACAGAAGATTTTTAAAAAAATCAGTCTTTACCCGCTGGTCTGTTTTGACAGATTTCTATCATTATTTGCATTTGCCTCTTAATCGGTTTATTTTTTAGTTCTCTTTGATCACCTGAGATTTTAACAGGAGTTGCTACAGTAGCTTATGTTTTAATGGATGATTTACTTGAGTTGAAACTGAACCCAAATGCTTATTATCTTGAATGCACTAATGTTGCTAATGAAGATTGTGTAAAGTTTTGTATGAAAGAAGTTTTCAAGTGTAGGGAAAGAATGATGTGATGAGATGAAGTATGGACAAAAGCTCAAGCTTGGGGATGCCACCTGTGTCACCCCAAGAAATATTCCAGAAGTACAAGCGTCAAAGCTTGGGGATGCCCAAGGCATCCCCATCTTCATCAATAAAAATCTCAGGTCTTCTTTCAAGACACTTTATTTTTACTTCATGCATTTTTATGTTGTTCTTGGAGCGTATTTGTTTTTGTTTTTAGTCTTATTTTGATTTGTTTGCTGCAATAAGTTGGTTGGACCCCAACACACCTAGTTTGGAGAAGTCACACCTAGTTCTTCATTGCCTAGAACACTCTAGTTTTCACTCTTATTGTTCTATGAGTGTTCACTTTTGCTAGCACTGTGTTTAGCTTTATTTTCTTATGCTTTTTGCTTACAACTTTTTAGTTCTTCTTTGTAGTTAGGTGAGAGAAGCTCTCTGATCTTTATTGATTATTATCTTTGTGAGTTGTTTCAAATAAGTCGATTGGTGTTGGAAAAGAGTAGAATGTTTCATGCTTATAGTGGTATAAAAGGAAGCTTGTTTTGACTGTGGCTTATACTTTATCATGTCATGTTAAATGTTAATTTGACCATATGCTTAGTGATTATTTTTGTAGCATGACTTTTTTCAAACAATTGAGATTGCTTAATGTGCCATGAAAGAATCATGCGTTGTTTTAGCATACAAAAGCATAATATTATGGTATTCTCCTTTGATGTTTTATTTGGGTTGACTTGGCACATGCTTATACCATGTTAAGACTATGAACCAGTCACCTTAGCCTCTATGATCATTTAGTTTTTGACTTGTGATATCACTTTATGCTTTGATTAATAATATTTTGTCGCTCTGCATGATTATGGCCATTATTGATCTCTTAGTTGGTCGCTCCCAGTCTTTTGCTAGCCTCCACATGTACTAATTATGAGCTCTACTCGTGCATCCAACTCCCAAGAAACCAAGTTATTCCAAAGAGTCCACTATAAATTCATATGCATGGTGTGTTACACCATTTCAAGTATATTTATGTGTTTGTTTATCTTCCAAATTAAATTTTTGTTATGTGAAAATTAGTGATTAAAGCTCTCACGAACTTGATGGCACACTTTATTTTCTTGCACTTAATAAACTTGCACCATTGTGCCCATCTATGTTGCTTATATGCTTGCAAATTATAAGTTGGGAGTTAGGAGAACCATATTGTCATGGGGAACGCTTTCAACATTGCACTTATTCTATTTAGTTGATATCATATTCTTTTGTTTATAGATCCCGGCGGTGTGAAATAAAATGGGAGCTTGTAAGCCCCTGGAGTTTGTATATGTGTTAGATAAATGCCTGGGTGGCTAGCCTAATCCATGCCTAATCATGGTGGAAACTTGCAGCATAACCATAATGAGCATTATGTGAAGCATCCTCAATAAAAACCTATGAAAATAGCAAATAAAAATATCGCTGATATGCTCATTGTCTGTTGCCTTGTCATTTTGATATGGGATAGCTCCTGTGTCATGGGGCAAGGGGTACCATGTTGACGGTTCTCTATGATACACATATACTTACAATGACAAGAACTTGCTTGTGACCAAAGTTGAGCATGAGGTCCAGTACTCATACGCAAGGGGCATGAGATTTTTAACTTGTGATTTGTCAAGCATATACTCATATTTGTGTCACTTTAACCTTAATCACTTCAAGATGCTTATGATAGAGGCAATGAGAGCTCAAAGCTAGTAAGTAAAATAATTTTTGGAAGCTCTTTATGAAACTTGAAATCCCTACTTCCCTCTGTGAAGGGCCTTTCCTTTTAATTTTTGCTGACTCTCCATATTCTATCTTTA
Organism: Avena insularis; assembly: GCA_023614405.1. Classification (NCBI taxonomy): domain Eukaryota; kingdom Viridiplantae; phylum Streptophyta; class Magnoliopsida; order Poales; family Poaceae; genus Avena; species Avena insularis. The sequence continues at coordinate 63,302,796 of CM042697.1, forward strand.
TGCACCAATTAAGAGAGCATAGTTGTCATTCTTAGTTCAATGTGCATTGTCCCCAAAACTTGTTGATTGATTCATAATTATGGTATTGCTTGTTCTTAAATTATTTGTATCTAGTCACCCTTTTAAACTTTGATGGTGTCCTATGCATTTATGTTTTTCTATTCCACGAAGGACAAGCCGAATACCACTCTTGCTATGTTTTCTATATGTGAAACAAACAAATTTCTTTCAATGCATTGTTATTCATGATCTTTTGTTTGTGTAAACCTTTCATGTTGCAACATAGTTGCTATGTCTTATTGTTAGAAATATATCTTGCATGCTTATGTTAGAGTATTTTGATCCCAGCTATCAATGCTTTACAATACCTTGATCAAGATTGTTATGGTGCATGTCACCTTAAAAGTTATCCTTTTATCACTTACCTACTCAAGGATGAGCAGGAGTTAAGCTTCGGTATGCTTGATATGTCGTAAACGTATCTATAATCTTTTATGCTCCATGCTTGTTTTGTACTAACTATCTTATGTTTTGTCAACACTTTGAGGCATTTTTATACATTTTCTGGAACTGACCTATTAACAAGATGACACAATGCCAGTTCCTATTTTCTGTTGTTTTTGGTTTCAGAAAAGCTAGTAAAGAAATATTCTCGAAATTGGACGAAACAAAAGCCGAACTTCCTATTTTTTAGAGGCGAACACGGAGTCCAGGGGCCAGAGGGAGGCGCACCCTAGGGTGGCCACACCTGGCCCAGGAGCGGATAGGGGGAGGCGCGCCGCCCTATGGTGTGGCCCTCCTGGACCTCTACCGACCTTGCCCCTTCGCCTATATAAACCCTCGAGGAGAAAACCATAAGTACCCGACCAAAAATCCATGAAAAAGTCCGTAGCCGCCGCCACCATCGTCCCTAGAACGGGAGGGATCTGAATCTCTTCCCGGCACCCTGTCGAAGAGGGGAGATCATCTTGGAGGCCTTCTTCATCACCATGCCATCATCCGGAGTGATGCGTGAGTAGTTCATCCATGGACTATGGGTCCAGAACAGTAGCTAGATGGTTGTTTCTCCTCTTTGTGCTATCATGTTTAGATCTTGTGAGTTGCCTATCATGATCAAGATCATCTATTTCTAATCCTATATGTTGTGTTTGTTGGGATCTGATGGATATTGCGTACTACGTCAAGATTGATTATTGATTCTATCATGTCTATGTTATTTGTGATATTGCATGCTCTTCGTTGCTAGTAGTTACTCTGGCCAAGTATTTGCTTGTGACTTCAAGAGGGAGTATTTATGCTCGATAGTAGGTTCATGCCTCTAGTAATCTAGGAGAGTGATAGAAATCTCTAAGGTTGTAGATGTGTTGTTGCTACTAGGGAGAAAACAACAATCCTTTGTCCAATGGAAATTGTATTGTTTACTTTACACACTTTGCTTAATGCAATTATCTGTTGCTTGCAACTTAATACCCGAGGGTTGTTCGGATAATATCCCGAAGGTGGATTATTAGTCATAGATGCAGTTGGAATACGGTCTATGTATTATGTTGTAAAGCCCAAGCAAATATCATAGTGATCATCATGCCATGTACATGCATTGTTATGCATTCTCTATCTGTCAATTACCCAACTGTAATTTGTTCACCCAACATGTTATTTATCTTATGGAGAAACACCTCTAGTGAACTGTGGACCCCGGTCCATTCCTTCCCACTGATATTCAATCTACTGTCTACTATTTACTCTTTGCAATTACTTTCAAGCAATTACTATCTTCCACACTATACGTTAAATCCTTTGTTTTCAGCAAAACCAGTGATCTTGATAACCTCACTATAAGTTGGGGCAAAGTATTGTGATTGTATTGTGCAGGTTCCACGTTGGTAGCAACACCTTGGGAGCTGGTTCTTTCTCCTACTGGTTCGATAACCTTGGTTTCACAACTGAGGGAAAAACTTGCTATTGTGTTCATCATACCTTTTGATGCGGCTCAGATCACTGTAGAGCTTCGTTGGGAAACCCCAAGAGGAAGGTATGATGAGCACAGCAACAAGTATTCCCTCGGAAAGAAACCATGGTTATCGAACTAGTAGGAGGAAGGAAACGACTCAAAGGTGTTGTTGGAGATATGCCCTAGAGGCAATAATAAATGTAGTTATTATTATATCTTTGTGTTTATGATAAATGTTTACATTCATGCTATAATAGTATTAACAAGGAAACATTGATACTTGTGTGAATTGTAAACTAAAATAGAGTCCCTAGTAAAGCCTCTTTATAATACTAGCTTGTTGGTTAATAAATGATTGTGGTTTTCCTATCATTAACATTGAGATGTTATTAACAACAAGATCATATCGTTAGGAGAATGATATGGTGGACATACTCCTATAGATAAGCGTAGCATAAATATCAAGTCATTTTGATAGTTCAATTGCTATATGCTTTCTGATACATAGTAACCTAATTCCTTCGACCATGAGATCATGCATATCACCTTCACCGGAAGGATGCTTTGATAACATCAAACACCACACCGTAACTGGGTGGCTATAAAGGTGGCATTGAGTGTTCGGAAAGTATTGGTTGAGACACATGGATCAAGAGTGGAATTTGTCCATCCATATGACGGATAGATATACTCTGGGCCCTCTAGGTGAAATGTCATCCAATTAGCTTGCAAGCATGTGACTGGCTCACAAGGGATCACATATCATGGGAACGAGAAAAGAGTACTTATCGGTAACGAGGTTGAACTAGGTATGCAGAGATACCGACGATCATAACCTCGAAGTAAACTATCGTGAGACAAAGGGAAATTGGTATCGTATGTAAGTGGTTCATTCGATCGCAAAGTAATCGTAGAAATATGTGTGAGCCATATGAATTTACAGATTCCTCTATTGGTTATTGTTCGGAGAAGTGTCTCGATCATGTCCGCATAATTCATGAACCGTAGGGAGACACACTTAAGGATTCGACGTTGTTTGAGTAGTTATGGAATGATGAGTAAGAGACCGAATGTTGTTCGGAATCTCGGATGGGATCCGGGATATCACGAGGAGATCCGGAATGGTCCAGAGAATAAGATTCATATAAGGAAAGTCCTGTTTCGGAGTTGGAGAATGGTTCCGGTGTTTTCATCGGGAATGTTCTAGAAGGTTCCGGAATGTCCGGCACTCCGGAGGGGAAGGGTACATGAATGTGTTATATCAAGTTGGTATGATTGCATCATGTACTAGGTGTCATCGCTGAACAAAATAAAGGGTTTAATCAAATCCTAGTTTGAAAAGTCAAACGCCAATTTGAAAAGTCAAACGGCTATTTTGTGAAGTGGTGGGAAAAGTGGTAACCGAGTTGGGGGGAGTTCCTCCTCCACCGCCGGCCCACTAGGGATCCGAGTTGGGGAGGGACTCCCTCCCCTTGGCCGGCGCCTCCCACCTATAAAGGGAGGGGCAGGGCTGCCCCTCCTAGCACACAAGTTCTCCACCCCAAAACCCTAGCCCGGCGCCGCCACCTCCTGTTGCCGCCACCTAGGGCTCCCCTAGCCGCGACTTGGGAAAGCCCCAAACCCTAGCCGCCGTCCCTAGCACCTCCTCCTTGGTGTGTCTAAACTCTAGATCGCCGAGGAGCTCTCTCATAGTCCACCATACTCGCTCCGGCCTAAGGCGAAGCCCTGCGAGATCTCCCCTCTACTTCCGGTACCACGCCGTTGTGCTGCCGGAATCGCGAGGAGAGTGCTACAACCTCATTGCCTTTGGAATAAGGAGAGGAAGGTCTTCGTCGATACCGAACATGTGACCGATTGCAGGGGCGCTTAGGAGCATTGTGTGGAAGGATCGTCTAGCGATCTTGAGATCGGGAAGAATGCGACTACATCACCCACGAGAATCCGCTCTCGTTAAACACTTTGGAATCTTGAGGTGAGTTATTCCATCGACTCGTTGCTACAATCTAGTAGATAGATCTTGGCTTGTTTGTTTGTATGCGGTAGAAAAATTTGTTTTCCATGCTCTGAAACCCTCACGGTGGTATCGAGCCGTGTCTATATGTAGATCTGTTGCAGAGTAGAACCTAATAGTCATTGTGGGCATTGATGCTTTTATTGTCGATTGCTTCTTGTGTACTTTGCATCTTGCGGGATGTTGGGATGAAGCGGCCCAGGATAACCTTACATGACATCGTTCATGAGACTTGCTCCACGCTTGACATGCAACTTGTATTGCATAAGTGGCTTTAATGGTGCTGTTTCTCCCGCATAGTTAAGATTCAATTTACAACGGGTGATTGTCAATACTAGTATCAATGTTGTGGTTCTTGTTCGTAAGTTAGAACGACACTTATTGAAAGCCCCAAACCACGTAAAACATGCAAAGAAAGTAGAGGCGTCTAACTTTATTTTGCAGGGTGTGCTGTGATGTGATATGGCCATGATTGTGATTATATTTGATGTATGCAATGTTCCTTATTGTAAGTTGACAACGGCGAGAATATATGGTTGTCTTTAAATTCTGTTAAGACCCGCGTGTCTATTCAAAGTAGTTGTAATAGTTGAAGCCGGTGGACGACAACCATGGAGCAGCGTCATGGACCTTGATGCAAAGTCGGTGATGATGGAGATCATGTTCGTGCTTGAAGATGGAGATCGGAAGCACAAAGAAGAAAGGCCATATCATATCACATATTATGAATTGCATGTGATGTTAATCCTTTATGCATCTTGTATTGCTTAGTTAATGACGGTAGCATTATAAGATGATCCCTCATGCACATAAATTTCAAGTCATAAAGTGTTCACCCTTAGTTAGCACTGTTGCTAAAGCTTGTTGTTTCGAAGCACCACGTGATGATCGGGTGTGTTAGATTCCGCAAGTGTATACAACGTGAGCAAGCCAGATTTGCTCATGCGGAAGCTAAGGTTTGATCTTGACGAGCCTAGCATGTACATACATGGTCTCGGAACACGGATCACCGAAAGGTAAAGCATGAGTCATATAGAAGATATGATGAACATGACGATTGTTCGCCATTGAATCTACATCAACTCTCGTGATGATCGGTTTTGATGTGGTGGATTTTGTTCGTGTGATCACTAAAACAATGTGAGGGATATTGTTTTGAGTGGGAGTTCACCTAGATTAATTTAACTATTAATTAGAACTCAATTTGTCATAAGCTTAGTCTAAACTATTGCAAATATGTTGTAGATCAATGGCAGCCCCTACCATCAATTTTAATGCGTTCCTAGAGAAAGAAAAGTTGAAAAACAATGGAAGCAACTTCGCGGATTGGTTCCGCAATTTGAGGATTGTCCTCACAGCTGGTAATTTGACCTATGTGCTGATGCACCGCTAGGTGACCCACCTGCAGCTGCTGCTACCAATGAAGTAAAGAATGTTTACCTCACTCGGAAGACTCAGTACTCCACAGTTCAGTGTGCTATCTTGTATGGTTTAGAATCGGAGCTTCAGAAAAGGTTTGAGAATTCAGACCCACATGATATTGTCCGTGATCTCAAATTGATCTTTGAGACTCACGCGGCAATTGAGAGCTATGAGGCTTCTGAGAAGTTCTTTAACTACAATATGGAAGAAGGCAGCTCCGTCAGTGAGCATGTGCTTAAGATGTCTGGGCATGCAAACAAACTTCAAAGCTTGGGTATAGTGATTCCTAATGCTTTGGGGATTTACCGTGTCCTCCAATAACCACCACCAAGTTACAAGAACATTGTGATGAACTACAACATGCAGAACATGAACAAGACGTTGCCAGAACTCTTCGCCATGTTAAAATCTGCAGAAGTGGAGATCAAGAAAGAGCACCAAGTGTTGTTGGTCAATAAGACCACCAAATTCAAGAAAGGCAAGTCTAAGCAAAAGGGACACTTCAAGAAGGGTGGTAAGAAAGTTACAGCGACAAAGAAGACCAAGGCTGGACCTAAGCCTATCTTGAGTGCTTTTCTGCAAGGGAGAAGGTCCTTTGGGCGAATTGCCCAAAGTACTTGGCGGATTTGAAGAATGGCAACATCAAGAAGAAAGGTATATCGATATACATGTTATTGATGTGTATCTCACTAGTACTCGTAGTAGTGCACAGGTATTTAATCTGGTTAGGTTGCTCATATTTGTAACTCGAAGCAGGTCTTTGCGAATAAGCGGAAGCTAGCGAAGAACAAGGTGACGATGCGTGGGAAATGGATCAAAGGTTGATGTGATCATCGGTCGCACGCTACCCTTCATCTACCATCGGGATTAGTTTTATACTTAAATAATTGTTATTTGGTGCTGCGTTAAGCATGAACATTATATCGGGATCTTGTTTATTGCAAGGCGGTTACTTGTTTAAATCCGAGAATAATGGGTATTGATTTATATAAGTAATATGTTTTATGCACATGCACCTTTGATAGATGGTCTATTCTTATAAAATCTCGATAGTGGAAATACACATATTAATAACATTGAGGCTAAGCGTTTGAAATCGGCGATAACTCGACCTATATGTAACCTGTCGTCTTGGTCACATTGGAGTGAAGCGTATGAAGAAACTCCATTAGATGGACTTCTTGAATCACTTGATTTTGAATCACTTGAAAGATCTTGAAGCATGTCGATGGGTAAAATGACTAAGACTCCATTTTACGGTATGATGGAAGCGAGCTACGGACTTGTTGGAAATCATACATACCGATGTGTGTGGTCCAATGAGTGTAGCATCGCAGTGGTGGTTATCGTTATGTTCTTACCTTCACGGATGACTTGAGTAGATATGGGTATATCTATTTCATGAAACATAAGTCGAAACTTTCGAGAAGTTTAAGGAGTTTCAAAGTGAGTTTGAGAATCAACGTAACAAGAAGATTAAATTTCTACGTTACGATCGTGGAGGTGAATATCTAAATTCTGAGTTTGGCGAGCATTTGAAGAAATGCGGAATACTTTCACAATTGACACATGGGGAACACCACAGCGTAATGGTGTGTCGAACATCGTGTCGAACTCTCTTAGATATGGTTAGTTCTATGATGTCACTTACAGTTACGCTATCATTTTGGGGTTATGCATTAGAAACAGCATTCACTTTAAATAGGGCACCATCTAAATCCGTTGAAGCGATCGTATGAATTATGGTTTGGGAAGAAACCTAAATTAGCGTTCCTTAAAGTTTGGGGTTGCGAAGCCTATGTAAAGAAGTTACAGGACAAGCTTGAACCCAAAGCGGAAAAATCGTCTTCATAGGATACGAAGGAAACTATTGGGTATACCTTCTATCATAGATCCGAAGGCAAAATCTTCGTTGCCAAGAATGGATCCTTTCTAGAGAAGAATTTCTCTCGAAGAAGTATTTGGAAGGAAAGTAGAACTTCGACGAGGTTGTCGAACCTTCTCTCGAACTTGCGAGTAGCGCAGGAAGAAGTTCATGTGGTGCACCACCAATAAGAGAGGAAGCTAATGATGATGATCATGAAACTTTGGTTGAAGTTACTCTGAGCCTCATGAGTCAGCGAGAACTTCGTACCACTCTGATTGGTATGATCCCTTTATGAGCGTCATGTTGGTGGACAACCGATGACCTGCGACATATGAGGCGATGATGAGACCAGATTCAATAAATGGCAAGAAGCCATGAAATCCGAGATTGGATCCATGTACGAAAACCAAGTATGGACTTTGGTGGACTTATCGGATGGTAGGAAGGCATCGAGAACAAATGGATTTTCAAGAAGAAAACAGATGCTAATGGTAATGTTACTGTCTATAAAGCTCGACTTGTCGCAAAAGGGTTTCGACAAATTCAAGGAGTTGACTACGATGAGACTTTCTCACCGGTAGCGAAGCTAAAGTCTGTGAGGATTATATTAGCGATCGCTGCATATTACAATTATGAAATATGGTAGATGGATGTCAAAACAGCATTCCTCAATGGAGACATTGATGAAGAGTTGTATATGATGCAACCCAAAGGTTTTGTTGATCCTAAAGATGCTAACAAGGTATGCAAACTTCAACGGTCCATCTATGGATTGAAGCAAGCATCCCGAAGTTGGAATCAACGTTTTGATAAGGTAATCAAAAGTTTTGGTTTTATACAAACTTATGGAGAAGCTTTTATTTACAAGAAAGTGAGTGGGAGCTCTGTAGCATTCTTAATACTATATGTAGATGACATATTGTTGATTGGGAATGATGTAGACCTTCTTAATAGTGTCAAGGAATATTTGAATAATAGTTTTTCAATGAAAGATCTTGGCGAAGCAGCTTACATATTAGGCATAAAGATTTATAGAGATAGATCAAGATGCCTAATATCATTGTCACAAAGTACATATTTGGACAAAGTTCTAAAGAGGTTTGGAATGGAAGATAGCAAGAAAGGGTTCTTGCCCATGTTGTAATCGATGTTGAGTAAAACTCAAAGTCCGACAACGGAAGATAGAGAAAGGATGAGTAAGACTCCTATGCCTCAGCCATAGGATCTCTAAGGTATGCCATGCTATGTACTAGACCCGACATTGCATATCTTTGTTAGTTTAACTAGCGAGATATCAAAGTGATCGAGAGTGGATCATTGGACGTGATCAAAAACATCCTTAAGTACTTGAGAAGAACTAAGGATATGGTTCTTTCTTATGGAGGTGATGAACAACTCGTTGTTAATGGTTACACCGATGCTAGTTGGAACACCGATCAGGATGATTCTAAATCTCAATCTGATACGTATTTACTTCGAATGGTGCAGCGGTTAGCTTGAGGAGTGCAAAGCAAAGAGTTGTGGCGAGATTTTCAAGCTGAATCGGAATACATGGCTGCTTGGGCTTCACAAGAAGCGATATGGATGAAAGAGTTCATTCTGAGCTCGGTGTGGTTCCTAGTGCTTTGGACCCCATGTACATCTCTTGTGATAACATGGGCGCCATAGCCAATCTTGAGAACCAAGGTCACACAAGAAGTGAAGCACATCAAGCTACGTTTTCACGCTATTAGAACATGTCCAAGATGGGGACATAAAGATTTGCAAAGTACACACAGATCTGAATGTGGCAGATCCGTTGACTAAACCTCTCCAGGGCAAAACATGACCACCAAACTGCCATGGGTGTTGGTATATTACCATGTAATCTAGATTAGATGACTCTAGTGCAAGTGGGAGACTGTTGGAGATATGCCCTAGAGGCAATAATAAATGTACTTATTATTATATCTTTGTGTTTATGATAAATGTTTACATTCATGCTATAATAGTATTAACAAGGAAACATTGATACTTGTGTGAATTATAAACTAAAATAGAGTCCTAGTAAAGCCTCTTTATAATACTAGCTTGTTGGTTAATAAATGATTGTGGTTTCCCTATCATGAACATTGAGATGTTATTAACAACAAGATCATATCGTTAGGAGAATGATATGGTGGACATACTCCTATAGATAAGCGTAGCATAAAGATCAAGTCATTTTAATAGTTCAATTGCTATATGCTTTTCGATACATAGTAACCTAATTCCTTCGACCATGAGATCATGCATATCACCTTCAGGAAGGATGCTTTGATGACATCAAACACCACACCATAAGCGGGTGGCTATAAAGGTGGCATTGAGTGTTAGGAAAGTATTGGTTGAGACACATGGATCAAGAGTGGAATTTGTCCATCCATATGCGGATAGATATACTCTGGGCCCTCTCGGTGAAATGTCATCCAATTAGCTTGCAAGCATGTGGTAGCTCACAAGGGATCACATATCAGGAGCGAGAAGAGTACTTATCGATGAGGTTGAACTAGGTATGCGAGAGATACCGATGATCATAACCTCGGATAAGTAAACTATCGTGAGACAAAGGGAAATTGGTATCGTATGTAAGTGGTTCATTCGATCAAGTAATCGTAGAAATATGTAGGAGCCATATGAATTTCAGATTCCTCTATTGGTTATTGTTGAGATGTCTCGATCATGTCGCATAATTCACGAATCGTGGGAGACACACTTAAGGATTGACGTTGTTTGAGTAGTTATGGAATGATGAGTAAGAGACCGAATGTTGTTGGTCTCGGATGGGATCCGAGGATATCACGAGGAGATCCGAATGGTCAGAGAATAAGATTCATATAAGGAAAGTCTGTTTGAGTTGGAGAATGGTTAGGTGTTTTCATCGGGAATGTTCTAGAAGGTTCGGAATGTAAAGCACTCAGGAGGAAGGGTACATGAATGTGTTATATCAAGTTGGTATGATTGCATCATGTACTAGGTGTCATCGCTGAACAAAATAAAGGGTTTAATCAAATCCTAGTTTGAAAAGTCAAACGCCAATTTGAAGTCAAACGGCTATTTTGTGAAGTGGTGGGAAAGTGGGAAACCGAGATTGGGAGGAGTTCCTCCTCCACTTGACCCACTAGGGATCCGAGTTGGGAGGGACTCCTCCCTTGGCGGCGCCTCCCACCTATAAAGGGAGGCGGCGCCTCCTCACACAAGTTCTCCACCCCAAAACCCTAGCCCGCCGCCGCCACCTCCTGTTGCCGCCGCCTAGGGCTCCCCTAGCCGCCAACTTGGGCAAGCCCCAAACCCTATCCGCCGGCCCTAGCACCTCCTCCTTGGTGTGTCTAAACTCTAGATCGCTGAGGAGCTCTCTCATAGTCCACCATACTCGCTCCGGCTTAAGGCGAAGCCCTGCGATATCTCCCCTCTACTTCCGGTATCACGCCGTTGTCTTCGGAATCATGAGAGTGCTACAACCTCCATTTCTTTGGAACAAGGGAGAGGAAGGTCTTCGTCAGTACCGAGCGATGTGACCTGGGCGCTTGCGAGCTGAACTTGGGAAGGATCGTCTACGCGATCTTGAGATCGGGAAGAGTACGACTACATCACCCACGAGAACCCGCTCTCGTTAAACACTTTGGAATCTTCGAGGGTGAGTTATTCCATCGACTCGTTGCTACAATCTAGTAGATAGATCTTGGCTTGTTTGTTTGTATGCGGTAGAATTTTTTTGTTTTCCAGGCTACGAAACCCTACAGGTGTTGCTTGCAACTTGGAAACCTGCACAACACAAACTCAAGACTTTGCCCCAACGAACAGTGACGTTGTCAATCTCACCGGTTTGCTGAAAACAAAGGATTAAGCGTATGGTGTGGAAGGTAATGGTAGTAAATAGTAACAATGGAATATGTATCAATGGAGATTGGACCAGGGTCCACAATTCATTAGAGGTATTCTCCTTAAAATAAACAACATGACATGATGGGTAAACAAATTAAAGCGGGGCAATTGATAGGACATTGCAAGGCATAATAATGCAATACTAGACATTCGTGATCCTATGAGATTCGATTGGGCATTACAACAATATATATAGACCGCCATCCAACTGCATCTATGACTAGTAATCCACCTTCAGGTTATCATCTGACCCCCTCCAGTATTAAGTTGCAAGCAATGGATAACTGCTTTAAGTAAGGTGTGTAAAGTAAACAATACACTTGTTCCATGAACAAGAGATTGTTTTTTTCTCCCTAGTAGCAACATCATATCTATAACCTTAGAGATTTTTGTCACTTCCCTAGATTAAATAGAGGCATGAACCCACTATCGAGCATACATACTCCCTCTTGGAGTCACTAGCATCTACTTGGCCAAGATAGCTACTAGAAACGGAGAGCATGCAAGATCTCAAACAACACAGACATGATAGAATCAATAAGATAGAATCAATAATCAATCTGACATAGTAATCTCAATATCCATCGGATCCCCGCAAACACAACATTCATGATTATAAATAGATGATCTTGATCATGAATATAGCTCACAAGATCTAAACATGGTAGCATAAAGGAGGAGAAACAACCATCTAGCTACTGTATGGACCCATAGTCCAAGTTGAAACTACTAACGCATCATACCGAAGGCTGACATGGTGATGAAGAAGGCCTCCAGGATGATCTCTCCCTCTGGCGAGTCTTGGGAAAACAGATCCCCGATCTAGGGAATGATGGTGAGTGGCGGCTACGGACTGTTTTGTGGATATCTGTTCGGGTACTTAGGGTTTAGGTATCGGGGGCTTCTTATAGGCGAAGGGAGACGAGGGGTGCCGTAGCACTTTTTGAGCCAAGCAGCCGCCTGACGAAGTGTGGCCCCTCGAGGCCCTCCCCCGTCTCATCTTCTGGCTTCGTGTTCCCCTCGGTGAAATATTGACTTTGGCTTTTGTCCCGTCCAATTTCGAGAATATTCATTTTATGTCTTTTCTGGAACCAAAAACAACAAAAAATAGGCAACTGACACCGTGGCATCTTATTAATAGGTTAGTCCTAGAAAACATATAAAAATACCTCAAAGTGTAGACAAATCTTTGATATGCTAAGATGCCACAGTGCCAATTGCCTGTTTTCTTCTATTTTTGGTTCCAGAAAAGGCAAAAAATGAATATTCTCGGATGGGACAAAAGCCAATATTTAAATGAAAGCTTGAAAGGCGAAACGAAAGAAGGCCTCGAGGGCCACAATCCCTGGCCCATGGCTGAACTGGAAAAGGCGCTATCTCTTGTTCATTGAACAAGGCACTCCCTCGGCTTACACTCTTTTCTTAAAGTGCAGCCTGCTTGCAACTTAATACCTGGAGGGCCTGATGATAACCTGAAGGTGGATTACTAGTCATAGATGCATTTGGATGGCGGTCTATGTATATTGTTGTAATGCCCAATCAAATCTCATAGGATCATGAATGTCTAGTATTGCATTGTTATGCCTTGCTCTGTCCTGTTAATTGCCCCGCTGTAATGTTTTTACCTAGCATGTTATGTTGTTTATCGTAAGGATAACACCTCTAGTGAACTATGGACCCCGATCCAATCTTTACCATTGATACATCTTCCACTGTTCCTGTTTACTTTCTACAAATCACCATTACCTTCCACACCATACAGTTAATCCTTTGTTTTCAGCAAACCGGTGAGATTGACAACCTCACTGTTTGTTGGGGCAAAGTCTTGAGTTTGTGTTTTGTAGGTTTTCAATTTGCTAGCAACACCTTTGAGTCGTTTCCTTCCTCCTACTGGTTCGATAACCTTCCTTTTTTACTGTGGGAAAACTTGCTGTTGTGCTCATCATACCTTTCTCTTGGGGTCTCCCAACGAAGCTCTACAGTGATCTGAGCTACATCATTAGGATCATACTCATACATCACAAGCTTATCATATCAGATTAAATAATAGGGCTAGACTATTTTGGACGAAACTATTATCCATGTTGTCTTGATTCTTTTTGACAATGGGATGGACGTTGGAGAGTACATGCGGGCGGTTGCAACGGAGCCCTGTTCTTTCGGGTGACGGGTCCTGCTGCGGGCCAAGGTGAAAGATTCCAGATTGCGGAATGGTGGACCTCGCGCGCCATGGCCTGCCGTCATCGTCTACGTGCAAGACCGCGTGCGGTGAGAGCCGTTCTTAGCACGACACGCCTCCACACCCGCCGGGTGGCGGATCCCGCCAGAAACCAACGTGGCGTCGTGAGCCCATGCAGCCCGTGGCTTATCGTGGTCATGGGGCCCACATGGAGATGACGTGGCGTCGGAAGCCCTTGTCGGATGTGGTTTCCCGCAAACATAGGGCCTGTCCAGGGGCGACGTGGTGACGTGGACTCTAGCCGTGAGCAGTTTCTCATGGCGGAGGGGCCCACAAACATCCGATGTGGCATCATAGGCTCTAGACGGACGTGGTTTCTCACGGCAGAGCGCCGAGCTGGCAGCGTAGACTCTAGGCATGTGTGGATTCTCGTGACTGACATCACGGCTGGTAGCGTAGAATCTAGGCGGCGATGCAGACAGTAGACATCCGCGGGTTCTCGCAACAAGATAGTTATTAATCCTTTTATCCCTGGCTCGTAGAAAAAATAGGAGTAGTTATCTTTTCCTTCCTCGCTCTTTTCTACTGTGCGCATGGATGTCAAGCTTCTTCCTCCTTACCGTTCTGCCTCCATGCCTGGTGACCTCCTTCGGCCCTTCATGCAAGGTAAGCTCCTACGAGCAATGTTCTTCAAGGGAATATCCAATGCATATTGTGAATGCTCAAACAACATACCCGAACCGCCAAAACTCTCATCAAATATCAGCCAACTATTATAACACGAGATATAATGGATTGAACATATGTTAAAATGACGGTGTACCTAACTCTGACAGGTTTGATGAGTCTAGTGCCTCAGTGATATATACATCGATGTCTAAGAGAGTTAGAAATCATGGATGTTATTGAGATCTAGGTGATGAAGCAAAATTGTTTCTGAATCGTCCAAAGAGGAAAACCTACATAGAGGATAACCTCAATAAAGCATAGGAAAACTTCACATCAAGAAAAGGATAACCTCTCATTCGGGGAAACCTTATTCATGATGGACTGGCAGTTAACATGACCGTTGGACTTGTCCTAGTCCTGTCGATGCCTATATTTTTGGACAAGCTCCCTTACAATGGCTATGAACACTATATATGATGACTAATTCTCTACCGCGCCTATAAATAGAACATTAGCCCCATTGATCAAGTGATGACACGAATCTACGTGTGTGCCAACTCGTTGGGACACCAAGTATAGATTGATGTAGCAAGCACATCTTCCTCACAAGGGTGACTTGAGGTTTATATCGAACTCTTGCGGATCTACTCGTAGTTCTTCTTCTTATCCTCTTCAAGCAATTTGTAAAGCAAAAACAAATGTCTTGTGTTACCAACTCACCGTGTGGTTGTAAAGCACAAGGTTTAGTATAAGTAAAATAAAACTAGAATTAAACAAACTAGAAAAGTAAAAACAAATAATAAAAGTAGATCTAATTATGCAAAGCAATCTAAATAAACAAGGTAAAAATAATTAAAGGAAAGATATTTTTGGGATTTTAGTATGATTTGCAAGAAGTAAATATTTTTGTATGTTCGAATTTAATTTAGACAAAAATTGTAAAGGTAAGTAAAAGGTGTTTCTTATGATTAAAAACGGACCGAGGTTCATAGTTTTACTTGTCTACTCTCTGAAAGATTATGATGGACATAAAATAACTTATATAATAATATAGATGTGATTGGAAATTTATAGTGTTTGATTCGTGTTCATATGGGCATCACGTGCTAATTTAAAGATTATGCAACACATATCACGTATACTCCTCTAGAAAGTGAAAACTCCATGCTATCTAGATTTAATTGCAAGAGTATAGCTTAGGTACTTTGACATGATGTTTAGATATCAAATATGACACCTTGAACAAACAAGAATCATCTTCCTGACACTAGATGTTTGTAGCACATGCATCTAGTTTCCCCTAGTGAGGTAACAAAACAAAGATAAAAACCATAATGTGTCTCAGATTTTCTGTCACTACCCACTACCCAATCACCACTACCATGTTACTCCATCTAATGCACACGTTCTCCCACACACGCTCTTGCATACAAGTATGATCAAGACAAGTAATTAAGAATGGGATGGTAATATGCATCTACTCATACATCAAACTCAGATTAAGAATTGCAATCTTAAATATCATATTGTAAGATCAAGATCCGCCACATAGAAATTACACATAGATGTCCATCGTGAGACCCTGGCATATGGCTTAATAGAATTGATAGTATAGCCATACCAACAAGTTGCAACTTCTTTTTCGGAAGCTCATCTGAAAAGAACTCTGAGGTTAAGTGTGTTTGTCCTAGAGCAATTTGAGGATGGGTGACCGACCGATAAGTGGGTACCGTGTGCGCACGAGTGAGGACAAAGTACGTTGAAAAGACTAGTGTTGGTCTGCGAGATTAGTTTAGAGATCCTATTGAGCTGCCAGGAGTGACAGCCACTGGTCTAGAGAGGCCGGAGTGTTACAAGTGTTATCAGAGCCGATCCTCACAGTTACATGGGCGTGTGCGGGTCGGTACCAAACATGTGGAGCATGGCACGTGTGGCCCAGAGTGGACACGACATGGCACATGTGCCGACACTGGACGCACAGACGTGTGCCAAGAGGGGACGTTCCTAGCTTGTGGTTGATCGACGAGGACGTCGATCTTCTAAGGGTGGGTGTATGTGAGACCATGACGCATGGCTTGATAGAATTGATAGTATAGCCATACCAACAAGTTGCAACTTCTTTTCTGGAAGCTCATCAAAAAAGAACTCTAAGGTTAAGCGTGCTTGGCCTAGAGCAATCTGAGGATGGATGACCGGCCAGGAAGTGGGTACCAGGTGCGCACGAGTGAGGAAAAATTGCATAGAAAAGACTAGTGTTGGTCTATGGGGGTTAGTCTAGAGATCCCATTGAGCTGCCAGGAGTGACAACCGCTGGTTCGGAGAGGTCGGGGGTGTGATCATGTTATGCCGATCACATGGATATAATACAATCATAGAAAAAGAGAGAGGATATGTAGATCAAGATACTCCCATAAACGCATAGTCCGGGGTGGAATACTCCCTTCTCGTCATGGAGACACCGATGGAGATATTGGAGAGGGTGGAGATGGAACCGGGGATTGGATCCGGTGGTGTTCCCTCTCCAATATTTGTTGGTTCTGGCTTCCGTTTTTGCGGTGACCCAACATACCACTACATGATGTAGTATACTATAGTCGTGGACATAACACCAATGAAACACCGTTCACTAGTATTACATCCCTCAGAATGGCACAACAGAAACACAGAGGGTCCAATACATGGCTAAAGGTTACAACTCACTCTTTACACAAGATCCAGAGAACACTCTAGGTTAGAGAGAGAGAAAGAACTTCTTACGGAGAAGAATCAAAGATAAAAAACACAAGAGCTATTATACTATTCAGACTAGTATTTCAACTAAGGGATTGTCATTGCTGCTATTGCAATACACTACAGAATTAGGTTCTTTGGCTAGATATTATATTCCTATCAAATCAGTAACTTCGTCTTCACTTGTGTTGATGTATATGTTGACTTCATTGAAGAGCTTTAGTTTTTGATGATGATTCCTGGAGCATAACTTGGTGTAGACATCGTCTTAATGGCTTCAGAATCTAGCAAGGGTTAAGAAGATACTTTGAGTACGAGCGTACTCAGCAAGTTCACTAGAAAAGGAGTATTTGATGCACTATATCTACAGCCATAGACCATAGGTCGTAGGCCATGCAAGTTTTTATAAACATTTCTTCAAAGGTTGCTTTTATTCTAAAAAGCTATATCCGTCAGCCTTCGCGGGTTTACCAGAACTTTCATGGAGTTCCTTTCCCGATGCGTTCGCAGCTCCTTCCCGGAACAAGGAGTAACAAGTTACAGTTCTTACACTCTACAGAGGTGCGTTACTTTACCCATGAGAGATCAACTCTTTGTTGCATAACCGGATAGCTTATTACCATCCACAATTCCATGATGTGGGGCCCAGAAGATGATCCAAGCCAATCACTGCCCCCTTCGCGACCTCGCATGCCTCCTTGGTGTACACCATGCCCACATAAAGAATTACGAAAATGGTTTGTACAAACCGTTAGATGTCAGAACTATCATGGGACATTGAGGGTTCCCACCCATATGTTGCATATCCTCTACGAATTACCAATTAATATGCATGCTACGAGGATATGACGACACACTTTGCATCCGGCTTCATGCGAGAGGAAGAAGATACAACTGACTTCTCTGTCCCATTCCAAATCTCATGGTCAATGCGTAATATATGGCACAAGAATCACTAGCGACATTGGTTGTTAAGTCCTAGGTGATATAGTTTTGAATAGTGGTAATTCAACTGTCAGAGTTACTAGATTAGCTGATCACCCTGGATCAGTAACCAATAGTTCACATTATTATCGAAAATAGTGTTTTCTGACCCTTTTTCAAATGCAGGTGATGACAACACTGGATTCGTAAAATAATTTATGAAAAATAATCAAAGGACATGAGAAAGTGTGAACTTGCCTTTTGTGATTGCAATATTATGCACTCATGGTCTTCGAGTCAGTATAAGATCCAAAATCTGAAATCAGCATCATTGGTCCGGTAAGGACTAATGTTTAAAGAATCAATATGTTCTTATGCATAAGTAATGTGATGCACTTTATAAACGCGAATCCCGGGGATAACGTTGTTCTAGGGTTTGGATTCCGGAAATGGTTATTTTAGAATGTGTTAGCCCTTTTAAATAAATTTCATACTTGTGCTTCTTATTAAGGCTTGTGAGTGTGTGTGAGACAACCATAAAATTACAATATTATAAAACAATGGGACACACACAAAAGGTGAAATGCTACTCAAGATTGCTTATATAAGAGTTATTGTTTGAAGTGGCAAAAAGAATAACCTTCGAAGAAAAGGTTTCTATTATAAGGTCTAAACAAGCTTTGTGGTTAGTTGAGTTTGGTCGAGGTTATTTATGCTTGCTCGAATGGTTTGGGTTTGAGATGCTTTACGACTTAACTATATCAGACCAAAGTTAACTATAAAACATATAATAATGTTTATAGTATTATATTTAGATTCTTGGAGACTAAAGTTAACTTTAAAATATAGATAGTTTGAAAGTATAATGCTTATAACATTTGTACCTTGTGTATTTGGGAATGTTGCCTTAAGGTTATTTAAGAATGGTTATATTTTTACTTGTTGTAGTGGTTTTCTAGATTTTATAATGGAATAGTATCATTTACCTTTTTAAGGATGAGTGATTATATTTTGAAGTAGAACAAGATTTCTTGTTTCCTTATAAAGGTGTGATTGTGGTTTGTGGATAAATAAATAGTACCAGGGACTACTCATGAATTATCTTCGGATTTAGTCCATTATAAGGTTTTATTTGATTTATATATCATTCTTGAAGATTTTAGAATTGTTAAAGACTTTTTAGAATATAAAATATTCATATAGTAGAAGGATAATTCAATATAATAGTATTTATAATGTTTTGAATCATTATGACTTAATATTATTAATATTCAAGACTAATACTATTTATTAGACTTATTTGCCTAATTTTTTAGAAATATTAACAATTTTAATTTACCCTTATATGAATTATCAATTAAGTAAATAAGTTTAAATTTGAGTTGTTAAAATATTTGAATTTTTATTTAACTCAAAAGTGGAATATTATATTTTTAACCTATAGGTATTATTTTTGTGATCCTTTTGGTATATTACACTTATTTTTTGATTTAAAAATAATAAGATATGATTTTTATAATACTTATTACTTTATAAAGACTTAATAAATAACAAATATTTAATTAAGTGGAATAATAATGCATGATTATAGTTTTAAATTATAACTCTTATTTTTCTAAGATTTTTGGTATTCTATTTATATTTTTAACATTTACCATTATTAAAATATGAATTATCAAACTATTATTACTTATAAAACCTTTATTAAATAATATTTATTTAAATAATCATCATAACTATATTTGATAATAATTTCAAGTTGTGGATTTTATTTTTCAACAAATTTTCATATATTATACATAGTTTTCTGAATTATAAATCAAAAGTTATTAATTAAACAAGATTTAATCATTTTATTTGGTTTCTGGAATTTTAATAATAGAGCTTATAACATTTTATTTATTTCTTAAACAGGTTTTAATTTTTTACACCGCACCCACACTTAGCCTAAGTCACTGACCAGTGGGCCTATGTCCACCTCAGTATATGAGTTAAAGAAAATGCATTTATTCTGTGGTTGGCTGCTTGATCGATGACATATGAGCCCTAGGCCATGTCACTTGCCACATGAGACAAAGACCGGGTCAAACAAGGGACTGGGTCCAGGGTGGCGTTGGGGTGACGTAACTATGGCGTCAGTACCACCACCACCGTTAGTGGTTGGTCGCCGGCGACGATCCACGGCGCCCTAACAAGCGAAACTAACCTATTTCGAATCAGCGCAATGCAATGAACCCTAAAGTGACGGCACCGCTCAGAAATAGTCATCAGAGCTTCAGCTCCAACGATGGCCGACAGTGACAGAAGTTGCAACAGCGTTTAACAACGAGACACAATGATTTAGGAATGCTGGAGTGTTTAGGAACTCACCCTGATGATGATAGAGATGTTGGCGAGGACCGGCGTGGTCGGAGGCAAGCTCTCCGACGAACTGCCGCAAAGAGGAACGACAAAATTTGCCCTCTCGAGTTCTCCCCTTGATGCAAGATTCTACTCAGAGGATCTACGGAGGACGGGGCTTCTCCATGGCTGCTTGGAAGAGTGTGGGGAGATGTGGTTCGACGATGAGATGTGGCTCCGGTGAGCTAGGGTTTTGGCCCCATTTGAACTGGAGAGGATAAGGAGGGATTGTGGATAAGGATTGAGGCAAGGCGTCGCGGTGGCCTTCTTATCCCCTATAGAACGACGACGAGCATCTTGGCCACGGTGGCAGGCAGCGGCATCGAGGCGTGGCGGAAGCTCCTCGGCCAGATGCTTGTGTGCGTGAGGATAACGATGGTGTCGCTTTTGCAGAAAACCCCCTGGCGTTTATTTCTTCTCAACCCGCGATCCTTCCCTGGCCCCACTCGCCAGTCACAGGAGAGAATGAGTTGGGCTGGTTACTGGGCCTTTGTGGGTTGCACAAGGCAAGTGTAGCGGTAGGAGTTGGGCCACGGCCAGGTCTTGTTTTTATTTGTTTTCTATTTTTCTATTTTTTGTTTTCCTTTTCAGATTTGAATTTAATCTATATTTTGAACTTTTCTTTGTAGAATTTATTTGCTAGATAATTGTAGTAATACTAAAATATATTTAGTATCATTTGTAAACTTCTATTATATAATGTTTTATATTTCTTTTATTTTCTCTACATGAACCCCTTTTAATATTTTGTAAAATCTTTTCTTATTATATTTCTTTCCACTTTTAATCATGGATTTATTAAATGATATATTATGATTTGTTTATAAAACATAACTCTGGTTGGCTCATAGTTTGAATAGAAATTTTTATATGTATAATGATCCTATATCATTATTTGATGCATGAAATACAAAAGAAATTAATATGGTTAATACTATTTTCATTAATTGAGAAAATGGCAATGTATATATTCTATTATGATAAACAAATAAGTTTAGGGTGCCTAATTTACTTATATTCCCTTGTTACTGTGAGTAAAGATCTAATAACTAATCATATTGGCTTTTGTTTGTGATATTTGATGACATCATCCTTTTTTATAATAGAAAGTTATATTTAGGATGTTTCATAAAAAGGAATTGATAAAGATACTTTTAAGCACATATAATTATGATAATTAGAATTGAAGGAGATGTTCTTATGTGATCTGTTATAGGAAAATATTCCTATAAAATGATATTAACATAAGATGATGAATCAATTCCCTGAATGGACATTATACTTGGTTTAAGATTTAGAGTTGGTTGTTTAACAAAATGTCTTTTTTCCATTCTTCACCATCCTTGACCTTTAATTAAAGAATTCCTTTCCTAGATATAATACTTCTTCCTATCCATCATCATAGTTAGTATGATGAGCTTTACTTCTCAAGAATGTTCTTATTCACCTTTTATTCTTCTAAACTTATGGATGAATCCAGTTGGATACTAAAGTATTTCATAGTTTTCTCATATCTTTGCTTGGTTATACCCACTACTCTACTGTTGCTAATCATCAATCGAACAAGTAGTTCTTTCAAACTCCACTCCTAATCTTCCTTAATCATCTATCACTAATATTTCTTCATCAGATGTATGTATGTATCCAACTACCTTTCTCTAAGGCTTACTATCCTTTAAGATGAATAACACTTCTTCCATAAATCCATGCTCAACTAGCTTTAGTTGAATCATACTATCTTACAGTTACTTTACTCTAACAACCCACACTCCAACCTTACATTATATTAGTATGGCTTGTAATGACTACTCTAGGATAACTTATCCCTACTAGGTTTTTAATCATGTTCTATCCACCAATGCCACTTATACTAGATATAAGTATTCAACTTTGGTGAGCAAGGTATGATCATTTTAATCCTTTAATCATTTATAGCTTAGATTTTTAGTTAGCTAGGCAAGGCTTTAGCAATACAACCTTACAATTGTATTGGAATTATTTTCATAGTATCTTTAATTGGATTAAGGCTGTTATTCATGGACTATGCCCACTTGATCCAATAGAATTATTACTGGTAACTATCTTTAGCGTTCATCCTTGTAATCTTCTTAACTACCGTATAATTAGATGATATAAATAATTCTTCTATTTATTTAGGAGTGATTTAGCTCCATCAATTATCCTATTGATTTGATTCTCTTCAATCATTCCCATCCTATAGATGATGTCTAAAACTAGAATTACTATTTACATCTTCTTAGTTGTTTCTTTATAGACACTTAAATGTGAGCTATGTTCGAGTCAAGGGTTGGTAGATTGAGAATTGGTGAATCAATAGTTGATTTATCAACATTGATGGAAAACAGATATTGAAATATAACTCAATAGAGATGATAAGGATTGATATGGAAAGAAAGATATAGGGTGAATGATCTAAACTTAGTTTCTTTCCTACGCAATCTTACTTAAGAAGTAGGGTTAGGTATTACCATGATACTCATGGTATATGTAGATGAGATTAAGATATAATTGTTACATTCTTATTATTTGTGTTATATCCTTAACTTGGTACTCATGAGTGATTATAATGGATACTATGATATGATCACCTAAGGATCAAATATAAATCATAATGTATTAGAGTTTAACTTTTATTTTATTTGATCTACCCTTAGATCAAATCTCCCTTACCCAAAATAAGGTTTTAGCAAAGGTCATATTGAAACTTATCATAGTCAACTTGATGATCTACTTCTTATTCCATTAAGTTAAGAGAAGCTTTAATCACTTTGACAAGTGTTGTTCAAAAGCGCGAAAATTATTCGGATTTTCTATGCATGAATGCAATGCACACATCTGGGGTTCAGCTTATTTCTAGGCTCTAATGATGGGATGTTACAGACTCTCCCTCTTAAAATAAACTTTGTCCTCGAAGTTCGCAAACTCTTACGTTTCGGAGTAAGGAATTGACTTGTAGTGGTTGCTATATTTCTCCACTCTATGGTGACCTTAAATGTAAGTATTTGTGGTAATCTATAACTTGATTAGATATCCTAATCCAATTCTTTTGTTTAAACATCACATTTTATTACTATGTTAAATACAGTCTAGAGGGTCTCACTAAAACAAGTTTTAAGTTTTTATATGCCCGTGTTTGTGGTTAGAAGACTATATTTCTATTCTTGTCATAGTATAGTTGATACTGGTACTCCTTCCAAGATTGTATTTGAACTCAGTTCGTCCATACCCATTGGAATTTCTTATTCTCAACACTTGTCCAATTGAGTATTCTCTATCACTTCTTAAGGGTTACTTAAGAGTTGTTTCTTCTAGAATTAGTTGGTTAGGATTAACCCTTTTATCACCTTCAAGCTTTTACATTATTAAGTTTTAAATAATATTTCATTATTACCTATAGTACTTCTTCAACTTTTATTTATAATGTTTGCTCTCCCCCTTAGGGTTTACTAATAGTCTTTAAATTGTCTATATAGTATTTATTGGCTTTATAACTAGAATGTTGGTCTCTCTTCAATTTATACTTTACCTAGCTAAGTTCTGATGAAAGATTGTACGGTGTATCCACACAGTTGTGGATCTCCGAAACAAATCTTTCAGCACTTTATGTCGTACTTACTATTGTACATTTTCGCTGGGATAAGTATGACTTTATGAAACATCTCGAAAGACGATCGCCTTAAGTTTTTTATACTTCTTTAGGTCTTACTTAGCTTAGGCCAAATTTTATGCTCTTTATGCAACTTTTAACCAAATACCAGTTGCGGACAAAATACCAACTATGGATTGGAATACCGACTAGGGATTAAGTACCAAGGGCGGATCATTCTAGGTGGTAAGTATTGCCTTACAGTTTCTGACCTACTACTGGCATTCCCTCTAAATTGTTAGATCTTACATACCATTTTGCTCCACAACTTCATCTTTGTACTAATTCATGATGCTTCCATGAACTAGGTATTACTACTTTATTAATTCCTTAGTAATATTATCTACTTGATTGAACCCTAAGTTCATCCCTTTTTGTTGTTCCTTATATTTACTACATTAATCTTTCTTCTTATAGCTGGCTGAGAATATCCTGAATTTGATCTATCCTTCGAATTATGTTAATTCTACTTACACTTGACTTTAATAAGTCTTCATCGTGATCCTTGAAACTCATCACTCCCTTACACGAATTCCCATTTCTATCTAGGTCTATAACATTAAGTAATAACTAGGTGTTACTCATGCATTTGCACACCTAATTAAACTTCATGTACAGATCTAGTCAATCCAGAAAAACCAATAAGATCCAAAATTCGATAAACAACAAAACATATACCATGTAGTATAGGTTTTAGATAATTTACAAATGTACTAGATGTTCCAACGGTTTGCTCCTCACCTATTTACACAACTATCTTACAAGAACTTCTGGTTCTTGTGAGTACATCCTCACTTATTTTGGCAAACCTTTCAAACTACAATACACATTACCCTCTATGTACATTATTCAAGCACTCATCCCTTGGGATGTCGTTCCTTTCTTACTTTCATCTTCCTCTAGTGCTTCCTGGAATTCCGTCCATGTTCACGTGAAGTCCTACGACTGCCTTCTGGAGCGTAAGAGCATCTAGAAGGTGCGTATTCTTGATTAGAAGTACCAAGACTGAGATTAGTCATTGAAAAATGACCAGAGTTGGCGTAATCTTCTACCAAATATTCTTGGTTTTCTGGCAACGCCTCCTCAAAGTAAGTTGGCTCCTTAGGCTTTTCTTGGATCCAGTCGTACATATTGGTATAGTAGCTATCGGAATACTCCTCTAAGTTGGTTGGATTAGTATCCCCCCATATGGTCCATAAGACTCTCTATGGTTATAATTGGTCTCTTAATCAATACCTGTATCACAAGGTATATGATTTCCTATGGTTCCACCTTGAGATTCTACTTCCCATCCATACTTGTTTGGCTCAGGGTTATTTGGAATAACTCTATTCCATTCCTGTTGTTCGGAGTTGTACTTGGTCCATAGGTCTTCAGGTGGCTTGAAGTCATTTTGGTAGTAGGCATAATTTTCCGAGTTTGGGTCATCAAACTCAGTTTCCTCATACACTTCTCCTGAAGGTATGTATTTAGGATGCCTAGCTTTTTTGTCTAGCTTCTTCCTACGAGCCATTGCTTTATCAGGATCAGTAAAATCCTTAATGACCGTATCCAGTTCCTGGACTAAGACTTGGTGAGTGTTATGATAATTTTTTAGCAAAGACCGATAACGATCCATATACTCTACAGCTAGAGTAGGTTCTGCTTGAACTAGAGTAGAGTGATCTAACTCATGCTCTGGGTTTGAGGTTTCATGTGGTATAATGGTATGAGTACTACCTTCTAGAGCTTGGGATTTTTGTTCTCGGATTATGGTTATGGCTCTTTGGCAATCGATATCTGAGATGCCATGCACCTAGCTTCTCCTGATGGCATTTCTCCCTTAAGTCCTAACTTCTTGGGTAACATGATCATGACACGGTATTTAGCTAATACCTGCCCATCATAGTAACTGTAAATCTTGACCAAAAGTCTCGATTCACATTCCAAACTCCATAGAAGTTGTCGTAGATTGTTTGTCCAATCCCCTTCGTAGTCATTCAGTGTCCTGTTCATCACTTGAACATTCCGGGGTGGATATCGAGGTGCCATGTGGAACTGTGGATAAGAAATTATCATCAGTCACATAGAGTTAAAACTCTTGGGTAATGATCGGATTTGCAATCATACTAAAGAATTATCGCACTAGCAACATGACAGGATTATTCTCAAGTGAATATCCCTCATATCACTAGAGAACTCTTTATTATTGCTAGGATGTGTCCTACAGGTTCTACTCATTTACTAGGTTTCCAACCTAAGGTCAAAGCATATGCTCTGATACCAACTGCGGTGACCCAGCATACCACTGCATGATGTAGTATACTATAGTTGTGGACATAACACCAATGAAACACCGCTCACTAGTATTACATCCCTCAGAATGGCACAACAGAAACATAACGGGTCCAATACATGGCTAAAGGTTATATCTCACTCTTTACACAAGATCCAGAGAACACTCTAGGTTAGAGAGAGAGAAAGAACTTCTTACGGAGAAGAATCAAAGATAAACAACGCAAGAGATATTATATTATTCGGACTAGTATTTCAACTAAGGGATTGTCATTGCTGCTATTGCAATACACTACAGAATTAGGTTCTTTGGCTAGAGATTATATTCCTATCAAATCAGTAACTTCGTCTTCACTTGTGTTGATGTATATGTTGACTTCATTGAAGAGCTTTAGTTTTTGATGATGATTCCTGGAGCATAACTTGGTGTAGACATCGTCTTAATGGCTTCAAAATCTAGCAAGGGTTAAGAAGATACTTTGAGTACGAGTGTACTCAGCAAGTTCACTAGAAAAGGAGCGTTTGATGCACTATATCTACAGCCATAGACCATAGGTCGTAGGCCATGCAAGTTTTTATAAACATTTCTTCAAAGGTTGCTTTTATTCTAAAAAGCTATGTCCGTCAGCCTTCGCGGGTTTACCAGAATTTTCATGGAGTTCCTTTCCCGATGCGTTCGTAGCTCCTTCCCGGAACAGGGAGTAACAAGTTACAGTTCTTACACTCTACAGAGGTGCGTTACTTTACCCATGAGAGATCAACTCTTTGTTGCACAACCGGACAGCTTATTCCCGTCCACAATTCCATGATGTGGGGCCCAAAAGATGATCCAAGCCAATCACTGCCCCTTCGCGACCTCGCATGCCTCCTTGGTATACACCATGCCCACATAAAGAATTACGACAATGGTTTGTACAAACCGTTAGATGTCAAAACTATCATGGGACGTTGAGGGTTCCCACCCATATGCTGCATATCCTCTATGAATTACCAATTAATATGCACGCTACGAGGATAACAGCCACGACTTGCACATCCGGCTTCATGCGAGAGGAAGAAGATACAGCTGACTTCTCTGTCCCATTCCAAATCTCATGGTCAACGCGTAATATACGGTGCAAGAATCACTGGCGACATTGGTTGTTAAGTCCTAGGTGATATAGTTTTGAACAGTGGTATTCCAACTGTCAGAGTTACTAGATTAGCTGATCACCCTGGATCAGTAACCAATAGTTCACATTATTATCGAAAATAGTGTTTTCTGACCCCTTTTCAAATGCAGGTGATGACAACACTGGATTCGTAAAATACTTTACGGAAAATAATCAAAGGACATGAGCAAGTGTGAACTTGCCTTTTGTGATTGCAATATTATGCACTCATGGTCTTCGAGTCAGTATAAGATCCAAAATCTGAAATCAGCATCATTGGTCCGGTAAGGACTAATGTTTAAAGAAGCAATATGTTCTTATGCATAAGTAATATGATGCACTTTATAAACGCGAATCCCGGGGATAACGTTGTTCTAGGGTTTGGATTCCGGAAATGGTTATTTTAGAATGTGTTAGCCCTTTTAGATAAATTTCATACTTGTGCTTCTTATTAAGGCTTGTGAGTGTATGTGAGATAACCATAAAATTACAATATTATAAAACAATAGGACACACACAAAAGGTGAAATGCTACTCAAGATTGTTTATATAAGAGTTATTGTTTGAAGTGTCAAAAAGAATAACCTTCGAAGAAAAGGTTTCTCTTCTAAGGTCTAAACAAGCTTTATGGTTAGTTGAGTTTGGCCGAGGTTATTTATGCTTGCTCGAATGGTTTGGGTTTGAGATGCTTTACGACTTAACTATATCAGACCAAAGTTAACTATAGAACATATAATAATGTTTATAGTATTATATTTAGATTCTTGGAGACTAAAGTTAACTTTAAAAGATAGATAGTTTGAAAGTATAATGCTTATAACATTTGTACCTTGTGTATTTGGGAATGTTGCCTTAAGGTTATTTAAGAATGGTTATATTTTTACTTGTTGTAGTGGTTTTCTTGATTTTATAATGGAATAGTATCATTTACCTTTTTAAGGATGAGTGATTATATTTTGAAGTAGAACAAGATTTCTTGTTTCCTTATAAAGGTGTGATTGTGGTTTGTGGATAAATAAATAGTACCAGGGACTACTCATGAATTATCTTTGGATTTAGTCCATTATAAGGTTTTATTTGATTTATATATCATTCTTGAAGATTTTAGAATTGTTAAAGATCTTTTTAGAATATAAAATATCCATATAGTAAAAGGATAATTCAATATAATAGAATTTATAATGTTTTGAATCATTATGACTTAATATTATTAATATTCAAGACTAATACTATTTGTTAGACTCATTTGCCTAATGTTTTAGAAATATTAACAATTTTAATTCACCCTTATATGAATTATCAATTAAGTAAATAAGTTTAAATTTGAGTTGTTAAAATATTTGAATTTTTATTTAACTCAAAAGTGGAATATTATATTTTTAACCTATAGGTATTATTTTTGTGACCCTTTTGGTATATTACACTTATTTTTTTGATTTAAAAATAATAAGATATGATTTTTATAATACTTATTACTTTATAAAGACTTAATAAATAACAAATATTTAATTAAGTGGAATAATAATGCATGATTATAGTTTTAAATTATAATTCTTATTTTTCTAAGATTTTTGGTATTCTATTTATATTTTTAACATTTACCATTATTAAAATATCAATTATCAAAGTTTTATTATTTATAAAACCTTTATTAAATAATATTTATTTAAATAATCAGCATAATAATATTTGATAATAATTTTAAGTTATAGATTTTATTTTCTACAAATTTTCATATTTTATACACATTTTTCTGAATTATATATCAAAAGTTATTAATTAAACAAGATTTAATCATTTATTTGGTTTCTAGAATATTAATAATAGAGCTTATAACATTTTATTTATTTCTTAAACAAGTTTTAATTTTTTACACCGCACCCACACTTAGCCTAAGTCACTAACCAGTGGGCCTATGTCCACCTCAACGCACAGGTTAAAGAAAATGCAGATGTTACCGACTGGTTGGCTACCCCCAGTCAATGACATATGGGCCCTAGGCCATGTCACTTGCCACGTGAGACAAAGACCGGGTCAAACAGGGGACTAGGTCTAGGGTGGCGTCGGTGTGACGTAACTATGGCGTCAGTACCACCACCTCCGTCAGTGGTTGGTCGTCGGCGACGATCCACGGCGCCCTAACAAGCGAAACTAACCTATTTCGAATCAGCACAGTGCGCTGAACCCTAAAGTGGCAGCGCCGCTCAGAAATAGTCATCGGAGCTTCAGCTCCGACGATGGCCGACGGTGACAGAAGTTGCGACAGCGTTAACAACGAGACACAATGATTTAGGAATGTTGGAGTGTTTAGGAACTCACCCTGATGATGATAGAGAGGTTGGCGAGGACCGGCGTGGTCGGAGGCGAGCTCTCCGACGAACTGCCGCAAAGAGGAACGGTAAAATTCGCCCTCTCCAGTGCTCCCCTTGATGCAAGATTCTACTTAGAGGATCTACGGAGGACGGGGCTTCTCCATGGCTGCTTGGAAGAGTGTGGGGAGATGTGGTTCGACGACGAGATGTGGCTCCGATGATCTAGGGTTTCGGCCCCATTTGAATCGGAGAGGATAAGGAGGGATTATGGATAAGGATTGAGGCAAGGCGTCGCGGTGGCCTTCTTATCCCCCTCTAGAACGACGGCGAGCATCTTGGCCTTATCGGTGACGAGCTCCTCCGGTTTGCCTATGTACGTGAGGATGACGATGATGTCGCTTTTGCGGAAAACCCCCTGGCGTTTAGTTCTTCTCAACCCGCGATCCTTCCCTGGCCCCACTCGCCAGTCATAGGAGAGAATGAGTTGGGCTGGTTACTAGGCCTTTGTGGGATGCACCTGGGCGACAAGTAAGCAGGTAGGAGTTAGGCCACGGCCAGGTCTTGTTTTTTATTTGTTTTCTATTTTTCTATTTTCTGTTTTCCTTTTCAGATTTGAATTTAATCTATATTTTAAACTTTTTTTTGTAGAATTTATTTGCTGGATAATTGTAGTAATACTAAAATATATTTAGTATCATTTGTGAACTTCTATTATATAATGTTTTTGTATTTCTTTTATTTTCTCTACATGAACACCTTTTAATATTTTGTAAAAGCTTTTCTTATTATATTTCTTTCCACTTTTAATCATGGATTTATTAAATGATATATTCTAATTTGTTTATAAAACTTAACTCTGGTTGGCTCATAGTTTGAATAGAAATTTTTATATGTATAATGATCCTATATCATTATTTGATGCATGAAATACAAAAGAAATTAATATGGTTAATACTATTTTCATTAATTGAGAAAATGGCAATGTATATATTCTATTATGATAAACAAAGAAGTTTAGGGTGCCTGATTTACTTATATTCCCTTGTTACTGTGAGTAAAGATCTAATAACCAATCATATTGGCTTTTGTTTGTGATATTTGATGACATCATCCTTTTTTAAAATAGAAAGTTATATTTAGGATGTTTCATAAAAAGGAATTGATAAAGATACTTTTAAGCACATATAATTATGATAATTAGAATTGAAGGAGATGTGCTTATGTGATCTGTTATAGGAAAATATTCCTATAAATTGATATTAACATAAGATGATGAATCAATTCCCTGAATGGACATTATACTTGGTTTAAGATTTAGAGTTGGTTGTTTAACAAAATGTCTTTTTTCCATTCTTCACCATCCTTGACCTTTAATTAAAGAATTCCTTTCCTAGATATAATACTTCTTCCTATCCATCATCATAGTTCGTATGCTGAGCTTTACTTCTCAAGAATGTTCTTATTCACCTTTTATTCTTCTAAACTTATGGATGAATCCAGTTGGATACTAAAGTATTTCATAGTTTTCTCATATCTTTGCTTGGTTATACCCACTACTCTACTATTTCTAATCATCAATCGAACAAGTAGTTCTTTCAAACTCCACTCCTAATCTTCCTTAATCATCCATCACTAATATTTCTTCATCAGATGTATGTATGTATCCAACTACCTTTCTCTAAGGCTTACTATCCTTTAAGATGAATAACACTTCTTCCATAAATCCATGCTCAACTAACTTCAATTGAATCATACTATCTTACAGTTACTTTACTCTAACAACTCACACTTTAACCTTACATTATATTAGTATGGCTTGCAATGACTACTCTTGGATAACTTATCCCTACTAGGTTTTTAATCATGTTCTATCCACCAATGCCACTTATACTAGATATAAGTATTCAACTTTGGTGAGCAAGGTATGATCATTTTAATCCTTTAATCATTTATAGCTTAGATTTTTAGTTAGCTAGGCAAGGCTTTAGCAATACAACCTTACAATTGTATTGGAATTATTTTCATAGTATCTTTAATTGGATTAAGGCTGTTATTCATGGACTATGCCCACTTGATCCAATAGAATTATTACTGGTAACTATCTTCAGGGTTCATCCTTGTAATCTTCTTAACTACCGTATAATTAGATGATATAAATAATTCTTCTATTTATTTAGGAGTGATTTAGCTCCATCAATTATCCTATTGATTTGATTCTCTTCAATCATTCCCATCCTATAGATGATGTCTAAAACTAGAATTACTATTTACCTCTTCTTAGTTGTTTCTTTATAGACACTTAAATGTGAGCTATGTTCGAGTCAAGAGTTGGTAGATTGAGAATTGGTGAATCAATAGTTGATTTATCAACATTGATGGAAAACATATATTGAAATATAACTCAATAGAGATGATAAGGATTGATATGGAAAGAAAGATATAGGATGAATGATCTAAACTTAGTTTCTTTCCTACTCAATCTTACTTAAGAAGTAGGGTTAGGTATTACCATGATACTATGGTATATGTAGATGAGATTGAGATATAATTGTTACATTCTTATTATTTGTGTTATATCCTTAACTTGGTACTCATGAGTGATTATAATGGATACTATGATATGATCACCTAAGGATCAAATATAAATCATAATGTATTAGAGTTTAACTTTTATTTTATTTGATCTACCCTTAGATCAAATCTCCCTTACCCAAAATAAGGTTTTAGCAAAGGTCATATTGAAACTTATCGCAGTCAACTTGATGATCTACTTCTTATTCCATTAAGTTAAGAGAAGCTTCAATCACTTTGACAAGTGTTGTTCAAAAGCGCGAAAATTATTCGGATTTTCTATGCATGAATGCAATGCACACATCTGGGGTTCAGCTTATTTCTACGCTCTAATGATGGGATGTTACAGTTTTGTGGTTTCTATGTTTTCGTCGCCTCCTCCTTCGAGAACGCCTCAGGGGGTATTTTTATAGTCAGTTTTAGGTCAAGATAGAGATCCTGAGATGAAGACGGACGACTGTTGACGCTCGAGGCCCGAGATCGACCAGGTGGAGCGTCCAGTGGTGGGTCGTGCCACATGGTCCATCTTATCCCTCGTGGCTTCTCTCTACTGCTTCAAAAGCCCAGGCCCTTCTCCTTCGATAAAGAATGCTTCAGAAAAAACCCTAGCCCAATCTGACTCTGTATCGGTACTTGAAACATAAAAATACGAAAAACAGGGTTTTCTACTCTGTAGTGTTATAAACCAAATAAAGGGGATCATTATTAAATCCCCATAAATTAATGTAATAAATGTTTATAATAGTAAATAACATGATGATGTGTTGGAATATGATGAGATATGTGACAATAAACTACAAAGTTCATGTATGCATTTTACATGCATTAGCAATGTAGGTGGAACCAGGCAAAAAAAATTAAGATCCCCGTGATCCACATTTGGCGCTCACCCTTATTCTCTCACACATCCAATCTATCTAACCCTTAAAGAGAAGAAGATTAACAGAGTTTGGTTGAGCACCAAATATGAGCATGCTGTAGCCAAGAAGAGCAAACCTATTACTCTTGGATATTCGACATCTCCTAGATGGTTAGTGTCATAACCGTCGAGCGTCCAAGGTGTGAACTTGCCGAGATTCTCGTGAGCATCTAAGGTATGGACTGACCACGAAGAGGTAAAGAGATCACCTATAGAAGATCTGCCCCTAGTGATCAGGTGAAGCATGAGGGCTTGTGCTAACAGAGAATAATGTTTGATTATCGTCGGGTGATATCGATTGAACCTATGTGCATTTGTGCATAACGTCTCCTAGCAGAGAGGTATAACTGGTATCGTCAACTCAAACTTTAATGTAACAAGTCAGGTGTATTTGTTTCCTATATTCTCACTATTTCATGTTTGTTTTACTTGTGATATTTGATCCTACCATCTGCTTGATACATTGGTCTATGTTGTTTGTGCTCATCATGCTAACTTGTGTCTTCCTAAGGAATAATATATGGTTTATGTAACTTTGACCTTATCCTGTTAGGTTTAACCCTATCCTGTTGTAGATTTGTTTTTGAATCTTTGATCTTATCCTATTTCCTGGTATACTGCTTGAAGAATCTTCTTCCTAATATCACTATGAGTAGTTTGTAATGTGTTTGAAGAATATGATTCATGTCTGAGTACTGCTTAATTCGCTTGAAGCATTTGTTTGATCTGGTTGA
The DNA here is from genome assembly GCA_023614405.1 of Avena insularis. Lineage (NCBI taxonomy): Eukaryota > Viridiplantae > Streptophyta > Magnoliopsida > Poales > Poaceae > Avena > Avena insularis. The sequence continues at coordinate 63,336,480 of CM042697.1, forward strand.
AGCATTTACGTCATACGTTTGTTGCCACCATGCCTTGTTTCTTCATTTAGTATGTGTTCACTTGACTAGTCATAATGTTATTTGCTGCTTGTGCCTCATCATATATGTTACCGTGATATCTTTAGTTGTCTTTGCAATATGTTTTAACTTTTAGTAATTCACACGGAACCCTATTCGCCCCCTTCTAGTTGTCATATCTCGATCTTTTAACCTCGCTCATCAATGTCCAAAGCTCGACAAGATCGGATGTGTGTTGCATTGTGAGACCCCTAGAAGCGTTTATTTTGTTGATCCAAAAGTCATCAGAGATTCCCTTGTTGATGGTAAACATTTTCTCGAGCAGGTAACGCAAAGATGACAGTGGAATATCCTTCGATTTTATCCCATAGAGCCATTAAGCATGCCAACAGTTTGCAATACGACCATCTCCAATGGTGACAGTGTTGGCCACATAGAAGAATTCCATATCAGATTTGTCGCAAGGGTAATCATTCCAAATTCATGCATTGGAGGGGTCTTTCCATCGAAGCCAAACGCAAGACCCTCGCAAACCTGTTGATGTCGATGATGCTAAGCCTCCTTTTTATCTTTTTGCCTGCATACTACTCTCTCAGTTTAAAAATATAAGACATTTTAGCTTTGTAAAATGAATGTATCTAGACGCCTTTTAGTGTATAGATTCACTCCGAACCTCTACGAAACTATACATTAAAAAACGTATAGGTACATTCGTTTTACAAAACTAAAACGGTCTTATACTTCTGAACAAAGGGAGTATTTTCCAATTCACTATGTATTATCTACGGAAAACTTTGCCGTCCCTCGATGAAGGATCGCAAGAGGTATTGTGGTGGATTGCTTTAGGGTCGATTATCGATTTTACAAGAGTTCCTCTGCCGGCTACATCGATGTGTTTCCCATGCCACGAAGCAAGTTTGGCAGAATCTCCATGTATGTATGCCTTTGCCACCCTCCTCCGGTACAGGCACCCGCCGTGCGCCGTCGACCATGAGAAGTTCGGGAATCCGGATCTTTGGCTACCGACCACATGCACAGCAAAAACAAATCCATTTATTATTATTAATGTTTTTATTTCATAGGAAAACCCACCAAAATTTTGCCCCGTCTAGCAGCAGCCACAGAAAATCTCGAGCAAGACCACTACTCCGCCTTCTCCTCCTCTTCGTCTTCCCCCAGCCCGGCCGTTACTGTCCCTAGTCCCTGCCCGCTCCTCCTCGTCTTCCCAATCGCCGCCGCCGCAATCGTCTCCTCCGCCGCTATCCAGATCTGCTCTGTTCCGCGGCCGCTCGCTCGCCCATCTCCCAGATTTCGCGGGCGCTCCTACCCGCTACGCTACGCCCCGAGATCCGCCACCGCCGTCTCAGCACCGCAGCCCCTTCGTCGGAGGTGATCCGCCACTAGAAGACCCGCCGGAGAGCCGTCGAGGTAACGTTGCTGCCCCGGGTTACCTTTTTGTTTGGCCTCGTAGCATCGCGGCAGAGCTTCCCCACAGCTCGATCTTAGGGTGGGCGGGTGGCATGCGAAAACGGTGGCACCTTAGGGTTTTCTTTTCCAACCCGATGGAGACTATGCTTGCTTAGAGCGTAGTGATTCGGTTGCTGACTACCAGACGAGTGCTTCACCGGATTGAGTCACGTGGCCCTTGCGGCGGCTCAGCTAAGCAATATCAGTGCCATGAACTAATGGGAGCCCAAGCGATTCTGTCACGATTCCAGTAACCCGAGCTCGATATCTGGAGGTTATGGTATTTTTTCATGCTTAGTCGAGGATGGAAATGCTGAGCTGAACTTTCCGTTTAACTAAGGACTCTACAATCTTTCATGATTGTTGTGTTTAGTAGAGCTTATTATGTGACTATGGAGCTTCGCTTCACAACTTTCTGTTTGCGTTCTCATGTGTTGGTCTTTTTCTCACTCCAGCAGAGACATTGTACACGTTTGGGCGTCTCCTATAATTGTCATTTTATGTTCACGCCATGCTGATCTTTACTCTGCAGCTAGCCTACATCCTCCGTATGTTTGTTAACAATGTTGAGGACTTCCTGTTCTTTGATTTGCAGCTTATAATATTCTGCCAGAGTGCCAAGGTACGGTTGGTGCAAGACAGCTTGGGTGGCTTTGTGGCATCTGCTTCATCATCATCTTAGCCAATATTTGGCCTTGGACCAAAGGCTATCTAAATTTTACCATATGAAATAAAAAAAATCATACAACGGCCCATGTATTCATCTACAAACATAGCCATGATGATGGTTACTCTCGAGCACACTTATAGGGTGGTCTTGACATTACCTTCCGTGCTGCAGTGCTTTGCATGTTGTAAGATTGTGGCTGTTGCTTATGATGTTCTGTAAATTTGGACCATGGAGCACGCACCACGTAAAAGGGGATTTCCAACTGATCCCAAGGAATATAAGTTATATGAGGAAGTTGGAGAAGGAGTTAGTGCCACAGTTTACAGGGCTCTTTGTGTCCCGCTCAATACTTTTGTTGCCATCAAAGTTCTTGACCTTGAGAAATGCAGCAGTGACCTGGTGAGTACTTTGCAATTTATTGTGATCCACAAAACATTTAATTCAATTAGTTTCATGACCTATCCATGTGCGCCAGTCATTTCCTGATAAATTTATTCTTTGTGATAACAACTTCTGTACGCCAAACATATGATATAATACATAATGCAAAGACCTAGAAAAAATAAATCTCAACATATTAGAAGGTTCTAGTTGTTCTATTAGTGTAGTGATGACAGGGTTTGGTTGTGTGGACAGACCTCGTTCTTCTGGGTATTAGGTTTATACTGAGATTTTAGAACCCAGTTTTATTGTGAGCCTACATATATTACAAAGTTGCCGAAAACGGATACACTTGAAGCACAGAATAATGCACATATGAAAATAATGATGGGCCATCCTTCCCAGAATGCCTATAATTTTACCTCTGATTGTCAGCCATGCTGTTCTTCCAGCAAATGCCACCTTTTGATGAACTCTTGCAATTTAGTTACTCTTTCATTGAACTATACTACTATAGAAATGCAAACTATATTCTTGGTAGTGTGGAATTTTTCTATGTTAAGTTAAAGAAAATGCCCATCATCAATATTTTGTGGAAATGCGACTCTCTTTGGAGTTATTTTTTTCTGATGATTGCTATTAGTTGCATTTTCTTGTTTGAGACACGGTTCTATTTATGTTCAGTAAGTGACATGCATAATTCTGTTCTTTCTCAGTTATGTGAATACTACTTATCTTCAATATGAACATGCTAACCCCAAACAAATTGCATGTGATTTTCTTGGTTTTTCTTTGCCTGTCTTTGGCCTACCTTCCTGACTTTTTGGAGTTATCATTCTTTAGGATGGAATAAGACGGGAAGTACAAACCATGAGCTTGCTTGATCATCCAAATCTTCTGCGTGCATGTTGTTCATTTGCAAATGACCATCAACTTTGGGTTGTCATGCCTTTCATGGCTGCTGGATCTGCCTTGCACATTATTAAAACTAATTTTCCAGACGGGTTTGAGGAGGCAGTCATTGCCACTCTTTTGTGGGAAGTTCTCAAAGCTCTCGCCTACCTACATTCTCAAGGGCATATTCACAGAGATGTAAAGGTATAATACGTTAGTGCTTCTTGAATCCCTACTTATCTTTTGAAGCATTTGACATAAAAAATCTTCTTTATCTGGTTTAGCAACAAAAATTAGTTACACCCACCTTTTTCTGTAGAGATACCACTTCAGAGATTTCATTCATCATCCGGAACTGTTTCACTACTGAAATGTCAAATTACGTTCCCACATTGTGAACAACCTTATTAGTAGAATTTATTATCAATGTAGCTATCTGTTGAATCTTGAACTGTTCCCTTGAGCTATGCGCCAGTCCGTGTGTTAGGGTTTGGTCAGACAGCATGTGGTCCTCCCTACTGGCGACTCGTCCGTGGTTATGACTTGTCCAGTGTGGTTTGCAACATAATATCTTTGCTCTGAGAGTGAGACAGATGAATCTTTTGTATCATGGATTGATAGTACAACAGTATGGCGAGAGGAGTATGAATAATGGTGAGGGCAGAACAATTTTAATGCTATTGAGGATAGAGCAGATTGCTAAATAGTGTCACTAAAGTGTTTATCTAGAGAACGACTAGTCTCTTACAGTGTCCTCACTTAGCCCAGTGATGGTTAGTTGCCAGGCTGGGATTTCCAAGCATTGCCCAGGGTGTCAAGGGGCTGCATGGTTGAGTGAGTAGATCCTTGTGTGCCCAGTCAATAGTTGGCAAGAAAACCTTAGACAAAGAAGGAAATGCATGCACAGTGATTGTTTCTTGCAGTAAACATTCTGTTACAAACTTACAAGCCTTGACACTTTTTGCTTTGCCAACTATTGGCTGTTTGAAATATAGGCTTGCTAAATGTTGGGACTGATCCAAATATAGGTCAAATTTTTGTTGGTCTGGCACCTATTGGCGGCGCACAAATGTGCATCAACCCTAAGTGTTGCCAACTTCCGTTTATCTATTTAATCCCAAATACGTGTGACCCTCTACCCTCGCAGTACCTGTTCAGTTCACTTCGCTCACTGAGACCAATTTTTGGCACTGGTTTTGCACACCCTGTTTTCACATCACTGGTTTTGCCACGTGGCATTCAATGTCATCTTGATTTTCTTCATCTCTTTCTTCTCTCCATGTGAGTATATGGTTAGGCGGCCGGCGCTGTGCATGTTCTAAATTATGTACTCTAACAGTTAGCAAGGACACTATATATATATACTCTAATAATGACAACTTAGATGTTTTAACTCTTATATTTGCTTAGCTCATCTTTGTCCATGTATTCTAAATTGTGTTCGAAATTACTAATCCATTTCAGGCTGGAAATATCCTAATAGATACAAATGGAGCTGTTAAGCTAGGAGACTTTGGAGTTTCTGCCTGCATGTTTGACACAGGGAACAGGCAAAGAGCAAGAAATACATTTGTTGGGACCCCTTGCTGGTAAATATTCTTCATCTAACATTTTGTGAACATTTAGGTTTGGTGTCTCATGTCTATCGTTCTCTTTGGTCTCTGCTTATGTAAACATATTAATGCCAAAGCATACGTAACCCCATACATATTGCAGGATGGCTCCTGAAGTCATGCAACAACTGCATGGTTATGATTATAAGTAAGTCCACATCTAGTAACTTTAGAATTTAACTAATTAATTATTTTAGTTGATTAAGCTGTTTCTCTTTTTACCTTTTCTATCACAATTTACAAACAGAGCTGACATTTGGTCGTTTGGGATAACGGCATTAGAACTAGCACATGGTCATGCTCCATTTTCAAAGTACCCTCCAATGAAGGTTAGCACTTGAGTATATCTGTTTTCTGTTAATTAACTTCGTTCAAGTTACTCTGTTACAGAATGATAACATTGCACGCTACCCTGATCCCCTTGCAGGTGTTGCTTATGACCTTACAAAATGCGCCGCCAGGTTTAGACTATGAGAGGGACAAGCGGTTTTCCAAGGTTTGTTCTATTTACAACGTTCCATCTGTAGATAATGAGATCTTATATTAATCGCGTGTATGTTATTTGCAGTCTTTCAAGGACTTGGTTGCTACATGCTTAGTCAAGGATCCACAGAAGCGTCCATCTTCAGCAAAGTTGTTGAAACATTCGTTTTTTAAGCAAGCGCGAACAGCTGATTTTTTAGCACGGAATATTCTTGAGGGACTCACTCCACTGGGTGACCGTTTTAGGGCCTTAAAGGTGCAAAAAAGTGTTTTATGGAGTGGTGGGACATTTTGTAACCAGCCTGACCTATATTTTACTCCTCTGTAGGCGAAAGAGGCTGACTTGCTTCTCAATAACAAGCTTGGTCCAGAGAGCAAGGAGCAGCTATCACAGGTTAGGGCTTGCCCTTTGGTTATTTGAAATCTTATGTCCCAGAAAATGGAAATTATTGCTGATCTTCTGTATGATGGTTAATCAGAGATGTCTTAGATTAGAGCTAAAATGGTTATATGAGGTTGATTTAAAGGTTTTGCTTCCTTCAAAGGAAGGAAATTGTATTTTCTATTGTTGCTGATCTCTACAATATTTAATCGGATTATTATTTTAAACTGCTTTTCTGCATTTTGACTCCCCTTTTCTTTCTAAATATGCCAAGCTATTTACACTAGGCTTGGTGCTTGCTTGACTTTTGAAGAGAACTTTTGTTCTCTGTTTTTCTGTAACTAATTGGCGATCTCTTTCTGCGGGCTTAAACAGAAATATTTTACTACAGTTTGTTAGAACATGGAACTGTGATGGTAGCGAGTACGGGTGATAGTTGCCATGTTTCTTTATTAATCTGTTGGGATATAAAGGCTGTTCGATTTTTCTTACTTTTGATTTGAAGTATCAGTACAGATCTAATACAAATATTTCCCTTCCAGAAAGAATACATAAGGGGCATCAGTGGCTGGAATTTTAATCTGGAGGACTTGAAAGCGGCAGCTGCCCTTGTAAGAGCTCATTTTCCCCTTATTCTACTAACTAATGCGGGTTGGCCGATAATTAGCCTCCCGTCTGCACCATACACAGAAAGACACAATATAAGTCTGCTAGAAACCTGTGTTCTCTAATTTTGGTATGTATTCGTTGGCAGTTAGACAGTTCAAATGGCACATATTGTTTTGATGCCAACAACAAAGATAAGGGGGGGCTACAAGATGCTTATAATGAAGCAGAAAATACTTACCAGGAAAGGGTCAACCATGGTGCTTCTGCAAGGCTTGAGGAGGTACACGGGTCGTAGTTATTGCTGTGATTTAGTTAATGTAGCCTAGACCTAGTATATCGTTGACTTATTCTCCTGACAACAGGATGAGATACAAGAAGTCGAAGATCTGAATGGAGATCTCGCCTCTTCATTTCCAACCCGTCCCCTTGAGGCACTAAAGTAAGTTCTGAAGTTTCATCACTGTCATTGTCATATTTCCATCAAATTGAACAATCTTTTGATATAACCTATGATGGTATAGTTCCATATTAGTAATCTGTTTGATAGATTGTGATGTTTGTGCTCTCAGAGTTCAAAACATGAAATATATTGCTTTTTGTATGTCCAGTTTAATTTAGATACTAGCAAATGTTGTGCAATCAATTTGGTAGTCTCTTGTATTCCATTAAATGCATCTGGTAATGGCGGAGTTCATTTGTTCTATATAATCAATTAATCATCATATGGTGCCAGAAGTTAGCATACATGGTTAGATTAGTTAATCCTACTGCTCCATCGTTCTGAAACAGAATTCGGTAAACCATAATTGTTTTGCTTACTACTTACGAATCTGCAGTTTTTGAGCTTCTGTTGCTTAAAAGTACTAGTCAACTGTGAAGGATTTTTCATTGAATATAGTGACACAGGTCTTGCTTCGATGTTTGCGATGATGATGATCTGGACCCTACTGATACGAATTTGCGGGTGCAACCAAGAATGGAATCTACATCACCTGTTCAGGAGCATAGTAGAAGTGAAAACTCCATTGGTGAAAATCTGGAAAGAAGTGTTTCTGTACCCTCAAATTTGGGAAATAGTGCATATCACAAGTTCTCAAGTGGCTCTCTAATTCCTGAGCATGTTCTTTCTCCTTACAAGAATGCTGGTAGTGATTCACAAAGGTAATGCAGTTCATTTTTTTTCTTAACTATCATGCAATATTTTTCTTGGAGCATAATTTATTTTTATTCTCAAGCACGCAGCTAACTACATGCGATTGTATTAGAAATAGACCACAATTTCTTCATCTCAAATACAGAATATTGGGTTTACTTTTACTGTACCATCCATAGCTCTTGAAGAATTTAAACTTTGCACCATATTGCCGTGAAGGTGAAATATACCCATTCATGTCTTGTTAACCTACTATTGCTGGTTGCATTAGGCTACTACTGCCGTCGCCAAAGCCAGCTAAAAACTCGACTAACCTGCCGATGGGGTGTAATTTCGCTTCTGCCACTGAAAGTCTAACATACCTCACACTATTTGCTTGGGTAATATCTACAGTTGCTTGAACTTAAGGCTGTGTGGTTACTTAGATACTAAGTGCAAGGGCATTGTTCTTTTGGGACAGGTTAACTTTCAAACCCACATGGGTCATAGACTTGTACTTTCCTCTGACAACCTAGCTTGAAAGCCTTTTTGGACTCCCCTCTGATCTTAAAAATAAATATTCTGATACTTGTCTTGGTGGACACATTAGTTAGGACATCCTGATTCATTTGGTAGAACATCCTCCATTTAGTGGGAATTCTAGCCATAGAAAATAGTTGGAACAAAATAAAGAAGCATGGCGATGGATGTCCTCTACAACTTCAGTCAACAATGTTAAGTAGTGGTAATATTGACTAACGCAGTTTGACTCTTTCATTCACTATATTGTAGCTTCCTGTTCTTGTCTGCATATTTTACTCTTCGTGCATCTTCCTCTCCCTGTCTCATGTTGGCTATTCTTCGCTGTGGTTAACACTTGAAATTTTGCAAAATGCAAGGAATGAATTTCATCAGAAAAATCCGAGCAGCAGAAACCGAAGTGGCCCTTTGTTCTTCCGTCAAATGAAGGACACACGCTCACATCTGTCTGGTAAGATGATCATGGGCCCTTCTCCAACCTCTGTTAAGTAGGATGATCATGATATCTCATATTTGACTAGATCCTCGTAAATAGGAATCTAGTATGCATGATTTGGCAACCAACTCGTTTAATATCTTATAAGTAACTTGAGGTTACTGCCTGGCATATAACATCACGTGTCACATCTGAGCAGTTGCACCTGATGCGGCATCGGAAGGAAATGTTGTCCAGCGAAGGGGGCGTTTTCAGGTTACATCAGATAATCCTACTCAAAAGGTACTGGGTTTTATTTAGTAGAGAAGTTACTGAGAACTTGTATCATCATAGTTAGTAATATTTGATATTGTCTTAATTATGAGTCAGGAACAAACCTTGGATTTGTCTTAATTTAGACTGCGACCCCTCATGGTATGAGGAAAAACATGTCCAAGTGTATCATGTAACTAAGAGCTGAAGTGATTACAATGTTGAGCCTCTACTAGCAGAGAGCTAGATCCTAAAGTGCCTTTTCATGAGGGAAAAAATGGACTGCAATAGTGACCTTTGTGGATGTTGAAATTGTTCTGTCCTAATTTTATACAGAAGTTGGATCTTGAAGAATACAATTTCATAAGTAACCCAGAGCATTTCAGTGTATATCTCCCACACATGTTAGTCTACAATCTTTCCTTCAAAGGTCTCCCCTAAAGGTTGCTTAGTCAGGGGTTGCTGCAAGGGAAAAACTATGATTATGACAATTCCGAAAAATATGCCTAATTTGCTTTGTGCAACTGTGCTATTAATATACCTTTTCAGTATTTAATTTGTAGGGCACTGGGCATGAATAATTTTTACTCTACTTGCCAACTGTAAATTTGTTAGGTTGCTCCTCCAGCAAGCAGCAGCAGCAGGACAAATTTATCAAGTGGAGTAACACGGCCAACTTCCAACTCATCCACAATTCTTCCAACACTACAGTTCTTGATGCAGCAAAATAATATGCAGAAGGTATATTGCGTTTATTATTTGAAAACACAAAAATTGGTTAGCATACTTACAATTCTTTGAATTCTCAGGAAGTACTAAGTAGACTGATATCTTCAATTGAGGAAACATCTGGTATGTATCATAGGAATTGTGTATGCTATACTTCAACAAGATAATTTGACCGTACTGATTATGGCTTCGCATGTATATATTTTTTGGCAGATTCTTCCGATGCAAGTACGGTTAGTTCGTCTCAGGTGTGTCCCACGAACCGTGATTCCATATGTTCTGTTTTCATATTGACATGTGAAGAAGATACATTTTTTTCTCTTGTTTGATAAGTGCTGATATATGTGTAGTCATCGGGCTCGCTTGTTAGAGAGAAGGGATTGGAGTCATATGTTATCCATCTGCAGCGAAGGTATACTACTTTTCTTACAGTGTTCTCCATGTTCAAGGAAACTTGACTGAATTTGTTGAATTTTCCAGTGTCACAGAACTCGCTGAGGAAGTGCAGAGATTAAAGCTGAGAAATAATCAGGTAAATTCTCAGAAACAAAATATTTGGGGAGTTGCATTCGTTTTGATGAACAAATGAAGTTTTTCCTGATGCATGAATATAACTTGTATTTTTGAAGTTCTGTTTTGACTTTATATTATGTGTGCTCATTCATTGTGTTCTCATAACAGCTTGAGCAGCAGATCAATGGGTTGTCCAAAAAAGATGAAAGGTTGCGAGAAGAGCATACCAAGCAATGATATATACCTCTGTAGCCCCCCGTTGTATAATCCGGTTCCCCAATTTTGAACCTGGCTAGCGAAATTAATTGTATTTATTTCGAAATCAGGTAGTTGTATCATTGTAATTGTAAGTATTTTAGCAAGTTCAAACTATAGTAATTTTGATTTGTACAGCGTGTTTTGGGTTATTGGTCAGAATTAATTTCTGTTGACTAATATAGAGATAGCGCTTGCGCAAACTCTGAACTTGTATGTCCTCTGTCTCATACTTATGTATGGGCATGATTAAACTTTTCTTTCCTGCATGATTTAGAACGTTATTATGCAGTACATTATTTCATCCGTTTCATAATATATGATGTTTTGGTAGCACAAATTGAATTGACAAAACTTCTTATATTTAGAAAGGAAGGTACTTTGTTCCAAAATATTACTCCCTCCGTTCAAGAATAGATGTCTTAGGTTTTTCAAATTTTGAACGAATCTATATACTAAATGGTGTCTAGATTTATTCAAATTTTGATAAATTTGAGACATCTATTTTAGGATGGAGGGAGTAGATGTTTTAGCTTTTTCTAAAACGCATGTATCTAAACGTCTTTTACTGTATATCCTCTAATAGATGTCTAGATACAAGTGTCATAGAAAAAGGCTAAACCATGTTATATTTTTGAACAGAGGGAGATGTTGCAGATTTTTATAAATATGTGAGACAATTTTGTGGTCACTAACCTGTCGTAGGGTTTTATGAATATGTGAGATTTAGAATATGCGATAACTAATTTGAGACAGAGAGAGTAGCAGGGTTAGTTGCTCCATTTTAGATAGCGTGTCGTGTCCATGATGAATTTGTTTCGTCAGGGTAGACGTGATGACGTCATTGACCTCTTTGATGTTCTTTTTCCTGTCATGGTTCATAACCAATGAAAACGTGCCACTTCCATGTCTAGGCTTAATGAAGATATTCTGTCAACAAACAACTGTGACGTTTTTGTGCGGATGTGTTCAAACGTCATCAATCGGCTTACCATTCCAGGGATATTTTTTTTTGGCCCATTAAATTTCACAAGTATCAAAAGACAAATTTTGATAAAATATTAGGACACGTTTTCACATCAAACATATTAACATAAATCACCACTAGCCTAAACTCACATAAATGTTTTAGAACTGCTGAAGATTTCACAACAGTTTCTTTGCCAAAAGCATTGCAACTTTCCACTTGTCTAGATCAGCACACAAGTTTCCCTGGCCAAAAAATTACAAGTTTCCATAGTTTCCCCACAATTCACACCACCAGTTCACTTACGTAAATCAACTTGCTGTTGCTTCATCTGAGCCAACATTTTGTGAAGTAATTCATTTTCTTAGTCTTGTTTACGCTTCATCTCTTCTTGTTTCCTCCGCATTTCTTGCATGTATTAAAGATACCTCCGTCTGTCTGCCTCAACAACTTCTTTCCCTCTCTGCAAGTCCTCAAGGGCACAATGCAATTCCTTGCTCCCTGCCTTCTCAGCCTGAAGCTCCGGCTTGCTCACAAACCGCTTCAAGCTGAGACTTGCTTCATCTTGTAGTACCTGGATAGAGGTCGAGCGTTCTTCAGAAAAGTTGGCTTTACAACCTCGGTGAAAGAAAATGGTTCTTGCTCAGTGACATCTTCTGAAGCAGATCCATCCATCTTCCTTTTCATGATTGCCTAGAGTTTTATGAAAAGAAGCGAACATTAGAAAACTAGCAAGCAAATCATAAGCACAATGTAGCAATTTCAAAGACGAAGAGGGCATTGAATTTTACGAAGATAAAAAAAATGAAAAGTTTTCTAGAGGATTTACAATTGCTCGTTTCACATTCTCATAGTATCCATTTTTACGACTGTTATGCGTCATTTTGAACAATTCGAAGGCGCCGTCCTCACCGCTACGAGAACCTACGGCAGCAAGGTACAAGACATTCAACCTGTTTTTCTTGTTTGTTTCACAAGTCTTCTACACAAATAGAAATGATACAATATAAGATAAGAGGCTATCCTAGTCAAACAATTCAAACATAGAGGAGTTGAGTAAACAAGACATGACATGTTTCTTGGGGTCAGACCAAGTATCAACGAGCTTGCATCACTGATCATCGTTCATGTGGCCTTGTAGTTCCTTGGGACTTGTCCTTGTAACTTGTGAGGGTTGTCTCGAATAAAAGTATTCCTACTCTTATCCTGTCTTAGTGATGTTCGTTTTAGCGACTGCTAAGGGGTTTGGAAGTTTGTCTCCGCTGGTCTACGGACGGGTTGGTTGTTGCTGCAATTAGTTGGCGTGATTCCTGGGACACTATCGGCGACACCACATCTTCGACAACCCCTTCATCAAGCCTTTGCGGCTACCTCCTCAGGGGCGGAGGCGTTAGGGCATCTTCACCCGGCCGACCCATTCGGTCACCCCAAACGATCCGTTTGGATCGGGCCACGGTCGATTTAGGGAGGGAGTCCGGCCTGTCTGGCCAGCCGCGCCTAGCGGAGCGACCCATTTGTCCGCACAGGCGGGCGTTGGCGCCATCGCTGGTCAAAGAGATTAGTGGCAAATAACATGGCATACGTGCGCCATCGCCCTTTGGACATCGCCAACAAGTGGCCAATGGATATAAAATGTGCAAAATGGGGCAATATCATACACAATGTCCAAAAGATGGCAGCTTCTCTGCCCAGAAAGTTGCAACTGTCGTCGCCATTATCCTTCGGGCATCGCGAGCCCTGATGGCCTACTGCCTCTTCGCAACCCAAGCCCTGCGATCGGGGTCGGCGATGCTATTCAGGTTGGTGAGCATGATGGCGTTTTCCTCGGCCATGATCTTGGCTTCGGCCTCCAGCACCCTAGACCTGGCCTCGGCCTCCTTGGCATTGGCTTCGACCTTCATCGACTTTGCCTTGGCCTCGATATCCATTAGCCTGGCCTTGGCGTTGGCCTCCTTCACCTCAATGGACCTCTTCTGCAGCTCGACAAAGGCCTTGGCGGCGGCCTATTTCTCTTTGCTCCGCCTCTCCTCCCTCTCGGCGATGGGCTCTTCATTCTTCTCCAGGATCTGCTTCAATTTCTCCTGGAATGCCAAGGAACCAGCCTGGCGGGCGAGGTCGGCCTTCGTGGCCTTGTGGCCACCAGGGCGGCAGGGACGGCCGGCAGTCCCGTCGCTTGCAGAGGCAACAAAGCCTTAGTCATTGTCGGAGTCTAGGTCGATGACACCGCCCGTCGAAGCACTAGCATTGCCCCTCTTCTTCTTGTTCGTTTCTCTCCAAAGGGTAAAGCTAGTCTCCCATTTTTTGGTGTCCTTGAGCAACGTCCAACAATGGCCCAACGAGAAGGCCTTGTTATTGTTCACCGTCTTGAAGTTCTTCATTGCTTTCATGATCTACACACCTAGATGCTCAACGCAAATGCAAGACATCGACAAAGAGAGAAAGAAGTTTTACCATGTCAACCGGTTGCAAGCCGCTTATTTTCCTTTTCGTCACCATCTCGTAGGAGCCTTGGAACTTGCTACACTCGGCATGTATGGTGCCCGAATGCTTGGAGAGGGAGAGATCATTCCGATCGCTAAAAAAAGCGTCCTTCCCAAATTTCCTATGCTCATGGAAGAACCTGCCCACCTTATCCCAATAGGCAAAGCCCTTTTGCTCGGCGCCGCAGAGTGGATCTTGTGAAATCTCTATCCATGCCTTGCATAGGAGCTTGTCCTCGGCATGGGTGTAGCCCCCGGTTCGTTGGATCATCTTCTTGCCGTCGACAATTGAGGTTGCAAGTGAAGCGGCCAACGACGCGGCTATGACGCCTTCGCCCATGGAAGTGCCATCGTTCCTAAACAATGCCTCGTCCACAATGTTGCATGCATCTTGCTGGGTCTCTTGTTGCGTCTCCGTCTCGGCCTCGCCATCGTCGGCATAGCCGTGAACACCCTCGTTGATCGTGTCGTTCATGACGTCCTCGCCGTTGTTTCCCATGAAATCCTACACTCCAATTGGCCATCGTAAAGCGGCGCGAGCAGTGCACTGGCAATGGCGAAGAAATGTGGCAATCATACCGTGTCGTCGACGGCCGGCGGCTCGGCTCGCATTTTGCCGAACAGGTTGACTGGCATCGGCATGTTCACGGAAGAGATGGTCTGCCGCTTCGTCGATGCCTCCAGGGCTGCATCCGCATTGGATGGAGTGCGGTTCAGGTTGATGGCGGGCTTTCCCGCCTCCGACGATGCTTCACGGGGATGGTTGAACCGGGACAGCTGGTGGCCTTCAAGCGAGGGCGTGGATGGCCTTGTCATCTTGGGCTGAGCTGGTGGCCGGCCGGTAGGAGTGGAAGTGACGGATCTGGTGGAGGACATGCCGGCCGTGGCCAGGCCAGGAAAGAGAGATGGCGCCGCTGAAAACGGTGCCAAGCGCCTCCTGCTTAATCATGTTGACGGCGTGCTTGGCAGCATTCACTGCTATGTCGTTAGTGTCGACCCTGTTCTGGCTGGCGAGGAGGCGCTCGTTCTCCTCCCGACGCTCCATCTCGATCCTAGCAGCGACGCGGCGATTTCTCGCCGCTACCCGCCGGCCATTGCGCTTCTCTGACTCGATCTTGCGCTCCTCCGGCATCTGTTCCTTTGCTGGCTTCTTTAGCCGGCCGCGCTTCTTGGCGGCGGGAACGCCGGCGGGCGCAAGATCAACCATGGTGGCGGGATCCATCGCCTTCCCTTCCGCTCCCTCCAGTGGAAATTTGGGAGATGTTTTTTGGAGGGAGAAATGGCGTGGTATCTGTGCCACTGCCAAATATAAAGGGAAAGCGCGCTCGACAAGCGCGCTGTCCGGGATGACCGAGGCCCAGGTTAGGTGCACAGATGGGTCGAGCCGGATGCATTTTTCCGGATGGGTCGATCCGCTGGGCGCCGCGCATGCCCCGCACGTTCGGACGGACCGTTTCGAACACGCTCGGATGGAATGTGTCAGCCCAGTGAAGATGCCCTTATGCTTGGCGCGACCACTATTATTTTGGGGTGTCCCTACGAGATATGATCCTCTACAAGCCCCAAAGACAACAAGTTCACTCGCGGTTCTGCAAAAACAGATTGTATTTCCTCTTTGTTTAGATTTTTTGTGTGTGTATGTGGGTCTAAGTTACCCATCACTTGGTTGTAAACAATGTTCTAGTTATCTAATACGTAGTCTACGCTAAATTAGCTTTAAAACAAAGTATGAAAGCAAGTACGACCACAGTAAGACCGCAATTTAACATAATCATTCCCCCTATGCAACTCAGGGCGGAATATGATGCCCTCAGCCCGGCTGCCGATTACAAAATTTTCGAGCTCTCTTCCATGTCGATTCTTTTGAGCTGTTCTCTGTACAGGGCATATCACATATGTAGTATGTAAAGGTTCACTTAACTGCTAAGACATCTTGGTCTTCACTACTGCCACACCAACGACCGATACCCACTCACATCACATGCGCGCCTCGTAATGCATGATTAATTTTTACATGCGAGAAATGCAAACCAAGAAGCAACTTCCGAGGTCTGATCAAGGATCCTACGTACATCACATGTCAATGACACATAGCAAGGTGCAGTTCTAGGAGACAAACGAAACGAGGACGATTATACTGTATGAAAATTTGGATCAAACTGGTGTAGCTATAGCACAGAGAGGAACAGCTTTGGTGAGCGTAACCCCAAACTTCTCACTCATATCAATCCCCGTCCTCTCCGTCTCCGCCGGGAGTCTCCACTCGATCCGGTTCAGCAGCGTCGCGAGCACCAGATGCACCATCCTGATCGCCAGCGGCATCCCGGGGCACGCCCGGCGCCCCGCGCCGAACGGGAGGAGCTCGAAGTCGCCGCCCCTGTAGTCCACCGCGCTCCCCAGAAACCTCTCCGGCATGAACCTGTCTGGTTCAGGCCGCCAGATGCCTTCGTCGCGGCCCATCGCCCACACGTTCACCAGCACGCGGGCGCCTCTGGGCACCGTGTAACCCGCGATCTCCACGGTTGCCTGGGCTTGCCGCGGTAACAGCAGTGGAACTGGAGGGTGCAGCCGGAATGTCTCCTTGACCACGGCCTGGAGGTACGGCAAATGGTCGATGTCGGATTCTTCGATGCTCCTCCTCGAGCCGATGGCCCGTGCGAGCTCCTCCTGAGCTTTGGCCATTGATGATGGGTTCCGGAGAAGCTCCGCCATTGCCCATTCCACCGTGCTGGAGCTCGTGTCGCTGCCCGCGACAAACAAATCCTACAACAGAATATCAGATGTATTGCGGAAGTAATTAGAACGTACGTGTTTGCCCTTGATGACATTCTTTAATATATGTACAAGTTTGGCCTTTGTTTCTCGTGTAGACATGCTGGTACAAATTGTAAGATCCTGATACCATATTATTATTATGATGCTAAACCAACATGCACTTTATAATTTTAGTTTTCAGTTTATTTTACTTTTACATGCTCACTGCCATGGAGGGTGCAAACTAGCGAGCCTTTTTTTCAACTTGCTCATCTTCCTACTCGGGCACTCCTTTCTCCACCACCCTTTTGCCCCTCCATATCATAGAGCGCCATGATGGTGTCGTAGCCATGTCGACGGATGGCCTGGCAAGGTTAATGCATTGATCCATGTATTGAAAATGAGTTAGCAGAAGACAATGGCGGCATATTCTAAACCGTGTGCATACGGGTGCATGTTAAGGGTTTGATATACCGGTTGTGAATTCTAGCTCGCCGTTGGGCGGCTTGGTGAGGCATCCGGTTAAAGATGATGTGCATAAGTGTAAGGTTAAGGTACACGCCCCAATCTTAGACATATCTTTCATTAATCTTGTAGGTGTACCGATTAACTGTCGTTAGGAAGTTGGCTTCAGGTTGATCGATTTATTATATTTGTAAGGCTTTATTAAATAATTGATAAAACAAGTGTGTACATCATTTTAATGCAGAGACAAGGTCTCAACCTTCTTTTCAAAAATATATTATAGCGCCATCTCCCTCCTCCCCACCCTTCTCCTTCTCGTTTAGATGTTCCATACATCAAGAGCAAGAGCGCCCCAATCTGTCGCCCATCTACGTTGATAGGGCATGGTATATTACCTGCTGATAGCGGGTGACCATCCGGTGGTGGCTACAGTGGTCGTCTTTGTCACCATCGACTTTGAGGTCAGACGGTCAGGGATGGGTGCGCTATCAAAGTCACTGATGAGCCAAGAGCACGCCTTGCTCAAATCCCCTCCCCCTTTCTTCCTCCTTTAAGTTATCTTCTTCATCCTTCCTCCTTCCTCTCACATGCTCGTCAAGATAATTCCTTCCGAGGCACCACATTGAACAAAGCGGAATGGTTTCTTCGTAAGTTATTAAACCTTCACCAAATTGCAGAAAACCACCATAATTGGTGAAAAGTTATTAACCCTTCACAAAAAACCGTCAGAAAACATGCATTTTGGTGGATGTTTGATGACTTTGCCCCAATTGTAGTATTTATTTGGCAATTCACTCTCAGCAAGTCCATTGTTGACTTATCACTAGTTGACACTGGATAAGGGCCCTATGTTTGTCTTCTCTCCCGCGGATATCTCTTTGCAGCTGTGTTGTTTTAGAGTTTGGATATTCTTGAATCATCTTCGTGCTTCAATCAAATGTCCGTTACGGAAAAAATAGAATCAAAGTGTATAATTCACGTTTAATTGTAAATCTTTGTTGTATGGTCCCGGTCCCTTTTTTTAATCATGTACTCTCTCCGTTTTATAGATATTTTAGTTTTGTGAAGAAAATGTATTTAGACTACTTAGGTTCACTCATGTTTGAAGTGAATCTACACAGTTAAACAACTAGATATATTTTCTTCATAAACCTAAAATATTTTATATTTTAAAACGGAGGGAGTACAATACATTCTTAAATGGGAAATGATATAGATTCCCCCGGGCGATGGGACGCATCCATCGTCCATGTCTACTCGCGCGGCTCACGAGAGAGGCGGCGATGGGAAATGACACGTTGCAAAGGGGGCCCATGTACCTTATCGCTTCGAGGACTTTCCACTTATTTTGTCATCTCATCATTTTTTTCCTCTCTCTGCTTCCTGACCACCACCCAAGCCGTCCTGCCCGACCACCATGCCGGCGCCGCCCATCATCTTCGTTCCTCCTCCGCATCGCCGCATGCTGCTAGAGCCTCTCTTGAGCTCTCTACCTTCCTCCTTGCCCTGCAAGCTTGGCCTCCCGTTCATGGCGGTGCGTCTGCAGCCCACCTCCGTCTGCTCCCTTTCGCTAGTGGGTCCAGCCTTAAGCATGCCCCCCTCGGCACCTTGTCTCTGTCGTCATAGAGGCCTAGCTCGGCTGCCATGGTGCCACAGCTGTCCGAGCACGCCACATTGCCCGATACTTGTTAGCTCCTCGCAATCATAGGTGGCGGCTGTTGCAAGGGAACTATGACGCTGCTCCCTAGGCTAGCAACTTTGCTACATATGGCGAGTGGCGCGACTACATAGCAAATTTTTTGCTACGACAATGCTATGATAGTATAAATTTCACCTACAGTTGTTCTGGAATTTTGCTATAGTAGTATAATTCTTTTGCTACGAGGTCCCGGAGAGTCTCCAACAATGTCTCCAACAAAGTCCGTTTTGCTATATTAGCAGAATTTTTCTTGCTACAAAGTCTCTAGAAAGATCTCCAACAAAGTCGATATTTTTTATTTCCACGAACTTTTGTTTTTGCTACATGATTTCTATGGACATGTAGTACTCCCTTTTTTAAATTGCAACTAGTGGTTGTCCTTAAAAAATCGGGTAGTACTAGGCGTCCCTGGGGAACAAAATTTTTTATCCCCCGGGTCGCCGTGCTGACACCTAAAAGGTCTTAAATCCCGCTTTTGCTATATTAAGTCCCTTTTTTTTCTATATAATGTCCCCCTTTGTAGTAAAAAAGGTTCCTTAAAAAATAGAAAAAGATACTACCCTCGCGGGAGACATCGTAGCAGAAAAAATAAACTACTGTAGCAAAATCAATTTCATTGGAGACATCATCGGGTATTTCATAGCAAAAACAGAAAACAGTTCTAGCAAACAAATTAGCAACAATAGCAAAAAAAAAGGACTTCACGAGGATGTAGCCGGAGACTCTCGTTGTAGACATCATACCAAACTCTTTGTTCTATTGTGGCGCAAACCTACATGATGGTTTTAGGAAAAATTGTGCTATTGTAGCAAATCCTACTACTCTAAAGACCTCGCCGAAAACTTGGTAGCCAAAAGACTGTACTATTGTAACAAAACTACATAATGTTTGTAGCAAAAGAAAATGTTCAGGTGTAGCAACCGACTCTCGGGCATGTAGCACCGTCGGCAACCGACTCTCGCACTAGGGGAACTAGGAGGAGGCGAATTCTGGGTTAGCTCCATGCGCGTGCGCCCCACGGGTTCCCGCAGCGGAGGCAGCTCCGGGTTTGCGAGCGCCAAAGCCGCGTGCCGGCCTCCGCCGGATATGGAGAGGGCGGAGGTGGGTGCGGGGAGGGGCAGAGACGGAGATGGGCAACTGCGACTGCAGCGGCAGCGTGATGTGAGCTCTCTCCGGCGGCACGGAGACGATATCGATAGAGAAGAAACTTTGGGAAAGAAAATCGCGCGGGGGATTAGCGGGTGGGGTGTGGGACCCGGTTAGTTGGCTTCCTTTTTCTATGACCACGCCCAGTAACGCTACACTTACGGACCAATTATTACGGAATAAAAGTTACGGGATTACGTGGCGTGGTGTGGATTACTTACGGCCCTTGAATCATGGGAGGTGGAAAAAATTGCACCAACCGACTGCTTCCACGTCTGTCCGTAATTCAATTCCGTAAGAAAATTTCCGTGCGTATAAGATCTCGTGGCCTCGTGGGGCAGTTGGCTCTCAAGAGACCCGGGAATCCTGAATCCCACGGGGTGGCCCGATCATTTTATAATTTTTTTTGCAACTAGTGCCTGTATAATTTACTTTAAAATGATACTATTTGTCTGGCACCAGTGCAACCTGCCTGTGCTGTTGTTGCCTCCAGCCCATGTGAAGCCAAAAATGTCAATTGGATAGCAGATCCGTAATCTAATCCAGATGTGCAGTAATATTATTTGAAAAGAGAAATGCAACTTTTTTTGTATCACGCCGGCTGGATGTACGTAAGAATAGTAAAACAAGCGCATATTTAACGTTACCGTGAACAGCGACCTGAGCGTGTCGCGGTCGAGGCCAGTCTTGGCGCCGTCACGGGCCGCGACGTCGAGCAGCACGTCGAGGAAGTCGTCGCTCTCCTTCCTGGACCCGCCGTCGTCCTCGCGCCTCCTCTGCAGCCTCCGGTCCACCTCCGCGTCGAACACCGCGTGCAGCCGGGCGAACATCCCCGCCATCCGCCGGCGCAGCCCCTGCAGGTCGGCGCGCGCGAGCGCCGGGAAGAAGTCGGACACGTTGGGGGAGCCCCCGCTTTCCATGATCTCCGCCACCAGCACCTGGAACCCCTTGGACCCGCCGTGGTCGTCTAGGCTGGTCAGGTCCTTGGAGAAGATGGTGCCGGAGAGGAGGTTCAGGATGGTCGTGAACGCCACGCGGCCGACGTCGATCTCGGCGCCGTCGCTCGCGAGCCGGGCGACGTGGGCGGCGAGCTCCCGCACCTTGGCGCTGCGCAGTCCCTGCAGCGCGTCCAGCCGGTGCGGCGCGAAGAGCTCTGTGGCCATCATCTTGCGGAGCGAGCGCCACCGTGGCGCGTGGGGAAGCCAGGGGACGGAGTTCCTGGCGTGATCGCCCACGGCGGCGTTCACTGAGCGGGTGGCGAACACGGCGTCGTGCTTCTGCAGGAACTCGCGGGCGATGTCCGGGGAG
Organism: Avena insularis; assembly: GCA_023614405.1. Taxonomy (NCBI): domain Eukaryota; kingdom Viridiplantae; phylum Streptophyta; class Magnoliopsida; order Poales; family Poaceae; genus Avena; species Avena insularis. The sequence goes on from CM042697.1 coordinate 63,357,673, forward strand.
GAGACGACCACCGTGGTGACCGCGCCCAGGCGGAGGGACATGAGCGGGCCGTGGGTCCTGGCGAGGCGGGCGAGGGAGCGGTGCGGCTGGTCGCCGATAAGGTGGAGGCTGCCGATGAGTGGTAGAGGGATGGGGCCTGGAGGCAGGCGGCGGCGCGCGTTGGCGAGGAGGTCAAGGAGGTAGATGGAGAAGAGTGAGGCGACGAGCCATGGCAGCCACGCAAGGAGAGACATTGTATCTGCTTCTGTTGTGGTGAACACTGACCGGTAGAGTCATGTGTGTGGCGATGGTACGTATATGGAGGCTCGACACGTACATATCTCTACTAGTGGATCAAATCCCTCATAAAGAGATTGTCCGAAAGAGAAGTTGATGGGTCAGACCAACTTCAACGGACACCCCAAAACAGATAAATCCGGGTCGACTAGACAAAACCGGACAGAGATACCCAAACGGGTAATATAAATATTGTCTGGTCTACTCTATTTCGGAACCAATTGAGAAATATATAGAAGCTTGACACGTATATTTCCCAAATAGTGGACCAAATCCTTTATTTTTTTTCTTGAAAGTGATTGTCTGAAAGAGAAGTTGATGGCTCGAAGCGGTATGCGCTCGTCCGACCCGTGACGGGAAATGGCGTGTTTGCTTGGACCGATCTTTATTTCTCGCATAGGGCTGGAAAAAAATAAGTTTGTTTGGTGTCTTGAGGCTTGCGGCGTGCCGTGGATTTAGCCCCCAGGGGTTTTAAAGCACCTCTCATCCTGGCTTCGGAGGAACGCCAAAATCTAGTGTTTTCACTGGGATAGGCCCTGATGAGCGCAAGTGGAGGAACGACATGCACGGGAAGGCAGCGGAGAGATGGAAGGAGCCAAAAGAATCGCAGCGCCGTATGGCACGACAATTAGGCTCACATCTCTCTTATGCTACCACCTCTCGCTGGAAGACAAATCTCTCCCTATTTTTCTTTTGTGCGATGGCTTTGGCGGCGGCGATTTAGATCTTCGGCAGCAGCTGCTAAGCACACTCCAGCACCGACTGGCGTCTTCTGTCCGGCTCCGGCATCTGCTGGCTCGCAAATCTGTGGCGTCGACTTCTCCCCCGTCTTCTTCTCCACCTGCGGTAGGTCCTCGGCGACCACCGACATGAAGGTAACAACCATGACTCCTCTCCATATTTTTTACCAAGGTAGTTAGCTCGACATTAGGGTAGTACATACACCGTGCTTACGCAATGCCACTCCGCTTAGGGCCAACAACTGAAGGTTATCATCCAGGCAGTTGCTCTAGTCACTGTGATTCAGGCATGAATGTTCTTGATCTACAGAAGAGCAGTTGCTAGGCATAATAGGCCGGCCATGAAGTATGGTCCCCTGATGCAGCGCGATAGAGAGAGATGATGGCAAATATGAACTATATCTACAACAACAACGATGTGGAGGCTATCACCATGCTCAGGATGAGAAGAGCCCCATCTAACCATCTTATGCAGACTTTCAGGTCTAGGGGGCTGCTCAAGGACATCATCAACTGTTGTATCGAAGAACATGTGGCTTTATTTTTTCATATTCTAGGCCATAACCAGAGATTCTGTGTGATCTACATCACATGTAGGAGTGTTGGAGATATGCCAAAGACGCAATAATAAAGTGGTTATTATCGTATCTTCATTCTTATGATAAATGTTTACATACCATGCTATAATTGTATTAACCGGAAACATTAATACTTGTGTGATTTGTAAACATGTAAGAGTCCCTAGTAAAACCTCTTGTTAAACTAGCTTGTTGGTTAATATATGATCATCGTTTTCTGATCATGAACATTGAGATGTTACTAACAACAAGGTCATATCATTAGGAAAATGATGTGATGGACATACTCCTATAGTTAAGCGTAGCATAAAGATCAAGTCATTTAAAATAGTTTACTTGCTATAAGCTTTCAGATACATAGTAACCTAAATCCTTCGACCATGAGATCACGTTAATCACCATCACCGGATGGATGCTTTGATGACATCAAACACCACTTCATAACTGGGTGGTTATAAAGGTGGCATTGAGTATTCGGAAAGTATGTGTTGAGGCACATGGATCAAGAGTGGGATTTGTCCATCCATATGACAGATAGATATGCTCTAGGCCCTCTCGGTGGAATGTCATCCAATTAGATTGCAAGCAAGTGACTGGCTCACAAGGGATCACATATCACAGGAACGAGTAAAGAGTACTTATCGGTAACGAGGTTGAACTAGGTATGCAGAGATACTGACGATCATACCTCAGATAAGTAAAGTATCACGAGACAAAGGGAAATTAGTATCGTATGTAAATGGTTCATTCGATCACGAAGTAATCGTTGAAATATGTGGGAGCCATATGAATTTCCAGATTCTTCTATTGGTTATTGATCAGAGAAGAGTCTTTGTCATGTTTGCATAATTCACGAACCATAGGGAGACGCACTTAAGGATTCGATGTTGCTTAGTATATATGGAATGTGAGTAAGAAGACAGCATGTTGTTTGGAGTCTCGGATGGGATTCATGATATCACAAGGAGATCCGGAATGATCCGGATAATAAAATTCATATAAGGATAGTCCAATTCTGGAGTTCGGGAATGGTTCCGGTGTTTCCATCGGAATGTTCTAGAAGGGTCTAGAAGGTTCATCGATCCGGAAGGGTAAGGGTACATGGATGTGTCATGACAAAGTTGAATGGTTGCATCATGTCGTAGGTCACTCGGCTGGACACTTGGAAGAGAGAAATCAAACTCTGATTTGAAAGTTAAAAAGGTAGTTTGAAAAAGTCAAACTGGAACAATGTTTCCAAGTGGAGGGAGGGAAGGATTCCTATCTAAGGAAGGAATCCTCCCTCTCCTTGCCGCCGTCCAAGCAAGGGGAGTTGGAGGAGGACTCCCCCTCACCTTGCCTCCTCCCACTCTCATAAATAGAGGGGAGGGGGCTCCCCTTGCCCCTACACCACAAACCCTAGCCGCCGGCCTCTACCCAAGTCGCCGCCAACCTAGGACCTCCTCCAAGTTGCCGACTAGGGCTAATACCTAGCCCTAGACGCCAGCCACACCACCTCCTCGGTGCCCTCTAAACCCTAGATCACCGAGGCCCTCTTCTACTCCACCATACTTGCTCTGGCTTAAGTGAAGCCCTGCGGGATCTCCCCTCTAAACTCTGACACTACACCGCCGTGCTGCCGGAATCGTGAGAAGAGAGCTATAACCTCCACTGCCTGCTGGAACAAGGGAGAGGAAGGTCTTCATCAAGTACCGTACGTGTGACTGACTGCAGGAGCGCTTCCAGAACGCGGCACCAGAAGGATCGTCTACGCGATCTTGATATCGGCAAGTGAATGACTACATCACCCACGAGTATTTGCTCTCGTTAACCGCTTTGTAATCTTCGAGGGTGAGTACTCTATTGACTCGTTGCTACAATCTAGTAGATAGATCTTGGCTTGTGTGTGTTCATGTGGTAGAATTTTTTGTTTTCCATGCTACGAACCCCTACAGTGGTATCAGAGCTGCGTCTATATGTAGATCTGTTGCACGAGTATAACACAATGGTCATTGTGGGTGGTGGTGCTTTTATTATCAATTGCTTCTTGTGTACTTTGCATCTTGCGGGATGGTGGGATGAAGTGGCCCGGACTAACCTTACATGACATCGTTCATGAGACTTGCTCCACGCTCGACAGGCAACTTGTATTGCATAAGTGACTTTGCGGGTGTCTGTCTCTCCCATCATAGTGAACGTTCAATTTACAACGGGCACTTGATAGTTCATGCATCAACGTTGTGGTTCTTGTTCATAAGTTAGAACAGTAATTATTGAAAGCCCCAAACCATGTAAAATATGCAAAGAAAATTAGAGGCATCTAACTTTGTTTTGTAGGGGTGTGTTGTGATTGAAGGGTTTCGCAGCATAGTAAATCAAAAAAATTCTACGGATGCGAATAGGAAAGCCAAGATCTAATCTAGGAGATGCAAACAACGAGGGGGATTATATGAGATCTTCATACCCTTGAAGATTACATGCAATGAGCGTTCGACGGAACGTGGGTGATGTAGTCGTACTCGCTTCTCCTCGCCATGATCCGATCCGATCTAACACCGCAAGTGGCGATGCCTCAAGAGATGCACACGCGGAACCTCGGCGTCTCCTCCTTCCTCGGTCCAGCAAGTATGGTGGAGGCGGATTGGATCTACAACCTGACGGCCTTGGTGCAAGTGGTGGAGAGTTTCTGCAGCAGGGCTTCGCCTACGTGCAGTCGGGAGGGAGAGAGAGAGGAGGGCAGCAGGGCGGCTAGGGATTGAGGAGGAGGTGTGGGAGGGGGTGCGCCCCCCATCCCTCTTTATAGAGAGGGGTGGGCGGCCAGCCCTTGCCCCTCCCCCAAACCCTAGGGCCGGCGGCCAAGGAGGGAGGAGTGGGGGGCAAGTTCCCCCCTTCTAGAAGCTCTCCTAGGGTTTTGCCCTAGGTTGGCCGGCTGGGCCCTATGGGGCCTTGTGCCCCTGGCCGAATGCGGCCAGGGCACTCCCTCATAGGCCCATGCCCCCTCCCGGCAGGTGGGGCCACGTTGGTCCCCTTCCGGAAGGTTCTAGAAGCTTCCGGTACAATACCGATTAACTCCAAAAACTGCATTGCCTTATATGAATCTTATTCTCCGGACCATTCCGGAACCTCTCGTGATGTCCCGGATCCCATCCGAGACTCCGAACAAAAAACTCATAAACCAATTATCCAATCTATCCTAGCGTCGAGACACGTTAAGTGTGTGACCCTTTGGGTTCGAGAATATGCAGACATGATCTTCTATCAATAATCAACAGCGGGGTCTGGAAACCCATATTGACTCCCACACATTCATCGATGATCATATCGGATGAACCATGATGCCAGGATTCAATCAATCCCATATTTATATTCCCTTCGTCTCGCGATATTTTACTTGCCCGAGATTTGATCGTCGGTACCGTCATACCTAGTTCAATCTCGTTCACAGCAAGTACTTTACTCGTTTCGTAATCCGATATCACTTTGTGATGAACTCCTTAACCACATGCTTGCAAGCGGTGTTGATATCGATTACCGAGTGGGCCCGAAGTATATCTCTCCGACTTGGAAGGGACAAATCCCATCTCGATACATACAACCCAACAGGTACTTTCCGATCACCTGAGAGACACCTTTATGATCACCCTATCATAGGATGACGTTTGATGACCTCAAAGCTTTCTTCCGATACCAGGGAGTTGTATTATCTCATGGTCTAAGGAATACAATATTTGACATAAGAAAAGCTTCGCAAAGATGAACACGATGACACGATCTAATTGCTTCGCTTAGTTTGGGTCTGTCCATCATATCATTCTCCCAATTATATGATCTCATTATTAATCGACAACTCATGTCTATGGTTAGGAAACCTTAACCATCATTAATCAATGAGCTAGTCCATAGAGGCATACTAGGGACACGGTGTTGTTCACAAACCACTAAGTATTAAAGTTTCCGCTTAATACAATTCTAGCATGGAATATAAACTTTATCATGAACAAGAATTATAATAATAACATCTTTATTATTGCCTCTAGGGCATAATTCCAACAGTGATGTGATATGGCCATGATTGTGATTATATATGATGTATGCAATGATCCTTATTGTAAGTCGGAAACCGGAAGGAGCCTCATGGTTGTATTTTAATTTCATTAAGACCCGCGTGTCTATTATTCAAAGTAGTTGTAATAGTTGATGTTGGTGGACAACAACCATGGAGCGGTGCCATTGACCTTGACGCCACGCCGGTGCTGATGGAGATCATGTTCGTGCTTGAAGATGGAGATCGGAAGCACAAGAAGAAAGGCCATATCATATCACATATTATGAATTGCATGTGATGTTATTCCTTTTATGCATCTTGTATTGCTTAGATTGCGACGGTAGCATTATAAGATGATCCCTTGCACAAAATATCAAGTAATAAAGTGTTCGTCCTTAGTTAGCACCGTTACCAAGACTCGTCGTTTCGAAGCACCACATGATGATTGGGTGTGATAGAATCAACGTGTGCATACAACGGGAGCAAGCCAGATTTGCTCATGCAGAAACTAAGGTTAATCTTGATGAGCCTAGCATGTATAGACATGGTCTCGAAACACGGATCACCGAAAGGTAAAGCATGAGTAATATAGTAGATATGATGAACATGTTGATTGTTCGCCTTTGAAAGTACATCATCTCTCATGATGATCGGACTTGATGTAGTGGATTGGTTCGTACGATCACTAAAACAATGTGAGGTATATTGTTTTGAGTGGGAGTTCAACAACAATATGATTAAAAGTTAAACACAATTTATCATAAATTAAATCAAAGTGAATTTGCCTAGTTGTTGTAGTCATTGGCATCCGTTTACTACCTTACGCTTAGTTATAATTGAGATACTAGAACTATAGAATTCTAGTTAAGTTACTTTACGAACTGGTATCATATTGTTTTGAAGTGTTAATCTAAAGTTTAAAAGTCCTATTGTAAACTTTCAGTAAGATCTGGTTACTCCGTGAAATTTAATAATTGGTATTAAATCATGAGTAACAATTCGAGTGTTAGTATATGAGTATCATATTTGTCTCCATGATTCTTGATATTAAAAAGATTGTTTTAATATCAAGGTTATCAGGGAGCTAAAAGAATTATTTCAGAAACCATCATGTGTGGAAGATATTACGACATCCGAAACGATGTTTTGGTGGCAACATGATAGAGTATAATATGAAAAATTATGTTCTCATGTTTGATGGGAATTTTCAAAAGGTTGGAGACGCTAGTCGTCATAATCCTCCAAAAGGTATTGGAGAGCAACATTATACTCATGATTCACCGTTATAAGCTAAAGTAGCTTGATCATGAATAGTTCCATGATAAGGATTAATATTTGATGTAGGAAAAAAGTTTTACTACACTAAAAGATTACTAAAGAATGGAATTTGAAAGAACACCAAACATTTGATGATGGTGATCTACTTCAAAGTGCAAGTCCAAAGGCATTGGTATTTAACTATACATGCTTTGGACTAGGTGTCATGTGTATGACTCCACTATTGATGTTGATAGATTCTTTCAAACAGAAAAGGAAATACTGAAAGAGAATATCATAAATATATGGCAAAAAAGAAAAGACTAGAATTGTTCAGCTTAGGTATATAGAAGATATGCGTGTTATGGATGTATTCTTTGCTTCTTAAACAATGTAGTTCTTGAGTATTGGATACTGAATTTTTTGGTGTGAATCGTCATACGAAACAATACAATTCATGAACTATTATAGCCTAAGTAACTAGCAAAAGAATATGTAATGATATTCATCGAAAACAAATAAAGAGTTATTGTGTTTATCGTTGATATCAAAGCTTACCTTCAAGATTTGTTTTATCAGGTATTATAAGAATAAAAGGTTGTTCAAATAATTTCCGTATTCCATAAAAGATGGATGATATACAAGTCTAGTTGGAGAAATCACATACATAAAACTAATGCTACAAATGATTGAAAGATTACTTAGGAAGTGACATCGCCGTTTAAATTATAGTGGAAAGAAAACATGAAAAAACTCCATGTGGATGGAATTTTGGAGTCTTTTGATTTTGATCAAACGACGCTTGTGAAACTTTCCTAGAGATAATTAAAACTATGTTCATAGGCCAAAAGTGAACGGATGACTAACTTATTGGAACTTGTATATATAGATGTATGAAGCCCATTATGTGTAGTCGAGAGCGATGGATTTCAACTTCATATGCATTCTTCGAAAATTTGAGTGAATATATGAATATTTACTTAATGAGGATGAAGTGTGAAACATTTGAAAAAGTTTGAAGACTTTCAAGATGAAGTGCAAAATCAATGTAACAAGAAAATAAAGAATTTATGATAGGATTATAAAGGAAGATATTTGAGTTACAAGTTTAGCATAAACACCTAAGATTTGAGGAATCGTTCCATGGATTTGCGTTTCCTGAAACACCATATGAGTATGGAGTAATCGAGATATGTAATAAAAACTTGTTTGACATGGTGAGATCAAAGGTGTTATTTATAAAATTGTCATTATATTTGAAAGATCAAAAGCTTTAGAGACTACCGCTTTTTCACTGAAAAGAGTTCCATCATGATCCGTTGAAATGCCACCATATAAAGTTATGGTTTGGGATAAAACCCAAGTTATCTTTTCTTAAACATTGGTATGATATGCATAAGTAAGATGTTTACAACCAAAGTCGGATGAGCATGTCTTTGTAAGTTATTTCGAATAATCGTTGGATATTCCTCCATAACACTGAAGACAAAAGTGTTTGTCACTTAAAACATCAAAGTTTCTTTTAGAAGAAATTTTTCCTTGAAAAGTTAAGTGGGAGGACAATAGAACTTTGATAAGGTTAAAGGAACCTTAGCTATATGTGTAAAGTTGTGCAGCACCGAAAAGCGTTCCGGAGGCAGCAACAATGCTCATGGATCATGTGCCTCAAAGGTTGATGTCACGGAGGTCTAAGTTCCTATTGAACCTAGTAGGTCGGGTAAACAATCAAATACTAAGATTTGAGAGTAAATCATCATTCTTCGACAATGATGAATCGACTACATGCAAAGAAGTGATGATGAGCCCTTTATCAGTCAAATGGCTGAAGCCATAGAATCCGTGATAGTGTCACATCCCAAGTTTTTAGAAATTGGGATTATATTTTTTTGCATTGGCATAGCATTTTGCATTCATGAAAAATTTCAAATGCAAAACACTATATTCAAACCCCTATTTTAAATTACTAAAATGAATCTACAAAGGATTATATAAGAATTTATAAATCCACTATTTTATAACTAGTGGAAAAGGGTGAAAATGGATCCTGAAATGATCCCCGGGTTTTTAGAAAATTTTAGAGACAAAAATGAGCTCATTTGGAGCTATATTCAAAAAGATATTAAATAAAGCATAAAATGAAAAATGAAAAAGAATAACAAAATAAAACGAAACCTAATCTACCCGGCGAGCCACCCCGGCCTAGCCCACCTGCCACCACCCCTACCTACTGCCCGCCCCCGCCCAAGCGTGCAGCAGCAAACGACACAACATCTAGCCCGCCGCGGTCCAACGCAGCCCGCCAACAGCCCAAGCAGGAGCCCTCCTCTCCTCCTTCTCCCGCTAACAGCTCGGGCCCGCACGTCATCCTCCTTCCCCACCGAGTTCGTCCTGGCTACGAACCACCGCCACCAAATTCGCCGATTCCACTCGAATCCGAGCCTCCCCCGCATCCTAAGCCCCCTCCTATATAGCCCTCGACCTTCTCCGTCTTTCCCCTCTCCCACACCCTAAATCCACTCTGCCAGGCTGCAGGGATTTGTCACCGGAGTTCCACGTCGCCGCCGCCATTGGAGCTCCTAGTTGAGGTCCAGATCGACGAAGCCGAGCGCCCGCGCCTTCCTTGTTCCCCTGTACTCCTTCCCCTCTTAGTACCGTGCCTACCTAACCCCTTCTCCCCCTTGCAGAGGACCAGAGCCCCAAGGAGACGCCATCAGAGCTCGAAAGGAGACTGAGGAGGCCAGCCACACGGCGCTGTCGACAGAGGAAGAGGCAGATGTCGACAAGACCATAAACAAGATCTCCATCATCGTACGCATCGCGTAGTCAACCTCGGCGTCATCGGGGATCACTGTGCACCACCATTGTTTGAGACGCGCCACCACCGCCACGTCATCCTTGTCGGTGAGCTCGCTACGGTCACCCTGGACCGTCCGATCTCCTTTAGATCCAACGGCCCAAGTTTTGTTCCAGGCTGAAAGGGTATCAGCGAATCATGCACTGCCACCTCACGTAGAATATTCCAGGAATATTCTCCCGTATTATCAGAAAATGAATAAAAGACAGTAAATGTATTTATCTTGTAAAATTCATAAAAATTAATCTACAGCTCCAAAAATCACATATAATATATCAATAGATTCATCAAATTGAGTAGAATATTAACATCTAATTGGATATATTATTTGAAATACATATTTACTGTAATAATTTAAATAATTTTAATGGTCTTTTAGATTAATAAATTCATAGTAAATTCTTACCTGGTCCAAAAATTATGAATAATATATCAGATTGAAGCTAATTTCATGAACATTAATAATATATGGTTAGATCTAGTGTTTCCAGATCAGTTACCCCGTATCAATTTAATTAGTATTAATGGCTTTATAAATCATTAAATATATAGTAAATTATTTATAGATCACAAAAATATAAATAATATGTTCTTGGAATCACAATCCTGTGTAGATTACGGATATGATTTTATTTTGATTTTTAGGCAACATAAACTATATAAATGATTTAAAACTCATTAAACACTATTTTAATCATAAGAAAAGATCTATAAATCCATTTAGGGTAAATCCAACGCCTACTGGTTCATATTAATGCCCTCTATCCAGAACACACCAGATCCAATTTTAGTTTGACAATAAGAACATGCATTACAATAGAACTATTAAAACCCCTATAGTGGCAAAGTAATTATTAATAGCAAATACTCCATTGCATTAATTTATCTCCTGCATACATCATGTATCCTAACATTGATTAGAGATCTAAATACAACCATTGTGACTTATTAAATTATCATGCATGCATTTGTTTATGATTGTATGGTTGTTTATGTTGTATGCAATTGCTTGATCGATAGATTGCGAGGAGTGCAACATGTGTGATTGCAACGAGTGCTTGAACGACTTCAGCTGCAACCAAGGCAAGTAGATGCTAATTTGGTCATGATCATTGTCCTATTATTTTCAATGCATTGTGGTGTATTTTGTAGATGCATGAATATGAACTACTATCACTTTGCTATATCCTATTATGTGGTAGGGATCTCTTGTAGTTGATCCACCGTTGGTAGATGTGCTTAGTTGTGCTATGTTAGACGAGGGCTAGGTTACATCACTGAAAGTTGTTTCTAAAAGCGTTGGTTTGCGAAAACTAAAACAACTTAATCATTGAACCTCCTGGGTGTGATGGGATTGATATTTTAAGGTGGTATCATTGCGAAAAGGCATCCAGGTATCAAGATAAAATGATTGACTTCTTTATTTGGTAACTTACGAGTAGAACCATGTGCCAATAATAAAATGGGCGGTTGGTTGAATTTAGTAGGTTGTGGCAACTCGAACCCATGTAGCCAGAGATGTAGAATTTTGGTAGGTTGGTACGGTGCGTGTCGGGTTTGGGGAGCTACTTCCCGAACGGTTCCTTCTTGGACTTCTCCCTATCATCACCCAATATGAGAGTGGTGGTACGAGATGGGCTGGCCAAGTCACATGGGTAAAGTATACTAACCCCTGCAGTGTGTATAATCTAATCGATTAGCCGTGTCCCTGGTTATGGACATCTGAGTTGCTTGATATTGAGTTCATAACATGTTTCTCGCTCATTCTAATTTCCTAATTGCTTTAATATTGATGGGTTAATCTATTTGGGATCTTTTCAAAGAAAATCAAAAACTGTTTATGAAAGTAGGACAAAGATATTTGCAAATGAAAGCTAGCCACAACTCCACTTGCCAAATATGCATGTAGATGCTAGGTTTATTGTCTCCTTTAATAGCTCTACTTTCCATACATTCCATGTATTGACCCTTCGGGGCTGCTATGCTTCATGTTGTAGGTTGTTATTCCGATTATGAGTGATCGACTAGGTTGCGATACTCCACTCAACATTTGTTTACTTGTGGGCAATTGAAGATGGAGTCTACTATATATTTATGCTTCCGTTTGCTATTGAAATATTTGAGCTAGCCTGCGTGCTAAGCATTATTGTAATAATTGCAAATTCTGGATCAATTCGTTATTTATGATGCATTGTTAAATTCTTTGGTATTAATCTATTCTATGTGTGCCAGTGAACCGATCCAGGGATTGGCGCTATACACATGAACTCAGCCTTATCAGGCGAGGGTGTTACAGATAATTCCATACATGAGAAATCAAGCTTTGAACTTGGAAGACCCTCTGGAAAGGTGTAAAAACCTTATGGTCGTATTTGGATCTATAAAAGAAATAGACATGGATGTTTCACATCTATGAAATAGTCGACATGTCGGGAAAGAGTCCAGGACAATGTTCAAGCAGTTGATTATGACAAGATTTGATCTTTCATAGCGATATTTAGTCTAGATGGATTAATGTAGCAATCACTACATGTAATTTTGTTATGTGGTAGTTGAATAAACAAAACAAGTTCTTCTAATAGAATGGTTACCTAGGACGTGTACATAACACAATCCAAAGGGTTTTGTTAATTCAAATGATGCTAAAAGCGTATGCAAACTTCAATGGTTGAAGTAAGCATCATGGAGTTGAAATCTTCACCATGATGAAACTGTTAAAAGAGTTTAAATTCATCGGAGATGATGAAGATGCTTGCATTTTCAAGAAATTAAGTGGGAGTGCTAAGACATATGTTTAATGCATTATGTGAAAGACATATTGTTGATTGAAAATGATGTATCTTTTATTAACACAAAAGTTAAGTTCATCTCGATGAAAGACTTAGGCAAAACCCGAATGTTTGGCATCAATATCTATATGGATAGATTGAGATGCTAATATGGTTGTGCCAAATGTACATAGATGAGATATTGAATGAGTTTAATATGGAAATGACAAGAAAGGTTCTTGTCACACAGAAAGGATTGAATCGAAATTCAAGTGTATTGGCACTTGGTAAGTGAAACAAAGATTCAAGTATTTTTACTTGATGAAAACACAAAGAGTGTGTTTCAATCATACTGGTATATGTACACATCCAGATATGTCCTATACTCTAAATGTTATGAGCATATGCCAGAATAATTCATGAGAAGATCATTGGACGATAGTAAGGATATTCTTATGATCTTTTGGAATAACTAAGTGAAGGGTTTCGCGGCATAGTAAATCAAAATTTTCTACAGATGCGAACAGAGGGAAAGCCAAGATCTAATCTAGGAGATGCAAACAACGAGAGAGATTGGATTATATCTTCATACCCTTGAAGATTACATGTGGAGCGTTAACCGGAACGTGGGTGATGTAGTCGTACTTGCTTCTCCTCCTCGCGATCCGGTCCGATCTAGCACCACAAGTGGCAGTGCCTCCGTGAGATGCACACGTGCAGCACCTCGACGTCTCCTCCTTCCTTGGTCCAGCAAGTATGGTGGAGAGATGGGTTGGATCTACAACGCGACGGCGCGGTGCAATTGGTTGAGAATTTCTGCAGTGAGGCTTCGCCACAAGCGATCGAGAGGCAGAGGAGGGCAGCAGGCGGCTAGGGTTGGAGGAAGGTGTAGGGGGTTGGTGCGCCCAGCCCTCTATATATAGAGGGTGGGCAGACCCAGACCCTCCCCAAGCCAAGGCCGGCCCCAAGGAGGAAGAGTGGGGCAAGGAAACCCCCTTCTAGAAGCTCTATCTAGAGTTTAAACCTCTCTTGGCCGGCTGGGCCCTATGGGGCCTTGTGCCCCTGGCCCAATGCGGCCAGGGCACTCCCTCATAGGCCCATGCCCCCTCCCGGAAGGTGGGGCCACGTTGGTCCCCTTCCGGAAGGTTCTAGAAGCTTCCGGTACAATACCGATTAACCCAGAACAATTCCGAACTCCAAAAACTGCACTGCCTTATATGAATCTTATTCTCCGGACCAGTCCGGAAACTCTCGTGATGTCCCGGATCCCATCCGAGACTCCGAACAAAAACTCATAAACCAATTATCCAATCTATCCTAGCGTCAAGACACGTTAAGTGTGTGACCCTGCGGGTTCGAGAATATGCAGACATGATCTTCTATCAATAATCAATAGCGGGGTCTGGAAACCCATATTGACTCCCACACATTCATCGATGATCATATCGGATGAACCACGATGCCAGGATTCAATCAATCCCATATATATATTCCCTTTGTCTCGCGATATTTTACTTGCCCGAGATTCGATCGCTTGCATCATACCTAGTTCAATCTCGCTTCACAACAAGTACTTACTCGCTCGTAATCCGATATCACTTTGTGATTAACTCCTTAACCACATGCTTGCAAGCGGTGTTGATATCGATCGAAAGTGGGCCTGAAGTATATCTCTCCGACTTGGGAGGGACAAATCCCATCTCGATACATACAACCCAACAGATACTTTCCGATCACCTGAGAGACACCTTTATGATCACCCTCTCATAGGATGACGTTTGATGACCTCAAAGCTTTCTTCCGATACCAGGGAGTTGTATTATCTCATGGTCTAAGGAATACAATATTTGACATAAGAAAAGCTTCACAAAGACGAACACGATGACACGATCTAATTGCTTCGCTTAGTTTGGGTCTGTCCATCATATCATTCTCCCAATGATATGATCTCATTATCAATTGACAACTCATGTCTATGGTTAGGAAACCTTAACCATCATTGATCAATGAGCTAGTCCATAGAGGCGTACTAGGGACACGGTGTTGTTCACAAACCACACAAGTATTAAAGTTTCCGCTTAATACAATTCTAGCATGGAATATAAACATTATCATGAACAAGAATTATAATAATAACATCTTTATTATTGCCTCTAGGACATAATTCCAACACTAAGAATATAATATTTTTGTAGAGGTGACAAATAGATTGTTAGTTCATTATAAAAGTACTACATTGATACTAGTTTTGTCACAAATTGCAAATTAAGTTTATCTCAATCTAAACTAAGGGTGGCACAATATAATAGAAAGTAAGTTCCATAATGGATTTGGATGAGTTCCGAAGTTATGACATTGTGACAGATACTACAACAAAAATTTAAATATATGACTACTATTATAACAACAAAAGAGGGCATTTGTGTCAAGTAGTTTGTTATCAAACTAGGTGTGGTTCACAGCGGGATAGTACTATTAAGATATATTGTACGACAATATTATCAACATGTTTTAACCCCAAGGAACTAAAGGTCTCACCAAAGGACCAAATTTATACAAAGCCATCTAATTAGAGAATGAGTGATGCATAGAGACGCAAAGACATGCAATTACACACGGACCTAAAAGTGCCAAATCCGAAGATCAGCTGACCACTAGCAATCGTGTACATACAACACCGGAAAGCCATAGGTGCTGAATACACAAATATTTGAAACTAGATTATTGTCTCTAGTGCAAGTGGAGAGACTTTTGGAGATATGCCCAAGAGGCAATAATAAAGTGGTTATTATCATATCTTCATGATTATGATAAATGTTTACATACCATGCCATAATTGTATTAATCGAAAACATTAATACTTGTGTGATTTGTAAACATGTAAGAGTCCCTAGTAAAGCCTCTTGTTAAACTAGCTTGTTGGTTAATATATGATCATGGTTTCCTCATCATGAACATTGAGATGTTATTAACAACAAGGTCATATCATTAGGAGAATGATGTGATGGACATACTCCTATAGTTAAGCATAGAATAAAGATGAATTCATTTAAAATAGTTCACTTGCTATAAGCTTTCAGATACATAGCAACCTAAATCCTTCGACCATGAGATCACGTTAATCACCATCACCAGATGGATGCTTTGATAACATCAAAAACCACTTCGTAACTAGGTGGTTATAAAGGTGACATTGAATATTCGAAAAGTATGTGTTGAGGCACATGGATCAAGAGTGGGATTTGTCCATCCATATGACAGATATATATATATATGACATATATATATATATATGCTCTGGGCCCTCTCTGTGGAATGTCATCCAATTAGCTTGCAAGCATGTGACTGGATCACAAGGGATCACATATCACAAGAACGAGTAAAGAGTACTTATCAATAACGAGGTTGAACTAGGTATGCAGAGATACCGACGATCAAACCTCGGATAAGTAAAGTATCGCGTGACAAAGGGAAATTGGTATCGTATGTAAATGGTTCATTCTATCA
Source organism: Avena insularis (assembly GCA_023614405.1). Lineage (NCBI taxonomy): Eukaryota > Viridiplantae > Streptophyta > Magnoliopsida > Poales > Poaceae > Avena > Avena insularis. The sequence goes on from CM042697.1 coordinate 63,373,677, forward strand.
TGAAGTAATCATATAAATATGTGGGAGCCACATGAATTTCCAGATTCCTCTATTGGTTATTGATCGGAGAAGAGTCTCGGTCATGTCTGCATAATTCACGAACCGTAGGGAGACACACTTAAGGATTCGATGTTGTTTAGTAGATATGGAACATGAGTAAGAAGACCTAATGTTGTTCGGAGTCTCAGATGGGATCCGGGATATCACAAGGAGATCTAGAATGATCCGAAGAATAAGATTCATATAAGGAAAGTCCAATTCCGGAGTTCGGGAATGGTTCCGGTGTTTTCACCAGAATGTTCTAGAAGGTTCACCGATCCGGAAGGGGAATGGTACATGGATTTGTCATGACAAAGTGGAATGGTTGCATCATGTCCTAGGTCACTTGGCTGGACACTTGGAAGAGAGAATCAAACTCTAATTTGAAAGTCAAAAAGCCAGTTTGAAAAAAGTCAAACTGGGAAAATATTTTCGAGTGGAGGGAGGGAAGGATTCCTACCTAAGAGAGGAATCCTCCCTTCCTTGCCGTCGTCCAAGCAAGGGGAGTTGCGGGAGGACTCCCCCTCCCTTTGTAGCCCCTCACTCTCTTAAATAGAGGGGAGGGGGCACCCCTTGCCCCTACACCACAAACCCTAGCCGCCGGCCTCACCCAAGTCGCCGCCTCCCTAGGCCCTCCTCCAAGTCGCCACTAGGCCTAATCCCTAGCCTTAGCCGCCGGACACACCACCTTCTCGGAGCCCTATAAACCCTAGATTGTTGAGGCCCTCTTCTACTCCACCATACTCTCTCCGGCTTATGCAAATCCCTGCGGGATCTCCCCTCTAAACTCCGACACCATGCCGTCGTGCTGTCGGAATCGCGAGGAGAGAGAGCTACAACCTATGCTGCCTGCTAGAACAAGGGAGAGGAAGGGCTTCATCGAGTACCGTATGTGTGACCGACTGCGGGAGCGCTGCCAGAACGCGGCGCCAGAAGGATCGTCTACGCGATCTTGAGATCGACACGTGAACGACTACATCATCCACGAGAATCTGCTCTCGTTAACCGCTTTGTAATCTTTGAGGGTGAGTACTCTATCGACTTGTTGCTTGATACGCCCAATTTTCATCACCATTCTATATCATAATTTACCTCTATTCATTGATATTTGTCTTATTATGTGGTATTACTTATGGCTTTTCATCTGTTTATGCATGTTGGATGATTCTTGGAGGATGGATTGCCGGAGTCTAGATTCTGATTGAAAAGAAGGCGTTTCAGTGCAATTTCACGAAGATCAGAAAAATATGGAAACGTATTATCTTACCAGAAGACGAACGATTCCAGAAGGAGGGACGAAATGGGGCCTCAGGGGGCCCACACTCCCCTAGGCGCGGGCCACCTGACCCCGCGCCTAGGGAAGGTGTGGCCCACCTGCCCGGCCTCCAACTCCGCCCCTTCGCCTATATATTCCCTTCAAAACCCTAAGGATCGGGGAGCGACCACAGATAGATTTCCGCCGCCTCTGGGGGCGGAAAGACACCGAGAGAGAAAGATCTCTCCGACAAACAGATTTATGCCGAGGAAATTCCTTCCCGGAGAGGGGAGACCATTTCCACCAACACCGTCATCAAGATAGACTTCATCGGGATCATCATCATCATACACACCATCATCTCCACTAGCACCATCATCACCACTCTGTCCTGCTGTAACAATTGTGTTGGATATTTCTTTAGTTCTTAGGGGAAACTTTCCCGGTGTTGATTACTATTGTAGTTGATGCTTGTGAGTGTAACCATTGGATTATTGTTTATGTTCAGATTGTTATCCATTATCATATCATCTTTGATCTTGATCCATATGATGTCTTGTGAGTAGTTCATTTAGTTTTTGAGGACACAGGAGAAGTCATGTTGTTAGTAGTGAATCTGTGATGAGTTATTATTAATTGGTTTAGTATTTAAGTTGTGGTGCTATTCTTCTAGTGGTGTCATGTAACGTCGACTACATGACACTTCACCATTTATGGGCCTAGGGGAATGCATTGTGTATTTGGCTACTAATCGCGGGGTTGTCGGAGTGACAGAAACCTGAACCCCCGTTAGGACACCTTTGCACAAGGGAGTGTAGGATCTCAGAGTTTAAGGCTGTGGTTAGATTTATATCTTAATTACTTTCCTGTAGTTATAGATGTTTGCAGGGTGTTTAATCACAAGTATGTATTAGTCATAGGAAGGGCGGTATGTTAGCATAGGTTCACCCACACAACACTTACAAACACCAGAGAAGAGTACTCAGCTATTTGAAGCGAAAGCACTTGACAGAATTCCCATGTGCCCTCGAGAATGTTTGGTCCTTATTAGTATTTCCACCGGCTTGTCCTATGCTAAGAAAGGATCGCGCCACTTGATCCGTTTGTTCGTTACTTCTGCTACTTGCTCTTTGTTTTGTTGCCTTGTCAGAAAACCACTAAAAATCCGTTTGCTAAGTATTCACAGGGATTTCCTGCTCCATACCACTGTTCAGCACCTTCTGCTCCTTGTTGGGATCGACACTCCTATTTATCAAAAGTACTACAATACACCCCCTATACTTGTGGGTCATCAAGACTATTTTAAAAGCGCCGTGCTGGGAGTGAAGCGCTATTGAAGAGTGGAACTGGTAAGGGAAACTTTCACTGTGAGTATTGCTCTTGTTATCGCTTGTTACTTTGTTTCCAATATGGATAACCTACTTGGTTTTCTGTTTGGGAAAACTACTACAACTGCTAGGGTAGTATACAAATCACCTCCTATTGAGATAGATCCTTTTAAGATACCTACAAGTATTGTTAATCGTGTTATGGATAATTATTATTTTGGGGATGGAACTGACCATCCTGGTGATCACTTGCTTTTTATCCATGAATTATGCGGGTTATTTATGTGTGTAGGTATCACAACTGAACAGGTGAAGAAGAAGTTACTCTCCATATCCTTAAAAGGGAGAGCTGAAGAATGGTATAAGCTGCTGAATAATGGACAATCCATGGAATGGGAGGAGATGGCATCTCTCTTTTACTCTAAATTTTATCCTCCTAGTGAGATCCATAAGGATAGAAATCTTATATATAACTTTTGGCCTCTTGATGGAGAGAGTATAGCTCAAGCTTGGGGGAGATTGAAGTTACCAATGCTTAAATGTTCTATTCATGAACTCCCTAACAATATTATTCTCAATAACTTTTATGCTAGGCTTCCTCTTCATGATAAAGATTTACTAGATGCTTCTTGTGCTGGATCATTCACACGTATGAAGGAAGAAGCTAAATGGGATCTCTTAGACCATATTCAATATAACTCTGAGGCTTGGGAGAATGACAAAGGAAGAAAGTCAGGTATAAACTATGATTACGATTGCATTAAATCTTTTATGGTAACTGATGATTTCCGTGATATTAGCAATGAGTTTGGTCTTGATTCCCAAAGTATTGCCACCTGTTTTAAGGCCTTTGCCTCTTACACTGAAATTCCCAAGAAGAAGTGGAATAAGTACCATGCTCCTTATAAAGATGTTGTTAATCATGCTCCCGTTAGAAGTACTCAAGTTTGTACTACTAATCATATTGTGCCTAAACCCCATGTTGAGAAAATGCCTTTCCCAGCTAAGGTAAAGGAGTATTCTATGATTATTAATGCAAATAACAAAGGTACAATGAAAATTATGGAGCCTGGTAAGCATCTGAGTGATGAACCTGTGGTAGCTATTGTGAAAGACACTGTCACTAGAAATATGGAGGATGATCACATTGTCTTCTGTGAAAACGCTTCTAATATTATTTCTCATCCTGGTAAGGCTAGAAAAGCTAGTGTTCCTGTGCTTTCTGTGAAAATTGGTGATTGCTGCTACTATGGTTTATGTGATATTGGTGCTAGTTCTAGTGTTATTCCTTATGAGCTTACAGGGAAATTATGCATGAGATTGGTCCTTGTGAGCTTGAGGACATTTATGTGGTTATTCACCTTTCTAACAAGGAAACCATTTGCCCCATTGGCATTGTAAGAGATGTGGAGGTTCTCTGTGGTAGGATTAAGTATCCTGCTGATTTTCTAGTGCTTAATTCAGCAGCTAGCAAAACTTGTCCTATCATTTTTGGTAGACCTTTCTTGATTGTGGAGCTATTATTGATTGTAAAAAGGAAAAGTTTTAACTAAGTTTGATGGAGATTCTTATGAGTTTAAATGTTCCAGATTTGCTAAAGCTCCTTGTGAAAATAGCTTGCCTAATAAATATTCAGGATGGAACAACTTGCTTCTATTGATCCAGTCTATGACCTTGGACCTCTTTTTGATGACTGTAAGTATGCTTATTCTGATGATAAAGTTGTTTCCAATGACAGTTATATTGTCAACTTTATTCAAAGTGCTACTAAAAGTTATTTTGAGAGAGGGAAACATGGTTTTATGCATCTCAATGATGTTAAGTTTCCCCGTTTTATGTTGAAAGCTTTAAAGTTGCATCTGTTTTGTCTTCCTATGCTTGAGGCCTTTTGTTTCAACAATTCATTTTCTCATGATACCCCCATGCATAGGAAGTGGGTTAGACTCAAGTGTGTTGGTTATTTGCTTCTTGATGCTCTCTTTCATTTCAGATATATATCTCCTTTGTGAGCATCTTTGGAAGTTTCAGGCCTAACTTAAAGGCATTAAAGAAAAGTACTTGTTGGGAAATAACCCAAGAGTTTTGTCGAGTCTTGGAAGCTATTACCTCTGTAATAAACGCTCCTTATCCTTTTTGTTTTGTTTTTTGTGTCAAGTTCAACTACTTTTGTGAAGTAGAGGAGTTGTGAAAAGTGGCTGTCCTGGGACAGATTTTTGTGCTGCATTGTAAAAATTCGCGAGGAAGCTCATTACTTCAGATGGAGCTGCATTTTTCTGAGCTTGTTATCCAGGTTGTTACCCAACTTTCATCAGTTCTACACTTTTTGACTTGAGCAACAGAAGGTCTTTGAAAAAATCGATCTTTACCTGCTGGTCTGTTTTGATAGATTTCTGCCATCATTTGCATTTGCCTCTTACAGAAGCTTTTATTTGATGGGTTTTCAGTTGAAATGTTTACCAAAGGTTTATTGTTTTTGCTTACACTAATGTGGTCTTTGAGTTTGTGCAAAAGTTTTGTATGAAGGAAATTCTTAGGAGAAAGAGAGAAGGAATCTGTAGAGTTCGTCTTTGAATAGGTAAAAGTGGTGAAAACAGAAGGTTCATGAAACCCCAATCTTTTTATATTTTTGATGTTTTTAATACATAAGGGAAGTTACAAGATGAAACTGAAGAGGAAATAGAGCCCGGGGTGGACAAACCCACCCCAGGCGCGGGCCCAACCTGGCCGCGCCTAAGGGGGGTGTCCTCCCCTCGAACTCCGTCTCCGTCTCGTTTCCGTGTCAAAACCTTCCTCATGCATTGAAACTTCGTAATATATAACCCCCCGGGTTCCCCGAGGTTCGTGCATCGTGTTCTCGTCGTGTTTTTGTTTCAATCTGTTTCTGTCAGGAAATCTTCTCAAATTTAGAGCACCATGGCCTCCACCAACGACAAAGGCAAGAAGCCCGTGGAGTCAAAGTTGGAAGAACAAACCACCACAGGAACAAGGGGAAGGAAACCTACTTTTGTAGGAGCAACTAACACTGCGGACGCTTTTCTCGTCACATGCAGGGAATCATAGCTTTCGTTCCAGAACTCGTATACTGCCCTGAGGCAGCGGAAGCCCTTCGAACCGCCAACGAGTTTTGTGATAAGTACCGTGCTTTGAGGATGAAGGTGGATATGGTTCAAGAGGATAATAATAGGCTTCGCAAGATGGTAGAATATTTTCTGACCCATGACAAGAGAACACCACCACCACCGAAGGAGTAATTCGTCATCATGTTTGGCATCCCCTTGGCTTGTTCCAAGCTTGGGGGAGTGCCGCGGTATCACCACCATTATCTTTTATATTTTACCTTTTTAGTGGATTCATATTGGTGGTAGAGAGGTTATCTTATAGTTTGGTTTGCATGTGGAAGTATCTCTCCTTTAGTTGATTATCTATGTATCCCTTGGTGTGAGTGCCTTTATTGAATATTAATGAGAAGTCTCATCTTTTACTCTTTTCACGTTTTATTTTAGTTTGCAATATCTATTATATGGTGGATCTTGTTGTTCAGTATTGGCACCACTTTGGGATCATCAAGTGGATCTAAATTGGTTTTGGCAAACCGAGTTCTGGTCAGTGGCATTAGTTTGAAAGAAAAAGAAAGAAAGAAAGAAAGAGCTTACAGGTATTTGGTATCATTTTTTTCTTTCTTGTTGGCTCATAAGCTTAGTATTCTTTATTTAAGATTATTTTGTGTCTTCAATGAAGATTGCATGTTTGGCTTTATTACTTGTATGTTTGATTGTTTCTTTCAACTCTCTTGCTTGCTACCCAGCCTTGCTAGCCAAAAACCTGTTTTGAGAAGGCATACTTCTCATGTTTCCAAAATCCTTTGAACCCAAAACCTTTGCCACTTGTGTCCACCATATCTACCTAGTAGCTTTTGCTATTCCAAGCAAATTCTCAAGCTTCATCTACCTTTCGAATTAAAAAGTATTTTGTTATGTGAAAACTAGTTAGTAAAGCTCTCACGAACTTGATGGCACACCTTATTTTCTTGCCCCTAATAGACTTGAACCATTGTGAACTTCGAAGTTGTATATGCTTGCATCTATAGTTGGAATTAGCAGAACCGTGCTTTCACGAGGAACGTTTTCAACATTGCACTTGTACTCTGTACACAGTTGATATCGTGCTCTTTTGTCTATGGATGTCAACGGTGTGAAATAAAGAGGGAACTTGTAAGTCCATGGAGTCTATATTCTGTGTTAGAGAAACGTCTGGTCCGCTAGACTAAGCCATGCCTAATCATGGTGGAAACTTGTAACATCACCATAGTGAGCTATCTATGAAGCATCCTCAATAAAAGCTATACATATAGTAAATAAAAAGATCGCTGAGATGCTCATTGTCTGCTTGCCTTGTCATTTTGGTTATGGGAAAGCTCATGTACCATGTGCAAGGGGTACCCCGTTGGCGGTTCTCAATGATATGCGAATACTTACAATGACAAGAACTTACCTGGACCCAAAGTTGAGTATGCATGAGGAGTGGCCCTCATATTCAAGGGACATGAGATTTCCAACTTATATTTCGTCAAGCATATACTCCATCTTTGTTCACTTTAACCTTAATCATCACAAGATGCTTATGATAGGGGCAATGAGGGATCAAAGCTAGTAAGTACCATAATATTTTGGAAGCTATTTATGACTTGTAATCCCTGCTACCCTCTAAGAAGGGACCTTTGTCCTAGTTACCAGTTGAGTCAGTAAACCTACTTCCTCTCCATCTCCAGCAAGCTTTTGAGTTGTTGTGTTTCAAACATTCATATGGTGATTTATTCAATCATGTTATCTATCTTCCTTGTTTGCACAAAACTCTTATCTATTGAGTATTACTTTTAAAGCCTTCACTTGTGAAAAACCTTTTTGAGCAAAGAGTGCTCCTGTTTTGAAACTTCTACAGAAAGCTTTTGTGAAACTGTTTACCAGGTGTTCTCTCACCAAGAACAAGTTTGCCGATTCCAATTATGATTTATCTTTATGCATCTCTATTGTGACTGCTATACTTGGTTGCAAGCTAAGTTATATAATGGTGAGTTTCTTTCTTTTATGAGTTGTGAAATGGTAAGTGTGATGCTTCTTGTTCGTATTCTTTTATCAACACTTCACTCCATAAACCCGTGGACATGTTTACTGAGCTCAGTATTCGCTTGGGGACAAGCGAAGTCTAAGCTTGTGGGAGTTGATATGCCCAATTTGCATCACCATTCTATATCATAATTTACCTCTATTCATTGATATTTGTCTTATTATGAGGTATTACTTATGGATTTTCATCTGTTTATGCATGTTGGATGATTCTTGGAGGATGGATTGCCGGAGTCTGGATTCTGATGGAAAAGAAGGTGTTTCGGTGCAATTTTGCGAAGATCAGAAAAATACCAGAAAAATATGGAAACATATTAGTTTACCAGAAGACAAAGGATGCCATAAGGAGGGATGAAGTGGGGCCTCAGGGGGCCCACACCCTCCTAGGCGCGGGCCCACCTGACCCCGCGCCTAGGGAAGGTGTGGCCCACCTGTCCGGCCTCCGACTCCTCCCCTTCGCCTATATCTTCCCTTCGAAACCCTAAGGCTCAGGGAGCAACCACAGATAGATTTCCGCCGCCTCTAGGAGGCAGAAAACACCGAGAGAGAAAGATCTCTCCAGCAGACAGATTTCTGCCGGGGAAATTCCTTCCCGGAGAGGGGATACCGTCGCCACCAACACCGTCATCAAGCTAGGCTTCATCAGGATCATCATCATCATCCACACCATCATCTCCACCAACACCATCATCACCACTCCGTCCCGCTGTAACAATTGTGTTGGATATTGCTTTAGTTTTTAGGGGAAACTTTCCCGGTGTTGATTACTATTGTAGTTGATGCTTGTGAGTGGAACCATTGGATTATTGTTCATGTTCAGATTGTTATCCATTATCATATCATCTTTGATCTTGATCCATATGATGTCTTGTGAGTAGTTCGTTTAGTTCTTGAGGACACAGGAGAAGTCATGTTTTTAGTAGTGAATCATTTATGAGTTATTATTCAATGGTTTAGTATTTAAGTTATGGTGCTATTCTTCTAGTGGTGTCATGTGAACGTCGACTACATGACACTTCACTATTTATGGGCCTAGGGGAATGCATTGTGTATTTGGCTACTAATCGCGGGGTTGCCAGAGTGACAGAAACCTGAACCTCCGTTAGGACACCTTTGCACAAGGGAGTATAGGATCTTAGAGTTTAAGGCTGTGGTTTTTATATCTTAATTACTTTCCTGTAGTTATGGATGTTTGCAGGGGGTTTAATCACAAGTATGTATTAGTCCTAGGAAGGATGGTATGTTAGCACAGGTTCACCCACACAACACTTACAAACACTAGAGAAGAGTGCTCAGCTATTTGAAGCAAAAGCACTTGACAGAATTCCCATGTGTCCTCGAGAACGTTTGGTCCTTATTTGTATTTCCACCAGTTGTCCTTTGCTAAGAAAGGATTGGGACACTTGATCCGTTTGTTCATTACTTCTGTTACTTGCTCTTTGTTTTGTTGCCTTGTCAGAAAACCACTAAATCTGTTTGCTAAGTATTCACAGGGATTTCCTGCTCCATACCACTGTTCGGCACCTTCTGCTCCTCGTTGGGATCGACACTCCTATTTATCGAAAGTACTAGGATACACCCCCTATACTTGTGGGTCATCATTGCTACAATCTAGTAGATAGATCTTGGCTTGTGTGTGTTCATGCGGTAGAATTTTTTCCCATGCTACGAACCCCTACAAGGAGATCAACCGACACAATTTCCCGGTATTTTCATCAGATGTTGTATGTTGTTGGAGAACTCATAGAGGAGCCACCATCTGGCCAAATCACCGCGAAGATACATGGCAACGGTTGATGGTTCCCCTTTTTCAAGGCGAACAACTCTAGCATGTTCTTCTTTGGATGATTGTATTGGGAAGCCGACTAACATTCTTGTAATGCCAGGATTGTATTGGAGCAATTGATGCTACTCATTGTTGGAGATATGCCCAAGAGGCAATAATAAAGTGGTTATTATCATATCTTCATGCTTATGATAAATGTTTACATACCATGCTATAATTGTATTAACCGGAAACATTAATACTTGTGTGATTTGTAAACATAAAAGAGTCCCTAGTAAAGCCTCTTGTTAAACTAGCTTGTTGGTTAATATATGATCATAGTTTCCTAATCATGATCATAGAGATGTTATTAATAACAGGGTCATATCATTAGGAGAATGATGTGATGGACATACTCCTATAGTTAAGCGTAGCATAAAGATCAAGTCATTTAATATAGTTCACTTGCTATAAGCTTTCTGATACATAGTAACTTAATTCCTTCGACCATGAGATCATGCTAATCACCATCACCGGAAGGATGCTTTGATGACATCAAACACCACATCGTAACTGGGTGGCTATAAAGGTGGCATTGAGTGTTCGGAAAGTATGTGTTGAGGCACATGGATCAAGATTCGGATTTGTCCATCCATATGACGGATAGATATACTCTAGGACCTCTCGGCGGAATGTCATCCAATTAGCTTGCAAGCATGTAACTGGCTCACAAGGGATCACATATCACGGGAACGAGAAAAGAGTACTTATTGGTAACGAGGTTGAACTAGGTATGCAGAGATACCGACGATCAAACCTCGGATAAGTAAAGTATCGTGAGCCAAAGGGAAATTGGTATTGTATGTAAATGGTTCATTCAATCATGAAGTAATCGTAGAAATATGTGGGAGCCATATGAATTTCCAGATTCCTCTATTGGTTATTGATCGGAGAAGAATCTCGATCATGTCTGCATAATTCATGAACCGTAGGGAGACACACTTAAGGATTCGATGTTGTTTAGTAGATATGGAATGTGAGTAAAGAGACCGAATATTGTTTGGAGTCTCGGATAGGATCCGGGAATATCACGAGGAGATCTGGAATGGTCCGGAGAATAAGATTCATATAAGGAAAGTCCAATTTCGGAGTTCGGAAATGATTCCGGTGTTTTCACCGGAATGTTCTAGAAGGGTCTAGAAGGTTCACCGATCCGAAAGGGGAAGGGTACATGGATGTGTCATGACAAAGTGTAATGGTTGCATAATTTCCTAGGTCACTTGGATGGACACTTGGAAGAGAGAAATCAAACTCTAATTTGAAAGTCAAAAAGGCAGTTTGAAAAAGTCAAATCCCAACATGGTTTTCGAGTTAGGGAGGGTTTCTGAGTTAGGGAGGGTTTCCACCTGGGTTGGGAACACCCTTGGACGTCTCCACCTATATAAGGAGGGGTAGGGGCGCACCCCAAGGTATCCCCCTTGCCCTAGGCGCCCAAGAAACCCTAGGTTGTCCGCCGCCCCCCTCTCTAGTTGCGACCAATCTAGCTCTCCTCTAAACCGCTACCGACTAGCTAAACTCTAGTTGCTAGATACCTCTAAACCTTGGCCCTCTAAACCCTAGATCGTCGGGGCTCCCTCTACTCCACCATACTCGCTCCGTCTTAGGCGAAGCCCTGCGGGATCTCCCCTCTACTTCCGACACCACGCCGTCGTGCTGCCGGAATCACGAGGAGAGAGGTACAACCTCCGCTGCCTGCTGGAACAAGGGAGAGGAAGATCTTCATCAAGTACCGTACGTGTGACCGACTGCGGGAGCGCTGCCGGAATGCGGCACCGGAAGGATCGTCTACACGATCTTGAGATCGGCAAGTGAACGACTACATCACCCACGAGAATCTGCTCTCATTAACCACTTTGGATCTTCGAGGGTTAGTACTCTATCAACTTGTTGCACCGATCTAGTAGATAGATCTTGGCTTGATCATAGATTAGACCTTGATTGTGTGTTCATGCGGTAGATTTTTTTTGTTTTCCATGCTACGAACCCCTACACTCATGTGATGGCCAGAGTGCCGAAATCTGAGCAGACTGCATATATATAGGGGTTGGAAGCACTACCCTAGTCAGAATGTGCTTGTTGCCGTTGATTTCGACATGAGGTTCACATATGTGCTTGTCAGGTGGGGAATGATCTGCCCACAATCCGACGATTCTGGCAGAAAGTCTTAGCAGACCTGATGGCATGAAGCTCCCTGACGGCAAATTCTACCTTGCAGATGTCGGGTATGCCTGCCGGCCTGGAATTCTACCACCCTTCAAATCAAGAAGGTACCATCTCAATGAGTTCTCTGCTAGGAACTACCCTAGAACTCCGGAAGAACTTTTTAATCTTAGGCACTCTAGCCTTAGAGTCACGGTTGAGAGGGTCTTCGTTGCTCTGAAGAACAGATTTAAGATCCTTGATTAGAAGCCTTTCCACTCTTTCCCCAACCAAGTTAAGCTTGTTCTTGCCTGTTGCATTTTGAACAACTGGATCCTGCAATTTGGCGCCGATGAGTACTTCCCAGAGGAGGAAGATGTAGTTCCTGACAACAATGACACTAACAGTGGCCATGGTGTTTCCCATAATGATTGTGCTACTTGGAAGAGCAGGAGACAGTAGTGGGCGCTAGACATGTGGGGGACGAGAGGCAACTACAGAATCTGAAGAAGATGGTTTGTTGATGAAGTGATGCCCTTGTGTTCCATGAACAACCTCTGATGTGGGTGTAAAACATTCATTCGCAGTAGCTAGGTAATATTATGGTGAACTGTCATTTGCTAGGTGCTATGTAACATTATCGTGAACACATATTTGCTAGTAGCTAGGGTGGTAATTGGGTATTGCGAGTTTAATTTGCCGCTGCCTAGTGTTACATGGTAACGTCACCCACTCTGAGAAGTGGTGATCACATCACTTCTGGAATGAGCAACCAAACATGCTGAAATTTGCATCAAACGACACAAAATCAGTTATCTTAGAAACTAAATAACTTGCCAAAATTGCAGAAAAACTAGATATAAGCAACCACACGAACTGCCTAACTTGGCCCAAGTCCAATCTCTCTCCATGCAGCACCCGCACGTCCAAGTAGAAAAAACGAGAAATTTAGGCCTGACCAACCAAACACGCCAAAAGGGAAGAGATAGAGTTTATTTCATGCTCAAGCGGGGAGGGATGTGGTTGCCCGCTACAAGATTAAGCGGGAGGGTGCCTACTAAGCGGGACGCTTGCAGCTGGCCGCGCTAACCACTAAAATTAGTGCGGGACTATGTCATTCAGTACAAATGCACGCAAACTACCGGCGCAATATTAAAAAAGATCATGTCGTAGATAGTTTCAGCTGGATCTCCCAAATATACTAGCACTAACTCCAGGCCATTTACTTGTCGCAGCTATAGTTCAAATTCAATTTTGCAAAAAACTATAGTGTAAATTCAAAACATTTTAAAATTAGCCTACAAATTCGAATTAAAAAAAGGGGCATTTTGTGAAGCAACCACCAAATGCCTAATTCAAAATTCTATCATCCTATTTTTCAAAAATATTAGACCACCTTACATGGACAATATCCCAACCGGAAGATCTTAAACCTTTCTGTCCATCCCTGATAAAAAGACAAATGTTTGTCAAATCGGTAGAAAGTGAGACCGGTTTGAACTACAGGTACATGATTTAATGCTCATAATTTTTTGTAAAAATCATTTTTAGACTCATAATATGATGTTTCTTTAGAGATCCAATGCAAGTTTAGCGAGAATCACCCCCTAGGTATGAATCTTCATGCCCGCTGTTTTGACCATATTTTGAAATGAGCATAAGAAATTCAAAAACGTTTCGAACAATGTAAAACTTTTGCTTGGTGTCATATTATATGACATAGTTGCAAGAAAAAATACCAAACTTGGTATATTGATTGCATCTTAAAAAAACCTTCTCAAATTGAGCCATCATATTCGAGTTTTCATGGCTTTCGGACCAAATGACCATGTTATGGCCAGAGTCGTAGCATAGTTTGTGATTGTGTGTCAAAATTGTGCATGGATGTGCATCTTGAGATGGAGAACAATGTTGTAAGAGAAAGTTTTCCTTTTCGTGGCATGGAAAAGCCATTTTTTATTTTTCGAGCGCAAAAAGAAACGTTCTGTTAAGCAACCACCAAATGGCTTATTTAAATGCTACCACCCTATTTTAAAAAAAATACTATACCATCTTACATGAACAATGTCCCAACCGAAAGATCTCAAAACTTTCCATCTATCCCTGGTGAAAAAGACAAATGTCTACCGAATCGGTAGGAAGTGGGCCCGATCTAATGCTTATAATTTTTTGTAAAAATCATTTTTGACGTACAATATGATGTTTCTTTAAAGATTCAATGCAAGTTTAATGAGGATCATCCCCTGGGTATGAATCTTCAAACTGGTCGATGGCCTCCCTGTAGATATGCCATCGGCGTAGCTTTTAGCCGTCGGCAAACTGCCTGATTCCCGTAATGATTATATGATCCCTCTGTCTAAAGGGAATATCATAGGTTATTTAGATTAACATGTATCTAGATACGTTCTAGTATATAGATACATATAAATATAGACAAATTCGTGATATTCATTTCAACACTTATTACCGAGGAAATAGATATTTCGCTCAAATCGGTGTAGCTATAGCGCAGAGAGGCACAGCTTTGGTGAGCGTCACCCCAAACTTTTCAGTCATATCAATCCCAATCCTCTCCATCTCCACTGGGATCTTCCACTTAAACTGATTCAGCAATGTGGCGAGGACCAAGTGCACGGTCCTGATCGCCAACGGCATCCCAGGGCACACCCGACGCCCCGCACTGAAGGGGATGAACTCGAAGTCCCCAACTCTAAAGTCCATGGCCTTTCCCAGGAACCTCTCCGGCATGAACTTGTCCGGCTCGGGCCAGATGCGTTCGTCTCGTCCCATCGCCCACAAATTCACCAGCACACGTGCGCCTTGGGGCACTATGTAACTTGCGATTTGTACGCCTGATTGAGCCTGTCGTGGTAACAATAGTGGGCCTGGAGGATGTAGCCGGAGTGTTTCCTTGACGACGGCTTGGAGGTAGGGCAACCGACCAATGTCAGATTCTTCAACCCTCCTTGTCGAGCCGATGACTTGTGCGAGCTCCTGGTGAGCTTTGGCCATTGATGATGGGTTCCGGAGAAGCTCCGCCATAGCCCATTCCACCGTGCTGGAGCTCGTGTCACTGCCCGCGAGAAACAAGTCCTACAACATGACATGAGATGTGTTGTGAAATAATCTTTAGTCAATATAGTAACTTACCAAATGAATTGTATAGGTTTCCTTAATTATAATAAGAGCTTATTATTTGATTTTAAGTTGATTGCGACTATGTAAGTGTGTGAAAGAATATCTGCTGGTATTTTCCATAACTAGAAAGCTTATTTAAGATATCAACACATTATTGAATATATACAAATTCAACTTTTGTTCTTCGTATGGACATGCTCGTACAACATTACATATTCGAGGGTCATACTATTAATACGTTATAATTATCTGAGAGCGTCAATATGACGCCCGCGCTCCCTGGAGCCCTTTTTTTTGAAAAGTTCAAAATTAAAGTTTCAAAAAAATTCAAAAAAATATAGAGACATAGATAATACACGAATACGAGAATCATGTAAAAATATTTTGTATTCTGTCCTTGGTAAAAAAAGAAAATTCCAAATCTGAACATAAAGAGTGTAATTTTGAGTGGACCTCCGTTTTTTCCAAATTTTGTCATATTTGTCTTTTTTGCTGCACTTGAAATACAATGTATTTTTCGTTGAAAATTTGCATACATGTATTTCGTTTTAATGGACTATATGCACTATATTACATTAGAGTTCTAATCTATTTTTTCTACAGGGTCCTTGTGATGTGAGGTGCAACCGAGCCTCCACTCCTAACCTTTTTCTTAGTGTGTTCATCTTTCGCCTCCCGTCTTTTTCCTTGATTATCTCCCCCACCTTTCTGCCCTCCATCTCCATATAGGGTGTTGATCCCTCCCCTTCTTGTGCACAAACGTATTTCCTATACCGACTTCAGGAACATAATGATTCACTCCCTCCTACGGACCATAAGTAGACAACTCGATGTCTAGTCTATCGAGGGCACACTTTCGATCTCGAACAAACTGACTTCTTTTGCCGGAAGAGAGATATTTAGAAAACCCGGTTTTTTAGTCCTATCTTAAAATCCTGTCTCCAAAGTATGAAAAAATTGAAGAGGACTAAAAGAGAACAACTAAAGACAGATCACTTTCGACGATTGACCAACACTTGTATATCAGGATTGGAAGACTTGAACCTTCATATACTTCTACTTCTCTCTTGTATGTTGAAGTGCACCAAGTTGGAGCGGCCGTGCACAACGTAGGCGTCCATCTAAGGGGTCGAGGCATTATACATTACCATTACGCCAATTGGTTAACCTTTAGGGGTGGCTACGCTAGACATTGTTGCCACCGTCATCTTGGAGGTCATTGGTGGGTGTCGCCATCGAGAACGCTAGTGAGCAAACATCAACCCTACATTTCTTCCTCCTCTCTTCTTTCTACATATAGTACTTCATTTTTATTCCCCCCACTCTTGCACCCATATCGTCGTCTGCGCATGACCCAGATTGAAAAATTATTTAAATTCAGACATAGCACATTCTTAATTCCAAGTTGCAACTAGTGGCACTATTTAAAGAAGAAGTTGTGCGTTGCTGGTTTCCTGCGCGATGCGCACCACAAGAGAAGAAAGAGTGCATGCAGCACTACTAACAAATAAAGCTTCTAAATTGAAATCTCTAAATATTTTAATATTTAAATGATGAGCCTCTTCATTGCCAGATTTGTCCAGACGAGATTTTTGAAACTTTACCGTACTGGTATGTTTCGGCATATTTTTCCAACTTAGAAGTTGCCGCCCAATAATTTACAAAGTTGTCACGGTATCTATTATATACTAAAAGTAATATAAGGGTGTTTTTCGAGGCATCAGGTTGATTCACATCACTTAAATAATTTTAACCGTTAGATCTAAAATTGATGGCTACGAATTTAATGAAAGATTATTAGTTACGTAACCATGTTGTTTCCATTTGGCACATCAGACCATTGACTCCCTAAATTGATTTGTGCGACAGATATCCCGTATTCCTACCGTAATTAGCTAGAAGAGTCAGCTGTAAAAAAAAAAGCCAAATCCTCTCACGGAAACAGAGTCCGTTTGGAAGAAAATAACCCCAGCCCTGTTAGTTTTGGAAGGAAAAAGGCGATGATCGAGTTAGTTAAGAAAAACAAGTCCGTTTGGAAAAAAAAGAGTCTATTTTTCTTTTTAAAATCGTAAGCTAGCTAGCTATAGCTCCTTAGGAACCGTTAAGGAAAAAACATATTCCATATACGATACTACTCGGCTAGCTAGAAAGCTTAAATGCTGCTTTCAGATGTGAAGCTTTACAAAGATTTCAGCTAGATAAAAAACCGGACACACACGTAGGGTCAAAATCGATTTGTAGGACATGACTATTTTCTCTAGAGAACATCTGCCGTGCGTGAGACAAGATGATTTCTCTAGCCATCCAACCTATAATTATTGGATTCCATCGTTTGTGGAGTGATGGAAAAGACGCAAAAACATGAGAAATCACTGACTTATGCATTGCGATCTCGCCAACCCATGTTGTCCGCCTTCATGGGCGACACTTAGTATATGTAGCTGACCTGCCGGCGGCACACATTCCGGCTGTTAACTCTCCAGTCTTGACTACCATGCTTCAATTACACATACGAGGCGGAAACAATATGGAAGTACAAGATGTTTTATCACAAATAGTTAGGTCGACCAGGTCGTGGTTTGCCTCACAAATACAACCGGAAAGTTTGATTTTCTTTTGAATAAAAGGTCCACGTTTGATTAAAAGAAAGTGTTATACATAATCATATCAGCTAGGCTGCAGGTATTTGTTTGTGAGTTATATGCATGTGGTTTGATTACATAGATGGAATATGAGAAATATTTCTTAAATAGACAATGTGTTGAACTTTTCTTCACAGGATATTTGTGAGATATATGCATGTATTAAGAATCAATGAATTGATTGTGTTTTAGTATAACTATGAAAATTTGACGCTTATGATCAGTTCATAATAAGGGTTCATTAGATTTTTGACAATCAAGGGAAATTGTACCAACTCACAGTTTACAAACAATAGAGGGATCACCATATTTTCTGACGCGGGATATTTAATTACCTTAGGGTTTGCTACAATTTGATACAAACTAAAGTGTTTATACGGAGGTGTTAAGCATAGTCTTACAAACAAAAATGGGCACCATTGGGTTATTACGGTTTTCAAGGACACCCCATAGAAAAATGATAACATAGAAAAAATTGATATGTTCCATAAACGTTCGTGTAAATTTCATGTTTGTGGTCGAGTTGATTGTATGTCCGATTACTTAGTAGGACATCACACTAAAATGACATGTGGACCAATATATAGAAACTGATATTTTTGTATGCAAGAATGAGTAAATCTAAAGAACCATGGTACAACTCAATGAATAAAACATAAACTAAGTACAAAAAATATAAAGATGGTTTACTTTTGCCCTCATCTTCCGACAGTAAAATGTTAATAATTATTTGTCTTATTCAGAACTATTAAATGGCCGATATACTTCCTTTGTAACATAATTGCACATCAATAATTATTTATTTCAATTAAAATAATGTTAATATATTTTCCCTTTAATAGGAAGCAAAACAAAGGCAAGTCACCTAAGGCTATGTGACTGTTCCAAACTATATGCCGACATACGGAAAAAACTAAATTAAGATGGATTAAAACTAAATGCAGTATATTCAAGGAGGTGAATTATTATAAGAACACATGGTCTATGCTCATTTAAAACAGATATACTACTCTAACTATTCTACATGGACTATAATTTAGTTTTTTAAAAGGAATGCGGTAGGGGCCCCTACAGCTAGTTTTTTTTTGAAATAATAAGATTCCAAATTTGCGTCCATGAGGACTTGAACTTGGGTGGCTGGGTTGTACATCCACTTCCCTAACCAAGTGAGCTAGACTCACTTCTTTCTATAATTTAGTTTAATAGGATGTGCCAATAAAATTATATATATATATATATTTTAATATTGTGAATCAAATAATTATTGCCACACTACTAACTATGGAAATTTCAGGACCAACTAGCTTAAAATTTGATAGTGGGATACTGGAATTGAAAAACATCATGTCGATACAAATGTATCAGATGGTGTATGATACCAAGGAACAGGGTAACTAAGAAAAGTATGACTACCTTTATTTAAATATATATCACACTGTAGAATGTTACAAATATAAATAAAAATAGCATTATTAAATTTGAGCGTAAATATGGATTTCCATAATTTAGAATATATTTGTAAAATAGTTCAAAGTTAAATCTTCAAGATGGTTCTCTATCTAACACGTGAAATATTTTTGAATGAACATAGAATGTTAATATTATTAATAGGGAGTGATGGATAAAGAAATTGATTAGGACAAGATAAAATCAATATTCACATTATATAGTTGGCTTGATTTTGTTTTTCCAATAAAAATATATAAATCTTGAAAAACTTATACAAGAACCCAGTCAAATCATCATTGTGGTTTGTGTTAAACTATTGTTTCTCAATTACAATTTCATCATCATAAGTATGTAGAGAAAACCATAATTTTCCTACCAAAGCCATGGCATATTAAAATATTTAGCCAGATGAAATATCATGCTAATTAGATCTACTGAAATAATATAATTAAATAATTGTTCTAAAAAATATCATGGCAGGCTAACTTATTCAACTATCTAAGAAAAAAAGATATTTTTACATATAACTTAGTGATATATTGAATCTTACTATCAGCACATGTGAACGAATATTTTAGTTGTGCATACCATAATCTAAACATTAAGATGATGTATCTTCATTACATATGCCATGATCAATTGATCTGTGTAACCATATATATAAACTTCGTTGGGTGAGAAATTAGTATTTACACATCAACATCTAGGTTTTTGTTTTTATAGACTATAAATCAATAAACAATTGGTGAGCATAAGATTTAATCTCACACTAAAATAACATCAAACAAAATTACATCCTAGCTTGCAATATAAATTAAATTCTATATAGTAATCTAATATTACCATGTACAAAGGTACACATAAGCATTGATACACTCTTTGTAATCTCCTACAAATTATATATAACTCAAGATGTCTCATGCACAAATGAATTCTATTTACAATAAATTTCATCATGACTGTAGAATGCATTTAAAGCTAATATTAAAGTGTTTTGATATATTCAGACGTTGCCCTCGCATTTGCGAGGGCCACCATGCTAGTTAGTAGTAAAGTTGCCACGTGCTTGTTATAGATAAGTTGGCAACCTAAATATTAGTGTCTTGCAAAGAGAATGGCTAAAAAATAATGGTGATGGTTTGAATTTGGAACCTCGCGTTGATACGAAGCCATCAATGAAAACCAGATTGTGAACCGGGTAGAGGATTTATCCTACTAAATAATTTCTCTAATATAAACATTTTTAAATACCTGATGTCAACCTTAGAGCAACTCTAACAACTTATACGTCTCATATATGGGTGGATGGACATAAATTTTGGGTAGAAGACACCTCCTACTCATATGCTACCATGTCAGCAAAACCGGAGACGCGAGGCCACCAACCGCTGCGTGGAAAAATCACCCTAAGCCACTCGCTGTCGTCCATCCAGTTGCCGGCGACAGCCCCACGCTCCGCCACTCTGCACCCTTCCATCTGCGAGCCAACTGTCGTCCTCCTTCGGCCCCGCACGCCCCTTCTACCGCCTGGAATTGAGCCACAACGGCCACCCATGTTGGCACACCGCCATGACCTCATTCCTCGACAGCCGCCGACGTCGATTCGGCCGAGCACGGGCTCCACGCACCTCGCCGGCCAGGGGCGTTGCAAGAAGATGGCCCACGGGGCAGGGTCGCCTAGGCGATGGGGACATGTGTGGTGGGGAAGAAAAGGAGAAAAGGAAGAGAGAAAAAAGGAAAAAAAATGGACTCATTGACAAGTGGGTCCCATCCTCGAAACATGCATACGCCCAGCTATATTAATATAGCAACCATTTGATACCGCTGTTGGACCAGACAGCACAACGCCTAAAAGAAAAACAAAGAAACCAAAGAAGAAAAGAAAAGAAAGCCGAAGAACAGTGGCTTGACGAGAATGGGCGGATCCGCAACCGTTGCGCCCTCCAGCTAAGTCCCACCACATGTCTAGCACTTTTGAAGCGTCGCGCACCAAGAAGCACCTCCAGGAAGGGAAGCGACAATGACGACGCTGCTGCCCGGACAGGTCCTAGGGTTTCCCCCGGTACACTCTGGGAGGTGGGAAAGACGTACACCCGACGCCCTACAAGAAGGATGGTGGAACCCGCAGGCGTCACCACATTGGTGTCAAAGAGACAAGGATTTCTCCCGACCCCTCAAAAAAACCATACACCCAGACGCTTCACGGAGCTCCACCATGCTCGTTGTCCGCCAATGCATGCCAACACGGTCTTACATCCGCCACCGCTGTCGCACCGTGACACACGAAGTAGGGCCGAGAGAGCAGAGAAGAGGAGGCTTCGGTGGGGGTTGCTTGAACCACGGTGCGCGGGAGGGAACTTCCTCCACCACCAGAGGGTGGTAGCCGACCGGATACAGCCACAGGGCAAACCAGACCCACCTGGCCTGGCCGAACCCAACAGGGCCCGTGAAGCCCCGTCGTCGCACTGCAGCAAGGGAACCGTCGTCCAAGCCAACCCCACACTAGCCCTACTACTCTGTACCTCAGAGGATCAACTGACACCGTCGAACCTGTTGGAGATATGCCCTAGAGGCAATAATAAATGTAGTTATTATTATATCTTTGTGTTTATGATAAATGTTTACATTCATGCTATAATAGTATTAACAAGGAAACATTAATACTTGTGTGATTTGTAAACTAAATTAGAGTCCCTAGTAAAGCCTCTTCATAATACTAGCTTGTTGGTTAATAAATGATTGTGGTTTCCCTATCATGAACATTGAGATGTTGTTAACAACAAGATCATATCATTAGGAGAATGGTATGATGGACATACTCCTATAGATAAGCGTAGCATAAAGATCAAGCCATTTTAATAGTTCAATTGCTATAAGCTTTCTGATACGTAGTAACCTAATTCCTTCGACCATGAGATCATGCTTATCACCATCACCGGAAGGATGCTTTGATGACATCAAACACCACACCGTAACTGGGTGGCTATAAAGGTGGCATTGAGTGTTTGGAAAGTATGGGTTAAGACACATGGATCAAGAGTGGGATTTGTCCATCCATATGACGGATAGATATACTCTGGGCCCTCTCGGTGAAATGTCATCCAATTAGCTTAAAAGCATGTGACTGGCTCACAAGGGATCACATATCACGGGAACGAGAAAAGAGTACTTATTGGTAACGAGGTTGAACTAGGTATGCAGAGATACCGACGATCAAAACCTCGGATAAGTAAACTATCGTGAGACAAAGGGAAATTAGTATCGTATGTAAGTGGTTCGTTTGATCGCAAAGTAATCGTAGAAATATGTGGGAGCCATATGAATTTCCAGATTCCTCTATTGGTTATTGTTCGGATAAGTGTCTTGATCATGTCCGCATAATTCACGAACCGTAGGGAGACACACTTAAGGATTCGATGTTGTTGAGTAGTTATGGAATGATGAGTAATAGACCGAATGTTGTTCGGAGTCTCGGATGGGATCCGAGATATCACGAGGAGATCCGGAATGGTCCGGAGAATAAGATTCATATAAGGAAAGTCCTGTTTCGGAGTTGGAGAATGATTCCGGTGTTTTCATCGGGAATGTTCTAGAAGGGTCCGGAAGGTCCGGCACTCTGGAGGGGAAGGGTACATGAATGTGTCATAACAAGTTAGAATGGTTGCATCATGTACTAGGTATCATGGCTGGGCAAAATAAAGGGATTAATCAAATCCTAGTTTGAAAAGTCCAACGCCAATTTGAAAAGTCAAACAGCAGTTTTGCTTGGTGAAGGGAGAGTAGGAAACCTACTTGGGGAGGAGTTCCTCTCCCTCCACCCGCCGGCCAAGGATGCCGACTTGGGGAAGGACTCCCTCCCCTTGGTCGGCGCCCTCCCACCTATAAAAGGAGGGGCAGGGGTGCCCCTCTAGACCTACACCTCTCTCCACCAAACCCTAACCCCAGCCGCCGGCTTCCACCAAGTCGCCGCCACCCCTAGGGTTTGCCCTAGCCGCCGAGTTGGGGATTTCCCCAAGCCCTAGCCGCTGGCCTAGCCCTCTCTCCTTGGTGCCTCTAAACCCTAGATCGCCAAGGCCTCTCTCATAGTCCACCATACTCGCTAGTAAAGCCTGCCAAGCTCATGAGATCTCCTCTACTTAGGTACCACGTCGTCGTCTGCTTGGAATCACGAGAGAGTGCTACAACCTCCATTTTCTTTGGAACAAGGAGAGGAAGATCTTCATCGAAAAGCGATTAACGCAGCGCTACCGTGAAAGGATTGTCTACACGATCTTGAGATCGCAAGAGTACGACTACATCACCCACGAGAATCTGCTCTCGTTAAACACTTTGGAATCTTCGAGGGTGAGTTATTCTATCGACTCGTTGCTACAATCTAGTAGATAGATCTTGGCTTGTTTGTTTGTATGCGGTAGAAAATTTTTGTTTTCCATGCTACGAACCCCTACAGAACCCTGCCGCCAAGTAGAAGCACCACCACCATCGCGCTCACCCGGGAGACCTGGACCGTCGCCGGTCTGAGGATCGCCGCCTGGGCACGCAAGGGCTCGGAGGAACGAGCCTGACGAGCGCAGCATCTCCGTACCGCCCACGGTTCCCCGAGCAAGATAGTCGGGCGACAAATAGATCTAGGCCCGCCCGGCCCAGATCTAGCTCGTCGGCCGCATCACAGCCAGGAGAGGTGCCAACCACCCTCCTAGGGACCAGAGGTCCCGGCTAGAGCCCGCAAGGCCCAGATCCGGGCCCAACCTGGCCTAGATCTGGCCCTGAAGATGCCACTGCCGGGAGCCCCCAACACCTCCCCGACGCCCGTCTTGATGGGGATCCCGCCGCCACGCCGCTACGGAAGAGTCCCGCCTGCCGCTGCCGGACCCCGCTCCCTGTCGGGCCCCGTGGTGCACCGTCGCCGAGAGAGAAGCCCTGTGACTCCCCTGCCGCCGCCGACACCGCACGGGCTTAGCTGGCAGCGCCGGCAATGACGGAGGAAGAGGGGTAGGGGGTTGTGAGGAGGCGGAGAGCCCTTGATCGCCCATGAGGATGAGCGAGCCCGAAGCGTTTGGTTTGAGCTCACAAGTGGGTCCCATGTGTGAACCAGTTTTCGGTAACCATATTATGGGTAAGCTAGAAAAACAAAGACTAATCTGGTTATCCAAAGACTAATGTGTTTATCAAATTATGGATAAGCTGTTGGAGACGTTCTTATAGTTCTCCTTTACTAATCAAGCACATATTTTTCTATGATGCACACGCAAATATTTATCGTTTTCAATGGAGATGTGGACTAGGGAGGGCATTAACTCGGCACGCGTGCGGCCCAAACCTGCCCGCGTTATAATTCCCGTTTAAAATTTCATCTTGTTCGTGGATCACGCAAGCTAGCTGCAACGAAATGAAATAAATGCGAGACAAGAGCATGTGTGGTTACCGTGAACAGCGCCCTCAGCGTATCGCGGTCAAGGCCGGCGTTGACGCCGTCACGTGCCGCGACGTCGAGCAGCATATCCAGAAAATCGTCGTGTTCCTTCCTGGGCTCTCCCACCTCGCGACCGCGCAGCCTCCGGTCCACCTCCGCGTCGAACACGAGGTGCAGCCGCGCGAGCAGCCGTGCCAGCCGCCGCCGCAGGCCCTGCAGGTCCGCCCGCGCGAGCACCGGGAAGAAGTCGGACACGTTGGGGCAGCCCCCGCACTCCATGACCGCGCCCACCAGAGCCTGGAACTCCTTGGACCCGCCCTGGTCGTCGAGGCTCGTCAGGTCCGTCGAGAAGATGGTGCCGGAGAGGAGGTTCAGGCTGGTCGTGAACGCCACGCGGCCGACGTCCACCGCCGCGCCGTCGCGCGCCAGCCGGGCGACGTGGTCGACGAGCGCCCGCACCTTGTCGCTCCGCAGACCCTGGAGCGCGTCGAGCCGTTGCGGCGCGAAGAGCTCGGTGACCATTGTCTTACGTAGCGAGCGCCACCGCGGCCCGTGGGAGAGCCAGGGGACGGAGAACCTGGCGTGGTCGCCGATGGCGTCGTTCACGAACCGGGACGCCAACACGGCGTCGTGCTTCTGCAGGATCTCGCGGGCGCAATCCGGGGAGGAGGCGACCACCGTGGTGACCGCGCCCAAGCGGATGGACATGAGCGGGCCGTGGATCCTGGCGAGCCGGGCGAGGGAGCGGTGCGGCTGGTTGCCCACAAGGTGGAGGCTGCCGATGACTGGCAGTGGAGTCGGACCTGGAGGGAGGCGGCGGCGTGCGTGAGCGAGGAGCTCCAGGAGGTAGATGGAGAGGAGGGCGACGACGAGCCATGGCAGCCAGGCAAGAAGGGCCATTGTATCTGTTTGGGTAAACACTGACCAGTAGTGTCGCACGCGTGCCACAGTGTACGGGCCGCGATTATGTACTACTCCTCCTTGTGGGAGTATATACGTGTGAGGCCTGGATGAGAGCAGACAAATGGAGGCGTTCGAGTGAGCATTTTTTTCTAAACAAAAGTCATAAAATGTATTTTTTGTAAACAATTCGGATGTAGTTAATAATGTATTCTGCCAAGAGTGCAAAACCTTGCTAACTCGTTGTATTTTAGATACACAAATGTGATAAAATTTTATAGTTTTGAAATCTAACAAACTCAGACAAACCACACAAACGACGCGATAGTGGCGCCACAAGGATGGTCAAAGGGCTCGACGTGTCGTGCACATAATTGACATCATAGTGGAGCGCTGCCTTTTTTAAAAGTAGAAAAAGTTGGTAAGTTTATGAGGAGACACCGGGTTCATCCAATGGTGGTGTCCCATAATTTTGGCGACCTCGCAACAAAGAACTTTAGAGCATCAAGCTAGCCGGATGGCGCTAGTGATGTCATGTTTTAAAGATCTCATCAATGGGTCTTCGCTGATCTTTCCTCAGTCATGTATCAGTTGTCTTTAGAATGCACCATAACGTCCATATACAATCAGTTGTCTTTAGAATGCAGCATAACGTCCATATGCATTGGGAACGACAGACGGCAATTCTGGCCTGCACGCTATATCGCATGCATGACCCCACCCTCTCTCTCCTCTGTTGCATGTAAATTTTGTGTCTGATTAGCCTCTCTTTTTTACATTCTTGTACAATTTAAAACGTTTGTAGATTTTGAATTACAAGTTTAATTTAAAAACCGTTTGGACACCTGGGTTTCTAATGGAGTAATATTAACTATATTTTGACAATATTTGAAAATCCATTTTTGAAACTTGATGAAACATTAAAAACTATATGAAACTTGGTGCCTTTTTATTGCTAAAACAATCTCTTCCTTTACGTTTCAAACTTTGTGCATCATAATTAGAAAATAGTTGACAAAATCCTTTGAGTTGAAAAAATAAAATATATTAAAGAAAAACAAGAAACCAATAATACAGTATGTTTCATTGTGAATCATGACATTTCATTATGTTTTGAAATTTAAGTTTTCAATTTTATTGATTTTAGACTTTTCTAAAAGGTTTAATCAAAATAAATACACTAGTTCACATTTTTAATCAGATAATTATTCCAAATTATATGACTTTTTTAAATCTAGTATTAAGAGTTAAAGGTGTGGGAGAGTGTCATAGATTTGTCGGGCGTTGTACTATATGCGTACAAAAGATTTTTTGTGTGTGCAAATCTCAAAGCAAAAGCAACGCTAGTATGCACGGGACCTAACGTGCATACTAAAGTTGCATTTCTCTTGAAAACGAGGGCGGATTGAAGTGCGATTGGGGTCTTAGCATAAGATACTAGTGGGCAACATGAAATTACCGGATGCCGCGGGCAAGATGTCAAGAGAAGAGCTATAAACTGATTTGTCAAGAAGATCCAAATATAGCATATCAGCGTTGGAGAGCCAGGTGAGAAAATTGGAAGGCAGTGAACAAGTTTTTTTACTAGTTCTTCGATTTTGTGTAGTCGTGCATCTCCATCGATGAATCTATGTATCTATCTATCTATCTACTAATTTTGTTTGCGGTAGGTTCGTCTTATGCCCAGATTTCCGTCCGAATTTTGTTTCCGGTTTTGCCCCTAACTATTCAGCTGAATTACTGCCCTGCCACCGCAAGTGAACCGTAACGTGGCCGCTCCCTCCGCCCGATATTGTTCCGTTGCTCGTCTTTCCCCTTCCTCCCCTTGAATCGGCAGTACCAGATCGGCGGCTTGGCGAGTTCGACGGCCCGGAGGCAGAGCTTGGAGGGCGGACGACAACCGAGGCGAGCAGGACGATGCATGTCGAGCTTGGGGAGGCGGGACCTTGCTGTCGCCAGCGCTGGAACGAGGAAGCTGGAGGTGGCGACCCTGTGGACTTCACAGACTAGGGGAGAGGTGGCGGCGGAGCTGGTATCTGTCGGCGGCGGGGCGAGATACCGGAGGAGGCCGAGGTCCTCGCGGCGGGGATCAAAGGCAGGAGGTGGTAGGAGAGGAGAGAGAGGGAGGAGCAGCGCGAGGTCCCGATGCCCGTTCGGCCGAGAACTCGATCCGTCGCAAAATCCGCTACTCCCTTGCCGTCGGTCTCTGTACCACACCGTATAGAGCTCTCCGCACCGTCCGACCTTGTCGAGGAGGAAGGTGGGACGCCGGGCGGTGTACCGGAGGGCAGCGTCCGCCAGCTGCAGTCGCCAGAACGTGCGCGTGCGTGGCGTCCGTCTTCACTCCTGCCTCGTCGCCACTCTCAAAGACTCGCCGCCTACCGCACTCCGCAGCGGACAACCCTGGAGAGGAGGATGGTGGGCAAACGGACGGTGTACCGCAAGGCAGCGTCCATCGCGCCGCGAGCTGCAGCCACTGGACCGCAAGCATCGACGCGAAGAGGGAGGCAAGCAGCAGGGCTTGCACGCGTCGAGTGAAGGGTTCGGGTTGTGGTGGCGAGGATGGCCGCAGCATGGACGCGTGCGTCAGCGTCGATGCGTGCTGGTGGCGGCCAAGGAAGATGTGCAGGGGTGAGGTCTGTGGAGATACAACAACTCGCGACGCACGCATATGAGGGAGGAGGCGGCGCTCGACAAAGAATAGTTCTGAAGTTCAGAACATGTGTACTGTTGTGTAATCGTTTTTTTCTCTACGGTTGAAAATCAGACAAGCGAATCAGGTAACGAAGAAGCTGACCCTATTTTCCAAGACATGGAGACTAGAGAAGGCAGTAGAACAAAGCAAAAGGCTAATGAGGTAGACATCAAAGTCTTTGATACCTGATGCAGCAGGCGTACACATGGCAGGGCGTACACATCGCAGTATTTGTCATATGAGATCATAGGAACAAGTTAATGTGGCTATAGTCCGACAAGCGATGACAAATGAAAATCCAGCGCCGAAAATTATAGTCGACTTGCCAACCTATGCTCTAAAAAAATAGAGTTGCTAAGCACGCCAAGTGCTGCTTTTGCATGCATTAATTTTTTGAGAAAGATTTTGCATGCATTCATTATTTGATGGAACATAATATTATGTGTTCAGGACATTGAAATACAACATACAATTAGGTCTTATTTGAGTTGGTATTTTCCTATTTGAGTCAATGGTACAGATTACACGGTTTGTATATCCATATAAATAAATTCATAGCTAATATTTTCTACTTTGCAAATCTTACCTGATTTTAGTATAATTATAAAAAATATCTAGAAGTATAAACATGGCAATTTGTTTTTTTTTTGTATTTTAGTGATCCACTCGGCTGTGCTTGAGTGGAGAGGGGCGAGGGCCCCATGCTAGCGTGGTCGGAAAGAGGAGCGGCGCACACACGAGGTAGAACTGGTGACGAGGACCTCAGGCGAAGGGGGCCCAATGGGGACGCCCAGAGCTCGAGCGCTAGCAAAGAGGGAGGATGGCGTCAAGGGAGGAAGGAGGTGGCGGAATCGGGCAGGGACCAAGGGCAGCGGGGGGCTCGCCGTGGAGGAAGACACGGGGTAGGTGGGATTGATCAATAGGTGGGATCGCGTGGGGCGCGTGCGGCATGTGTCTGTGTGCGTTAGGCACGTGTGCGTATGTAGAACATGTCGGGTGTGGCGGTGTTGTGTCTACCGCGTTGTATGCTCAACACCTGGCGACTTTTTTCTGCCCTTTTCAAGGCAGTGCTAGGTGGGACGTTGTATATGCGTTTGTGCTGGTCGCTAGGTGGGTGCGAGTGTATATGTAAGGTACCACATGTGTTATTACAAGTAATCTCTTTTATTTTCGGTAAAAAGTATATAACTATCCTTTGCTACCATTTACAGAAATAATAAAATTATTTGCATATAAGATAATAATTCACAAACAAATTTAGCTCGACAACAGAAAATCATACGACTACATTTTATCATTTTATTTCTATCAGTCCAAATAGGTCATGTCGAGCCTTCTCAACAAAATCATATATTTATCTTAGGTTCTTGTTTTTGCCAATTGTCATATTATTAACTTTTTTTGTTGAAATAATTGGTTCGGGTATTTCACTTCAGTTACAAATTCGTAAAACATTTCTAAGGTTCTGCATTTTGTTTAATTCTGCACTTGACACATGGTATTAATAAAGTTGCATAACATGTGAGATAGTATCTTCATACATAAGTAATTTGTTAATCCGTAGCAACGCACGGGTATTCAGCCAGTCCGAGTAAATTTTAGCTAGACTAGGACGCCACTACGTCGTGGTGTAGTTATTGTCTTATCTAGTCAGTTTGACGACAGAAATATGGTTTATTTAGTACTTCCATTTTAATATGTAAATAGTTATACGTACTAGTAATGCAACCTGGAGATTTAGGCAATTATTTTGTTCCACCTCGTTCAGAAGTTGTAGCTGCTATGTCAGGTTGCTTTGGTATAGTACCAAAACTATCACCAATGGAAAACAGGGTTGTAGTCCTGGGCCGCAACGGGCTCTAGTCCCGGTTTTGGGCCCGGGACTGCAAAAACGGGACTAGAGGCCCCCCTCTAGTCCCGGCTCGCAACGGCCCGCGACTGATAACAGCCACGTGGTTGTTTCAGCGCCGCGGGGGGCGGAAACCCTCTAGTCCCGGGCTGTAACACCATCCGGGACTAAAAGGTTTCCTGCCGCGGCAGAGAAACACCACATTTCTCTGGCGCGGCAAAGATTGTGTATTTCCTTTTTTTGCCATTTCGTTCCTTTTTCGTTTTGTGTTTCACTATAACAAACATATATTTCAGTATACATATTATACGCTACTACATACACACTACACGTCGATGCATTTATATAATTAATTGATCTCTTGCAAGGATACATATAATCAATCATATCAAAAGGAAGAAATGTTTTGAAATTACATGGTCATTGATGAATATATATATCATATCAGCTACATGAAGATGACTAAGGCAAATCGAGTTTCACGTCATCCGCATAATGCTCTCCATGTACATCAAGGACTTCCTTCATCATAAATCCCGCCAACTCCTCTTGAATTGCTCTTATGCGCTGGTCTGGCTCTAGTTTCTCCCGCAAATCATAAATATAATGTGAGTCAACTTTCTGCTCACTGGTCAACTCGCGGATGTACTCGCAGACGTAGTATCCACATAAATGAGTTCCCGGTGGCTGTTGTAAACTCTTCATCATTTTATAAGTTAACTCCTCTTTGAATGGACCTGGTATTTTCTGTCTGAACCGTGTCCAACACCTGCTCGGCAAAAAAAAATGAACAAAGGAGTTATTAGTTACTTGATATCAGGAAATGAATGAAAGAGAACGATATAATGCGATAATGATTGAAATTACTTATGGAGCATTGCTTTCATGTCGCTCCACTGCTCTTGGTGTTGGAGATATGCCCAAGAGGCAATAATAAAGTGGTTATTATCATATCTTCATACTTATGATAAATGTTTACATTCATGCTATAATAGTATTAACAAGGAAACCATTAATACTTGTGTGATTTGTAAACTTAATTTGAAGTCCCTAGTATAGCCTCTATACTTCACTAGCTTGTTGGTTGATTGATGATTGTGGTTTCCATATCATGAACATTGAGATGTTATCAACAACAAGATCATATCGTTAGAAGAATGATATGGTGGACATACTCCTATAGATAAGCGTAGCATAAAGATCAAGTCATTTCAATAGTTCAATTGCTATATGCTTTCTGATACATAGTAACCTAATTCCTTCGACCATGAGATCATGCATATTGCCTTTACTGGATGGATGCTTTGATGTCATCAAACACCACACCGTAACAGGGTGGCTATAAAGGTGGCATTGAGTGTTCGGAAAGTATTGGTTGAAACACATGGATCAAGAGTGGGATTTGTCCATCCACATGACGGATAGATATTCTCTGGCCCTCGGTGAAATGTCATCCAATTAGCTTGCAAGCATGTGACTTGGTCACAAGGGATCACATATCACGGGAACGAGAAAAGAGTACTTATCAGTAACGAGGTTGAACTAGGTATGCAGAGATACCGACGATCATAACCTCGGATAAGTAACATATCGTGAGACAAAGGGAAATTGGTATCGTATGTAAGTGGTTCATTCGATCGCAAAGTAATCGTAGAAATATGTGGGAGCCATATGAATTTCCAGATTCCTCTATTGGTTATTGTTCGGAGAAGTGTCTCGATCATGTCCGCATAATTCACGAACCGTAGGGAGACACACTTAAGGATTCGACGTTGTTTGAGTAGTTATGGTATTATGAGAAAGAGACCGAATGTTGTTCGGAGTCTCGGATGGGATCCGGGATATCACGAGGAGATCCGGAATGGTCCGGAGAATAAGATTCATATAAGGAAAGTCCCATTTCGGAGTTGGGGAATGGTTCCGGTGTTTTCATCGGGAACATTCTAGAAGGTCCCGGAATGTCCGGCACTCCGGAGGGGGAAGGGTACATGAATGTGTCATTGCATATTGGAATGATTGCATCATGTACTAAGTGTTCTCGCTGTCCAAAATAAAGGGTTTATTTAAATCCTAAATTGAAAAGTCAAACGGCCAGTTTGAAAGTCAAACGGCAATTTTGGGAAGTGGGAAAAGAGGAGGAAGTGGAAACCGAGTTGGGGAGGGATTCCCTCCTCCCCAAGCCGGCGCCCCACCTCAAGGCCGAGTTGGGGAGGGACTCCACTCCCTCCCCTTGGCCGCAGCCCTCCCACCTATATAAGGAGGGGCAGGGCTCCCCTCCTTACACACACAAGTTCCTATCCTCTAATCTAAACCCTAGATCTAGACCCCGGTTTAGAGCTATTCGGTTTAGAGCCTTCTAATTGGTTTAGAGCCTTCTAATTGGTGTGTCTAATTACTAGACCACTAATAGCCTC
Source organism: Avena insularis (assembly GCA_023614405.1). Classification (NCBI taxonomy): domain Eukaryota; kingdom Viridiplantae; phylum Streptophyta; class Magnoliopsida; order Poales; family Poaceae; genus Avena; species Avena insularis. Next base: position 63,405,886 of record CM042697.1, read on the forward strand.
TCTCATAAGCTCCACCATACCGCACGGCTTAAGGCGAAGCCTCGGGATCTCCCTCTACTTCCTGCATACGCCGTTGTCTTAGGAATCGCGAGGAGAGTGCTACAACCTCCGCGCCTTTGGAACAAGGAGAGGAAGGTCTTCGCCGAGTAATCGAACGTGTGACCGATCAAGGAGCGCTATGGAACGCTGCCGGAAGGATCGTCTACGCGATCTTGAGATCGGAAAGAGTACGACTACATCATCCACGAGAATCTGCTCTCGTTAACCGCTTTGGAATCTTCGAGGGTGAGTTCCACTATCGACTCGTTGCTACAATCTAGTAGATAGATCTTGGCTTGTTTGTTTGTATGCGATAGAAAATTTTTGTTTTCCATGCTACGAACCCCTACAAAGGGTATCGAGCCGTGTCTATATGTAGATCTGTTGCACGAGTAGAACACAATGGTCATTGTGGCGTTGATGCTTTTATTGTAGATTGCTTTTGTGTACTTTGCATCTTGCGGTATGTTGGGATGAAGCGGCCGGCTAACCTTACATGACATCGTTCATGAGACTTGCTCCACGCTTGACATGCAACTTGTATTGCATAAGTGGCTCGCTGGTGCTGCTTTCTCCTAGCATAGTAAAGATCCAATTTACAACGGGTAATCAACAATGCTAGTATCAGTGTTGTGGTTCTTGTTCGTAAGTTAGAACGACACTTATTGAAAGCCCCAAACCACGTAAAATATGCAAAGAAAGTAGAGGCGTCTAACTTTGTTTTGCAGGGGTGTGAAGTGATGTGATATGGCCATGATTGTGATTATATTTGATGTATGCAATGTTCCTTATTGTAAGTTGGCAACCGGCAGGAGCCATATGGTTGTCTTTAATTTCTGTTAAGACCTGCGTGTCTATTCAAAATAGTTGTAATAGTTGAAGCTGGTGGACGACAACCATGAAGCAGCGTCATTGACCTTGATGCTATGCCGGTGATGATGGAGATCATGTTCATGCTTGAAGATGGAGATCGAAAGCACAAAGAAGAAAGGCCATATCATATCACATATTATGAATTGCATGTGATGTTAATCCTTTATGCATCTTGTATTGCTTAGTAGACGACGGTAGCATTATAAGATGATCCCTCATACACATAAATTTCAAGTTCTAAAGTGTTCACCCTTAGTATGCACCGTTGCCAAAGCTTGCGCTCAAGCACCACGTGATGATCGGGTGTCTTTGATTCCGGGTGAATACAACGTAAGCAAGCCAGATTTGCTTTTGCGGTAGCTAATGTTGATCTTGACGAGCCTAGCATGTACAGACATGGCCTCAGGAACACGGATCGCCGAAAGGCAAAGCATGAATCATATAGTAGATATGATGAACATGATGATTGTTCGCCATTAAAGCTATATCAACTCTCGTGATGATCGGTTTTGATGTGGTGGATTTGGTTCGTGTGATCACTAAAACAATGTGAGGGATATTGTTTTGAGTGGGAGTTCACCTAGATTAATTTAATTATTAATTAGAACTCAATTTATCATAAACTAAATCAAAGTGAATTTGCATAGTTGTTGTAGTCATTGGCATCCGTTTACCACCTTACGCTTAGTTTTAATTGAGATGATAGAACTATAGAATTCGGTTAGTTACTTACTTAACTGGTATCGTATTGTTTTGAAGTGTTAATCTAAAGTTTAAAAGTCCTATTGCAAACTTTCAAGAAGTTCGGTTACTCTATGAAGTTTAATAATTGGTATTAAAACAAGAGTGACAATTCCAAGTGTTAGTATATGAGTATCATGTTTGTCTCCATGATTCTTGATATTCAAAAGATTATCTTAATATCAAGGTTATCTAGGATCTGAAAGAGTTGTTTGTAAACCATGATGTGTGGAAGATATTGTGATATCTGAAACGAAGTTTTGGTTACAACATGATAGAGTATAATATGGCAAAGTCATGTTCTCATGTTTGATGAGAATTTGCAAAAGGTTGGAGACACTAGTTGTCCTAATCTTCCAAAAGGTTTTGGAGAGCAACATTATACTCGCGATTCACCATTACAAGCTAAAAGTAGCTAGATCATGGATAAGTCCATGATAAGGGTGAATATTTGATGTAGGTAAAATGTTTACTACACCAAGAGATTACTAAAGAAAGGAATTTGAAAGAACACCAAATATTTGATAATGGTGATCTACTTCAAAGTGCAAGTTCAAAGACATTGGTATTTAACTATACACGCTTTGGACTATATGTCATATGTATGACTCCACTATTGAGTTTGATAGATTCTTTCAAACAGAAAAGGAAATACTGAAAGAGAATCTCATAAGTATATGGCAGAAAAGAAAAGACTAGAATTGTTCAGTTTAAGTATATAGATGATATACATGTTATGGCTATATTCTTTGCTTATTAAACAATGTGGCTCTTAAGTATTTGATACTGAATTTGTTGGTATGAATCGTCATACGAAACAACACAATTCATGAACTACAATGGCCTAAGTAACTAGCAAAAGAATATGTGATAATGTTCATCGAGAACAAATAAAGGGTTATTGTGTTGCTCGTTAAAACATCAAAGCTTGCCTTCAAGATTTGTTTTATAAGGTATTATGAGAACAAAAGGGTTGTTCAATTAATTACCGTAATCCATAAAAGATGGATGATTCACAAATCTCGTTGGAGAAATCACATCCATAAAACTAGTGCTAAAATTGTCGAAAGACAAATTGATTGAAAGATCACTTAGGAAGTGACATCGCCGTTTAAATTATATTGGAAAGAAAACATGAAGAAACTCCATGTGGATGGAATTTTGGAGTCTTTTGATTTTTGATCAAATGACGTTTGTGAAACTTTCCTAGAGATAATTGAAACTTCGTTCATAGGCCAAAAGGGAACGAAAGACTAGCTTATTGGAACTTGTGCATATTGTTGTACGAACTCCATTATGTGTAGTCAAGAGCGATGGATTTCAACTTCATATGCTTTCTCCGAAAATTTGAGTGAATATGTGAATATTTACTTAATAAGGATGAAGTGTGAAATATTTGAAAAGTTCGAAAGATTTTCAAGATGAAGTGCAAAATCATTGTAACAAGAATATAAATAGTTTATGATAAGATCATAAAGGAAGATATTTAAGTTACAAGTTTAGCATAATACCTAAGATTTATGGAATCGATCCGTGGATTTGCATTTCCCGAAACACCATAAGAGTATGGAGCGTTCGAGATATGTAATTGAACCTTGTTTGACATGGTAAGATCGAAGGTATAATTCATAAAACTGCTATTATATTTTAAAGATTAAAAGCTTTAGAGACTACCGTTTTCCACTGAAAAGAGCTCCATCATAATCCGCTGAAATGACACCATAAAAAGTTATGGTTTGGGATAAAACCCAAGTAGTCCTTTCTTACACATTGGTATGCTATGCATAAGAAAGATGTTTGCAACCAAAGTCGGATAAACCTGTCTTTGTATTACTGTTAAGTATTTCTCCATAAAACACCAGAGACAAAAGTGTTTGTCGCTTAGAACGTCAAGTTTCTTTGAGAAGGAATTTTTCGTGAAAAGTTAAGTGGGAGGACAATAGAACTTTGATAAGGTTAAAGGAACCTTAGCTATATGAGCAGAGTTGCGCAGCACCGAAAAGTGTTCCGGAGGCAGCAACAATGCTCATGGCTCACGTGCCTCAAAGGTTGTGGTCACGGAGGTCTAAGTTTCTATTGAACCAAGTAGGTCAAGTAAACAATCAAATACCAAGATTTGAGGGTTGAATCATTATTTGAGAATAATGAACGGACTACATGCAAAGAAGCAATGATGGGCCCTCGACTCAAATGGCTTGAAGCCATATAATCCGTGATAGTTCCATACACAAGAAATCAAGTTTTGAACTTGAAGGACCCTCGAAAAAGGTGTAAAACCTTGCAGTTGTGTTTGGATCTATAAAGAAGTAGACATGGATGTTTCACATCTATGAAATAGTCGACATGTTGGGAAAGAGTTCACAACAATGTTCAAAGGTTGTATATGACAAGATTTGATCTTTCATAGCGATTTTTAGTCTAGACGGATTAATGTAGCAACCACTACATATAATTTGTTATGTGGTAGTAGAATAAACAAAACAAGTTCTTCTAATAGAATGGTTACCTAGAACGTGTGCATGACACGGTCCAAAGGGTTTTGTTAATTCAAAGGATGCTAAAAGCATATGCAAACTTCAATGGTTGAAGTAAGCATATGGAGTTGGAATCTTCACTATGATGAAGTTAAAAGAGTTTAATTTCATCGGAGACAATGAAGATGCTTGCATTTGCAAGAAATTAAGTGGGAGCGCTAAGACATGTTTCTAATACATTATGTGAAAGACATATTGTTGATTGGAAATAATGTATCTTTTATTAACACATATTAAGAATTTCATCCCGATGAAAGACTTAGGCAAAACCCAAATATTTGGCATCAATAGACGCTAATATGGTTGTGCCAGAAGTACATAGACGAGATATTGAATGAATTCAATATAGAAACTACAAGAAAGGTTCTTGTTGCACAGAGAGGATTGAAAGAGTTCAATGTTGATGATATATTCAAGTGTATTGACATTTGGTAAGTGAAACAAAGATTCAAGTATAGATTGATACTTGATGTATGAAATCACAAAGAGTATTTATATCAATCATACTGTGATATGTACAAATCCAGATATGTCCTATGCTCTAAATGTTGTGAGCATATACCAGAATGATTTGTAAGATGATCATTGGACAATAGTAAGGATATTCTTATGATCTTTTGGAAGAACTAAGAGTATATTATTTGTAGAAGTGACAAATAGATGGTTAGTTGATTGTAAAAGTACTACATTGATACTAGCTTTGTCACAAAGTACAAATTTAGTTTATCTCAATCTAAACTAAAGGTGGCACAATATAATGGGAAGTGAGTTCCATAATGGATTTGGATGAGTTCCAAAGTTAAGACATTGTGACAGATACTACAACAAAGGGCTAAGTATATGACTGCTATTATAGCAGCAAAAGAGGGCATTTGTGTCAAGTAGTTTGTTATCAAACTAGGTGTAGTTCACAGCGGGATAGTACTATGAAGATATATTGTGCGACAATATTATCAACATGTTTTAACCCCAAAGAACTAAAGGTCACACCGAAAGACCAAATCATACAAAAGCCGTCTCATTAGAGAATGAGTGATGCGTAGAGACGCAAAGACATGCAATTACACACGGACCTGGAAGTGTCAGATCCGGAGATCAGTTGACCACTAGCAATCGTGTACATACAACACCAGAAAGCCATAGGTGTTGAAAACACAAAGGTTTGAAACTAGATTATTGACTCTAGTGCAAGTGGGAGACTGTTGGAGATATGCCCAAGAGGCAATAATAAAGTGGTTATTATCATATCTTCATACTTATGATAAATGTTTACATTCATGCTATAATAGTATTAACAAGGAAACCATTAATACTTGTGTGATTTGTAAACTTAATTTGAAGTCCCTAGTATAGCCTCTATACTTCACTAGCTTGTTGGTTGATTGATGATTGTGGTTTCCATATCATGAACATTGAGATGTTATCAACAACAAGATCATATCGTTAGAAGAATGATATGGTGGACATACTCCTATAGATAAGCGTAGCATAAAGATCAAGTCATTTCAATAGTTCAATTGCTATATGCTTTCTGATACATAGTAACCTAATTCCTTCGACCATGAGATCATGCATATTGCCTTTACTGGATGGATGCTTTGATGTCATCAAACACCACACCGTAACAGGGTGGCTATAAAGGTGGCATTGAGTGTTCGGAAAGTATTGGTTGAAACACATGGATCAAGAGTGGGATTTGTCCATCCACATGACGGATAGATATTCTCTGGCCCTCTCGGTGAAATGTCATCCAATTAGCTTGCAAGCATGTGACTTGGTCACAAGGGATCACATATCACGGAACGAGAAAAGAGTACTTATCGAGAACGAGGTTGAACTAGGTATGCGAGATACCGACGATCATAACCTCGGATAAGTAACATATCGTGAGACAAAGGGAAATTGGTATCGTATGTAAGTGGTTCATTCGATCGTAAAGTAATCAGAAATATGTGGAGCCATATGAATTTCCAGATTCCTCTATTGGTTATTGTTAGGAGAAGTGTCTCGATCATGTCCGCATAATTCACGAACCGTAGGGAGACACACTTAAGGATTGACGTTGTTTGAGTAGTTATGGTATTATGAGAAAGAGACCGAATGTTGTTGAGTCTCGGATGGGATCCGGATATCACGAGGAGATCCGGAATGGTCCGGAGAATAAGATTCATATAAGGAAAGTCCCATTTCGGAGTTGGGGAATGGTTAGGTGTTTTCATCGAACATTCTAGAAGGTCCCGGAATGTCCGCACTCGGAGGGGAAGGGTACATGAATGTGTCATTGCATATTGGAATGATTGCATCATGTACTAAGTGTTCTCGCTGTCCAAAATAAAGGGTTTATTTAAATCCTAAATTGAAAAGTCAAACGGCCAGTTTGAAAGTCAAACGGCAATTTTGGGAAGTGGGAAAGAGGAGGAAGTGGAAACCGAGTTGGGAGGGATTCCTCCTCCCAAGCCAAGCCCACCTCAAGGCCGAGTTGGGGAGGGACTCCAATCCCTCCCCTTGGCCGCCGGCCTCCCACCTATATAAGGAGGGGCAGGGCTCCCCTCCTTACACACAAGTTCCTATCCTCTAATCTAAACCCTAGATCTAGACCCCGGTTTAGAGCTATTCGGTTTAGAGCCTTCTAATTGGTTTAGAGCCTTCTAATTGGTGTGTCTAATTACTAGACCACTAATAGCCTCTCTCATAAGCTCCACCATACTCGCAACGGCTTAAGGCGAAGCCTCATGGGATCTCCCTCTACTTCCTACCACGCCAGTGTCTTCTTAGGAATCGCGAGGAGAGTGCTACAACCTCACACGCTTCTTGGAACAAGGGAGAGGAAGGTCTTCGTCAACCTAACGATGTGACCGACTGTGGAGCGCCGCTGAACGTGGCTACGGAAGGATCGCTCACGCGATCTTGAGATCGGAAAGAGTACGACTACATCATCCACGAATCGCTCGTTAACCGCTTTGGAATCTTCGAGGGTGAGTTCCACTATCGACTCGTTGCTACAATCTAGTAGATAGATCTTGGCTTGTTTGTTTGTATGCGATAGAAAATTTTTGTTTTCCATGCTACGAACCCCTACACTTGGTACCAACTTAATGAGTCGTGGACTTCAACTAGGGAGTTGTCAACTTGAATGTTTAGCAAGATCCAGTGGAATCTGCGGACATTTACATAAGCATACATGCATAGCTTATCCAGTAAGCAAAAATAAAATGTGTATAAGATATAAACACTCACTTGAAGTTGTAAGGAAATAGTATTTCCTTAACAAAATTATGCTCGGTTAAGAACCTACACAGGTCTTCCTTCACGTCTTTGGGGTGATTCTTTAACGTATATTCATTAATGATATATGGGTCAATGAACCCAATGTCGTATCTTCTAGCTCTTTTGCATTCAAGCATCTTCATTCTACGGAATATAATATCATCATACAAAAGGATATATAGTTAGGATAATATATTAAATGCAATGAACGAGCTAAAGCTACAAACTTAATTATAGAAATAAATAACTTACAGACAGTAGCAACCAATGATAGATTTGTCGAGGGCGCGCTGGTTGTATAACTGAAACAGTTCGGTCATTTGAACCTGTATCGAATATGGTTTGAAGTGATGCTCTTTTCTAACGTCCACCGGAAACCAATCTTTATGATGTTTTTTTTCTGCTTTCGACATGTACCATTCATGCAGATTTCGCATATGTGTGGATAGACGTGCGAGCTCCTCATTACTGACTAGAGGCTCCCCTTGGACATACTGCCGTACTATCTGACCCACTGGCGTATCTTCATAGCCTAAATATTAACCAAGAGAAAAATTTGCTTCGTTAGCAAGTGCTTTGGCCTACGATACAGTGATTCCCATAAGTGCAGCATTATTACGGGCTCTAGGGTCCATTATTTGCATGTCCATATCCATTTCAGCTCTGAAGGCCTTGTCGAGGTCTGAAATGACTTTGAGCGGGGCGACCGATTGATTCTTCTGTGCTCCGAGCTGGGCAACTTGCTTCCCGCTTTTTGCACTTGTGATTTTTTTTTCTTCTGTGCTTGCTTAATAATCTCCCGGTCATAGTCTGATTCCAGATTCATTGATATCTGGGATGGTTGCTCAAGAAAGGACTTATCCCACTTTTTTGTTTTTTTCGTTATATACCGGCTTTGTCTCAGGCTTTTTGGGTGCAAAATGCGCCTTAACTTGGGCAGCCACATCCGCGTTAGTTTCCTCATCGGTCTTGTCATAAGGTCTCTTTGGAAGAGCCGGCGGGATATCGACTATCTTCGGTGTTTGACCTTTCTTCGATGTGGGGCGTGGGGGACCGTCGAACTTCCGTTTCTTCGACGAGGTAGTAGTATTGCACGGAGGCGGAGACGGAGATCGAGTTGATGTACTCCTGCTGCGGCGATCGTCGGCGGGGCGGGGTGGACTTGGAGGTTGGCGATAATCGGGTTGGGGTGGACTTGGAGGTTGGCGATAATCGGGTTGGGGTGGACTTGGAGGTTGACGATATTCGATGCGGGGTGGATTTGGATTCCTTGGAGTCGGTGGCCTTGGCGCCGAGCCTGGAAACTTGATGTACTTCTTATTCCATAGAATGATGTTGCGCTTGACATCTCCTAGTTTCGTAAGGCCTTCAGGCGTAGCGATTTCAATCTCTAGGTCCGCAAAATCCTCCACTATGTCATCCACCGTGACACGAGCATAGCCTGGTGGAATCGAAAGTGAATGGTGGAGTGCTCCAGGTAGACAACATAAAGCAGTGCCGATCGCCACCTTGAAGGACAGGTTGTTCATTGGCTGATGTAGCTCACATTGTGCCATCTCTCTGACATCATCCACGGGGTAGTGAGGAGCCGGTGCATCATCCAGCAGTGCTTGATCATCAGCACGGACCTCCGTGGAAGCCACGCTGCTTCTCCGTTGGCTAAGATCCAATGCAGGATCATCAGACCGCGGGTGAGTTGACGATGGAGGCCTTTGGCTAATTTCATGCATGAGGTTCTTCAGATCAGCTAGGTCCTGCTCCCCTAGAGATCCGGTCTGCCTCCCGGTCCTTCTTTCTCTGACCTTCAGAATCGGCATCATCGAGAAACCCTTTCTTCCACGAGACACCGGCGCCTTTGCCTCGTGTTCGCCCCTCCCTTTAGGATTCCCTAGGGCGTGTCAGCTCCGTTCTCTCTCTCGGACGGAAAATCCCAATTGAGCATCGTTCATTGCTTGAATAAGGACTTGGGAGGGTTTAGAATTTTATCATGAAATAATGTCTTCCTGTTTCGGGTCCAAGGATCCCCGTGCCTGCATACCAGTGCTTTGACCTCTCGGGCCATCCATCTGTACCAGGAGTGACGCCTCTAGCCCTCATTTCCTTCTCCATAGTTTCCCACTTAGGGATGGCACTCTTGTAGCCACCTGTCCCCATTTTATGATGGTATTTCTTGTTGGCACCATTTAACGCGTTCTTTGCCGACTTTTCCTTTGCTTTATCAGATTGCTTGTACTGTACAAAATCGGGCCACTGTTCTCTCAACTTATCGTTTACTCCTTTGAAGTCTGGAGTTTTCTTTTTCGTGACATAGTTCGCGTATAAACTTTTCTTGTGGTTCCGGTACAGTTCAGCCATCTTGCTCAGTGCCCACTCCTTGACTTTCGCTCTATTTTCAAGCCCATCCGGCCTTGGGGTAATACCATCTACCTCAAATTCCTCATACTCTGGAGGTAGTATGAAATGTGCTATGAGCTTCTGCCAAAGGTCATCTTTGGCATCATCGGTGACATAGCTGTTGGATTCTTCACCGACTTTCTTTGACTTATTCCATTCTTGGATGGTGATCGGCAGGTTGTCCCTAACAAGCACCCCGCATTGATTTATAAACATCCTCCGGTGCTTCTCTGGAGCAATCGGTTCACCATCATCATCTATTTCTTCGATGGTGAACCTTTGATTATCATCTTGTTCGGCCCTCATTTCATTCGAGCTGTCGATTGCTTCGATCTGGTGGGCTAAAAGAAGAAGAGAGAGTGATTAATATATATATAGATCAGTTAATGAATAGAGGTAGCATGAGACTTTATATATATATATATATGTACCTCGCCGGATCTTGTCGAGGGGCCATCATTATTGTTGTTATTTGTTTGCCCTTCGTCCATCTGGTCTTCCCCTTGGTACATTAGGTTTTCCTCTAGTCCATCACCGGATGGATTCAGATATGAGGATATCTCTTCCTCGAGCAAAATATCTTCGGCGTCGGTAGTAATATTAAGAGGAATTTCACCTCTTATCATGCCCTGAAGAAAACCTTCACCGATGCGACAAGGATCTTCGGATGGATCCATGACTTAATTATCTATAACAAAAAGAGAGTTAAACAGGTTAGAAAAAACAATAATACTAATAATTAAAACAATATAATCCTAATTATAATAATCCTAATATTATTTGTGCTAAAACAATAATCATAATAACTAAAACAAAAAAATAACCCTAATAAAACAATAAATAAAACAATATAATCCTAATAAATAAAACAAAAAATAACTAAAACAATAATCCTAATCCTAATTCTAATATTTTAATTAAAACAATAATCCTAATACTAAAACAAAAAACCCTAATAAAAAAAACTATAGAAACAAACTATAACAAAAACCCTAATAAACCTAATTATAATAATCCTAATACTAATCCTAATAACTAAATCTTAATTATAATAATCCTAATTATAATCGTAATTATAAAAAAACTATAAAAAACTATAATAAAAAACCCTAATAATCCTAATTATAATAATCCTAATAGCTAAATCTTAATTATAATAATCCTAATTATAATAAACCTAACTATAAAAAAACTATAACAAACTAGACAAAAAACTATAACAAAAAACTATAAAAAACTAAAACCTGTGCTAAACCTCTCTGCCTCACGAGCTGACAGGAGGCGTCTTAGCGGGCGACATGAGGCGACATCTTGGCGTGGAGAGGCGGCCCGGCCACATGTCGGCGAGGATGCGGCCAATGACAACGAATAAGACTGCAGCCATGAATGAGCGGCACGACGGACAGCACCTCCTGGCTGCCTTCGATGCGATGCGTCTTTTCGTCGAGAATGCCAAGTCTGGCAAGACACGCTCGGCGCCTTGAAATATATAGTGGCACCCTTTAGTCCTGTTAAGCCACCTTTAACTAAAGGGTTTTTTAAGCCGCTTCGTTTTCACGCGCGCAGGCACCCTTTAGTCCCTGGTCCAATCACGACCCGCGACTAATTGTTTTTTTGTAAATTATCTTTTTTTAATTCAAAACTAATATAAAAACTTTGGAAAATCATATCTTTTATTATAATAATCCAAATAAAACAAATAATATATCTATTATTATCAGAAAAATATAAAGAATCTTAATATAATATCTATTTATCTATTTGCATCATTTATAAATTATTTCATTTGTAAATTTTCATTTTTTAATTCAAATCAAATATATAAACTTTGGAAAATCATATCTTTTATTATAATAATCCAAATAAAACAAATAATATGTCTATTATTATCAGAAAAATATAAAGAATCTTAATATAATATCCATTTATCTGTTTGCATCATTTATAAATTATTTCATTTGTAAATTTTCTTTTTTTATTCAAATCAAATATAAAAACTTTAGAAAATCATATATTTTATTATAATAATCCAAATAAAACAAATAATATGTCTATTATTATCAGAAAAATATAAAGAATCTTAATATAATATCCATTTATCTGTTTGCATAATTTATAAATTATTTCATTTGTAAATTTTCTTTTTTTATTCAAATCAAATATAAAAACTTTGGAAAATCATATCTTTTATTATAATAATCCAAATAAAACAAATAATATGTCTATTATTATCAGAAAAATATAAAGAATCTTAATATAATATCCATTTATCTATTTGCATAATTTATAAATTATTTCATTTGTAAATTTTCTTTTTTTATTCAAATCAAATATAAAAACTTTGGAAAATCATATCTTTTATTATAATAATCCAAATAAAACAAATAATATGGGCTGAGGATCCCCGGAGTGGCAGGTGACGATGACGATGACGAAGAAGACCCTGAAGCTGCGTACTATAGGACTAGGCATGATTATGACTAAAGGGGGCGGCTTTAGTCCTGGGTGTTAGCTAGTCCCGGTTTGTCCCGGTTTTTAATATTAATAAATGTCTTGAGTGTTACCTAATAAAGAGAGGGTTCATCTTTAGTCCCGGTTGGACAAACCAACCGCTACTGAAGGGATTGCGGCAGACTGGGCCAGGCAATACTAATAATAGGGGTGAGTGTCGACATTATGTCGTGCGGCTTGTACCTTATTTCGGATGGTGTCACCAACCGGGACTAAAGATAAACATTTAGTCCCGGTTGGAGAAACTGTTGGAATTATGCCCTAGAGGCAATAATAAAGATGTTATTATTATAATTCTTGTTTATGATAAAGTTTATATTCCATGCTAGAATTGTATTAAGCGGAAACTTTAATACTTGTGTGGTTTGTGAACAACACCGTATCCCTAGTACGCCTCTATGGACTAGCTCATTGATCAATGATGGTTAAGGTTTCCTAACCATAGACATGAGTTGTCAATTGATAATGAGATCATATCACTAGAGAATGATGTGGTGGATAGACCCAAACTAAGCGAAGCAATTAGATCGTGTCAGCGTGTTCGTCTTTGCGAAGTTTTTCTTATGTCAAATATTGTATTCCTTAGACCATGATATAATACAACTCCCTGGTATCGGAAGAAAGCTTTGAGGTCATCAAACGTCATCCTATGAGAGGGTGATCATAAAGGTGTCTCTCGGTGATCGGAAAGTATCATTGGGTTGTATGTATCGAGATGGGATTTGTCCTCCCAAGTCGGAGAGATATACTTGGGCCCACTCGTGTCGATATCAACACCGCTTGCAAGCATGTGGTTAAGGAGTTGATCACAAAGTGATATCGGATTCAAACGAGTAAAGTACTTCTTTGAGAACAGATTGAACTAGGTATGACGATACTGACGATCGAATCTCGGCAAGTAAAATATCGCGAGACGAAGGGAATATATATATGGGATTGATTGAATCCTGGCATCGTGGTTCATCCGATATGATCATCGATGAATGTGTGGGAGTCAATATGGGTGCCTGGACCCGGCTGTTGATTATTGATAGAAGATCATATGCGCATATTCTCGAACCCATGGTCACACATAACGTGTCTCGACGCTAGGATAGATTGGATAATTGGTTTATGAATTTTTGTTGAGTCTCGGATGGGATCCGTGATATCACGAGAGGTTCGGAATGGTCAGGAGAATAAGATTCATATAAGGCGGTGCAGTTTTGGAGTTGAATAGTTAGGGTTAATCGGTATTGTCTGGAAGCTTCTAGAACCTTCCGGAAGGGGCCAACGTGGTCCCACCTTCGGGAGGGGTATGGGCCTATGAGGAGTGTCTGGCCGCATTGGGCCAGGGCACAAAACCCCATAGGGCCCAGCCGATCCTAGAGAGTTTAAATCGTTTAAACTAGAGATAAGATAAGATAGGATTTCTAGATAAGGGAGAGTTTAAATTGTTTAAACTAGAGATAGGCTTGGAGGAGAGGCTAGGGCTGGCGCACCCCCTCTATATAGAGGGCTGGTGCACCTCTCACACACCCTTACACCTTCCTCCAAACCCAGTTGCCCTGCGCCCTTCCTCTCTCCTCCCATTTGTTTGTAGGCGAAGCCTGCGGCAGAAATTCTCCACCATATACACCACCCGTCGTGCTGTAGATCCAATCTATCTCTCCACCCTACTTGCTGGTCCGAGGAAGGAGGAGATGTCAGGTGCCGCGTGTGCATCTCACGGAGGCACCGCCACTTGTGGTGCTAGATCGGATCGGATCACGAGGAGAAGCGAAATCTGTTGCATCACCCACGTTAAATGAGCGTTCCGTGTGCGAATCTTCAAGGGTATGAAGATCTAATCCAATCTCTCTTGTTGTTTGCATCTCCTAGATTAGATCTTGTCTTTCCCTCTGTTCGCTTCCGTAGAAAATTTTGATTTACTATGCTGCGAAACCCTTCAGTGGTATCAGAGCTAGATCTATGCGTAGATGTGATTCACGAGTAGAGCATAACATGGTTGTTGCGGGCGTTGATGTTTTCTGTTGCAAGCCTCTTGTTCATGTTCTTCTTATGGCGGGATAGTGAGATTGAAGCGGTCCAGGCCAACCTTACGCGACGTCGTTCATGAGACCGGCTCCACTTGGCGTGTGGCTTGTACCACACATGCGGTGGTGGATGTCAGTTTCTCTCACTATAGTTGTCATGGGATTAACACCGGAGTTTGGCAACCATAATATCACCGTTTTGGCTTTCCGTAGGTAAGAATCGTTCTTAGCATCTACTCCCATGAGCCACGTAAAACATGCAACAACAAAGTAGGCGTCTAACTTGTTTTTGCGAGGAGTGTTCTGATATGGTATGGCCCAAGATGTGATGTGTATATTGTATGCGATGATCATGTTTTGTAATGTTTCACGACTTGCATGTCGATGAGTACACAACCGGCGAGAACCATATGGTTGTCTTTATAATTGTGTATGACCTGCAGTCAACTTCTTATCGCCATGTAATAGCTTTACTTTATCGCTAAGTAGTTAGCAATAGTTGTAGTTGCTATTCGTGGTGGAGGCAATCATGGTGGAGTGATGGAGATCATGCGGAGCACAAGATGGAGATCATTCTTGAAGATTGGCTATACCATGTCACATAAAGTTATATGCATGTGATGTTTATCCTTTTATGTATCTTATTATGCTTAGATCGCGGTAGCATTATAAGATGATTCCTCATAAAGATCAAGATAAAAACTATGTTCTCCCCAAGTATGCACCGTTGCGAAAGTTAAATGCGTGTCCAAGCATCACGTGATGATCGGGTGTTATAGACTCTCGCTCACATACAACGGGTGCAAGCCAGTTTTACTGCAGCGGAAATACTTGGGTCTAACTTGACGAGCCTAGCATGTCAGACATGGCCTCGGAACACAAGAACCGAAAGGTTAAGCATGAGTCATATGAATGATATGATCGACACTTCGTTGTCCACCATTGAAACCACATCTCTTCTCGTGATGATCGGATTAGGTGTGGTGAATTTGGATCGTGTTCACTAAGCAACTTGAGGGATGTTGAATTTAGTGGGAGTTCATCTAGTAATTTGATTAAGTTGAACTATTTATCATGAACATAGTCTAAATTGTACTTGCAAATACTGTAGATCACATGGCCAAGTCCAACTTCAACTTCAACATTTTCTTTGAGAAAGAAAAGCTTAGAAACAATGGGTCTAACTTCACCAACTGGTTCCATAATCTAAGAATCATTAAATGGCGGACAAAGGACTATGTCCTTGAAAGCGTTAGGTAACCCCTAACTGCAAGCTGCCGGTGATGAGAAAGCCGTCTATCGATCGGCAAAAGATGATTATGGTGTGATTAAGAGCACCATGTTGTTTGCTATGGGAAGGAACTTCAAAATCGTTTTGAAAACTATCCGGTCCCTTTGAGATTCTCGAGGAGCTGAAAACCATGTTTGACTCAGGCCCGTTCGAGAGATATGAGATCTCAAGAAGTTCTTTAACGCAAGATGGAGGAAGGGAGTTAGTTAGTGAGCACGCCATTAAGATGTCGGGCTACACTTAACGCCTTGATCAAGCTGGATCGCAGATTCCAGAGGAGCTCAAGATTGACAGGTTCGCAATCACTCCTCCCAGCTACAAAAGTTTTGTAGTGACTCACAATCAGATTGGTTCCTTGATCGATCACCGAGCTCTTCAAAGCTGAAGGCTGCGGAGGTGGACATCAAGAAGGATAATCATGTGTTGATGGTCAACAAGCCCTCCTTTAAGAAAGGTAAAGGTGCAAAGAAGCCCTTCAAGAAAGGCGGCGAAGCGCGTTGCCCGCTGAGAAGAAGCTCAAGTCTGGTCCCAAGCCGGACCTGAGTGCTTCTATTGCAAGGACAAGGGTCCTTTGGGCATAGTATTGAAGTACTTAGCGGACAAGAAGGTGGCACCATCAAAGGTATATTTGATATACATGTTATTGATGTTTTCCTTACTAGCCCTTGTTGTAGTGCACGGTATTTGATCTTTGGTTCGTTGCTAATATTTGTAACTTCGAAGCAGAGCTACGGAATAGGCAATGGCTTGCGAGGATGAGGTGACGATCTTGGCGTTGCGGATCAAGAGTTGATGTGATGGCCGTCAGACGCTCTCCTTAGTTTTACCTTGGATTAGTTTTAAACCTTAATAAATGTTATTATGTGCCTGCGTTGAGCATGAACATTATTTCTGGATCGTGTTTATTGCAAGACGGTTATTCATTTAAATCGGAGAATAATGGTTGTTCTATTTATATGAGTAACATCTTTTATGGTCATGCACCTCTTGTGAAGGGTTTATTTCTTCTAAATCTCGAAAGGGATGAAACACACATCCATAACATTGAGGCTAAGAGATGCAAAGTAGATAGTGATAATACTACTTATTTGTGGCTTGTCGTCTAGGTCATATTGGTGTAAAGCGCATGAAGAAACTCCATTACGATGGACTTTTGGAGTCTCTTGATTTTGAATCATTTGACACATGCGAACCATGCCTCATGGGCAAGATGATCAAAACCCGTTCTCGGTATGATGGAGCGAGCAACGGACTTGTTGGAAATCATACATACCGATGTATGCGGACCGATGTGTGTTTCAACGCGCGGTGGATATCGCTATTTTCTCACTTTTACAGATGACTTAAGTAGATATGGGTATATCTATTTAATGAAACATAAATCTGAAAACGTTTGAAAAGTTCAAAGAATTTCAGAATGAAGTGGAGAACCATCGTACAGAAGATTAAATTTCTACGTTCTGATCGTGGGGGCGAATATTTGAGCTATGATTTTCTCACGCATCTCAAGGCAAGTGGAATCGTTTCACAACTCACGCCACGGAACACCACAGCAAGCAATGGTGTGTACGAGCGGAATCGAACCCTATTAGATATGGTCTCGATGATGTCTCTTACTAATTTGCCGTTATCATTTTGGGGTTATGCATTAGAAACGCTGCATTCACTTTAAATAGGGCTCCATCTAAATCCGTTGAGGCGACACCGTATGAAGCGTGGTTTGGTGCTAAACCTAAGTTGTCGTTTCTTAAAGTTTGGGGATGCTGACTTCGTCAAGAAGTTGATGCCGACAAGCTCGAACCCAAAGCGGAGAAATGCGTCTTCATAGGATACCCTAAGGAAACAATTGGGTATACCTTCTATCCAGAACCGAAGGCAAAGTGTTTATGTAAAGAACGGTTCCTTTCTTGAGAAGGAGTTTCTCTCGAAAGAAGTGAGTGGGAGGAAAGTAGAGCTAGACGAGGTTGTTTAAACTTCTCGTGAATTGGAGATTAGCGCAGCACCTGAAATTGTTCCATTGAAGCCTGCGCAAACAATAGAGTAAGCTAATGACAAGGATCATGAAGCTTGGACGATCTCTCATCGAACGTCGTAGTCGACAAGGTCGCGTGCTCCCTGAGTGGTACGGCAACCTGTCTTGACTGTCTTGTTAGTAGAAGACAGCGAACCTACGAACTATGAGGAAGCGATGATGAGCCCAGACTCGAGAAATGGCTAGAAGCCATGAAATCCAATTGGGATCCATGAGCGAAAAACCAAGTATGGACTTTGGTGGACCTCCTAGCGGCCGAAAGGCCGTTGATTGCATATGGATCTTCAAGAGGAAAACGGACGCGGATGGTAATGTTACCGTATATAAAGCACGGCTTGTCGCGAAAGGTTTTCGACAAGTTCAAGGTGTTGACTATGATGAGACATTCTCTCCCGTAGCGATGTTTAAGTCTATTCGATTTTATTAGCAATTGCTGCGTTTCATGATTATGAAATATGGCAAATGGATGTCAAGACCGCTTTCCTCAATGGCAACATTAATGAAGAGTTGTATATGATGCAACCCAAGGTTTTGTCGATCCTAAGGATGTCGATAAAGTATGCAAACTTCAGCTCCATTTATGGATCAAGCAAGCATCTCGGAGTTGGAACCTTCGCTTTGATCAAGTGATCAAGAGCTTTGGATTTGTTCCAAATTGCTCTGAAGCTTGCATCTACAAGAAAGTGAGGGAGCTCGGTGGACGTTTACGGTACTATATGTGGATGACATATTGATTATTGGAAATGACATCAACATGCTTACGATGTGAAGAGTTATTTGAACAAGTGTTTTTCAATGAAAGACCTAGGTGAAGCTGCTTATATATTGGGCATCAAAATCTATAGAGATAGACAAAGACGCCGATAGCTTTAAGCCGAGTACATACCTAGACAAAGTTCAAAAGGTTCAGAATGGATAAGGCATTGAAAGGTTCAAAGGCCTATGTTGTCAGTAAGATATTGAGCAAGGCTCTGTCCAGCTACGGTAAATGATAGGGAAGCTATGAGCAAAGTGCCTTATGCCTCGGACATAGGTTCCATCATGTATGCCATCTCAGGTACTAGACCGGATGTGTCCAATGCTCTTAGTTTGACGAGCAGATATCAAAGTGATCCAGAGTGGAACATCGGACAGCCGTAAAGAACATCCTAAGGTACCTAAATAGGACTAAAGAAATGTTCTTAGTCTATGGGGGTGATGAACAGCTCGTCAGAAAAGGTTACGTCGATGCTAGTTTTACAATCGACAAGGATGATGCTAAATCTTTACAGTGATACGTGTATATTTTGAATGGAGGAGCTGTGAGTCGGAGAAGGCGCAAGCAAAGCGTGGTCGCGGATCTACAGAGAAGCGGAATACATGGCTGCCGCAGGTTGCCAAGTGAAGGAGTTTGGATCGAAACTTCATCATCGAGCTTGGCGTGGTTCCAAGTGCATTGGACCCATGGAGATATTGTGTGACAACACCGGGCGCCATAGCACTCGCTAAGGAACCAAGATATCATCCAAAGACCAAGCATATCAACCGCAAGTTTCATATAATCTGAGATTATATAGCAGATGGAGATCTGAAGATCAGCAAAGTACATACAGATCTGAATGTCGCAGATCCATTGACTAAACCTCTTCCACGTGTAAAAATGATCAAGACCTCGATTGCCATGGGTGTAAGATTGTTGCCAAATGTAAACTAGATTATTGACTCTAGTGCAAGTGGGAGACTGGAATTATGCCTAGAGGCAATAATAAAGATGTTATTATTATAATTCTTGTTCATGATAAAGTTTATATTCCATGCTAGAATTGTATTAAGCGGAAACTTTAATACTTGTGTGGTTTGTGAACAACACCGTATCCCTAATGCGCCTATGGACTAGCTCATTGATCAATGATGGTTAAGTTTCCTAACCATAGACATGAGTTGTCAATTGATAATGAGATCATATCACTAGAGAATGATGTGGTGGATAGACCCAAACTAAGCGAAGCAATTAGATCGTGTCGTGTTCGTCTTCTTGAAGTTTTTCTTATGTCAAATATTGTATTCCTTAGACCATGAGATAATACAACTCCTGGTATCGAAGAAAGCTTTGAGGTCATCAAACGTCATCCTATGAGAGGGTGATCATAAAGGTGTCTCGTGTGATCGGAAAGTATCTGTTGGGTTGTATGTATCGAGATGGGATTTGTCCCTCCCAAGTCGAGAGATATACTGGCCCACTCGGTAATCGATATCAACACCGCTTGCAAGCATGTGGTTAAGGAGTTGATCACAAAGTGATATCGGATTACGGAACGAGTAAAGTACTTCTGTGAACGAGATTGAACTAGGTATGACGATACCGACGATCGAATCTCGCAAGTAAAATATCGCGAGACGAAGGGAATATATATATGGGATTGATTGAATCTGGCATCGTGGTTCATCCGATATGATCATCGATGAATGTGTGGGAGTCAATATGGGTGCCCAGACCCGCTGATTATTGATAGAAGATCATGTCTGCATATTCTCGAACCCGCAGAGTCACACACTTAACGTGTCTCGACGCTAGGATAGATTGGATAATTGGTTTATGATTTTTTTTCAGAGTCTCGGATGGGATCCGGGATATCACGAGAGGTTCCGGAATGGTCCGAGAATAAGATTCATATAAGGCAATTGCAGTTTTGGAGTTGAATAGTTCGGTTAATCGGTATTGTACCGAAGCTTCTAGAACCTTCCTAAGGGGGCCAACGTGGTCCCACCTTCCGGGAGGGGCATGGGCCTATGAGGGAGTGTCCTGGCGCATTGGGCCAGGGGCACAAGGCCCCATAGGGCCCAGCCGATCCTAGAGAGTTTAAATCGTTAAACTAGAGATAAGATAAGATAGGATTTCTAGATAAGGAGAGTTTAAATTGTTTAAACTAGAGATAGGCTTGGAGGAGAGCTTAGGGCTGGCCGCACTCTCTATATAGAGGGCTGGTGCGCCTCTCACACCCCTTACACCTTCCTCCAAACCCAGTTGCCCTGCCGCCTTCCTCTCTCCCTCCCATTGTTTGTAGGCGGCCGCGTAAATTCTCCACCATATACACCACGCGTCGTGTAGATCCAATCTATCTCTCCACCCTACTTGCTGGTCCGAGGAAGGAGGAGACGTCGAGGTGCCGCACGTGTGCATCTCACGGAGGCACCGCCACTTGTGGTGCTAGATCGGATCGGATCGCGAGGAGGAGAAGCCAGCGATCTGTTGCATCACCCACGTTCACGAGCGTTAACGCCTCACAGGCGAATCTTCAAGGGTATGAAGATCTAATCCAATCTCTCTCATTGTTTGCATCTCCTAGATTAGATCTTGGCTTTCCTCTGTTCGCTCAGTAGAAAATTTTGATTTACTATCTGCGAAACCCTTCAAACCAATCATGCATGAAGGGATTGCGGATCGGGCCAGGCAACACTAATAATAGGGGTGAGTGTCGACATTATGTCGTGCGGCTTGTACCTTGTTTCGGATGGTGTCACCAACCGGGACTAAAGATGAACCTTTAGTCCCGGTTGGAGACAACCGGGACTAAACATGAGTCAGCACTAATAATAGGGGTGAGTGTCGACATTATGTCATGAGTGTCGACATTATGCCGAGCTGCTTGTACTATAAATAGGCATCCTTGTGAGTCCGGTCCTCCAGCCAGTTTGAGGCATCTCCAAGATGGTTTTCGAGAGCAGGGACACCACTATGGCGATTTGGGAGATGACGACGAGCCAGTCCTCCGGCATCTCCGAGAAACTGGTCATAGAGGCACTCTAATATGTGAAATTAGTTAGCTCCAGTGTTGATCTAGTTAGAGAAGTTACAAGCTGCAAGATGGTTTTGAGAGGGGACACCACTACGGCCAGTTTGGAAATGCCGACGTGAGTCGATCCTCCGGCATCTCCGAGAAACTGGTCATAGAGGCACTCCCTAATATGTGACCTCACGCGTTTGGAGATCGGATCTTAATGGTAAGTATGAATCGGGACTAAAGGCCCTCCTTTAGTCCCAGTCCAGCCACAAAATGGGACTAACACACTCAAGATTGTTTGCAGACAACACTATAAAAATGGACACATGCATGGAGCATCTTCACTCATAAAATGTTACAATTATTACATATCATTTCTTCGCGTGTGTTCCTTTCTGATCCCG
The DNA here is from genome assembly GCA_023614405.1 of Avena insularis. Lineage (NCBI taxonomy): Eukaryota > Viridiplantae > Streptophyta > Magnoliopsida > Poales > Poaceae > Avena > Avena insularis. The sequence goes on from CM042697.1 coordinate 63,427,748, forward strand.
TCGTATCCATGGAGCATCTTCATTCATTAGCATGATGCTTGGGTCATCCTTCACCGAAAGTGAATTTCATGAAACTTATCACAATCTTCTGACATGTCTGTCTTGTCCTCCACTCCCACGATGTTTCTTTTTCCTGAAAGAACTATGTGGCGCTTGGCTCATCGTCTGATGTATTTTTTTTCTTATTTTTTTATTTTTCTAGGTTTGGTAGACATGTCCTTCACATAGAAAACCCGAGCCACGTCATTGGCTAGGACGAATGGTTCGTCTAAGTACCCAAGATTGTTGAGATCCAACGATGTCATTCCGTATTTCTTGTCTACCTCAACCCCTCCTCGGCTTGACCCATTTGCACCGAAACAAGGGGACCTTAAAAGTAGGTCCATAGTCAAGTTCCCATATCTCCTCTATGTAACCATAATATATGGTCTTTGACCCATTGTTGTCTGTTGCATCAAAGCGGACACCACAGTTTTGGTTGGTGCTCTTTTTATCTTGGGCTATCGTGTAAAATGTATACCCATTTATCTCGTACCCTTGGAAAGTCGATATAGTCGAAGATGGTGACCTAGACAACAAGTATAGCTGATTTCCAAGAGTGTTGTTTTTGATGAGATGTTGCAACCAACCGCCAAAACTCTTCATGTGTTCATCTCTAATCCAAGAGTCATGATTTCCAGGGTTGTTGGAGCGTAAGATTTTCTTGTGTTCCTCGATATATGGGGCTGCCAAGATAGAATTCTGTAGAACGGTGTAATGTGCTTCGGTGTAAGAATGTCCGTCCCTACATATTATTGATTTCCTTCCTAGAGTACCCTTTCCACTCAGTCTACCCTCATACCGCGATTGAGGAAGACCAATCGGCTTAAGGTCAGGAACGAAGTCAACACAAAATTTAATGACCTCCTCTGTTCCATAGCCCTTGGAGATGCTTCCTTCTGGCCTAGCACGGTTACGAACATATTTCTTTAAGATTCCCATGAACCTCTCAAAGGGAAACATATTGTGTAGAAATACATGACCGAGAATGGAAATCTCTTCGACTAGGTGAACCAAAGAAAAGGCCATAATATTGAAGAAGGATGGTGGGAACACCAACTCAAAACTGACAAGACATTGGACCACATCATTCTGTAACCGTGGTAGATCTTCAGGATTGATCATCTTTTGAGAGATTGCATTGAGAAATGCACATAGCTTCACAATGGGTACTCGAACATTATCTGGTAGAAGCCCCCTCAATGCAATCGGAAGCATTTGCGTCATAATCACGTGGCAGTCATGAGACTTTAGGTTTTGGAACTTTTTTTCTACCATATTTATTATTCCCTTTATATTCGACGAGAAGCCAGACGGGACCTTAATACTGCTTAGGCATTCAAAAAATATTTCCTTCTCTTGTTTGGTAAGAGCATAGTTGGCATGACCTTGAAACCATTCTGGATGCAGGCCATCTGGGTCTTTCATACGTTGATGGTCCTTTAGTGCTTCCGGTGTATCTTTTGTCTTCCCATACATGCCCAAGAAGCCTAGCAGGTTCACACAAAGATTCTTCGTCACATGCATCACATCGATTGCAGAGCGGACCTCTAAGAATTTCCAATATGGTAGCTCCCAAAATATAGATTTCTTCTTCCACATGGGTGTGTGTCCTTCAGCGTCCTTCGGAACAGATTTTCCTCCAGGACCCTTTCCAAAGGTTACCAGTTGATCCAAATCTTTGACCATATCAAATATATCAGCACCAGTACGCTCCTTAGACTTTGTCTGGTGACATGCCAGACCGTTGAAATTCTTGCCTTTCTTTCTTAAGGGATGCTTGGCCAAAAGAAATCGACGATGCTCATTGTATACATTCTTCTTACAATGTTCCAAATATATACTTTCAGTCTCATCTAAACCGTGTGTGCATGCATTGTATCCCTTGTTTGACTGTCCTGAAAGGTTACTAAGAGCAGGCCAATCATTGATTGTTACGAAAAGCAATGCTCGCAGGTTAAATTCTTCCTGCTTGTGCTCATCCCACACACGTATCCCGGGTTCGTGCCACAACTGTAAAAGTTCTTCCACTAATGGCCTTAGGTACACATCAATGTCGTTGTTGTAGGGTTTCGTAGCATGGAAAACAAAAAAATTCTACCGCATACAAACAAACAAGCCAAGATCTATCTACTAGATTGTAGCAACGAGTCGATGGAATAACTCACCCTCGAAGATTCCAAAGTGTTTAACGAGAGCGGATTCTCGTGGGTGATGTAGTCGTACTCTTGCCGATCTCAAGATCGCGTAGACGATCCTTCAGGCCATGCTCCGGCAGCGCTCCCTGATCGGTCACACGTTCGGTACTGACGAAGACCTTCCTCTCCTTGTTCCAGCATGGAGGTTGTAGCACTCTCCTCGCGATTCCGGCAGCACAACGGCGTGGTACCGGAAGTAGAGGGGAGATCTCGCAGGGCTTCGCCTTAAGCCGGAGCGAGTATGGTGGAGTATGAGAGAGTCTCTCGACGATCTAGGGTTTAGACACGCCGAGGAGGGGCTAGTGCCGGCGGCTAGGGTTTCACCTAGGCGGCGGCGAGTGCCCTAGGGCCGGCGGCGGCTTGGAGGCGGCGGCGGCTTGGTACTAGGGTTTGGAGGAGAGGATCTTGTGTGTATCTAGGAGGGAGCCCTGCCCCTCCTTATATAAGTGGAGGGGCCGGCCGGCCAAGGGGAGGGAGAGGAGTCCCTCCCCAACTCGGCTTGGAGGTGGTCCGCCGGTTGGAGGAGGGAACTCCTCCCCAACTCGGTTTCCCCCTTCCTCCTCTTTTCCTCTTTCCAAATTTAGCCGTTTGACTTTTCAAACTAGGATTTGAATTAATCCTTTATTTGGTTCAGCGATGACACTTAGTACATGATTCAATCATACCAACTTGATATAACACATTCATGTACCCTTCCCCTCCGGAGTGCCGGACATTCCGGAACATTCTAGAATATTCCCGATGAAAACACCGGAACCATTCCCCAACTCCGAAACGGGACTTTCCTTATATGAATCTTATTCTCGGGACCATTCCAGATCTCCTCGTGATATCCCGGATCCCATCCGGGACTCCAAACAACATTCGGTCTCTTTCTCATCAATCCATAACTACTCAAACAACGTCGAATCCTTAAGTGTGTCTCCCTACGGTTCGTGAATTATGCGGACATGATCGAGACACTTCTCCGAACAATAACCAATAGAGGAATCTGGAAATTCATATGGTTCCCACATATTTCTACGATTACTTTGTGATCGAATGAACCACTTACATACGATATCAATTTCCCTTTGTCTCACGATAGTTTACTTATCTGAGGTTATGATCGTCGGTATCTCTGCATACCTAGTTTAACCTCGTTACCGATAAGTACTCTTTTCTCGTTCCCGTGATATGTGATCCCTTGTGAGCCAGTCACATGCTTGCAAGCTAATTGGATGACATTTCACCGAGAGGGCCCAGAGTATATCTATCCGTCATATGGATGGACAAATCCCACTCTTGATCCATGTGTTTCAACCAATACTTTCCGAACACTCAATGCCACCTTTATAGCCACCCAGTTACGGTGTGGTGTTTGATGTCATCAAAGCATCCATCCGGTAAAGGTGATATGCATGATCTCATGGTCGAAGGAATTAGATTACTATGTATCAGAAAGCATATAGCAATTGAACTATTAAAATGACTTGATCTTTATGCTACGCTTATCTATAGGAGTATGTCCATCATATCATTCTCCTAACAATATGATCTTGTTGTTAATAACACCTCAATGTTCATGATAGGGAAACCACAATCATCCATTAACCAACAAGCTAGTATTATATAGAGGCTTTACTAGGGACTTCAAATTAAGTTCACAAATCACACAAGTATTAATGTTTCCTTGTTAATACTATTATAGTGTGAATGTAAACATTTATCATAAACACAAAGATATAATAATAACTACTTTTATTATTGCCTCTAGGGCATATCTCCAACAGTCTCCCACTTGCACTAGAGTCATCTAATCTAGATTACATGGTAATATACCGAACACCCATGGCAGTTTGGTGCTGGTCATGTTTTGCTTCCTCTCTTATTGGTGCAGGCACCACAGGAACTTCTTCCGGTGCTACGCTACTCGCAATTTCGAGAGAAGGTTCAACAACCTCGTCGAGTTCTACTTTCCTTCCAGTCACTTCTTTCGAGAGAAATTCCTTCTTTAGAAAGGATCCATTATTGGCAACGAAGATTTTGCCTTCGGATCTATGATAGAAGGTATACCCAATAGTTTCCTTCGGGTATCCTATGAAGACGCATTTTTCCGCTTTGGGTTCAAGCTTGTCCGGCTGTAACTTCTTGACATAGGCTTCGCATCCCCAAACTTTAAGGAACGACAATCTAGGTTTCTCCCAAACCATAATTCATACGGTGTCATTTCTACGGATTTAGATGGTGCCCTATTTAAAGTGAATGCGGCTGTTTCTAATGCATAACCCCAAAATGATAGCGGTAAATCTGTAAGTGACATCATAGAACGAACCATATCTAAGAGAGTTCGATTACGATGTTCGGACACACCATTACGCTGTGGTGTTCCTGGCGGTGTCAACTGCGAAAGTATTCCGCATTTCTTCAAATGCTCGCCAAACTCGTAACTTAGATATTCACCTCCACGATCAGAACATAGAAATTTAATCTTCTTGTTACGTTGATTCTCTACCTCACTTTGAAATTCCTTAAACTTTTCGAAAGTTTCGGACTTATGTTTCATGAAATAGATATTCCCATATCTACTCAAGTCATCCGTGAAGGTAAGAACATAACGATAACCACCACGCGATGCTACACTCATTGGACCACACACATCGGTATGTATGATTTCCAACAAGTCCGTAGCTTGCTCCATCATACCAGAAAATGGGGTCTTAGTCATTTTACCCATCAGACATGCTTCGCATCTATCAAGTGATTCGAAATCAAGTGATTCAAGAAGTCCATCAGAATGGAGTTTCTTCATACGTTTCACTCCAATGTGACCAAGACAACAGTGCCACATATAGGTCGAGTTATCGCTTGATTTCAAATGTTTAGCCTCAATGTTATTGATATGTGTATTTCCACTATCGAGATTCAATAAGAATAGACCATCTATCAAAGGTGCATGTGCATAAAACATATTACTCATATAAATCGAACAACCATTATTATCAGACTTAAACAAGTAACAGTCTCGCAATAAACAAGATCCCGATATAATGTTCATGCTTAACGCAGGCACCAAATAACAATTATTTAAGTATAAAACTAATCCCGATGGTAGATGAAGGGGTAGCGTGCCGACCGCGATCACATCAACCTTTGATCCGTTTCCAACGCGCATCGTCACCTCGTTCTTCGCTAGCTTCCATTTATTCTGCAGCACTTTGCTTTGAGTTACAAATATGAGCAACCGAACCAAAGATCAAATACCGAGCACTACTACAGTACTAGTGAGATACACATCAATAACATGTATATCGGATATACCTTTCTTCTTGATGTTGACGTTCTTCAAATCCGCCAAGTACTTTGGGCAATTCCGCTTCCAAAGACCTTCTCCTGCGGTAAAAGCACTCAAGATCGGCTTAGGTCCAGCCTTGGTCTTCTTCGTAGGCGTGGCAACTTTCTTACCACCCTTCTTGAAGTGTCCCTTCTGCTTCGACTTGCCTTTCTTGAATTTGGTGGTCTTATTGACCAACAACACTTGGTGCTCTTTCTTGATCTCCACTTCTGCACTTCAACATGGCAAAGAGTTCAGCAACGTCTTGTTCATGTTTTGCATGTTGTAGTTCATCACAAAGTTCTTGTAACTTGGTGGCGGTGATTGGAGGACACGAAATCCCAAAGCATTGGGAATCACTATACCCAAGCTTTGAAGTTTGTTTATGCGCCTGCACATCTTAAGCACATGCTCACGACGGAGCTACCCTCTTCCATCTTGCAGCTTAAAGAACTTTTGAAGAAGCCTCATAGCTTTCAATTGCCGCATGAGTCTCAAAGATCAATTTGAGATCCTCGACAATATCATATGGGTCTGAATTCTCAAACCTTTTCAAGCTCCGATTCTAAACCATACAAGATAGCACACTGAATCGTGGAGATCTTGAGTCTTCCGAGTGAGGTAAACATTCTTTACTTCATAGGCGGCATCACCGCATTGGGTCACCAAAGTGCATCCAGACATAGGTCAAATTACCAGTGAGGACAATCCTCAAATTGCGGAACCAATCCGCAAAGTTGCTTCCATTGTTTTTCAACTTTTCTTTCTCTAGGAACACATTAAAATTGATGGTAGGGGCTGCCATTGATCTACAACATATTTGCAATAGTTTAGACTAAGTTTATGACAAATTGAGTTCAAATTAATAAATTTAATCTAGGTGAACTCCCACTCAAAACAATATCCCTCACATTGTTTTAGTGATCACACGAACCAAATCCACCACATCAACATCGATCATCACGAGAGTTGATATAGTTTCAATGGCGAACAATCGACATGTTCATCATATCTACTATATGATTCATGCTTTACCTTTCGGTGATCCGTGTTCCGAGACCATGTCTGTACATGCTAGGCTCGTCAAGATCAAACCTTAGTTTCTGCATGAGCAAATCTGGCTTGCTCACGTTGTATACACTTGCGGAATCTAACACACCTGATCATCACGTGGTGCTTCGAAACAACAAGCTTTAGCAACGGTGCTAACTAAGGGTGAACACTTTATGACTTGAAATTCATGTGCATGAGGGATCATCTTATAATGCTACCGTTGTCTACTAAGCAATACAAGATGCATAAAGGATTAACATCACATGCAATTCATAATATGTGATATGATATGGCCTTTCTTCTTTGTGCTTCCGATCTCCATCTTCTAGCACGAACATGATCTTCATCATCACCGGCATTGCATCAAGGTCAATGACGCTTCTCCATGGTTGTCGTCCACCGGCTTCAACTATTACAACTACTTTGAATAGACACGCGGGTCTTAACAAAATTAAAGACAACCATATGGCTCCTGCCGGTTGCCAACTTACAATAAGGAACATTGCATACATCAAATATAATCACAATCATGGCCATATCACATCACAGCACACCCCTGCAAAACAAAGTTAGACGCCTCTACTTTCTTTGCATGTTTTACGTGGTTTGGGGCTTTCAATAAGTGTCGTTCTAACTTACGAACATGAACCACAACATTGATACTAGTATTGTTAATCACCCGTTGTAAATTGGATCTTAACTATGCTAGGAGAAACAGGCACCCGCAAAGCCACTTATGCAATAAAAGTTGCATGTCAAGCGTGGAGCAAGTCTCATGAACGATGTCATGTAAGGTTAGCCCAGGCCGCTTCATCCCAACATCCCGCAAGATGCAAAGTACACAAGAAGCAATCGACAATAAAAGCATCAACGCCCACAATGACCATTGTGTTCTACTCGTGCAACAGATCTACATATAGACACGGCTCTGATACCACTGTAGGGTTTCGTAGCATGGAAAACAAAAAATTTCTACCGCATACAAACAAACAAGCCAAGATCTATCTACTAGATTGTAGCAACGAGTCGATGGAATAACTCACCCTCGAAGATTCCAAAGTGTTTAACGAGAGCGGATTCTCGTGGGTGATGTAGTCGTACTCTTGCCGATCTCAAGATCGCGTAGACGATCCTTCCGGCTATGCTCGGTCACTCGCGATCGATCACCGTTGATTTTCGAAGACCTTCCTCTCCTTGTTCCAGCAGCAGAGGTTGTAGAGCACAACGGCGTGGTATCGGAAGTAGAGGGGAGATCTCGCAGGGCTTCGCCTTAAGCCGGAGCGAGTATGGTGGAGTATGAGAGAGTCTCTCAACGATCTAGGGTTTAGACACGCCGAGGAGGGGCTAGTGCTGGCGGCTAGGGTTTCACCTAGGCGGCGGCGAGTGCCCTAGGGCCGGCGGCGGCTTGGAGGCGGCGGCGGCTTGGTACTAGGGTTTGGAGGAGAGGATCTTGTGTGTATCTAGGAGGGAGCCCTGCCCCTCCTTATATAAGTGGAGGGGCCGGCCGGCCAAGGGGAGGGAGAGGAGTCCTTCCCCAACTCGGCTTGGAGGTGGGCCGCCGGTTGGAGGAGGGAACTCCTCCCCAACTCGGTTTCCCCCTTCCTCCTCTTTTCCTCTTTCCAAATTTAGCCGTTTGACTTTTCAAACTAGCTATTTGACTTTTCAAACTAGGATTTGAATTAATCCTTTATTTGGTTCAGCGATGACACTTAGTACATGATGCAATCATACGAACTTGATATAACACATTCATGTACCCTTCCCCTCCGGAGTGCCGGACATTCCGGAACATTCTAGAATATTCCCGATGAAAACACCGGAACCATTCCCCAACTCCGAAACGGGACTTTCCTTATATGAATCTCATTCTTCGGACCATTCCGGATCTCCCGGATATCCCGGATATCCCGGATCCCATCCGGGACTCCGAACAACATTCGGTCTCTTTCTCATCATTCCATAACTACTCAAACAACGTCGAATCCTTAAGTGTGTCTCCCTACGGTTCGTGAATTATGCAGACATGATCGAGACACTTCTCCGAACAATAACCAATAGAGGAATCTGGAAATTCATATGGTTCCCACATATTTCTACGATTACTTTGCGATCGAATGAACCACTTACATACGATATCAATTTCCCTTTGTCTCACGATAGTTTACTTATCCGAGGTTATGATCGCCGGTATCTCTGCATACCTAGTTCAACCTCGTTACCGATAAGTACTCTTTTCTCGTTCCCATGATATGTGATCCCTTGTGAGCCAGTCACATGCTTGCAAGCTAATTGGATGACATTTCACCGAGAGGGCCCAGAGTATATCTATCCGTCATATGGATGGACAAATCCCACTCTTGATCCATGTGTTTCAACCAATACTTTCCGAACACTCAATGCCACCTTTATAGCCACCCGCACGGTGTGGTGTTTGATGTCATCAAAGCATCCATCCGGTAAAGGTGATATGCATGATCTCATGGTCGAACGAATTAGATTACCATGTATCAGAAAGCATATAGCAATTGAACTATTAAAATGACTTGATCTTTATGCTACGCTTATCTATAGGAGTATGTCCATCATATCATTCTCCTAACGATATGATCTTGTTGTTAATAACATCTCAATGTTCATGATAGGGAAACCACAATCATCCATTAACCAACAAGCTAGTATTATATAGAGGCTTTACTAGGGACTTCAAATTAAGTTCACAAATCACACAAGTATTAATGTTTCCTTGTTAATACTATTATAGCGTGAATGTAAACATTTATCATAAACACAAAGATATAATAATAACTACTTTTATTATTGCCTCTAGGGCATATCTTCAACAGTTGTCGGGTTGCTTCGGACCTTGGATCAACACTGGCATCATAATGAACTTCCGCTTCATGCACAACCAAGGAGGAAGGTTATAGATGCATAGAGTCACAGGCCAGGTGCTGTGACTGGAGCTCTGCTCCCCAAAAGGATTCATGCCAATTGTACTTAGACCAAACCTTAAACTCCTTGCGTCATCTGCAAAGTCCGGGTACTTTCTATCGATTTTTCTCCATTGCGACCCATCAACGGGGTGTCTCAACATCCGTCGACTTACGTTCCTCTTTATGCCATCGCAACAACTTGCGTGCTCTTTGTTTCTGAATAAGCGTTTCAACCGTGGTATTATAGGAGCATACCACATCACCTTGAGAACCCTCTTCCGGGGCTCGCCCTCAACGTCTGAGGTCATCTCGTCTAATCTTATACCGAAGTGAAGTGCATCGGGCATGCATCCAAATTCTCATACTCCTCACCGGTAGAGGATGCGATCATTAGGGCATGCATGTATCTTCTGAACCTCTAAACCTAGAGGGCAGACAACCTTCTTTGCTTCGTACGTACTGGCGGGCAATACGTTATCTTTTGGAAGCATATTCTTCATCATTTTCAGCAACTTTTCAAATGAGGAGTTAGGTATAGTACACTCAGCCTTCCATCACAACAATTCTAGTGTGCTGCCCAGCTTTTTCAGACCATTTTCGCAATTTGGGTACAACAACTTTTTGTGATCCTCTAACATGTGATTGAACTTCTCCCTATACTTTTCAGTTTCACAATCTCTTCGTGCATCGGCAATGGTCCGACCAAGATCATCAGCGGGTTCATCATGTGTCTCTTCTTCATCCTCCCTTGACATCCCCCATGGAAGTATCTCCGTACTCAGGGAAACCATGATAGTTGTCATCCTCCTCCTCTTCTTCATTGTCTTCCATTATAACCCCTCTCTCTCCGTGCTTGGTCCAACAATTATAACTGGGCATGAAGCCAGACTTCAACAGGTGGCTGTGAAGGGTTTTTGAGTCAGAGTAATCCTTCTGATTCTTACATCCATTACATGGACAGAATACAAAACCATTGCGCTTGTTTGCATCAGCAACACAGATGAATTCATGCACGCCATTAATGAACTTCATAAAGCGTCGGTCGATCTGTACATCCATTCCCGGACCATCTGCATTATAGTAAAAGTATATCAAAAACCATTACACGACATGATAAAATTATTACAAGTTATATTGAGAGCTTCTAGAGCATTAATTTTGAATTTTTAAAAATTTACATGCACCAATTTGTGAATTGCAGAAAACAATCAACATGATAAATGTGGAGTTTTTTATTATTGTTCTATTAGTGAAAACCTCATTCCATTCTAAGCTCTGAAACTCTAAAATTACACATTTCAATTTTCAGTAATTATGTGCCTAATCAAAAAAAATTACACATATATATCAAAATCCTTCTAGCTACTTCTAGAGCATGCATGCATTTGATCCATATCTCTATACTTCTAGAGCATTATAGAGCTAAAGTAGCAATAAGATATGAAAGAATGAAGTTCTAACCTTTCAAAGCTTTGGATTTAGGTGTTGCAAACTAAATCTTGACAAATCTTGAGAACAAAAATGGCATGAACTCTCTTGCTTCTTTGAGAAAAATGGCCACCATATGCTTTAGGGCAGCAGGACAGGAGGCAGATTATATAGTCGTGGACAACTAGTCCCGGGCCGTGATAAGACCCGGGACTAATAGTCCACGAAAGGACCAGCTGGCCTGCTCCAGGTTATTAGTCCCGGGCCGTATTACGGACCGAGACAAATGACCTGGTCCGGCTCGGGACTAGTCACTACGGCCGTTTCTAGCCGTTAGAGGCCTCACGGTCCGGGACTAGTGCTCCCACTAGTCGCGAGCTGTGCTAGGCCGGGACTGTTGGGCTTATTCTGATCGAACCGAAGATGGTTTTTCCAGTAGTGTATGTTAAACCGAAGAATATCGGCACGAGTTTTAGACAAGTTTGTTTTTTCTTGGTTAAAGTTCGCATGTTGCAAACATGGTCAAACAAAAATATGCTTTATATTGCAATAATTAATGATCCTGCATTGGGTGTTGATCGACCGATCATGTTGTTCTGAACAAAGCACTCATGCACACAAGAACTCCTCGTCCAATGTTGCCATGCATCTATCCAGGAGAGGTGCTCGTTCATCTATTCTTCACCTATGGTGTTGTCTCTTCGTTGAGCTAGCGGTCATGGAGGGCTGGGTCACCATGGATCTACCGTTCTATTCCGGTGGGTCTTGGTGACCGGTGTAGACCGACGGTGTGGGGGCTTTCAATCTAGCTTTGAATAAAGGGGGTTGGTCCTAGGATCCCTCCCGCGCCAGGACGAAGATCTACCTGTTCCATGAATTTATCGATCTGGTCGGAGTGTTGTGTTCCGAAAGATTCCGCTGGTGAACTCCAATGAACGACATGCCGGAGTTCGCCAGATTGGATGGATCTCGGTCACGTGCAACCATGTTTTATCTGACCGTTTGGTTTCAGAGGGAGTGCTATGAAGCTTGACAGACTGTTGCCATCAAGGACATGCTATTAGTCTCATGGTGAAGTCAGTTGTGGAGAATAACATGAAATCCGGTCTGAAAAATGGTAATGGTGGTGTGATTCCTGTTTGCGATGAGGTTTTGGCTTGGTGTTCTAGGTCTTTGAACACCAAATGTGCATCTTTTTTAAAAAGATTAGTAAGGGGCTTTGAAATTTTGGAGAAATCTTTAATAAAACCCCTATAGAATCCAACATGACCAAGGATACTACGCATACCTTTTATATCTCTAGGGCAAGGCATCTTCAATTGCTTCAATTTTGGCTCTGTCAACTTCAATACCTCTTTCAGAAATTTTGTGTCCAAGAACAATCCCTTCATTAACCATGAAATGGCATTTCTCCCAATTAAGAACAAGGTTGGTTTCTTCACATCTCTGCAAAAATTTATCAAGGTTGTACAAACAGTTATCAAAAGAAGTTTTATAGACGGAGTAATCGTCCATGAAAACCTCCATAATTTCTTCACAAAAACCATGAAAGATAGAAGACATGCATCTCTGAAAGATAGCAGGAGCATTACATAAACCAAAAGGCATATGCTTATAAGCATAAGTACCATAAGGACAAGTGAAGGTGTTTTTCTCTTGATCTTGTGCTTTCACGGCAATTTGAGAGAAACCAGAATAATCATCAAGAAAACAAAAGTGAGTCTTTTTGGACAACCTCTCAAGCATTTGATCAATAAAGGGCAAAGGATAATGATCTTTCTTAGTAACTTTATTGACCTTTCTAAAATCAATGCACATCCTATACCCAACCACTACTCTTTGGGGTATAAGCTCATTATTTTCATTAGGCACAACAGTTATTCCCCTTTCTTGGGAACACAATGAATAGGGCTAACCCATTGACTATCAGCAATAGGGTAAATAATACCAGCATCTAGGAGTTTTAATACCTCATTTCTTACCACATCCTTCGTCCTAGGATTTAGACGGCATTGGTGCTCAACAACTGTTTTTTCATCAGGTTCTATATTAATAGCATCCTGACATATAGTGGGAGAAATTCCTTTTAAATCATCAAGAGTATAACCCATAGCTCCTCGGTGTTTCTTTAGTATTTCCAGTAACCTTTCTTCTTCCTTTCCTGAAAGTTTAGAACCAATAATAACAGGATATACTTTCTTATCATCAAGATAAGCATATTTAAGATCATCAGGTAAAGGTTTTAATTCGAAAACAGGGTCCCCTTTGTGTGGTAGTGTGGTAACTAAATCTTCCACAGGTAGATTATGCTTAAGTTGCTCAGGCTAACGAAGGAAAACCTCGTCAATCTCATTTCTTTCCTTCATGAAGACATCGCTTTCATGATCTTCTATAAATTGCCGCAAGACATTGTTAGGAGCAAGATAAATAGTGGAAAGTTGTTCAACCTTGAAATCCTCATTTGGCAATTCATTTTCATAAGGAGTTTTAGCAAAACTGGAAAAATTAAACTCGTAAGACTCTCCATCAAACTTAGTCAAAACTTTTTCCTTCCTACAATCTATGATAGCCCCACAAGTATTCAAGAAAGGTATACCAAAGATAATAGGGTATGTTTTACTAGCTTCAGAACCAAGTACTAGAAAATCAGCAGGATATTTAATCTTACCACGAAGAACCTCCACATCTCTTACAATGCCAATGGGACAAACTGTCTCTCTATTAGCAAGGTGAATAACCACATCAATGTCCTCAAGCTCACAAGGAGCAATCTCATGCATAATTTCCCTATAAAGCTCATAAGGTATAGCACTAGAACTAGCACCAATATCACATAAACCATAATAGCAATGATCACCAATTTTAACAGAAAGCATAGGAACACTAGTTTTTCTAACTTTTCTAGGATGAGAGACAATATTAGAAGCATATTCACAGAAGACAATATGCTCATCCTCTATATTTCTAGTGACAATGTCTTTCACAATAGTTACCACAGGCTCAATACTAATTTGCTCATCGGGTTCCACAGTTTTCTTTGCACTTTTGCTAACCACATTAGCTACGATAGAATGCACCTTTACCTTAGAAGGAAAAAGGGATTTTCTCAACATAAGGCTCAGGCAAAATAGGATCAACAGTACAAACCTCTACGCTAGAAGGAACATGTGTAACAATGTATTTATAAGGAGCATGGTACTTGTCCCACTCTTTCTTGGGAATTTCAATATAAGAGGTAAAAACCTTAAAACACTTTGCAAGAACTTGAGAATCAAGACCATACTCATTACTAATATCACGGAAGTCATCAGTTCCCATAAAATATTTTATGCATTCATAATCATAGTTTATACCTGACTTTCTTCCTTTGTCATTATCCCAAGCTTCAGTGTTCTCTTGAATACGGTCTAGGAGATCCCATTTAGCTTCTTCCTTCATACGTGTGAATGATCCAACACAAGAAGCATCTAGTAAATCTTTATCATAAAGAGAAAGCCTAGTATAAAAGTTATTGATAATAATATTGTTAGGGAGTTCATGAATAGGACATTTAAGCATTAGTAACTTCAATCTCCCCTAAGCTTGAGTTGTACTCTCTCCATCACGAGGCCAAAAGTTATATATCAGATTTCTATCCTTATGAATCTCACTGGGAGGATAGAATTTAGAATAAAAGAGAGATGTTATTTCCTCCCATTTCATGGATTGTCCATTCTTCAACAGCTTATACCATTCTTCAGCTCTCCCTTTCAAGGATATAGAGAGTAACTTCTTCTTCACATGTTCAGTTGTCATACCTGCACATTTAAACAACCCGCATAATTCATGGATAAAAAGAAAGTGATCACCAGGATGGATAGTTCCATCCCCAAAATAATAATTTTCCATAACACGATCAACAATACTTGTAGGTATCTTAAAAGGATCTATCTCAACAGGTGGTGATTGTAGTAGTTCTCCCAAACAGAAAACCAAGTGGGTTATCTATAATGGAAGCAAAGTAACAAACAGAAACAAAAAGAAATACTCACAGTAAAAGTTTATTTTACCAGTTCCACTCTTCAATAGCGCTTCACTCCACGGCAACGGCGTCAGAAAATAGTCTTGATGACCCACAAGTATAGGGGGTGTATCGCAGTACTTTCGATAAATAGGAGTGTCGATCCCAACGAGGAGCAGAAAGTGTTGACTAGTGGTATGGAGCATGAAATCTCTGTAAATACTTAGCAAACGGATTTTTAGGGGTTTTCTGATAAAGCAACAAAACAAAGTGAAAGTAATAAAGACAATGAACAACTGCAGCAAGTGGCCCAATCCTTTCTTAGCAAAAGACAAGCCGGTGGAAATACTTATAAGGACCAAACGTTCTCCAGGACACATGAGAATTTTGTCAAGTGCTTTCTCTTCAAATAACAGAGTACTCTTCTTTGGTGTTGTAAGTGTTGTGTGGGTGAACCTATGCTAATGTACCGACCTTACCTGGACTAATACATACTTATGATTAAACCCCCTGCAAGCATCCGCAACTACAGGAAAGTAATTAAGATATAAACCTAACCACAACCTTAAACTCTGAGATCCTACGCTCCCTTATGCAATGGTGTCCTAACGGGGGTTCAGATTTCTATCACTCCGGCAACCCCGCAATTAGTATCCAAGTACACAATGCATTCCCCTAGGCCCAAAGACGGTGAAATATCATGTAGTCGACATTCACATGACACCACCATAAGAATAACACCACAACTTAAATACTAAACCATTGAATAATAACTCAACACAAATCCACTACTAACAACAAGACTTCTCCCATGTCCTCAAGAACTAGACGAACTACTCACAAGACATCATCTGGATCAAGATCAAAGATGATATGGTGATGGATAACAATCTGAACATAAACAATAATCCAATGGTTCCACTCACCAGCATCAACTACAATAGTAATTAACACCGGAAAAGTTTCCCCTAAGAACTAAAGCAAGATCCAACACGATTGTTACAGCGGGACGGAGTGGTGATGATGGTGCTGGTGGAGATGATGGTGTGGATGATGATGATGATGATCCCTATGAAGCCTAGCTTGATTGCGGTGTTGATGGCGACGATCTCCCCTCTCTGGGAAGGGATTTCCCCGGCAGAAATCTATCTGCCGGAGAGCTCTTTCTCTCTTGGTGTTTTCCGCCCCGCAGAGGCGGCGGAAATCTTTCTGTGGTTGCTCCCCTGGTGTTAGGGTTCCGTGAGGAAGATATAGGCGAGAGGGCGGAGTCGGGAGCCGGCCAGGTGGGCCACACCTGCCCTAGGCGCGGGGCAAGGTGGGCCTGCGCCTAGGGCAGGTGTGGGACCCAATGGCACTCGCCTCCCTTCTGGCTTCCTCCGTCTTCTGGGAAAATATAATTTTCCAATATTTTTATGGTATTTTTCTGATCTTCGCGAAATTGCATCAAAACACCTCTTTTTCCATCAGAAACCTGACTCTGGCAGTTCATCCTCCAAGATTCATCCAACATGAAAAAATAGAGGAAAAGACATAAGTAATACCTCATAATAAGACACATATCAATGAATAGAGGCAAATTATGATATAGAATGGCGATGCAAATTGGACGTATCAGAGGGGTATCGGAAATATTATTTAATAAGATGGAACAAGATTTGACAAGCAAAATATCAAGGGGTTTGGGTGTCATTTATCTAGATATAATGAATAAGTGTCTCTTAAGTAAGTGGTTATGGAAACTAGATAATAATGATAATTTCTAGAAAAAATTACTTAGGAAAAAGTATGTTAAACAAGTTTTGATATCTATGTGTTAGCTAAAACCTGGCCAATCTCATTTCTGGTAGGCCTCGTGAGGGTGAAATGTTTTATATGGTTACTTTAAAAACATAGTGGGAAATGGAGTTATAACAAGGTTTTGGGAGGACTTTGGATAGGAGATGGCCCTCTCATGTAGAAGTTTCCGAGATTGTACAGTTTAACTTTAGTTGTAATTTTAGTGCAGCTAAAGTGTTTGAGGAGCGACGTGTTTGTATAAGGTTTATGAGAACCTTATGGGGTGAGAATGCAGGCTGCAGCTATGTGGTTATAGCTACACAATACGTGTGGGAAGTTAGACTAGCAGATGTAGATGATTCACTTAGATGAAAGCTAACTAAGTCTAGTGTTTTTTCCGTGTAGTCTATGCATCTAACTTTAAAAATGTTGTAGGTTAATGGCCGTATAGAAAGATTTGGTTTGTTAAAGCTCTGTTGGATATAAATTTTTTCTTGTGCTTAGCAGCTAATAATAGTATTTTTACAGAAGATATCTAATTCATATAGTCTGGAAGGAAAAAAAGGTTAAATACATCTTTTTTGAGTGTGACGAAACTATTAATAATTTCTTTGAGTGTTCCTTGGCTAGATATCTTTGAATCATGGTCAAATGTGCCTTTTATGTGGCTAGTGTACCTGTACAATTTACATACATTAGTAGATGGATATGGAGCTTTCCCTGTAAAGCTAGATCTTTGGTAGTGGTAGGTGTGACGATGCTGATTTGGTCGATATGGAAAACAATAAATGATATTTGTCTTTGATAATATTTTCCTTATGACCTCGCAGTATTGTGTACAAGATCTCATATTGGTTTTGCACCGGGCTTTTTTACAAAAACCAAGCTCAAAACCGCAACACTACTATTGTCTAAAGTGGCTTGCGAGGCGTTCAATGCTCAACATGGTTGGGAGCCTGAGAGGAGAATGATAGATGCTCAATAAGAAGGTCTTGTTTACTGTGAATGAGGATGCCATGTTCTGAAGATGTCGAGTGCACGCAGCTTCTGGAGTTTGAAGAAAACTAACAAAGTTCAAAAGATTTTTAGGATATTGATGTCACATGAGCGCTGTAATGTAATAGCGTACTATGTTTTGAGATCTAGTTGTCTTTGCATGCCTATTTAGGCTCACTTCTTTTCAGCTTTTTGGCTAGCTTCTCCTAAAAGCTATCCTCGACCAGCTTCTCCTAAAATCTCATCCGTCAAAATCGTTTATACTTTTAAATTGACATTAAAACTACTAGTTAACAAGTTTGGACGAATTTTGAAGATGAGATTCTGGGAGAAGCTGGTCGAGGGTAGCTTCTGGGAGAAGCTGGCCAAGAAGCTGAAAAGAAGAGGGCCTTAGTCTAGTGGTTATGGGCCAGGTTGTCTACTCAGGGTATTTCCAATGTGTTGGAGTTTGGATAGCTGACTATGATCTTTCATGTGTAGGGTTGCATTTTGAATGAAATCCCCCCAAAATTTATTAATTCAAAAAAACATGGGAGAAGATTAGAAAACATGCTAGGCTGGTTGTAGTCAAATTGAGAGAATCCCACCGCACGACTATAGGTCGGTCCTTTTAGAGACCCTCCATCGTATATGGAAGGGGTCTACCGTGGGCAGTGCAAACGATCTATTTTGTTCCAAAATATCCACCATGTTCTCGTGGCCTAGCCGTGCTCCTTCCCAGGACATCGCACATGCCTTCAATAAAAATAACATAGGTAAGATATCGCACATGGCTCATACTGTTGGAATTGTAAGCAATACACACAATCAAATACTAACATACAAGATCTAAAAATATACCAACATACAAGAATCCACATACACGTGCCTTCATTTTGATCCAAATTATGGGCGTCCCACAACTATCCTCGGCATGCTTGGAGAACCAATTGGGATTATCCGAGATCCTTCCCAAGCTTTAATCTTCGACAAAAGCTCTAATGCCGATTAAGAACTTGCCTACAATGAAAAAACAAATGCCCCGTCTTCAGAAGCCTGCACACATGTTTCACGGGTATGTCTCAAGGCCATAATGTTAGAGATTGAAATTCCAAACCGTCAGAGAAGGACATAATAGAAGACAACACGATACATGACCCAGATAGATGAGACGATGTAGACGATCAGACCAACGAGAACACATCCCGCATAAGCTCTATTTGACGCCATAAATCCTCCCACGATAAAAATTAATAAGATTTATCTCCACACAATATCTCTAATGACGTTCTCGCTTGGACACGTAAACCAAACATGCAACACGTGTAGTACTGCATGGCACTCGATACCAAAGCGGTGCTCGAAGGCGATGGGCGTGACAGATCTAGTATTTTTCGTCAACGAGGGTGCAATTGCTTACTCACAAAGCTTGATGTCATATATGGACATCGCAATTTAATATACAATCTAAATGTCGTGCTGAACACCGTTGGTCACCCACTTGCCCCGCATGCCGGAATCATTTCGAGATGATCATCAACCTCTACGGCGGTCACCAAACTAGTTCATGAGAAAACGACCAACACATGGACAAACTTATTGAGCTAGTGTTAGGAATTAGCAATATGTGGATTTTGAGCCAACATAGCCCATTGCTTTTAGGTAACATAGTTCACTTTTTTTTTGCTGCAATCGATCTATATTAGTGAAACATTTGAGTATTCTAGTAACACAGTTGTGTTGGTAGTAAAAAATGTCTGCATTTACAAAGGGCATGCCATGACCACTGGATCCGCCTCGGGTAAAAGGCTCGATTTCATCTTGAACCGAGCAGAACCAAGGAAAAAAATAGCATGCTAACATAAATAGCGCGGGCTTCAAAAAAACGCTACGAACGTATAGCGTGCTAATAGCGCGCTATTTTTCAAAATAGCGTTTCACAAAAAAGTATGAAAAATTAGGATTTCAACAGCTATAAAATCATAGATATAGCATTATGCAGCTATAAAACCACTTATAGCATTCTGCAGCCAAACATCAACTAGAGATAGTTCACATAGTCCATAACTCCATATAGCCGAAATGACAACCATAGTTTAGAATTCACAGTTCACACACACTAACATAGAGTCATACATAGTTCACATAGTCCAGAACACAACCACGGGTTCAACAAGGATCAAATAAACATCATAAAAGGGCAGCATAAAGTTACTTAATCAGATGAACAAGATGAATTGGCATCATCATCCGAATCTGAAGAAGAACACAGATTGGAGCTCATCATCATGAAAACTGAAGTATCTTTTTCGTCCTATGCTGAACTTTCTTTCTTTTTGATGCAGCAGCACCAGCTCTTGCTTGCTTTGATGTTGGTTCTTCTACTTGTTCAACTTGAACATGTACATCTTCAGGCACAATTCCTGTGATCCACTCATTATGCTCATTTTCTACAACATCTGCATAAGTTACATCCTCAAGAGGATCCCTGTCTTTCATCATTCTCTTTTGTTCTAGTTGGGAGTTGGCCTTGATAAAGACAAGATCTCTCATTTTATCATGAAGCAGCCTATTGCGTCTCTTAGTTTGAACCTGATTGCAAGTAAATAAAGTAGTAAACAACAAGCTACTAATTCTATTTCTAAGAAGATATCAAGATAAGCAAAGAGATATGATCAACAAATTATCTTGGATTCAAAATAAGATCTGAAGCGAGTAAATTTGTACTTCATTCTTACCTGCTGAAATATACTAAAGTTCCTCTCACAAGCCGAGGAGCTGCATGTCAAACTCAAAATCCATCGCCAATATCCTTAGATTTGGTGCACTTGACCCATGATTGGACCACCATTTAGCTTGACATTACACATTAACAAATAAAGTTAAGACCTCCATTGTAAATTGTAAGCAACCAGGATCAAAGCTACATATAAATATAAATAACTAAATATTCACTGGATCAAAGCTCTTGTTTCTTCGCTGCCTTTTAGCACTATCTCTTAGAATGACCCTTCTTCATCTTGATATGCACGACACTCCTCCATTATTGTGTCAATTTTCGCACCATCTGATACCATTTTCTCCATGCAAGCAACCAGTCCATCCTTAAATGTTCCATCTAACTCAATGTCAAGCTTGTTTTCATAGTAGTAGAATGGATTTAAGAAATATCCAGCCCTATGTAGTGGCCCCTTCAATTTCTTGTCCCATCTTTTATCCACAATATCTAGCACTTGCTGAAAATTAGTCTCATTCTCCTCTTCATTTTCAAACTGGGCAGCAATCTCTTTCTTTGCATCCAAAAAAGAGCCGTATATGAATCCCATAGCTGGTATATCACTGTCCATTCTCCGAAGCAAATTAGCCAAAGGCTCAAAGAACTTGACAGCAATATCTACTCCTTCCCAAAAACTATCAGAGCGTATACTTCGTTTTGCATCACGTCCTTTCACCTTTTTACAGTAACCCATTTCTTCCATTTGATCTGATCTAAATAGCTTCTGTAATTCTTTCTTGCTGTCCAACAAGCTCTTCAAGTTCAAGTACGCTGTAGCAAACCTTGTAATACCGTTAAAATTACATCTTAACGATGGTGGAGCTAGCAAAGTTGACGTCTAGGTGAACTGGGCACTAAGCCACTAACTCTACAATCATTAACTGGATGTACTTAGGCGTGGAGATTCAGTAGCATCTTGTGTGACTCGATTCAGTTCTTCTGGGGACGGACAACGACGGACGCGGAAGATCGGCAAAAATCGTGGGCGGCGGAAGATCGGCGATTCGCGTACATATCTTGACTTCTGCGCCGTAGTTGACATCCGGAAGCGTATGCGGTGATTGTCGGCGGCAATTGAAGGAGGAGAGAACGGAGGGAAGAAGAAAACGCATCCGCCGTCAAGCGGCGATTTGGTGACGTTGTCCCAGTGGAGGCGATTCGAGTGAGCGCCGATTCCAGCCGTGCGAGCCGCCGCATCGCCGTCAAGCGTCGCCTTAGTTGGAGGATCTGAACTGAAAAGTCTGACTGGATGTCTCTGTTGCTCTGTTAGGGTTAGTGATTAGGGTAGGCCACTAGGCCAAAATGGGCCAGAATGAGGAATGGGCTACTAAAAATTAAAATCAACCCAAAAAAATAGCGTCGCTACGATGTAACGTTAAATAGCGTGCATAGCGCCGTAATTAGGGCGCGTAGCGCCGTAGCGTGCCTGGAATGCATAGCATAGCGTTTAGTTGCTGAAAACGCTATAACGACGCTAATAGCGTTAAATAGCGCGCTATTTTTTTCCTTGAGCAGAACTAGAACTGGACAGATCTTTGATTGCCCCCTGGCACGGAACTTGTCCCCTGCGTTCCAATACTTACAGTGGGCCTGTTATACCTGCCACGCTGGTTGGTACCTATAGCCAGCCCCGTTCGTGCCACGGGGGCAAAAGGGGCAAAGGGTCTCGTGAACTAGCACCCGGTTCCACGAAAGAAATAGGTCAGGCAACACCGGCAGCGGCAGCCAGAACGAGGCATCATCGAGGGAGGAGGCCCGTGGAGGCACATCGGCTGCTTGCACTGGTAACGTCTCTCTTCTCTACCCTTCACGTCCCTCCCCCCTCTCCAGCGTCCTGCTCCGGCGATCTATCCGTCGGATCTTCTAACGACGGTAGCCGCAGCAGCGACGGCGAAGGAGCGTCGGCTGAGACACGATGGGGCGGCCGCCGAGCACCGGGGGGCCCGCGTTCCGGTTCACGCACGCGGAGGTGGCGGAGATGGAGGAGCGCCTGCGCCATCTCAACAACGCCATCCCGCACCGCGACGTCATCCAGGGCCTCGCCGACAAGTTCACCAACTCCCCCGTCCGCTCCGGCAAGATCCCCGTCCAGCCAAAGCAGGTAGGTTCTCCCCCCACCCCCCACCCCGTCGCGGAAGAAAGATCCGAGTAATTCGAACTTAATTGCCCCCCTCTGTTTCCCTTCCTGGGGGGATACGAGATGAGATGGGCCCGTCTTATTCCGATCTGTGTGGGTTTGCGGCTGGGCGCAGGTGTGGAATTGGTTCCAGAACCGGAGGTACTCGCAGCGGTCCAGGACCACCAGGGGCTCGCCGCTGCCGCAGGGCAAGATGCTGCCCACGGGGGCCGAAGAGCACCACCCGTCTTCCTTCAGGGCTCAGCCCTCTTCCTCTGGCCACTCCGGTTCCCACCCAGGTGCGCTTCAATGCTGATTACTTGGTACTACTAGGTTATGATGAGGTTTATTTCTTTACCATGCAATTCCGCTGCTAGTTAGGATGAGGGTGACGATGGTAATGCTTTAGCGGTGCAAAATTTGTGCAGGAGTCCTGTGCCCCTTATGTTTGGTATATATGGATTGTGCGCGTGGTTGCTGCTCTAGGGTTTTGAAGGGTTTTCCTCTGTTTCCTGCAAAATTGGCAACTCTGAATTAATTTTGGCAGGTTTTTGGGTACTTTATAGTCTGTATGTAGTTCCTTGTGGACCAAGCAAAGCTTGCCATCTCCTTATCGCAGTTGTTGAAGTTCATTTCGATAATCGCAGTACACGTGATTCGTGCGCCTTTACTTTTCTTGACAACTGCAGGACACATATCATGACTTCTTTTTTATTAAAAAGATTAAGTTTTTTAACAGTCTAGCCACGGAACTTCATAATCATTTATCGTGTTGTTTTTCTTTCCTCTGATTATTGATAGTGTTGTCAATCAGGTAAGACTCCTTCAGATGGTGGCCAAGTCGAGTTTGAAGCAAAGTCAGCCAGAGATGGTGCATGGTATGCAGATCCACCTATCATCCTTTCTCATTTGATGTCACAGATGGTGCTCTTGCGTGTAGGCCCTTGCTTTTTGTGGAAAGGGAAGGGCGGGGTTCCACTTCCTGCCAACACTTTTATGCTCTTCCCTTAAAAAATGCACCCTAATAAGCTAAATAGTGTTCACTTGCTTAGCAGAGGGCCAGGTTGTCAATATCATGCGTGTACGCTATGTTATGAACCTTTGGTTCGCAATTGGACGATTGGGTAGGGTAATGGTCCAAACAGAAGACCCAGGTGGCGAAGTCGAAGCCTGCCACATGTTGGTACTCACCAACTAAGCATTGTAACACCCTGTTGCTAACCATTGATTGTGTATCAGTAGTTCGGTACGAAATGATATGAAGCTTGGCTCACATTGGGATAATTGGTAGGGTAATGACTCAAAAACGGGGATACCGTGATGGCACAGTCATCCTTTGTATATAGGATTACTGAAGTTCCTTCTCTTAAGTCGTTAATTGCATCTGACCAATTAATGGCTCAATGCTGTGAACACAGACATATCTGTTTATTCACTATGATTTGGATTTTCTTACCATGAAGTGTTTTTTGCTGTATGCTGTTGAAACTGTGCCATCTGTTTATTTTTTATTTTTAAAAAAGCCTTCTAATTTTAAATGTATAACCAAACTTTCTTGTTACAGGTACGATGTTGCTGCCTTTCTGTCCCACAGGTTGTTTGAAACAGGGGACCCGGTAATGACTAAAGCTTCTTTAAAATATGATTGATATTGCTACATATGTTACTCGCAGTATTTCCTCAAGGCAGTTTGCTAGCAGTGAAGCTATAGATGGTTCTGTTTCTCATTTATCTATAGTTGCTTTAGTTAACTACACACACACCAAAGGAAGGTCCTGACCTTTTTTCCTGGAGAGCCACAGCCTTGGTATAAAAATTAGTTTGCATTCAAATCAGTACAGGCATCACCTTCGGGGAACTTTCTGGGGTCGACATGCAATGCAATTCAAACATATGTAGCAGGCAAGCATGTTTTGGGGCAATTTGTATGACAGACACTCAAGGGTGTGTGATTCATAGGGCTGTCTGCATGTGGCTTGAAACGGTGATTCTTGTGGAGCCTTCTGTATCAGTTGTTGTGGTGTTGCACAAGCACTAAGTGATAGGGGTGTGGCTGGTGTTGTGCAAGTGGTGGTGAACTCGTCCACTGACCTGTGTAGTGGGAAGAGGAACAAAGAGAAAACATATCTTGACATGGCTAGTCAAGTCGCAACTTAGATTGGGAAAAAACGATTATTTGACTGCCAACTTGCCAAAAATTACGCTCTAGACCAATCTTAGGGATGTGCACAGCTTTTCATAGTTGAGGCCTTGAGGGTGAAAACTAGTCTCGTTCCTTTTTTGAGCAATATGTTATGTATGCCCATGTCCTTGTAGTGTTTAATCGTCCTCTATATTGTGTTTACTACCTATGCCTTACCCCAACTGTGCTTGCACTTGTTTATTTATTTTTTGTTTCAGGAAGTAAGGGTTCGTTTTTCTGGATTTGGGGCTGAAGAGGATGAATGGATTAATGTTCGTCAATGTGTGCGACAGCGTTCACTTCCATGTGAAGCTACAGAATGTGTTGCTGTGCTTCCTGGGGACCTCATTCTTTGCTTTCAGGTATTGCCATCTTAAACTGCCTCATTCTTTGCTTTCAGGTATTGCCATCTTAAACTGCTTTTTCATCTGATTTAGCAAGCTAACATGTCACAACTTGAGGATTATTGTCTACATGAAACTTTAAGTTCCTTCAAATATTAAGCCAGCTTGTTAGCTACGCAATATGTATCCTATCATTCGCAGCTTTTCAAATTATCGTTTTACATTATATGCTTTAATTATTGTTTTGTAATATGTATACTATCATTGGAAACTTTATGTTCTGCTCGTTGACTCCCAGTTATTTCCTTCCTGTCACTTGCTGCCCTCTGATTGAGTGATGGGTATGTTGGTCAGATTTCACCTCCCAAAAGTGTATGAGTCCTCCAAAGTTTCTGTTTTGACTGCAATGCACATGACAGGCAGATTGCAGTTGCTTGTTGTGCCAAGTTATTGGTTGGGTCCTTTTTTAGTGATGTGATCAATTTTAATATTTCCAGCTTTTATGACTCAAGGATTTGCAGTACATAGCATAAACTGCCTGATTTCTTCTTGTTAGCCTGAATGTAATCTTGTCATGGTGTGATCTGCACACATAGGTTGTGTGCAGGGTGGAGTGTGAATAGCACACATAGGTTTTGTGCTTGCTGTGTGTGAACAGGGCAGATGAGTTGTGTCCTGTGAGAGTAAACAGTGCACATAGGTTGTGTACTAAGTAGATAGGCATGCTGCAGTTTGTCTGCTGCTAGAAGTATCTAGGGTATGTAGGAATAACTCTAGAATTAGGAATGTTCTAGAGTAAGTCATTTAGGAGTAGTATGAAATATCTAGAGTTTGTAGAGTACTCTAGAAGTATGGTGTAGGGTTTGGATTATGCCACATGGCAACAATCTAAAGGGTCATGTACAAGTATAAATAGGGGTGCCACCCCTCTGATGTAACTAAGCTTGTATCACTTGAGATACCCAATAAAAGGAAAGCTTCCTACTAGCAGTGTAAGTAAAGCACATCCCCTTAGAGAGTCCTGGGTGATAGCTAGTAGATCAAACACTATCACTTCTTTGTCTAGATTCCGAAAAGTTCTAATTCTAATTTGCGACTTACCAAAGAATTAAGAACAAGTGCTGCATGTGTTTTATACTATAAGTAGTCCTGTAATTGCAATAATAAATGTGATGGTATGTCCAGCATCAGTTTCCTGTTGCTTTATATATTCGTTAGAATCTTGTTTCAAAACGGATTTTTACTTTGATACCGCTAGGACCAGTCAGCACCATTGGTCTTACATTTATCTCTATATTCGTGGTAATCATGTTTCAAAACAGAATTTCACTTTGATGCCATAAGGACCAACCGGCAGCATTGCTTTTACATGTATTAGTAGAGGTTTAAATGGCCAGAGCAGAGCATCAAGAGTGTTCCATTGCATTGAACAGATAGAGAAGTTGTTTACAATCTTCCTAGGAAAAACAAAGCCAAAATATGAGAGTACAATTCAGTGAACATCCCAGGTAGTAAAGTGGTACCTGAATGCTTCTTTGCAAAATGAAATAGGCTGTAACCATCAAATAAGGCTGCTGTACAAAGCCGGTTCTTGTTTGTCAGCGCACAAACATTTAAATATGCATGCAGTTTACTGCTAGTTGAAGACATAATTATACTTAAATTGCAGTATTGTTGAGGGTCTGAATAAGGAATGCTGTTATTGGATTATTTCTAATCATGCTTTGGTAATTGGTGTAACGTTGTTACAGAAAGTTGAAAGGACCAATCTATTTTCATGTGATTTAGCTGTCCTGTAATGTAGTGCTATTTACTCGAGCTGATGCCTGACATGGATAAATATTTCTGTACTGAATTGACCAGGAAGGCAAAGAGCAGGCCCTTTATTTTGATGCTCGTGTTCTTGATGCTCAAAGGCGCAGGCATGATGTGAGGGGATGCCGCTGTAGGTTTCTTGTTCGCTATGGTCATGATCACTCTGAGGTAACTCTCGTTCTGTCTAACACTGTGTTTATGCATTCACTCAGATTCCGGTATTAAACCTTGTTTGGATGTTAGAACTGGGGCTGAAATCCTGGAACTGTAGTTATGATTCCAGGGCTGTTTGCCTGCAAAGAGAATTGGGTCTTGGATTTCACCCCAGACTAGAGGAATTGGTGAAACTTACAATTACAACCAGAGCTGCCTAGATCACCGCTGACCCCTGACCTGTATGGAATTTGCCACAGTTTTTTTCTTCCTAACACACGCTGGCATGATTAGATGGAAAGTTCACCTTGGCCCTTTGTAGACATGTGAGAGCCCTGCCAGCGGTGATCACCTGACCACAACCAGTACCGCTGTCAGCAAAATCTGACTAAACTGGCCACCCCTGGCAACTTCTTCACCTCTCCCATGACCACCGTGAGATATTTCTTTTTTTCACTGCAAAAGAAAAAAAGTTTCTGCCTGTGAGCTCCAACCAACCAACCACCACCGACAAATCTTCATCTCTCCTTTGTTGGCTCCAGTGTCTGCTTCCATCTTCGACTCCATCCTTTATTATCAAATTTTTCTGCCGCCACTATCAATATGATCTGTTCTGCAGCATAACTACCCCATCTTTCTCCAGTTTGGCGAGTTTTGGCCTCTGCCTATAGATAAGATTTGTGCTGCAGCATACTCCCTCACCCAGATACATTCACCATGAAGCTCCCTCTGAGTAAGCTCCTGATTTATGCCCCACACTCGGAGCATTCCTTGACAGCTTCTTGCCACCCGACTTTGTGGCCCGGTGGGGAGGCGGTGGTCGTTGGGGCAGTGACGACCAGGACATGAGCTACCTCTATCTAAGTCAAGGTGGGCGGAGCGCGAACTCGACCCCAACAACATGAAGGCGATGCAGAGGAGGCGGGTCCATGCGATGCAATGCGTGTGCCGGATGATGAAGGGACACCCACATGGATATAGTCGACGATGCTTCATAGGTCCATGCGATGAAGGCCAACGACTGGGGCACATCCTTGTGCAGAGTCTAGCGTTGAGAACAATGGACAACGTTTGTAGAAGCCAACAAATTGAATCATGGGCGAGTGGCACATGAATTGGAGAAAATTGAACTCAATCAGTGTAGGAGACGAGACTCAACTGAACTCAATCAGTGCAAGACTTGAGAATCAAGAGACTTGATGACGAGATGTAAGAAAGTAAAAATCCTGAACTGGTCTATCTAAATATACAACTTGCATTTTCATGAGGCTAAGGGCCAGTACATATATATACATACATGTAGGAAACAACTTATATAATGGGGGAAATATATAACAAATACATGGAAAAGATACACAACTCTAACGGTTACAAAACAATGAAGCCTCGTTTGTGCTCAACTATTTTGTATTTTTACTAATGTAAATCAATAAATCGATTTGTTTTTATTATAGGCTAATTTATCTTACACATTTGAAACCAGAGTGTTTAAGTTTAGGATATTTTATGCAATTTAACACATTTGATTTCCTTTTGGTGTGTCAGGAAATTGTTCCACTGAGGAAGGTGTGTCGTCGACCAGAAACTGATTACAGGCTCCAGATCTTGCATGCCGCCAGAGCGGCAGCTTCTGCAGAGATTCAAAATGTTATCGTGCTTGATAAGAGCCCTGTTGATCAGAAACCCCCAAAGCCGCACAAGATGATGGATGTGAACACTGCCGAGGTGACTGTGGTTCCCATCCCAGATCAAGGAGAGCCAACAGACAAGCCGGTTGCAACCTTACCAGCCGTGCCTACTAGCACCCGCAGTGATTCAGTTTCAGATGTGCAGATGGTGGATGCGGAGGCTGCGCCAAGAGCTGAATCTGCAACTGAAACACTGGATGACAAGATGAACGTGGGAGCGTAGTTGTTTCAATTTCCTGTGCATCTTCTGAAGATACTTAGGAATTTCCCTGCTCCGGAAAATGTTCGCTTAGGAATGTCGCTCAAAACATTTTCATTTAGGAACTTCCAGATTTACAGTCTAAGAAGAAAGGTTGCCTGGGAAATCGTATGGTAATGTGGCGATGTTGACTTTAATGCTATTGTACAAAATGTTGGATCTGGTATCTATATAGCTATGTAGTGAGAGAAGATAAGATCCTTTGTGTGGTGTTTGTGTTTGAATCTGTCCATTTGGGTCGAGATTTTCTGAAAAGCTCTATCTTGTCAAGACGTGAGACTGGATTTGCTGCCTTGGTTTCACCCGTGTGCGTGGCTATTTGAATACCCTAGTCAATATCACCTAGTGCTGAGTTTCGACTGACTCGTGGTTTAACTAAATGTTGCGTAGTTTAAATAAATGTTTCAGTAGAATTATAATCCATGTGTAACTTCTCGACGTTCCACAAAACACAAGTAGGGAATTACCTCATTTTTATCACTTAATTTAATTTTCCCACCCCACACCATTTCTGTTCGCTTAGCCATCAACAATGCACGTCAGTTGGGAACGAGCATAGTAGGCTAGTCACTTGAGCATATAATCATTGAATCGATGTTTGTAAACCTGAACCACGCCTGGACAAGCAGCTGTTATATCAAAAAAGAAATGACATTTCATTTGGAAGTAATGCCAATTGTATCCCCATATTATTGATCCATCTGTTGGCGTGTACACAGAAAGTGCATCCTACAAGAAAGAATTCTTTCATCTTGATCCTGCCAATTGCCTGTTCTTGGTGTACAACAGTTGAACAGCGTTCCAATTTGATTTATGCCATCCATATGTTGCCAATTACTTGCCCCCAGCTGCTTCGCCTGGTGTCTTGGTGGTCATCTGGTCCACAGCATGGACGGTGCTCTGAAGCTCCTCCCATATAACCTTGTACACCATTCTCTGCCTGTTCACAGCATTTTTCCCCTCGAACGCCTTCGAAACCACGTCTATGCTGAGGCCAATAAAAGGGACAAAACAAACTTCAGAACTAGTACAACCAAAGAAAAAAAAATAGAGGAGAAGTTAAGCATTGGCTAATTAAACAATCTAATAAAAGATGCTGCCTCCAATACTGTTAGAAAATGCATAAGCAACCTACTAGTCCAATCATAATGGTCGTTACTATCAGTTTCTATCCTCCCTTCTAATCCATGTCTTTTTACATGCACTGAAGTGTACTGGATTCGTTATCGTTCAGTTTTGTCTAACAGTTCTGTACTCCAGGTGTTAAATACTATGTCAGCGATGACAGATTTCCACATGAAAAAAATATGGTGGCAGAGATAGAGATACACGTTTACACATCTAGCCTTGCAATATTAGTTGTTGCTGATAACAAGCTTTGCTGGACAACATGAATTCACTTGACGATTTAGGTACCCATACCATAAGGTAGCCAAAGTGATCCTATGATAATTCAAAAAAAAAATTATAATTCAAAAAAAAAAGTGATCCTATGCCAGTCCAATTATCAGTACTGCAAGTTAATACAAAATACGTTTGTACTAATCCAATTACAACATGTTATAGCCTTATAGGAAGTACTAGGCATCTTCAAGATTTCAACTTCACAAACTAACTTCACCATCAGCACGAAATTAGTCCTCTTCACGACTTAGACATACTAGCAACACACACTCCTAGCATTCTCGTAATTGTAGAATTATTATATTTAGGTAATTACTATTAGAGGTAGATGATGAACGCAAAAAGTATTAGTAAGGCATGGTGAGAAAAATAGACAGATATGAAGTTGAAGAAGATCTTCAACTTTATTGAATTAGCTGAGAAATGATAACATGCCTAGACACAGGATGGAGGTATGGAAAATGCTTGAGAACATTTGAACAGAATCATATGAGAAGGCTTAGTGCACAAAATGAAGGTCGATAACTTGATATCAATCTCAGAGCATTAAGTTGGATTGTCATCTTTAGTTCTTTTTTTAGTGCTTAATTTTCTTAAATTCTACAACTCATTGTGCATGAAACGGTTAAGGAAAGGGTGTACGATCCACGGACGGTGCGCATATGATATTTGATCAGCCTAACTTAGTTGTTGTTAATATTCCTGATAATTGCGGTGCCTTGAGTTTTTAGTTTGACTATCTAAATTTACGCTGCGTTCAGATACCAAGCTGGTAACAATCATTTCACTTTTTCTTATGAGATGAAGAGGAAGTGTTAGCACATACACTGTGCTAAATGCTGCACTATATCCACCGGATACGCTAACCAAATAGGAAGCAGCATTCTTGGCATCTAATCATCAAGCCGTAATCAGGGTAAACAGTAGACACACGGCAAATTACCAGACGTGGCGGCCATCCCCTGAGGCGTCGATGACGGTGACAGTGTCCGCCTCCAGCTGCTCCTTGATCTGCCAACAAGTGGATAACGAAATAAAAAAAATGTCTAAGCGACAAAGAGGATTTACTGGTTGAGAACCCAAGATTAGAGGCAATAGGGGGGTGGCAAGAAGTACCTTGGTCTCAAGAGACTGTGCGACGGGGGATTCGGTGGGTCCCGCGGGTCCCGGCGCCGACGCCCAGGCCGCGAATCCCCTGGTCCGGGTGCTGCCGGATAGAGGGGGAGGGGACCGGGTGGTGAATCTAGCAGAGGAGGATGATAGGGAAGAGAGGGCTACGGCGGCGTGAAGGCGAATAGCATAGGAAGCGGAGGAGGAGGAAGAGGTGAAGCGGCGGAGGAGCATGGAGGTGAGGGAGCAGGGGGCGGCGGCGGCGGCGGACCTCATCAGAAGCATATTCGTCGGAGAGGGGAGAGAGAGAGGACACGAGAAGATTTTTTCCTCTTAGAAAATGTGGTCCTGCTCTCTGTTCGCTTTCTTCCGCGGCTATGTGCTTTCGGCCCAATCCAGCCATCCAGGGTCCAATTCCGCGCCGAGAGATAGTCGCTGTGGGCTCAAAAGAAAGAGTTGAGTATGTATTTTTTTTTAGGATTGAACAGTAGGGAAAGCCTCTACTGCATTTTTTATAAAATTATCATAGAGAGTTACATATGTATAGGCTTATATATCAACTTCACTGAGGGATTACAAGAAAAGGCTAGCTATTTCCAATCTAAATGGGAGTTGATCCAGGCTTTTAGATCTTGGGATTTTTTTTAATTCTAAATACAACACATCTCAATTCTTAGGTTACAATGGCCTTCCATTTCCTAAAGAAGGTCGAAGATTATTGAAAATCATGTTGTTTATGCATATCCAGATGTCCCAGGCTCCCAAGATAATAATCTCCATTGCAAAAGGAACATTCAACTTGCTTTTTATGTCTGAGAAGGCCTCATTTAGTGAGAGATCAATGAACCTGGAAGGAAAATTTTCATCCTAACAAGCTTTGGCAAAAGGGTAATCCCAGAAGAGATGAGCCAGAGTCCCCTCAGAAGAGCAGCCAGAAGTAGCACAGTTATAAGAAGGCAAGGAGAACTTCTTTCTCCTCAGTAAATTCCTAGTATTCAATTTGTCCAAAAGGAGCAACCAGAAAAAGAACTTGTGCTTTTGCTGGCAGGAATAATTCCATAGCCAAGAGACATGTGGTGGGACAATTACATGTCCAGAGAGAAGAGTATACTTGTTTGATAGAAAAGGAGTCACTTCCCCAAATGTAACTCCACTTATTTGCATTTCCACGTTGCATTAAATTGTTAATGTCCTGACAGATCTGTTCCAGGCTGAGAAATTCAGAGAAAGCCTGCTGAGAGAGAGGTAGAAAAAAATGGTCCTGCATATGAGGAATTTGAATGAACTCCTTGACAGAAATACTTGAATTCTTTGCAAAGGACAACAAATGTGGGAATTGATGCTGCAGACATTCCTCCCTCCACATATCAATCCAGAATAAAGTGGTTTTACCATTCCTCACCGAACATTTTGCAATTCCTTTGAAGATATCAATTAATTTCAGGTGGGCTTTCCACCAAAATGACCCCTCCATACTTCTTCCTGATAACTTTCCATTATTATTGTAGTAAGTGTTCCAAACAAGGTGAACCCAAGGGATATCATGGTGATTGAAGAACTTGTCCAGATTCTTCAAAAGTAAAGCTGAGTTTTGAATGTTGAGATCTAGTACCCCCAAACCACCTTGAGTCTTGGGCCTGCAAACTTTGTTCCAAGACACTAATGCTTGCCCTCTAGCTTGAACATCTACAGTCTTCTTCCTCCACAAGCAGTGTCTCATATATTTGATCAGCTGATCCTTAATGGAGACATGCAGCTCAAAACAACTCATGTAATAAATGGGAAGGGAGGTCAAAATAGATTTCACAAGTTGCAACTTTCCTCCATAATTTAGAAATTCAGCAATGTCACAAAGTCTTCTTTCAACTCTTTGTACTATAGGCAAAAAATGCTCCACTGTAGGCTTGTTAAGTCTTAGTGGCAAACCAAGGTAAGTAAAGGGGAGAGACCCTGCCTGACAAGAGATTGTCGTGGCAAAATGATTAAGCCTTTCAGTGTCCAAATTTATTGGCATCATGCTAGATTTTGAGTAATTTACTTTAAGGCCAATGGATATAGCAAAAGTATGAAGCAGGGCCTTGAGACAAAGCAATCGACCAGAATCAGCTTTGAGAACCAGCAAAGTGCCATCATCATATTGAATTACAGGGAAATCAGGACAAAAAGCACCTCCTAAAGGGGGAGACAGCAGCTCCTGGTGCATTGCTTTGTTGAGAATGGGCTGAAGAAGATCAGCAGCAAGAACAAACAAAAGAGGGGATAAAGGGTCCCCCTATCTAACCCCTCTTTTGCAGTAGAATTTTTCCCAGGCACACCATTAAGAAGGACAGTAGAAGATGCAGATCCAAAAATCAATTGAATCCAATTAATCCATTTCTCTCCAAAACCTCTAGCCCTGAGGATACTAATGATGGTAGAGTGCTCAATCTTGTCAAAAGATTTTTCAAAATCCAATTTTAAAATTACAATTTCTTCTTTGGATTTATGACACTGGTAGAGAAACTCAAAAGCCCAGCCTAAGCAGTCTTGAATGGATCTTTTCTTGAGGAAACCATATTGATTTTTGTGAACAAGCTTTAGGATAACATTTTGAAGCCTATTAGCCAGAATTTTGGTGATAATCTTGAACACACTGTTCAACAGAGAAATTGGCATGAAATCTGCAGGTGTCATAGGATTCTCATTTTTTTGGAATTAGAGTGATAAATGATAAATTAATTCTTTCCAAGGATATCCTGCCATCATAGAAGTCAACAATAAGCTGCTTAACATCCTCTCCAATGATAGGCCAACAGTGTTTTAATTAATTCATTGTTAAAACCATCAGGACCAGGAGATTTGTCATTTGGAAGGTCCCTGATCACCTCCTCAATATCTTTGTCAGAGAAAGGCCTTTCCAGATCATCTCTATCCTCAGAAGACATACCAGTACCAAAGAGTTCATGCAGGTTAAAATGCATGTATGGCTTATCTGAATTACCCGTTGTTTCTTTGAAGGCATGCCAAAGTAAGTCAGCTTTGTTAGAGTGCTCCTGTACTTCCTCATTATTTTCATTTTTTAGCATAGAGATGTAATTGTGCCTATACCTGATAGTGGCTTTGGAATGAAAGAATTTAGTGTTTTCATCACCAAACTTTACCCATTTAATTTTTCCTCTTTGTTTCCAATAAGCATTCTGGTTTTGAAGCAAAGAAATGACATGGGTTTTCAGCAAATCTCTCAGGTTTCACTCAAGAACAGTAAGAGTTCTCATCTCCTCCAGGACATCTACGAGCTCAATAGTTGCATTGACATTACTGATTTGAGATTTGAGACAAGGTACGTTCTTTGCCCAAAGCTTCAGACCCCTCCTCACATTTTTGAGTTTAGCATTAATTTTTTTTTGGCACAGCCACTATATCCAACTAGAATGCTCCAAGGATTTTGGATAATTTCTTTGAAATCACTATGCTGCATCCAAAAAATTTCAAATCTGAAAATCTGTGCCTTTGGAATCCTTGTGCCAATAGAGATGACACATGGCAAATGGTCAGAGGTGGGTTTGGAAAGAGGGAAAACAAAAGAGGAAGGGTAATTCTGGGTCCAGGAGGCAGAGGTGAAGAACCAATCCAATCTCTCAAGAAGAGGATCCTTTTGCATGTTACTCTAGGTGAATTTTCTTCTTTCGAGGGGTAGCTCAATGAGATCCAGGTTGCTGATTGCCTCATTGAAGAGGAGCATATCATTAACATCCCCCTTGTCTATTTCTGTCAGAGGGATTTCTTATGAAATTAAAATCACCCAGAATCAGCCAATCCATATCATCAGGCATATCAATATTGGCTAACCACTCAATGAAATCTGCCTTTTCCTTAGGTTGGCAAGGACCATAAAAATTAGTAAGGATCCAGATATCATTTGAAAGTGAAGTGAAATTCATAGAAATTGAATACTCATTCTGAAAAGATATTTGTCCAGAAAAGAGAGAGCTATTCCAAATGATGATTAATCCCCCATAAGCCCCATTTGAAGGCAGGAATTCAAATTTATCAAATTTCCTAGGGCGGAACTTTCTTAGGTAAGCAAGATCAAAATCCTCTCTTTTAGTTTCTTGAAGGCAGATAATGTCACACTCAGATTCATCAATCTTATTACTGAGAGCCACACATTTTTTGTCAGAATTTATGCCCCTAATATTCCAATTTAAAACATTCCATTTTCTTTTGCAATCCATAAGGAACAATGTAGCATACTTGATTTTGGGGTGACACAACATATGAAACCACCCACAAGCATTGGCATAAGAGACACAACCAGTTGATAATCCATAAGCCATCCATAGAGTCAAGGTACACACCAAACATCACAACATTTAATAGGCCAGCCATGGAAATTCTATTACAATACCATAGGCAGGGAACCAACAAGGTCCCAACAAAATACGTTGTGTAACACATTTAACACCTATTTAGGGGATTTATTCTTGGCTTGTTGTCCACATGCTCCAGCAGCCTCAGATTTCTTCTTGCCACCCAGGTTCATACTTGGGATGCCATTGCCTTTAGTGGAACCCTTTCTAGGGGCCTTGATGGCAATCTCAGTGGCTTTGCCCTTCTTTAGAAAACTTTTATCCAAGTCACCTTCCTTGACCTTACAGAAAGAGGCAGAATTTTTTTTAACCACTTTAGGATTCAAGCAAGGAGGAACAACATTACAAGTAAGACAATCTAAAATAGTGCAATTAATATGACTCTTGAATCCCCCATTTAATTCCATAATTCTAGGACTCCTCCTCACCTCAGACTCAACCAGGGGCTCCTTTCCCTTTCTCTTTTTAGAGGGAGTAGATGGAGTACCAGCAGACTGCAGCTTTTCAGCACCCAAGCAAGGAGGATCCATCTGGGTAAAGTTCTCATTAGGAATGATGAAAGAAATAGTATTCTCTTCAGTAATCAGTTCTTTGATAATTTCCCAGAGAGGAGAAACAAGGAAAGTTCTTGCCCAATTGAATTTTTCAGGAGTAGCAAGCATGAGGGTAATGAAATTGAACCAACTTACAGGGATGTCACATTTAAGGGAGCCCTTGGAAGATGAGGCCATGTGCAAGTGGGGAGCAAAATATCTTTCCCACAAATCAAGCCCTTGCTGGGAAAGGCCTGCTTTGAAACATGAACATATGGGATGACAACAAAGGTTCTTGCCAAGCCAATCTGGAGATGAGCTTCATTGGGAGATAAGAGATGTTGATCTTCCATCATCCAATCATTGTTCTCCACAGAATCATCTCCAAGCACATTAGGACTTTCTTCCTCTTCATCATCCAGATAGTTCTGAAGGATATTCTGCAATCCTTCCCCTATGCCAACACCCTACACCTCCACATTGACCAACTGCTCCACTTTAGGGAAAGGCTCAGCATTAACAGATTCAATGTCATCATCAGAGTTCCAATCTTGCACAAGCACAGTACCAGTGACAGCACTGTTGGCTTCCTAAGGTGGCAGATCAAGGTTGTCCACGTGCATATCTTCTCTAGGAGCCACAACAGGACCTTGCACAGGAGCAGCATCAGCCTCCCATTGATCCCAGCCAACATCACCCCCAACAGGTGGTGGTGGTGGAACCAGCCATTGGCCCCATCCACCAGCCTCACCAATTGGTGCTGGAGGAGGTGGTGGAGGGGGCACCTAGGGGCCCAAGTCAGGCAAAGGGTGTGGGTCCACATTTCCATCAGGTAAAGGATCCTCATCAGGTGGGCCACCACCAAGCAAATTACTATGCAAAAGTTCCACAAAGAAAGTCCAAGATTCAGTTTCCACCAAATCACCAATGGTGAATCTAACACTTTTTGGAATTTCCACTAGATCAGTGACCCTAACTTTTGCCAAATTCTGCCCTTGTGATCAGGGTCCCTTTCCCATAGTAGAACCTTTCCAATATCAGCAAATATGGAGTTCAGATCATCTGTGTGCCAGTGGTCTAGAGGTGGCCCAACTAGCATGACCTAGCACTCATTGTTAAATTGAGTCCTCCTCCAGTTCACACCCTCACTGTGCTTGACAAAAGATACATTAACATCTTGGAATGGGATGGGGCTGGCTGTTGCGTGCACCCAATGTTGACGTGGAGCACTTCGTTGGTAACCCCAAGATCAAGGTATGAAGATCACAACAACAAGTTTTCCCTCAGTAGAGACCGAGGTTATCGAACCAGAAGGAGGAAGGAAACGTCACACAGGTGTTGGAAGCAACGTGGAGACCTGCACAACACAAACTCAAGACTTTGCCCCAACGAATCAGTGAGGTTGTCAAGCTCACCTGTTTGCTGTAACAAAGGATTAAACGTATGGTGTGGAAGGTAATGGTTTGCAGCAAGTAAACAAGTAACAGTGGAAGATGTATCAATGGTAAAGATTGGACCGGCGTCCATAGTTCACTAGAGGTGCTCTCCTTAGATAAACAACATGGCATGACGGGTAAACAAATTACAACGGGGCAATTGACAGGAACTGAGCAAGGCATAACTGATGGGGATGTACCTACCGGGGTATACCCAGCAGGGCGTTTCCGACTGGCCCAAAGAACTGGCGAGTGGGCCTGCAAGACGGCGACTGGATCAAAGCCCGGCGTGGATCCAAGTATTTGGAAGTGAAGGCCAGACGAGTAGATAGGCCCGATCGGATTAGGTTAAACAAGCACAAGCCTTAATCGATTCGGTTGAGATATGTAAACCCTAGGGAGGTGAGCCTATATAAACCCTGCGGGCATGTAGAGATCGTTCCATCATACCCCAAGCGACTCGCCGCCAGCCACCGAGCTCGCCCATTGTACCACCTCCATAATACAATCTAGCAGAGTAGGTCTTTACCTCCGGGGCGAACCTGGTAAAACCACGAGTCTCCGCCTCATCTCGCACCGCAGATGGCTGGCCGCCTTGCCCCTCGTTCTACTACTCGCCGCCGATTGCAGATTCCGCCGTGACCATTCCCACGACATGGCGCCCACCGTGGGCCTGGCCGGTCCGGCCGGTGTTCGCGGCGAGATCCAATCGCCATCAACGAGACGGTCGCCACCGCCGCATGATAGCGATCGGCGAGATGCTCCAAATCTTGCCGAGCAGCTTACGTCCCGCGGCGCGACCCGTCACGCCTGGCGTGATCTGCCGGTCGGCACGATCAGCCTCTTCGTCGGCCTCACCGACGCCATCTCGAGGACTCGGCCGCATCCGCGAAGTCGCCGCCACGCGATCGGCTCTCCGAGAGCCAGATCCGCGACGATCCATCGCCGCCCGGTACAATTCGCCCACAACGACGCGGGCCGAAAACTTCGAAGACGCAGCCCTCAACGACGACGCCGACTCAGCGACCCCGGCGTCACTCGCCGGGTCCATCACCGCGGCTTCACCCGCGGGCTCCATCACCCAGGTCTCCAACGTGGGAGACTTCGAGGACCCTTCCATCCTCGTGATCTTCGAATTCGACTCCGGGTCGGAGAACTCCGCCGACCTCCATGACGGAACCGGCCGCCACGCTGCGACCTACATGGCGACCGGCACTGATCCGCCGGAGGATCCATTCTCCACCCCAATCCCTCCTAACGCCACGGCGACGGAGGTCGAGGAACTCCGCCTGAAATTGGCGGAGGCAGTGCGCAAGGAGCAAGCCGAGCGCGAAAAATTTCGCCTCGAGCAGGTGACGGCGCAGGAGCTATCGCGCTACCACCAACAGCGGATCAGGTCGCGCCTGAACCCCACCGTTCAGGGGCGCTCTCTGAACTTTGACGACGAAAACGACCCGGCCCGCGTGGCCGAGCGCGCGATCTGCGAGAATGCGCCACCAGGAGGAAGTGCCCGACCCCCGCCAGGATCGACGGCGATGGGCGCCCCGCCTCCACCCAACCGCACACCCCTGTGGACCAGCCATGATAGTAGTCTCCTCACGGGAGCGAGACGCAAACGGCCTTCCACTATTCTCCACCCCGATGGACAACCTCGTGGCAGGCCGGGCAGCAGCCGACATCATCATGGCCACCGGCGATGGCGCCCTGCAGATCCAATACGTCAGGGCCCTGCTCGCAAAGGCTGTCGAGCAGCAAAGAGCGGGCGCCGACTCGCAGGGTCGAGTATACTCGCGTTCGTCGGGAAGCAGGGCGGCCTCAAGCGGCCGCCAAGCGGCAAACACCCTCAATCGCCCGCCACGAGCCACTACAGCTCCAACACCGACTAACGCGGCACTTCCACCAACGACCCTGCACCAGCGACCAACTCGCCGCCAATGGGCAACCCATCGACGCCGCACCCATATCATCAACAACCAAAGCTGGCGCGACGCCAGCCGACGACCGCGACACACCCTAACCAATCGCCGCGACGGCGAGCCCATGGGGTCGCCAATGACGGCCCCAAGTGCCGGACCAATGATCCGAGGCGAGAAGTACCCGCCAAACTTCAAAGTGCAAGGAGATAGAAAAGCACGACCCTCAGACGACCCGCCGTCTGCTCGACACATACCTCATGGCAATGGGGATCGCAGCCACATCGACCTTCTAGCCGCCTGTTACCTCCCCGATGATGGAAGGACGTGCAGGTGGATCAACACCTCCCCAGGATGATCGACTTCGGGAAGAGATGCGCGACGCCTTCAGCATTTCGAGTGCTCCTACACCCGCCACCACCATTGAGGACCTGGAGCGATGCGTCCAGGACCCCGCGAGTCGACCAAGAATCGGGTCCAACGGTGGCAAGAACTCTGGTACAACGCGGTCGGCATCCACCCGGACACCACGATCCATTGCTTCAAGACTTCGTGCCGCTACGAGCCACTGGTCGCCAAGCTCAAGCGACACTCTCACACACTCGACAACATCCCCGACCTCCTCGAGATCGCCAAACGGACGCTGGAGGAAGATCCAAACCAGGAAACTGACGACGAAGTCGAGGTCAACGCCGACGAGCGGC
The DNA here is from genome assembly GCA_023614405.1 of Avena insularis. Taxonomy (NCBI): domain Eukaryota; kingdom Viridiplantae; phylum Streptophyta; class Magnoliopsida; order Poales; family Poaceae; genus Avena; species Avena insularis. Next base: position 63,468,245 of record CM042697.1, read on the forward strand.
AACGACAGCGACGATGATCCGACCTACGCTACAGCAACACTTCGCCACCGCAAGCGCCGAAGGCGGATAAAGAAGTCGATTGCCGCTAACGCCGCACGCGCAACGCGAGCCCAAGAGCTTCCGCCGACGGAGGACAACGCCGCGACGGCGGCAACTACAAGGCCAAGCCAAGGTTCGACCCGCTGCTTCCTTAACCAACCATGTGCGTTTCATAGCAGGGAAGGGAAGCCCACAACGCACACCACCGCCGACTGCCACACCCTCAGGGAGATCGAGAAGGCACGGCGAGCATGGGAGGACCCCGACAACGACCCGCCAAACGGCGGAAAATTCGGCAAAGTGGCCGGCTCGCTCCACACCTTCACGGGCTTCAACACGAAGCGCGAGAAGAAGGTCATCGCCCGCGCCGTCGCCGCCACAACGCGGTGGCCTGTGGACGTTCCTAGTTCCTCAACTGGTCGGAGCAGCCCATCACCGAGTCGACAAGACTACTCGCCACGCATCGAGTACCCAGGTCGAGTCGCCGGTGGTCAAGCCTAAAGGTCGGCAACATCGGCTCCCCAAGACATTGATGGACGGAAGCTCCATCAACATCCGCACTGACACCTTCAGCGCTGCGCTCCCGCAATCGATGATCGAGACAACCCACACCACGTTCCACGGCATCGCCCCCGGTCGGAAGGCGCCCGATCGGCAAGGTCACGCCGGTCACCTTCGCACACCAGCAAACTTCCACACCAAGCGGATCGCCTCGAGCTCGTGTCTTCGACAGCCCCTACCATTGCGTCTGGGCGCCAGCGTTCGCCAAGTTCATGGCAGCGCTTCACCACGCTGCATAACGCGATGAAGCTCCCCGGGCCATGCGGCGTCATCACCATCAACGGCGACCCCGACATGGCCGCCGAGTGCGAGGCCAAAGGGGCCGAGCTCGCTGATGCCGTCATCGCGGTGGAGACCAACCACGCTGATGAGCTCGCCAGGTACGCAAGCGAGGTCAACAGCGACGACCCCACCATACTCAAGAAGCCCAACTCGGAGGGCGCAAACACCTCAACCTTTGAGGCCACTACGCACACCTTATCGGCCGAGCTGGTCCCAGCGACTCCAGCCGACGGTGACGATCGGGATGGGCATGAGCCCGCATAGGAAGGCGCGCCATCGAAGTTCCTCCGTGAGAACAGAGACATCTTCGCATGGAAGCCCTAACATGCCCGGTGTCCCTGTGGAGCTCCTGAGCACAAACTAAATGTCGACCAAAGTGCGACTGTCATAGCCGCCGCCCTTCAATGAAGAGCGCCGAGCAATCGCCGAGGAGGTGCAGCGTCTACTCGCCAGCTTCATCCGCCAATCAAATACTCCAAGTGGCGGCAAACCCAGTCCTGGTCGAGAAGAAAACGGACCGGAGGATGTATCGACTACACAAACCTGAACAATACCGCCCAAAGGAGCAGTTCGTCCTCCAGCGGATCGACCAGATAATCAATTCCACCGCTGGCTCGAGTCGTTGTGTTTCCTCGACGCCTACTCGTTACAACCAGATCAAAATGGTTGTCGAGACGAGGAGAAGACGGCGTTCATCACGCCATTTGAGCCTTCGCTACACCGCCATGACCTTCGCCTCAAGAACGCCGGGCAACCTACCAGCGGTGCATGCAAGAATGCCTTGCGAGCCAAATTGGCCGCAACATCCACGCTACATCGACGACGTGGTCGTAAAGTCCGCCGCCAGTATGCGACCTACTCGCCGACCGGCGGAAACGTCGCCAACTTGCGAAAATACAAGATAAAGCTCAATCCAGTAAATGCACCTTCGTGTACCGCAGGACAACCATCGGGTACGTCTCCAAACGAGGGATTGAGGCGAACCCCATGAAGATCGACACGATCGCCTGGCTCGGCAAACCCGAGTGCCTGCGCGACGTCCAGAAACTGGCCGGGCGAGTAGCGGCTCTCAGTCGCTTCATCCCCGCTACGAAAAGGCGATGCCCCTATACCGCCTGATGCGCAAGAACCCCACCTTCCAGTGGGACAAGGAGGCGAACGACGCGCTTCGCGATCTCAAAAAGGTGCTACTCGCCGCACCGCTACTCGCCGCCCCCACCGACAAAGAACCCATGCTGGTTTACGTCGTGGCTTCCGAACGCGTCGGCCGTAATGGTCGTCGCCGAGCGACGGAGGAAGGAAAGGAGCGCCAAAGACAGCGACCGTCTACTACATCAGCGAGGTCCTCACCGAAGTCGCGACAGCGGTACCCCAGTACCAAAAGCTGGTATACGGTGTTCAGAGCCCAGGCGCCGCCGCACTACTTCCAGAACACCCAATCACGGTCGTGTCCTCAGCACCACGCAAGACATCATCCGCGAATCGCGAGGCGACCGGCGGGTCGCCAAGTGGGCCGAGATCGGCGTCCACAACATCAAATACGAGCCACTAAAAGCGATCAAGTCGCAGGCCCTAGCGGACTTCATCGCCGATCGAAGAAGCCCAAGAGCCGGAGAAGCCGCCATACCTTCATTATCGGAGCTCGCACCGACGGCTCCAAGAACGCGGACGGCACAGCGCAGGATCGTGCTAACTTCACCAAAGGGCGACAAGCTCCGCTACATCCTTCCGCCTCGACTTCACACCTGCACCAACAACATGGCCGAGCACGAGGCCTTACTCCACGGCATGCGGCGGCCAAGGAGATGAACGTCAATCGCCACGCTGCCACGGTGACTCCGACCTCGCCGCAGGCAAGTCGCCGGCACCGCGACGCCGCCCCCACCATGGCGGCGCATCGCCAAGCAAAGGGACAATTTGGGCGACACTTCACAGTTACTCCGTCGAGTGGATCGACAGCGAAGAACGAGGAGGCCGACGCCTCTCGCATCGGGTCGGCTCGACTCGCACCACCCGCCAGCGTCTTCCTCGACACGATCACAAGCCATCGCCTCCCCAAGGGAGATCGACATCGGAGTCCCGCTCCAACCAGAGGCAGCCCTGGTCGCACTCGTCAATGAGCCAGACGACTGGACCAAGCCCTACATCGCCTACCTGGAAGCCGGCACCTTGCCAGCAGACGAGACGAAAGCTCGGATGATCGCCCGTCGATGCAAGTCCTACGCCATCATCAACGGCGAGCTCCACAAGCGCAGTGTCACCGGCGTGTTCCAACGCTGCGTCCAACCCGCCGAAGGACGCAAGATCCTCCACGACATCCACTCCGGTGACTGCGGCCACCACGCCGGCGCCCGCTCTCTTGTCGCCAAGGCTATGCGACATGGCTTCTACTGGCCTACCGCACACGCCGATGCTGTCGACATTGTCTAGCGGTGCGTCGGGTGCCAGAAGTACGCCAACCAGACGCACGTGCCGAGCTCAGCGCTCAAAACAATCCCCATCACCTGGCCATTCGCTGTGTGGGGTATGGACATGGTAGGCCCCTTCAAGAAGGCTCCCTCTGGCTACACCCACCTCTTGGTTGCGGTCGACAAATTCACAAAGTGGGTGGAAGCCAAGCCAGTTGGGGAAATGCGATGGGAAGACCGCCACCAAATTCCTACGCGAGATCATATATCGCTACGGGTTCCCAAACAGCATCATCACGGACAACGGCACCAACTTCGCCAAAGGAGCCATGGCCGAATTCTGCGAAGAGCACCACATTCGGCTCGACCTCGCGTCAGTCGCCCACTCGGAATCCAACGGCCAGGCGGAACGAGCCAACCAGAGCATCCTCCATGGCCTGAAGCCGCGACTCCAAGTACCACTCGAGCGCACCGCCGGGTGCTGGGTCGAGGAGTTGCCCTCTGTCATCTGGGGGATCCGCACCTCGGTCAACAGTCGGTGTGTTTCACCCCTTCTTCATGGTCTACGGCGCCGAGGCAGTCATGCCTACCGACCTCGAGCACGACTCGCCGCGGATCGTCCACTACACGGAGGCCGCAAACGAGATCGCCCGCCAAAACGGGGTCGATCAACTCGACGAGGCACGTGACCTGGCTCGGTCACGCACCGCTATCTACCAATAGGGACTCCGCCGCTACCACAGCCGGCGGGTGAAAACTCGCACCTTCCAAGAGGGCGACCTAGTGTTACGCCTCATCCCGAACAAGAAGGGCATGCACAAGCTCTCCCCTCCGTGGGAAGGGCCATTCGCCATCGGGCGAGTACTCGGCAACGACGCCTACTACCTCATCGACGTCCGCGGGGACGGCGAACTCGACGTCAATCGACCATGGAATGTAAACCTCCTACGGAAGTTCTACTCCTAGAACCCCACATATGTATTCTCCAGTCGCCATGAAATAAAAAGAAACAGTTACCGCAAATTGCGCCTACTCTCCATGTCTTGTGCCACTCGCACTCGTAATAACAGCATTACGCTAACCGCAGAAGTCAACCTTTGGTACAGCGATCGGCACGGCTAAGTAGTGCGGTGCAAGAGCACTGAGTCACCTCAGGTCTTGCATCGTCCACGAAAAACGCCTACCCGGAGCCCCATTGGAGTCGCCTAGCTCGACTGGTTCTACAAACCAAGACTACTACCTACGCTTCTTACAGCGACCATGGTCCTCCGCATCCTCGACATAGCGACTCGAACGGCTAAGTACCACGCTCGAGGACTGCAGACCAGTTCACCTCGAGCGGTCTGGGAAAACGCCAAGTAGGAGAGCATGCCCAGGACTGCACGCCGATCGACCCCACGGGCCAGGCAGGAGTGACGCGCACAAACTAACGCGCCAATTCCTCACTCACCCTCGAGTCGCGCCTGGAACAGTCAAGTACCACGCTTGGGGACTCGGCCACCCGACCTCGTTCGCGCAAGGGAAAACGGCGAAGTACAACGCGTTCAAGGGAGTCGCCTAGCGACTGGCTCTTCGAGTCCGGGCGAGTCGACCATAATAATAAAACACACAAAAACAACAAACACATCACATACGAGGTAAACCCCACAAAAGGGCGGACGCGCTCGGGGACTCGTTCAAACAACAATCACAAACACTTGACAAATACCAAAATAGACACGACGTCTCATTAGATAGCATGTTGCATTGTCTCATATTACAAAATATGCCCGCATGGCAGACCTGCCGCTAATGCTACAAGGCAAATTATCCTATTCTGGTTTAGTCGACGACTCGCCAACATCCCGGCGATTGCGGATGAACGGCGTGTACGGGTTTGACGGATACGTCGTCAGTTCACCCGCCATCGCCGCGCGGAAGGGCTGCTCGACCTTGAAGTCACGATGCGGCGGCTCAGGGTCGCTAGGCGCGACGACCGTCTCCTGGTACGAAAGGAGGTCGCCCATTGCCCAGACACGCTCCGAGTACGTGTCTGCGCGGTCCTGCAACTTGAGGACCTCGGAAAGCTCCACCGCGCCAGTCGACGATGAGTAGCCACTCGTCACATCGTCGATGTCGAAGTCCTCGGGGAAGTGGGCAAGCCCAAGACTAAGTCATCACCGCTCGCGAAAACGCCGACCGCGTCATGAACTCAACGACCGCGGGCGCCTTCTCCAAATACTTCCACACCTCAACGAGGTCGCTGGGAATTACTTCCGTGGGCGATATCTCTTGGATATAGGCACGGATGCACGTCGCCGACAACGTCGCCGAGTCCACGAGCATGGACACGCACTGTCGTGCGTCAAACGAATTCGCTTCTTCCACGTTATCAAGGATGCGACCTGCGAATGGAAGAAATCAATAAGTACATCGAGTATCACAAAAGAACACACGTTATTTGCAGAAGCGGACACACTCACCAATCAAGGGGCGGGAGAGATCCGTGATAAAGCATTGAATCGCAGTATAGTCGTCCTGAAGACCAGCAACAAGGGCGTCGGACACCTTACGATCCTCCGCGGCGGCGGAAATAGAGGCTTTGGCCCGCCCTTCCGCTGAGGTCGCTTCCTCCTTCGCCTCCTTCAGTTCGCGCTCAAGCTCAGCGATTCGCTTGTCCGCCAAGCCCAATGCAGACTGATCTGCCGCCAGTTCACCCGCTGGGACAAGACCCTGGCGGGCTTCCTCCGCCTTTGCGGCAACCGCCTGAAGCACCGTGTTCGCCTCCTAGACGGTGGCCAGCTCCTTCTCCGTGCGGCGCCTCGCGGCCAACCGGTCAGCCGATTCACGCTGCAGACCCTGCACATCACCCAAACAGTTAGTCAAAGCACATCCTAAGTGCCCACCCGCTGAAATTCAGCGAGTGCGCACTCGGGGACTGGCAACCAAAAACTCTTAAGTGCCCACCCGCTGAAATTCAACGAGTGCGCACTCGAGGACTGGCAACCAAAAACTCCTAAGTGCCCACCCGCTGAAATTCAGTGAGTGCGCACTCGGGGACTGGCAACCAAAAACTCCTAAGTGCCCACCTGCTGAAATTCAGCAAGTGCGCACTCGGGGACTGGACGCGAAAGACAGCGGCTACACATTAAAAGGATCAGCGCGCTGCAATACACCGACCTGATCCTCGGGGACTGGACATACCTGGATGGCTGCGCCAAGCATGCCATGAAGCTGAATCGCGTCCACGGACGGGAGGAGAGCTGGCGTGTGCCCACGAAGTTGCTCGACTTCCACGTCGGCGACCCCATGCGCACGGCTCGATGGCGAAGTCACGAAGCGCAGGAACGTTGCGATGGAGGCACCCGCACCAAAGGAGGTCGGCTCGGCCGCACTGGGCAGGGGAGCACCCTCCTTCGTGGACGCAGCCGCCTCTGGTGCGGGCTCGGTTGGCGCGACTGCCGTGTCGTCGGAGATCGTAACGACATCATCGCCCTTGGCCTTCTTGCCACCATCCGTAGGCTCGACGACCTCGTCCGCCTTCGGCTTACGGGAAGGATCCTCCTCGCCGACGACGGATGGTACCTTAGCCACGGTCGGGTGGCCCATCTTCTTCACTCCGGTCCTGTAAATCAATCGCGTGAGCAAGATAATTCAAGTTGCTATGGAAGACAAAGATAGGTGATAAAACTCACTTGGCGACAGGAATGAAGCGCAGCCCCGTGCGGAGGCCAGCTAGCTTCTCCAGTTCAGGGCCCAGTCGGCGGCTGAGCCCCATCTCCAGGACGTCTCGTGCCCAAGACACGGACGGCTTCTTCGTCGTTGAAGCCGCAACAGGAGTCCCAGGAACTTCTTCAGCAGGAGCTTCCTTGCGAGGCGAGGCTGCTGCAGCCGGAGCGTCCCCCAGCACGGAGACTGGGGCGAATGGCGGGGGCATCGAAGCCAGTGGCACCTCAACGGTGGCCGTGTCAGTTGCCAGCGCGGTGGCGCCTCGCGTCCTGGTAGGGCTGGGGCGCGAACTGCTTGCCGAGTGTGGTGGCGAGGCCGGCCTCATCGGCTTCGTCTTCCTTCTTGGAGGGGCCTTCGCCTCCTTCTCCTTCCTCTTCTTATTTGACGGAGTAGCCTGGCGGCGCGAGGTCCTCTCCGGAAGTTCTCCTTCATCATCATGGCGCTCGAGGCTCTTTCTCGCCTCGAGCTCGCGCTGACGTTGCCCGCGGGTCTTGCGAGCCAGCGGGGCAGCTTCTTCCTCGGACCCGTCGTCGCTGTCGCTTTCGTCGCTCCTGGCGGGCGACTCGCCCATGTCCTGGACGGACGAGCTCGAATTCTCGTCATCCGAAGGCGGGAGCCACCCCTCCACCACTTGGAACAGCTGCAACAAAGGCAAGATGAAGTTGGTATGACCGCATCGCAAAGGATCACTGCGAATGATCTGAAGTGATTACCGTTGGGCTGAGCGCTGCGTGGTATAGGGGCGACCCAGCTTGAGCGCCCAAGCACCGCTTGGGTGATTTTCTTTAGGGCGGTGTAGTCATCGAGCCTCCACTCGGCCAGCTAGCCTTTGTCGGGTCGTCCGGCCGGTGTCTTGGTACATGTAGTGCTCGCGCCGGGCGGGACGAGTCGCCACCGAGCCAGCAGTTGCAGTTTATCGTGCGAGGCTCTTCTTCTTCAGACCGCGGATGGTCTGAAGCATCTCGTCAACGACCATCCGCTGGTCGCTGGGAAGCTTGCCGATTTGAAGGCGGCGCGGCTCGGACCGGTTGGCGGAGTACCGTGGAATCACCGTCTCGCCTTCCGGAGTCGCCTCGGCAACGTAGAACCACGACTTCTTCCAGTCGCTCGCTGCCTTGGCGGGCAGCATCAGGTCGAAGAATGAGGCCTTCGACTTCAGCTGGAAGGTTAGGCCACCCGCGGCGAGCATTGGGCCGCCCGCCTCCTCGCGGCTGATCCGTCCATGGAACAAATCTTGCCAAAGAGGGAAGTAGGGCCGGCAGCCCAAGTAGCACTCGCAGAACGCCACAAAGATGGCGAGCTGCTCGATTCTATGGGGACCCAGATCCGACGGCTAGATCCCGTAGTAGGCGCAGAACCGCCGGAAGAACAAGGACGTGGGGAATCCCAGTCCCCGCTCCAGGTGACTGGTGAAGCAGATGAATTCCCCCTCGCGCGGGCTCGGGGTCACCTCTCCGGCCACGGGGATGCGCCAACCGGCGGCAGGGATCCCGGCCTCCTCGAAGGAGGCCGCCATACCAGACATTTGGACCTCCCGTGGTTCGGTGGACGGGCCATGGCGAGGACTTTGTGGGGGTCGGAGGATTTGGTCGGCTGGATCGCGGTTAAGGAAGGAGAGAATGCGGTCGTGAGAGAATGGCGAGAAGATAGCTCTCGATGCGCCATTCCCTTATATAGCGGTTGTTACCCGCCAAATCAGGAGGCCGTTACTACACGGTGATTACGCCGAAAGTTACCGTTGGATTACCGCAACGGCTAGTTTGACCACGCTTAACGGTCCAACTTTAGCCACTCGGCTCACCAACCTACTCGCTGCGAACAGCGATTCGCCGATTCGACTCGCCAAAGCTGCGAACAGAATGACAAGTTTTTCCTATATACAGGAGCCCACCGACGATTCGACTGGATGCCTACTCTGAAGCCGCATACTCCGACTGCCGGCAGTCACCTACGCCCAATCGACGACGGCCTCGGGGACTACTGGTGGGGATGTACCTACCGGGGTATACCAAGAGGCGTTCCGATCGCCCAAAGCTGGCGAGTGGGCCTGCAAGACGGCGATCGATCAAAGCCGGCGTGGATCCAAGCGATCGAAGTCAAGGCCCAGGCGAGTAGATAGGCCCAGTCGGATTAGGTTAAACAAGCACCGAAGCCTTAACTGATTCGATTGAGATATGTAAACCCTAGGGGAGGTGAGCCTATATAAACCTCCCTGCGGGGCGTGTAGAGATACGTTCCATCATACCCCCAAGCGACTCGCCGCCGAGCTCGCCCATTGTACCACCTCCATAATACAATCTAGCAGGAGTAGGTCTTTACCCTCCGGGGGCCGAACCTGGGTAAAACCCTGAGTCTCCGCCCTCATCTCGCACCGCAGATGGCTGGCCACCCTTGCCTCTTGTTCTACTACTCGCTGCCGATTGCAGCATCTGCCGTGACCATTCCCACAACAATAACAATGCAATTACTAGCCAGAAAGATCCTATGAGGTTGATTGGGAAATACAACAATATACATAGACCGTAATCCAACTACATCTATGACTAGAAGTCCACCTTCAGGTTATCATCCAAACCCCCTCCAGTATTATGTTGCAAGCAACAGACAACTGCTTTAAGCAAAGTGTGTAAGGTAAACAGTCCACATGTTCCATGAACAAGAGACCGTTGTTTTCTCCCTAGTAGCAACAACACATCTACAACCGAAGAGATTATTATCACTTCCCTTGGAAACTAGAGGCATGAACCCACTATCGAGCATAAATACTCCCTCTTGGAGTCACTAGCAACTACTTGGCCAAGATAACGACTAGCAACAGAGAGCATGCAAGATCACAAACAACACAGACTTGATAGAATCATAAAGATAGAACCATTAATCAAACCAACATAATAATCTCAATATCCATTGGATCCCCACAAACACAACTTGCATGATTACAAATAGATTAGATCTTGATCATGAATGGAGCTCACAAGATCTATACATGAAAGCACAAAGGAGGAGATACAACCATCTAGCTACTACATAGAACCATAGTCCAAGGTGGAACTACTCACGAATCATACCGGAGAGAAGGCCTCCGGGATGATCTCCCCTCCGGCAGGGTGCCGGGAAGAGATTCAGATCCTCCCGATCTAGGGACGATGGTGGCAGCTACAGATGGTTTCATGGATTTCTGATTGGGTTCTCAGAGTTTCTGCATCGGGGGCTTCTTATAGGAGAAGGGGGAGACCGAGGCGGCTTGCATGCCAAACCATAGCCAGCGCTGCCTAGGGCCCACCCGCCTGGGGAAGTCCCCCTCCGGCAGCCCCGGGCTCTCCTCTAGACTTCTTGTTCCCCACGGAAAGTTATTGACTTTGTCCTTCGTCCCGTCAAATTTAAAGAATATTTCTTTACTAACTTTTCTGAAACCAAAACAGCGAAAATGTGCATTTGTTGCAACTTGTTAATATGTTAGTACCAGAAAACATGTAAAAAGCACCTCAAAGTGTAGACAAGTAAAGCAAAGTAGATACTAAACAAGCATGGAGCATCAAAAATTATAGATACGTTTCCAATGTATCAGCATCCCCATGCTTAACTCCTTCTCGTCCTCGAGTAGGTAAGTGATAAACAGAATAATTTTTGAGGTGACATGCACCCTCACAATAAAGATCCAACCATTTGCAAACATTGAAATCTAGGATCAAAGAACTCTAAACATGTGCATGAAAGAATGGAGTTATAACAGTAGGACTTAATAACTATGCATGCAACATGAAAGGCTACAAACAAAGATCATGAATAACATGCATTGAAAAACATTTGTTTGTTTCACATACAGAAAACATAGCATAGTGGCAATCAGCTTGTCCCTCATAGAGTAGCAATATAGATGCATAGGACACCTTCAAAGTTCACAAGGGTGACTAGAAACAAGTAGTACAAGAACAAGTAATATCACAATATGCATCAATTAATAAGCTTTGGAACACTGCACACAGAATGACAACTATGCTCTCTTAATGGTGCCTAAAGGTAGAAGGTGGAGACTCAAATAGTGGTGGAAGAAAGGTCTTTTTTATAAAGGAAGCAGGGATTACAAGTTTCAAAAAGAGCTTCCAAAAATTATGGTACTTGTTAGCTTTCAGCCCTCATTGCCCCTATCATAAGCATCTTGAAGTGGTTAAGGTTAAAGTGGCAAAGCTGGAGTATATGCTTGACGAAGTATAAGTTGGCAATCTCAAGTCCCTTGTATATGAGGGCTACACCTCATGGATACTCAACTTAGGACCCAGGCAAGTTCTTGTCACTGTAAGTATTTGCATATCATTGAGAACCACCAACGGGGTACCCCTTGCACATGGTACATGAGCTTTCCCATAACCAAAATGACAAGGCAAGCAGACAATGAGCATCTCAGCAATCTTTTTATTTACCATATGCATAGCTTTTTATTGAGGATGCTTCATAGATAGCTCACTATGGTGATGCTGCAAGTTTCCACCATGATTAGGCATGGCTTAGGCTAGCGGCCCAGGCGTTTCTCTAACACAGAATACAAACTCCATGGACTTACAAGTTCCCACTTCATTTCACACCGGTAACATCCATAGACAAAAGAGCATGATATCAACGGAGTACAAAAGTACAAGTGCAATGTTGAAAACATTCCCCATGACAGCACAGTTCTGCTAATCCCAACTTATAAGTGCAAGAATATACAACAAAGTTTCCTCAATGGTTCAAGTTTATTAGGGGAAAAGAATAAAATGTGCCATTGCGGTGACCCAGCATACCATTGCATGTGTAGTATACTATAGTCGTTGACATGACATCCACAGAACACCGTTCTGTAAATATCACATCTCTCAGAGTGGTACAACAGAAACATTGCGGGTCCATATTACAAATGTACACACCTTATTATTATTACAATACCGGAAGTTCAAGACTTCAACAGGTTCAACTTAAAAAACCAAAATATAAAGTGTTTTAGCGGAATATAAAAGTAGCAACTCCGACTAGGAGTTGAGCTCAGCAGCTTATTCTATAGAGTTCATGCTGCTCGTCTCTGTTGGTTACTACTAACTCAGGATAATTAGTTGGATTCGTTATCATAGACACCGTAGCGGATCTTGTAATCCACTCCTTCAACACCTCCGGATAGATCAGGTTCCTCGTAGAACACATCTTCTTGGCATTCAGCTGCATACATTGGCACGTCTTCGGGATCCTTAGAGTCTAAGCAAGGGATCAAAGGAAAGAATGAGTAACAACGTTACCCAAAAGTTCAATATATGCAAGGTGGTAAGTTTGATGCTCTAACTACCACCTCGGATTATAAATCCTTGGCACTATGCAGTTTTTGTAAATCTTTCTTCAAAGATTGATTTTATTCTGAAAAACTATGACAATTAGCCTTCACAGGTTGAGCAGAACTTTTATGGAGTTCCTTTCCTGCCGTGTTCATAGCTCCTTCCCGGAACAGGGAGTAACAAGTTACAGTTCTTACACTCTGCAGAGGTGCGTTACTTTACCCATGAGAGATCAACTCCTTGTTGCACAACCGGGCGTACTTTCCCGTACACAATTCCATGATGTGGGGCCCAGTAGTTGGTCCAAGCCAATCACTGCCCCCTTCGCGACCCCGCATGCCTCCTTGGTGTACACCATGCCCACATACAGCGGTGGGCCCAGGATTTCTAGCGTGTGTATTCAAAAAATTTCAGAGTCTCATTTTTTTTAAACTCGAGCTAGTGTTTGGCATGCACAACTGCTTGTAGGAAAAACGTAAAGTTCTAACTATGTAGCACATTTTGACTGTACTACTACTGATTCATAAGAAGAGATCATAACTTGAAATAATCCAACATATCAAAGGGGCAACATAAAAAATATTAGGATGACAGAAAATAGCAAAATGATTGGAGATCTGACGAATTAAAGGATTACATTCCGGCTCTTTAAGACTTGAAACCAGTGATCCTTGACTTGCAAAAACGAATCCCTCTAAATGAATGTAAGTATGTAACCAAGCAGCCATTTAAGAATTTTTCGCCCATCTTGCTTCCAACAGCTCTTTCCATGAAAGATTTTTGATAAACAACATAGCCACTCTTTCTCTTTATGCTTTAGACAAAATAAAACTTGTACATTCTGTAAATACAAAACGAAAATAACATTTCAGTCATCTAAATTTCATACAAATCATATCTGAAATTTTCTGAATTTCACCTCACGCTTGAGATAAGCTAGATCGGGGAGCAAAGTAGCCGCCAAGGAGAGGGAAACAGTCAAACAGTAGAAGGAGGAGCAACAGTGGTCGGCAGGGCCAGGCACAACCCCGACCGATGGTGGCAAGGTAATGACGAAGATGAACCAACACAGCCGCGGATGTCCTGGTCGAGTCGTGGAGAAGCCGAGCACGAGGACGGTTGACTGCAGTTCGACGCAGCGACTCCGCCATCATCGTATGGTTCAGTCTAGGGTAGGTCGATGCCGAAGATACAGTTTGGGGAATTGGGGGCGATCGGGATTTCGCAAGAAGCGGCGTAAAAGAACTGATACAATTTATTCCAGCGTCTGGTGTGTTCTCGAGCAAGCCAGGCAACTAGGGATGGTGCTATTGGGCTCATTTGCTAGACGGTCCATGTAACAGGAAGGAGGATGGACAAGAAGTAGGTTTGTTTGCCGCGAATAGTCTGTCTGTTCATCTGCTTTTTCTATTTTTCCATTGATATAACTCTTATATACAGTATATGACTAGTTTTTTGCTAAAAAATTTGGGTATTCACTTGAATACACTTGAATTGAAGTGGGCCCGCCCCTGCCCACATAATGAATTACGGCAATGGTTTGTACAAACCGTTAGATGCCAGAACTATCGTGGGACGATGAGGGTTACCACCCATATGCTGCATATCCTCTACGAATTACCAATTAATATGCACGCTACGAGGATAACAGCCACGACCTGCACATCCGGTTTCATGCGAGAGGAAGAAGATACAGCTGACTTCTCTGTTCCATTTAAAATCTCATGGCTAATGCGTAATATACGGCGCTAGAATCACTGATGTCAGGGGTTATTAAGTCCCTACTTGATCATCATTGTTGCAATTAGAACTCTAAGTTCTATTGCTCCATTATATCACCACTTAGGATGATATCTATAATTATTTTTTTGTGAAAATATTATTTTCTTTCTTTCTTAGCATAAATGATAACACATAATTTGCAATTACTTTGATAAAGACTCTTCAAAGGACATGAGCAAGTGATGAACTTGCCTTGTGATGGCAAGTTAGTGAAGTCTGATGCTTGCACTGGACCTTGAGCTTCTATGTCTATAAAAACATCATTATTGCCTGGTAAGGACAATATTTAAAGAAGCAAAATGATTATGCAAGTAATGTAATGCATTATTTAATTTTATATGTATTTACCCTATTATTATATAAGGTGCCTTTTAATAAAACATTTATAAATATTACTTTTTAATATTTATAACATATATTGAATTACTTTATTTTATTTTCCTTTTATTTGACTTTTATTGATTTAATAATTCTTTTAGGAATTATTAATTATACATTAAAATTGTTATTAAATATTTATTTAGTATTTTTCAAAAATACTATAATATTAATATATAATGAAAGTGATTTTTATTTATTTTTATCATCTTTCAATAATTTTGTAAAATTCCATAAGGAATATATAAATTACAAAATTCTTATAAAAATTTAAATGTCTAAAATTTTATATCTTATTTTATTTGGATAGTGTGGATTATTGTGAATCCAAAAATATTTTACTTATAATTTTTGGACTTTTATTTTATTTTCTAGTACTTAATTAAGTCTAGGGGTATTTTGGTCTTTTCCTTTTTATTCAAACAGGCCTGAAAGGATTTCTGGGCTGGTTTAATCTTATTGGGCCCTAGTGGCCCATTAGTCATAGACAAAAGAACCACCCCGAAGGGTCTGGCCCAACTCGGCCCACTCCTCACTGCCTCTCTCTCTCTCCCTCGAGCTCATCCTCTCCTCCTCTGACCCCGACCCCATGGCTGGCGATGCCGCCGCCGACGATTCCCGCTACCGTGGGCCATTCCGGTCACCGCCATGGTGCAACAGGGGGTTGTCGACGATGCTTGTCCTTTCTATCCAACTGGATTTGAGCCTGGGGCTCTCCTGCGACGGATCGATGCCGTCCTGAACCCTAGGGTTTGGTGGTTGGCGTGGATCCTGGTGCTGCCGTCGCCGTCACGTGTCATGGTGATGCTCCTCGCCTCTATGTGTGTTCCTGGTTGCCGCCATGGCGTCGTATGGGTTGCAGCTCCCCTCCTGGGGTGCTCCCTGTGCCGCCATGGTCGTCGGAACCTCTGCTTCCTCTTCTAGTCTTCAGCGAGGACCTACGGTGAGTTCGATTCCTCTCCCCTGGTGCTCTTTGTGCTTGCTGATTTGATGCTAGATGCTGGCAGTGACCTCTCTGGTTACTGTCTGGTTCTGATTAGGATAATGTATCCATTTAGCGTTCTTATCCTAGGGTTGATCATATACTGGATGAATTAGTTCATGTCTGGATGGTCTGTACACATGCTAAATGATTATTGGCCTGAGGCTTGTTGCTTAAGATGATCTATGATGTTTCTGGTGGCTTATTAGATGATTTTATGTTTGGATTACATCTGATTCAGATGATATAGTTGCTTGGAACCATGCTTGGTAAAGCCAATGACTTGATAACTTTCCACTGTTATTTGATTTATGATCATGATTATGATATGATGAAACCACTGTCTTAGTGCTGTTGGCTTGGGAATTAACATGTGGTTTGAGATCATCATGATCTCAAACAGTGAAGATGAACATAGGAATATCCTAGTTATGGTTCCTGTATTAGCAGGAAAATGATTAGTAAGTTAATTGATTGAAGTTGTGATGATTAAATGTTTATCCTGGTTCATGTAGGAGTTGTTCTTGTGACACCATCTTGATATGGTACACAGGTTTGATTCTAATCCATGGATTGGGTTGGCCTAAGCTAAAGACAAACTTGGCTTTATAAGATAAATAGAGATGCTCTTCTCTGAATTCCCTAAGACCAATGATGTTGGTCTGAGGCTTAGGGATTCAGATCTTATCTAGTTGGTTCATATAGATAGTCCTGGTAGTGGTACCAGCTATTCTTTCTTGAATCAAAGCTTGGAAAAAATGATAGTAAGCTTGATCATGATCTGGATCCAAAGGATTAGTTTCTAAGGTGCTACCCTTTCTTTAGGGATGTGCCTAGAAATAGATCATAGATATATTTATGCTTGAATTGTAAGATATATCCTAACAACCAGAGCAATGATGTTGCTCTAAGCTCTGGCTGGATCCAGGTACTTTGTTGTTTGCTTTGAGAGTTTAAAAAATCCCTATGATGGGGTCACCCCACTTGGGTGCTTTCTGAGGTTTTGTTTTATAAAACAACACATGCTTCTGTCTAAAGGATATGATTAGATCATGTGAAGGTTTTATGAAACTCACCTCAAAATCTGATGTTTGTGGAGTAAGGTGGTGATGATGATCTTGTTTTGCTGAGCTTCTGTGCTTGCTCTTGAGCTAGCCTGCTCCTCCTAGCTCCTGGACTTGGCCTTGCTGTCCACCTGATCCTTCCCCCTCCTTATGTCACCATCCTGGTGATGTTTGGTTGATCTTTGGTGGTTTGGTTTGTCACAGTTTGGTAAGTCGCTGCCTAAGTCGGTTGTTCTTGTGTATAAGCAGTGGAGAGATGCACTAGTGCCTCTCCACGGCTGTGCTGATGGTTTTGTGAGTTTGGGGCTGTGTGCTGTGAGGCTGACAGCACACCACATGTATGTTGGTGTGTGTCCTGCCTGTGTGCTTGCTGTGCATTTGTGGATTTGTTCAAAATTTTGAAACTTACTGTTATCTGGTTACTTTCACCTGGCCGGTGAAATTTTCCCCTCTTGGCTGTCATTTGACTTCTGGCTTGAAATTTATGAAAGATAAATTCTTTCATATTTGGTGAAACTTTCTCCTTCAATAAATTTCTCAATGATGAATTTGTCTAGTGCACTTCACTGACATGTCTGAGAAAAAAAATAATACTAACCCTATCTTTGTTTTGTTTCTATTTAGTCTTTGTTTGTTTTTGCAGGTACAATCTAAAGTGAAGATTTGGTTTAGGTGTAGTTATAGAACAATTCAATGTAATCTTCTTTATATTTTTGTAATTTTCATTATATTATTTTGTAATCTTCATTTTATTCTTTTGTAATAAAGATTACATTATTATCAACAAAGAATATTCTTATTCTTATTTATTTACTTTGGTGGAGTGTGTGGATGATTTCAATAAGTTACAATTTTTGTAACTTATTTATATATATGAAATAAGTTTTTATATTCTAATTATTTTCTTTAGATAAAGTTTTGAGTTAAAATAATTAACTCATAATTAAATCAAGATTCAAACCTTATTCCTAATTCATTTGAATTATAATTCAAACACTCAAGTTTAAAATTCAAATTCATTTTAAAACACATAATTCCTTAAAGATCATATCAAAGTCTATAGCAATCACCCTTTAAGACTAAACCTAATCTCAAAGTATGAAAGAAACATTGATCACTTAAGGTTTTTATTTGGTGAAAATTTTACCCACATTTTCACAGATGAATGCATGAAACATTCCAAATTCCTAAATCTACCCTTCGTTAGTTCCTAAATGCTGGGATGTTACAGACTTCCCCCCTTAAATTAAACTTCATTCCAAGTTTATGGATATGTACCTGAATAGTTCTGGATAGGCTTTTCTTAAATCCTCTTCTTTCTCCCATGTGGCTTCCCTTTCAGGGTGATGTTCCCACTGTACCTTGCAATATTTGATTGCTCTGTTCCTTAATCTTTTCCAGCTTTCTTCCAGAATCTTACAGGGCTTTTCAATATAGGTCAGGTCTGCTTGTAGCTCTATCTCCTGGTGTGTAATTGCATCATCTGGGACTTTCAAACATTTACGAAGTTGTGACACATGGAAAACATTATGCACTTGAGCCAATCTTGATGGTAACTCTAAAGCATAAGCTATAGTTCTGTTTTGACTCAGTATCTTGAATGGTCCGATATATCTTGGACTCAATTTCCCTTTAACTCCAAATCTTTTCACCCCTTTCATTGGACTTACTTTCAAATAGACCATATCTCCTACTTCTGGATGCCATGATCTTCGACTTTGATCCGCATAACTTTTCTGCCTGCTTTGGGCTATTTTCAGTCTATCCCTAATCTTATCAATGATATCTTGTCTTTCCTTGATATAATCTGGTGCAAATTCTTTGCTACTTCCAGGCTCATACCAACATATTGGTTATCTACACTTCCTTCCATACAAAACTTGGTATGGAGCTGCCTTTAGACTACTCTGATAGCTATTATTATAAGAAAATTCTCCCAATGGTAGGTGATCTTCCCATGTTCCTCCAAAATCTAGTGCACAAGCTCTTAACATGTCTTTTAGTATTTGATTTGTTCTTTCTATTTGACCTCCTGTCTCCGGATGATATGCTGTGCTAAAATCTAACTTTGAACCAAGTGCTTCATGCAATTGCTTCCAAAATGCTGAAGTAAACACTGATCCCCTATCAGATACGATCTTTTTGGGTACTCCATGCTTACTTACTATCTATTTGACATATACTTCAACTAACTTCTCGGCATTATCTTTTTGATTCACCGGGATAAAGTGTGCACTCTTAGTGAGTCTGTCCATAATTACCCATATCATATCCTTCCTTTTTGGTGTCATGGGCAATCCTATAATGAAGTCCATACCTATTTCTTCCCACTTCCATTCAGGAATTTCCAAGGGTTGTAATGGTCCTGCTGGACTTTGATGTTCAACCTTCACCCTTTGACAAGTATGGAATTCAGATACATATTTAGCAATATCTCTTTTCATGTTATTCCACCAGAATAGTTCTTTCAAATCCATATACATCTTAGTACTCCCTGGATGTATAGAATATGGTGTTTCATGTGCTTCTTTGAGTATGACATTTCTAATCTCAGTCACATCTGGAACACAAAGACGGTCTTGAAACCATAAAGACCCATAATCTCCAAGGCAAAAAACTGATTTTTGCCCTTGAGATATCCTCCGAATTTCCTTAGCAATAAAAGGATCTTCTTCTTGATGTCTAAAAATTTCTTGCTTAAGATCACTGTCCTGCTCTGCAACTACCTACATAGTAGCTAATCCTCCAAGAACCTCTGTTCTGATGAATTGAAGCTCTAATCTTTCCAAGTCCATTTGTAACTCTTTTGGAAGCTCCCTATTGCTTGGCTGAATATCTGCACTCTTTCTGCTTAAAGCATCAGCTACAACATTAGCTTTTCCTGGAGTATAGTTGATTGTTAAGTCATAATCCTTGATTAGTTCCAACCAACGCTTCTGTCTCATATTAAATTCCTTTTGAGTGAAGAAATATTTGAGACTTTTATGGTCAGTGTATAACTCACATCTGGCTCCATAAAGAAAATGCCTCCATCCTTTCAGCGCAAAAAGTACTGCTGCTAACTCTAAATCATGAGTTGGATAGTTGACTTCATGTGGTTTCAGTTGTCTTGAACCATAAGCAATCACTTTCCGATCTTGCATTAATACACAACCCAAACCTTCTTTAGATGCATCACAGTATACAGTGAAATCCTTCCCTGTTTCAGGAACTGCTAAGATTGGAGCTGTGGTTAATCTAGTCATCAACTCTTGAAAACTTGCTTCACATTTCTCATCCCATTTGAATGGCGTATTCTTCCTTAATAATTTGGTCATTGGTCCGGATATTTTGGAGAAACCTTCAATGAATCTCCGATAATAACCAGCCATTCCTAAGAAACCTCGAATTTGCTTCACATTGGTCGGTGCAGTCAACTCTAGTACTGACTGAACTTTAGATGGATTCACAGCAATTCCATATTTACTGATCACATGACCGAGGAATTCTACCTTATCAAGCCAAAATTCACACTTACTGAACTTAGCATAAAGTTTGTGTTCTCTTAAAGTCTGCAATGCTATTCTCAAATGATCAGCATGCTCTTCCTTATCCTTGGAATATATCAGAATATCATTAATAAAGACTATGATGAACTTGTCCAAATATGGCATGAAGATCTTGTTCATCAAATTCATGAATATAGCCGGTGCATTGGTCAAACCAAATGGTACTACCAGATATTCATGGTGTCCATATTTTGAGACAAATGTTGTTTTTGGAACATCTTCCGGTTTGATTTTTATTTGATGGTATCTAGATCTTAAATCGATCTTTGAAAATACTCCAGCTCCTTTTACTTGATCAAATCTTGAATTCTTGGTAAAGGATACTTATTCTTGATAGTAACGTTGTTTATATTTCTATAATCACCACACATTCTTCTTCCACCATCTCTCTTATCCACAAAGATTACTGGTGTTCCCCATGGAGATACACTTTCCTATATAAATCCTTTTCTAGCTAACTCATCAATTTTCTCTTTGAGTTCTTTCAACTCTTTGGGTCCCATCTTATATGGTGCTTGAGCTATTGGTGTTGTGCCAGGAATTAGGTCAATAGTGAACTCTATTTACCGGTATGGTGGCATTCCTGGTAGCTTTGCTGGAAAAACATCTTGAAATTCATTTACTATTGGAATCTCTTCCAATTTGACCTCTTTCATTGAGTTCAACTGCAGATCCACCATGATATGACTGTGCTTATCTGCTTGGTAAACTATCCTTGCTCCACTTGGAGTTTTGATTGGGACTGTTTTCTCCTCATAATTTATCTGAGCTCCATGTTCCATCATCCAATCCATTCCCAGCACTACTGCAATTCCCTTCAAATGAATCACATAAAGGTATGCGAAATATGTACAACCATAGATCGAGATAACCTGATCTTGTTTTATGTGGCGTATAGTCACATTCCCTCCTGCCGTAACTACGGTCATGGGACTTTCTAACGTTGCCCTTCTAATCCCTAACTTATCACAAAATTCTTCAGAAATGAATGAAGTAGTTGCACCAGTATCAAATAGAACTTTGCCGGGATTGGTAAGGATATTGAGCGTACCTATCACTGCATGCTCCGAATTATCCACCTCCTCGAGGGTTGCACAGTTCAGTTTCCCAGTAGGTCGGTTCCTCTTGCCATTATTTCCTCCTTTATTGGGCTGTCCATTTCCTCCACTAGGTTGTCCTCCTCCCTTGGTAGGCCATCCTCCAGGTGGTTTCCTCGGACAATATGGCTTGATATGCCCCTTCTGACCACAACCGTAACAGATCACTACAGGCTTTTTGCATTCCCTCTAGAAATGCCCTGGAATTCCACAATTTTTACAAATAACATTCCTTCTCGGATTGGATTGATTTCCACCACTGCCCTTGTTATTTATTTTGTTATTGTTATTGTTACCATAATTCCTACTCTGAGGTTTGAACTCCAGGTTAGGTTTAGGTTTGCTTGCCTGAATTCTCTTGGTTTCCTTCTTGGCTCTCTTCCTCCGGTCCTCTTGGACATTCTTGTAGTCATCTTCAAAAGTAATGGCTGCATCCAGCAACTGGTGATAAGTTTGCTTATTGACTATCCTTAGTTGCATCTTCACAAATGGATTTAATCCACCAGGAAACGCTTCTTCTGCTTCTCTTTAGTGTTGACATCCTCCTCAGCATAACGAGACAGTTGGCTAAACTCCTGGATGTACTTCATGACACTAGTATATCCTTGCTAAAGCTCCTCAAATTCTCTCCTCTTCAACTCCATAACACTTTCCGAAACATGATATTCACGGAATCTCTGCTTGAACTCTTCCTAGGTAAACTCCCTTCCTGGTGGTTGCATGGCTAACTGATTCTCCCACCATGATGCTGCAGGTCCAGTCAGAAGATGAGTTGCATACCTCAATTTCTCCTCATCATTGCAACCTACAGTTTTCAGCTTCCTTTCAGTATCTGCTAACTAGTCTTCTGCATCCATTGGTTCAGGAGCTGATGCAAAATGTAACGGTCTTGAATTCTAGAAATCAGATAGACTCACTCCTCCATCTTCAGGTGCCCTCTGATTTGCTCGTCCCAACAGCTCTTCCATGAACTTGTTCTGGGTCTCTTGCATCATTTGCATGCATTGCATAAAATTCCGCTCCATTAACGGCCTCATTGGTGGTGGTGGTGGTAATGCTTCCTGGTTTGCTGCATCTGCATCGGCCTTTTCCTTGGACTCTCGCTCCATCTGCTGCTGCTCAGTTTCCATTCCTACACCCATATCCATGACCCTCTAGTCCTGCAACATAAAGCGAATACTCATAATTACATCATGCACATGTGTTCCGAGCTCGACTTTACGCACAGACTAGTCACACAATGAAGATCCAAAGAAAATCCAAATATGCATTTCACATATTTTACATAATATCATAATGATACAAAGTCATTACAACATATACCATATAGGTATAATCACAAAACTACCTTATTACTTGGGGTACAAAACATAGTACTTGATACTACTAACTAATTGCCTCCTTCTAGTAGTAACTACACTCATCGTACATGCCTGATGTCCAACCGTGATGACGTGTTGTTCGTCGCACAGTCTGTGGAATATATGGCCTTCCAGAAGGAACATACTCTGTATCTGAAGTGTCAGGACTTGAGTCATTACTCAACCTGAGCGCATTGACTCCCTCCAGCTCAGCTGAAAAGTCTTCAGAAACATATTCAATATTATCCCCGGCTTGCATCTCCTGAGCTTCATTTCTTGAGTTGTCAATAGGATACGCAGATCTTGCTGCTTCCCAGTTGCTCTCGTGGGCAAGATAATTAAACAATGGATAATGTATATTCCCTGGGTTTTGAGATGATGTTGATGATTCAAACACTCTCTCCTCAGGATCTTCTTCTTCATCCTGATTATCTATTGACATGGTATTTCTACTACTATTATTAGGGTTCATTCTTGCACCCATCCAACTAGATTGTCCAACATTTCTGTCAGAACCATCAGTGGACATCTGGTGTTCATGAGATCCATTATATGATCCCATTCTCCAACCATCCGAATTCTCAATAGGAAGTTCTGAGTCAGAACCATCCTCTGAGCCCTGGGTACTGCATACCTCATATCCATAGTAGGATCATGTATAGGTTCAGGTCTTGGTGAATAAGGATATGGTATAAAAGATTCAGGATCTATAGGTATATCCTTAAAGATAGGTGTTGCACTACTACTTGCTTCTTTCTCTAACTGGAATGCTAACTGCTTCCTCCTTTCCAGATCAGTTAGATCTTCTAACATATCATTTTGGTCTTCAACAATCACTTGATGTGTCTTATAAAAAGACGCAACGAGTGTTCGATATCTATCCATAAACTTGGAAGCTAACTTAGGATGCTTCTTAACCAAAGTAAGATGATCTGGTATAGGCTCCGAGTCTATAAATCATGACGTATCACAGAGAATGTGCTACCTTCTAGCTCCTTGGTTTTCTGCTCCCGGATATTAGCTATCGCCTCCACAACAGCAACATTGAAAGAGCATTTGCTATCCCTAGTGATTTTGGTGTTTGATAACAACACACATATCGGACTAATGATTTGCTAAGTGTGTCGCATGTGCATTGAAAACTTTTGCAATGTTCAAAAACTGTCTGCCTGGAGCGGTATCAAAAAACGGTAGTACCGCTTTTTGCTACCGGACCAGACAGAAGGCTTAGACTAACTGTCAAAAAGCCTCTGCCGGGCTAGGTACTAAAAGCGGTAGTACCGCATTTTAGCACCTAGCGCGACAGTAGCTTGTTGACCACTTGTCAAAAGCTTCTGCCTGCTCCGGTACTAAAATGCGGTAGTACCGCATTTTAGTACTGCTCGGGGCAGAGACTTTTTGTACATGGCAAAAAGCTTCTGTCTGCCTAGGTAGCAAAACGCGGTAGTACCGCATTTTGCTACCTGGCGTGACAGAGACTTTTTGTTCGTCTACAACTGCTGATTCCACTACGTCCGGTAGTACCGGTTGCCACTTGCGGTACTACCGCTTCCCGGTAGCATCAATAGTAGTACCGCTGTGGGCAGGACTTGATGAAGTTTGAAAAAGGGTGGTCCGGTAGTACCGGAGTTCTCCGGTAGTACCGCTTGAACTTATGGTACTACCGCTTCAATAAATGCTCCAACGGCCAGATTCTGTGGACGGGTATAAATACCCCTCCACCTACCTTGGGACAAGTTGCTCAAGCACATTAAAGTCAATACCACCATTGGAGCCACTCAAATCTTCAAGATCTCCTCTTCCCACCACCCAAAGTCCTTGATCTTTGGGGAATCGAAGGAGGAGGCCCCGATCTACTACACCAAAAGAGATCTTCATTTCCCCCTCATTTCATTGAGGGCCCCTTTTCTCTAGTGTTTTCTTGGAAACCCTGGTTCTTGTTTTGGTTCTTACAAGCTTGTCTTTGATTGCTTTGACAGCTTGCTTGTATTTGGGAGCCTCCGATTAAGTTGTGGATGTGTGCCCCAAACTTGTAATGGTGCCGGCTTCCACCTTGAAGGTTGCCGATATAGTGGAAGGTGAATCGATCCCGTTGGGGTGAGATTCATCGGAGAACAAGGGAGGCCTCTCGTGGCGTTGGTGGTTTGAAACCACCCCCTCTCCAAACGTAGACGTACTTCCCCTCAAAAGGAAGGAACTACGGGAAACAAATCCTTGTGTC
This sequence comes from Avena insularis, assembly GCA_023614405.1. NCBI lineage: Eukaryota > Viridiplantae > Streptophyta > Magnoliopsida > Poales > Poaceae > Avena > Avena insularis. Next base: position 63,492,976 of record CM042697.1, read on the forward strand.
TCCGCGTCCACTTTTCGGTTACTTCTATCCTTTACCGCACCTTACTTACTTGTTACTACTTTGTGTTGTGGTAGCCCTTGCATAATTTTCATATAGGTAAATTCACCGTAGTTGCATTATCTAGATAATTTACCTTATTGTCAAACCTTAATTTGAAAAAGAAGAAAATTTGAAGTAGCACCTATTCACCCCCCTCTAGGTGCCCATACGATCCTTTCAACTGGTATCAGAGCCTCGGCTCTTTATTTGGGCTTTACCGCCTAAGAGAATATGGGTAGCCGCGAAGGGGATGGTGATGGTGAGCCGACCACGGTGACCATGGAAGATCTCAAAAACTTGGAAACAAGATTGAGCTCTTCCTTGGTCAACGAAGTCAAGAAGATGCTAGAGCAACTTCTTAAAGACAAAGAAGGCTCATCACCCCCATCTCCTCAAGAGGATCAACCATCCATTTTACCTAAAGGGAATACGTCTGTATCCCCCGAGGGTGTGATGGTAGGGGGTAAACCAGACAACGCTAATTCCTCCACACACAATAATGGTGAGAAGGGTGAGCACCGTGACTCATGGTACTCTCCCGACCCTCCAATCCCTCCCCTCATGTATACAATAGAGGTGACCCACCTAAGCTTGAAGAATCTGCTACTTTTGCTCAATGGCAATCACTAATGAGAACTCATATGCGCAGCTCTTGCATTGAACTATGGAACATCATCGAGCATGGACTCTTTATTGGAGATCCAAACAACTTGCAAGAAGAGAGATTGTTAATAGTCAACTCAATGCCACTGCTCTGCATATGATTCAACAAGGTTTGGGGACAAAGGATTATCCACACATCGAGCACTTTAGCATTGCCAAGGAAGCTTGGGATGCTCTCACTATGTTGTTTATTGGAAATGAGAGTATGAGGAGGAACCGATATGATGCTCTAAGCAATGAAGCCGAAGGATTCTACATGAAAGAAGGTGAAGATCACGAAAATATGTACCGAAGGCTCAAGACCACCGCCACTGCTTTTAGGAATGTGGGTGCCTCACATGTGGATGATGCATGGATAAAAAGGAAATATGTGAGTGCACTCATGCCTTTTGAGCCCACCGACTTGAAGAGCCTACAAGGAAGACACAACTACCATCTCATGACCTCAAATGAAGTTATGCAAGAGATGGCTGCTTTCAAGGTTGCTGCCAAGAATGCCAAAGATGCCCGTGCTCGTGCCCTTGGTATGAGCAATGTTGTCAATGTTGCTTTGAAGGCCAAAGTTGTGGACCATGGGGATGAAGATGATAGTGATGAAGGGCTTTCCATGGACCATCCCGATGAAGTCAAGATTGCTCATGGTCAATATATGTCTTTCTATGCAAAGAACTTTTGTAAGAGCCCTGCCAAGGCCAAGATGGAAATGGAACGGAGAAGCAATCCAAGTGGGAAAAGAGAGAATACCACAAGATTGAGAACTTGATTCAATTGTGGTGACCGCTACCACTTTGTGGCTAGTTGCCCCTATGAGAAGAGAGAAGATCATGGTGGAAAGCTTGTGTTGAAGAAGACTCTCAAGGGACCGTACAAGAAACCTTTCATCAAAAAGAATCCCATCAACAAGAAGCCGAGAGAAATTGTCTTGATCACTCATGAAGAGTACTCCTCCGACAATGAAGATGATGAAGATGACGAAGAGGAAACTTCTCATGGTGTAGCTGCTCTTGCCACCACCTCTACTCCGACATTCTCACTCTTCGATTCTCCAAATGAGAACTCTTCCACCAAGAACGCCACTTGCCTTATGGCAAGAGGAACGGAGGTATCTCCATCATCCCTCTCTACTCACTTAGATAATGATGAAATTGATGATGAGATGTCTCTTGATGTTAAAAATGAATTAATTGCCTTTGATGAGTTTATGACTAACCTAGAAGGTGATGCTAAGCTACATTTTGAAAACATCTTAGATCAACTATCACATACTCAAAAGCTTCTAGATGTAAGATGTAAACTTGGGCATGAACATATGATTGAGCTAGAGGCCTTAAACAATGTTGTAGAAGAAGAACAAGAAACTAGGTTGTCACTTGAATTAAAACTTGAAGGGCTTGATGAGGCCAATGACATTATTGTTAACAAACTCATCAAAGAGTGTGATCATGCTATTGCTAAATATAAAAGAGCTAAAAAGGACAAGATTGAGTTTGGTGTGGTTCATGAAAAACTTGCCGAGGACTTTAGCTTGCTTAACAAGGCCCACAAGGCCTTGGAGAGTGAACTCTTGTCACTCACAAAGTCCCATGAAATGCTTCAAACTCAATTGGCCAATATTCCTTCACCTAGTAACTTCATTCCATCTAGTAGCACAACTATTCTTGAAGAGAATGCTAGGTTGAAGGGGGAGCTTGCTAAGGCCACATTTCCACAAGGCAACAAGTCTATTGATGATCTTTTGAGCAAGCAAAGGCGTAGTGGTGATAAAGGGGGCATTGGTTTTGTCTCCAAAACAAATAAGAAGAACAATAATAAGAAGAAGAACAAGCCCGCACAAGAGACCAACAAGACCATTGTGGAGAGTAAGACCACAAATGGTAAAACTATGTCTCATGATGATTTTGCTGGAAGTGCTAACCCTCACTATGTTCTAATGCGTGATTATTATGGTGATGTGTATGCACAATATGTTGGCCCTTATGATGGTTATATTGCTTGGTCTATTTGGGTTCCCAAGACCCTTGTTGCTAACAAAAGAGGACCCATTGAAAAATGGGTACCTAAAAACTAGCTTGATCTTTTGTAGACTTATGCTTCCGGAGGGTCAAAATGGGTGATCGATAGTGGTTGCACAAGTCATATGACCGGAAGCTCGTCTATTGTCAAGTACTTGGTGCCAAATGAAGATCAAATCACCGTCACATATGCCGACAAGTCAAATTCTAAGGTAATGGGTTTCGGCAAGGTAGTGGTGGCTTACGACATTACACTCGTGAACGTCATGCTTGTTTAAACCCTTGGATACAATTTACTTTCAGTCTGTGCTATTGGAAAGACGGGCTTTGCCGTCTTTATTGATGATGATATTGTGGTGCTCATGTGAAGCAAGTCTCTCAAGGTCGCTTTCGTTGGGTACATCGAAAATGACTTGTATGTGGTGGAATTTTAGGGGCAAGCCACTGCAGGTCCGATGTGCTTATACGGAAAGGCCGATGTGGGTTGGCTATGGCACCACCGACTAGCCCATGTCAACATGAGAACTTTGCAAAGTCTCCATAAAGAGGGCCATATTGTTGGACTAAAAGAAAATGTTTCCTTTGCCAAAGATCGTGTTTGTAGGGCATGTGTTCTAGGGAAGATGCATGATGCTCCTCACAAGCCCACGAACCAAATCAAGTCTAACAAGATCTTGGAACTCCTCCATGTGGACCAATTTGGTCCTCCATCTCATGCAAGTCTTGGAGGGAAGAAATATTGTTTGGTGATGTTGATGACTTTTCAAGATACTCTTGGGTTTATTTCAAATTGAAGAGTGAAACTCAAAGGACTTTTATCGACTTCATCAACTTGGTTCAACGGCAACAAAATGTTCCTGTGTTGATTATAAGAAGTGACAATGGCACCGAGTTCAAGAACTACACCTTGAATGATTTCCTTAGTGATGAGGGGATTAAACATCAATATTCTGCTGCATACACCCCTCAACAAAATGGTGTGGCCGAAAGAAAGAACCGGACTCTTATTGAGATGGCTAGGACCATGTTGGCGGAGTTTAAATCTCCATACAACTTCTGGGCCGAAGCCGTCTCCACCGCTTGCCATGCTTCAAACCGACTCTACCTCCGCAACAAAATCAACAAGACTCCATATGAGATACTTACCGGTAACAAGCCCACCATATCTTATTTCTGGGTGTTCGGTTGTAAGTGTTTCTATCTCATAAAAGGTGTTCGTTTGTCTAAATTCGAGTCTAAAGCATTAGAGGGTATTTTTGTTGGCTATGGTCTCGAATCTCACACTTATAGAATCTATGACAAGCTCTCCGGAGCCGCCATAGAATCTTGTAGTGTGACCTTCGAAGAATATGATGGTCCCCAAGGGGGGCGTGTTGATGCTTGTGATGCAGATGATGAAATGCCTCAGGATGCCATAGGAAGAATGGGTGTGGGTTATATCCGCCCCGTTGAGGAACCCCTTTTGGTGGATCGAGAAGAACTATGCTCCACTCGAGTGGAGCCCTCATCTTCACAACCTCAACATGCTCCATCTACCGAAGAGGACATTGACTCAAGCCAAAGACAAGATGTGGACCCTCAACATAGTGATCAATGTGTGAACTATAATCAAAGGGAGCTTGGTCCATTCGATGGGTTATCAAGTGGTGCTAAGTCAATTTGTCAAGGAAGATCCATCCAAACTGTTTTGAGACAAGCTCAAATTGATGCTAAAAGAGCACTTGATCAAGACCAAGGTCAATCCTTGCCTCCCAATGTAGAGGATGACTCCAGTGATGATCAAGGTCAAGTTGATGGTCAAGACGAGGATCAAAATGATGAAGAGGGTCCTCCAAGAAACAATGAGGAGATCCACGCTCGTCGCGAAGCTAGAAAGGAAAGAATGTTGGAAATAAGAGACCACACCCTCCAAAATGTTGTTGGAGACCTAAGGAAAGGAATTTCCACAAGAGCACAATTGAAGAGGTTCAGTGAATACCAAGCACACATCTCCATGATTGAACCAAAGAAAGTGTGGGAAGCTCTTGAATATTCGGATTGGTTAGAAGCTATTCACAAAGAGCTCAACAACTTTGAGAGATACAAAGTGTGGAAGTTAGTTGAGAAGCCAAAGGATTGCCGCAATGTTATTGGAACAAAGTGGATATTCAAGAACAAGCAAGATGAGCATGGAATTATAGTAAGGAACAAGGTTAGATTGGTTGCACAAGGGTATTCTCAAATTGAAGGCATTGATTATGGAGAGACTTATGCACCCGTGGCTCGCCTTGAGTCCATCTGTATCCTTCTTGCTTATGCGGCACATCATAACTTTAAGTTGCAACAAATGGATGTAGAAAGTGCATTCCTTTATGGTCCTTTAAATGAATTGGTATATGTTAAGCAACCCCCGGGATTTGAGGACCCCAACTTCCCAAACCATGTCTACAAACTTGATAAGGCGCTCTATGGGCTCAAGCAAGCCCCACGCACGTGGTATGAGCACCTTAGAGAGTTATTGTTTGACCATGGCTTTGAGGTTGGGAAAATCGATCCCACTCTTTTTACTAAGAGGGTCAATGGGGAGCTTTTTGTATGCCAAATATATGTTGATGATATTATCTTTGGCTCATCTAACAAAGCTTTTAATGATGAATTCTCAAAGCTTATGACTAGTAGGTTCCGGATGTATTTGATGGGGGAGTTGAAAGTATTTCTTGGCTTTGAGATCAAGCAAGTCAGAGGAGGAACATTCTTCAATCAAGCCAAGTATACTCAAGATATGCTCAAGAGATTCAAAATGCAAGATTTGAATGGAGCTCCAACTCCCATGGCAACAAAGACTCATCTAGAACAAAATCCAAATGGTAAAGATGTGGATCAAAAGGTATACCGGTCTATGATTGGTTCTTTGCTTTATCTTTGTGCATCTAGACCCGATATTGTGTTGAGTGTAGGTGTGTGTGCAAGATATCAAGCGGCTCCTAAGGAAAGCCATTTAATGGTGGTCAAGAGAATCTTTCGATATTTAGTTCATACCCCATTTTATGGTCTTTGGTACCCTCAAGGCTCAACATTCGCTCTTTGTGGATACACGGATTCGGATTGGGCGGGAGACAAGGATGATAGAAAATCAACATTCGGGGCTTGCCAATTCCTTGGTAGGTCCTTGGTATGTTGGTCTTCTAAGAAGCAAAATTGTATATCTCTCTCCACCGCCGAAGCCGAGTATGTTGCTGCTGCTAGTGCTTGCACCCAATTGCTATGGATGAGGCAAACCTTAAAGGAATACGGTGTCCATTGTGACAAAGTGCCTCTTCTATGTGACAATGAAAGTGCCATCAAAATTGCATACAACCCGGTGGATCACACAAGGACAAAGCATATTGAGATTCGTCACCACTTCATCAGAGATCATGTTGCTCGAGGTGATATTGATCTATCCTATGTTTCTACCAAAGATCAACTTGCCAATATCTTCACGAAGCCACTTGATGAAGCAAGGTTTTGCTACTTGAGGAATGAACTAAATATTGTAGATTCAAGGAGCTTGACTTGACTATCTTGCACTCTCACCTAATACTCGACCCATATTTGGTTTAGGTGTAGGCATGGACATAGGGGGAGTGCGGTCCTAATTGATTGGACCATCCCTCCCCCCATTATGCGAAAAGTAAACAAAATCATTCCTCTTAATATCATTTTGTGATATGTGAGCTTAATGATGAGTTTCGGTAATGGACCCAAGATATATCTTCGTGGTGCCAAGCCGAGTATACTCAAATATGGTGGCCTAGGCCACCGCCCCCCTCAGTCGAGAGGTTGATGTGCTTACTCGTGTTTGTCACTCTTTGAATTGGTTCTTGCTCATGTTTGTCATCCTCTAGTTGATGTTGTTCTTTTGGTCGTGCACTCACATTTGGCTCTCCATATGTTTTTAGTAATTTTTGAGTGCATTGGCCCATATCAGCATGACTCTCTAAACCCATGCCATTCTTATCCCCCAACAAAACCCATCTACTCTGCACAAGAACCTTCCATTTTATGTATCTTGGCTCCCTGTCCTGATGGTCACGGTACTACCGGATCTCATATGCGGTACTACCACCAAACGGTACTACCGGACGTGGCTAGCGGTACTACCGCCTCTGGTTTTGTTTCTGTGGTCCCGCTTGAAACTTCCTAAAGTGAGTACTACTGTTGGTACCTCCCAGATTACTCGATAGCTAAGATACCTGTGGAACGGTACTACCGCTTGTGCGTGTCGGTTAAGACTGAAGACGGGGGAGAGGCACCCCTCAGTGCCTCATTCATCCCTCGTCTCCACTCCTCACCAGCGCCACCACCGGAGCAAGAGGACGCCGGAGGAGCCCCGCCCTTCCCTCCTTCTCCCGGATACACACCGGATCCGGCCTCCCTGCGGGCTCCTCCCCCTTCCCCACCATCATGGACACCGGTACTACCGCCCTCCTCATCTTCTCACTTGTTTTCTCCATTGAATCTAGGGTAACTTTGATTCTTGGTTAAAACTCGCATTCTTGAGGTTGTATCGTGTGCTATTTACCAGATCTACCACTTTGTCCGATGGAAATCGTGTTTTACAACAAATTTACCGCCCGTACTTGGATCTCTAGTCCAGATCTACACTGTAGTTGTGGGCCGGTAGTACCGGGAATCTTTTTACGGTACTACTGCTTGTGATACTACCAAGACAGGTCTGTACTACCGCCAAGATCTTGGCAGCAATTTTTTTTTAAAACACCAAGCTCCATCCTCTGTTTGCCTCAGGTTCTTGTGCCCTTATCCCTATGCTATCTTCCTCATTCTTTCATAGGTGCAGGGGGTTCCCGGGGATCGGCAAGCGCTCCAAAGCTCACTATGAGATCGAAGACTATGAGTTAGAATCAGAGACTGAGTCAGAAGAGGAGGTCATGCCTCAACCTAGTGCCCGTATGAAACTGCCAACAACTCGTGGTCGTCGGGGTGGGGGGATCAAGCAAAGTGCTGGTCGTGGTAAAGATCCTCCACCTCCTCCTCCTTCCGGTCCTCGCAAGAGCCACAGTTCCGGGCCATCTGGGCCAAAGCTGCTATCTGATTTGTCTGAGACAGAATTTCATGCCCTGCGGGTGGTCAGTCCATATGGGGCAGCTCGCTCTCATGCTCGAGAAAATAGCCTCTTCTTTACGGATTTTCAGGAGCGGGTGTTCCATGAGATTCTCATGAAAGATGACAAAATTGTGGTTCCTCAAAAATGGATCGAGATGAATCATGTGAGGAAGAATCTGAACTACTTTGGTGAGGCCCTTGACATTTGCACCAACATTGTCTTGCTTCCCATTATGGAGTTCCGGTGCAACTATGATCCAATGCTCATTGCTCAATTCTATGCAACCGTTCACTTTGCCAAGAATGATACTCGGACTCTCACCTGGATGACCGAGGGTGTTGTCAAGCAAGCAACGTTGGCTGAGTTTGGGGCTATCCTCGGGTACGAAGACCATGGCAAGGACATTCCCGTTGGCTTTCGGTGCCACGCCAATGATCATCCCATGAAGAAAGATGTGCTTGCCCCACTGTACATCCGAGGGCGCGGGATCCCTGGAAAGATCAAAGGGCTCCTCCCTACATATGACATCTTGCATCGCATCTTTCGTGAGACCGTGGCCCCTCGTGCTGGGAATGTTGATGAGATACATGCTTTCATGGTAGACATTATGATGGCCACCTATCACCACCGTGACTCTGGCCTACCTATGGATGTGATGGATGTTATTTGGAATGAAATGGTCTGCGCCACTTTTCAGAGGAGGGTGCCTCCTTTTGCTCCATACATCATGGCTCTCATCATTAGCAAGTGCCCTGTGATTGCCCGTGACTTGCCTTCTCTTCGTCTTGCCACTCACCGCCACAAGAATCTGTTGATCAAGACCCATCTCAAACCACACAATGCGGATGGTCAGATTGTTGATGAAGATGGGAAACCGGTTGAGGAGGGGTCAGGTGATGCAGCTGATGCACAGCAGGATGCTGCATTTGTGGTCTCACGTCGCCAGTCCGCACAGCCATCTTGGGCTAAGAGGTTTGATGCCAAACTCAAGAAGATATTCTGCTTCCAAGTGGACAATCAGAAACGCATGTACGAGGCACATGTCTATGCCAAGAAGTCCTGTGCTCGTCAGAAGGAAATGATGGAGGCTCAAGGCTTGACCGTTTCCAAGGGCTCCGAGAACAGCATTACCCCAGAAGACCAATGGATCTCCAAGCACAACAACTGGGAAGATGATGCCACCTCCTCCTTCCGTGCCCCGCCACCTCATGATGATGCATGGGAAGACTGGGTTGATGATGATGACGAGTGATCTCTGGGACGTTAGTGTTGCTCTTGTCCCTTTTTGGCGTCTTGATGCCAAAGGGGGAGAAGTTGCACATTAGGTATGCGGGATTTGCGAGGGAAAAAGTCACAAGCTCGTTCTTGCCATTGTTTTTATTCGCTTGTGAACTTTATTTATTTGCCTCTTATCATGTGTTACTTATTATGTGTGAACTATGTAGTTATGTGGTAAGACTATGTGGTTATCGTATGGATCCATCTTGTGTGTAATATGGCTATTCTCGTTTGGATCCATCCTATGTGACGATCTTCCTCATTCCTAATCATTATTGGTCATCACATGTTATTTAGCAAAGGTATGTGCTCTATGTGCGACTTCTACTCCCAGGCAGCTTGTTAGAGTGTATGGGGCTTGTTTCTACATATCTAGGGGGAGCCCCATCTATATCTTGTCATCACTAGATTTCCCTGCAAAATGTGTGTTGTCATCAAACACCAAAAAGGGGGAGATTGAAAGAACATTTGATATCCCTAGTGATTTTGGTGTTTGATATCAACACACATATCGGACTAATGATTTGCTAAGTGTGTCGCAGGTGCATTGAAAAGTTTTGCAATGTTCAAAAACTGTCTGCCTGGAGCGGTACCAAAAAGCGGTAGTACCGCCTTTTGCTACCACTGCAGAAGGCTTAGAATAATCTGTCAAAAGCCTCTGCTTAGGTACTAAAAAGCGGTAGTACCGCATTTTAGTACCTAGCGCGACAGTAGCTTTTTGACCACTTGTCAAAAGCTTCTGCCTGCTCCGGTACTAAAATGCGGTAGTACCGCATTTTAGTACCGCTCGGGGCAGAGACTTTTTGTACATGGCAAAAAGCTTCTGTCTGCCTAGGTAGCAAAACGCGGTAGTACCGCATTTTGCTACCTGGCGTGACAGAGACTTTTTGTTCGTCTACAACTGCTGATTCCACTACGTCCGGTAGTACCGGTTGCCACTTGCGGTACTACCGCTTCCCGGTAGCATCAATAGTAGTACCGCTATGGGCAGGACTTGATGAAGTTTGAAAAAGGGTGGTCTGGTACCAGGTCCGGTAGTACCGGAGTTCTCCGGTAGTACCGCTTGAACTTCTGGTACTACCGCTTCAATAAATGCTCCAACGGCCAGATTCTGTGGAGGGGTATAAATACCCCTCCACCTACCTTGGGACAAGTTGCTCAAGCACATTAAAGTCAAGACCACCATTGGAGCCACTCAAATCTTCAAGATCTCCTATTCCCACCACCCAAAGTCCTTGATCTTTGGGGAATCGAAGGAGGAGGCCCCGATCTACTACTTCACCAAAAGAGATCTTCATTTCCCCCTCATTTCATTGAGGGCCCCTTTGCTCTAGTGTTTTCTTGGAAACCCTAGTTCTTGTTTTGGTTCTTACAAGCTTGTCTTTGATTGCTTTGACAGCTTGCTTGTATTTGGGATCCTCCGATTAAGTTGTGGATGTGTGCCCCAAACTTGTAACGGTGCCGGCTTCCACCTTGAAGGTTGCCGATATAGTGGAAGGTGAATCGATCCCGTTGGGGTGAGATTCATCGGAGAACAAGGGAGGCCTCTCGTGGCGTTGGTGGTTTGAAACCACCCCCTCTCCAAACGTAGACGTACTTCCCCTCAAAAGGAAGGAACTACGGGAACAAATCCTTGTGTCTCCGCATCCACTTTTCGGTTACTTCTATCCTTTACCGCACCTTACTTACTTGTTACTACTTTGTGTTGTGGTAGCCCTTGCATAATTGTCATATAGGTAAATTCACCGTAGTTGCATTATCTAGAGAATTTACCTTATTGTCAAACCTTAATTTGAAAAAGAAGAAAATTTGAAGTAGCACCTATTCACCCCCTCTAGGTGCCCATACGATCCTTTCAAACATGATATGCTGCTAAATGACTCCTACCTTCTCCTATAGGTAGATCGTGATATAATCCAAGCTTCTCTGTAAGTTGGATACTCACACGATACTTGGATAACATCCGGCCATCAAGGTAAGTGATAGTGTTCACTGGAATTCTAGTTGGACAATTATAGAGCTTTAAAAGTTGACGAAGTTGGTCTATGAATGATCCTTGATAATCATCAAGAGTCTCCTCTTTCCTTACCAACGTCTGTTTTGGAAACTTTGGTGCCATATCTCTGTATATCAGAAAAATATTTTTTTGATTAGTATCCAATGATATATTGCATCATAACAAAGAATTATCGCACTAAAATATATAACGGAATATCCTCATTTGAATACCCATTATATAACTTTTAGAGAATTCTTTATCATTGATAAATTTTCCTACAGGTAATACCCGTTACTAGGTTTCCAACCTAAGGTAAAAGCAATTTGCTCTGATACCAACTACAGTGAGCCAGCATACCACTGCATGTGTAGTATACTATAGTCGTTGACATGACATCCACAGAACACCGTTCTGTAAATATCACATCTCTCAAAGTGGTACAACAGAAACATTGCGGGTCCATATTACAAATGTACACACCTTATTATTATTACAATACCGGAAGTTCAAGACTTCAACAGGTTTAACTTACAAACCAAAATATAAAGTGTTTCAGCGGAATATAAAAGTAGCAACTCCGACTAGGAGTTGAGCTCAGCAGCTTATTCTATAGAGTTCATGCTGCTCGGCTCCGTTGGTTACTACTAACTCAGGATACTTAGTTGGATTCGTTATCATCGACACTATAGCGGATCTCGTAATCCACTCCTTCAACACCTTCGGATAGATCAGGTTCCTCGTAGAACACATCTTCTTGGCATTCGGCTGCATACATTGGCACGTCTTCGGGATCCTCAGAGTCTAAGCAAGGGATCAAAGTAAAAAATGAGTAACAGCGTTACCCAACAAGTTCATTATATGCAAGGTGGGAAGTTTGATGCTCTAACTACAACCTCGGATTATAAATCCTTGGCACTATGCAGTTTTTGTAAATCTTTCTTCAAAGATTGATTTTATTTTGAAAAACTATGATAATCAGCCTTCACAGGTTGACCAAAACTTTCATGGAGTTCCTTTCCTGCCGCGTTCGTAGCTCCTTCCCGGAACAGGGAGTAAGAAGTTACAGTTCTTACACTCTGCAGAGGTGCGTTACTTTACCCATGAGAGATCAACTCCTTGTTTGTCACGTCCCAAGATTTTCCAAATCTTGTTATGTGAAAAATAAATGAATAAAATAAAACTTTGATTGATTTTCAGGGTGAGAAGAAACTTTTTGATTCCAATTGGAAACCTTCAAACCTATTTGATCAAATAAAATCCTAAAGGTATTTAAAAAGATAAATAAACAATAAAGTTAAAAATATTTGGAATTACTATTTTTGGATCTTTTAATAAAAAGATTTGGATTTTTATAAAGCAAAGGTAGATTTATAAATAAGGATTATTTTATAGAGCCAAATTAAAACTTGACCAAGTTTTTGAAGTAAAATATTTTGTTTTGATTAAAGGAGTAAAGGGTTATTTAAATAAAATAATAAGCATTTATTAATATCCAATTTTATTAAAATAAAGGGTTTTACCATTTTAATTAAACATCAAAACTTGTTAAATTATTTTAAACAAGTTTTCCAAGTATTTATACTTTCAAATAAACCTACTGATTTGGTTTTGTTAATATTTAGATTTCAAATGGAGAAATTTTAATAAATCATAACCTATTTGAATTATTAGCTAATGACTATTTTATTTAATTATTAAATAGATCCTAAAAGGAATAAAAATATTATTTTGTTTTGGACTTTGAATTATGCTGATTAACAGAACTGAAATCAATGCAAAGTTTGGCAAAGATTTGAAATCATTTGAGTGTTTGATTTGTTGTTTGAATTTCAAAACAGAAAATCAAAAAAGAAAAAGAAAAGCTTTCAGTAGAAAAAATGAACCAAACCACAACCCAACCCATCCGCCCAGCAAGCCCAGCCCAGCCCAACTTTTCACCCCACGCTTGCTTTCCACCTAAACACGCACTCAGAGCATGCATGTGTGGACCCCATTTCCCTTTTCCCTCTCTACGCCAGACGGCCCACCGCCAAATTTCATCTTCTTCCTCCCACGACCAGTTCATCGAGGCGTTCTGCGTTGATTTCATGAGTTAAATTGCGTTCATCGCTGTTATACCCCGCCGTGACCACGCACATTTAAATGCCAGCATCTCCTCTCTCTTTCCCCTCTGTCTCCTCACCCAAGCGCGTCCCCAGGCTGCTGAATTTTGCCCCTCCCCTCCACTGACTCCGGCGAGATTCTCCATCGATTCCGGCCAGTAGACACCGCCCCTTCGCCCCTCGACCACCCTCACATGATCCCCACATCCTGGCGAATCTTCCCGTAACGTTAGCTAGCTCGCGCGTGCTCTGCAGCGTCGACAACATCGACGAACGGTAGCGCCACCGTCTGTTTGCTACTCCGGCGACTCTTCTAGTAAGCACCTGACCGCCCCTCTCCTTCTCCTTCACGCACACATCATCGCCATGACCTTGCGCGTCTAACCGTGCTTCCCGTTTGTTTCCTCGTGACCCGTAGCCTCGCCTCCAACGTCGACTGAGCACACCCGACGCGGACAAGAACTCCGGTGAGCAATAGCTGTGAACTTCGTGCGCCCCTTGCCTCCTCGAGAGCACCTTGAGCTTCCCCACGACGTTGGGAACACGGTGAGCATCTCCTTTCCTCGCCTACAGAAGGCCTCTGCTGCCGGCACCGTCGGCCGCCAAGAGTCACCGCAAGGTCTTTGCCCATCTTTGGCTAGTAAGCTTAGCACCGTCGATCTAGATCGTAAGGTTGAGATAGAATGACTAATCAAGCGGTATGGAGCTACTGCTATACGATTTCATTTTGATCCAACGCCTCACAGCACGCGATCCAGTCGAACCGTTTTTGTCCAATCAGAAGAAGACGCGTGTCCCAGAGTTTGTTTTAAAAACAGAATTTGATCTATTAGATATGTGATTTTGTAAATTTCATAACTTTAAATATAACGTACAAATTTTGCAAACTTTATATCAATGGATTCAGAAAATCAAGACCTAGCCAACCATGCCATTTGTTTAGCAAAAAGCTTCTGTTAAAATGTTTATTTTTGCAGAAAATTATGTATGCTTGTTTAGGTTATAAAAAATGTTCTAAAATGTTTTTGGGGATAAAATCTTTTGAAAATGGTGTGTTTTAAACCTACTGACCATAGCAATCACTTTGTGGTTTCAAAAATGTATTTGGAGAAACAAAAGAATGAATCCTTGATTTAAACCAATTCTAGTCAAATAAAAATATGGTTTATTTATTAAAAATGGTTTTGAAGGAAAACCTTTGGGAAATGTTTTGTTTTAAACTCTCTGACCCTAAACACAAAGTTTTATGGTTTGAAAACATATTTTGTGAATCCTATAGATTAATGCCTTACTAAAACATTTTTACACCACATAAAATGATACCTTGTTTTAAAAATGGTTTATAAAGGAAAACCTTTTGCAAATGACTTTGCCACTTTATAAAATGACCAATAGGTGTTTCCAAATGTTGATAACCTATTAGAACCCACTTTTACAAATAAAACAACCCTTTTGCATGCTTGCATGTATTGTTTTGTTTATTATTTTATGTGATGATATGCTTGATTGGTAGATTGAAAGTGTGCCTTGCTTGATTGAATTGTAGTGACTTGAAGAGTCTGATTGTTGCAAGGACAAGGAGTGAACTTATACCCTACCAAAAAGGCAAGTGATGCTTCATACTTTGTCCCATTATTTTCACTATGCATTAGTGATATTTCTAAGTAGGACTTGCATGGAATTTGGCTAAGTATAAACCATGCTATGGGAAATCCTAGTAGATGAAACCTTAGTAGAAATTTCCTAAGTTAAGATTACTACTACTATCATGCTTAGCTTAGCTAATAGAAAACAAGGGTGGAATATATACATTCATACTATGGAAAAATTTCTAAGTCTAAGGACTTGTGATTTTGTTTAATAAAACAACTAAGTTAATGAATCACCTGGGTGGAAAGGGACTTGCTTGGTGGTTTTGGTTGAGTGGTTACACAAGGCCCATGGCTATGGTTTACCTTGTGTATCACACTTGTGGATTGCCACCCAGGAACAAAGAGATTTGAGATGTCAAATGTTGAGAAGCTTCAAGTGCAACCACTTGGCATTATGGGCTCTGCCTGGATCATATAGGTTGCTAGAACTTAGCCATCTGGACAGTTGGTGGTAGTGGGAATGATAGGTTGGAGCGCGTCCATTTGGTCTAAGGGAAGGCTTCTGAAAGATCTTGTCTTGGGAAACCAAGTCTTGTGGGGAAAGTGCACCACCTCTATAGAGTGTAAAATCTAAGTACTTATCCATGTCCCTGGTAAAGGACAATTTGAGCATCAAGACATGGAAGCTATCAAGAATCTCATCATCCAAACTTCTAAAGTTAAAAACTTGTGGTTGAACAAGGGTTAAAGGATCTTCAATCTTTGATTGGTAGATGCCTTGGGTGATTTTTGTCAAGCAAAAACTTAGAGTTTTCAAATGATAAGGAAAAATCTATTTTTGAGCAATGCAAGCCTAAAGCTCCACTTAGCCAAATGCATATAGATGATAGATTCCACTATACTACTATAGTATCACTTGCCAATACAATTCAAATGTATTGACCCTTGTGGCTGTAACTTGTTATGTTGCAGGTTTGATTGATTTAGTGAAGTGTGTTGATTAGGATTACAAAGTCTACAACCAACATGTCTGCCTGTGGCACTTTGAAGATGAAGGACCCCATGTTTATAGATATTCTGCTGCAATGTAATGTAATAGCCAAATGAGCTATGTAAGATGTAATAAATTATTTTATTCCTGGTTATAAAGTTGTATTATGACCTTTGTTTCTTGATATTACATCTTAACTGTGGATGCTAGCTATTGGTCCTGGGACTAGCATTGCAATCACAGGGATCCTTTTTCCTTTACAAAGGAGGGATCTTACAGATGGTATCAGAGCATTGTGTTGCCTGTAGGATTTGTAACCCTAGGATTGGACAAAACCCTTAGAAAAATAGGAGTTGTATTTGTTCCAAAACTTATTTACAAACAATCTTGTAAACTCTTTCCTCAACCACTTTGGTTTTGATTCCACATCTCTTCTATTTCAAACTTGATGGACAAACCTACCCCATGGCCAAAGACTTCATCATATGCAAAGGACTTCTTCAACTCTAATGACTTCAACATCTTTAACTCTAATGACTTCAACATCTTCAGCATTTTCACCAAGGACTTCAATCTTGGATATCACTAAGGACAAGTGAGACAAGAAAACTTGCTCAAGATTTGGAGACTAAGGAAACACAACTTAGAAGGAGCCATCAACACCTTTGAAGTTTTTGTGACCAAGAATTTTTCCAAGGAAACCATGATCTCATGCAAGATGAAACAACCAAAAAAAAGAGGAAGGAAAGATCTCAAGTGAACCATATAGATGGACCACCATATTAAGTATAGTCAAACCCACCAACTTATGTGGTGTAACAAAAATATTTTTGGTTGTCTAAAAATGTGCTTGAAACTTTGTTGTTTGAGTGGAATGTTTGTTTGTGATTGCTTGCACATTGCTTGTGTGAATTGTGATGTGTGTGATTAGAATTATTCCCTTAGAAATCTTTTGCCTATTCTAATCCCAATCCAACCCAAACAGATGACCTCCCCAAGAGACTCCAACATCAAGGTGGATGACACCAACAACAACCAAGAAGACAACATAGGAGAACAACTACTAGCAAACCAAACCCAGTTGAGCCAAGTGACAACTCAGCTTTTAGCCAACAACAATGGATTAGACCCAGCCATACAAAGGATTTTGAAAACTTCAATCCCAATTGTTGCAAGGGATGGCTACTCAAATGAACAACATGGGACAAAGCTCTTCCCAAGGAGCTAATGACAACAAGGATGACAAAGATGTTATTCTAGAAGGAACTCAAGCTTGCAATATTTGTGGAGACAAGGATCATACATCCAAGGAGCATGAAGATCAATGCCCTAATTGTGAAGAGAGACATCCAACTAATCAATGCCCCACATCTCAAGTGACTTGTTTCCTATGTGAAGGAAATGATCAAGCCCCTATTCAATGCCCCATCTATCCTATATTTCAACAAATGAAGCAAGATGGAATGCATCAAATGTTTGGAAACCTCCATAAGGGAACAACTTCTACCAAGATGGATGAAGGCAAAGTCAGAACCATGCCACATAAGGCCAAATCCAAAGTGACCATAAAGTGTTGCTACTCTTGTGAAGAAGAAGGTCGTATCTCTAGTAACTGCCCCAAGAAGAGAGAAAGATTTCCCACCTTTGAGGTGAGGTATGAAGAGCATGAACTAGAAGAACTCCTAGCTTTGGAGAAACCCAAGAAAAAGAAGGACAAAAGCCATGTGCAATGTAATCATTGTAAAGAAATGGGACACTATTCCAGTGAATGTCCAGAGAAACATAAGTATAAGGAGATTGGCCAAGTATGGTGCAACAATTGCAAAGATCTAGGCCATTATGCAGCAACCTGTCCACAAGAGATACGTGATGAACTCAAACTTATCACATGTTACAATTGTGGTAACCAAGGACATTATGCAAGCAACTGTCCAGAAAAGATGAAGCACAAGATAAACAAGCCTATGAAGGATCTCAGCCTTGTCACATGTTTCAAATGCAAGGAGCTAGGCCACTATGCAAACCTCTGTCCAGAAAAGTTACATCAAGACCCCAAGCAATCCAAAATGTAATCTAGTTGGAAATTTTTTTAAGGGTGGTAGTACCTTAGATGCTTTGAGCCAACTTGTAACCCTAGCCTTCCCAAATCTCGGGACGAGATTTATTTTAAGGGTGGTAGCCTGTCACATCCCAAGATTTTCCAAATCTTGTTATGTGAAAAATAAATGAATAAAATAAAACTTTGATTGATTTTCAGGGTGAGAAGAAACTTTTTGATTCCAATTGGAAACCTTCAAACCTATTTGATCAAATAAAATCCTAAAGGGATTTAAAAAGATAAATAAACAATAAAGTTAAAAATATTTGGAATTACTATTTTTGGATCTTTTAATAAAAAGATTTGGATTTTTATAAAGCAAAGGTAGATTTATAAATAAGGATTATTTTATAGAGCCAAATTAAAACTTGACCAAGTTTTTGAAGTAAAATATTTTGTTCTGATTAAAGGAGTAAAGGGTTATTTAAATAAAATAATAAGCATTTATTAATATCCAATTTTATTAAAATAAAGGGTTTTACCATTTTAATTAAACATCAAAACTTGTTAAATTATTTTAAACAAGTTTTCCAAGTATTTATACTTTCAAATAAACCTACTGATTTGGTTTTGTTAATATTTAGATTTCAAATGGAGAAATTTTAATAAATCAAAACCTATTTGAATTATTAGCTAAGGACTATTTTATTTAATTATTAAATAGATCCTAAAAGGAATAAAAATATTATTTTGTTTTGGACTTTGAATTATGCTGATTAACAGAACTGAAATCAATGCAAAGTTTGGCAAAGATTTGAAATCATTTGAGTGTTTGATTTGTTGTTTGAATTTCAAAACAGAAAATCAAAAAAGAAAAAGAAAAGCTTTCAGTACAAAAAAAAATGAACCAAACCACAGCCCAACCCATCTGGCCCAGCAAGCCCAGCTCCAGCCCAACTTTTCACCCCACGCGCGAAGCGTTTTCCACCTAAACACGCACCCGCAGAGCGACAGACAGGTGGACCCCATTTCCCTTTTCCCTCTCTCGCTGCCAGACGGCCCCACCGCCAGCTCATCTTCTTCCTCCCCACGACCAGTTCATCCGAGCGTTCTCTGTGTTGATTTCGCGAGTTAAATTCGCGTTACTGCCGCTGTTATACCCCGCCGTGACCACGCACATTTAAACGCCAGCATCTCCTCTCTCTTTCCCCTCTGTCTCCTCACCCAAGCGCGCCCCCAGGCTGCTGAATTTTGCCCCTCCCCTCCACTGACTCCGGCGAGATTCTCCATCGATTCCGGCCAGTAGACACCGCCCCTTCGCCCCTCGACCACCCTCACATGATCCCCACATCCTGGCGAATCTTCCCGTAACGTTAGCTCGCCCACGCTGCTCGCAAAGATCGACAACATCGACGAGCAGTAGCGCCACCGTCTGTTGCTACTCCGGCGACTCTTCCGTAAGCACCTGACCGCCTCTCCTTCTCCTTCACGCACATCATCGCCATGACCTTTGCGCTGCCTAACCGTGCTTCCTGCTTCCCGTTTGTTTCCTCGTGACCCGTAGCCTCGCCTCCAACGTCGACTGAGCACACCCGACGCGGACAAGAACTCCGGTGAGCAATAGCTGTGAACTTCGTGCGCCCCTTGCCTCCTCGAGAGCACCTTGAGCTTCCCCACGATGTTGCGAACACGGTGAGAATCTCCCCTTTCCCCCTCGCCTCCTGTAGCATCGGCACCGTCATCGTCCGACAGCTCCGCCGCCAGTAGTCACCGCAGCGCCGCCCATCTTTGGCTAGTAAGCTTAGCACCGTCAGATCTAGATCGTAAGGTTGAGATAGAATGACTAACTGAAGCGGTATGGAGCTACCAGCCGCATTTATTTCATTTTGATCCAACGCCACAAAGACGCGATCCAGTCGAACCGTTTTTGTCCAATCAGAAGAAGACGCGTGTCCCAGAGTTTGTTTTAAAAACAGAATTTGATCTATTAGATATGTGATTTTGTAAATTTCATAACTTTAAATCTACACGTACAAATTTTGCAAACTTTATATCAATGGATTCAGAAAAGCAAGACCTAGCCAACCATGCCATTTGTTTAGCAAAAAGCTTCTGTTAAAATGTTTATTTTTGCAGAAAATTATGTATGCTTGTTTAGGTTATAAAAAATGTTCTAAAATGTTTTTGGGGATAAAATCTTTTGAAAATGGTGTGTTTTAAACCTACTGACCATAGGAATCACTTTGTGGTTTCAAAAATGTATTTGGAGAAACAAAAGAATGAATCCTTGATTTAAACCAATTCTAGTCAAATAAAAATATGGTTTATTTATTAAAAATGGTTTTGAAGGAAAACCTTTGGGAAATGTTTTGTTTTAAACTCTCTGACCCTAAACACAAAGTTTTATGGTTTGAAAACATATTTTCTGAATCCTATAGATTAATGCCTTACTAAAACATTTTTACACCACATAAAATGATACCTTGTTTTAAAAATGGTTTATAAAGTAAAACCTTTTGCAAATGACTTTGCCACTTTATAAAATGACCAATAGGTGTTTCCAAATGTTGATAACCTATTAGAACCCACTTTTACAAATAAAACAACCCTTTTGCATGCTTGCATGTATTGTTTTGTTTATTATTTTATGTGATGATATGCTTGATTGGTAGATTGAAAGTGTGCCTTGCTTGATTGAATTGTAGTGACTTGAAGAGTGTGATTGTTGCAAGGACAAGGAGTGAACTTATACCCTACCAAAAAGGCAAGTGATGCTTCATACTTTGTCCAATTATTTTCACTATGCATTAGTGATATTTCTAAGTAGGACTTGCATGGAATTTTGCTAAGTATAAACCATGCTATGGGAAATCCTAGTAAATGAAACCTTAGTAGAAATTTCCTAAGTTAAGATTACTACTACTATCATGCTTAGCTTAGCTAATAGAAAACAAGGGTGGAATATATACATTCATACTATGGAAAAATTTCTAAGTCTAAGGACTTGTGATTTTGTTTAATAAAACAACTAAGTTAATGAATCACCTGGGTGGAAAGGGACTTGCTTGGTGGTTTTGGTTGAGTGGTTACACAAGGCCCATGGCTATGGTTTACCTTGTGTATCACACTTGTGGATTGCCACCCAGGAACAAAGAGATTTGAGATGTCAAATGTTGAGAAGCTTCAAGTGCAACCACTTGGCATTATGGGCTCTGCCTAGATCATATAGGTTGCTAGAACTTAGCCATCTGGACAGTTGGTGGTAGTGGGAATGATAGGTTGGAGCGCGTCCATTTGGTCTAAGGGAAGGCTTCTGAAAGATCTTGTCTTGGGAAACCAAGTCTTGTGGGGAAAGTGCACCACCTCTATAGAGTGTAAAATCTAAGTACTTAGCCATGTCCCTGGTAAAGGACAATTTGAGCATCAATACATGGAAGCTATCAAGAATCTCATCATCCAAACTTCTAAAGTTAAAAACTTGTGGTTGAACAAGGGTTAAAGGATCTTCAATCTTTGATTGGTAGATGCCTTGGGTGATTTTTGTTAAGCAAAAACTTAGAGTTTTCAAATGATAAGGAAAAATCTATTTTTGAGCAATGCAAGCCTAAAGCTCCACTTAGCCAAATGCATATAGATGATATATTACACTATACTACCATAGTATCACTTGCCAATACAATTCAAATGTATTGACCCTTGTGGCTGTAACTTGTTATGTTGCAGGTTTGATTGATTTAGTGAAGTGTGTTGATTAGGATTACAAAGTCTACAACCAACATGTCTGCCTGTGGCACTTTGAAGATGAAGGACCCCATGTTTATAGATATTCTGCTGCAATGTAATGTAATAGCCAAATGAGCTATGTAAGATGTAATAACTTATTTTATTCCTAGTTATAAAGTTGTATTATGACCTTTGTTTCTTGATATTACATCTTAACTGTGGATGCTAGCTATTGATCCAGGGACTAGCATTGCAATCACAGGGATCCTTTTTCCTTTACAAAGGAGGGATCTTACATTGTTGCACAACCGGGCGTACTTTCCCGTCCACAATTCCATGATGTGGGGCCCAGTAGTTGGTCCAAGCCAATCATCGCCTCTTCGACCCCTCAAGATGCCTCCTTGGTGTACACCATGCCCACATAATGAATTACGGCAATGGTTTGTACAAACCGTTAGATGCCAGAACTATCGTGGGACGATGAGGGTTCTGTTGGAGATATGCCCTAGAGGCAATAATAAAAGTGGTTATTATTATATCTTTGTGTTTATGATAAATGTTTACATTCATGCTATAACAGTATTAAACAAGAAACATTAATACTTGTGTGATTTCTAAACTAAATTAGAGTCCCTAGTAAAGCCTCTTTCTAATACTAGCTTGTTGGTTAATAGATGATCGTGGTTTCCCGATCATGAGCATTGAGATGTTGTTCACAACAAGATCATATCATTAGGAGAATGGTATGATGGACATACTCCTATAGATAAGCGTAGCATTAAGATCAAGTCATTTCAATAGTCCGTTTGCTATAAGCTTTATGATACATAGTAACCTAATTCCTTCGACCATGAGATCATGCTAATCACCATCACCGGAAGTATGATTTGATGACATCAAACACCACACCGTAACTGGGTGGCTATAAAGGTGGCATTGAGTGTTCAGAAAGTATGGGTTGAGGCACATGGATCAAGAGTGGGATTTGTCCATCCATATGATGGATAGATATACTCTGGGCCCTCTCGGTGGAATGTCATCCAATTAGCTTGCAAGCATGTGACTGGTTCACAAGGGATCACATATCACGGGAACGATAAAAGAGTACTTATCGGTAACGAGGTTGAACTAGGTATGCAGAGATACCGACGATCAAAACCTCGTATAAGTAAACTATCGCGAGACAAAGGGAAATTGGTATCGTATGTAAGTGGTTCATTCGATCGCAAAGTAATCGTAGAAATATATGGGAGCCATATGAATTTCCATATTCCTCTATTGGTTATTGATCGGAGAAGTGTCTCGGTCATGTCCGCATAATTCACGAACCGTAGGGAGACACACTTAAGGATTCGATGTTGTTTAGTAGATATTGAATGTTAGTAGGGATACCGAATGTTGTTCGGAGTCTCGAATGGGATCCGGTATATCACGAGGAGATCCGGAATGGTTCGGAGAATAATATTCATATAAGGAAAGTCCGATTCCCGAGTTCGGGAAAGATTCCGATGTTTTCATCGGAGAGGTTCTAGAAGGTTCACCGAACCAGAAGGGAAATGGACCATGAATGTGTCATGGGTAAGTGGAATGATTGGATCATATCCTAGGTGACTTGGTGTGGGCATTTGCAAGAGAGAATTAAAGCTCTAAATTGAAAGTCAAACGGGAAGATTGAAAAGTCAAACTGGAACAATGGTTTCCTAGTGGGAGAAGAAACAAGTCCTTCTCTCGATCCAACTTGGGTTTGGGTTTGGATTCAAACCCACCCCTCCCAAGGCTTCCCCCCTCTCATAAATAGAGGGGGAGGACTGCCCCAAAGCACATAAGAGCCAAGCCCTCCACACACCCGCGCCGCCGCCGCGCCGCCGCCGCCGTGCTAGCCGCCGCCACACCTCGTCCTCCTCTCGGTCTTCTAAACCCTAGATCACCGAGA
This sequence comes from Avena insularis, assembly GCA_023614405.1. Taxonomy (NCBI): domain Eukaryota; kingdom Viridiplantae; phylum Streptophyta; class Magnoliopsida; order Poales; family Poaceae; genus Avena; species Avena insularis. The sequence goes on from CM042697.1 coordinate 63,516,432, forward strand.
AACCCTAATCCACCATAACTCGCACCGGCTTAGGCGAAGCCCTGCGGGATCTTCCCTCTACTTCTGACACCACGCCGTCGTGCTCCTGGAATCGCGAGGAGGGAACTACAACCTCCGCTGCCTGCTGGAACAAGGGAGAGGAAGGTCTTCATCGAGTATCGAACGTGTGACCGACTGCGGAAGCGCTGCCGGAACGCAGCGCCGGAAGGATCGTCTACGCGATCTTGAGATCGGCAAGTGTACGACTACATCACCCACGAGAATCTGCTCTCGTTAACCGCTTTGGAATCTTTTAGGGTGAGTGTTTCTATCGACTCGTTGCTACAATCTAGTAGATAGATCTTGGCTTGTTTGTGTGCATGCGGTAGATTTTTTTTGTTTTCCATGCTACGAACCCCTACAGTGGTATCAGAGTCGTGTCTATATGTAGATCTATTGCACGAGTAGAACACAATGGTCATTCTGGGCGGTGGTGCTTTTATTATTAATTGCTTTTGTGTACTTTGCATCTTGCAGTATGATGGGATGAAGCGGCCTGGGCTAACCTTACATGACATCGTTCATGAGACTTGCTCCACGCTTAACATGCAACTTGTATTGCATAGGTGGCTTTGCGGGTGTCTGTCTCTCCCATCATAGTATAGATTCAATTTACAACATGCACTTGATAGTTCAAGCATCAACGTTGTGGTTCTTGTTCGTAAGTTAGAACGACACTTATTGAAAGCCCCAAACCACGTAAAATATGCAAAGAAAATTAGAGGCGTCTAACTTTGTTTTGCATGGGTGTGCTGTGATGTGATATGGCCATGATTGTGATTATATATGATGTATGCAATGTTCCTTATTGTAAGTTGGCAACCGGTAGGATCCATATGGTTGTCTTTTAAATTTCGTTAAGACCTGCGTGTCTATTCAAAGTAGTTGTAATAGTTGATGCTGGTGGACGACAACCATGAAGCGGCGCCATTGACCTTGACGCCATACCGGTGATGATGGAGATCATGTTCGTGCTTGAAGATGGAGATCAAAAGCACAAGAAGAAAGGCCATATCATATCACATATTATGAACTGCATGTGATGTTAATCCTTTTATGCATCTTGTATTGCTTAGTTCACGACGGTAGCATTATAATATGATCCCTCAAGCACAAAATTTCAAGTTTTAAAGTGTTCATACTTAGTAAGAACCGTTGCTAAAGCTTGTTGTTTCGAAGCACCACGTGATGATCGGGTGTGTTAGATTCTGTGAGTGTATACAATGTGAGCAAGCCAGATTTGCTCATGCGGAAGCTAAGGTTTGATCTTGACGAGCCTAGCATGTATGCATATGGTCTCGGAACACGGATCACCGAAAGGTAAAGCATGAGTCATATAGTAGATATGATGAACATGTTGATTGTTCGCCATTGAAGCTACATCAACTCTCGTGATGATCGGTTTTGATGTGGTGGATTTGGTTCGTGTGATCACTAAAACAATTTGAGGGATATTGTTTTGAGTGGGAGTTCACCTAGATTAATTTAACTATTAATTAAAACTCAATTTGTCATAAACTTAGTCTAAAATATTGCAAATATGTTGAAGATCAATGGCGACCCCTACCATCAATTTTAATGCGTTCCTAGAGAAAGAAAAGTTGAAAAACAATGGAAGCATCTTCACGGATTGGTTCCGCAATTTGAGGATTGTCCGCAATGCTGGTAATTTGACCTATGTGCTGGATGCACCGTTGGGTGACCCGCCTGCAGCTCATGCTACCGATGAGGTAAAGAATGTTTTCCTCGCTCGGAAGAATCAGTACTCCACAGTTCAGTGTGCTATCTTGTATGGTTTGGAATAGGAGCTTCAGAAAAGGTTAGAGAACCATGACCCACATGATATCGTCCGTGAACTCAAAATAATATTTAAGGCTCACACGACAGTTGAGAGTTATGAGGCTTCTAAAAAGTTCTTTAACTGCAAGATGGAAGAGGGCAGCTCTGTTAGTGAGCACGTGCTTAAGATGTATGGGCACGCAAGTAAACTCCAAATCTTGGGTATAGTGATTCCTAATGCTTTGGGTATTCACCGTGTCCTCTAATCACTACCACCAAGTTACAAGAACTTTGTGATGGACTACAATATGCAAAACATGGACAAGTCGTTACCCGAACTCTTCTCCATGTTAAAATCTGGAGAAGTGGAGATCAAGAAAGAGCACCAAGTGTTGTTGGTCAATAAGACCACCAAATTCAAGAAGCAAGGCAAGTCTAAGAAAAAGGGAAACTTCAAGAAGGGCGGTAAGGAAGTTACCGCGCCGGTGAAGAAGACCAAGGCTGGGACTAAGCTTGATACTGAGTGCTTTTACTGCAAGGGAGAAGGTCACTAGAAGCGGAATTGCCCAAAGTACTTGGCGGATTTGAAGAACAGCAACATCAAGAAGAAAGGTATATCCGATATACATGTTATTGATGTGTATCTCACTAGTACTCGTAGTAGTGCCTGGGTATTTGATACTGGTTCGGTTGCTCATATTTGTAACTCGAAACAGGTACTGCAGAATAAACGGAAGCTAGCGAAGAACAAGGTGACGATGCGCGTTGGAAATGGATCAAAGGTTGATGTGATCACGGTCGGCACGCTACCTCTTCATCTTCCATCGGGATTAGTTTTATACTTAAATAATTGTTATTTGGTGCCTGCGTTGAGCATGAACATTATATCCGGATCATGTTTATTGCGAGACGGTTACTTGTTTAAGTCCAAGAATAATGGTTGTTCGATTTATATGAGTAATATGTTTTATGCGCATGCACCTTTGATAGATGGTCTATTCTTATTGAATCTCGATTGTAGTAATACACACATTAATAACATTGAAGCTAAACATTTGAAATTGAGCGATAACTCAACCTATATGTGGCACTGTCGTCTTGGTCATATTGGAGTGAAGCATATGAATAAACTCCATTCCGATGGAATTCTTGAATCACTTGATTTCGAATCACTTGAAAGATGTGAAGCATGTCTGATGGGTAAAATGACTAAGACTATTTTCTGGTATGATTGAGCGAGCTACGGACTTATTGGAAATCATACATACCTATGTGTGTGGCCCAATGAGTGTGGCATCGCGCGGTGGTTATCGCTATGTTCTTACCTTCAAGGATGACTTTAGTAGATATGGGTATATCTATTTCATGAAACATAAGTCCGAAACTTTTGAGAAGTTTAACAAATTTCAAAGTGAGGTAGATAATCAACGTAAACAGAAGATTAAATTTCTACGATCTAATCGTGGAGGTGAATATCTAAGCTACGAGTTTGGCGAGCATTTGAAGAAATGTGGAATACTTTCACAATTGACACCGCCGGGAACACCACAATATAATGGTGTGTCCGAACATCGTAATCGAACTCTCTTAGATATGGTTCGTTCTATGATGTCACTTACAGATTTACCGCTATCGTTTTGGGGTTATGCATTAGAAACAGCCGCATTCACTTTAAATAGGGCACCATCTAAATCCGTTGAAACGACACCGTATGAATTATGGTTTGGGAAGAAACCTAAATTGTCATTCCTTAAAGTTTGGGGTTGCGAATCTTATGTAAAGAAGTTACAGCCCGACAAGCTTGAATCCAAAGCGGAAAAATGCGTCTTCATAGAATACCCGAAGGAAACTATTGGGTATACCTTCTATCATAGATCCGAGGGCAAGATCTTCGTTGCCAAGAATGGATCCTTTCTAGAGAAGGAGTTTCTCTCGAAAGAAGTGACTGGAAGGAAAGTAGAACTCGACGAGGTTGTTGAACCTTCTCTCGAACTTGCGAGTAGCGCAGCACCGGAAGTAGTTCCTGTGGCGCCTACACCAATAAGAGAGGAAGCTAATGATGTTGATCATGAAACTTCGGTTGAAGTTGCTACGGAACCTCGCAGGTCAACGAGAACTCGTACCACTCCTGATTGGTATGATCCCGTAATGAGTGTCATGTTGGTGGACAACACCGATGACCCTGCGACATATGAGGAAGTGATGATGAGCCTAGATTCCAATAAATGGCAAGAAGCCATGAAATCCGAGATTGGATCCATGTACGAAAACAAAGTGTGGACTTTGGTGGACTTACCGGATGGCCGGAAGGTTGTCGAGAATAAATGGATTTCAAGAAGAAAACAAATGCTGATGGTAATGTTACTGTCTATAAAGCTCGACTTGTCGCAAAAGGGTTTCGACAAATTCAAGGAGTTGACTATGATGAGACTTTCTCACCAGTAGCGAAGCTAAAGTCTGTGAGGATTATCTTAGCAATCTCTGCATATTATGATTATGAGATATGGCAGATGGATGTCAAAACGGCGTTCCTCAATGGAGACATTGATGAAGAGTTGTATATGATGCAACCCAAAGGTTTTATCGATCCTAAAGATGCTAACAAGGTATGCAAACTTCAACGGTCCATATATGGATTGAAGCAAGCATCCCGAAGTTGGAATCAACGTTTTGATAAGGTAATCAAATGCTTTGGTTTTATACAAACTTATGGAGAAGCTTGTATTTACAAGAAAGTGAGTGGGAGCTCTGTAGAATTCTTAATACTATATGTAGATGACATATTGTTGATTGGGAATGATGTAGAACTTCTTAATAGTGTCAAGGATTATTTGAATAATAGTTTTTCAATGAAAGATCTTGGCGAAGCAGCTTATATATTAGGCATAAAGATTTATAGAGATAGATCAAGGCACCTAATATCATTGTCACAGAGTACATATTTGGACAAAGTTCTAAAGAGGTTTGGAATGGAAGATAGCAAGAAAGGGTTCTTGCCCATGTTGCCCAACAAAGTTCAGCAATGGCAGAAGATAGAGAAAGGATGAGTAAGACTCCCTATGCCTTAGCCATAGGATCTCTTATGTATGCCATGCTATGTACTAGACCCGACATCGCATATGTTGTTAGTTTGACTAGCAGATATCAAAGTGATCCAGGAGTGGATCATTGGACAGCGGTCAAAAACATCCTTAAGTACTTGAGAAGAACTAAGGATATGGTTCTTTCTTATGGAGGTGATGAACAACTCGTTGTTAATGGTTACACCGATGCTAGTTGGAACACCGATCCGGATGATTCTAAATCTCAATTTGGATACGTATTTACTTTTAATGGTGCAGCAGTTAGCTGGAGGAGTGCAAAGCAAAGCGTTGTGGCGAGATCTTCAACTGAATCGGAATACATAGCTGATTCGGAGGCTTCACAAGAGGCGATATGGATGAAAGAGTTCATTACAGAGCTCGGTGTGGTTCTAAGTGCACTGGACCCAATGTCTATCTACTGTGATAACATGGGCACCATAGCCAATGCGCAAGAACCAAGGTCACACAAGAAGCTGAAGCACATCAAGCTACGTTTTCACGCTATTCGAGAGCATGTCCAAGATGGTGACATAAAGATTTGCAAAGTACACACAGATCTGAATGTGGTGGATCCGTTGACTAAACCTCTCCCGAGGGCAAAACATGACCAGCACCAAACCGCCATGGGTGTTCGGTATATTACCATGTGATCTAGATTAGTTGACTCTAGTGCAAGTGGGAGACTTTTGGAGATATGCCCTAGAGGCAATAATAAAAGTGGTTGTTATTATATCTTTGTGTTCATGATAAATGTTTACATTCATGCTATAACAGTATTAAACAGGAAACATTAATACTTGTGTGATTTGTAAACTAAATTAGAGTCCCTAGTAAAGCCTCTTTGTAATACTAGCTTATTGGTTAATAGATGATCGTGATTTCCCGATCATGAGTATTGAGATGTTGTTAACAACAAGATCATATCATTAGGAGAATGGTATGATGGACATACTCCTATAGATAAGTGTAGCATTAAGATCAAGTCATTTCAATAGTTTGTTTGCTATAAGCTTTCTGATACATAGTAACCTAATTCCTTTGACCATGAGATCATGATAATCACCATCACCGGAAGGGTGCTTTGATGGCATCAAACACCACACCGTAACTGGGTGGCTATAAAGGTGGCATTGAGTGTTCGGAAAGTATGGGTTGAGGCACATGGATCAAGAGTGGGATTTGTCCATCCATATGACGGATAGATATACTCTGGGCCCTCTCGGTGGAATGTCATCCAATTAGATTGCAAGCATGTGACTGGATCACAAGGGATCACATATCACGGGAACAAGAAAAAGTACTTATCGGTAACGAGGTTGAACTAGGTATGCAGAGATACCGACGATCAAAACCTCGGATAAGTAAACTATCGCGAGACAAAGGGAAATTGGTATCGTATGTAAGTGGTTCATTCGATCGCAAAGTAATCGTAGAAATATGTGGGAGCCATATGAATTTCCAGATTCCTCTATTGGTTATTGATCGGATAAGTGTCTCGGTCATGTCCGCATAATTCACGAACCGTAGGGAGACACACTTAAGGATTCGATGTTGTTTAGTAGATATGGAATGTTAGTAGGGATACCGAATGTTGTTCGGAGTCTCGGATGGGATCCGGGATATCACGAGGAGATCCGAAATGGTCCGGAGAATAATATTCATATAAGTAAAGTCCGATTCCGGAGTTCGGGAAAGATTCTGATGTTTTCATCGGAGAGGTTCTAGAAGGTTCACCAAACCGGAAGGGGAATGGACCATGAATGTGTCATGGGTAAGTGGAATGATTGGATCATATCCTAGGTGACTTGGTGTGGGCATTTGCAAGAGAGAATTAAAGCTCTAAATTGAAAGTCAAACGGGAAGTTTGAAAAGTCAAACTGGAACAATGGTTTCCTAGTGGGAGAAGAAACAAGTCCTTCTCTCAATCCAACTTGGGTTTGGGGTTGGATTCAAACCCACCCCTCCCAAGGCTGCCCCCTCTCATAAATAGAGGGGGGGCTGCCCCAAAGCACATAAGAGCCAAGCCCTCCCCACACCCGCGCCGCCGCCGCGCCCAAGCCGCCACCGCCGCCGCGCCACCGCTGCCTCATCGCTGCTGCCCTAGACGCCGCCGACACCTCCTCCTTCTCCCGGTCTTCTAAACCCTAGATCACTAGGAAACCCTAATCCACCATAACTCGCACCGACTTAGGTGAAGCTCTGCAGGATCTTCCCTCTACTTCTGACACCACACCGTCTTGCTGCCAGAATCGCGAGGCGAGAACTACAACCTCCGCTGCCTGCTGAAACAAGGGAGAGGAAGGTCTTCATGGAGTACCAAACGTGTGACCGACTGCGGAAGCGCTACCGGAACGCAGCGCCGGAAGGATCGTCTATGCGATCTTGAGATCGGCAAGTGTACGACTACATCACCCACGAGAATCTGCTCTCGTTAACCGCTTTGGAATCTTCAAGGGTGAGTGCTTCTATCGACTCGTTTCTACAATCTAGTAGATAGATCTTGGCTTGTTTGTGTGCATGCGGTAGAATTTTTTTGTTTTCCATGCTACGAACCCCTACAGATTCCCACCCATATGCTGCATATCCTCTATGAATTACCAATTAATATGCACGCTACAAGGATAACAGCCACGACCTGCACATCCGGCTTCATGGGAGAGGAAGAAGATACAGCTGACTTCTCTGTCCCATTCCAAATCTCATGGCTAACGCGTAATATACGGTGCTAGAATCACTGATGTCAGGGGTTATTAAGTCCCTACTTGATCATCATTGTTGCAATTAGAACTCTAAGTTCTATTGCTCCATTATATCACCACTTAGGATGATATCTATAATTTCTTTTTTTGTGAAAATATTATTTTCTTTCTTTCTTAGCATAAATGATAACACACAATTTGCAAATACTTTGATAATGACTCTTCAAAGTACATGAGCAAGTGATGAACTTGCCTTGTGATGGCAAGGTAGTGAAGTCTGATGCTTGCACTGGACCTTGAGCTTCTATGTCTACAAAAACATCATTATTGCCCTGTAAGGACAATATTTAAAGAAGCAAAATAATTATACAAGTAATGTAATGCATTATTTAATTTTATATGTATTTACCCTATTATTATAAAAGGCGCCTTTTAATAAAACATTTATAAACATTACTTTTTAATATTTATAACATATATTGAATTATTTTATTTTCCTTTTATTTGACTTTTATTGATTTAATAATTCTCTTAGGATTTATTAATTATACATTAAAAATTGTTATTAAATATTTATTTATTATTTTTCAAAAATACTATAATATTAATATATAATGAAAGTGATTTTTATTTATTTTTATCATCCTCCAATAATTTTGTAAAATTCCATAAGGAATATATAAATTACAAAATTCTTATAAAAATTGAAATGTCTAAAATTTTATATCTTATTTTATTTGGATAGTGTGGATCATTGTGAATCCAAAAATATTTTACTTATAATTTTTGGACTTTTATTTTATTTTCTAGGATTTAATTAAGTCCAGTGGTATTCTGGTCTTTTCCTTTTTATTCAAACAGGCCTGAAAGGATTTCTAGGCTGGTTTAATCTTATTAGGACCTAGTGGCCCATTAGTCATAGACAAAAGAACCACCCCGAAGGGTCTGGCCCAACTCGGCCCACTCCTCACTGCCTCTCTCTCTCCCTCGAGCTCATCCTCTCCTCTCGACTTCGACTCGTGGTCGGCGATGCCGGGCCACGACGATTCCCTGGCCAGGCCATTCCGGTCGCCGCTGTGGTGCAACAGGGGGTTGTCGACGACGCTTGTCCTTTCTATCCAACTGGATTCGAGCCTGGGGCTCTCCTGCGACGGATCGATGTCGTCCTGAACCCTAGGGTTTGGGGGTTGGTGTGGATCCTGGTGCCGCTGTCGCGCCTCGTGGTGATGCTCCTCGCCTCTATGTGTATTCCTGGTCTCCGCCGTGGCGTCGTATGGGTTGCAGCGCCCCTCCTGGGGTGCTCCCCGTGTCACCATGGTCGTCGGCACCTCTGCTTCCTCTTCTAGTCTTCAGCGAGGACCTATAGTGAGTTTGATTCCTCTCCCCCGGTGCTCTCTGTGCTTGCTGATTCGATGCTAGATGCTGGCAGTGACCTCTCTGGTTACTGTCTGGTTCTGATTAGGACAATGTATCCATTTAGGGTTCTTATCCTGGGGTTGATCATATACTGGATGAATTAGTTCATGTCTGGATGGTCTGTACACATGCTAAATGATTATTGGCCTGAGGCTTGTTGCTTAAGATGATCTATGATGTTTCTGGTGGCTTATTAGATGATTTTATGTTTGGATTACATCTGATTCAGATGATATAGTTGCTTGGAACCATGCTTGGTAAAGCCAATGACTTGATAACTTTCCACTGTTATTTGATTTATGATCATGATTATGATATGATGAAACCACTGTCTTAGTGCTGTTGGCTTGGGAATTAACATGTGGTTTGAGATCATACAGTGAAGATGAACATAGGAATATCCTAGTTATGGTTCCTATATTAGCAGGAAAATGATTAGTAAGTTAATTGATTGAAGCTGTGATGATTAAATGTTTATCCTAGTTCATGTAGGAGTTGTTCTTGTGACACCATCTTGATATGGTACACAGGTTTGATTCTAATCCATGGATTGGGTTGTCTTAAGCTAAAGACAAACTTGGCTTTACAAGATAAATAGAGATGCTCTTCTCTGAATTCCCTAAGACCAACGATGTTGGTCTGAGGCTTAGGGATTCAGATCTTATCTAGTCGGATCATATAGATAGTCCTGGTAGTGGTACCAGCTATTCTTTCTTGAATCAAAGCTTGGAAAAAATGATAGTAAGATTGATCATGATCTGGATCCAAAGGATTAGTTTCTAAGGTGCTACCCTTTCTTTAGGGATGTGCCTAGAAATAGATCATAGATATATTTATGCTTGAATTGTAATATATAGCCTAACAACCAGAGCAATGATGTTTCTCTGAGCTCTGGATGGATCCAGGTACTTTGTTGTTTTATTTTAGAGTTTAAAAAATCCCTATGATGGAGTCACCCCACTTGGGTGCTTTCTGAGGTTTTGTTTTATAAAACAACACATGCTTCTGTCTAAAGGATATGATTAGATCATGTGAAGGTTTTATGAAACTCACCTCAGAATCTGATGTTTGTGGAGTAAGGTGGTGATGATGATCTTGTTTTGCTGAGCTTCTGTGCTTGCTCTTAAGCTAGCCTGCTCCTCCTAGCTCCTGGACTTGGCCTTGATGTCCACCTAATCCTTCCCCCTCCTTATGTCACCATCCTGGTGATGTTTGGTTGATCTTTGGTGGTTTGGTTTGGCTGTTGTGCTTGGTAAGCTGCTGTCTAAGCTAGCTGTTCTTGTGTATAAGCAGTGGAGAGATGCACTAGTGCCTCTCCACGGCTGTGCTGATGGTTTTGTGAGTTTGGGGCTGTGTGTGTGGAGGGTCGACAAAGACACCACATGTATGTTGGTGTGTGTCCTGCCTGTGTGCTTGTTGTGCACTTGTGGATATGTTCAGAATTTTGAAACTTACTGTTATCTGGTTACTTTCACCTGGCTGGTGAAATTTGCCCCTCTTGGCTGTCATTTGACTTCTGGCTTGAAATTTATGAAAGATAAATTCTTTCATATTTGGTGAAACTTGCCCCTTCAATAAATTTCTCAATGATGAATTTGTCTAGTGCACTTCACTGACATGTCTGAGAGAAAAAATAATACTAACCCTATCTTTCTTTTGTTTCTATTTAGTCTTTGTTTGTTTTTGCAGGTACAAATCTAAAGTGAAGATTTGGTTTAGGTGTAGTTATAGAACAATTCAATGTAATCTTCTTTATATTTTTGTAATTTTCATTATATTATTTTGTAATCTTCATTTTATTATTTTGTAATAAATATTACATTATTATCAACAAAGAATATTCTTATTCTTATTTATTTACTTTGGTGGAGTGTGTGGATGATTTCAATAAGTTACAATTTTTGTAACTTATTTATATATATGAAATAAGTTTTTATATTCTAATTATTTTCTTTAGATAAAGTTTTGAGTTAAAATAATTAACTCATAATTAAATCAAGATTCAAACCTTATTCCTAATTCATTTTAATTATAATTCAAACACTCAAGTTTAAAATTCAAATTCATTTTAAAACACATAATTCCTTAAAGATCATATCAAAGTCTATAGCAATCACCTTTTAAGACTAAACCTAATCTCAAAGTATGAAAGAAACATTGATCAGTTAAGGTTTTTATTTGGCGAAAATTTTACCCACATTTTCACAGATGAATGCATGCAACATTCCAAATTCCTAAATCTACCCTTCATTAGTTCCTAAATGCTGGGATGTTACAGCCATCAAGTTCGTGAGGGCTTTAATCACTAAGTTTTTACATATCAAAATAGTTTTTAATTGGAAGATAGTTGAGAATATACTTGGAATGGTGTAACGCACCATGCATAGGAGTTTATAGTGGACACTTTGGAATAACTTGGTTTCTTGGGAGTTGGAAGCATGAGCAGAACTTACTCATACAAGTGGAGTCTAGCAAAAGACTGGGAGCAACCAACTAAGAGAGCATAATGGCCTTAATCATGCAATGCAACAAAGCAAACTAATCAAAGCAAAGGGTGGTACTACAAGTCAAGGACTAAATGATCATAGAGGCTAATGGTGACTTGTCATAGTCATAACATGGTGTAAGCATGTGCCAAGTCAACCCAAGCAAAACATCAAAGGAGAATACCACAATACTATGCTTTTGCGTGCTAAAACAACGCATAATTTCTTCAAGGCACACTAAGCAATCCCAATTGTTTGGAACAATATATGCTACAACAATAATCACTAAGCATAATGCTAAAACAACACCTAGCATGTCATGCTAAAGTCTAAGTCACAGTCAATGCAAGCTTCCCTTGCACTTCAAGCAAGAACTTACTACTCCTTTTCAACACCAAGCAAACTTATTTATAAAACAACACAGAGAAAACAGGGGTCCAAACTTAATTTATTCAAGAAAACAAAACAACCTAAGCAAAGAAAATGAAAACTAATACGCTCCAAGAACAACACAACTGTGCATGAAACAATAAAAGTGAAGTGTCTAGACAGACCTGAGCTTTTTATTGATGAAGAAGGGGATGCCTTGGGCATCCCTAAGCTTTGACGATTGTACCTCTTGGATATTTCTTAGGGTGACACCATGGTGGCATCCTCAATCTTGAGCTTTTGTCTATTCTTAATCTCATTACATCATTCTCTCTCTACACCTGAAATTTGTCCTTCATACAAAACTTCACACAATCTTCATTAGCAACATTAGTGTATTCAAAAGATATTAGACCACTGGCAAAGCTTTGGAACAACAAGTATTTTTACTAAAAACACAAGCTACTGAAGTAACTCCTTAAAAATAACTCAATTTACCTGAAGAGAGCTCAAAAAGGAATCAATAAGAAGCAAATGCAAATAATGGCAGAAATCTGTCAAAACAGACCAACGGGTATAAACGAATTTTTTCGAACATCTTATACTACTCAAATTAAAAAGTGTTAAACTAACGAAAGTTAGCTAACATACTGGGGGATTTATTAGTAAATTTTCAGCTCAATCCGAGTTACAGAGACTCCTCACGAATTGTTTTGGTGGAGGACAGAAATCTATTTCGGGACAGCAACTCCCCAAATCTTACTTCCCTCTCATTAGAGGTCATTCTTAGCACAAAAAGCAAACAAAAAGAATAAGGAGGGGTTATTACAGAAGTAATAACTTACAAGACTCAAGGAAACTCTTGGGTTATCTCCCAACAAGTACTTTTCTTTAACGCCTTTAAGTTAGGCACAAGAAGCAAGAAGAATCAAGTATTTTCAAATGGAGAGGTGACCCTCTTGTTCCTTCTTTTCTTACCTTTCTTTTTATTCTTAGGGAAGATATGATTGCTTACCGGGGGAGTAAAGTGCATGATGCCTTCTCCCACGTCTATTACTGCCCCAAGGTGTTTTATTAGAGATCTTCCAAGTGTGATATGTCTTTTGCCTACACATTTAATAACAAGATAATCAGTAGACACCATTTTCCCTGAGATTTTTGTAAACACACCTTCAACTATCCCAATGGGAAATATAGTGGCATTGTTGGTAAGAGAGATTTCCTCTCCTCCTTCAATAAGCCCCCAAAGACTCAAGGAATCAAAAATATCTTTAGGCATGAGACAAAATTCAGACATGATATCACAGCGAGAATCAAAAAGTGTAGTGATTGAGACTTTAATTATGGGAAACCAATTTGAAGGCTCAGAATTTATGGGAACATAATCATGGTAAGCCCTAAGAGTGTGATAGCAACTATCCATGGCAGCAATACTGGTCTCAAGATGGTTCAACCTAGCAAAAATACTTGTGAAAGAGGAATCAGACTTGCCAGGTGTACCATAGATCATGATTAATTTTTTGTAGCATCATAAGCTTCATCCTCAGTACAAAGCAAACAATATTTTTCAGCCACAACATCCAAAGCATATCTATAATGAAGAGCAATACCGCGGTAGAAACTATCAATTACCAAGTTGAGGCTTACCTTAGGCTCAGTTTCCCTCTGGAAAGTAGAGATTCTAGACCAAGCTTCCTTAAAATTTTCTTCACTTTTTTGCTTAAAAGTGGAGATTTCTACCATAGGGGAAATAAAGGCAGACCCCGACATGGCAGTAACTAGAGCAGGGACTAATTTTTTTTATGTTTTTGGATAAAGAAAGCAAACCAAACTAGACTATTTTTTTGGGTTTTTTGGAAAGAGGCAAACAAAACCAAGAAAAAGAAACAAAGCAAACTAAAAACAAATTAAAGATAAAGGAAGTGAAGGACCCCCCTTATGAAGACGTCCTTAGCCTCCCCGGCAACAGCGCTAGAAATTACTTGTTGCGTGCACCCAGTGTTGACGTGGAGCACTTTGTTGGTAACCCCAAGAGCAAGGTATGAAGAGCACATCGGCAAGTTTTCCCTCAGTAGAGACTAAGGTTATCGAATCAGAAGGAGGAAGGATATGTCACACATGTGTTGGAAGCAACATGGAGACCTGCACAACACAAACTCAAGACTTTGTCCCAACGAATCAGTGAGGTTGTCAAGCTCACCGGTTTGCTGTAACAAAGGATTAAACATATGGTGTGGAAGGTAATGGTTTACAGCAAGTAAACAAGTAACAGTAGAAGATGTATCAATGGTAAAGATTGGACCGGAATCCATAGTTCACTAGAGGTACTCTCCTTAGATAAACAACATGAAATGAAGGGTAAACAAATTACAGCGGGGCAATTGACAGGAACTGAGTAAGGCATAACAATGCAATTACTAGCCAGAAAGATCCTATGGGGTTGATTGGGCAATACAACAATATACATAGATCGTAATCTAACTGCATCTATGACTAGAAGTCCACCTTCAGGTTATCATCTGAACCCCTCCAGTATTAAGTTGTAAGCAACAGACAACTGCTTTAAGCAAAGTGTGTAAGATAAACAGTCCACATGTTCCATGAATAAGAGATCGTTGTTTTCTCCCTAGTAGCAACAACACATCTACAACCGAAGAGATTATTGTCACTTCCCTTGGAAACTATAGGCATGAACCCACTATCGAGCATAAATACTCCCTCTTGGAGTCACTAGCAACTACTTGCCACTAGCAACGGAGAGCATGCAAGATCACAAACAACACAGACATGATAGAATCATAAAGATAGAACCATTAATCAAACCAACATAATAATCTCAATATCCATCGGATCCCCGCAAACACAATATGCATGATTACAAATAGATTAGATCTTGATCATGAACGGAGGTCACAAGATCTATACATGAAATCACAAAGGAGGAGATACAACCATCTAGCTACTACATGGACCCATAGTCCAAGGTGGAACTACCCACGAATCATACCGGAGAGAAGGCCTCCGAGATGATCTCCCCTCCAACAGGGTGCCAGGAAGAGCTTTAGATCCCCCCGATCTAGGGACGATGGTAGTGGCGGCTACAGACGGTTTCGTGGATTTCTGATCGGGTTCTCAGAGTTTCTGCATCGGGGGCTTCTTATAGGCGAAGGGGGAGACCGAGGCTGCCGCCAGGGCGGCCAAACCCTAGCCAGGCGCGGCCTAGGGCCCACCCACGCCTGGGGGAGGGTCTGGCCCCTCTGGCCGGCCTCTCGGGCTCTCCTTTGGACTTCTTGTTTCCCACGAAAAGTTATTGACTTTGTTCTTCATCCCGTCCAATTTCGAGAATATTTCTTTACTAACTTTTCTAGAACCAAAAACAGAAGAAAACAGGCATCTGACACTATTGCAACTTTTTAATAGGTTAGTACGAGAAAACATGTAAAAAGCACCTCAAAGTGTAGACAAGTAAATCAAAGTAGATACTAAACAAGCATGGAGCATAAAAAATTATAGATACGTTTCCAATGTATCACTGGCCGCAATGAGCCACTTCGTGTCACTGATGTTGTTTAACTGAACATAGGCAGCACCAAAAGGACATGCCTGGATGTCTCGAAAGTCCACATGGACCTTATTGTTGAGGAAATCAAGCAGGACATCACGAATATTTGCAAAAGGAACCTGACCAGGGGGAAGAGGTTGAATGGTGTCCATGTGCGTGCGGCCTGCGCGGGACGACCACCCTCTTGACCATAGTTCATCCAGCAACCTGCATAATCTGGAACCCCTCTGGCAGAAATGGCGCAGGATTAATCGGAATGTTCGCCATTGTCAAGGACTCCGGCGACGACGAGCGGAGCGGAGAAGTTGGGGTTTCTATAGGCGAGGGAGTTGAGGAGGCAGAGTGCCCAACAGTTCTTTTTTGTTGAGAAATGGAGAAGTCCTTGAAGAAGTTGTACACCACAGGCCGCAAATTAGGCGCAACGGAGTGGGCCTTGAACCAACCCAAGAAAGAATTGTCGGGCCAAGGACGTTTTGGAAAAGTTGAAAATTTCAGAAAAGTATGTAGACGAGACAACTTAAATTTCGCGCAATACTCGCAACCACTGGGCCTAACAGGCGTTACTACTGACTTATGACCGCCATCAGCGAGAGCCTCAGCATAAGACCATCCTTGATTAGGCACACTAATGCAATTTTTAATTTGTCCATCCGTGCATGGCGAAGGATCCGCAGATGCAATGGGAAATTCAAGTCGTTGGAAGACTGACTGAACCTTCTTCACGTATTTGACCAAAGGAGATTTTTTTGGACCGACACTTTTTATTTTGTACGTGACAAAATTTTAATATTTATCTGATTCCTTGTAAACTTCCTTTTCTTCAAAAATCCAATTTGGGCCTCCATTACCCCAAAGATTAATATGCATGACAAAAGAGTCATAAGAAAATTTTGAAATATTGTATTTCAAAACCCATGGCCCTAGAAGCAACCAAGAATCAAAAAGTTCTATTTTGAAGAGATCTCACTTGGAATTTAGAAGCCAAACCTCCAAAACAAGCTTGAAGGGCAATTTCAACAGTATGAATGTCAAGTTAGAAATTTGCTCTTCCAAAGAAACAAACCAAAAATAAAGCTTTCCTTCTGAAACCACCTAGTAAGTTGACTTGATGCCCAAACTTCTTGAGAACATTTTTCTCAAATTCTTGGCCTATAGAGAAATCTAGAGCAGGGTGCTTAACAAATTGATCGAGATTAGGAGCAGTGGTCAAAGCAGGAACCTCAACTTTGGATGAAACATTGGAGAAGTCCAGAGATTTTGGCTTGATCACAACAGCCTTGGGATGAATATCCAATACAGAAGAGCTTGGCAAGATTTGAGCTCCCACTAAGACCCTTTTAACGTTTAGATCAATAGTCAAACCTGAAGCCACCAATTCATCTTGAAGAAAATACCTAGCATCAATAACCGCCTCATTGTGATTGAGAAGAACCAATCTTTTGGCACTAGGAAAAAGCATCAAGAACCCTTTAGACTGTCCCAGATCATCTACTGGCAGAGAGGAGAAAAGAGCATGCCATTTAAAACCAGTGTCTTCATCCGAACCAGAGATGGTAGGAGATCTACCAAGAAATCCAGATGAAGGAACCAAAAGATCATTCACCCGAGAAAGATGAGAGGGGAACCTCAAAACAGATCTAATAGAAATTTTCTCCCCATTTTCCAAACATCTGCCCTCAAGAGGAGAGCCTTTGGCATTAAGAAGAACCAACCAAGAATCAGCCGAGAGAACAAGCGAGCCCTCGAGGAACTTACCACCTGTGGTTACACCATAGTAGGTGATCTTCCAACAACCACCTGAGGAATCCATGCAGAACTCACACGCCAGAGAGAGGCCGGCGAAGGCCGGAGGCCGACCAACGGTCACCTCAGAGGAGCCTCATGCCTCGGAAATCGTGCCCACAAAGAACACATTATCCTACACATTTTACTTTCAATAATAGATTCTCGTATGTATTTTTTGTATGTATTTTTTTATTCGGAGTGAGTGTAATTTCACCATAGAAAGATTTTTTTATAGTCATTTTAACGGTAGTACATACACGTATACACCTTCTACGGTAGTACATACACGTTGTTCCACTGTCTTTTTTACATAATGGAAGACAGGGAAATAACAACTCATCTGGTCATGGCCTGGGGTGTAAAATTCTTTTTCCACCAATCTATTTATAGAAATAGATTACTTGATTAGGGTTTAATCTAATCAGAATAATTGATACATGACCAAATTGTACTGAAACTCACATATGAATATGAACGAAAACTTGAAGATCGAAACTAGTACCACAGCATAATCTACACAAGGGAGATATCTTGATGACAGAATTATTACATAACGCTGTAACGGTATATATCGAGGTAAAACATCTGTAAACAGTGGAGCCCTCATCTACTTTGGTTCATCGTGGGAGGAGTGCACGACTGTCCTCCAGCAGCCCTCGCCTGCGGATGCGGCGCCTGTCTCGCCACACCGGTAACACCGCCACCACCATTCGCAGGAGCGCATCTGAAACCTGGCGCCGCGTACTGCCGCGGCAGGCCGAGCTGCGGCGGAGGCAGCAGCGCCTGCACCCTGCCGCCGCCACCGGTGCCGCCGTCCCTCTCCGGTCCCATTCCCGCCGGCTTCACGTGCGCGAACTTGATCTCGAAGACGTCGTCGTCGAGGACGTCGTGAACCGTGGCGCGGGAGCTCGGCAGGGGCCTCATGGCCGCCGCCGCCGCCGCCGGGTGCTTCGCTCCCAACCCCTTCTCCGCGTCTGCCGAGGAGGACTTGCCCGTGGGCGAAGACCTCCGGCCGCAGAGGCGGCCGGCGATGCATGCGGCGGTCGCAAGGAAGGTAATGACGGCGAGCACCACGAGCACCGGCCCGAAGGAGCCTCTGCCCTCGTCGTCGGGCGTTGCCCTGCCGGCGTGGCGGACGGACCCGGGGGAAGGGTAGTAGCTGTACGGCATTGGCTGGGGCAGAGAAGCCATCGATGATCGATCTTCTCCTCCTCCTCCACCGATCGAGAATTCTCAGGTCTCTGCAACGCGAACTAGCAGTCGCAGCACTTACTGCTGAGTGTGCTTCTTGGTGGGAATAATGGCTTCTATGTATACGTGGTGTGCATCTAAAGCTGGCCATGTGACGGTGCTGCTTTCATCTGCCCGCAGAGATTGTTCCTGGGAATCTTTGAACGCTTCGGGACGCGGGAAAAGTAAAAGGCAATGATGGTGTGCTCTTCCGAGGATCTCGTCTAGAATCTCACCGGGAGCAGTTCTGTTTACGCATGCACGAGGTAAAGTTGTTGGGACTGGGTTCGATCAGCCAGCGCGCGCGGAGATTGTGCTCTGCGGCTTCGCTAGCTTTTGCTTTCGGGCGGGCGTTGCACTTGTACCGGAACAAAGCAGGCGGGCGAGCAAAGCATGCAGGCCGTCACGACTAAGTTTACTAGAGTCACCGGCGCTGCTTTCGTATCTTCTCTCTTCTTTGGCTTGGCTTTTCAAGCGCAAGGCCGTGAGAAAAAAAGAAGGAAAAGCTAGCCCACAACCAGCAGCATGCCTGATTTGTTGGGCGCATATAAGAGCATTTTCACTCGTTCGGCATACCTAGCCTAAAATCCGGTGCTATTTAGTGCCAGATGATGAAACTTTCGGCCTGGAAACGGCCGAATCCACACTCGCGTTTTCAGACGTGTTTCCCAGGCAAGTTTTTTTGTGTGGCAAATTTGGCAATATTTCGCCCGAATTCGGCTTAAATTCACACAGTTCAATATAAATATAAATACAGAGCAATGTTTGGTATAGTTTAGCACAAAATTAAACACAACAAAGTTCAGCATAGTTCTCCATAGAACGAAACACAACACAATTCGGCCAGATCATGTTCAAGTTCAACATAGCTGCTATGTGTTGCCCTTGTGTATCCATATGTGCTCGACCAGATCATCCTACAGCTGTTGGTGCACTGCCGGGTGACAGGGCATTTCCTGCCTTAATGATGTCTTGATGTTTGTTGTCAACACAAGTGAGTTTTACCATATGCTAAGTGTTGCAGGTTCATCTGTGAAAAAGCTAGAGACGGTGCTCTGTTTTTTCAATCATGAAGATATCGAAGTTTACCAGGAGAAAGGGCCTGCTGGGGATTTCTGTCTGCTGCCTCCCCTGAGTCCGGAGACTCCGGGGTCCAAGTCCGGAGACTCCGGTGTCTAGTCCCGGAGACTCCGGCCTTGTCTCCTGGGTAGTCTCCGGCCCTCCCAGTTTTGCTCTCTGTATCCTCACCCGGAGTTGGGCCTGGAGTCTTGTGCAGCACCAGAGTCTCCAGGACTAAGGCCCCGAGTCTCCGGCCCTGTCTCCGGGGTCACTCGAAAAGCTTATAGTACAGCCCCCGGAGAGTAGCCCGGAGTCCATCGTCAGCTCCGAAGACTTCGGCCGTGGAAACTAAAGACTTCGGGGTTAGTGACCTCCAACGGTTACAATTCTAGGGGGGCTATAAAAGGGCCCCTTCTTCTACCTTGGGAGGCTGCTCGTTCCAGTCAAGAACACCACCTCCATTTGAGCCACCAAATCCTCAAGATCTCTTCATCCAACCATCCAAAGTCATTGATCTTTGGAGAATCGAAGGGGGAGGCCTTGATCTATAGCTTCACCAAGAGAGATTTTCATTTCGCCCTCATTCACTTGAGGGCCCCTTGCTCTAGTGTTTCTTTGGAAACCCTAGCTCTTGATTTGGTTCTTACAAGCTTGTCTTTGATTGTTTGGAAGCTTGCTTGTATTTGGGAGCCTCCAATTCAGTTGTGGATGTGTGCCTCGAACTTGTTGTAAAGGTGTCGGCTTCCACCTCGAAGGTTGCCGATATAGTGGAAGAGGTGAATCGAACCCTTTGGGGTGAGGTTCATCGGAGAACAAGAGAGGCCTATTGTGGCGTTGGTGGTTTGAAACCACCCCCTCTCCAAACACAAACGTACTTCTCCTCAAAAGGAAGGAACTGCAGGAACAAATCCTTGTGTCTCTGCATGCTCCACTTTGGTTACTTCTATCCTTTACCGCACTTTACTTATCGTGTTCTTGCTTAGTGTTGTGCTAGATTGACATATAGGTAAATTCACCATAGTTGCATAATCTAGAGAATTTATCTTTTATGTCAAACCCTAAATTGAAAAGATTAAAATTTGAAGTAGCACCTATTCACCCCCTCTAAGTGCTCATACGATCCTTTTAATTGGTATCAGAGCCTCGGCTCTTTATTTGGGCTTTACCGCCTAAGAGTATATGGGTAACCAAGATGGAGAAGAGGGTGGTGAGGCTAGTAACACGGTGTCCATGGAGGATCTCAAGAATTGGGAATCAAGCTTGAGCTCCACCCTGGGCAATGAAATCAAACAATTGCGCGACCTAGTTGAGCAACTTGTTAAAGATAAATTTGCCTCACCACCTCCTCCTCCTCGAGAGGAACTTCCACCACTTCCAAAAGGGAATGCCTCGACATTTCCCATGGTTGTGGTGGTGGGGGATAAAGACAACACTAATACCTCCACCAAAAAGTATGATGGGAAGGTAGAGCTCCATGAGGTTCCCTGGTATGTTCATAACGTATCTATAATTTTTGATGGTTTTATGCTATTATTATGCTTTTGACACTAAGTTCATAAGTTATTTGGAATAACCTACTAATAGTTGCAAAAGTGCACAATGTTCTTGTTTTACATTTTTATGTGTAGGAATTATTAAGAATACAAGTGGAGCCCTTGTTGGAGTCAAATTGGGATTTTCCAGAAATCTGTCTCAGAACTCTTTTTAAAGATGATCACGTTTCGGGTCGAAGACGACGTCAAACGGAAAACTCTTCTATTACAAAGTTGTAGGAAATTTCGCGACAAACATTCTGAACATAAAATTTAGCTGATTTCGAGTCTAGACAGGCCCTCTAGGCCCGATTTACTGCAGTCCAAGATGGGGTGATAGAAATCCGAGAAGCTATATAAAGGGAGGAAACCTAATTCGTGGAAGAGACCTCCACCCACGAATTTGCAGCCACCAAAGTCATGTCTTTGCCTCCCCCATGGATCCCATATCCATGGGGACAGCTCCCAAAAAGCCATGAAGGAAGGGGGCTAAGGGGCGGTGCTCCCCCATGATACCGGCGGCGGGGAAGGAGTCCCCCGCACCACCGTCGCCGCCACCGCCCTCTTCACCATCTTCACCGCCATATCCATCACCTAATCCTCCTAGTATGCAGTGGTTCATCCTCCCACACACCTCTGTACCGTCCTATGTAAACATGGTGTTTGATGCTATAAGTTATAATCCTATGATCTATGTCATGTTTGTGTAGTTTCTTTGTTCTTAGATTGAATGGTTGAACGTCTTTGGTTCATTAGAGTTGTATGTTGATATGGTACAGTCCTTTGGTGTCCATTATATTTGTGAGCGCATGTATTAAACATTATAGGGTTTATAGTATGTGTAAAAGGAAGGGGGAAGTTCTACCGGAGTGACAGAAACCTAAGGACGCGAACCGGAACGTTGCACGTATGTGAGTAAGAGGACCATTAACTTAAGGCTATGGTTGGGGAAACCTTAATGCATTGTTAGTAGTTACGGATGTTTTATAACAATCCAATCATATAGTACATGTAATTTCAAGTAGTGAAGCGCATGTATATTTAGCCTCTCCCACATAGAAAACTACATCGAAGACAGTAAACCCGATTTATTCGCTAATTAAACTTGGACAAAGCCACCAAAATTACCACCACTATTCCACACTCATGGTTCTGTTAGTTTAATGTATTTTATTGCTGCAGCAACTAGCTTTACTTTCTTGTATTTATTATCCTGCAAAACTGTCTCTAGTACTCGTTTTGTTGCTCTAGTTTTATTTCCTTGATAATGCAAATGTTTAGTGTGCGTAGAGTTGTATCAGTGGTTGATATATTGAGAGAACATTTATCCTACCTTTAGCTTCTCGTTGGATCGACACTCTTATTTATCAAAAAGGCTACACACGATCCCCTATACTTGTGGGATATCATTCCCAATTGGTACTCTCCTGACCCACCTATCCCTCACCCACATATAAAAAATTGGGGTGACCCACCTAAGCTAGATGCATCTTCCTTTGCTCAATGGAAATCATTACTGAAATCTCATGTGCGCAGCTCTTGCCTTGATTTGTGGAATATCATTGAAGAAGGACTCTGAATTGTGGATCCAACCAACTTGATAAGAAAAGAAGTTGTCAATAGTCAACTCAGTGCCACCGCGTTGCACATGATTCAACAAGGTTTGGGTACAAAAGATTACCCTCACATTGAACACCTCAACACCGCCAAGGAAGCTTGGGATGCTCTCACTGAGTTATATGTTGGAAATGAGAGCATGAGAAGAAACCAGTATGATGCACTAAGCAATGAAGCCGAAGGCTTCTATATGAAGGATGGTGAAGATCATGAAGACATGTATCGAAGGCTCAAGTCCACTGCCACCGCCTTTAGGAATATTGGTGCCTCACATGTGGATGATGCTTGGATAAAAAGGAAATATGTGAGTGCACTCATGCCTTTTGAGCCCACTGACTTGAAGAGCCTACAAGGAAGACACAACTACCATCTCATGACCTCCAATGAAGTAATGCAAGAGATGGCTGCTTTCAAGGTTGCTGCCAAGAATGCCAAAGATGCCCGTGCTCGAGCCCTTGGAATGAGCAATGGTGTCAACCTTGCCTTAAAAGCCAAAGTTGTGGAGTATGTGGATGAAGAATAAAGTGATGAAGTCTTATCTCTGAGCCACCCCAAAGATGTCAAGGTTGCTCATGGTGAGTATATGGCCTTCTATGCAAGAAACTTTTGAAAAGACCCCGCCAAGGCCAAGATGGAGATGCAACAAAGAAGCAACCCAAATGGGAGAAGAGATAATGCCTCAAAATTGAGAACTTGCTTCAATTGTGGTGACCGCTACCACTTTGTTGCCAGTTGTCCCTATGACAAAAGAGATCATGGGGGTAAACTCCAAGGATCCCTTCAAGAATCCCTTCATCAAGAAGAATCACACCAACAAGAAGTTGGGTGAAATTGTCTTTATAACACATGAAGAATTCTCCACCGATAATGAATATGATGAAGAGGAAAAATCAAGTGGTGTGGCTGCTCTTTCCACTATGTATACTCCCACTTTCTCTCTCTTTGACTCTCCAAATGAGAATATCTCCAACAAGAACGTCACTTGCCTTATGGCAAGAGGAACGGAGGCATTATCATCTTCTCACCCCTCCTTTTTGATTGATGATGAACTTGAGGTGAAAGAGGAATTAGTTGCTTTTTATGTGTTTATGACTAACTTGCAAGGGGAGCACAAGAAGCATTTTGTGAACCTCTTAAATCAACTTTCTCACACATAAGAGCTTCTTGATGAAAGATGTAAACTTGGGAGAGAGCATATTAGTGAGATGGATGCTTTAAATAATGCTTTAGAAGAAGAGCAAGAGACTAGGGTGTCTCTTGAAGAAAAGCTTGAAGGCCTAGTGATGAGTGCATATTTGCATCATGTTTTAAATTATTATTTTGTATTGTAGATGTAGGATTTTGGTATTTTACGGCGTTCGCACACACTTTTTATGTCTATTTTCACCAGGATCAGATCAGATGATGGATCCAAAGGACACAATTCTTGGAGCAGTTATACTGGAGAAAAAAGGAGGCAAAAACTACGTAATTTGCTTATTTGGGAAATATTAATAATACCAGAAGAAAACCCGAAGAAATTCGAGGATACGGAGAGGTTAACGGGCCGCCGCCGTATAATTGCCGCGTATAGTTGGCGCCACCTACGCCTCCTCAAATAGTTTCACCACGTGCAACTGGTTCAGGGAGACGACATATAGAACACCCAGAAATCACCGAAACCTAACCTTCGGAAGGCATCTAGAAGGGAACTTGCCCTAGGGATCCATCTTCACCCTACGCAGATCTGGGAGGCCAAGGCATCGATCTCCATCTTCATCAACCGCTACATGTTCATCACCACCATCACCTCCATCCATCCCATCTAGATTTTGTTGTAGTTCTTGTACTAGTTATCGATTTATACAAGTACTATTTATCAATAATCGTTTCCATTACCATTGCCATGATGATGTTTGCCTCCATGTCTAAGTAGATCATTAGTTCTTGGGGAGATAGAGAAACCCTAGCATGAGATTGAAATAAGATAAAGTTTATTATGATATTCATTGCTGTGACCATATGTTAGATTGTCTACATCTTGATGTTGGGAGAAGTCGACCTCTCCAATATTTGCCTCTTATGGGGACTTGATGTAGGAAACTACTTGTTGGTAGACAGAGGGATGTTAGCACTTATAGTGACTATAAAGCTGTTGGCAACCCTTACGTATCAACTTGGGAACCGAGGAAATTCACAAAATACTATCCATGCCATGGGATACATCCTGAGGGATTATGTCCCTTAATAGCGCAGTAATTCAAGTGATGTTGATTCCTGTCTGCTGTGGTTATGAGGATGATTTGAGCAGTGGTTGCTACCTCTTTGTCCAAATAGGAGTTCCTCCCACACATACATAGTTGAGAATGTTCATGATGCTAATCTTTACCTTAGCCCTTTATAATGCTAGCGGTGTATCCGCCAATCCCTGAGAACGCTTTTTCCCACTGAAGTTTCAAATCTCTTTTACATACGCGGTACTTATTTTCTGTATCCAGTTTTGTTTACTTTACTCATTACTCTATTATACCAAAAACCCAAAAGCACCTTTTTACACAATACTCGCATTTAATCTTGTCACTTAGAACTTTATTTATCAATTCTATTTTTCAGTATTTATTTCACAAATTCCTAGACTTCAGACTCCTGCTCCCTATGTGATCAATATCTTTATTTTGAAACTAGCTACATCCGATCTGTGCACTTGCAGTCATCAAGCTATTTTCTAGCACCATTGCTGGGGAGCTAAGCGTTGTAGGTCTTTTAGTTTTTGTTTATTTACTTTAGTTTTGTTTTGAGTTATAGGTTTCCACCAACATGATGGAGTTTGAGCATATGACTAGTGCTAACCCACTCAACCACTTTGGGAAGCCCTATGATATTTATAAAAGAGACAACTCCAACAAGAAGACAAGGGGGTTTGAAATAAATCCTCTACTACTTGGTATTTTACACAAAAAGCAATTTACTGGAGATGAAGAAGATCCTGATCCATATGAGAATATTGCATGTTTCAAAGATATATGTGACATGTTCCAATTAACGGGGTATACCGCCGATGAGGCAAGGGTTAAAATTTTTAGTCAAACTTTGACAAGTCAGCTCTATCATGGTATAGATCTCTACCCTCAGAAGCCACTACTACTTGGGATAGTTTAGCTTGCGAATTTCTATCTAAATATTATCCATTATCAAAATATTTTGAAACCAGTCATCTTATTTTGACTTGGAGGAACCGTCCCAATGAAGGACTAGTAAGAGCTTATATAAGATTTAAAGATTTACTTAGACAATGTCCTCATCATGATTTACATGAATGGTATTTATTACATATCTTTTATGTCAGTTTAATTGAACCTAATAAAATTGAATTAAACTCTTGCGCGAGAGGAGCTTTTATGGATTTACCTATACCTAAAGCTTGGGCTTTATCGCGATCATAGAGTTTCATGAAATTTTGGTCTAGGAAGTGAAGGAGGCACATGAATAGATCATGAACGTATTCATGACTATAATAAAAAAAGGCCATGTTAATGAATTATCTAAAGAGCTTTATTTAGATTTATATCTTGTGTTGCAACTTGTTAAAGCTTTTACAGAACACATCGAAGCTCCAAAAGAGGGTTCAGTCAAGTATGATCTACCACCTGAACTGTAGGGTTTCGTAGCATGAAAAACAAAAATTTTCTACCGCATACAAACAAACAAGCCAAGATCTATCTACTAGATTGTAGCAACGAGTCGATGGAATAACTCACCCTCGAAGATTCCAAAGTGTTTAACGAGAGCGGATTCTCGTGGGTGATGTAGTCGTACTCTTCCCGATCTCAAGATCGCGTAGACGATCCTTCCCAAGGCGTTGCTCCGGCAGCGCTACCACATCGCTCAAGACTCGACAAAGACCTTCCTCTCCCTTGTTCCAGCAGGCATTGGAGGTTGTAGCACTCTCCTCGCGATTCCGGCAGCACAACGGCGTGGTACCGGAAGTAGAGGGGAGATCTCGCAGGGCTTCGCCTTAAGCCGGAGCGAGTATGGTGGACGATGAGAGAGCCCTCGACGATCTAGGGTTTAGACATGCCGAGGAGGAAGCTTGGCCGGCGGCTAGGGTTGCTAGGCGGCGGCGGCTTGAGCTAGGGCGGCGGCGGCAGCAGGTGGCGGCGCCGACAGCTTAGGGTTTGGAGGTGGGGATCTTGTGTGTCTAGGAGGGGAGCCCTGCCCCTCCTTATATAGGTGGAGGGGCCGGCCGGCCAAGGGGAGGGGAGTCCCTCCCCAACTCGGCTTGGAGGTGGGCCGGCGGTGGAGGAGGGACTCCTCCCCAACTCGGTTTCCTCCTCTTTCTCCACTTCCCAAAAATAGCCATTTGACTTTCAAACTTGGCGTTTGACTTTTCAAACAAGGATTTGATTAATCCCTCTATTTTGTTCAGCGATGACACTTAGTACATGATGCAATCATATCAAATTGATATAACACATCCATGTACCCTTCCCCTCCGGAGTGCCGGACATTCCGGAACCTTCTAGAACATTCCCGATGAAAACACCGGAACCATTCCCCAACTCCGAAACGGGACTTTCCTTATATGAATCTTATTCTCCGGACCATTCCGGATCTCCTCGTGATATCCCGGATCCCGTCCGAGACTCCGAACAACATTCGGTCTCTTTCTCATCATTCCATAACTACTTAAACAACGTCGAATCCTTAAGTGTGTCTCCCTACGGTTCGTGAATTATGCGGACATGATCGAGACACTTCTCCGAACAATAACCAAGAGAGGAATCTGGAAATTCATATGGCTCCCACATATTTCTACGATTACTTTGCGATCGAATGAACCACTTACATACGATACCAATTTCCCTTTGTCTCATGATAGTTTACTTATCCGAGGTTATGATCGCAGTATCTCGCATACCTAGTTCAACCTCTACCGATAAGTACTCTTTTCGCTCCGTGATATGTGATCCCTTGTGAGCTAGTCACATGCTTGCAAGCTAATTGGATGACATTTCACCGAGAGGGCCCAGAGTATATCTATCCGTCATATGGATGGACAAATCCCACTCTTGATCCATGTGTCTCAACCAATACTTTCCGAACACTCAATGCCACCTTTATAGCCACCCAGTTACGGTGTGGTGTTTGATGTCATCAAAGCATCCATCCGGTAAAGGTGATATGCACGATCTCATGGTCGAAGGAATTAGGTTACTATGTATCAGAAAGCATATAGCAATTGAACTATTAAAATGACTTGATCTTTATGCTATTCTTATCTATAGGAGTATGTCCACCATATCATTCTCCTAATGATATGATCTTGTTGTTAATAACATCTCAATGTTCATGATAGGGAAACCACAATCATTTATTAACCAACAAGCTAGTGATGTATAGAGGCTTTACTAGGGACTTCAATTTAAGTTTACAAATCACACAAGTATTAATGTTTCCTTGTTAATACCATTATAACATGAATATAAACATTTATCATAAACACAAAGATATAATAATAACTACATTTATTATTGCCTCTAGGGCATATCTCCAACAGTCTCCCACTTGCACTAGAGTCATCTAATCTAGATTACATGGTAATATACCGAACACCCATGGCAGTTTGGTGTTGGTCATGTTTTGCCCTCGGGAGAGGTTTAGTCAACGGATCCGCCACATTCAGATCTGTGTGTACTTTGCAAATCTTTATGTCCCCATCTTGGACATGTTCTCGAATAGCGTGAAAACGTAGCTTGATATGCTTCAGCTTCTTGTGTGACCTTGGTTCTTGCGCATTGGCTATGGCGCCCATGTTATCACAGTAGATAGACATTGGGTCCAGCGCACTAGGAACCACACCCAGCTCGAATGAACTCTTTCATCCATATCGCTTCTTGTGAAGCCTCCAAGCAGCCATGTATTCCGATTCAGTTGAAGATCTCGCCTCAACGCTTTGCTTTGCACTCCTCCAACTAATCGCTGCACCATTCAAAGTAAATACGTATCCAGATTGTGATTTAGAATCATCCGGATCGGTGTTCCAACTAGCATCGGTGTAACCATTAACAACGAGCTGTTCATCACCTCCATAAGAAAGAACCATATCCTTAGTTCTTCTCAAGTACTTAAGGATGTTTTTGACCACTGTCCAATGATCCACTCCTGGATCACTTTGATATCTGCTAGTTAAACTAACAACATATGCAATGTCGGGTCTAGTACATAGCATGGCATACATTAGAGATCCTATGGCTGAGGCATAGGGAGTCTTACTCATCCTTTCTCTATCTTCTGCCGATGTCGGACTTTGAGTTTTACTCAAGGTCGTATTGGGCAACATGGGTAAGAACCCTTTCTTGCTATCTTCCATTCCAAACCTCTTTAGAACTTCGTCCAAATATGTACTTTGTGACAATGATATTAGGCGTCTCGATCTATCTCTATAAATCTTTATGCCTAATATGTAAGCTGCTTCGCCAAGATCCTTCATTGAAAAACTATTATTCAAATATTCCTTGACACTATTAAGAAGGTCTACATCATTCCCAATCAACAATATGTCATCTACATATAGTATTAAGAATGCTACAGAGCTCCCACTCACTTTCTTGTAAATACAAGCTTCTCCATAAGTTTGGATAAAACCAAAACTTTTGATCACCTTATCAAAACGTTGATTCCAACTTCGGGATGCTTGCTTCAATCCATAGATGGACCGTTGAAGTTTGCATACCTTGTTAGCATCTTTAGGATCGACAAAACCTTTGGGTTGCATCATATACAACTCTTCATCAATGTCTCCATTGAGGAATGTTGTTTTGACATCCATCTGCCATATCTCATAATCATAATATGCAGCGATTGCTAACATAATCCTCACAGACTTTAGCTTCACTACTGGTGAGAAAGTCTCATCGTAGTCAACTCCTTGAATTTGTCGAAACCCTTTTGTAAAAGTCGAGCTTTATAGACAAAGAACATTACCATCAGATCTATTTTCTTCTTGAAAATCCATTTGTTCTCGACAGCTTCCGCCATCCGGTAAGTCCACCAAAGTCCATACTTGGTTTTCGTACATGGATCCAATCTCGGATTTCATGGATTCTTGCCATTTATTGGAATCTGGGCTCATCATTGCTTCCTCATATGTCGCAGGGTCATCGGTATTGTCCACCAACATGACACTCATAACGGGATCATACCAATCTGGAGTGGTACGAAGTTCTCGTTGACTCATGAGGCTCTATAGCAACTTCAACCAAGTTTCATGATCATCATCATTAGCTTCCTCTCTTATTGGTGCAGCACCACAGAACTTCTTCCGCTGGGCTACTCGCAATTTCGAGAGAAGGTTCGACAACCTCGTCGAAGTTCTACTTTCCTTCCATCCACTTCTTTCAAGAGAAATTCTTCTCTAGAAAGGATCCATTCTTGGCAACGAAGATTTTGCCTTCGGATCTATGATAGAAGGTATACCCAATAGTTTCCTTCGGGTATCCTATGAAGACGCATTTTTCCGCTTTGGGTTCAAGCTTGTCCGGCTGTAACTTCTTTACATAGGCTTCGCACCCCCAAACTTTAAGGAACGACAATCTAGGTTTCTTCCCAAACCATAATTCATACGGTGTTGTTTCAACGGATTTAGATGGTGCCCTATTTAAAGTGAATGCGGCTGTTTCTAATGCATAACCCCAAAATGATAGCGGTAAATCTGTAAGTGACATCATAGAACGAACCATATCTAAGAGAGTTCGACACGATGTTCGGACACACCATTACGCTGGTGTTCCCGGTGTCAATTGTGAAAGTATTCCGCATTTCTTCAAATGCTCGCCAAACTCGTAACTTAAATATTCACCTCCACGATCAGAACGCAGAAATTTAATCTTCTTGTTACGTTGATTCTCTACCTCACTTTGAAATTCCTTAAACTTCTCGAAAGTTTTGGACTTATGTTTCATGAAATAGATATACCCATATCTACTCAAGTCATCCGTGAAGGTAAGAACATAACGATAACCACCGCGCGATGCTACACTCATTGGACCACACACATCGGTATGTATGATTTCCAATAAGTCCGTGAGCTCCATCATACCGTAAAATGGAGTCTTAGTCATTTTACTCATCGACATGCTTCAGATCTTTCAAGTGATTCAAATCAAGTGATTCAAGAAGTCCATCGAATGGAGTTTCTTCATACGCTTCACTCCAATGTGACCAAGACGACAAGTACATATAGGTCGAGTTATCGCTCGATTTCAAACATTTAGCCTCAATGTTATTAATATGTGTATTTCCACTATCGAGATTCAACAAGAATATACCATCTATCAAAGGTGCATGTGCGTAAAAAATATTACTCATATAAATCGAACAACCATTATTCTCGGACTTAAACAAGTAACCGTCTCGCAATAAACAAGATCCCGATATAATGTTCATGCTTAACGCAGGCACCAAATAACAATTATTTAAGTATAAAACTAATCCCGATGGTAGATGAAGGGTAGCGTCGACCGCGATCACATCAACCTTTGATCCGCTTCCAACGCCGCATCGTCACCTCGTTCTTCGCTAGCTTCGCTTATTCGCAAAGACTTTTCGAGTTACAAATATGAGCAACCGAACCAAGATCAAATACCTGTGCACTACTACGAGTACTA
Source organism: Avena insularis (assembly GCA_023614405.1). Classification (NCBI taxonomy): domain Eukaryota; kingdom Viridiplantae; phylum Streptophyta; class Magnoliopsida; order Poales; family Poaceae; genus Avena; species Avena insularis. Next base: position 63,547,733 of record CM042697.1, read on the forward strand.
GTGAGATACACATCAATAACATGTATATCGGATATACCTTTCTTCTTGATGTTGCCGCTTCAAATCCGCCAAGTACTTTGGGCAATTCCGCCAAAGGACCTTCTCCCACGCACAAAAAGCACTCAGTATCAGGCTTAGGTCCAGCCTTGGTCTTCTTCGTTGGCGTGGTAACTTTCTTACCACCCTTCTTGAAGTGTCCCTTATGCTTAGACTTGCCTTTATTGAATTTGGTGGTCTTATTGACCAACAACACTTGGTGCTCTTTCTTGATCTCCACTTCTGCAGATTTCAACATGGCAAAGAGTTCTGGCAATGTCTTGTTCATGTTCTGCATGTTGTAGTTCATCACAAAGTTCTTGTAACTTGGTGGTAGTGATTGGAGGACGCGGTAAATCCCCAAAGCATTAGGAATCACTATACCCAAGCTTTGAAGTTTGTTTATGCGTGCTGCACATCTTAAGCACATGCTCACTGACGGAGCTGCCCTCTTCCATCTTGCAGTTAAAGAACTTTTCAGAAGCCTCATAGCTTTCAATTGCCGCATGAGTCTCAAAGATCAATTTGAGATCCTCGACAATATCATATGGGTCTGAATTCTCAAACCTTTTCTCAAGTCTGATTCTAAACCATACAAGATAGCACACGAATCGTGGAGTACCGAGTCTTCCGAGTGAGGTAAACATTCTTTACTTCATCAAGCATCAGCTGAAAGGTGGGTCACCCAATGTGCATCCAGCACATAGGTCAAATTACCAGCTGTGAGGACAATCCTCAAATTGCGGAACCAATCCGCGAAGTTGCTTCCATTGTTTTTCAACTTTTCTTTCTCTAGGAACGCATTAAAATTGATGGTAGGGGCTGCCATTGATCTACAACATATTTGCAATAGTTTAAACTAAGTTTATGACAAATTGAGTTCAAATTAATAACAAAATTAATCTAGGTGAACTTCCACTCAAAACAATATCCCTCACATTGTTTTAGTGATCACACGAACGAAATCCACCACATCAACACCGATCATCACGAGAGTTGATATAGTTTCAATGGCGAACAATCGACATGTTCATCATATCTACTATATGATTCATGCTTTACCTTTCGGTGATCCGTGTTCCGAGACCATGTATGTACATGCTAGGCTCGTCAAGATCAAACCTTAGTTTCCGCATGAGCAAATCTGGCTTGCTCACGTTGTATGCACTTGCAGAATCTAACACACCCGATCATCACGTGGTGCTTCAAAACAACAAGCTTTAGCAACGGTGCTAACTAAGGGTGAACACTTTATGACTTGAAATTCATGTGCATGATGGATCATCTTATAATGCTACCGTCGTCTACTAAGCAATACAAGATGCATAAAGGATTAACATCACATGCAATTCATAATATGTGATATGATATGGCCTTTCTTCTTTGTGCTTCTGATCTCCATCTTCAAGCACGAACATGATCTCCATCATCACCGGCATTGCATCAAGGTCAATGACGCTTCTTCATGGTTGTCGTCCACCGGCTTCAACTATTACAACTACTTTGAATAGACACACGGGTCTTAACATAAATTAAAGACAACCATATATTCCCGCCGGTTGCCAACTTACAATAAGGAACATTGCATACATCAAATATAATCACAATCATGGCCATATCACATCACAACACACCCCTGCAAAACAAAGTTAGACGCCTCTACTTTCTTTGCATGTTTTACGTGGTTTGGGGCTTTCAATAAGTGTCGATCTAACTTACGAACATGAACCACAACATTGATACTAGTATTGTTAATCACCCGTTGTAAATTGGATCTTAACTATGCTAGGAGAAACAGGCACCCGCAAAGCCACTTATGCAATACAAGTTGCATGTCAAGCGTGGAGCAAGTCTCATGAACGATGTCATGTAAGGTTAGCCCGGGCCACTTCATCCCAACATCCCGCAAGATGCAAAGTACACAAGAAGCAATCGACAATAAAAGCATCAACGCCCACAATGACCATTGTGTTCTACTCGTGCAACAGATCTACATATAGACACGGCTCTGATACCACTGTAGGGTTTCGTAGCATGAAAAACAAAAAATTTCTACCGCATACAAACAAACAAGCCAAGATCTATCTACTAGATTGTAGCAACGAGTCGGTGGAATAACTCACCCTCGAAGATTCCAAAGTGTTTAACGAGAGCGGATTCTCGTGGGTGATGTAGTCGATTCTTCCCGATCTCAAGATCGCAGAGACGATCCTTCCTGGCGCGTAAGAGCGCCTCCAAGATCGGTAACACGTTTGGTACTCGATGAAGACCTTCCTCTCCCTTGTTCCAGCAGGCAGCGGAGGTTGTAGCACTCTCCTCGCGATTCCGGCAGCACAATGGCGTGGTACCGGAAGTAGAGGGGAGATCTCGCAGGGCTTCGCCTTAAGCCGGAGCGAGTATGGTGGACGATGAGAGAGCCCTCGACGATCTAGGGTTTAGACACGCCGAGGAGGAAGCTTGGCCGGCGGCTAGGGTTGCTAGGCGGCGGCGGCTTGACCTAGGGCGGCGGCAGCAGGTGGCGGCGCCGGCGGCTTAGGGTTTGGAGGCGGGGATCTTGTGTGTCTAGGAGGGGAGCCCTGCCCCTCCTTATATAGGTGGAGGGGCCGGCCGGCCAAGGGGAGGGGAGTCCCTCTCTAACTCGGCTTGGAGGTGGGCCGGCGGTGGAGGAGGGACTCCTCCCCAACTCGGTTTCCTCCTCTTTCTCCACTTCCCAAAAATAGCCATTTGACTTTCAAACTTGGCGTTTGACTTTTCAAACAAGGATTTGATTAATCCCTCTTTTTGTTCAGTGATGACACTTAGTACATGATGCAATCATATCAATTTGATATAACACATCCATGTACCCTTCCCCTCCGGAGTGCCGGACATTCCGGAACCTTCTAGAACATTCCCGATGAAAACACCGGAACCATTCCCCAACTCCGAAACGGGACTTTCCTTATATGAATCTTATTCTCTGGACCATTCCGGATCTCCTCGTGATATCTCGGATCCCATCCGAGACTCCGAACAACATTCGGTCTCTTTATCATCATTCCATAACTACTCAAACAACGTCGAATCCTTAAGTGTGTCTCCCTACGGTTCGTGAATTATGCGGACATGATCGAGACACTTCTCCGAACAATAACCAATAGAGGAATCTGGAAATTCATATGGCTCCCACATATTTCTACGATTACTTTGCGATCGAATGAACCACTTACATACGATACCAATTTCCCTTTGTCTCACGATAGTTTACTTATCCGAGGTTATGATCGTCGGTATCTCTGCATACCTAGTTCAACCTCGTTACCGATAAGTACTCTTTTCTCGTTCCCGTGATATGTGATCCCTTGTGAGCTAGTCACATGCTTGCAAGCTAATTGGATGACATTTCACCGAGATGGCCCAGAGTATATCTATCCATCATATGGATGGACAAATCCCACTCTTGATCCATGTGTCTCAACCAATACTTTCCGAACACTCAATGCCACCTTTATAGCCACCCGCCACGGTGTGGTGTTTGATGTCATCAAAGCATCCATCCGGTAAAGGTGATATGCATGATCTCATGGTCGAAGGAATTAGGTTACTATGTATCAGAAAGCATATAGCAATTGAACTATTAAAATGACTTGATCTTTATGCTATGCTTATCTATAGGAGTATGTCCACCATATCATTCTCCTAATGATATGATCTTGTTGTTAATAACATCTCAATGTTCATGATAGGGAAACCACAATCATTTATTAACCAACAAGCTAGTGATGTATAGAGGCTTTACTAGGGACTTCAATTTAAGTTTACAAATCACACAAGTATTAATGTTTCCTTGTTAATACCATTATAGCATGAATATAAACATTTATCATAAACACAAAGATATAATAATAACTACATTTATTATTGCCTCTAGGGCATATCTCCAACATGAACGTGAGAAGAAAATAGAAGTTAAAGCAACATTGGCCTCCCTGGAACCAATGTATGAGATACCTTTTCCTAATAGTGCACAGAAGCATAATGTGGAATATGAACAAGTCAAGGAAGTACAAGAGGAGAAAGAATAGGAAAGTGTGCCAATAATTGAAGAACATCTAGATGAAACCAAAGATGAAGAGGTAACCAAGAAAGCAATCATGGCTATGTATGCACATTGTAACATAGTTGAACTTGATGAAGATACTTCTATATTGGTTGAAGGTAAAATTAAGGTAAAAGATGTGGGTAAGCCTATTCTTCCCTGCATATTTAAAGAAACCTCGCATTACGGTTTATGTGATCTTGGCACCCAAGTTAATGTTATATCTTATGATTTTTATTTAGAAATAAAAGAATAAATAGAACCAGATACAATAGAAAATACTGATATGACAATTATGTTAGCCAATAAAAATATTAGAATTCCAATGGGAGTAGTTGAAGATGCAACTGTCATAATTGGCAATAAAAATTTCCCTATTGATTTTGTAGTTATTGATATGCCAATTGACACTCTTTGCCCAATCATATTTGGAAGAAACGTTTTGAGTGATATAGGTGCCACAAACGATTTCAAAAAGGATATTGTATCCCTTAAGGTTGGGAAAGCGGAAAAAGAATTCCACTTTTCCAAATTTAAAGACAAATCTCTACATATACAAGAACAAGAGAAAGAGAAGACTATCGAAGAGATGACAAATCTTTTCTTAAATAACCAAGATGAAGAAATAAATGAAGATCCAAATTGTGAAGTGATACGTCGGAAACGTATCTATAATTTTTGATGTGCCATGCTTATTTAGTATCTACTTTGCTTTGCTTTGTCTACACTTTGAGGTGTTTTATATGTTTTCTGGAACTAACCTATTAACAAGTTGCCATAGTGCGAGTTGCATGTTTTCTTCTGCTTTTGGTTCCAGAAAGGCAGAAATTCAATATTCTCGGAATTGGACGGGACAAAAGCCAAAGTCAATATTTTACCATGGGGAACACGAAGCCAGAGTACGGGACGGAGAGGCACCAGAGGGCGGCCAGACCCCCCTAGGCACGGGCCAGCCCTAGCCGCGCCTAGGAAAGGTGTGGGCCCCCTGGCCGCCTCCCAGCCTTGCCTCTTCGCATATAAGAAGCCCCCGATGCAGAAACCCTAAGTACCCGATCAATATTCCACGAAACCGTTTTTAGTCGCCGCCACCATCGTCCCTAGATCGGGGGGGATCTGAAGTTCATCCCGGCACCCTACCGGAGGGGAAATCATCCTGGAGGCCTTCTTCTCCGGTAAGAAGCGTGAGTAGTTCCACCTTGCACTACGGGTTCATGTAGTAGCTAGATGGTTGTATATCCTCCTTTTGCTTTCATGTATAGATCTTGTGAGCTCCGTTCATGATCAAGATCTAATCTATTTGTAATCATGCATGTTGTGTTTGCGGGGATCCGATGGATATTGAGATTATTATGTCAGTTTAGTTAATGGTTTTGTCTATATGATTCTATCATGTCTGTGTTGTTTGTGATCTTGCATGCTCTCCGTTGTTAGTAGCTATCTTGGCCGAGTAGTTGCTACTGACTCCAATAGGGGGTATTTATGCTCGATAGTGGGTTCATGCCTCTAGTTTACAAGGGAAGTGATAGAAATCTCTTCGGTTGTAGATGTGCTATTGCCATTAGGGAGAAAACAACGGTCTCTTGTTCATGGAGCAAGTGGACTGTTTACCTTACACACTTTTCCTAAAGCAGTTGTATGTTGCTTGCAACTTAATACTAGAGGGGGTTCGGATGATAACCTGAAGGTGGAATTCTAGTCATAGATGCAGTTGGATGGCGGTCTATGTATCTTGTTGTATTGCCCAATCGAATCTCATAGGATCTTTATGACTAGTATTGCATTGTTATGCCTTGCTCAATTCCTGTCAATGGCCCTGCTGTAATTTGTTTAACCTTCATGCCATGTTGTTTATCTAGGGAGAGAACCTCTAGTGAACTATGGACCCTGGTCCAATCTTTACCATTGATACATCTTCCACTATTATTGTTTACTTGCTGCAAACCACCATTATCTACCACACCATACAGTTAATCCTTTGTTACAGCAACCGGTGAGATTGACAACCTCACTGTTAATTGGGGCAAAGTCTTGAGTTTGTGTTGTGCAGGTCTCCACGTTGCTTGCAACACCTGTGTGACGTTTCCTTCCTCCTACTGGTTGGATAACCTCAGTTTCTTACTGAGGGAAGACTTGTGATACGTCCAATTTGCATCACCTTTCCATATCATAATTTACCTCTATTCATTGATATATGTCTTATTGTGAGGTATTACTTATGGATTTTCATCTGTTTATGCATGCTGGATGATTCTTTGAGGATGAACTATCGGAGTCTGGATTCTGATGGAAAAGAAGGCGTTTCGGTGCAATTTCACGAAGATCAGAAAATAGCAGAAAAATATGGGAAAATATTATTTTTTCAGAAGACGGAGGAAGCTAGAAGGAGTAGCGAAGAGGGGCCGCAGGGGGCCCACACCCCCTAGGCACGGGTCCCCCCTAGGCCGCGCCTAGGGCAGGTGTGGCCCACCTGCCTAGATCCTGACTCCGCCCCTTCGCCTATATCTTCCCTACAGAACCCTAAGACTAGAGGAGCCACCACATATAGATTTTTGCCACCTCTGCGGGGCGGAAAACACCGAGAGAGAAATATCTCTCCGGCAGACAGATTTATTCCTGGAGAATTCCTTCTCGGAGAGGGGAGACCGTCGCCATCAACACCATCATCAAGCTAGGCTTCATCGGGATCATCATCATCATCCACACCATCATCTCCACCAACACCATCATCACCACTCCATCGCGCTGTAACAATTGTGTTGGATATTGCTTTAGTTCATTAGGAGAAACCTTCCCGATATTAATTACTATTGTAGTTAATGCTTGTGAGTGGAACCATTGGATTATTGTTTATGTTTAGATTGTTATCCATTACCATATCATCTTTGATATTGATCCATATGATTTCTTGTGAGTAGTTCGTTGCGTTCTTGAGGACATGGGAGAAGTCATGTTGTTAGTAGTGAATCTGTGTTGAGTTATTATTCAATGGTTTAGTATTTAAGTTGTGGTGCTATTCTTCTAGTGGTGTCATGTGAACATCGACTACATGATACTTCACCATTTATGCGCCTAGGGGAATGCATTGTGTATTTGGCTACTAATTGTGGAGTTGCTGGAGTGACAGAAACCTGAACCCCCGTTAGGACACCTTTGCACAAGGGAGTGTAGGATCTCAGAGTTTAAGGCTGTGGTTAGATTTATATCTTAATTACTTTCCTATAGTTACGGATGTTTGCAGGGGGTTTAATCACAAGTATGTCACTACTAGGAAAACCTTCATCAGTGGCGTATCCATATTGGCCTTCTGTGGCGCATTTGGGATGCGCCACTATTACCTCGCCACTGATGTGAACTTCACAAACTTCTGTGGCGCATATTGCCAATATGCGCCACTGATTTTTTTTCAAAATTAAAAAAAAAACGGCCAGATCTGACCGGAGGTGGGGATCGCCGGTGGTGGGGGTCACCGGAGGAGGAAAAGGAGGTCGATGGTGGACGTAGGCGGAGGAGGAGGTCGTCGGTGGAGGAGAGGAGGAGGCCACCGCTGGAGGAGAGGAGGATGTCGCCGGTGGAGGAGGGGCTCCCCGGAGGAGGTGGAGGTCGCCGGTGGGGGAGAGGAGGAGGCTGCCGGAGGAGGAGCTCATCGTCTTGGAGGAGGGAGGAGGAGGAGGGAGGAGCTCACAAGGGTGGAGGAGGGAGGAGGAGGAGCTCACCGGTGTGGTGGAGGAGAAGGAGGAGATCATAGGTGTGGTGGAGGAGGAGGATCTCACCGGGGTGGAGGAGGAGGATGGAGGAGGAGGAGAAGGCAAGAAAGAAGGGGAAGAGAAGGAGAGGAGAAGTGTGGAGGAGGAGAAGGGTGGATGAGAGGAAGAGGATAAAAGAGAGGAAGAAGGGGCGGAGGCATTCAAATTTCGAATCCCGCCCAAGACTTCTGTGGCGCATATGGGAGAAATGCACCACAGAAGTTTCTCCCCCCTTTTTAGTTTTTGCAGGAAAAATCTTCTTTCTGCTATAACTTTTTACTCTTTTCGAATTTGGAGAAGCTGTAAAACTTCAACGGCCGGAAATTTCGAGACGATCATTTTGATATATTAAACTTTTTTCCGACATCGTATGCAAAAGTTATGGCCGTTTTACTATCCCATTACCTTTTTTTCAAAATACATCGAAATTCATGTTTTTCAATTTTCCCTACAACTATACCCCAAAATACAACTACATCTCAAAGAAATTATTTTTTTGATTTTTTTTATCATTTTCGTTTATATTTTACAAAAGTTAAAAGGCGCTCCACGGGGGGGGGATCTGGTTTTCCATATTATGTGGCGCATATCTCTATATGCGCCATAGAAGTTATAACTTCTGTGGCGCATATATAGGTATGCGCCACAGAATATTGGTCAACTGAATTTTATGGTGGGGCCTACCCTCACTTTCTATGGCGCATATGTCCATATGCGCCACAGAAGTTGGAACTTCTATGGCGCATATGGACATATGCGCCACATAAAGTGAGGGAGCCCAACCCCAGTGGCGGGTCCACCAAACTTCTGTGGCGCATTGTTTCCCAATATGCGCCACAGAAGTGTGAAGACTCCTATGGCACATTGCCTGAAATGCGCCACTGGAGTTTATCTATGGCGCATGGTCACACATATGCGCCACAGAAGATTTGTATATCTATAGCTGGTTTCCTAGTAGTGTGTATTAGTCCAAGTAAGGTCGGTATGTTAGCACAGGTTCACCCACACAACACTTACAACATCAGAGAAGAGTACTCGGCTATTTGAAGCGAAAACACTTGACAAAATTCCCATGTGTCCTCGAGAATGTTTGGTCCTTATAAGTATTTCCACCGGCTTGTCCTTTGCTAAGAAAGGATTGGGCCACTTGCTCTGTTTGTTACCTTTGTTACTTGCTCTTTGTTTTGTTGCCTTATCAGAAAACTACTAAAAATCCGTTTGCTAAGTATTCATAGGGATTTCCTGCTCCATACCACTGTTCAGCACCTTCTGCTCCTCGTTGGGATCGACACTCCTATTTATCAAAAGTACTGCGATACATCCCCTATACTTATGGGTAATCAACTTGCTGCTGTGCTGCTTCACACCTTGCTCTTGGGGTTCCCAACAGGATCCACATCAACTGAGTCATCATGAAGAAATAATTATGGAGGATAGAACTTTAGAAGAACTAGAAAGTGAATTTGATTCATTTCCCATTGAAGAACCTCCAACTGATGAATCTTTTGAAGAGCCAGAAAAGAGAGGGGATGAAGAATTACCACCCCCAGAATTAAAAACTCTACTAGATAATCTTAAGTATACATTCTTAGATGATACTAATAAATTACCTGTTATTTATTAGTGCTAAACTTTCAGGGGAAGAATAAGAAGAACTCATGAAGGTACTAAAGGAACACCGCAAGACCTTTGGGTACTCAATGGATGACTTGAAGGGTATCGGTCCCATGATAGCCTCCCATCGGATATTCACGGAAGAAGGTGGAAAACCAGTTGCAGAATTTAATAGAAGACTAAAACCTAAAATGAAGGAAGTGGTAAGAAAAGAAATAGTACACCTACTTGATGCATGTATAATTTATCCTATAAAAGAAAGTGAATGGGTAAGTCATGTTCATTGTGTTCCTAAGAAAGGCGGCTTTACTGTTGTTCCTAATGAAAACAATGAATTAATACCTACTAGAACTGTTGTTGGACATAGGATGTGCATAGATTTCAGGAAATTGAATAAGGAGACTAGGAAAGATCACTATTATTTATCGTTCATAGATCAAACTTTAGAAAGGTTAGCAAACCACACTCATTTTTGCTACTTGGACGGATACTCTGGTTTTTCCCCAAATAGCTGTTCATCCTAAGGACCAACTTAAAACAACTTTCATTAGTCCTTATGGTTTACATGCTTACCTACGCATGCCTTTTGGGATATGTAATGCCCCAACTACTTTTCAAAGATGCATGACTGCTATATTTGCAGGTTTTATAGAACTGATAATGGAAGTATTTATGGATGATTTTTCTGTCTATGGAACTTTGTTTACTAGTTGCTTGGATAATCTCAATAGAATTTTGCAGCGTTGCGAAGAGACCAATCTTGTTCTAAACTGAGAGAAGTGTCACTTTATGGTCAAAGAAGGTATAGTCCTTCGACACAAAGTATCAGGTAAGGGTATTGAAGTAGATAGGGATAAAGTAGAAGCAATAGAAAGAATGCCACAACCAAGGGACATAAAAGGTATAATAATTTTTCTTGGTCATGTAGGCTTTTATAGAATGTTCATTAGTTTTTTTGGAATTTCTGAACCTTTGACTAATCTGTTGCAAAAGGGAGTAATATGTGAAGTGCCTTATTGCCTTTGATAAACTTAAATATGCTTTATCTCATGCACCCATCATTAAACCACCTATATGGGTCATGGCTTTTGATTTAATATGTGAAGCTAGTGATGATGCCGTAGGAGTAACTCTGGGACAACACATAGGTCGTAGATTTATACATCATGCTAGTAGAACTCTCAATAGTGCTAAAAAGAATTATCCTAAGGAAGAAAGAGAACTCTTTGTTGTATTCTTCTCTTGTGATAAGTTTCGTTTTTATATTGTTGATGCAAAAGTAAGATTTCATACGGATCATGATGGTTTAAAAGAACTCCTCGAGAGGAAGTTTCATAAGCCAAGATTGATCCGTTGGATTCTTTTGCTTCAAGAATTTGAGTTGCAGATTATGCAGAGATAAGAAGCAAAGATAGTGGATGTAGCATCTCTATGTGCCCAACAAAATACTGATCTTATTGAGAGGAATTTTAGTCTTGATTTTTGTTTTCAAGAATTATTATATGAGCTAAGGTCAAATCCTCCCAAGAAAAAGAAGTCCTTGTCATTGGAGGAGCTTGTCACTCCCGACTAAGTAAACGGTAATTGGAAGGTAAGTTTTCTAACTCTAATAATTGCTTTATTTTCACAGTTTCTACTTCTAATTTTTTTTCTTTGAATTCCTCTTATTTTTATGAAGTTTTTGAAGGGTTTCTGCAACTATATGGCCGGAGAAAAATATCCCGCCGTATAGTTGGTCGTTAAACGTTCTATATCCTCTTCGCAAAATAATTTTCGGATGCTGTAACTATACGGGCGCAACTATACAACCAGAGAAAAATCTCCCACCGTTTATTTAGTCGTTAAACATTCTGCATCCCCTTTGAGAAAATTTTCGGGGTACCGTATCTATACAGACACAACTATACGGCTAAAGAAAATTCTCCTGTCGTATAGTTGGTCATCAAAGCTTCAGTATCCTCAACTCGTTTTCGTTTTATATCAATAAAAAACGTTTGTGTCGGTCTTAGTCGGTAAAATAATCGGCCTAGGCTTGAAATTTTGGAATTACATGCCCGGAACCAACTATACGGCCGGAACTACATGGGTCGCGACCGTATAGTTGGTCGTTACGGCGCAGGACTCCTCCAAATCCACGATTTCTTTTTCTAGTCGATTTGGATTGTTTTCTTGGACAAAAATTTGGTGTTTCTCACGAGTTTTACCGACCTCTGAACCCTCTTATATACTTCCCTTGTGCCTCTCTCTAATCACAAATCACCAGGAACAAATCTACCTCTTGTTCATACAAGGGAACACACAACATAGAGCCATCAAGATCCAAGAGGCTAAAGGGAGGAGTTCCCATGGAGATCGGAAGCAATGGCGAGCAAGGAAAGGAGATCAAGACCACACCTTTAAAGTTCTTTGACGATGACAAAGAACGCCGGAATAAGGAGTTGAAGGCTCTCGAGTTGAAGATTGAGGAGATAAACAAGGAGGCGCCGGGGACACCCATACATCTCTGGTGGCTGCGAGTTTATCTTGATAAACTTGATGAAGATATCAAGAAAATCACCAAAGTAGGCTTCACCATGAGACTCAAGGCGATACAAACACTCCAAAACAACAATGAGATCATTAAAGAGCAAGTGAAAGTGATGGAGAAGAATAATTTTCTCTACAAGCTGCGCATTAAAGAACTAGAGGCCATCAATCAATCACTCCGCCTTAGGCTGGACCATGAAGAGAAGATACCACGTTCCATGGCGCCACCGTGACCTTCAAATAAATACGATATCAAATAATTTCGAGGGATTATTTGATCCTGCCTGGCTTGATTCCAAGCTTGGGGAGTTCTTTAAGACCTTGTAATCTATCTTACAAGTTTTTTTACTTTTATTCTAGTTTTGCATTAGTTCGAGATCATAAATAAAGTTTGCATCATTAGATTCCCTTCAGGAATAGTCGATCCCTCTTATGAAATTCTGAGTTTTATTATAATATATGGAGCACTATTGAGTTTGAGTTTGTCTTATTGGATATATGAATGGATTGAGTATGATTTTACTTGCACTTGATGATGGCAATAGTAGTCTTCCACACCATTGGTATTAATGGAACATTTGAAGATAATTTGATTAATATATTGTAGGTCAATGGTTTGATTTACAAAAAGGAGATATTATCTAATTAATTAAGATGAAAAATAAAAAAAAACCTTGAACAAAGGAGAAATTATAAGTGCTATCAAATAGAGTGAGAACAAGTTGAGGTAGAATACTCAAGTAATAAAGATGCTTCATATATATTTGGAATTTGATAATTGAGATCGTTAAACTTTGAAATTCCTACATGAAGTGGAATATATGGCTAGCTAATGTCTACGCACTTCTATTCTTGTAGACAGTTGTTGGGCCTCCAAGTGCAGAGGTTTGTAGAACAGCAGCAAGTTTCCCTTAAGTGGATTACCTAAGGTTTATCGAACTCAGGGAGGAAGTGGTCAAAGTTATCCCTCTCAAACAACCCTACAATCAAGATACAAGAAGTCTCTTGTGTCCCCAACACATCCAATACACTTGTCAGGTGTATAGGTGAACTAGTTCGGCTAAGAGGTAGTGAAATAAAAGTGGTAACGGTGCCAGAAAATAGCTTCTGACTTGTTGTTGACATGGGGTAACGTGTGTGAGTGCCAGAAAATATCTTGACGATGAGGTAAATACTAAAGGCAAAGGATGGAAGCAAGCAAACATGAAACAGATCTAGTAGCAAACAGTGTTTCAATGTTTAGAAACAAGGCCTAGGGATCATACTTTCACTAGTGAACACTCTCTCATATAAATATCCTCTCTTCATGATACTACTCTTAACTACTCTCCGGTTGGACACTCTAATCCACGGTAGGGCCTTCCCCAATCTAGATAACCCCACACTGTCACCTTGAGCGCTAGATGTTCCAACAAACACCACAAGTTCATAGAGACAACCAACTCAAAATATAACTCATGAATATATATGTAACCTAGCTTAAGTGCCACACACGGCGTGCGCGCTGTCACTTTCACACACATGGGGAAACGCATAGATCTATTAAAGCACAATGAGTATTTATGTAGACTCAAGCCTAAGTGCCGCCATGACGTGCACGGTGTCACTTTCACACACATGGGGAGAGCAGAGATCTATTGAAGCACTTGAGTAACAGAGTAGATCTACTTGATTACAAAGCTCATGACCACAACAAGATCATGCATAAATAGAGAGATGAACACATAGCTACCAGTAGAGCCCTTAGCCTTGAGGAAGAACTACTCCCTCCTCATCATGGGAATCAGCAACGACGATGGAGAAGGTGGTGGAGATCGATGGAGATGGCTCCGGGGGCACTTCCCGTCCCAGAGGGTGCCGAATCAGACTTTCGTCCCGAATCTCCCTTCGGTGGCGGCAATTGTTGAGGTTTTCGTGGCTTTCTGGTCGATGATTTAGGGTTTTCTCCCTGGAGGCTTTTATAGGCGAAGGAGGCAAGGTCGGTGGAGGGCCAGGGGTACCAGGGCTGGCCCACGCCTAGGGGGGGGGTGCGGCCACCCTGGTGTCCTCCTCCACCTCTGCTTCGTGGTTCCGTGTTGCTCCGGTAAAAATAGGAAGATTGGATTTTGTCCCGTCCAATTCCGAGAATATTAATTTTCTGCCTTTTCTGGAACCAAAAACATAAGAAAACATGCAATTGGCACTGTGGCATCTTGTTAATAGGTTAGTTCCAGAAAGTGTATAAAAATACCTCAAAATGTAGACAAAACATAGAAAAGTGGATACTAAACAAGCATGGAACATCAAAAATTATAGATACGTTTCCGACGTATCAAGCATCCCCAAGCTTAACTCCTGTTTGTCCTCGAGTAGGTAAGTGATAAAAAAGATTAATTTTTTAGGTGACATGCACCATCATAATAATGATCAAACCATTTGCAAGCATTAAAACTGGGATCAAAGAACTCTAAACATGTGCATGAAAGATAGAGTTCTAATAATAAGACAAAGTGACTATGGATGCAATATGAAAGGCTACAAACAAAGATCATGAATAACGTGCATCGAAAAACGTTGGTTTGTTTCAAATACAGAAAACAGGGCATAGTGGCAATTAGCTTGTCCCTCGTAGAGTAGCAAATAGATGCATAGGACACCTTCAAAGTTCATAAGAGTGACTAGATACAAATAGCACAAGAACAAGCAATATCAACAATATGCATCAATTAGTAAGTCTTGGGACAATGCACATAGAACTAAGAATGGCAACTATGCTCTCATAATTGGTGCCTATGGATACAAGTCGGAGACTCAATATAATAGTGGAAGAATGGCCCTTCACAAAGGGGAGTAGGGATTTAAAGTTTCAAAAAGAGCTTCCAAAAATTATGGTACTTGTTAGCTTTCAGCCCTCATTGCCCCTATCATAAGAATCTTGAAGTGATTAAGGTTAAAGTGAACAAACTATGGAGTATATGCTTGACAAAGTATAAGTTGGCAATCTCATGTCCCTTGAATATGAGGGTACACCTCATGCTACTCAACTTCAGTCACCTGTAAGTTCTTATCATAGTAAGTACATGCATATCATAGAGAACCGCTAACGGGGTACCCCTTGCACATGGTACAGGAGCTATCCCATAACCAAAATGACAAGGCAAGCAGACAATGAGCATCTCAGCGATCTTTTTATTTACTATATGCATAGATTTATATCGAGGAGGCTTCACAGATAGATCATTAAGGTGATGCTGCAAGTTTCCACCATGATTAGGCATGGCTTAGGCTAGCGACCCAGGCGTTTCTCTAACACAAAATACATAACTCCATGGACTTACAATCTCCCTTTTTTATTTCACACCGGTGACATCCATAGACAAAAGAGCATGATATCAACTGTGTACAAAGTACAAGTGCAATGTTGAAAACGTTCCCCATGACAACATGGTTCTGCTAATTCCAACGTATAAGTGCAAGCATATACAAAATAGATGACACAATGGTTCAAGTTTATTATGGGCAAGGAATATAAAGTGTGCCATCAAGTTCGTGAGAGCTTTAATCACTAAGTTTTCACATAACAAAATACTTTTTAATTGGAAGATAGCTGAAAACAAGAATATATTTGGAATGGTGTAACACACCATGCATATGAATTTATAGTGGACACTTTGGAATAACTTGGTTTCTTGGGAGTTGGAAGCATGAGTAGAGCTTACTCATACAAGTGGAGGCTAGCAAAAGACTGGGAGCAACCAACTAAGAGAGCAATAATGGCCATAATCATGCAAAGCGACAAAACATTACAAATCAAAGCATAGAGTGGTACTACAAGTCAAGGACTAAATGATCATAGAGGATATGGTGACTTGTTCATAGTCATAACATGGTGTGAGCATGTGCCAAGTCAACCCAAACAAAGCATGAAAGGAGAATACCACAATACTATGCTTTTGTATGCTAAAACAACGCATGATCCTTTCAAGGCACATTAAGAAATCCTAATTGTTTGCAACAATTCATGCTACAGAAATAATCACTAAGCATAAGGTCAAAACAACATCTAGCATGACATGATAAAGTCTAAGCTAAAGTCAAAACAAGCTCCCTTTTGTACCACTTAAGCATGAAACTTTCTACTCTTTTCCAACACTAATCAACTTATTTGAAACAAATCACAAATATAATAATCAACAAAGAACAGTGAGCTTGTCTCACAAATCCACAAAGAAGAACTAAAAAAGTTCTAAGCTGAAAGCACAAGAAAACTAAGGCTAAACACAGTGCTAGCAAAAGAGAACACTCACAAGACAATAATAATGAAAACTAGAGTGTTCTAGGCAATGAAAATAGAGTGTTTCTCTCTCAAAAATAAGTGTGATGTGATCAAACCAACTTATTAAAGCAAACAAAAACCAAAACCAAAAACTAAGACGCTCCAAGAACAACACAATTGTGCATGAAACAATAAAAACGAAGTGTCTAGAAAGAGACCTGAGCTTTTTATTGATGAAGAAGGGGATGCCTTGGGCATCCCCAAGCTTTGACGCTTGTACCTCTTGGATATTTCTTAGGGTGACACCGGGGTGGCATCCCCAAGCTTGAGATTTTGTCCATTGTTCATCTCATTACATCATTCTTTCTCTGCACCTAAAATTTTTCCTCCATACAAAACTCCACACAATCTTCATTAGCAACATTAGTGTATTCAAAAGATAATAGACCCTTGGGTTTAGCTTTAGAACATAAAAACTTTCACTAAAAACACAATCTACTATAGCAATTCCCTCAAAAAGCTCTATTTCCCAAAAAGGAATCAATAAGAAGCAAATGCAAATAATGGCAGAAATCTGTCAAAACAGACCAGCAGGTAGAAACCGATTTTTTAGAAGACCTTATGTAGCTTAAATCAAAAAGTGTTGAACTAAAGAAAGTTATCTAACATACTGGGGGATTTAGTAAGAAAATATCAGCTCAATCCAACTTACAAATATTTTACATGGATTTTTATGGTGGAGCACAAAAATCTGTTTCGGGACAGCAACTCCCGAAATCTTTCTTCTCTCTCATTAGAGGTCATTCTTGGCACAAAAAGCAAACAAAAAAGATAAGGAGAGATAATTAATGAAGTAATAACTTCCAAGACTCAAGAAAACTCTTGGGTTATCTCCCAACAAGTACTTTTCTTTAATGCCTTTAAGTTAGGCTTGATAGTTTGAGAAGATGCTCACATAAGAAATATGAATTGGAGTAAAAGGGAGCATCAATAAGAAAATTCAAAACAAATTTAAGTCTAACCCACTTCCTATGAAAAATAATATTGTAAAGAAACAAGTCATGAAATCAAAAAGCAACAAACATAGGAAAGCAAAACAAGTGAAACTTCAAGACTTTCAACAGAAAGAGGGGAAACTTAATATTGTTGAGATGCATAAAACCATGTTTCCATCTCTCATAATAACTTTCAGTAGCAACATGAATAAAATTAACAATATAACTATCACATAAAACATTCTTATCATGATCCACATGCATAAAATGATTATTACTCTCCACATAAGTATAGTCATTCTTATTAATTGTAGTGGGAGCAAATTCAACAAAATAGCTATCATTGTTATTCTCATCACCATAATCATAAAATATAGGAGGCATATTGTAATCATAATTAATTTTCTCCTTAGTAGTAGGTGGACTGAAAATATCATATTAATCATTGTAATCATCATAAATTAGAGGTCTGGTATCATCATAAGCAATAGAATAGCTATCTTCCAAAGCTGGGGAACTAAAAAGATCATTCTCATAAAAAATAGCTTCTCCAAGCTTAGACTTTTCGATAGAATTAGAAACAATAGTGTCCAAAGAATTCATACTAATTACATTTCCATTAGAATGCAAATAAAGTTCCATAGGTTTTTAAATTTTCTGTTCAAACACTTCATGTCCTAACTCAAGATAAATACTATAAAGCTCTCTAATTTTGTTGTTGTTTTCCATTAAGCCTAACTAGTGAAAACAAGAAACAAAAAGACAAAATTGTAGAATCTAAAGGAAATAACTTCGAGCACTCACACTAGAGGATGTGAGTACCTTTTACCTTACCTCCCCGGCAACGGCGCCATAAAATAGCTGATGGCGTGGAGGAAAGGTAAAACCTCCCCGGAAATGGCGCCAGAAAATAGCTTGATGTCTACGCACTTCTATTCTTGTAGACAGTTGTTGGGACTCCAAGTGCAGAGGTTTGTAGAACAACAGCAAGTTTCCCTTAAGTGGATTACCCAAGGTTTATCAAACTCAGGGAGGAAGTGGTCAACGGTATCCCTCTCACACAACCCTGCAATCACGATACAAGAAGTCTCTTGTGTCCCCAACACACCCAATACGCTTGTCAGGTGTATAGGTGCACTAGTTTGGCGAAGAGATAGTGAAATACAAGTGGTAACAGTGCTAGAAAATAGCTTCTGACTTGTTGTTGACGTGGGGTAACGTGTGTGAGTGCCAGAAAATATCTTGACGGTGAGGTAAATACTAAAGGAAAAAGGATGGAAGCAAGCAAACATGCAACAAATCTAGTAGAAAACGGTGTTTCAATGTTTAGAAACAAGGCCTAGGGATCATACTTTCACTAGTGAACACTCTCTCATATAAATATCCTCTTTGCATGATACTACTCTTAACTACTCTCTGGTTGGACACTCTAATCCATGGTAGGGCCTTCCCCACTCTAGATAACCCCACACTATCACCTTGAGTGCTAGATGGTTCCAACAAACACCACAATTTCATAGAGACAACCAACTCAAAATATAACTCATGAATATATATGTAACCTAGCTTAAGTTCCACACACAGCGTGCACGCTGTCACTTTCACACATGTGGGGAAAACATAGATCTATTAAAGCACAATGAATATTTATGTAGACTCAAGCCTAAGTGCCACCATGGCGTGCACGCTGTCACTTTCACACACATGGGGAGAGCAGAGATCTATTGAAGCACTTTAGTAACATAGTAGATCTACTTGATTATAAAGCTCATGACCACAACAAGATCATGCATAGAGAGAGATGAACACATAGCTACAGGTAGAGCCCTTAGCCTTTAGGAAGAACTACTCCCTCCTCATCATTGGAATTAGCAACAGCGATGGAGATGGTGGTGGAGATCGATGGAGATGGCTCCGGGGGCACTTCCCCGTCCCGGTAGGGTACCGGAATAGAGACTTTCTATCCCCCGAATTTCCCCTTCGGTGGCAGCGGCGATGTGGAGGTTTTCGTGGCTTTCTGGTCGATGATTTAGATTTTTCTCCCTGGGAGGCTTTTATAGGCGAAGGAGGCAAGGTCGGTGGAGGGCGAGGGGGCCCACACCCCCTGTGGGGCCACCAGGGCTGGCCCGCGCCTAGGGGGTGCGGCTACCCTGGTGTCCTCCTCCACCTCTGCTTCGTGGTTCCGTGTTGCTCCGGGAAAAATAGGAAGATTGGCTTTGTCCCGTCCAATTCCGAGAATATTGATTTTCTGCCTTTTCTGGAACCAATAACAGAAGAAAACATGCAACTAGCATTGTGGCATCTTATTAATAGGTTAGTTCTAGAAAGTGTATAAAAATACGTGAAAGTGTAGACAAAACATAGCAAAGTGGATACTAAACAAGCATGGAACATCAAAAATTATAGATACATTTCCGACGTATCAGTAGCTTCTTTGCAGAGCAGTTAAAAAGTGTGAGTACAAATATATATAGAAAAATAAGAAAAAGAAAGATGAAGAAAAAGAGCGAATGTGCAAAGAGCAAGTAGGCATATACCACCATATTGTAGTAAGACAAAGATACATTTGAGACTTTAAATCCCAAGTGAATATGTTAATCCTAAAAACACTTGGGACTACCTCACTAACTCATTCGATTGAAACAGATACTTTTACATCATATTGAGAATAATCTTTTATGAACTGTTAATTGCTAAGGTGTGGAAGCCTGCTAATATTATTCGGATTGTTCGAGAAAGGTACTATTCATAAACTTATTTATATGTATCCTTTATGATAAACACGTGCTGCAACTGCCTCATTTATTTTATCGACTCAGCTCATGAATATGAGGATCACATCCATTAAGCTAAACTTGCTCAGGACGAGCAAGAGTCTAAGCTTGGGAAAGTTAATGAGTGTATATTTCCATCATGTTTTAGATTATTATTTTGCATTGTAGATGTAGGATTTTAGTATTTTACGACGTTCGCACACACTTTTTATGTTTATTTTCACCAGGATCAAATCAGATGATGGATCCAAAGGACACAATTCTTGGAGCAGTTGTATGTGAGAGAAAAGGAGCCTATAACTATGTAAATTGCTTATTTGGGAAATATTAATAATACCAGAAGAAAACCTGAAGCAATTGGAGGATAGAGAGAGGTTAACGACCAACTATACGGGCCGCCGCCATATAGTTGGCACCGCCTCCGCCTCCTCAAATAGTTTCACCCTGTGCGACTGGTTCGGGGAGAAGACATACAGAACACCCAGAAATTGCCGAAACCTAACCTCCGGAAGGTAGATGGAGGGGGAACTTGCTCTAGGGATCCATCTTCGCCCTACGTAGATCTGGGAGGCCAAGGCATCGACCTCCATCTTCATCAACCGCTGCATCTTCATCACCACCATCACCTCCATCCATCCGATCTAGATCTTGTTGTAATTCTTGCACCAGTTGTGGATTTATACAAGTACTATTCATCGATAATCGTTTCCATTGCCATTGCCATGATGCTGTTTGCCTCCATGTCTGAGTAGATCATTAGTTCTTGGGGAGATGGAGAAACCCTAGCATGAGATTGAAATAAGATAAAGTTTATTTTGATATTCATTGCTATGACCATGTGTTAGATTGTATACATCTTGATGTTGGGAGAAGTCGACCTCTCCAATATTTTCCTCTTGTGGGGACTTGATGTAGGGAACTACTTGTTGGTAAACGGAGGGATGTTAGCACTAACAGTGACTATAAAGCTATTAGCACCCCTTACATATCAACTTGGGAACCTAGGAAACTCACAAAACACTATCCATGCCATGGGATACGTCCTGCGGGATTATGTCCCTTAATAGCACAGTAATTCAATTGATGTTGATTGCTGTCTGCTGTGGTTATGAGGATGATTTGAGTAGTGGTTGCTGCATCTTTGTCCAAATGCGGAGTTCCTCTCACACATACATAGTTGAGAATGTTCATGATGATAATATTTACCTTAGCCCTTTATAATGCTAGTGGTGTATCCGCTAATCCCTGAGAACGCTTTTCCCGCTGAAGTTTCAAATCTCTTTTACATACGCGATACTTATTTTATGTATTCAGTTTTGTTTACTTTACTCATTACTCTCTTATACCAAAAACACCTTTTTATGCAATACTCGCATTTTATCTTGTCACTTAGAACTTGATTTAGCAATTCAATTTTCAGTATTTATTTGAAGAATTCCTAGACTTAAGACTCCTGCTCCCTGTGGGATCGATATCTTTATTTGAAACTAGTCACATCCGATCTGTGCACTTGCAGTCATCACCTAGATGAGGCAAATAATCAAATTATTAATAAAATCATTAAGGAACATGATCATGAAAAATGCTAAAAAGGACAAGATCGAGTTGCTGAGGACTTTAGGAAGCTTGACAAGGCTCACAAGGCCTTGGAGAGTGAACTCTTGTTACTCACAAAGTCTAGTGAAAAACTTCAAACTCAATTGAATAATATTGCTTCACCTAGTACTTTCATTCCTTCTAGTAGTACAAATACACTTGAAGAAAATGCTAGGTTGAAGGGGGAGCTTGCTAAGGCCACCTTTCAAAAGGAAACAGGTCCATTGATGACCTTTTGAGTAAGAAAATGCCAAATGTTAAGAAAGGGGGCATTGGCTTTGTCTCCAAAGACAAGAAGAAGAATAACAACAAGAACAAGGCCAAGCCCGCGTAAGCAAAATACAAGGCCATTGTGGATTGTAAGACCACAAGTGGCAAAATGATGTCACAAGATGACTTTGCGGGAAGTGCTAACCCTCACTATGTTTTAATGTGTGATTATTATGGTTATGTTTATGCACAATATGTTGGCCAATTTGATGGTTATATTTCTTGGTCTATTTGGGTTCCCAAGACCCTTGTTGCTAACAAAACATGACCCATTGAAAAATGGGTACCTAAAAACTAGTTTGATCTCTTGTAGACCTATGCTTCTGGAGGGTCAAAGTGGGTCCTTGATAGTGGATGCACAAGTCATATGACCAGAAGCAAATCTATTGTCAAGGAAATCAGACCAAATATCCATGACATATGCCGACAAGTCAAAGTCTAAGGTAATGGGTTTTGTCAAGGTTGTGGTTGCCCATGATATTACACTCGTAGACGTCATGCTTATTGAGACTGTTGGATATAATTTACTTTCAGTCCGTGCTCTTGGGAAGATGGGATTTGCTGTCTTTATTGATAATGTTATTCTAGTCCTGATACGTCCAAAACGTATCTACTTTCCCGAATACTTTTGCTATTGTTTCTCCTCTAAAATTATGTGATTTGGATACAACTAACACGGAATGACGTTGTTTTCAGCAGAATTACCTTGGTGTCTAGTTTTTGTGCAGAAAATCAACTATCAGGAAAAACCCTGGAAAATATGCCCAAAATTCTATTTCACCAGAAGACTCACGGAGCTAGAGTACAAGGAGTGGAGGCCTGGGGGGGCCACACCCCTGCCAGGCGCGGGCCAAGACTGGACGCGCCTAGGGGGTGGTGCGGCCACCCCAGGCACCCCCTCGGCCTCCCTCTTTGCCTATTTGAAGCCTCTTGACCTAAAAACCGAGGGGGGTTCGACGTTTTCTAGAAAGAGTTCCGCTGCGTCGCCACCACCAGAAACCGCGATTCGGAACCAGAAACTCCGTTCTGGCACCCTGCTGGGACGGGTAATTTGGAGAGGATCATCGCCATCATCATCACCAACGCCTCTCCATCAACCATCCATGTTTCCTCATCCATGAGTGAATAATCCCCCGCTGTAGGCATTGTTGCAACTTGTTTTGATTAATGCTTATCACTAGGGCCCGAGTGCCATGATCTCAGATCTGAACTTATTATTGAACCATTATGATAGTATTGTTTCTGATCTTATCTGCAAGTTGTCTACACATATCATTGTACGGTCCCAAAGGCCCCGAAGTGACAGAAATTGGGACAACCGGAGGGGATGGCTGTGGTGTGAGGATCACATGTGTTCATGGAGTGTTAATGCTTTGCTCCGGTTCTCTATTAAAAGGAGCACCTTAATTGCATGTAGTTCCCTAGAGGCCCCGCTGCAACGGGCTGGCTGGACAGAAGATGTTGTGCAAGTTCTCATTGCGAGCACGCATGACTATATATGGAGCACATGCCTATGATTTTTTAGTACTTGGATGCTTATTCTTATTTATCTACAATTGACCTAGATCTTGAATTTACATGTTTAGACTCGTCCATGCAACGCCCGTCCATCCATCCCTATGCCTACCGTGCTCATATCCTACTGTTACTGTTACTATTGCTCCTATTTTACTGTTGCTGTTACTTTGCTTTTGCTACTACCAAACTGTTGCTACTGATAAACTTCTGTGATCAAGAACTATTTCCAGGTGTAGCTGAATTGACAACTCAGGTGTTAAGGCTTGCAAGTATTATTTGGCTCCCCTTGTGTCGAATCAATAAATTGGGTAATACTACTGAAGTATTGCGATCCCTATACTTGTGGGTCATCAAGACTATTTTCTGGCGCCGTTGCTGGGGAGCATAGCTTTATTTGTAAGTTCACTTGGATCTATTATTGACACTGCTATTCCTTTCATCATGGGGAAGTATCATGATGGAAAGTTTCCTATTTTACCATCCACTACAAGAAGAGGTACAGTCCTAAACACCTCTGCTGCTCTTGATTCACCGTCTATTATAAGTAAGCTTGTTACCCCACCACCACATACACATGGTACACACACTGCTACTACTGCTGAGTCTGAAACTGCTTTTGATACTCTTGATGTTACTTCTACTATGCTTGATGCGAGTGGTTCATTAGGTCCTTTCCTAGATGGTACTATGGCTAGTCTAGGAAATACCGAAACTCCTAGTGAAGACACTGTTACACCTGTTAGCTCACCTGCTAGTGAGAGTTATGATATTAATGATGGTTAGATTGAGTTTACTGATGAATTTATTGAAGAGTGCCAAAACACGCATGGTACTAGTGCTATTAAGAGCCTCCTAGCGAGACGCACCATTATTCCTAAGCTGTCCTCTGATCCTAAGTTTGCCACCTCTCCCATAGATATTAAAGATTATGATTTCTCTCTTGATTTATCCTATTTAGACATTGTTGAGAAAGAACCTTTTTGCGGGACTGGAAATGTGAGAGTTGTGGCTCATATGAATGAGCTTTCTACTATGAGTGCTTTATTCTCTAATGATTTTAAGATGCGCAAGTACTTTGTTACTAAGATCTTCCCTTTTTCACTAAAAGGAGAAGCTAGGGCTTGGTTTAATAGTTTACCTCCTGGTTCCATTGATAGTCCTGATTGTTTGATTGCTTCTTTCTTCCAGAAATATTTTCCTCCTGGTGCTAGACATGCTGCTTTGTAGAGACTTTTTGATTTTAAACAGGGAGAAGAAGAAAAATTGCCTGAGTCATGGACAAGGTTCTGTCCCTTGATTCATGCACATCCTGGATGTCCATTGCCTAAGAATGAGCTGCTTGATATTTATTATAATGGACTAACTGATGATTCTAGGACATACCTAGATAGATTTGTTGATTGTGTTTTCAGGAAAAGAACTCCTACTGATGCTGAAGAATTAATGGCTAAGATAAGCAAGAATTATGATGATTGGACTTCAACTGAGCTAAATAGACCTGAGCCTATTGCTCCTGAACTAGTTGTGCATGAACCAGTTCCAATACCAACACCAAAGAAGAGAGGAGTTATTGCATTAGATGATGAAGTGATGAAGGAAGCTAAGAAATGTCTAAAGGAGAAAGGTATTAGAGCTGAAGATGTGAAGAATCTACCTCCTATATAAGAATTATGTAAGCCAATTCCTCGCTCATATACTATTGAGGTACACTCTCTCCAACACTTTGATGAAGGTGATATTCTCTATGGTAAGCCTCATGATCAATGTTTAGAGGAACTTGACATTTTTATTGTTAAACAAGGTAATTTTAATAAACAAATTCAGATTCATTTATTGAAAAACTCTAGAGCTATTAAAGAGTTGAAAGATATTGTGGAAAGAACTTACAATGATATTAAAATGATTTGTAAACACTTTCAAATGCTTCAAACTAAAATTGATCAACTTGCTAAGGTACAAAAGGATATGCTAGTTAATGCTTCAGGAGATAAACATGCTTATGGAATTAGAACTAGGAGTGGTATAGCTACTCAAGATCCTTTATATCCTGAAGGACATCCTAAAAGAATTTAGCAGGATTCTCAACAAGGTGAAGAGAGTGGTAGTACTCATAAGAGAAATAAAAAGAAACATAGAATAGTTGAGGAACCACTTGAACCTGCTATAGATCCTAATAGTATATCTGTCTCTGATGCTGAAACTGAGAGTGGCAATGATAAAAATGATGCTCCTGATAAGGAGGAAGTTGAGGAAGAACCTGAGAAGCACACTAAGAACACTAGGTACACTAACGAAGATTTTATTGCTAATAAAATGGTAAAGAGAGAGAACCTTGGGTGCAGAAACCTATGCCTTTTCCAGGCAAGAAACACAAGTCAAAGGAGGAAGAACAGTACAACAAGTTTTGTGAGTGGATGAAACCTTTATTTTTGCAAATTCCTTTGACTGATGCTATTAAGTAGCCTCCTTATTCAAAGTATATGAAGGATATTGTCTCTAATATAAGGAAGATTCCTAATGAGGAAATTTCTACTCTGCTTGCTAATTATTCCTTTAATGGTAAGCTTCCAAAGGAACTTGGTGATCCAGGTATACCAACTATTCCCTGTTCTATTAAGAATAATTATGTTAGAACTGCTTTATGTGATTTTGGAGCTGGAGTTAGCGTTATGCCTTTTTCTCTCTACAAGAGCCTCTAGCTAGAGAAGTTGATACCAACTGATATATCTTTGCAAATGGCTGATAAGTCAACTACTATTCTTGTTGGTATATGTGAGGATGTTCCTGTTCAGGTTGCTCATAATTTCTTGGTTTTAACTGATTTTGTTGTGCTTGAAATGTCTAAAGATGATAATATGTCTATTATTCTTGGGAGACCTTTTCTTAATACTGCAGGTGGTGTCATCAATTGTAATCAAGGGAAAGTAACTTTCAATATTAATGACAAAGAGCATACTATCTATTTACCCAAGAAGGTTACTAAAAGCTATTGCCTAAAATCCATTGAAAATGTTGAGAGCATTAAGGTTGGAGAGATATATTGTCCCATTCCGCAAGAAAATTTTGAAACTATTATGATTGGGACCATTGCTATCAAGTTGGAGGTAACATAATCACTTGGTGGAATACAAAGTTTTGTTTTATATAAGATTGTTTTGGTAACAAGATTTGATCAACCTTTTTATCAAAAGGATTTTAATGAACAAAACAATGTTTTCACTATGGTTATTTTTGATCACTTTTACTTTTCTCCTTCCTAGTCTTTGCTCTTTCTCTTGTTAGCTTTAGTTTTGCTAGTTGTTTGCTTATTAGAGTGTCTTAGAACTTCTGTAGTCTTGGTTTTGATTTGCTTTTGCTTCTTCTAAAAAAAATCTTTTTTGCGAGAAAATAAATTATCATACCCTAAAAATTGGCCAAAAATAAAGTTTTCCGAAAAATTCCAGAAAATTCAAAATAATTAGAGGGACACCTAGAGTGACCCAGGGCCACCCCAGGCCAGCACACCCCTGGTGGGTGCGGACAGCCCCCAGGTGGTGCCTGGCTGGGGTGTGGCCCACCTAGGCCCCTCCAAGGTGCCTCCTCCCAACCATCTTCTTTCTATCTCCCAAAAAACACCGGAAAACTTTCTCAAGCTCGAGTTCTTGCTCCCGATTTTTGTTCTCCTTGCTTAGCCCATCTCTGCTGCTGATTTTTGGAGGGATTGCTCCTTGGTATGTGCCTCCTTCGCTTGTCCAATTAGATTTGTGTTTGGTAGATTGTATTATGAGTATTTTGCTGCTATAGGTGTCAGGTTGTGTGAGATTTCATGCTTGTTCTATGCTTAGAAACTTTATTTTGATGCATGTGTAGCTCTCTAGCAAGTTCCTATAGTAGTTTCTCATCATTTATTGACTTGGAAAGCACTTGGTTTGATGTTTGTCTAAAAATTTCAGAAAGGAAGATCAGTGCTTACCCGCTGAATCAATATGAATTTATGGTGTATAAGCCAATGAAGGTCCATCGTGAGGAAGGAATCTTTTCTTCCATTTATCCATGCCCTGAATTTATGAGAGCTACGGGAATCTTCCAGGATTTCCAGACTTTGATTACTAATGCAGGGTTGGAACACTTTGTTGAAGGGGAACCAATTCAATATGTTAAGCTAACCATGGCTGTGGTGCAGGACTTCCGGTTCATTTGGTCCCCATATAATCCCATGGTCCATTATAAAATCTATAATATGGCTGTCAACTTGCCTTTTGCTGATTTCCGTGCAGCTATTAGAGTACCCCAATGGGGATCTTGTGAGAAGATCAAGGAGAGGCCCAAGTCACTTATGGACCTATATGCTGAGATTTGCCAAGGTTTCGACTTCTCAAAGGAAAGTGGTAAAATTCGGAACATTCAGTTCCCATCCATTAGATATTTTGCCTATTTCATTACCAAGTGTGTTCTTGCTAGAAAGATTGCTAGACAATTATCTTCATTTGATCTAGCTTTTATCTCAGCTGCTTTGAATAGGGATAGATCTTATAACCTGGGTGCTTTGATAGCTTACCGGCTTACCACTAACTGTGAGAAGGGTGGAATTTGTGGAGGTCGCATGTAACATCCCAATTTCAGCAACTCTGATTAAAGACCAAAAGGCAAAAATCAGGGGGAACAAAAAAAATTCTTGCATTGTGTGATTACTGTTTTCTCGTGCTCAAGCAACTGCTTGTATGTTAGGTAATATACTCCTCCTCTCAACACTATCTTACAAAAACTATTTTACAAAAGAGATGTCTTGGCTCATCTTTCATATTCTCAAATGTTCTGGCATTTCAAAAACCTGAGCCAAGATGACCTTGACACAACCAAATACTTTACTAGCTTCTATTGCCAAAACTATGGAGACCTATATATATTATCTCCTTATGATTTCAAGACAGAACTTCAACTACCCTTATCTCTAGGTTTTCCCAAAACTTTTATTAAAACCTTTTCAACTCAATCTTGGTAGAGATACCAAGATGGTACTTATCTTACTTCAAAACTAAACCCCTTTCAACATACCCATCCTTACCTCAAGCTAGGCTTGAAGGTAACCCTAGTAGTAGTTAGATAAGTAATAAGATGAATTGCCTTGATCTGCTGATTGTCTGGTTTGCTTAGGAACTAGAATGAGCTAATCTAGAATCTCATCCCCTAGGACCTAATCCTTGCTTGTAATCATCAATCCCATATCAAGCATCCAAGTCTGGATCTATCCTAAGCCACTCAAGTGACCACCTCCTCTCATGCTCAGATCAATCCAAGGATAATCCCTCTAGATGGTTTCCAACTCAGTGGAGACCCAATATAAGCATGAATCCTACTTACTTAGTTAATACCTCAACATCATCTCCTTGATCAAGAGTTTGCAACCTAGCATCCTCTCAAATTCACCCCCATTTACACTCTAGTCAAAATCCCCAAATCTGCCAAAATGGCTGTCTGGATTTCTTATTTGGATACCATCTTTGGAGCTTTACCTCTTCCACCCCATGTGCATTATGGAAAATGTACTTGAACCACCTTGTAGTACATATTTAGTACTACCAAGGACCACTCTTGCCCTTGTCTAAGCTAATCTATTCCCCACCCATCCTTGATGGTTTTGTAGTCAAGATAATAATCTTTTTCTGCAAATCTTATCCCCTTGCCTACTTTGACAGAAGCTCACATCTATATGCCACCTTCCCTTGACCAACTACTAACCCCCACCTTACTTATTTCCATTGGAGCTTTGTGCTTCTTAAACCCACATGGTTTAGGAGGCTAACTGATGTATCTGCTATGACAGCCTTATTTTCAACAAACTTTGCCATCACCCCAAAACCACGTCGGATCCAACCAAGCCTAAATCTTGATTCCATGATCATCTATATGACATGGCCTATCCATTCATACACCCTTGTACCAAGGTGAGCTCTGAGATCCCTAGTCCAACCTTGTTTAGATGGCATTAGAATAACCAAACCCTAGATCCTCTAGAATCTAGTTTTAATTCTTTTCACCCCTGTTTCTTCAAAACCAAGGTGAACCTTGATGCCTACATAAAGTTTACATCATATACCTTGGATATGAGCATCCCCAAATAATTCTCCCAATTATTTGGATTATTAAACTATCTACATTCCTTATCTTGTAAATTCCTCAAAACCCTTGTCTCTAAAGACAAGTTTTGTTTTCTCCAAATCACCTTTCCAACTTAAGGCACATTTGATGCCTACTCCTCATACCCCACCTTCCAAACTCAAAAATAAATATTTTTGAGATCCTTTATTATTTATTTTTGCCATTTTCTTAAATGGCAGAAACAACAAATAATTCCCTAAAAATACTTTTACACTTCAATAAATCCCAATAAAATCCTCCAATGTGTGTTATGGTATTTAGGACCATATCACATCAAAAACCAAGTTTGCCCAATGTAAAAATATCATTTTTGCTTCCATAATCCATTTCAGCACTTTTTGAAGAAGTGCATTTAAAAGGGATTATGATCTTTAGAAAAATCCCATTTAAATTATGGAGAGATTATTTGAGCCCATATATCTACCAGTACCATTTCCACCCTTTGACCATGCAATATTTTCAACTTCCTTCATCAGCCCCCATTTGATCAATTTTGCCAAACCAAAGTAAACTTGATTCAAACCACAACCAAACTAGCTCCAATCTTCCCTAGTACTACTCCACAGAAGCACACACCCCTCTGGTCGACATACACTGTAGCATGGCCCCACACCCCTTGTCCCACATGGTTGTTTATGAGGGAGACAAAGGCAATGTCTTGTCCAAACCAATTCTTTACTCCTTGCAGCCTCCAACTCCCTCTTTGCTAAACCCACGACCAAAGGATCACCCCACACACTCCCCACTGCCCTGGCCACCAATGGGAAGGCCATGGACCAAGCCTTAGCTCCTCCATGAGCTAGGACCACCATGGACCACCCCTCTCGGGTTTATAAGGCCCAAGGCCACCCAGCCTCCTCCCCTGCAACTCATTTGCCCCCTCTCCCTCCCACCTACCACTCCCAGGCTCCCCTCCTCCTCCTCTGCCCTGTCTTGACCAGAATAAGAAAGGAAAGAGCTCTTGGCTCAATCCCAAAAATCCAGCGTAGATCCTGCTCCCATGCCTCCCCCTTGCTGCATGCTACCTTGCCGAAGTCCCCTTGTCACCAGGAATCTGACCCACCCCTTTTCTTTGCTCAGGACAATCGGCAGCAAGCTCCCCCAGCGAGGACATGGCGAGCTCCTCTCGGTCGACCTCACGTGGGCGCCCTCCAGACGGTGAAACCTCGCGTGCCGCCCATCGACGGACTCGGCGTGGAGCACCGCCTCGCCCTATGCCGCCCCCATCACCCCCAGGGCCTGGGTAAGCCTCTCCCAGCACTTCCTCCGCAGCTAGGGTTTCCTTCCTGTCCGTTCGCGGCTGGAGGAGGAAGATGGACCCCCGCCGTAGATCTCCTCTTAAGTCAGCGGCAGGGATTCACCCGTACCCCTTCGGCACCCTCAATCGCTGACGGGCGGGACCGCAGCGTCCGCCTAGATCCCCCGCCAGGATGCGCCCAGGTGGGCCGGAATCCCCTCCCCCGGCCCGTAGAGTTCCAGATCTAGCCCAATAGCTCGTCTACCCCTGGTCTTTTCTATTTTCTTCCTAGATCTGTTTTTGGCAGTTTGATTTAAATACAAACAAAAATGGAAAACCCTTCCATTTGCCCAGATATAAATTTTGTTGGATGCACACATCCTTCCCCTAACATGCAGACCAAGTTTTGTCCTAAACAGATGAATAAAATAAATATGACAAATCATCTACTCAGATCTGTCAATTTCACTAATTTATTTCTCCAGTGAGTTTAGGATATCCAAATAGAGTATTTCCAATTGGTGAAGAAAGGTATTGACCATACCTTTCATACCCCACTAACCCTACCATGTTTTGTTTCCTTAATTGCCCTTAGAAAAAATAACAAAAACAGAGACTTTCTGACTTTAGGATTTTCCCTAGGTCAAACAAAATGGAGTTCTGACCTAATTCCAACTCCTAGCAAACACACATAACCATATATCCCTAAATCCATTACCTCATAATTATGAGTCTCTGATGAATTTTAGTGAATTAAATCCTTTTGTGCATGGTTTATTCACTAACAAATTCACCACAGTAACTTTATAACTCCAAATTGATTAATTACAATTTATACAGAAAGGTGTTTTCAATACCTAGCATGTGTCCTTGGAATCAACTAAAAAGCTTCTATAAAATAAATCTGATTAAAAAGACAAATCCCAGCCAGTACTGCCTTTGGGAATTTCTCAAGGGCAATATGGTAATTGTTTTGAGGAGATTCCGACTCCTTTAAATTTAGTACATCAAATACTACCTAACCACCCAAGGAAATAATTTTTGGAACTCCATAAAAGTTCAGGTGAATTATTTCCTAAAACTAGAGCTTCAATCATTATAAAATCTATTAAAAACCAAGGGAAATTGATAAAATAGTGAAACCATTTTTGTTGGCTTCATTGTATCAATACCTATATGATGTATCATTTTTATATAATGGTATCATACAGATCAAGCCCTTGGCCAAAAACCCTCCCTTAGGTAATTCTTAGACTATAATTAAAAAGGGATCCTTTTTCCCCAATGCCTCCATATCTTTCCCCCAATCCAATCACATCAAACCCCCACATCCTACTACCTCAGATCATGTAGTTATCCTTAGATTGCTATATGATTTTTTGCTTGCTTGTCTTGTACTGATTGGTGTATTGCTTGTTTGCATGTATGCTCCATAACGGCGATAGTTGCGATTGTGTGACACCGATAAGAAGGAAGGGCCGGGTTATTCTTTTATTGATATTACTGGATTTCTGGTTATCTAACGCCATCAAGGGACTTCCAGCTGGTCATAGGAAAGCCACCATTCCTAAACTCCTATATTTACGCATTTCTGTTTATCAACTGTTTTATATCTTGTTTATGAATTGCATGATCAAGGGCATGGTTTGTTTCAAATAAGAAGACGTGAGTAACTTGGATCCTCCAAGTTATGAATGAGTGTCCATTGGACACCTACCCTATTTACACCTATCTTTACCCCTTAGAATGAGGTTAGGCTGATTAGCATCTTCCCTCTTGGAACCCACGGATTTTCAATAATAAAACTATTTTGGGTTTTTCCCTACTATAAAGATTTCAAAATAAAATCCTTGGAAAGAGGCATCATTTCTGAGTGGAAGTTTTACCAAACAAAAGATGAGGTGGATGAAGAGAAAGTCAAGCAAGAGAAAGGAAGGGATGTTCTAAGACAATGTCCGAAACAATTTTATCCGTGCAACCACATTACCCCAGTCGGTGGGGCTTAACTCGTAGTTTGTGGTCATTAGCCGGGGCTACTCTTACTCGCTAAAGGGGAGAAATCCCCTGAAATCCGGGCTGCCGGGGGCAAGGTACCGGTGCGACAATTGGGTCTCTCGCGGACGGTATGCTTTGAGGAAGTACGGATGGAAGATTGTCACTATTGCTACCGGTCAGGCTTCGGTCTGGAGGTAGGGGTCAGTACGGATGGGAGGACCAGGGTCATAGTACCGCATACACGTATCGGAGAGATAAACCCAAAAGGAAAAGCCGCCGTTGCTAGGGATCGACAAATGAAAAGTTCAAGTTTGATTATCCGAACCCCTGTCTACTCTATGTAGCAGGCCGTGGTTTTATCCCGGCGAATGTATTGATTCTTGTGGGTAAAGTGCACAACCTCTACAGAGTGTAAATTATTCAAATAGACGTGTGCACGGACAAGGATGGTTGGAATGTCAAGAGCTAGGAGTACCCTTCGGTTAAGTTATGATGAAAATAAAGGATGTGACTTGGTCACGAGGAAATATAAAGAATAAGATGGTTTTGACCAGAGATGGTCGATAAGGTTTTAAAAAGGGTTTTACAACAAAATGTTTTCTAAATTTTTTTTAACAAGGATGTGGAGATGTCTAGATTTTCAAAAAGGAGACATACTTTTCCAAAAACTCTTTTTCAACAAAGATATAGAGATGCTATTGTTAGGTCTTTTCAAAAACAACCATAGTGTAGAGCTATCTTGCCACAGCCAGATATGCATTCTCTTATTACCCTTGTATTAGTGGTTATCGAGTACATTCAAAGTACTCACCGGCATTGTCCCTGGCTATTTACTTGGCCAGATTGCAGATGTTAAGAAGGAACGAAGGAGTTGACGTCTATGTGAGCTAGGCCGTCTTCCCAGCCAGTTGCCTGTAGGTTAAGGCACGGGCTCTGCACTGAAGACTTCCGCTATCTATGTTGTAACCGCCATAAAGGCCTCCTTGTAAGTTGTTGTATTCATTAATGTAAGGATGATGTAATGATACTTGTCGGTTATGCTCATGACTCACTGATCATGGGAACGTGAATTATATGCATAACGGGTATTCTCGGACCGTAAATCCGGGGTGCCACATCTCATTGCCTCTAGGTTGCTAGCTTTCCATGGTTTGGAGCCTCACCATTCAGATTATCAGTTCCCCATAGAGAGGCTTGATCTTGATTCCATGATTCAGCATAGTTTTTCTTCTTAGTGGGATACCGAGAGAAGTTTACTGTATGAATTATCCTTTGTCAAGCATGGTTGGAGAGGGGGTAGGACTGAGAAAGTAGTTTATTTACCTACACCTGCTTTGTTTAATTTTGATAACAGGCAAGGACGGTCGCTTACGGAGGAGGAGTTTGACACTTACGAGGCGGAGCTCTCCCAGCAAGAGGAGAATGTTGGGGAGGATGCCGAAGATGATTCGGTTCAACCCTCCAACTTGGGAGAGTCTTCATACCAGCAGCCTTCTTATGATTGGGGTGCGTCTTCTTCTTCATCGCAAGTGCCTGACTATGATCATTCCTATGATGACCCACCAGCTTGGGGTTACTACCCGCGCTATTGAGCCTCACTTAGGCCAAAAGCCTAAGCTTGGGGGGAGGTACACTGACATCACACTCATATATATATCATGTTGCGTCGGTTCTTTCTATATCCATTGTTTCATTTTCTTTTTGGTTTTTGTTTCTACTCTCTTAAAACACAAAAATACCAAAAATATTTTCGTTGTTTCTCTTGGTTTGTTTCTTTTCTTTTTAGCTTTGGTTTGCCTTAAAGAAAAAAATCCAAAAATATTTTGCTTTTTTTTGGTTTTGCTTGCAAAAAAATTTGAAAACACCAAAAATATTTGTTCTTCTTCTTTGGTTTTGTGAGTTCTTTGCAGGGTTCAGCCGTCCTTAGTGGAGTTTCATTTCATGTTATTATTCAAGTGACACAAGTGAAGGGCAATAATGAAGATTAAGACAACTTGAGGTGTGGTAAGAGGCTGGTAACAAACTCTATTTGTTTTCATTTTTGTACATATACTCATCATTGTGAGCATGCTTAGCCTGTTCATGTGAGGTGTATGTTGTTATGGATGCTTAGTAGTTCTTGCTTGCTTGTGATTAGCTTTAGCTTGCTAATAGTTTGTAGCATGTCATATGAATGCTTGCCTACATTGTTTTATTCATATCTTGGTATGATATTGTGGTATCCTCCTCTAAAAGTTTCATGTGAATCGACTTGGCACATGCTCACGCATGCATATGACTGAACAATAGTCAGTAAGCCTCGATGATTTATTTTGCCTCAGAGTTCTTGTATCACTTTCATGCCATAATTAGTCCTGTTTTATTGCAAGCACGATTATGACAGTTATTGCTCTCTCGTTTGTTGCTCCCTCTCTATTTCTAGCCTTCACTTGCACTGAGTATGAGCTCTACTTGTGCATCCAACTCCCCAAAACCAATATTGCCAACATTGTCCACCATACCTACCTATTAGCATCATTTGCTATTTCAGTGCATATTCATTATGCCTTGTTTTCTTCCAAATAAATTGTTTGTCTGTTTTGAGAAAGTTAGTTAGTAAAGCTCTCACGAACTTGATGGCACACTTTATTCCTTGCACTTAATAATTCTAAACCATTGTGACCTGTCCATAAAATTTATATGATTGCAAATTATATGTTGGGAGTTAGCAGAACCGTGCTGTCACGGGGAAAGCTTTCAACACCTTTTGGATATTTATCCAGTTGATATCATGCTCTTTTGTTTGTGGATGTCGTCGATGTGAAATAAAAGGGGAGCTTGTAAGTCCATGGGGTTATCTCCCAAGAAGTACTTTTCTTTAACGCCTTTAAGTTATTATGCATAGAAAGCGAGAATCAAGTATTTTGAAATGAAGAAGCATTGGCATAAAGTTTTGTTTTAATAGGAGAATAAAAAGATATCTTCTCTATCTTCTTAGGGAAGTGTTCTACACCTTTCTTGAATGGGAATTGATATCTAATGGTGCCTTATTTCATGTTAATAATAGCACCAATAGTTCTAAGAAAAGGTCTTCCCAAAGTAATAGGACAAGAAGCATTGCACTGAACATCCAAAACATAGAAATCAACAGGGACAAAGGAATTTTTAACCATAATAAGAACATAATTAATAGTACCCATAAGTTTCTTTTTAGCATTATCATCAAGTTGGACATCTAAATAGCAATCTTCCAAAGGTGGCAAATCAAGCATTTCATAAATCTTTCTAGGCATAATAGAGACACTAGAACCAAGGTCACATAAATCTTTGAGATCAAAATCATTCACTTTCATATTAATGTTGGGTTCCCAACCATCTTATAATTTCCTAGGAATAGAAGCTTTATGTTTCAATTTCTCTTCTTTAATATTGAAGCTTTATGTGTGTAAAGTAAACAATACAATTATTCCATGAACAAAATATTGTTGTTTTCCCCCTAGTAGCAACATCACATCTACAACCTTAGAGATTTCTATCACTTCCCCAGATTACTAGAGGCATGAACCTACTATCGAGCATAAATACTCCCTCTTGGAGTTGCAAGCATCTACTTGGACAAGATAGCTACTAACAACGGAGAGCATGCAAGATCACAAATAACACAGACATGATAGAATCAATAATCAATCTGACATAGTATCTCAATATCCATCGGATCCCCTCAAACACAACATGTATGATTACAAATAGATGATATTGATCATGAACGGATCTCACAAGATCTAAACATGATAGCACAAAGGAGGAGAAACAACCATCTAGCTACTGTATGGACCCATAGTCCAAGGGTGAACTACTCACGCATCACTCCGGAGGCTGGCATGGTGATGAAGAAGGCCTCCAGGATGATCTCTCCCCTCCGGAAGGGTGTCGGGAAGAGCTTCAGATCCTCCCGATATAGGGACAATGGTGGCGGCGGCTACAGACTGTTTCATGGAGATTTAATCGGGTGTTTAGGGTTTCTGCATTGGGGTACTTTTATAGGCGAAAGGGCAAGGTCGGTGGGCGCCCGAGGGGCCCACACCTGGTGGCACCCCCCCTAGGTCGCGCCTCCCTGGGGCGTGGCCACCTCGTGGCCCCCCTTTGGCTGCCCTTTTGACTCCGTCTTTGCTCCGGTAAAATATTAACTTTGGCTTTTGTCCCGTTCAATTCCGAGAATATTTCCTTACTATATTTTGAAACCAAAAACAACATAAAATATGCAACTGGCACTGCGGCATCTTGTTAATAGGTTAGTCCCAGAAAATGTATAAAGATACCTCAAAGTGTAGACAAAACATAACAAAGTTGATACTAAACAAGAATGGATCATCAAAAATTATAGATACGTTTACGACGTATCGGGAAGGTCTTGAAGATTCAGATTGGTTGTAAGCAATGCACAAAGATCTCAACAACTTTGAGAGAAACAAAGTATGGAAGTTAGTTTAAAATCCCAAAGATTGTCGCAATGTTATTGGTACCAAGTGGGTATTCAAGAACAAGCAAGATGAGCATGGAATTGTTGTGAGGAACAAGGCAAGATTGGTTGCACAAGGATTATCTCAAATAGAAGGCATTGATTATGGAGAGACTTATGCACCTGTGGCTCTACTTGAGTCCATTCGTATCCTTCTTGCTTATGCGGCACATCATAACTTTAAATTGCAACAAATGGATGTTGAAAGTTCTTTTCTTAATGGTACATTGCAAGAGTTGGTATATGTAAAGCAACCCCAAGGGTTCGAGGATCCCAACTTCCCAAACCATGTCTACAAACTTGATAAGGCGCTCTATGGGCTCAAACAAGCCCCACGATCGTGGTATGAGCACCTTAGAGAGTTGTTGTTAGACCGTGGGTTTGAGGTTGGGAAAATTGATCCCATTATTTTTACTAAGAAGGTCAATGGGGAACTTTTCGTATGACAAATATATGTTGATGATATTATCTTTGGATCATCTAACAAAGCTTTTAATGATGAATTCTCAAAGCTTATGACTAATAGGTTCTGGATGTTTATGATGGGAGAATTGATAGTATTTCTTGGTTTTGAGATCAAGAAAGTAAGAGGAGGAACCTTTTTCAATCAAGCCAAGTATACTCAAGACATGCTCAAGAGATTCAACATGAAAGATCTAAATGGAGCTCCTACTCCCATGGCAACCAAGACTCATCCTGAACTAAATCCAAATGGTAAAGATGTGGATCAGAAGGTATACCGGTCTATGATTGGTTCTTTGCTTTACCTTTGTACATCTAGACCCGATATTGTGTCGAGTGTAGGAGTGTGTGCAAGATATCAAGTGGCTCCTAAAGAAAGCCATTTGATGGCGGTCAAAAGAATCTTTAAATATTTGGTTCATACCCAAACTATGGTATTTGGTATCCTCGGGGCTCAACATTCTCTCTTTGTGGATACACTGATTCACATTGGGCTAGTGATAAGGATGATAGAAAATCAACCTCCGGGGCTTGCCAATTCCTTGGTAGGTCCTTGGTGTGTTGGTCATCTAAGGAGAAAAATTGTATACCTCTCTCCACCGCCGAAGCCGAATATGTGGCAGCTGCTAGAGTTTGCACCCAATTGCTATGGATGAGGCAAAATTTAAAGGAATACGGTGTCCATTATGACAAAGTGCCTCTTCTATGTGACAATGAAACTGCTATCAAGATTGCCTACAACCCGGTGGATCATACTAGGACAAAGCATATTGAAATTCGTCATCACTTCATTAGAGACCATGTTGCTCGATGTGATATTGAGCTATCCTATGTGTCAACCAAAAACCAACTTGCCGACATATTCACGAAGCCACTTGGTGAAGCAAGGTTTTTCTATTTGATGAATGAACTAAATATCATAGATTCAAGGAGCTTGACTTGATCACCTTGCATACTCACCGATATCTTGACTCTTATTTGGTTTAGGTGGAGGCATGGAAATAGGGGGAGTGCGGTCCTAATTCATTGGGCTATCCCTTCCCCCATAATGCCCAAAGTAACAAAAATCATTTCTGTTAATATCATTTTGTGATATGTGAGATCAAATGATGAGCTTTGGTAATGGACCCAAGATATATCTTCGTGGTACCAAGCCAAGTATACTCAAATATGGAGGCCTAGGCCACCACCCTCTCCTTGATAGGTTGGTTTTCCTCATGTTTGTCATTTGTGTTGCTTCTTGGTGGATTTTATCTTTATTGGCTTTTCAATTCGTTCTTTGGTTCTTCACTTGGATATTTCAATGTCTTCTGCATGTCCTTTGTTGTCACTGGCGTTTTATGGCTGTGGAGGCCGGAGACTCCGGGGTCTGACCCCGAAGACTCCGGTGGTCTGGAGACTCCGGCCCTTGGTCCAAGAGACTCTGGCATGGTGGTTTCCTGAGTGATTTGATTAGAGGGTCGGGGTGGCGGTAAATCCTAGTTACTCCTTGATAGCGCGTGGTAGGCCTTTGTCAAAAGACCCCAAGAGCAAGGTGTGATGAGCACAGCGGCAAGTTTTCCCTCAGTAAGAGACCGAGGTTATCAAACCAGTAGGAGGAAGGAAACGACTCAAAGGTGTTGCTAGCAACTTGGAGACCCACACAACACAAACTCAAGACTTTGCTTGAACGAACAGTGAGGTTGTCAATCTCACCGGTTTGCTGTAACAAAGGATTAACCATATGGTGTGGAAGGAAATAGTAGCTTTGCATAAAGTAAACAGTGGAAGATGTATCAATGGTAAAGATTGGACCGGGGTCCATAGTTCACTAGAGGTGTTCTCCTTAGATAAACAAACATGGCATGGTGGGTAGACAAATTACAGCAGGGCAATTGACAGGACTGAGCAAGACATAACAATGCAATACTAGACATTCATGATCCTATGAGATTCGATTGGGCCATACAATAAGATACATAGACCGGCATCTAATTGCATATATGACTAGTAATCCACCTTCAGGTTATCATCCGAACCCCCTCTAGTATTAAGTTGTAAGCAACAGATCACTACTTTAAGCAAAGTGTGTAAGGTAAACAATCCACTTGTTCCATGAACAAGAGACCGTTGTTTTCTCCCTAGTGGCAACAACACATCTACTACCTTAGAGATTTCTGTCACTTCCCTTAGATTAAATAGAGGCACGAACCCATTATCAAGCATAAATACCCCCTCTTGGAGTCACTAGCATCTACTCGGCCAAGATAGCTACTAGAAATGGAGAGCATGCATGTCACATCCCAAGATTTTAGAATTTGGGACTAGAATTTATTTTGCATTTGAATGATATTCATCAGCATTGCATTGCATATTTGCATCAAGAAAAATCCCTAAATATAAATAAAGTACTAAAACTCTAAATAATATATTCCACTTTGTTCCTAAAGGGAATTAAATTGGCTTTATAAAAACCCATTGTTGCTAAGGCATCGATTATTGATAATTATAGCCTAAAAAGATCCAATTAATATTACAAAATTTTAGGAACAAAATTGAGATCATTTGGACTACAAACACATAAAGATATAAATAAAATGAAATATACAAGGATTTATAAATCCACTACTTACAAACTAGTAAAAAGATTACAAATTTGATCCTATAATGATCTATTCGATTTAAAAAAAATAGAAACAAGAATCATGTCATTTGGAGTTCGTATGCAAAAGATATGAGGGAAACAAATAAATAAAGAAAGAAAAGAAAAAAACTAACTGGGCCGGCCAACCAGCCGGCGGCCCATCTAGCCAGCCGACCGGAGCACCCAGGCACGGGCAACCTATGATCCCAGTTGCTTTAAAAATCGTGCGAAAACACGTTTTCTAAACCTATCGCTATTCAAACTCCTATATCTTTTTATCTACAACTCCGAATCGACTTCCGTTTGTTTCTCCGTGTTTCCTACTCCAAGACCTATCTCTAAACCATCCTATATCTCCATATAAACCCGTGGAGCCATAGCTGTATGAGTTTCCCTTCTCGAAATTCTAAATCTATTCATGCCCGAATTTTATTTTGTTTATTCACCCATCTAGACTTCGTTGTTTGCCTTCGGCCAAAAAATGAAAGTTGTAGATCTCGTCGAAATCTTTCGGTCCCGACAAACCTCACCTATTTTCATCCACTATAGCCGGAGAATTTTGCACCGCAATATTTCAGATATGAAGGTGTAAATCCAAGATGTACTCGCGCTCGTTTCTTCACATTCAAATTCCTTTGGTGAGAAGGTAGGACTAATGATTCCCCACAACTTTCATGTTGTAAGTTTTTCCATTTGACCTATGGATTTGTATCTCTAACATAGATCTATTTCTTGTCTATTTTGAGCCAAAATCGTGTCAATCTCCTCTCCTAACCACTCGATCTCATCCCAACGGCTAGGATTAGATTGATTCCGTGAAGGGGTACGAGCCAACCGGATCTCGTCACGTGTCAACGCCAGGTCAGCCCCGCGTCCCAGTCAGCATAGAATATTCCCAGGGAATATTCCCTGTAGATTTGAAATTGAATTTACTTTGCAGAAAATTGTGCAAATTTGCAAAAATCATATAAAAAGATTCGTAGATCCAAAAATAGCAAATAATATATCAATGCATTTAGAAAAATGTGTAGAATATTAATATGACATTAGATTCAACCTTTATAGTATGCGTTTACTGCAGTAACTTAATTTGTTTTAATGGTATTTTAGGTTAATAAATTCATAGGAAATTATATGTAACTCCGAAAAATATGAACAATATATAAAAATTGAAGATACTATAATGTAGATTAATAATATCTGGTTGGATCCAACTTTTGCGAACTATTTACCCCATAGAAATTTAATTAGTTTTAATGGCTTTATAAATCATTAAATTCATAGTAAATTAATTGCTGGTTCCATGTAGATCATCAATATGCAAATGGTTCAGGCAAATACTATAAGGTTTCGCAGCAATTAAATAAATAGATTAATGGCTTATTTAGAGTATTAAAATCATAGTATTTCGAATACTGCTTAGAAAATTACAAATAATATGTCCCTGGAATCACAATTCCGTGGAGATTACAGATATAATTTTAGTTTGATTTGTAGGCAACAGAAACTATATGAATCATTTAAAACCGATTAAACACTATTTAAATCATACAAAAGATCTATAACTCCGATTAGGTTGAATACAACGCCTACTGGTTCGTATTATAGTCCTCTATCCAGTGAACCCAAGAAACAAATTTAATTCGACAGTTAGAACAGGTGTTACAATAGAACTATTAAAACCCCTATATTGGCAAGTAATTATTAATAACAAGTACTCCATTGCATTAATTGGTCTCTTTCATGCATCATATACTTCAGTATTGTTTAGAGAACTAAAATAATAATCATTGTGACTTATTAAATTGTCATGCATGCATTTGTTGTATTTGTTTGATCTCTGTGTGCTATTGTTTATGTTGTATACAATTGTTTGATCGATAGATTGCGAGGAGTGCAACGTGTGTGATTGCAACTACTATGATTGCAAGTATTGTGGTTTTGACGAGTGCAACCATTATATCTATGAGGATTGTGAGGATTATCTAATCGACTACATCCACAACAAAGGCAAGTGGTGCTATCTTGGTCATAAATGTCCTACTGTTTTCCTATGCATTGTAGATGTTTTTGTAGAATTGCATATGTAGGAATTGATGTGTATATGTTATGCTATGTACCATATTATTCCCTAGCATTCCTTGTGTATGAGCCATCGTATTGGTAGATTGCTTAGATATGCTATTTAGACAAGGAAGGGAATGACATCATGAAAAGATATATGTTTTGAAAGTCTTATGTTTTGCTAAATGACAAACCAACATGTTTTAATGAACCACCTGGGCGGAATGGCACTGATAGGGTCATCAGAGTGAAGATATTGTTGGGGAATGCCGCTCAGGACACTGAGAAAGGATTGGCTTCTTTGTTTGGTAGCTTTTGTGTGCAACCATGTGCCAGTAAGAGTGGGTGGCTGGCTGGACTTAGTAGGTTGTGGCGACTCGAACCCTACGTAGCTAGAGATGTAGAATGGTGTAGGTTGGTACGGTGCGTGGATGGGTTTGGGAAGCTCTTCCCGAATTGTCTCGTCTTGTACTTCTCCCTATCATCACACAATATGAGTGTGGTGGTCCGAGATGGGTTGGCCAGGTCACATGGGTAAAGTGTACAAACCCCTGCAGGGTCTAAACTAAGTACTTAGCCATGTCCCCGGTTATGGATAATTTGATCGACCTGATACTGATGCTATGATATTTCTCACTCATCCTTATTTCTTAATTACTTAAAACTTGTTGGGTGAACATAATTGGGTAGGAGCACCTGGGAGTGAACCAGAGTGTCCTATTTATCGTATTGGAAAACTACTTTATTACAAATGTTAGGATAAAACTGTTGCTTTATGCAAATGAGCCTGAACTCCACTTGGCCAAATAAGCATGTAGTTGATAGATATGTTGTTAACCACTTTAGCCTACTTGCCATACATTCAATGTATTAACCATTCGTGGCTGCAACGTTTCATGTTGCAGGTTATATCGTATCTGAGTGATCGTTCATAGGTCCCGAGACTCCACTCAACAATTGTTCGTCTGTGGCACATTTGAAGGATGGAGATCTACCTTGTATTCGTTTTCCGCTGTGTACTTGAATAAATACTGTAAATTCTGGATTATATTTGTTGTATTTATAATGCACAGTTATATTTAGTATCATTTTATACTGTGTGTGCCAGTGAACCGATCCAGGGATTGGCACTATACACATGAACTCAGCCTTATCAGGCGAGGGTGTTACAGGATGGTATTAGAGTTGTGTGTTGACTGTAGGATCGTGACCTAATGGATTAGTAATAGAAGACCTCTATTGGGATAACTATCATATTTTCCACTTATTAGAACTCTTATATTCTTGTCTATCTTTTCTATAACCTTTTCTTGTTCAAAATTTGTAGTTGTCCATTCTTATGATACCTATATGAGAGTTTGCCTACAAGTAAAATAAGAAATAGAATGACATGAATGAATATCTCACCAAGTTTTGTTAGTTTTGGTCCACCATATTTATCTCTATAGGAGATCATCGCTATCGTGTTAGCATATTGATCTTACCGACTTATGCGGTATGACAAAAATAGGTTGCTTGCTTGTTTGTATTAAGGTATTTCGTGTTATGCATTGTTTACGATCAGTTAGTTGTGAACTCCAAAGTTTCTGAAATTTTTGTGAGGTTTAAAAATCATTTTAATGGTGTAATTTGATTGAAA
Source organism: Avena insularis (assembly GCA_023614405.1). NCBI lineage: Eukaryota > Viridiplantae > Streptophyta > Magnoliopsida > Poales > Poaceae > Avena > Avena insularis. Next base: position 63,591,794 of record CM042697.1, read on the forward strand.
TTTGTGAGATTACTGCTGCAGTTTTCTGTCTGGCCTGTTGTACCGAGTGAATTTTCATATTTTTTTGGTACCTCAGAAACATATAAAAAAATAGGATCTGGAGCATAATTACCTGTAGTATATGAACACAAATTTTCTAAAATTCCTGACGACTTTAAGTCGGTCAGAAAAATTCGTGAAGTCTGTTGTACCGTTTTGATAGATTTTGTTTATTGCTTATATGTTGCTATGTTTTACTCTAGTATTGTTCCCAATGCTTTCAAACTATTTTGTGGTTATATACTGCTATATTTATACCCCTGTAATGTTATTATACAAGTGTTTGATTGTGTGTTGATCGCCTATGATTGTTTCCTTGTTTGTGACATTGATTGCTTCATATAGTTATGGGTAGGATTATTTTCTTAGTCGTTTCTTTCCTATAGAATCTATTCTTCCCTATCTTGAACCCTTGGAGATATAATGATGTGTTAAGTGGAAGGTTTGACAACACAATGCATTTAGGAAGGAGAATGCTTTATCTAATGGAAAAAAAGAGACGAGGGAGTATGAAGTGTTGAAATGATGTTATGTAGTAGATTACGCAACCTGAAAGTTGAAGTATCGATAGTTTAGTTTTAGTAGTAGCTTTGTTGATTGAATACATGGGAGTCTATATAGAGCATTAGTTCGTGCTCATGGAAACATTCTTCAAGGCAAGTGAGGATGCCCGAGTGATAGAAAACGTGATTCACCTATCCTCATACAGGGTAATGATTTGGGTGCAGGATGGATTGATCACCATTCCTACTACTCTTGTTATTCGCTCTTGTACTGTTGGCTTTGCGAATCTCGAGTGCCTTTCAACCATAGAAAAGAGCTGGCGTTGAGCTTAAACCATAGAGATTGGAGAACATAAAAATTTCCCACTAGCTAGATTATATTGGATTCACATGACATAGTAGTAATAGTAGACATAGACTGGATGGTTAAATAAGAAGCTCGAATTGTTGGTGCATAACTTGATACTACACTCACAATCCTAGAGGGAGGAAGAACAAGATATAGCTTATCAACTATCCTTGGAGATGCAAGTTTAATTTTCTTAAGGGGGTTAGCCTCGACATCAACACCCATACCCTTGCTAGCCATTCTGAATCTCGGGACAAGATTCATCTTAAGGGGGTTAGTCTGTCACATCCCAAGATTTTAAAATTTGGGACTAGAAAATTTTTGCATTTGCATGATATTCATCAGCATTGCATTGCATATTTGCATCAAGAAAAATCCCTAAATATAAATAAAGTACTAAAACCCTAAATAGTATATGCCACTTTGTTCTTAAAGGGTATTAAATTGGCTTTATAAAAACCTATTGTTGCTAAGGCATCGATTATTGATAATTATAGCCTAAAAATATCCAATTAATATTACAAAATTTTAGGAAAAAAATTGAGCTCATTTCGAGCTATTATGAAAAAGTTATGAAATAAATACAAACACATAAAGATATAAATAAAATGAAATATACAAGGATTTATAAATCCACTACTTCCAAAATAGTAAAAAGATTACAAATTTGATCCTATAATGATCTATTCGATTTTAGAAAATTTTAGAAACAAGAATCATGTCATTTGGAGTTCGTATGCAAAAGATATGAAGGAAACAAATAAATAAAAAAGAAAAAGAAAAAAACTAACTGGGCTGGCCAACCAGCCGGCGGCCCATCTAGCCAGCCGACCGGAGCACCCAGGCACGGGCAACGTACGATCCCAGTTGCTTTAAAAATCGTGCGAAAACACGTTTTCTAAACCTATCTCTATTCAAACTCCTATATCTTTTTATCTACAACTCCGAATCGACTTCCGTTTGTTTCTACTTGTTCCCTACTCCAAGACATATCTCTACACCATCCTAAATCTCCATATAAACCCGTAGAGCCACAGCTGTATGAGTTTCCCTTCTCGAAATCCCGAATCTACACATGCCCGAATCTTATTTCGTTTATTCACCCATCTAGACTTCGTCGTTTATCTTCGGCCAAAAAACGAAAGTTGTAGATCTTGTTGAAATCTTTCGATCCCGACAAACCTCACCTCTTTTCATCCACCACAGCCGGAGAATTTCACATCGCAATATTTCAGATATGACGGTGTAAATCCAAGATGTACTCGCACTCGTTTCTTCAAATCCAAATTCTTTTGGTGAGAAGGTAGGACTAATGATTCATGTTGTAAGTTTTTCAATTTGACCTATCGATTTGTCTCTCTAACACAGATCTATTTCTTGTCTATTCTGAGCCAAAATCGGGTCAATCTCCTCTCCTAACCACTGGACCTCATCCCAACTGTCAGGATTAGATCGATTCCGCGAAGGGGTACGAGCCAACCGGATCTCGCCACGTGTCAACGCTAGGTCAGCCCTGCGTCCCAGTCAGCATAGAATATTCTCAAGGAATATTCCCTGTAGATTTGAAATTGAATTTAATTTGGAGAAAATTGTGCAAATTTGCAAAAATCATATAAAAAGATTCATAGATCTAAAAATAGCAAATAATATATCAATGGATTTAGAAAAATATGTAGAATATTAATATGGCATTAGATTCAACCTTTACAGTATGAGTTTACTGCAGTAACTTAGTTAGTTTTAATGGTCTTTTAGGTTAATAAATTCAAAGGAAATTATCTGTAACTCCGAAAAATATGAACAATATATTAAATTGAAGCTACTATAATGTAGATTAATAATATCTAGTTGGATCCAGCTTTTGCAGACTATTTACCCCGTAGCAATTTAATTAGTTTTAGGCTTTATAAATCATTAAATTCATAGTAAATTAATTGCTTGTCACAAAAATATAAATGATATACCGATGGAAATCTGGTTCCATGTAGATCATCAATATGCAAATGGTTCAGGAATACTGTAAGGTTTCGTAGCAATTAAATAAATAGATTAATGTCTTATTTAGAGTATCAAAATCATAGTAATTCGAATACTGCTCAGAAAATTACAAATAATATGTCCCTGGAATCACAATTCCGTGGAGATTATAGATATAATTTTAGTTTGATTTGTAGGCAACAAAAACTATATAAATCATTTAAAACCCATTAAACACTATTTAAATCATACAAAAAGATCTATAACTCCGATTAGGTTGAATCCAACGCCTACTGGTTCTTATTATAGTCCTCTATCCAGTGAACCCAAGAAACAAATTTAGTTTGACAGTTAGAATAGGCGTTACAACAGAACTATTAAAACCCCTATATTGGCAAGTAATTATTAATAACAAGTACTCCATTGCATTAATTGGTCTCTTTCATGCATCATATACTTCAGTATTGTTTAGAGAACTAAAATAACAACCGTTGTGACTTATTAAATTGTCATGCATGCATTTGTGTATTTGTTTGATCTCTATGTGCTATTGTTTATGTTGTATGCAATTGTTTGATCGATAGATTGCGAGGAGTGCAACGTGTGTGATTGCAACTACTATGATTGCAAGTATTGTGGTTATGACGAGTGCAACCATTATATCTATGAGGATTGTGAGTATTATCTAATCGACTACATCTATAACAAAGGCAAGTGGTGCTATCTTGGTCATAAATGGCCTACTGTTTTCCTATGCATTGTAGATGTTTTTGTAGAATTGCATATGTAGGAATTGATGTGTATATGCTATGCTGTGTACCATATTATTCCCTAGCATTTATTGTGTATGAGCCATCGTATTGGTAGATTGCTTAGCTATGCTATTTAGACGAGGAAGGGAATCACATCATGAAAAGTTATATGTTTTGAAAGGCTTATGTTTTTCTAAATGACAAACCAACATATTTTAATGAACCACCTAGGCGGAATGGCACTGATTGGGTCATCAGAGTGAAGATATTGGTGGGGAATGTCGCCCAAGACACTGAGAAAGGATTGGCTTCTTTGTTTGGTAGCTTTCGTGTGCAACCATGTGCCAGTAAGAGTGGGTGGCTGGCTGGACTTAGTAGGTTGTGGCGACTCGAACCCTACGTAGCCAGAGATGTAGAATAGTGTAGGTTGGTACGGTGTCTAGATGGGTTTGGGAAGCTCTTCCCGAATTGTCTCGTCTTGGACTTCTCCCTATCATCACATTGTGGTGGTCTGAGATGGGTTGGCCAGGTCACATGGGTAAAGTGTACAAACCCCTGCAGGGTCTAAACTAAGTACTTAGCCGTGTCCCTGGTTATGGACAATTTGAGCGACCTGATACTGATGCTATGATATTTCTCACTCATCCTTATTTCTTAATTACTTAAAACTTGTTGGGTGAACATAATTGGGTAGGAGCACCTGGGAGTGAACCAGAGTGTCCTATTTATCGTATTGGAAAACTACTTTGTTACAAATGTTGGGAGAAAACTGTTGCTTTATGCAAATAAGCCTGAACTCCACTTGGCCAAATAAGCATGTAGTTGATAGATCTGTTGTTAACCACTTTAGCCTACTTGCCATACATTCAATGTATTAACCATTCGTAGTTGCAACGTTTCATGTTGCAGGTTATATTGTATCTGAGTGATCGTTCATAGGTCGCGAGACTCCACTCAACAATTGTTCGCCTATGGCACATTTGAAGGATGGAGATCTACCTTGTATTCGTTTTACGCTGTGTACTTGAATAAATAATGTAAATTCTAGATCATATTCATTGTATTTATAATGCACAGTTATATTTGGTATTATTTTGTACTGTGTGTGCCAGTGAACCGATCCAGGGATTGGCACTATACACATGAACTCAGCCTTATCAGGTGAGGGTGTTACAATTCAAGATCACAAACACCACAGACATGATAGAATCAATAAGACAAAACCATTAATCAATCTGACATAGTAATATCAATATCCATCGGATCCCCACAAACACAACATGCATGATTACAAATTGATATGATCTTGATCATGAACGGAGATCACAAGATCTAAACATGGAAGCACAAAGGAGGAGATACAACCATCTAGCTACTACATGGACCCGTAGTCCAAGGTGGAACTACTCACACTTCATACCGGAGAAGAAGGCCTCCGGGATGATCTCCCCTACGGCAGGGTGCCGGGAAGAGCTTCAAATCCCCCCGATCTAGGGACAATGGTGGCGGCGGCTATGAACTATTTTGTGGAATATTGATCGGGTACTTAGGGTTTCTATATCGGGGGACTTTATAGGCGAAGAGGCGAGGCAAGGGGCGGCCAGGGTGGTCACACCCCCCCTGGCGCGGCTAGGGCTTGGCCGTGCCGCCAGGGGGTATGGTCCCCTGGTGCTTCACCTCCGTCTCGTATTCTCGCTCCATGTTCCCCACGGTAAAATATTGACTTTGGCTTTCGTTCCGTCCAATTCCGAGAATATTGATTTTCTGCCTTTTCTGGAACCAAAAACAGAAGAAAACAGGCAACTGGCACTGTGGCATCTTGTTAATAGGTTAGTCCAGAAAAACATATAAAAACACCTCAAAGTAAAGACTAAGCAAATCAAAGTAGATAATAAACAATCATGGAGCATCAAAAATTATAGATACGTTTCCGACGTATCAAGCATCCCCAAGCTTAAATCTTGCCCATCCTCGAGTAGGTAAGTGATAAAAAGAATAATTTTTTAGGTGACATGCACCATCAAAATCAAGACCAAACCATTTGCAAGCATTGAAGCTGGTATCAAAGAACTCTAAACATGAGCATGAAATATGGAGTTCTAACAATAAGACATAGCAACTATTATTGCAACATGACAGGATACAAACAAAGATCATGAATAGCATGCATTAAAAAATGTTTGTTTCTTTCACATACAGAAAACATGGCATAGTGGCATTCAGCTTGTCCCTCATGGGGTAGCAAAACATAAATGCATAGGACACCTTAAAAGTTCATAAGGGAGACTAGATACAAATAGCACAAGAACAAGTAATATCAACAATATGAATCAATCAATAAGTCCTAAGACAATGCACATAGAGCTAAGAATGGCAACTATGCTCTCATAATTGGTGCCTATGGATAGAAGGTGGAGACTCAATATAATAGTGGAAGAAAGTCCCTTCATAAAAGGGAAGCAGGGATTTCAAGTTTCAAAAAGAGCTTCCAAAAATTATGGTACTTGTTAGCTTTCAGTTCTCAGTGCCCCTATCATAAGCATCTTGAAGTGATTAAGGTTAAAGTGAATAAACTATGGAGTATATGCTTGACAAAGTATAAGTTGGTAATATCATTTCCCTTGAGTATGAGGGCCGCTCCTCATGCTACTCAACTTTAGTTACTTGCAAGTTCTTGTCATAGTAAGTACATGCGTATCACAGAGAACCGCCAACGGGGTACACCTTGCACATGATACAGGAGCTATCCCATAATCAAAATGACAAGGAAAGCAGACAGTGAGCATCTCAGTGATCTGTTTATTTGCTATTTTCATAGGTTTTTATTGAGGATGCTTCACAGATTGCTCACTATGGTTATGCTCCAAGTTTCCACCATGATTAGGCATGGCTTAGGCTAGCTTCCCATACATTTCTCTAACACAAAATACATAACTCCATGGACTTATAAGCTCGCCTTTTATTTCACACCGACGACATACGCAAACAAAAGAGCATGATATCAACTGGATAGAGATCCAAAAGTGTTGAAAGCGTTCCCCGTGACAGCACGGTTCTGCTAATCCCAACGTATAAGTGCAAGCATATACAACTTAGATGACATAATGGTTCAAGTTTATTAGGGGCAAGAAAAATAAAGTGTGCCATCAAGTTCGTGAGAGCTTTAATCACTAAGTTTTCACATAACAAAATACTTTTTAATTGGAAGATAGATGAAAACAAGAATATACTTGGAATGGTGTAACACACCATGCATAGGAATTTATAGTGGACACTTTAGAATAACTTGGTTTCTTGGGAGTTAGATGCATGAGTAGAGCTTACTGAGCAAAAGTGAAGGCTAGCAAAAGACTGGGAGCGACCAACTAAGAGAGAAATAATGGCCATAATCATGCAGAGCGACAAAACATTACTAATCAAAGCATAAAGTGGTACCACAAGTCAAGGACTAAATGATCATAGAGGCTAATGGTGACTTGTTATAGTCATAACATGGTGTGAGCATGTGCCAAGTCAACCCAAACAAAGCATCAAAGGAGAATACCACAATACTATGCTTTTGGATGCTAAAACAACGCATGATTCTTTCAAGGCACACTAAGCACTCTCAGTGACTTGGAGCAAGTCATGTGATACGTTTAAAACGTATCTACTTTCTCGAACACTTTGCTATTGTTTCTCCTCTAAACTTATGTGATTTGGATACAACTAACATGGACTGACGCTGTTTTCAGCACAATTACCTTGGTGTCTAGTTTTTGTGTAGAAAATCAACTATCATGGAAAATTCCGGAAAATATGCCAAAAATTATATTTCACCAGAAGATCCATGGAGCCAGAAGACGAGACGGAGAGGGAGCCTGGGGGGCCCACACCCATGCCAGGCGCGGCCCCACCTATGGCCGCGCCTGGGGGTGCAGCCACCCCAGGCACCCCCTCGGCATCCCTCTGGGCCTTTAAGTTGCCTTTCGACCTAAAAACCGTGGGGGGTTCGATAGATTTCCAGAAAGAGTTCCGCTATGCCGCCGCCACCAGAAACCATGATTCGAATCCAGAAACTCCGTTCTGGCACGCTGCCGGGACGGGGGATTTGGAGAGGATCATCGCCATCGTCATCACCAACGCATCTCCATCAACCATCCATGTTTCCCTCATCCATGAGTGAGTAATCCCCTGTTGTAGGCTTGGGGATGGTCGGGATTGGATGAGTTCTATCATGTAATCGAATAAGATCTGTTAGGGCATAGTGCCTAGTATATTTATTAGTGATATTTGACTTTGTTGCAACTTGTTGTGCTTAATGCTTATCAGTAGGGCCCGAGTGCCATGATCTGAGATCTGAACTTATTATTGAATCATTATGATAGTATTGTTTGTGATCTTATCTACAAGTTGTGTACACATATCATTGTCCGGATCCAAAGGCCCCAAAGTGACAATAATTGGGACAACCGGAGGGGATGGCTGTGGTGTGAGGATCACATGTGTTCATGGAGTGTTAATGCTTTGCTCCGGTGCTCTATTAAAAGGAGCACCTTAATTGCCAGTAGTTCCCTAGAGGCCCCGCTGCCACGGGCTGGCTAGACAGAAGATGTTGTGCAAGTTCTCATTGCGAGCACGTATGACTATATTTGGAGCACATGCCTATGATTGTTTAGTACTTGGATGCTTATTATTATTTATCTGCAATTCCCTAGATCTTGAAGTTACATGTTTAGACTCGTCCATGCAACGCCCGTCCATCCATCCCTATGCCTACCGCACTCGAATCCCACTTTTACCATTACTATTACTATTGCTCTCGTTTCACTGTTGTTGTTTCTTTGTTGTTGCTACTACCAAACTATTGCTACTGATAAACTTCTGTGAGCAAGAACTATTTCCAGGTGCAGCTGAACTAACAACTCAGTTGTTAAGGCTTGCAAGTATTCTTTGGCTCCCCTTGTGTCGAATCAATAAATTGGGTAATACTACCGGCGAAGACTGTTGCGATCCCCTACACTTGTGGGTCATCATCATGCTAAAACAATAGTTACTAAGCATAATGTCAAAAAAACATCTAGCATGACATGATAAAGTCTAAGCCACAGTCAAAGCGAGCTCACTTTTGTACCACTATAAGCATAAAACTTTCTACTCTTGGCTGACTCCAACCTTTTTTGTAAACAACACATCGAAAGCGGGGGTCCAAACTACTTTATTCAAGCAAACTAAGTAAACAAAAACCAAAAATGAAAAATAAGATGCTCCAAGGAAAACACAAGTGTGCATGAAACAATAAAAACGAAGTGTCTAGAAAGACCTGAGATTTTTATTGATGAATAAGGGGATGCCTTGGGCATCCCCAAACTTTGATGCTTGTACCTCTTGAATATTCCTTGGGGTGACACGGGGTGAAATCCTATAACATCCCAAAAATATCAAACTTAGATCATCAAAACACTAATCATCAAGTTTAGGGTTAACAAAAAACTTTTCTAAATGAATTCATGAATGCATGTATATGTGTATGCATGAATTTTGAATTTCTTTTAAAACCACCTTGTTTGTGTGAACCATTGCTTGTAAAATGTTTCTTAGGTGAAAATAACATCATCTAAAACATTCCCCACACTTTTCCTAAAGACAAGTAAATCAAAACAAATATATAAGTGAATGGTCATTTTGGCCAATTTAACTCACATGCCTACTTTGGCTGTCTCAAACTTTCAGAACCTAACAGAAACTTTTATGGATCTTTGCACCCCTTGAATGTACTCATAACAGAGTATCAAGGCCCACTTTGTGATCATCCAGAAACTTTCAAATGCATAGTTTAAATGACAATTCAAAATTGAATCTTCTTCATATGGGAAGATCCCACTTTTTCAAAACCCACTCAAACAAGCTCAACTTTCAAAACCCAAGCATCTGCAGACTCACCAGAACCAATCTAGCAAACTCACCAAAATTCATTTCAAAATTCAAAACTTGAGGTCATGCGGCCATTTCATCAAACAGGTTACAGACACAAATCAAACAAAACCACAAACACTATAGTGTGCAGTGATTCTGGCCTAACTTGTTCCCTAGTTAGCTCACACACAACTCAGTAGAGCATCTAGAAAAATTATCCCAACACTAGCACCCCTGTGAGCTTGCCATTGCCATTAATGGTGAACAGCCGAGCACCCCCATGTCACCCCATTGTGGACAGCAAGCTAGGAGCAGCAGCAAGCCTAGCCAGCATGTCTGGGAGGCAGCCCACCGTCCATCGCCACTCCCTGTCCCAGCCGCGAGCGTTGCCAAGCCCTGGACCACGCGCACGAGACACGCCCAGACCATGCCGAGCGTGCGCTAGAGCGCCACCCTCGACCATCACCCACAGACCACGCGTCGCCCTCACCGCGTGCACACACGATCACCACCGACCCAGGACACCGCCAGACACCCTGCTTGCCGCCCGTCGAAGACGCCGCCTCTGCCGCGCAGAGCACCGCCCGTTCCATACCAAACCACACTGCCCCATGCCTCGTGATCATGTCGTTGAGCATCGCCAGGAGACACCGCACCGTCCCCTACCCTTGCCCATGCCATTAGCTCAGTAACGCCGCTGACGAGCTCACCTTGCGCCCGACGGTCCCTCGCCGACTATAAATAGAGGCCACCCCGCACGATTTCTTCACACCATCTCACTCCCTCTCTCCCACCGACCGTGCCACACCATTCTCGAGCAAGGCGAGCACCACCTCGCCGAATTTCACCGGAGCCCCGCCTGGAGAAGAAGGGAGCCAGCGATTGAGCCGCCCAGAGAAGCCACGGTACCGGGAGGATCGCCATCGTCGACTTTGTCGCTCGCCTCGCCGACCGCCTGTACCTCGGTGAGCCCCAGCACCCCCCACTGGCCGCTTAGGTTTCGCTTCTCACGGAGCTGTCTCAAGGCCGACGATGACCCTCGATCATTGGATTAGAACTAGATCGGATGATCCACGTTGCCCCATACCGCTTCGCCCAGCCCGTGTCAGCGATTTAATGGGGACACCCACTTACGCAGCCCGCGGGAGCACTGCGCTTAGCAGGCCGGCCCGTTAGAATTTCCCGCGCAGCCCAGCAATTCAAATTAAACCTTTTCTTTTTAAATTCAAACACACTTCTGTACCCAACTTCAAAAATCAACCCAGATCGATTCAGTGCACCGAATTGGATGAAACCAATTTTGTTGGAAAGGTCTGTGAATGCTTAATCCAAGCCCGTTGGATTCAAGTCATTTGGATCTGTAGATCACCCTTAGTAAAAATAACAAGGCAGAAGCTTTTCTGCATTCAAACATTTTTCAAATTCAAACCATAAAAGCTTTTGAGTTGATTCCAACTCTCAAAAATCACATTTAACCATACCTTTTACAAAATATAATAATATATAGGTTTACTTGTAGAAATAATGTTCAAGTAATAAAAGAATGCTTCATAAGCATTTCTAGTCACTTTAGTTAATTAAAATAAAAAGGTAAAACCTTATTAAATTGTGACACTACTTTAAATCACATTCCCATGGACTACAACATGTGGTGATGACATGTGTCAATATGATCCCATGTTTAGTTTGGAGAATATTAAACCTTAAGTAGTTTTTCAATGAGTAGAAATTACTTTTATAAAAATAAGAAGTTTTAAACCAAGTCTTAACCAAGTTTTAAACCAAGTAATTTTCTAAAAATAAGAAGTTTTAAACCCGAGGAGAACTTCAACCACTGCTCTGCACAAGGCAAGCTAGTAACTATGCAAGCTAGTAACTATGCAAGCTTATATTGACACTGATGCAAGCTGATACTATACCAATGCAAGCTAACACTTGCAAGATACCCTACTGATGCCACAAACCCATACTTGTGATATGAATACTATATGCCTTAAGCATATGTGATCATACCTACTTGCTAAACCAATCCTAGTTTTATGGCAAGCTTCTTACTTTATTTCTTTATCAAAGCTTACTTATAGTCCACCTAAGAGTTTGGTAGATATTAGACAGTTGTGCTCAAGTTTGCCTAAAGAGCATAAAATTTGGCCTAAGCTAGAAACCTTGATCTCAGTCTAAGATATAATGTTGGACTTAGTGAAACTCCACTAGTTACCACCCCTCATTAGTACCACCCCAACTGTAGATGCTAGTGCTAAGCATAAAACTTGATCAACTTTAGATGGGAATACTTGGTGGAAAAATGGTTATGAAAACCTTGGAATGATGGATCATTCTATTGAAATGTTTTGGACATGTGTTTCCAAACACTTAATGATTTTGGTGATGAAAATGTTGAGGCATGAGCCTTAGCCCTTTATAAAACTGATGGTTGTCTGGATGCGATACCATTCCAATTTTATCGTACAACCACAATACCCGAATATTGGGTAGGGCTTGACTGGAAACTTATATACCTTAGTATTAGTTCCCTCACGGCCAAGGTCTGAGCTGAGGCTACCTTGTGAAGATTGTCCACCTGTGCAGTACCCAAGATGACAGTGGTCATGGTTGGGAGGCCAAACTCACAGGAGAGGTGCTGATACTAGGGCGTGTAATCGAAAGGTTAGGATTGATTATCCGCATACTGAGTATGGTGAATTCAGGATTTGTTCCTGACGGATGTATCGAATGTTGTGGTGAAAGTGTACAATCTCTGCAGAGTGTCAAACTATTCGAATAGCCGCATCCGCGGTTATGGACAGTTGGAGTGGCCATACTGTTCCCCCGTCAGACTTTTCAAAATGACTTGTGAAATGAATTGAGACTTTGACTTGACCACAACAGAGTTGTGACCTGAATTACAAGATCCCACTTAGGAGTTATAAAACTGTGACTAGCTTCAGAACTTATTAAAGATAAACCTGGCTTTTTGCAAAACAACCCTAGGTCCTAGTGTCCTATTATCCAAAAACCCCTTACTTGTTAGTATTATTTTGCGAGTACTTAAAGAGTACTCATGGCTTTGTCCCTGGCTATTCCCATGGCCAGACTATGAAGAGGAGTACCTGGAGGATGGACCCCAGGAAGGTTACGACAACTAGGATCATCTCCCATCGTCAAGATTGCCCTTCAGGACCTCAAGATGGAGCTTCGCCTATGCTACCGTTATTACTACGTATTCCGCTGCTTGATGTTGTATTAAGAACTGGATCATGAGATCCCTATTAGTATAAGAACTTATGTATCGTTGTAATGGATGAAGTACTATGGTATCCAATTCTGTTATGTCTCGCAAAAATGGTAATCCTGGGATTGCGATGTATGGCATAACAGGCATCTAGGATTGAAAAATCCGGGTGTTGACAAGTTGGTATCAGAGCCATCCTGACCATAGGAGACCCTAGTTAGGTTGGACGTTGAACCAAAAACTTAGTTTCAAAAACCAAAGAAAACAAATATTTACAAAAACCCATTCTCATTCTTATCCCTTTAATTCTTTCATAAAACCTCATGTTCCTCAAAAACTCTTGCAAAATAGATAAAATTTTGACACACTTGATCACTCTGCTAATCTACTCATCCTCTATTTTTATAGATGGACGTGAAGTACAGCAAGTTTTATCAACTCGAAAATGGGGGAGACCTTATCTTTGAGAGGGATCTGGATCAGCTTTCGGAACTTCTGGAACGTCCGCACCCCGAGTTCTTCGGAGCTCATCTCAATGATCAAGGGGGAGAAGATCTGCAGTGGCTAATTGTTGCCAGTCTCCGAGGAAAGATTGAACCTCCCACTGCCGAGGGAATTCAGTTTACCTTGAGGGAAAACAACTGGCTCGATGGACTTGCCAGAGCAATGCAGGAAGCTCTTTCCCATCTGTGTGGGCAGAGCATCAATCAGATCAAGGGTACTCGCTTTGAGTTTTTCCCAAGACGTGATGCAAATGGACAACCACTGGAAGCCCCATACCACCCCGAGCTGAATACTCAATTGGACCACCTTAGCTTCATGATGTATGATCGTCAACAAGAGTTGGACAACTGCCATGACTATGGCAACCACAAGTCTGCCATCATCAAGACGAAGGATCAGACCATCGCCATGCTCGCAAAGGATCGCAAGTCTCGCCGCCGTCAGCTCGACAAGAAGGAGCGCATTATTGCCCGTCTTCGCCATCGCATCTCATCTCTGGAAGAGACCATCCACGAGAGGGACATGCAGTTGGAGGAAAGGGAGAATGCCGGAGAAGATCTTCGTGGAGACCCTTACTCCTATCTCAGCGATGATGATGATTTTCTGGAGGATCAGGCCATGGACTTCTTCACCGATGATGATGATTTCGCCTTCATCGATGATCCTGAAGATGATGAAGCCACAGACTCCGAGGAGTAGTAGAACTGAGCACTAGCGTAGTGAGTAGTAGTCGGTCCCACTGTATCATAGATTCCAGAATGGTTCTTAAAACCATCTGTTTTTCCTTGTTGTGGTGTGTGTTGTACTGTGTGCTATGAGTGAATGAATGAAAACGCAAGTTGCTAGAAAACTTGAGTCAAACTCTAAAAACTTTTCAAAAGACCCAAAACCTTAGAAATTTCCCTCTTTTCTCATGATCTATATCAATCCTCAGATGCCACGTGGAGGAAGTGGTTCAGCCCCGGACCCGATGTTGCAGATCCTGCAAATGTTGACTTCTGACCGCGAAGCTGAAAGAGCGGAACGTCAAGCCAACCTAGCCACTCTGCAATAGATAGCCCAGCTAGCCCACAACAACCAAGGCCATGGAAATCAGGACAACCACGGATCTAAGCTCGAGAATTTCCAGAATACTAACCCACCCGTTTTCACCAAGTCGGAAGAACCCCTAGACGCCGACGATTGGCTGCAAACCATGGAAAATAACTTAGAAGTAGCCGGAGTGGAAGCCAATGAGAAAGTCTTGTTCGTCACCCATTATCTAGCCAGAGATGCCAGGGCATGGTGGAACATTGTTCGTGCAATGACCGGAGGCCAGATGATGACCTGGGAGGAATTCAAGGTCAAGTTTAGCAGAACCCATGTGCCACCAGGTTTAATCAAGAGAATGAGAGACGAGTTCAGAGAGTTGAAGCAAGGAAGGATGACTGTAGTGGAATACCGTGACAAATTTTTTCATTAGCTAGGTATGCCCCGGACGAGATAGACACCGAAGCCAAGAAGAAAGAAAGATTCCTGAATGGTCTGCATGACGAGATGCAGACGGTGTTAGTCAATATCCCCTTTGTTGATATTGAAGCCCTAGTCGACTCTGCTATCCAAATGGAAGGAAAGATCAACCAAGCCAATGAGAACCGCAAGCGTCGCATGATGCATCAACCAGGAACCCATCAGACCCCAAAGTATCGCCCCAACCCATCTCCAGGATTTGCCCCAAGAACCAACAGACCCCCTATGACCCGTCCGACCTATCCCAACCGTGGAAACCCTAGACCCGGAGGAAATCACAACAACCCCGGCAATTCTAGCAATTTCACCCGTTCCCCACCCAAGTTCAACACCAACAATACTACCACCAACCCCAACACTGCCCCAAGGACTGGAAGCAATGTTGTGCCTATCGCAGCCAAGGACAAGTCACAAGTGACCTGTTACGACTGTGGAAATAAAGGCCACTATTCCAATGAGTGCCCCAACAAGAAGAATGCTATAGCCCCCAACGCCAATGTCCCACCAGCAAAGAAGCGTGTGTCCAACCAGGGAGAAGATTTGCCCTGTGGAATTCACTCAACCGCAATGGCCGTCTTTTTCTCATGCATCTGAAGAAGCTCAGAAGCGCCACGTGGCCGTCTTGGTATGTTTTCTGTTAATTCAGTACTTGCAAGAGTGTTGTTTGATTCTGGTGCATCGCATTCATTTGTCACCGAAGAATTTGCCTGCACTAGTAAAATTCAACCAACCAAATTGAAGCATGTGATGATTGTGCAAATTCCCGGATCAACCACCAAGGCTAGGCAAATTTGCAAAGCCGTCCCTATCCGAATCCATGGCATAGATTTTTATGCTAATCTAATAGTACTCAGAACTAAAGGTTTGGAAGTAGTACTAGGAATGGATTGGATGTCCAAGCATAAAGGATTGATTGATCGCCAAGAAAGCCATCACCATGACCAGGACCACTGGAATATCGATGAGCATATATCTGAAACCTTACCTCGCCAATTCAAGTGTAACAAGAGTCTAGCCCAACCTACCGCTGACCAAGTTCGGATAGTCTCGAATACCGATGTATTTCCAGATGTTTTGCCAGATGCCCCGGATCGGGATATCGAGTTTATCATCGAACTAATCCCGAACAGGACCCATAGCCCGTAGACCCTATAGTATGAACCCGTCGTAACTAGAAGAACTGAAGAAGCAATCGGATTCCATGTTGGAAATCGGATTGATTCAACCAAGTGCCCCATGGAGATCACTGTCTTGTTTGTGGACAAGAAGGATGGAGGTAACCGTTTGTGTACGGATTATCGAAAGTTGAATGATGTCACCATCAAGAACAAGTACCCCTTGCCTAAGATAGAAGATTTGTTTGATCAGTTGACCGGTGCCCAGGTGTTTTCTAAGATTGATCTTAGAACCAGCTATCATCAACTCAAAATTCGTGTAGAGTATATCCCAAAGACTGCCTTCACCACCAGATATGGATTGTATGAGTATACATTCATGTCTTTTGGAATAACCAATGCCCCCGCTTACTTCATGAATCTCATGAATAAGATTTTTATGGACTTCCTGGATAAGTTTGTCGTTGTTTTCATTGATGACATTCTGATTTATTCCAAATCGGAAGAAGAACATGAGCTACACCTAAGGACCATTCTTGGAACCCTTAGAGAGCATCAGTTGTATGCAAAATTTAGCAAATGTGAATTCTGGTTACAGGAAGTAGGATTCCTCGGTCACATTGTATTAGCCGGAGGAATTGCCGTGGACCCTGCCAAAGTGAAAGATGTAGAAGATTGGCAAGCCCCAACCACTCAAACCCAAGTTCGTGCTTTTCTCGGATTAGCGGGATATTACCGCAAATTCGTAGAAGGATTCTCGAGTATCGCCCGACCCATGACACAATTACTGAAGAAGGACAAGAAGTTTGAATGGACCGACAAATGTGAAGCGAGTTTTTAAGAACTCAAGAGAAGATTGATTTCTTCCCCAATCTTGATCATGCCGGATATCACGAAGCCCTTCGATGTGTATTGTGACGCATCCAAGATTGGTCTCGATGTGTGCTAATGCAAGAAGGCAAAGTTCTATCTTATCTATCGCGACAATTGAAGCAACATGAACAAAATTACCCAACCCATGACCTCGAACTCGCAGCCGTAGTTCTAGCCCTAAAGACATGGAGACATTACCTGATGGGAAACCGTTGTGAGATTTATTCGGATCACAAGAGCCTAAAGTATATATTCACTCAGAAGGAGCTGAATATGAGGCAGAGAAGATGGATTGAGCTAATCAAGGATTACGACCTGGACATTCACTATCACCCTGGAAAAGCCAATGTGGTAGCCGATGCCCTTAGCAGATTGCCGTGCCGCTTGAACTCCATGATTTTAAAGGAGCAACCAAGTTTGCACAAAGAGATGGAAGATTTTCGAATGGAATTAGTAAGTGAAGGATTTTTGGCTAGCATCGAACTTCAGCCCACTTTGATCAGTCAGATTAAAGAGGCGTAGAAGGAAAATGCCAGTATCGACGGAATCAAGCGTCGTATTGGTACAGGCAAAGTACCCGGATTCGCCGAGGATGAAGAAGGAGTTTTGTGGTACAAAGGACGCATTTGTGTACCAGCAGATTCGGATTTGAAAGAAGTTATCTTGAAGGAGGCTCATGATACTCTTTATTCTATCCATCCCGGAGGAACTAAGATGTATCAAGATTTGAAAGAGCAATTTTGGTGGCATAAGATGAAGAGAGAAATCAGAAGCTATATCGCCAAGTGTGACATATGTCAGCGAGTCAAGGAAGGACATCAAAGACCCGCTGGATTGTTGCAACCTTTGCAGATTCCGGAATGGAAATGGGATTCTGTAGGAATGGACTTTATCACTGGACTACCTACTTCTAGTAGGGGAAATGACTCTATTTGGGTCATAGTGGACAGATTGTCCAAAGTCGCCCATTTCTTGCCCGTCAAAACCACCTATCAGAGTTCGAAGCTAGCAGAGTTATACATCGCTAGAATAGTTAGTTTGCACGGAGTCCCCAAGAACATAGTCTCGGATCGAGGAACTCAGTTTACCTCGAGATTCTGGAAGAAAGTCCAAGAAGGTTTAGGAACCCGCCTAGATTTCATTACCGCGTATCACCCTCAGACCGATGGACAAACGGAGCGAGTAAACCAAATACTCGAAGATATGCTGAGAGCATGTGTGTTAGAATATGGATCCAAATGGGAAGACTGTCTGCCGTTTGCAGAATTTTCATACAACAATAGTTACCAAGCCAGTTTGCAAATGGCCCCATTTGAATTTATGTACGGAAGAAAGTGCCGCACCCCTTTGAACTGGTCGGAAGTAGGAGAGAGTCAGATTTTCGGACCCGACATCCTACAAGAAGCAGAAGAGAAGGTTCACAAGATTCGTGAACACCTCAAGACAGCCCAATCCCGACAAAAGAGTTACGCCGACAAGAGACGTCGAGACCTCGCCTTCAACATCGGAGATTTTGTTTATCTAAAAGTGTCGCCATTGAAGGGAATGCAACGTTTCCAACTCAAAGGAAAGTTAGCCCCCAGATATATCGGACCTTTCAAAATTTTGAACCGTCGAGGAGAAGTATCATATCAACTGGAACTACCTGAAGAGATGTCAGCGGTGCACAATGTGTTCCATATCTCGTTACTTCGCAAGTGTCTCGAAGTCCCCGAGAAGACCGAAGTGTTCAAGAATATCGATCACCGGACCATAGAGATCAACGATGATCTGACCTATCCCAAAGTACCCATCCATATATTGGAATAAGCCTTTCGAACTACCAGAACCCGAAGCATCAAGTTTCTCAAGATTCAGTGGAGCAACCACACAGAAGAGGAGGCTACCTGGGAACGCGAAGATCACATCAGAACGGAGTTTCCAGATCTCTTCAAATCCTAGGTAATCTTTTCGTCCTTTTTCAAATCTCGGGACGAGATTTTGTTTAAGGGGGGAAGGTTTGTAACATCCCAAAAATATCAAACTTAGATCATCAAAACACTAATCATCAGGTTTAGGGTTAACATAAAAGTTTTCTAAATGAATTCATGAATGCATGTATATGTGTATGCATGAATTTTGAATTTCTTTAAAAACCACCTTGTTTGTGTGAACCATTGCTTGTAAAATGTTTCTTAGGTGAAAATAACATCATCTAAAACATTCCCCACACTTTTCCTAAAGACAAGTAAATCAAAACAAATATATAAGTGAATGGTCATTTTGGCCAATTTAACTCACATGCCTACTTTGGCTGTCTCAAACTTTCAGAACCTAACAGAAACTTTTATGGATCTTTGCACCCCTTGAATGTACTCATAACAGAGTATCAAGGCCCACTTTGTGATCATCCAGAAACTTTCAAATGCATAGTTTAAATGACAATTCAAAATTGAATCTTCTTCATATGGGAAGATCCCACTTTTTCAAAACCCACTCAAACAAGCTCAACTTTCAAAACCCAAGCATCTGCAGACTCACCAGAACCAATCTAGCAAACTCACCAAAATTCATTTCAAAATTCAAAACTTGAGGTCATGCGGCCATTTCATCAAACAGGTTACAGACACAAATCAAACAAAACCACAAACACTATAGTGTGCAGTGATTCTGGCCTAACTTGTTCCCTAGTTAGCTCACACACAACTCAGTAGAGCATCTAGAAAAATTAGCCCAACACTAGCACCCCTGTGAGCTTGCCATTGTCATTAATGGTGAACAGCCGAGCACCCCCATGTCACCCCATTGTGGACAGCAAGCTAGGAGCAGCAGCAAGCCTAGCCAGCATGTCTGGGAGGCAGCCCACCGTCCATCGCCACTGCCTGTCCCAGCCGCGAGCGTTGCCAAGCCCTGGACCACGTGCACGAGACACGCCTAGACCATGCCGAGCGTGCGCCAGAGCGCCACCCTCGACCATCACCCACAGACCGCGCGCCGCCCTCGCCGCGTGCACACACGATCACCACCGACCCAGGACACCGCCAGACACCCCCGTTTGCCGCCCCGTGCCATACAGCCACCGCCCGCCGTCGAAGACGCCGCCTCTGCCGCGCAGAGCACCGCCCGTTCCATACCAAACCACACTGCCCCATGCCTCGTGATCATGTCGTTGAGCATCGCCAGGAGACACCGCACCGTCCCCTACCCTTGCCCATGCCATTAGCTGCCTGTAACGTCGCCCCCGACGAGCTCACCTTGCGCCCCGACGGTCCCCTCGCTCGACTATAAATAGAGGCCACCCCCGCAGGATTTCTTCACACCATCTCACTCCCCTCTCCCCACTGACCGTGCCACACCATTCTCAGAGCAAGGCGAGCACCACCTCGCCGGAATTTCACGGGAGCCCGCCGCCTCTGGAGAAGAAGGGAGCCAGCGATTGGAGCCGCCCCAGGAGAAGCCACCGGTACCAGGAGGATCGCCATCGTCGACTTCGTCGTTCGCCCGCCTCGCCGACCCTCGCCTGTACCTCGGTGAGCCCCCAGCACCCCCCCACTGGCCGCGCTAGGTTTCGTTCTCGCCGGAGCTGTCTCGCGTCGACGATGACCCTCAGTCATTGGATTAGAACTAGATCGGATGATCCACGTTGCCCCATACCGCTTCGCCCAGCCCCGTGTCACTGACGAATGGGGACACCCACTTACGCAGCCCGCGGGAGCACTGCGCTTAGCAGGCCGGCCCGTTAGAATTTCCCAAGCCTCAAAGAATTCAAATTAAACCTTTTCTTTTTAAATTCAAACACACTTCTGTACCCAACTTCAAAAATCAACCCAGATCGATTTAGTGCACCGAATTGGATGAAACCAATTTTGTTGGAAAGGTCTGTTAATGATTAATCCACGCCCGTTGGATTCAAGTCATTTGGATCTGTAGATCACCCTTAGTAAAAATAACAAGGCAGAAGCTTTTCTGCATTCAAACATTTTTCAAATTCAAACCATAAAAGCTTTTGAGTTGATTCCAACTCTCAAAAATCACATTTAACCATACCTTTCAGAATATATAAAAATATATAGGTTTACTTGCAGAAATAATGTTCAAGTAATAAAAGAATGCTTCATAAGCATTTCTAGTCACTTTAGTTAATTAAAGTAAAAAGGTAAAACCTTATTAAATTGTGACACTACTTTAAATCACATTCCCATGGACTACAACATGTGGTGATGACATGTGTCAATATGATCCCATGTTTAGTTTGGAGAATATTAAATCTTAAGTAGTTTTTCAATGAGTAGAAATTACTTTTCTAAAAATAAGAAGTTTTAAACCAAGCCTTAACCTTGTAATGTTAGAGATGATGCTAGATCATCTATAGGACCCTTGTGTGTGATGATTGCAAGTAGTTAAGTATTGTTTGGTGATTGTGTACCTCATATTTATTCATAGACGCTAGTACCGACCAAGGATACTACGAGGAGGAAGGAGGATACTACGAAGAGGAAGCCGAGGAGAACTTCAACCACTGCTCTGCACAAGGCAAGCTAGTAACTATGCAAGCGTATATTGACACTGATGCAAGCTGATACTATACCAATGCAAGCTAACACTTGCAAGATACCCTACTGATGCCACAAACCCATACTTGTGATATGAATACTATATGCCTTAAGCATATGTGATCATACCTACTTGCTAAACCAATCCTAGTTTTATGGCAAGCTTCTTACTTTATTTCTTTATCAAAGCTTACTTAGAGTCCACCTAAGAGTTTGGTAGATATTAGACAGTTGTGCTCAAGTTTGCCTAAAGAGCATAAAATTTGGCCTAAGCTAGAAACCTTGATCTCAGTCTAAGATATAATGTTGGACTTAGTGAAACTCCACTAGTTACCACCCCTCATTAGTACCACCCCAACTGTAGATGCTAGTGCTAAGCATAAAACTTGATCAACTTTAGATGGGAATACTTGGTGGAAAAATGGTTATGAAAACCTTGGAATGATGGATCATTCTATTGAAATGTTTTGGACATGTGTTTCCAAACACTTAATGATTTTGGTGATGAAAATGTTGAGGCATGAGCCTTAGCCCTTTATAAAACTAATGGTTGCGGATGCGATACCATTCAAATTTTATCGCATAAACCACAATACCTGAATATTGGGTAGGGCTTGACCGAAACTTATATACCTTAGTATTAGTTCCTTCACGGCCAAGGTCCGAGCTGAGGCTACCTTGTGAAGATTGTCCACTGCAGACTCCAAGATGACAGTGGTCATGGTTGGGAGGCCAAACTCACGGAGAGGTGCTGATGCTAGGCGTGTAATCGAAAGGTTAGGATTGATTATCCGACATCGAGTATGGTGAATTCAGGATTTGTTCTCGACGGATGTATCAAATGTTGTGGTGAAAGTGTACAATCTCTGCAGTGTCAAACTATTCGAATAGCCGCGTCACGGTTATGGACAGTTGGAGTGGCCATACTGTTCTCCGCCGACTTTTAAAATGACTTGTGAAATGAATTGCGATTTTGACTTGACCACAGTAGTTGTGACCTGAATTACAAGATCCCACTTAGGAGTTATAAAACTGTCACTAGCTTCGGAACTTATTAAAGATAAACCTGGCTTTTTGCAAAACAACCCTAGAGCCTAGTGTCCTATTATCCAAAAACCCCTTACTTGTTAGTATTAGTTTGCAGTACTTAAAGAGTACTCATGGCTTTGTCCTGGCTATTCCCATGGCGGACTATGAAGAGGAGTACCGGAGGATGGACCCTGTGAAGGTTACGACAACTAGGATCATCTCCCATCGTCGGCATTGCCGTGACCTCAAGATGGAGCTTCGCCACCACGCCACCGTTATTACTACGTATTCACGCTTGATGTTGTATTAAGAACTGGATCATGAGATCCCTATTTGTGTAAGAACTTATGTATCGTTGTAATGGATGAAGTACTATGGTATCCAATTCTGTTATGTCTCGCAAAAATGGTAATCATGGGATTGCGATGTATGGCATAACAAGCATCTAGGATTGAAAAATCCGGGTGTTGACAAGTTGGTATCAGAGCCATCCTGACCATAGGAGACCCTAGTTAGGTTGGACGTTGAACCAAAAACTTATTTTCAAAAACCAAAGAAAACAAATATTTACAAAAACCTATTCTCATTCTTATCCCTTTAATTCTTTCATAAAACCTCATGTTTCTCAAAAACTCTTGCAAAATAGATAAAATTTTGACACACTTGATCACTCTGCTAATCTACTCATCCTCTATTTTTATAGATGGACGTGAAGTACAACAAGTTTTATCAACTCGGAAATGGGGGAGACCTTATCTTTGAGAGGGATCTGGATCAGCTTTCGGAACTTCTGGAACGTCCGCACCCCGAGTTCTTCGGAGCTCATCTCAATGATCAAGGGGGAGAAGATCTGTAGTGGCTAATTATTGCCAGTCTCCGAGGAAAGATTGAACCTCCCACTGCGGAGGGAATTCAATTTACCTTGAGGGAAAACAACTGGCTCGATGGACTTGCCAGAGCAATGCAGGAAGCTCTTTCCCATCTGTGTGGGCAGAGCATCAATCAGATCAAGGGTACTCGCTTTGAGTTTTTCCCAAGACGTGATGCAAATGGACAACCACTGGAAGCCCCATACCACCCCGAGCTGAAGACTCAATTGGACCACCTTAGCTTCATGATGTATGATCGTCAACAAGAGTTGGACAACTGCCGTGACTATTGCAACCACAAGTCTGCCATCATCAAGACGAAGGATCAGACCATCG
This sequence comes from Avena insularis, assembly GCA_023614405.1. Lineage (NCBI taxonomy): Eukaryota > Viridiplantae > Streptophyta > Magnoliopsida > Poales > Poaceae > Avena > Avena insularis. The sequence goes on from CM042697.1 coordinate 63,615,308, forward strand.
CCATGCTCGCAAAGGATCGCAAGTCTCGCTGCCGTCAGCTCGACAAGAAGGAGCGCATTATTGCCCGTCTTCGCCATCGCATCTCATCTCTGGAAGAGACCATCCACGAGAGGGACATGCAGTTGGAGGAAAGGGAGAATGCCGGAGAAGATCTTCGTGGAGACTCTTAATCCTATCTCATCGTTTATGATGATTTTCTGGTGGATCATGGAATGGACTTCTTCACCTATTATGATGATTTCTGCTTATTCGATGATCCTGAAGATGATGAAGCCAGACTCGAGGAGTAGTAGCTGAGCACTAGCGTAGTGAGTAGTAGTCGGTCCCATCAGATCATAGATTCCGTAATGGTTCTTAAAACCATCTGTTTTCCTTGTTGTGGCGTGTGTTGTCGTGTGCTATGAGTGAATGAATGAAAACGCAAGTTGCTAGAAAACTTGAGTCAAACTCTAAAAACTTTTCAAAGACCCAAAACCTTAGAAATTTCCCTCTTTTCTCATGATCTATATCAATCCTCAGATGCCACGTGGAGGAAGTGGTTCAGCCCCGGACCGATGTTGCAGATCCCGCAAATGTTGACTTCGACCGCTGAAAGAGCGAACTTCAAGCCAACCTAGCCACTCTGCAGCAGATAGCCCAGCTAGCCCACAACAACCAAGGCCATGGAAATCTGGACAACCACGGATCTAAGCTCAAGAATTTCGAATACTAACCCACCGCTTTCACCAAGCTCGGAAGAACCCCAGACGCGACGATTGGCTGCAAACCATGGAAAATAACTTAGAAGTAGCCGAGTGGAAGCCAACGAGAAAGTCTTGTTCGCCACCCATTATCTAGCCGGAGATGTTGGGCATGGTGGAACAGTGTTCGGCAATGACCGGAGGCCGATGATGACCAGGAGGAATTCAAGGTCAAGTTTAGCGTAACCCATGTGCCACCGTGTTTAATCAAGATAATGAGAGACGAGTTCAGAGAGTTGAAGCAAGGAAGGATGACTGTAGTGGAATACCGTGACAAATTTTGTCATTAGCTAGGTATGCCGGACGAGATAGACACGAAGCCAAGAAGAAAGAAAGATTCTGAATGGTCGCATGACGAGATGCGACGGTGTTAGTCAATATCCCTTTGTTGATATTGAAGCCCTAGTCGACTCTGCTATCCAAATGGAAGGAAAGATCAACCAAGCCAATGAGAACCGCAAGCGTCGCATGATGCATCAACCAGGAACCCATCAGACCCCAAAGTATCGCCCCAACCCATCTCCGTGGATTTGCCCCAAGAACCAACAGACCCCCTATGACCCGTCCGACCTATCCCAACCGTGGAAACCCTAGACCCGGAGGAAATCACAACAACCCCGGCAATTCTAGCAATTTCACCCGTGCCCCACCCAAGTTCAACACCAACAATACTACCACCAACCCCAACACTGCCCAAGGATCGAAGCAATGTTGTGCTATCGCAGCCAAGGACAAGTCACAAGTGACCTGTTACAATCAGGAAATAAAGGCCACTATTCCAATGAGTGCCCCAACAAGAAGAATGCTACAGCCCCCAACGCCAATGTCCCAGCTCAGCAACAGCGTCGTGTCCAACCAGGGAGAAGATTTGCCCTAGGGAATTCACTCAACCGCAATGGCCGTCTTTTTCTCATGCATGCTGAAGAAGCTCGAGCGCCCAGACGCCGTCGGGTATGTTTTCTGTTAATTCAGTACTTGCAAGAGTGTTGTTTGATTCGGTGCATCGCATTCATTTGTCACCAAGAATTTGCCTGCACTAGTAAAATTCAACCAACCAAATTGAAGCATGTGATGATTGTGCAAATTCTGGATCAACCACCAAGGCTAGGCAAATTTGCAAAGTCGTCCCTATCGAATCCATGGCATAGATTTTTATGCTAATCTAATGGTACTCGGAACTAAAGGTTTGGAAGTAGTACTAGGAATGGATTGGATGTCCAAGCATAAAGGATTGATTGATCGTGCCAAGAAAGCCATCACCATGACCAGGACCACGGAATATCACGAGCATATATCTCAAACCTTACCTCGCCAATTCAAGTGTAATAAGAGTCTAGCCCAACCTACCGCTGACTGTTCGGATAGTCTCAGAATACCTCGATGTATTTCAGATGTTTTGCCGGTATGCCCCAGATCGGATATCGAGTTTATCATCGAACTAATCCTTTAACAGGACCCATAGCCCGAGACCCTATAGTATGAACCCGTCGAACTAGAAGAACTGAAGAAGCAATCTGGATTCCATGTTGGAAATCGGATTGATTCAACCAAGTGCGTCCCCATGGAGATCAATGCCTTGTTTGTGGACAAGAAGGATGGAGGTAACCGTTTGTGTACGGATTATCGAAAGTTGAATGATGTCACCATCAAGAACAAGTACCCTTGCCTAAGATAGAAGATTTGTTTGATCATTGACCGGTGCCCGTGTTTTCTAAGATTGATCTTAGAACCGCTATCATCAACTCAAAATTGCGGCAGAGGATATCCCAAAGACCGCTTTCACCACCGGATATGGATTGTATGAGAATACGGTCATGTCTTTTGGATTAACCAATGCCCCGCCACTTCATGAATCTCATGAATAAGATTTTTATGGACTTCCTGGATAAGTTTGTCGTTGTTTTCATCGATGACATTCTGATTTATTCCAAATCGGAAGAAGAACATGAGCTACACCTAAGGACCATTCTTGGAACCCTTAGAGAGCATCAGTTGTATGCAAAATTTAGCAAATGTGAATTCTGGTTACAGGAAGTAGGATTCCTCGGTCACATTGTATCAGCCGGAGGAATTGCCGTGGACCCTGCCAAAGTGAAAGATGTAGAAGATTGGCAAGCCCCAACCACTCAAACCCAAGTTCGTGCTTTTCTCAGATTGGCGGGATATTACCGCAAATTCGTATAAGGATTCTCGAGTATCGCCCGACCCATGACCCAATTACTAAAGAAGGACAAGAAGTTTGAATAGACCGACAAATGTGAAGCGAGTTTTCAAGAACTCAAGAGGAGATTGATTTCAGCCCCAATCTTGATCATGCCGGATATCACGAAGCCCTTCGATGTGTATTGTGACGCATCCAAGATTGGTCTCGGATGTGCGCTAATGCAAGAAGGCAAAGTTATATCTTATCTATCGCGACAATTGAAGCAACATGAACAAAATTACCCAACCCATGACCTCGAACTCGCAGCCGTAGTTCTAGCCCTAAAGAGATGGAGACATTACCTGATGGGAAACCGTTGTGAGATTTATTCGGATCACAAGAGCCTAAAGTATATATTCACCGTATGAGCTGAATATGAGGCGAGAAGATGGATTGAGCTAATCAAGGATTACGACCTGGACATTCACTATCACCCTGGAAAAGCCAATGTGGTAGCCGATGCCCTTAGCAGATTGCCGTGCCGCTTGAACTCCATGATTTTAAAGGAGCAACCAAGTTTGCACAAAGAGATGGAAGATTTTCGAATGGAATTAGTAAGTGAAGGATTTTTGGCTAGCATCGAACTTTAGCCCACTTTGATCAGTCAGATTAAAGAGGCGCAGAAGGAAAATGCCAGTATCGACGGAATCAAGCGTCAGATCAGTACAAAGTACCCGGATTCGCCGAGGACGAAGAAGGAGTTTTGTGGTACAAAGGACGCCTTTGTGTACCAGCAGATTCGGAGTTGAAAGAAGTTATCTTGAAGGAGGCTCATGATACTCTTTATTCTATCCATCCCGGAGGAACTAAGATGTATCAAGATTTGAAAGAGAAATTTTGGTGGCATAAGATGAAGAGAGAAATCGGAAGCTATATCGCCAAGTGTGACATATGTCAGCGAGTCAAGGCAGGACATCAAAGACCCGCTGGATTGTTGCAACCTTTGCAGATTCCGGAATGGAAATGGGATTCTGTAGGAATGGACTTTATCACTGGACTACCTACTTCTAGTTGGGGAAATGACTCTATTTGGGTCATAGTGGACAGATTGTCCAAAGTCGCCCATTTCTTGCCCGTCAAAACCACCTATCAGAGTTCGAAGCTAGCAGAGTTATACATCGCTAGAATAGTTAGTTTGCACGGAGTCCCCAAGAACATAGTCTCGGATCGAGGAACTCAGTTTACCTCGAGATTCTGGAAGAAAGTCCAAGAAGGTTTAGGAACCCGCCTAGATTTCAAGATCGCGTATCACCTCGCACCGATGGACAAACGGGCGAGTAAACCAAATATCAAGATATGCCGAGAGCATGTGTGTTAGAATATGGATCCAAATGGGAAGATGCTGCGCTTGCAGAATTTTCATACAACAATAGTTACCAAGCCAGTTTGCAAATGGCCCCATTTGAATTTATGTACGGAAGAAAGTGCCGCACCCCTTTGAACTGGTCGAAAGTAGGAGAGAGTCAGATTTTCGGACCCGACATCCTACGAGAAGCAGAAGAGAAGGTTCACAAGATTCGTGAACACCTCAAGACAGCCCAATCCCGACAAAAGAGTTACGCTAACAAGAGACGTCGAGACCTCGCCTTCAACATCGGAGATTTTGTTTATCTGAAAGTGTCGCCATTGAAGGGAATGCAACGTTTCCAACTCAAAGGAAAGTTAGCCCCCAGATATATCGGACCTTTCAAAATTTTGAACCGTCGAGGAGAAGTATCGTATCAACTGGAACTACGAAGAGATGTCGGTGCACAATGTGTTCCATATCTCGTTACTTCGCAAGTGTCTCGAAGTCCCCGAGAAGACCGAAGTGTTCAAGAATATCGATCACCGGACCATAGAGATCAACGATGATCTGACCTATCCCGAAGTACCCATTCGTATATTGGAAGAAGCCTTTTGAACTACCAGAACCCGAAGCATCAAGTTTCTCAAGATTCAGTGGAGCAACCACACAGAAGAGGAGGCTACCTGGGAACGCGAAGATCACATCAGAACGGAGTTTCCAGATCTCTTCAAATCCTAGGTAATCTTTTTGTCCTTTTTCAAATCTCGGGACGAGATTTTGTTTAAGGGGGGAAGGTTTGTAACATACCAAAAATATCAAACTTAGATCATCAAAACACTAATCATCAAATTTAGGGTTAACATAAAACTTTTCTAAATGAATTCATGAATGCATGTATATGTGTATGCATGAATTTTGAATTTCTTTAAAAACCACCTTGTTTGTGTGAACCATTGCTTGTAAAATGTTTCTTAGGTGAAAATAACATCATCTAAAACATTCCCCACACTTTTCCTAAAGACAAGTAAATCAAAACAAATATATAAGTGAATGGTCATTTTGGCCAATTTAACTCACATGCCTACTTTGGCTGTCTCAAACTTTCAGAACCTAACAGAAACTTTTCTGGATCTTTGCACCCCTTGAATGTACTCATAACAGAGTATCAAGGCCCACTTTGTGATCATCCAGAAACTTTCAAATGCATAGTTTAAATGACAATTCAAAATTGAATCTTCTTCATATGGGAAGATCCCACTTTTTCAAAACCCACTCAAACAAGCTCAACTTTCAAAACCCAAGCATCTGCAGACTCACCAGACCCAATCTAGCAAACTCACCAAAATTCATTTCAAAATTCAAAACTTGAGTTCATGCGGCCATTTCATCAAACAGGTTGCAGACACAAATCAAACAAAACCACAAACACTATAGTGTGCAGTGATTATGGCCTAACTTGTTCCCTAGTTAGCTCACACACAACTCAGTAGAGCATCTAGAAAAATTAGCCCAACACTAGCACCCCTGTGAGCTTGCCATTATCATTAATGGTGAACAGCCGAGCACCCCCATGTCACCCCAAGCTGATACTATACCAATGCAAGCTAACACTTGCAAGATACCCTACTGATGCCACAAACCCATACTTGTGATATGAATACTATATGCCTTAAGCATATTTGATCATACCTACTTGCTAAACCAATCCTAGTTTTATGGCAAGCTTCTTACTTTATTTATTTATCAAAGCTTACTTAGAGTCCACCTAAGAGTTTGGTAGATATAAGACAGTTGTGCTCAAGTTTGCCTAAAGAGCATAAAATTTGGCCTAATCTAGAAACCTTGATCTCAGTCTAAGATATAATGTTGGACTTAGTGAAACTCCACTAGTTACCACCCCTCATTAGTACCACCCATCAGAGATGCTAGTGCTAAGCATAAAACTTGATCAACTTTAGATGGGAATACTTGGTGGAAAAATGGTTATGAAAACCTTGGAATGATGGATCATTCTATTGAAATGTTTTGGACATGTGTTTCCAAACACTTAATGATTTTGGTGATGAAAATGTTGAGGCATGAGCCTTAGCCCTTTATAAAACTGATGGTTGTCTGGATGCGATACCATTCCAATTTTATCGTACAACCACAATACCCGAATATTGGGTAGGGCTTGACTGGAAACTTATATACCTTAGTATTAGTTCCCTCACGGCCAAGGTCTGAGCTGAGGCTACCTTGTGAAGATTGTCCACTGCAGCACTCCAAGATGACAGTGGTCATGGTTGGGAGGCCAAACTCACGTGAGAGGTGCCGATACTAGGGCGTGTAATCGAAAGGTTAGGATTGATTATCCGCATACCGAGTATGGTGAATTCAGGATTTATTCTGACGGATGTCTCGAATGTTGTGGTGAAAGTGTACAATCTCCGCAGTGTCAAACTATTTGAATAGCCGTCTCATGTTATGGACAGCTTGAGTGGCCATACTGTTCCCGCCGACTTTTAAAATGACTTGTGAAATGAATTGCGACTTTGACTTGACCACAATAGAGTTGTGACCTGAATTACAAGATCCCACTTAGGAGTTATAAAACTGTGACTAGCTTCGGAACTTATTAAAGATGAACCTGGCTTTTTGCAAAACAACCCTAGAGCCTAGTGTCCTATTATCCAAAAACCCCTTACTTGTTAGTATTAGTTTGCGAGTACTTAAAGAGTACTCATGGCTTTGTCCCTGGCTATTCCCATGGCTAGACTATGAAGAGGAGTACCTGGAGGATGGACCCCAGGAAGGTTACGACAACTAGGATCATCTCCCATCGTCAGCATTGCCTGTGACCCCGAAGATGGAGCTTCGCCTATGCTACCGTTATTACTATGTATTCCGCTGCTTGATGTTGTATTAAGAACTGGATCATGAGATCCCTATTTGTGTAAGAACTTATGTATCGTTGTAATGGATGAAGTACTATGGTATCCAATTCTGTTATGTCTCGCAAAAATGGTAATCCGGGGATTGCGATGTATGGCATAACAGGCATCTAGGATTGAAAAATCCGGGTGTTGACAAATCCCCAAGCTTGAGCTTTTGTCCATTCTTCATCTCATTACATCATTCTTTCTCTACACCTGAAAATTTTCCTTCATACAAAACTTCACACAATCTTCATTAGCAACATTAGTGAATTCAAAAGATAATAGATCCTTGGGTTTAGCTTTAGAACATCAAAACTTTCACTAAAAACACAAGATACTATAGTAACTTCCTTTAAAAAGTTCAATTCCAAAAAGAAATCAATAAGAAGCAAATGCAAATAATGGCAGAAATCTGTCAAAACAGACCAGCTGGTAGAAACCGATTTTTTAAGACCTTCTGTTACTCAAATAAAAAATTGTTGAACTAACGAAAGTTAGCTAACATACTGGGAGATTTATTCAGAAAATATCAGCTCAATCCTACTTACAGAGATTTTACTCGAGTTTTTACAGCGGAGCACGAAAATCTGTTTTGGGACAGCAACTCCCCAAATCATACTTCCCTCTCATTAGAGTCATTCTTGGCACAAAAATCAAATAAAAAGGATAAGGAGAGGTCATTACTGAAGTAATAACTTTCAAGACTCAAGAAAACTCTTGGATTATCTCCCAACAAGTACTTTTCTTTAACGCCTTTAAGTTAGGCATAGGAAGCAAAAATCAAGTATTTTCAAATGAAGAAGCATTAACATCAAACCTTGCTTTCAAAGGAGGAGCAAAAAGCAACTTCTATCTCCTCATAGGGAAGTGTTTAATACCTTTATTGAATGAGAATTGATATTTAATGGTGCCTTCTTTCATATCAATTATGGCACCAACTTCTCTAAGAAAAGATCTTCCCAATAGGACAAGAAGCATTGTATTGAGCATCCAAAACATAGAAATCAATAGGGACATAAGCGTTCTTAACCATAATAAGAACATCATTAACACTCCCCATGAGTTTCTTTTTAACATTATCATCAAGTGGGACATCCAAATAACAATCTTCCAAAGGTGGCAAATCAAGCATTTCATAAATCTTTCTAGGCATAATAGAGACACTAGAACCAAGGTCACATGAAGCTTTGAGATCAAAGTCATTCACTTGCATATTAATGATGGTTCCCAACTATCTTCTACCTTCCTAGGAATAGAGGCTTTGTGTTTCATCTTTTCTTCCTTAATTTTAACAAGAGCATCAGTAATGTGTTTGGTGAAAGGTACATTCATATCACTAGCATCAGGACTTCTAGCAAGATTTTGTAGGAACATAATGACTTCAGAAATATTGCAACCATCAAGATCAAAATCAAACTTAGCATCACAGGTAGGCTTGTGAGTAGTGGTAGGAGGAATAGGGACTTCTTGTGGTTTAGTAACATCCATATTGGTGGTGTTAATTGTGCACACACTATTGTTTCTAGCAATTTCAGCTTCTCTTTCCCACTTAGCATGAAGTTGGGATAACAATCTAACATTTTCATCAATAGTAACTTGTATGGCATGAGTAGCAGCAAAGGTACTTTACAAAGTTTTAGGTTTAGCAGCCATTTTATTAATCAAAGAGGACTGTGCTTCAGACAAAGAGGATGTATTTTTCTTAGCACTCAAAATTGTGTACTATAAACTAGGTATTTCCCTATTCAAATTCTCAAGTTGAAGACTAATATTTTTTAAAATAGAAGATTGTTCTTCCATAGTTTTAGTGAATATTTTGTTCTTCTCATATTGCATTTGCATAAATTTTTTGGTGGATCTTTCAATCTCTAGAATCCTATCTTCACTAGGCATTTCAAATCTACCATGATAAATATTGCTGTTACTAGGACGATAAGGCCTATAGTTATTACCATAGGTGTTGTTGCCAAAGTTATTATTCCTAATAAAGTTCACATCCACTTGCTCCTGTTGATCAACCAAAGAGGCTAAAGGAACATTGTTTGGATCTAAAGGAGCTTTTCCATTAACAAGCATAGCCATTATAACATCAATCATATCACTCAAAGAGGAGGTTCCTTCAATAGAATTTACCTTCTTACCGTGTGGAGCTCTCTCAGTGTGCCATTCAGAGTAATTAACCATCATATTATCAAGAAGCTTTGTTGCAACACCCAAGGTAATGGTCATAAAGGTACCTCCAGCAGCTGAATCCAATAGGTTTCTTGAAGAGAAGTTCAAACCTGCATAAAAAGTCTGGATAACCATCCAAGCAGTGAGTCCATGAGTGGGACAATTTTAACCAAAGATTTAATTCTTTCCCAAGCTTGAGCAACATGTTCATTATCAAGTTGTTTAAATTTCATAATATCACTTATCATGGATATAATCTTAGCAGGAGGGTAGTATTTTCCAATAAAAGCATCTTTGCACTTAATCCAAGAATCAATACTATTTTTAGGCAAGGATATCAACCATTCTTTAGCTTTTCCTCTCAAGGAGAAAGGAAACAACTTAAGCTTAACAATATCTCCATCTATATCCTTATACTTTTGCATCGCACAAATTTCAACAAAGATATTAAGGTGGGCAGCAGCATCATCAGAACTAACACCAGAAAATTGCTCTCTCATCACAAGATTCAACAAAGCAGGCTTAATTTCATAAAAGGTAGCATCAGGCACAAGTGGAGCAATAGGTGTACGCAAGAAATCATTGTTGTTGGTGCTAGTGAAGTCACACAACTTGGTGTTCTCAGCAGAATTCATTTTTGCAAAGGTGAACAGGCACACAACAGCAGCTAGATCAGGAACTAATTTTTTTTGTGTTTTTGGTAAGAGAAAACAAACCAAACTAAATTTTTTGGAGTTATTGAAATAAAGAGGCAAAAGAAACTAAGCAAAACAAAAAACAAAGTAAAGAGAAAGGTTGTGAAGGACTCCCCTTGTGAAGACGTCCTTAGCCTTCCCGGCAACGGCGCCAGTAAACTTGTTGATAGCGCGTGGTAGGCGATTCGTTGGAAGACCCCAAGAGCAAGGTGTGATGATCACAGTAGCAAGTTTTCCCTCAGTAAGAGACCGACGTTATCGAACCAGTAGGAGGAAGGAAACAACTCAAAGGTGTTGCTAGCAACTTGGAGACATGCACAACACAAACTCAAGACTTTGCTCCAACAAACAGTGAGGTTGTCAATCTCACCGGTTTGCTATAACAAAGGATTAACCGTATGGTGTGGAAGAAAATAGTAGCTTTGTAGAAAGTAAACAGTGGAAGATGTATCAATGGTAAAGATTGGACCGGGGTCCATAGTTTACTAGAGGTGTTCTCCTTAGATAAACAAACATGTCATGCTAGGTAAACAAATTACAGCAGGGCAATTGACAGGACTGAGCAAGACATAACAATGCAATACTAGACATTCATGATCCTATGAGATTCGATTGGGCAATACAACAAGATACATAGACCGCCATCCAACTGTATCTATGACTAGTAATCCACCTTCAGGTTATCATCTGAACCCCCTCTAGTATTAAGTTGCAAGCAACGAATCACTTCTTTAAGCAAAGTAAGGTAAACAATCCACTTGTTCCATGAACAAGAGACCGCTGTTTTCTCCCTAGTGGCAACAACACATCTACTACCATAGAGATTTCTGGCACTTCCCTTAGATTAAATAGAGGCATGAACCCACTATAGAGCATAAATACCCCTCTTGGAGTCACTAGTATCTACTCGGCCAAGATAGCTACTAGAAACGGAGATCATGCAAGATCACAAACAACATAGACATGATAGAATGAATAAGACAAAACCATTACTCAATCTGACATAGTAATCTCAATATCCATCGGATCCCCACAAACACAACATGCATGATTACAAATAGATATGATCTTGATCATGAACGGAGCTCACAAGATCTAAACATGGAAGCACAAAGGAGGAGATACAACCATCTAGCTACTACATGGACTCGTGGTCCAAGGTGGAACTACTCACACTTCATACCGGAGAAGAAGGCCACCTGGATGATCTCCCCTTCGGCAGGGTGCCGGGAAGAGCTTCAGATCCCCCCGATCTAGGGACGATGGTGGCGGCGGCTACGGACTATTTTGTGTAATATTGATCGGGTACTTAGGATTCTGTATCGGGGGGACTTTATAGGCGAAGAGGCGAGGCAGGCGGGCGGCCCGGGTGGTCACACCCCCCTTGGCACGGCTAGGTATTGGCCACGCCGCCAGGGGGTGTGCCCCCTGGTGCTACTCCTCCGTCTCGTATTCTGGCTCCGTGTTCCCCACGGTAAAATATTGACTTTGGCTTTCGTTCCGTCCAATTCCAAGAATATTGATTTTCTGCCTTTTCTGGAACCAAAAATAGAAGAAAACAGGCAACTGGCACTGTGGCATCTTATTAATAGCTTAGTCCAGAAAAACATATAAAAACACCTCAAAATAAAGACTAAGCATAGAAAAGTAGATAATAAACAAGCATGGAGCATCAAAAATTATAGATACGTTTCCGACATATCACTCCTATCCACCCCGACCCCCTTCTCTCCTCACCCTCTCGCTCACTCCACCGCCCGACGCCACCGGGGCTTCCTCCACATCGGATCCGCCACCGCCACTGACAAACCTCCTCTCTCTGCGGCTGGGACCTTTCCCCTCCGGCAGGACCTGCCACCATGGAGCAAGGTGCCCTCTCCCTCTCTCTTTCAAGGTTTTAGGGTTTCCCTAGGTCTCTTTTGTGGATTGGGTCCCTAGATTTCCATGGTTCACTCCTTTTGCGGCAATGCCTTACTCCTTAGATGTTTGAGAACCCGATCTACCGCTAGGAGTAGTTTCCTTCCTGTTCCCGTCCCTCGCCAAGTTTCCAGGCCGGAGACTCCGGTCACCACGACCGGAGACTCCGGTGGCCCGGATACTCTGTCCCCCAAGGCCAGAGACTCCGGCCCTGGCAGGAAACTCCGGGGCTAGAGACCGGAGACTGTGGGGTTCCTCTCCTGCGTTTGGTCCAGTTCTCATACTTCTTCCACCATATCTTCCAGGACATGCTACACTCGTTCCCTGTTGTGTTTTCATGATTTCTTGCGGGTTTTTGTAGGTGGTTACGATAGCTCTCATCCTTGTCGCACCAAGTCCAAGGCCCCAAACTATGGGGGCAATCCTCGCAAGATATCTAGCCAACACCCGTTAGAAAGTCGTGAGGAGCATGCTGAGAAGATCAAGGGAAAGAAAGCTATGACTTTGTAGCGGCAAGAGGAAGAGCACCTTCGTCGTGAGGAATTGGCCAATAAGAGGAAATACGACAATATCACCACTCTCTCAAGGCTGAACAATGATGAGTTCCTAGTCATGAGGAGGCATATGTCCCAAGATATGGAAAACAACATCCCGGATCCTTGTTTCTAGAGGCGTGAGCAGTATTTGATCATGTTTGAGATCTATGCCCACCTGTCAGAGAAGAAGCCTGTGTGCCCGCAACGTCCTTTGGACTTTGACTACATGAATAGCAAGACTTATTTCTCTGAGGCTCTCTAGATCACAGAGAATCTTGGATTGCACCAGCTCATGGCATTTCGGCAGGATTACAATGTTCAAATTGTGAACCAGTTCTTTGCCACTCTTGTGTTTGGAGAAGGGAGTGAGATACCTATGACATGGATGACTGGCGAGGTTTGTTGTTAGTCTAGTATCAGTGAGCTTGCAGCTATCTTGGGATATCCATTTGAGGGTAGGCATATCCCGGTTGGTCGTCGCATTCATGAGACTTATGGGCTTGAGTACAAGAAGAAGCCCCTTGCTCCTCTCTACAGCAAGTATGGTGTCCTTGGAGAAGCAAAGAACCTCAGGCCATCTTTCCACATTGTGATCCGCATGTTTCGTGAGAACATTTATCCTCAAGCGGGCAACCTTGACACTATTCGGTATGCCCTGGTTCCTCTCATGGCTCTTGCTCACTCAGTATACATCAATGGTCCTGATGCGCCTTCCATTCCCCTTGACGTCATGTAGTTCATCTACATGGAGTTGGCCACCAACATCTTTGAGAAGAAGACTCCCACCTATGTTCCCTATGTCATGAGCCTTGTTCTATCCACCTTTGCACATATGCACTTGCCTTTCCCTCTTGTGGTACTTCCGATTGTTGCCCATGACCCTCTCCAGATGCAGCATAAGGCTCCTACCACCACTGCGGATCCTCGTGGGTATTCTGCCCCCGTGCCAGCTAATTAGATAAGAGATGATGAGGAGGAGATCCCTCCAGCTGTCAGCCCTGTCTGTGCCAGGAGGAAGAATGCCAGCAATGCTCGTATGCCCCCACTTTCTCATGACTATGTGAAGGGGCAAATGAAGAAATCCACCTTTTGGGAAAGGATGTTGCTATGTATGAACGTTGATATTCTCAAGGGGCAGTACGATGCTTACAAGAGGGACAAGCAAATTATGAAGAAGTTTCATCAATGAGACGCGGATAGTGATGATGAAGGTCCAGCTCAGCCTCATCCCTCTCGCACTCTCTCCTATGGCTCGTGGGCTCAAGGAAACATTGATTGGTGTGTGTTTGAGGATGATGCCTCCTCTTCTCTCCGTCGCAAAGGTCCAGCTGATGATGATGATCAAGGTTCCGAGGAGAGCTCTGATGATGACGCGGAGGACGAGGATGATGAGTGGTCCGGTTGGGGAGAGTAGTCTTGCTCTTGTCCCCTTTTGGGTGTATCGATGCCAAATGGGGAGAAGGTGCTATTAGGTGAGCGTGGGATTTTCATGGGAAGTCACAAGCTCGCTCTTCATTTGACTCTTTTGCTGCTTGTGACTTGTTTTTATTTGCCTTGCTTTATTTGTGGACCAATTTGTGTTTTATTTGTGGATTTATGGTGAATGTCCATGTAACATAAAGACTATGTGGTAACATATCGTATGGATCATTATCTCATTGTGTGATGAAGACCTCTATTATTGGATAACCCATATATATCACTTCACCACCCGTGTTGGGTCAAAGGTATGAGTATATCTTAAAACATTTTATCGTCTTGCGTCCAGGTTAGTTTGTAATATCTAGGGGGAGTGTTTCTCCTTTGTTTTGTGCACCTATTTTCATATGTAGATTTTAGTGTGCTCACTTCGAGGGCGAGCCTCTCTACTTTTTGTACCCTGTGCTGGTACATTATTGTGAAAATCCTTGTTTTATCATCAAACACCAAAAATGGGGAGATTAAAAGGGCATTTCCTGCCTTAATGATGTTTTGATGTTTGTTGTCAACACAAGTGAGTTCTACCGTGTGGTAAGTGTTGCAGGTTCATCTGTGAAAAAGCTAGAGACGGTGCTCTATTTTTTCAATCATGAAGAGCTCGAAGTTTACTAGGAGAAAGAGCCTGCTGGGGGTTTCTGTCTACTGCCTCCCCTGAGTCCGGAGACTCCGGGTCCAGGTCTGGAGACTCCGACCTTATCTCTGGGGTAGTCTCCGGCCTTCCTAGTTTTGCTCTCTGTATCCTCACCCAGAGTTGGGCATGGAGTCTTGCGCAGCATCGGAATCTCCGGGGCTGAGGCCCGGAGTCTCTGGCCCTGTCTCCGGGGTCACTCGAAAAGCTTATAGTAGACCCCTAGGAGAGTAGCCTGGAGTCCATCGTCATCTCCGAGACTCCTAGAGACTCTGGGGTTAGTGACCTCCAACAACTACAATTCCAGGGGGCTATAAAAGGGCCCCTTCTTCTACCTTGGGAGGCTGCTCGTTCAAGTCAAGAACACCACCTCCATTTGAGCAACCAAATCCTCAAGATCTCTTCATCCAACCATCCAAAGTCATTGATCTTTGGAGAATCAAAGGAGGAGGCCTTGATCTATAGCTTCACCAAGAGATATTTTACTTCCCCCTCATTCACTTGAGGTCCCCTTTCTCTAGTGTTTCTTTGGAAACCCTAGATCTTGATTTGGTTCTTACAAGCTTGTCTTTGATTGTTTGACAGCTTGCTTGTATTTGGGAGCCTCCAATTCAGTTGTGAATATGTGCCTCGAACTTGTTATAAAGGTGTCGGCTTCCACTTCGAAGGCTGCCGATATAGTGGAAGAGGTGAATGAACCCTTTGGGGTGAGGTTCATCAGAGAACAAGGGAGGCCTCTCGTGGCGTTGGTGGTTTGAAACCATCCCCTCTCCAAGCGCAGAAGTACTTCCCCTCAAAAGGAAGGAACTATGGGAAACAAATCCTTGTGTCTCCGCGTGCTCCACTTTGGTTATTTCTATCCTTTAGTGCACTTTACTTATCTTGTTCTTGCTTAGTGTTGTGGAAGGTTGACATATAGGTAAATTCACCATAGTTTCATAATCTAGAGAATTTACCTTTTGTGTCAAACCCTAAATTTATAAAGAGTAAAATTTGAAGTAGCACCTATTCACCCCCCCCTCTAGGTGCCCATACGATCTGCGTCTCGGATATCCTAACGGATGGCGATGAAGGCAACCCATGATGCCGGCACCTGGTGATCATGCTCTGCAAAAATCCCATGTCTGTAGTATGGATCCTCCTGCTCGAGAAAATACATTGGCTCGTCCTCAATGATCATGTTGTGCAAGGTCACACAACAGTTCATCACTTCCCACATCTGATCTTTCGACCAGGTCATAACATGGAACCATAAAACTGTAAATCTCTATTGGAGCACACCAAATGCCCACTGCACGTCCTTCCTCCAAGCTTCCTATTCCTTGGAAAACTGAGCATGCTTGGAGAACATGAGGCTTTATATAGTATTCACAAATGTTGGTCATCTTGGGTAGATGTCATCTGCAAGATAGTATCCCTTGTTGTACTGGTGCCCGTTGATCTCAAAGTCCACTAGGGGAGAATGACCCTCAACAAGCTTGGCAAAGACATTTGAGGCTTGCCATGCCAAAGAAGGAGTGTCAAATACAAATATCATATGTAGCAACTGCTTCGAGTATCACAGTACAACCTCCTTTGTGGCCTTTGTACGTTCTCTGCCAAGAAAATGGACAGTTCTTCCAGTGCCAATGTATGCAGTACATGCTTCCAAGCATCCTGGGAAATCCTCTACTTGCATTGACTGCGAGGATCCGAGCAGTATCTTCAACAATAGGTGTTCTCAAGTATTGTGGCCCAAACACTACAATCACTATCCTGTAGAACTTGTACAAACAATCAATGGCGATGGACTTGGCCATGCGGAGATAGTCATTGGCACTGTCACTCGGAGCTCCGTATGCAAGCAACCTCATCGCCACCGCGCAGTTCTGCAGTGAGGAAAAACCTTCCATGCCGATACAGTCCTTCTTGCATATGAAGGAGGGGTCGTACTCCTGATGGCATGCACTATCTCGAGGAACAGTTTTAGGCTCATCCTGAACTGTGCCGAAACACGGCCTCTTCGTGCAGCGGGTCGTCGGTGAAGTAGTCGACGTACAACATGCAGTATCCCTCCATCCGCTGCCTTGCTTTGCACTTCTGGCGACCCTTCGCCAAGCCTCCGGCGCTGTAGTATGCGTGTACAACCTGGCCAGGGAGTCGAGGATCCACATGTGCACGGTGGTTGCGACAGTCTCTTCCTCCAGCAACAGGGCGAACATCTCCTCGTCGTCGGAGTCCATGGCCGAATAGGCAAAATGCCGAACACTTTGCAAGCGAGGTGGACGGGAGCCTGGAATGGAGCCGAGCTGTGGCGAAGGCAAAACAAGGCCAGCGGCGAGGGGAAAGGATGCGGCGGCGGTGAACCTTTCTATAGGCGTGGATTCGGCTGGGCGGGGTGGAGCATCGCCGGCGACTACATGACAACGAGGGGGTAGCTGGGAGAAGGCTTTGTGCCGCTGGAGAGCGGAATCATGGTGGGGAATGGGTTGTCTCACCGACAGGGTTGGCCCATCCTTTTTTTTCCTTTCATCCGACGTTCCCACCCGACTCCCGGCGTCCTGGGTTCGGCCTAGTAACGCCGGATGAAAGTTAGGCAAAATCCGACGTCGTGGGAACACGACTGAGCGAATTTTCTCCGGCCGGATTAGAAAAACAGCCTATGAATGCCCTCCTGAGAATACTAGTGGAGATGCTCTAATAAGCGGGCGTACCATTCCTTGGGCCTATGGTGGGAGACCAACATTCGTGTAGCTCTTAACCGGAGTTTTTCTTCAGAAAGTATGAAAAGACCAGAGAGGCAACATTGTTGGAAGCCTGAGCTCACCTATTCGGAAGGGGAACGTATGTGATAGGTTATTGGTCCTGACTGAAACTTTAGGTGTAGTCGTTGTTCTAGGTTTTGATTCATGCAAAACCTGATTGCCTAAACACCCCCTGCACGCGCGGACACTGCCTACTTATCTGAAATGTTTATCCAATTAGTCCTGTACATTTTGTTCAAAACTCGAAAGAGGAAGTTCAGTTAATGCAGGAGTAAGTCAAGGCTTCCGGTAGGATTTATATATAGCCAACTTATTTCTTAATCAAATTCTGGTCGAATTTCAGACGTCAGATCTTCCCCGGCCCACCGCCTTTAAATTTAAGTTCAATTCTGGCCAGTGACCCAGTGACTGTGGGAGGCCAGTTAAAGCTTGAAACCATACGAAGCCAAGTAATTAACATGTAATTGCAGTACATAACATAGCAATCTCCTCATTACGTTTTGCCTTGGTCACTTTGGTTCCAAGTGTTATTGACGTATGTCTTACATAAATGCAGTTTGTGTAAGCTCCTTTCTGTATAGACACGATTACACCTAAAAGCAGTGAAGTAACATATCATGTTTATTCGGCTTCAGTTCTTGGCAAGCAGTCGGCGACGGAACTCTCCAAGAGCCCAAATAGGGTATAGGTTGCAATAGTTGCCGTAATTGAAGTATAGGGAGCAGTTGAAGCACCCGACGTGTTCCTGTCATCAGAGAAGAAAGTTCAGATTGCTTTAGGTAGCACTAACCGTCATCTCCGAAAATGTACCAATAACAAGCATGATACTGAAATCATGTAGTAGTAGTATAACAGGGTAAGCTACTGGCGATGTTATCAGTTGATTTTATAGAATCGTGACAGGGTTTGTGCCATGAAAATCGTTATTCTGAAGATCATATGATCCAGGCCATTAATTAAGAATTGTGATACTAGGCAGAAACTATACACAAACTATAGACATTGAGTAATACATACTTGCTGGGGAAACTCTCCTGTCTCAAGTTGCATATTGATCAACTCTTTTGCAGCACGATATAGTGGTGTTGGATCTCGTTCAACCTGGATAGAATGCCCATCATATGAAAATAACATGTGGATATCAGAATAGTTTAAAACGATACATAGCTACTCAAGAGTCGATTAAGACGAACAAAGATCAAATATACCTGCCCAGCATAAATCAAAGCCAACATTGCCCAAGCAGTGTTTACTGCATGAGGACTAGTAGCATCCACATATGCCTGACAAATATAAGGTGGAAACCAGCATTATTTTCACTAAATTCTGGCTTATCAGGGCATGGTTCAAAAGGAATAACATTTAGGAAAACTGAGTTATACTGATGTTACTTGGCCTACCTGTGCAAATAATTAACTATACAGCCTAAGAAGTAAGGTATCTTAATATGAGGGCTTTTACATTGAAACATTCAGCCTGGTACGCTTTTTTTCCTGCCAAAGTTCAGCCTGGCAAGTTAAGAGCAGCATTGACTAACAAATTCAAACATATGTATTTTTATTTCACTACCCTACAAAGACACTATGTCATCACATCAACTGACATGAATAATTTCTCTGTTCATGCGACAACATCATTGTCAATTGATTATAGACAAATAATGAGTAAGTATATGTGGAAACACAAATTTGTCTAGAAGCATAGAAGTTGAGTGTCCTCGGGTAGGGCATATCACCGTATACGAATTTCAATAATGATATGAAATTTCCTAATGAAATTTCAATAAATGATATGAAAATATGAACACACTAAGGATTTCTGGTTTGTAATGTTTTTTTAGGGCAACCGGCAGGAGCTCTGCCTTTTCATTACTTTTCTTTTCTCGCTCGTTGGCTGGCCGACGATCATGTTGTCCCACCAATCTAAGATGGAAGGGAAGTTGTGCCCGGAGTTTCCTCCCAGGGCAGCGTTGTCCTGCTGTATCAGATTCCATATCGCCGTTGTGTAGGGACAGTCTTTGCAGAGGTGGGTCGCAGTTTCCGCCCCCCCCCCCGGCATAACGCGCATATCAGATCGTGGGTCCAATTCCTAAGTGCAAGGTTGTCGGCCGTGAGGAGCTTTCCATGCATCGCTAGCCAGGCGAAGAGTTTGCATTTCGGTTCTGCGTGCGCGTCCCAGATTTCCAGAGCTTTGAACTTAGGGAAGCTGCCGTAAAACTGCGCGTGATAGGCCGAGCTGGCAATGTAAGATCCTGCTATTAGAGTCCAGGTGATGGAGTCGGCTTGGCCATGAGTCAGATGTGTCTTGAATGATGTCCCATATCCTGAGGTACTTGGTGAGCTGCACCGGAGTCTGGAGTCTAGAGATTGAGCGGATCCAATTGTCACCCTCTAATTCTTTGGCGACACTTCTTTTATTTTTGGTGGCAATTTTGAAAAGTTTAGGCGCCCATAAGCGAATAGGTCCAAGTGTAGACCAGTTGTCGTGCCAGAAAGATGCGGTCTCTCCATCCCCCAAAATGATCTTCGTGCATGCCCTGAAGAGGTCCATGTCAGCGGTGTCGCAGGGTAGTTTCGACCCTACCCAGGTGCGTTGCGGGTCCTTCCACTGTAGCCATGGCCAGCGAAGTCTGAGAGCGCGTCCCGATCTCTAGAGGTCAGGCATGCCGAGGCCGTCGAGTTTCCTAGGTCTGCAAAGCGTCTTCTAGCTAACGAGGGCTTTTTCCTTGAGCTGCGTGCTCGCCTTCGTCTCCAGCCCAAACAAAATTTCTTGCGATCCGAATGATCTTGTCTCTAGCCCACTTCGTGAGGGGAATGACCGTCGCGTGGTATACAGAGATGACCATGAGAACTGACTTCGCGAGGGTGACTCTGCCAGGCCTTGCAAGATTTTTCCCCATCCATCCAGGAAGCTTAGCAGCCGTTTTGTCGATGAGGGGTTGAAGGTCGACCTTCCTGAGACGCCTGAGATGCAGGGGTAAACCTAAATATTTCCCCGGGAAATTGACAATCCTAGCAGGAAAACTCGAGAGGATGTTGGCTAGATCCAGTTGGCCGCATCTGATAAGGAAGACCTCAGTCTTGCACAAGTTGGTGACAAGGCCACTGGCTTTTCCAAAGAAGTCCAGAATGGAGCCGATGGCTTGAATTTCTTCTTTTATTAGGTTTACAAAGATTCCGGCATCGTCCGCGTAGAGAGATACTCTGCATCGAGGCACACGCGATCCGATCTGGGAGAGGATTCCTCTGCGAGTCGCGGTGGACATTAGGCGCTGAAGGGGGTCAATAGCCAGGATGAAGAGCAAAGGCGAGAGCGGTTCACCCTATCCAAGGCCTCTAGCATGCCAGAAAGGAGTTCCCGGGTCGCCGTTTAGAAGCACTCTGGAAGTGGCCGAGGCCAGGGAGATACACACCCATTCTCTCCACATCGGCCCAAACCCGATCGCGGACAAAACTTCAAGGAGGTAGGCCCATCCTACCGAGTCGAAAGCTTTGGAGATATCCAGTTTTAGGAAAAGACTCGGGGTTTTAGAAGAGTGAAGCTCCTTGATGAGATTTTGCACATGAAGGAAGTTGTCGTGGATGCTCCTTTTCTTTACAAATGCGCTCTGGCATTTGGAGACAATTTCTGGCAGGATGGGCGCAAGCCTATTTGCGAGGAGTTTGGAGAAAATCTTCGACATGCCGTGGATCAGGCTGATGGGTCTATAGTCACTAATTGCTGATGCGTCCGACTTCTTAGGGATGAGAACGATGTTAGCAGAGTTGATCAGGTTTAGGCACCCACCCCGAAGACTGGTCATGTGGGCAATGGCCAGGAAGATGTCGTTTTTGATGATGTCCTAGCAACTTTTGAAGAAAGATCCAATGGATCCATCGGGGCCCAGAGCTTTTACAGAAGGCAGGGAGAAAACCGCATCCTTGATTTTCTGCTCCTCAAAAGGTGCGCCAAGTTCGGATAGATCGCGTGGCTCATAGTCAAGTGCCATCCAATCAGACTAAGCTGTCTGGGAGCTTTCGTGCCGAGGATTGTCTTGAAGTGCTTCAATAAAGCCTCCTCTTTGTCTTCTTTTGTGATTGCCGTGCCGGACAACGTGGTGAGCGATTGAATATGAATCTTCCTTCGCCGTCCATTTGCCCTAGCATGGAATTTTTTTGTGTTGGCATCTCCCAAACGAATCTAGGTGAGGCGGGATTGTTGACGTAGCTTTACTTTTTGGATGGCAAGGAGACCCAGATAGGAGGATTTAAGTTGCCGGCGAAGATCTCTTTCCTCATCCGAGAGCGAACGTGTCTCTTCGGCGGAATCCAAACGCAAAATGATCTCCTTTGCCATAGCGGTTTGCAGTTTTATGTTACCGATGCATTGTCATTGCCACTTCTTAAGCGCCTTTGCCGTACGAGAGAGCTTGATATGCACACGTCGAATTGGGTCTATGGCCTGAATAGGTTTATTCCATGTGTCTGTCACCACCTCTTTAAAACCTTGCGTTCGTAGTCAAAATTCCTCAAATTTGAACGAAGGCTTCCTAGTGGATTGGATAGCGCCTTGAAGGAACAGGGGGCGTGGTCGGAGCAGGCCAAGGTGATAGCTTGGAGATGGGCATCCGGGAAGAGAACATCCCATTCATCCGAGTAGAAGACATGGTCAATTTTACTAAGCAC
This sequence comes from Avena insularis, assembly GCA_023614405.1. Taxonomy (NCBI): domain Eukaryota; kingdom Viridiplantae; phylum Streptophyta; class Magnoliopsida; order Poales; family Poaceae; genus Avena; species Avena insularis. The sequence continues at coordinate 63,637,292 of CM042697.1, forward strand.
GGGGTCCTCCTGGGTGTTGGACCAAGTGAAGCAAGGTCCGTCCATATGCAAGTCTTGGAGATCAAGAAAATTTCTGGCCGCACTGAGCTTGTTGATGAGTCGTCGATTGATATTGCGGTTATTTTTGTCGGAGGCCTTTGTGATGAGGTTGAAATCTCCGAGGAGGAGGCATCGCGCACAAAAGGCTGAAGGGCCTTCGGCTCATTAATGAATTCCAATTTCTCTTGCTCTCACTAGGGTCGTAGACGCAGGTAATTGTCCAGGCAAGGCCGTCGTTTAGCATGGTGATTGTGGCAGAGATAGTGTGGTCAGTTTTGTGAATATCCGAGATGGAGAAGAATGCAGAAGAAGCGGCGATAAACATCCCACCCCTCATGCCTGTGGCCGGAAGAAAGTCGTAGTGGTCGACGAAAGCGGGACCGAGCGTAGCGGATATTATGGAATCGTCGACGGCGTCCAACTTGGTTTCGTGGAGGCAGACGATGGATGCATGAGTGTCTAAGACAAGGTCACGGACGGCGCCGCGACGCACGATGTTATTCAGGCCACGCGGATTCCAGTTCAGAAGGTTGACGTTTTGTTGCGCCATTAAAGTAAACTTGAGATCACAGGGCGGCAGAGTAGTGGCTAGGCAGAAGTGAAGCTAAATCGACAATACATAGCAGCAGGGTTTCGAAGAGAATCATTGCAGTACTTGGACGACCCGAACTGGAGGAGGAGACAGGAACAACTACGGCTACACCTAAGTTGGCGCACAGGCCCGGACTCCACGTACGTAGAGGTTGCACTAAACATTGACACTACGAGGCACAGCTGTAGCTGCAGTCTTGTAGCTACTCTTCTTGATCTTCTTCACCTGCTTGACCAGCGCTTCAAGTGAATGGATTGCTGATGCCGCGAGCGGTCCCTCGCGGAACAGCTGAGCAAAGGCGTCCTTAGATTCAGCATTGAACGAGGCAGCTAGCTCTAAAATTCCATAGGCCCGCGCGATTAGCTCCTGGATCGCATCGGCGCCCTCCTTGATCTGGCGCACCTTCGCCTTTGTTGCGATGCGCCCGCTGCGCCTAGGCGAAAACACAGCCAGCGGGGCCCTCTTCTTCTTTCTTGTGGCCGGAGTGCGTAGCAGTGGTTCCTGCACAAGGATAGCAACATCCTTTAGGAACGCCTGTAACCCGACGGGGTCTTCAGAGGAAGCATCAGGGCGTTGTGACGAGATTGCGACATTGTCGACCGGAAGAACTACCTGGGAGAGCTGCTTGGACCCGAGCGAGATGTCCAGCCGGGCCAGGAGCAGCAGACTCATCTGCCGTAGCCATCCTGGTTGAACTCCGCTGTCGGGCCCCCCATCCCAGGCGAGGCCGGCTCCCAGGCTGTCGTGGTGGTGGCACGGCAGGCTTAAGTTGGGGGCCGAATGGGTGCTTGTGGTCACCGGGGAGGGAGTGCACGGTCGAGCCATGCACGAAGAACAAGAAGAACTCTCCAGACTTAGCGATTTGATTGATACCCGAAGGTTACAAGTGCTCCTTGAGCTGTATGAACTAGGGTTTTGTGCACTAGTTCCCTACTTGGTCCCCCCTGCTCCTACTACAGCTATGCCCTTCCTTATATAGGCAGTGCTAACTAGGTTATACCCTTTTGGGTTCTAGGGTTTACTGTTTGGATCTTGGTCCCTACAATGTGGGCCGGGTCATGGGCTTGCCCTAAGCCCAATGGCCCAGTCCATAAAGCTTGACAGCTAACGGTCTTCTCGTACCTGCTCGATACTTTTGGCGTCATGTCAGAATCTTTGTACGTCAACAGATGCTTTAGGCGTCACCATCCTTTTGTGTCACGTCGCCTTCTTCTTTTGACCATGCTTTACCATGGTCCCTCCTGAACCTTACTCGGAAAGGTGCCACGGCCCTTCTTGACTCGCCCTTCCTCGGAGACTTCGGCTCTGCTCGCAAGAATTACAACTTTGTCTTATGCGGGCTGACATAATTTATATGTCAGCCGCTCATGCTTATCTTACTCGGCCGTTCTTACCCGACCTGGTTTATTTTTTACTCGGAGCTAACCAAGTTGTGCTATGTTTCACCTCTCGTGACCCTACCGGGGGTTATCCCCCCGACATTAGTCCCTCGAGGTCTAGCAGCCTGTCGTTAGACGCCTGTGTTCCTTTTATGTAATTGGAACTTAGTTTTTGTTTGTATTTGTCGCAATCTTGCTCCTTGCCGGGTCTGTCTTACAGTTTCCGGATCCTCCCTTTGACTTCCTGGCTCATTTTTGCCTCGAGCCGAGTCACTTTGGCCAATTCCGAGTCATTTTCGGCGCGCTTCAGTCACTGACAGCTGGTAATCATGATTACTTGCCTTAATTTTTGTTCCAAGCTCGGGCAAGACAAAGATTTGGTTAAGAAGCTATTCCTCACACATGGCTGTGATTATTCCCATCCTTATCGGCATCGCCTCTTGTCCTTCCTTCTATGACGTGGGGATTTTTCGTATATCTCGCTACGTGGCGCTTTGTGATTGGCCTACCCGGGTACACGGCCACACGCTAGTCGCTGAACATGATGGATCCCACTACCAGGGTTTTTACTGTCCTTAAGTAGGGGTTGGGGGTTTCCACTTCCCCCACGCCCATTCAGTTTTCCCTTGCCTTTTCTTCTTCCTTGCGCCTGCAAAATCGAACTGCCCCCTTTGCGGTTTCCTCTTCCTCCTGTTCTTGTCTCGCAATCGCCCCTCTTTTCTTTCCATTCCACCACGGGTCCGCGTTGTTCCAAACCTCTTCCAACTGCGGAGGAGATTGAATCTGCGGAACTCATGGACGCTCGCGACGGCGCTAATGGCACGGCGGAGGAGCAGGAGATTCCTACCGGCGAGCGTGGCGGCTGGGAAGGCTCGGAGGTCTCCATCGAGGAGGTAGAGTGGGTCCGCTCCACCAGGCGCATTCCGCTGCAAGTGGATTGCCGTCTCCCCACTGGTGAGATTTCTCCCAAACCCGAAGCTAATGAGCGGGTGGTTTTCCTTTCTCACTTTGAGCACGGTTTCGCTCTTCCAGTGAGTACCTTCTTCTCCTCGTTTCTCTCCACCTTCCATTTGCAAACCCATCATCTTCCTTCCAATGCGATTGGCTCTTTTTCCTGTTTTATCTCTGCTTGCGAGGCTTACCTCGGAATTTGGCCTACAGTTCTTCTGTGGGCCAAATATTTTAGATTTAGGGTTCAGGTTGTTCCCCAGCCTGGTGCTCCTCGTGCCGAGAAGAAGCCGACTCGGTGCGGTGCTGCTAGCATCACGCCCAGGAGAGACTCCATCTTTCCTCGGGTTGCTGGGCTTGATTCTTGCAAGAAGTGGCATAGAACCTTTTTCTATGTCAAAAACAGCGGGTCCACCGATAACATCCAGCTCCCCCCTTTTTCGGATGAGGTCCCCAACAAGAAGCTCTGGCAGCTTGACCCGCGTGACCAAGACGCTGCGGTAAACAAGGCTAACGCGATCCTGGAAAGGTTGTTGTCGTCGGATGAAAACTTTCATCTTGCCGATACTGACCTCATGTGCGCCTTCATCTCACGCCGGGTAAGCCCCATCCAAGCGAGGAGCCACAAGATGTGCTTCAAGAGTGGCTCCCACGATCCCACTCGACACTCAACTAAGGAGCTCACCCATGACTCCATTGCCCGCCGAGTAAGCTCAATCTTTAAATTGACCTTGGCGGATGATTGGGCTTTGAGTTGCCCTCCGTTTAGCCGGGTCAGGCCTATCCCCTGGGTAAGTTTTCCGAGTCGTTTTCCTTGCCGAGTAGGCTTTAGCTCTTTTGCCACTTTCAGTTTAGTTTTTTGGTTACTCATTATGTTTGTCTTTCGCAGAATCTCCTTCACCAGGTTGATGACAGTACTGTCCCTCCCTGCGGTTATAACGGGGATCGCTCCGACTCGGATGAAGTCGAGTATGACCTGGAGTGCTTCATGCCCATACCGCACGCTTTGGTTGCTTCAGCTTCGAGTAAGAGTCGATCTCGCAATCCTTACAAGATTGGTCTGACGATGATGAGGATGATGATTGTACGCTTTTGGAGGTATATGCCTTGTGACCTTAGTCTCCCAACTTATCCGAGTAAGCCTGTTATTTACTTATGCAGCTGGCCAGATACATGACACTCCTCTCACCGTGGGCGGAGTCGGCAAGATCCCCGTCGCCAAGCCGAAGCGACGCGGAGCCTCCTCCAGCACTCAGCCGGCCAAGAAGAGCAAGGCTGCCACTCTGCCGAGACTCCGCCAAGTCTGGCGCCGGTCACACGCCGAAGTCACCCGGTCGTCACCGGGTAAGTTTTTATACTCTGCTTTCTTCGTTCTTTCTTTTTTGTCGTTGATGTTTTCTTATTCATGTCTCGTTGTTTTCAGCGCCGCACCTTTGTCGGCGAACCAGGCTGCGTCTAGCATTGCCTCGCCGCTAAGGCCTGCGCCTCCTCCAGCTGACTCGGCGGCGCCGAGTCCCGTCCGAGTCGAGGCTCCCACTGTTGAGGTTCACGCCTCTCAGTGTCAGTCAGACCCGGTGGGTCAATCGGCTAGCGCCCCAGGCGCTGGCCAGGAACAATTTTCTAATCTTGGTGCTAGTGATTCTGGCGCCTAGAAACCTTCCGCCACCAGTTCCTCTGGCATCAGCCCTCAGGCTGATGTGAATGAACAACTTCCTGATCTTGGAGCCAAGAAATCTGCGAGCCCAATACCGGCTCCACTTTCTTCTCCAAATCCCTCGCCGCTTCTCCAATTACATCAGGGCCAGACCCAACCCAAGGCTTCTGGCTCTGCTCGCCCTTCATCCGGCAAATCCACATCCTCCAAGCAGACAACGTTGGTTTGCGCTTCGGGTTCTGCTCCTCAGATCCGGCCTCCGACGTTGGCGACAATGGTCGCTTCAACGGGTAAGGGGGGCGAATCCGCTTCGGGTCGTGATGGCTCTAAGGTCATACCTCCATACTTCCGCTGCTGCGACCCGTGCCAATGTGGAAACCACCCTAAAAACGGGTCAAGTTCTCACTCGGACGCTCAGTGGGAAAAGCCTTGATTCGGCTGAGCCTTATGCTGTGGCATGGAATGCGGTGGCGAAAGGAGGTCAAGACCGCGTGGCAAGAAGAAGCTGAAGCTGGGCCCTAAGGCTGTCTCTGACATGACCCAGCAGGTCATTACTCTAATGGCCCGCGCCGACGAAGTGAACGAGGTAAAGTATCTTCTTACTCTTTTGTATTGTTGAGTATTTCCTTTGTACATATCACCTAGTCCCCGAGGTTACTGCCGAGTAAGGAACTTACTCGGTCGTAAGCTCTCAAAATCACTTAGTCTTTAAATTCTTCACCCCAAGCTTGCATGTTAGGGCTTCGATCCCTAGGCCTCGAGGTTACTGTTGAGTAAGGAACTTACTCGGCTGTAAGCTCTTAAACTCTTTCATTTCCTTATGCTAAACTCATGTTAGAGCTTCGATTCCTAGCCCTCGAGGTTACTGTCGAGTAAGGAACTTACTCGGCTGTAAGCTCTTAAGCTTTTTATTTCCTTACGCCAAATTCATATGTTAGAGCTTCGATCCCTAGCCCTCGAGGTTACTGTCGAGTAAGGGACTTACTCGGCTGTAAGTTCTTAAGCTTTTTATCCGGCAGGCTGCTTGACTTGACCTTTCCTTACTAACTGTCTTCTTTGTTCAGCTCACGCATAACGACCGCACCAAGGTGCACCAAGCTCTCGTTCTGGCGCATCGCAAGCTCGAACTTGCGTATGAAAAGCTGCAGACTGATACCCAAGGCCAAGGTAACATCCTTAGTCGTCCTTTCTCTATTCGGTGTAATTTTCTTTGGTTCATTTTCTCAATTTTTTCTCGCTCTTTTTGCGCAGCCTCTGCTCAGTCCACCATCGATGCTCTTCACTCGCAGATCAGCGAGGCCGAGAGTAAGTTTCTTGCCTCACTAATTCAATAGCTGGAGGTTTCTGTTGGTGCTGACAAGTAATTTGTTCCGAATAAGCAGAGAAGCACCAAAACGAGCTCCAGAAGGAGCGAGATGAGGTGATTCGACTGAAGAAGCTGATGGCCGAGACGGAGCAGAAGCACTTGGCCGAGGTGAAAGGGTTGAAGGAGGAGCTTGCCGAGAAGAATGAGCAGTAGGCCACCAGCGTCGAGAAGACCAAGAGGCTGCTCGACGAGGCCGAGTCATCGGTCGAGTCGGCAAATCTGAACTTTGACGCCCTCCAAGCCAAGGCCAGAACTTGGCATAGCAAGCTCGCCGCCATCAACTTCTTTCTCGGTAGTGAGTTCTTACTCTTTCTGCACTGTATAGGTCACTCTGGACTTCTTTCATCTACTTTTGTTATTTTGCTAACTTTCTCTTTTTGCTTGCAGAAAATTTTCCTGAGGCCAATATGTTTGCCATCCGAGCCATGAAGAAAGTGAGGGCCGGAGCTGGTGCTCCTGCCGACGGCGTGGTGTCCATGGAGGAGCTTCTCGAAGCGGTGTCCGAACGGGTCAGGACTCTCAAGTCTTGCGGTGTGGACCTGCTTAAGTCGGCTATTCATGCGTTTCGCATGCTCTGGCCGGATGAAGACCCACCTGAACTCATCGAGCCACTTGCTAAGAGATTGCTCTCATCAAGACCGGCCGACCAATGGCGTGAGTCGGTCGGCCGAGCTGCAGCGGACAAGGCTCTCTCCTTCGTGCTTTCATGGTACGAGGACATCAATCTTGATGTTCTTGCTCGCATAAGGGGGGATGGCAAATGGCTGAATGATCCGGAGCTGATCAAGAAGCGCCAGGAGCGAGCTTACTTCATGATTGAATATACCATGGTGCACGCTTGGTGCGACGGGCCCAGCTTTCTCGACCTTGGCGACCGCCGTCGGGTTCTTGATGAAGAGGGTGGCGACAGCGAAGCAACCGAGTCAGATGGTCCGGATGACCCGGCCACAGATGCCCCTGACTCGACCGATGCTCCAAGCAATGCTCCTGGCTCCAAGAGTGCCCCTCCGAGTCCTTATGCTTCTTAGGCTAACAAATACTCGAACTTTGATTAGATCCCCGGTATGCCGGGTACAGATGTAACATACATTGCACTTTAAGTTTGATTATGCGCCTTTTGATAGGCTTTATATATTTGCGTTATGTTCTAAGTGTGAATCATTCAAGGGCAAGTCCCCGAGTTTCATTTTGCCGTGTCACCTTTCCTTGACTTTGGCCCCTGTCTACCTTTTTCGGTGTTCGACATTAGAGTCTCAAAGTACTAAGGATATAGTTAGCGGGTATGAAACTTGGATCACTTGGTCGAGATTACTCGACACGTAGTATAACGTGACCTGCAGAGAGTTAGGCAAAAATCTAAAGTCGGCTCGCATTTCTCCTTTGTACTTATCCGACGTTCGTGTTTACCCGTCATACATCATTTTCTCTTGCTTGCCATGAAGCCGTGTTTTCGGACAACAGCATAGTCGAAGAGTTGATTTTCTTCCGAGTAAACACTACTTGTTCCGAGATAAATTTCGGGTGTCACGCCAGCCGACATAAAATAATTGAGAGGGAAAACCTAAGGGGTAGTCCCCGAGTCAGTTTTTCGAATCATACCATTTTATTATCAGCACATAGCCGGCACACACGTCCGACATATGAGAGTTCGAGTGATACATGCATTGCTTCTCCTAAGTATAGAAGGGACGAAGTAGCGCCACATTCCATGGCCTTTTGGTCTCATCTCCTGACCTGTCCGCCTTGTTCTTTTGCGCTTCACGAGCGTCTGAGATAATAGGAATCATTGTGCAATGCTTTGCTTACAATGGTCCTTCCCATGGGGGTGATAATTTATGCATTCCCGCTGTGCGCTGCACCAGCCTTAGCACCATATCCCCTTCTCGAAAAACACGAGGTTGCACTTTCCGGCTATGGTAGCGTCGGAGATTCTGTTGATATATAGCAGATCTGGATAATGTCAGTTCTCTTGCTTTTTCGAGTAAGTCTACTCCATCTTCTCGAGCCTCTTTTACCTCGGCTTCCGAGTATTGCCTTATTCTTGGCGAGTCATATTCTATGTCGGCAGGCAAAACTGCTTCTGCTCCATATACGAGGAAAAATGGCGTATAACCCGTTGATCGATTCGGAGTTGTTCTTAGGCTCCATAGCACTGAGGGTAGTTCCTCTATCCAACAACCAGGTGACCTCTGGAGTGGTTCCATTAAGCAGGGTTTTATCCCTGACAGAACTAAGTCGTTAGCCCGTTCAACTTGTCCATTTGATTCTGGATGCGCGACTGATGCTACATCAAGTCTTATTCGGTGTTTCCCACAGAAACGAGCAAAAGCTCCTTCGGCAAAGTTCGTGCCATTATCAGTGATTACACTGTGTGGGTAACCATACCTGAGGATTATATCCCTTAAGAATGTGACAGCTGTTTTACCGTCCAACTTTTTGATTGGTTTCACTTCTATCCACTTGGTGAACTTATCAATCATGACCAAAATATGAGTCATGCCTCCCCTTGCTGGTTTGAATGGTCCTACCATATCTAGGCACCAAATTGCAAAAGGCCAAGTAATTGGTATAGTCTTTAATTCAGCCGCTGATAGATGTGACTTGGATGCATAGTGTTGACAACCACTGCATTTTCCGACTAACTCTTGCACTTGTGCCAATGCGCTTGGCCAATAAAATCCATGTCAGAATGCCTTGGCCACCAACGCTCTTGATGACGCATGGTGCCCACATTCTCCTTGATGAATATCCAATAAGATCTCTTGGCCTTTCTCTGGACTGATACAACGCTGCAGTACACTTCGTTGTACATACAATTCCTTGTTGATTATGGTGTACGCTTTTGCTCTTCGTACTGTTTGCCTTGCCAATGTTTCATCACTCGGCAAGGTCCCATCTTTTAAATGATCAAATAGTGGTTGTGCCCATACTGGTATCAGTGGTTCCGGGTCTACTTCAGTATCAATGTCCATTGGCTCCGCCGACATATGCTCTGCCGACATGACCTGAGGAGCCCCCGAGTGTGATTCACCCTGAATTGGCGGATCGGTCCAGTGATTGAAGCTACCCAGTCGATATCCATTGGTACCACATCGACTCTGACTTCGCCGGGGTGACCACGATTGAGTCGGACTACGGTGAGCTTGATCGATGGTTTCCTGAGGTGCTCCAGCGCTACCCCTAGTGGTATTGCTTGCCGAGATGACCCTAATTTGGATAGTACATCTACTGCCTCATTTTCTGCTCTAGGAACATGATGGAATTCGCATCCGTCAAAGTATCCCGAAATTTGTTGCACATGGAAACGATATAATGCCATGTTTGCGTCCAGCGCATCCCAATGTCCAGACACTTGCTGAATCACCAAATCCGAATCGCCAAAACACATGATCCTTTTGATACCAATTTCCCTGGCTACTTTGAGGCCATGGACAAGTGCTTCATACTCGGCAACGTTGTTGGAAGCAGCAAAATGAATCTGTAACATGTACCTCAGTTGATCCCTCTTTGGAGATGTGAGCACTATCCCGGCGCCCAGACCCATTTTCGTCTTGGACCCGCCAAAATGCATTTTCCAGTAGTTCGGATCTGGCAGTGGTGGTTCGTACTGCATTTCCATCCAGTCTACAAAGAAATCTGCAACAGCCTGAGACTTTATTGCATCTCTTCTATCATATTGTGGAGTATACGGTGATAGGATCTCTAGATTTACTCTCATTGAAGAGAGGGGATGACACTAGGAGTTGGGGCAATTTTCTGGTTTTATGTCTCGCACAAACTCACACACAAATGCCATGCCAACCACAGGGGTTGGGGATACATATTTATAGGCTGCTAGCCAGCCAAGAATATGCTAAATGCTAGTCCAAGATGCTAGTCTAAGATGCTGCCTAAGCGATCAAGGATGCTTGGTCCTTGTCTGCTCCTAATCGCTTCTTCTGCTAAGCGGTCAAGGGTGCTTGGTCCTTCTTGCTCCTAACTACCCGTCCTTGCTACAAGGACCATGTGTCTGATCCCACAAAGACCAACGATCTGAGAGACTTATTCATCATTCTCCCCTAAGTCTTGTGCGTTGTCTTGTGGGAAGGCTGAACCATCCTAATCACGGAGCGAGTCCAAGGAACGTGATCCGCCTAAGAGGCTTGGTGGCAGGTGCAAGCTGATCCTTGGTGTTGATGTAGCTTCGCCGTGATGCTCCCTTCATCCAAACAGCGTCGGATGAAGTGGTACCTCACTCGGATGTGCTTGCTCCGTTAAATGGAACACGGGGTTCTTCGCCGAGGCAGGCGGACTTCATCCCACCATGAGTACCTTCTATTTGGTGTCTCGACCGAGGAGATCACCAAGCAATCGAGCAAGCCGGAGCTGAAGTGCAGCGATGGAGGCGCTATGTACTCGGCCTCGCGGTGGACATGGCCACCACTGCCGCTGATGTTGCCGACTCACGAGGCACTTGCCGAGGAAGAAGGATCCCTTGTGCTCTTCTTTGGTGTCGATGTCGCGTGGTCATTGTCGGTCTATGCAGCGAAGTGTCGTGGCCCAGGCACCTAGGGTAGTAGAGGCCGTGGTCGAGAGTCCCATAACGTAGTGGGCGATCCTCTTCACGACTTCTTTGGTGTTCGTCGGTCGCTGCATGAACCGACTAACGTGGCCGACAGAGAATGCCAAGTCCGGCCGTGTGTGGGCGAGGTAGCGAAGGCTCCCACAAGACGTCGATCTTGTGTGGCGTCCACCTCCTCCGCCGTCTTTGTCGCGGCTCGATTTCAGCCTCTCCTCCATCGGGTGAGAGCTGGGTTGCAATCAGTGAGCCAGGCGAGCTCAACGCACGCTTAGGCGTGGGCGGTCTGTCGGCGTGATCCGGAGTGGTCTGGTGCACCTCGATCCCCAAGTAGAAGGAGAGGAGCCCCAGATCACTCATCTGGAAGCGGCCTTCATTTCTTCCTTGAACGCCGCCACCTCTGCATCCTTGGTGCCGGTGATGACCAAGTCGTCGACGTAGACACCTACCAACGAAATTTCCTCCATTGCCCGTCGGTGAGGCCGCCTCGTCGGGCTTTGCGAAGCCCATCGTCTTGGCGTGGAGTCGACTTGGCGTTCCATGCCCTTGGTACTGCCGCAAACCATAGAGAGCCTTGCGTGAGCGAAGTACCTTGCCTCCGGCCAGAATCGCAAATCCGGCGGTATTGCCGTAGACCTCCTCCTTCAAGTCCGTTGAGGAAGGCGGACTTGACATCCATGTGATGGACCGCCAGCCCTCTGGCGGCTAAGCGAAGGAGTCGACGGACTCCATCCGTACCACGAGGGAAGCGGCGTCGTCGTCGACCCTCTGCACAAAGAAACCTCGGGCCTGGCGAGCCTTGTGGCAGACGATGGCGGATTCATCCTCTTCACTTGAACACCCACAGGGTGATGGCCGGTGACCTCGAGGGAGGTCGTGAGCTCCAGTGCGGTTCTTCTCGACCGCATCCATCTCCAAGCGCATCGCGGCTCGCCATGCCGCGTCTTGCTCGCTTACGCAAAAGACCGAGGCTCACCGTCGTCACATGCAAGTTGCGATTCGCCTCGAGTTGCGTGGCACGGTCCGGCACCGGTGGTCGCCGAGAAGACCCTCCATCGTGCGGTACCAAGCGGCTCGCCGTCATGTCTGTCGATCGCTCCTCGTCGTGAAAGCGGCGAAGCGAACTCACCGGGCTGCGCTCGGCGAGCGGTAGTCTTTGGAGTAAACGGCGCCGGAGGTGTATTCTTTGGTGCGGAGTGGGCGTGCCGGAGGTGTATTTCTTGGTGCCGAGTGGGCGATGCGGGAGGTGTATTGCTGGTCTTTGGAGCACGTGGCGTCGGCGGTGGTGCCATCGGTGTGACGACCCGGGGACAGATGGAACTTAGGGCGAGGTAGGCGCTTCGGCGAGGAGGAGCTGCTCACGGCTCCCTCAGTGGGCGTACTCGACAATGAAGTCGTCATCGCCGGTCGGCCGTCGTCAACCGCCTTGTCCCGCGCCTTCGCCGTTGAACACAACATCTGTGGCGCCGTCTTGCGCTGTGTCTTGAATTCGAGGATGCGGTAGGCCGAGCCCTCGCGTAGCCGATGAACACTCGGAGTGCTCTGCCGTCGAGCTTGCCGATGTGGCGAGCTCCTTGGCGAACGCGAGGCATCGAAGACCGTAAGTGGGAGACCGCGGCTTGCGCGCCCATGCCAAGCCTCGTCTGGCGTCTTGCCGTCAAGTGCCTTCGTGGGTGGCGGTTGAGGATGTAGGCAATTTGTCGGCACCGCCTCCCGGAAGGCGGCGGCATCCTCTCTTGAGGAGGGCCGGGCCATCCCCAACCGTCTGGTTGCGCCGCTCGACACGCCGTTCTCTGCTTGGTGTAAGCGGAGTAGTGGCGCTGAATGCCCTCATCGGTATGACGCGAATTCGATTCTTGCGTGAATTCGCCGCTGCGTTCTGACAACTGCGTCGCTGATGGCGTCACGCTTCTCCCTTGCTGAAGCACCACCCGCATGTAGCGGGAGAAGTCATCGACGGCAGCGGGGAAGTGGCGTCGTCCTCCGGTGTGGCCGGAGTCAGTCCACACAAGTCCCCGTCTGCAAACTCGAGCTTCTCCTTAGCTCTGCTACTTTCTTTGGGGAAGAGTCGCCTCGCCCGTCATCACGAGCGTCAGAACTGCTCCACGTGTTCGAGGCACGGCATGCCTCGCACCATCTCCTTCTTCTGAGCCGCTTGAGCCTCGAAGTGAAGGTGCGGCGCTCGTGCCATCGCTGCGCCTCGTCGTCCGACGGCGGCGAAGCGAAGGCTATGCCACGCACATCAAGGACATAGAGCGATTTGCCTCTAGTTACCTTGGCAAGAAAGCGGCGATGGCGATCCCAGATCGCGCGGGATCCGTGCTCGATCGGCCGCAGCGAGCCGTTCTCATCCGGTGTCCCAAAGGCGATGATGGAGTTTCTCGGTAGCGGATGTAGTAGACCGGTGAGCATCCGGTGCTCTCCGGTCTTGGCGGCGAAGATAGCCGGAGCCCACGAATCTCCTGGCGGAGGCATCTCCAAACTTGCGGAGCCTCGCCGTCGGTCGAGCTTCGGCGAAGAACTCCGTCGACGATCATGTGGTGGGTGGCGCGGTGTCAAGGCACCACCCGCGATCTTGTCGGTCGGAACCGGCCGAGAAGGCGTGTGCCTTTGGCTCGTCGAGGTGGAGGGGCTCGATCGCGCTCGATGAGCCATGAACAAAGCCGGCTCCTCCTCTCCTGCTGTGCGGCGTGGGCTGGCGGCGTCGTGGTGTCGACACTCCTTGGCCCAATGGCCAAGCCGGCCGATTGTGGCGGCGTCATCTTGGGCCAACTTGGGCCTGCCGGCGCCTCGGCACCTCCGGCGGCGCCACCTTGCACTGACACAGCCGTCTTTGCGCCATGCGGCGGTTTACGCGCTGCGGCACTGATGCGGAAGAGGACTCCCTTCTTCACATATGTGGCCGGCGCCGGCGTCACGCTCCGGTGAGGCGGCTTCCCAGCAGTGGTGATGGACCCGAGGAAGCTCGGCTCGTCGAAGTCGGCGACCTTGAGGCGACCGATTGCCTCCTCGATCGACATCGTCTTGAGGTCAGCGAGGATTCGATCGGCGAGCTATCTGCACATGCCGATGGGGGCCGCGAAAGAGCTTCTCGGACTTTTTCCTCGTTGTAGGTGGCGTCGCGAACCGCTCCATCTTCTGCGGCAAAGTGTTGAGGCGGAGCAAAGTCGTCGATGTCCTCGCTGGCTTGAAAGCGGGTCGTCCCACTCCTTGCGGAGTGCTGCGAGCGACCTTGCGAACTGCGGTCGTTGCGTCTTGCTGACCTCGATAGCCTCCTTGGCGATCCGCTTGTTGAAGCGAAGCGCATCTCGGGACGGCGGCGAGGCGTCAGCGCCCGTCGATCGTCATGGTGGTCGACGTTGGCATCTGGGCCTCCCGCATGTGTCGCTGGGCGGACCTTCATGACCGCGCCCGCTCGGCGTAGTTGGTTTGGTGAGGTAGGCCACCCTGCACGGGACCGCGTCCACGACCACAACCCGGACCTCGTAGAAACCACGGTCTTGTCGTTTTTGCCGCCGCCGCGTCGCGCCTCCTCGCAGGCGCCACCGCCATGCGCGCGCCTCGCAGGCGCCACCGCGTCGCGCGCCTCCTGAGCGCCACCGCCGTCGCGCCTCCTCGCAGGCGCCGCGCGCGCTCGCCTCCTCGCAGCGCCACCGCCGTCGCCGCCTCCCGAGCGCCACGCAGTGCTCGCCTCCTCACAGCGCCACCGCGCAGGCGCTCCTCGAGCGTCGCGCGGTTGCTCGCCTCCTCACAGGCGACACCGCTGTGCTTGGGCATGCTCGGCTGCCCACCGCGCCGTCCGCTTCGTGAGCTGTCGTTGCCGCTTCCGCTGAAATGGAGCCGCTGATGCTGCGCGCAGAGCTGGGCCTCTGCCGGCTGCTGCGTGATGCCTCCACCGCCGCTTGCTTCTGCCGCCGCCACGATTTGCCCAGCTTGCCGCCATAACGCCCGCTTCTGCCGCTTCAGCCCTGCTCCTCTGTAAGCTCGGCCTCTGCCAAGCGCCTTCGAGGTAGCGAGTCTTGAGGCGACCTTGGGACATGGCTGGCATTGGGGGCTGTTGCGTGGAGGAAAAAGCTGCTGCTAACGAGTTCTTTGCTCATTGTGAAGGGAGAGGCCACCAGGGACAGCTTGAGCTTTGCACTTGCATTGGGGCTCTTTGCACACCAGTGAAGGGATGAGCAGGAAACACTCGACCTACAAGACAACCTCGCTCTGATACCACTTGATAGGATCTCTAGATTTACTCTCATTGAAGAGGGATGACACTAGGAGTTGGGGCAATTTTACGGTTTTATTTCTGCACAAACTCACACAAATGCCATGCCAACCACGGGGTTGGGGATACATATTATAGGCTGCTAGCCAGCCAAGAATATGCTAAATGCTAGTCCAAGATGCTAGTCTAAGATGCTGCCTAAAAGATCAAGGATGCTTGGTCCTTGCTGCTCCTAATCGCCTGGCCCTTGCTGCTAAAGCAGTCAAGGGTGCTTGGTCCTTGCTGCTCCTAACTACCCGTCCTTGCTACAAGGACCATGTGTGTTACAGCCCCACAAAGACCAACAGTACAGAGACTTATTCATCATACGGTGCCAGTTCTATGGCCCATTTTGCGACTCAGCCGCTGGCATCTTTGCTGCCCAATATATTCGAGATAGGTGTCTCGCATATTACCCGGATTGGGTGTTCTTGAAAATAATGTTTCAGCTTCTTTGCTGCCATACACCCCATATGTCATCTTCTGATAATGCGGGTAATTCTGTTTCGAGACAGAGAGCACTTCGCTCAAGTAATAAACTGGTCTTTGGACTGATTTGCCCCCTTCTTCACATTCAACCACTATTACTGCACTTACAACTCTGTTGGTTGTGGCGACATAGAGCAACATTGGCTCTTTGGATAGTGGTGATGCTAATATTGGTGTTATTGCCAACATTTTCTTTAATTCATGAAAAGCGCTATCAGCTTGCTGTGTCCACGTGAATTTGTCTGATTTCTTCATCAGTTGATATAGTGGTAGGGCCTTTTCACCTAGCCGACTAACAAACCTGCTCAACGAGGCCAGGCATCCAGTAAACTTTTGGACATCGTTGAGGGTTTTTGGTAATTCCATTCTTTCAATGGCCTTGATTTTTGTTGGGTTAGCCTCAATTCCTCGGCTGGATACAAGGAATCCGAGTAACTTGCCAGCCAGGACACCAAATGTGCATTTTTCCGGGTTAAGCTTCATCCGGAATCTTCTTAAGTTTGCGAATGTTTGACGCAAGTCTTCAATTAGAGTATGACTTTGTTTGGTTTTTATTACCACGTCATCGACGTATACTTGAACGTTTTTGTCCAATTGATCTTGTAAGCATTTTTGCATGCATCTTTGATATGTTGCACCTGCATTTCTCAACCCAAATGGCATGGTACGATAGCAATAAGCCCCGTACGGGGTGATAAAAGCTGTCTTTATTTGATCATCCGGATTCAGTGGTATCTGATGGAATCCTGAATACGCATCCACAAACGACAACAACTCACACCCAGCAGTAGAATCTATGACTTGGTCGATCCGTGGTAGGGGAAATGGATCTTTTGGACACGCCTTATTGAGGTTCGTGTAATCAATACACATGCGCCATACCACTGCCACGTTCGGGTCATCTTTCTTCTTCTCGACCAAGACTGAATTTGATAACCAATCCGGTTGTAATACTTCCATGATGAATCCAGCAACTAAAAGTCTGGCAATCTCGGCAGCTATTACTTTCCTCCTATCTTCGGCGAAGCGACGGAGGGGTTGCTTCACCGGCTTGGCATCTGGTCTTACATGAAGAGAGTGCTCAGCCAGCTCCCTCGAAACTCCTTGCAGATCGTGAGTGGACCATGCAAAGATATCCCGATTCTCACGGAGGAAGCTGGTGAGCTCGCTTTCCTATTTGTCCATGAGGCCAGCCCCAATGGTAACTGTGCGCTCCGGGAAAGTCTCATCCACCTGTACCTTCTTGGTTTCTTTGGTAGCTTGAAATGACACATTGCCATGCGGGTTGGTGAGTGCCGGCATGGACATTTGCGCTGCTTTGGCCAATGCTGCCACTTCCAACATTTGATTCTTTTCTTGTGCTATGACGAGTGACTCGGCAAGTGAAGATCCGGCTGAGGCACAAGCAATAGATCTTTTGTAATCGCCTTCAACTGTAATTACCCCACATGGGCCTGGCAGCTTCATCTTTAAGTAAGAAATGTGTGTAGTAGCCATGAATCTTGCCATAGCCGGCCTGCCAAGTAAGGCGTGATATGAGCTGACCAAATCCACTACCTCGAACTCTATGGCCTCAGTGCGACAGTTCTCTCTGTTGCCGAATAAGACGTCAACCCAGATCTTGCCAATTGGCTCACAAGACAATCCCGGCACAATACAGTGGAAAGTGGTCTTAGTCGGCTCCAGCATGTTCATGGTAATGCCTAACTTGAGCATGGTGTTGATGCTACTGCCATCATCAATCAGCACTCTTGAAAACTTGACATTGATATCTGGGCCCATGAACGTTGGATCCAAAACTAGAGCATATCCTCCTGGGGTTGGCATGATCTTGGGGTGATCTTTTATGCTCCAAGTTATTTCTTGCTCAGACCAATGCATGTACTTAGGAATTGCCGGCATCGTGGCATTCACCTCCATCATTCGCCGTTGCCGGCTCTTTTTGTCATTCGGCTCTATGACAAAGACGACATAACTTTGGTGATGTTCTCTGTACTCATTTCTAGTTCCGTAGCCGACATGAGCGTCGTCACCTCTTGGGTTGTGCACCTGGTGCACAGTTTCTCTTCTTTCTTGATTCTGATACCTCGGCTGGCAGTTTTCGTATCTGTTATCTGTTCCCACTGTCTGAGCATTTCCTCCTGTAAGTGGTGGAGGGGGAGGTGGTGGAAGCTGCTTATTCGGCGAATCCACTCTGTCTCCTTTCTGAAACCAAGTGCATTGTCTCGTTGTGTGATTGGCCGGTATACTCGGACTAGGCGTGTGAAACTTACACGGCTGGTCCAGCATCATCTCATAGGTATATTTCTGTCGGTCCTGATATTGCTTCCTCTGATCGTATGGCCTTTTGCCATCATTCTTTGGCACCCATTGTTGTTGTCCACTTATCCTTTGACGCTGACTACTTCCAGCATCTGGATGATCCTGACTCACGGCCGCAACCTGAGTCGAACCATACCTGTATTCTGGTCTCTCGTCTCTTCTCTTACTTCTGTATTCGGACCTTTCCTGGCGCCTTTGCGACCCGGCAGCGTCATAGATCTGAGTCTCAGTCATCCCGTCTGCCGACATAAGCAGCGGCTGAGTCGGATCTCCTAACGCATACGAATCAGCAATTCTTATTGTTTCCGCCAGACTTGCCGACATATCTCTCTGTAACCTTTGCCATAACACACTTCCATGTCTGCATCCTTGTGCAAACCAAGCGATTGCCTGTGACTCGATTACCCCTTTACAAGAGTTGCGCATCGTACACCACCTTGTGAGGAATTCCCTGTCCGTCTCATTCGGTCTTTGCTTGCACATCGTCAGTTGCTGTGGGCGATTCGGCCTCTTGTAAGTGCTCGTGAAATTGCTCACAAAAGCATCATGAAAATCGATCCAGCTGTTAATGCTTCCGGGTGGCAAATTGTTTAACCATACCCGAGCTGGTCCTTCCAGCATCTGCGGTACATAACGTACTGTCCATCTCAAATTTTCCTACGCGATCTTCACAGCAGTTCCATAATCTATGAGCCAGTCCTCTGGCTTAGTATTTCCATCATACGTTTTTGTCCCTCTGGCCAGCTGGAAATTTGGTACTGGTGGTTCCTTCATGATCCTTGGGCCAAAGCATGGTGGACCCTATGGACCTTGCGATTCAATTAGCTCTGCCATTTTTATTCGGTCAAGCTTCAGCCTTGCATCATCCGGCTGAAGGTTCCTGCCTCCGAGTCTTGCTCCCATTGCTTGATATGCGTGATCCGGCAACTCATATCCGTCATTCACCATAGCCGAGTAACCATCATTATACTTATTTGCGTCGAATTGGGTTGTTGAGTTGCCTTTCAGCGCTTTCTTTGTCTTCTTCGAGGTTGAGTGGCGCATTATTATTTGGATTTCCTTCTCCTGCCGAGTGAGTTCTACGCCTAGCTTGAGGTGCAAAATTTTGCCCTCCGTTGTCATTTCTTTGCTCTGCTTGCCTTTCTCAGCCTGCATTCTCCTGGTTTTCATTTCCTTGGGCATTATTCCTTCTCGCCCCCTGCACATGTGCCGGGTTTCCTTGAACCACTGCCAGATCATAGGCGACCATCTGCTTGTTTCTTCCAGAATCCACTCTTTCCTTTTCTCGGCCTAGGCGCCGCTCCGGGTGAGGATGCCGTGTGCCCAGCCGATCTCGCCGGGACAGGAGTCGCCGAGTGAACCAGCTGTGACCTTCCTACTATACCCGGATTTGTTCTGTAATACGCTTTATTCAGCATGCTAGCTGCTCTTACTAGTTCATTGACTCGTTCTTGTTGCCTTTTCTTTGCTCCTCCCTCCAAATGGGGTAACTCTGCCATTGATGCCTCTGCTGCTCGCAGATTAGCTGCTGCTGTGTTATATGTTGGCCGCATGGCTGTTTCGTTGCTGTTCTCTGGCGTTATTTTTGACGTCGCATCTGCCAGCTCTTCGTTGAGGTTTCTTCCTCTCAATCTCGTCGCATCAAGCCAGGTCTTTGCGCCCTTGACTCGATTTGCCGAGTTGAGCTCTCGGATCGTGATATCCACATCCTGCTGTAACTGCGCTAATTCCTTGGCTTTCTCCAAAACTTTTATCCTGGCCTCCTCCAACTCGGCTTGCACACGTGCCGGGTCAGTTGCCTGTGCTACTGGCTCTGCCAACTTGTCTATCGCTTCCTGCAGCTCCTTAGCCCTTTTACTCCTAGCTATGTTTTCTGGTTTTTCCAGTGGTGCCTTTGCCGTTCTTGCAGCCCTTGGTGTTTCCTCATGATTTCCTCCCTCAGCATTCTCATTCACTACTAGAACTATCGGCGAAGCCGCGGGGTTTGGCGCTGTCATCATTACCTCCATGGAGACGAGTTGGTGAAGCTTCCCAGCAACAGGAATCGCTGGCGGATCCGGCGCCAGGACGACGCGCTCGGGATATGCGCGCTCCACGCGCACCGCGGCATGAGACACAGTGCTACGCCCGGCGCGCCCCCAGCGCCACGTGGACAGAGACCCGTGCTCGCGAACTTGATGAAGCGACCATCCCAAGGAGCAGCTTGGTCCCGAAGCCCAGCGTTGTCGTTGATGAAGTTGAGCGCTCAAACCTCTGGATGAGGCGGATGACGCGCTTCTTTGTCTTGGCGATGAGGTTGCCGTCCGGATGAAGACTCCATCAAGCACCGCTTACGCCTATCAGTATCTGGTGGCACGGCAGGTGCCATGGGTAGGCTTAAGTTGGGGGCCGAATGGGTGCTTGTGGTCACCGGGGAGGGAGTGCACGGTCGAGCCATGCACGAAGGCCGGAGGCGGAGTAGAGGCCGGAGGCGTAGGCACCTTCTCCAGATCTGGATCGGAGATGATGGAAAAGGAGCGCCGAGCCCTCTGCAGCGACTCCGAGAGAAACCATGGGGCTTGGGGGATCAGCCGCACCGATCTGCTAGGAGTAGAGAGGAGGTGGGTGGGTGGAGAGTGGAGGCCCGCCGACGGCGGGGAAGGGGGCGGCGCGGTCGCCTTACCTTGGGACGACAGCGTAGCTCTATGGCTGTTCCTTTTTCTGGTTTGTAATGTGACCTGCCAGATACAACTAAAGGTCACTTGTACTGGGAGACTAGTAAGATGATGACGAGGTTGACAGCTTGCTCGGGCATAGACGGATATATCATGTATCTGGGATATCAAGCTAACAAGTATACAAAGCAAGCATGACCCAACCAAATGCTAAACAAAGTGTGCGGTCTCATACAAAAAGAAACAATAATTACCTCAGTTTCACTAGAAAGATAAGTCTCTCCCCATCCACCTGTGCTTAGTTGCTTTGACAATAGAAAGTTGCATGCTTTACTTATGGAAGAACAATTTTCGTAAGTTCTTCCAGACGCAATTAATCCTTTTACACCAAAGAATGTTCCGTAGGTGAAACATATACCCCAAGTGCCAAACCTGTTAGATGATAAATAATCCAGTCATTGACTGGAAATATTAATTGTTCAAAATAATTAACACCAACAAACAATTTATTTTAGATACCATGAGCCATCCTTTCGTTGCTTATCCTCAATAAACTTAGAAGCATTTTTAACACATTTTGCTATCACTTCTTTGCGGTACCCCGGGTAAAGCTCTTTGAACATAATTAGCGCCTGAAGCACCGATGATGTACATTCGACAGATCTATCGATTGGTTGAAGCCATGAATTAACATTACAATTATACTATAAAAGAGAATCAGTAATATTTTATACAAGAAATAGATATTCTTACGGATAATCTACAATAATGTTCAGAAAAGTCTCAGAAGGGTTGAGAACCTAATGCCAAAAAGAACACATGTTAGTGTATAATATGTTAAAACAGCAATCTTTTGGATACTCTGAATAGAAATATGATACACAAGAGAAATAACCCATAAGCAGAGTAATCATATCAAAAGTCAAACAGAATTAATCATGGACATTCTGAATTTGCAAACTGGAGTTGCTTGGCTTGACTGTAACATATTTTCTGTACACACGGGTTTCTTAACCTGATCGCACAAAATCGTAACACAGAATCCCCATATAATTGGTGTACTTAGTTTTCCATAATAAAATTAAAACTGTGAAATACTCACCTCTAATAGAGATGTAGTTCTCTGACACTCATATGTAGAAAAAGTGCCATCTTTATTCTTCACAGGAGAAAAAAAGGTATGATCAGTAATAATTGATGTGAATTACAAAGGTTAAATAATATTAAGAGAGCACATAAACCATACATAAGAATTACAAAGACAGAAGTACAGCTTTCAGTAAATAAGAAGAGGATTTTTTAATAAAGAAAAGAAATTAATAAACCATACATAAGCAGAAAACTACAACAATTCAGTAAATGATAAAATTTAAAGGACTGATTATGCTACATACGATTGTATTTTATGCTCTTGATGATCTCTTCATCCATCACAAATTAATCATAATATGAATGGGAGTGCTGGATGTACAAAAATCCAAGAGAAGAAAATTGAGAAATGATTTTTTTTTCACGAAAACGCAAAAGCTTTGCGTTTCGATGCATTGATAGATAAAGAATATTCATGTACAAGACAGCGATAGCGGTTGAACACCCAAGCCGTACAACTCAACCCAAGACCACTAGACTAGGGGAGTAGCTGGCGAAGCCCCCGAGCTCCAGCCTCCGCCCACGCCTTAGCTTCCGCTTCGATCGTGTCCACGAGGGGAGCTACCGAAGGGCGCTCGTTGTTGAAGGTAACCGCGTTCCTGTGCTTCCAAATGCACCAAGCCGTTAGCATGACCAACGACGAGGTTCCTTTGCGCATGGGACGTGGGGTGGAACGCACCACCAGCGACCACCACTCCGCGAAATCACCCTCAACAACTGGAGGGGCTGCCACCGATCGGATCCAAGATAGGACCTCATACCACACCATCCTCGAGAAAGGGCATCCCGTAAGGATGTGCGACATCGACTCCTCCGACTGGTCACACAGCACACAGTGCGGCTGGTGGGGTAGGCGATGTCGTGCCAGCCTCTCGCCCGTCCAGCATCTGTCCATGTAGCTAATATTGGTTTACATCATAGGCATCCCCAATATTTACTCCATAATCCATGATGACAAAAGAACACCAAAACTGGAAAGAAAGATATGACGAGTCCATATTGCTAATACTTCATATTCCACCATAGGATTTGACCAGTCCAAAGCATTTTTATGGTCATTCAGGCTTGGAAACTGTGGCTCAGGACTAGCAGAGACCTTGCATTGGTTCGACGGCCATAAGATGTCCTGACCAAAGTCACAGCCTAGGCACATACTTACCAAAATGAAAAAAAAAACAATTTGTTGGCTTTTGATCGTGTACTGAGTCGTATGTGGCACAGCTTTTACCTCTCCAAAATCAGCAGTTCATCCACAATGAGATAGTTGTGTTGTAGCTATGTATTTATCCTTTGTATTTCTGTTTCCTACTTATCTAAATAGGCTTAAGGCCTTGGGAAATAGATAAAGTTTCTGCCATCATAACAGTTAGATCTATCTTTGGCACGTTTTTCTCATAATCCAAGTGTGATTTTTTTGTATATTTTCCTGACTTGACCACTAGGCATGAGTCACGACCACACAAGAACTTCTTATATGACTACATAAGAGATGAACGGAGTGGACTGGATTAACTATCATTTATACTGACTACCTCACAAAGTTGAGAAAAGTAAATGATGACAAATGATTTGATTTAGAGTCATACCATAAAAGAAAGTAAGCAATCCACCGCATCATAAAACCTTTCACCCGTTATGGGATCCCCCACAAGATTAGGAGAGAGCTTTGACAACAATAATAATGCCTAAAAGTAGTAAGAGTTATTAATAGTATGTGATTAGTGACATATCCACACATCATATAAGTTTAGTAGTTTACACTTGCAAATGTGTGTGTAAAAGGATGAGAATATGGCAATAATACAAAAAACCAAGACAGGACGTATTGTTTATCTACTCGAGTCTTTGCTCTCCTTTCCTACAGACATTCCCATTATATTGACTTCTTTGGAATCTCTAGAAGCATTATCCTTTCATATACCAAATGCACCTAATTAAGTTGATTAAATCGATGTTCTGATTAGGATAAATAAACTTTAGCTACTTAATGATGAAGTAGATGTAAGAAAGTACTATGCTCATTATATCTTATTTTAACAAGCAAATAACATTTCACACATTTCCAGATTAAGAACATATCAGAAGAAATTTGTCTTGACCTTAAGTGCTTCCGCAGTACAATCTGATACTGACCAACCATTATCTGCTGTTGAAAGTGTCCACGAACCTTTTGATCTATGGCGGTAATAAGTTTCGCTGTCAGGATGGTTCTCAAGAACCTTTTAAGTAAGAAAATGCATGTCAAAATTTAGTATATAAATAAATATTTTTAATAATATATAAGGTTGCAAGATTGAGAACACCAAACCTGTGAACTTTTAATGAACTCATGGGCTTTCCGGAGTGTTGGACCAAACTCCTTAACGAGGTCTGTCGAGCAATAGGCTTGAACAATAAAAGCTGTCTCCCAACTTTGACAACCATCATAAACCTGTTGCAAAGAAATAAGGGGGAAAACTGTATAATACATGTGTTCTTTATTTAGTTTGAAGAATCGTCAAGTATTTGGGCGTTGCAAAGAAACAAGGGGCAGAATACAGCATACATCAACACGATTAAACCTATTCAAAACAGTCATGTATAAAAAAAATCGAGCACAAGGTGACATTTGCATAAGACAGTCATAAACGGCCCATTAACATAGAATGCCACTACCACTAACCATCAATAACCCCTCATCTAGTGTTATTTCTATGCTGACGATAAATAAAGTGAACACACCACCTAGTTTACAAGCAATAGTTCAATAAGACAGTACTGATCTGAAACATGGTAGACCTAATTTGTTTCTCTTTTGCTGGTTGCCTGTGTTAGGTAAATAGGATTTTCTTTGACACTTCTTCCTCCGGAATGCGCTCACATCATTACCACATGTACTCGAGTACTCTATATATTGGCCCTGTGCCTACATACCAGTTGGTTTCAATGGTAAATGAACTTTCAGGACATGCAATATACACAAATAGACAATCTGCCAGCAGTAGAGGGGGATAAAATTGCTGAGAACTGATGTAAACCTTACAGATAATGGTCCTCAGCAAATCTGAGCCATAAACAAGTGGAATGAAGTACAAATTAGTGGACAGGACATGACAAGATAGTGTTACCTGTGCTTTCATGCCATCTTCTGCAAGCCATAAATAATCATAGATCCTTGGAAGATGCCGCTTCAGTGCATCTGAATTTGGATCTTCTATCCAACAACAAATCATATCTAGTGCCTAGCAATCAACAAATTGTGTCCATGTGTCAGTTAAAATTAAAAAGGTTGTGAGATAAATTACAAGAAAATAAGAAAAACTGCAAGGGGTTTATTTGGATGGTCAATTGACTAACAAGGATGTTAACAAATCAACTTGACGTATAGGAGTGAATAAGCAACAAACACAATGACTTTGAGTTTCAGGGGTAGAGACAGATCAGAATTTTCCCATTCTAAACATACACAATCAAATAATGCTAACCTTCTATTGCTCTGTTCTTCCTTTATTATGCAGGTGTTTAGTACAATACATGTACCAAGGTCATTATGCTGAATAAATGCATAATGAGCACTCTGAAAAATGAATTGCTGTGGGTGCTTCATAGAACTCTAGTCAGTACAGACGCCACCTAAAATATGTGCATGTTTAGTACAATACATGTACCAAGGTCTTTATGCTGAATAAATGCATAATGAGCACTCTGAAAAATGAATTGCTGTGGGTGCTTCATAGAACTCTAGTCAGTACAGACGCCACCTAAAATATGTGCAGACAATATTTTCTACGAGTTTCTTACCATAGATATTATCTAGAATATATATTACGGAAAAATGACATACATAGAAGTAAAGCCTTGAAGAACATGCAATTTATCTACCAATTAATCCTATTTAGCTTAGGTCTGGACCCAAGTAAAATCTTGGTCTTTAGGAAACGAATTAGGTCTGCCCCCAAACAATTTTTCTTGCAGACATTGAAATGACCAAGAATTAAGCCACAACATCTGCTTACATTACCTTATTAATCGGACATACACCAATGTATTTAGTGCTTTCGTCCTCGTAGTGTATATGTTTCATGAGGTTCTTCAACGCTGTATCTCTTAACTTGTTAACAGGCCACCAATTCAACACAGGTTCTACGAATTTGTTAAGACAAGTCCAAATAAAATTCTGAAGAAACGACCGTGGATAGCGAAGGTCTTCCTGTATACAACAAAAATAACAGATAATCAAGCAGTAAAGGAATCTATGCAGATAAAGAAGTTAAATATATGACAATTTTAATCCAAAGAAAATAGTAAGGATTATTAGTGAGTAAATAACTGTAACATTTTTCCTATATTTTTTTACATTACAGAAGTTTAATCAACACTTCAGCAATTTGACCAGTTTTGTAACGCTCTTCAACAGTTTTTACACTCAGGTCACATTTCTCAGAATTTACTTACTTTTTTTCCTTTCTAGCAAAACATGCAAACATAAAAAAGTAACAAATTCGACTCAGAATCAATGGATGCATGCAGAATTACATACTTACAATTTGCAAAGCCAAATGAAGCAACGAGTAATGAGGTAAGAATAGACTGTACATAACCTTGTATAATCTTCTTTTCTATCAATGCATTGAAACGTGAAGCTTTTGCATTTTCGCGAAAAAATGAGGTAAGAATAGATATCCAGTGCCATTCTAATTTTCTAAGCAATGAGCTCACATATAACCGACCATATCATGTCACATATAAAGCTATAAATATAAGTTATTACATATATTGTTACTACTACTAACTGTGAGATGGCATACATAAATAAACAGATATAGGTGGTTTGCACTTTTTTTCGAGAAAACGCAAAGACTTTTCATTTCTTTTCATTGCATAGAAAGGGTTTGGGTTACAAGCCTTCTAGGAGGTTTAGCAAGAGTTAGATTACAATGCTCTAGTGTACATCCCAGGTGGGGGATGAGAACCCGCAGGCCAGCAGCTCCTGCGCGAGCCCAAAGAGCAGCCTCCACTCTAATTTTGTTACATAGCTGGGGCACTGAGGGTTGCTCTTTGTCGAAGATGCAAGCATTTCGCTGCTTCCAGATCATCCATTCCGTGAGAAGGGTGGCCGTGGCGAGTCCCTTGCGCATTTGATTAGGGGCTGCCTGTATCGCGCTTAGCCACCAGTCATGGATGGAGTCGTCGTGATCTGGTGGTCTAAAAGTCAGCCTAAGCAAGGCAAGTGTCTCGTGCCAAACCTGTCTAGAGAAGGGGCAGGTGACCAGCAGGTGGTGCATCGTCTCAGGTTCTTGGTCGCACAGCATACAGCGTGGGTGATGCTGTACGTGGCGGCAGGGAAGTCTGTCGGCCGTCTAGCATCGATTCTTGTTTGCCAGTCAGAAAAAGAACTTCACATGTGGCGGAGCCCAGGTTTTCCAGGTAAGCTTCCATCTGTTGCATCTGGTGGAGCCTTGGAAGGATGCCAGGTAGCAGGAGCTCGCTGAATAGACGCCATCTTAGAAGTTCACACGAACCAGGTAGCAGGAGCCTTGGAAGGTGGTTTGCACTTTGAGTAACATACTGTTTCACAAAAACGTACTATCCACTATATTCGCTTCTAAGATAAGGGTTCCATTTAGAGCGTGTGGAGTCTTAATAAAACGAACCTTAGCACAAGTATCACGTGCTTTGCTCCAATCAATCTCATGGCATGGTACACCATAGAGCTCTTCTCTTATTGCCAATATTGCTGGTGTAATTGGGCCAACAAACTTCTTACCATAAAGGTAAGACATTGGCATATAAACCAACCGGCAGAAGCACCAGAATCGTCCTGTTGAAGAGAAGTTCACGCGAATAAGGAAAATGATTGTAAAAGAAACAATTCACATGCATCTGAAGATTCTTATTGTCGAGCTCCTTTTGATTTATAACCCGTTAGCCTAACAATACAGTTTAGCACAAGAAACATAGTTTCATAACTAGCAAGCATCTCATGTTACCTATTAAGTTAAAACCATCATCAACCATATGAATGATATCAACTTATACTCATGATATCACGAAAACAGATAAAGTGGTCTTGAATGAAGTATATTTCACAAAATTACATGAAGAACGTCAAAACTATAAAACCTACATATATATATTAGCATCTGATAAACTACATTCCAATTGCTTCCAAAGATTCTATTACCTTTTTAATAGGTGGGATCCCATAAATCAATGTCAATGAAAAATGGACACTGCGGAGATTGAGCCCATTGAAACATTTTCTAAAGTTATCTTAGTTTACAAAAAAACACTTTGACAATCCACACAGCTTTTATTGATTTTTTAATCTAATCAAAATTAGTGTAGTTAATAGCAAATACTGAACACATGAACATGGACAAGAAGGAAAATAAGAATGTTAGAATAGTAAGAACAAATATGGCATTCAGTGTGCACTTTTTTCATGAGGGGCATTACATATGTTGAGGATTCAATAATATTTACCCACACAAAAGAAACAAGTACCTGGATGAATTGGAAGAAAATGTGGGACAAGTCATAACTCAGGAATGATCGAATTATTTCCGGACCATTCATACAAACCGATCACCTTCAGTTAAAAACATGAATAGCTTGCATTAACCTGTCCTTAGTCAAGAAATAATATTCCTAGATAAAGTCAACAACTGCAACTGGAGTTTTGTCGATCAACAACAGATAATTCCAGGCTTCAGAGTTCATACCAAATATACCTAAGAAACAGCGAGGCTTTAACTATTTGACTAGGACTGTTTCCTCTACATTAAAGCGAAGATGAAAAATATGCCAAGATCTATTCTAGTTATTGACAGACAAAAAAAGCAGTCATCGAAAGGTATTTTAATTTGGAGGAAAGAATTAGCTGGGAAAAGACCATTCAATATCAAAGATTTTAATGAATACTTATCCGCTTTCTGATTTGTTAACAATGTAGCACATACATAAAAAAAATCATCAAAAGGCATTCTTTTTAAACTTCACTTTAAGATTTATAAGCTTGTTAGGGAAAAAGTTCTTAACATGTAAGGGTTTGAAAGAGAATCCCTGCATGACACTTACAAAATTTGCCAATTTTAGGTCAAAGAACCCAGGCCCAAAAGAGTAACCTTTATTTTCACACGCGC
Organism: Avena insularis; assembly: GCA_023614405.1. Lineage (NCBI taxonomy): Eukaryota > Viridiplantae > Streptophyta > Magnoliopsida > Poales > Poaceae > Avena > Avena insularis. The sequence continues at coordinate 63,665,821 of CM042697.1, forward strand.
AAGCATACATTTATATTGAACATACTAGATTGTTTGTGTTTCTGTGGCATACCGAGAGCCATATCTTTCCCCATTGTGGAATTGCAGTTGCACTTCCACGCGACAGAATCCAAGCACGTCCCTTGGTTAAGGCATCATTATCTACCGCATCAAGAAGCCTTAAGGTAACATAGTTTAAGCATGATCCAAACATGGTGCTTGGCCCCAATACTTGCGTACCCCAACCACCATCTTCATTCTACATAAATTACATTGCATGAAAATTTGTCATGTTTTTTCTGTATCATTCAATAGTAATGCAATAGCATATAAAGACCACTACTGATTATTACTACAAAGTAGCTGAATCGATGTTTGCATGCCTGATGGTTATAAATATAGCGACAGATCTCCCGTCGATGTTCTGTTGATAGGGCAGTATTGATTGATCCAGTAACATGTAAAGCAAATATCTGCGAGAAAGAAATCATCAACAAATGTTGTCCACAGACCAACTACGGTATGAAATCTTAATAATTAGTTAATTGAACTGTCCAGCATTTGAAACTATTAGATTAGGCGTATGGACAACATAGGTTGCACTATAATTATATAGTTCTTAAGCACTAAAAAGGCAGTCAAATGTTACCCGCAAAATAAGTAGTCAAATGAGAAAGCTTCATAGCATAGGTAAATCAACTTTTACTGTGCACTTTCCTTGTCACTGACACATTGTTTATAAGCTATACATAGTGCAGTGTAGATCCAATTCTTTGGAAAAAACTTCAGTGAAAAAAATGAATTAATTACTTAAAATAAAATCATCTGACAAACAACCTGACCCACCATCCAACAACAAGGCTTATGCTGTCTCCTAACAATATCTACCAACTAGCTATAAATATATTCCAGGACATAATGCCAAATGTAATGTACAAGTAAATAAAATACAAACCAATATAGGCATAATGAACATGATTCCACTGAAATCGCCAGCCCAGTGTCCATCGTCAGCTTGCAGAGCAGAGTGTTGACTAAGGGCCCGTCTTAATGATGTTAATATAGTCTCTTCTGTAACCTCTGCACTATCTAGAAGCTTGATGGCAGGAAGATCCACCTGAAGATGCCTTGTTTTTGCATACTGCAACAGATAATAGTCCAAAGTGAACATTTTACTGTATATGTGTAGTTATCTGAAGTCCAGATTGTATATTAAAATAACAAACAGCAGAAGTAAGCGCTCTAAGATTATCCCTTATCCTAGTCACCTACAGAACGGAAACACTAAATGAGACGAACAGAGACTAGCCCGTGTTGATTTTTGTTTATATAACCGTGAGTACAACGGGGGAGTCACTGGACACAAAGCCAGGTGGGCTGGGCGCGCACTCCAACCGGTCGACGCCCAGTTCTCACAGAACAGAAACACTTACCTCAAATCTAAATTTGTGCATTGTTCCATTTGTTCAGTAATTTTTATACGTCCTGAAACGTTGGAGCAGTGAGTTTTCTAGTCTTTTTCTAATCACATTTGTGTACCACATCGTAAACTGTATGGATTGTTTTTGACGACCCTCGCGTCGCCCCACAGGCGACTCGGGGGGCCTGAGCCCGCGCCGCCGCCGGCCCCCACCCCACGACCTCCTCTCCTCCGCCGCTGCCGCCGGCCTGGCCGCGGTGGCAGTGGCCCCCGCTGCCAAAGGTGGCTGGGGGAGATCCCGCGGTGGACGCGTCTCGCCCGACGGCTTCTTCTTCGTCTACCCCGGCGGCTACTTCGGCATGGCGACGATGGGGCTCGACGGGCGAGGGGAGGCGGCGTCTCTGCGCCGTGGCGGGGCCTAGCGCTTGCCGCCGGCGCTGCGGGAGGTGGGAGCGAGGCGGGCCCAAAGCTGGAGGTCGGCCATGGGCTGGCTGGCGGGCCTCGCTGCCCCTCATACCGGAGGGTGCCGCGACGGGGCTGCTACGGCTGCGGATGGCGTGCGGGATGCCGAGCCGGCGGGCTCGGAAGGGGTTTGGCCGGGGCGGTGACCCTCGGCCGCGGACAGCCGGTAGGGGTGGCCGGCTTGTCGTTCTCCGTCGCCTTTCGCCGGAGATGAGGATGTCGGGGCGGCCCCGGGGACGCGGCGGCTGTGTGGTGGTCAGCGGCCTGGGCTTTGCCTCGACGCGGCGGTTGCGTGGAGGATGACGTGCAGGGGCTCGGCGTGGTGGTCTCGTGGAGCTCGCCTTTTTCTGTTGGTGCCTTGGCGGCTTTGGTGGGCTGCTGCGTGTGGCGGGGGCTTGGTGGCCCTCGCTGGCTTTCCCTTGGCGGAGGTGCACCATGGTGCATGGACAGCGGCGCGGCGCGCCGGTGGTCGGGCGTTTTGCGCGCTTGGCGGGCGAGTTGGCGTGTGGTTGCTCGCTCTGCTACGCGTGAAGGCCGGAGCGGCGGCTCCGGGCAAGGATGGTGTTGTTGTTCTGTCCTGGCCGTGTGGGCGGCGGGGCATGGGCGTGTGGGCGGGGGTACCGTCTCTCCTTCCGCCGGTCATTCTCGCCGGGCGGCATGGGTCGCCTTCGTGGCGGTCCTTTGGAGGTGGTGCAGGGGTCTCCGGACGAAAGTCCTGCCCGACTTCGGTTGGTGCCGACATCGGCGACGCCTGTGGGCGCCGCTTCCCTCTTGGGGGCGTTGTCGTGGAGCCCGGTCACCCCTCCGTCCATTACTTTGGGGTGAAAACCCAAATCTGGCTTCGCCAGATTGGATGACAGCAGCGTCCTCTCGGATGTTGTGACCTTCCTGAAGGCGTCATTTTTCAAAGTAATGTGAGCCTTTGCCTGGGGTTGCTGGTGCTTCGGGGAGGGACGACACCTTCGGGCCCTGTCGGCGTGCGAGTGCCGCTGGCGAGTTCTCTGCGGCCTGCCTCTCGCCATGAAGCCTGTGAGGCCTAGCCGTTCCTTCGGCTCTGACTTCCTCTCCGGGGACGTGGATCAGGCTTTCCGTTTTGCTCGCCGTTGCCGTTGTGCTGGCGTCGTTCGGCGGTGCTCCAGACCTAGTCGAGCTAGGTAGTGTGGCCTCGTGTGGTTTCTCTGCCGGTTTTCCTTAAAACTGTGCCGTTGGGGTCTTTTTTTGGTCCGGTTCCCCTTTTAACCGGACCCGTGTGTATATACGTCTGTTTCGGGTTTGGCCGGTTTCCCTTCTAAACTGGTCAATTCTCTTCTTCTAATAGAAAAAGCAGTGCTCCTGCTGGTTGCTCCAGAAAGAAAAAAAAGCAACGATTCAAAAGATCAGAGAGTGAAATGTGATTTCGATCCGGTCCAGCAAACTCACGGGGAAAGCGCTATTAGCGCGGCGCGGTGGCGGCCCGGGTGGCAGTCAAGAGATCCGCGGCGGCAGCCGGTGGGCCGTGCCATGGGCGGCGGCCAGGGAGAAGACGGCTGTGGCGTGGAGGGAAGCGCGGAAATCGCATCTGCGGTGCGGGCTAGGAAGGTGGAGTGCCATTCTCGACTCATCCAAGACCGATGATGATGCGGGCCGGCCGCCGCACGCACCGGCGCCGAGGCGGCCGGTGGAGCAGCCATTCCGAGGAGAGCGACGCCCTGGTCCGTCTCCTGTTATGGGGGTCGGTTGGCTCCTGTTATGAGGTCCTAGGTGTGCGGCAAGTAGCCTGAGGAGGGAGGGCTCCGGCAAGATACGAAGAGGGTGTGCGAGAGGAGATATTTGATGATTTGTCCTACTTTACTTTAAAATTTTATCATTTGTCACATTCACCATCATATGCCTGTGTGGCAAATGATCAAATTACAAAATAAAGCAAATCGTCAAATCTCTCGTGCAAGAGAGGGTTCACGTTCGGTTTTTAATTTGGTTCATTCGGTTGGTTAATGCGGTCATACGGTAAATATGGTTCAATACTTCCTTAAATATATCTCCAAAAAATACTCCTATTTCGGTAAATACGGTTTTGTAAGAAATACGGTTTGTTTTTGGTAATTAACCACTAAATATCTATTCGGTTTTGGTAATAACCAAACAAATCATACTTAACGCGATTTTTCCAATAACGTCTAACTTGTTTGGTCATATGTATCAGTTTAGCACTTTATATGGCCGTACTAGATGTGTTGCAAGACATAAATAAGAAAAATAATGAATTTCAGCCAAAATAAAATTGTTTATTATTTTATATGACCAAACTGGATGTATTGCAAGAAAGAAATAAAGAAAACAAGCAAAACTCGGCAAACTAATTTTTTACTTTGGAACCTATATGAGTATATGACCAGTCTCGTCGAAAGGCGCATTACAGAATTATTTACTGTAAAAAGAATGTTTGGTTAGTTTTGTAAAACCTATGACTTTGGGTTTAAAACCAATAAACCTAGGGTTGAACTGTTAGCACTTTTGCTAACTGTAATCTTAACCGCAAACTAAAAGAACCAAAATTTCGGTTATAGTTAGGTTTTTCCAGTTTGGTTTCGGTTCGGTTATACGCAGCCGGACATGTGTCCACCAAATATCTATATCTCTCTCGAAACAGGCTGACGCCCAGCTTTATAAATAAAGCAACATCCATACAAGAGTTCATACACCCACACCACACACAAGTACACATACAAACGGTCCCATACAAGGCCCCACGGGCCAAGCATGGCCAAGCCTGGCGTAAGCCACCCAACACAAACACAAGAGCCGGAAGGAACCTCAGGGGCCGGACGAAGAAGCAAGCCGACGAGCCGCCGCAATCAGGTGCTCCAACATCTCGTCCAGCCAGGCCTTCACGCTGCTGTCTACACAATGGTACCACCGCAAGAAAGCCGAAGGTGAAGGCCGAGTCAAGCAGCGAAAGAAAAAAATACGCCAATGACCATCTTGTTCCTAATGTTCCATAAAGCCCGTGTCATTGCCGCAAACATCAACTGTAAGAGGCGCCTCCTCCCAAAGATGGTTTTGCGGCGCCTCGAAACTCTCCAAGGTCCGAGGCACACTCAGCCCTGTGGCCTCGTGAACAAAGTTCCAAAGGAAGCGAGCACGAGAAGAAAATGTGCAGGCCGTTTCAAGACACACGGGCAAAGGCCATTACCAGGCCCTTGCCGCTGGCCACCTCCACACCCGAGGGAAGCCGGTCACGTAGTAGCGCCAAACAAAGATTTTGATCTTCAGAGGGGCCTTCCACAAAGTGAGACCCATGGCCTCTGGGCCTCTAAATAGGGCCCTCAGAGGCCGAGCCCACCGAGAAGAATCCCGAAGGAGAGAGGTGCCAAGCATGGGAGTCCGGATCGCGCCAGAGGACAATGAAGATCGCCCTCGGCCCCTCCCAGACTCCACTCGGCCCCTGTGTTCCTCCGGAAGCCACGCCACGACCCATCGTGGAAGGCCTCCCAACCAGGATAGTAGGGTCGAGCAGATTGCAAATAACTTCCGGGACACTCATGGCGCAGAGAGATGATCGAGCCATGGGTCGAGCCGAATAGGGTATCCCTACCATCGCCTATGGAAATAGACAACCCTTTTTCCGGATAGTCGGCTTGATGTCTGGATGGCTCTCCAAAGCGAGAGCCCTCCGACGATCACAAGCCAGCAGCGGCCCCGCAAGTATTTCGCCTTAATCAATCAGAGCTGTGAGGCCACCATCATCTTCGGGATCCTCCAAACCCATCGAAGCAGCGCCCACATTCATGTGGCGGGATGCGATGACCTAAGCCTAGCCCCTTGGGGGTGCAGATATCAGCCCACTTCACCATATGATACTTTTGATGGCCATTATTGGCTATCCAAAAGAACCGGGATAACTCCTTGTCAAAGTTTGCATGCACCCCCTCCGGCAGGAGATACATCCCCATCATGTACATAGGTAGGCTAGAGAGGCACGAGTCGATAAGGACCGTCTTGCTCCCCTTGGAGGTGAACCTTCCCTGCCAGGGTTCGGCGCCCTTTAACCCGACCCATGAGGCGCCAGTCCCTAATCAAGATCTGGTGTCCTCACTGGCATCCCTAAATAGTTTAGGGGAAGACCGTAAGCAGCGATTAAGGTTATCCGCGATCCTCTGCTGATCCTCTTCGGAATACCCCAACACCATGACTTCACTCTTATCGAAATTGATCTTGAGGCCCGACATAGCCTCAAAGCACAGGAGCAGGAACTTCAAGTTAATGATATCCTGCTCCGAGCCCGCCACCATAATCATGGTATCATCCGCATATTGGAGGTGGGTCACCCCCCCTCCCGGGATAAGATGCCGAACCACACCTGAGATGTGGCCGGAATTCTTGGCCTTCTCCAAATATCTATATCTATATCCAATAATAAAATCAATACCTAATAATGAAGGACGAAGTGTTTCTTCCGGGTCCAACTTTTTTAGACAAATTTACCCTCCCACCAACATACTAAGGGCTTGTTTGATTCATAGGAATTGCATAGAAATTATGTAGGATTTGAATCCTATGGAAATTTTTCTATGTTATTGTTTGATTTATAGGAACACATCCTATAGGAATTAATCCTATAGGAATCTTGTAGTGCAATTTTTATAGGAAAGAAACATTAGATCATACCTCATGAAAAAAAAAATTACTACATCAAACAAAATTCTTCTTCCCATAGGATTCAACTTGGCATAACATCTCAATCCTATGTTTTTCCTATTCCTATACTTTTCCTATCCTATGAATCAAACAAGCCTAACTACCCTGACCACCCCCGGTAATGAATTCTAACCATACATGCCGACTTGATCTGATCGCAGCACCAGGCTGCTGGCCTTTCTATTTATGGGCCGTGAGGGCCGTGAGCACCACCGTCTGGCAACCAATGGTCATATTGGGACTGAGGTTCCTAGGTTTTTCTTTACCGTAAACATAGACGGATAGATATATTTTGTAGTACTAAATAGTACCACCTTGCTTTTTTGCAAGGAGTTCCACCAATTTATATACGCATGTAAATTGATAGGAATCAGTCGTCTTAGAAATCAGCTAGCACTAGCACCAATTTGAGATCTAATGAATGGATTTAGTGAGAGATGGAATGGGAAGAGATGGCGGAGTAGCAGAGACAAGCATACGTGAGCTGGTGTGTTTGCGGTATATGTGCGAGGCCGAGAAGAATCAGCGGCATGGTGGCGCCGCAGACTAAGGGGGCGACGACGATCAGGCTCAAGATAGATGGAAAAGAGGCCGCGGAACCACGCGTTGGCCCAAAAGTTTATAAGCACAATCTTTTTTAGATAAAAAGCACAACCGTTTTTTCGTCTCCCCTCCCACACTTAAAAGACATGTGGGATATTGTCAAAAAAAAAGACACGTGGGATCAGCTTCTTGTGGTTTTCACATTTCATCACAATAGAGTAATCTCATATATACATGTACACGGTGCTATAAAAATACACATACATGTTCCTGCTTTTCATAATTTCCCTCTATAGCATTTCTAGATAGAGAACTATTTCCAGTAAATAGGATGTCATAAAGTTGGAATTTTTATTTAATTTATGAGGTGGAAAGAATAGATCAAATAAAATAATTAAAGGCTAGAAAATTTTGGTTTGATCCTTTGGACGAAATTGGTCCCTCCTAAATTTTTTCCCGTTGGAAACCGCATGGGCAAATGTGCTAGTAAAAATAAATAAATATATACCTAATAATAAAAAACGAATTGTTTCTTCCGGTTCAATACTTTTTTAGATTAATTATTTGCCCTTCGATAGACACCAAATTATCCAACATGCCACTGGTAAGTAAAATAGGCTGACAGGTGAGACCCACTGCGGTAAATAGTAAAATAGGAAAGAAAAATAGAAAATAACATCATATATGGCTGACACGTGGGCCCCACTTCCACCTCAGCTCCTCCTAGACACATGTTGCCAAATCAGCACTTACAGCTGGGCCCGAGCTATCAGGACTGCTGTCAAAATGTTGTTAGAGGAAATTTAGTACAGTTTGCGACGCTATGACTCTTTAAAGTGACTCGTCTTTCCCGACAGCCCCAATTGTGATAATTTTATCCAATTAACTCTTATTGAAGAGTTTGCCTATAATTAAAACGAGAGGGATGTGTGGGCTAATTAAAAGGGAAATCCTGCAATAGCTAGCATTTTAAAAGGAAAATTCTTGAGCTATCCAGATATAGTAGTACTCTGCTGTCCTGGCGAACTCTCCCAACACTCCTATGTGCCCTTTCCGTCCCGCACCTTCTCCTATCTCCTTGTTTCCCAGGTCGTCGATGCCATGCTCCGCCCTGGCCCTGCCCTTCCCTCGTCCATTCGCGTCGGCCCCGTCCACTTCCATGCACGCTCCCACAGCCCTCCCAACAGTTCACTGCCGTCTCAGCCCTGAAATCTATCGGCGCTGCACGTCCTAAGGCTGTGTGCATCAACCGAGATATGTCCAAGGACGGGCGCCCGTTGTGTGGTATAGACGGCGTAACGTTGGCTTGCCATGTAGACCATGCACCTGAGGGCGCTCTCCGAGCAGTTGTCGATGAGCTCTAGCATCATGTCGAGGGTGTCTCTAGCAATCGATTGATTCTTGAGAAATTTGCTACAGTAAGTATCTGTACCACACACAGGATAAGGCCTCCTCTGATTTACAGGACTGCCTCATGAAATCTATAGGATTTAGACCTTGTGGGGCTTTCCCTTTGGACATTGTTTGATTCAAATGATTGTAACATGCAGAAATTATTCCCATAGGAATTTGTTAGTGTATTTTTATAGGAAAACTAACATGAGCCCTAGACCTCGTGGAAAAATCATGCGGATAGAATTTCACTAGACATGAAAAGGCAATTCGACACATTTTCTAACCTTACCTTTTAGCGGTTTTCGATCTGTCGTATGTCACTAAGCTAGTGTCGTGAGCTTTTGCACAGATCTGGGCTCTAATTCTTGACCGGGCTCTAGCTTTGATTTGACAATCAGTTCTGGGCCATCAGTTTCTGAGCTGTGCCACCGAATATGCCTCTATATCTCTAAAGGTGAAAAGTTGAGTAACACAGAAAAAATTACCTGACTTACCTTTTAGTCCCAGCTTACTTTCTTACATCAAGCCCCACAAGTTCATATACTCCTTCTGTCCTAAAATACATGTCTCGGATTTTTTAAAATTTGAATGAATCTATATACTAAATAGTGTCTAGATTTATCCAAATTTTGACAAATCTAAGACATCTATTTTAGAATGGAGTGAGTACATTTTAAGTTGCCCGGAGGTAAGCCAAGTCGGGAATCAATAAGCAGAAGCACCTGGGGCCAATTTTACATCTCAACTTAAGGAGTTGGGGATCCCCACTTAAGTTGAAAAATGAAGGATCTGACTATCGAAAACCACTTGCAAGAGGCTGAATACATCAATGGAAAAATATTGGTGGGCGAGGAGATGGGGATAAACAGAAGAAACAGCACAGCCAAAAGAAATCGGAGGCATGGGTTTTAGAGAAATGCATTTGTTTAACTTAGCCATGCTAGAAAGCAAGGATGGAGATTACTAACAAATCTAAATTCATTACGCGCCAGAGTGTTGGCTGGTAAATATTTACACAATACTGAATTTATGAATGCAAAGAAAAAGAGGAATAGTTCACACGTTTGGCAGGCTATTTTGAAAGGAAGAACGGCACTGAATTTAGGCCTCGTAAAAAAGAATAGGAGATGGAAAATCAACCCATATCTGAGAAGTTAGATGGATACCAACCATTCCAGGAGGAAGACCTATGTAGAAGAGAAGGAGTAAATGTTACAAGGGTGGATGAACTTCTGAATGCAGAAAAGAATAGTTGGGATGTCGACAAAGTAAAAAACAATTTGCTACCCATAGATGCAAATGGATTTCTCAAGATCCCTTTTGGGAAGCTCCAGCATGATATTTGGGCCTGGACTGCACAAAGGCATGGACTATATTCGGTCAAGTCTGCATACCGGCTCGTAGCAAACCAGTTAAGATCTGACGACCACCACAGAAGAAATACTGCAACTAGCTCCAATGCCGAAGACAATAAAATATGGAGTAAACTTTGGAATCTCTCAGTCCCTCCAAAGGTGCGTAATTTTTGGTGGCGTTTAATTAAATTTTTTATTCCAGTTTGTGCTATTTTGCATAAGAGACATATTGAATTGCAAAGCAACTATGTAGAATGTGGAGCTAATGAAGATATTATCTTTCATGCTCTTGTGGTTCGTATGCAACCAACTTTTGGAGAATATTTAAGGATATCCCAAATTACATCATTTAACATGGGCTCAAAATATCCTTGATACTTTGATTTGTAATTCTGAAAAAGCCAGCTATATACTATGCGGCATGTGGTCAGTATGGAATGCCCGCGATGCTCGCCTACATGGTGAGTCTTCGGCCAAAGTACCTCAAGCATGTAGATGGGCCTATGATACAACAGCGGATCTTATTCTAAGTGCGAGAGCAACCCACTCAAGTGGAAAAAATGAAGGCTCGGAGTCATTGGCAACGACCACGACACGGTTTCTACAGGGTAAATGTTGATGCAGCATTTAATGTGGTGAAAAGAATGGAGCATCTAGAATAATAATAAGAGATGATCAGGGACATACAGTGGCAACAAGCAGTACTTGGCATGAATATGTTCCTGATGCATTGACGGCTGAAGCATATGCTTGCAGTGATGGTGTGAAACTGATGAAATTTTGGAACGTAAGACAAGCTGTTCTGGAAACGGACTCCATGGAGTTCATGTCACTGTGGAAATCAAAGAACCATCGGGCTAGTATCCTACCGATTATAAATCAAATCTAGGAGCTTACTGAAGGATGTCATTATTTTGTGATCTGTCATGTAAATAGGGAAACAAACGAAGCTGCCCATAAACTTGCTAAATTTGCCTTCTGTTACAATCCGGAACGTGCCTTGAATAGCCACGTGCCGGATATCATCCTTCGTTGTAATGAATAAGACTATATTACTGTTATGAATTAATGAAGCTCTTAGATGACTTTAAAAAAAATGCAAGACAACCCATTTACGATGCAGCTGCATCTGTCACTGTTTATGTTTCTAAGTATATACTCTCCCCGTTTTAAAATATAAGATGTTTTAGGTTTGTGAAGAAGAAATATATCTATATTTATTTTAGTGTGTAGATTTACTTCAAACATAAATAAACCTACGTACTAAAAAAGTCTAGATATATTTGCTCTACAAAGCTAATATTTTAAAACGAGGGAGTATCGACCTATATTTTTGTACACGTACGACATAGATTTGGACTGTACCTGTATGCGCATCAGGAGATCCTGTGACTCCCTCTTGTGGAAGCGGTTCTCCGTGAACTCCCGGCGCACCCGTTCAACCTCGGCGCGCTCCTCTGGCGTGCCGTGGTTGGGGTCGAACTCCCACACAGCCCTGCCTAGGAAGTTGTTCACCGACCGCAACCACAGGCCGCCGCCCTCCGACACCTTCAGCCTCCACATAGCCGGCCGCTGCCGACGACGACGTGCGGGCAGAGCTAGCTAGCTCACCAAGTATCGAGAGCAAACACACAAGTGGGAGCACTCTGCGGTGGTCGCGATACAAGGATGAGCCATGCAGCTCACCTGATTTTATATGGGCGGATGTACTACGGCGCAGAACTGCTGCCTGCCAACCGGGCCCACCCAAATGGTATGCGATGTGTTCGAAATTGTCAGCGCGGACGCGCCGTGTGTGCGCGGCGTCCGAGTGAGGCGACACATTTCGGCGAAATACGTCTGCCTCGATCTATTTATACATCTAATTTGGAGCTCGGTTGCGTTGGTCCGGACAGCGCGGACGTCGTGTCAGTTAGCAGCGCGGACCCATATGTAAGAAGGGCATTAGTACTTAACGATAGCTTTTCATTAGATTAAGCCTGCCAGTTACAAAAAAGGCCATTCAAACTAATTAGGAGGTGCTACTGCTACTACTGCTGTTGCGGCTACGGCTACTGCTGGAGGAGGACGACGCGATGGCTACTCGCCGCCGTTGCCACGGCCGCCGTTGTCGTGGCCGTCGGCCTCGTCGATCGCCGTCCTAGCTTTCCAGATGGCCCGTTGCTGGATGCGTTTGTGGATACGGTCGCGAGTCGTCGTCTTGCCCTCCAGCTTCTGCCGGTCCTTGGTCGCCCGGTTCACCAGGGCCTTGTCCATCTCGGCGGCCCAGTGGTCCCTCGCCTCCTATTGGGCGAGCACCTCCGCCGAAGAAGAAGCCGGAGCTGGGATCGGAGCACCATTGGGGCCGAAGCCCAGCGCCTGCGCTATCTGCACGGAGACGGGGAGCGGCGCCTCCAACTGGTCCACCTCCTCCCCCTTCTCATCATCGTCCACCGCCTCCTCCATGTCGTCGGCGTCGACGAGACCCCACGCGACCGACGCCTCAGCGGCCAGAGCCACGCACTCTTCCTCCGCTGCCGAGTCGGCGACGTGCTCGCGCCGCACCTCTTCCGCTTCGTTGCGTACTTTGGCGGCCTGGCGGAGCTCGCGGATGGCGGACTTGGCGGCCTCCTTGGCCACCTCCTCCAGCGTGGTCATGGCCGTCTCGTGGCGGATCTCACGAAGAGCCGCTGTTGCGGCCTCCATGGCCACCGCCTTCACCGCCTCCTTGGCGGTGACATGGTGCACGTCGGTCACCGCCCATTGGGCAGCCACCGTTGCCGCCGCCTCCACCACTTGCTGCAGCGCACACTCGGCAATCTCGCCTTCCTTCTCAAAGGCCAACACCTATGCCTCGCCCATGCGTCGGGCCAACACTGTGGCCTCGAGGTGCACCTCGTCGACCTCCACGTCCGGGTAGTGGGCGTGGCACATCTCCCGGATCTTGGACCATGTGGCGATCTTGCGGCGAGGCATGGCTGCTGGAGCTTTTTCGGCGGACGGTTTTCTCTTGGTTTGGGGCTTGTTGTCTCCGGCGACCGTCTTTTATAGACCGCGACAGAGCCAGGAAACGGACTGGGATTCGCGGGAAGTTTTCTCGCTACGGGAAATGAGGCGCGCGAAAGCGCCGAAGCGGCCGCCCGACGCCGACAGCGATAACGTCGCGTCGCCATTAATGTTTCAACAGGAGGGTGTCAACCGGTGACAGCGGGAGAGAGACAGATAAATAGGTCGGGCCGCTGCGCGCGGTCATCCAAATAGGCCAGTGCCTCTACCCATATCGACCGTGGCCTAACTCAAAACGGACAAAAATAGACCGTTTAGAGTGGCCGTATAGATCGGCACCGACGATAGAGATGCCATGGCCGCACACGCCCTTGTAATTCCCGGAATTTATTGGCACGCATTACTTGACACGAGACGCCGTATGGGGGAGCAGTTGTTGCAACTGAGCTGTAGCAGTCCCGAAAATGATGTGCATGTACTACCATCCAAGGATGACGCTAATCCAGGGTCCCGTATTTACTCAGAATAATTGAAGAAGACGAAGACTGATCATCGTGTCGTGCTCCCACGCGCTACGGCGATTACATCAGGATATATTGAGGCCCAAGATACCATGAAAAGCGATTTAAGGATGAGGATTCTGAGGAGGACATATCACCATTCGATTCCTGATCGATCTGTGTAGTGTCCTCTAGTCTAGAAAAGAAAAGAAAAATGGTCCGTTAATGCTCTACTCACGAGGTAAGCCATACAAGAGATATGCTAGTACTAGTACTACTGTACTACTCCTTTATTTCCGTTGAAACAGAGCATTGTCCTTGAGTAGAGCATTGTTCGTGTGCCGCCGACACTGCAATGTTCTTAAAGTATAGTAGTACAGTAGCACTAGTACTCGTGAGTAGTAGAGCATTGTTCGTGTGCCACCGCCACTGCATTAATCAAGAAATCAGAGCATTGTTTTTAATTAATCTTTGACCGAGACTCTGAAAATAATACTGATGCACTGTTTGCAGACAGAGTTAGGTGCTTGGTGTCCAAAATTTCATTAGTAATGTTTGTGCTTAGATAATTACAGATATATTTTAATCTAGCAAGATATAGTGTTTGCGGTGCCTTATTTCTTATTCGCTGCTCCATTGATTCTCTTTGTGGGTTTTGGTGAATAGTATTTTCTTCATCCCAAAATAGATGTTTCAGATTTGTTAAAATTTAGATGAAAATCTAGATACAATTTAATATATAGGTTCATCCAAATTTTGACAAATCTAAAATATCTATTTTAGAACAGAGGGAGTAGATCTTTCTTAAGCACACCAAAGAGATAAGTAGCATCACTTGCTTCCTGAGTTACTCGAAACAAAATCTAATCAATCAAACAAGGTTAGGGTAAACTTACTGAAGCTATACCGGATCTTTCTAATTTTTCAAGATTCTCGAAACAGACATGTGTTTTGTTCTCTCAATATACATCCTACATATCCTTCATTATGGTGTTTACTCGTTGTAAGTATTCATCGTTCACTTCTGCTTTGGCCCCCACCCTGCGTTGGCATCGATGCCTTATCTGTCCATTTATCACCTAACAATTGTCCTTAAGCCCATCTCTTTTTTCGCGTGGTCCTAGATCCACCCCGTATTACTCGTTTGTTCATCTGCAAATACATACGCGTGTACTTCGTCTGTATAAGGAGACGTGAGCGGTGCGATCCCAGACCGAGGCCTTCACCCGCATCGAGCTCGCCTACCACGCCGTCAATCTCGCGATGGGCCACCACGTCCCGCGCTACGTCGAGTTCCTCGTCGGCGAACGGCCGCCCTCCGGCACCGGCAAGCCCGACGACCGCATGGTCGGCTACTCGAGCGACACGGTCGCTGCGGCCAACAACCACATCTTCAGGTCTGATTGGTACCAGGTCCGAGTCAGCTCCCTGTTTCCAATTCGGGCCCCGTACATACACATATCAGCTGATCGATCTGCCTTTTAATTCATGGCCTGTACGTATACATATCAGCTGATCGATCTGCCTTTTAATTCATATCCCGTACGTACACATATCAGCTGATCGATCTGCCTTTTAATTCATGTCCCGTACGTATGAGCTGATCGATCTGCCTTTTTTTCCACTAGAGTTCGCGTATAATATACAACTATATAAGTGAGCAATATGAGACTTTTCAACCCGCCCACAACCCATCCACAACCTGTCCGCCAACTAACCCACCAAAACTTCCCTTTAGGGTGGGGGACTGAAGCAAGCTGTGCTTCGCCCCCCCCCCCCCCTCCTCCCTAAACTAAGCCGCATGGGCCGTTTTATTTTCTTGACCAGTCGAAACCCATATCAAGGCCATGTATACCTCCATATATGTGTACTCGGTGGAACTGGGTATAATCCATGTTCCGACCGGCTGATCCCACCTCTCATTATCGCGATCTACGTCTTTGCATGTCATATTTTAAATTTTTGTTGTTGCCGTTATATAACTATGGATTTTCGCCTTTTGCAGACACATGAATATACATGTACGCTGAATATATGTCTAAAAGGACCATACGGACTTGGATGGGTTCATACGGTCTTCTAAACAATCGGTATCGAGTTTTTGTTTATTAAAGTTTGAAAAGAAGGGGGAGGGGGGACCGAAGCAAAAGTGGTTTCTAAGTGTATATACTAACAATGCTTGGATTAGAAACGTGAAGTTGGAGGAGAATTTCACCATCGAGCATCTTAAACAATTCGTGGAGCTTTGGTTTCTTCTTCATGAGGTGGAGCTTGACCCTAATATAGATGATGACATTTCTTAGAAGCTTACGAAGGATGGAGAATACTCGACGATATCGGCTTATGAGGTGCAATTTCTTGGGGCCACGCTTTCCAACATGAATACAATGGTTTGGAGGGCTTGGGATCCCCCCAAAACGAATTTTTTTGCTTGGCTTGTGTTGAGGAATAGAGTTTGAACGGCGTGCCGTTTGAAAAGAGAGGATGGCCTAATTGTGGGTTGTATCCTCTATGCTAGAAAACCACGGAATCGATTTCACATCTTCTTGTTGCTTGCAGATTCATCACGCGCATATGGAGTTATCTCAAAGTTTGGTTGGGGCTCCATACTGTACATTCGAGAGAATGGGCGTGGCTTTTCCTCAAGAATTGGTAGGCTATGATGGCGGAAGGGCATAAGGCAATGGTGTCTCTAACATTGCTCGTTTCTTAGGAAATTTGGAATGAAAAAAATATCCGGGTTTTCAACAATAAGAATGTGCCGTCTTTAGTTGTTGTTGATAAGATTAAGAAAGAGACCCGGTTGTGGATCTTAGCGAGCGCTAAGTATTTGACTGATGTAATTTCGGGAATGTAGGCTTATTTTCTAAAAAAAAACTTTTAATTTCTGTAAACACATCGCTTAATTAATATAACGAGGCAAAGCTTTTGCCCCACTCGTTTCAAAAAAAAAAATCAGCCTACGTTTCTGTACACTACGCATAGACTTGGACTGTACCTGCATGCGCATCAGGAGATCCTGGGACTCCCTCTTGTGGAAGCGGTTCTCCGTGAACTCCCAGCTCATCCTCTCAACCTCGGCGCGCTCCTCCGGCGTGCCGTGGTCGGGGTCGAACTCCCACGCTGCCCTGTCCAGGAAGTTGTTCACCGACCACAGCCACGGGCCGCCGCCCTCCGACACCTTAGCCCCGCTTGTTTTATGGTTTTAATTACCGATTAGATCCGGATATTACGGAGCATGTGCATGTTTTAGTGGGACCTGAACGAGAAAATTACAAAAAACCACCACGTTACGGGTTAGGGTTTCAAAAAGCCACTACTATACGTTAGGGTTTCAAAAAACCACCACTTCAGAACTAATACGTAACAAAAAACACTGATCTAACTTTGATCCACGGTAGACAGTCAAACTGACCGGTGGGACCTACTGTCAGGCTGACGTGGCATATACATTTTGGACGAAAGACCTTTGTATCTTTTTTTGTGGCAAAGGTAAGGATTCATAGGCCAATAATATTTATTTATTTATTTTCTTATGTTTTATTCCTTCTTTTTCTTATTTTTTCCACACAACCTGCATTGACCGGACATGGGCGGACAGAGTAGAGACGGTCGGCCGCATTAGCGAGCTCGAGTACACCGTCGATGGCTGGCTGGGCGCCAGATACCTCACCCCACTCGCCGCTGTGTAGCTAGCTACCGTGAACTCCTTCCGCACATCCAGGCTATGGAGGCTCGTCGCCCCCATCTCCTCCCCTACTGGCAGCAGGCCGGACCACTCTCCGACGGAGGCGACCGCGCCGCCCCTCCTCCTGATTAACCACGCCGGCGAATAGCATAATCACATAGAGAATCTCAACGGGAAAGGCCACGAACATCTGAAGCACTCCCAGGACGCCCAGGGAACTATGCTTGATGCCAGGAATTTCATCGAACAGCTCGCATGCGTGAGGCGACGGAGACATGCAGGAGAGAGCATGGGAGTGGAGCACATAGGAAGAGAGGGCCATGGAGCATGGGAGTGGAGAGCACATAGGAAGAGAGGGCCATGGGGCCACTGGAGGCGCGAGCTCCGGCTGGAGGAGGCGTGGGCGACCTCCGCCACGGAGGCTGGCGAGCTCTCGGCCATGGGAGGCGTGGCGAGCTCTCGCCACGGAGGCGCGTGGCGAGAGCTGGCTGGCAGGGAGGCGGGCGAGCCGTGGGAGGCGCGTGAGCTCGGCCATGGGCAAGGGCTCTGTCAGCGCCCAGCATGCTGTAAGCTCCGGCCAGTGGGGCTAGAAGATTAGGAAAGGATATAAGATTAGAATTTATAAGATATGGAGGTGTTTTTTGTAAAGAAATGATGCCACTTCATCCTGACAGGTGGGACCCAGCGGTCAGTTTTGTCATTAGACCAGGATTAAACCGGTATCAGTGCTATCTGTCACGAACTCACTCTGAAGTGATGGTTTTTTGAAACCCTAACGTATAGTGATGGCTTTTTGAAACCCTAACCCGTAATGTGGTGGTTTTTTGTAATTTTCTCGACCTGAACTGGTCCGTAGTATTTAGGGCCGATTACAGGAAACCAAACGGGGCCTTAGCCTCCACATCTCCGGCCGCCGACCACACGTACATACGGGTGGGAGTTGAGCTGAGGAGCTCTCTCTCACAGATTAAGCATTCGATCGCTAACCAAAAATGGGGTGGAGTGCAGCCATGCTATCGGCTTGTTTTTAGTATGATTCGACAGCGCCTGCCACCTAAATGTAGTTAAGACCATGCATGCACAATAACATAGCCAGCTACCTGCCACCTATCCGTCACTGTGCGCTGAAATGCGCAATCCGTACAAAGTTAAGCAATTACTTCCTCCGGTCGGTCTAGTTTACTCACCTAGTTTTAAAAAAACTTTGACCGTCAATTTTGATTACTTTCATTGTTCTAAAATAAATGTTTTAGATTTGTTAAAATTTAGATAAATCTATTTATCTAAATTTTGACAAATTGAGACATCTATTTTGGGACGGAGGGAGTAATAAAATATATAATATATGTTCAAAAAAATTATCATTAGAAACTACTTTTGAAGATGAATCCAATGATATAATTTTCATGACATATTATGTAAAATTTGTTGACCAAAATTATTGGTCAAAGTTATTCTTAAATTACGTGCGTGTCTAATAATTTGAATCGAAAGGCTGAGTGATTGATTTAATGCGCAAACCTAACTACTAGTATTTCCTCCGTTCAGATTTAAAAGACATAATTTGTACTCCCTTCGTCACGGTTTGAAGGGCGTCTTATAAAAGCCATGCGTTTTCAAAACTTCTCTCTTTCTAGACGCGTTAGACTTAATTACAGAATTAATGTCCCCCTTTTTCCTCTCACTTACTACTCCATGCAACCAAGGAATTAATTTTTGCATGCAACTTTACCAGTACATGCGCCTAAACTCCCCGTTTTCATTGAATAATTACATTTAATAGGGCGCTGAATAATTAATGGGCGTATGTTTTTGGCACAAATCTGGCACCAATCAGCGTCCACCTAGGTTCCAACAATCTCTCTAATACGTCCTCCAAACCGTGACGGAGGGAGTAATTATCTGGATCCTAGTGTGAAGTAGAACATGCATGAGGGGGAAAAAAGTCAGCAAAGCGTTCACATTTGTTTAGGCATTTTTTTTTATACGAGAGTAATTACATAGATTAAATGCTTGTGTCTAAATATCATGCACATGTGTGAACAGATCGTGAAAGGCTCTTCTTCTCCTCATGCATGTTCTTTTTCATACTATGAAATGGACCAATTAGAGGATACTACCTCTATCCCAGTTTATAAGATTTACGCGTATACCTAGGTCGTCCGCATGAGCTATATAATATGAATTATATAATATAAAAATTATATCATTAGAAAACATAACATTTGAAGTTTCTAATAATATAATTTTTATCTTATGTATCTCATGCTAAGTTGGTTAATTTGTCAATCTAGAAATACGCGCAAGTCTTATAAACTGAGACGAAGGGAGTACATAGGGTTTAAAAAATTATAAATTGTGTCCTTTAAACCGGGACCGAGGAGTAAATTTATTGTGCACTCATTATTTGGTGATGTGGGTCGCACGAGGTTGTGGCAGCGGACACAATTTAATGCACTAATAAGGGCATGTCCACTGTTAGATTTTATTGTCTTGTTAGAAACCGAGAGATCTAATTTCATTGTTCGCAATTGACACCTGGTGGGGATTTTACATGGTTTTGTCTACCTCCCCATGGGCGTTGAGGTGGCATATTAGTGGGTATAAATTCTGTAATGTTGCAAGTTAAGAAAGTTGAAACTGGGGATTACTGTGTTAAATTCTTTATGAAATTCGTAGTGATGGGTTCAAATGGATTTTTATACCAGTGTATGGTGCGGCACAAGACAATCACAAACAAGAGTTTCTAGCTGAACTAGTTAGGATTTGTGAAAATAAGACATTCCCTTTGTTAGTGGGTGGAGATTTTAATATATTGCAAAAAAGAGAGGAAAAAATAATGATAATTTCAGTTCGCGGTGGCCTTTTATTTTTAATGCTATTATTGAAAGTCTGAATTTAAGAGAGATTGCTCTCTCTAGGAGGCAATTTACATGGGTTAATCGTAGGGAGACGCCTACCTATGAAAAAAGCTTGATCGCATTTTAGCCAGTGTTGAATGGAAACAAAAATTCCTTTTAGTTACGGTTTGTGTTCTTATGTAGTCTGGTTTAGATCATACACCTCTCCTGGTTGACTCATGAATAAAATCCCATATTGGCAATAATCCAAGATTCTTTTTTGAACTCTCGTGGTTATGCCAAGATACGTCATATCGCTAGATATGTCATTCGAAAGATTGATCGCTACAGGAGTTGGGGAGCAGCTGTTGCAACTGAGCTGTACGCCTGTAGCAGTCCTGGAAATACGATCGTTGGATGATGCTAATCCAGCGGGCACCACTGTTTTGGCCTCATGTATATAGTATTCCCTTTTAAAATAGATGTCTTAATTATTAAAATTTGAATGAATTTAGACACCATTTAGTATATAGATTTATTTAAATTTTAACAAATTTGAGACATATATTTTAGGACGGAGGGAGTACATCAAAACCCCATATCCAGTTATATAAATCGTACGCTGCATTTCCCAAAAAAAAAAAAAAAAACCGTACTACTAGTATTTGATATGTACTTTCTCTGTTTTAAAATATAAGATGTTTTAGGTCTGTGAAAAAAATATATCTAAATTTCGTTTAGTATTTTGTATATAGATTTACTTTAAATTTAAGTGAACCTATATAATAAAGAAGTTTAGATTTATTTACTTCATAAAGCTAAAATATCTTATATTTTAAAAGAAGAGAGTACGTGTCTGGCAGTCCTTTGGACGCAGAATCGGGACCTTGGATGTTGTGGGGTCAAGTCACGCTCAAGTGTGCTCCCGACGTCTCCTATCATTAGAAAATCGAAGAAGGCGAAAAACTGATCATCGTGTGGTTCTTCCAGGCGCTACGGCGTCCTTGTCTTTTTTTTTTTCACCGATGCTTCCTTTGTAAAAGCCGTCGGGTGTACCTCTTCTCTATTTCTCGGAGCATACCGAAGAAAACCTTAAACCAGTCTAGACAGTAATGTCGTTGTTGTTATTTTTTTTCTTGGAGGTGTTGTTTCGTACACGGCGATTTGAAATGCTAGGATCATGATGGAAGTCGTCGGAGGACGCAACGGTTGCGGGTCATCTTTGTTTTGGTGTCAAACTGTCGATGTCGGTATTTGTTCTTTTCTTTTCTTTTTCCTTTTTTCCGGGCTTGCTTGTGCTATGTTTTCTCTAGCAGCGGTCTCGCAGCTATACCTTGTGGTTACTATATTAATATAGTGGGACGAAAGCCTATTTCGAGAAAATTATTGAGACCCAAGATATCCATAAAAACGATTTATAAGGATGAGAAGTCCAAGGAGTACTCCCTCCGTTCGCAAATAAGTGTACTTCTAGCTTTTATTTAAGTCAAATTTTAAATTTAACCAACTGAAAGAACATTTCATAATCTCTAGTGTTTTATGTGTTAAATAACAATATCAAGGATTATTTAATATGTGTTAAAGTGTTGCAGCTCTCTAAGGTTGAAAGGAAAAGAAATCTGCCTTTGGGGGGCGGATAATCCGCCCCCACCAGGAGCGGATAATCAGCCCCACCCTTTTCCCAAATAGGCGCAAGCCCCAGAAGGGGGGCGGAGTTTCGGCCGGATTTTCCGGCGGGATAATCCGCCCCTCATGTTCTCGGCCAAGGCGCAAGCCCCGGAGAGGCGAGTTCGGGACTTTCGGCACGGATAATCCGCCCTGTGAGGAGGCGGATAATTCGCCCCCCAAGGTCTTCTTCAAGTTCATGGCGCCAGCCCGGAGAGCGGATTTTCTCCCTGAATATATCCGCCTGGGGCGAGTTTTCCAGGCGGAGACGGGCGGATAATCCGCCCCCAAACTTGTTCAACGGCCAGATCTAGGCAGGGGGTATTTAAGTCAGCCTTCCTCCCCGCTGCACCTCTTGGTTCATTCGAAAAAGTCAAGATCTGATCTGCAACCTTCATCCAAGAGAGCTCCACCTAGATCCACCCAAAGGCCCCGTCCCTTGGGGAACCAAAGGAGGAGAACTCGATCTTCATCATCAGCAATCAAGCACTTTATCTCCTCTCCATTCATTTGGAGAATCACCGATCTAGTATTTCTTGCAAATACCTAGATCCTTGTTTTGTTTATATTGATAAACCTTGTTCTTGTGACAGCTTGTTGTCATCTCGGGAGCCCCCAATTCAGTTGTGGGTGTGTGCCCCGGTAGCGTTGTAAAAGGCACCGGTTCCGGCCTCGAAGGGTACCAATAGTGGAGAAGGTGGATCAGGCCTCTCGTGGCGAGATCCATCGGAGAATAGGGTGAGGCCTATTGTGGCGTGGTGGTCTTAGAACCGCCCACCCCTCCAACGCAGATGTACTTCCCTTAACAAGGAAGGAATTGCGGTAAAACAAATCCCTATGTCTCCGCGTGCTCCACTACGGTTCCCTCGCTCCTCTCTTTACGTGCTTAGTAGCTAGGTTTGCATATAGGGAAATTCTCGTAGTTACATATCTAGAGAATTTACTTTGTGTCAAGCCTAAAATTGAAAAAGTACTAAAAATTGGGTAGCACCTATTCACCCCCCTCTAGGTGCCCATATGATCCATTTCAATTGGTATCAGAGCCCCGGCTCTTATTTCGGGCTTAACCGCCTAAGAGAAGTTTGGGTTCCAAGGTAGATGAGAGTTATGCTCCGGAGGTAGTCACCATGATCGATCTCAAGACGTTGGAAACAACCTTGGTGAGTTCAATGGAGGCTAAGATGGAAGAGATGCGTCAATTGATAATGCGTCTCTCCACATCGGCAGCATCACCTCCATCTAACTCTAAGGCTACCACTCCGCAATCCAAGGAAACGGGTAAAACCGATTCCAAAGATAACGAAGTGGTTGGTGATGACACTAGCAAGAGCTCCTCCTCGAAAAAGGATAGTGGTAAGGATGGATACAATGAGGTTTCTCATGTGTATTCTCCTGATCCACCTATCCCTCACCCACATATACATAATAGGGGTGATCCACCGAAACTTTCAGCATCTACTTTTACTCAATGGCAATTTTTGATGAAGTCTCGTGTGTGCAGTTCCTCCATTGAGTTGTGGAAAATCATCGAAAATGGTCTTCATGTTGCAAACCCCAACAATCTCACAAGAAGAGTAGTTGTCGATAGCCAACTCAACGCTACATCTCTACACATGATACGGCTTGGTGTGGGTGACAAAGATATGCCACACATTCAACATCTTATTACAGCTAAGGAAGCTTGGGATGCTCTCACCGAGCTCTTCATCGGAAATGAAAGTATGAGAAGGAATCGATATGATGCTTTGAGCAACAAAGCTGAAGGATTCTATATGTTGGATGGAGAAAACCACGAGGACATGTATAGGAGGCTCAAGGCAATAGCCACAACTTTCAGAAACCATGGTGCCGCTTATGTTGATGATGCATGGATCAAGCGCAAGTATGTCAGTGCTCTTGTGCCATTTGAGCCCACAGATTTGAAAAGTCTCCAAGGTAGGCATAATTACCACCTCATGACATCTAATGAGGTAATGCAAGAAATGGCCGCTTTCAAAGTGGCTGCCAAGAATGCCGAAGATGCTCGTGCACGAGCTATGGGGATGCAAAAGGGGGTCAACATGGCCTTGAAGACTAGTGTGATTGATCATGATGAATATGCCATAGAAGGTATGGATTGTCCCGAGGATATAAAAAGGATTCACGGACAATACCTGGCTCTTTATGCTAGAAAGTTTTGGAAAGATCCGGACAAGGCTAAGGCTGAACTAGAACGCAAGAGTGGAGCCTATGGAAGAAAGGAAAATGGTCCCAAGTTGAGAACATGTTTCAACTGTCGTGACCGACTGCACTTTGTAGCTGAGTGTCCATATCAAAGTAGGGAAGATAATGGAGGAATACTTATTTTCAAAGACAAGTCAAAGGCTCCACGCAAAAAACAGTTTGTAAAGAAGAATGTTTCCTTCAAGAAGCAACCAAAGATTGTTCTAGTGGCTCAAGAAGAATATTCTTCGGGAAGTGAAGACGAGGACGAGGATGATAGTTCTCAAGAGGTGGCTGTTATAGCCACCACATCTACAACAACATCTCTCTTCGACTCTCCGAACGAAAACATCATAAACAAGAATGCTACTTGTCTCATGGCAAGAAGCTCCAAGGTAACTTCTTGTAACTCTTATTTTCCTAAGGCTATGATTGACATGGATGATCCTACTAGTCTTAAGGTTAAATAAGAGATTATTGCTTTGGATTATTTCTATACTAACTTGCAAGGTGAGTACAAAATACGTTTTGAAGCTCTTATGGATCAGTTGGCCCAAAATGAAGCTATCCTCGAAGAAAAGGGCAGAATTGAAAGGGAGGATTGCATCCTTAAAAAATGCCCTAGAAGAAGAAGCGGCTCGGGTTTCTCTTGAAGAGAGGCTTGAATCCATTGAGGAGTCACATGAAGAAATAGTGGCTAAACTGGTTAAGGAACGTGACAATGCAGTCACCAAAGCAAATAAGTTAAAGAAGGAAAAGATTGACTTTGGGGCTGCGCATGATAGACTCTCTGAGGAATTGGAGAAACTTGACATTGCTCACAAGGCGTTGAAAAGCGATTTCTCCATTCTCAATGAGTCACATGATCAGCTCCAAATTCGATTGGCCAAGTATGATGTTCCTAGCGCATCCAATGCAACATATAGTCACAAGGAAAATGCTAGTATGGAAGAAGAATTTGTCAAGGACATCACTCCCAAGGATAAGGGTGTTCTTGATGAAGTTCTTGGCAAGCAAAGGTCAAATCATGGTAAAGAGGGACTTGGATATGTCAACAAGTCCAAGAAAAAGAAAAACAATAAGAACAAGACCAAGAATGTTCAATCAAAGACAAGCACCGCTGAGAAGAATGTTACCAAAGATAAAACTAACAATATTGGTTTTGCAGGGTCTCACAATCCTAATTATGAACTCTTTTGTGATGATTATGGTGATGTTTATGCTTATTATGTCGGTCCCTTTGATGAATATATTGCTTGGTCTATTTGGGTTCAAAAGACCCTTGTTACTAACATGAAAGGACCCATTAAAAAATGGGTACCTAAAACCAAGAAGTAATTCTCTTGCAGGGTTATGCTTCCGGTGGGTCGAAATGGGTGCTGGATAGTGGATGCACTAGTCATATGACCGGAAGCAAGGAGATCATCACAGAGATGCGTCCAAATCATGATAATATTACAGTCTCCTACAGTGATAAGTCTAAATCTCAGGTATTGGGTCTTGGCAAGGTTGTGGTTGCCCATGATATCTCTCTCGTGGACGTCATGCTTGTTGAGACCCTCGGTTACAACCTTCTTTCTGTTCGTGCCCTTGGCAAGATGGGTTTTGCTGTTTTTATCGATGATGATTTGGTGGTACTCTTGTGGAGCAAGTCTCTAAAGGTCTTTCGTTGGGTACGTCGAAAATGACCTGTATGTGGTGGACTTTTCGGGGAAAACCACTTCAGGTCCGATGTGCCTTTTCGGAAAGGCCGACGTGGGATGGTTATGGCATCGCCGTTTAGCCCATGTCAACATGAGAACTTTTCAAAGTCTCCACAAGGGTGGCCACATCCTTGGACTAAAAGACAATGTCTCCTTTGCCAAAGATCGTGTTTGGAGGGCTTGTGTTGAAGGAAAAATGCATGACTCTCCCCACAAGAGGAAGACTATTATGTCTTCAAAGAGGATCTTGGAATTACTTCATGTGGATTTATTTGGTCCTCCTTCTCATGAAAGTCTTGGTGGGAAGAAATATTGCTTGGTCATTGTCGATGATTATTCAAGATATACATGGGTCTATTTCTTCAAGCTAAAGAGTGAGACTCAACAAACAGTCATTGACTTTGCCAATGAAGTTCAACGTCAACACAATGTTCCTATCTTGGCAATAAAAAGTGACAATGGCTTCGAATTCAAGAACTACACTTTGAATGAGTTTCTAAGCGAAGAGGGGATTAGACATCAATATTCCGCTGCGTACACCCCTCAACAAAATGGTGTAGCCGAGAGGAAGAATCAGACTTTGATGGATATGGCAAGATCAATGTTGGATGAATTCAAGTCTCCTTACAATTTTTGGGCTGAAGCCATATCCACTGCTTGTCATCATTGAACCGGCTCTACCTCCAAAAGATTTTGGACGAGACTCCATATGAAATACTTACCGGTAACAAGCCCAACATCTCATACTTCAGGGTATTCGGGTGTAAGTGTTTCTTTCTTATTAAAGGTGTCCGCTTGTCTAAATTTGAGTCCAAGGCTTTAGAAGGTATTTTTGTTGGTTACGGTGCCGAATCCCACACTTATAGAGTCTACAACAAGCTCACTGGGATTGTTGTAGAATCTTGTAGTGTGGAGTTCGATGAAAATAATGGCTCTTATGTAGGGCAAGTTGATGTTTGCGATGCAGATGTTGAAATACCCCAAGATGCCATAAAAAGAATGGGCGTGGGATTTTTTCGCCCCATTGAGGAACCCCTTGTGGCTGATCGGGAAGGACAATGCTCCATTCAAGTGGAGCCCTCATCTACACAAGATCAATAAGCTCCTACTGTTGGAGAAAACTCTGCACCGACACCGCAACCTACTGAAGATCATCAGTCTCCTGGAAAAAATGGTAGTCCCAGGACGGACTATCCGCCCCCTCCAAGGGGCGGACAATCCGCCACTGGCACTCCAACTTGTTCCAGGGGATCCAAAGAAGAAGACAACAACCAATAAGACTCCAGGACGGATTCTCCGGCCCCCGAGGGCGGATTATCCGGCTCTGGATCTCCCAGTTCTGTCAGTCATTCTCAGGAAGAGGAAACTGGTGCCTCATCTCCCAGGCCGGATAGTCCGGCCCCACCTAGGGGCATATTATTCGGCCCTGAAGAACAACTTCAGCAGCAAGCTCCTGTTGTCAACTCATATCAAGATCAAGAGCAAGGTAGTGGACAAGACAAGGATACAAATATTGAATCAACTCCTTCTAGAAACAATAAGGACATTGAGGCTCGTCGCAAGGCTCGTGTTGATCGGAACCTTGAACTAAGGGGTCACACTCTTGACAAGGTTGTTGGTGATCTACGAAGAAGGGTGTCTACTAGAAGAGAACTTGCAAGCTTCTGTGATCATCAAGCTCACATTTCCATGGTTGAACCGAAGAAAGTATTTGATGCTCTTGAAGATCCCGATTGGGTTGTTGCAATGCACGAAGAATTAAATAACTTCGAGCGCAACAAAGTTTGGAAGCTCGTAGAGAAACCCAAGGATTGCCGCAATGTTATCGGCACCAAGTGGATTTTCAAGAACAAACAAGATGAAAATGGCATTGTTGTGAAGAATAAAGCAAGACCCGTGGCTCAAGGATTCTCTCAAGTGGAAGGAATTGATTTTGGCGAGACTTATGCTCATGTGGCTCATCTTGAGTCCATCCGTATCCTTCTTGCCTATGCCGCTCATAATAATTTTAAATTACAGCAAATGGATGTTAAGAGTGCATTTCTTAATGGTCCACTACATGAGTTGGTATACGTCAAGCAACCCCCGGGTTTTGAGGACCCCAAATTTCCGAACCATGTTTACAAACTCGATAAGGCGCTCTATGGCCTTAAACAAGCCCAACATGCGTGGTATGAGCACCTTAAAGAGCTTTTGTTAGACCGTGGATTCGAAGTTGGGCAAATCGATCCCACTCTTTTTACTAAGAAGGTCAATGGGGAGTTTTTTGTATGCCAACTTTATGTAGATGATATTATTTTTGGCTCCACTAACCAAGCTTTTAACGATGAATTTTCAAAGCTTATGACTGACAGGTTTGAGATGTCGATGATGGGTGAGTTGAGGTTCTTTCTTGGATTCGAGATCAAACAACTTAGAGAGGGAACCTTTATTAATCAAGCTAAGTACATCCAAGACATGCTCAAAAGGTTCAAGATGACGGATCTCAATAGCGTTCCTACTCCAATGCAAACAAAGTGTCATCTTGAGCTTAATCCCAAGGGTAAAGACGTGGACCAAAAGGTATACCGATCCATGATCGGCTCTCTCCTTTACCTTTGCGCATCTAGGCCCAATACCGTGTTAAGTGTAGGAGTGTGTGCAAGGTAACAAGCCGCTCCTAAAGAAAGCCACTTAGTGGCGGTCAAACGAATCTTCAGATATTTGGTTCATTCCCTGAATTTTGGGTTATGGTATCCCAAAGGTTCAAGTTTCTCTCTATGTGGTTACACTGATTCAGATTTGGCTGGTGACAAAGATGATAGAAAATCAACTTCTGGTGCATGTCAATTCTTGGGCAGGTCTCTAGTGTGTTGGTCTTCAAAGAAACAAAATCGTATTTCACTCTCAACCGCTGAAGCTGAATATGTTGCTGCTGCAAGTGCTTGTACACAGTTATTATGGATGAGGCAAACTTTAAAGGAATATGGTGTCAATTGTGACAAAGTGCCTCTATTATGTGACAATTAAAGTGCTATCAAAATTGCTTACAATCCCGTGCAGCATACAAGAACAAAACATATTGAGATTCGCAACCATTTCATTCGGGATCATGTTGCTCGTGGCGATATTGCCCTATCCTTTGTGAGCACGAAGAACCAACTTGCTGATATTTTCACGAAGCCCCTTGATGAAGCAAGATTTTGTTATTTGAGGAATGAGCTAAATATCATAGATTCAAGGAGTTTGGCTTGACTACCCTTGCACACTCACTTACTCTTATTCATGTATTTGGTTTAGATGCGGGCATAGACATAGGGGGAGTATGGTCCTAATTGATTGGGCTAACCCTCCCCCCATAATGCCGAAAGCAAGAAAAATCATTTCCCTTAATATCATTTTGTGATATGTGGGTCATCGATGAGAATTAGTTTTGAACTCAATATACATCTTCGCAGTGTCATGCCATGCGCTCCAACATGGTGGCTTCGGCCATCGCCCTCTTCCTTGAGAAGAGTTGGTTTCTAATGGCTCTCTTCGGATTTTCTTGCATATTTCTTGTTCTTATGGAAAACACACTCAAATTTGGCTCTTGATTGATTTGATTCTTGCAAATTTGGGTGTGTAGTACCATCTCAGTTTGATGCTCTCAACTAATTCTCATCAATGACCCACATATCAATATTGTGGGATGTGCTTGGAGTCTAACAATCTCATTATTTTCTTTGGCTATAATCGCATCCCGGTGGTATGACCTTGTTTCCCAACCCACCTTGTTTCAATTATCTTTGCTATGAAAGTTGTGTTCTCTCTAGTGTGTGTATTTGTATTCAAATGCAAATTGTAAATATGCACACATCTAGGGGGAGCTTCATTCATTTTTTTTAAGGTGGCATTAGCCGGTTTCATTGCAAATCCTAGTATTGTCATCTAACACCAAAAAGGGGTAGATTGAAAGAACATTTCATAATCCCTAGTGTTTTGTGTGTTAGATAACAATATCAAGGATTATTTAATGTGTGTTGAAGTGTTGCAGCTCTCTCTAAGGTTGAAAGGAAAAGGAATCTGCCTTTGGGGGGCGGATAATCCGCCCCCACCAGGGGCGGATAATCCGCCCCATCCTTTTCCCAAATAGGCGCAAGCCCCGGAAGGGGGGTGGAGTTTCGGCCGGATTTTCTAGCCCCGCTAGAAAATCCGCCCCTCAGGGGGGGCGGATAATCTGCCCCTCATGTTCTCGGCCAAGGCGCAAGCCCTAGAGAGGGGGCGGAGTTTAGGCCGGACTTTCCGGTACGCCGGATAATCCGCCCCAGGAGGGGGGCGGATAATCCCCCAAGGTCTTCTTCAAGTTCCGCAGGCGCCAGCCCAAGAGAGGGGCGGATTTTCTCCCCGGAATATCCGCCCTGGGGGATGAGTTTTCCCAGGGAGTGGGGGGCGGATAATCCGCCCCAAACTTTTTCAACGGCCATATCTAGGCAGGGGGTATTTAAGCCAGCCTTCCCCCTCCTGCCAGACCTCTTGGTTCATTCGAAAAAGTCAAGATCTGATTTGCAACCTTCATCCAAGAGAGCTCCACCTAGATCCACCCAAAGGCCCCGTCCCTTGGGGAATCGAAGGAGGAGAACTCGATCTTCATCATCAGCAATCAAGCGCTTCATCTCCTCTCCATTCATTTGGAGAATCACCGATCTAGTATTTCTTGCAAATACCTCGATCCTTGTTTTGTTTATATTGATAAACCTTGTTCTTGTGACAGCTTGTTGTCATCTCGGGAGCCCCCAATTCAGTTGTGGGTGTGTGCCCCGGTAGCGTTGTAAAAGGCACCGGTTCCTGCCTCGAAGGGTACCAATAGTGGAGAAGGTGGATCAGGCCTCTCGTGGCGAGATCCATCGGAGAATAGGGTGAGGCCTATTGTGGCGTGGTGGTCTTAGAACTGCCCACCCCTCCAACGCAGATGTACTTCCCTTAACAAGGAAGGAACTGCGGTAAAACAAATCCATGTGTCTCCGCGTGCTCCACTACGGTTCCCTCGCTCCTCTCTTTACGTGCTTAGTAGCTAGGTTTGCATATAGGGAAATTCTCGTAGTTACATATCTAGAGAATTTACTTTGTGTCAAGCCTAAAATTGAAAAAGTACTAAAAATTGGGTAGCACCTATTCACCCCCCCTCTAGGTGCCCATACGATCCATTTCACCAACTTTATAGATGAATATAACAACATATATTAAATAAAATTGTTATATTATTAAACTAAATTTGAAAACATATCTAATGGTACCAATTTAGGGTGTGTTTGGTAGACCGGGCCGCTTCAGATTCACTCTCTCAGTTGAGAGATCTCACCTCATACAAGTTGGCCTCAGATTTTATGGTCTGTTTGGTAGATCGGGTGTGCTGAGAAATATTGTACCGATACTCTGTTTGGTAGCCTGTATGGGGCGAGATTGTCCCAAAAACTGAGAAATCATAGAACAGTCCAAATGTTTACACAAAGGCCCCTTAAACAAAAACAAAAAAGCAATCAGGCCCTCGTCTCCACCACACCGTGTGTTGGGAGCTCTTCATCGCCGGTGACGAGCAGTGGGGCGTCGGCGTGAAGGGTTTCGCAGCATAGTAAATCAAAAAAATTCTACGGATGCGAACGGGAAAGCCAAGATCTAATCTAGGAGATGCAAACAACGAGGGGGGATAGATGAGATCTTCATACCCTTGAAGATTCGCACAGCGGAACGTTCAACGGAACGTGGTTGATGTAGTCGTACTAGCGTCTCCTCCTCGCGATCCGATCCGATCCAAC
This sequence comes from Avena insularis, assembly GCA_023614405.1. NCBI lineage: Eukaryota > Viridiplantae > Streptophyta > Magnoliopsida > Poales > Poaceae > Avena > Avena insularis. The sequence continues at coordinate 63,697,009 of CM042697.1, forward strand.
ACCACAAGTGGCGATGCCGCCGAGAGATGCACACGTACGGCACCTCGACGTCTCATCCTTCCTCGGTCCAGCAAGTGGGGTGGAGAGATAGATTGTATCTACAACACGATGGCGTGGTGCAAAGGTGGAGAGTTTCTGCGGCAGGGCTTCGCCTACACGCAGTCGGGAGAGAGAGAGAGATCTGGAGGGCAGCAGTATGGCGGCTAGGGTTGAAGGAGTGGGGTAGGAGGGCTGCGCCCCTTCCCTCTATATATAGGGGGATGGGCAGCCCCCTTGGCCCCTCCTCCAAGCCCTAGGGCGGCGGCCCCAAGGGTTGGAGTGGGGGGCAAGTTTTCCCCCTCCTTCTAGAAGGTTTCCCTAGGGTTTCCCTAGGGTTTTGGCCGGCAGGGCCTATGGGGCCTTGTGCCCCTAGCCCAATGCGGCCAGGGCACTCCCTCGTAGGCCCACGCCCCCTCCCGACAAGTGGGTCCACATTGGTCCCACTCCGGAAGGTTCTAGAAGCTTCCGGTACAATACCGAACAATCCGAAACAATTCCGAAATCCAAAAACCGCTTTCCCTTATATGAACCTTATTCTCCGGATCATTTCGGAACCTCACGTGATGTCCTGGATCTCATCCGAGACTCCAAACAAAAAACTCATAAACCAATTATCCATTCTATCCTAGCGTCGAGACACGTTAAGTGTGTGACCCTACGGGTTCGAGAATATGCAAACATGATCTTCTATCAATAATCAACAACGGGGTCTGGAAACCCATATTGACTCCCACACATTCATCGATGATCATATCGGATGAACCACGATGCCAGGATTCAATTAATCCCATATATATATTCCCTTCGTCACGCGATATTTTACTTGCCCGAGATTCGATCGTCGGTATCGGCATACCTAGTTCAATCTCGTTCACAGCAAGTACTTTACTTGTTTCGTAGTCCGATATCACTTTGTGATTAACTCCTTAACCACGTGCTTGCAAGCGGTGTTGATATCGATTACCGAGTGGGCCCGAAGTATATCTCTCCGACTTGGGAGGGACAAATCCCATCTCGATACATACAACCCAACAAGTACTTTCGATCACGAGAGACACCTTTATGATCACCCTCTCATAGGATGACGTTTGATGACCTCAAAGCTTTCTTCCGATACCAGGGAGTTGCATTATCTCATGGTCTAAGGAATACAATATTTGACATAAGAAAAAGCTTCACAAAGATGAACACGATGACACGATCTAATTGCTCTGCTTGATTTGGGTATGTCCATCATATCATTCTCCCAATGATACGATCTCATTATTAATCGACAACTCATGTCCATGGTTAGGAAACCTTAACCATCATTAATCAATGAGCTAGTCCATAGAGGCGTACTAGGGACACGGCGTTGTTCATAAACCACACAAGTATCAAAGTTTCCGCTTAATACAATTCTAGCATGGAATATAAACTTTATCATGAACAAGAATTATAATAATAACATCTTTATTATTGCCTCTAGGGCATAATTCCAATAGTCTCCCACTTGCACTAGAGTCAATAATCTAGTTTACATCTGGCAACAATCTAACACCCATGGCACTAAGGTGCTGATCATGTTTTGCTCGTGGAAGAGGTTTAGTCAACGGATCTGCGACATTGAGATCCGTATGTACTTTGCTAATCTTCAGATCTCCATCTGTTATATAATCTCGAATTATATGAAACTTGCGGTTGATATGCTTGGTCTTTGGATGATATCTTGGTCCCTTAGCCAGTGCTATGGCGCCAGTGTTGTCACACAATATCTCCAGTGGGTCCAAGCCACTTGGAACCACACCAAGCTCAGTGATGAAGTTCCTGATCCAAACTCCTTCACTTGACGCTTCTGCAGCAGCCATGTATTCCGCTTCTACTGTAGATCCCGCGATCACGCTTTGCTTGCAGCTTCTCCAGCTCACAGCTCCTCCATTCAAAATATAAACGTATCCTGTCTGAGATTTAGAATCATCCTTGTCGGTGTCGAAACTAGCATCGACGTAACCTTTTACGACGAGCTGTTCATTACCTCCATAGACTAAGAACATTTCTTTAGTTCTATTTAAATACTTTAGGATGTTCTTCACGGCTGTCCAGTGTTCCACTCCTAGATCACTTTGGTATCTGCTCGTCAAACTAAGAGCATTGGACACATCCGGTCTGGTACACAGCATGGCATACATGATAGAACCTATGGCCGAGGCATAAGGCACTTTGCTCATAACTTCTCTATCGCCATCAGAATGGACAATCGAGCCTTGCTCAATATCTTACCTAACAACATAAGCACTGAACCTTTCTTTGCCTCATCCATTCTGAACATTTTCAGAACTTTGTCTAGGTATGTACTTTGGCTTAAAGCTATTAGGCGTCTTTGTCTATCTCTATAGATTTTGATGCCTAATATATAAGCAGCTTCCCCTAGGTCTTTCATTGAAAAACATATGTTCAAATAAATCTTCACATCGTTAAGCATGTCAATGTCATTTCCGATAATCAATATGTCATCCACATATAGTACCAAAAATGTCACCGATCTCCCACTCACTTTCTTGTAGATACAAGCTTCGTAGCAATTTGGAACAAATCCAAAGCTCTTGATCACTTGATCAAAACGAAGGTTCCAACTCTGAGATGCTTGCTTCAGTCCATAAATGGAACGCTGAAGTTTGCACACCTTATCAGCATCCTTAGGATCGACAAAACCTTCGGGTTGCATCATATACAACTCTTCATCAATGTTGCCATTGAGGAACGCAGTCTTGACATCCATCTGCCATATTTCATAATCATGAAACGCAGCAATTGCTAATAAAATCCGAATGGACTTAAACATCGCTACGGGAGAGAAAGTCTCATCGTAGTCAACACCTTGAACTTGTCGAAAACCTTTCGTGACAAGCCATGCTTTATAGACAGTAACATTACCATCCGCGTCCGTTTTCTTCTTGAAAATCCATTTGCACTCAACGGCCTTTCGGTCGCTAGGAGGTTCCACCAAAGTCCATACTTGGTTTTCGCTCATGGATCCCAATTCGGATTTCATGGCCTCTAGCCATTTCTTAGAGTCTGGGCTCATCATTGCTTCCTCATAGTTCGCAGGTTCACTGTTGTCTACTAACAAGACAGATAAGACAGGGTTGTCGTACCACTCAGGAGGGGCACGCGACCTTATCGACCTGCGACGTTCAGTAGTAGCATCATCCGAAGCTTCATGATCCTTGTCATTAGCTTCCTCTATTGTTGGTGCGAGACCGGAACAATTTCAGGTGCTGCGCTACTCTCCAACTCAAGAGAAGGTTCAATAACCTCGTCTAGCTCTGCTTTCCTCCCACTCACTTCTTTCGAGAGAAACTCCTTCTCAAGAAAGGATCCGTTCTTTGCGACAAACACTTTGCCTTCGGATCTGTGATAGAAGGTATACCCAATCGTTTCCTTAGGGTATCCTATGAAGACACATTTCTCCGCTTTGGGTTCGAGCTTGTCCGGCATCAACTTCTCGACGTAAGCTTCGCATCCCCAAACTTTAAGAAACGACAACTTAGGTTTAGCACCAAACCAAAGTTCATACGGTGTCGTCTCAACGGATTTAGATGGTGCCCTATTTAAAGTGAATGCATAACCCCAAAATGATAACGACAAATCTGTAAGAGACATCATTAATCGCACCATATCTAATAGAGTTCAATTCCGGCGTTCAGACACACCATTGCGCTGTGGTGTCCCGGGTGGCGTGAGTTGCGAAACGATTCCGCTTGCTTTAAGATGCGTGAGAAAATCATAAATCAAATACTCACCTCCATGATAGGATTGTAGAAATTTGATTTTCCTGTTACGATGGTTTTACACTTCATTCTGAAATTCTTTGAACTTTTCAAATGTTTCAGATTTATGTTTCATTAAATAGATATACCCATATCTACTTAAGTCATCAGTAAAAGTGAGAAAGTAGCAATAACCACCGCGCGTCGAAACACTCATTGGTCTGCATACATCGGTATGTATGATTTCCAACAAGTCCGTTGCTCGCTCCATTATACCGGAGAACGGGGTTTTGATCATCTTGCCCATGAGGCATGGTTCGCATGTGTCAAATGATTCAAAATCAAGAGACTCCAAAAGTCCATCAGAATGGAGTTTCTTCATGCGTTTTACACCAATATGACCTAGACGACAGTGCCACAAATAAGTAGAATTATCACTATCTACTTTGCATCTCTTAGCCTCAATGTTATGGATGTGTGTTTCATTGCTTTCGATATTCAGAAGAAATAAACCATTCATAGCAGGTGCATGACCATAAAATATGTTACTCATATAAATAGAACAACCATTATTCTTCGATTTAAATGAATAACCGTCTTGCAATAAACACGATCCAGATATGATGTTCATGCTCAACGCAGGCACATAATAACATTTATTGAGGTTTAAAACTAATCCCGAGGGTAAAACTAAGGAGAGCGTGCCGAAGGCCATCACATCAACTCTTGATCCGTTGCCAACGCGCATCGTCACCTCATCCCTCGCTAGCCGTCATCTATTACGTAGCTCCTGTTTCGAGTTACAAATATTAGCAATCAAATAAAGATCAAATATCCGCACTACAACGAGGGCTAGTAAGGAAAACATCAATAACATGTATATCAAATATACCTTTGATGGTGCCACCTTCTTGTCCGCTAAGTACTTGGACGATTATTCCAAGGACCCTTGTCCTTGCAATATAAGCACTCAAAGGTCCGCTTAGGTCCAGACTTGAGCTTCTTCTCTGCAGGGCAACGCTTGCCGCCTCTTCTTGAAGGGCTTCTTTGCACCCTTACCTTTCTTAAAGCTGGGGGGCTTGTTGACCATCAACACATGATTATCTTTCTTGATGTCCACCTCCGCAGCTTTCAGCTTAGCAAAGAGCTCAATGATCGTATCAGTGGAACCAATCTGATTATGAGTAACTATAAAACCTTTATAGCTAGGAGGGAGTGATTGCAGAACTCTGTCAATCTTGAGCTCCTCTGGAATCTTGCAGTCCAGTTGCTCAAGGCGTTGAGTGTAGCCCGACATCTTAATGGCGTGCTCACTAACGGAACTCCCTTCCTCCATCTTGCAGTTAAAGAATTTCTCAGAGATCTCATATCTCTCAGAACAGGCCTGAGTCTGAAACATAGTTTTTAGTTCCTCAAGAATCTCAAAGGGCTTGGGGAACTCCTCAAAACGATTTTGAAGGTCCGATTCCATAGCAAACAACATGGTGCTCTTAATCACACCATAATCATCCTTGCGCGACTGATAAACAGCTTTCTCATCGACGCGATCTACAAAGTAGGGCGTCACCTAGCGCTTTCTCAAGGACATAGTCCTTTTGTCCGCCAGAGAGAATGATTCTCAGATTGCGAAACCAGTTGGTGAAGTTAGACCCATTGTTCTTAAGCTTTTCTTTCTCAGCAAAAACGTTGAAGTTGGACTTAACCATTTGATCTACAAAATTTGCAAGTAAAATTTAGAATATGTTCATGATAACTAGTTCAACTTAATCAAATTACTAGATGAACTCCCACTAAATTCAACATCCCTCAAGTTGTTTAGTGAACATGATCCAAATTCACCACACCTAATCCGATCTTCACGAGAAGAGATGTGGTTTCAATGGTGGACAACAAAGTGTCGATCATATCATTCATATGACTCATGCTTAACATTTCGGTTCGTGTGTTCTGAGGCCATGTCTGTACATGCTAGGCTCGTCAAGTCAAACCCAAGTATTTCCGCGTGTGCAAAACTGGCTTGCACCCGTTATATGTGAACGTAGAGTTTATAGCACCCGATCATCACGTGATGCTTGAACACGACGAACTTTTGCAATGGTGCATACATGGGGAGAACACAGTTTTATCTTGATCTTTAAGTGAGGAATCATCTTATAATGCTACCGTCGTGATCTAAGCATAATAAGATACATAAAAGGATAAACATCACATCCATATAATTTTATGTGACATGGTATAGCCAATCTCCGCGCAATGATCTCCATCTTGTGCGTGCCAGCATGATCTCCATCACTCCACCATGATTGCCTCCACCACGAATAGCAACTACAACTATTGCTAACTACTTAGCGATAAAGTAAAGCTATTACATGGCGTATAAGAAGTTAACACACATGTCATACACAATTATAAAGACAACCATATGGCTCCTGCCGGTTGTGTACTCATCGACATGCAAGTCGTGAAACATTACAAAACATGATCATTGCATACAACATACACATCACATCTTGGGCCATACCATATCACAGAAACACTCCCTGCAAAAACAAGTTAGACGCCTCTACTTTGTTGTTGCATGTTTTACGTGGCTTATGGGAGTAACAAGTTAAGAAAGATTCTTACCTACGGAAAGCCACAAAGGTGATATTATGGTTGCCAACATCCGGTGTAAATCCCATGACAACTATAGTGAGAGAAACTGGCATCCACCAGCCGCATGTGTGGAACAAGCGACACGTCAAGTGCGGAGCTGGTCTCGCGAACGAGGTCGCGTAAAGTTGGCCTGGACCGCTTCGATCTCACTATCCCGCGTCATAATAAGTACACAAACAAGAGGCTTGCAACAGAAAACATCAATGCTCGCAACAAGCATGTTGCGTTCTACTCGTGAAACACATCTACGCATAGATCTAGCTCTGATACCACTGAAGGGTTTCGCAGCATAGTAAATCAAAAAAATTCTACGGATGCGAACGGGAAAGCCAAGATCTAATCTAGGAGATGCAAACAACGAGGGGGGATAGATGATATCTTCATACCCTTGAAGATTCGCAGATGAACGCTCAACTAACGTGGTTGATGTAGTCGTACTAGCGTCTCCTCCTCGCGATCCGATCCGATCCAACATCGCAAGTGGCGATGCCTCCGAGTGATGCACACGTACGGCACCTTGACGTCTCCTCCTTACTCGGTCCAACAAGTGGGGTGGAGAGATAGATTGGATCTACAACACGACGGCGTGGTGCAAAGGTGGAGAGTTTCTGCGGCAGGGCTTCGCCTACACGCAGTCGGGAGAGAGAGAGATCTAGAGGGCAGCAGTATGGCGGCTAGGGTTGAAGGAGTGGGGGAGGAGGGCTGCGCCCCTGACCTCTATATATAGGGGGCTGGCTGTCCCCCTTGGCCCCTCCTCCAAGCCCTAGGGCGGCGGCCCCAAGGGTTGGAGTGGGGGGCAAGTTTTCCCCCTCCTTCTAGAAGGTTTCCCTAGGGTTTTGGCCGGCTGGGCCTATGGGGCCTTGTGCCCCTGGCCCAATGCGGCCAGGGCACTCCCTCGTAGGCCCACGCCCCCTCCCGACAAGTGGGGCCACGTTGGTCCCACTCCGGAAGGTTCTAGAAGCTTCCGATACAATACCGAATAATCCGAAACAATTCTGAAATCCAAAAACTGCTTTCCCTTATATGAATCTTATTCTCCGGACCATTCCGGAACCTCTCGTGATGTCCTGGATCTCATTCGAGACTCCAAACAAAAACTAATAAACCAATTATCCATTCTATCCTAGCGTCGAGACACGTTAAGTGTGTGACCCTACGGGTTCGAGAATATGTAGACATGATCTTCTATCAATAATCAACAGCGTGGTCTGGAAACCCATATTGACTCCCACACATTCATCGATGATCATATCGGATGAACCATGATGCCAGGATTCAATTAATCCCATATATATATTCCCTTCGTCACGCGATATTTTACTTGCCCGAGATTCGATCGTCGGTATCGGCATACCTAGTTCAATCTCGTTCACAGCAAGTACTTTACTCGTTCCGTAATCCGATATCACTTTGTGATTAACTCCTTAACCACGTGCTTGCAAGCGGTGTTGATATCGACACGAAAGTGGGCCCGAAGTATATCTCTCCGACTTAGGAGGGACAAATCCCATCTCGATACATACAACCCAACAAATACTTTCCGATCACCTGAGAGACACCTTTATGATCACCCTCTCATAGGATGACGTTTGATGACCTCAAATCTTTCTTCCGATACCAGGGAGTTGCATTATCTCATGGTCTAAGGAATACAATATTTGACATAAAAAAAGCTTCGCAAAGATGAACACGATGACACTATCTAATTGCTCTGCTTGATTTGGGTATGTCCATCATATCATTCTCCCAATGATATGATCTCATTATTAATCGACAACTCATGTCCATGGTTAGGAAACCTTAACCATCATTAATCAATGAGCTAGTCCATAGAGGCATAATAGGGACACGACGTTGTTCATAAACCACACAAGTATCAAAGTTTCCGCTTAATACAATTCTAGCATGGAATATAAACTTTATCATGAACAAGAATTATAATAATAACATCTTTATTATTGCCTCTAGGGCATAATTCCAACACGGCGGTGGTAGGCGGTGACGCGACCTTCCGCAGCTGCCTCTGCGGGCGGTAGGCGGCGATATGACCTGCTGCTTCTGCCTTGGGGGTGCAGGTCAGCACGGAGCGGCCAGAGCATCAGCGGCGTCTGGCCGTGGGGTTCTGGCGGGAGACGAGGAGAGAGGCCAGCGCGTCGGCAGCGTCGGGTGTGGTTTAGGTCGGCCACGTCGGGGCAGCCAGCGCGTCGGCGGCGGTCTGCGTTTCGAGGGGGACGAGGGGAGATGAGGAGAGAGGCTGGGGTCAGGTGGGAGGGGGCTGCAGGTGCTACAGTGTATTGCGGGATGCACTCAGCCCGGGCGAGTTGTGAAGCTCGATTTGAGCTTCTCTCCTCAGCCTGGCTGAGAGCCCTTTCGGGATGAGGTGGGAACTGCTGAGATGGCCCGACCCGGGTAACAAACAACAAAAAAGGCTCTTAGCTAGGTTGGACAGAGAATATTTGGCTTCACCCAGTCTACCAAACACACTCTTAGTGTCATAAATATTGCTATATTAGAGGAAGTAAACTCTTATTTACGCCTATAGTCCGTCCCTAGGGTGACGGTTGCAGTAATTACGGTGAGGCGATTTTCGGGCGAGTCCGCTTAGGGTTTCCTGGCCGCCGCCGTTGGTGGCCATAGATCCGTCCTTGGTCGGGTTCTGTTTCCGTTCAGGTTTTGGCTTGCTCTCTCGCCGTCGCCACACATACACACCCAAGATCCATCCTTTCCACCATAAGCCTTCCAGAAACTGGCTAGGGTTTTGTGGTCGTAAAACACTTTTCTAGCGTCGTAGGTCAAGTTCGAGTTTCTCGGCCGGTTCCTCGAAAAGGAGATGGACAAGGTCGAGGGGATGATGAGGAAGCTGAAGCTCTCTGTGGCGGAGCAGCGGGGGATCAAGTTGGGAGGAGAGGAGAAAAAGAAGGGGGAGCGGATGGAGGCACATGCACTGGGTAAGGTTCTCTCGGAGAAGCCAGTCTACGAAAAGGGTCTAGAGGTGTCGTTGGGGAGAGTCTAGTGTCCGATCAAGGGAGTGCGCTGTAAGGAGATGAGGGCGAACATCTTCATGTTCACCTTCCTGCAGGAGTCAGGGAAGAGGAAAGCCTTGCAAGACGGGCCATGGATGGTGAACAACAATCTGATTGTGATGGAGGATTTCGACCCGGATAAAGCCCTTGAGGAATATGTGTTTAACTCTATTTCGATATGGATTAGGGTGAAGTGCTTGCCGCTGGGATGGATGAATAGGAGTAACGGTATGGAGATCGGTGACATGGTGGGAGAGGGTGTTAACATGGAGCTGGGTGAGGATGGCAATGCGGTGGGGGAATTCCTAAGAATAAAGGCAAGGATAAATATTTCAGTTCCGCTCATGAGGGGGATCATGGTCAGTCTAGACGATGGGGTGGAGGAGATAGAGGGGGAAACAAGGGGGAGACCAAATCCAAATGGTTCCCTTTTGAGTACGAATTTCTGCCTGAGTTCTGCTACATTTTTGGTGTTATTGGACATGATGACAAGAGTTGATCCATCAAGCTTGCGAGTGTAGGGTTTCGTAGCATGGAAAACAAAAAATTTCTACCGCATACAAACAAACAAGCCAAGATCTATATACTAGATTGTAGCAACGATTCGATGGAATAACTCACCCTCGAAGATTCCAAAGTGTTTAACGAGAGCAGATTCTCGTGGGTGATGTAGTCGTACTCTTTCCGATCTCAAGATCGCGTAGACGATCCTTCCGGCCTGCTCCGCAGCGTTCCAAGCGTCGCTCACTTGCTCGACTGACAAAGACCTTCCTCTCCCTTGTTCCAAAGAGGCGGGAGGTTGTAGCACTCTCCTCGCGATTCCTAAGACAACGGCGTGGTACCGGAAGTAGAGGGGAGATCTCGCAGGGCTTCGCCTTAAGCCGGAGCGAGTATGGTGGAGTATGAGAGAGCTTTGGTGATCTAGGGTTTAGACACACCAATTAGAAGGCTCTAAACCGGAGGCTAGGGCAATTAGAAGCTCTAACTTGACAGCTTGGGAGAAATCCCTAGGCTGTGGCTAGGGTTTAGGTTTAGAGGAGAGGGACTTGTGTGTCCTAGGAGGGAGCCCTGCCCCTCCTTATATAGGTGGAGGGGCCGGCGGCCAAGGGGAGGGAGTGGAGTCCCTCCCCAACTCGGCTTGGGTGGTGCGCCGGCTTGGGGAGGAGGACTCCCTCCCCAACTCGGTTTCACCTCTTCCTCCTCTTTCCAAAAAATGCCGTTTGACTTTTCAAACTAGCCGTTTGACTTTTCAAACTAGGATTTGAATAAACCCTTTATTTTGGACAGCGATGACACTTAGTACATGATGCAATCATTCCAACTTGTAATGACACATTCATGTACCCTTCCCCCCCTTTCGGAGTGCCGGACATTCCGGAACATTCTAGAACATTCCCGATGAAAACACCGGAACCATTCCCCAACTCCGAGACGGGACTTTCCTTATATGAATCTTATTCTCCGGACCATTCCGGATCTCCTCGTGATATTCCGGATCTCATCCGAGACTCCGAACAACATTCGGTCTCTTACTCATCATTCCATAACTACTCAACAACATCGAATCCTTAAGTGTGTCTCCCTACGGTTCGTGAATTATGCGAACATGATCGAGACACTTCTCCGATCAATAACCAATAGAGGAATCTGGAAATTCATATGGCTCTACATATTTCTCGATTACTTTGCGATCGAATGAACCACTTACATACGATACCAATTTCCCTTTGTCTCACGATATTTTACTTATCCGAGGTTATGATCGTCGGTATCTGCATACCTAGTTCAACCTCACATCGATAAGTACTCTTTTCTCGTTCCCGTGATATGTGATCCCTTGTGAGCCAGTCACATGCTTGCAAGCTAATTGGATGACATTCCACCGAGAGGGCCCAGAGTATATCTATCCGTCATATGGATGGACAAATCCCACTCTTGATCCATGTGTCTCAACCAATACTTTCCGAACACTCAGTGCCACCTTTATAGCCACCCTGTTACGGTGTGGTGTTTGATGACATCAAAGCATCCTTCCGGTAAAGGTGATATGCATGATCTCATGGTCGAAGGAATTAGGTTACTATGTATCAGAAAGCTTATAGCAAATGAACTATATTAAATGACTTGATCTTTATGCTATGCTTAACTATAGGAGTATGTCCATCACATCATTCTCCTAATGACATGACCCTGTTGTTAATAACATCTCTATGTTCATGATCAGGAAACCATGATCATATATTAACCAACAAGCTAGTTTAACAAGAGGCTTTGCTAGGGACTCTTTTATGTTTACAAATCACACAAGTATTAATGTTTCCGGTTAATACAATTATAGCATGGTATGTAAACATTTATCATAAATATGAAGATATGATAATAACCACTTTATTATTGCCTCTTGGGCATATCTCCAACAGTCTCCCACTTGCACTAGAGTCAATAATCTAGTTTCAAACCTTTGTGTATTCAACACCTATGGCTTTCTGGTGTTGTATGTACACGATTGCTAGTGGTCAACTGATCTCCGGATCTGACACTTCCAGGTCCGTGTGTAATTGCATGTCTTTGCGTCTCTACGCATTACTCATTCTTTAATGAGATGGCTTTGTATAAATTTGGTCCTTCGGTGAGACCTTTAGTTCTTCGGGGTTAAACATGTTGATAATATTGTCGTACAATATATCTTCATAGTATTATCCCGCTGTGAACTACACCTAGTTTGACAACAAACTACTTGACACAAATGCCCTCTTTAGCTGCTATTAAAGCAGTCATATACTTAGCCTTTTGTTGTAGTATCTGTCACAATGTCTTAACTTTGGAACTCATCCAAATCCATTATGGAACTTACTTTCCATTATATTGTGCCACCCTTAGTTTAGATTGAGATAAACTTAATTTGTACTTTGTGACAAAACTAGTATCAATGTAATACTTTTACAATGAACTAACCATCTATTTGCCACTTCTACAAAATAATATACTCTTAGTTCTTCCAAAAGATCATAAGAATATCCTTACTATCGTCCAATGATCATCTTATGAATCATTCTGGTATATGCTCATAATATTTAGAGCATAGGACATATCTGGATTTGTACATATCACAGTATGATTGATATAAATACTTTTTGTGATTTCATACATCAAGTATCAATCTATACTTGAATATTTGTTTCACTTACCAAGTGTCAATATACTTGAATATATCATCAATATTGAAATCATTCAATCCTTTCTGTGTGACAAGAACCTTTCTTGTAGTTTCTATATTGAACTCATTCAATACATCATCTATGTACTTTCGGCACAACCATATTAGCGTCTATTGATGCCAAATATTTGGGTTTTGCCTAAGTCTTTCATCAGGATGAAATTCTTAATATGTGTTAATAAAAGATACATCATTTCTAATCAACAATATGTTCTCCACATAATGTATTAGAAATATGTCTTAGCGCTCCCACTTAATTTCTTGCAAATGCAAGCATCTTCATTGTCTCTGATGAAATTAAACTCTTTTAACAGTTTCATCATAGTGAAGATTCCAACTCCGCTATGCTTACTTCAACCATTGAAGTTTGCATATGCTTTTAGCATCCTTTGAATTAACAAAACCCTTTGGACCGTGTCATGCACACGTCCTAGGTAACCATTCTATTAGAAGAACTTGTTTTGTTTATTCTACTACCACATAACAAAATTATATGTAGTGGTTGCTACATTAATCCGTCTAGACTAAATATCTCTATGAAAGATCAAATCTTGTCATATACAACCTTTGAACATGGTTGTGAACTCTTTCCCAACATGTCGACTATTTCATAGATGTGAAACATCCATGTCTACTTCTTTATAGATCCAAACACAACTGTAAGGTCTTACACCTTTCTCGAGGGTCCTTCAAGTTCAAAACTTGATTTCTCGTGTATGGAACTATCACGGATTTTATGGCTTCAAGCCATTTGACGGAGTCAGGGCCCATCATCGCTTCTTTGCATGTAGTCCGTTCATTATTCTCAAATAATGATTCAACCCTCAAATCTTGGTATTTGATTGTTTACTCGACCTACTTGGTTCAATAGAAACTTAGACCTCCGTGATCGCAACCTTTGAGGCACGTGAGCCATGAGCATTGTTGCTGCCTCCGGAACACTTTTCGGTGCTGCGCAACTTTGCACATATAGCTAAGGTTCCTTTAACCTTATCAAAGTTCTATTGTCCTCCCACTTATCTTTTCACGAAAAATTCCTTCTCAAAGAAACTTGACGTTCTAAGCGACAAATACTTTTTGTCTCCGGTGTTTATGGAGGAATACTTAACAGTAATACAAAGACAGGTTTATCCGACTTTGGTTGCAAACATCTTTCTTATGCATAGCATACCAATGTTTAAGAAAGGACTACTTGGGTTTTATCCCAAACCATAACTTTATATGGTGTCATTTCAGCGGATTATGATGGAGCTCTTTTCAGTGGAAAACGATAGTCTCTAAAGCTTTTGATCTTTAAAATATAATGGCAGTTTTATGAATTACACCTTTGATCTTACCATGTCAAACAAGGTTTTAATTACATATCTCGAACGCTCCATACTCTTATGGTGTTTCAGGAAATGCAGATCCACGTAATCCATTCCTTAAATCTTAGGTATTATGCTAAACTTGTAACTCAAATATCTTCCTTTATGATCTTTATCATAAACTATTTATATTCTTATTACAATGATTTTGCACTTCATTTTGAACTTTTTCAAATGTTTCATACTTCATCCTTATTAAGTAAATATTCATATATTCACTCAAATTTTCGGAGAAAGCATATGAAGTTGAAATCCATCGCTCTTGACTACATATAATGGATTTCATACAACAATATGTACAAGTTCCAATAAGCTAGCCATTCGTTCCCTTTTGGCCTATGAACGAAGTTTTAATTATCTCTAGGAAAGTTTCACAAGCGTCATGTGATCAAAAATCAAAAGACTCCAAAATTCCATCCACATGGAGTTTCTTCATGTTTTCTTTCCAATATAATTTAAACGGCGATGTCACTTCCTAAGTGATCTTTCAATCAATTTGTCTTTCGACATTTTTAGCACTAGTTTTATGGATGTGATTTCTCCAACGAGATTTGTGAATCATCCATCTTTTATGGATTACGGCAATTATTTGAACAACCCTTTTGTTCTCATAATACCTGATAAAACAAATCTTGAAGGCAAGCTTTGATGTTTAACGAGTAACACAATAACCCTTTATTTGTTCTCGATGAACATCATCACATATTCTTTTGCTAGTTACTTAGGCCATTGTAGTTCATGAATTCTGTTGTTTCGTATGACGATTCACACCAACAAATTCAGTATCAAATACTTAAGAACCACATTGTTTAATAAGCAAAGAATATAGCCATAACATGTATATCATCTATATACTTAAACTGAACAATTCTAGTCTTTTCTTTTCTGCCATATACTTATGAGATTCTCTTTTAGTATTTATTTTCTGTTTGAAAGAATCTATCAACATCAACAGTGGAGTCATACATATGACACATAGTCCAAAGCGTGTATAATTAAATACCAATGTCTTTGGACTTGCACTTTGAAGTAGATCACCATCATCAAATGTTTGGTGTTCTTTCAAATTCCTTTCTTTAGTAATCTATTGGTGTGGTAAACACTTTACCTACATCAAATATTCACCCTTATCATGGAATTATCCATGATCAAGCTACTTTTAGCTTATAACGGTGAACTGTGAGTATAATGTTGCTCTCCAAAACATTTTGGAGGATTAGGACAACTAGTGTCTTCAACCTTTTGCAAATTCTCATTAAATACGAGAACATGACTTTTGCCATATTATACTCTATCATGTTGCAACCAAACTTCGCTTCAGATATCACAATATCTTCCACACATCATGGTTTCTGAAACAACTCTTTCAGATCCTAGATAACCTTGATATTAAGACAATCCTTTGAATATCAAGAATCATGGAGACAAACATGATACTCATACACTAACTTTTGGAATTGTCACTCTTGTTTTAATACCAATTATTAAACTTCATGGAGTAACCGGAACTTACTGAAAGTTTGCAATAGGACTTTTAAACTTTAGATTAACACTTCAAAACAATACGATACCAGTTCGTAAAGTAACTAACCAGAATTCTATAGTTCTATCATCTCAATTAAAACTAAGCGCAAGGTGGTAAACGGATGCCAATGACTACAACAACTATGCAAATTCACTTTGATTTAATTTATGATAAATTGAGTTCTAATTAATAATTAAATTAATCTAGGTGAACTCCCACTCAAAACAACATCCCTCACATTGTTTTAGTGATCACACGAACCAAATCCACCATATCAAAACCGATCATCACGAGAGTTGATATAGTTTCAATGGCGAACAATCGACATGTTCATCATATCTACTATATGATTCATGCTTTACCTTTCGGTGATTCGTGTTCCTGAGACCATGTCTGTACATGCTAGGCTCATCAAGATCAAACCTTAGCTACCGTGATAAGCAAATGGCTTGCTTACGTTGTATACACTTGAATCTAACACACCCGATCATCACGTGGTGCTTCGAAACAACAAGCTTTAGCAACGGTGCATACTAAGGGTGAACACTTTAGAACTTGAAATTTATGTGCATGAGGGATCATCTTATAATGCTACCGTTGTCTACTAAGCAATACAAGATGCATAAAGGATTAACATCACATGCAATTCATAATATGTGATATGATATGGCCTTTCTTCTTTGTGCTTCCGATCTCCATCTTCAAGCACGAACATGATCTCCATCATCACCGGCATTGCATCAAGGTCAATGACGCTTCTCCATGGTTGTCGTCCATCGGCTTCAACTATTACAACTACTTTGAATAGATACGCGGATCTTAACATAAATTAAATACAACCATATGGCTCCTGCCGGTTGCCAACTTACAATAAGGAACATTGCATACATCAAATATAATCACAATCATGGTCATATCACATCACTGCACACCCCTGCAAAACAAAGTTAGACGCCTCTACTTTCTTTGCATATTTTACGTGGTTTGGGGCTTTCATTAAGTGTCGTTCTAACTTACGAACAAGAACCACAACATTGATACTAGTATTGTAAATCACCCGTTGTAAATTGGATCTCCACTATGCTGGGAGAAACAGGCACCCGCAAAGCCACTTATGCAATACAAGTTGCATGTCAAGCGTGGAGCAAGTCTCATGAACGATGTCATGTAAGGTTAGCCCGGGCCGCTTCATCCCAACATCCCGCAAGATGCAAAGTACACAAGAAGCAATCGACAATAAAAGCATCAACGCCCACAATGACCATTGTGTTCTACTCGTGCAACAGATCTACATATAGACACGGCTCTGATACCACTGTAGGGTTTCGTAGCATGGAAAACAAAAAATTTCTACCGCATACAAACAAA
Organism: Avena insularis; assembly: GCA_023614405.1. Taxonomy (NCBI): domain Eukaryota; kingdom Viridiplantae; phylum Streptophyta; class Magnoliopsida; order Poales; family Poaceae; genus Avena; species Avena insularis. The sequence continues at coordinate 63,713,952 of CM042697.1, forward strand.
CAAGCCAAGATCTATCTACTAGATTGTAGCAACGAGTCGATGGAATAACTCACCCTCGAAGATTCCAAAGTGTTTAACGAGAGCAGATTCTCGTGGGTGATGTAGTCGTACTCTTTCCGATCTCAAGATCGCAGAGAGCGATCCTTCCCGCAGCGTTCGGTAGCTCTCCTCAATCGGTCACACATTCGGTTTTCGACGAAGACCTTCCTCTCCCTTGTTCCAGTGAAATGGAGGTTGTAGCACTCTCTCGCGATTCCTAAAGACAACGGCGTGGTACCGGAAGTAGAGGGGAGATCTCGCAGGGCTTCGCCTTAAGCCGGAGCGAGTATGGTGGAGTATGAGAGAGCTTTGGTGATCTAGGGTTTAGACACACCAATTAGAAGGCTCTAAACCAGAGGCTAGGGCAATTAGAAGCTCTAACTTGACAGCTTGGGAGAAATCCCTAGGCTGTGGCTAGGGTTTAGGTTTAGAGGAGAGGGACTTGTGTGTCCTAGGAGGGAGCCCTGCCCCTCCTTATATAGGTGGAGGGGCCGGCGGACAAGGGGAGGGAGTGGAGTCCCTCCCCAACTCGGCTTGGGTGGTGCGCCGGCTTGGGGAGGAGGACTCCCTCCCCAACTCGGTTTCACCTCTTCCTCCTCTTTCCAAAAAAATGCCGTTTGACTTTTCAAACTAGCCGTTTGACTTTTCAAACTAGGATTTGAATAAACCCTTTATTTTGGACAGCGATGACACTTAGTACATGATGCAATCATTCCAACTTGTAATGACACATTCATGTACCCTTCCCCCCTTTCGGAGTGCCGGACATTCCGGAACATTCTAGAACATTCCCGATGAAAACACCGGAACCATTCCCCAACTCCGAAACGGGACTTTCCTTATATGAATCTTATTCTCCGGACCATTCCGGATCTCCTCATGATATTCCGGATCCCATACGAGACTCCGAACAACATTCGGTCTCTTACTCATCATTCCATAACTACTCAACAACATCGAATCCTTAAGTGTGTCTCCCTACGGTTCGTGAATTATGCGGACATGATCGAGACACTTCTCCGATCAATAACCAATAGAGGAATCTGGAAATTCATATGGCTCCCAAATATTTATACGATTACTTTGCGATCGAATGAACCACTTACATACGATACCAATTTCCCTTTGTCTCACGATATTTTACTTATCCGAGGTTATGATCGTCGGTATCTCTGCATACCTAGTTCAACCTCGTTACTGATAAGTACTCTTTTCTCGTTCCCGTGATATGTGATCCCTTGTGAGCCAATCACATGCTTGCAAGCTAATTGGATGACATTCCACCGAGAGGGCCTAGAGTATATCTATCCGTCATATGGATGGACAGATCCCACTCTTGATCCATGTGTCTCAACCAATACTTTCCGAACACTCAATGCCACCTTTATAGCCACCCTGTTACGGTGTGGTGTTTGATGACATCAAAGCATCCTTCCGGTAAAGGTGATATGCATGATCTCATGGTCGAAGGAATTAGGTTACTATGTATCAGAAAGCTTATAGCAAATGAACTATATTAAATGACTTGATCTTTATGCTATGCTTAACTATAGGAGTATGTCCATCACATCATTCTCCTAATGACATGACCCTGTTGTTAATAACATCTCTATGTTCATGATCAGGAAACCATGATCATATATTAACCAACAAGCTAGTTTAACAAGAGGCTTTGCTAGGGACTCTTTTATGTTTACAAATCACACAAGTATTAATGTTTCCGGTTAATACAATTATAGCATGGTATGTAAACATTTATCATAAATATGAAGATATGATAATAACCACTTTATTATTGCCTCTTGGGCATATCTCCAACAGCGAGGGGGAGGAGAAACAGTTTGCCGGCTAGTTGAGGGCTTACATTCCAAGGAAAGCACATGGTGTGGAAAAACAGGTTTGGTCTGATGGTAGAGCGAGGCAGAATAGCAGGGGGTACGGGTTTGGAGGTAGAATGGGTGGAAGAGGAAGTGACAGCTCATCGTGGAGGAAGGGGGATGATGACAATGAGGATGTCGGTAAGCAGAATAGCAAATCATCCTATAGTGATGAGGCATCTAGTCCGCTAAAGCTGTCGGCAGGAAAGGCACACCAAGGGGCACAAAAAGCCCTGGACATCTCAGGCACGAAGGAGAGCATAGTGTTTGAGGAGAGAGAAGAGAACCTCACTGGCAAGGGTGGACCGGTTGAAGGAGCGGGAGCTATGCGGAACTGATGATAGGTCCACCGTGCATGAGGAGCATGTTGATCATTCGACCCCCATGCAGGGTCTAGATAGCTCGAACATGGAGTGTATGGCTCTTAAGCAAACAAGAGAGAAATCTAGGGGCACCTTCAAGAGGGTTGCGAGGGGGCCGACCACCAATAGTAATCAATCAACCTTAGCGGTGAGTCTGGGTAAGAAGCGAGGTGGAGACCCGATGGAGATAGAAGAGGAGGAGAGAGGTATGGTGAAGAAATCGAAGGGGGTAAGAAGGCAACCGTTTCATCTGTAGCGGGGCTGTCAGAACAGCCCTGTGGGAGCCAATGAGGGTGGTGTCTCAGAACTTCCGGGGGGCTTGGGAACCAGCCAACAGTGGATGGCCTTCTAGCACTTCAGAGGGCGGAATATCCCGACATTCTTTCTCTCTGCGAAACCAAACTCAAGGAGAAAGAGATTGACTACTTGCATTGGAGGATGAACATGGTGAATATGATAGTATGTGACTGTGAGGGAAGGAGTGATGGCTTAGCTCTTTTCTGGAAAAGGGATGTCAAAGTGAGCTTGTGATGTAAGGGCCGATACCACATCGATGTGGAGGTAGAGGAGGAGAATGGGAGAAAGTGGAGGTTGAATGGTATTTATGGGGAGTCGAGGACGGGCGAAAAAGAGAAGACATGGAGGTTGCTACAAACCCTACATAGTCAGTCAGACCTCCCTTGGTTGTGTGTAGGCGACTTCAACGAGATTCTTTTTGCAGAAGAGAAGGAGGGTGGGCCGGCTCGGGCCCAAGGGTGTATGGAGGCTTTTAGGAGGACGCTGAGGACTGTGAGATGAGTGACCTAGGGTATGTTGGTGACCCGTTTACATGGAGGAATAATTGGCACTTGGCAGGAGGATATACTCGGGAGCGAATAGATCGGGGTGTGGCGAATGTTGGGTGGCGCTGCCTGTTTCCCCTGCATAAAGTAATAAATGGGGAATTGCGCCATTCATACCATCACCCTGTTATTGTGGAGCTGAATGAGCAGGCGGGTGATGGTGGTGGGGGTGCTCGGAATGTATTCAGATTCGAGGCTCGTTGGCTACAGAAAGAGCAATGTGAGAATATGGTAACGGAGGCGTGGAACGAGGCTTTCAAAGATGGAAATGGGGCGGTGGGGGAGGCGCTGAAGAGATTGGGGAAGGCTTTGACGGTATGGGATAGAGAAGATCTTGGGGAATTTAAGAACCGTATAAAAAAGGCTAAATGAGATTTGGAGATGTGCCTTAGGGGTGCCATTAACTAGCCGAATGTGAACAAAGAACACCTCCTACGTTACAAGTTGAGTCGCTTGAAGGATCAGCAAAACATATACTAGAAGCAACGGGCGCATGCGAATTAGCTTTCCAATGGAGATAGGAACACGGGATATTTCCACACCTATGCTTCTGAAAGGAAGAAAACAAACAAGATAAGGAGGTTGAAGAGAGAAGGGGGAGAAGTAGTGGAGAATGAAGAGGAGTTAGGGCCTTTTATTACTAATTCATACAAAAGTTTGATCATGTCTTCTGCAGGGCAAGCTAATGGTGATATCCTCCAACATATCCCTCGAGAGGTCACTAATGAGATGAATGAATAGCTGAATCGGCAATATACAAGGGATGAGATCAAGGAGGCTCTTGACTCCATTGGGGATCTCAAAGCACCGGGGCCTGATGGCATACCGGAGGTGTTCTATAATAAATTCTGGCATGTGTTGGGGGAGAAAATCCAAGAGGAAGTCCTTGCTATCCTTAATGGAGGAGTAATGCCGACATGATGGAATGAGACTACTATTGTCTTGATACCAAAAGTGAAAACCCCAGAGAAACTGACGGAGTATAGACCTATCAGTCTATGTAATGTCTTATACAAGCTGATTTCCAAGGTCCTTGCAAACCGTTTGAAGGCGATTCTACCAGAGATAATCTCACCTACACAATCTGCGTTCGTACCTAGTCGAATGATAACGGATAATGTCCTTTTGGCCTACGAGATTACCCACCTTTTGCACACAAAAAAGAGCGGACGAGATGGTTTGGTAGTGATTAAGCTGGATATGAGTAAATCCTACGACCGGGTCGAGTGTTTTTTTTTGGAGAATATGCTGAGAAGTATGGGGTTCGCAAGCCAGTGGGTGCAGGTGATTATGAACTGTGTTCGGTCTGTGTCCTACAAGGTGAGGATAAATGGTCAGCTTCCCGACCCTTTCACTCCAGAATGAGGGCTTCAACAGGGGGATCCTCTTTCCCAATACCTATTCATCATATGTGTCGAGGCCTTCTCTCGGCTTCTTCAGCACGCGGCGGATGATGGGACAATGACAGGAGTCAAGGTCTGCCCGGAAGCACCAGAGATAAATCACCTGTTCTTCGCGGATGACTCGCTCATTGTAATGAAGGCTACAGTCCAGTGCACCCAAAAACTGCAGGACATCTTGGCACTTTACGAAGCGCAGTCTGGACAGAAGATTAATAAGGACAAGACTTTGGCATTTTTCAGTAAGGGAACCAGGTTTAGGACTAAACGTGCAGTGTTGTATGCGATGGGCATTCCACGGGAATCACAGAACCACATGTATCTTGGCTTGCCGGTTCATATGGGCAGATCGAAGAGCAAGGAGTTTGAATACATTAAGGAGAAGATCTGGCGGCGTATTCAGGGATGGAAAGAGCGTATGCTATCCAAGGAAGGGAAGGAAATTCTCATTAAGGCTATCGCACAAGCAATCCCCACTTAAGCAATGTCGTGTTTTGATTTGACAAAGAAGCTATGTGAAGAAATTAGCACAATGATCTGTCGATACTGGTGGAGCCACCAAGATGGGAGCAATAAGTGCCACTAGGTGGGATGGGAGAAAATGACCAGAGCAAAGGAGAATGGAGGGCTGGGGTTTAGAGATCTTCACATCTTTAATATTGCTATGCTGGCAAGGCAATGTTGGAGGATTTTTTAGAACCCGAACTCCCTCCGCGCTATGGTTCTGAAGGCGAAGTACTTCCCACAGTCGTCCCTCTTAGAATCTAAGCCACAGGCGGGCATGTCATACACTTGGAGGAGTATCCTCAAGGGGCTAGAGATTTTCAAGGAGGGAGTCATCTGGAGGGTTGGGGATGGAGATAATATCAGAGCTTGGGAGGATCCATGGATACCGAGAGGGTCAACACGTCGGCCGTCATCTGTCAGAGGCCACTCGCTGATCACCACGGTCAGTGATATTATAAACCCAATAACTGAGAGCTGGGATGTGGAGCTGGTGAGGGACAATTTTAACGCAGCTGACGCGGAAGTAATCCTGTCAATTCCATTGAGGCCAGATATGGCGGACAATATTGCTTGGCACTTCGATGATAAAGGTTTGTTTAGTGTTAAATCTGCCTACCGAGTTAGTGTCAGTGTCAGGGACTCCCAGATGCATCGAGATGCCTCATCTTCGAGCTTACAAGAGCAGGTCCATTCGAGTTGGCAGAGGTTTGATACGTCGGAAATGTATCTATAATTTTTTACGCTCCATGCTTGTTTTGTATCTACTTAGTTTTGCTTTGTCTACACTTTAAGGTCTTTTTATATCTTTTCTGGAACTAACCTATTAACAAGATGCCACAGCGCCAATTGCCTGTTTTCTTTTGTTTTTGGTTCTAGAAAGGCAGAAAATCAATATTCTCGGAATTGGACGGGACAAAAGCCAAGGTTATTGTTTTTCCCGGAGCAACACGGAACCACGAAGCAGAGCCGAGGGGGCCTGGGTGGCGCATCCCCTAGGCACGCCAAGCTCGAGGCGCTGGAGGGTGGGGCCTCTGGATCCCCATCGACCTTGATTCATGCGCCTATAAGAAGCCTCCGACCCAAAAACCCAGGGGCATCCAGAAGAAATCCATGAAAACCTCCATAGCGCCGCCGCCACCGAAAGGGAGATTCGGGGGACAGAAAGTCTCTGTTCCGGCACCCTGCCGGGACGGGGAAGTGCCCCCGGAGCCATCTCCATCAATCTCCATTGCCATCTTTATCATTGTTGTTGATTCCCATGATGAGGAGGGAGTAGTTCTTCCTCGAGGCTAAGGGCTCTACCGGTAGCTATGTGTTCATCTCTCTCTATGCATGATCTTGTTGTGGTCATGAGCTTTGTAATCAAGTAGATCTACCTTGCTACTCAAGTGCTTCAATAGATCTCTGCTCTCCCCATGTGTGTGAAAGTGACAGCGTGCATGCCATGGTGGCACTTAGGTTTGAGTCTACATAAATACTCTGTGCTTTAATAGATCTATGCTTTTCCCCACGTGTGTGAAAGTGATAGCGTGCATACCGTGTGTGGCACTTTGGCTAGATTGAATATTTGTTATGAGTTATATTTGGAGTTGGATGTCTCTATAAAATTGTGGTGTTTGTTGGAACCATCTAGCGCTCAAGGTGACAGTGTGGGGTTATCTAGATTGGGGAAGGCGGACTTTGAGGAGTGCTGTTATAGCCCTGCTGATGATTAGAGTGTCCAACCGGAGAGTAGTTAAGAGTAGTATCATGAAGAGAGGATATTTATATGAGAGAGTGTTCACTAGTGAAAGTATGATCCCTAGGCCTTGTTTCTAAACATTGAAACACCGTTTGCCTCTAGATCTATTGCATGTTTGCTTGCTTTAGTCTTTACCTCACCATCAAGCTATTTTTTGGCACCGTTACCTCTTGTATTTCACTATCTCTTCACCGAACTAGTGCACCTATACACCTAACAAGTGTGTTGGGGACACAAGAGACTTCTTGTATCTTGATTGTAGGATTGCTTGAGAGGGAATACCTTTGACCACTTCCTCCCTGAGTTCGATAAACCTTGGGTAATCCACTTAAGGGAAACTTGCTGCTGTTCTACAAACCTCTGCACTTGGAGGTCCAACAACTGTCTACAAGAATAGAAGTGCGTAGACATCAAGCTCTTTTCTGCCACCGTTGCCAGGGAGGAAAGGTAAAAGGCACTCACACACGTTACCCCACGGCAACAACAAGCCAGAAAGCTCTTTTCTGGCACCGTTGCCGGGGAGGTAAGGTAAAAGGTACTCACATCCTCCGGTGTGAGTTCTCAAAGTTATTTCCTTTAGATTCTGCAATTTTATCTTTTTGTTTCTTATTTTCACTAGTTAGGCTTAATGTAAAACAACAACAAAATTAGAGAGCTCTATAGCATTTATCTTGAGTTAGGACATGAAGTGTTTGAAGAGAAAATTAAAAAACCTATGGAGCTTTATTTGCATGCTAATAGCAATGTTATTAGTATGAATTCTTTTGACACCATTGTTGCTAATGCTATGGAAAAGTCTAAGTTTGGGGAAGCTGGTTTTGATGAGCATGATATTTTAGTCCCCCAAGCATAGAGGAGAAATTTTTCTTTGATGATAGTTTACCTCCAATATATGATGATTACAATGATGAGTATGATATTTTCAGTCCAGCTACTATTGTGGAGAAAATTTATTGTGATTATAATATGCCTCCTATATTTGATGATTATGGTGATGAGAATAACAATGATAGCTATTTTGTTGAATTTGCTCTCACTACAATTAATAAGAATGACTATGCTTATGTGGAGAGTAATAATTATTATATGCATATGGCTCATGATAATAATGTTTTATGTGATAGTTATATTGTTAATTTTATTCATGATGCTACTGAAAGTTATTATGAGAGAGGGAAACATGGTTTTATGCATTTCAATAATATTAAGTTTCCTCTCTTTATGTCGAAAGTTTTGAAGTTACACTTGTTTTGCTTTCCTATGCTTGGTGCTTTGTGCTTTCATGACTTAATTCTTTACAAGATTCCTATGCATAGTAAGTGGGTTAGAATTAAATGTGTTTTGAATTTGCTTCCCGATGCTCTCTTTTACTTCAATTGATATTTCTTATGTGAGCATCTTCTCAAACTATCAAGCCTAGCTTAAATGCGTTAAAGAAAAATACTTGTTGGGAGATAACGCAAGAATTTTTTTGAGTCTTGGAAGTTATTACTTCTGTAATGACCTATCCTTATCCTTTTTGTTTGTTTTTTGTACCAAGAATGACCTCTAATGAGAGGGAAGTAAGATTTAGGGAGTTGCTGTCCCGAAACAGATTTCTGTCCTCCACCATAAAAATTCGTGAGGAGTCTATGTAAGTCGGATTGAGCTGAAAATGTACGAAAAAATTTCCCAATATGTTAGATAACTTTCGTTAGTTAAACACTTTTTGATTTGAGCAACATAAGATGTTCGAAAAAATCGATTTCTATCTGCTAGTCTGTTTTGACAGGTTTCTGCCATTATTTGCATTTGCTTCTTATTGATTCCTTTTTGAGTTCTCTTTTGGAGAATTTTGCTTTTTGAAGGATTTACTACAGTATCTTGTGTTTTTAGTGAAAATTCTTGCTGTTCCAAAGCTTTTCCTAAAGGTCCATTATCTTTTGAATACACTAATGTTGCTAATGAAGATTGTGCGAAGTTTTGTATGAATGAAAAATTTCAGGTGTAGAGAAAGAATGATATAATGAGATGAAGAATGGACAAAGCTCAAGCTTGGGGATGCCACCCCGGTGTCACCCCAAGAAATATTCAAGAGGTACAAGCGTCAAAGCTTGGGGATGCCTAAGGCATCCCCTTCTTCATTAATAAAAATCTCAGGTCTTTCTAGACACTTCGATTTTATTGTTTCATGCACAGTTGTGTTGTTCTTGGAGCGTTTTTGTTTTTGTTTTTAGTTTTCGTTTTCTTAGTTTGCGTGAACAAAGTTGGTTGGTTACACCACACTTCTTTTGGAGAGAGACACACTATGTTTCCATTGGCTAGAACACTCTAGTTTTCTCTCTTATTGTTTTGTGAGTGTTCACTTTTGCTAGCACTGCATTCAACCTTAGTTTTCTTGTGCTTTCAGCTTAGAACTTTTTAGTTCTTCTTTATGGATTTGTGAGACAAGCTCACTGATCTTTATTGATTATTATCTTTGTGAATTGTTTCAAATAAGTTGTTTGGTGTTGGAAAGAGTAGAAAGCTTCATGCTTAAGTGGTACAAAAGGGAGCTTGTTTTGACTGTGAATTAGACTTTATCATGTCGTGCTAGGTGTTGCTTTGACCTTATGCTTAGTGATTATTGCTGTATCATGACTTGTTCCAAACAATTGAGATTGCTTAATGTGCCTTGAAGGAATTATGCGTTGTTTTAGCATGCAAAAAGCATAGTATTGTGGTATTATCTTTTGATGCTTTGTTTGGGTTGACTTGGCACATGCTCACACCATGTTATGACTATGAACAAGTCACCATAGCCTCTATGATCATCTAGTCCTTGACTTGTAGTACCACTCTATGCTTTGATTAGTAATGTTTTGTTGCTCTGCATGATTATGGTCATTATTGCTCTCGTAGTTGGTTGCTCCGAGTCTTTTGCTAGCCTCCACTTGTATGATTAAGCTCTACTCATGCTTCCAACTCCCAAGAAACCAAGTTATTCCAAAAGTGTCCACTATAAACTCCCATGCATGGTGTGTTACACCATTCCAAGTATATTCTTGTTTTCAACTATCTTCCAATTTAAAACTATTTTGTTATGTAAAAACTTAGTGATTAAAGCCCTCATGAACTTGATGGCACACTTTATTCTTTGCCCCTAATAAAATTGAACCATTGTGACAACTTTTTTGTATATGCTTGCACTTATAAGTTGAAATTAGCAGAACCGTGCTGTCACGTGGAACGTTTTCAACATTGCACTTGTACTTTGTACTCAGTTGATATCATGCTCTTTTGTCTATGGATGTCACCGGTGTGAAATAAAGAGGGAACTTGTAAGTCCATGGAGTTTGTATTCTGTGTTAGAGAAACGCCTGGGCCACTAGCCTAAGCCATGCCTAATCATGGTGGAAACTTGCAGCATCACCATAGTGAGCTATCTATGAAGCATCCTCAACAAAAAGCTATGCATAGGGTAAATAAAAAGATTGCTGAGATACTCATTGTCTGCTTGCCTTGTCATTTTGGTTATGGGAAAGCTCTTATACCATGTGCAAGGGGTACCCCATTGGCGGTTCTCAATGATATGCAAATACTTACAATGACAAGAACTTGCCTGGGCCAAAGTTGAGTATGCATGAGGTGTGGCCCTCGTATTCAAGGGACTTGAGATTGCCAACTTATACTTCGTCAAGCATATACTCCATCTTTGCCACTTTAACCTTAATCACTTCAATATGCTTTTGATAGGGGCAATGAGGGCTGAAAGCAACAAGTACCATAATTTTTGGAAGCTCTTTTTGAAACTTGAAATCCCTGCTTCCTTTACAAAAGGGCCTTTCTTCCACCACTATTGAGTCTCCACCTTTTACCTTTAGGCACCATTAAGAGAGCATAGTTGTCATTCTGTGTGCAGTGTTCCATAGCTTATTGATTGATGCATATTATGATATTACTTGTTCTTGTGCTATTTGTTTATAGTCACCCTTGTGAACTTTGAAGGTGTCCTATGCATCTATATTGCTACTCTATGAGGGACAAGCTGATTTCCACTATGCTATGTTTTTTGTATGTGAAACAAACAAACGTTTTTCATTGCATACTATTCATGATCTTTGTTTGTAGCCTTTCATGTCGCATGCATAGTTACTATGTCCTATTGTTAGAACTCCATCTTTCATGCACATGTTTAGAGTTCTTTGTTCCCAGCTTTCAATGTTTGCAAATGGTTTGATCTTTATTGTGAGGGTGCATGTCACCTAAAAAAATATTCTTTTTATCACTTACCTACTCGAGGACGAGCAGGAGTTAAGCTTGGGGATGCTTGATACGTCGGAAACGTATCTATAATTTTTGATGCTCCATGCTTGTTTTGTATCTACTTTGCTTTGATTTGTCTACACTTTGAGGTGTTTTTATATCTTTTCTGGAACTAACCTATTAACAAGATGCCACAGTGCCAGTTGCCTGTTTTCTTCTGTTTTTGGTTCCAGAAAGGCAGAAAATCAATATTCTCGGAATTGGACGGGACAAAAGCCAAAGTTATTATTTTCCTGGAGCAACACAGAACCACGAAGCAGAGCCGGAGGGGGGCCACAGGGTGGCCGCACCCCCTAGGCGCGGGCAAGCCCTGGAGGCACCTGGAGGGAGTGTGGGCCCCCTGGACCCCCACCGACCTTGATTCCTGCGCCTATAAGAAGCCTCCGACCCAAAAACCCTAGGGCATCCAGAAGAAATCCACGAAAACCTCCGTAGCACTGCCGCCACCGAAAGGGAGATTTGGGTGACAGAAAGTCTCTGTTCCGACACCCTGCCAGGACGGGGAAGTGCCCCCGGATCCATCTCCATCGTCATCTTCATCACTGTTGCTGATTCCCATGACGAGGAGGGAGTAGTTCTTCCTCGAGGCTAAGGGCTCTACCGGTAGCTATGTGTTCATCTCTCTCTATGCATGATCTTGTTGTGGTCATGAGCTTTGTAATCAAGTAGATCTACCTTACTACTCAAGTGCTTCAATAGATCTCTGCTCTCCCCATGTGTGTGAAAGTGACAGCGTGCACGCCATGGTGGCACTTAGGTTTGAGTCTACATAAATACTCTTTGTGCTTTAATAGATCTATGTTTTTCCCCACATGTGTGAAAGTGACAGTGTGCATACCATGTGTGGCACTTTGGCTAGATTGAATATTTGTTATGAGTTATATTTAAAGTTGGATGTCTCTATGAAATTTTGGTGTTTGTTGGAACCATCTAGCACTCAAGGTGACAGTGTGGGTTTATCTAGATTAGGGAAGGCGGACTTTGAGGAGTGCTGTTATAGCCCTACCGATGATTAGAGTGTCTAACCGGAGAGTAGTTAAGAGTAGTATCATGAAGAGAGGATATTTATATGAGAGAGTGTTCACTAGTGAAAGTATGATCCCTAGACCTTGTTTCTAAACATTGAAACACCGTTTGCATCTAGATCTGTTGCATGTTTTCTTGCTTTAACCTTTACCTCACCGTCAAGCTATTTTCTGGCACCGTTACCTCTTGTATTTCACTATCTCTTTGCCGAACTAGTGCACCTATACACCTAACAAGTGTATTGGGTGTGTTGGGGACACAAGAGACTTCTTGTATCTTGATTGCAGGATTGCTTGAGAGAGAATACCTTTGACCACTTCCTTCCTGAGTTCGATAAACCTTGGGTAATCCATTTAAGGGAAACTTGCTGCTGTTCTATAAACTTCTGCACTTGGAGGCCCAACAACTATCTACAAGAATAGAAATGCGTAGACATCAAGGTTGTGGAAGAGCAAACTGCCAGGGAAGGTTCTTATTTTCCTATGGCGTCTGGCGAGGAACAGCCTGCCAACGAGGAAAAACATCCAGAGAAAGGGAATCGAGCTCGACACCAGGTGCCCAGTTTGTTGCAGACTGGATGAGGATGGCGGGCACATTTTCCTACGATGCAAGTTCGTTAAACGTATCAGGCAGCAGCTGGACTTGGAGAGTGAGAGGCTACAACTGCTTGAATGCGTTGATGCTCATTCTGTGATGGACAAAATTGTCGCCATGCCAATGAAAAAGCAAAACCTGGTGGTCCTTTTACTCCGGGACTGGTGGACGGAGAGGAATAAGGTGAATGCGGATGAAGGTAGGAAATCGCCAGAGGAGGTATACAGGATTATTTCACGTCACCATCTGGAGTTCTGTCCCGCTGCCGAAACTGGAACCAAAGCAGCAAGGCCACTGGAGCGTTGGAAGCTACCCCCGCTGGGGCATGTAAAGGTTAACTTCGATGCCTCCTTTGTGGCAGAGCTGAAGGCTGGAGCCTATGGGTATGTCATTCGCACAGACACGGGAGAGTTTGTCCAGGGTGCTGGGAAACTTTCTTTCTTGAGAAGCGCTCTACATGGTGAAGCTGAAGCTGAAGTTTGCATTGTGGCAATGGAGGCCACGGCTAAGCCGGGGATACACCGAGTTCAATTTGAGTCCGATTGCACTACCCTGGTTGCTTCCATCACGGACGGCACTCTGGACATGTCTGAAAATGGAGTCATGATGCGTGAAGCCTGGAGCCGGCGTATTTTACACTTTGATTCTGCTAAGTTTATCTTCTGTCGACGTGACTGTAATAAGCTAGCCCACTATTTGGCTCAGTTTGGCTTTCAGGATGCTGCTGTCTCCTCTATGTGGAAGGACACTGCACCTGATTTTGTAAACGTTTTGCTTGCCAGCGATCTCGCCGAGCAGCCGGTTTAGTGGAATGAAATTTCCATCTCAAAAAAAATAAAAATAAAAATAAATATTGCTACATTTCTCTATAGAAAGTTAGTTAAATTTTATTAAGATAAAACTAGAATTACACTTATTTGCGGACGTAGAGAGTTCATGTCACCATTCAATTCCTTCATGGTCGGTCTGTCAACTGTATAGTGTCCTTTAGAAAGAAAAGAAAAATGGCCCGTTAATGCTCTACTCACGGAGTAGTACAGACCATTTATTTCTATGGTCGCACTTGATAATAAGTGACTAAAAAGAAGAAGAAGGTGGACATCGTGTCGAGCTCTCGTCACGCGGCACCGGTTAGGGGATTGATGGCAGTGCACATCATATTGTGGCCCAGCAACGATAACATATCTGTGGCCGGTGACCCATTTGAGACTAGATTCTCGATCGGGACCAAGCGCCAACTGATTGGTTCCAAGGCAGTAAGGCTGTTATTGTTGTACTCCCATGTCACCATGTGGATTGTCTTACATAGACCAAGTAGGTGGACCATGTTCGTTTTTGCAACAAGCACGGTATCAATCATCAAGGGAAATGGAACGCGGTGAAAGGAGTTTTTGAAGCATCCATCATGTTCCTGTCACCAAAGGTGAAAGTTCAGAGTGCTCCAGGTAGCGGGTAATTAAAAACATTTCCAAAAGTACAACATCACGATACAGACATGCTATATGGACGTACTAGCATCACAGGGTCCGCTATTGGCAAGGTTATCAGAGGATTCGATAGGAACATGGTAGGGTTTTATGACTCGGAAATAGTTCTTGAAGTAGTTATGGTCCTAAGCAGTAATCAATGATTAATACTCCCTCCGTTTTAAAATATAAGATGTTTTAGCTTTGTGAAACAAATGTATCTTGACTACTTTTAGTATGTAGGTTCACTCATCTTTGGAATGAATCTACATACTAAAAAAAAAGTCTAGATACACTTTTTTTACAAACCTAAAACATCTTGTATTTTGAAATAGAGGGAGTAGTGTATAGTTTTGTAGTGCTGCGTGCCGCATGCAGCTAAGGATCAAGGAGAGGCCCCGGTCGGAGGCCACCGCGAAGAAGTGCCGGCGAACGCACGAATCGGCCAGGCCGTGTGCCCTTCTTGCCGCCGTGGAGTCTTATGTCACCTACCTTCTAAGCGTCAGCGCCACTGTTGCTTGCGCAAGGAACCACCACCGCCAAAGCCTCGCCACCAACCTGCGCCGCCACAGGAGGCTGAGCCGCCCTGCGAGGCTCTCCTTGCGCACGGGGAAAGATGCCACCACCGCTACTGTCCGGGCTTTGCGGCGACGGCGGGGGAGTAGGCGGTGAGATGGCCATCTCGGTCACCCGTGGGCGGTGCCACGAGATGTGGTCATGACATACACGTTATTTAGAGGACTGTACATTGCCATCGAGACGGAAGTGTAGTAGACTCATAGTCAAAGTAGTCCATCATCAAATGGAGGAAGTAGTTGATCAAACGAGTAGTCACGCCGAGAAACTCCCCAAAACTATTCCCTCAACATATGTTAGGAGTTGAAGAAGCATGGTTGTTTTCGGTTTTGATTCATGCAAAAGCTGAGCCTAAACACCCCTGGCAACTTCTCCATCGCCATCATATTTGCCACCGGTTCTGGCCAGTGAGCTCTGGAGGCGATCGAGTTAGAGCATCTTCACTCGTTGGCCAAATCCAGGCCGAAATTTGGACCAAACTTTGGCCGGACGGCGTAAGTTTTCGGCCTGGGTACGCCCAGTTTCCCACTCGCATACCCAGGCCGAGTACCTGGGTCGCCCGTTTCCGCTCAAAATCGGCTCAAGTTCGTCCAAATTTTGGCATACGATGAATACAGAACACTTTAAGACCAAAGTTCGGCGAAATTTTAAACAGAGTTCGGCGTAAATGTAAACATAGTTTGGCCTGCAATAAAAGTACAACATATTAAGGCCAGTTCATGCTCAGCATCTACGTCGTGTTGCCCCTGCGTATCCATAGGTGCTCGACAAGATCATCCTGCAGCTGTTAATGTATCACCGGATCTCAGATCTCCTGACGCATTGCGATGAATGCGGCCCATGTTGGAGGCACCTGATGATCAGGCTCGACAAGAGGACCCTGTCTGTAGTATGGTTCGTCCTCCTCGAGCAAACTGATTGGATCCTTCCTCTCATCCTCAATGATCATGTTGTGTAAGGTCACACAACAGTTCATCACTTTCCACATCTGATCTTTCGACCAGGTCATAGCAGGAAACCGGATAACTGCAAACCTCTGCTGGAACACACCAAAAATGCCCGCTCCACGTCCTTCCTGCAAGTTTCCTGTTCCTTGGCAAAGTGAGAATGCTCGGGGAGCATTGGGCTTGAGATAGTCTTCACAAATGTTGGCAATCTTAGATAGATGTCATCTGCTAGATAGTATTCCTTTGTTGTAGTGATGCCCACTGATCTCAAATTCCACAGGGGGAGCATGACCCTCAACAAGCTTGGAAAAGATAGTTGAGGAGTTAAGAACGTTGATGTCGTTGTTCGATCCTGCCATGCCAAAGAAGGAGTGCCAGATCCAAAGATCATGTGTAGCAACTACCTCAAGTATCACAGTGCATCCTCCTTTGTGGCCTTTGTACATTCCTTGCCATTCAAATGGACAGTTCTTCCACTCCCAATGCATGCAATCTATGCTTCCAAGCATACCAGGAAATCCTCTACTTTCATTGACTGCGAGGATCCGAGCAGTGTCTTCAGCAGTGGGTGATCTCAAGTACTCTTCCCCGAACACTGCAATCACTGCCCTGCGGAACCTGTACAAGCAATCAAGGGCGGTGGACTCGGCGATGCGGAGATAGTCATCGGCACTGTCAGCCGACGCTCCATATGCAAGCAACCTCATCACCACGGTGCACTTCTGAAGCGAGGAAAACCCAACCAAGCCGGTGCAGTCCTTCTTGCAAAGGAAATATGGGTCGAACTCCCGGATGGCATGCACGATCTTGAGGAAGAGCTTCCGGCTCATCCTGAAACGGCGGCGAAACACGTCCTCTCCATGGGGTGGCTGGTCGGCGAAGTAATCGGCGTACAACATGCAATAGCCCTCTATCCTCTGTCTCGCCTTGCACTTCATGCGACCTGGCGCCGAACCACCGCGCTTCGGCTTCGCCATCTGCATGTACAGCTGGGCGAGCGATGCGAGGATCTACAAGTGCTCTTCACCTTCGGCGACCTCGGCTCTCTCCTCCTCTAGGAGTACGACAAGCAACTCCTCGTCGTCAGAAAACATGGCGAGTATCTCGGCCTCGTCAGAGTCAATGGATAGTATCTCGTCGCCGTCGGAGTCCATGGCCGAATCCGGCCAAATGTCAAACACTTGGCGGGTGTGATGGTGGGAGCATGGAGCGAAGCAGAGCTATGGCGAGGCTAGGTCGGCGAAAGCGGCAGCGGAGAAGGCGTGGATGTGGGCGGCAACTACGACGAGCGTAGCTAGAGGCGTGGGCATGTCTCAGCACGGGGGAGCTCCGCCGGCGAAGTCATGGCGACAGAGCTCTTCGCGGCAGTCTGGGCGAGTGGAGTGGGTGGGAATGGGACTGTCTCGCCGACAGAGCTGGCCCACGCCCTTTTTGCGGCGTCCGGCGTTCTCAGGGAGTACCTGGGAACCTGAGTTCGGCCTGGGTAGGCCGGACCAAAACACACCGAAATACAGACGAAAACAAGTCCCTGGCTACGCGACTGGGCCGATTTTCGGCGTCCGGACTGAATTTCGGCGTCCGGATCGGCGTCCTGGGTAGGCGAGTGGAGATGCTCTTAGGTTCATGACTAACATCCTGAAACCAAACAGAACAATGCAATTGACATGTCATTACAGAAAAAGATATACTACCACACTATTATGTTTTCTCTCAGCCACTTGGTTCTAAGGCTGTTATTGTTGTATGTCTTACATAGATGTAGTTGGTCCATGTTCATTATATGCCACATTCACGGTTACAACAAGGGACAGTGGAAGTAATGGAAAATAGGGTCACCGGGTTTGAACAGTGAAGTTACATATCATGCTTTCTAGTTCTTCGCAAGCAGTCGACGGTGCAATTCTCCGAGAGCCCAGATGGGATATAAGTTGCAGTAGTTCCCGTAATTGAAGTAAAAGGAGCAGTTGAAGCATCCAACATGTTCCTGTCACCAAAGATGGAAGTTCAGATTGCTTCAAGTAGCATAATTAACAACATGTACAACATGATACCGACATAGTATATGTATTAATATAACAGGGTCCACTACTAGCAAAGTTATCAGATGATTCAACAGGAATAAGGTAGGGTTTTATGCCTCAGAAAGTGTTTTGAAGAGTATTTGGTATTTACAATCCTAAGCAGTAATCAACAATTAATAGTGTACAGTTCTGTAGCCTCAAAAGTTCGATACTTACTTGCTGGGGAAACTCTCCTGTCTCTAGCTGCATATTGATCAAATCTTTTGCAGCATGATATAGTGGTGTGGGATCTCGTTCAACCTGAATATAATGAGCATGTTATGAAAATATATAATGGTGGATTTATAATAGCTTTAAATGATATATTAGCAGCTTTGAGTCAATGCAAATGAACCATGAACGGAACATACCTGCCCCGCAGAAATTAAAGCCAACATTGCCCAAGCAGTATTGACTGCATGAGGACCAGTGGCGTCCACATAAGACTGTAAAATATTAGAGTGGAAGCCATTATTAAAATCATTAAGATTTGCACTAATCAGCACTGACAACATATCAATGTTTCAAAGGGACAGGATTTGGCGATTTTTCCGTTAAACTAATGCTAAATTGCCAGTTGTCATGCAAATAATGAATTATCCAACCAAGGACTGAAGTTCGTATATTTCACAAAGCAAATAAAATTCAGCCTAGTAATGTAAGAGCACCATCCACTAACAAATTAGAAGAGTACTTTTGTTCACAATTTCACTGCCCTTCAAGACACGGCCATCAGTGGCCATCATATGATCCAAAACTTAGGAGGTTAGGTACAACACGGAAAATGGTAACAGCCCAAGTTGTGCCCCGTTTCGGTTATCTAGAACCTGCAGCTAAGCAATCGTTGCTTTGGGCAGCATACTATCAATGGACCATTTTTTCCCACTCAAACACAATTTGACCAGTCTTCGAGAAAGAAGTATTCGAACAGAATCCAGCTCGTTGCAATGAAAACAGGCTCAGTCAAAAAAAAGTATGGATGGAGACTGGAACTTAGCAACCATGGCAAATATAACTCAAGACCAGCAGAGATAATAGGAACAAAGCCAAGCACAAATTATACAGGTGGGGGCCCAAGATCTCCTATAATGTTGTGTTGCTCTAAAGCAGGGCTTGCAAGTAATGGTTATGGGGCTGTCCAAGGTTGCGCAACACAATCTATTACTAAGACTTTTGAATGGACGATTTGAATTCTGAATTATTTGGGGCTTTTTATATTGTTCTAGTGATCTTCCAGATGCAAATACCAGCACATAACATTTCGATTCTCGAAAACATGCTCAGGGATAGGCGGTCAGCATCTTGTATCTAGCATATGAAACTACAAATTACAGAAAGCATGACCTCACCAAATGCTAATTAAAGCGTGTATTTGGATACATGAAATTATAAGAAGAATACCTCAGTTTCACTAGAAAGATAAGTCTCTCCCCATCCACCTGTATTTTGCTGCTTTGATAACAGAAAGTTGCATGCTTTGCTTATGGAAGAATTATTTTCGTAAGTTCTTCCAGAAGCGATTAAACCTTTCATAGCAAAGAATGTTCCATAAGTGAAACATATACCCCAAGTGCCAAACCTGTCAGATAAGAAATAAGATAGTTATTGACTGCCAATATTAAAAGTTCAAATAATTTAAACAAACACAATTATTTTAGATACCATGAGCCATCTTTTCGTTGACTATTCTCAATAAACTTGGAAGCATTTTTTATGCATTTTCCTATCTCTTCTTCGCGGTACCCCGGGTAAAGCTCTCTGAACATAACCAATGCTTGAAGCACCGATGATGTGCATTCAACGGATCTATCAATTAGTTGCGGTAGGTGAATTAGCTCTTCAAGTATATAAAGGAAAAAGGAATCTATGATATTTTCTGCAAAGAAGAAGATGATTTCCTCCTTACGGATAATCGACAACAATATTCAGAAAACTCTCAGAAGGGTTGAGAACCTATTAGAAATAAAATCCAGGTTAATGTATGGTCAGGTAAAACATGTAAAACAACAAAATCATTGGACATTCTGAATAGATATACAATGCACAAGAGTACAAGACAAGAGAAAGAGCCCATGAGCATAGAAATGAATAGTAGATCAAAATGTTTGTTATAAATTAAAATTCTTTTTCCCATCTGTTGTAGGTATATACTCCCTCCGTTTCAAAATATAAGATGTTTTAGGTTTGTGAAGAAAATGAATCTAGACTTTTTTTAGTGTGTAGATTCATCCCAAAGTTGAGTGAACCTACATACTAAAACAAGTCTAGATTCATCTTCTTCACAAACCTAAAACATCTTATATTTTAAAACGGAGGGAGTATTTTTACAATATTCATATGCTTATTGGGTTCCAGCATTAATATAAACGGTATGTGTTGCATAAATCTATACATACTGAAGTTTATGATTTTACCGTTAGTTGTCATTTGGGTTGATAGAAAAATACTACTCCCTCCGATCCATAATAAGTGTCGCTGATTTAGTACAAGTACTAAGAGCCAGGTGATTCCCAGGTGAAGGCTGTGGTGTGCTTCCTATTTGACTAGCTTTTAGAATTAAATTTGATATATAATTCTAGCACAGTTGTAGAGTATCTCCACTTGTGTCCTGGAGATCCTTGGTTCGAATCAGCCTCTTTGCATAAAAGGAAGGGAAAGGGTGCCTAGAAATTCCTTTCCCCGGACCCCACAATGTGGGAGCTTTAGGAACTGGGTATGCATTTTTAACTCTGGTCGATAACTAGTGAAATTTAAATTTTCAATCTGAATTTGCAAACTGAAATTTAAGATACTAAGATCACTTTGCAAATCCAAGGGTTTTCTTAGCTGATCACATACAACTGAAACCGAGAGTCTTCATAAAATCCCCAAACTTGTTTTTCCATAAGACAGAAGTAGAACTGAGAAGTACTCACCTCTATCAAAGATGTGGTTCTCTTACACTCGTATGTAGAAAAGGTACCATCTTTGTTCTTCAAAGGAGAAACAAGTTGATCAATAATCATTGATGTGTAGAGCAAGATTAAATCATTTAGAACACATTAACCGCAAGCAAAATTTAAAACATTACATAAATTTTAGTAAGAAAACAGAATAATAAGATTTCACATTTCAGTAAATAATAAGACAACATACAGAAACCCATACATAAGCGGAAAATGGCATCAGTTTTAGTAAATAAGTTAAAGGACTGGTTATGATATGACTAGTTGTATCGTATGCACTTGATGAACTCTTTATGCTTCACAATTATTTTTACCATAGAATAGCGGCAGAGGTACATCAAAAAAGCTAGGTGGGCCAGACTGAAGGAGAGTCACCAGATTTGGTTGCTAGTGGACTGGGCCTTACCAGTGCATAGGCATAAAGAATGTTTTTTAGGTGATCATTGCCAATACATCACAATATCGCTTTACATAACCATTTTAGATGACCATTTGGCCTGGTTTTGCTTCTTGAGGTAGTAAATTACATAAGGGCCCACAAGCCAGTACATCATCATCCGTCTAGCAATACCACGTTACATAACCAGTAGAGGTTAAATGGACTTATCTCTTAAATTTATTGTAATTAAAGTTCAAATGAATTTCAACTGCAAAAGATAGTTAAATGTATATTCTTTGGTACATTCTTATCATACTATTTGACCCAAGGGAGCCTTTTTCCCATGCCTTGACCTCTAAGTATCACTATACAAAAGCTGGCAGAAGTGGATTGGGTCACAAAACTAGGAGTTAACGAAACTGAAAGTTAATACATGGACATGAAACGTGATTCGCAGTAGAGTTATACCATGAAAGAGAGTAAGCAATCCACTGCATCATGCAACCTTTCTCCTTTTATGTGATCCCCCACAAGATTTGGAGAGATCTTTGACAACAACAATAATGCCTAAAGAGGTAAGAAACATTTAAGAAAATTATGTAATGCAATTAGTGGCATATTCATGCATCATAGAACAAGTGAACTTTCAGAACTTACTCTGAAGGCTTCTAGAGCTTGTAAATTTGTACAAAACTTCTTTTTTCTATCAATGAATCGAAATGCAAGGCTTTTGCAAAAAAAAAAACTTACTGTGAAAAGATATAATGTATATGCAATACAAGAAAAAACAAATCAAAGTAGGTCATATTGGTTAAGTATGCGAGTCTTGGTTCTCCTTTTCTACATATATTCATTAACTATTAGTTGGAAACTGTAGAACAAGTCATCATTCTAATGTGCAAGCAAGCCAAAACGGTTGCAAATACACCTAGTTAAGTTATTAAATCAATGTAAAAAGTTGAACCAATAAAATCATAAATACTTTTTTGAAGAACAAAATATCAAATAGTATGCTTATGGTCCAATTTATAGCACAAGAATGTTCCCCAAGTTTCTAGAATATCAGAAGTAACTTGTCTTCACCTTAAGTGCTTCTGCAGTACAATCTGATACAGACCAACCGTTATCTGCTGTTGAAAGTGTCCATGAACCTTTCGATCTGTGGCGATAATAAGCTTCACTGTCAGGATGGTTCTCAAGAACCTGTAAGCAGGAAGTTGTTCTCAAAATTACCATCTCAACATTGTCTTATCTACAATATTTAAGGTTAGGAGATAGACAATATGAACCTGTGAACTTTTAATGAACTCATGTGCCTTTTGAAGTGTTGGACCGAAATCATTAACAAGGTCTGTTGAGCAATAGGCTTGAACAATAAAAGGTGTCTCCCAGCTTTGACAACCGTCATATACCTGTTGCAAGAAATTTAGGGGGGAAATACTTCATAGACCACTTGAATGGTGGGTTCCTCTTTGAAATAAATAAAGAACACAAAAATAGCATGCATATGCAAGGGTTATTGAAAATATCAGCAAAAACAGATAAGTACTACAAAATATTTATTTATTTAGAAAAGGCCATGGCATTGCATTTCTTTCATTGCGTCGAAGAGTTTATATATACAAGTCACCTAGCAGGTGGTTTTACAGTTTGGGAATTGTTAGGCAACCGAATATCTCTCATTATTCGATCATATCCTACCACTATTAGTGCTTGATATTTGTTATTACTCAGGCCATTATGGTTAGGATTGGGTTGATCCCTTCCTTGTATATCTTGTGTAATTGTCTGTATATATGAGATAACAGGAAACCCACAATGTGTGGTCAATTCATTCTCTCTATCATGGTATCAGCCAAACAATCTGGTCTCGCTTCCGCTCCCCTCCACTACTGTCGGCGCCCTAGGGTTCGCAGCTGCCACCCCTCCTCTACCAGCCGCCGCCCCTCCTCCCCCTCTCCCTCCACCATGGCCGACGCCCCCAACCCCCTCGCTGCCCTCTGGGCACAAGCCAATGCCATCCAGGTAATCAACCCCATCACCCTAGATCTTAAAGCCTCCAATTTCACCAAGTGGTTCAACTTCCACCTTATCGTCGTCACCCAGTACGTGCTCTCCGACCATCTCGTCCTAGTTTCCGCTCCTACCGACTCCGACGCCGATGAGTGGCTGCGGATGGACTCCACTGTCCTCCGCTGACTCTACGGCTCCATCGCCCCCCGACATCGCCGACATGGTGATGATGGCTCACATCACCGCCGTCGCCGTCTTGGCCCGCATCACCACCCTCTTCCGCGACAACCAGCGCATGTGTGGGCTATCTCGGGAAGCAATCCCGCAACATCGAGCAAGGGGACAAGAGCGTCACCGCCTACTGCCTCGAGAAGAAATCGGTCGGCAATGCCCTCGCCGACTTTGGTGCGCCGGTCATGGACGACGCCGTGGTGTGGAACACCATCCGGGGTCTTGACGACAAGTTCAAGGACGTTGGTAATCTGGCGCCGCTCATCACGCCGTTCCCCACTTTTCTTCAGTTCCGCAATATGCTGCTCTTCTAGGAACTCAAGTCCTCCAACTCGCGCTCATCCACGTCGATGGCCTTCATTGCCCCACGGTGGCTTCGCTGCCCACTCGCCGGCTATGACGCCCCTGCTGCCCCCAACCGCGGCAAGGGGAAGAAGAGGAAAGGCTGCACGCCGCTTCATCCCCTTCGTAGAACCCGTGGACTGGCGCTATCCACATGTATCCAATGGTGGGATCCGGCTACGGCGTCCCCAACAACCACGCCGGAGTCCTCGGCTCCCGCCCCTTCACGCCTGCTCCGTGTCCTGCCTACGCACTGGCACCCCGGCCTGCCGCGCAGGGGTACATGGTGTACCCTGCCCCAGCCCCGTCTGCGACGGTCTCCTATGCCGGCTACCCTCCCCATGGCGCCCCCTCGACGCCAACAAGGGACTCGTCCGCCCTCGCGAACTACTTCAACACCATGACTCTACAAGCTCCTCCCGAGTGGATCATGGACACCGGAGCCTCCGATCACATGTCTTCGGACGCCGGTAACCTCATCTCACTTTCTTCTCCACACAAATATATTATGGTCGGAGATGGTTCCTCTATTCCTCTATCACTTTGGCCATGCTTCTCTCTCTACTTTTAACTCATCTCGTCGTCTTACTCTTCGCGACGTTCTTGTTTCACCACGCATAGTAAACAATCTGATTTTTGTTCGACAGTTTACTCGTGATAATTTCTATTCATTCGAGTTTGACCTGTGGGGTTTTTCTATGAAGGATCTCAGGACAGGAGTCGTGATTGTCAGGTGCAGTAGCTCGGGCGACCTCTACCCGGCCACTCCCTTGCTGCATGCCCTCACCGCCGTCGCCACTGACTACACGGTTTGGCACCGGCATCTTGGTCACCCCGGCCTTGATGCTTTCCGGCACCTCGCCTCCTTGCTTCCCATAAATAAAGTGCACAAGGATCATAGTTTATGTCATGCATGTCAACTCGGACGTCATGTTCGTTTACCTTTTCACATTCTACAACACATACTCAACGTCCTTTTGATTAATACATTGTGATTTATGTACTTCTCTTGTTGAGTGTTTCTGGTTACAAATATTTCCTTGTAATTCTCGATGATTTTACTCATTATCTCTGGACATACTCTGTACTCCGTGCGTGCAAAATCTAGAGTTTATCCTATTATCTATCTCTCTCACACACACACACCAGTGTGACAATGGACGTGAATTTGACAACCGTGCTCTTCAGGATCTCTCTATGCAACATGGATTTCTCCTGCACTTTTCGTGACCCTACACCTCTCCCCAAAACGGTAAAGCCGAACGTATTATTCGCAATGTAAATGACATAGTTCGCACCCTTTTAGTTCAGGCTAGCATGCCTTCCAAATATTGGGATAAATCTCTCCACACGTCTACTTACTCAACAGATTACCTACCACTACTATTACCGCACCATGTCCCTATTTCGCTCTTTTTTCCACGTCTCTTGACTACACGCTTCTTCTAACCTTTGGCTATTTGTGTTATCCAAACCTTTCCGCCACCATGCCTCACAAACTGTCCCACCGTGTGTGTGTTTCTTGGTTACCCCTCTAATCATTCTGGTTACCGTTGCATGGATATTGAGTCTCGTCGTATCATTATCTCTCGGCATGTGATTTTTGACAAAACTCGTTTTCCTTTTGCCCCAAACTTTTTTGTCACTAATATGCAGCAGCACGAGCCTCCGTCGCCCGCCGATGTTGACCCGATCAACGTGCCACCCTCTGTACTCGTGCCTCCCATGCACGTTGGGCCGGGTCGGTCCTCTAGACCACGCCATGCTGAACGTATTATCACCGCTCTTAGAGTCAAGTTCGCCATGCCCGACTTGGGTGAGCTCCATCACTTCCTCGACCTTGCCGTTCGACGTGATTCTCAGGGGATGTTCCTCTCTCAGACCCAGTACGCTCTCGATATTCTCGAGCGTGCTGGCATGAGCTCCTGTCACTCCGCTTCGACACTCGTGGATACATCGCCCAAACTCGCTACAGCCGTCGGACCACCAGTCGCCGATCCTTCGAAATATCGGAGTCTTGCTGGTGCTCTCCAGTACTTGACGTTCACTCGCCCGACATCGCCTACGCCATGCAGCAGATTTGTCTCCACATGCACGACCCTCGCGAGCAGCACATGTCCCTTGTTAAGCGCTTTGGTATGTCAAGGGCACTCTTCATCATGGGCTGCAGCTTGTTCCTTCCTCCACGGATTGCCTCGTCGCCTACACCGATGCAGGTTGGGCTGGATATCCAGACAAACGCCGCTCCACCTCTGGTTACTGTGTGTTCCTCGACGACAATCTCATGTCTTGGTCCTCTAAGCGCCAGGACACTGTCTCTCGCTCGAGCGTTGAGCCCGAGTATCAGTCCATCGCTAACACCGTCGCTGAAGCAAGTTGGCTCTAGCAACTCCTTTAGGAGCTTCATAGACATCTTCCCAGTGCTACACTTGTCATCTGCGAGAACGTAAGCACTATCTACATGTCTACGAATCTAGTTCAACACCAAAGGACCAAGCACATCGAGATCGACCTCCACTTTGTTCGAGACCGTGTTGCGCTCGGGCACATTTGAGTTCTTCATGTGCCTTCATCTCGACAATTTGCGGACACCTTCACCAAAGGCCTGCCATCACCATTGTTTTCTTGGACTTCAGATCCAGTCTCAGCATCCGAGAATCTCCCGTTCGACTGTGGGGGATGTTAGGCAACCGAATATCTCTCATTATTCGGAGATATCCTACCACTATTAGTGCTTGATATTTGTTATTACTCAAGACATTATGGTTAGGATTTGGGTTGACCCCTTCCTTGTATATCTTGTGTAATTGTCTATATATATGAGATAACAGGAAACTCACAATGTATGGTCAATTCAGTGGAATTACAACTGATCAGTGGACATCCCAGTCTGTATGGATAACGACTCGAAGACGGGCCACTCCTGCTCTAGCCCAAAGCGTTGCCTCGGCTTGTATTCTCATGTTCAGTTGCGGGACTGACGGGTGGTCTCCTTTGAACACGCAGGCATTACCGCATCTTTCATTTGAAATGGAACAAACTAGGTTACTACCGCTATGAAGATGGCCAGACGGCACATAACATGAAAATATAGTGTACCAAGTAAGTTTCTCCTTTTTAGGGAGTTCACATGTATTGAACAGTAACACGCCCCCGCGTCACTCCTATGGAACGACACGGGCAGAACCCTAGCCCATCCCCCCGTCCACCTCCTCCGTCCTCCCCTCTCCTCACCACCGAAAGGCGCCGCCGGGCAAAGCCCGCACGACGCCGGTAGCGGAGGGGCCGTTCTACTGCAAGGCAAGCTCGGCATGGCTCCTGGTGCGGTGTGGGTGGTCCACGCGGCGGCGTTCGGGGCTAGGCCTTGGCCAGCTTCGGTGGCATGCCGGCGAGATGGAGAGCGTACCTTCCGCCTCCCCCCCTCACACACACTCTCTCTCTCCCTCTTGTCCTCCTCGGCTCCGAGCGCAGGGGTGTTGCTGCTTTGGCCGGGTTGAGCTGAGCCCAACGCTATCTTGGCATGGTGGCTCTGGGTGTCCCCGTGGCGCTGGCAGCGGGGTGGCCGGAGTTGGCGTGGGTGGAAGGCCTCCATGGAAGTGCGGGTTAGCAGGCCCAGAACTGGACCCTTTGGGCCCAATCTAGGTCATGTGAACCTCGACTAAAGTGGAGCGGGTGGTGCATGTTGCACCTTGTGGCTAGCTGATGTAGCCCGTCCTTTGGATGCCTCTACATCCTCACCACCAAGTTCCCCAAGTGGACCAATGACTCGTTCCCGAGCCAAACTCCTACAAGATAAGGTTAATTCGCTCCTCTCCTCGTGTGACTTCGATACACCCATGAATGGATTGCTACTTCATGCCACTACTCTTAGCATACTCAGGTACGAAGCCCCGAGGAATCGCCCAACAACCTTGGAAGATGAACAAGCGAAATTGGCTACAGGACCGGAGCCTCTGGCCTCCCTCTGGGAAGCTCCAGGTTGCAAGCTCCTGAAAGCCATCCGGAGTTTCCGCCTCAAAACCGGAGTCTCTGCCCGAGCGACCCCGGAGTCTCCGCCTTGCCCACAGCAGGCCGCGTCTGCAAGCCCCTGGAACGCATCCGGAGTCTCCTCCCAAGGCCTCGGAATCTCCGGCGTAAGTGGTGGGCCTGCACGCCATCAGCCGGGCCTTCAGACCATGTACTCTCCACTCCGTCCAGAACTTACCTATTATCCCCAAAATACCCTTGTTTATGTGGCTGGCCTATATATAGCCCCACCCCTCCATTTGTAAACCCTAGACTTGATAATAGGCTAGAAGAAGACTCCCTATTGACCATCTCTATCTAGTTAGTCTCATGCTACTTCATAAAGAGCACCTAGTATCACAAACCTCTTGGATCTATCTTAATAGCGTTCGGTTGTACAAGATCTTCATATTGAGTTTGCTCTTATGAAGCTATCAAGATCTCGTCAAGAATCTCTTGCCCAATACCAATCCCATAGCATTGTATTGGACCGGTAGCCACCGGTGCGAGCCAACGGCGTGTATTTTCATTTGTGTCATGCATGTGTTCGTCGTGTTCTTCGTGTGTCGAGTTCATCATGTTCATCCTCTTCCTCTTCCCCCTTCGACTTCACCGCAAATCCCCGTGAAATCGTGAAAGATCGGGCAACCCAAGGGTCAACCCCATAACATATCACGATTTTCACCACAAATTTTTCTTCTCCTCACCTTAAATTTGAAAATTTCCTTAAAAAATAGCCTAGATCCCCTTTCAGATTGATCTCTTGATTAGGTGCGTTTTGAGTGGTTTCAATTCACAGAAACTTTGACTTGGGTCTTGATCCGGCTTTCTACCAATTTTCCCAGCCCAATTTGGTCAAAATCTGTTGGATTTGAGGTTTGGAGGCGTGTATTTCCGCTCAAGAACACAACCTGGTCTGTGGCCGACCCCAACACCGAAATCTCCGGCCCTGCACACCCGGAATCTCCGGCGCTGAAACCCGGAGTCTCCGGCTCTCCTCACAAATTTTTGCCTCTTTTCCATTCGACTGATTTTCCTCTTGTTGTTTGAGTTTCGTGTGCGTGTCTATACCAACAGCAAGCTTCCGCAACATCCTCCGCGCTCTTCGACACCACGGAACCCAAGCTCCTCCCACCCCATCGACACAAGATCCTCATCACCAGCTAAGGTATAACTTGTGTCACCCTTTGTTAACCCACTATCTTCCTTTGTGTGTACCCACCCCATTGAGAGTGGCTCATTTTGTGTTTCCTCAAGCATTGTGCACTTATCCTTGGATAGTGAGAGTGTGAGAGCAAAAGCAAAGTAGCTTGGTACCACCAAGAGAGAGAAAAAGAAAAATAGAAAAAAGAGAGAAAAAGAAAAAGAAAAAGAATACATAGCAAAAGATACAATGTCTCCCATAGCATAGAGAGAGCCTCAGGCTTGTAAGCAAGAGAGATAAGAGCGTCCAAGGAAAGTGCACAAATTTGTTGCTTATCTTCTTTTTGCAAATGAGTCACCGTCTCTCCTTGCATTGGCACGACAACCGAGCGTAGTCTTCGTTAGGACATTTTGTTGCTCATTTTCATAGTCGTGCCAATCCCATTAATCTCCATGTGTGTGTGTTAGTATAGGTTTCCGTCAATTTTGTGGATCTTTTCCTTTGTCTTGGTTATTTTGGATTTTTCTCACTTTTAACAACATCCTTTTCTTTTGGTCTTCAGGTTTGGTTTTCCACATTCCTAACCTTCCACCATAGGCCTTTTGAGAATCTTAGTTGCTTTTAGTGTGAGGTTGTTTTTCACATTCGCTTTGCACATTGTTAGTCTTTCGAGTGTGGCTACTTGTCCAATCCATTTCCAAAAGGTGAGGTAAAGGGCTAACCCCTCCACATATTTCATTTCCACATATCCTCCTTTTGGTGCATCATGGATAGGAATGGCAAGACATTCCAAGACCCGACACAAGATGGCGAAGGACCATACATGACGCGAGCTAGCCATTTCATCATTCGTGAAGAACTTCGTGGTCGTTGCAACGCCCTCGAGACGCATCAAGATGAAAAATTTGGCGAAACTTGCGCCGAGTTCAAGCGGATGGACGCTAGCTTCGATGGTCTTGAGAGCCGAATGAACGCAATGCATCACAACTTCACACACTAAAATGAAGCTCTCCAATTCTCACTGGCCGAGATCGCGCGCAACACAAGGCCACGTTCTCACACATTAAGCTCTTCAAGGCACCACTCTAGTGGTTCAAGCTCTTGGCGCCATTGATCGCCTCGACATCACGATCATGATCCTCGGGCTCCTAGACGCAATGAGCACCTCGTGAACGATCATGAGAGTTATTCATAGCACGTGCCAACTCGGTGAGATCAGCTCACTTGAACAGATATCCTATTCCTCTTATGGCCTCCCAAGTCGGCCTCCCCTTGAAGGCACTTCGTGACGCTCCGAGATGAGGCATCTCTCCGCTCTCGATCCAATATGCTTGCTCACTTTACTTAAGCAAGCTACCTGTCTCGACTGTGCACTTTCCTTCGCTCTTTGACAAGTAGCTCACTCAGAGTGCTGGCTTCCCAGGGGTTTGAGGAATCTGATATCTGTTTGCATTCACTGATCTTCCCTCCCCCAAGGGAAGACTGTCTTCTCACTCCGTTCGTTGGATCAACCCCCTGCCCCCAATCTTGGGGGTTCTCTAAAACACATTAGTTGCGCCGCTACGCCAAGATATGATGGTGATTGTTCGTCACGACCTCCACCAAGGCGTGAAGACCATCATCATCAAAGAAGGGCACTCATCATCCACAAGGACATGTCACTCCAAGCTTCATGAACAAGCGATGACTCCATCTTGGATGAACAAGCACGCTGTCGACATGAAGAACTTGAAGATCCACCAAGATGTCATCGCGAACATGACCATCACCACCAACACCAAGAGCATCAACGTGCAAACGACGAGCAACCTCAACCTCGTCAACAACCTAGGCATGAGCCTCAAGTTCCACAACCACTCCGCGATGCTCACAATCGTCGTCATCATCATGAGGACCAAGTTCCTCTACCACCAAATGTGGCACAACCACCACAACAACAAGCTCCTCAACCACGGCAAGATAACCAACAATCTCCTCCTCCACCAAATGCGTCTCAACCACCACCACAACAACAAGATCCTCCACCGCGGCAAGGCGACCCCCAAGCTCCTCGTCCTCAACCGCGGAAACACTAGAACAACCACCACCATGGTAGCTCGGATGATGAGGATCACCAAAGCCACCACCATAATGGCAACCGTCACCGCGACAAGACGAAGAGACATTCAGAAAGCTCAAGTTCACCATGCCCAAGTTCACCGGTTTCAATGACCCCGAAGAATATCTCTCATGGGCACCCACGGTGGATAAGATCTTCCGAATGCACAACTATAACAATGCGAAGATGGTGGTTATGGCATCCCTCGGGTTTGATGAGTATGCCATCCTTTGGTGGGAACAAGTCCAAGTTACTCGAGAGGCAAGAAGAGAGCCACCCATTACTACGTGGCAAGCGATGAAGGATCACATGCATTCCCGCTTTGTTCCATCGCATTACACTCGTGACCTCTTCAACAAGCTTCAAAAGCTTAATCAAGGAACCAAAAGTGTGGAAGAATACTTCAAAGAAATGGAACCCCAAATGATTCGTGCTAACATAGAAGAACGAGAGGAGAAAACCATGGCTCGTTTTCTTATGGGCTTGAATCACCCTATCAAGCGCATCGCGGAGTTCCAAGCTTATCGCAACATGGTTGAGCTTGTGCATATTGCCACCAAATCCGAGTGTCAAGTTCAAGAGGATCTTAAATATAGCAAGCCGAAGACCTATTTCACCTACAAGTCCTCTACTCCCACTCCTACACCAAGTCCCAAAGTGAGCACTCAAAGTAGCTTCAAGCCTCCATTCAAGTCAACAACATCTCAAGGAAAGCCGCCCGCAAGTGGCAAGCAACCTATGGAATCCAACTCCGTGTCTCAAGTAAAATGTTACAAGTGTGGAGGCAAAGGACACAAGTCTTACCAATGCAGTAACACCAAAGTCGTGTTTGTCAATGACAATGGCGGCGAAGAATACTTGAGTGAAGAAGAGTTTGAAGCAAGCATCAAGGAGGCAATGGCACAACAAGTGAACACCAATGATCAAGATCTTCTCATGTGTGAGCATGACGCAAGTCCACCGCTTGTCGTTACAAGAGTGCTAACTACACAACCACAAGAGCATGAAGATCAAAGGTACAACATCTTTCAAACATGTGCCGGCATCAATGGAAAATCCATCAAAGTTATCATTGACGAAGGGAGTTATCACAATCTTGCAAGCATGGAACTATGTGAAAAACTCAACCTTCCCCTTCGTCCACACAATTATCATGTTCAATGGTTAAGCGATAATGGATCCGTCAAGATTAAACACACTGTCTTCGTCACATTTGCTATTAGACCATACAAAGATACGGTGGAGTGTGTGTGCCATATGTTGCTTGGACGCCCTTGGCAATTTGATAAGGGAGCCACCCATGCTGGACGCACGAACATGTATACCTTCAAGTGTCTTGATAAGAAATGTTTTTGCAACCAATGACTTCTCGCCAAATAATTGCGGATAATGCAAAGGCTTTAGCGAGGGTGCAATCCACAAAACCAACTAGTGAGACGAGTGATGAGCTAGAGAACCACCAAAAAGGAAGTGAGTGGCACAAGCCAAATATGAGTGACAAACACAAGAGAGTTCTCCTTGCCACCAAAAGTGAGATGAGAGAAGTGAGGGATAGCCCAACCATTTTGCACTATGTCCTAGTATGCAAGGGCTTGGCACAAGGAACTAATGACTTGACGAACATTCCCCCGTCTTTGTTGTCTATCTTGCAGGAATTCGATGATGTGTTCCTCGAAGAGCTTCCTCATGGACTACCATGCTCTCCATGGAATCGAGAACCGCATCAACCTTATACCCGAGGCACCACATCCAAATAGTGCCGCTTTCCGCACGAACCCGGAGGAGACGAAGGAGATAGAACGCCAAATCCACAACCTCATCTCCAAAGGTTTGATTCAAGAAAGCCTTAGTCCCGGTGTGGTCCCCGTGATTCTTGTGCCAAAAACGGATGATACGTTACGGCCGTGCATGGATTGTCGTCCTATAAATGCTATTATTGTACGTTATAGACATCCTATATTTCGCCTCGATGACATGCTTGATGAATTGAGTGGAACCACGATTTTTATTAAAAAATGATCTTCGTAGTGGCTACCACCAAATACGTATGGACGAGGGTGATGAGTGGAAAACCACCTTTAAGACCAAACTTGGTCTCTATGAATGGTTTGGTCATGCCATTTGGCTTATCTAATGCCCCATCTACCTTCATGCGCCTTATGAATCATATTTTGTGTTCTCTTATTGGCAAGAGTGTTGTTTATTTTGATGACATCCTTGTATATAGTAAGTCGCTTGATGCGCATCTTACTCATGTGAAGGAAGTTTTGGAAATTCTTCGAAAGGAAAAGCTCTATGCAAATCTTCCAAAATGTTCCTTTGCTAAAGATAAATTGTTTTCCTTGGATTTGTTGTTTCTTCGAATGGTATTGAAGTCGATACTTCCAAAGTCAAAGACATAAGAGATTGGTCTATTCCACAAAATGTGGGTGAACTTCGAAGCTTTCATGGGCTTGCCGGCTTTTAACGTCGCTTTGTGAAGGATTTATCTAAAAATTGCTTTCCCTTTAAACGAATTGACTAAAAAGAATGTCACCTTCGTTTGGAGAAAAGCATAGCAAAGGGCATTTGATGAGCTTAAAAAGAGACTCACCGAAGCACCTCTTCTCACTTTACCGGATTTCACAAAAAAAATTGAGAAGTGTGATGCTAGTGGTATTGGCATTGGAGGATTCCTTATGCAAAATGGATGCCCCGTAGCATACCATAGCGAGAAACTTGATGGAGCACGTCTTAACTACCCAATTTATGACAAACAACCTTTTGCTTTAGTTTGTGTCTTGCAAATTTGGCAGCATTACCGTTGGCCCAAAGAGTTTATCATCCACTCTGACCATGAGTCGTTAAAATATCTTAAGGGTCAAGCTCATTTGAGCAAAAGGCACGCGAAGTGGGTTGAATTTATGGAGTCCTTTCCCTACATTGTCAAGTACAAGAAGGGCAAATATAATGTGGTTGCGGACACTCTTTCCCACAAAAACACCACCCTCCTCATGCTCCTTGAAGTGAATGTTTTGGGTCTTGATGACATTAAAAATTTCTATTCCTCCGGCCCGTTCTTTGGTCCAATATTTGCTAAGTTCTCACCTCACAAGGGATTTGACGACTTCTATTTGCACAATGGTTTTCTCTTTAAACAAAACAAAGCTTTGCATTCCGAAGTCGTCTCTCCAAATTTTTCTACTCCAAGAGTCTCACGGTGGAGGCTTGATGGGTCACTTTGGGCGTGACAAGACATACGACATGTTGGCTACCCACTACTATTGGCCAAAAATGAAGAGGGACATGGAGCGCCTTGTCCAACGGTGCATAACGTGCTTACAAGCTAAGTCCAAGTCTAACCCATTTGGTCTTTGTATGTCGTTGCCTATTCCATATGCACCTTGGTCGGACTTAAGAATGGACTTTGTGTTAGGATTGCCTAGATCAAAGCATCGCCACGACTCAATCTTTGTAGTAGTGGATCGCTTTTCTAAAATGGCACATTTTATTCCGTGCCATAAGACCGATGATGCTTCACATGTGGCCAATTTGTTTGTCACGGAAATCGCCTGTCTTCATGGTGTGCCAAGAACCATTGTCTTCGATCGCGATGTCAAATTTATGAGTTACATGTTGAAGATGCTCATGGCCAAGATTGGCGTTAAGCTTCTCTTCTCATCCGCTTCGCACCCTCAAACCGATAGACAAACCGAGGTTGTCAATCGAAGCCTTGGCACTCTTCTCTGAGTATTGATCAAAGAGAACCTCAAAGATTGGGAAGAGTGCATCCCGCACATCGAGTTCGCCTACAACAGCGCCAAGCACTCTAAGACAAGCAAGAGCCCATTCATGGTCGTCTACGGAATCGATCCCATGACCTCTCGACATGCTACCCCTACCCCTTCATGAACGTACAAACATGGACATCGACAAGCGTGCCCAAGCCATGAAGAAACTACATGAGAAGACAAGAGCTACTATCGAGCAACAAGTTCTTCGTCAAGTGTCTTGACTCAACAAGAACAAGGAGATGATCTTCAAGGAAGGTGACCTCGTGTGGATCCACTTACGCAAAGACCGCTTTCCACATGAGCGTGACTCCAAGCTCAAGCCAAGAGGAAATGGCCCTTTCAAAGTCCATAAGAAGATCAATAACAACACCTACGTGATCGACATACCAAATTCCAAGTACATCGTAAGCAATACGTTCAACGTGGCGGACCTCTCACCATTCCTTGGAGATGAAGAACATAAAACGAGTGAAGAGACAAGGACGACTCTTTCCCAAGGGGGGGGGGGCTGATGCAGCCCGTCCTTCGGACGCTGCTACATCCTCACCACCAAGTTCCCAAGTGGACCAATGACTCGTGCCCGAGCCAAACTCTTACAAGATAAGGTTAATTCGTTCCTCGCCTCGTGTGACTTCGATAAACCCATGAATGGCTTGCTACTTCATGCCTCTACTCTTTGCATACTCAGGTACGAAGCCCCGACGAATCGCCCAACAACCTCGGAAGATGAACATGCGAAGTTGGCTAAAGGACCGGAGTCTCCGGCTGCGACACCTCAGAGTATCCGGCCTCCCCCTGCGAAGCGCCAGGCTACAAGCTCCTGGAAGTCATCCAGAGTTTCCGCCTCAAAAAAGGAGTTTCCGTCCTACCTCGGAGTCTTCCCCCGAGCGACCCCGGAGTCTCCGCCTCGCCCGCATCAGGCCGCGTCTGCAAGCCCCTGGCACGCATTCAGAGTCTCCGGCCCTAGGACCCCGGAGTCTCCGACGTAAGTGGTGGGCATGCACGTCGTCAGCTGGGCCTTCGGCCCATGTACTCTCCACTCCATCCAGAACTTACCTATTATCCCCAAAATACCCTTGTTTATGTGGCTGGCCTATATATAGCCCCACCCCTCCATTTGTAAACCCTAGACTTGATATTAGGCTAGAAGAAGACTCCCTCTTGAGGATCTCTATCTAGTTATTCTCATGCTCCTTCAAGAGGAGCACCTAGTATCACAAACCTCTCGGATCTAGCTTAATAGCGTTCGCTTATACAAGATCTTCATCTTGAGTTTGCTCTTATTAAACTATCAAGATCTCGTCAAGAATCTCTTGCCCAATACCGATTTCATAGGATTGCATTGGACTGGTAGCATTCGGTGCGAGCCAACGGCATTTATTTGCATTTGTGTCTTGCGTGCGTTCGTCGTGTTCTTCGTGTGTAAAGTTCACCCTATTCCTCTTACCCCTTCGACTTCACCGCAAATCCCCGTGAAATAGTGAAAGATAGGGCAACCCAAGGGTCACCCCCATAGCTCCACCTTATGTGGCCTGCAATGGGCTTCAGATCATGCCACGCAAGATGCATCTCCGAGGTGGTCAGACGCAGACTGCTGACTCCTCCCATGGCGGCTTTGTCAGGCCAGGATCGGTGGTGCCCTCGGAGGTGGCTTGTCCCGTTGGGCATGGCACTCGATCCGCAAACTGGACGTGCAGCCGGCGGGGTTCCATGGCAAGATTAGAGCTTTTAGTGGAAAGGGCCAGCGCGGGAGCTCCAGGAGAGGAAGTTTCACGGTTGTGGTGATGAGGTACCATGTTTCGGGCAAAATCCCTACCTTTAGGTGTCGGTTACGGATACGCCTGAGGGCGTCGTTTCCTCTGAGGCATCATCAATGAGTTTCAGCACCTCCCTCGCCCAAGGTCTCATGTTCAGGGCAAAAACCTCAGATTTGGCTGCCAGATCAGGCGATGACGGCGTCTTTGACGTCGTACCCTCCATGGAAGCGTCGTCTTGGGGAGTTGACTCTCTGGTGTGGGCTGTAGTTCTTCATCATGGATCTCGGTGTTGGCCGCATAGGAGGTGCCTTGCCGATGACGTGCCTGCCTTTCGAGTGATATCACGGTAGCTTGCGCGAGGAGGGCCTTCCTCGGACATCATGAGCAAGATCCGTAAGAGCAGTGGTGGGATGGCCTCTGTGCATGATGGCGGGCTGGTGAAGACTGCACGCTTGCACATCTGTTAAGGTTGTTGGGAGGTAGCCGCTGCACCGACGGCGTACCCTGGATTTGGGCTGAGGA
Organism: Avena insularis; assembly: GCA_023614405.1. Lineage (NCBI taxonomy): Eukaryota > Viridiplantae > Streptophyta > Magnoliopsida > Poales > Poaceae > Avena > Avena insularis. The sequence continues at coordinate 63,750,882 of CM042697.1, forward strand.
CGGAGCAGCAATGCTCCCAGTTGAGCCGCTTTTGGCTCGCGGGATTCAGGCCGAACGCGTCTTTGCTGCGGGTGGCAGGTTCATGGTAATATCGACGCTGTAACTTTCGTCGGAAAGGGTTTTGTTTAGCGGAGGATCTCACTCTGTGGCATCATGGAGAAGTACTCGAAAGATTTTAGACATTTAGTCGTAGTCTTGTTTTGAGTGATGGGTGTTTTGGCCTTTTCTTAGCTTGTAAATATGGGTGTTTCAGCCTTTTCTTAGGCTTGTAAATTAAACTCCTTTTCTATCAATGAATCGTGACGCAAAACTTTTTTCGTTTTCATGGAAAAAAAGTTGAAATGTCTTTCTGGATATGATCATGGGCATGCAAGAAAAAACTGGTTCTAACTTTGAGGTGCATCTCATGGTACTATAGTGCATGTCAATGATTATAGCTACAATATAGGTAGGTCAATGCAACATAGCTCAAGAACTTTGTTATGGCATAGCTTATTTAAGTAAGGAATCGAGATTAAATTTATTAATACAATAAATACTACAATACTCCAATAACGGCAACACTTAAGGAAGAGTTATTTTTTTTCCTTTTGCGGTTGCCTGTAATCAAAAGAACTGGGCTATAGTTTCGCATAAGCTCTTTTTTCACAGCAGTACTGTGAGGCAGCTAATCTTAAGCTGTTTCACCAGAAGCCAAAGAACTGGCCCAATGTATAGAGTTTATGAGGATTACACATTACGAAGCGGTATCAGGGGCATCGGCATAGGTTGCCACAGTTGGCAGCCTGTGAAGATAATAGAAAGGGCATCACTTCATTGGTTAGCATATATAGTTTCTTAGTTATGCAAACAGGGTTGTTTTTTCATCAATCATCATTAAGGTTGTCATAATCTAGGAAATCCATAATTAAACAATAACGAAAACTGTAAAAAGGAAGTTAGGATGTGACAATCTTTACTCGTAATACAATTTCAATGACAAACAAACTGCCTGCTGGAACACAAAATGCAAAAAGCAGACGAACCTCCAGCAGTAATGGCACCAATGATAAAATACCTGATTTTTTTAAGCCAAGGTTTTCATATTTGGTCCTCGCTCTTTCAAACATAAACAAATGGAGTGAAGTACCAAGCAGTGGACAAAGCATGACAACATAGTATTACCTGTGCTTTCATGCCATCTTCTGCAAGCCATAAATAGTCATAGATCCTTGGAAGATGCAACTTCAATGCATCTGAATTTGGATCTTCGTCCCAACAACAGATCATATCTAGTGCCTGGAACAAAAAAAATTGTCAACGTGTTAGTTAAAATTAATTAGGTTGTCATTGCAAGAAACCGGTGAGAAAATAAGAATTATGCCAAGGGGATTATTTGGGATGGTAAAATGACTAATAGGAATGTTAACATGAACATGACAAATAGGAGGGACTAAGCAATAACAAGAATGCCTGAATTTTAGGGGTAGGGACTAGCTTGATTGTCCTACTATAAAAATACACGATCAAATAATATTAAAACTTATTTCATGTGTTCTTCCTTTTGTACACATATATTTAATATACGGCATGTAGAAAAGTAGAAAGAATGACTAAAATTCCTAAGCACCAATGTTATCATGCTAAGTATGTGCATAATGAACACATATAATTAATTATTGCTACGAGTATCTCATAGATGTCAGCCTAGAATGTGCGTAGTCAGACAGTATTTGCTATATGCTTTTTTGTACCATAAATACTATCTAGAATATATAGGTTGGAGAAATGGCGTAGGAGTATAGGACATGCAAATAACATGCATACGGTACAGTTCTATTTAGCTTAGGTCTGACCCCCACACATAAAGTCTGGTCCTTCGAAAAAGAATTAGGTCTGGCTTACATGAATTTTTTCGCAGAAGTAGAAAAATGCACCCATTTTTTTTGCATAGAGTAAGAACCAAGCCATAACATATGGCTACATTACCTTGTTAATAGGACATATTCCAATATATTTGGTACTTGCATCTTCATAATGGATATGTTTCATGAGGTTCTTCAATGCTCTGTCTCTTAACTTATTAACTGGCCAGCAATTCAACACTGGTTCTACAAATTTATTAATACATGTCCAAATAACATTTTGCAGCAATGATCGTGGATAGCGAAGGTCTTCCTGCATGCAACAATTAATAATAGCAAAAAGAAGTTAAAAAGCATCTATTAAGACATATAAGTTAAATAATTGATTTTTAAGAAAAAGGGAAGGATATATACTGAGTAAATAACTAAAAATATTATTACTCGGAAAAATATCTACAATTTCCCAATTTTACTTACATCATCATTCACCTTATTTAAACTTTAGCCAGCAGATTCACCAGCTGTTAATGCTTCTCTAATAATTTTCATACTCAATCATATTTCTCAGATGTACTTGTTTTTTCATAAGAACATAAACATGTAGCAAGTATTCGATCCACTGGATGGCCATGGAGCTGCACGATTCTAGAGGCAAGACTCCTCCCACCTCCTAAGCCCTAACCCCACCTCCACCCAACAACCGCCGCCGGCTACCTCCGTCGCCGCCGGCCCTCCCCCTCGCCCTCCCCCTGCGCTCCCCCTCCCATGGCGTCCGGCAGCAACAACTCCGGCGACCGGAGCGACCGCTGGATGGCTTCGGACTACGACTCGAGCGCTGGTTCGCGAAGCTACAGCGACGCCGCTCGGTCCCTGGCGCGCCCGTGCTCGCGGCACCTCCTGCTCAGCCGCCGCTCACGCTGGCGCTGGCGCATGCCGCCACCCGCCTCAGCCCCCGTTCTGAGGTCCACCGGCCCGCCGGTGTGGTACCTTGCGGTGAGGACGCCGAGGGATGGCAGCAGCCGCTACAAAGGTACCGCCAGCGCCGTCGCCAGCGGGCTGTGCAACCCCAGCAGGAACGACGCCGCAGCCCCACGCTGGAGACAGATGCGGGGCTCTGCTTCCGTTGCCTCATCCCGGGCCACCCCGTGCGCGAGTGCACCAACGAGGTACGCTGTGGCCGGTGTCTCCTCTCCGATCATGACTCGCGGGGATGCACGCCGGAGCAGCGAGCCTACGACCGCACAAGGGCACGTCTTCCTTCGCTGACCCGCGCCGCGTCGCCGCAACCTTCCCAGAACACGCGCCCAAAGCCCGCCTGGCGCGACCGCCGCCGCCCCTGCAGCAGCTCGCGCTGTGTGCTCCCACAGCATCAGCCGTCGTCCCTCTGGAACCGATCCACGTCATCATGTCGCACAGCACGGACATGGAGGAGGCCGAGCTGGTTCTGCGTCGCGCCATGGTCGCCACCATCACGGGCATGCGGCCTAAGGTCGCCATCTCCACGGTGGCTGATATCCTGTGCGCCACGTTCGACCTGGTGCCTGACGCGTTCTCCATCCACCGCCACCATCCCGAAGATTTTCTCATCATCTTCCGCGCGCAGCACGACAAGGACCGGGTCTCCGGGGATCACTTCATCGGCGACCTCAACGTCACGCTGAACTTACGGCCATGGAGTAAGCTCGCGCATGCCAACGTCGGCAAGCTGGAGCACCGTGTCGAGCTGGAGCTCCGTGGCATCCCAGCCCATGCGTGGCACGTCTCTACTGCGGAATTCCTTCTCCGCGGCTGCTGCTGGATCGAGTCGCTCCACCACGACACCCGTTCGCAGGCGGACATGGCCACGTTCAAGATCTCGGCGCAGGCGCGCGACCCGGCCTTCATCTGTCGGCATGTCGTCCTCGAGATCATGGAAGTGATCCCCGCGTCCTCTCCTTCGGAGGCCCCGACAATCCAGCCACTCACGTTCCCTGTCTCCATCAGCGTCGTGCACAGCGAGCTCATCGCCTCGGTGCCACATCAAGCGATCCCCCAGGGCGACCGCGACGGCGCTGGTGGTGCCAATGGCCCGGCCGATGCCCGGCGAGGCGTCCCCAAGGGCGGCGGCGTGGACGCAAACGCCGGCGCCCCAACAGCACGGCTGCGCCGGACGGCAGAGCCGATGGCATGGCAGTCGACACGCTCTCGTGGACACTCATGAGTCGTGGACGCCGCGCCGACAGTGTCGCGTGCGATGCTGGCTGGGCTGACGCTCGCCATGATCTTCGTGCGCCACCGCACCCCGCGCCTCGCGTCGCCGCCACCAACGACCGGGCCATGGATCCCTGGCCTAGCCATGGTGGGGCCCGCCCTAACCAGGGGCAGCTGGAAAGCGGATGGGTCTGGCGAAGGAAGACGACAAACCCCACGCCGCGCTCGCTCGGCAATCGCGTGCGACTGCACCTCGACCACAGGTCAAACGAGACCTCCAGAAGGACAGATGGCGATCCTCCATTGGTCGATCCCCCAGCTCCTGTATCGTCAAGGCTCACCACCCTGGACGGCTGTCGCCTTGTCGCGAATGAACACTGCGTGCCGCGCCCGTCGCTTCGCCATCTGGTTTGTCGGGATCCGGAATTGGCGCTGTCCACATCTCCTTTTGGTGACAGCGAGGTCCCAGATTCCCAAACGGATGCTAGCCCAGCGCCCAAGGGGGATGTGCGGTCGGACCCTGCCAGTGCTTCGACGGCGTCAGCTTCTGCCGCAATTTTGGAAGGACATGGCGACCTGGTCCAGGATCTCCATCGTGAGTACGACATGCAGGAAGCAACGGCCTCTCCACCGTGCGAGCAGACACCGAGGGCTGCCCGTGACGGGACCCAGCTAAACTTCACGTCCCAGGTTCCGGACTCATAGGCCCCAAGGACTGATGAGGCCCAGGATTCGTAGGCCCAAGAGAATGAGGAGGCCCAAGTCGATACTGCTACCCCACACAGCACTTTGCTGGCTGCGGTCGACGAGGATGCGGCCCAAGACTTAGCCCACGAGACTGTGACCCCAGGCAGGTTTTCCTCGACAGCCCGTGTCTACGCGAGACGTGCGCCGCGCCGCGCACAACCGCCGTCGACATCGGCATCGTGGACCCTCGGGGAATCCCTCGCGGCCGCCACACGTCAGATCAGTGCCACTCTCCCCACGCCTGGAAGACGCCCCCGCAAGCGCCCACTCTGCTTCTCGCCACGACGGGGCCGGTCTGCTGCTGGCAAGGGCTCACCTGCGCCTCCCACGGCGGAGAGACGGGATCAGGTGCAGATACTACGAACCCTGGGCATCATTGGCGTCAACGAGAAGATCACGGCTGAGGCTATGAAGATCTACGACGGTGTGTTTGCTCTCCCCATCCCCGTTGATATCCTTGCGGCCATCGCCGCTATCGTCGATCAGGAGATGCCAGTGAGGCCGGACGCGCCCTCCCCTGTCGCAGGCATACTTGTCGAACCCATTCCCAATGAGTGACAACCTCAGAATTGTAATCTGGAACATGCGCGGCCTGAACGCGCGCGCACGTCGCCTCGCCATCCGATCTCTGATGGCTACTACAAACGCTACGATCGCTTGCTTCCAAGAAACTAAGATGGATTCGATCTACACCAATGTCGTGCTAGAAGCCTTGGGACCTGAATTTGACGAATACTTATTCCTTCCCGCGATCGGCACCTGTGGTGGCATCCTCCTGGCTTTGCAGAGCAGGACAGTGACTATAACTGATCCTATGCTCACCACCAACGCCCTCACGGCCAAGGTCGCTACCGCTACTAACACTCCATGGTGGCTGACGGTGGTCTATGGCCCCTAGGATGACGGTGGTCAGGGTCGTGAATGCCCATAACAGGCAGATCTGGGATCCTTTAAAAGGGGCTCCTCTTCCCCTTCGTGGGTACTAGCTCTTTTCTTGGTTCTTGGCTTTCTCTCTCTCCTACAGTGTTGACCTTGAAGAGCTTGTTCCTCTTCCTTTCCCCTCCTATGATTCTTGCATATTTTTGAGGGATTTGAGAGAGGGGATCTAGATCTACAATCCCATAAGGCAAATCCCTTCTTTGTGAAGGAATCATTGGGATCTAGATGTTGGAGAGTTTTGTGTTCTCCTCTTGTGTTCTTCCTCTCTTATTTCCCCAATAGCTTTTGTAGCTTTGGTGGAATTTGAGAGAGAAGGACTTGCCTCTTGCATTTGTTGCATAGGTTTGAGTTCTCCTCGGATATTCGGCGAGTACAAGCTTGTGGGCTTGTTACTCTTGGGTTCTTGGAACCCTAGATGGTCGTGTGGTTGGATTGTTGACCTTTTGTGGTCTTGTTGACCTTTTGTGGTCTTGTAGCCTTTTGTGGCTTTGTTGGCCTTTTGTGGCGTTGTAGCCTTTTGTGGCTTTGTTGTTGGGAGCCTCCAATTGAGTTGTGGACATAGCCTCAATCTTGTACGGGTTCAGTGACCGCCCTCAAGAGTCCCATAGTGGAGCGAGTGCCCGCCTTTTGTGGTGCGCACTCGGTAGAATAGGGTGAGCCTTTTGTGCTTCGGTGAGTTGCGTGCTTCCGCATCCGAGGTGAGGCCTTGTATGGTGTTGGGTGAGCATCGAGCCACCACACCTTGAGGTGAGCCATTTGTGGCGTTCGGAGAGCATTGCGCCATCGCACCTCTCCAATGGATACGTAGCTTCTTTGGAAGTGAACTTCGGAAAATAAATCTTCGTCTCCGCGTCCATCGGTTATCTCTCAACCGAGCCCTTTACTTATGCACTTTACTTTGTGATAGCCATCGTGCTTGAAGTATTTATATCTTGCTATCACCTTGTTGCTTGTATTGCTTAGCATAGGTTGTTGGTGCACTTAGGTGAACCTAGTGGTTAGGTTTTGTGCTCAATAAATTCGACGTTAGTTTTAGTCCGCATTTATTTGAGGCTAAACCGTAATAATTTTAAAATCCTATTCACCCCCCTCTAGGCGGCGTCCTTTGGTCTTTCACTAAGCAACGAGTAATGAGGTAAGAATAGACTGTACATAACCTTGTATAGCTTTCTTTTCTATCAATGCATCGAAACACAAAGCTTCTGCATTTTCGCGAAAAAATGAGGTAAGGATAGATATCCAGTGGCATTCTAATTTTCTAAGCAATGAGCTCACACATAACCGTACTATATCATGTCACATATAAAGCTATAAATATAAGTTATTACATATATTGTTACTACTACTAACTATGAGATGGCATACATAAATAAACAGATGTAGGTGGTTTGCACTTTGAGTAACATACTGTTTCACAAAAACGTACTATCCACTATATTCGCTTCTAAGATGAGGGTTCCATTTAAAGCGTCTGGGGTATTAATAAAACGAACCTTAGCACAAGTATCACGTGCTTTGCTCCAATCAATCTCATGGTATGGTACACCATAGAGTTCTTCTCTTATTGCCAATATTGTTGGTGTAATTGGGCCAACAAACTTCTTACCATAAAGGTAAGACATTGGCATATAAACCAACCGGCAGAAGCACCAGAATCGTCCTGTTGAAGAGAGAAGTCGAATAAAGAAAATGATTGTAAAATCAACAATTCACATGCATCTCTGAAGATTCTTACTGTGGAGATCCTTTTGATTTATAACCCGTTAGCCTAACAATACAGTTTAACACAAGAAACATAGTTTCATAGCTAGCAAGCATCTCATGTTACCTATTAAGTTAAAACCATCATCAACCATATGAATAATACCAACTATCACGAAAACAGATAAAGCGGTCTTGAATGAAGTATATTTCACAAAATTACATGAAGAACGTCAAAACTATAAAACCTACATATATATATTAGCATCTGATAAACTACATTCCAATTGATTCCCAGATTCTATTACCTTTTTAATATGTGGGATCCCATAAATCAATGTCAATGAAAAATGGACATGGCGGAGATTGAGCCCATTGAAACATTTTCGGAAGTTATCTTAGTTTACAAAAAAAACTTTAACAATCCACACATATTTTCTTGATTTTTTTAATCTAATCAAAATTAGTGTAGTTAATAGCAAGGAGGAAAATAAGAATGTTAGAATAGTAAGAACAAATATGGCATTCAGTGTGCACTTTTTTCATGAGGGGCATTACATATGTCAAGGATTCAATAATATTTACCCACACAAAAGAAACAAGTACCTGGATGAATTGGAAGAAAATGCGGGACAAGCCATAACTCAGGAATGATCGAATTATTTCCGGACCATTCATACAAACCGATCACCTTCAGTTAAAAACATAAATAGCTTTCATTAACCCGTCCTTAGTCAAGAAATAAAATTCCTAGATAAAGTCAACAACTACAATTGGAGTTTTGTCAATCAACAACAGATAATTCCAGGCTTCAGAGCTCGTACCAAATATACCAAAGAAACAGCGAGGCTTAACTATTTGACTAGGACTGTTTCCTCTACATTAAAGAGGAGATGAATAATATGCCAAGATCTATTCTAGTTATTAACAAACAAAAAAAGTAGTCATCGAAAGGTATTTTAATTTGGAGGAAAGAATTAGCTGGGAAAAGACCATTCAGTATCAAAGATTTTAATGAATACTTGTCTGCTTTCTGATTTGTTAACAATGTAGCACATACATAAAAAAATCATCAAAAGGCATTCTTTTTAAAATTCACTTTAAGATTTATAAGCTTGTTAGGGAAAAGGTTCTTAACATGTAAGGGTTTGAAAGAGAATCCATGCATGATACTTAGAAAGTTTGCCAATTTTAGGTCAAAGAATCCAGGCCCAAAAGAGCAACCTTTATTTTCACATGCACAAGCATACATGTATATTGCAAATACTAGATTGTTTGTGTTTCTGTGGCATACCGAGAGCCATATCTTTCCCCATTGTGGAATTGCAGTTGCACTTCCACGCGATAGAATCCAAGCACGTCCCTTGGTTAAGGCATCATTATGTACCACATCAAGAAGCCTTAAGGTAACATAGTTTAAGCATGATCCAAACATGGTGCTTGGACCCAATACTTGCGTACCCCAACCACCATCTTCATTCTACATAAATTACATTGCATGAAAATTTGTCATGTTTTCTGTACCATTCAATAGTAATGCAATAGCATATAAAGATCATTACTGATTATTACTACAAAGTAGCTGAATTGATGTTTGCATGCCTGATGGTTATAAATATAGCGACAGATCTCCCGTCGATGTTCTGTTGATAGGACGGTATTGATCGATCCAGTAACATGTAAAGCAAATATCTGCGAGAAAGAAATCATCATCAAACGTTGTCCACATGCCAACTACGGTACGCAATCTTAATAATTAGTTAATTGAACTGTCCAGCATTAGAAACTATTAGATTAGGCCGGTAAATACCCTGATGCATCTTTTGTATGGACAACATAGGTTGCACTATAATTATATAGTTCTTAAGCACTAAAAAGGCAGTCAAATGTCACCCGCAAAATAAGTGGTCAAATGAGAAAGCTTCATAGCATAGGTACATCAACTTTTACTGTGCAGATTCCTTGTCACTGACATTGTTTATAAGCTATACATAGTGCAGTGTAGATCCAATTCTTTGGAAAAACTTCAGTGAAAAATCAATTAATTACTTAAAATAAAATCATCTGACAAACAACCTGATCCACCATCCAACAACAAGGCTTATGTTGTCTCCTAACAATATCTACCAACTAGCTATAAATATATTCCAGGACTTAATGCCAAATGTAATTTACGAGTAAATAAAATACAAACCAATATAGGCATAATGAACATGATTCCACTGAAATCGACAGCCCAGTGTCCATCATCTGCTTGCAGAGCAGAGTGTTGACTAAGGGCCCGCCTTAATGATGCTAATATAGTCTCTTCTGTAACCTCTGCACTATCTAGAAGCTTGATGGCTGGAAGATCCACCTGAAGATGCCTTGTTTTTGCATACTGCAATGGATAATGGTCCAAAAGTGAGAATTTTACTGTATATGTATAGTTGTTGAAGCCCAGATTGTACATTAAAATAACAAACAGTAGAATTAGAGTTAATTAAGAGAAGTAAAACAAAGCAAACGATTCAAAAGAGAAATGTGATTTCAATCCGGTCCAGCAAACTCACGAGGAAAACGTTATTAGCGCGGAGCGGCGGCGGCCCTGGTGGCTCGGGTCGCAGTCAAGAGATCCGCGGCGGCAGCTGGTGGGCCGTGCCATGGGCGGCGGCCAGGGAGAAGGCGGCTGAGGCGTGGAGGGAAGCGCGGAAATTGCATCTGGGGTGCGGGCTCGGAAGGTGGAGTACCGTTCTCGACTCGTCCAAGCCTGATGATGATGCGGCCCGGCCGCCGCGTGCACCGGCGCCGAGGCGGCCGATGGAGCAGCCATTACGGGGATGTCGACGCCTTGGTCCGTCTCCTGTTTGCCCCCATTTGAAGACGTCATCTCTCCTTGAACATCCCCTTCTGCCATATCGAAATTGAATAGACAGAATCCCAGGTTGACGTGGCTCCTCCTCGCATGCCTTGGCATGGGCAGTAGGGATGTAAGTGGCACACCATTTAATCCCGCATAATGTTTATTAGTATTCTAGTTTAATAAAGTTTGTGTTTTCTAAAACAAAGAACTAAGATTTTGAATAAACGGGACTTGCGGATGCCATTTAAGTGCCATTTACATCCCTAATGGGCAGCCCGGCCTAACCTGGCCAAAAAAAAAACCTGTGGGCCGAGCCTGGGCAACAGATTTGAGGCCCAACACACTCACGGGTTGGACTTAGGCCAGAGGAAATGGCAAAATAGAGAAGGGATCGGCCCGAGGCCTGACAGAATATGTGCATGGCGGGCCGGGCTCGGGCTTAGTGTTTAGGCCTGGTAGCCGGGCCAGGTCGGGATTGGGCCTAGGATTTGCACAGGCGTGCTTTGCCAGGCTCGGCCCGGCCCAGAAAATGCCCAGATCTATCCTTTCGTAGACTTAGGCCCAGTTCTTTTGGTGGCTTCTCCGAAAAGCCACCCTACCCCAGCTTCCTAGGGAAGCCGTTTCCCAAATTTTGTGAGGCTTCCAAATTAGTTTAGCCTTAACCACTTTGAAAGCCTCGTAATTTTTTTGAACCAACTTCTCCAGAAAGCTAGGGGTAGGGTAGCTTCTCGGAGAAACCGTCAAAAGAACTGGGCCTTATTGTTGGAATATGTTCATTGTTGAGGGCTTGTTTGATTCGTTGTAATTGCATAAGAATTATGTAGAATTTAAATTCTATGAAAAAAAATTATGTTATTGTTTAATTCATAGGAACACATTTTATAGAAATCTTGTAGTGCAATTTCTAGAGGAAAGAAACATTAGATCAGATCTCATGGAAAAAGTCCTATGAGATGCAACACAAGAGCAAGATAATGCATCGTAGTCACCTCTGTACGACATGTAACACAGCCAGCAAAGGCTCAATTAAGCGGCACAGACACCACTAATACCCGTGCATATCCATCTTTTTCACCGCCGCGGGGAGGAACATCAAGTCATCAACATCATGTACATGTAGGTCGACGTGCGCCGGGTGAAGCACCTGGGAATGGGAGGGGCAGAGGTCCGCCTCACTTGGGATGGGGATGGGCAGAGGGCCACCGCAGCTCACCGAATCCCCGGCCGCCTCCTGGTCTCACGCCGCTTGTTGCCTAGCTCGAGGGCCCGCCGCCCACGTCGCACCTGGGAATAGGAGGGGCAGACGCCCGCCTCACTTGGGATGGGGATGGACGGAGGGGTAGGGGTACCAGACAGAGGGGAGAGGAAGGAAAGGGGAGGCGGCGAGGCCGGAGGGGACGGAGGTGGGAATGTTGCAAGCAGAGGCGGAGCTCGTCGATGACTACACCGAAACAGTTCAGTTTGTTGGTTGACTTGTCGGTGGCACACCTAGAAATAAGTCTGAAAGCCCAGGGCTAAAATCAGGAACAAAAAAGTCGTACGGACAAGAAGTTCAATGAGTCCGGATACTCTGATTTATAAAGAACCTCTTGCCGATGGAATGCTCGCCGACTACATCACTACACGCTTTATCATAAATAGGATGAACGACTGAAAGTCCCTAGAGTTTCACTCATAGCATATGCTCGAGTTATAGAGTCTCTCTCTATATTCTTTTTATTGTGTTTGGATAGCAATCCTTTCTTCTCCTCCGAATGTGACGTTCATAATATATTTAATTAGACCTATACTTGTTTGTTGGAATGCCTTGCTTTAGTGCTTGGTTTTTGTACAATTAGCTCCCAGACCTGATAAATTTCGCTTGAATCTATATATGAATGGTGAATTCTCAGTTGGTTCTATGTATAATGCACTCGTCGAACCTGACTTACCAATCGATAATAATAGGAAAATCTGGAAGACAAAGATACCTCTAAAAAACAAAATCTTTGTTTGGTATCTTCGTCGGGAATTATTCTTATAAAAGATAATATTATTAGGCAAAATTTACACAGGGGTACGAACTGTGTTTTTTGTCATCACGATGAGACAATTGAGCATATGTTTTTTGAGTGTAGTTTTGTTTGTTCTATATGGTCAATCATCCAAGAAGCTTTAGACTTGTATCCTATGCGTAGTGTTGCCAATATTTTTAGAAATTGGCTACATGGCATAGATCACAAGTACATAATTCTTCTTAGGATGGGAGCAATTGCCATTATTTGATCACTATAGCTATGTAGAAATGATAAACGTCTTAACAATATAAATTCTTCTCTCTTGTAGGTTATTACATTTCGTTTATGGTTGTACCTACATCATGCAGAATTCCGTGACCTATTTATGAAGGTGTGTACACGGCCGGGGGACACAACGAGGGATTCTTTTACCGACATGGATGGCAACGTATAATCTTCGGATTGGCCTTCCACCACCTTAGGCGTTTTGCAATTCTCATTCTGAAATGTAGTTCGCCTTTTATCTTTTGTGTGACTTTTAGACTTGTGGCGGCCATGTGCATCGATGTTATGCAGAGATCGAGTATAATACTTAAAATTTCTTTAAGTAATAAAACGTCATTTATAAAAAAAATGACTGTGATATCAACCCCAAAGCAGAGCACGTGTTCGATCAAAAGGTCCAATAGGTAAACAAACTCCTTTCTCATTTGATTTGTTTGGTTAGCGATGTGCATGTATTTACACTAGAACAAATTGTATTCTCTCTTCGTTTTAAAATATAAGATGTTTGGTTTTTTTAAAACGAATGTATCTACATGTTTTTGATGTGTATGTTTTTATAAAAGCTAAGCGAACCTACACATCAAAAAATATCTAGATACATCCGTTTCAAAAAGCTAAAATATATTATATTTTAAAACGGAGGAAGTACTTGTCAAAATGTTTTTTATAGTGATTGGTTTTTTTAGTTTCGATGTACAGTACTACTTGTATGAGCATGATGGAAGATTCAACTAGAATTTGAGGCTAAGTAACTATTGTTAGGAGAAAAGAGTCAAGTGAATAGGTTCAACTTCAATATTTCCAAGATGCTAGCATGGAACAAAATTCTGAATGTTCTGCAGTGCTCGATATTATATCGCAGCTGCCGAATTTCCGATTCATCAAGCGCACAAGCGCTACTGGCCTGCAGAACGTTCAGAATTTTGTTATCGAGTACACATGCGATTAGGATTTACTTGCCATTCTGAACAAAATTAGAACACCTGCGATTAGGATTTACCTATTATCAAAATTCTGAAACGTTCAGAACGTTCTGCCACATTAATATACTCCCTCCATTCAAAATTAGAACATTCAGAATTTTGTTATCGAGCGCACCTACGATTAGGATTTACCTGCTCGCAAGTGATATCGAGCACTACAGAATGTTCAGAATTTTGTTCAACTACCATTAGGATTTACTTGTCATCCTGGACGGAGGGAGTATATAATGTGGATAAAATAAATATCCAAATTGAATTTTAGACGTGTGTTCTGGGGTCTTTAGTTTTTTTCCTGACAGTTGTAGTGGGTACCATCATTTTGTCTGTATACATGTGTTTTGGGTGCAAATATCTGAATATGCAGATATGCTTTCTTTAACTGTGAGCTAATTGCTTCTTGAAATCATAATCCTAGGATGATGCTGTTTTGGTATCATACATTAAAGGCCCATATGCAGTGTCGTATATAAATCGTACTATGATATGTATGTGTGTGGCAGTTCTGTGGACGCAGAGTTGCACCTTGGATGTGTGGGGTCAAGTCACGCTCAACTTTGCTCCCGGCGTCCCCTGTCATCCGAAAGTTGAAGACGAAAACTGGTCATCGTGTGGTGCTCCCACGAGCTACGGCGATTACATGTAAGGATGAGAAGTCTGAGGAGTACATGTCACCATTCAATTCCCGATCGATCTGCCAACTGCAATGTCCTCTAAATAGAAAAGAAAAGGGACCCGTTAATCGGAAAATCGCTTTGGCTCCCGTCCTTCCTGAGGGCTTTTTAATTTTTTTCAAATAGTATCGAATATTTTTTGGGAAAAAAGATAAACATGACAAATTTTGGAAAAAATGAAGACCCATTCAAAATTTCACTATTCACTCTCTACACTTTTATCTTTTTTACTGAGGCCAGAATACAAAGTTTCTTCACATAATATTTTGCACGTGCATATTATAATTATTATCTACATCCTAGTTTCTTCACATAATGTTTTCGGAAAGGTTGTTTTTGCTACAATAGCACCACTTTTTGCTACGACATCTCCAACAAGACCTTTATTTTTTGTTTTGTCCCGCAAACCTTTTTTTTATGGCAATCATTGTTTAGTTTTACTGTATTCCGGGTTTATGGAAGCAAAAACGGAAGAGGAGACAGACAACTTGATTGGGAGGTTAGAAATCGCTTGATCGGGCGGCTAGCGGCCCAGGGATCCGGGAATTTGATCCCCGGGGGACCCTCACCATGCCCCTTATATAATTAGCTTTAAATTTATTTATTTCTGGACAGAGGGATCTTTTGATGTAATGAAACAGTGACTTCTAAACCTCGTCGGAGGAACTAAAGCAAGTATTTACATCGGTGCTATAGAAAAATACTGTACGGACACATCCCACAAGAACCATAGCACCGATGGTTGGCCTAGGTGTATATTGATCTCACATATGGTGAGTACACGCACGCATAGAGACTTGGACTGTACCTGCATGCGCATCAGGAGATCCTGAGCCTCCCTCTTCTGGAAGCGGTTCTCGGTGAACTCCCGGCGCACCCTCTCAACCTCGGCGCGCTCCTCCGGCGTGCCGTGGTCGGGATCAAACTCCCACACAGCCCTTCCCATGAAGTTGTTCACCGACCGCAACCATGGGCCGCCGCCCTCCGACACCTTCAGCCTCCACATCTCCGGCCGCCGCTCACCAAATACGTATTCAGCAAACACAAAAGTAGGCAGGCAGGCAGGAGTACTCTGCAGTGGTCGATACAGGGATGAGCCATGCAGCTCAGCTCACTGGGTTTTATATCGGGGGCGGATGTGCGGCGCAGGAGTAATTACTACAGTACTAAGTGATCTGATGGCCCGCACAACCTTGTACTACTAATTCGGGGAATTTATTGGGCACGCATTACTTGACACAAGACGAGACGAGACGCGGTGTGGGGGAGCAGCTGTTGCAACTGAGCTGTACGCCTGTAGCAGTCCTGGAAGTGATGTGCACGTACGATCGTTGGATGATGCTAATCCAGCGGGAACCACTGTTTTGGCCTCGTCATATACTACCTCCATTTCAGTTTATAAGTCAAATATGTACTTCGAAAAAATAGTTTAACCAGAAATTTGGTTAACTAAATAATATATTACAAAAATTATACCATTAGATTCATATTCAAAATACGTTTTTAATAGTATACTTTTTGTGACATATGATTCATATATTGTTGATCAAATTTACGGTCAAACTATTTTTTTAAAATACGTATTAGCCCTATAATCCGAAAGAGAGGTATACATCAAAGCCCCATATACAGTTATATAAATCGTACACTATATTTCCCCCAAAAGGAAAATAAACCGTACTAGTACTTGATATGTACGTGTGTGGCAGTCCTATGGACGCAGAGTTGGACCTTGGATGTTGTGGGGTCAACTCACGCTCGACTGTGCTCCCGACGTCTCCTATCATCAGAAAATTGAAGAGGCAATTTGGACAGAAATAACCTCTAAAAAATTAAATTCATAAAATAAACTTCGGTGAAAATAAATCTACTGCACTAACCCTTTTTGCAACGCCATACGCGGTGGCGTCACACCCTGAAGAGCAACGCCGTTGCCCATGGCGCCGAGCGCCGACCTGCGTGGCTCGCCCGTGGCCTCGTGGGCCCCGGTTCCGTTAGTGTCACGTCATGTATCGTGGCGCCGCACTATGTAGTGCAACGCCACATCGTGTGGCACCGCACATTAGGGCTAGTAAACCGCGTGCCGCCAGGCCTTGCCCTGACCCAGGCCTCACTTGTCTCCCCCATCCACCACAGCAGCGGCGGCGACTCGGCTCCTCCCTCAACCTTCTCCCTCTTAGTGCCCAAATCAGAAGCCTCTCTCCGTGGATTTCGACCCTCCCCCAAGTGCCTTGAGGTATTCTTTCCCTTCTTCTTTGATTTCACCCATTGAATTCTTGTTTTGGCCCATATCTTGCAAACCCTAGTTTGTTTTGTAAGATGCATGGTAGAATGTTGTTGCATTGGCATATGGGTAGAGCATTTTGTTCATAGTAGCATTTGTATGTATTGAGTATGTTGATCATGGTATTGTTGTTGTGATTATCTTAGGCATGGCAAGAATTGTTCATGTTCACCATGTAGACAAGGATGCTTTTTTGAGAGGTAACATAGAACCGGACCCGGACGAGCTTGATTTGGTGTTTGAGCATACTCTAACCTATACCGAGGTCTTGGAGCAATTGAGGATTGAATTGAAATGGATGGACCCAAATGATGTTGTTGAGTTGGAGGGAAGACATAATGTTGGCTTGGGAATGCATGTTCGTTGGAAGATCATGCGTATCTTCTTTAAGGCCCGTTGGCTTGCATACAAGGAGGTGGTGGCCGAATCACTAGACAAGGCTCTTGAGCTATTTGTGACATGGATATACCCTACGGGTGCCTCACACTGGTATACCTGGTCCAGCCCAGGGAAGGCCCACGTGAAAACTTGCTATCCAAGAAGATTTTAGGTGGCCCAAACCCATTACAAGTTCGACTCCTTGAAGGATACGACAGGGGCCTGGCCCGCGCCTAACAGGGGTGTGGGCCCCCCCAGGCCTCCACTCCGTCTCTTACTCTGGCTCCGTGGATCTTCTGGTGAAATAGGATTTTTGGCATATTTTCCTGGATTTTTCCTGATAGTTGATTTTCTACACAAAAACTAGACACCAAGGTAATTCTCATTGAAATACACGTTACGTGTTAGTTGTATCCAAATCACACAAGTTTAGAGGAGAAACAATAGAAAAAGTGTTTGGGAAAGTAGATATGTTTTGGACGTATCAACTCCCCCAAGCTTAGCTTATTGCTTGTCCTCAAGCAATTCAGTTAAAAACTAAGTGCAATAAAAGAACTTTCACGAACACATTTTCTTCATATGATGTATATATTCTCAGCACAGGAGTAGATACTTAAAACCGTTCATAATAAGAAGTACGCAACTAAGTCTAGTCAATAGTCATTGCAAGCTATGAAGAGAAACCAACTCAATCATAATAAGTAGCATGAAACATAAACACAAGCAACATTGCAATTCTCATAAGAAGGTATGATAGAGTGGTATCTCGCTTGCCTTTGTTTGTAGAGCGCAATATGAATGCCAAGGCACCTCTGAAGTTCAAGTGAAGACTAGAAGTAAAGCTATCAGAGATACAAGCATCAAAGTCATGACATAATTAACCAAGTTTTAAGACAAACAAAAGAATGACAACTATGCTCTCAAGAAGGTGCTCATAGAATAAGTGACTACTCAACAAGGAAATGAAAAGGTTTTGAAAAGTTTGAAAGACTTCCAAATGCTGAAAGTAAGGTACTTGTTAGCTTTGATCTCTCATTGCCCCTATCATAGGAATATTTATATGGTTAAGGTGAAAGTGAGGTCCAATATGAGTTATATGCTTGACAGACCATAAACTGGAAATCCCATGTCCCTTGAGTATGAGGGCCGCTCCACATGCTACTCAACTTTGGTTACCTGTAAGTTCTTGTCATTGTAAATACATGCGTATCATAGAGAACCGCCAACGGGGTACCCCTTGCACATGATACAGGAGCTATCCCATAACCAAAATGACAAGGCAAACAGACAATAAGCATCTCAACGATCTTTTTATTTACTATTTGCATAGATTTTTATTGAGGGTGCTTCACAGAATGCTCATTATGGTGATGCTGCAAGTTTCCACCATGATTAGGCATGGCTTAGGCTAGCGGCCTAGGCGTTTATCTAACACAATGTATATAACTCCATGGACTTACAAGCTCCCCTCTTATTTCACACCGACGACATCCGCAAACAAAATAGCATGGTATCAAATGGATATGTATCCATAAGTGTTGAAAGCATTCCCCATGACAGCACGGTTCTGCTAACTCCTAGCCTATAATTTGCAAGCATATAACTTTCATGGACAGGTCACAATGGTTCAGGATTATTAAGTGCAAGAAATAAAGTGTGCCATCAAGTTCGTGAGAGCTTTACTAACTAACTTTATCAAAGCAGTCAAACATTTTATTTGGAAGAAAATGGGGCATAATGAATATGCACTGAAATAGCAAATGATGCTAATATGTAGGTAAGGTGGACACTGTTGGCAATATTGGTTTTGGAGAGTTGGAAACATGGGTAGAGCTCATAAACAATGCAAGTGAAGGCTAGCAATAGAAAGGGAGCGACAGCCGAGAGAGCAATAACTGTCATAATCATGCTTACAACAAAACATGACTAATTATGGCATGAAAGTGATACAAGAACTCTGAGGCACAATAAATCGTCGAGGCTTACTGACTATTGTTTAGTCATATGCATGCGTGATCATGTCCCAAGTCGATTCACATGAAACATTCAGAGGAGGATACCACAATATCATACCAAATTATGAATAGAACAATACAAGCAAACATTCATATGACATGCTACAAACTATTAGCAAGCTGGAGCTAATCACAAGCAAGCAAGAACTACTAAGCAATCATAATAACATACACCTTACATGAACAGACTAAGCATGCTCACAATGATGAGTATATGTACAAAAATGAAAACAACTAGAGTTCGTTACCAGCCTCTTACCACACCTCAAGTTGTCTTAATCTTCATTATTGCCCTTCACTTGTGTGACTTGAATAATAACATGAAACCAAAATCCACTAAGGACGGCTGAACCTGAACCCTGCAAAAAACTCACATAACCAAAGAATAACAACAAATATTTTTGGTGTTTTTGAATTTTTAAAGCAAGCAAACAAAGCAAAAACAACAAAGCAAAATCTTTTTGGATTTTTCTTTAAG
This sequence comes from Avena insularis, assembly GCA_023614405.1. Lineage (NCBI taxonomy): Eukaryota > Viridiplantae > Streptophyta > Magnoliopsida > Poales > Poaceae > Avena > Avena insularis. Next base: position 63,770,236 of record CM042697.1, read on the forward strand.
GCAAACCAAACTAAAACGCAAAGAAACAAACCAAGAGATTTTTTTTTGGTATTTTTGTGTTTTTAGAAAGCGGCAACAAAAACCAAAAAGAAAGCGAAACAATGGATATACAAAAACCCGACGAAACATGATATATATATATGAGTGTGATGTCGGTATACCTCCCCCCAAGCTTAGGCTTTTGGCCTAAGTGGGGCTCAATAGCGCGGGTAGTAACCCCAAGCTAGTGGGTCATCATAGGAATGATCATAGTCAGGTGCTTGCGATGAAGAAGAAGACGCGCCCCAATCATAAGAGGGCTGCTGGTATGAAGACTCTCCCAAGTTGGAGGGATGAACCGAATCATCTTCGGCATCCTCTCCAACATTCTCTTCTTGCTGGGAGAGCTCCACCACGTATGTGTCAAACTCCTCCTCCGTGAGCAACCATCCTTGCCTATTATCAAAATTAAACAAAACAGGTGCAGGCAAATAAACTACTTTCTCAGTACTACCCCCTCTCCAACCACTCTTGGCAAAAGATAATTCATACGGTAAACTTCTCACAATAGCCCCTAAAGAAACAAAATTATGCTGAACCATGGATTCAAGATCAAGACTCTTTATGGGGAACCGATAATCTGAATGGTGAGGCTCTAAACCATGGAAATCTAGCAACCTAGAGGCGATGAGACCTCCACAAATTCCACCCTTCTCGCGGTTAGTGGTTAGACAGTGAGCTATCAAAGCACCCAGGTTATAATATCTATCCCTATTCAAAGCAGTTGCGACAAAAGCTAGATCAAAAGAAGATAACTTTCTGATACGTCGGAAACGTATCTATAATTTTTGATGCTCCATGCTTGTTTAGTATCTACTTTGATTTACTTGTATACACTTTGAGGTGTTTTTTACATGTTTTCTAGTACTAACCTATCAACAAGTTGCAACAGTGCCAGATGCCTATTTTCTGCTGTTTTGGTTTCAGAAAAGTTAGTAAAGAAATATTATCGAAATTGGACGGGACAAAAGCAAAAGTCAATAACTTTCCGTGGGGAACAAGAAGTCCAGAGGGGAGACGGGGAAGCGGGCCAGGGCGCCCAGACCCCCTCCTAGGCGTGGGTGGGACCTGCCCCACGCCTAGGCAGGGTGTGGGGCCCCTGGCCGCCTCCTCGGCCTTCCCCTTCGCCTATAAGAATCCCCCGATGCAGAAACCCTAAGACACCCGATCAATATTCCACGAAACCTTCTATAGCCGCCGCCACCGTTGTCCCTAGATCGGGGGGATCTGAAGTTCTTCCTGGCACCCTGCCGGAGGGGAGATCATCTTGGAGGCCTTCTCTCTGGTATGATGCGTGAGTAGTTTCACCTTGGACTATGGGTCCATGTAGTAGCTAGATGGTTGTATCTCCTCCTTGTGCTTTCATGTATAGATCTTGTGAGCTCTGTTCATGATCAAGATCTAATCTATTTGTAATCATGCATGTTGTGTTTGCGGGGATCCGATGGATATTGAGATTATTATGTTGGTTTGTTTAATGGTTTTGTCTTTATGATTCTATCATGTTTGTGTTGTTTGTGATCTTGCATGCTCTCCGTTGTTAGTAGCTATCTTGGCCGAGTAGTTGCTAGTGACTCCAAGAGGGGTATTTATGCTCGATAGTGGGTTCATGCATCTAGTTTCCAAGGGAAGTTACAGAAATCTCTTCGGTTGTAGATGTGTTGTTGCTAGTAGGGACAAAACAACGGTCTCTTGTTCATGGAACATGTGGACTGTTTACCTTACACACTTTGCTTAAAGCAGTTGTCTGTTGCTTGCAACTTAATCGGAGGGGTTCGGATGATAACCTGAAGGTGGACTTCTAGTCATAGATGCAGTTGGATGGCGGTCTATGTATCTTGTTGTATTGCCCAATCGAATCTCATAGGATCTTTCTGACTAGTAATTGCATTGTTATGCCTTGCTCAATTCCCCAATTGCCTCATTGTAATTTGTTTACCCTTCATGCCATGTTGTTTATCTAAGGAGAGCACCTCTAGTGAACTATGGACCCCGATCCAATCTTTACCATTGATACATCTTCCACGGTTACTTGCTTACTTGTTGCAAACCATTACCTTCCACACCATACGTTTAATCCTTTGTTACAGCAAACCGGTGAGCTTGACAACCTCACTGGTTTGTCGGGGCAAAGTCTTGAGTTTGTGTTGTGCAGGTTTCCATGTTGCTTGCAACACCTTTGAGACGTTTCCTTCCTCCTTCTGGTTCGATAACCTCGGTCTGTACTAAGGGAATACTTGCTGCTATGCTCATCACACCTTGCTCTTGGGGTTTCCAATGAGGCGCTCCCACATCAAGAAGGCGCCATGAATAAGTTTTCTAGGGCCGTTGCCGGGAAGGCTAAGGACGTCTTCACAAGGGGAGTCCTCCACTTCCTTTCTCTTTAATTTGTTTTTAGTCTGCTTTGTTTCTTTTGCTTGGTTTTGTTTGCCTCTTTCCAAAAAAACCAAAAAAATTAGTCTAGTTTGGTTTGCTTGCTTTATTCAAAAACACAAAAAAAATTAGTTCCTGCTCTAGTTGCTGGTCTGTTATTGCCTTGCTTGGTCATGCTTTCTATCAATGGATGGTTTCTTTGAAACTAGTTCTTATTGGCAAGGTGGTTTCACGGAAGAACAAAAGTATTATTATAAGGAACACCGTTTGTCACAAAAAGGGAAACACTTATGGGAACAAATTGATAAGTTGAATACTATTGCTAGAGACGTGTGCTCTACTTATAATGTTACTTATTGCTTTGATAAGTTTTGTTGTTGTAGGAGGTATAAACACCTTCCTTTTCAATGTGAGTATAATGATAATGTTACCATATCTTGTTATGTTAAGGGAAATTATGACTTTTATGATGTGGAACAAATTGAAGAATTTATTGCTTTCAAGGGTGCATTTGAACTTGCTAGATTGCTTAAAAATACTGATGATGCACCTTATGAATATGAGGTTTATGAGATACTTAAATTTTGCTTTGATAATTACAAGGAATCAAATGGCTATATTCTTGAATATTTTAATAGATGCTTTCCACAAACAGAAGAGACCAATGCCTTGCAGGAGCCTATGGAAGAAGAAATTGTTGAAACTGGAAGCTCATTAGATGAAAAAGAGGAGGAGAGTGATGCTCAAGAGGAGGAAGAATGGATCTACCCATGCTTACTAAAGGAGGATGAATGTTATGTTCCTGTGGATCCTTTTGAAATATCTACTTTGGGTAAAACCTATGAAGGTTTTAATCCCACTATTTTTGAGCTTGATAGAAATTATGTGTTTGTAGCTCATAAAAATCCCGCTTTATGTGATAGTTATATTGTTGAGTTTATTCATGAGGCTACTGAAAATTATTATGAGAGAGGAAAATATGGTTATAGAAGTTTTCATGTTACTGAAACACCTCTCTTTGTGCTGAAAGTTTTGAAGTTACTCTTGTCTTATCTTACTATGCATGTCACTTTATTCTTCATGAATTTATTTGTGTATAAGATTCCTATGCATAGGAAGAGGGTTAGACTTAAATGTGTTTTGAATTTTCTTCTTGATGCTCTCTTTTACTTCAATTCATATTTCTTATGTGAGCATCTTCTCAAACTATCAAGCGTAACTTAAAGGCGTTAAAGAAAAGTACTTGTTGGGAGATAACCCAAGAGTTTCCTTGAGTCTTTGAAGTTATTACTTCAGTAATGACCTTTCATTATCCTTTTTGTTTGCTTTTTGTGCCAAGAATGACCTCTAATGAGAGGGAAGTAAGATTTGGGGAGTTGCTGTCCCGAAACAGATTTTTTTCCTCCACCATAAAAATTCGTGAAGAGTCTATTTAACTCGGATTGAGCTCAAACTTTACGAATAAATCCCCCGGTATGTTAGCTAACTTTTGTTAGTTAAATACTTTTTGATTTGAGCAACATAAGATGTTCTAAAAAATCAGTTTCCACCTGCTGGTCTGTTTTGACAGATTTCTGTCATTATTTGCATTTGCTTCTTATTGATTCCCTTTTGAGTTATCTTTTGGGGAATTGAGATTTTTGAAGCAGTTGCTATAGTAGCTTGTGTTTTTAGTGAAAAGTCTTGCTATTCCAAAGCTTTGCCAGAGGTCTAATATCTTTTGAATAAAATAATGTTGCTAATGAAGATTATGTGAAGTTTTGTATGAAGGAAAATTTTCAGGTGTAGAGAGAGAATGATGCAATAAGATGAAGAATGGACAAAAGCTCAAGCTTGGGTATGCCACCATGGTGTCACCCCAAGAAATATCCAAGAGGTACAAGCGTCAAAGCTTGGGGATGCCCAAGACATCCCCTTCTTCATCAATAAAAGCTCAGGTCTGTCTAGACACTTCGTTTTTATTGTTTCATGAACGGTTGTGTTGTTCTTGGAGTGTCTTAGTTTTCGTTTGCTTTGCTTAGGTTGTTTAGTTTGCTTGAATAAAGTAGTTTGGACCCCCGTTCTCGCAGTGTTGTTTTGCAAATAAGTTTGATTGGTGTTGGAAAGGAGTAGTAAGTTCTTGCTTGAAGTGCAAGAGGAGCTTGCATTGACTGTGACTTAGACTTTAGCATGACATGCTAGGTGTTATTTTAGCATTATGCTTAGTGATTATAGTTGTAGCATGTCTTGTTCCAAACAATTGGTATTGCTTAGTGTGCCTTGAAGAAATTATGCGTTGTTTTAGCATGCAAAAGCATAGTATTGTGGTATTCTCCTTTGATGATTTGCTTGGGTTGACTTGGCACATGATTACACCATGCTATGACTATGACAAGTCACCATTAGCCTCTATGATCATTTAGTCCTTGACTTGTAGTACCACTCTTTGCTTTGATTAGTATGCTTTGTTGCTCTGCATGATTATGGCTATTATTGCTCTCTTAGTTGGTTGCTTCCAGTATTTTGCTAGCCTCCACTTGTATGAGTAAGTTATACTTATGCTTCCAACTCCAAAGAAACCAAGTTATTCCAAAGTGTCCACTATAAACTCCTATGCATGGTGTGTTACACCATTCCAAGTATATTCTTATTTTCAACTATCTTCCAATTAAAAACTATTTTGTTATGTGAAAACTTAGTGATTAAAGCCCTCACAAACTTGATGGCACACTTTATATTCTTTGCCCCTAATAAAATTGAACCATTGTGACAACTTTGTTGTATATGCTTGCACTTATAAGTTGGAATTAGCAGAACTGTGCTGTCACGGGAAACGTTTTCAACATTGCACTTATACTTTGTACTCAGTTGATATCATGCTATTTTGTCTATGGATGTTACCGGTGTGAAATAAAGAGGGAACTTGTAAGTCCACGGAGTTTGTATTCTGTGTTAGAGAAACGCCTGGGCTGCTAGCCTAAGCCATGCCTAATCATGGTGGAAACTTGCAGCATCACCATAGTGAGCTATCTATGAAGCATCCTCAATAAAAAGCTATGCATATGGTAAATAAAAAGATTGTTGAGATGCTCATTGTCTGCTTGCCTTGTCATTTTGGTTATGGGAAAGCTCCTGTACCAAGTTCGAGGGGTACCCCATTGACGATTCTCAATGATGTGCAAATAATTACAATGACAAGAACTTACCTGGGCCCAAAGTTGAGTATGCATGAGGTGTGGCCCTCGTATTCAAGGGACTTGAGATTGCCAACTTATACTTTGTCAATCATATAATCCATCTCTGCCACTTTAACCTTAACCACTTCAAGATGCTTATGATAGGGGCAATGAGGGCTGAAAGCTAACAAGTACCATAATTTTTGGAAGCTCTTTTTGAAACTTGTAATCCCTGCTTCCTTTACAAAAAAGGCCTTTCTTCCACCACTATTGAGTCTCCACCTTCTACCTTTAGGCACCATTAAGAGAGCATAGTTGTCATTCTGTGTGCAGTGTTCCAAATCTTATTGATTGATGCATATTATGATATTACTTGTTCTTGTGCTATTTGTTTCTAGTCACCCTTGTGAACTTTGAAGGTGTCCTATGCATCTATATTGCTACTCTATGAGGGACAAGTTGATTGCCACTATGCCATGTTTTTTGTATGTGAAACAAACAAACGTTTTTCAATGCATGTTATTCATGATCTTTGTTTGTAGCCTTTCATGTTGCATGCATAGTTTCTATGTCCTATTGTTAGAACTCCATCTTTCATGCACATGTTTAGAGTTCTTTGATCCCAACTTTCAATGCTTGCAAATGGTTGGATCTTTATTGTGAGGGTGCATGCCACCTAAAATATTCTTTTAACACTTACCTACTCGAGGACGAGCAGGAGTTAAGCTTGGGGATGCTGATACGTTAGAAACGTATCTATAATTTTTGTTGCTCCATGCTTGTTTAGTATCTACTTTGCTTTATTTGTCTACACTTTGAGGTGATTTTTACATGTTTTCTGGTACTAGCCTATTAACAAGTTGCAACAGTGCCAGATGCCTGTTTTCTGCTGTTTTTGGTTTCAGAAAAGTTAGTAAAGAAATATTCTCGGAATTGGAAGGGACAAACGTCAAAGTCAATTACTTTCTGTGGGGAACAAGAAGTCCAGAGGGGAGCCAGAGAGGCCGGCCAGGACGGCCAAACCCACCCTAGGGGCGGGTGGGCCCTGCCCCGCGCATGGGAGGGGTGTGGGGCCCCTGGACGCCGCCTCGGCCTCCCCCTTCGCCTATAAGAAGCCCTCAATGCAGAAACCCTAATCACCCGATCAAATATCCACGAAACCATCTGTAGTCGCCGCCACCATCGTCCCTAGATCGGGGGGATCTGAAGTTCTTCCCGGCACCTTGCCGGAGGGGAGATCATCCCGGAGGCCTTCTCTCCGGTATGATGCGTGAGTAGTTCCACCTTGGACTATGGGTCCATGTAGTAGCTAGATGGTTGTATCTCCTCCTTGTGCTTTCATGTATAGATCTTGTGAGCTCTGTTCATGATCAAGATCTAATCTATTTGTAATCATGCATGTTGTGTTTGCGGGGATCCGATGGATATTGAGATTATTATGTTGGTTTGTTTAATGGTTTTGTCTTTATGATTCTATCATGTTTGTGTTGTTTGTGATCTTGCATGCTCTCTGTTGTTAGTAGCTATCTTGGCCGAGTAGTTGCTAGTGACTCCAAGAGGGGGTATTTATGCTCGTTAGTGGGTTCATGCATCTAGTTTCCAAGGGAAGTTACAGAAATCTCTTCGGTTGTAGATGTGTTGTTGCTAGTAGGGACAAAACAACGGTCTCTTGTTCATGGAACATGTAGACTGTTTACCTTACACACTTTGCTTAAAGCAGTTGTCTGTTGCTTGCAACTTAATACTGGAGGGGGTTCGGATGATAACCTGAAGGTGGACTTCTAGTCATAGATGCAGTTGGATGGCGGTCTATGTATCTTGTTGTATTGCCCAATCGAATCTCATAGGATTTTTCTGACTAGTAATTGCATTTTTATGCCTTGCTCAGTTCCTATCAATTGCCCTGTTGTAATTTGATTACCCTTCATGCCATGTTGTTTATCTAAGGAGAGCACCTCTAGTGAACTATGGACCTCGGTACAATCTTTACCATTGATACATCTTCCGCTGTTACTTGTTTACTTGCTGCAAACCATTACCTTCCACACCATACATTTAATCCTTTGTTACAGCAAACCAGTGAGCTTGATAACCTCACTGATTCGTCGGGGCAAAGTCTTGAGTTTGTGTTGTGCAGGTTTCCACGTTGCTTGCAACACCTTTGAGACATTTCCTTCCTCCTTCTGGTTCGATAACCTCGGTCTCTACCGAGGGAAGACTTGCTGCTGTGCTCATCACACCTTGCTCTTGGGGTTTCCAACGAGGCGCATTGGTAATCATAGTTTGGAAATCCTGGAGGATTCCCGTGGCTCTCATAAATTCATGGCATGGATATATGGAAGGGAAGACTCCTTCCTCATGATGGACTTTCATTTGATCAGGTACCATCAAATCATATTGATTCAGTGGGTATGCACTCATCTTCCTATCTGAAAGTTTTAGACAAACATCAAACCAAGTGATTTCCAAGTTGATAAATGATGAGCAACTACTATAAGAACTTGCTAGAGGGATACACATGCATCAAAATGAAATCTCTAAGCATAGAACAAGCATGCAAGCTCACACAACCTGACACCTATAGCAGCAAAATACTCAAGATACAATCTACCAATCACAAATCTAATTGGACAAGTGGAGGAGGCACATACCAAGGAACAATCCCTCCAAAAATCAGCAGCAAAGATGAGCTGAGCAAGGAGATCGAAATTCGGGAGCAAGAACAGCAAGAACTTGAGCTTGAGAAAGTTTTCCGGTGTTTTTCAGGAGAGAGAAAGAAGATGACTGGGAGGAGGCACTTTGAAGGGCCACAGGTGGTCCACACCCCTGCCAGGCGCCACCTAGGGGTCGGCCAGCCACCAGTGTGGGTGTGCTGGCCTACTGCCCACAGGTCACTCTAGGTGTCCCTCTGCCCCTTTTCCGAGGAATAATTTACTTTGAATTTTCTAGGATTTTCGGGAAACTTTATTTTTGGCCAATTTTCAAGGTATGAAAATTGATTTTCTCGCAGAAAAGATTTTTTAGAAGAAGTAAAAGGCAAACAAAAACCAAACTACAGAAGTTCTAAGACACTCTAACAAGCAAACAACTAGCAAAACTAAAGCCTACAAGAGAAAAAGCAAAGACTAGGAAGTAGAAAAGTAAAAGAAATAAAGAAAAACCACAGTGAAAACATTATTTTGTTCATTAAAATCCTTTTGTTAACAAGGTTGATCAAGTCTTGTTACCAAAACAATCTTATATGAAACAAAACTTTGTATTCGACAAAGTGATTATGTTACCTCAAGCTTGATAGCAATGGTCCCAATCATAATAGTTTCAAAACTTTCTTGTGGAATGGGACAATATATTTCTCCAACCTTGATGCTCTCAACATTTTCAATGGAATTCAGGCAATAGCTTTTAGCAAACTTCTTGGGGAAATAGACAGTATGCTCTTTGTCATTAATATTAAAAGTTACTTTTCCTTGATTGCAATTGATGACAGCACCTGCAGTATTAAGAAAAGGTCTCCCAAGAATAATAGACATATTATCATCTTCAGGCATTTCAAGCACAACAAAATTAGTTAAAACCAAGCAATTATGAGCCACTTGAACATGAACATCCTCACATATACCAACAAGAATAGTAGTTGACTTATCAGCCATTTGCAAAGATATATCAGTTGGTATCAACTTTTCTAGCTGGAGTCTCTTATGGAGAGAAAAAGGCATAACACTAACTCCAGCTCCCAAATCACATAAAGCAGTTCTAACATAATTATTCTTAATAGAGCAAGGAATAGTTGGTATACCTGGATCACCAAGTTTCTTTGGAACCTTACCATTGAAGGTGTAATTAGCAAGCAAAGTAGAAATTTCCTCATTAGGAATCTTCCTTTTATTAGAGACAATGTCCTTCATGTACTTTGAATAAGGAGGCAACTTAATAGCATCAGTCAAAGGAATCTGCAAAAATAAAGGTTTCATCCACTCACAAAACTTGTTGTAGTGTTCTTCCTCCTTTGACTTGTGTTTCTTACCTGGAAAAGGCATAGGTTTCTGCACCCAAGGTTCTCTCTATTTACCATGTTTATTAGCAATAAAATCTTCCTTAGTGTACCTAGTGTTCTTAGTGTGCTTCTCAGGTTCTTCCTCAACTTCCTCCTTATCAGGAGCATCATTTTTATCATTACCACTCTCAGTTTCAGCATCAGAGACAAATATACTATTAGGATCTACAGCAGGTTCAAGTGGTTCCTCAACTATTTTGTGTTTCTTTCTCTTTCTCTTACGAGGACTACCACTTCTTACACCTTGTTGAGAATCCTGCTCAATTCTTTTAGGGTGTCCTTCAGGATATAACGGATCTTGAGTAGCTATACCACTCCTAGTTCTAATTCCATAAGCATGTTTATCTCCTGAGGCATTAACTAGCATATCCTTTTGTACCTTAGCAAGTTGATCAATTTGAGTTTGAACCATTTGAAAGTGTTTACAAAGGATTTTAATATCATTAGAAGTTCTTTCCACAATATCTTTTAACTCTTTAATAGCTCTAGAGTTTTCGTATAAATGATTCTGAACTTGTTTATTAAAATTACCTTGCTTAACAATAAAAATGTCAACTTCCTCTAAACATTGATCAGGAGGCTTACCACAAGGAATATCACCTTCATCAAAGTGTTGGAGAGAGTGTACCTCAATAGTGGATGAGTGGCATTGGCTTACATAATTCTTCTATAGGAGGTAGATTCTTCACATCTTCAGCTCTAATACCTTTCTCCTTTAGACACTTCTTAGCTTCCTTCATCACTTCATCATTTAATGCAATAACTCCTCTCTTCTTTGGTGTTGGTGTTGGAACTGGTTTAGGCACAACTGGTTCAGGAGTAATAGGCTCAGGTGTATTTAGCTCAGTTGAAGTCCAATCATCATAATTCTTGCTTATTTTAGCCATTAATTCTTCAGCATATTTAGGAGTTCTTTTCCTGAAAACACAATCAACAAAGCTATCTAGGTATGTCCTAGAATCATCAGTTAGTCCATTATAATAAATATCAAGAAGCTCATTTTTAGGCAATGGACATCCGGGATGTGCATGAATCAAGGAACAGAACCTTGTCCATGACTCAGGCAATTTCTCTTCTTCTCCCTGTTTAAAATCAAAAAGTCTCTGCAAATCAGCATGTCTAGCACTAGGAGGAAAATATTTCTAGAAGAAAGAAGCAATCAAACAATCAGGACTATCAATGGATCCAGGAGGTAATCTATTAAACCAAGCCCTAGCTTCTCCTTTTAGTGAAAAAGGGAAGATCTTAGTAACAAAGTACTTGCGCATCTTAAAATCATCAGAGAATAAAGCACTCATAGTGGAAAGCTCATTCATATGAGCCACAACACTCTCATTTTTAGTCCCACAAAAAGGTTCTTTCTCAACAATGTCCAAATAGGATAAATCAAGAGAAAAATCATAATCTTTATCTTTAATATATATGGGAGAGGTGGAAAACTTAGGATCAGAGGATAGTTTAGGAATAATGGTACGTCTTGCAAGGAGACTCTTAGTAGCACTAGTACCATGTGTGATTTGGCACTCTTCAGTAAATTCATCAGTAAACTCAATGTAACCATCATTAATATCGTTTCGTTCGATCCCCTGGGTCGTTGCAGCGACGCGGGAGGCCTACCTCCTGTTCCTCTCCTCCGTCTTCTTCCTCCTACAGACGCGCCATCGTCCTGCAGCTCTGGACGCTTCCCGCGCACCGGCCTCTGCATCTCTTCGCCGCGGCTCCACCATGGGCCTCCATCCCCCGCCGCTGCAAGGCTCATCGCCATGGGCCTTCCTCCGCCGCTGTGCCGGCTCGGGCAGCTCTGGCCGCCGCACCACGCACCCGCCCCTGCAGCTCCCCGCCACCGCGGCGCCATGGGCCTCCACCCCTCGCCAGCCACTACTGCCCTAGAACCATAGAGGCCGCCTGCTCCACCATCTCCCATGGTGTCGCCCATGAATCTGCGCTCCTCCCCCAACGTTGGTAGCATTGCTATGTGCAGACGGCGGAGATGCTACACATCATGACCAATATTCTACGTACGACTTCTGGTGTTGCTACCTATGGCGATAGTCGTTGCTACCCTGCGGTGAGCGGCGGTGCTACCTTCGGTGAGAGGCCCTGCTACACATGGCGATCGACCCTGCTACATACGGCTTCTGGTGTTGCTACATGCGGTGCTGCTACATAGCATTTTTTTCTTACAACTTTTTACTCCGGCGCTATCTCCGACGAAGTCGGCTTTTGCTACATTAGCATAATTATATTGCTACATATGTTTTCTGATTTTGCTACAATAGCACAAACTTCTTGCTACGAGGTATCCGACGAGGTCTCCCGGCGATTCTTCGGCGAAGTCGATTTTTCTACATTAGTTCAATTTTTTTGCTACATGGTCTCCGGCGAGGTCTCCAGCGAACTCTCCGGTGAGATCTAGTCTGTCTATTATTTGTCTAAACCGAACCGTTTTCTGCTACATGTAGCAAAAGCGGGGCTATTTGTAGCAAAAAAACGGACAATTTTGTAGCAAAAGCGGGATTTTAGGCATAAAAGGGTGGACACATGGTTGGCTGGGGACCCGGGGGATGAAAACCACCGATCCCCCGGGGGACGCATAGTAGTGTCCTAATCTTTATCTTTAATATCTATGGGAGAGGTGGAAAACTTAGGATCAGAGGATAGTTTAGGAATAATGGTACGTCTTGCAAGGAGACTCTTAATAGCACTAGTACCATGTGTGTTTTGGCACTCTTCAATAAATTCATCAGTAAACTCAATTTAACCATCATCAATATCATATCTCTCTCTAGACTCAGGTGAGCTAATAGGTGTAACGGTGTCTTCACTAGGAGTTTCAGTATTTCCTACACTAGCCATAGTACCATCTAGGAAAGGACCTAATGAACCACTCGCATCAAGGACAGTATAAGTAACATCATTGCGGTGACCCAGCATACCACTGCATGATGTAGTACACTATAGTCATTGACATAACACCAATGAAACACCATTCACTAGTATTACATCCCTCAGAGTGGTACAACAGAAACACAGCAGGTCCAAGACATGACTATAGGTTACAACTCAACTCTTTACACAAGATCCAGAGAACACTCTAGGTTAAAGAGAGAGAAAGAAACTTCTTACAAAGAAGAATCAGGAATAAATAACTCATAGCTACCATACGTATAAACTAATAGTTGAACTACTAGGCTTGCATTGCTGCTATTGCAATATTCTACAGAAGTAGGTTCTATGGTTAGAAATCCTATTCTTATCTAATCAGCAACTTCGTCTTCACTTGAGTTGATGTATATGCCGACTTCCTTGACTTCATGGAAGAGTTTTAGCTTTTAATGATGATTCCTGGAGCATAACTTGATGTAGACATAAATGCATCGCTTTAGAACCTAGCAAGGGTTAAGAAGATACTTTGAGTACGAGCGTACTTAGCAAGTTCACTAGAAAAGGAGTGTTTGATGCACTATAACTACGGCCACATACCATAGGTCGTAGGCAATGCAGGTTTTTGTAAACATTTCTTCAAAGGTTGTTTTTATTCTAAAAAATATGTCCGTCAGCCTTCACGGGTTTACCAGAACTTTCATGGAGTTCCTTTCCTGCCGCGTTCGCAGCTCCTTCCCGGAACAGGGAGTAACAAGTTACAGTTCTTACACTCTACAGAGGTGCGTTACTTTACCCATGAGAGATCTTAGCTATGTTGCACATCCGAATTGCAGGTTCGTTCACACTTCCTTGGTGTAAGGTCCAGACTAAGATCCAAGCCAATCACTGCCTTCTCCGTGACCCCGCATGACTCCTTGGTGTACACCATCCCACCTATTGAATTACGGCAATGGCAGTACAGACCGTTCAGATACTAGAACTATCATGGGACGTTGAGGGCTCCCACCCATAGGTTGCATATCCTCTACGAATTACCATATAATATGCATGCTACGAGTGATAACACGACCCGCATCCCTTCCATGCGAGAGGGAAAAGATACAACTGACTTCTCCGTCCCATTCCAAATCTCTTGGTCAACGTAATATCTACGCAAGAATCACTAGCGACATTGGTTGTTAAGTCCTAGATAATATGTTCCTTTACCACCGGAACTCTTATAGTAGGTTATTACCTCATGGTAAATAACCTATAATCACATTATTATGAAAAATAGTGTTTTCTGACCTTTTTTAAATGCAGGTGATGAAAACACTGGATTTGTAAAATACTTTACAGAAAATAATTAAAGGACATGAGCAAGTGTGAACTTGCCTTTTGTGATTGCAAGATTATGCACTCACGGTCTTCAAGACAATATAAGATCCAATAGCTGAAATCTGCATCATTGGTCCGGTAAGGACTAATGTTTAAAGAAGCAAGATGCCTTTATGCATAAGTAATATAATGCAAGTTGATAAACGCGAATCCCGAGAATAACGTTGTTCTAGGGTTTGGATACTGGAAAGGGTTTTTCCTTGGAATGTGTTGTCCTTTTAGATTAAGTTTCATACATGTGCTTCTTATTAAGGCTTGTGAATGTGTGGGAAACAACATGTATTTATACAACAACAAAATACACAGTATGGAATGCTACTCAAGGTTGCTTACATCTTAATTGTTTATCTTCAAGTTTTACTTTATAAGTAATGTCACTTATAAAGAATTTAAGTATTAACAATCTTATTATACAAATAAAGTATAAAGTAATGTGCTTGTGATTAGTTGTTATTTGTTTTTCTGAAGTGGCAAAAAGAATAACATTTGAAGAAAAGATTTCCTTACTAAGGTTTAAACAATCTTTGTGGTTAATTAAATGTGATTGATGTTGTTTGTGCTTGCTTGAATAGTTTGGACTTGAGATGTTTTATAACTTAATTATAACAGACTAGAGTTAACTATAAAATATATAATAAAGTATTTAGCATCATACTTAAAGCTTTGCAAACTACGTGTGACTTTAAGAATGTAGATAGACTTAGGTTGTATTACTTATGATACCTGTATCTTATTCACTTTATATTGTTTCCTTAGAGTTACTTAAGAATGGCATTACTTATATTGGAGCATTGATTTCTTTACATTATAATGGTATAAAGGGATATATCTCCTTATAAGGGTGTGGTTAAGGTTTATAAATAAGTAAACAATATTATTCACTTCCTATGAACTCACTATGGTGTTTTGATTTGTTTATAAACTTATGGTTAAAGTAAAAGAATAGGTTTTATTTCACTACAAATTATTCTTCGAGATTTTATATTAAATAAGAATCCTTTTATAAAATAATCTGCATTTATGGTGGAGAGATAATTTAATAAAATTGTATTTAAAATGTTTTGGACCAATTTTACTTTATATTATAAATATTTAAGACTAATACTATTTATTAGATTCAATTAACTAATTTTTAGAATTATTAACAAATTTTATTTACCTTTATATGAATTATTAATTAAGGAAATAGGTTTAAATTCAAGTTATAAAAGTGTTAAAGTTTTATTTAACTCAAAAGTGGAATATCACATTTTTAACATGTACGTATTATTTTTGTGATCATTTTTGGTATATTACATTTATTTTTGTGATTTATAAATAATAAGATAGGATTTTAATAAGGTTTATTACTATATAAATATTTAATAAATAATAAATGTTTAATTAAGAGGAATAATAATGCATGATTATAGTTTTAAACTCTAATTCTTATTTTTCTAAGATTTTTGGTATTTTATTTATATTTTTAACATTTACCATTATTAAAATATTAATTATCAAAGTTTTATTACTTATAAAACTTTTATTAAATAATATTTATTTAAATAATCATCATAATAATATTTGATAATAGTTTTAAGTTGTAGATTTTATTTTTCTAAACATTTTCATATATTATATGTATTTTTCTGATTTATAAAACAAAATATATCAAATCTACAAGATTTAATCATTTTATGAATTTCTTAATTAAATAACTAAATGTGTTTATTAGGTAATGCTGATGTCAACATGAAATGAAAGGTTTTTCTCACCAGAGCCTATCCTACCCCCAGTCACTGACTGGTGGGACCTATGCCATGTCATTTCTATGTTTTTATTTATTACATAAACATTATTACAAATTCTAAAATAAATAAAATATGAATATGACATCAGTGTGATGTCACGCTGACGTCACCTACGTCTGATCCTCTCTGGTTGATGATCAAGCCTGCGATTGAGTGCGCGCGCGGAGTTATACCTGGGCTTACTGGAAAGAGGGAGATGTGGGGAGTCTAATAGTGGTGGCGCCGCTCGATTTAGGTCGCCGGAGCAAGGTGTACGGCGGTGGCCAGTGGCGGCGGTGACAGGTGGTCGCGGGGATCTCTATTTAGCACGCAAGGAAGAATTCTACAAAAGTCATTCGCACGAGGAGCTCACCAGGAGCACGATGAAGGGCTCGACGAGGCCGGAGGTGGTCGGGATCGACAATTATTGACGATGACCGGTGGCGGTGGTCGTCGGGGATCGAATCGATGTGGCCGATTAAGAGCTCGTCAGCTTGATTCCTTCTTGCCGGAGATGCTAAACACCATGGCGAACCTTGTGGTATGCTCAGCTCGTCGTGGGGTGGTCTCAAACGGTGACAACAACAACTCCGGCGAGCTAGGTTTTCAGGCAGAGGAAGAAATGGGGAAAGAGACGTTGCTGGAGTGAGTGAGAGGGGGAAATGAAGGGATGAGGACGAGGGAGACACGCTCAGCTGATCTTATCCCAGTTTCTGGTGATGGCGGGTATCACGACGCAGTGGGGATCGACGGCGACAGCTCTGGCATGCAGCTGCCTGCCTGCGTGGGGATGACGAAGGTGTGACAGAGGGTGAACCGGTATGGGCTGATTTGGGCCAAGTGGGTCATGCGGTAACGCTGTGAGCTGAAAGTGAAGAGGAAAGATGGGCTGTGGGCCAGATTTGATTCTTATTTTGTTTTTTCCTGGTTCTTTCCCTTTTCTTTATTCTGTTTTGTTTTCAACTCAAATTTCTTCAAGGTTTTAAATACCATAAGTTTTGTATAATATTTTTAATATTCCAAAGATAACTATACTGGTTGATTACTCTAATCATGCTGATATTTTTCAATGCTTACAATTATATCAAAAATTATTTATTGAATGGAAAAATGAGAATTAGGGTTTTAGGGTTTTGTTTCTAGATTTGTAGTTTAATATTTGATTTGAACTTTTCTTTATGAAATTTTATTTGCTGAACAATTGCATTATAAGAATGTATTTCAAATTCTGATATGAGTTTAGTATTTGGATAGCATACTTTATTTATTATCTTCTAACTTCATAATTATAGAGACATTCTTTTATTAAATAGAGTAAGTAGGATTTAGGATTTTTGTTTAGGATTTGTTTTCTAGGCTAACTTATGAGGCAGAATTGGTAAAGATAGTTCTTAAGCACATGTGATCATGATAGTTGGAAATGAGAAAGATGTGCTTAAGTGAGTTGGTATAGGAAAATATTCCTATAAAACATTGTGGAATTAAAATGATAGATCCATCAAATGAAATGGACATTATGTTTGGTTAAAGATTTAGGTTTGCATGTTTACCAAGAAGTCCTACCTTCCATATTTCATAATTCTTGACTTCTACTTACAGAATTCCTTTCCTAGATATTCTACTTCTTCATATCCATCATCATGTCCTAACATGATGAGCTTTAATTCACATACATATTCTTATCCACCCTTTATTCTTCTAAACCCATTGATAAATCCAATGAGCTTGACACTAAAGCTTTACATAATCTTCACTTATCCAGACTTGATTATATCATCCACTCTACTACTGATAATGTCCAATCTAACAAATGTTTACTTCTAACTCCATTCATACTCTTCCTTAATCATCCATCACTAACACTACTCTTGTAGCTATATATATAACTTTACTTCACCTCAAGTATTAGTATTTCCCATGAGGAAACTACTATTTTTAGAATCCAATGTTACTCAAGCATCATCTTAATCATACTATCTTGTCTCTTCTTAACTCCAGTATCTAACATTCCAACCTCACATTACATTAATGTGACCTGTAATGTCTAATCTAGGATAATATATCTATATTATGGTTCAATCATGTTTTATCCACCAATGTCACTTATACATGGTATAAGCATTCAATTATTGATGAATAAGGCATGATCATTATAATCCTTTGATCCTTTATGGTTCAGGTTTCCAGTTGGCTAAACAAGGCTTCCATCCATACAACATCACAGTTGTATTATAATTATCTTCTGTTTAGCTCTATTGGATTAAGAGATATAATTCATTGACTATACCTACTTGATCCAATAGGACTACTCCTGGTAACTTATCTTCAATATTCATCCTTGGAACCTTTATCTCAGATACTCTTCTATTCATTCAGGAGTGAGTTAACTCCATTAATAATTCTATTGATTTGATTCTCTTCAATCACTCCCATCCTCTAGATGATATCTAAAACTAGCATCACTATTTACCTCTTCTTACTTCTTTCTTTATAAGCCTTAAGTGAATGCTATGATAAGGACAAGATTTGATAGGTTAAGAATTGATAAGTTAAGAATTGGTGAATCAATAGTTGATTACTCAATATTGATGAACAACAAATACAAGGATAGGATTCAATAGAGATGATAAGGATTGATATGGAAAGAAAGATATATGGTGAATGATCTTAACTTTGGTTTCTTTCCTACTCAATCTCACTAGAGAGTTAAAGTTAGGTATTTCCATGATACTCATGGTATAAGTAGATGAGATTAAGATATAGTTGTTACATTCTTATTATTTGTGTTATATTTATAATTTGGTATTCATGAGTGATTATAATGAATACTATCATATGATCACCTAAGGATCAAATATAAATCATTAAGTAATGTATTAGGGTTTAATTTTATTACATTTCATCTACCCTTAGATCAAATCATGTTTACCCAAAATAAGGTTTTAGCAAAGGTCATATTGAAACTTATCGCAGTCAACTTGATGATCTACTTCAATTCCATCAAGTTAAGAGAAGCTTCAATCACTTTGACAAGTTTTTATTTAAAAGCGCGGAAATTATTCATATTTTCTTTGCATGAATGCAATGCACACACATGTGTTCAGCTTACTTCTAAGCTCTAATGCGGGGATGTTACAATCATGAGTATCAAAAGCAGTTTCAGATTCAGTAGTAGTAGAAGTGTGTGTAGCATGAGTATGTGGTGGTGGAGTAACAAGCTTACTTAAATAGACGGTGAATCAAGAGCAACAGAGGTGTTTAGGATGGTACCTCTTCTTGTAGTGGATGGTAAAATAGGAAACTTTCTATCACAAGACTTCCCCATGATGAAAGGAGTAGCAGTGAACAATAATAGATCCAAGTGAACTTACAAATAAAGCTGTGCTCCCCGGCAATGGCGCCAGAAAATAGTCTTGATGACACACAAGTATAGGGGATCACAACAGTCTTCGCGGGTAGTATTACCCAATTTATTGATTCGTCACTAGGGGAGCCAAAGAATACTTGCAAGCCTTAACAACTGAGTTGTCAATTCAGCTGCACCTAGAAATAGTTCTTGCTCACACAAGTTTATCAGTAGCAACAGTTTGTAGTAGCAACAACAAAGCAACAGCAGCAGTAAAACAAGAGCAATAGTAACAGTAGTAGCAAACAGTAGGATTCGAGTGTGGTAGTAGCAAATAGTTGCATGGACGAGTCTAAACATGTAACTTCAAGATCTAGGGCATTACAGATAAATAAGAATAAGCATCCAAGTACTAAACAATCCTAGGCATGTGCTCCATATATAGTCATGCATGCTCGCAATGAGAACTTTCACAACATCTTTTGTCCAGCCAGCCCGTTGCAGCGGGGCCTCAAGGGAACTACTGGCAATTAAGGTGCTCATTTTAATACAGCACCGAAGCAAAGCATTAACACTCCGTGAACACATGTGATCCTCACATCACAGCCATCCCCTCCGGTTGTCCTAATTTCTGTCACTTCGGGGCCTTTGGATCCGGACAATGATATGTGTACACAACTTGTAGATAAGATCACAAACAATACTATCATAATGATTCAATAATAAGTTCAGATCTGAGATCATGGCACTCGGGACCTAGTGACAAGCATTAGGCACAACAAGTTGCAACAAAGTCAAATAGAACTAATAGAGATACTAGGCACTATGCCCTAACAATCTTATTCGATTACATGATAGAACTCATCCAATCCCTACCATCCCCATAGCCTACTGCGGGGGATTAATCACTCATGGATGAGGGAAACATGGATGGTTGATGGAGAGGCGTTGGTGATGACGATGACGATGATCCTCCCCAAATTCCCCGTCCCGGCAGGGTGCCAGAACGGAGTTTCTGGTTCCGAATCTTGGTTTCTGGTGGTGGCGGCGCATCGGAACTCTTTCTAGAAAAACGACGACCCCCCCTCGGTTTTTAGGTCAAGAGGCTTCTTATTGGCGAAGAGGGAGGCCGAGGGGGTGCCTGGGGCGGCCGCACCCCCCTAGGCGCGGCCAGGCCTAGTCGTGACCTCCCCATCAGCCATACCTGTGTACCTCAGCGGCTCGGAGTCCTGCATCATGTTTGACCGTTCGGATCACCCACGCCAGATACCTCGCCTAGGTCACTCTGCCATGGTGCTCGAGGCCCATATCGGGGGGTTCGAGATGAGCAGCATCTTCATGGACGGCGGCAGCAGCATCAACCTGATGTTCGCCAGTGCACTCGCAGCTATGCGGATCCCGCTATGAAGCCTAGAGACATCTGACACGACATTCCATGACATCGTCCCAGGGAAGGGCATATATCCCTTGGGCAAAATATGGCTTGACGTCATCTTCGGCAAGCCCGAAAACTTCAGGCATGAGCAGCTGGAGTTTGAAGTGGTGGACTGGCCCTCATAGTAACATTCCATCCTCGGGCATGTGGCATTCGCAAGGTTCCTGTAAGTACAACACTACATGTACCTCCTACCGAAGACGCCGAGACCCAGTGGCGTCATCACCGTCCCACGAAGCTTCACCAGGTCGAACAGCTATGACAGGGACTTCAATAGAATCTCCTAGTCGTTCAGCATGCAGGAGGAGCTAACAAGGCTCAAGGAGGTCACAAACAATGGAGCACCCATAGTCACCAGGCAAAACACACCTGATATGTCGTTCGACTCCATAGTCAACACTAAGAAGGTGCAGGTCCACCCGACGGACGCCTCCAAGACGACGTTGATCTCCAATGACCTGAGCCCCGCATAGGAAAGCGCGCTCGTCGAATTCCTCCGTGAACGTTGGGAAATTTTCTCCTGTGCGGACATGACAGGAGTTCCTAGGGAATTCGCCGAGCAGGCACTCTATGTGTTTCCGGACGTGAAGCCAGTTAAGCAGTCAATGCATCGACTGTCTGAGCCCAGAGCCGAAGCTGTTGGTATCAAAGTCAATAGACTCTTCGATGCCAACTTCATCAGGGAGATAAAGGAAAGCGAGTAGCTGGCCAACCCCGTGCTAGTCCCTAAGAAGGACACGGACATCCTGTGGATGTGCGTGGACTTCACATCTCTTAACAAGCATTGTCCAAAGTACCACTTCCCTCTACCACGAATCGATCAAATCATCGACTCCACTGTAGTATGCAAGGAACTCTCCTTCCTCGACGCCTACTCAGGCTACAAACAAATTCGGCAGAAGCCCGAAGATCAGGAGAAAATGGCGTTCATCACGCCATTCGGGGTGTTCTGCTATAACACAATGCCTTTCGGGCTGAAGAACGCAGGCGCCACTTACCAGAGATGCATGCAGGAATGTCTAAAGAATCAGATTGGTCACAACATTCAGGTTAATGCAACGACATAGTGATCAAGACCAAGGAAGCCAGGACGCTCATCGACGACCTCCGCGAGACATTCGATAACCTTGACCATTACAAGATCAAGTTGAACCCAGACAAGTGCGCTTTTGGCGTCCCGTCTGGTCAATTGCTCGGGTACTTCATCTCTTAGTGTGGCATCGAGGCAAACCCGAACAAAATCAGGGCTTTACTAGCCATGGAGAATCCTAAGAACCTCAAGGGAGTCCAGCAACTGGCTGGGCGAATCGCGGCGCTCAGCAGGTTCATCAGCCGCATGGGCGAGAAGGCCCTCCCTTTTTATCAGCTGCTGCGCAAGGCCAACAAATTCGAGTGGACGGCCGAAGCAGACGAAGCATTTGAGGACCTCAAACGCTTGCTCTCCACATCACATGTTTAGTCACGCCAAAGGAGAGGGAGCCCTTGCTTCTATACATAGCATCCACGCATCAGGTGGTCAGTACAACACTCGTGGTCGAACGACCTGAAGACTGCAAGACCCACGGGGTGCAACGCCCAATCTACTACCTCAGCGAGGTACTGACCCCAACAAAGCAAAGGTATCCCCACTACCAGAAGCTCTCCTACGGCATATTCATGACGGCGTGTCAGTTGAGCCACTACTTCCAGGAGCACTAGATTGTGGTCGTCAACGACGCCCCACTGTCGAACATCCGGAACAACCCTGAAGCTATGAGGCGAGTAGCCTTGTGGGGCATCGAGTTGTCTCCTCGAGACATCATCTACGAGCGGTGCACCACCATCAAGTCTCAGGTGCTCCCTGATTTCCTCATCCACTGGATGGAAGTCTAGCTGCCAGACACTCTGGACATGTCGCAGCCCTGTACAATGCACTTCGACAGCTCTAAGTGCAAGGTTGGAGCAGGAGCCGGCGTAATACTGACGTCCCCTCAAGGGGACAAGATGAGGTACGTCCTTCGGATGAAATTCCGCGCAACCAACAACGAGGCCGAATACGAGGCATTCATACATGGCATGAGGATGGCCAAGGTGTGCGGCGCAACGCGCTTTGTCATATATGGTGACTCCAACCTCGTCGTCCAGCAGACGATAAATGAGTGCGACGCCCATAGCGCCA
Source organism: Avena insularis (assembly GCA_023614405.1). NCBI lineage: Eukaryota > Viridiplantae > Streptophyta > Magnoliopsida > Poales > Poaceae > Avena > Avena insularis. Next base: position 63,792,828 of record CM042697.1, read on the forward strand.
ACATGATCGCATACCGTGCGCTCTACAACTCACTCGAAGGGGACTTTGACGGCTATGAACTTCGGCACGTTGGCAGGGAAAGCAACGAAGAGGCTGATAAGCTCGCCAACATTGGATCCACCTGCGCCCTAGTGCCACAAGGTGTATTCCTCGAACAAATCTGTGTACTCTCCATCAAGTGGAAATTTCCAATGGACACAACCGAAGCCGCAGAGCACTCGGGGGTTTCACCACCCGAGGGACAAGAAGGACCCGAAAAGCTTGACACGGAGGTCGAAATGGTGCGCCTCATGCAGGTAATGGAGATTGAGCAAGCATGGACCCAACCGTACCTCCGCTAGCTACCGGATAAACAAGCAGCTGCCTGAGGACCCGACAGACGCCCGACGCATATCTCGCAGATCAAAGGCCTTCACCATCATCAATGAGGAGCTGTACAAGCGCAACATTTCGGGTGTGCTCCAACGATGCTTCACCAATAGCGACGACAAAAGCATCCTCCTATACATCCACGAGGGTATCTGCGGCCACCATGCAGGCATCCGCGATCTGGTCGCCAAAGCTCTACGAGCTGGCTTCTACTGGCCACACAATGAACGATGCCAAGGAGATAGTTCAGAGGTGCAACACATGTCAGAGGTACGCAGACAAGCCACACGCGCCAGGATCAGAGTTGTGGCCCATACCGCTGGCATGGCCTTTCGCCCAGTGGGGAATCGACAAACTTCCAAGGTCCTCGCCAGGAGGGCACGTCTTCCTCCTGGTAGCAGTCGACAAATTCTGGAAGTGGATCGAGGCCATGCCTGTCACTAACCAAAGCGGCGCCACCGCTATCAAGTTTTTCGAGTCCATTTTCTATAGGTTCGGAGTACCCCATAGCATCATAACGGGCAACAGCCTGAACTTCACCTCGAAGTAGTTCTAAGGCTTCTGCGAAAACCTCAGAATCAAACTCACATACGCCTCCGTGGCGCATCCGCAGACCAACGGGCAGGTCGAAAAGGCCAACGGCCTCATCGGAAATGGCATGAAGAAACGGCTATTACGCCCACTCGAAAGACTTGCGGGAGCCTAGGCAGACGATCTACCCTCCGTCCTATGGAGCCTGCGCACAACACCAAACAGCTCAACCGGCTACACACCCTTCTTCATGGTGCACGGAGCCGAAGCTATGCTGCCTGCTGAGGTACGCTGTAAGGCCCCACAGGTCATCGCCTATAGTGAAGCCGAATCATCAGCCACACTCGAAGATGCGGTCGACACATTGGACGAAGCTCGTGACATCGCCGAAGCTCGCTCAACGGTGTACCAGCAGAGCCTTCGCAACTACCATAGCCGTCGGCTGCACCCAAGGTCCTTCGTCGAAGGAGACCTCGTTCTGCGACTCAAACATGAAGGATACCTGAAGCTCGAGTCACCCTGGGAAGGACCCTACATCGTCACTGAAGTGATCCTAGGTGGCGCCTACCGCCTCAAGGACGTCGAGTCAGGAGTCGAATACTCCAACCCCTAAAACGTCGTAAAACTACGATGCTTCTAACCCTAGTTATCTGTTACTTTCAATAACGCTATTCAGCCAGGCTATTCAGCCGAACAATGTACCTCCTACATTACGATGAATAAAAGCTAAGTTCCTTGACCCAAAATTTTTCTCTCTTATATTTTTATCGTTAAAACACGCTCGGGGGATATGCCTCACCATACGACCTCGTCGATTGACAACAACGCATATAACCTGAGTAGATAACCACGTCAGGCTAACGAAAAGGACATGCACAGCCTATAATCAAACAACGCACTACATGCCAATACATACAACTTTACAAGGGCATTACAAGCCCAGTCTAAAATATACAGACTTTACATTATGTTGTTTTTTACTTACAGGATTCAACCATGCTGGAGCAAAACGTTCGTTCGCTCCTCAAACACATCTACAATCTCCTGAGCGTATTGCGCCACCGCTGCATAGTGTGGACGCATATCCCACGCCATACCATCTGGAGGAGGGGGTGGCCCAGCTGCTATCTCCACAAGGTTGACATCGCGGCGATGCAGCCAAAGAAGAGACATGGCTGCCTTCACACCCGCCACTAGCTGATGGCGCACCAGCTCCTTCACGTGGTCTATATCGCGAAATTTTCCAAGCAAGCCCAAGAAGCTGGAGGGTGCAGAGTCTATGAGGAACATCATGGCCCAGATCGTCGCGAGCGGCGACCTTGCCCGCTTCAGCACCTGAAATACTTGATGGACGCGATCTTGGACCATCGCAAGGACAATCGCTCAGTCATGGTCCATCAAGAAGAAGCCGTCAGCCTCCAACTCTTGTTGCGTCAGGCAATTCATTCAAATTGCGACACACTCCTTCTCTTCCTTTGGAAGAAGATTTAAAACTGCACAACACAACAAGTAAGGTGATGTAAAACGTCCAGCGCAGTCGAAGGGACAAAGGATCAAGATGACTTACATTGGAGTTGCTCTCCAACCTGCCAAAATTCTTCAAGAAGAAACTCTTCCCTAGCAGCGGCTCGTTCGGCCTTGGATCTCCAAACATCCGCATGACCACGGATACTGAGGACGTCCTTCTCTAAGCTTCGGATGTGATCATGCATAAATGGCAACTGCGATGCCTCGCTCAATGATGGACGAGCGCCAAGCCCAGGAGAAGGTATAACCGCAGGATCCGCACTCGAAGGACCCTAGGGGTGTACAAGAAAACATCAAAACCACGACATTTGGCAATAGTCAAAAGATGTATTCATATTTACACAAATCAAGCCACTATGTGATAGAATGACACTTGTCCAGCTCGAAAGCATTACATGACCAAAAGAAAAGGAAACTAGACTAAGCAAACTACAAGGCAGAAGGACTTAGGCGTCAGCACCGGGAGCAGCTTCGGATCGAGACTGCCTAGTCTTGGCCACTAGCTGCTGCTCCAGCGAGTAGTTGGCCAGAAGATCGATCAGCTTAGGACCAAAATGCTTGTAGCGAGAGACGAAGGAAGCAAACTCTACTTCAGTGCCATCCGCCACTGTTGGCATCCTGGACATGACCTGCGGCAGATCCAACTGAGCGTCGGACGCCATCGCCATCGCTAGCCCCATCGCAGCGCCAACCCTTTTCTGCGTCTTCTTGTACTTTGCTGGAGCATCATCCGTCAGAGCATCCACGAGGGAGTCGACGTCCTCAAGGGAAAATCCCTTCGGGTTGATCTCCTTGTAGAAGCGGGCGAGGACCTTCTTGGCCTTGTCGAGCGACTCCACGGCAGAGGTGCAACGATCTTCAATCGCCGCAATAACATCCGGCAGGGGATCCCCATGCTCTAGGGCGTTACGATCAAACGTAACACCAGAAGCATCTATCAAGAAAAACGGCAAACCTTTCGGATGAGGAACAAGGAATCATAGTTGAGGCCTTGGACACTCAAAAGAAGAACAAGGTGCCTTACCGGATATCGCTTTGGCAGCAGCCATAAGCTTTTCAGCCATGGATTTCTCCCGTGATGCCGCGACAACCACGAGCTACTGCTCACGGTCTTTAGCCTCTTCCTGCTGACGCTAGAGGGCCTCTGCAGCATCCTTTGCCTTCTTCTCCGCTTGGCCGAGACTATTTTCGAGTGCATTTAGCTTGTGGAAGGCCTCATTGTTCTCGTCTGCAAGATTGAGCAAAGAAAAAGTCAACACAAGAAGTATCCTGTCAAGCACTCACAACCAAACAAGAAGAACCTACGCACCTTGGAGTTGTTTCAGGTTTCGCTCCAAAGCAAGATGCTGCTCGACTAAGCGATTGGCATCACGGACAAAGGGCTGCAAGAAAATCAACAGAGTTCATGAATAAAAGGCTCGGGGGCTCACCCACGTAAAAGAGAAAGCACTTACATGGTTAGTTGTGGACTCCGAAGGTTTTGTTTGCATCTTCCGAGCATCGATCGCACGAGCCCCTTGCCACGGGGAGCTCAAATCATCATCGTCGGAGTTGTCCACCATCTTGGGGAATGACGAAGCAGGCTTCGACTCCCCGAGCACCTCTTCAGGCTCCTCATCGAGGGACTCTTCCGAATGATTATTGCTAGCACTTACGAGGAACCAAATCAACAATACGCTAATACTTAACATATCAACAAAATAACAAGATGCGATCAGAGTAACATACGATGGTATGTTTGATAGGTTGAAGACATGAGCCTCCTTCTTCTTCTTCTTCTTTTTGCCCGGCGGCTGAGGGGCTACAGCCTAAACAGGCATGATCGTAATAGGGAAGGAGGTTGCACCCTCATCCCCGCCATGATGCTCGAGGAAGGAGGTCCCCTTCGGTGTTGGCGGCGTTGCCCCATCCGAAGTTTCGCTCCGGGATATCTTTCGAGTTTGCCCTTTGCTAGGTTCGGGGGATTCTAAGGAAGGCGACTGTGCAAGCGGGAGTTCGGACTCCGACTCCGCTTCTCCGCCATCATACCCCTACCTTATAGCCCTGCGGGTTGAAAACAAAGGACAAAACGAGTTAAGTAATAATAACAAACAATAAACACTCGAAATAATTACATGCAACTACAGGTTTCACCCGAGGGAGTGTTTTCTTGGTATTGAAAAGAGGAGTCAGAGACTTCCCCGAAAGATCCTCTTTGGCCTTGTGCTTTAGCAGAGGCCGAAGCGCCCTATCAAGGTTAGCCGAAGACATCTCCTCCGGCAAAACCTGTGTTGGGTCGCTAGCGCCAGCATACAAAAACATCAGATGCGCCCTAACTTGGAGCGGCTGCACCCGACGCTTGAGGAAGGTGCGAATTATATAAACATCATTGACCTCTTTGCCTAGAACCAGCTGAAGGGCCTCCACCCGCTTATAGAGCTTCTCCACCTCCTTTGACTCACCATCCAAGATGTCGTTGGACCATGAGCGTTTTCGGATGATCTTCTGGGTGGAGTATATTGGAGCGAGCCCGTAATGCTAACCGTCCAGCTTGACATCAGGATGTAGAACCATTTCCTATGCCACTGGTGGACGGACTAGCAAATATGAAAGGAGAAAAACTGGACAGAGGGGCGGATGGAAATCCTGCACCCTCCCAGTGGATAAACACCACCGGTGCCAGATTGCCTCTTCACAGAGTAGAGTCTCCGGAAGAGGCCAAAGTGAGGCTCGATACCAAGCCAACACTCGCAAAGAGTAATGAAGAAGGCGGTGTGGAGAAGAGAGTTGGGTGACATATGATGAAGCTAAAGCCCATAGAGAAAAAGGAGCTCATGAAGAAATTTGTGGGCGGGCAACGAGAGACCGAGAATGACGAACACAAAGAACATAACCCAAAATCCTTCGGGTGGGCACAGAATTACCTCCTGATCAGGAAGAATGGAGTCGCCCTTGTTCTTGGAGATCAATACGGACTCGCGTAGCTTGCGCAAATCTGTCTCTCTCATCTCCGTACGCTGCCATCCACCATCGGTGGTGCGACTGGGAGCAGCGGCCTTCTTAGCGGCGCCAGCGGCGCTTGAGCCCGCTACAGCGGACAAGCTCTTCTTTGACTTGCCCATCGAGGAGCGGCGAGTGTGGTGGTGCGAACAGAGAAAGGAGGAAGGGAACACACGGAGGATGTCTAGTGCGCAGTGCAAGCAAGCGCTCAGGAAATGATAGAAATGGTGAAAGAGCGATGCAAATGATGAAGGGGTAAAATTCCTCTGTTTTCCCTCACGGTATAAAAGAACGAGGACTACAAAGCAGAGCCGTCGATGCAGAAGCCCTAATGCGTGCCCTTCATCCCACCGTAAACGTGTCAACATCCACCTAAACCGTCACGAACATGCCGCTCACTATGCACGGAAATCGAGGAGACGCCGTAATTTTCGCCACGATTACGCGTGACTAGTCAAATTCAAGTCAGACGGTGGGACCCACGATCATCCCGTCGCATCATCTCTGCTACCGTAGATGATTCAGCTCACCAATCGTCAGCAATGACGTCTGATGAGTGCAGCAGCACTTCGTTGGGAGGCCCCAAGAGGAAGAAAACGCCCCAAAGGTTATCGAACTAGTAGGAGGAAGGAAACGCCCCAAAGGTGCTGCAAGCAACATGGAGACTTGCACAACACAAACTCAAGACTTTGCCCCAACGAATCAGTGAGGTTGTCAAGCTCACCGGTTTGCTGTAACAAAGGATTAAACGTATGGTGTGGAAGGTAATGGTTTGCAGCAAGTAAACAAGTAATAGTGGAAGATGTATCAATGGCAAAGATTGGACCGGGATCCATAGTTCACTAGAGATGCTCTCCTTAGATAAACAACATGGCATGAAGGGTAAACAAATTACAGCAGGGCAATTGATAGGAACTGAGCTAGGCATAATAATGCAATACCAGACAAAAAGATCCTATGAGATTCGATTGGACAATATAACAATATACATAGACCGCCATCCAACTGCATCTATGACTAGAAGTCCACCTTTGGGTTATCATCCGAACCCCCTCTAGTATTAAGTTGCAAGAAACAGACAACTGCTTTAAGCAAAGTGTGTAAGGTAAACAATCCCCTTGTTCTATGAATAAGAGACCGTTGTTTTCTCCCTAGTGGCAACAACACATCTACAACCGAAGAGATTTCTGTCACTTCCCTTGGAAACTAGAGGCATGAACCCACTATCGAGCATAAATACCCCCTCTTGGAGTCACTAGCAACTACTCGGCCAAGATGGATACTAACAACGGAGAGCATGCAAGATCACAAACAACATAGACATGATAGAATCATAAAGACAAAACCGTTAACCAATCTAACATAGTAATCTCAATATCCATCGGATCCCCGCAAACACAACATGCATGATTACAAATAGATTAGATCTTGATCATGAATGGAGCTCACAAGATCTATACATGAAAGCACAAGGAGGAGATACAACCATCTAGCTACTACATGGACCCATAGTCCAAGGTGGAACTACTCACGCTTCATCTGGAGAAGGCCTCGGGATGATTTCCCCTTCAGTGTGGGAAGAACTTCAGATCCCCCCGATATAGGGACGACGGTGGTGGCGGCTACAGGCGGTTTCATGGAGTTTTGATCGGGTGTTTACAGTTTCTGCATCGGGGGCTTCTTATAGGCGAAGAGGCAAGGCCGGGAGGCGACCAGGGGGGCACACCCTGCCTAGGCGTGGGCCCACCCCTAGCCTCGCCTAGGGGGGTTTGTCTGCCCTGGTTCGCTTCTCTGTCTCGTCTTCTGGATTCGTCTCCCTCACGGTAAAATATTGATTTTGGCTTTTGTCCCGTCCAATTTCGAGGATATTGATTTTCTGCCTTTCTGGAACCAAAAACAGAAGAAAACAGGCAACTAGCACTGTGGCAACTTGTTAATAGGTTAGTTCCAGAAAATATATAAAAACACCTCAAAGTGTAGACAAAGCAAAGCAAAGTAGATACTAAAAAGGCATGTAGCATCAAAAATTATAGATACGTTTTCGACGTATCAACGTCATCAAAGCAAAGCCAACAACGGCTCGAAGATTTCGACTGAACATAAAGTACTTACTTGAGTCTATGACTCAACCAACTACTTGGGGGCTACTCCTATCAGGAGCGTTGGCCACGCACTTGAAAAACTACAATGGTAACAGCACCTCGAAGAGATCTTCGAGTCCTACATCGAAGTCTGCGAATCCACTACGGACTCGGGGGCTACTCCCATAGGGAGCATCGGTTGCGCATTCGAAAAAATGCATCCTTTGGATAGGCAATCGAAGCATCCGCAAATGAAAGAACTAAAGTCTCCGCTCGAGTCTACGACTTGAACAGATACTCGGGGGCTACTCCCATAGGGAGCGCTGGTCGCGCACCCTATGAACTATTCGAATGAGATCATTCGGATCAAGTACGACAAAATCTTTTTGGCAACTTTGCCCAAATTAACGCTAAGTGAGAAACAGTCTCCTTGGTCACCCGAAGCACCTCCGCGGTGATAAACCTTCGGATGTTGTGTATACGACGCAAAGATAAGCCCTTCAGATATAATCTGATGGCCTAGTATCACACCTGACTGTGCTCTGCTAGTTACATACCATGTCAGCAGGCACGATGAAAAACCCTGACGGACGCGTCGGGTACTTAACTTAAAACACTGGGATTCGACTCATGTAAGACCTTAGTGGCATGAGTCGAATCACGCCAGCATTTTTCCGGTTTCAAGTCCGGGGACTCGAGTCTAAAGAAGATCGTGTTGTTTTGTCCAATGACAGTTAACTGACCCTGATCCGTCAGGTGAGTCAGGCACACGTATCAACAATCCCTATGAATTGACATGCTTAAAGACAGGCTCGAATGAGAAGCACCCAAAATATTATAGTCTCTAGTCGAATATGCGATTCAACTGAACACTCAGGGGCTACTGACATGGATATACACTATGGGTGCCTCACATTGGTATACCCGGTCCAGCCCAGGGAAGTCCCACATGAAGACTTGTTGTACAAGAAGATTTCAGGTGGCCCAAGCCCATTACAAGTTTGACTCCTTGAAGGATACGACTAGTTGTAGATAGAATTTCAAAGGGTTAAACCCTAACCTGTAACCGACTCGACCTACCCCCGAGACCTGGCCTATCTATATAAGGGCCAGGAGGGCATGGCGAGAAGGATCATCCAACTCATACACACACCTCACGCTAGATTGCATCTGCGCACCCCCTATAACCTTCGGTTCCGCCGAAATCAAGAACAGACAAGCAGGAGTAGGGTTTTCCCTCCGGGGGCCTGAATCTGGGTAAACCTCGTGTCCCCGTGTGGCTTTCCTGTTAACCGTCTCGCGACTTCCAGCATCCCCATCTTCTCCAAACCCCAAGTCTATAACAATGGGCATTGACGAGTCGAACCCTCGTCAATTTGCCACCAAGAAAGTTGATAGTTCATTGTCTTTAGACTTGAACCGTCTTGCCTCCCCATTGCGTACTACGATTCCTCCACCCGTAGACCAAGAGCTATGGAGTGAACCTCCTTTGACCCAAATATTGAGCCCGATTTCAAGACAACAAGACGAAGTGTTGGAAGAGGACAATGATAATTTTGGGGGATGAAGATGATGATGTTGAACTCCACGACAACAATGTTGGAGATTTGGACAAATATATCACGCAAGATGGCATGTATCGTGACCTCCCATATTCTCGAGTCTATGCATCAGACTCGGACGATGATGGTCCCAAAGAAGAATTTGACGAGGAGGGTTCACAGCTAGAGAGGCCGAAATCCACGATACCGTATTGGTCCGGGATCATCGGGTGACTTTGTTTTGTGATATTAGTCTCACGGATGAAGCCACGGTTGATGGTGGCAAGGGCATAGTGCTTGGACCACGGACAAGTTCTTACCGGGATGGCAATCATGTGATTAATGGATTTTGCAAAGGATCAAGGTTCAAGACCTTGTTGGAATTTAAGCAATGGATAAAGGACTTATCAGTGAAGCATCATCATCCTTACACGGTCATGCACTCGGACATCAAGAAGCGTTACACAATGAAGTGCGAGGAGGAAAGATGTCCTTGGATTGTGTGTGCAAGACCATTCAAGGGAGGTCCCGAATGGCACATATTTAGTTGTGTATCAACTCACATGTGCCGAGGCCTGATGGTGGATGGCAAGGATGTGAAGCATGAGCACTGGCAACTCACCTCCGAGTTCCTCACTTATAGGCTTTCCAATGACATCGCGTCATTTCCGATAATGAGCATCAAGATGGTCATGGAGCTTGTGGAAGCCCTCTTTCACTACGAGGTGAAGTACTGGAAGGCATGGAAGTCTAATCAAGCCGTATTCAATATGTTTTACGATGATTGGGAGGAATCTTATAACCAAATCCCAAGGTTGTTGGGAGCGACGGCCAATGCTAACCTGGGCAATGGTTCATGTGGTTGAACCTTATGGGAACAAGACAAGGATAATAAATGGAAGAGCCGTTAGAGATTTTGGCCGTGCATTTTGGATTTTCAAGCAATATGTCCAGGATTTTGAACATTGTAGGCTGGTCATCTCCGTTGATGGCACCTTTATGACCGGACAATTCAAGGGCACTATCTTGATTGCAATAGCCAATGATGCCAACAACCGGTTGATTCCTTTGGCGCTTGCTTTGGTGGAGGCGGAAAACAATGATAATTGGGAGTGGTTCTTCCATCTTTTGAGAACCAAGATATTAACCCCTCAAAGGGAAATATGTGTCATCTCTGACCATCATCAAGGAATTCTTAATGCGGTGATGGTTGATATTCCCGACCATGCTCCATTGCACCATCGTTGGTGCATGAGACACTTTTGTGCAAACTTATATAGGGCATGCAAGAGCAAGGATTTTTCTGATGATCTACAAGATTGTTGCCTCACTTTCACAGAACATTGTTTCTCTAACTTGTACAACAAATTGCTAGCCAACAAAGAACTCAATGCGGGTGGTCGAGAGTTTCTCAATAGGAACATTGAACATATGGCAAAGTGGGCACGATCTTTCGATGATGGTGGCCGGAGGTACGGCCAAATGACAAGCAACATGGCAGAATGCTTCAACAAGTTGCTCAAAGGTGTCTGTGCATTGCCCATCACGACAATGGTGAGAGCACAATGCAAGAAAGTGTTCCCAAAGGGAAAGAGCAAGAGTAAACGAAGCAAGTAGTAGCCAACCAAGTAGTAGGCAACCAAGTGGTAGCCAACAAGTCCCAAGCCAACCAAGGACTAGCCAACAAGCTCCAAGCCAACCTAGTGGTAGCCAACAAGTCTCAAGTAAACCAAGAACTAGCCAATAAAGAGGTCGACAATAGGATCCTAGACAACAAAGAGGTCGACAACTTGGGCTTAGAAGAGGAAGAGGGCGTGGTGGTTTAAATCCTGCTAGTATGATAGGTTACTTAGCAGGAACAAATCCGTATGCTGATAGGTATTTTCACATTTATGCATATTTTACTATCTTTCATGCTTATTGGGTTCAATCCACTATTTCTCACATTCATGCTTACTTTACTAACTTTTACCTTTCATTCATATTATAGGTATCATGACTCAACCCAACAAGGACAATGATGGGGAAGGTGTGAACTACTCGAAGTACTGGGAAGGCGCTATGGAGGTTGTGAGGAAGATGAAGGAAGCTGAGGAAGAGGAAGAGAGGACGAGGAAGGAAGTTGAGGAAGAGAGGAAGAGGAAGGCATTCGATACGGTAGTTCAACTTGCTCGTGACTTGGCGAAAAACAAGGATGAAGAGGACGAGGTGAAGAGGAAGAAGGAAGGGAGGAGAAGGAAGAGGAAGAGAGGAAGAGGCAAAAGGAGAAGGGAGATGAAGAGAGTAAGAGGAGGGCCAATGTTAGGCCACCTTGCGCCGATCAAGATGAAAGGCCACAGAAGGCGTATCATACAGACAAGGACCATGGAAAGGAGGTTCCAATTTATTGGTGCGAAACCGATTGTATTGTTAAGGAGTCCACCGACTCCAATTCCGATACTTGGGGAAGGGAGTTCTTCATGTGTGCCAACTACTCTTGCTCTGTCGTGCGTAGCCGCAACCCGTACGAGACTCCACTGGTATGCACAAGGCTATTTAGTTCTTCATGTGTCCCCACTATTCCATATCATAGTACTAACATGCAATATTGTCTTGTAGTCTCCCACTCCAGTATGCAGGTACTACACTTGGATAGATCTCGAGCGACCCCACTCCACGAAGTCTATCCAAGAGATCGATCCTCCAATAAGAACAAGCCGGTACCAGGAAGTGCTGCTTAACGAGGAGATGACAAAGAAGCGCAAGCAACATGAGGACGAGCGCCGCAAGATAGAGGAGGAAGAGGAGCGCCTCGCTAAGGAGGCTCGTGCTATGGAGAAGGAAAGGCTGGGTCGAACGGTGTGGTGCTCCATGGAGGAAGACGAAGAGAGGAAGAAGAAGAAGGGAAAAGGGCCTATGTTATAGACTTTGAGTATGTAACCGGTAGCCATGGATGAGGCTCGTGTTCTAGACTTTGAGTATTTCAGCCCCTTAAGGGAAAAACACCATGTATTAGGTGCTTGTGCTCGAAACATGTCATGAACCTCGTGTTATTTTGTATATGTCAAGATTTGCCCCAGAAACATTTGCCCCCCCCCAAAAGATTTTGCTTGTGTTTGAGATTTTCACTCGAAACAGTCAGAAGGCTGGGAGGTATGATTCCTGAGTGTGAGGCACCATACTACGTGAAATTGCACAGTGCAAAGCTGTTCCACATGGCGCCGCACATGGGTTATGAAAATAAAAGAAGCTTCTATCGATTTTAGAACCCATGTGCGGCGCCATGAGTCATGGCGTTGCACGGTGCGGCGTCACGGCCCAGGACGTTGCACCGTGCAACACCACGCCTCATGGCGTCGCACATGGGTTCCAAAATCTACAGAAGCTTCTGTTATTTTCAGAACCCATGTGTGGCGCCATGAGGCATGGAATTGCACGGTGCAACGCCATGACCTAGGACCATATGGCTCCCACGTCACCTGCAGCATACCAAACTCATATGAAGTTCGAAGATTACAATTTCAAGACATATAATTGACCGCACCCGAGGAAATTACCTGATCCATGGTGATCGTGTCAAACTCGTTGGTGTACCTCTTGTACGCCGCCACTAGGTCGCCTGGCAGTTCGGAGACCACATCCCACTTGTAAGCCCACGCGGGGAGAAGGATGTCATTGCCGTCATCAACATAAGCATTGTATTTCAACAATCTCGGCCGTCCAGCGGGGAATCATTCCTAGCTCCATAGCGAAAGAAGGAGCAAACAACCACCAATGCTTGCATCGGTGGCGCTCCTAAGACAAGCATCATCCAGCTTCACATGAAGTGATAGACCATTTGGTAAGAACAATATTTTTTGAGGTAATGCAGAAATATACAACATTTGTAAAGAACTGATTACCTGACGGTACAACCAGGCCAACGTCACCGAACCCCAACTAAGCTTAGAGTCAAAAGCAATGAGCAACTTGAGCCAATGCCACTGAGCACGATCCCCACTGCTGTCGGGAAAGAGAGTCCTCGTGATGATGTAGCACACATACACACGATCCTCATCAGCATCCTCGGGGAAGGTCTTGAAATTCTGGATGATCCAACTAAAAGTAGCCCCGTCAGCGACCCTTAGTCTTTCCCCCTTCGCGTTTATAGCCTCGGGTGGATCCTTCCCTATAAGGAGGACCATCTTCTCACGCGACCCGTCTGAATCCGTGCTTAGGAACATAGGTTTCCCTTGATTGGGAGTGCCAGGATCATGCTCATGTCCTGCAAAGTGACCGTAGTCTCCCGGGTCCTAAGGTGAAAAGTGTGCGTCTCCGGCCTCCACCGGTCGACGAGCGCGGTGATCACAGCGGTTTTGAAGGCTGGTGTCGACCGAGTGACCATGTGGATAAAGGGGAGGAGTCCTAGCTGCTGGATGTACGGAGTGTACCGCTTGTCATAAGGCATCTTGTCGGACGAGACCTCGTGGTACCCAAGACGACAGGGTAGAAGCTCCTGCAAACATACAATTGCCAAGGTTAGTTTTCCATCTCAACAAACATGGCATCTTGTTGGACTTGCATGGAAGTTTTTAGTACCTGTCTCTTCTCCGACAACTTGTAGGCACGGTGTTGAACATCATAGTGAGCATTGTTTACAGACATCCTACATATTCATAACAATAGACAATAAGAACAATTACAAAAAGTCCATCTTACTCCAACTATAGTTGTAACATATATTCCATCTTACTCCAACTATAGTTCTAAAATCAACCAACTAGAGTTGTACCATATACTTGTATGCTAAATCAAAACACCTAGATGTAAGCTAAATCAAAACACCAACTATAGTTCTACCATATGTCCTAAAATGGAATTGCAAATATGAACAAAACGCCTAACATATATTTGTAAGCTAAATCAACCAACTAGAGTTCTACCAATAAGTACTATGCCATATCTAAACCAAAATATCAAATAAGCATTGTAATGATTCATATAATGTTCAATATCCAATAGAATCTAGGGTTTCACCTGATTTTACAAATAGAGGATAAATTGGAAGAAATTTGTGGATGAAATTTCTAGGATATGGGAGAGAATACCTAGGGAGGGATTGGGAAGGAAGTTTCTTGGAGTATTCCTTCAAATCTAGTCGATTTGAGTGGGGGAGCGCCGAACCCTAGCCGCCATTAGACCTTCTGTGCGAGGTGGGGAGAGGAGTGAGGCCTGGGTCGGGGCAGGGCCTGGCGGCGCGCGGTTACTAGCCCTAATGTGCAGCGTCACACGATGTGGCGTTGCGCTACACAGTGCGGCGCCACGATACGTGGAGCCGCACTAACGGAACCGGGGCCCACGAGTCCACGAGCGAGCCACGCTGGCAGGCGCGTGGCGCCATGGTCAACGACGTTGCTCTTCATAGTGTGGCGCCACTGCGTATGGCGTTGTAAAAAGGGTTAGTGCAGTAAATTTGTTTTTGCCAGAGTTCATTTCGTAAATTTGTTTTTTTAGAGGTTATTTCTGTCCAAATTTCCAATTGAAGAAGGTGAAAACTGATCATCGTGTGGTTCTCCCAGGCGATACGACGTCCTTGTCTTTTTTTTGCACCGACGCTTCCTCTATAAAGGACGTTGGGCGTACCTCCTCTCCATTTCTAGGAGCATATTGGAGAAAACCTTAAGACAAGTTCGATACAGTAGTGTCGTTATTGTTTTTTTTCTTCTTGGAGGTGTTGTTTGGTACACGGCAATTTGGAGTGCTAGGATCATGATGGGAAGTCGTCGAAGGGCGCAATGATTGCGGGCCATCTTCATTTTCGTGTCAAACTGCCGATGTCGGCTTGTTCTCTTCTTTTCTTTTTCCTTTTTTTGGGCTTGCTTGTGCTGTGTTTGCTCCAGTAGCGGTCTCGCAGATGTACCTTGTGGTTGCTATATTAATATAGCGGAACGAAAGCCTATTTAGAAAAAATTACTAAGGCCCAAGATACCCATAAAAACGATTTATAAGGATGAGAAGTCCAAGGATTACTCTCTTGGTCCGCAAATAAGTATACTTCTAGCTTTTATTTAAGTCAAATTTTAAATTTAACCAACTTTATAGATGAATATAAAAAATATCTTAAATAAAATTGTCATATTATTAAACTACATTTGAAAACATATCTAATGGTACCAATTTAGGGTGTGTTTGGTAGACCAAACCACTTCAGATTCACTCTCTCAGTTGAGAGATCTCACCTCATACAAGTTGGCCTCATATTTTATGGTCTGTTTGGTAGACCGGATGTGCTAAGAAATGTTGTACTGGTACTCTGTTTGGTAGCCCGTATGGGGTGAGATTGTTCCAAAAACTGAGAAATCATAGAACGGTCCAAATGTTTACACAAAGGCCCCTAAACAAAAACAAAAAAAAGCAATCAGGCCCTCGTCTCCACCATACCATGTGCTAAGAGTTGTTCATCGCCGGTGACGAGCGGTGGGGCGCCGATGGTGGTTTCTCAGCAGTGGGGCGACGCGGTGGTTGGAGGTTGACGCAGTGGCGGCGGTGTGACCTTCCGCGGTTGCCTCTGCGGGCGGTGGGCGGCGGCGCGACCTGCTGCCTCTGCCTCAGGGGTGCAGGTCAACGCAGAGCGGCTAGAGCATCGGCGGCGTCTGGCCGTAGGGTTCCAGAGGGAGACGAGGAGAGCGGCCAACGCGTCGGCAGCGTCAGGTGTGTGCTGGCGGCACGTCAGCCAGTCAAGGCGTGGCGGCAAGCGTGTTAAGGGGAACGAGGGGAAATGAGGAGAGAGGCCGGGGTCGGGGTCGGGTGGGAAGGGGCCCGCAGGCGCTACAGTGTATTGCGGGATGCACTCAGCCCGGGCGAGTTGCGAAGCTCGATTTGAGCTTCTCTCCTCGACACGGCCGAGAGCCCTTTTCGAGATGAGGTGGGCACTACTGAGATGGCTTCACCCGGTCTACCAAACACTTTCTTAGTGCCATAAATATTGCTATATTTCTCTATAAAAAGTTAGTTAAATTTTATTAGGACAAAACTAAAAGTACACTTATTTGTCATATCACCATTCCATTCCTTCCTGATCGGTCTGTCAACCGCCGGCTCGGTCTTGATGTGCATGTGTGCGTTTATAGGGACGAGTGCATGCATGTGTTACGAGCATTGTACCATGTTTCTAAAAAACTGTATAGTGTCCTCTTTAATGCTCTATTCACGGAGTAGTACAGACCATTTATTTCTATGGTCGCACTTGATAATAAGTGACTAAAAAGAAGAAGAAGGTGGACATCGTGTCGAGCTCTCGTCACGCGGCACCGGTTAGGGGATTGATGGCAGTGCACATCATATTGTGGCCCAGCAACGATAACATATCTGTGGCCGGTGACCCATTTGAGACTAGATTCTCGATCGGGACCAAGCGCCAACTGATTGGTTCCAAGGCAGTAAGGCTGTTATTGTTGTACTCCCATGTCACCATGTGGATTGTCTTACATAGACCAAGTAGGTGGACCATGTTCGTTTTTGAAAAATGATAGGATTCCCCCGGGGGATAAAAACGTTTCATCCCCCGGGTCCTCTCACGCGCACGCGCAGACGGAGTCTAACTCCAACAACCGTTCTTATCTTATCGCATCCTCTGTTCTTTCTCTCTCTAGAAACAGCGCGCTTCAAAATAAAATCACAGGCCATCGCATCCTCTACTTTTTCTCACGAAGGCAACTAGATCCCGCCGCCGCCGCAAGGGCTCTCGCTGCTGGTTCCCGGCGCCACCGAACTACTGATCCCACCGGTTCTTCCTGCTGCTACAGTGCGGCGGACCGCTACATGGGCGCGGACCTGCTATAGGGCATGGCGACCTGCTAGGCGCAGACGGACCTGCATAGGGGCATGGTGGACCTGCTGGCGCGCTGACGGACCTCTGCTGGCGTGGCGAACCTGCTACCGTGGCGCGACGGACTTGCTACAGTAAAGGGCGCTACAATAGGTGGCGGCGCTTGCTACAAGGGGAGACCCTCTGCGACCATGGGCGGTGGCTTTTGCTACCGATGGCGGCGGTGCTCGCTACTGTGGCAGCGGCAATCTTCTACAAGGGTGGGGCTACACGCCGTCGGTGGCGCTCGCTACGGCGCGCGCTACGCATACCGGCAATGACGCTCACATAACAGTTAGCGCTTGCTACATCAACACAATCGTCTTGCTACATAGGCACACCAGCCTTGCTACTATCTCAGATATTCAGCAAGCACACCATGGGCGGTGGCTTTTGCTACCGATGGCGGTGGTGCTCGCTACCGTGCAGCGCAATCTTCTACAAGGGTGGTGGGCTGCTACGGCCGGCGGCGTCGCTACACGGGCGGTGGCGCTGCTACCGGCAGCGGACGCTCTGCTAAATAGCTTGGCGCTTGCTACATCAACACAACCGTCTTGCTACATAGGCACACCAGCCTTGCTACGATGCACGACGTCGAAGTTCTCCAGAACACATCTTCTCCGGCGACGGTGTGCTCTCCGCGACGACGCCTTTTGCTACAAGCGGAGGAAGGAACTGCTACAAGGATGGCCGTTGTTGTCGCGCCGATTGGAGACATCGCCGTTGGCCGAATCGGAGCGCCGCCGGGTGAGAGGATTTGATCCCCCACTAGAAGCTACGATTGGTGGCGGGATAAGGTGGTGAGGCTGACCAAGAGGGGGGTAGAGTATGGTCCCTCGAATATGGCTCATCTCCGCGAAGTGAAGGAGATCGACGTGCAGACTCCGTCGTCTCGCGGCGCCGACGCGCGACTCCAGCTGGTCAGCCTGCTTTGCTACTCTGAAACGGTTTTTGCTGCGACGTAGCAAAAGCGGGGGTGGAGGAGGTCGACCGGTTGATCAGACGGTTTTGAAGTTTTGATCGGACGGCTCCGGACCCGGGGGATCGGGGGCAAATATCCCCCGGGGGACGCGTAGCGCGCGCCTTCGTTTTTGCAACAAGCACGGTATCATCAAGGGAAATGGAACGCGGTGAAAGGAGTTTTTGAAGCATCCAGCATGTTCCTGTCACCAAAGGTGAAAGTTCAGAGTGCTTCAGGTAGCCGTAATTAAAAACATTTCCAAAAGTACAACATCACGATACAGACATGCTACATGGACATACTCCCTATGTTAGGGATTATAAGGTCTAAGAGTTTTTTTAAAATGTTAGGAATTATAAGTTCTTTTTCATTTATTATCATCTCTTATTTAATGTATGGTCTTTTTTTTCTTTCTCATTTCTCATGCATGTATAACTATTGGTGCATATAGTAATCAAGAGGATGAGTTATTGATTTTCTTAATCATATCAAAGTGGTCCATAGGCCTTATAATCCCTAACAGAGGGAGTACTAGCATCATAGGGTCCGCTATTGGCAAGGTTATCAGAGGATTCGATAGAAACATGGTAGGGTTTTATGACTCGGAAATAGTTCTTGAAGTAGTTATGATCCTAAGCAATAATCAATGATTAATACTCCATCCGTTTCAAAATATAAGATGTTTTAGCTTTGTGAAGCAAATGTATCTTGACTACTTTTAGTATGTAGGTTCACTCATGTTTGGAATGAATCTACATACTAAAAAAAAGTCTAGATACACTTTCTTCATAAACCTAAAACATCTTGTATTTTAAAACAGAGGGAGTAGTGTATAGTTTTATAGTGCTGTGTGCCGCATGTAGCTAAGGATCCTCGAAACATGCTAAGGATCCTCGAAACAGGCTGACGCCCAACTTTATAAATAAAGCCACATCCATACATGAATCCATACAACCACACAACACAAAGGTTCACACACAGCAGGCACACGCACGGTCACATCCTCCGCAGGACCGGGCATAGCCTAAATCCAGTGCAGGCCAACCAACACACAAAGACACCTAAAGCAAGATACAACCACCATCCTGGAAGGGCCCTCAGGGGCCAGACGAAGTAGCAAGCCGACGAGCCACCGCAATTAGGTGCTCCAACATATCGTCTAGCCGCGCCCTCTCGGCGCTGTCTACACAGCGGGTATCACTGCTGCAAGAAAGCCAGAAAGGTGAAGGTTGAGTCAGAGGCCCGTCAAAGAAAAATACGCTCAATGACCATCTTATTATTAATATTCCATAAAGTCCAGGTCATCGCCGCAAACACCAACCAAAAGAGGCGCCTCCTCCCAGTATGGTTTGCGGCGGCCTCCAGGAACTCCCCAAGATCTGAGGCTTGCCACTCAGGTCCCAGAGCCTCGTGAATGAAGTTCCAAAGGAAGCGAGCAGCGGGGCACGAGAAGAAGATATGCAGGCCCATTTTCGGGACCACACACAACGGGCAAAGGCCATTGCTAGGCCCATGCCGCTTGGCCACCTCAACACCCGAGGGAAGCCGGTCACGCAATAACTGCCAAACAAAAATTTTAATCTTCAGGGGTAGGGGGGCCTTCCACAGTGGCGAGACCCATGGCATCTCGGGCCCTCTAAATAGGGCCCTGTAGGCAGAGCTCACCGAGAAGAACCCCGAAGGAGTAAGACGCCAAGCATGGGTATCCGAGGAGTGCGCCAGGGACAGCGGGAGACTGTCCCTTAGCCCCTTCCAGGAAACCAGCTCGGCCTCCCCTAGGTTCCTCCGGAAAGCCACCTGCCAAGTTCCACCCTGGAAAGCCTCCCCTACCAGGAGAGTGGGGTCGGCGCAGATCGCAAACATCTCGGGGCACTCGTGACGCATAGGGAGAGGGCCGAGCCAGGGGTCGAGCAGAATAGGGTGTCCATTCCATCGCCTATGGAAATAGACAATCCTTTTCGGATAGCTGGCTTGATATCCTGGATGGTTCTCCAAAACTGAGAGCCCTCCCGATGTTCGCAAGACAGCAACGGCCAGCCCCGCAGATACTTTGTTGGAATTATGCCCTAGAGGCAATAATAAAGATGTTATTATTATAATTCTTGTTCATGATAAAGTTTATATTCCATGCTAGAATTGTATTAAGAGGAAACTTTAATACTTGTGTGGTTTGTGAACAACACCGTGTCCCTAGTACGCCTCTAAGGACTAGCTCATTGATTAATGATGGTTAAGGTTTCCTAACCATGGACATGAGTTGTCAATTAATAATGAGATCATATCATTGGGAGAATGATATGGTGGACAGACCCAAACTAAGCGAAGCAATTAGATCGTGTCATCGTGTTCGTCTTTGTGAAGCTTTTCTTATGTCAAATATTGTATTCCTTAGACCATGAGATAATACAACTCCCTGGTATCGGAAGAAAGCTTTGAGGTCATCAAACGTCATCCTATGAGAGGGTGATTATAAAGGTGTCTCTCAGGTGATCGGAAAGTATCTGTTGGGTTGTATGTATCGAGATGGGATTTGTCCCTCCCAAGTCGGAGAGATATACTTCGGGCCCACTCGGTAATCGATATCAACACCGCTTGCAAGAATGTGGTTAAGGAGTTAATCACAAAGTGATATCGGATTACGGTACGAGTAAAGTACTTCGTGAACGAGATTGAACTAGGTATGACGTGCATCGACGATCGAATCTCGGGCAAGTAAAATATCGCGAGAGAAGGGAATATATATATGGGATTGATTGAATCCTGGCATCGTGGTTCATCCGATATGATCATCGATGAATGTGGGAGTCAATATGGGTGCCTGCACCCGCCGTTGATTATTGATAGAAGATCATGTGCGCATATTCTCGAACCATGAGGTCACACACTTAACGTGTCTCGGCTAGGATAGATTGGATAATTGGTTTATGAGTTTTTGTTCAAGTCTGGGATGGGATCCGGGACATCACGAGAGGTTCCGGAGTGGTCCGGAGAATAAGATTCATATAAGGCGGTGCAGTTTTGGAGTTGAATTGTTAGGTTAATCGGTATTGTCCGAAGCTTCTAGAACCTTCGGAAGGGGACCAACGTGGACCCACCTTCCGGGAGGGCATGGGCCTATGAGGGAGTGCCCTGGCGCATTGGGCCAGGGCACAAGGCCCCATAGGGCCCAGCCCAAGAGAGGTTTAAACTCTAGATAGAGCTTCTAGAAGGGGGTTCCTTGCCCCACTCTTCCTCCTTGGGACCACGGCCTTGGCTTGGGGAGGGGCTAGGGCTGCACCCCTCTATATATAGAGGGCTGGGCGCACCAACACCCTACACCTTCCTCCAACCCTAGCCGCCTCCGCCCTCCCTCTCTCCCTCCCGACTGCTTGTAGGCGAAGCCCTGCTGCAGAAATTCTCCACCATATACACCACGCCGTCGTGTTGTAGATCCAATCCATCTCACCACCATACTTGCTGGTCCGAGAAAGGAAGAGACGTCGAGGTGCTGCACGTGTGCATCTCACGGAGGCACCGCCACTTGTGGTGCTAGATCGGATCGGATCGCGAGGAGGAGAAGCGAGTACGACTACATCACCCACGTTCCGACGAACGTTCCGCTGTGCGAATCTTCAAGGGTATGAAGATCTAATCCAATCTCTCTCGTTTTTTGCATCTACTAGATTAGATCTTGGCTTTCCCTCTGTTCGCATCCGTAGAAAATTTTGATTTACTATGCCGCGAAACCCCTTCAGTGGTATCAGAGCCAGATCTATGCGTAGATGTGTTTCACGAGTAGAACGCAACATGGTTGTTGCGGGGGTTGATGTTTTCTGTTGCAAGCCTCTTGTTTGTGTTCTTCTTATGACGCGGGATAGTGATATTGAAGCGGTCCAGGCCAACCTTACACGACGTCGTTCGCGAGACCGGCTCCGCACTTGACGTGTGGCTTGTTCCACACATGCGGATGGTGGATGTCAGTTTCTCTCACTATAGTTGTCATGGGATTAACACCGGAGTTTGGCAACCATAATATCACCGTTGTGGCTTTCCGTAGGTAAGAATCGTTCTTAGCATCTACTCCCATAAGCTACGTAAAACATGCAACAACAAAGTAGAGGCGTCTAACTTGTTTTTGCAGGGAGTGTTTTCTGTGATATGGTATGGCCCAAGATGTGATGTGTATATTGTATGCGATGATCATGTTTTTGTATTGTTTCACGACTTGCATGTCGATGAGTACACCGGCGAGAGCCATATGGTTGTCTTTATAATTGTGTATGACCTGAGTTAACTTCTTATACGCCATGTAATAGCTTTACTTTATCGCTAAGTAGTTAGCAATAGTTGTAGTTGCTATTCGTGGTGGAGGCAATCATGGTGGAGTGATGGAGATCATGCCGAAACGCACAAGATGGAGATCATTGCTCGAAGATTGGCTATACCATGTCACATAAAGTTATATGCATGTGATGTTTATCCTTTTATGTATCTTATTATGCTTAGATTATGACGGTAGCATTATAAGATGATTCCTCATAAAGATCAAGATAATAACTGTGTTCTCCCCAGTATGCACCGTTGCGAAAGTTCGTCGTGTCCAAGCATCACGTGATGATCGGGTGCTATAGACTCTCGCTCACATACAACGGGTGCAAGCCAGTTTTGCACGCTGAAATACTTGGGTCTAACTTGACGAGCCTAGCATGTGAGACATGGCCTCTAACACAAGAACCGAAAGGTTAAGCATGAGTCATATGAATGATATGATCGACACCGTTGTCCACCATTGAAGCCACATCTCTTCTCGTGATGATCGGATTAGGTGTGGTGAATTTGGATCGTGTTCACTAAACAACTTGAGGATGTTGGATTTAGTGGGAGTTCATCTAGTAATTTGATTAAGTTGAACTATTTATCATGAACATAGTCTAAATTGTACTTGCAAATCAGAGATCACATGGCCAAGTCCAACTTCAATTTCAACGTTTTCGCTGAGAAGGAAAAGCTTAGAAACAATGGGTCTAACTTCACCAATTGGTTCCAATCTAAGAATCATTCTCTCTGGCGGTCAAAGGACTATGTCCTTGGGAAGCGTTAGGTGACCTGCGCAAGCTGCCGGTGATGAGAAAGCTGTCTATCAACAAGAAAGATGATTATGGTGTGATTAAGAGCACCATGTTGTTTGCTATGGAACCGAACTTCAAAATCGTTTGAAGACTATCCTGGCCCTTTGAGATTCTCAAGAGCTGAAAACCATGTTTGGACTCAGGCCCGTTAGAGATATGAGATCTCGAGAAGTTCTTTAATCGCAAGATGGAGGAAGGGAGTTCCGTTAGTGAGCACGCCATTAAGATGACGGGCTACACTCAACGCATTGAGCAACCGGAATGCGATTCGGAGGAGCTCAAGATTGACAGGGTTCTGCAATCACTCCCTCCCAGCTACAAAAGTTTTGTAGTGACTCATAATCAGATTGGTTCCACTGATACGACCACCGAGCTCTTAGCGAAGCTGAAGGCCACATAAGTGGACATCAAAAAGGATAATCATGTGTTGATGGTCAACAAGCCCACCTTTAAGAAAGGTAAGGGTGCAAAGAAGCCCTTCAAGAAGGGCGGCGGCAAGCGCGTTGCCCCTGCTGAGAAGAAGCTCAAGTCTGGTCCTAAACGGACATCGAGTGCTTATATTGCAAGGACAAGGGTCCTTTGGAAGAATCTGTCTGAAGTACTTAGCGACAAGAAGGCTGGCACCATCAAAGGTATATTTGATATACATGTTATTGATGTTTTCCTTACTAGCCCTCGTTGTAGTGCTCGGTATTTGATACGGTTCGGTTGCTATTATTGTAACTCAAAGCAGAGCTCTGGAATAGGCGGCTTGCGAGGGATGAGGTGACGATCTTGGCGTTAACGGATCAAGAGTTGATGTGATGGGCGTCGACGCTCTCCTTAGTTTTACCTTCGGGATTAGTTTTAAACCTTAATAAGTGTTATTATGTGCTGCGTTGAGCATGAACATTATTTCGGATCGTGTTTATTGCAAAGGCGGTTATTCATTTAAATCGGAGAATAATGGTTGTTCTATTTATATGAGTAACATCTTTATGGTCATGCACCTATTGTGAATGGTTTATTTCTTCTAAATCTCGAAAGGGATGAAACACATCCATAACATTGAGGCTAAAAGATGCAAAGTAGATAGTGATAATACTACTTATTTGTGGCCTTTGTCGTCTAGGGCAAATATGTGTAAAGCGCATGAAGAAACTCCAATCTTATCGACTTATGGAGTCTCATGATTTTGAATCATTTGAAACATGCGAACCGTGCCTCAAGGGCAAGAGGATCAAAGCCCCGTTCTCGGTATGATGGAGCGAGCGGACTTGTTGGAAATCATACCTACCGATGTATGTGGACCGATGAGTGTTTCGATGCCCGGTGGATATCGCTATTTTCTCACTTTTACCGATGACTTAAGTAGATATGGGTATATCTATTTAATGAAACATAAATCTGAAACGATTGAAAAGTTCAAAGAATTTCAGAATGAAGTGGAGAACCCTCGTAACAGAAAGATTAAGTTTCTCCGATCCGATCGTGGAGGTGAATATTTGAGTTATGATTTTCTCATGCATCTTAAAGCAAGTGGAATCGTTTCACAACTCACGCCACCGGAACACCACAAAGGCAATGGTGTGTCTACGAGCGAATCGAACCTTATTAGATATGGTCCGATCGATGATGTCTCTTCTTGATTTGCGTTATCATTTTGGGGTTATGCATTAGAAACCGCTGCATTCACTTTAAATAGGGCACCATCTAAATCCGTTGAGACGACACCGTATGAACGTGGTTTGGTGCTAAACCTAAGTTGTCGTTTCTTAAAGTTTGGGGATCTGAAGCTTACGTCAAGAAGTTGATGCGGACAAGCTCGAACCCAAAGCGAATGCGTCTTCATAGGATACCCTAAGGAAACTATTGGGTATACCTTCATCACGTAACCGAAGGCAAAGTGTTTGTCGAAGAACGGTTCCTTTCTTGAGAAGGAGTTTCTCTCGAAAGAAGTGAGTGGGAGGAAAGTAGAGCTAGGCGAGGTTATTGAACCTTCTCTTGAATTGGAGAGTAGCGCGGCACCTGAAATTGTTCCGATGCCGCTTTGCACCAACAATAGAGGAAGCTAATGACAAGGATCATGAAGCTTGGACGATCTCGCTCTTGAACGTCACAGGTCGACAAGGTCACGTGCCCCACCTGAGTGGTACGGCAACCCTGTCTTGACTGTCTTGTTAGTAGAAGACAGTGAACCTACGAACTATGAGGAAGCGATGATGAGCCCGGACTCTGAGAAATGGCTAGAAGCCATGAAATCCGAACTAGGATCCATGAGCGAAAACCAAGTATGGACTTTGGTGGACCCTCCTAGTGACCGTAAGGCCGTTGAGTGCAAATGGATTTTCAAGAAGAAAAAGGACGCGGATGGTAATGTTATCGTCTATAAAGCACGGCTTGTCGCGAAAGGTTTTCGGCAAGTTCAAGGTATTGACTACGATGAGACTTTCTCTCCCGTAGCAATGTTTAAGTCCATTCGGATTTTATTAGCAATTGCTGCGTTTCATGATTATGAAATATGGCAGATGGATGTCAAGACTGCGTTCCTCAATGGCAACATTGATGAAGAGTTGTATATGATGCAACCCGAAGGTTTTGTCGATCCTAAGGATGCTGATAAAGTATGCAAACTACAGCGTTCCATTTATGGACTGAAGCAAGCATCTCGGAGTTGGAACCTTCATTTTGATCAAGTGATCAAGAGCTTTGGATTTGTTCCAAATTGCTACGAAGCTTGTATCTACAAGAAAGTGAGTGGGAGCTCGGTGACATTTCTGGTACTATATTTGGATGACATATTGATTATTGGAAATGACATCAACATGCTTAACGATGTGAAGAGTTATTTGAACAAGTGTTTTTCAATGAAAGACCTAGGTGAAGCTGCTTATATATTGGGCATCAAGATCTATAGAGATAGACAAAGGCTGATAGCTTTAAGAGTACATACCTAGACAAAGTTCGAAAAGGTTCGAATGGATAAGGCAAAGAAAGGTTCAGTGCCCATGTTGTCGTAAGATATTGAGCAAGGCTCGGTGTCCATTCTGGTAAATGATAGGGAAGCTATGAGCAAAGTGCCTTATGCCTCGGCCATAGGTTCTATCATGTATGCCATGTTGTGTACTAGACGGATGTGTCCAATGCTCTTAGTTTGTGACGAGATATCAAAGTGATCCGAGTGGAACATCGGACAACCGTGAAGAACATCCTAAAGTACCTAAATAGGACTAAAGAAATGTTCTTAGTCTATGGGGTGATGAGCGACTTGTCGTAAAGGTTACGTCGACGCTAGTTTTGACAATCGACAAGGATGATTCTAAATCTCGAGACGGGATCGTGTATATTTTGAATGGAGGAGCTGTGAGTGGAAAAGCGCAAGCAAAGCGTGATCGCGGGATCTCGATGAAAGCGGAATACATGGCTCTGCGAAGCGTCAAGTGAAGGAGTTTGGATCGAAACTTCATCATCGAGCTTGGCGTGGTTCCAAGTGCATTGGACCCCTTGGAGATATTGTGTGACAACACCGGCGCCATAGCACTCGCTAAGGAACCAAGATATCATCCAAAGACCAAGCATATCAACGCAAGTTTCATATAATCCGAGATTATATAGCGGATGGAGATCGAAGATTAGCAAAGTACATCTGATCTGAATGTCGCAGATCCATTGACTAAACCTCTTCCACGTGTAAAACATGATCGGCACCTCGATTGCCATGGGTGTGAGATTGTTGCGGATGTAAACTAGATTATTGACTCTAGTGCAAGTGGGAGACTGTTGGAATTATGCCTAGAGGCAATAATAAAGATGTTATTATTATAATTCTTGTTCATGATAAAGTTTATATTCCATGCTAGAATTGTATTAAGAGGAAACTTTAATACTTGTGTGGTTTGTGAACAACACGTGTCCCTAGTCGCCTCTAAGGACTAGCTCATTGATTAATGATGGTTAAGGTTTCCTAACCATGGACATGAGTTGTCAATTAATAATGAGATCATATCATTGGGAGAATGATATGGTGGAGACCAAACTAAGCGAAGCAATTAGATCGTGTCATCGTGTTCGTCTTTGTGAAGCTTTTCTTATGTCAAATATTGTATTCCTTAGACCATGAGATAATACAACTCCACGGTATCGGAAGAAAGCTTTGAGGTCATCAAGCGTCATCCTATGAGAGGTGATTATAAAGGTGTCTCTCGGTGATCGGAAAGTATCATTGGGTTGTATGTATCGAGATGGGATTTGTCCTCCCAAGTCGGAGATATACTTTGGGCCCACTTTCGGTGTCGATATCAACACCGCTTGCAAGCATGTGGTTAAGGAGTTAATCACAAAGTGATATCGGATTACGAGCGAGTAAAGTACTACGTGAGCGAGATTGAACTAGGTATGATGCAAGACGATCGAATCTCGCAAGTAAAATATCGCGAGACGAAGGGAATATATATATGGGATTGATTGAATCCTGGCATCGTGGTTCATCCGATATGATCATCGATGAATGTGTGGGAGTCAATATGGGTGCCCAGACCCCGTTGTTGATTATTGATAGAAGATCATGTCTGCATATTCATGTGATGGGACGCGATGATACCTAAACCCCCTAGCTCCTTGGGGTGCAGATATCAGCCCACTTCACCATATGGTACTTTTGGTGGCCATCATTGGCCATCCAAAAGAAACGGGGGAGTTCCTTGTCAAAGTTAGCATGAACCCCCTCCGGAAGGAGGTACATCCCCATCATATACATTGGGAGGCTAGAGAGGCACGAGTCGATAAGGACCATCTTGCTCCCCTTGGAGGTGAACCTCCCATGCCAGGGTTCGGATTTCGCCTTAACCCGACCCATGAGGGGCTCCAGGTCCCTAATCAGGATCCTGGAATCCCTCACTGGCATCCCTAATAGTTTAGGGGGAAGACAGCCAAATGATAGTTAAGGTTATCCGCGATCTCTGCTGATCCACTTCGGAATACCCCAACACCATGAATTCACTTTTATCAAAGTTGATCTTGAGGCCCGACATAGCCTCAAAGCAAAGGAGCAGGAACTTCAGGCTAACGATATCCTGCTCCGAGCCCTCCACCATGATCATGGTATCATCCGCATATTGGAGGTGGGTCACCCCCCTCCAGGGATAAGATGCCGAACCACACCCGATATGTGGCCGAAATTCTTGGCCTTCTCCAAGATTTCTGCAAGGGCATCAACTGTAGCATTAAACAAGATCGGGGAGATTGGGTCCCCCTGACGAACCCCACAAGAGGGTTTGAAATAAGGACCCACCTCCCCATTTATGTTTATAGCTGTGTTCCCGCTCATGATGATCTGCATGATCCAAACTATCATGCGATCATCAAACCCACGATGCTGGAGGACCTAGCGAAGAAAGGCCCAGTCTAGCCTATCATAGGCCTTCTGGAAGTCAAGCTTCAGGAAGACACCCCTCTGGTGACTCACTTTGACCTCATGAATAATTTCATGAAGTGCCAGGATCCCGTCGTGAATATATCTCCCTTTCAGGAAGGCAAACTGGTATGGATGCGTCAAGCGCTCCATAATTGGGGCCAGCCTGCACGCGCACACCTTGGATATGATCCTCTGGATCACATTTATAACCGTGATCGGGCGGAACTGGCGAATATCCGTGGCCCCCACAATCTTTCAGGGTAATAACACCAAAGTTCATACTGGCCATCACAAGGGTCCCAACATAGAGTTCCTGGAACATAGGCATAATGGCCCCTCTATCTTCTCCCAGAACCTCTGGAAGAAGACAACTGGGAGGCCATCGGGGCCAGGAGAAGAGTTGGCCTTCATCTCCGTGATGGCCAGGTGAACCTCCGCAGGCAGGAATGGGAGCGTGAGTTCCGCATTCTCATCCTCAGAGACCATGGCCCCTACTGGCCAGAAGTCAGCAACCAAAGCCACCCCTGTACGGGGTGCTGCCGAGAATAATTCCTTATAGAAGGCGTATATATGGGAGGAGATATCCCTGGCACTCTCGAAGAGATTCCCCTCCTCCCAGAGGCAAGGGATCGAGCACTTCCTACGATGACCATTCACAATGGCATGGAAGTAGGTTGTGTTCGCATCCCCTTTGAGGAGCCAGTTCTGCCGACTCCGCTGTCGCCAAAATGTCTCCTCGCTTTGATAAATCTCCATTAAGGAGTCTTCAAGCGTGTACCGCTGGAGCCATTCCTCAACCGATAGGCCCCCGGCGTCAGCCACCCGGTCAAGGGCCTCTAGGGCGGTCATGAGACCGCCTTTCCTGCGTCTCAACTCCACCCCCAGGTTAGCACCCCACCCTCGCATGAACTGGCGGGCCATCATCGCACAGAAGTGCCAGACATCTACGGCCGAGCGCACCTAGGGGACTAAAGTCACGGCCGCCTCCCATTTGGATTGAACCATCTCCACGAACCCAGGCTGCTGTAGCCAGAAGTTCTCAAAGTGGAAACGATTCAGTCGCGGGGGCGGCCCACCTCTAGTAGAGAGCAGGAGGGGACAGTGATCCGACCCGATCATCGTAATCGCCCGTAGAGAACACAAGGGGTAAGCTAGCTCCCAATCAACCGATACCAGGACCCTATCCAGCACACTCTGGACTGGGTCAACCCGGTTGTTGGTCCACATGAACCGTCCCCCCACTCGAGAGATCTCTCTAAGATCAAGGTCTGCAATACAGTCATTAAACATACGCATCCTAGGGAAGTCAACAATATTCGAGCTCTTCTCTTCTGGAGATCGAATTAAATTGAAGTCCCCGGCCACGACCACCGGAGTGGAGCAGCTCTCAACCTTGGCAGATAATTCTGCTAGGAAAGCTGGGGATCTCCTATGGTCCGTGGGGCCATAGACAATAATAACCTCCCACCTGAGGTTACTCCGTCTGTGGGTGAGTAACATGCTCACAAAAAAAACCCCGGTCCATGTCCTCAACTTCGAAGGTGTACTCCTTCACCCCAAGGAGGATCCTCCGAGAGCCCGGCCATTCACGGTTGCAGCCGCAGAAACTATGACGACTCAATCCCTGCAACTCCGGGATCGAGAAGTCCTGCCTAATCGTCTCCTGCAAGCCCACAATGTCCACATCCTCCTGCCTTAAGTAATCATGTAGCTGCTGGCGGCGCCCATCGTGGCCAAAACCACGGATGTTCTAGATGAATGCAATGATTGCCTCAATCATTGGGACACTACCGGGTTTGGCCCATTGTGTGGGGCCGAACGAGCCCTACCAGCGATCGAGGGCTTGGACCCGGGTTTTGGAGGCCTCCCCCGCTTTCCCCCCACCTAGGGGGACGGCAGAGGGAGCCTCACCACGCCCATGGCGAGAAGAGCTACTCCCACCGAGTGCCCAGGCTTTGTGTGCCTGCGCCGTTAGGGGCCTGGGGCGCTGTCAGCTTCTCTCGCTCCACCTGAGCACGAGATACCACCAGTTCCCCGTCGTAGGTCTCCTTCGCCTTAAGCGCCGCAATCTGCTCTAATCGGGGACCGCGTTCCCCATGGAACACCACCTCACTATCCCTGGCAACCACATCAAGCTGTTCTTCGGGGACATTTACCAACATAGAGAACCTAGACCCCGAGAGGGGAGAGGAGATGTGATATGGGAAGAGAGGGGTGGACGATATACCTGAGTCGAGGTTCCGTGCCGTGGTCCACGATACCGCCTGCTCGAGGATGGTCGGCTCCCTCCCCTCAGCCACCGTTCTTCCGCCAGCGATCCTAGCACTGGAGCGAGAGGGAGGGGGGCGGAGGCCTGGTCCGGTGATCAGTACGGGGCTTGGATCCAGCCTCAGGAGTGTCGGGGAAGGCTGAGACTGGCTCCCCCAACCGGCGGGGCAGGAGTCGCTGGAACCACTGCGGGCGAACCCCGAGGCGAGGCTGTAGTGGAGCCTGGGGAGAGAGTGTAGCAGACGACCCCTGGCGAACATGGTGAGGTCGGCGGCGCCACCACCAACCCCTCACTGGACGACGCACGGAGCTCAGGAGGGATGGATACCCTAAGAGACCCAAGTAATCGAACTCCCCACGCATGTTCTAGCCTTAGGGGACCAGGCCCAACTCCTCTGAGACGAGAGGGTCCGGGCGAAGGCACCGAGGCACGTCCACGGGCGTCAGAGTCAGAGAGAGGACCGGGTCCCGAGCCAGAGCCATCATGCGCGAAGAGGGGCCCCCTGAGGGTGCAGGAGGAGGAGGGGGCGCCGTAGGCACAGTCGGCTCTGGCTCAGAGCGCTCGAGGTCATCCCCAGAATCATCAATAGACGAGTCATCAGCCCCACCCTGCCCCGGGTCACGACGGTGGTCCGAGGGTCCCGGTGACAGGCGATGGGACCCCTCCTGGTCCCTCTCCAGCTCCACCGTGAGAGTCCCAACCACGTCCCAAGAAGGTGGCGTGCAATCGAAGCCGACGGTCCGGATACTTGAGGAGCACCCGCACGGGGCCCTGACCACCCAGAGAACTCTCATCTAGACAGACAAACTTGCCAACCTCCTAGGAAATCAGCTTGATAAACTTCTCCTTTTGAGCTTCCTCTGGGATCCCATGGATACGCACCCAAACCGTAGACATGGAGGTGGTCGTGTTCGGGTAGACACAAGACTCGCGAATGGCCACCTTGATGTTATGCAGCGGCAGGATCGAAGTTTGGCTCCAGGAGAGGGTCCGCAGAGCCTCCCTCGAGGGAAAGATCACCGAAAACACCATGGGGCAGTCTCCCTCGCGTTCCACGCGAAGTCAGAGTCCAACAACTCTAGCTCCGCGCGGATGGTGTCAGCAGTGACCTCCACCTCCAGAGGGGGATCCTGATCCGGGAGCACGCGGACCTTGGCCAGGTTCTGGGGCACCGACAGCTCGATCCCTCCCAGGTCGATGCAGTAGAATCCCAACCCCAGGTCAATGCCATGGCCCAAGATCTCCAGGGTGCTACGCTCGCAATGAGGTGAGCAGGCAGTGCAGTCCAGAACCCGGTGAGAAGGATCGCCACAAAACAAACAGTGCTCGGGTTCCTTGCAATCCGACCGAAAGTGGCCCACCTCGCCACAGTTGAAACACTTGTTGCGCGTCGGGGACTTCTGGCAAGCGGCACCCACCCCCGCCACAGACGACCCCCCTGGGTCAGTCCCTGGCAGCGATGATCGCCAACGGCGCCCTAGCGCCAGCCTGCTGTGGTGCCGGAGGTTGCCCACTCTCGCTCCCTCCCACACCTGCGGCCCCGGGCGCAGTCCCCGACTTCTTCCGCTTCTTGTTCTTCTTTTTCTTAGCTCCAGCACCCACTTGAGGCGCTGCGGCACGCGAGCCCTGCCCATAATCGCGCTGGGGAGATCCATGGCTACGTTCCTGGGGCTGGCCATCGCCGCCATGCCCCTGGAATAGCCTGTCGGACGCAGCCCGCCGCTCCAGCTCGGCCCGCAATTCCCGTTCAGAGAGCAGAGTCGCAGGGGATGGAGGCCGATGGCCTGGGGAAAGACCCCGAGGCGAGCTGCGGCCCCGTGGCGACGAGGCCCGTCGCGGAGAACGTGGGGGCAGCTCCCTGGCCTGCTGGCCCTGAGGCGATGCGTCCCTGCGCTGCAGACGCGATGGGGAACGGGGGCCACCCCTGCTGCTGGCCTGAGGGGGAGCAAGCGAAGACGCGCGATGGCCTAGAGAACGCCGGCCAGGCGGCCGCTAGGGCTCGGGGGCCTGCTCGCGCGGCGGAGGGGAGGACGGGAGCGCGCGTCGGTTATGGCGCGGGGATGGCGATTCGCTCGGAGAGGAGAAGAGGCTGCGCTTCATGACGGCGGCGGCAAAGGAAACTACCAGCGGCGGCGGCGAGCGTGGCACTACCTGGCGGGCGGGCGGCCGCGTGACGGGCGATATCTGCAGCCGAAGTGATGAACCCGTGTCCTAGATCAGTGGCTCCCTTGTGGAGCCACAGCCAGACCCCCACAGCACGGGATGGGCCGGCCTTGGGCCGCAGAGGACGCGGTGGCGTTGGCTTGGCCCGGACGTCCTGGCTGCGCCAGGGCAGGAGCTGGCCCACCAGTTGGCAGGGCCCATTCGCCAGCCCACCCGAGAGAGGCCCAGGCCCAGAACGCAACGCGGCACCCTCCGCGTCGCCCCCAGCCCCGAGGCCGACCTAGGTCGCGGCGGCGCCGCCGCCGCACCGGTCCCATCCACTGGAGCGACCATCGGGGCCCCCAAGGAGAGCCCCCCGCTAGAGGCGCTCCCCGGTGAGGCGAACTGATCCCGCGACGCCCCGCCTCCAACCGTAGACACCGGATCCCGTACCACAACAACGACGCACGTCGCGCGCGCAGAGGCACTAAGCGGGAATTGCAAGGGAGGGGGCGCCGCCGGTGGACCCGAGCCGACCATGGGCTCCGCCGCGCTCAGTCTACGAACTCCACCAGCGTTGGAAGGGCCGGCGACGAGCACCTCGCTGTCAGTTCCTCCTGCAGCGCCGCCGCGGCGTCAACCTCGTCTGCCACGTCGGCCCAACAGCGACCTCGCAGAGACTCTGACGCCTCGGCCATACCGGCGAGGCAAGCTCCTCTCCGGGGCCGTGGCTAGAGCTGAAGGTCGCCAATCAGGGCCGCCGCCGGTCAAGGGAAGCAGCGGTGTGCGCACCGCCGGAGGAGGGCCATCATGCTAGCTCGGGCTCCAAGTCGGGGCGGACCGTCACCTGCATGCCCCTTGTGTTGCAGCTAAGGATCAAGGAGAGGCCTCGGTCGGATGCCACCGCGAAGAAGTGCCGGCGAACGCACGAATCGGCCAGGCCGTGTGCCCTTCTTGCCACCGTGGAGTCTTCTGCCACCTGCTGTCACCTACCTTCTAAGCGTCAGCGCCACTGTTGCTTGCGCAAGGAACCACCCCGCCAAAGCCTCGCCACCAACCTGCGCCGCTACAGGAGGCTGAGCCGCCCTGCGAGGCTCTCCTTGCGCACGGGGAAAGATGCCACCACCGCTACTGTCCGGGCTTTGCGGCGACGGCGGGGGAGGAGGCGGTGAGATGGCCATCTTGGTCACCCGTGGGCGGTGCCACGAGATGTGGTCATGACATACACGTTATTTGGAGGATTGTACATTGCCATTAAGACAGAAGTGTAGTAGACTCATAGTCAAAGTAGTCCATCATCAAATGGAGGAAGTAGTTGATCAAACGAGTAGTCACGTCGAGAAACTCCCCAAAACTATTCCCTCAACATATGTTAGGAGTTGCAGAACCATATGGTTGTTTTCGGTTTTGATTCATGCAAAAACTGAGCCTAAACACCCCTGGCCACTTCTCCATCGCCATCATATTTGCCACCAGTTCTGGCCAGTGAGCTCTGAAGGCGATCGAGTTAGGTTCATGGCTAACATCCTGAAACCAAACAGAACAATGCAATTGACATGTCATTACAGAAAAAGATATACTACCCACACTATTATGTTTTCTCTCAGCCACTTGGTTCTAAGGCTGTTATTGTTGTATGTCTTACATAGATGTAGTTGGTCCATGTTCATTATATGCCACATTCACGGTTACAACAAGGGACAGTGGAAGTAATGGAAAATAGGGTCACCGGGTTTGAACAGTGAAGTTACATATCATGCTTTCTAGTTCTTCGCAAGCAGTCGACGGTGCAATTCTCCGAGAGCCCAGATGGGATATAAGTTGCAGTAGTTCCCGTAATTGAAGTAAAAGGAGCAGTTGAAGCATCCAACATGTTCCTGTCGCCAAAGATGGAAGTTCAGATTGCTTCAAGTAGCATAATTAACAACATGATACTGACATAGTATATGTATTAATATAACAGGGTCCACTACTAGCAAAGTTATCAGATGATTCAACAGGAATAAGGTAGGGTTTTATGCCTCAGAAAGTGTTTTGAAGAGTATTTGGTATTTACAATCCTAAGCAGTAATCAACAATTAATAGTGTACAGTTCTGTAGCCTCAAAAGTTCGATACTTACTTGCTGGGGAAACTCTCCTGTCTCTAGCTGCATATTGATCAAATCTTTTGCAGCATGATATAGTGGTGTGGGATCTCGTTCAACCTGAATATAATGAGCATGCTATGAAAATATATAATGGTGGATTTATAATAGCTTTAAATGATATATTAGCAGCTTTGAGTCAATGCAAATGAACCATGAACACAACATACCTGCCCCGCAGAAATTAAAGCCAACATTGCCCAAGCAGTATTGACTGCATGAGGACCAGTGGCGTCCACATAAGACTGTAAAATATTAGAGTGGAAGCCATTATTAAATTCATTAAGATTTGCACTAATCAGCACTGACAACATATCAATGTTTCAAAGGGACAGGATTTGGCGATTTTTCCGTTAAACTAATGCTAAATTGCCAGTTGTCATGCAAATAATGAATTATCCAACCAAGGACTGAAGTTCGTATATTGCACAAAGCAAATAAAATTCAGCCTAGTAATGTAAGAGCACCATCCACTAACAAATTAGAAGAGTACTTTTGTTCACAATTTCACTGCCCTTCAAGACACGGCCATCAGTGGCCATCATATGATCCAAAACTTAGGAGGTTAGGTACAACACGGAAAATGGTAACAGCCCAAGTTGTGCCCCGTTTCGGTTATCTAGAACCTGCAGCTAAGAAATCGTTGCTTTGGGCAGCATACTATCAATGGACCATTTTTTCCCACTCAAACACAATTTGACCAGTCTTCGAGAAAGAAGTATTCGAACAGAATCCAGCTCGTTGCAATGAAAACAGGCTCAGTCAAATAAAAGTATGGATGGAGACTGGAACTTAGCAACCATGGCAAATATAACTCAAGACCAGCAGAGATAATAGGAACAAAGCCAAGCACAAATTATACAGGTGGGGGCCCAAGATCTCCTATAATGTTGTGTTGCTCTAAAGCAGGGCTTGCGAGTAATGGTTATTGGGCTGTCCAAGGTTGCGCAACACAATCTATTACTAAGACTTTTGAATGGACGATTTGAATTATGAATTCTTTGGGGCTTTTTATATTGTTCTAGTGATCTTCCAGATGCAAATACCAGCACATAACATTTCGATTCTCGAAAACATGCTCAGGGATAGGCGGTCAGCATCTTGTATCTAGCATATGAAACTACAAATTACAGAAAAAAGCATGACCTCACCAAATGCTAATTAAAGCGTGTATTTGGATACATGAAATTATAAGAAGAATACCTCAGTTTCACTAGAAAGATAAGTCTCTCCCCATCCACCTGTATTTTGCTGCTTTGACAACAGAAAGTTGCATGCTTTGCTTATGGAAGAATTATTTTCGTAAGTTCTTCCAGAAGCGATTAAACCTTTCATAGCAAAGAATGTTCCATAAGTGAAACATATACCCCAAGTGCCAAACCTGTCAGATAAGAAATAAGATAGTTATTGACTGCCAATATTAAAAGTTCAAATAATTTAAACAAACACAATTATTTTAGATACCATGAGCCATCTTTTCGTTGACTATTCTCAATAAACTTGGAAGCATTTTTTATGCATTTTCCTATCTCTTCTTCGCGGTACCCCGGGTAAAGCTCTCTGAACATAACCAATGCTTGAAGCACCGATGATGTGCATTCAACGGATCTATCAATTAGTTGCGGTAGGTGAATTAGCTCTTCAAGTATATGAAGGAAAAAGGAATCTATGATATTTTTTGCAAAGAAGAAGATGATTTCCTCCTTACGGATAATCGACAACAATATTCAGAAAACTCTCAGAAGGGTTGAGAACCTATTAGAAATAAAATCCAGGTTAATGTATGGTCAGGTAAAACATGTAAAACAACAAAATCATTGGACATTCTGAATAGATATACAATGCACAAGAGTACAAGACAAGAGAAAGAGCCCATGAGCATAGAAATGAATAGTAGATCAAAATGTTTGTTATAAATTAAAATTCTTTTTCCCATCTGTTGTAGGTATATATTTTTACAATATCCATATGCTTATTGGGTTCCAGCATTACTATAAACGGTACGTGTTGCATAAATCTATACATACTGAAGTTTATGATTTTACCGTTAGTTGTCATTTGGGTTGATAGAAAAATACTACTCCCTCCGATCCATAATAAGTGTCGCTGATTTAGTACAAGTACTAAGAGCCAGGTGATTCCCAGGTGAAGGCTGTGGTGTGCTTCCTATTTGACTAGCTTTTAGAATTAAATTTGATATATAATTCTAGCACAGTTGTAGAGTATCTCCACTTGTGTCCTGGAGGTCCTTGGTTCGAATCAGCCTCTTTGCATAAAAGGAAGGGAAAGGGTGCCTAGAAATTCCTTTCCCCGGACCCCACAATGTGGGAGCTTTAGGAACTGGGTATGCATTTTTAATTCTGGCCGATAACTAGTGAAATTTAAATTTTCAATCTGAAGTTGCAAACTGAAATTTCTTGTCTTACTGTAAGATACTAAGATCACTTTGCAAATCCAAGGGTTTTCTTAGCTGATCACATACAACTGAAACCGAGAGTCTTCATAAAATCCCCAAACTTGTTTTTCCATAAGACAGAAGTAGAACTGAGAAGTACTCACCTCTATCAAAGATGTGGTTCTCTTACACTCGTATGTATAAAAGGTACCATCTTTGTTCTTCAAAGGAGAAACAAGTTGATCAATAATCATTAATGTGAAGAGCAAGATTAAATCATTTAGAACACATTAACCGCAAGCAAAATTTAAAACATTACATAAATTTTAGTAAGAAAACAGAATAATAAGATTTCACATTTCAGTAAATAATAAGACAACATACAGAAACCCATACATAAGCGGAAAATGGCATCAGTTTTAGTAAATAAGTTAAAGGACTGGTTATGATATGACTAGTTGTATCGTATGCACTTGATGAACTCTTTATGCTTCACAATTTTTTTTACCATAGAATAGCGGCAGAGGTACATCAAAAAAGCTAGGTGGGCCAGACTGAAGGAGAGTCACCAGATTTGGTTGCTAGTGGACTGGGCTTTACCAGTGCATAGGCATAAAGAATGTTTTTTAGGTGATCATTGCCAACACATCACCGTCCGCGTGGCAATATCGCTTTACATAACCAGTTTAGATGACCATTTGGCCTGGTTTTGCTCCTTGAGGTAGTAAATTACATAAGGGCCCACATGCCAGTACATCATCATCCGTCTAGCAATACCACGTTGCATAACCAGTAGAGGTTAAATGGACTTATCTCTTAAATTTATTGTAATTCAAGTTCAAATGAATTTCAACTGCAAAAGATAGTTAAATGTATATTCTTTGGTACATTCTTATCATACTATTTGACCCAAGGGAGCCTTTTTCCCATGCCTTGACCTCTAAGTATCACTATACAAAAGCTGGCAGAAGTGGATTGGGTCACAAAACTAGAAGTAAACGAAACTGAAAGTTAATACATGGACATGAAACGTGATTCGCAGTAGAGTTATACCATGAAAGAGAGTAAGGAATCCACTGCATCATGCAACATTTCTCCTTTTATGTGATCCCCCACAAGATTTGGAGAGATCTTTGACAACAACAATAATGCCTAAAGAGGTAAGAAACATTTAAGAAAATTATGTAATGCAATTAGTGGCATATTCATGCATCATAGAACAAGTGAACTTTCAAAACTTACTCTGAAGGCTTCTAGAGCTTGTAAATTTGTACAAAACTTCTTTTTTCTATCAATGAATCGAAATGCAAGGCTTTTGCAAAAAAAAACTTACTCTGAAAAGATATAATGTATATGCAATACAAGAAAAAACAAATCAAAGTAGGTCATATTGGTTAAGTATGCGAGTCTTGGTTCTCCTTTTCTACATATATTCATTAACTATTAATTGGAAACTGTAGAACAATTCATCATTCTAATGTGCAAGCAAGCCAAAACGGCTGCAAATACACCTAGTTAAGTTATTAAATCAATGTACTAAGTTGAACCAATAAAATCATAAATACTTTTTTGAAGAACAAAATATCAAATAGTATGCTTATGGTCGAATTTATAACACAAGAACGTTCCACGAGTTTCTAGATTAAGAGAATATCAGAAGTAACTTGTGTTGACCTTAAGTGCTTCTGCAGTACAATCTGATACAGACCAACCGTTATCTGCTGTTGAAAGTGTCCATGAACCTTTCGATCTGTGGCAGTAATAAGCTTCACTGTCAGGATGGTTCTCAAGAACCTGTAAGCAGGAAGTTGTTCTCAAAATTACCATCTCAACATTGTCTTATCTACAATATTTAAGGTTAGGAGATAGACAATATGAACCTGTGAACTTTTAATAAACTCATGGGCTTTTTGAAGTGTTGGACCGAAATCATTAACAAGGTCTGTTGAGCAATAGGCTTGAACAATAAAAGGTGTCTCCCAGCTTTGACAACCGTCATATACCTGTTGCAAGAAATTTAGGGGGGAAATACTTCATAGACCACTTGAATGGTGGGTTCCTCTTTGAAATAAATAAAGAACACAAAAATAGCATGCATATGCAAGGGTTATTGAAAATATCAGCAAAAACAGATAAGTACTACAAAATATATATTTATTTAGAAAAGGCCATGGCATTGCATTTCTTTCATTGCGTCGAAGAGTTTATATATACAAGTCACCTAGCAGGTGGTTTTACAGTTTGGGAATTGTTAGGCAACCGAATATCTCTCATTATTCGATCATATCCTACCACTATTAGTGCTTGATATTTGTTATTACTCAGGCCATTATGGTTAGGATTGGGTTGATCCCTTCCTTGTATATCTTGTGTAATTGTCTGTATATATGAGATAACAGGAAACCCACAATGTGTGGTCAATTCATTCTCTCTATCATGGTATCAGCCAAACAATCTGGTCTCGCTTCCGCTCCCCTCCACTACTGCCGGCGCCCTAGGGTTCGCAGCCGCCACCCCTCCTCTACCAGCCGCCGCCCCTCCTCCCCCTCTCCCTCCACCATGGCCGACGCCCCAACCCCCTCGCTGCCCTCTGGGCACAAGCCAATGCCCTCCATGTCATCAAATCCCTCATCCCCATCACCCTAGATCTTAAAGCCTCCAATTTCACCAAGTGTTTCAACTTCCACCTTATCGTCGTCACCCAGTACGTGCTCTCCGACCATCTCGTCCTAGTTTACGCTCCTGCCGACTCCGACGCCGATGAGTGGCTGCGGATGGACTCCACTGCCCTCCGCTGGCTCTACGGCTCCATCGCCCCCGACGTCGCCGACATGGTGATGATAGCTCACATCACCGCCGTCGCCGTCTTGGCCCGCATCACCACCCTCTTCCGTGATAACCAGCGCATGTGTGGGCTATCTCGGGAAGCAGTCCCGCAACATCGAGCAAGGGGACAAGAGCGTCACCCTCGGTCGACGATGCCCTCGCCGACTTTGGTGCGCTGGTCATGGACGATGCCGTGGTGTGGAACACCATCCAGGGTCTTGACGACAAGTTCAAGGACGTTCGTAATCTGGCGCCGCTCATCACGCCGTTCCCCACTTTTCTTCAGTTCCGTAATATGCTGGTCTTCTAGGAACTCAAGTCCTCCAACTCGCGCTCATCCATGTCGACGGCCTTCTACTTCGTCCCCACGACCGGTGGCTACCGCGCCCCTGCCCCACTCGCTCCTGCCGGCTATGACGCCCCTGCTGCCCCCAACCGCGGCAAGGGAAAGAAAAGGAAGACTGGGTACGACGCCCCCGCTCCCATCCCCACCCCGTAGAACCCGTGGACCGGCGCTATCCACATGCACCCAATTGTGGGATCCGGCTACGGCGTCCCCAACAACCACGCCGGAGTCCTCTCGCCTTCCTTCACGCCGCTCAGGTCTCCGCCACGACTGGCACCCCTGCAGCAAGTAGGGTACATGGCGATTCTGCTGCCTCTGTCCTGCGACGGTCTCCTCTGCCACCTCCTCCCCATGGTGCCCCCTCGACGCCAACAAGGGACCCGTCCGTCCTCGCGAACTACTTCAACACCATGACTCTGCAAGCTCCTCCCGAGTGGATCATGGACACCGGAGCCTCCGATCACATGTCTTCGGACGCCGGTAACCTCATCTCTCTTTCTTCTTCTCCACACAAATATATTATGGTCGGAGATGGTTCCTCTATTCCTCTCTCACTTTGGCCATGCTTTTCTCTCTACTTTTAATTCATCTCGTCGTCTTACTCTTCGCGACGTTCTTGTTTCACCACGCATAGTAAACAATCCGATTTTTGTTCGACAGTTTACTCGTGATAATTTCTATTCATTCGAGTTTGACCCGTGGGGTTTTTCTATGAAGGATCTCAGGACAGGAGCCGTGATTCTTAGGTGCAGTAGCTCGGGCGACATCTACCTGGCCACTCCCTTGCCGCATGCCCTCACCGCCGTCGCCACTGACTACACGGTTTGGCACCGGCGTCTTGGCCACCCCGGCCTTGATGCTTTCCGGCACCTCGCCTCCTTGCTTCCCATAAATAAAGTGCACAAGGATCATAGTTTATGTCATGCATGTCAACTCGGATGTCATGTTCGTTTACCTTTTCACATTCTACAACACATACTCAACGTCCTTTTGATTAATACATTGTGATTTATGTACTTCTCTTGTTGAGTGTTTCTGGTTACAAATATTTCCTTGTAATTCTCGATGATTTTACTCATTATCTCTGGACATACTCTGTACTCCGTGCGTGCAAAATCTAGAGTTTATCCTATTATCTATCTCTCTCACACACACACACCAGTGTGACAATGGACGTGAATTTGACAACCGTGCTCTTCAGGATCTCTCTATGCAACATGGATTTCTCCTGCACTTTTCGTGACCCTACACCTCTCCCCAAAACGGTAAAGTTTAACGATATTCGCAGAATGTAAATGACATAGTTCGCACCCTTTTAGTTCAGCTAGCATGCCTTCCAAATATTGGGATAAATCTCTCCACACGTCTACTTACTCAACAGATTACCTACCACTACTATTACCGCACCATGTCCCTATTTCGCTCTTTTTTCCACGTCTCTTGACTACACGCTTCTTCTAACCTTTGGCTATTTGTGTTATCCAAACCTTTCCGCCACCATGCCTCACAAACTGTCCCACCGTGTGTGTGTTTCTTGGTTACCCCTCTAATCATTCTGGTTACCGTTGCATGGATATTGAGTCTCGTCGTATCATTATCTCTCGGCATGTGATTTTTGACAAAACTCGTTTTCCTTTTGCCCCAAACTTTTTGTCACTAATATGCGGAAGACGAGCCTCCGTCACCGATGTTGACCGATCAACGTGCCACCCTCTCCTCGTGCCTCTATGCACGTTGGGCCGGGTCGGTCCTCTAGACCACGCCGTGCTGAACGTATTATCACCGCTCTCAGCGTCAAGTTCGCCATGCCCGACTTGGGTGAGCTCCATCACTTCCTCGACCTTGCCGTTCGACGTGATTCTCAAGGGATGTTCCTCTCTCAGACCTAGTACGCTCTCGATATTCTCGAGCGTGCTGGCATGAGCTCCTGTCACTCCGCTTCGACACTCGTGGATACATCGCCCAAACTTCGCCAAATCGGACCGATCCTTCGAAATATCGGAGTCTTGCTGGTGCTCTCCAGTACTTGACGTTCACT
The DNA here is from genome assembly GCA_023614405.1 of Avena insularis. Taxonomy (NCBI): domain Eukaryota; kingdom Viridiplantae; phylum Streptophyta; class Magnoliopsida; order Poales; family Poaceae; genus Avena; species Avena insularis. The sequence goes on from CM042697.1 coordinate 63,835,303, forward strand.
CGCCCGACATCGCCTACGCCATGCAGCAGATTTTTCTCCACATGCACGACCCTCGCAAGCAGCACATGTCCCTTGTTAAGCGCTTTGGTATGTCAAGGGCACTCTTCATCATGGGCTGCAGCTTGTTCCTTCCTCCACGGATCGCCTCGTCGCCTACACCGATGAGGGTTGGGCTGGATATCTAGACAAACGCTGCTCCACCTCTGGTTACTGTGTGTTCCTCGGCGACAATCTCATCTCTTGGTCCTCTAAGCGCCAGCACACTGTCTCTCGCTCGAGCGCTGAGCCCGAGTATCAGGCCATCGCTAACACCGTCGCTGAAGCAAGTTGGCTCTAGCAACTCCTTCAGGAGCTTCATAGACCTCTTCCCAGTGGTACACTTGTCATCTGCGAGAACATAAGCACTATCTACATGTCCATGAATCTAGTTCAGCACCAAAGGACCAAGCACATTGTAGCACCCCGGTTAATCCACTACTAGAAAATCGTGTGCTAAATGATACTTTGTGCATAATCATGACATCTGCATGCATCTGTTTGCCAAAACTATTTTTATAAAAGACTATTTTGTTTTCTAGATATTCTCCTCTTTGTTCAAATTAAAACCCTGGTCGTCCGAATATTTTGTTTTTGTCTAAAAACTATTTGCAAAAAAGTTTTATAAAATAAAATAAATAAAAATATTTTACTAGGGGAGGCCGTCAGCCTGCCGGGCCAAAAGCCCAGCAAACCAACAGCCTACCACCCCGATTAAATCCTACCCTTAATCTGAACCCTCCCAGGAAAACCCTAACCCTAGAACCACCCCTACCCCATCCCTCCAATCTGCCACGCCACTCACCGCTCGCTTCGCTTGGTCAACAGCAAAAAAAAAACCGCTCTGGCCCCACCACTCCCCGATCGAACCCCAAGCCGCGCCTCTCTCGCCCGATTCTCCCAGAACCCGTCGCCTCCTCCTGCTTTCCCATCCATGCCAAGGCCCCTTTCCTATCGCCAAGCTGTCTTGGCCACCGTCTTCTCTAGGAGCACCCAGCTGCCTGCCGACGAGCCTCCGCCACAGCCTACCTCCTCCATGAGGCCTGCAGTGCCCCTTCCTCGCCATGAGCCTCGCTGCTGGGACGCAAGCTCCATCCCATTTTGCCACATGCCCTTCAAGACAGTCACGGCCACCTCTCTCCTGTCCACTTCTAACTTCATGGCGCCATCTTCTCTGAGCTCCTGCCAGCTCGGCTGCCTCTGCATTCTGAGCCGGGCTCCGTCGCCAGTCGCCTCGCTCGCCTCCGCTCGACCTCGCCCTACAGCCGCCATCGCCCTTGTCTTGTCCATGCCATGCGTTCCCGGCCTCCTTCATGTGTGCGCCTACAAGGTCAAGCTCTGCATGCCTGTTGGTACATCGTGTTGAGGATACCGTATTCAGTCCTCGATGTGGTGTTTTCCTCTGGACATGTTGTATATATGGATGTTGCCACTGACTTGGATTTTGCAATTCTCTGTGTGGTTGCAACCTTGGTGCTACCAAGTCCAATATGAAGACCCACTTGCTTAGGAGCATTGTCGACAAGGCCTCATCGCTTGAAGTGTTGCCATCCCATGGTTTCAGTTCGGGACACCAAGATGAAGCAGAGAGATCCCAAGAATCAAGGAACCTCGGAGACCGAACCGAACCCCTCGAAAACCACCAGTCCTTCACGGACACCCGAAGACCTAATCCCGAGGATCCGAAGACCGATCCTGGAGACCGAACATGAACCCTCGGCGAACGCCAAGATCGTCGATACCCATGTGTGACCCCTATCTCGAGATCCCTATATTTTTATAATATATGACCATATATCTTGTTGCATATAAATTGTTCATACTCCATATTGTGGTTTGGGGGTATATTGTCGACTCACCTAATAATTAATATGGATACCATATGCGGGCGATTCTAGTCTTATCTTGGCCCCATTTAAATTTGTGTAGCGAACCGGTGATATATTTTGCCATGTTAAGACAACATTTAAATTGCGGGGTATCTAAACAATATGAACTGTCTAATTAATTGTCGGGACCCCGGTTCCGCTTAATATTGTCTAATTGCATCGCATCCTTGCCATGCCATACATCATACATGCATCATGCCTGGTCTTCTGCCGTAGTATTAAATAGTGCATCCGGTGTTTCTTCTAGTGCTTTGCTTCTTCACGGATTAGGCCGATGAGTTGATGCGAGTGTCGACCCAATCTTCGGATGAACCTTCGGCAATGTTTTCAGGTGAGCATTCTCCCCCTTTCTACCTATTTTACTTTTATAGTCTTTATTTCCTCATGTTGATCTATTGCTATCTGTATTGCGATGCTCTAGGTTTCGTACCCGTGATATCCCTTGCAGCCTTATATTGCCTTGGACACATCCTATTACCTGTTGTTTGGTAGATAGTTGGACTTGCGTGTCGTAGTCGCTTGCTCAAGTGTTGTTGCGTGTCGTCAAGTACCACAGTTGTTGGAGTATTGCCGTATGTTTAATGTTGGAGATGATCATGGCTTTAATTACCGTTTAACAACTAAAATTGAAGTAGGTAAATAATGCAGAGGCACAGGTGGGCAATAGATGTTATTTGGTTTTTAACCGTCCACTAGTGTCCCGTAGGACCCCGAGTACTTGATACCTGTTCTTTGAATATTCGCACTATCCGCATGTGGGACCATGAATCCCCCTAACCCTAGCTTGAGTCATATTTAATTCCTTGGGGCCACAAGTAGTTTGGGGCTTTATTACTATCCTGTACTTATGCCATGCTTTACTGCTTTATTTACGATTGCGCGTGGAGCGCCTGCATCGCTTTGGAACCAACGTGGAATGTTTTGTGGTATCGACAAGCCCACACACTTTCGGTTCCCGATCGTTATGACCATTGTCACAAACCTCTGGTCCGTCTCGGAGCCGGCCAACTTCGTCACAGGTAGCTTAGTGGGGTGGCCCCCTGAAATCAAATATGAATCTTGCGAATGTTCTGTCGTGATGCCTTGTTGGGTTTTTATTTGTTTTTTTCTGAGGTTGATCGTGCGTGTGTTGCTATTTGTGCCCCCCTATAGGGTAAAACTTTCTGAAAGCCGTGTCCGCGGTTATGGACGACTTGGAGCACAGTATCTCGATCATAGACAACTATAACTAAAGTAGTGCTATAAATCTGACTTTATAATGACTAGTAATCAGCTTCACTATAACGGAATGGCTAAATAAAAGTGCCAAAAATTGCTAGTTTTGATTGTCACCTGTTACCATTGTATCTGACTAGTAAGTATTGCAACTACAACGGAATGGCTAAATAAAAGTACCAACAACTGCTAGGTTTTGGGATGCCTCATGCTATATGTATCTGACTAGTAAGTACTACAACTACAACGAAATGGTTAACTAAAACTGCCCACTGCTTATTATATCAGGATGACTCATATTATCTATACCTGACTAGTAATTGCCGCAACTATAATGGAATGAATAAAACTGCCAACTGTGTGAGTCCCTCGTTTGACTTCCTCGTTTGGTCTCGAGGGGGAAATACCAGGATGGGTATGCTTGGTGATAGTTTCAGGTTGGATCCGAATAGGTATTTCTTATCCCTATCTGATAGCCGCCAGCTGTATCGAGTCTCTATAGGTTGTTTAGTGCATGTTGCGCTGCCGCTTCAGTCCACCATACCTATGTAGGCGAGGACCGCCGAATTCTAGTCTCGCCGTGTACTGGCCTCAGTACTGACCGTTCTCTTTTTCCTTTTTCCTTTGCCCTTTGCCGGCACCCCTTTTGTTTTAGCAGGTTTTGAGATCGACGTCGTTAGCAGGGTTACCCTTCCGGCTTGGCCTAGGCAGGGTTATGGAAGCCATTATTTATTCTTCAGGGCTCTTAGCTCAATTTGCATCTTGTCCGTACTCGGACGCTGTATCGTTTTAAAGGTGATTTGGATCTTTGTATTGTATATCTAAATTCTTGACTCTTTGAGTCATTGTTGTATATATCTTTTTTGTGGGTTCCATCGTGGACTATTGTGTAATGGTATTACTTCGTTTTCCACCTGCACGAAAGTGCCTGGTGGGCACCTTTGAATCGTTTCTATGCGGGTTTGGCGGGAATCGCTGAAACTTGCATAGGGTCGATTCTGAGGGTGTTACACACATCGAGATCGACCTCCACTTTGTTCGAGACCGTGTTGAGCTTGGGCACATTTGAGTTCTTCATGTGCCTTCATCTCGACAATTTGCGGACACCTTCACCAAAGGCCTGCCATCACCATTGTTTTCTTGGACTTCCGATCCGGTCTCAGCATCCGAGAGTCTCCCGTTCGACTATGGGGGGATGTTAGGCAACCGAATACCTCTCATTATTCGGAGATATCCTAACACTATTAGTGCTTGATATTTGTTATTACTCAAGACATTATGGTTAGGATTTGGGTTGATCCCTTCCTTGTATATCTTGTGTAATTGTCTATATATATATGAGATAACAGGAAACTCACAATGTATGGTCAATTCAGTGGAATTACCACTGATCCGTAGACATCCCAGTCTGTATGGATAACGACTCAAAGACGGGCCACTCGGCTTGTATTCTCATGTTCAGCTGCGGGACTGACAGGTGGTCTCCTTTGAACACACAGGCATTACCGCATCTTTCATTTGAAATGGAACAAACTAGGTTACTACCGCTATGAAGATGGCCAGACGGCACATAACATGAAAATATAGTGTACCAAGTAAGTTTCTCCTTTTTAGGGAGTTCACATGTATTGAACACGCCACGGGCAAAGCCCTGACGACGCCCATGAGGGCCGTTCTACTGCAAGGCAAGCTCGGCATGGCTCCTGGTGCGGTGTGGGTGGTCCACGCGGCGGCGTTCGGGGCTAGGCCTTGGCCAGCTTCGGTGGCATGCCGGCGAGATGGAGAGCGTACCTTCCGCCTCCTCTCCCCCCTCACACACACACTCTCTCTCTCCCTCTTGTCCTCCTCGGCTCCGAGCGCAGGGGTGTTGCTGCTTTGGCCGGGTTGAGCTGAGCCCAACGCTATCTTGGCATGGTGGCTCTAGGTGTCCCGTGGCGCTGGCAGCGGGGTGGCCGGAGTTGGCGTGGGTGGAAGGCCTCCATGGCAATGCTGGTTAGCATGCCCAGAACTGGACCCTTCGGGCCCAATCTAGGTCATGTGAACCTCGACTAAAGTGGAGCGGGTGGTGCATGTTGCACCTTGTGGCTAGTTGATGTAGCCCGTCCTTTGGATGCCTCTACATCCTCACCACCAAGTTCCCCAAGTGGACCAATGACTCGTTCCCGAGCCAAACTCCTACAAGATAAGGTTAATTCGCTCCTCTCCTCGTGTGACTTCGATACACCCATGAATGGATTGCTATTTCACGCCACTACTCTTAGCATACTCAGGTACGAAGCCCCGAGGAATCGCCCAACAACCTCGGAAGATGAACAAGCGAAGTTGGCTACAGGACCGGAGCCTCTGGCCTCCCTCTGGGAAGCTCCAGGTTGCAAGCTTCTGAAAGCCATCCGGAGTTTACGCCTCAAAACCGGAGTCTCTGCCCGAGCGACCCCGGAGTCTCCGCCTCGCCCACAGCAGGCCGCGTCTGCAAGCCCCTGGAACGCATCCGGAGTCTCCTCCCAAGGCCTCGGAGTCTCCGGCGTAAGTGGTGGGCGTGCACGGCCTTCAAACCATGTACTCTCCACTCCGTCCAGAACTTACCTATTATCCCCAAAATACCCTTGTTTATGTGGCTGGCCTATATATAGCCCCACCCCTCCATTTGTAAACCCTAGACTTGATAATAGGCTAGAAAAAGACTCCCTATTGACCATCTCTATCTAGTTAGTCGCATGCTACTTCATAAAGAGCACCTAGTATCACAAACCTCTTGGATCTATCTTAATAGCGTTCAGTTGTACAAGATCTTCATATTGAGTTTGCTCTTATGAAGCTATCAAGATCTCGTCAAGAATCTCTTGCCCAATATCAATCCCATAGCATTGTATTGGACCGGTAGCCACCGGTGCGAGCCAACGGCGTGTATTTTCATTTGTGTCTTGCATGTGTTCGCTGTGTTCTTCGTGTGTCGAGTTCATCATGTTCATCCTCTTCCTCTTCCCCCTTCGACTTCACCGCAAATCCCCGTGAAATCATGAAAGATCAGGCAACCCAAGGGTCAACCCCATAACATATCACGATTTTCACCACAAATTTTTCTTCTCCTCACCTTAAATTTGAAAATTTCCTTAAAAAATAGCCTAGATCCCCTTTTGGATCGATCTCTTGATTAGGTGCGTTTTGAGTGGTTTCAATTCACAGAAACTTTGACTTGGGTCTTGATCCGGCTTTCTACCAATTTTCGCAGCCCAATTTGGTCAAAATCTATTGGATTTGAGGTTTGGAGGCGTGTATTTCCGCTCAAGAACACAACTCTGTTCTAACAAATCTCGAACACCTTGGAATCTCCATTTGAAACTGAAACCGGAATCTCCGTATTTGAAACCCGGAGTCTCCGGCTCTCCTCACAAATTTTCGCCTCTTTTCCATTCGACTGATTTTCCTCTTGTTTGAGTTTCGTGTGCGTGTCTATACCAACAGCAAGCTTCCGCAACATCCTCCACGCTCTTCGACACCACGGAACCCAAGCTCCTCCCACCCCATCGACACAAGATCCTCATCACCAGCTAAGGTATAACTTGTGTCACCCTTTGTTAACCCACTATGTTCCTTTGTGTGTACCCACCCCATCGAGAGTGGCTCATTTTGTGTTTCCTCAAGCATTGTGCACTTATCCTTGGATAGTGAGAGTGTGAGAGCAAAAGCAAAGTAGCTTGGTACCACCAAGGGAGAGAAAAAGAAAAATAGAAAAAAGAGAGAAAAAGAAAAAGAAAAAGAATACATAGCAAAAGATACAATGTCTCCCATAGCATAGAGAGACCCTCAAGCTTGTAAGCAAGAGAGATAAGAGCGCCCAAGGAAAGTGCACAAATTCGTTGCTTATCTTCTTTTTGCAAATGAGTCACCGTCTCTCCTTGCATTGGCACGACAACCGAGCGTAGTCTTCGTTAGGACATTTTGTTGCTCATTTTCATAGTCGTGCCAATCCCATTAATCTCCATGTGTGTGTTAGTATAGGTTTCCGTCAATTTTGTGGATCTTTTCCTTTGTCTTGGTTATTTTGGATTTTGCTCACTTTTAACAACATCCTTTTCTTTGGTCTTCAGGTTTGGTTTTCCACATTCCTAACCTTCCACCATAGGCCTTTTGAGAATCTTAGTTGCTTTTAGTGTGAGGTTGTTTTTCACATTCGCTTTGCACATTGTTAGTCTTTCGAGTGTGGCTACTTGTCCAATCCATTTCCAAAAGGTGAGGTAAAGGGCTAACCCCTCCACATATTTCATTTCCACATATCCTCCTTTTGGTGCATCATGGATAGGAATGGCGAGACATTCCAAGACCCGACACAAGATGGCGAAGGACCATACATGACGCGAGCTAGCCATTTCATCATTCGTGAAGAACTTCGTGGTCGTTGCAATGCCCTCGAGACGCATCAAGATGAAAAATTTGGCGAAACTTGCGCCGAGTTCAAGCGGATGGACGCTAGCTTCGACGGTCTTGAGAGCCGAATGAACGCAATGCATCACAACTTCACACACCAAAATGAAGCTCTCCAATGCTCACTGGCCGAGATCGCGCGCAACACAAGGCCACGTTCTCGCACATTAAGCCCTTCAAGGCACCACTCTAGTGGTTCAAGCTCTTGGCGCCATTGATCGCCTCGACATCACGATCATGATCCTCGGGCTCCTAGACGCAATGAGCACCTCGTGAACAATCATGAGAGTTATTCACAGCACGTGCCAACTCGGTCAGATCAGCTCACTTGAACAGATATCCTATTCCTCTTACGGCCTCCCAAGTCGGCCTCCCCTTGAAGGCACTTCGTGACGCTCCGAGATGAGGCATCTCTCCGCTCTCGATCCAATATGCTTGCTCACTTTACTTAAGCAAGCTACATCTCGATTGCACTTTCTTCGCTCTTTTGACAAGTAGCTCACTCAGAGTTTGGCTTCCTGTTTGAGGAATCGATATCTGTTGCATTCATCGATCTTCCCTCAAGGAAGATCGTCTTCTCCGTTCGTTGGATCAACCCCCTGCCCCCAATCTTGGGGGTTCTCTAAAACACATTAGTTGCGCCGCTACGCCAAGATATGATGGTGATTGCTCGTCACGACCTCCACCAAGGCGTGAAGACCATCATCATCATCATCAAAGAAGGGCACTCATTATCCACGAGGACATGTCACTCCAAGCTTCACAAACAAGCGATGACTCCATCTTGGATGAACAAGCACGTCGTCGACATTTAGAACTTGAAGATCCACCAAGATGTCATCGCGAACATGACCATCACCACCAACACCAAGAGCATCAACGTGCAAACGACGAGCAACCTCAACCTCGTCAACAACCTAGGCATGAGCCTCAAGTTCCACAACCACTCCACGATGCTCACAATCGTTGTCATCATCATGAGGACCAAGTTCCTCTACCACCAAATGTGGCACAACCACCACAACAACAAGCTCCTCAACCACGGCAAGATAACCAACAATCTCCTCCTCCACCAAATGCGTCTCAGCCACCACCACAACAACAAGATCCTCCAATGGCGACCCCAAGCTCCTCGTCCTCAACCTCGGAAACACTGGAACAACCACCACCATGGTAGCTCGGATGATGAGGATCACCAAAGCCACCACCATAATGGCAACCGTCACCGTGACAAGACGAAGAGACATTCAGAAAGCTCAAGTTCACCATGCCCAAGTTCACCGGTTTCAATGACCCCGAAGAATATCTCTCATGGGCACCCAGGGTGGATAAGATCTTCCGAATGCACAACTATAACAATGCGAAGATGGTGGTTATGGCATCCCTCGGGTTTGATGAGTATGCCATCCTTTGGTGGGAACAAGTCCAAGTTACTCGAGAGGCAAGAAGAGAGCCACCCATTATTACGTGGCAAGCGATGAAGGATCACATGCATTCCCACTTTGTTCCATTGCATTACACTCGTGACCTCTTCAACAAGCTTCAAAAGCTTAATCAAGGAACCAAAAGTGTGGAAGAATACTTGAAAGAAATGGAACCCCAAATGATTCGTGCTAACATAGAAGAACGAGAGGAGAAAACCATGGCTCGTTTTCTTATGGGCTTGAATCACCCTATCAAGGGCATCGCGGAGTTCCAAGCTTATCGCAACATGGTTGAGCTTGTGCATATTGCCACCAAATCCGAGTGTCAAGTTCAAGAGGATCTTAAATATAGCAAGCCGAAGACCTATTTCACCTACAAGTCCTCTACTCCCGCTCCTACACCAAGTCCCAAAGTGAGCACTCAAAGTAGCTTCAAGCCTCCATTCAAGTCAACAACATCTCAAGGAAAGCCGCCCGCAAGTGGCAAGCAACCTATGGAATCCAACTCCGTGTCTCAAGTAAAATGCTACAAGTGTGGAGGCAAAGGACACAAGTCTTACCAATGCAGTAACACCAAAGTCGTGTTTGTCAATGACAATGGCGGCGAAGAATACTTGAGTGAAGAAGAATTTGAAGCAAGCGTCAAGGAGGCAATGGCACAACAAGTGAACACCAATGATCAAGATCTTCTCATGTGTGAGCATGACGCAAGTCCACCGCTTGTCGTTACAAGAGTGCTAACTACACAACCACAAGAGCATGAAGATCAAAGGTACAACATCTTTCAAACCTGTGCCGGCATCAATGGAAAATCCATCAAAGTTATCATTGACGAAGGGAGTTATCACAATCTTGCAAGCATGTAACTATGTGAAAAACTCAACCTTCCCCTTCGTCCACACAAGCACCCCTATCATGTTCAATGGTTAAGCGATAATGGATCCGTCAAGATTATACACACGGTCTTCATCACATTTGCTATTAGACCATACAAAGATACGGTGGAGTGTGTGTGCCATATGTTGCTTGGACGCCCTTGGCAATTTGATAAGGGAGCCACCCATGATGGACACACGAACATGTATACCTTCAAGTGGCTTGATAAGAAATGTTTTTTGCAACCAATGACTTCTCGCCAAATAATTGCGGATAATGCAAAGGCTTTAGCGAGGGTGCAATCCACAAAACCAACTAGTGAGACGAGTGATGAGCTAGAGAACCACCAAAAAGGAAGTGAGTGGCACAAGCCAAATATGAGTGACAAACACAAGAGAGTTCTCCTTGCCACCAAAAGTGAGATGAGAGAAGTGAGGGATAACCCAACCATTTTGCACTATGTCCTAGTATGCAAGGGCTTGGCACAAGGAACTAATGACTTGACGAACATTCCCCCGTCTTTGTTGTCAATCTTGCAAGAATTCGATGATGTGTTCCTCGAAGAGCTTCCTCATGGACTACCATCCTCTCCATGGAATCGAGCACCGCATCAACCTTATACCCGAGGCACCACATCCAAATCGTGCCGCTTTCCGCACGAACCCGGAGGAGACGAAGGAGATAGAACGCCAAATCCACAACCTCATCTCCAAAGGTTTGATTCAAGAAAGCCTTAGTCTCGGTGTGGTCCCCGTGATTCTTGTGCCAAAAACGGATGATACGTTATGGCCGTGCATGGATTGTCGTCCTATAAATGCTATTATCGTACGTTATAGACATCCTATATTTCGCCTCGATGACATGCTTGATGAATTGAGTGGAACCACGATTTTTATTAAAAAAATGATCTTCGTAGTGGCTACCACCAAATACGTATGGACGAGGGTGATGAGTGGAAAACCACCTTTAAGACCAAACTTGGTCTCTATGAATGGTTGGTCATGCCATTTGGCTTATCTAATGCCCCATCTACCTTCATGCGCCTTATGAATCATATTTTGTGTTCTCTTATTGGCAAGAGTGTTGTTGTTTATTTTGATGACATCCTTGTATATAGTAAGTCGCTTGATGCGCATCTTACTCATGTGAAGGAAGTTTTGGAAATTCTTCGAAAGGAAAAGCTCTATGCAAATCTTCCAAAATGTTCCTTTGCTAAAGATAAATTGTTTTCCTTGGATTTGTTGTTTCTTCGAATGGTATTGAAGTCGATACTTCCAAAGTCAAAGACATAAGAGATTGGTCTATTCCACAAAATGTGGGTGAACTTCGAAGCTTTCATGGGCTTGCTGGCTTTTAACGTCGCTTTGTGAAGGATTTATCTAAAAATTGCTTTCCCTTTAAACGAATTGACTAAAAAGAATGTCACCTTCGTTTGGAGAAAAGCATAGCAAAGGGCATTTGATGAGCTTAAAAAGAGACTCACCGAAGCACCTCTTCTCACTTTACCGGATTTCACAAAAAAAATTGAGATAGAGTGTGATGCTAGTGGTATTGGCAGTGGAGGATTCCTTATGCAAAATGGATGCCCCGTAGCCTACCATAGCGAGAAACTTGATGGAGCACGTCTTAACTATCCAATTTATGACAAACAACCTTTTGCTTTAGTTTGTGTCTTGCAAATTTGGCAGCATTACCTTTGGCCCAAAGAGTTTATCATCCACTCTGACCATGAGTCGTTAAAATATCTTGAGGGTCAAGCTCATTTGAGCAAAAGGCACGCGAAGTGGGTTGAATTTATGGAGTCCTTTCCCTACATTGTCAAGTACAAGAAGGGCAAATATAATGTGGTTGCGGACGCTCTTTCCCACAAAAACACCACCCTCCTCACGCTACTTGAAGTGAATGTTTTGGGTCTTGATGACATTAAAAATTTCTATTCCTCCGGCCCGTTCTTTGGTCCAATATTTGCTAAGTTCTCACCTCACAAGGGATTTGACGACTTCTATTTGCACAATGGTTTTCTCTTTAAACAAAACAAAGCTTTGCATTCCGAAGTCGTCTCTCCAAATTTTGCTACTCCTAGAGTCTCACGGTGGAGGTTTGATGGGTCACTTTGGGCATGACAAGACATACGACATGTTGGCTACCCACTACTATTGGCCAAAAATGAAGAGGGACATGGAGCGCCTTGTCCAACGGTGCATAACGTGCTTACAAGCTAAGTCCAAGTCTAACCCATTTGGTCTTTATATGTCGTTGCCTATTCCATATGCACCTTGGTCGGACTTAAGCATGGACTTTGTGTTAGGATTGCCTAGATCAAAGCATCGCTACGACTCAATCTTTGTAGTAGTGGATCGCTTTTCTAAAATGGCACATTTCATTCCGTGCCATAAGACCGATGATGCTTCACATGTGGCCAATTTGTTTGTCACGGAAATCGCATGTCTTCATGGTGTGCCAAGAACCATTGTCTTCGATCGCAATGTCAAATTTATGAGTTACATGTTGAAGATGCTCATGGCCAAGATTGGTGTTAAGCTTCTCTTCTCATCCGCTTCGCACCCTCAAACCGATAGACAACCGAGGTTGTCAACCGAAGCCTTGGCACTCTTCTCTGAGTATTGATCAAAAAGAACCTCAAAGATTGGGAAGAGTGCATCCCGCACACCGAGTTCGCCTACAACAGCGCCAAGCACTCTAAGACAAGCAAGAGCCCATTCATGGTCGTCTACGGATTCGAGCCCATGACCTCTCGACATGCTACCCCTACCCCTTCATGAACGTACAAACATGGACATCGACAAGCGTGCCCAAGCCATGAAGAAACTATATGAGAAGACAAGAGCTACTATCGAGCAACAAGTTCTTCGTCAAGTGTCTTGACTCAACAAGAACAAGGAGATGATCTTCAAGGAAGGTGACCTCGTGTGGATCCAGTTACGCAAAGACCGCTTTCCACATGAGCGTGACTCCAAGCTCAAGCCAAGAGGAAATGGCCCTTTCAAAGTCCATAAGAAGATCAATAACAACACCTACGTGATCGACATACCAAATTCCAAGTACATCGTAAGCAATACGTTCAACGTGGCGGACCTCTCACCATTCCTTGGAGATGAAGAACATAAAACGAGTGAAGAGTCGAGGACGACTCTTTCCCAAGGGAGTCGATGCCCGCCCTTGGACTGCTACATCCTCACCACCAAGTTCCCCAAGTGGACCAATGACTCGTGCCCGAGCCAAACTCTTACAAGATAAGGTTAATTCGTTCCTCGCCTCGTGTGACTTCAATAAACCCATGAATGGCTTGCTACTTCATGCCACTACTCTTTGCATACTCAGCTACGAAGCCCCGACGAATCGCCCAACAACCTCGGAAGATGAACATGCGAAGTTGGCTAAGCCTCGAAGCCATCCGAGCTCACCAGTTTCCGCCAAAAGGAGTCTCCTGAGCGACCTGAGTCTCCCGAGCGACCCTGAGTCTCGCCGCCTGTGATTAGGCGGTCTGCAAGCCCCGGCACACATTCGAGTCTCCTTAAGGCCCGGAGTCTCCCCTAGGACCCCAGTCTCCGGCATAATCAAGTGGCATGCACGTTGCCGGTGGCCTTCGGCCCATGTACTCTCCACTCCATCCAGAACTTACCTATTATCCCCAAAATACCCTTGTTTATGTGGCTGGCCTATATATAGCCCCACCCATCCATTTGTAAACCCTAGACTTGATATTAGGCTAGAAGAAGACTCCCTCTTGAGGATCTCTATCTAGTTATTCTCATGCTCCTTCAAGAGGAGCACCTAGTATCACAAACCTCTCGGATCTAGCTTAATAGCGTTCGCTTATACAAGATCTTCATATTGAGTTTGCTCTTATTAAGCTATCAAGATCTTGTCAAGAATATCTTGCCCAATACCAATCTCATAGAATTGTATTGGACTGGTAGCATTCGGTGCGAGCCAACGGCGTTTATTTGCATTTGTGTCTTGCGTGCGTTCGTCGTGTTCTTCGTGTGTCAAGTTCACCCTCTTCCTCTTACCCCTTCGACTTCACCGCAAATCCCCATGAAATCGTGAAAGATAGGGAAACCCAAGGGTCACCCCCATAACTCCACCTTATGTGGCCTGCAATGGGGTTCAGATCATTGCTAAAGATGCATCTCCGAGGTGGCGCATGACTCTCAGACCGATTCTTCATGCTGACTTGTCCCATGGATCGGTGGTGCCCTCTTAGGTGGCTTGTCCCTTTGTGGGCATGGCCGCCCCCGATCTGGCGAACTGGACGTGCAGCCGGCGGGGTTCCATGGCAATATTAGAGCTTTCAGTGGAAAGGGCCAGCGCGGGAGCTCCAGGAGAGGAAGTTTCACGGTTGTGGTGATGAGGTACCATGTTTCGGGCAAAATCCCTACCTGTAGGTGTCGGTTACGGATACGTCTGAGGGCGCCGTTTCCTCTGAGGCATCATCAATGAGTTTCAGCACCTCCCTCGCCCAAGGTCATGTTCAGGGCAAAAACCTCAGATTTGGCTGCCAGATCAGGTGATGACGGCGTCTTTGACGTCGTACCCTCCATGGAAGCGTCGTCTTGGGGACTTGACTCTCTGGTGTGGGCTGTAGTTCTTCATCATGGATCTCGGTGTTGGCCGCATAGGAGGTGCCTTGCCGATGACGTGCCTGCCTTTAGAGTGATATCACGGTAGCTTGCACGAGGAGGGCCTTCCTCGGACAGCATGAGCAAGATCCATAAGAGCAGTGGTGGGATGGCCTTTGTGCATGATGGCGGGCTGGTGAAGACTGCATGCTTGCACATCTGTTAAGGTTGTTGGGAGGTAGCCGCTGCACCGACAGCATTCGGATTTAATGAGGATTTGAGCAAAGAATGCTCCCGCTTGAGCCGCTTTGGCTCGCGGATTCAAAGTAAACGCTTTCTTTGTAAGGCGTGTTCATGGTAATATCGACGCTGTAACTTTCGTCGGAAAGGGTTTTGTTTAGCGGAGGAGCTCACTCTGTGGCATCATGGAGAAGTACTCGACAGATTTCAGACATTTAGTCGTAGTCTTGTTTTGAGTGATGGGTGTTTTGGCCTTTTCTTAGCTTGTAAATATGGGTGTTTCAGCCTTTTCTTAGGCTTGTAAATTAAACTCCTTTTCTATCAATGAATCGTGACGCAAAACTTTTTTCGTTTTCACGGAAAAAAAGTTGAAATGTCTTTCTAGATATGATCATGGGCATGCAAGAAAAAACTGGTTCTAACTTTGAGGTGCATCTCATGGTACTATAGTGCATGTCAATGATTATAGCTACAATATAGGTAGGTCAAGGCAACATAGCTCAAGAACTTTGTTATGGCATAGCTTATTTAAGTAAGGAATCGAGATTAAATTCATTAATACAATAAATACTACAATACTCCAATAACGGCAACACTTAAGGAAGAGCTATTTTTTCCTTTTGCTGTTGCCTGTAATCAAAAGAACTGGGCTATAGTTTCCCATAAGCTCTTTTTTCACAGCAGTACTGTGAGGCAGCTAATCTTAAGCTGTTTCACCAGAAGCCAAAGAACTGGCCCAATGTATAGAGTTTATGAGGATTACACATTACGAAGCGGTATCAGGGGCATCGGCATAGGTTGCCACAGTTGGCAGCCTGTGAAGATAATAGAAAGGGCATCACTTCATTGGTTAGCATATATAGTTTCTTAGTTATGCAAATAGGGTTGTTTTTTCATCAATCATCATTAAGGTTGTCATAATCTAGGAAATCCATAATTAAACAATAACGAAAACTGTAAAAAGGAAGTTAGGATGTGACAATCTTTACTCGTAATACAATTTCAATGACAAACAAACTGCCTGCTGGAACACAAATGCAAAAAAGCAGACGAACCTCCAGCAGTAATGGCACCAATGATAAAATACCTGGTTTTTTTAAGCCAAGGTTTTCATATTTGGTCCTCGCTCTTTCAAACATAAACAAATGGAGTGAAGTACCAAGCAGTGGACAAAGCATGACAACATAGTATTACCTGTGCTTTCATGCCATCTTCTGCAAGCCATAAATAGTCATAGATCCTTGGAAGATGCAACTTCAATGCATCTGAATTTGGATCTTCGTCCCAACAACAGATCATATCTAGTGCCTGGAACAAAAAAAATTGTCAACGTGTTAGTTAAAATTAATTAGGTTGTCATTGCAAGAAACCGGTGAGAAAATAAGAATTATGCTAAGGGGATTATTTGGGATGGTAAAATGACTAATAGGAATGTTAACATGAACATGACAAATAGGAGGGACTAAGCAATAACAAGAATACCTGAATTTTAGGGGTAGGGACTAGCTTGATTGTCCTACTATAAAAATACACGATCAAATAATATTAAAACTTATTTCATGTGTTCTTCCTTTTGTACACATATATTTAATATACGGCATGTAGAAAAGTAGAAAGAATGACTAAAATTCCTAAGCACCAACGTTATCATGCTAAATATGTGCATAATGAACACATATAATTAATTATTGCTACGAGTATCTCATAGATGTCAGCCTAGAATGTGCGTAGTCTGACAGTATTTGCTATATGCTTTTTTGTACCATAAATACTATCTAGAATATATAGATTGGAGAAATGGCGTAGGAGTATAGGACATGCAAATAACATGCATACGGTACAGTTCTATTTAGCTTAGGTCTGACCCCCACACATAAAGTCTGGTCCTTCGAAAAAGAATTAGGTCTGGCTTACATGAATTTTTTCGCAGAAGTAGAAAAATGCACCCATTTTTTTTGCATAGAGTAAGAACCAAGCCATAACATATGGCTACATTACCTTGTTAATAGGACATATTCCAATATATTTGGTACTTGCATCTTCATAATGGATATGTTTCATGAGGTTCTTCAATGCTCTGTCTCTTAACTTATTAACTGGCCAGCAATTCAACACTGGTTCTACAAATTTATTAATACATGTCCAAATAACATTTTGCAGCAATGATCGTGGATAGCGAAGGTCTTCCTGCATGCAACAATTAATAATAGCAAAAAGAAGTTAAAAAGCATCTATTAAGACATATACGTTAAATAATTGATTTTTAAGAAAAAAGGAAGGATATATACTGAGTAAATAACTAAAAATATTATTACTTGAAAAAATAACTACAATTTCCCAATTTTACTTACATCATCATTCACCTTATTTAAACTTTAGCCAGCAGATTCACCAGCTGTTAATGCTTCTCGAATAATTTTCATACTCAATCATATTTCTCAGATGTACTTGTATTTTCATAAGAACATAAACACGTAGCAAGTATTCGATCCACTGGATGGCCATGGAGCTGCACGATTCTAGAGGCAAGACTCCTCCCACCTCCTAAGCCCCACCTCCACTCCAACAACCGCCCGGGCTACCTCCGCCGCCTTGCCCCTCGCCTCCCCTCACCCTCCCATGGCGTCCGGCAGCAACAACTCCGGCGACCGGAGCGACCGCTGGATGGATTCGGACTACGACTCGAGCGCTGGTTCATGGTTAGCGACGCCGCCGGCCTCGCCGGCGCCACCCGTCCCTCGCTGCACCCTCGCCAGCTGGCGCGCCACAAGATGCAGATGCTCCACCCCGCCTCTATTCGAGGTCCACTGCCCGGTGTGGTACCTCGCGGTGAGGACACCGAGGGATGGCAGCAGCCGCGACAGAGGTACCTCCAGCGCCGCCGCCAACGGGCTGTGCAACCCCAGCAGGAACGACGCCGCAGCCCCACGCCGGAGACAGATGCGGGGCTCTGCTTCCATTGCCTCATCCCGGGCCACCCCGTGCGCGAATGCACCAACGAGGTACGCTGTCACTGGTGTCTCCTCTCCGATCATGACTCGCGGGGATGCACGCCGGAGCAGCGAGCCTACGAACGCGCAAGGGCCCGTCTTCCTCTGCTTGACCGCGCCCGCGTCCGCGCCCGGCAACCTTCCCAGGAACGCGCGCCCCAGCAGCCCCGCCGTGGCGCGACCCTGCCGCCGCCGCCCCTGCAGCAGCTCGCGCTGTGTGCTCCCACAGCACCAGCCGTCGTCCCTCTGGAACCGATCCACGTCATCATGCCGCGCAGCACGGACATGGAGGAGGCCGAGCTGGTTCTGCGTCGCGCCATGGTCGCCACCATCACGGGCACGCGGCCTGAGGTCGCCATCTCCATGGTGGCTGACATCCTGTGCGCCACGTTCGACCTGGTGCCTGACGCGTTCTCCATCCACCGCCACCATCCCGAAGATTTTCTCATCATCTTCCGCGCGCAGCACGACAAGGACCGGGTCTCCGGGGATCACTTCATCGGCAACCTCAACGTCATGCTGAACTTACGGCCATGGAGTAAGCTCGCGCACGCCAACGTCGGCAAGCTGGAGCACCCGCGTCGAGCTGGAGCTCAGCGGCATCCCAGCCCATGCGTGGCACGTCTCTACTGCGGAATTCCTTCTCCGCGGCTGCTGCTGGATCGAGTTGCTCCACCACGACACCCGTTCGCAGGCGGACATGGCCACGTTCAAGCTCTCGGCGCGGGCGCGCGACCCGGCCTCCATCTGCCGGCATGCCGTCCTCGAGACCGTGGAAGTCATTCCCGTGTCCTCTCCTTCGGAGGCCCCGACAATCCAGCCACTCACGTTCCCTGTCTCCATCAGCGTCATGCACAGCGAGGTCATCGCCCCGGTGCCACATCAAGCGATCCCCCAGGGCGACCGCGACGGCGCTGGTGGTGCCAATGGCCCGGCCGATGCCCAGGCGAGGCGTCCCCAAGGGCGGCGCCGTGGACGCAAACGCCGGCGCCCCAACAGCACGGCTACGCCGGCCGGCAGAGCCGATGGCATGGCGGTTGACACACTCTCGTGGACACTCATGAGTCGTGGACGCCGCGCCGACGGTTGCAGGCGATGCTGCCGGGCCGACGCCGCCATGATCTTCGATACCCCGCACTTCAATGTGCCAAGGCCGCCACCAACGATCGCCATGGATCCTCGGCCCAGCTACGCGGGCTCGCCTAACCAGGGCAGCCGAAAGCGGCCGGGTCTAGCGGCGAAGGATGACAATACCGACCCCACGCCGCTCGCTCTACAGAATCGCTAACGCGGCGACTGCACTCGACTGGTCAAACGAGACCTCCAGAAGGACAGATGGCGATCCTCCATTGGTCGATCCCCCAGGCTCCACCACCGACGGCCGCTTGTCGCTTCACGAGCGAAGGAACACACTGCGTTCGCGCCCGATCGCTCGCCATTCGTTTGTCGATCCGGAATTGGCGCTGTCCACATCTCCTTTTCGTGACAGCGAGGTCCCCGATTCCCAAACGGATGCTGCGACCGCCTAAAGAAGCGGACCACGGCCGCTTGACCGCCGCAATTTTGGAAGGACATGGCAACCTGGTCCAGGATCTCCATCGTGCGCACGACGTGCAGGAAGCAACGACCTCTCCACCGTGCGAGCTGACACCGAGGGCTGCCCGTGACGGGACCCAGATGGACTTCACGTCCCAGGTTCCGGACTCAGTGCCCTGTGGACGACGAGGCCCAGGATTCGCAGGCCCAAGAGAATGAGGAGGCCCAAGTCGAGCTCGCACCCCACGCAAAGACTTTGCCGGGTCGACGAGGACGCGCCTGTGACTCAGCCCATGAGATTGTGACCCCAGGCAGGTTTTCCTCGACACCCCATGTCTACGCGAGACGTGCGCCGTGCCGCGCACAACCGCCGTCGACATCGGATCGTGGACCCTCGGGGAATTCTCGCGGCCGCCACACATCAGATCAGTGCCACTCTCCCCACGCCTGTAAGACGCCCCCGCAAGCGCCCACTCTGCTTCTCGCCACGACGGGCGGGCCGGTCCGCAAGGCTCACCAAGGCCCCACGAGGAGAGACGGTCGTGTAGATACTACGAACCCTGGGCATCATTGGCGCCAACGAGAAGATCACGGCTGAGGCTATGAAGATCTACGACAGTGTGTTTGCTCTCCCCATCCCCGGACGCGCCCTCCCCTGTCGCAGGCATACCTGTCGAACCCACTCCCAATGAGTGACAACCTCAGAATTGTAATCTAGAACATGCGCGGCTTGAACGCACGCGCACGTCGCCTCGCCATCCGATCTCTGATGGCTACTACAAACGCTACGATCGCTTGCTTCCAAGAAACTAAGATGGATTCGATCTACACCACTGTCGTGCTGGAAGCCTTGGGACCTGAATTTGACGAATACTTATTCCTTCCCGCGATCGGCACCCGTGGCGGCATCCTCCTGGCTTGGCAGAGCAGGACAGTGACTATCACTGATCCTATGCTCACCACCAACGCCCTCACGGCCAAGGTCGCTACCGCTACTAACACTCCATGGTGGCTGACGGTGGTCTATGGCCCCCAGGATGACGCAGACAAGATAGCCTTCCTGCAGGAGATCCGCGACATTCGCGCAGCCTGTCCAGGGCCCTGGATGATCGGTGGCGACTCCAACCTCATCTACCAAGATGAGGACAAGAACAACGCCAATCTGGATCGTCGCATGATGGGTCGCTTCCGGCGCTGCATCAACGCTCTCACGCTCAAGGAAATCTATCTGAACGTGCGGCAGTATACTTGGTCCAATGGCCAGAATCCCCCAACGCTGGTCCATCTCGATCGCGTGTTATGCACGGCTGACTGGGAAGAGCTCATCGGTGCGTGCCATCTGCGATGCCTCGCGTCCGTGGTCTCGGATCACTGCCTCCTGCTGCTGGATTGCTCTCCACCGCCACCCATGTACCGAAGGTTCCACTTCGAGGATTTCTGGTTGCGCCTAGATGGTTTCCAGGACACGGTGGCTGAGGCTTGGCATTCGGTGGACAGTGCGGACCCCTTCCTCCGCCTATCGCTAAGGATGCAGGCCACTGCTAGAAAACTCACAAGCTGGAGCGCTAAAACCACTAGCAACATTCGGCAAAGGATGGCAATCTCCAGAGAGATTATTCTCAAATTCGACAAGGCCTAGGAAGACCGCGTGCTGATGGCCCATGAAGCCTGGCTGCACAAATCGTTGAAGCAGGCCTACCTGGGCTATGCGTCCCTGGAGCGTACTATCGCTCGCCAACGAGCACGAATTACTTCCCTCAAGGACGGCGATGCAAACACTACGTTCTTCCATCAACAATGCTCTTATCGCCGACAAAAAAACCATATTCATAGCATCACTGATGGAGATCGTGCTCTGGTTGAACAAGAAGACATGGTGGAGGCTACGTTCAACCACTTTGAGGCGCTGCTTGGGATGGCCGTTGATCGAGACTGCACTCTCAACCTTAACGACCTTATCAAACCTTCTGACCTCCTTGGCCTTGACGCTGCCTTCTCCGAGGAGGAAATTTGGGCTGCAATCCAGCGGCTCCCGGCTCGCAAAGCACCTGGCCCCGACGGATTCACCGCCGAGTTCCTTCAGGCATGTTGGCTCGACGACCTGCGAGGAAGAGGATTCCACAGACTCAACCAGGCGCTACTCACTCTGCTCCCAAAGGAACAGGACGCACGCTCGCTCGGGGACTATCGACCTATCAGCCTGGTGCACCTAGTAGGGAAGGTGGTCACCAAGGTCTTGTCCCTTCGGCTTGCGCCAAAGCTGGACAGCCTGGTGAGCAAGAACCAAAACGCGTTCATCAGTGGCAGAAGCCTGCACGACAACTTCCTGCTGGTGCGACAATCGATGCGCCTCCTACATCAGCTCCGGGCGCCGAGAGTGCTGCTCAAATTGGATCTCGCCAAGGCCTTCGATACCATCTCCTGGTCCTTCCTGTTTGAGGTGTTGCGCCGCTATGGATTCAGCGACAAATTCCTCGACTGGTTGGCCATCTTGCTCTCATCGGCAAACACACGTGTGTTGATGAACGGCGAGCCCGGGCCACCAATCTGGCATAGGCGTGGCCTGCGGCAGGGCGACCCTCTATCCCCGCAGCTCTTTGTGCTTGCGGTGTACATGCTTGGGCGCCTAATCAGGCGGGCAATTGACCTTAGGATTCTGCAGCTCCTCCACCCTAGACGATTGATCCCAGCGATCTCGCTCAATGCGGATGATGTGGCTCTGTTTTGCCACCCAAACGCCCAGGACATCGAAGCCGTCAGAGCAAATCCTTGATCTGTTCGGCAGATCTTCAGGTTTAAGGGTCAACTACAACAAGAGTTCGGCCACAATGCTTAACTGTGTGCCAGGGGATGAGACGATGATCACGGAGAGGCTTGGCTGTCAGATTGCGGAACTACCTCTCACCTATCTTGGACTACCGCTGACGCTCAGGAGGCCTACAAGTGCACAGCTGCAGCCACTGGTTAACAAAGCTGCTGCTAAGCTTCCCACTTGGAAGTCTCAACTCATGAACAAGGCTGGGAGACTCGCCATGGTCAAATCCGTCCTCCGCGCAATGTCAATTCATCAGATCATGGTCATCGACCCCCCCAAGAAAACCATCAAGATGTTCCAGAAGGTTCAGAGAAGCTTTCTTTGGGAGGGGCGTGCTGAAGCGCGTGGTGGACACTGCCATGTTAGCTGGGGTGCAGTGTGCCGACCCCTATCCCTTGGTGGCCTCGGCATTCAGGACATGGAGCGCGCCGGTCTTGCCCTACGCCTACGATGGCTTTGGTACAGCAAGACTGACGATGAACGGGCTTGGAGTGGGCTTGACCTACAGACCACGGCGCAGGAGCGAAACATGTTCTTCGCTTCCACGTCCTTGATCGTCGGCAACGGACGCACTGGCCTATTCTGGGAAGACCGGTGGATCAATGGCAGATCCATTGGTGAGCTAGCCCCTCAGCTATACGCCTGCATCCCCAAGCGCCGGCGGAAACATCGAACGATTGCCAAGGGACTCCACGATCACAGCTGGGCACGTGCCATTCACGGCACCATCGGCATCGATGAGCTGGGGCAGTACCTCAACATCTGGCGACTGGTTGAACGTGTGGTGTTCAACGACCAAAGGGACCAATTGGTCTGGAAGTGGAATGCCAGTGGCACATATACAGCAAAATCCTGTTATCTGGCGTCCTTCCACGGTTCCACCAGCAGCCGCGCATGGAAACTACTATGGAAAACTTGGGCCCCTGCTAGAGTCAAGTTCTTCCTATGGTTGGCTGACAAGGACAAGTGCTGGACGGCTGAGAGACGGCGAAGGCACCAACTTCCATCCCCCTGCGATGTCTTCTCTGTGACCAGGAGCTCGAGACCATGCAGCACCTGCTCATCACCTGCCCCTTCTCAAGGCAGGTATGGCACGACACCCTCGCTTGGCTCCGAATCCCATGCAGGCGGCCGGAGGACGAGAGTGACCTGCAGGACTGGTGGTCGGCCGCAAGGATATCAACACCCAAGCCCTTGCGCAAAGGACTGGCTTCCGCCACACACCTGGTCGCTTGGATGATCTGGAAGCATCATAACTCCTGCGTCTTCGACGGTGCTCGCCCATCTGTCCCACTGCTGACTGCTAGCATTCGCGATGAGGCGACACTCTGGGCTAGAGCAGGGGCCGTTGGCCTAAGGATCATCATCCCCACTGATTGGGATGTGCACTGATTATCCCTGTGTGTTATCCTGTGTGCTCCACCTTCTCGGTGGCCTGTCCATGCATGTGTGGCATTGACTTGTAATCCTGTAAAACTCAAACCCTTCTTTGCAATGAAAAGAAACACAATGTCATTGTGTTTTCCCGGAAAAAAAAGTATAAGAAATTCAACTATGAATGAAAATAAACATGTATTATATATATTTACAATTGGAAAGCCAAAGTAAGCTCCATTTGAGATACTTAGTGGCATCCTAATTTTGCAAGCAATGAGCTTACATTTACACATAACCAAACAATATTATGCCTTATAAGACTAAATTAACACATACATAGTTGCTACTACTAGCTCTAAGATGGCACACCTAAATAAATAGTCTGCACTATATGTTAACATGATTTCTCAACTAATAACGTACAAGTATATTTGCTTCTAAAAGAAAGGGTTATGTTTCAAGCAACAAGAGTCTTAATCAAACGAACCTTGGCACAAGTATCACGTGCTTTATTCCAATCAATCTCATGGTATGCATCACTATAGAGCTCCTCCCGGATTGCCAATATTGTTGGTGTTATTGGGCCAACAAACTTTTTACCATAAAGATAAGACATTGGCATATAAACCAATCGGCAATAGCACCAGAACCGTCCTGTGGAAGAGAAAGTTCACTTGAATATGAAAAGTGATCATAAAAGCAACAATCCAAATGTACTGTTGGAGATACTGATTGCTAAATGTTGAATGCTTCTTGATTTATACCTTTTAGCCATATAAACATCACTAGTGGATCTTATAAAAAGATTGAGTCTATTGAAAAAAAATCAAGTATTCTATCTTTCACCAATGCAACTTTGAGTAAGTACTTCTCTAATAGTTAAACACTCCCCCCATAACTTTGTGAAATTAAGTCAAAGAAATATTTATAGCCAATACATGATCATGTCAATATATCATGTATGGTATTAATCAGAATGAGCATTCAATGTAACATTGCCAAGCACAAAATCAAGAAAGTTGACCGCTATAGGAGAACAACAAAGCCAACTTTCATAGAAAGAACAAATATGGCAACTATAATGTATATCTTAGTCATGGGGCAATGACATATGTCGAGAATGCAATAATATTTACACACACAAAAGAAACAAGTACCTGGGTGAATTGGAAGAAAATGTGGGACAAGCCATAATTCAGGAATGATGGAATTATTTCCGGACCATTCATACAAACCGAGGACCTTCATTTAAAAACATGGATCTCTTGTATTAATAACTCCATAGTCAAGAAATAATAATTACTAGATTAAGTCAACGACTGAAACATCAATTTTGGCAACAAACATTTGGCAATTGTAGTCTGGAGATGAAACATACCCTAGAAACCAAGATGCTAAACTATTACACTAGGGCTGCTTCCATCTATTCTCCTAATTAACATAGAAACAACAAAGAGTAACGGAAAGGAACTTTAATTTGGAGAAAAACTATTATCTTAGAAAAATACCATGCAATATCAGATGTTTTCATGGATTTTAATATGTTTGCTAATTCTTTAACAATATATTACATACATACAAAAAGTTCATGTAACAGGGCATTGGGTTTATGCTAAATTATAAGACCTCACAAGATAGCTAGAGAAAAGATTGAACTTGACATGTAAGTAATATTAAAAAAAATCCTACATAATACTTAAGGAAGTTGACAACTTTTGATAACAACACATGCCCCATTAAATTTCACACATGCAAGCATATATTCAGTAGCATACCGAGAGCCATATCTTTCCCCATTGTGGTATTGCAGCTGCACTTCCATGTGATAGAATCCAAGCACGTCCCATGGTCAAGGCTTCATTGTCCACCTGGTCAAGAAGCCTCAAGGTAACATAGTTTAAGCATGATCCAAACATGGTGCTCGTCCCCAACACTTGCGTGCCCCAACCTCCATCTTCATTCTACATGGATTACATTACATAGAATTTGTTATTTTCTTTTCTGCACCATCGAACAATAATGAGCATTTGGCATATAAAAACTATTACTAGAAACTAACTGAAATTGATTGGCATGCCTGATGGTTGTAAATATAACGACAAATCTCGCGTCGATGTTCCGTTGATAGGACTGTATTGAGTGATCCAGTAACATGTAGAGCAAATATCTGAGAGAAATAAATAATCATCATAATGTTATCCACAGAATAACTATGCTATCACCATAATATTATCCACAGAATAACTATGGTATGCAACTGTTGATAATTAGTTCAGGACTATTGGGAACCCAACATTAAATTAAACTGTCCAAGATTCAGAACTACTCCCTCCGTTTCAAAATATAAGATGTTTTAGCTTTGTGAAGCAAATGTATCTAGACTACTTTTAGTATGTAGGTTCACTCAGGTTTGGAGTGAATCTACACACTAAAACAAGTCTAGATACATTTTTTTCATAAAGCTAAAACATCTTATATTTTGAAACAGAGGGAGTATTAGCTTATAGCCTATTAAAAATCCTGATGCATCTTGTGTGTGGACAGTATAGGTTGTACTATAATTAGATGGTTCTTAAGTGTCCCAGAAGGAAGTGAAATGAGAAAGCTTCATGGCATAGGTGCATCAAGTTTTAGTACATAAATTCAAACTTTTCTGAAAAAAAAATAGTTAGTTACTCAAAACAAAATTATCTGATAAAGATCCGAATTTCCCATAAAAACTAAGCTTATGCTTCCTCCTAGCAATACCCACCAATTCTCTATAAAATATGTTCAGAAATCAAAGTCAAAGAAGTATCATACGTAAATAAAATACACACCAAGATAGGCATAATGAACATAATTCCACTGAAATCTGCGGCCCAGTGCCCATCGTCTGCTTGCAGTGCAGAATGTTGACTAAGGGCTCGCCTCAATGATGCTAATATAGTCTGTTCTGTAACCTCTGCACTATCTGCAAGCTTGATGTCTGGAAGATCCACCTGAAGATGCTTTTGTTTTGCATACTGCAATAGATAATAGTCCAAAATGAGAATTTTACGGTATATGTCATAGTTTATTAAAACCCAGATTGTATATTAGAATAACAAACAGTAGAACAAGAAACCGAAAATATCTACAAGCTTTTTTTTAGATAAAAAAAAAACGTATAGAGCTTTGAGTTAGACTAATAAGTAAGCGCTCTGAAGATTGTCCCTTATCCAAGTAACCAACATAAAAGAAACATTTTCCTCGAATCTACTTGTTGGGGATTTGGGGGACCTTTTCTATCTGGAAAACAGACTGCTAAATTTGTACATGGTTTCATTTGTTCAATAATTTTTATACTGGTCAGTTGAAATGTTGGAGCGGTGAGTTTTCCAGTCTTTATTTTATCACAATTTTTTACATCTTAGCTATGGTAAAGATGGTGTCTATGGGTTGTTAAGGACACTGAGCATCGTTAATTAAGAGAAGTACAGCAACGATTCCAAAGATCAGATCGCAAAATGCCATTTTCCGGCCCAGAAAAACTCACACGGACGCCGTAATTATTGCAGCTTGGCGGCTGCCTGGATGGCTAGGGTCGCAGTCAAGAGATCCGCGGCGGCGGCCGTTGGGCCGCGCCATTGGCTGCGGTGAGGCAGACGGCGGCTGTGGCGCGGAGGGAAGCGCAGAAGTTGCATCTGGAGTGAGGGCTCGGGAGGTGGAGTGAGGGAGAGACGGGGAAGACAGGGCGTGTTTGGTCAGTTGTTTTTACGTTTCTCGCACTGGGTCAGAATAAATAAGTCCATTTGTTTTCTTGAAATTGTCCTCCCTTGCTTAACGCTATAACTTTTTTAAAAAGTTAAGCCATATAAAATTTGATCAAAATTTTAGGAAAAAACTATTAAAAACTATTATATTATATAGATACCATGTGAAAATATGTTTCATGATGTATAAAAGGGTATGGATTACTTATTAAAAATATTAATATTTTTCTCTAAAAACTTGGTCAAACTTTAGATACTTTGACTTTTGAAAAAGTTATATGCATTAAGCCTTGGGATGGAGGTAGTATGAATTTCTTGGGCAAGAGATTTAAATTAGTCTAAAACTTGGTCCGGTGGATACGTCTAAATCGAGCGTTTCCATGGGGACAGGTTGTGCTCGTGCAAAAGCGGAGGGAAGTTAGGTTGCGCTCGTGCAAAAGCGGAGGGAAGTGCGTTGCCTGTGCAAGCTCGGCGATGGTGCGAGCCACGGGTTTCCTCCAAAAGCTAGCGGGAGGTATTTTGTCACTGTCCCGGAAGCGCGGCTGTATATATCACCACCAGCCACACCAACGTTCCCTCGCCGCCATTTCCCCATTCTTTGAGCTCTCAAGCCGGCGAGGTTCTTCATCGGTCAGCAGGTAAGCGGCGGTAGCGGCAGTGGTGGTTGTAGATCGGCTGATGCGGGTGTTCTTCTCCAAGATCTTCAGCGGCGACGTGCTCCGCCGCTCCTCCGATGTCGGTAAGTTACATCAAACCCCATGTGTAGTAGCTTCGATCTATTAGCACCTCCTAGATCTGATTATAGTTTGCGACAGATCTGTGTTAGTATGCCCAATGAACTGCTAGGTGTAGTCATAGATTGGTGTTTTCCTGGACTCATTGCATGTTTAAGCTTTTTTATGTCTAGTCTAGGTCCTAATATGTGCGACCGTGAGATATGTAGGACATGACCGCTGATGAGTTTAGCCAGGCCCTCATGATTCTTAGGAGACCTTCGTCGCTGAGACCCAACCCTAGCCCCACCTCTGAGGCTCACCTATCCTCGCGTATGAAGATCTTGTATGTGCCTCCGATGACTGGGTACATGGTGGAGAAGATTGCAGAGCAAGCTATCAAGATCTTGGCCAAGAAGAAGGTCGTCAAGGCTGGCAAAGCCCACAACACATGCTAGTGCAAGGGGTGAAGGACACCATAAAGCGGGAACCGTTCCTCTCGGCGTTCGTGCTCAACCAGATGTGTGAGATCATCAAGAGTGGCGTCAGGACAGAGAAGAGATTCACCTGAACACTGTTGCCCGCAAGGTGTTTGAGTTTTGTGGCATCGAGGTGACGAGGTTTAATCTCGTCAATGCCCATTGTTATGGACTTGGGTTTTGGAGAAGATGGGGATGCTAGAGATCGTGGCATGGTTAACAGACAAGCAACCAGGGGACACGAGATTTACCCAGTTCAGTTCCCGGAGGGAAAACCCTACTCCTACTTGTGCGCTCTTTGATTACGGTAGGAAGAAGGTTCAGGTCTGTGATTCGATCTGGCGTGGATGCGTGTGCGAAAGTATGAGTCGAGCTCTAGGTCTATTGTGTACGTGCGTGCGCTCCTCGTTGGCCCCTCCTAGCCTTTATATATGGGGAGGCTAGGTCTCGGGTGCCGATACGAGTAGGTTACAAGTTGTATTCAAACTCTAGTCTTGCTCTCCAAGGATCCGAAGACGTCATGGGCCTTGGCCACCCGAAAATCTTCATGGGCGGTATATGCGCCGTGGGCCTTCCTTGGGCTGGACTAGGTATGCTGAAGTTACGTACCCATAGGGTATAACCATGTCAGTAGCCCCCGAGTGATCAGTCGAATCGTAGATTCGGCTGAGGACTCTTCAATCATTCGGGTGCGACTCTGTTTTTCAAGAGAAAAGTGTGTAGAGATTGTTGATGCGTGTGCCTGACTCACCCGACGGATCAGGGTCAGTTAACTGTCTTAGGACAAAACAACATGATCTTCTTCAGGTTCGAGTCCCTCAACTCGAAACTGGAACATATGCTGGCGTAATTCAACTCAGGCCGCGGAGGACTTACAGGAGTGGAATTCCAGTGAATTTATTTGTTGTACCCAACGCGTCCGTCGGGATTTTTCATCGCACCTGCTGGCACGGATTTATACTAGCGAGCCTTGATCGAAAGTTGCCGTGCCATCAGATGATATCTGTAGGTCTTATCTTTGCGTCGCAGACGCAGCATCCGAACATTTATCACCTCGGAGGTGTTTCGGGTGGCCAAGGAGATTGTTGCTCACTTAGCGTTTTGTTGGGGTAGAGTTGCCAAAAAAGTTTTTGCATGCGGATCCAGAAGATCGCAGTCGAAGATTTCATAGGGTGCGCGACCAGCGCTCCCTATGGGAGTAGCCCCCAAGTGTCTGTTCGAGTCGTAGACTCGAACGGAGACTTTT
This sequence comes from Avena insularis, assembly GCA_023614405.1. Lineage (NCBI taxonomy): Eukaryota > Viridiplantae > Streptophyta > Magnoliopsida > Poales > Poaceae > Avena > Avena insularis. The sequence continues at coordinate 63,864,878 of CM042697.1, forward strand.
AGCTCAAGCATTGTTTCAATCATTAGGTCCGCAGGACTCGAAAATTTTCGGATGCTTAAATCCATCCTCCCTATGGGAGTAGCCCCCGAGTCCTTAGTGGAGTCGCAAACTCGACGTCGGACTCGAAGAATTGTTCCATGGCATAGTTCATTGGCGTGCCACTCGAAGATCTTTTGTGTGCTCGACCAGCGCTTCAGTTTGGAGTAGCCCCCGAGTGTCTGGCGGAGTCGTAGACTCAGGCAGAGACTCGAGTCTTGTATCTTGTAGACACAATCGACAATCTTACGGGCGTCATGACCGGAAGTACATCGGTCTTGTGACGGCGCTCGATAGGAGTAGCCCCCAAGTATTTAGTCGAATCGTAGATTCGAGTGAGTACTTTTAGCTGTGGAGCCGAAATGGTGCTAGTATAGCTTTTGATGACGTCAGTGCTTACGATTGATGACCTCAAGCGTCTGCTGCGCCAGAGATGACTTGACTGGACGAAGCGTGGGTCCCACTTGCTGACTTTGAATTGACCGGTCATGCGCGGCGTGGAGATGATTACGGCGTCTCCTCGATTTCCGCACGTAGTGGACGGCGTGGTATCGACGATTCATTTTGGTCTTGACTGCGTGTGCGGCCAGATCTACCGTTGGCGTTAGGTCTTCTCGATGGGCTACGGCGTGCGTCGTCTTGTTATAATCCTGGTGAAATCGTTGTTTGTTTTCACCGCGGCGGTTCCTCTATTCACCGCCTCCTCGTTCTTGAGCTATTCTTGCCGCTGAGAGTTTCCTCCACATTTCTCTGTCTTTCTTCGTTGTAGCGCCACCACCGCCGTAGCGTCATGTGGAAGAAGAAGTCCACATCTGCGGTTGGGACCAGCGCCGCGAGGCAAGAAGAACACCGCCGCTTTCGCGTCACCGACGGTGGTGGGCGGCGATCGAACGCGGAGAGCGATCTCCGCATAAGCTAGCGGCGAGCTGATCCGCATGAGACACGGCCGTGAGACTCCGACGAGGTAATCCCGTCCCCATCTGGGTTCCGGGTTATGTTTGTTGCCTTCGTGATTCGCGGGTTTTCTTTTCCGGTCCACGACTTCCTTCGTGGTGCTCTTCTTCTATGGGGTTCGGCTCCATCATCGTCTCCCAACTCCCTTCTCCACATTGCGTGTTTTATCACGCTTTGCGAGTGTTGGCTTGGCATTGAGCGCACTTTGGCCTCTTCCTAAGCTTTATTCCGTGAAGAGGCGATCTGTTCGGATGGTGTGTATCCCATTGGGGTTTCATCATCTCCCTCATCCCAATGTGCAATTCTTTTCCTTTTCCATGTCGAATCTGTCCGATCTTGGCGGAGGAAATGGTTTTACATCCGTGACTCCGTGTTGCCTGGGCAAGATTTTGGTCTCGTTCCCTTTGACCCCTCCCAGAAGATTGAGAAGAAAAGGTCTTGGAAAAACCAAATCTTGGACGGTGAGGTGGAGGAGATAGAGACTCTTTATCGTCGGGTGGAGGATCTCCAACTGATTCCTGAGAAGGAGGTCAACGGCGTGGACATCATCCGAACTTTTCTTGAGCGTCGGGTGCAACCTCTCCAAGCGAGGGCGCACCCGATGTTTCTTTACTCTGGGCACCGTGATCCGACGAGGGTTTCGAGTGAGAAAATCTCCGAGGTGGAACTTGACAAGGATCTTCGCGTGCTGCTGAAGTTCAAGGCCGATGAGGGACTCCCGGAGAAGTCGCTGACTCCTCCCTTTTCTTCGTCGTTGGCCGTGCCGAAGGTGTAGATTTATGCACGTAGTGCTTCCCCTTTTTTGTTGGGTGTGTATTTGTGTCCTTTGTTTGCTAACAAAGTTTCTTCTCATCTTGTAGAGTTTCAAAGTGCCGGGCATGGCACCACCATTGCCCGAAAGGCATCCGAATGCCCCGGATAATGAAGTGGTGGATTCCGTGTCCGAGCTTCCGTCGGCGCGATCTCCGGCGGAGGATGCCGACGAGTCGAGTGAGGACCATACGCGCAAGCGATCACGGAGCTCGAGCGAGTCTTCGGATGCTTCAACTCCTCCGACTCCCAGAAATCCTTTGGGCCTTGAGCGTCATGATGATCCCGAACAGATTGTAGATTTGTTTGAGCAGCGTGCTCAGGTGATTCTTCAGAATAGGTAGGACCTGAAAATAAACAGATAGATGTAAAATTTGTATATTGCAGCTGGGCGTGTATGTGCCCTTTGTTGTAAAGGTTTGCTTGTTTGCGAGCACGCAGTGCTTTGATTTAGTACGTGTCCTTTTCGTTTCCCTGACATGGTCAGCTACTCAGGTGTACACGTTTTGTCCTCAGTCGATGAAATCGTGAGGTGGGGGGAGCCCTCGAGCGTGTTTTGTCCTCAGTCGATGAAATCGTGAGGTGGGGGGAGCCCTCGAGCGCGTTTGTAGTATATAGTAGATATGCAGGAAATAGTGAACCGAAGTTTTGGGGCGGGACACTTAGCTTTATTTATATCGCAATGGAGGAAGTACGTTGTTCGGCTGAGTAGCCTTGGCTGAAAGCCTTATTGAAAGTAAAGGGGTAGTTTGCTACGGGTAGAATCGTTGCAGGTGCGCGATATTCCATGGGTTGGAGTATGCGACTCCAGACTCCACGTGCTTGAGGCGATAGGCGCCACCTGGGATGACTTCGGTGATGACGTAGGGTCCTTCCCATGGCGACTCGAATTTATTCGGTCGCTTTTGTTTGAGTCGTAAGACGATGTCTCCTTCGACGAAGGACCTTGGGCGCAGCCGGCGGCTGTGATAGTTGCGGAGACTCTGCTGGTACACCGCTGATCGAGCGGCTGCTATATCCCGCGCTTCGTCGAGTGTGTCGACGGCATCTTCGAGTGCAGCCGTGGATTCGGCTTATTGTCTGTGACGACTTCGTGGAGCTGATGGCGTGCCGGTAGCACTGCCTCAGCTCCGTGTACCATGAAGAACGGTGTGTAGCCGGTGGAGCTGTTTGGCGTAGTCCGTAAGCTCCACAGGACAGACGGTAGCTCCTTCGTCCAGTTTCCAGCTTTGTGCTCGAGTGAGCTCATGAGGCGCTTCTTGATGCCGGCGCCGATTAGGCCGTTGGCCTTTTCCACTTGCCCGACTGAGGCATACGTGATGTTGATCCCGAGGCCTTCGCAGAAGTCCTGGAATTCTTCGGAGATGAAGTTCGATCCGTTGTCGGTGATGATGCTGTGCGGTACGCCAAACCTGTAGACAATGGATTCGAAGAACTTGACGGCGGTTTTGCCCTTCTGGTTGGCATGGCTTCGATCCACTTGGTGAATTTGTCGACTGCGACCAGGAGGAAGACGTGTCCTCCCTTCGAGGATTTTGGCAGTTTGCCGATCATGTCAAGGCCCCATTGAGCAAAAGGCCAGGCTATGGGTATGGGTCGATTCGGACCAGTGCGTGCGGTTTGTCGGCGAACCGTTGGCACCCGTTGCATCTTCGGACGATGTCTTTCGCGTCGCTCATGGCCGTTGGCCAATAGAATCCTGCTCGCAGAGCTTTGGCGACGAGGGAGCGGCTACCTGCGTGGTGGCCGCAGATGCCCTCGTGGATATCTTGGAGTATGGCTTTGCCGTCGTTGATGGTGACGCACCATTGTAGGACACCCGTAATGCTGCGTTTGTACAGCTCGCCGTTGATGATGGTGAAGGCTTTTGACCGACGAGATATGCGTCGGGCATCTGTCGGTTGTGGCAATTCTCCGTTTATCGAACCGGAGGTATGGGCGTGTCAAGTTTCTTCGACGCCATGACCTGCATCAGTTGACCATGGCGAGTTCGGTATCCAATTTTGGTCCTTCATGACCTTGGTAGCGTAGCCCCGAGTGTTACGCTTCTTCGGGTGATCCTTGGGAATTTCCGCTTGATGGATGGCACGCAGATCCGCTCGAGAACACACCGGTGGTACCTTTGCACAAGTGGAGCCGATGTTGGCGAAGTCTATCGGCCTCCTCGTTGCTCTCTCTTCCAACGTGCAAGTTCGCGGCCGAATTCTCCTTCGAGTCGTTGTATAGCGCAGACGCGATCATGTTTTCGGCGTGTGCGTCGCACTCATTCATCGTCTGCTGTACGACAAGGTTGGAGTCACCGTAGATGACCAGGCGCGTTGCACCTCATATTTTTGCCATCTTCATGCCATGGATGAGGGCTTCGTACCGCCAAAATGCATTGTCCAGGACTACGACATGTCTGGGGTGTCAGGCAGCTGCAGCTCCATCCAGTGCACCAGGAAGTCCGGAAGGACCTGAGATTTGATTGCGTGTCGCTTCTCGTAGATGATGTCCAGGGGTGATAGCTCGATGCCCCCACAGGGCCACGCGTCCTGTGGCCTATGGGTTATTCAGGGATCTTTGTTTAGGGTGCCTCGTTGGCGACCATCACCGATGCTCACGGAAGTAGTGGCTCACCGTCGAGCCGTCATGAACATGCCGTAGGCCAACCGTAGTGCGGTACCGTTGTTTTGTTGGAGTGAGAACCTCGCTGAGGTAATAAATTGGGCGTTGTACCCCGTGGGTCTTGCCTTCTTCGGGTCGTTCGACCACGAGTACTGTGCTGACCACCTGGTGTGTGGCTGCTATGTACAGCGACAGGGGCTCGCGCTCTTTTGGCGTGACCAAAACGGGCAAGGTGGAGAGGAGCTGCTTGAGGCTTTCGAATGCGTCGTTGGCTTCTGGTGTCCACTCGAACTTGTTCCGCTTTGGCGCAGTGGTAAAATGGTAGGGCCTTCGCCCATGCGGCCGATGAACTCGCTTAGTGCCGCTACTCGCTCGAAATGCTGAACGCCCTTGAGATTTTTCGGCTTCTCCATTGTTATGATAGCTTTGATTTTCTTCGGGTTCGCTTTGATCCCTCGTTGAGAGATGAAGTATCCGAGCAGCTGACCCGAGGGGACGCCGAAGGCGCACTTTTCTGGATTGAGCTTGATCCTGTAGCGATCAAGGTTGTCGAACGTCTCGCGGAGATCGTCGATAAGTGTTCTTGCCTCCTTGGTTTTTATGACTATGTCGTCGACATAGACTTGGACGTTGCGACCGATCTGGTCCTTGAGGCAGGCCTGCATGCATCGCTGATGCGTGGCACTGCGTTCTTTAGCCGAAGGGCATTGTGTTGTAGCAGATACTCCGAGCGGTGTGATGAACGCTGTTTTCTTGATCATCGACCTTGAGTCGAATCTGGTTATAGCTTGAGTAGGTGTCAAGGAAGGAGAGTTTCACAACTCGCAATCGAATCGATGATCCGGTCGATCCGAGGAAGAGGGAAGTGGTCCTTAGGGAAGTGTTTATTTAGTGGCGTGAAGTCCACGCATCCGCAGGATGTCCGTGTCCTTCTTGGGACCATCACCGTGTTTGCCACCACTCGCTTTCCTTGATTTCCGGATGAAGTCTCGCGAGTAACTGTTGATCTCCTTGCCGATAGCTTGGCTCGTGGCTTCGGTCTTCGGATGGACTGCTGGCCGCTTGGTATGCAGGAAGACATTGAGTGCGTGCTCGGCGAATTCCACAGGAACTCTGGCATGTCCACGGACACCAGCAAAGATTTCCAGCTCACGGAGGAATTCGACGAGCGCGCTTCCTATCTTGCTTTGAGGTCGTCGGCGATCAGCGCCATCTTGGAGGCATCCGTTGGATGGACTGCACTTTCTTCTTGTTGATGGTGGAGTCGAAAGACATGTCAGTGCGTTCGCTTTTGGATCGGGGTAGCCCATTGTCCGTCACCTCGTGAGCCTTACAAGCTCAGACATGCCGAAAGGCGGGAGATTTTGTTGAAATCTCGCCGATTGGTCCGATCGGGTGAAGCTCCGTGGATCGTGATGACGCCTTGGTCTGGCATCTTAAGTAGTAGGTATGCGTGGTGGGACGGGAACCTTGCGAATGCTACACGTCGAGATGGCATGGTATTGCAACGGCGACCCACCACTTCAATTCTAGGCGCTCGCCGAAAGTTGTCCGGCTCAAGATGACGTCGAGCCCTATTTTGCCCGGGGAAGATGCCCTTCCACGACAATGCCGTGGAACGTTATGTCCGATTGTTCCAGTGCATTGCAGGATCCGCATAGCTGCTAGAGTGCTTGCGAATATTAGGTTTATGCATTGCCGCCGTCCATGAAGACGCGACTCATCTCGAAGCCTCCGATCTGCCAGCACTGTGGCAGCATGACTGGGCGAGGGATCTGCAAGGGTGATCCGCGAGTGAATGTGATGCAGGACTCCGATCCGCCGAGGTACTCGTGGATTACAGCGGAGTTGCCACGCCAAGTTGATTTGTCGGGTGATTTTCTTACGCACCCTATTTGTGGGGCGCCCTTCGTATCATATTGAGCGCTCCTTTTGGGGGGGTATGCGACCGGCGTTGTTTTACGTTGGTGCATTGGTTGATTTGGGCCTCAATAGGCGGCGGTGGAGGAGCTCCGTGTGCTATTTCACTGGCGCAGTGCTTCGAACGCAGGATTGGAGCTTGTTGCCTCATCGCATCATGCCTTCGCTGAGTTTACGGAACTCGCGGTCCTTGAGCATGTGGCTAGCTTTCTTTTGCCATCTTGTTTGTCAATGTAGAAGTGGATGGTGCATGGACCCAAAAGTTTGTCGAATCCGAGGGTCCGTTGTCGCGTCGCGCGTTGCCACGATCGTGTTGGTCGTCCGTTGTCGCGGAAGTTTCGCTGCGGTATCCTCCGCTGCGGCGGCTGTTGTCATTACGGGCGGTCGGCGTGGCCGCTGCGACCATGTCGGGTCCGTCGCGGTCCTCGAGACGCGATCTCCTCTTCTGCGGCGTTCGCGTCTTGGCCGTAGTCGTCCTCTTCATCTGATTGCGCTGGATGCAATCTTCGCCGTCGCCAATCATATGGCGATTTCCATGAGCTGGTCGAGTGTCTTGGGCTTTACACGTCCAAGTTTCTCCTTGAATCTGGGCGTTGACGCCGCCACGAAGGCGTCGATGGCCCTTTCTTCGGAGATGTGTCTGTGGAGTTCTTGGTTGTAGACCAGCGTAGTATGTACGGCGAATAGATTCACCCGTTCTCGAGTGCGGGCTCGCAACTCTTCGATTGAGGCGGGCCTCTTGCTGGTGCCTTTGAAGTTTCGGATGAAGCCGCGAGCTCCTCCCAGCCGGATGGATCGATGATAGGTCGCTAAGCGGACCAGCTACGCGCTATTAGCCGCGGTGAAGGCATTGCATGGCGGTTTCTTTGTTGCCTCCGTGAAGCTTGACGGATGAGATGGTCACCGAGGACTTTGGATCTTGCGTGCTGAACTTCGGAGTATCCGGAAGCTTGAAGTTGCGTGGCATCTGTGTTCACGGACGGATCTGCTGAAGCATCGAGCCCGCAGAGTTCTCCTTCGTCTTCATCCATCTCGATTGACGAGCATGCGCATTTGCGCGTGCTTTGTCGATCTTGCGCTATGTAAGCTTGTCTCGGCGTCGTAGTCGCGTTTATGGCGGTGCGAGCTCTTCTTCCTTCGAGGAAGATCGTGTTCCTCTTCATCTTCGGATGAGGGAGGCTCGATCGCGCTGGCCGAGCTTTCTTCTTCGCTCCGTGAGGCGTCTTCGTGGAGCGCAGTCCGATTAGTCCTAGTCCGTGAGTGCGGACCATGCATGGCCCTTTTCGGGTCCCTCCGGAGGTGGGTGAGCCGCGAGATGGGCTGCCATGATCGCAGCTTGTGGCGTCTTGAGGTGATGTTGCCGTCGGCGTCCATATCCATGAACGATGTGTGGAGAGTTCGGGTCACGTCACGCCGCTCCTTCGGGTCCATGTTTTCCACCCGAGAGAGGTGCTTGTTTCCCTGGTTTCCGTTTGTGCTAGAGCCGGGTCCCATGGCGGAGAGCGTAGCTCATCGCGCACTGGACTCAGAGGCTGCTTTCTTGCGTTTATCGAGCGTCTCCTGCATCTTGACTTGCTTCTTGTGCTCCTCGATGAGGAGGTAGTGGTATGCCCTCAGCAGATCACGTGGGGAGTCCAGAGGTAGGACTATTTCACCTGCGACGGCGCGGCGTGCTTCGACCCATCCTTCTTTGCTAAGTTGGATGAGGTGGCCCTATTTTCCCTTTTCGCCGTTTACATCTGCGGGTTGGGGTTGGGCGGCGGTTAGGCGTTTCCTCGTCGGTTTGGATGATTGCGGCGCATGATAGCGCTGCAGATTGGTTGGTTGCCGCCGCTTTTCGGATCGAACCGTAGGTCCCTTCATCCGAAGGTGGATCGCCAGATCGGAGTTGCAGCAATGCCGCTGTAGAACTCATCTGTTGATGGTGACGTGCGTAGCACGGGGTGTGGAGCCCACGAAGCGGGCCTGATTGACGGCACGGGCACCCGCTCAGGGAGGCGGAGGGTGCCAGTTTGTCCCACCTGGAAGCAGAAGCTCCCGAACAAGATTTCGAGTCCGTCGCCTACGGGCTCGAAATCCTTCATGGTATCCGGTGAGTGGGCGGTGAAGTCGAAAGCGCCGAAGAGGAGGTGATTCTCCGTCGCCGCGGAGTTGTAGATCGATCGGTTTGAACTGCCACGTCACAATCACCGCAGCCCCAAATTCCCACAGACGGCGCCAATTGGCGAGGTTTAATCTCGTCAATGCCCATTGTTATGGACTTGGGTTTTGGAGAAGATGGGGATGCTGGAGATTGTGGCACGGTTAGCACAAGCAACTGGGGACACGAGATTTACCTGTGTTCAGGCCCCGGAGGGAAAAACCCTACTCCGCTTATGCGCTCTTCGATTACGGCGGAACCGAAGGTTACAGGGTGCGCAGATTCGATCTGGCGTGGATGCGTGTGCGAAAGTATGAGTCGAGCTCTAGGTCTATTGTGTACGTGCGTGCGCTCCTCGTTGGCCCCTCCTAGCCTTTATATATGGGGAGGCTAGGTCTCGGGTGCCGATACGAGTAGGTTACAAGTTGTATTCAAACTCTAGTCTTGCTCTCCAAGGATCCGAAGACGTCATGGGCCTTGGCCACCCGAAAATCTTCATGGGCCAGCGTATGTCTGCCGTGGGCCTTCCTTGGGCTGGACTAGGTATGCTAAAGTTACGTACCCATAGGGTATAACCATGTCACGAGGTGTTCTCACAGCAGGTGTACAACCACCTACGTAAGTGGAGGAACAAGCGGATCCATGTCTCCAACCTCAGAGACCTTAGCGGAGCTAGCTAGGATGAGGAGACCTGCACCATCATCTTGGAGGATTCCCACTATAGGGGACATATCTTGGTATTAACTAATTTCAGTAATATCCCTACGATCTTCTTGTGTAACCTCGCTAGCCAGCACTAACCTCCCAGCCACTGGTAGGTTTTCAATGGGCTCCAGTGAGCCTCTTGACAAACCAAGCCCTGAATACATGAAGACCCAGGAGTCCGAGACAGTGGTACTTGATAACGAGGGCGAGACCGATGCCACTGCTGGTTCTCCTGCCGCTGGTCATGGCGGCAGCACAAATGCCTACGCTCCTGCTAGCTTCGATCCTTCCAAGAAGAGGAAGAGGTCGCTGCTGGGAGAGGAGGATGTCGTTGCCATCACGTGCATGAACGAGGTCGTGAAAGCGGTGGCGACCGCCATCACCACTGCTTCCCCTCCTGATGTGCACCCAGCTCTGTATGGCGTCGTCATGGCCGCTAAAGGCTACACCCCTGAGGTTCTCATGGTGGCGCTCAACCACCTCTTCGACAACATAGCTATGGGCAACAAATTTGTTCAGATGGTGAAGGACCATAGAGATCTCTAGATCAGAACCTTCCTGCCAAGCACTACTACGTGTAGTGCTTGCTCTCTGATCATGGAGATGGTGACGGTAGTGCATGCATGATGAAGAAGAAGTTGTATATTTTGAAATAGCTAGGGAATTGATGAAAACTTATGCCTTTTTATTGTGAGGTGGTATATACTAACCTTTCACATGATGGAGAACTTATGCGGTGGTAGGATTGCACACCTTTTCATGTGGTGGTAGGATGACACCATAGATGTTGATGGTGATCGGTAGGATCACACTAACTTGATATGTTGGAACTGCTGATGCTTTTTCCCATATGATTATGTATGCTTAACTAGTTTATATTTTTTGCCTTGTGTTTGTGAACTTGATCCGCCTGTTTTAGTTATGATTCTTATGTTGCGTATATGTCATGTCTCATAAAAATACAACTGGTACATGATGTACTACGGTAAAATGGCGGGAATCTACAAGACATGAGAGGAGTGCAGCCAAAAGGTGACGGGTTACCGGCACAACCTCCATAAGGGGTTTAAGACTCTAGAGCGGACACAAAAAGCCTACTCTAAGTTCTTAGCAGAGCGCCCACAAAAGGCAACCATCACAAGATATGAACATCAATTTTACTCCACTATCATCGGCTCATCAACAAGTTCATCTATTTCCACCTATAAGGGGTGAAAGTATGATCAAAGATATCATCATCATCGGTCTGATCATATGGATTGTCTACTATTAGTTGTTCCGATTCATGTGATCGATCATGTAAGATCTTAAATCCTGATGACTAGTTGGTAAGCTCACCATTTGCCATGTGAGGTAACCGGGTCGGATGCGGGCTCCCAAACATGCAACTTTGTACCAGCCGAATCCATTCTGAGAAACCAAACAAAGTGGCTATATGGTCTCTCCTAGTGAGGAAAGGAAAATACAGTCAACCAAATGAACAACCCATCCTGACCCGAGACCAATCTTCCTACATGTAGCATCCGCTGGACCAACTCAAAAAAACGTGAAAATCCAGCCCGACCAACCGCCCACAATGAATTGCATATCTCTATCTCCTCTTCTCTTCTATATCTCGAATACTCCCTCCGTCCCAAAATAAATGTCTTAGGTTTATCCAAATTTGAATGAATCTATATACTAAATAGTGTCTAGATTCATTCAAATTTTGACAAATCTGAGACATCTATTTTGGGACGGAGGGAGTATAAAAAAACCGTGAGCTTTGTGTTCCGTTTCATGCCATCCCCGCTTCACCGATTTTCTCTAGTTTTTTTCATCCAATGCTCTGAACCATAGTTTAAAAAACTGACCGGTTCACTGGTTAAACTGGAAAAACCAGAGCCAAAGACCTCGTCGGTCTTTCAAGCGCACTAGACCAGTCCGTCAGTGAACACGTAAAAACCAAGCAAAGCAGGGTACAACCACTGGTTTTATCCAATTAACCATAGCGCGCAAGAAAAATATTATTTACCAAAGGCAGGATTCGATTCTAGATGTTTGAACTGTGCACATCTTCCCATGGCCAACCAAGCTACGACTTGCTGTTGTATATGTTGGAAACAAATTCTTTTTGTACTTTTCCGACATGCTAGAAGTGAAAGCACTTGATCCTACTTATATCTTTAATTTACTTGGCTTATTACCATAGACAAATTGTGATATAGATTAGAGATTAGGTGGTGGTTGCTGAGAGATCAAGGTATTTTGTATTATCATGTCACCTCCGTGAAACCAATGTCGTGTAACTTCGAGAAGTTAAAAATTGACTATAATTCTCGCCATGTCACTCTCATTTTAGCATATTTACAAAAAAAATTGTGAATTATTATTCTTGCAAATTCTAAGTATAAACACACTATATATTTTTGCACATATGTTTATCTATTTACTGTATTATTTGTAAATTTTATAGCTTAAAAAACCGGACAATAAACCGGTAAACCAGTGGTCCGATCAGTAAAACCATGAACCGCACCGGTCCGGATTTTTAAACTATGCTCTGAACTCCAACGACTCACGACCAATTTCTTAGAGCATCTCTAATAAAACCCGTATCCGTCCAGCCCGTAAATCACGAGTACAAACTGTTGCACTCCCAATTTACAGTTCTAGTTCGTCGGCGCATATTGGAGCCCGTGAAATCAAACAGCAAATTTGAATTTAAGAACTACAACGACAAATTTATGCGTGAATGCATTAGTCCATCGGCAGATCATACAATGTACATCAAGAATGTAAAAATAATAATTACTCGGAAGCTCGCCAGGGACGCCGGCGCGTCCACGTGAGGCCAAAATCGAGCTCTCCGTGCTCCAGAGCTCCGCGTCGGCCATCTATTCGTCGAGGACGACGACCTCCACCTCCATCTTGCCTGCGACCGCCTCGGCCTCCACCTCCTCGGCGCCGCCCGCGACCCCCTCATCCTCCACCTCCTCGGCGCGTCGGGCCAAGGTCATCGCGGCGATGGCCACCTCCACCTCCTCCCGCTCGCAGCGGTCCCGCTCCTCTGCGTCCACTTGGACTCAACGAACGAGCACGCGCAACAGCACCTCCATCTCCTCCTCGTCGGCGCGGCGCATCCGCTTCAGGCGTGGATGAGGAGGATGCCTCGCCGGAAGGGGGAGAGCTTGTGGCGCCTCCGCTTCGGGCAGGCTGGCGACACAGGGCACCAGCGAGGGGGCGTTCGTAGACCCCTGTTGGTCCAGCGGCGCGACGCCCGACGCTTGGCCCCGATGTACCGCACTAGCTTCGTGGACGCCTCGTTAGAGCAGTGATGTGGGGACGACAACAAGAGCGGACACCGACCACAACCTCCTCCGTCGCCGCTATAGCCTCCTCCCTGCTGATACGTCGTAAACGTATCTATAAACTTTGATGCTCCATGCTTGTTTTGTGCCCACTATCTTATATTTTGTCTATACTTTGAGGCAGTTTTATATATTTTATGAAACTAACTATTGACAAGATGCTGCAGTGTCAGTTGCTTGTTTTCTGCTGTTTTTGGTTTCACAAAATCTAGTAAAGAAATATTCTCGGAATTGGACGAAGCAAAAGCGAAATTTCCTATTTTTTCAGACGCAATACGGAGACTGAAGGGGAGACGAAGTGGAGCCACGAGGAGGCCACACCTAGGGCTAGCGCAGGTCCACCCTAGGTCGCGCCGCCCTATGGTGTGGGCCCCTCGAGCGTCCACCGACCTTGCCCCTTCGCCTATATAAACATCTCGAGACAGAAACCCTAAGTACCTGATCAGAAATCCACGAAAAATTTTATAGCCGCCGCCACCATCGTCTCTAGATCGGGGGGATCCAAAGCTCTTCCCGGCACTCTACCAGAGAGGGGAGATCATCCCGGAGGCCTTCTTCATCATCATGCCTGCCTCCGGAGTGATGCGTGAGTAGTTCATCCTTGGACTATGGGTCCATAGCAGTAGCATCATTTGATCCATTGTCATACATGGTTCAGATAGCTATTCATCATGTGTGTAGTAGTTTTGGTGTGCATTTAACACCGTTTCGTAGGTTCATAACACCCCAGCTATATAAACACTTACATTTATGTGTCCTATGCATAAATTATAGGTATTTTCCTTCACAAAGATCGGTTATTCCTAGTGCTTTTGTTGATTCTTACTAACAATCTCTAATATACATCTAAAAAAACCTCTAACATATTGTCTCATACCTTTCATTTGTTTCTTGTAGGGCTTTCTTTATCATAATATTCCAACAACACAACAATAACACTAAAATCATAGAATTGCCGCATCCCGCATGCTCGAATTTTATAGGATTTTGTTTGCACGATTTTTCCTTTGATTGCACAACAAGAGAATAAATTATTGTTTCCAAAAGATTTAAGTTGATTAAATTCTTCTAAATAGTCTAAAATCTCTAGGTGAAAACATCGTACTCAACTCAATCATAGGAATACAATAACCAACAAAGGGAAATCCCTAAGTTTTCTTCCCCGGAAATCCAGCTACAGGAGAACCAATGGTTCATATAAATTTCTTTGAATATAGCAGCCCCCTACTATGTTTGGATTTTGTTTTTGCAAAACGGATTCATTAATAAAAGTTACATGCAACAATATCACCGAGAGCACGCCGCCCGGGTTACGGGAATCTCACCGAGCCAAGCTTTATTTTGCTGCTCAGGAAAATTGAGAGGTTTTGACAGACGTGTAAAACGGTTACCTTATTCGGGTCGCTCCCAGATCATGGGCTACTGTAACCGACCCAGACATGCGCAACGTGGACTCGGACCACGTTCGCTTCCGTTAGGGTTTCCTGAGCCGCTCTATATAAAGTCCCGTGCGGCTACCGTCACAATACACCGAAAACCAATCTAGGGTTTTTCCATCCTCTCTGCTTGCGTCGCCATCGTAGTCTACTCCATACCGCTTGCCGGCGTGCACCGACGATCAGGAGAGCATGTCTCCGGAACCACTCGCCTTTGTGGTCCTGTACGGGAGATGGCGAATAAGGTTTTTGGGAAGCGCTCCGCGCGACTGCTCAAGTTCGTCATCACGGCGCGTCTTCCCGGTCGTCAAGCCGGACCTACTGCACGCCGACTTCTTCGATAGGCTACTGCACCAACGGCGACTTCACCGGCGACCGATCAGTACGTATACCGTCATCAGATCTGTTGTTTTACTATGGCTGCTAGTGTGTATACTCTGCTACTGTTTATGTTGATCAATACATCTAGTATGTTCGAGGTTTACGTGATTATAGCTGTTGTTGTCATGATTTATATTCTGGAATTAATCGTGGAAATTATGCCTAATAATCCAACAATCCAAAAACCTTATTGTAGGCAATTTCCTGAATTAACAATGGCTGGTTTTACTGATGCACTGAGGCCGGATAAGTTTACTGGTGTGCACCTTAAGAGGTGGCAGTACAAGGCTGAGCTTTGGCTGATCACGATAAAAGTGTTCCATATTAGTAAAGGCAAACCTAAAGGAACTATATCTGATGAGGATCAGAAGAAGTTCGAGGATACCAATACTGTCTTTATGGGATGTATTCTGAGCATTCTTGTTGATCGTCTGTGTGATGTTTTTATGCACATAAAAGACAGGAAGGAGCTCTGGGACGCACTGGATGCAAAGTTTGTTGTTGCAGATGCTGGCAGTGAACTGTACATCATGGAGAGCTTTTATGATTTTAAGATGACAAAGGACCTTCCTGTGGTTCAACAAGCTCATGAGATACAGTGAATTGCCAAAGAGCTCGAACTCCTTAAGTGTACCATACCCGACAAGTTTGTGGCGGGTTGCATTATTGCTAAGTTGCCCCTTTATGGAGGAACTTTGTCACAGCTTGTTGAAATTATGCCCTAGAGGCAATCATAAAGATGTCATTATTATAATTCTTGTTCATGATAAAGTTTATATTCCATGCTAGAATTGTATTAAGCGGAAACTTTAATACTTGTGTGGTTTGTGAACAACACCGTGTCCCTAGTACGCCTCTATGGACTAGCTCATTGATTAATGATGGTTAAGGTTTCCTAACCATGGACATGAGTTGTCGATTAATATTGAGATCATATCATTGGGAGAATGATATGATGGACAGACCCAAACTAAGCGGAGCAATTAGACCATGTCATCGTGTTCATCTTTGCGAAGCTTTTCTTATGTCAAATATTGTATTCCTTAGACCATGAGATAAAACAACTCCCTAGTATCGGAAGAAAGCTTTGAGGTCGTCAAACGTCATCCTATGAGAGGGTGATCATAAAGGTGTCTCTCAGGTGATCGGAAAGTACATGTTGGGTTATATGTATCGAGATGGGATTTGTCCCTCCCAAGTCGAAGAGATATACTTCGGGCCCACTCGGTAATCGATATCAACACCGCTTGCAAGCATGTGGTTAAGAAGTTAATCACAAAGTGATATCGGATTACGGAACGAGTAAAGTACTTGATGTGAACGAGATTGAACTAGGTATGACGGTACCGACGATCAAATCTCGGGCAAGTAAAATATCGCGAGACGAAGGGAATATAAATATGGGATTGATTGAATCCTGGCATCGTGGTTCATCCGATTTGATCATCGATGAATGTGTGGGAGTCAATATGGGTTTCCAGACCCCGCTATTGATTATTGATAGAAGATCATGTCTGCATGTTCTCGAACCCGAAGGGTCACACACTTAACGTGTCTCGACGCTAGGATAGATTGGATAATTGGTTTATGAGTTTTTGTTGGGAGTCTCGGATGGGATCCGGGACATCACGAGAGGTTCCAGAGTGGTCCGGAGAATAAGATTCATATAAGGCAATGCAGTTTTTGGAGTTCGGAATTGTTTCGGGTTAATCGGTATTGTACCGGAAGCTTCTAGAACCTTCCGGAGGGGGACCAACGTGGCCCCACCTGCTGGGAGGGGGCATGGGCCTATGAGGGAGTGCCCTGGCTGCATTGGGCCAAGGGCACAAGGCCCATAGGGCCTAGCCGGCCAAACAAGGGGAAACCCTAATTGGAGCTTCTAGAAGGAGGGGGGAAACTTGCCCCCCACTCTTCCCTCCTTGGTCGCCGGCCTAGGCTTGGGGGAGGGGCTAGGGATGCCGCCCACCCCTCTATATAAAGAGGGCTGGGGGCGCACCACCCCCACACACCTTTCCCTCAAGCCTAGCCGCCCTGCTGCCCTCCTCTCTCTCTCCCTCCCGACTGCACGTAGGCGAAGCCCTGCTGCAGAAACTCTCCACCACTTGCACCGCGCCGTCGCGTTGTAGATCCAATCCGTCTCTCCACCATACTTGCTGGACCGAGGAAGGAGGAGACGTCGAGGTGCTGCACGTGTGCATCTCTTGGAGGCATCGCCACTTGCGGTGCTAGATCAGATCGGATCGCGAGGAGGAGAAGCGAGTACGACTACATCACCCACGTTCCGACGAACGTTCCGCTGTGCGAATCTTCAAGGGTATGAAGATCCTCATCTAATCTCTCTCGTTGTTTGCATCTCCTAAATTAGATCTTGGCTTTATCGTTCGCATCCATAGAATTTTTTTGATTTACTATGCTGCGAAACCATTCAGTGGTATCAGAGCTAGATCTATGCATAGATGTGTTTCACGAGTAGAACGCAACATGGTTATTGAGGGCGTTGATGTTTTCTGTTGCAAGCCTCTTGTTTGTGTTCTTCTTATGACACAGGATAGTGAGATTGAAGCGGTCCAGGCCAACCTTACGCGACGTCGTTCGCGAGACCGGCTCCGCACTTGACGTGTGGCTTGTTCCACACATGCGGCTGGTGGATGCCAGTTTCTCTCACTATAGTTGTCATGGGATTTACACCGGAGTTTGGCAACCATAATATCACCGTTGTGGCTTTCCATAGGTAAGAATCGTTCTTAGCTTGCTACTCCCATAAGCCACGTAAAACATGCAACAACAAAGTAGAGGCGTCTAACTTGTTTTTGCAGGGAGTGTTTTCTGTGATATGGTATGGCCCAAGATGTGATGTGTATATTGTATGCGATGATCATGTTTTGTAATGTTTCACGACTTGCATGTCGATGAGTACACAACCGGCAGGAGCCATATGGTTGTCTTTATAATTGTGTATGACCTGTGTGTCAACTTCTTATACGCCATGTAATAGTTTCACTTTATCGCTAAGTAGTTAGCAATAGTTGTAGTTGCTATTCGTGGTGGAGGCAATCATGGTGGAGTGATGGAGATCATGCCGACATGCACAAGATGGAGATCATTGCGCGAAGATTGGCTATACCATGTCACATAAAGTTATATGCATGTGATTTTTATCCTTTTATGTATCTTATTATGCTTAGATCGCGACGGTAGCATTATAAGATGATTCCTCACTTAAAGACCAAGATAAAACTGTGTTCTTCCCATGTATGCACTGTTGCGAAAGTTCTTCGTGTCCAAGCATCATGTGATGATCGGGTGCTATAGACTCTACGTTCACATACAACGGGTGCAAGCCAGTTTTTGCACACGCGGAAATACTTGGGTTTGACTTGACGAGCCTAGCATGTACAGACATGGCCTCGGAACACATGAACCGAAAGGTTAAGCATGAGTCATATGAATGATATGATCGACACTTTGTTGTCCACCATTGAAACCACATCTCTTCTCGTGAAGATCGGATTAGGTGTGGTGAATTTGGATCATGTTCACTAAACAACTTGAGGGATGTTGAATTTAGTGGGAGTTCATCTAGTAATTTGATTAAAAGTTGAACTAGTTATCATGAACATAGTCTAATTTGTACTTGCAAATATTGTAGATCAAATGGCTAAGTCTAACTTCAACTTCAACGTTTTTGCTGAGAAGGAAAAGCTTAGAAACAATGGGTCTAACTTCACCAATTGGTTCCGCAATCTGAGAATCATTCTCTCTAGCGGTCAAAAGGACTATGTCCTTGAAAATGCGCTAGGTGACGCCCTGCGTAGATCTACCGGTGATGAGAAAGCTGTCTATCGATCAAGAAAGATGATTATGGTGTGATTAAGAGCACCATGTTGTTTCCTATGGAATCGGACCTTCAAAATCGTTTTGAAGACTATCCCGGGCCCTTTGAAATTCTCGAGGAGCTGAAAACCATATTTTAGACTCAGGCCCGTTCTGAGAGATATGAGATCTCTGAGAAGTTCTTTAACTGCAAGATGGAGGAAGGGAGTTCCGTTAGTGAGCACGCCATTAAGATGTCGGGCTACACTCAATGCCTTGAGCAACTGGACTGCAAGATTCCAGAGGAGCTCAAGATTGACAGGTTCTGCAATCACTCCCTCCCGACTACAAAAGTTTTGTAGTGACTCACAATCAGATTGGTTCCACTGATACGATCACCGAGCTCTTCGCAAAGCTGAAGGCTGCGGAGGTGGACAACAAAAAGGATAATCATGTGTTGATGGTCAACAAGCCCCCTACCTTCAAGAAAGGTAAGGGTGCAAAGAAGCCCTTCAAGAAAGGCGACGGCAAGCGCGTTGCCCCTGCTGAGAAGAAGCTCAAGTCTGGTCCTAAGCCGGACACTGAGTGCTTCTATTGCAAGGACAAGGGTCACTGGAAGCGCAACTGTCCGAAGTACTTAGCGGACAAGAAGGCTGGCACCATCAAAGGTATATTTGATATACATGTTATTGATGTTTTCCTTACTAGCCCTCATTGTAGTGCACAGGTATTTGATCTTTGGTTCGTTGCTAATATTTGTAACTTCAAAGCAGGGCTACGGAATAGACGGACTGCGAGGATGAGGTGACGCGCTTGGCGTTAACGGATCAAGAGTTGATGTGATGGCCGTAAGACGCTCTCCTTAGTTTTACCTTCGGGATTAGTTTTAAACCTCAATAAATGTTATTATGTGCCTGCGTTGAGCATGAACATTATTTCTGGATCTTGTTTATTGCAAGACGGTTATTCATTTAAATCGAAGAATAATGGTTGTTCTATTTATATGAGTAACATCTTTTATGGTCATGCACCTATTGTGAATGGTTTATTTCTTCTAAATCTCGAAAGGGATGAAACACACATCCATAACATTGAGGCTAAGAGATGAAAAGTAGATAGTGATAATACTACTTATTTGTGGCAATCGTCGTCAGGTCATATTGGTGTAAAGCGCATGAAGAAACTCCATTCGATGGACTTTTGGAGTCTCTTGATTTTGAATCATTTGACACATGCGAACCATGCCTCATGGGCAAGATGATCAAAACCCGTTCTCGTATGATGGAGCGAGCAACGGACTTGTTGGAAATCATACATACGATGATGTATGCGGACCGATGAGTGTTTCGGACGCCGGTGGATATCGCTATTTTCTCACTTTTACCGATGACTTAAGTAGATATGGATATATCTATTTAATGAAACATAAATCTGAAACATTTGAAAAGTTCAAGGAATTTCAGAATGAAGTGGAGAACCATCAATGTAAAGATTAAGTTTCTACGATCCGATCGTGGAGGTGAATATTTGAGTTATGATTTTCACGCATCTTAAAGCAAGCGGAATCGTTTACGCAACTCATGCCACCGGAACACCACAAAGCAATGGTGTGTCGAGCAGGAATCGAACCCTATTAGATATGGTCCGATCGATGATGTCTCTTACTGATTTGCTGTTATCATTTTGGGGTTATGCATTAGAAACCGCTGCATTCACTTTAAATAGGGCACCATCTAAATCCGTTGAGACGACACCGTATGAACTGTGGTTTGGTGCTAAACCTAAGTTGTCGTTTCTTAAAGTTTGGGGATGCGAAGCTTACGTCAAGAAGTTGATGCCGGACAAGCTCGAACCCAAAGCGGAGAAATGCGTCTTCATAGGATACCCTAAGGAAACTATTGGGTATACCTTCTATCACAGAACCGAAGGAAAAGTGTTTGTCGCAAAGAACGGTTCCTTTCTTGAGAAGGAGTTTCTCTCAAAAGAAGTGAGTGGGAGGAAAGTAGAGCTGGACGAGGTTGTTGAACCTTCTCTTGAATTGGAGAGTAGCGTAGCACCTGAAATTGTTACAGTGCCGCCTGCACCAACAATAGAGGAAGCTAATGACAAGGATCATGAAGCTTCGGACGATGCTGCTACTGAATGTCGCAGGTCGACAAGGTTGCGTGCCCCTCCTGAGTGGTACGGCAACCCTGTCTTGACTGTCTTGTTGGTAGAAGACAGTGAACCTACGAACTATGAGGAAGCGATGATGACCCCAGACTCTGAGAAATGGCTAGAAGCCATGAAATCCAAATTGCGATCCATGAGCGAAAACCAAGTATGGACTTTGGTGGACCCTCCTAGCGACCGAAAAACCGTTGAGTGCAAATGGATCTTCAAGAAGAAAACGGACGCAAATGGTAACGTTACCGTCTATAAAGCACGGCTTGTCGCGAAAGGTTTTTGGCAATTTCAAGGTGTTGACTACGATGAGACTTTCTCTCCCGTAGCGATGTTTAAGTCCATTCGGATTTTATTAGCAATTACTGTGTTTCATGATTATGAAATATGCCAGATGGATGTCAAGACTGCGTTTCTCAATGGCAACATTGATGAAGAGTTGTATATGATGCAACCCGAAGGTTTTTTTGATCCTAAGGATGCTGATAAAGTGTGCAAACTTCAGCGTTCCATTTATGGACTGAAGCAAGCATCTCGGAGTTGGAACCTTTGTTTTGATCAAGTGATCAAGAGCTTTGGATTTGTTCCAAATTGCTACGAAGCTTGTATCTACAAGAAAGTGAGTGGGAGCTCGGTGACATTTCTGGTACTATATGTGGATGACATATTGATTATTGGAAATGACATTAACATGCTTAACGATGTGAAGAGTTATTTGAACAAGTGTTTTTCAATGAAATACCTAGGTGAAGCTGCTTATATATTGGGCATCAAAATCTATAGATATATACAAAGACGCCTGATAGCTTTAAGCCAGAGTACATACCTAGACAAAGTTCTGAAAAGGTTCAGAATGGATAAGGCAAAGAAAGGTTCAGTGCCTATGTTGTCAGGTAAGATATTGAGCAAGGCTCAATGTCCAGCTACGGTAAATGATAGAGAAGCTATGAGCAAAGTGCCTTATGCCTTGGCCATAGGTTCTATCATGTATGCCATGTTGTGTACTAGACCGGATGTGTCCAATGCTCTTAGTTTGACGAGCAGATATCAAAGTGATCCAGGAGTGGAACATCGATGTCGTGAAGAACATCCTAAAGTACCTAAATAGGACTAAAGAAATGTTCTTAGTCTATGGGGTGATGAACAGCTGTCGTAAAAGGTTACGTCGACGCTAGTTTAAACACCGACAAGGATGATTCTAAATCTCGACAGGATACGTTTATATTTTGAATGGAGGAGCTGTGAGTTGGAGAAGTCGCAAGCAAAACGTGATCGCAGGATCTATAGTAGAAGCGGAATACATGGCTGCAGAAGCGTCAAGTGAAGGAGTTTGGATCAGAACTTCATCATCGAGCTTGGCGTGGTTCCAAGTGCATTGGACCCACTGGAGATATTGTGTGACAACACTGGCGCCATAGCACTCGCTAAGGAACCAAGATATCATCCAAAGACCAAGCATATCAACCGCAAGTTTCATATAATCCGAGATTATATAGCAAATGGAGATCTAAAGATTAGCAAAGTACATACAGATCTGAATGTCGCAGATCCATTGACTAAACCTCTTCCACGTGTAAAACATGATCAGCACCTTAGTGCCATGGGTGTGAGATTGTTGCCAAATGTAAACTAGATTATTGACTCTAGTGCAAGTGGGGGACTGTTGGAATTATGCCCTAGAGGCAATAATAAAGATGTTATTATTATAATTCTTGTTCATGATAAAGTTTATATTCCATGCTAGAATTGTATTAAGCGGAAACTTTAATACTTGTGTGGTTTGTGAACAACACCGTGTCCCTAGTACGCCTCTATGGACTAGCTCATTGATTAATGATGGTTAAGGTTTCCTAACCATGGACATGAGTTGTCGATTAATAATGAGATCATATCATTGGGAGAATGATATGATGGACAGACCCAAACTAAGCAGAGCAATTAGATCATGTCATCGTGTTCATCTTTGCGAAGCTTTTCTTATGTCAAATATTGTATTCCTTAGACCATGAGATAATACAACTCCCTGGTATCGGAAGAAAGCTTTGCGGTTGTCAAACGTCATCCTATGAGAGGGTGATCATAAAGGTGTCTCTCAGGTGATCGGAAAGTACCTGTTGGGTTATATGTATCGAGATGGGATTTGTCCCTCCCAAGTCGAAGAGATATACTTCGAGCCCACTCGGTAATCGATATCAACACCGCTTGCAAGCATGTGGTTAAGGAGTTAATCACAAAGTGATATCGGATTACGGAACGAGTAAAGTACTTGCTGTGAACAAGATTGAACTAGGTATGACGGTACCGACGATCAAATCTCGGGCAAGTAAAATATCGCGAGACGAAGGGAATATAAATATGGGATTGATTGAATCCTGGCATCGTGGTTCATCCGATATGATCATCGATGAATGTGTGGGAGTCAATATGGGTTTCCAGACCCCGCTATTGATTATTGATAGAAGATCATGTCTGCATGTTCTCGAACCCGAAGGGTCACACACTTAACGTGTCTCGACGCTAGGATAGATTGGATAATTGGTTTATGAGTTTTTGTTCGGAGTCTCGGATGGGATCCGGGACATCACGAGAGTTTCCAGAGTGGTCTGGAGAATAAGATTCATATAAGGCAATGCAGTTTTTGGAGTTCGGAATTGTTTCGGGTTAATCGGTATTGTACCGGAAGCTTCTAGAACCTTACGGAGGGGGACCAACGTGGCCCCACCTGCCGAGAGGGGCATGGGCCTATGGGGGAGTGCCCTGGCCGCATTGGGATAGGGGCACAAGGCCCCATAGGGCCCAGCCGGCCAAACAAGGGGAAACCCTAATTGGAGCTTCTAGAAGGAGGGGGGAAACTTGCCCCCCACTCTTCCCTCCTTGGCCGCCGGCCTAGGCTTGGGAGGGCTTAGGCTGCGCCCACCCCTCTATATAAAGAGGGCTGAGGCACCATCCCCCACACCTTCCCTCAATCCTAGCCGCCTGCCCGCCTCTCTCTCTCTCCTCCCGATTGCACGTAGGCGAAGCCCTCACTGAAACTCTCCACCACTTGCACCACGCCGCATTGTAGATCCAATCCATCTCCACCATACTTGGACCGAGGAAGGAGGAGAAGTCGAGGTGATGCGCGTGTGCATCTCTCGGAGGCATCGCCACTTGCGGTGCTAGATCGGATCGGATCGCGAGGAGGAGAAGCGGGTACGACTACATCACCCACGTTAAATGAGCGTTCAACAGGCGAATCTTCAAGGGTATGAAGACCTCATCTAATCTCTCTCGTTGTTTGCATCTCCTAGATTAGATCTTGGCTTTCTCGTTCGCATCCGTAGAATTTTTTTGATTTACTATGCTGCGAAACCATTCACAGCTCTCAAACACAAGAGATAGGAGATATCAGTTGAAAATCTGATAGCGTCCCTTGATGTTGAGGAGAAGGCTTCGGCTAAGGACACTACTGAGAAAGGAGAGGGTCATGCTACTGCTAACTATGTGCAGAAAGGCAAATCCGTAGGAAAGAACAAAGGGAACTTCAAGCCCTCCTTTAACAAGCCTGTAAAGAGTACAACCTTCAAGAAGAAGCCAAACAGGGACAAGAGTGACCTTTCTTGTTTCACTTGTGGAGAGTCCGACCACTTTTCCAAGGACTGTCCAGATCACGCAGACCATAGAGGGAAAAAGGCCAAGACTGTCAACGTCGTGACCGCTGGCAATACTGATGGGTATGACAATTTATTTATTGTTCTTTCAGTATTTCAATTACCATGTTGGTGGCTTGATACAGGTGCTAATGTTCATGTGTGTGCTGACATCTCTATGTTCACTTCTTATTAGGTCGATCAGGATTCATCCGTCCTAATGGGGAATGGATCACATGCTTCTATTTGTGGTGTTGGCATGGTGGATCTGAAGTTTACTTTTGGAAAGATCGTGCAGTTGAGGAACGTGCAGCACATCCCTACTATGAACAAGAATCTCGTTAGTGGTTCCCTTTTATGCAGATATGGGTTTAAGGTTGTTTTAGAGTCTAATAAAGTCGTTGTTTCGAAACATGGACAATTTATTGGTAAAGGTTATGAGTTCAGAGGCTTGTTCCGGTTTTCACTTTCAGAGTTTTGTAATAAATCCATGCATCATATTTGTGGTGGTGTTAATGATCATACCAGTGTTTGGCATTCTCGTTTATGTCACATTAATTTTGGTTTTATGTCTTGGATGTCCAGTATGAGTTTAATTCCAAATTTCACTATTGCCAAAGGTTCTAAGTGCCATAGTTGTGTGCAATCAAAGCAACCTCGAAAGCCTCACAAGGCTGCCGAGGAGAAAAACTTGGCACCTCTAGAACTCATACATTCTGATCTATGTGAGATGAATGATGTGTTGACAAAAGGTAGAAAGAGATATTTCATGACGTTGATAGATGATGTTGATGGTGCTCGACATGGGACTTTGTTGGTAACCCCAAGCGCAGGGTGTGAAGAGCAAGCAACAAGTTTTCCCACAGTTGAGACCGAGGTTATCGAACCAGAAGGAGGAAGGAAATGTCACACAGGTGTTGCAAACAACGTGGAGACCTGCACAACACAAACTCGAGACTTTGCCCCAATGAATCGGTGAGGTTGTCAAGCTCATCGGTTTTCTATAACAAAGGATTAAACATATGGTGTGGAAGGTAATGGTTTGCAACAAGTAAACAAGTAACAGTGGAAGGTGTATCAATGGTAAAGATTGGACCGGGGTCCATAGTCCACTAGAGATGCTCTCCTTAGATAAACAACATGGCATGAAGGGTAAACAAATTACAAGAGAGAAATTAACAGGAATTGAGCAAGGCATAACAATGCAATACTAGTCAGAAAGATCCTATGAGATTCAATTGGGCAATACAACAAGATACATAGACCGCCATCCAACTGCATCTATGACTAGAAGTCCACCTTCAAGTTATCATCCGAACCCTCCAAAGATTAAGTTGCAAGCATAACCGCTTTAAGCAAAGTGTGTAAGGTAAACAGTCCACATGTTCCATGAACAAGAGACCGTTGTTTTCTCCCTAGTGGCAACAACACATCTACAACCGAAGAGATTTCTGTCACTTCCCTTGAAAACTAGAGGCATGGACCCACTATCAAGCATAAATACTCCCTTTTGGAGTCACTAGCAACTACTTGGCCAAGATAGCCACTAACAACGGAGAGCATGCAAGATCACAAACAACATAGACATAATAGAATCATAAAGATAAAACCATTAATCAAACCAACATAATAATCTCAATATCCATCGGATCCCCGCAAACACAACATGCATGATTACAAATAGATTAGATCTTAATCATGAACGAAGCTCACAAGATCTATACATGAAAGCACAAAGGAGGAGATACAACCATCTAGCTACTACATGGACCCATAGTCCAAGGTGGAACTACTCACGTATCATACTGGATAAGAAGGCCTCCGGGATGATCTCCCCTCCGGTAGGGTGCCGGGAAGAACTTCAGATCCCCCCCGATCTAGGGATGATGGTGGCGGCGGCTATAGGCGGTTTCATGGAGATTTGATCGGGTGCTTAGTGTTTAGGCATCGGGGGGCTCTCCGTCTCCCCTCTGGACTTCTTGTTCCCCACGAAAAGTTATTGACTTTGGCGTTTGTCCCGTCCAATTCCGAGAATATTTCTTTACTAGCTTTTCTGAAACCAAAAATAGCAGAAAACATGCAACTAGCACCGTGGTAACTTGTTAATAGGTTAGTACCAGAAAACATGTAAAAAGCACCTCAAAGTGTAGACAAAGCAAAGCAAAGTAGATACTAAATATGGTAAAAAAAAGTAGATACTAACAAGCATGGAACATCAAAAATTATAGATACGTTTCCGACGTATCAGATGCTACTAAATTGTGATATGTTTACTTGTTGCACACTAAAGATGAGGCTTTAAACTACTTTAAAATTTATAAGGCCAAAGTTGAAAATCAACTAGAGAGAAAGATCAAGCGTCTTAGGTCGGATCGTGGTGGTGATTATTTTCCCAAAATATTTGACGAATTCTGTGAGGAACACGGAATTATTCATGAGAGGACGCCTCCCTACTCGCCCCAATCAAACGGGGTTGCCGAGAGGAAAAATCACACGCTGACTGACTTGGTGAATTCCATGTTAGCCATTGCTGGTTTATCAAAGGCATGGTGAGGGGAGGCTTTGTTGACTTCATGTCATGTCCTGAATAGAGTTCCTAACAAGAACAAAGAAAATACCCCTTATGAGGAGTGGGCTGGGAGAAAACCATCACTTTCATATCTGCGCACTTGGGGGTGTTTGGCAAGGGTCAACATATCGATTCCCAAGAAACGCAAGCTTGGACCTAAGACAGTGGATTGTATCTTTCTAGGATATGCTCCATGGAGTGTAGGCTATAGATTTATAGTGATTAAATCTGAGGTACCTGATATGCATGTTGATACTATAATGGAATCTCGCGATGCAACATTCTTTGATAATATGTTCCTTATGAAAGATATGCATAGCATTGGTAGAATTTCTTGTGAAATACTTCCTGAATCTAGTGCATCTATTGAGAATTCTGAACAACCACATAAGGAAGTCCTTGAGAAGGATGATGATGAACCTCTCACGAGGAGTAAGAGACAAAGGGTTGCAAAATCCTTTGGTAATGACTTCATCGTGTACCTTGTGGATGATACTCCCAGATCCATTGCTGAGGCATATGCATCCCCTGATGCAGATGATTGGAAAGAAGCTGTCCAAAATGAGATGGATTCGATTCTTTCTAATGGAACTTGGGAATTATCAGAACGATCCTATGATTGTAAACCTTTGGGATGTAATTGTGTGTTCAAGAAGAAGCTAAGGCCTGATGGTACTATTGAGAAGTACAAGGCACATCTTGTAGCTAAGGGCTACACACAGAAAGAAGGCGAAGATTAATTTGACACCTATTCATCTGTCGCTAGACTGACCACCATTCGAGTACTACTCTCCCTGGCTGCCTCTTATGGTCTTCTCGTTCATCAAATGGACGTGAAGACAACTTTCCTTAATGGACAGTTGGAAGAGGAGATCTATATGGATCAACCGAATGGGTTTGTGGTAAATGTTGAAGATACAAAGGTGTGCAAGTTATTAAAATCTTTATATGTCCTGAAACAAGCACCTAAGCAATGGCATGGGAAGTTTGAAAGAACTCTACTTTCTGCTGGCTTCGTCATTAATGAGGCTGATAGGTGTGTTTACTATCGCCATGGTGGGGGCGATAGTGTTATATTATGTTTGTACGCGGATGCCATTCTGATCTTTGGTACAAACATGAAAGTGATATGAAAGATCTGGGAGAGTATGATGTGATTCTGAACATCAAGCTTATTAAGAACGAGAAAGGGATTACTTTAACGCAATCTCATTATGTTGAGAAGGTCTTGAGCCGATTTGGCTTTATTGATAGCAAGACTTTTTGAACACCTTATGATCCCAGTTTGACATTACGAAAGAATAAGAAGGAACCAACATATCGGCTGAAATATTCACAAGTTGTTGGTTCTCTCATGTACTTATCAAGCGCTACAAAACCCGATATCTCTTTTGCTGTGAGAAAGTTGAGTAGGTTTATGTCTAACCTGGGTATTGATCATTGGCATGCACTTGAAAGGGTCATGCGCTATCTATGTGGTACAATGAGCTATGGGATTCACTATTCAGGGAACCCTGCTGTGCTTGAAGGATATAGTGGTTCGAACTGGATATCTGACGTTGATGAACTCTACGCCACGAGCGGGTATGTGTTTACCCTTGGAGGTGGCGTAGTGCCATGGAGGTCTCGTAGACAAACCATATTGACGAGGTCAACTATGGAAGCAGAACTTATTGCTTTAGACACAACCACTGTTGAGTCAGAATGGCCGCGTGAGCTCTTGATGGACTTGCTTGTGGTTGAGAAACCTGTGCCGGCAATCCTTTTGAATTGTGACAACCAAACTGTTATTGTCAAAGTGAACAATTCAAAGGATAACGCAAAGTCATCAAGACACGTGAAGAGACGTTTGAAATCTGTCAGGAAATTGAGAAACTCCGGAGTAATAACTGTTACGTATATTCAAACAAACAAAAACCCGTCAGATCCCTTTATAAAGGGACTCACGAAATGTGATAGATAGTGCATCGAGGGATATGGAGTTGAGACCCATGGATGTCACACCTTAGTGGTAACCCAACCTATGTGGTCGTAGATCTCGTGAATTAGGACCTGGAAAGAACAAGCTAGTGGCTGGACTGAGGAGAGTATTTTGTAACCCTTTTTATATGAAGATGCATAACTCTCATAATCTGTTAGGCAGGTTGGCAACATGACTTAATATGTTTCTGTTGGCTCTAACTAGCAAAGATGCTGTCCTACAGGGTATTCTTGAAAGAACACACATATATGAGCTCGACTGTAAACGTCATGGTCTATAAGACTTGGGTGATCTCTAGTAAACTCATGAAGAGACCAGAGAGTATGACGCATATGCTCCAATCCGTGGGATAGGCTATTGACAGCCAGGTACTAGTTATGATTTTGAGTGAAATCTATTGGCACCAAACTTGCAATTCAAGGTTCGTCTATTGTTTAAGTTTTTGATAGACATAGTTCAAGATTCTAGGTGGAAATTCAACTTAATAGTCTCTGCTGAAACACTGGTATATAAAGAAGTAGCGAGGATTGACAAATCTTCAAATGGGCATTTTAGATCTGGTGGAGGATTGTTAGAAATAATGGGCTAAAATCATTTAGGCCCATGTATATTTTAGATTTTCCCTAAATCTCAAAGCCCAGGTTTGTGGCAGCCCATATGTGTTTGAGCCCATGTTTGTGGCAGCTCACATGGGAGTGGAGTGGAAGCTAAAGTTTAGTCCCACATGGGAAGTTGAAGGAGAGTTGCACCACCTTATAAGGTGGAGTGTTGCACCACTTTGTAAGTAAGTGACAATAAGAGAGATACACGTGTGCGCTCCTCCTTCGACGACGTCACCGCTCGCCCGCCCGCCCGCTCGTCTTGTCACGATGCGCGTGCGCCGCGGGTTGCGGGAATCTCGCCGAGCCGAGCTTTATTTTGCTGCTCAGAAAAATTGTGAAGTTTTGACAGACGTGTCAAATGGTTAGCTTATTCAGGTTGCTCCCAGATCGTGGGCTACTGTAACCGATCCGAACATGCGCAACATGGACTCCGCCCACGTTCGCCTCCGTTAGGGTTTCCTGAGTCGCTCTATATAAAGTCCCGTGTGGCTACCGTCACAATACACCGAAAACCAATCTAGGGTTTTTCCATCCTCTATTCTTGCGCCACCACCGTAGTCTACTCCATCCCGCTTGCCGGCGTGCACCGACGATCGGGAGAGCAGGTCTACGGAACCACTCGCCTTTGTGATCCTGTACGGGAGAGGGCGAATAAGGTTTTTGGAAAGCGCTCCGCGCGACTGCTCAAGTTCGTTATCACGGAGCGTCTTCCCGATCGTCAAGCCGGACCTACTGAATGCCGACTTTTTCGACAGGCTACTGCACCAACAGCGACTTTATCGGCAACCGATCAATACGTATACCGTCATCAAATCTGTTGCTTTACTATGGCTGCTAGTGGTATATTCTGCTACTGTTCATGTTGATCAATACATCTAGTATGTTAGAGGTTCACGTGATTGTAGCCTCTTGCTGTCATGATTTATATTCTGAAATTA
This sequence comes from Avena insularis, assembly GCA_023614405.1. Taxonomy (NCBI): domain Eukaryota; kingdom Viridiplantae; phylum Streptophyta; class Magnoliopsida; order Poales; family Poaceae; genus Avena; species Avena insularis. The sequence goes on from CM042697.1 coordinate 63,894,912, forward strand.
ATCATGAAAATTATGCCTAATAATCCAACAATATCGAGGTCCAGTACTGTGAAAGTATATTACACCCCCAACGCCAACATATTTGTGGCCGGTGACCCATGGAGGCTAGATTCTTGGCACCAAACAGAGCAACGTAATTGGATATCATCGGTACATAAGATACCAACTCTGTTGCATTTTACCTCGGCCACCGAGGACATGAGTGGTAGCCTGGAGTAATTTTGGAGCTCCCGGGGGACAGGCGCCGGGAGCATGGCCACGTAGAAATGACACATAAGCTATGATGTGAACTTTGTTTGGTCTTTCGGGTTGCACCATTTACAGGGACACTTTGATTGGTTGATTGTATCTACTTTTGTGGTCCATCAACAACCACACTAATCCAAGGAAAACCACACTTATCTGGCACCACCACAACTAGCTGCCATGAACGACGGCGCGACGAAGGCATCCGAGAAGTATAACGTCAGTGGAGAGAGGTGCCATCGATAGGTGCCGCTACGGGAATACGGTGCCCCGCGGCGCGCAAAGGCGGTGCTCCGATTACTGGAGTGGGCATCGGCGCACGTACGTGAACCTCACAGTTCATTAAAATAACTTTGACCATGATTTTAAGATGATGAAGCTTATGAAACCCGATGCAGATTGTCGGCACGGAACCCCAACATTGAAGTGTATCTTTTTAATGTAGAGATTCCTATGAAACAAAACATGTGATGATAATAAAAGGCTAGAGAAGAGTCTGTTTGAGAGAGACGAGAGAACAGGTTCGTCTTCAACCTCACATACTGAGAAAGAGAAAGGTATAGATGAATTTCTCAACCTTCATAAAAACAAAAACTTGTAACAAAAAAGTGGTGCGAAACAACAAGATCTAGATACTCCTCAAAGGAAACTTTAAATGGTTGATTGTGTGTGACAAATCTGACAAGAATCGTCCAAAAAAGCTTCATATTTGACATTAAATTTGAGAAGATATGATTCATGAATCTCGATGCCGATGATCGGAATGAACCCAATCGTCAATAGACATTTTTTCATGTAGAGCTTGATTTAATTTGGAGGCTAGTTGTGTTAATTAGAAATGTTTGGGATGAACACGATTTAGAGAGAAGAGAGAAAACTAATTAAGCTAACCTTTTGCATCGGTTGGGGAAAAAAGCACACATGCAACCTGTTCTGGGAAAATTGTTGGGCCTGACTGCGGCCTGCTTTGGCGCGCGCTCTCAACATAAGAGGCAGAGGAAGTCTAGCTATCTAACAGGCCTATTTACACTTTATGTGGGCTATCAATTACGTTATTATTGGTTTTAAGAGCATCTCTAGCAGAAACTAAAAAAATCATTAAACACATATAATTTCATAATTTTGGTGGGTTTACAAGCTGAGCCGTGTTTTTTGGCCCAAGTAGACACCACAAACGGAGCCCGATCCAGAAATTTTTTAGGACGGCCGACAAATCCATCCCCTCGAACTATATAATTCTGGTTCCAAGTGTGTTTTGTGGATTTCGACCCCTCTTTTCGCCACCGCCCCCTCCATGCTTCCCCCGCGCATTTGCTCACACTGCCGCACAAATCACCGAGCTCCGGCGAGAAATTCCTCGGCCTCCTCACTAGATCCGCCACCGGTAGTCGCCGATGGACCGTTGTGTGTTGAAATAAATTGCCAAGCCCTTTTCATTAGTTCGGACTTTTTTTATTGCGTTGGCTAGTGCATGCAATTCAATATTGTGGACTCCGTCGCGGCCATACGCCGTCTTACTCCTCGCGCTACCGTGGCCTCGCCCAGCAATGGAGCGTTTGACGGAGGTCATCTAGCAACGGAGCGTCGCCGAGGCTGAGGTCGACGCCGCTCGAGCTCGCCGTGACAAGGACATCGACAACATCTTGCTCGAGCAGGGGCTCGCCCGTGACCGCGAAGACCGCACGAAGAAGCTCCAGGGTGACCTCTTGTGGGCGGCGCATGACGACAAGTACGTCAACCTCGGCTCCAGCAGCACCTCCGGCCTCTCCGACGACGAGCTCTAAATCTGCCGACGGAAGCGTCGCCGCCGCTCCATGAGGCTCCGGTGAGCCCGATTTTGCGTGCGGGTTAGGGTTTAGCGGCGTCGACGACAGATCACTCTTTAATTTAGTCTAATTTGTGCCTTTTGTACCTACGATCACGGCTATGTACGTATGAACATCTGAAATCTCCCACGAATGTTCAAAATTCAAGTTTTTATGGTTCAGATTTATGGTTTCTGTTTTGGTCACGAGCAAACCTAATTAAAACCGAGCAAAAACACAATCCATAAACGCCTTTTTATGATTCGACGGATACGATGTCTGGTAGAGTTGCTCTAAGGTTGTTATTGTTGTACTCTTATGTGGATTGTCTTACATAGATGAAGTAGTTGGACCATGTTCGTTTTTGCAACAAGCACGGTATCATCAAGGAGCAAGGTAATGAAAAATAGGGTGAACCGGTTGGAGCATTGAGGTTACATATCATGTCCATTGGTTTCGGTTCTTCGCAAGCAGTCTAAGATGCAACTCTCCAACAGCCCAGAAAGGGAATACGTTCCAGTAGTTGAAGTAAAAGGAGTTTTTGAAGCATCCAACATGTTTCTGTCACCAAAGGTGAAAGTTTAGTGCTTCAGTCCAAAAGCACAACATCATGATACAGACATGCTATATCCACTGTTAGAATTCGTCCACAGATCGACTACATTAAACTAGATAAACAAACACGCTCAAAAAATCTTATGCCCAAGGGCACGTGTCATGCCCGTTTTTTTTTTCTTCTCAACTCACTCAATATGTTACAAGACTCACGGTCTACCCTTGCTTATATATGCAAGCTAAACCTGACGAATACTAAACCTAAACCATCACGTACACATGTACGGATACTACTAGTACTAGGACTCACACATATATTTGCCTAACTAGAAAACCTTCCTAGACTAAGACACGTACACACCACACATACCACGGACACACATAGTCCTAGTGCTACTCGGACATAGACTAGTACCACTCGGACTCTCTTATCAAGATTAATCTAACAATCTCTCCCTAATCTTGATTGAGTACTCTTCGTCTTCCATGCTTCTCTGATCTTGAATCCTTGTAGATCTGCGTCTTGTCTAGGTCTCGCACCACGACAAGTTTGATTGGCTCTCCCCAATTTTGACTTGGCGAATTTACGGAACAACTCAAGTATGATCTAGACTACCCAGCCACGCTAGCAACCTTGTGAAATCGCACCATCCGTGAAACACACCGTCCACCCTAGCGCAATACATGCCGACCTCCTGGCATGGACTAGACCATCCACTTCGGCCTCATGTAGAGACATGACCTCATTGAAGAGACTCACCTTCACTGGTTTACCGCCCCCCTTGAACTTGATCCTCTCGTCGAGACACATAGACGACCTGATCGAGGCACGCAAATTGCGTCTTCGTCCATACGATGAACAGTCTCTCAACCTTCATTCGCTTCAACTGCAACGGATCCTCACAGAGGCAAGCACTTGGACACAACGACGACTCACAGACACAATGCTAACTCAATGTGCTAACCCGCACGACCATGACTCCTTGACTCATACTCTCCTGGACGACGATCTTGACAAGATTCTCCAGCACCGCACCCCGGTACCACCGCACTCATCAACGATCATCCCCATCCACCACCTTGCCGAGGACTCCTCGCCCGCCTTCTTCTTCCTTGTCGCTCCTCCAAGCGACGACCGCCCGCCGCCTCACCGATGACGGCATGTTCGCTGTCTCCATCCAGTCGCCCGCCCCGAGGCGCTAGTCGGGTCGCCTCCCCGGGGCAAGCTTCAAATCCTCTACCTTGCTCTAATACCAAACTCACGTACTAGGAAACTAACCAACTAACCTAGTAGGACACGTACTAGCTAACCTAGTAGGACACGGCAATCTTGCCAACTAAACTATTTGCTAATTTCTAATTAGACTAAAGCTAATCAAGATTAACTCTAACATGCACGTAGTAGCATAACAGGGTCCACTATTAGCAAGGTTATCAGAGGATTCAATAGGAAAATGGTAGGGTTTTATGACTCGGAAATAGTTTTTGAAGTAGCTATGATCCTAAGCAGTAATCAACAATTAACATTGTATAGTTTTGTAGTGTTGCGTGCCGTATGCGGCAGAGGATCAAGGACGGTCACACGCCACCACGAAGAAGTGCCGGCGATCGCACGAGGCCGGGTCCATGTGCCCTGCCGCCGTGGAGCACCTGCTGCCTGCTGTCACCTACTCCCTCCGTTTCATTCGTCTGGATATATTTTATTCACAAATTTAAAACATATTATATTTTAAAACGGAGGAAGTACCTTCTAAGCGCCAGCGGCACCGTCGATTGCACGAGGAACTGCCACCAACCAGCACCACCAGGCTGAGCTTGTCCCTTGAGGGTCTCCTTGCGCGGCAGGAAAAGATAACCAGCATCCCTGTCTCATGACCAGCATCCCTGTCTCGATCGCCCGTGGGGGTCAGATCTGTATTAAGATGGTCATGTCATACATGTTATTTGGATGACTGTACATCGCCATCGTGTCGTAGGCCTGTTGTCAAAATAGTCACTCATATCAGCATGGAGGAAGCAGTCAATCAAACGAGTAGTCACACCGAGGCACTCGCCAAGTAGTCCCTCAACACATGTTGTATTTTTTTGCTAAATCTGCCCAAATCTGGAAAGTTCAACCAAATCTGACCCTTTCCCGAAACTAATTTGTAATCTGACCCCTGGGGTCGGCGCCATTTAAAATGGCGCCGAAGTTGTACAGGTCGGCGCCAAGATGAAGCAGCCGGGAGGCAAACTAAGGAGGTCGGCGCCGTTTTAAACGGAGCCGACGTCGGCGCCATTTTAAACGGAGCCGACCTCCTTCATGTCGGTTTTCTGTTTTGTGTGCGCCGAACTGTACAACTCCGGCGTCATTTTAAACGGCGCCGACCCCAGGGGTCAGATTCCGAATTAGTTTTGAGAAAGGGTCGGATTTGGTTGAACTTTTCAAACTTGGGCAGATTTGGCAAAAAATACACACATGTTAGGTACTGCAGAACCATGGTTGTTTTCGGTTTTGATTCATGCAACAACTGAGTCTAAACACCCCTGGCCACTTCTCCGTCGCCATCATATTTGCCACCAGTTATGGCCATTGAGCTCTGGAGGTGATCGAGTTAGGTTCATGACTAACATCCGGCAACCAAACAGAATAGTGTAATTGACATGTCATTACAGTACATGATATACTAAGACACTATTATGTTTTGTCTCAGCCACTTGGTTCTAAGGCTGTTATTGTTGTATGTCTTACATATATGTAGTTGGTCCATGTTCATTATATGCCACATGCACGGTTACACCAAGGGCCATCGAAAGTAATGGAAAATAGGGCAACCCCGTTTGAGCAGTGAATGAAGTTACATATCATGCTTTCTAGTTCTCCGCAAGCAGTCGGCGGCGCAATTCTCCGAGAGCCCAAATGGGATATAAGTTGCAGTAGTTCCCATAATTGAAGTAAAAGGAGCAGTTGAAGGATCCAACATGTTCCTATCACCAAAGGTGAAAGCTCAGATTACTCCAGGTACGGTAGCAGTAATTAACAACATATCTAAAAGTACTATAGCATGATACTGACATAGTATATGTATTAGTATAACAGGGTCTACTATCAGGAAATCTATCAGGGGATTCGACATGAACATGGCAGGGTTTTATGCCTCGGAAATAATGGTTTGAATTAATAGGGTATACTCCCTCCGTTCCAAAATAATTGGTGTTCTAGTTTTTTCTAAGTCAAACTTATTTAAAGAAAAATATATCAACACCTACAACGTGAACTCTATATAATATAAAAATATATTGTATGATGAATCTAATATTTAGTATTAGGTGTTGATATTTGTTCTATAAATTTGGTCAAACTAAAACAAGTTTGACTTTGGCTAAACCTAGAACTTCAATTATTTCAGAACAGAGGGAATAGTTCCATAGCCTCAAAAGTTCAATACTTACTTGCTGGGGAAACTCTCCTGTCTCTAGCTGCATATTGATCAGTTCTTTGGCAGCACGATATAGTGGTGTGGGATCTCCTTCAACCTGAATACAACGATCATGGTATAAAAATATATATAACAGTGGATTCATAATATTAGCAACTTAGAGTCAATTCAAATGAACCATGAACAAAACATACCTGTCCTGCAGAAATTAAAGCCAACATTGCCCAAGCAGTGTTGACTGCATGAGGACCAGTAGCGCCCACATAAGACTGTAAAATATTATAGTGGAAACCATTATTAAATTCATTAAGATTTGCACTAATCAGCATTGACAACATATCAATGTTTCAAAGGGACATGATTTGGCAATTTTTCTGTTAAACTAATGCTAAATGGCCAGTTGTCATGCAAATAATTAATTATTCAATCGAAGGACTCAAGCTTGTAGATTGCATAAGGGTACAGTAAACACATTTAGCCTAGTAACGTAAGAACGAAGAATTTGTATAATATGTAGAAATTAGAATTAATAGAGAGAAGAAGCGTTGGGGGGTGGTTGAGTTGGGTGTATATAGCTAGTAATTTACAAGCAAATAAAATATGCAAGTAAACCATGATGAAATAAGAGGGTTCAGTATTTCAGTTAGTCAAGTCTTAGGTGACCCAGCTGATCATGGAAAATAAAGTTGTAACTGGTCATGTCCAATGTCTAGCTTGGTCTTCAGTTCTGGTTTTCCCTCGGTTGTTGCCTACTTGGGCCTTTAAATATTTTCTCTGATATACCAGTACAATGAGGTGCAGTTCTTGTTGCGTTTTCTTGGAAAAGAAATAAATGATCCAAAACTTAGGAGGTTAGGTACAACATGGAAAATCGTAACAGCACACGTTGTGCCCCGTTTCAGTTTTCTAGAACCTAAAGCTAAGCAATCATTGCTTTGGGCAGCATACCATCAATGGACCATCTTTCAGTCAAACACAATTTGACTAGTCTTTGAAAAAGAAGTATTTGAACAGAATCCAGCCAGTTGCAATGAAAACATGCATAGACAAAAAATGGATAGAGATCAAAACTTATCAACCATGACAATTATATATAACTCGAGACTAGCAAAGATTATTGAACAAATCTGAGCACAAATTATACGGTGAGGGGCCCAAGATCTTCTTTAATTCTCTAAAGCAGGGTCCAGGGTTGCGACATAGTCTACTACTAATGAATTTCGAATGGATGATTTGAATTTTGAACTTCTTGGGGCCTTTTAGCTTGTTCTAGAAAACTTGCTCAGGTATAGGTGGTTAGCATCTTGTATCTATCATTGGAAGCTACAAATTACACAAACAAAGCATGGCCGCACAAAATCCTAATTAAAGCATGTAGTTAGATACATGAAATTATAAGAGGAATACCTCAGTTTCACTAGAAAGATAAGTCTCTCCCCATACACCTGTACTTAGTTGCTTTGACAATAGAAAGTTGCATGCTTTGCTTATGGAAGAGTTATTTTCATAAGTTCTTCCAGAAGCAATTAATCCTTTTACAGCAAAGAATGTTCCATAAGTGAAACATATACCCCAAGTGCCAAACCTGTCAGATAAGAAATAATGTAGTTATTGAGTGCCAATATTAAAAGTTCAAATAACTAAAACAAACAAAATTATTTTAGATAACATGATCCATCTTTTCCTTGACTATTCTCAAAAAACTTGGAAGCATTTTTTATGCATTTTCCTATCTCTTCATCGCGGTATCCTGGGTAAAGCTCTCTAAACATAACCAAGGCTTGAAGCACCGATGATGTGCATTCGATGGATCTATCAATTAGTTGTAGTACGCAAATTAGATCTACAAGCATATGAAGAAAAATGGAATCTATGATATTTTATGCAAATAAGAAGATAATTTCCTCCTTACGGATAATGGACAACAATATTAAGAAAACTCTCAGAAGGATTGAGAACCTATTGGAAATAAAATCCAGATTAGTGTACTGTCGGGTAAAAAATGTTGAAACGACAAATTCATTGGACATTTTGAAGAGATATACAATGCACAAGAATACAACACAAGAGGAAGAGTCGATGAGCATATAAATGAGAAGTAGATCAAAATGTTTGTTAGAAATTATAATTCTTTTTTTTTTGCATCTGTTGTAGTATTTTTTTAAGTATCCATATGCCTATTTGGTTCCAGCATTAATATACACGGTATGTGCTGCATAAATCTATACATACAGAAGTTTATGATTTTACTAGTAGTGGTCATTTGGTTGATAAAAAGTGCTACTAAGAGACGGACGATTCGTAGGAGAAGACTTGGGCGTGCTTCCTGTTTGGCGTGCTTATATTTCACTAATGGTAGAGCATCTCCACTTGTGTCCCGGAGGTCCTGGATTTGAATCAGATTCTTTGCATAAAATCAAGTAAAAGGCTGCCTAGAAATTGCATTCCCAAGGACCCACAATGTGTGGAAGTTTTAGGCACTGGGTACACCCTTTTAATTCTGGACAAGAAGTGGTGAAATTTGAATTTCTAGTCTGAATTTGTAAACTAGAATTGCTCGTCTTACCATAAGATACTAAGATCACTTTTCGTATCCAAGGGTTTTCTTAGCTGATCACATGCAACTGAAACGGAGAGTCCTCATAGAATCCCCATAGTTTGATTTCGGTAAAACAAAAGAGAACTAAGAAGTACTCACCTCTATCAAAGATGTAGTTCTCTTACACTCATATGTAGAAAAGGTACCATCTTTGTTCTTCAAAGGAGAAACAAGTATGATCAATAATCATTGATGTGAAGAGCAAGATTAAATATTTTAACAGTACACATTAACCAAAAGCAAGAATTTAATATAATACAAAATTTCAGTAAAAAGAATAATAGGATTTCAGTAAACAATAGTAATGCAAACATACAATAATCCATACATAAGCAGAAAACAACACAATTTTTAGTCAATAATAATAATTTAGAGGACTAATTATGATACAACAGGTTTATAGAAAATTGTAGAGGTAAGGCAAAAAAATCTGGGTGGGCCATACTAAAGGAGAATCCCCAAATTGGGTTGCTAGTGGACCGTTCTTTACCAACGCATAGTCATAATGAACATTTTTCTCCTGGGCGGGTGAGAAAGTTGAGAATGGTGGCCAAGAGGGGTGGCTGTTGCTAGTGCCATGCCAAGGGAGTAAACAAGGAAACACAAGGGTCAAATGACAGCACATCATCTTCCCCATGGCAATATGGTGATACGTTGGAAACGTATCTATAATTTTTGATGCTCCATGCTTGTTTAGTATCTACTTTCCTTTATTTGTCTACACTTTGAGGTGCTTTTTACATGTTTTCTGGTACTAACCTATTAACAAGTTGCAACAGTGCCAGATGCCTGTTTTCTGCTGTTTTTGGTTTCAAAAAAGTTAGTAAAGAAATATTCTTGAAATTGGACGGGACGAAGGACAAAGTCAATAACTTTCCGTGGGGAACAAGAAGTCTGGGGAGGGAGTCGGCGGAGGGGCCCACCGAGCGCGACCACAGGTGGGCCAGCGCTGGCTAGGGTTTGGTGGCCAGCGCCTCCGATCTCGCCTTCGCCTATAAGAATCCCCGTAGAAACCACGAGTACCGATCAAAATCCACGAAACCGCTCAGAGCCGCCGCCACCATCGTCCCTAGATCGGGGATCAAGCTCTTCCGGAACCCCGCCGGAGATCATCCCGGAGGCCTTCTCTCCGGTATGATTCGTGAGTAGTTCCACCTTGGACTATGGGTCCATGTAGTAGCTAGATGGTTGTATCTCCTCCTTTGTGCTTTCATGTATAGATCTTGTGAGCTCCGTTCATGATCAAGATCTAATATATTTGTAATCATGCATGTTGTGTTTGCGGTGATCCGATGGATATTGAGATTATTATGTTGGTTTGATCAATGGTTTTATCTTTATGATTCTATCATGTCTATGTTGTTTGTGATCTTGCATGCTCTCCGTTGCTAGTGGTTATCTTGGCCAAGTAGTTGCTAGTGACTCCAAGAGGGAGTATTTATGCTTGATAGTGGGTTCATGCCTCTAGTTTCCAAGGGAAGTGACAATAATCTCTTCCGTTGTAGATGTGTTGTTGCTACTAGGGAGAAAACAACGGTCTCTTGTTCATGGAACATGTGGACTGTTTACCTTACACACTTTGCTTAAAGCAGTTGTCTGTGGCTTGCAACTTAATACTGGAGGGGGTTCAAATGATAACCTGAAGGTGGATTTATAGTCATAGATGCAGTTGGATGACGGTCTATGTATATTGTTGTATTTCCCAATCAACCTCATAGGATCTTTCTGGTTAGTAATTGCATTATTATGCCTTGCTCAGTTCCTGTCAATTGCCCTGCTGTAATTTGTTTACCCTTCATACCATGTTGTTTATCTAAGGAGAGCACCTCTAGTGAACTATGGACCCGGTCTAATCTTTACCATTGATACATCTTCCACTGTTACTTGTTTACTTGCTGCAAACCATTACCTTCCACACCATATGTTTAATCATTTTTTACAGCAAACCGGTGAGCTTGACAACCGCACTGATTCGTTGGGACAAAGTCTTGAGTTTGTGTTGTGCAGGTCTCCACGTTGCTTGCAACACCTTTAAGATGTTTCCTTCCTCCTTCTGGTTCGATAACCTCGGTCTCTACCGAGGGAAACTTGCTGTTGTGCTCCATCATACCTTGCTCTTGGGGTTTCCAATGAAGTGCTCCCACGTCAACACCGGACGCACGCATCAAGATTTCTGGCGCCGTTGCCGGGGACATATATAGAACAGCTTCGAAATTTTCCTCCTCGTCGAGCACCATCATACGGGTTTAGAGAACCATTTTAGGTGGTCACCGGGCCTGGTTTTATTCCTTAAGGTACTCCCTCCGATCCGAAATAATGGAATTAACTTTGTATAGATACGTATGCATCTAGTCTAAATACTTAACCAGATACATACGAATCTTGATAAAGTTAAGTCCATTAATATGGATCGGAGGGAGTAGTAACTACATAGAGACCTACATGCCAGCACATCATCGTCTGTGTGGCAGTATCACTTTACATAAGTTGTTGAGGATAAATTGACTTATCTCTTAAATTTATTGTAATTCATATATTCACTTTGTTTTTCTTTGTATTTATATGCATGCATTTGCATGACTTTGAACTTCAAAAGATAGTTAAATGAATATTCTTTGGTACATTTTTTATCATGTTATTTGACCCAAGGGAGTCATTTTTTTCCATTCCATGACCTCTAGGTATGACTATACAAGAGTTGGCAGAAGTGAATTGGATCACAAACCAAAAGTTAATAACATTAAAAGTTAATACATGGACATGAAACATGATTCACATCGGAGTCATACCATGAAAGAAAGTAAGCAATCCACTGCATCATACAACCTTTCTCCTTTTATGTGATCCCCCACAAGATTTTGTGAGATCTTTGACAACAATAATAATGCCTAAAGAGGTATATGTTATGCAATTAGTAACATATCCATGCATCATAAAACTAGTGTACTTTAAATTTTTTTGTGAAAAAATGATAATGTATATTTAATACTCCCTCCGTCCCAAGATAAGTGATGTGGATTTTTCTATATTCGTATATATCTAAGAAATGTTTTAGTATATAGATACATGCGAATTTAGACCAATTCAAGTGACTTATTTTGGGACTAAGGGAGTACAACAAAAAATAAATCAAAATAGGTCATCTTAGTTAAGTATGCGAGCGTTTCTACATATATTTATTAAATTTTTGGAAATTGTAAAACCATTCACCATTCTAATGTGCAAGCCAAACAGTTATGCTAAATACACCTAGTTAATGTATTAAATCAATGTACAAAGTCGAACCAACAAAGTCCTAAATACTTATTTTTTGACAAACCAAATATCAAAGAGTAGTATGCTTGTGGTCCATTTTATATAAAACAAAAGAATGTTCCCCACTTTTCTAGATTCAGATAACATCAGAAGTAACTTATCTTGACCTTAAGTGCTTCTGTAGTACAATCTGATACAGACCAACCCTGATCTGCTGTTGAAAGTGTCCATGAGCCTTTAGATCTATGGCGGTAATAAGCTTCACTGTCAGGATGGTTCTCAAGAACCTGTAAGTAGGAAGTTGTTCTCACATTTACCATCTCAATATTATTTTATCTATGTAAGGTTAGGATATAATGAATATGTGCCTGTGAACTTTTAATAAACTCATGGGATTTTTGAAGTGTTGGACCAAAATCATTAACAAGGTCTGTTGAGCAATAGGCTTGAACAATAAAAGGTGTCTCCCAGCTTTGACAACCGTTCGTATACCTGTTGCAAGATATTTAGGGGGGATACTTAATAGAACACTTGAATAGTGGGTTCCGCTTTGAAATAAATAAAGAACACAAAATAGAACGCATATGCAAAGGTTATGGAAAATATTAGAAAATCAAATGAGTACTGCAAAATATTGACAAGTCATTACTGCGTCTTCATTTGAAATGGAACAAACTAGGTTACTGCCGTTATGAAGATGACTGGACGACACATAACATAAAATTATAAAGTGTGATGAGTAATTTTCTTTTCTTTTAGGAAGTTTACTGGGTGAGTTAGAACTATAAATGTCTTTCTAGATATGAACTGGACATGCAAGACTTCCAGGTGCATCTCATAGTACTATAGTGCATGTTAAGGAGTCTACCGATAAAAAAAGAGTAAATCTACAATCATAGGCGGAAAAGGTCTGGTTGACCATATTGGTCCATGGCCCATCCTTCCATCTAACTTTCACATAGAAATCTGGTTAATTCGGCCCACCAAGAGGAAAATGGCCACTATTTATGCTGATTGGGCCTACTCTTGCTAAATTGGTTGCAAGCTCTGCCACTGGCTACAATATAGGTAGGTCAATGCAGTATAGCTCAATAACTTGTTTATTACATAGCTTAGTCAAGTAGAGAATCAAAATTAAATTTATTAATGTCATAAATATATCAATACTCCAATAATGGCAACACTTATGTGAAGTAAGGAAGACATATTTTTTCCTTTATGGTTGCCTGTAATCAAAAGAACTGGGCTATAGTCTCCCATAATCTTTTTTACTCAATTCTGTGGGGATGCCTAATCTTAAGCCGTTTCTTCAGAAACCCCGCTGAAAAGAACTGTCCCAATATTATAGTCTATGAGGTTACAATTCTGACATGTATATTATGTCATGTGCACATTACGAAGCGGACCAGGGGCGTCGGCATAGGCCGCCAGAGTTGGTAGCTCATGAAGATAATAGGAAGGGAATCACTTCTTTGGTTAGCATAATTTGTTTTCTAAGTTATGTGAAACAGGGTTAATTTTTTCATCAATTCTCATTAGTAAGGTTGTCTTAATCTAGAAAATCTATAATTAACAATAGAGAAAACTATAAAAAGGATGTTATCACTTGTAAATATGATTAGAAATGCTGATAAATACTTATAGGATGTGACATTCTTTACTCATAATATGGTTTCAATGGCACACAAACTGCCTGGAACACAAAATGCACAAAACAGACAAAGTTCTAATAGTATGGCACCAATGAGGAAATAGTTGGTCTTTTAACCAAGGTATTCACATAATGGTCATCATTCTTTCAACCACTAACAAGCAGAGTGAAGTACAAGTAGTGAACAAAACATTACAACATAGTGTTACCTGTGCTTTCATGCCATCTTCTGCAAGCCATAAGTAGTCATAGATCCTTGGAAGATGCAGTTTAAATGCATCTGAATTTGGATCTTCGTCCCAACAACATATCATATCTAGTGCCTGGAACAACACAATTTGTCAATGTTTTAGTTCAAATTAGTTAGGTTGTGATTGCAAGAAACCAGTGAGAAAATAAGAACTATGGCAACGAGATTATTGGGATGGTAAAATAACAAATAGGGATGTTAACATGAACATGACAAATAGGAGGGACTAAGCAATAATGAGAATGCCTATGTTTTAGGGGTAGGGACTTGTTGGATTGACCTATTATAAAAATACATGGTCAAATAATTCAAAAACTTATGAGTAAGTACCAACCCTTAAGATCTGGCTACATTACCTTGTTAATAGGAGATACTCCAATATACTTAGTACTTGCATATTCATAGTGGATATGTTTCATGAGGTTCTTCAATGCTCTATCTCTTAACTTATTAACTGGCCAGGAATTCAACACTGGTTCTATAAATTTATCAAGACATGTCCAAATAAAATTTTGCAACAACGATCGTGGATATCGAAGGTCTTCCTACATGCAATAATAAATAATAGCAAAATGGTAGTTAAAAAGCATATGTCTAGACACATAATTTAATAATTGATTATTAAGAAAAACATGAAGGATATGTACTGAGTAAATAACTACAATTTTTATTACTCCCTCCAATCCATATTAAGTGTCGCTGAATTGGATGCACTAAAACATATCTAGGTACATCCATTTTAGCGATAATTAATATGGATCAGAGGGAGTACTTGAAAATCAAAACTAATATTTCCTAGTTTTATTTACATCATCAGCCACCTTATCTCAAGTTTAGCTAGCAGCTTTAGCAGTTCTTCTTCAATAATGTCACACTCGGTCATATTTCTCAGAGGTATTTTTTTTCATAACATACACATGTAACAGGTCTGAAAATTCTACTAAGAATGGATATAAAAATGTATTATATATAATCACAATTGGCAAGATAAACTAAAGTCCATTTGAGATAGTCAGTGGCAGTCTAATTTTGCAAGCAATGAGGTTACACTTGCACATAACCAAACAATATTATGCTTTGTGAGACTATAAATTAACACATACATGGTTGCTACTACTAGGTATCAGATATGACACATAAGTAAGTAAATGATTAGGTGGTCTGCACTACGTGTTAACATAATTTTCAACAAATAACATTCAAGTATATTTGCTTCTAAAATAAGGGTTATGTTTCAAGCAACAAGAGTCTTACTAAAACAAACCTTGGCACAAGTACCACGTGATATATTCCAATCAATCTCATGGTATGTAACACTATAGATCTCCTCTCTTATTGCCAATATTGTTGGTGTAATTGGCCCAACAAACTTTTTACCATAAAGATAAGACATTGGCATATAAACCAACCGACAATGGACCCAAAATCGTCCTGTGGAAGAGAAAGTCCACCTAAATATTAAAACTATCATAAAAGCAACAATCCATTGATTACTTATTGATTTATTACCTTTTATCCAGATAAACACCACAAGTGGATCTTATAAAGATTGAGTCTATTGAAAAAATTCAAGTCTTCTATCGTTTACTAAAATGCAGCTTTGAGTAAGTACTTCTCTAATAGTTTTAGCACTCTCTGACGAGGGTGCAACTCGTCAATAAATAGTAAGTCAAGAAATAGTATCTTTGTGAAATTAAGTCAAAAAATAGTTATAGTCAATACATGACCATGTGAACATGGTCATGTATGGTATCAATAATAATGTGCATTCAATGTAAGTTTGTCAGGCAGAAGATCAAGAAAGTTGAACGCTCCAGGAAAACAAATATGAATAAATATGACAACTATAATGTACATCTTAGTCATGGGGGCAATTACATATGTTCAGGATGCAATAATATTTGCCCTCACAAAAAGTACCTGGATGAATTGGAAGAAAATGTGGGACAAGCCATAATTCAGAAATTATCGAATTATTTCCGGACCATTCATACAAACCGAGCACCTTCATTTAAAAACATGAATCACTTGTATTAACGCCTCCATAGTCAATAAATAATACAACAATTACTTGCTGAAGTCAATAACTAAAACAGGAATTTTGGCAACAAACATTTGGCAATTGTAGTCTTGATGAAACATGCCCTAGAAACCAAGAAGCTAAACTATTCCACTTGGTTGCTTCCACTATACTAAAGCGAAGATGAATAATATGCTAACATCTATTCTCCTAATTAATATGGAAACAACAAAGAGTAATAGAAAGGAACTTTAATTTAGAGGAAAACTACTAGATGGAAAAAATACCATGCAATATCAAATGTTTTCATGGATTTTAATATGTTTTCATTAACAAAATAGTACATACATACAAAAGTTCATGTAACAGGGCATCAGGTTTATGCTACATTTTACAACCTTGCAAGATAGTTAGAGAAAAGATTAAAATTGACATGTAAGTGGTCTTAAAAAAAATCTACATTATACTTAAGGAAGTTGCAACTTTGGATAAGAACCCATGCCCCAAGGATCCCCATTAAATTTCACAGACCCAAGCAGATATTTCAGTAGCATACCGAGAGCCATATCTTTCCCCATTGTGGTATTGCAGCTGCACTTCCATGTGATAGGATCCAAGCACGTCCCATGGTCAAGGCTTCATTGTTCACCTGGTCAAGAAGCCTCAAGGTAACATAGTTTAAGCATGATCCAAACATGGTGCTCCTCCCAAACACTTCCGTTCCCCAACCACCATCTTCGTTCTACATGGATTACATTACATTATATTTCTTATGTTTTTCTGCACCATCCATCGGTAATGTATTGGCATATAAAAGCTATTGGTAGAATAACTGGAATTGATTGACTTGCCTGGTGGTTGTAAATATAGCGACAAATCTCATGTCGATGTTCTGCTGATAGGACTGTATTGAGTGACCCAGTGACATATAGAGCAAATATCTGAGAGAAATAAATAATCACCATAGGTTATCCACAGAATATAATAACTATGTTCTCCAACTCTTGATAAATAGTTCAGGACTATTAGGAACCCAACATTAGATTAAAATGTCCATACATTCAAAACTATTAGTTTAGCCTAGTAAAAATCCGATGCATCTTGTGTGTGGACAATATAGGTTGAACTATAATTAGATGGTTCTTAAGCGCCATAGAAGGAAGTGAAACGAGAAAACTTCACAGCATAGGTACTTCAAGTTTTAGTACATAAATTCCAACTATTAAGGAAAGGCTTCAGTGAAAAATCAGTTACTTACTGGAAAAAAGATCTAACAAAGAACCAGATTCCCGATCCAAAAATTAAGCTTATGCTTTCTCCTTGCAATACCCACAAATTCTCTTTAAAATATGTTCAGAAGACAAAACAGTATCATATGTAAATAAAATACACACCAAGATAGGCATAATAAACATAATTCCACTGAAATCAACAACCACGTGTCCATCGTGTCTGCTTGCAGAGCAGAGTGTTGACTAAGGGCTCGCCTTAATGATGTTAATATAGTCTCTTCTGTAACCTCTGTACTAGCTAGAAGCTTGACGGCGGGAAGATCCACCTGAAGTTTCCTTTGTTTTGCATACTGCAATAGATAATAGTACAAAGTGAGAATCCTACGCATTATGTATATTTATGAAAGGGCAGACTATATATGAAAATAACAAAAGTAGAGAAGTAAGCGCTCTGAAGATTGGGAGGTGGTGTTTTGGCTCCTAGGCGCAAAATGAACCTATTATGAAAAATATATAAAAAATAAAATTTAAATTGTCAAAAAAATCTAAATAAAAATTTCCTATATATATCCGGACATTCTAGGCCCGTATATAAGTTTTCGGAAAGAATGAACATTTTATGTGACTTATGTAAAAAAGATAAAAAAAACATGTCCATGAATAAACACGTTGGAGCACTGAAATTTGTCTTTTTTGCATGAGACATCTAAAATGTTTTTTTCACCCGCAAACTTCTGTACGAACATTTAGTGTCCGGATGTACATGCAAATAATTATTTTTAATTTTTTTGAAATATGTTTTCACACAATAGGTTCATTTGGACCTGTGAGCTGAATTGGCTTTCCCTGAAGATTGTCCCTTATAATAGTCACCTACAGAACATAAACATTTACCTCGAATTACTTGCTGGAAACTTCGGGAACCTTTTGTATCTAGAAAACAGACCCCTAAATTTGTGCATGGTTTCATTTGTCCAGTAATTTTTATAAGTAGTGGGGCTCCGCCGGAGAGAGGATGTGTGCCAGCGGCACGACCTGCCACGGGGGTGCAGGTTCCACCCAGTGGCCGCACATATGTTTTCCCAAACAGTGGTGGCCGGGAAGCCAGGGGCGAGCTCGTTTGAGTGGCCATTGGTGGACTGCTCCGGGTGTGGTACCGGTGCCTGGCGGCCAGCGACATCGAAGATTATGGGGTCAAACCTAGGCAGCGGTGATCGCACACGAAATAGGACAGGAGCGTGGAGCCAGTCGGGCTGCGACATGAGCTTCCAACGGTTATTTTTCACTTTGCGGTGGCAAACCACCTGATACCTCTGTACTCCTAGGGGCAAACTCGTCTAGAAAAAGTCGGACGAGAATTTGTGTAGACCAACCTACCTCAAGCAAAATTATAGTATAGATAGATAGATAAATATATAATTACACCACATGCAAATGAATTATTAGTACTTTGAAAAGGTTTGAGTTGATTAAATTTCTTATGAAAATATAGTGAGAAATCTTTGGGAAATTAAAACATCATACTGAACTCAGTGAATCTAATGACCAACAACCAGAAATCGGTAAGTATTCGTCTATAATTTTCATAAATTTCTTTGAATTGAAGAGGCCCTGCTATTTATGCCCAGATTCATTAGCTCTACAAATAACAAATTAATACCATACCATTAGTCCGATGTAATGATCCATTGACTTGTAAACCTCGCCGAAGGAACTAAACAAGTATTTACATCGTTGCTCCGAGTACAGGTATACCATATCTTTTGAAATGTAAATACTTTTGAAAAAGTAAGTATTACACCACATGCAAATAAATTATCAATTTTTCAAATCAAGTTTGGCATAGTTTTTCAAAAGTATTTACATTTCCGTACACGCATAGAGACTTAGACTGTACCTGCATGCGCATCAGGAGATCCTGTGACTCTCTCTCGTGGAAGCGGTTCTCGGTGAACTCCCGGCACACCCTCTCAACCTCGGCGCGCTTCTCCGGCGTGCCGTGGTCGGGGTCGAACTCCCACACAGCCCTGCCCAGGAAGTTGTTCACCGACCGCAACCACGGGCCACCGCCCTCCGACACCTTCAGCCTCCACATCGCCGGCCGCCGACCACACGTACGTACGGTGAGTTGTGCTGATGAGCTCTCTCACAGATTAAGCATTCGATCGCTAACCAAAAATGGGGTGGAGTGCAGCCATGCTATCGGCTTGTTTTTAGTATGATTCGACAGCGCCTGCCACCTAAATGTAGTTAAGACCATGCATGCACAATAACATAGCCAGCTGCCTGCCACCTAAGTGCAAGTATAATAGTAATAGCATGACACCAGCTGACTATAAAAGTTAAAGTAATATATTTTGACTGAGTTGGAGATGAAAGAAGAGGAGAGAAAAAAAAAGTGTCTATAAGTTAAGAGCCGGCTACAACACATGCTCCTACGAATTTTATACGAATGACATATTGGCCATATATTAATAAAATAGTATATATCTATAGTTAACTATTATAATAGCTGGCTATAGTGATGACTACAGGTGACATAGAAGTGATTTAGAGCCGGGGCAATAGTATAGTCGATTGTTGGCTATAAGAAATGTCCACGTCACTTATAGTCAAGCTAATAGCCAGCTTAAAGCAAGTACAATAAGTCCTAGTCAGTTGGCTATAAGCTATTCCACATCATCAAAATCCTAGTTGGAGGAGAGAGAAGTGAGGAAAGAGAAGAAAGCGGGCTCTTAATCTAGAGCCGGCTGCAGCACAAGAAACAAGAAGCTATAGCCAGCATGTAGTCCGTATCAAGTACTATAAATGGGCTATTAGCATGAAGTGAGCCTTGCATGTCATACGAACATTAAATGCTACCTATTTTATATACTCCCTCTATCCCGGTTTAAAGGACACAATTTGCAAATCATGCAATCCTAAAATATTTAGACACAAAATCATTTAATCTCTTTAATTACTCCTGTGTGAAAACAATAAAATGCTTGCATGCACATGTGTGAACAAATATGAACGCCTTGATGGCTCTTTTTTTCCTCATGCATGTTCTTCTCCATACTATTAAATGGACCAATTAGAGGACACCTAGGGCCCAGAGAATTGCAAATTGTGTCCTTTAAGCCGAGATGGAGGGAGTAGCCAACACTATAGCCAGCTTATTGTAACAATGTATATTTATGATGACTATATATATGATATGGCACAAGTATATAGTCAGCTGCTGGCTATATTATTGGTCTTGCTCTTATACAATAGATAAGCACAAATTATGTAATTTATTAGTAGCATGGTCTATTTTTCACTCTCATATGCTTCCTAGTAGCACGCGTTGCAACTGGCTCTTAGGGCATCACCTATGTATATATAAGAACTTGTCTATAAGCTAGGACCCACGTACCACATCACAAGCTAATTGATTACACCATAATGTATCTAGTTGAACTTGTCTATAAGCTGGACCTACATGTCAGTTAAAGTTCCACTCATTTTCTCTCTCCTCTACCTAGACTAAGATATACTATTTAATTACTTATACCCTACTTATATCAGCTTATTGTACTTGCTCTTATAGCCAACAATAAGCTATACTATTAAACTTGCCCCCTTCTTTTCAGCTTCTTGGCCAGCTTCTCCCAGAAGCTATCCTCGACCAGCTTCTCCCAGAATCTCATCTTCAAAATTCGTTCAAACTTCTTAACTAGTAGTTTCAATGTCAATTTAAAAATATAAATGATTTTGGCAGAGGAGATTCTGGGAAAAGCTGGTCGAGGGTAGCTTCCGGAGAAAACTGGCCAAGAAGCTAAAAAGAAGAGGGCCAAATAGAGTACAATATCTCGTCTTCAGATTTTGTACGTAGTACTACATGCTGAAATAACATATTTATCTAAATCTAGACAAAGTTAGGACAATTAAATTGAAATAATGATCGATTTAATGCCCACAACTAACATAATTTATTGGGCACGCATTATTTGGTGATGTGGGTCGCGCGAGGTCGTGGCAGCGCTCACAATTTAACCTCTCGCTTTACTACCTCTTCCAAAGGTTTAAGGCTTATAGTTTTTTAAAGTTAAAGGATGTAAAGTTTAACTAAGTTTGTAAAAAATTACTCTCTCCATCCAAAAATAACTGACTTAGTTTTGTCTAGATTTAAATATATGAAACACATTTTAGTATATAAATATATTCGAATTTAGACAAACCTAAGTCAGTTATTTCTGAATGGAGGAGTATATTAATAAATACAATATGAAATACATATCATTTGATACATCATGAAACATGTATACACATGGTATCATTATAATATCATAGTTCTTAACAATTTTTTCAAAAAGTTTTGGTCAAATTTTTCGTAGCTTCACTTTTTTTAAAGACTCCGATCCATATTAACTGTCACTGGATTGGATATATCTAGCACTAAAACATATCTAGATACATCTATTTCTTTGGCAATTAATATGAATCGGAGGGAGTATATAAATTTATTAAATTTTGATAAACCTCAGCGACAGAGGAGTACATTCTTGTGAGACAAATTTTAAAGCTAGAGATACACTTATTCACGAACAATGGTACGGTCTAAGAGCATCTCCACTCGCCTATCCAGGATGCCAAAATTAGGTCCGGACGCTGAAGGTCGGCCCAGTCGCGTATTCAGGGACCTGTTTTCGTCCGAATTTTGGCGTAATTTGGTTCGGCCTACTCAGGTCGAACCCAGGTTTCCGGATACGCCCTGGGGACGCCGGACGCCGCGAAAAAGGGCGTGGGCCAGCTCTGTCAGTGAGACAGTCCCATTCCCACCCACTCCACTCGCCCAGACTGCGGCGAAGAGCTCCCAGCGTCCCCTGTCGCCATGACCTCGCCGGCAGAGCTCCCCCATGCCGAGACATGCCCACGTCACTAGATACGCTCGTCGTAGCTGCCGCCCACCTCCATGCCCTCTCCGCGGCCGCTTTCGCCGGCCGAACATCGCCGTAGCTCTGCTCGCTGCGTGCTCCCACCACCACGCCCGCTAAGTGTTCAACATTTGGCCGGATTCGTCCATGGACTCCGACGACGACGAGATACTCGCCATGGACACCGACAAGGACGAGATACTCGCCATGGACTCCGAATACGAGGAGATGCTCGCCGTACTGCTGGAGGAGGAGAGCGCCGAGGTCGCCGAAGGTGAAGAGAACTTGGAGATCCTCGCATCGCTCGCCCAGCTGTACATGTAGATGGCGAAGCCGAAGCGCGGTGGTTCGGCGCCAGGTCGCCGGAAGTGCAAGGCGAGACAAAGGATAGAGGGCTACTGCATGTTGTACGCCGACTACTTCACCGACCAGCCACTCCATGGAGAGGACGTGTTTTGCCCCCGTTTCAGGATGAGACGGAAGCTCTTCCTCAAGATCGTGCATGCCATCCGGGAGTTCGACTTCTATTTCCTTTGCAAGAAGGACTGCACTGTCTTGGTTGGGTTTTCCTCGCTTCAGAAGTGCACCGTGGCTATGAGGTTGCTTGCATATGGAGCACCGGCTGACAGTGCCGATGACTATCTCTTCATCACCGAGTCCATCGCCATTGATTGGTTGTATAGGTTCTGCAGGGCAGTGATTGCAGTGTTCGGGGAATAGTACTTGAGATCACCCACTGTTGAAGACATTGCTCGGATCCTCGTAGTCAGTGAAAGTAGAGGATTTCTTGGTATGATTGGAAGCATAGATTGCATGCATTGGGAGTAGAAGAACTATCCATTTAAATGGCAAGGAATGTACAAAGGCCACAAAGAAGGTTGCACTGTGATACTTGAGACAGTTGCTACACATGATCTTTGGATCTGGCACTCCTTCTTTGGCATGGCAGGATCGAACAACGACATCAACGTCCTCAACTCCTCAACTGTATTTTCCAAGCTTGTTGAGGGTCATGCTCCCCCCGTGAAATTTGAGATCAGTGGACACCACTACAACAAGGGATACTATCTAGCAGATGGCATCTATCCAAGATGGCCAACATTTGTGAAGACTATCTCAAGCCCAATGCTCCTCAAGCATTCTCACTTTGCCAAGGAACAAGAAGTTTGCAGGAAGGACGTGGAGCGGGCATTTGGTGTGCTCCAGCAGAGGTTTGCAGTTGTCCGGTTCCCTGCTATGACCTGGTCGAAAGATCAGATGTGGGAAGTGATAAACTGTTGTGTGGCCTTGCACAACATGATCATTGAGGATGAGAGGAAGGATCCAGTGAGTTTGCTCGAGAAGGACGAGCCATACTACATACAGGGTCCTCTTGCCGAGCCTGATCATCAGGTGCCTCCAACCTGGGCTGCATTCATCGCCATGCGTCAGGAGATCCGAGATCCGGTGATGCATCAACAGCTGCAGGATGATCTTGTTGAGCACCTACGGATACGCAGAGGCAACACGTCGTAGATGCCCAACATGAACTAGGTCGAACTTGGCCGAAATATATTGCATTTTCACTTCTAGCCGAACTATGTTTACATTTACGCCAAATTGTGTTTAAAAATTTCGCCGAACTTTGGTCTTAAAATGTTCTGTATTCGTTGTATGCCGAACTATGCCAAGTTCTGGACAAACTTGAGCCAAATTTGAGCCAAATTTCAGCGGAAACGGGCTCCCAGGAACTTGGCCTGGGTACGCGAGTGGGAAACTGGGCGTACTCACACCGAAAACTTGCGCCGTCCGGCCAAAGTTTGATCCAGATTTCGGCCTAGGTTCGCCCAACGACTGGAGATTGGAGATGCTCTAATACCTATCATGAACAGCGTTTTAAAGATTGTACGGCCCCTATTTATTTCTATGGTCCTACTCCCTCCGATTCCTATAGATTTTTCTTGCGGGAACCGATTCCTATATATTGGAGTAGTAATCTTCGCTTGACGAGTAAGAAGTTTTTTAGGGAGGCAGATATTTTCTAATATACCCCTAATAAATTGTGAGTTCGTGGGGAGGACCCTCTATGCAGGACTAGTCAAACCCTACGTACAGAAACAGCCGCTGCCGGAAGAAAAGGTGCCGCCACTCGCCTCCGCCTCCTTTGTAGATCAGTTCCCCCTCCTCTGTCCAGCCTCGCCGGCATCGGGAGGGGTGGAGAACCCGATCTATGAGTGAAGTTTCTAGTAATAGTACCGATTTTGACAGATTAGGTTAGGCTTTTGCTAGCCATCTTCGTCCCAATAGAGATGTCATTATCTATAATAAGCGATCTTCGATCATTCGTTCGACAACTATATCTCTTTCACGATGTCAATGGTGATGTTGGAAGATTAAAGTTCTCTAGGTATGGGTCTTCAGATCTTGTTTCGCCAGATCTATTTTGGAATTTTTTCTCATGGTTACAGCGAGGTTTGTCCTTGCAATATTTGTCCCAGTGGCTACGTCTTCGACGATGGTGGTTCCTACTATCGGTTTATCAGCGACGTCGATCAGGCTGTTCGGTTATTATTCCCTGAAATATTGGTGTTGGTACTCTTGTTGATGTTGGTTGATTACTTCAATGGTTGTGCGCGTGCACAGAGCCTTGGCATTGCGACGCAAATTAAAATTATTGGAGAACCAACGTTGGTATTTACAGGTCTCTGGTTTGATTTCTATGTCAGTTTAGTTCGGATGCCTTCAGAAAAGTGCAAGATTATGTTATAAAAGAAGAAAGAGTATGAAGAACTAGAAGAATTTCTAGTTTCTTTTAGACTTTATTTTGTAATCGTTGAAGTCAGCTCATGTATCTCTAATGACCCACAAGTATATGGGGTGTATCGCAGTACTTTCGATAAATAGAAGTGTCGATCCCTACGAGGAGAAGAAGGTGCTGAACAGTGGTGTGGAGCAGGAAATCCTTGTGAATACTTAGCAAATAGATTTTTAGTGGTTTTCTGATAAGGCAACAAAACAAAGAGAAAGTAACAAAGGTAATGAACAAACGGATCAAGTGACCCAATCCTTTCTTAGCAAAGGACAAGCCGGTGGAAATACTTATAAAGACCAAACGTTCTCGAGGACACATGGAGATTCTGTCAAGTGCTTTCGCTTCAAATATATGAGTACTCTTCTCTAATGTTGTAAGTGTTGTGTGGGTGAACCTGTGCTAACATACCGACCTTACTTGGACTAATACATACTTGTGATTAAACCCCCTGCAAACATCTGTAACTATAGGAAAGTAATTAAGATATAAATCTAATCACAGCCATAAACTCTGAGATCCTACACTCCCTTGTGCAAAGGTGTCCTAACGGGGGTTTAGGTTTCTGTCACTCCGGCAACCCCACAATTAGTAGCCAAATACACAATTTATTCCCCTAGGCCCATAAATGGTGAAGTATCATGTAGTAGACGTTCACATGACACCACTAGAAGAATAGCACCACAACTTAAATACTAAACCATTGAATAATAACTCAACATAGATTCACTACTAACAACATGACTTCTCCCATGTCCTCAAGAACACAACGAACTACTCACAAGACATCATATGGATCAAGATCAAAGATGATATGGTAATGGATAACAATCTGAACATAAACAATAATCCAATGGTTCCACTCGCAAGCATCAACTACAATAGTAATTAACACCGGAAAGCTTTCCCCTAATGAACTAAGCAATATCCAACACAATTGTTACAGCGGGATGGAGTAATGATGATGGTGCTGGTGGAGATGATGGTGTGGATGATGATGATGATCCCGATGAAGCCTAGCTTGATGATGGTGTTGATGGTGACGGTCTCCCCTCTCTGGAAAGGAATTCCCCCGGCAGAAATCTGTCTGCCGGAGAGATCTTTCTCTCTCGGTGTTTTCCGCCCCCTAGAGGCGGCGGAAATCTATCAGTGGTCCCTGCCCTAGCCTTAGGGTTTCGTAGGGATGATATATGCGAATGGGCAGAGTCGGGAGCCGGGCAGGTGGCCCACACCTTCCCTAGGTGCGACCTAGGGGGACCCACGCCTCGGGGGTGTGGGCCCCCTGCGGCCCCTCTTTGCTCATCCTTTTGGCTTCCTCAATCTTCTGGAAAGATAATATTTTCCCATATTTTTTGGTATTTTTCTGATCTTCACGAAATTGCACCGAAACGCCTTCGTTTCCATCAAAATCCAGACTCCGATAGTTCATCCTCCAAGAATCATCCAACATGCATAAACAGATGAAAATCCATAAGTAATACCTCATAATAAGACATATATCAATGAATAGAGGTAAATTATGATATAGAATGGTGATGCAAATTGGGCGTATCAACTCCCCCAAGCTTAGACCTTCGCCTGCCCCCAAGCGTAAACTGAGCTCAGTAAACATGTCCACATGTTTATGGAGTGAAGTGCCGATAAAAGAATACGAACAAGAAGCATCACACTTACCATTGCACAACTCATAGAAGAAAGCAACTCACCATTATATAACTTAGCTTGCAACCAAGTACAATAGTCACAATAGAGATGCATAAAGAAAAATCATAATTGGAATTGGCAAACTTTGTTCTTGGTCAGAGAACACCTCGCAAACAGTTTCACAAAAAGCTTTTTGTAGAAGTTTCAAAACAGAAGCACTCTTTGCTCAAAAAGGTTTTTCACAAGTGAAGGCTTTCATAGTAATACTCAATAGATAAGAGTTTTGTGTAAACAAGGAAGATAAAGAACATGATTGAATAAATCACCATATGAATACTTGAAACACAACTCAAATGCTTGCTAGAGATAGAGAGGAAGTAGGTTTACTGACTCAACTTGGAAGTAGGAGAAAGGTCCCTTCTTAGAGGGAAGCAGGGATTACAAGTCATAAAGAGCTTTCAAAAGATTATGGTACTTACTAGCTCTGAGCCCTCATTGCCCCTATCATAGGCATCTTGAGATGATTAAGGTTAAAGTGAACAAGGATGGAGTATATGCTTGACAAAATATAAGTTGGCAATCTCAGATCCCTTGAATATGAGGGCCACTCCTCATGCTACTCAACTTTAGTCATCAGTAAGTTCTTATCATTGTAAGTATTTGCATATCATTGAGAACTGCCAACAGGGTACCCCTTGCACATGGTACAGGAGCTTTCCCATAACCAAAATGACAAGGCAAGCAGATAGTGAGCATCTCAACGATCTTTTTATTTACTATGTGCATATATTTTTGTTGAGGATGCTTCATAGATAGCTCACTATGGTGATGCTGCAAGTTTCCACCATGATTAGGCATGGCTTAGGCTAGCGGCCCAGGCGTTTCTCTAACACAAAATACAAACTCCATGGACTTACAAGCTCCCTTTTTATTTCACACTGGTGACATCCACAGACAAAAGATCACAATATCAACGGTCTACATAGTACAAGTGCAATGTTGAAAACATTCCCCGTGAAAACACGGTTCTGCTAATTCCAACGTATAGGTGCAAGCATATACAACTTCTATGTTCACAATGGTTCAAGTCTATTAGGGGCAAGAAAATAAGGTGTTCCAGCAAGTTCGTGAGAGCTTTACTAACTAGTTTTCTCATAACAAAATACTTTTTAATTCAAAAGATAGATGAAGCTTGAGAATTTGCTTGGAATAGCAATAATGCTACTAGGTAGATATGGTGGACACAAATGTCATAGGTTTGGTTCAAAAGGATTGGAAACATGAGAAGTAAGCCTTCTCAAAACAGGTTTTTGGCTAGCAAGGCTCGGTAGCAAGCAAGAGAGTTGAAAGCAACAAGCAAACATACAAGTAATAAATCCAAACATGCAATCTTCCTTGAAGACACAAAAGATCTTAAATAAGGAATACTAAGCTTATGAGCCAACAAGAAAGAAAATAGATGATACCAAATACCTGTAAGCTTTTTATCTTTTTCTTCCAAACCTTAAAAAGTGTTGCTACTGACCAGAGATCGGTTTGCCAAAACCAATTTAGAGTTACTTGATGCTCCCAAAGTGATGCCAACACTGATCAACAAGATCCATCATATAAAAGAGATTGCAAACTAAAATAAGAAGTGCAAAAAGTAAAAGATGAGACTTTTCATTAATATTCAATAAAGGCACTCACACCAAGGGATACATAGATAATCAACTAAAGGAGAGATACTTCCACATGCAAAACAAACTATAAGATAACTTATCTACCAAATATATGAATCCACTAAAAAGGTAAAAGATGAAAGATAATGGTGGTGATACCCTGGCAATCCCCCAAGCTTGGAACAAGCCAAGGGGATGCCAAACCTGATGATGAATTACTCCTTCGGTGGTGGCGGTGTTCTCTTGATAAGATCTTCAATAAGTTTCTTCAAATCCTCAAACTCAAAGGTAAGAGTACATATTAGCTCCGAGTTTTGCTCTATGCGGTTCATAATCATGTCAGACCAAGAATCCTAGTCCTTGTTATTCTTTCCCCACTCACTACTAGGAAAATGGCCTTTAGTGGCGCACCTGGAAACATCAACCGTGGCGCACTAGCAGTGCACCACGGGCCTTGCGCTACGGCTATCTCTCAGCCGTGGCGCACTAGGCGCACTGCCTAGTGCGCCATGGTTGTGTAGAGACAGGCGTAGCGCACCTGCTAGTGCGCCACAGATGTTTGGGCAGGTGCGCTACCCCTGGGATCTTCTGTGGCGCACTACCTAGTGCGCCACTAAGCTTCCATAGTGCACTTTAGGTGTAGTGCGCCACAGAAGGTAGACCATGTGCGTCACAGATGTATTTTTTTTTTAATTTCCGAGCCAGATTATATACAATATTACAGCAGATATACACACACAGATACAAGATATACAACTATATATATAAATACACAATATGAAAAACAAGATTGAAACAAATACATATAGATAAGTCTCATACATGAATACATAGTCTAAGTTACATTGTTTCGATCATGTTACAAAGTAGTAGTTGGTGATATGCGAATACATGTGTCGATCGAACAAGTTAGAGCTCGGAAGCTCGCCTAGACATCTAAACTAGCTAGACACAAACGCGGGATAAATAACCAAAGAAGATAAGCATGATCACCGCCGCGACGAAGGTGTAGGTCTTCATCCGGTTCCTTGTCATAACTCCTGCTAGATAGTGCGTGTATCTAGCTTCCGCCTCCGCCATAGTGTTGTACCCTTTGTAGCTATTGTCAAACTAAGACACTGCCTCCTAGATCTTCCCAATCATCATAGACTCCGGGAACCCGTCCCTTGTACACGACGTACCACGTCATCTATAAGTTGACAATAATAATTAACCAATGATTGAAAAAAAACTTATATAATTAAAGTCGCATATGAAGATACACTTATAGAAAGTACTCCTAAATCAAAAATCCAAACTCAAAAAGCATGCATCATATATAACTAGGTTGTTTGACACAGGAATATGCTACGATGGAACTGTTCGCCAAGTAGGATGCACAACACCTGGACCTGTGCATAGCACAAGGCGAACAATCCCATCGCAGCACATTCACATATAGTGCGCCACGACATTTCAATCATCGGCATTATTCTCTAAAAAGACCAAAGTAACTCAAAAAGCATGCCTCATATATATACATAGGTCGTTGGACACAGGAATATGCTACGATGGAACCGTACGCCAAGTAGGATGCATAACACCTGGACTTGTGCATAGCACAAGGCGTACAATCCCATCGTAGGATATTCACATATATAGTATGCCACGACATTTCAATCATCGGCATTATTCTCGAAAAAGACCAAAGTAGCTCGAAAAGAATGCCTCATATATAACTAGCTAGGTTGTTGGACACAGAAATATGCTATGACGGAACGGTTAGCCAAGTAGGATGCACAATTCCTGGACTTGTGCATATCACAAGGCTAACTATCCCGTCATAGCACATTCACATATATATTGTGCCACGACATTTCAATCATTGGCATATTCTCGAAAAAGACAAGAATAACTCGAAAAGAATGCCTCATATATATACATAGGTCGTTGGACACAGGAATATGCTACGATGGAACAGTCAGCCAAGTAGGATGCACAATTCCTGGACTTGTGCATATCACAAGGCTAACTATCCCGTCGTAGCACATTCATATATATAGTGTGCCACGACATTTCAATCATCGGCATTATTCTCGAAAAAGACAAAAATAACTCGAAAAGAATGCCTCATATATATACATAGGTCGTTGGACACAGGAATATGCTACGATGGAACGGTGAGCCAAGTAGGATGCACAAGACCTGGACTTGTGCATATCACAAGGCTCACAATCCCATCGTAGCACATTCACAGATATAGTGTGCCACGACATTTCAATCATCGGCATTATTCTCGAAAAAAGAGTAAGGAAAAAAAGAAGGACCAAATTGAGCAAAGGACCAAAGAGTAAGCAAAAAAACCAAGCATTGATTGATATATAATAATAATAAGCAAAATAAGTAAGCCATGATTCATAAACCTAATAAGATAAGTACACTTGTCCACACACACACAAAGGTCATCTATAGTTTGTAACTACAACTAGGCCAACATCAAGCCTTCTGGCTCGGCTTAGGAAACGGGAGGACGCCTTGTCTCGTCATGAACTTCCTATAGTCACCCTGCATCTCTAGGCGATCTTCTATGTCACGGTTATTCGGGATATTTCCTCAGAGAAGATCCCCAAGTCATGACATCACGAAGATGATTGCCCCAAGCTGCTGGATGCGATACATCTCTTGTCTAATATCCGAATCATTGATCTTGGCCTTTGCTTCGCCCACTGCTTGAGATGATCCGGCGTAGAATTCGCTGGTCAAGTAGGAACGCCTCATGTGATGGAGTGCGAGTAGGCTTCCTTCTTACTGTTTTCCGCTGCTTCACGCAGGGAACTCCGTTACATGGTTGAAGACGTGCCGAACTTGACCTTCAGACGCGAAGGTGGTTCCTTCCGTCGAGGCAAAGCCAGTGAGAGCATCATCCAGAACTTCCTTGATCTTGTCGTAGTTTTTCTTTTTTTCTAGACTCCCCGAGTTGAAATACGTGGCGTGGGAATGCTTCGGCGATAAGGAGATGAGCGTGCAGTGTTCATCTCTTCCCAAAAAATTCAAATGGAATGTGTTGGAAAAAGAATAATGATGATCTAATAAAGCCAATCGACGGTGGCGAGTGAATAACGACTTACTCGGGAAAATAAGGCACGAGAATGTATTCCTTTGTCTTGTTCGCCACGAGGATTCTTTTTAGGTACGAGGCCACGATACGTCGTTCGGGGGAACCCAAGCAACCACGCATGTAGTAGGGGTCCACTATAGCGATGCCCGTGTTCTCTAATGATCTGCATGGCGGTGCCGAGAGAAAACAGACGGACCATGGTATAGTGCAGCGGGTATAGGTGGAACATATTGAAGATGTCGTCGAACCGCAGGAAGAACAGATCCGCAGGGGCATTGTCGACGAAGCCCAAGCCTGGTGGCACCTTAACCACGAATACCGGGTGCGAGGGATTTTTCTCCGATAGAAGGCGTCTCTCTATCGTCAACACGCCGTCATGCACACTCTGCAGTTCCGAACTGGCGAGCTTCCGCAAATTCTTAGGTAGCATGGGCTCACCCTCCACATGAATCCTCCACATAATACCCTCGGGTCTTGGTGGCCCGTCCCGAAACCTGATCGGATTCGCAGTTGTTGACGCCACCGGCTGGCTCGAGCTGCTAGATTTTCTTTTCCTGCCCTTTTTTCCTTTTGGAGAGCGGGCAGGCACCGCAATCTGAGCACCGGCCGCCCTATGTAGTGTGTCAGGGCTTAGAATAAAGGGCTAGTTGGTTGTATCAGCTGGCTCTGCTCAGAAGGCGCAAGCTGGAGGCGTCTCGAGAACCAAACAGACGCTTGGTGATAGTGGCTTTCTCGTGGGGCCACCAGCTAGGTCTTCTTCGCCAAACCGAGTCTGAAGAAGTGATCATTCCAGTCTTCGTCGCCCTCGGCGGATCTCGCGCCATGTGCATATCATCAACATGATCATCCGACCCACCGCGTGGAGGTGACGGCAGGGATGAGGTTTTGCCACCGCTTGTCGCCGCACGACGGTCGTTGTCTGTGGGCGTGATGGCCCCGACGCCCCCAAACGGATCATGCTCTTTGGCCATAGCAAGAATAAGCGAAGCAAGTTACGAGGACGACGGCTCTTCTTCATCCGCCTCACAGGGGTTGAATGGGAGGTTCGGTCGTCGCAGCCTTAGCACCCGACTAATTTTAACCACATGCATGCTATCTGACATCAGCCTTGAGTGGAACATGCGCTGCAAGGGTTGAACGATGGTACCCTTGGCAACATCCCTCAACTCGTTGTTCACGTAGCATAAGAGAGTGCAAGGAACATCCGTCGGCGGAAAACATGTACGGCGTCGTCCGAGATGCCATAAGAGTAATAGATGGCATGAAAGGCGGTAATTAAAGCAATTTGTTTACCGTGATGGCGTCGAGATCGGCTAATGTCGACGCTTGCTCGGCGATACGGGCGTGCAAGAGATGGAAGGGCTGCTTGATGGCGCGGTCTGGCGGCCGGTGTATTCTCCCTACCGACGGGTGCTTGAGCTCCGGTTCCGCGACGATGGCAGGGGCACCAACATGTACTCGGCGCCACGGTGATGGCGAGAGTCACCAACACTTGCGGCGCTGCGAAGGGCGGAGTCACGAACATGTAGTTTGCACGATTAAATCGCCGCGCGTTGTTCGAAAGTGGCTGCCGACCATGCTTGGAATCAGGCACGGCCCTACTCGACCACCCGCACTCCGATTCGCTATTGACTCCACCAAGGTAGGCGGGAAGGGCGTGAGGGTGATTGCCGTTGTCTTGGACGATCTGCGGGATCCGCGCCACTTGTGCCTTAAGTTCTTGAACCTCGCGGTTTTCCTCCTCGCTTCCCGACGGGCGCCACATGCGTCCTCGGTGGTGGACCAAAATGATCCACCCAATTCTACCCCGAGGCGCCAGACGGCACCGACGACGGCTTCTTCAGAATCGCTCTATTTTCTTGGCCCGGTTCATCGCCTCTTAAAAGGGTTATCCCACCGGTGGCCGTCGACCCACAGGATGAGGAACCGTGGGATCCATGACTAGCAACAATTTCCTCCTCCCGGAAGAAGTAATGGTGAATCATTTAGATCATCGATTAGATTGCAATCGAGTTGATCCACGGTAATTAGATTATACTTACCACAATTTCTCGAATTCCTTCACCGCAGGATCCGCGGTGAGTTGTTTGGTTTTGGGTCCACATGGTAACGGGCCTGATGAAGTTTCAACCTGCGGGTTCGAATTTAGCAAAGGGTTTTCTATCCCTTGGATCTATACTCTTCGTCCTCCTTATTCCATTTGGCCTTGGCGTTCTCAGATCCACCAGATCCGAGATGGTGATGACCTATATTCATCGCTGCAAAGACCTTTCCCGATTACTATTGGCCAGGGGCTTTTCGGATTCACACCTCTCCTTGAACTCCGGAACTAATCTTCGTGATCTCGGGTCAATCTTTTGGATCTCCTCGAGACTTTTGCCTTCTTTATAGATCTTCTTCTTTATCCGGTTCTCCGGTGGCGGGCGGTGC
The DNA here is from genome assembly GCA_023614405.1 of Avena insularis. NCBI lineage: Eukaryota > Viridiplantae > Streptophyta > Magnoliopsida > Poales > Poaceae > Avena > Avena insularis. The sequence goes on from CM042697.1 coordinate 63,928,465, forward strand.
TCATCTTTGTGAGGGCGGATTTGTTTACTTGCTCCCATGATAATTTGTGTTACGATACTTAGCGGGAACTTGTATCTTGCGTCTGACAAGATCTCGAAGAGGAGTGTGCGCAAGTGGCCATTATCTTTATGCCAGAGATTCTCGGTGTTGATCGAGATGGTTGTCCGGGTGATCGCCGCCACTTGCCCACCGTACCCTTTGACGACAAGGGCGGGCTCCAAAGGAACCCCTGATGGGCTCACTTCGGTAATTTCCTCCCTGACCGTGCCGACCGTGTTCCGGCGCCGGTCCTTCGGCTTCTTCTTCTTCTTCTTAGGAGGGTTGCTACCACTCCCTGTGCCCTCTCCGCCATCAGTGATTTCATCGTCCGCCGTTCCTTCGGCTTCTTCCTCCACGTCTTCCATCTCATCATCCTCGCTCTCCGAAGGATGGTATTCTTCATCGTCTTCTAGCCGCTAGGCCGCCTCCCAGAATGTCAATTGTTTATTCAGAGGTCTGAGTTCTCCTTCAGCGCTGATGCGCTTAGAACATCCAGCCTCGTCGTTGTCACACATCTTTGCACTAATAAAAAACAAATAATTGGTTAAATGCACGGAAAAATCCAGCATGACCTTTGCTAATTTTCTTAAACTAGGAGTGCCCGATTTCTGTCGAAACGGAAGTTAATCAACATTCCGGCAAAAATCGGGACTCATTTCATACAAGAACCTACATATATATGGCCAGCATAGCTAGCACACAATAAATGGCCATCATAGCCAGCACAACCAGCACACAATAAATGGCCAACACAGCCAGCACATAATCTGGTCACATAGGATAATCTGGCCAACACAGCCAACACATAAACATCTAGGTAGAAAACACATCTCTTGAAAAAAGAAAATAACACATATGAGCATACACAGCAGCAACTAACATTTCCTCAAGACGATATCTGAAGACATAAATCACATGACCCTCTATGGTGGTGCCCCTAGTGTTTCCTGATGTAATATACACTTATCTAACTGCATAACATGAAGTAGTCATTAATAACCAAATACAAATGCAAGACATTCTTACCCTCCATTTAGACATCTTAAAACAAACTACTTTCCAAAAGTGGCAGAACGGTTTGAAAGAAAATGGACATGGAAAAACAGAAACAAATAGTACTAACAAAATGCTCAAGGCAAAATAAATCTCAGATCCAGATGCTTCACAATGAGGGAGGAGATACTAAACAAATCTACAACTTGAGAGGCTGCATCTGCCGAAATTTACACCAGGGCATACCAAAAAATTTAACGGGTAGTGCACCACGCCCAAATCTTCTTAGAAATCATATGCAGCTTGCAAGGCAACAAAGTGGAAACTCTACCACTTTTCAGGTAAAGTGCATCAAACATAAGTGTATTACTAGGTAAAGTGAAATAGTAAGAGACCATTCCTCTCTTTTTTACTTCCAGACAGTCAACTCTTCATGAAAAAATATATATCTCTCAGAACATGCTCACTAGGTGCCAGACCATGAAACCATATTCCCTTTACAAAAGCTGAGACGGATGCAGAGGTATCTGCATGAGGAAGTGAATTACTACTGCACAACTGGCACAGCTTTGTTCTCAGTCCACAAGCACTAATATGCATACAATCCAGCCAAAAAGAAAACCTGATAGAGGTTACTAAAAAGCAAAGCAAAGACTGGGAGAAGAGAAGGACCACTATTTGCTTTCAGTAGCAGTGTCCGTGCCTGGAAGCCTGAAAATGCACTAGACCACAAACAAAACTGCCAGCAGACTTTAGCCACATTTCCCCACAGAAACATCTTCACATAATAGATCACATAATGTTGCATGAAATACATGGACAAACAAATCCATACTAATATTCCATCAAAAGCGGTAAACCCAATATTCATTTTAACATTTTTCTCAATAGCAAACCACGAATAGGATCATACTATAGAATATATCGAATCAAGGCAAGTCGACATAGAACACAGAGTTGTCTACAACGACAACAGGTGTTTACACGCTGCACCATTGGGTTGCAATCAGAGCAGATACATGAGCACGGATTGCCACGACTGTAAGCAACTCACACAGCATGTTCAAACTATCCTAAGTACAGCGAGATAGCAGCACACATTGGCATGCCTACAACCTACTGGTGAAATGCTCATGAATCAAGATAAATCAGAGTGCTCAGTTTGTGCCAGCCAATCATAATGGTCATGTTACACCAAGTGATATCTTTTAGGTTGAAACATACGCTGGAGTAGCTTCATATTGCAGTAAATCTAACATCACGTAATATGCAATACAACACTTATGTTTCTAGAGGAAAATTCCAACACTTGTTCTTGGCATTGCATTCACAATATGTTTGATGCACTAATCCTTAAAATGATTACTAGGTAAAGTGAAATAATAAGAGACCATTCCAAACAGTGCAATAGAAACACTGTGTCAGGATGGAAGCACAAAAAACTTATCTATTTGTACATAGGTTTTTAGGTCATAGCTTCTACAAGAATACCACATTTCTCATTGGAACAAGACAAATATTGTATTCAGTTCTTGCTGTAACTTGTCTCTGATAAGACCTACCTAACCAGATGCAACAAAATCATGAAGGAAAAAATAACTATAACAGAGGATATTACAGTAGTTAAGAGAGGGGAGAGAGAGGGAGAGAGGGAGAGAGAGGAGAGGAGAGGCGGCCTCCACCTCCTGAGACGCAGCGGCTCCTCCTCCTCGGACACGGGCCTCCTCCTGAGACGCGGGCGGACCTCCTCCTCGGACACGGACGGACCTCCTCCTCCTCGGGCGCGGGCAAGCCTCCTCCTCCTCAGACGCGGCGGCGGCAGATCGAGAGCGGCGGCAGCGGCGGATCGTGCTCGGGCTGAGAGATGGAGAGATGGAGAGATGGGGATGAGAGAGGGGGGTCGGGCGCCACGTGTGGATAAAGCCACTTAGGCATAGCGCACTGAGCTACGGATATCTGTAGCGCACTATGGGCTAGTGCGCTACGCCTATCGGCTTCTAACTACTATATAAGAAAACTAAAGCCCCACTAGCTAACAACTATACTAGCATATCCCACTGGTTCTGTCCACTACTCTATTCTAAACCTGTGAGCACCCAGGTTCGAATCCTGGTGCCCTAATTTTTTGTTTTTATTTTAAAAATACTTTTAAATGTTCCAAAAAATGCCCAAAAGTGGTGATATATGCCATAGAAGTTTTGTTTTGATTTTAAACTACTTTTAAATATTCAAAAAATGCCGAAATGTGATAATATATGTCATAAAAGTGGTACAAATATGATTTAAAGTATAACTAAATTTCATAATAATTTGTCCATGAATATTACAATCTTTTTCAACCACGCGTTTTACAATATTTTTTGAGCTAGCGTTTTACAATCTTTTTTCCCTTCTTTGTCGCGGTTGAATAATTTAGCCCCGGCACTTTAATGTTTCTTCTTTCGAACGGGCTACCTTTTTTGGGTAGGGTTGTCCTTTTTCTTCATGTGATGTATGTTGCTGCATCATAGTCGTCGTCATCTTCAATCTTTGGATCGCCGTACTGGTCAAAGTCTTGCTCGTTGGCGACTCCATCCATTCCGATGATGTTTCTTTTTCCTCTCCTCACGACAACACGGCTAGGCTTTGTCGGGTCGGTAATGAAAAAACATTGGTCCACTTTGGTAGCCAGTACCCACGGTTCATTTTTCGCGGCCACGTTTGCACCGGCGACCTTGGATTTGGCTGCTTCGGGTATAACCATGGTTGTGAAATACTGGTCTTCTCTTTCGACGCTCTTTGCCCATCTGACACGGAACATCGGCACCTTTTCTCCACAGTAGTCGAGCTCCCAGATCTCCTCGATTCTTCCATAGAATCTTTCCTTCACGTTGTCATCGGTGTAGAATTCCGACGTTACGCCTAAGTTCTGATAATCACATTTGTTGTCCTTTTCCTCCGTGTAGAATGTGTAGCCGTTGATATCATACGCCTGATAGGTCACCAGGTTTTGCATCGGTCCCTGCGACAAGGTGAATATGATCTTTTCCGTGTCAGAAGAATGCGATCGCGGGGGATTATCAAGGAGCGTCTGCCTAAACCAACGCGTGAAATCTGAGTTGTGCTCTTTGATTATTTCTCCCTGCGTCCTCTGTATGCCCCGGTCACTGTACTTCTTCTCGATTAAACTTTTGTGCTTCTGTACCCAAGGATCGACCAGTTCTAAATGCTGTAGCGCGACAAGGTTTACTCGATCAAAGTCTGCGCGTCGAAAATCGAAGTCTGCATGCTGTATGAGACGACCCTCTCGGTGACCAGATCCGTCGAGCTTGCCAAGGTGCCTGTTGACGGGAAGACCGACAGGGTTCTCGATGTCTAGATAATTCGTGCAGAAAGAGATGCACTCTTCGGCCAGAAAGCCCTTGGCTATGCTTCCATATGGACGGGACCTATTGTGAACGTATCTATTGATGTGTCCGTTCATCCTTTCGAACGCCATCATGCTGCGGAGGAACATCGGCCCGAGTTGTACGATGTCCTCCATGACATGGACCAGCAGATGCACCATAATGTCGAAGAATGCGGGTGGGAAGTAGACCTCAAGCTCACATAGTATCACCACGATCTCCTCCTGTAGCCTCCCGAGATGATTCACGCCAATCGACTTCCTAGAGATGACGTCGAAAAACTTGCATAGGCCAAATAACGTTTCACGGACGTGCTCGTCCATTATCCCTCTTAGTGCGACCGGAAGTACATGCGTCATTAGCACGACACAGTCGTGAGACTTCATGCCACTGAACCTCTGCTTCGCCTCGTCTAGGTATCTGCTTATCTTGCCCGCGTAGCCGTAAGGAAATTTGACTCCTAGAAGGCACTTGAAAAACTGTTTGATCTTATCATGGCTTAGAGTGAAGCAAGAAGGAGGGCAGTAATATTCGTTCTTCTTGAACTTTTTACCCTTCCGACGACCTTGTGTCGTCTCCGACTCATGATCATCGTCATCTTCACGATCATCGAGTAGTGCATCCTCCGTGAAGCTCCTTCCGGATACCCAAGCATATCAGGTCGTGCCTTGCTTTTGGACCATCTTCGTCCTATCGGCATGTTGATTATGGTGGCGACCGACTCTCGCACATGTTTTTCGTGATATGCATGATGTCGAGGCTATGAGGCGTCTGAAGAAACTTCCAAGATGGCAACTCCCGAAAAAGACCTTGTTTTCCATACCTTCATCAGCTTGTCTTGTTCTGCCTCTTTCGCTTCTTTCCGTGCTTAGGACAATCTTTCCAGTTTTCCACTTCTTCGCTGCTCCTACGCTCTAGGATTCCTCGGTCTCGATTTTCCATCGAACAGGTCTCCATTTTCTCCATGGATCATTCTTGCCGAGCCACCTCCGGTGCACCATGAACACGGTTTTCGATGACCACGATCTTTATCTAGTTGGAGATAGCTTGTGTTATCCATGCACCTAACGCATGCGCGAAATCCTTGGATAACTTTGCCCGAGATATACCCGCAACTGGATAGTCTTGCACCGTAGTGATCAACGCGCTCTCATAGTGAAATAATCTTGTGCGACGCGCCGTAAGTATTGGCTCCAGATTCCCATAACGTGGCTAGCTCCTCTTTCAACAGCCCGAGATCTGATTGATGTTGGTACCAGTTGTTTCGACCTTGAATTAGCATACTCATTTGTATGTACTTCTTCATGCACAACCATGGAGGGAGGTTGTACATCCATACAAACACGGGACAAGTGCTGTGCGTGCTGCTCTGGCTACCGAACGGATTGAGTCCATCGGTGCTCGCACCAAGCCTGATGTTCCTCGAATCTCCACCGAATTCTGGGAATTCGAGGTCCAATGCTTTCCACTGGCTAGCATCTGAAGGGTGCATCAGCAGCTCATCCTTTTCGGGGTCATCATCATCTCCTGGATTCTTCCTTTCCGCATGCCATCGCATGAGCTTCGCTTCCTTAGGGTTCGCAAAATAGCGCTGCAGACGAGGAGTGATAGGAAAGTACCATACCACTTTTCGAGGTGCTTTCTTCCCTTTCTTGTATCGACTCACGCCGCACACCGGACATGTGGTTTTCTCCGCGTCCTCGCCCCGATAAATGATGCAATCGTTGATGCATACGTGATATCTAACGTGCGGTAGATCGAGAGGACAGACGATTTTCTTGGCATCCTCGATACTAGTTGGACATGTGTTCTCCTCCGGGAGACGATCGTGCCAGAATGCCATCATATCGTCGAAGCTTGCGTCGCTCAATTTGTGTTTTGCCTTCATCTTCATAGCCTTGAGCGTTACATTCAACCGGGTATCATAGGGCCTGCATCCTTCATACAATGGAGTAACCGCGTCTTTCTCAAGTTGCGCAAGCTTGGCTTTCTCTCTAGCGGCAGCCCTGGTGTTACTCGTCTGCTTGAGAAGCAGCTCTTGCACATAAGGGTCCCGCACCCAGCCTGACGTTGTTCCATCATCGTATGCTCGTCCGGCATCTAGATCATCATCATCCCGGTCTGCTTCCGCACCTTCACCATCTCCAGGAGACTCTTCATCATCTCGCCCGTTCTCGCCGTGATGATGATCATCGTCATGTTGGCCACCTTCATCGTCTCCATCGTCTACGTCATCGCTTATCCAACGAGTGTATCCATCCATGAAACCATGGCGGAGCAGGTGCGCCTGCAGATTCACGGAATCTGGGTCGATCACCCAGTTGAGTTTGCATCTTCTGCACAGACATCTTATATCTGTCTTGTTATTTCGTATCATGTCGGCCGTCGCACATTTCAAATATCTAGCCACAATGTCTTCGCTCATTATGCGGACCATTTTTGCCTGCACGGTGTACACGGTACAATTTTGAAGTCTATTAGAACCACATAATGAATGCATGCATGCAATGGTCGATAGAAAATTTTGGCATGACCTATCCTAAAATTAGGACCTTTATGAATGCCAAAGTCTTGCCAAAATGGAAATGAATCAACATTTTGGCAAAACAAATGGCAACTTGTTCACATACAAACACAAGAGAGAGAGAGACCGATCCATACACACATGAACATATCATTATCCTCTCCATACACACATGCATGAGCATCATCGATACTCTCCATATACACACACATATGACCATCGATCCTCTCCACATACACACATCATGAGCATCGATCATCTACATACATATGAGCACATCATCCATATACACATGAACACATCCTTACATGGACAACTTACCGAGATGAGAGACCGATCGCGAGAAAGATGGAAAGGAGAGGTGCGCGCGTCGACCGGAGAAGGAGATGAGAGACCGGAGACCTCCTCTATTACTTATGTAACATCCAAAGCAAGTTTTACATGCTAAAAATGGTGAATGGGTGGAGAAATTGAGGTGGGAAGGAGAAGATCCCGACTAGATCTAAGGAGGAAGAAGAAGGGGAAAGTGAAGTGTGGGGTGGTGGATGTGGTCACACATGTGCACATAAAGTGCTGTTAAAAAAAATCGACACATCATGGGCAAGACACTGCCTAGTGTGCCACAGGGAGTACAAACATCTGTGGCACACTATGCCATGTGCGCCACGGATGCTCCTACTCCCTGTGGCGCACTAGGCCGAGTGCGCCACAGATGTTTGTGGCCGTTTCACAGCAGAGGGGGGCATGCGCTTAGGCGTAGCGCACCCCCCCATGTGCGCCACGGTTGACACTAACAACCGTGGCGCACATGACTATAGTGCGCTACAGATGTTTGGCGTGCGGCCAACAGGGCCCTGGCCCACACACATCTGTGGCGCACTATAGTCATGTGCGCCACGGTTGTTCTAGTTACTAGTAGGGCACTGCCCACAGGTGAGCCACGCCTGTTTTAGCCGTGGGGAACTTCAACCATGTGAGCCATGGATGTGCTGATTACCTATAGCCGTTTTCCTAGTAGTGACTCTTCATTCTTAGCATGTTCCTTCTCTGCATTGTTAGAACGAGGCATATCCCAAATCGAGGGCAAGTCCCTTTGGGCACATGTTGGTATTGACACTCATGTATAAGAGTATGGAAAGATCTCTTGTTACGTGGAGGAGATGATCGTGGATTGTAGAAACGACGTGGAGGTTTCCCTCCTGTAGACATCTGTGCTGTCCTCCTAAGCTTGATAGGGTCTGCCACTGATGCGTGCACCCAGTGTTGACGTGGGACACTTCGTTGGAACCACAAGAGCAAGGTGTGATGAGCACAACAACAAGTTTCCCTCAGTAGAGACCGAGGTTATTGAACCTGAAGGAGGAAGGAAACGTCTCAAAGGTGTTGAAAGCAACGTGGAGACCTGCACAACACAAACTCAAGACTTTGTCCCAACGAATCAGTGAGGTTGTCAAGCTCACATGTTTGCTGTAACAAAGGATTAAACGTATGGTGTGGAAGGTAATGGTTTGCCGCAAGTAAACAAGTAACAGTGGAAGATGTATCAATGGTAAAGATTGGACTGGGGTCCATAGTTCACTAGAGGTGCTCTCCTTAGATAAACAACATGGCATGAAGGGTAAACAAATTACAGCAATTGGCGAGGAATCGAGCAAGGCATAACAATGCAATTACTATCCAGAAAGATCCTATGAGGTTGATTGGGCAATACAACAATATACATAGACCGTCATCCAACTACATCTATGACTAGAAGTCCACCTTCAGGTTATCATCCGAACCCCCTCCAGTATTAAGTTGCAAGCAATAGACAACTGCTTTACGCAAAGTGTGTAAGGTAAACAGTCCACATGTTCCATGAACAAGAGACGTTGTTTTCTCCCTAGTAGAAACATCATATCTACAACCGAAGAGATTATTGTCACTTCCCTTGGAAACTAGAGGCATGAACCCACTATTGAGCATAAATACTCCCTCTTGGTGTCACTAGCAACTACTTGGCCAAGATAACCACTAGCAACGGAGAGCATGCAAGATCACAAAAAACACAGACATGATAGAATCATAAAGATAAAACCATTAATAAAACCAACATAACAATCTCAATATCCATCGGATCCCCGCAAAAACAACATGCATGATTACAAATATATTAGATCTTGATCATGAACGGAGCTCACAAGATCTATACATGAAAGCACAAAGGAGGAGATACAACCATTTAGCTACTACATGGACCCATAGTCCAAGGTGGAACTACTCACGAATCATACTGGAGAGAAGGCCTCCGGAATGATCTCCCCTCCGGCAGGGTGCCGGGAAGAGCTTCAGATCCCCTCGATCTAGGGACGATGGTGGTGGCGGCTACAGACTGTTTCGTGGATTTCTGATCGGGTACTCAGGGTTTCTGCATCGGGGGCTTCTTATAGGCGAAGGGTGAGATAGGGAGGCGGCCAGGGACACCAAACCCTAGCCAGGCGCGGGCCCACCTATGGCTGCGCCTGGGGGAGGGGGGGTTGGCCCCTCTGGCCGACCCCTCCGGCTCTCCTCTGGACTTCTTGTTCCCCACGGAAAGTAATTGACTTTGTCCTTCGTCCCGTCCAATTCCGAGAATATTTCTTTACTAACTTTTTTGAAACCAAAAACAGCAGAAAACAGGCATCTGACACTGGTGCAACTTGTTAATAGGTTAGTACCAGAAAACATTTAAAAATCACCTCAAAGTTTATACAAGTAAAGCAAAGTAGATACTAAACAAACATGGAGCATAAAAAATTATAGATACATTTCCAACGTATCAGCCACCACTCCAATGCTTGCGACGGTAGCGCGGGTATCCGAATGCTTGTCCTCCTCCATGTCCTCTTCATCCCCCAAAAAAATCTCCTCCTCCTTGGGGTCTTGAGGATCTTCTTCCTCGGTCTTCTTTCCTTTATCGTTGGCGGAGGCCATGATGCTCTAAACTTGAGAAGATTTCCTGACAAAAACAGATCGAAACGAAAATACAACGAGAACACGATGCACGAACCTTGGAGGATCCGGAGGGTTATATATTATGAAGTTTTAATGCATAAGGAAGGTACTGACATGGAAACAAGGTGGAGACGAAGCTCGGAGGTGGCACAGCCCCCTCAGGCGCGACCAGGCTGGGCTCGCGCTTGGGGTGGGTTTGTCCATCCCAGACTCCTCTTCCTCCTCTGTTCCGTCTCGTAGTCTTCCTTATGTGTTAAAAACATCAAAAATATTAAAAGATTGGATTTTCACAAACCTTCTGTTTTCACCACTTTTACCTATTCAAAGACGAACTCTGCAGATTCCTTTTCTCCTTCTCCTGAAAATTTCCTTCTTACAAAACCCTTGCACAAACTCAATGACAACATTAGTGTAAGCAAAAACAATAACCTTTAGGTTCACACTTCAACCGAAAACCCATCAAAACAAAAGCTTCTTTACGAGGCAAAATGCAAATGATGACAGAAATCTGTCAAAATAGACCAGCAGGCAAAGATTGATTTTTTTGAAAACCTTCTATTGCTCAAATCAAAAAGTGCAGAACTAATGAAAGTTGGGTAACAACCTGGAGAACAAGCTGAGAAAAATACAGCTCCATCTGACGTACTGAGCTCCTTCACGAATTTTTACAATGAAGCACAAAAATCTATCCCAGGACAGCCACTTTTCACAACTCCTCTACTTCACAAAAGTAGTTGAACTTGACACAAAAACCAAAACAAAAAGGATAAGGAGCGGTTATTACTGAGGTAATAATTTCCAAGAATCGACAAAACTCTTGGGTTATCTCCCAACAAGTACTTTTCTTTAATGCCTTTAAGTTAGGCTTGAAACTTTCAAAGATGCTCACATAGGGGATAAATATTTGAAGTGAAAGAGAGCATCAAGAAGCAAATAACCAACACACTTGAGTCTAATCCACTTCCTATGCATGGGATTATCATGAGAAAACGAATTGTTGAAACAAAAAGCCACTAGCATAGGAAGACAAAAAAATGCAACTTCAAAGCTTTCAACATAAAACGGGGAAACTTAACATCATTGAGATGCATAAAACCATGTTTCCCTCTCTCAAAATAACTTTCAGTAGCACTTTGAATAAAGTTAACAGTATAACTGTCACTGGAAACAACTTTATCATCAGAATAAGCATACTTATAGTCACCAAAAAGAGGTCCAAGGTCATATACTAGATCAATATAAGCAAGTTGTTCCATCTTGAAATCTTTATTAGGCAAGCAATCTTCACAAGGAGCTTTAGCAAATTTGGAAAAGTTAAACTCATAAGAATCTCCATCAAACTTAGTTAAAACTTTTTCCTTCTTACAATCAATAATAGCTCCATAAGTGTTCAAGAAAGGTCTACCAAAAATGATAGGACAAGTTTTGCTAGCTGCTGAATTAATGCGGTGACCCAGCATACCACTACATGATGTAGTATACTATAGTCGTTGACATAACACCAATGAAACACCGTTCACTAGTATTACATCCCTCAGAGTGGTACAATAGAAACATAGCAGGTCCAATACATGGCTAAAGGTTACAACTCACTCTATACACAAGATCCAGAGAACACTCTAAGTTGAAGAGAGAGAAAGAACTTCTTCCAAAGAAGAATCAAAGATAAACAACGCAGAAACTAATATACTACTAAGAATAGTATCTTAACTAAGGGGTTGACATTGCAGCTATTGCAATGCACTAAAGAAATAGGTTCTTTGGTTAGAGAGTATATTCCTATCTAATTAGTAACTTCGTCTTCACTTGAGTTGAGGTATTTGTTGAATTCCTTGTCTTTGTTGAAGAGCTTTAGCTTTTGATGATGACTCCTGGAGCATAACTTGATGTATACGTCGTCTGTATTGGCTTCAGAATCTAGCAAGGGTTAAGAAGATACTTTGAGTATGAGCATACTCAGCAAATTCACTAGAATAGGAGTGTTTGATGCACTATAACTATAGCCACAGACCGTAGGTCGTAGGCAATGCAAGTTTTCGTAAACATTTCTTTAAAAGTTGCTTTTATTCTGAAAAGCTATGTCCATCAGCCTTCACGGGTTTACCAGAACTTTCATGGAGTTCCTTTCTCGCCGCGTTCGTAGCTCCTTCCCAGAACAGGGAGTAACAAGTTACAATTCTTACACTCTGCAGAGGTGCGTTACTTTTCCCATGAGATATCAACTCCTTGTTGCACAACCAGGCAGCTTACCCGTCCATAATTCCATGTTGTGGGGCCCAGTAGTTGGTCCAAGCCAATCACTGCCCTCTCCACGACCTCATATGTCTGCATGATCCTTCGGGCTGGCTCACCTTTGTTAAGCCCCCTTTCGGGAAGGATAAAACCCTGATGAGTTCCTGAAGACTCTATGACCTAGTGATGCCCGGAATAGTACCATTTACATCGACTATATCCCTAAACACCATTCATGGATAATCTAGACACCAAAAGTGTGGGGCGTAAGGGTGCCCACCCATATGTTGGATCCGCACAAGGAATCACAACGTCACATTAAGGTCGTCTTGCCTCCATATAAGAGGAAAAGGATACAGCTGACTTCTCCGTCCCATTCCAAATCTCATGGTTAACGCGTAATATACGGCGCAAGAATCACTGGCGACATTGGTTGTTAGGTCCTAGATAATATGTTCCTTTACCATTGGAACTTTCATAGTAGGTTATTACCTCATGGTAAATAACCTATAATCATTTATTATGAAAATAGTGTTTTCCGACCTTTTTCAAATGCAGGTGATGACAACACTGAATTTGCAAAATACTTTACATAAAATAATCAAAGGACATGAGCAAGTGTGAACTTGACTTTTGTGATTGCAAGATTATGCACTCACGGTCTTCAAGACAATATAAGATCCAATATCTAAAATCAGCATCATTGGTCCGGTAAGGACTAATGTTTAAAGAAGCAAGATGATTTTATGCATATGTAATGTGATGCACTTTATAAACGTGAATCCCGGGGATAACGTTGTTCTAGGGTTTGGATACCGGAAATGGTTATTTTAGAATGTGTTGTCCCTTTTAGATAAGTTTCATACTTGTGCTTCTTATTAAGGCTTGTGAGTATGTGTGAAACAACATGTAATTGCAATATCATAAAACAATGAGACACACATAAATTTGAAATCCTACAATAACATTTGAAGATAAGATTTCTTTTCTAAGGTTTAAACAATATTTATTGTTAATAGGATATGTTCAATGTCTTTTGGGTGTGTGATTGGTAGGTTTGGACTTGAGATGCCTTATGTCTTAATTGGAATATACCAAAGTTAACTATAAAAACATCTGCAGTTTATTAGACATAATGTTTATAAACCTTGAGACTAAAGTTAACTTTAAAAACATAGATGGTTTGGCAGTGTAACACTTATGAGATTTGTGCCTTGTGTACCTGATAATGTTTTCTTAAGGTTACTTAAGAATGGTTATCCTTTTACTTGGTGTAGTGGTTTCTTGATTTTATATAGTATCATTTACCTTTTTATAAATGAGTGGTTATAGTTTATAAACAAAGAAGTAAGATTACTTAACTACTTATGGACTTACTATAGTGTTGTGATAGTTTTGTAAACTCGTGGTTGAAGTATATGGAAAAGATTGGATTTAGTCACAATTATTCTTGGAGATTTTATATTGGATAAGGATCCTTTTGGAAAATAATCTACACTTATGATTGAAGGATAATTCAATAAAATGGTATTTATAATGTTTTGAACCATTATGACTTCATATTAATAACATTCAAGACTAATACTTATTTATTAGACTTAATTGACTAATTTTAGAAATATTAACAAATTTTATTTACCCTTATATGAATTATTAACTAAAGAAATAGGTTTAAATTCAAGTTGCTAAAGTGGAATACTGTATTTTTAACAAGTAGACATTATTTTTGTGATTATTTTGATATATTACATTTATTTTTGTGATTTATAAATAATAAGATATGATTTTTATAAGATTTATTACTTTATAACTACTTAATAAATAATAAATACTTATTTAAGTGAAATAATAATGCATGATTATACTTTTAAAGTATTGTTTTTATTTTTCCAAGAGTTTTGGTATTTTTTTATATTTTTAACATTTACCATTATTAGAATATGAATTGTCCAAGTTTTATTACTTTTAAAATCTTTGTTAAAAAATAATTATTTAAATTGTTAACATAATAATGTTTGATAATAGTTTTAAGTTATAGATTTTATTTTTCTACAAATTTTCATATATTATACATATTTTTCTGAATTATAAAACAAAAGTTATTAATTAAACAAGATTTAATCATTTATTTCATTTCTGGAATATTGATATTTGAGCTTATAACATTTTATTTATTTCTTAAACAAAAATAACTTTCTGTACCGAGGCTAACTCTACCCAAAGTCACTGACTGGTGGGCCAGTGGCCACATCATCTCTCAAGTTAATAAATGCATTTGTTACCGGCCTGATTACTACTCCGAGACAATGACATATGGGCCCTAAGCCATGTCACTGCCACGCGAGACAAATACCAGGTCAAATAGGCCGGCTAGGCAGAGGGTGACGTTGGCATGACGTCGCTCTGGCGTCAGCACAACCACCACCGTTAGTGGGTGGTCGCCGGCGACGATCCACGACGCCCCAGCAAACGAAACTAACCTAGTTCGAATCAGCGCAACGCGCTGAACCCTAAAGTGGCTGCGCCGCTTGGAAATGGTCATTGGAGCCTCGACTCCGACGAGCTCCGACGGTGGCTGTCGGTGGCATAAGGTGTGATGGTGTTTTACAACGAGAGGAGGCGATTTAGGGATTCTGGAAGGTTCACGAACTCACCTTGATTCCGACGAACTGCCGCAAAGAGGAACGGCAAAATTCGTCCTCTCAAGTGCTCCCTTTAATGCAAGATTTCACCCAGAGGATCTACGGAGGACGGGCATCTCCATGGCTACTTGTAAGAGAGTGGGGAGGTACGGCTCGACGGCGAGGCTTCGCTCTGGTGAGCTAGGGTTTTGGCCCCATTCGAAACATAGAGGATAAGGAGAGAATGTGGATAGGGATTGAGGCAGGGTGTCACGGTGGCCTTCTTATCCCCCTCTGGAACGACGGCGAGCATCTCGACGCACGACTGACGACGACGACGGCATCAGGCGGCGGCGGACTCCTCCAGCGAGTTGCCTGTGTGCGTGAGGATGACGAATATGTCACTTTTGCGAAAAAAAACCTGGTGAATCTTTCAACTCAACCCGCAGTCCTCCATCTAGTCCCACTCGTCAGTCACTGTGTAGATGAGCTGGGCTTGCTGTTGGGCCGAAGAGGACTGCATGTGAGTGGTAGATAGTGGAGAGAAGAAATGGGCCATGGCCAGGAAACGTTTTTTATTTGTTTTCCTTTTCTATTTTCTGTTTTGCTTTTCAGATTTGTATTTAATCTATAATTTGAACTTTTCTAACAAAGTTTACTTGCTGAATATTTGCAGCAACAGTTTTTATTGATTGAGATTTATTTTGTAAATCTTAATGATAAATATTTTATATTTCTTTATTTTCTTTATATGAATCCCTTTTAATATTTTGTAGAATCCTTTATTATTAATTTCCTTTCTATACTAAACCATGGCTTTATTATTAGATATTTGCTTCTTTGTTTATAAAACTTAATTCTAGTTAGCTCATAGTTTGAATGGAAATTTTTATATATAATGATCCTATATCATTATTTGATGCATGTAATACAAAGGAAATTAATATGGTTAATATTACTCCCATTTATTTAGAAAATGGCAATGTATATATTCTATTATGATAAACATAGAAGTTAGGGTTCGAATTGTAATTGCTTACTCTAGAGTTTAGGATTCTTAATTTACTTATATTCTTTTGTGGATGTGAGTAAAGATTTAATAGCTAAGCATATTATCTTTTGTTTGTGATCTTTTATGCTATCACCTTTTAAAATAGAAAGTTATTGACTAAAATGTTTTATGGAAAAGAATTGGTAAAAATATCTCCTAAACACATATGGTTAAGACAATTGGAAATGATAAAGATGTTCTTATGTGATTTGCTATAGGAAAATGTTCCTGTAAAGTGATATGGAGATAAGATGAGGGATTAACAACATGTAATGGATATTATGTTTGGTTTGATATTTAAAGTTGGGTGTTTACCAAGAATTCCTATCTTCCATAATTCATAATCCTGGACTTCTAATTGAGAAATTCCTTTCCTAGATATATTACTTTTTCCTATCCATCATCATGGTTAACATGATGAGCTTTACTTCATAAAAATATTCTTATCCACCTTTTATTCTACTAAACCCATTGATAAATCCAATGAGTTTAACACTAAAGCATTTCATGATCTTCATCTATCCAGACTTGGTTATATCAACTACTCTTCTGCTGATAACCTTCAATCCAACAAGTAGCTATTTCTAACTCCATTCCTATTCTTCCATAATCATTCACCACTAAGATTATTTCAATAGATGTATACATCAAACTACCCTTATCTAAAGCTTACTATCCTTTAAGAGCAATAACACTACTTCCCTAACTCCAGGCTATACTAGCTTTAATTTAATCATACCATCTTACATTTACTTTACTCTAATAACTCATACTCCAACCTCACATTATATTAATGTGACATGCAAGGACTACTCTAGTATAACTTATCTATACTAGGGTTTCAATCATTTTCTTCCCACCAATATCACTTATACTTGATATAAGTATTCAATCTTGGTGAGCAAGGCATGATCATTATAATCCTTTAATCATTTATAGCTTAGGTTTCCAATTGGCTAATCAAGGCTTTATCAATACAACCTTACAATTGTATTGGAATTATCTTCTTAGTATATTTAATTGGATTAAGGCTGTTATTCATGGACTATACCCACTTGGTCCAATAGAATTACTACTGGTAACTATCTTCAGGATTCATCCTTGTAATCTTATTTACTACCATATAATTATATATTCCATTAACTCTTCTATTATTCCAGGAGTGAGTTTAACTCCATCAATTATCAGAATGATTTGATTCTCTTCAATCACTCCCATCCTGTAGATGATATCTAAAACTAGCATTACTATTCACCTCTTCTTAGTTATTTCTTTATAGGAACTTAAAATGTATGCTACGATATGGTCAAGAGTTGATAGATTAAGAATTTGTGAATCAATAGTTGATTACTCAACATAGATGAACAACAGATATTAAGATAGGGTTCCATAAGGATTGATATGGAAAGAAAGATATATGGTGAATGATCTTGACTTGGTTTCTTTCCTACTCAAACTCACTAAAGAGTTAAGGTTAGGTATTACCATGATACTCATAGTAAGAATAGATAAGAATAAGATAGGTCAGGACTAGTCATTACATTCTTATTACTTAAGTTGTAATCTTAACTTGGCATTTATGAGTTGTTGTGCCAAATATTATGATATGATCCCTTAAGGATCAGATATTAATCATTTAAGCAATGTATTACGAGTAACATTTTATTATATTTGATCTATCCTTAAATCAAATCATGTTTACCCAAATAAGGTTTTAGCAAAGGTCATATTGAAACTTATCACGGTCAACTTGATGATCTACTTCAATTCCATCAAGTTGAGAGAAGCTTCAATCACTTTGACAAGTTCGTATTTAAAAGAACGAAAATTATTCGGATTTTCTATGCATGAATGCAATGCACACATCTGGGTTCAGCTTATTTCTAAGCTCTAATGCTGGAATATTACAATTAAGCACTAGGAAATCAGCAGGATACTTAATCTTACCACAGAGAACCTCCACATCTCTTACAATGCCAATGGGGCAAATGGTTTCCTTATTAGCAAGGTGAATAACCACATCAATGTCCTCAAGCTCACAAGGACAAATCTCATGCATATTTTCCCTATAAAGATCATATGGAATAGCACTAGAACTAGCACCAATACCACACAAACCATAATAGCAATGATCATCAATTCTAACAGAAAGCACATTGACACTATCTTTTCTAGCTTTACTAGGATGAGAAATAATATTAGAAGTGTCTTCACAGAAGACAATGTGCCCATCCTCTATATTTTTAGTGACAGTGTCTTTCACAATAGCTACCATAGGTTCATCACTAATTTGCTCACCAGGCTCCACAGTTTTCTTTGCACATTTGCTAACCATATTAGCTATAATAGAATGTTCCCTTACCTTGGCAGGAAAAGGGATTTTCTCAACATAAGGTTCAGGCAAAATAGGATCAACAGTACAAACCTCCATGCTAGCAGGAATATGGGTAACAACATCTTTATACGGAGCATGGTACTCATTCCACTTCTTCTTGGGAATTTATGACTTTCTTCCTTTATCATTCTCCCAAGCTTCACTGTTCTCTTGAATACGGTCTAGTAAATCCCATTTAGCTTCTTCCTTCATGCGTGTGAATGATCCAGCACAAGAAGCATCTAGTAAATCTTTATCATGAAGAGAAATCCTAGCATAAAAGTTATTGAAAATAATATTGTTAGGGAGTTCATGAATAGGACATTTAAGCATTAATAACTTCAATATCCCCCAATCTTGAGCTTTACTCTCTCCATCAAGAGGCCAAAAGTTATATATAAGATTTCTATCCTTATGAATTTCACTGGGAGGATAAAAATTAGAGTAAACGAGAGATGCCATCTCCTCCCATTCCATGGATTTTCCATTCTTCAGCAACTTATACCATTCTTCAGCTCTCCCTTTCAAGGATATGGAGAGTAACTTCTTCTTTACCTATTCAGTTATGATACCTGCACACTTAAACAACCCGCATAATTCATGGATAAAAAGCAAATGATCACCGGGGTGGACAGTTCCATCCCCTAAATAATAATTATCCATAACACGATCAACAATACTTGTAGGTATCTTAAAAGGATCTATCTCAACAGGTGGTGGTTCATCTACTATCCTAGCAGTGGTAGTAGTTTTCCCAAACAGAAAACCAAGTGGGTTATCCATATTGGAAACAAAGCAACAAACAGAAACAAAAAGCAACACTCACAGTAGAAGTTTCCCTTACCAGTTCCACTCTTCAATAGCGCTTCACTCCCTGGCAACGGCGCCAGAAAATAGTCTTGATGACCCACAAGTATAGGGGGTGTATCGCAGTACTTTCGATAAATAGGAGTGTCGATCCCAACGAGGATCAGAAAGGTGTTGACTAGTGGTATGGAGCAGGAACTCTTTGTAAATAGTTAGCCAACGGATTTTTAGGGGTTTTCTGATAAAGCAACAAAACAAAGTGCAAGTAACAAAGACAACGAGCAAGTGGCCCAATCCTTTCTTAGCAAAGGACAAGCCGGTGGAAATACATATAAGGACCAAAAATTCTCGAGAACACATGGGAATTCTGTCAAGTGATTTGGCTTCAAATAGCTGAGTACTCTTCTCTGGTGTTGTAAGTGTTGTGTGGGCGAACTTGTGCTAACATACCGACCTTACTTGGACTAATACATACTTGTGATTAAACCCCCTGCAAACATTTGTAACTACAGGAAAGTAATTAAGATATAAATATAATCACAGCCTTAAACTATGAGATCTACACTCCCTTGTGCAAAGGTGTCCTAACGGGGGTTCAGGTTTCTGTTACTCTGGAAACCCCACAATTAGTTTCCAAATACACAATACATTCCCCTAGGACCATAAATGGTGAAGTATCATGTAGTCGACGTTCACATGACACCACTAGAAGAATAACACCATAACTTAAATACTAAACCATTGAATAATAACTCAACACAGATTCACTACAAACAACATGACTTCTCCCATGTCCTCAAGAACACAACGAACTACTCACAAGACATCATATGGATCAAGATAAAAGATGATATGGTAATGGATAACAATATGAACATAAACAATAACCCAATGGTTCCACTCACAAGCATCAACTACAATAGTAATTAACACCGGGAAGGTTTCCCCTAATGAACTAAGCAATATCCAACACAATTGTTACAACGGGATGGATTAATGATGATGGTGCTGGTGGAGATGATGGTGTGGATGATGATGATCCCGATGAAGCCTAGCTTGATGATGGTGTTGATGGCGACGATCTCCCCTCTCCGGGAACGAATTCTCCCGGCAGAAATCTGTCTGCCGGAGAGATCTTTCTCTCTAGGTGTTTTCTGCCCCCAGAGGCGGCGGAAATCTATCTCTGGTCCCTGCCCTAGCCTTAGGGCTTCGTAGGGAAGATATAGGCGAAGGGGCGGAGTCGAGAGCCAGGCAGGTGGGCCACACCTGCCCTAGGCGCGACCCAGGGGGGACCCGCGCCTAGGGGGGTGTGGGCCCCCTGCGGTCCCTCTTCGCTCCTCCTTCCGACTTCCTCAATCTTCTGGAAAAATAATATTTTCCCATATTTTTCTGATCTTCGCGAAATTGCACCGAAATGCCTTTTTTATCATCAGAATCCAGACTCCAGCAGTTCATCCTCCAAGAATCATCCAACATGCATAAACAAATGAAAAGTCATAAGTAATACCTCATAATAAGACATATATCAATGATTAGAGGTAAATTATGCTATAGAATGGTGATGCAAATTGGGCGTATCATTCTCTACCATGTACTATTTATTTTTATTAATATAATATGGTATTTATTGTCAAAAAAAATTATGAGTTTGTTGAGATTTAGGATAGCCATAGTGGTTAGTAACTTGGACTAGTAACATAGATATGTTAGTCACTACAGGAACAAACATAGACGCCGAGCGGGATCTCACCACCGAGGAGCAAATGTTGGGGCCCTCGGCATAGCTCGCGCAGTGCCTACGGCCGAGAAAAAACGCCGACCTAGAGGAGCAACGCCGAGGGGGACCGACGGTGTAGGAAAATTCTCTGCATAGATAGAACAACGCCGAGGGCCACCGTCGGCACAGGCTGAGCACACGTCACATTCGAGCGCTGGGGACGAACGCTGGGCATACAGTTTAGGGCAATGCCGAGGGGTTTACCATCGGCGTAGCTCTGCGTACACATAGTTAACGGGTAGCAAAACCAAGGGGGTGACCGTCGGTGTTGCCACGAGCATGCACATGTGAACATAGCAGTATCTACGCCGAGGGAAATCCCCTCGGCATTGCTCCACATACGTCGAGTGTACTCCCATCGGTATTGCTGAACCTACGCCGAGGGTATTTCCCTTGGCATTGTTCTTTTCCCATTATTTTAGACCTTTGGTTATATATATATATATATATGAGAATTAAATATGTTTGTATTTGATTTTTTTGGGTTGCATATACTTTTAGTTTCTAGTAATATATCACATTCTTCTACAGCTTAAGCTTGAGCAAAATCCAGCCCTGTGAGTGCACTTGTGGAGCATTTTACCGATCAGATGACGCTGCCCGTGGGCCTGCTTGGCTTTTCGTCACTGCGTGTGGACCTGGGCAGGCTTTGTTAATTGCTGCGATGCGCGTTTCTTCATCAAAGCGGTGCCGACAGTGTCCCACCTCCTTTTTTCTGGTAGCAGCCACGGATGTGGCAAGGATGGGGACGGCCGCATCCCCATCAGTGACGGCCACCTCCTTTTGTTGGTAGTAGCGGTGGATGTGGCGAGGACAGGGATGGCCGAGTTCCCATCAGCAACAGCAGCGGCCATGGCGTGATGGAGGAGCAGGAGCCACCGTCGTTGCCGCAATTGTTTCACGGGTAGGCCGGCTGACCTTCCCTATCTACCGTCCTCTCTATTTCTCTCATACTCTATTTCTTCTTCAGCAATCGGCGGCGACAAGGATGCAGCGACGGGCGCACACTGGATCTCGATGTTCACGTGCGAATCCTCGAATCCAGGTGAGTGGAGGCCGCATCATCTGGACATCATCGTGTTCCGCCCGTCGGTCGCCAACGCATTCCCCGACTCCATGAAGAGCGGCGACATCTGGTCATCCGTCAGCGGCTTGCAGACCGCGGGGAGCGCGCATCTGTGGTGGAGAGATAAGCCTTCGGCTTTCTTCTCTTTCTTTTCCGATCCCCGTTTCTCTCTTTGTTGTCCAGTGGAGGAAGGGATGACGACGAACAACCACAATAGGAACAAGCCTGGAAGCTAAAAAGAATTCTTCATTGGCATCGCAGAAGCCGGCTCATTCCCCAGCTCATATCATCCCCTAAAGCAGCATCTGTTCTCTCTAATTTGCCGTTTGGGTGCTTGATCTATTCTTCTTTTTTCCTCCCTCCTTAATTCCTAGCATAATCTGATTTTTACATCGTTTTAGGAGGTTCAGAGAGCTGTCCGAGTGGCCAAGCGGGAGCAGGGGAATGCCAGATGCTGCAATAGGCGCAAGTCGAGGTGAGATGTTGTAGATCGCTCTGCGACCATGGCGTGCAGCAGGTAGTTAGAGACTCAGAGATAGTAATTTTTTAGTCCAGTTTTTAGTATCTCCATTTTTTCACATGCGGAAGAGACAAGTCGGCCTGTTGTCATGAATATACTGAATTTATTATTTTAACTTTCACTTTGTTTTTTCTCTTAAGAGTTAAAATCTTTTCTGTATTTCATTAGAGACTTATTTAGTCCAGATTTCCTCTTCTATTTCTCTGTCCTGACAAGTTTGAAGCTGGAGCTTGGGTGTTGTTATAAGAAATAGAATCTAGCAGAATTATTGATGTGCGCTATGGTAGAATGAAATAAATTCCTCTTCTTTGCCCCTTACTTCTTGGTTTGTTCTATAAGTAAGATTTATGTTCCAAATTATAGATTTGCATGAATGTACTACTCCTGCTGTGCAACAATACTTGCTTGGATTTGTCTATATTCGGATGTATCTAGACATATTTTAGTGTATAGAACATTTGAATATAGACAAAGCTAAGTCACTTATTTCTGGACGGAGGGAGTATTAGTGTTTTTATGGTAATGGGAAAATCCTTCTAGCATTATTAATAAGATGCTAATTTAATTACTATGGACTATGGAGTGCTTATCATATTAATCCTTCAAAGTAATATTGTACATTTCTCATTCTATTTCCATGAACAAGGAGGATGGTAAGAATAGTGCAAGCCGTGAAGGCCTCACTTTTTAGTTGTAGTGCTAATTTTAAGTATGGGGGTCACCCCAAATTCATAACCAGATCCTTGCATTCAGAAACAGAGGAATAACGATTAGCAGTTGGAGGAGGTGTCCAGGTCGGCAAGGAGGTTAATCTTGCCATGCTCCAAGAAGAGCACATGCTTAATGGAGGGCCCTGGCACCTGCATAGCATGATAATGGAGGGCCTGGTTTCTTTCTTGGTATCTCTCCCTCAATAATTGCTGAACTACACAACTAGCTTGATACTATACATATGTAAGTAGCACAATTAGTTCCACGGTGTAAAATATTGAAGGAGATGAGTTTTGTTAGTCAAGATAGTCTCTCATATTTCCATGTCCTAACAAGCTTGAAGCTGGACTTGTGATGTTAATATAAGAGAGTCCAACAGATTATTCAGCCGTGGCCTAGTAGTGTGAAAGAAAATCTATGTTCTTTGTTCTCTACTCCTTGGTTAACTAACATAGATACTAGATCTATGATTTATTAGTTTCGTCATTGTTCAAAATAGCTTCGTCTGCACTTGCTTATTCATCTCTGTACCACAGATTACTTTGCAAAAAAATGTTTTATCACTTTCGTAAAGACAGAGGTCACCATTTTTGTTAGCCACATCCTTGTTTTTGTCGATCAATTCTACAAGAGGAAACTGGGGAAAATAGGAGTACATGGAAAGTGCTAGGTTGTTATGTATATGTTGATTGGGTGGTACATTAGTGGCAGGGAGAAGGTGGCGCCCTCTCTCATGAAACATTCTTCGGTGTTGGCTAGAACTAGCTCAATCTATCTTCTCTCTGATGGTTTACATAGGCACACAAAGTGCTCGAGGAAAAGGGAAGAAAGGCCACAACATACAGCCGAAAACAAAGAAATTAGCAAGACATGTTGTTTGGGCAACGGATGTCTCTTTCTTTACAATAAATTGTCAAGCTGAGCAACTAATGTTTGATTCCTTATTTATACAAGCTTTTCTTCGGTGCTACTCTGAACTGCCATGTGGTAATTGTTGGTACTTTGGTTGATACTTGAGGTGTTGAGGAGGGGAAGAAGAACTAAGTAGGAGATGAAGCCATTGTAGAGCTTCATGTTGACTTCTAGCATAGTCCATGGTGTCTTATCTGTGATTTCTTATGTTACATGGTTTGTATATGTCATAAGTTCTATATTTGTTTGATTCAAAATATTTTTATGTTTATTATTTGGCTAATACTTATCATGATATTTGTGATTTGGACAGGACATATGTGTTTCCAATATGCTCTGCAGGACCTCCAAGTTTCATGATATCTTCAGTGTGTCGATTTAATCATGAGCCAATTTCTTCGGCAAATGTAACATACCAACCTTGGGTATTGTGGCAGTTCTTAATTTTTTATGGAGGTGATCAACTGGCTTCCCTTGCATTTTATCATCACATATAATTCTTCTATGCATTTTCTTCTCTTCCGTTAATTGCACTTTCTCTTAGACTACGATACCGCCATTTATTGTTGTAAAAAATGTGGTGTTACGGCATTGTAAGTCTAGTTCCATCTATCTTGATATATTTGATAGATGAATAAGTAATGTTACTTTTTAAGCTTAAGCTTATCCTTGAGCATTCATTTATATACAATTGTACATGTTCTCCGTACTTATCTGTTGGTTGTACTGCATTTTATCGAAGATGGATTAAATATGATCTGATTTTGGGTCTGCTCTGATTGTTTCTATGGGTATGTTTTAATTTTTCCTATGGCCATAGGTATGTTCTGAACCAGCTCAATCACTCTTCTGCACAGTACCAACGCTTGATCCATCAGTATGACAGTGTTGGCAGGTATACCTCAATTCTTTTGCTAACCTAGATCTATTTTCCCCCAAATTTTTTGTATTGTCTTACTCAGTTCACGTGATATTCAAATAAGTGAAGTTCTTTAGTGTAATCATAATTTTTATGTGACTTTCTTTGTCTTAATCTATTGTTCTGATCTCCGAAAAAGGAGATTGCAGCCTGCGCTTTGTTATATGTAATCGGTGGTAAGATGGCTTGTGTTTTTGGTGCTGCCCATTCAAAATACCAATTAAGCTTATAGGATATTTTGTGGAGCTGTAGTGAGATATGAAAATTATAATATATATTAATGTGTCTTATGGGAATTGTTCACCAAATTGCCGTTTGGCACAATTATATGGAAATTATTAGCACAACGGTAGTTGCATGATTGGTGATGTGACCCTACAATCAATTTTTATGTTGTTTTCTAGGTACTACCTCTGTGCTGTGAAACATAACCTGTAATTTTTGAATGTTCTAGCAGTGGTTGTGGATTGCAAGCATACATTTTTTTTCCTACCATGGACTGCTTATCTGTCTTTTTAGCATTTACCGGTTGTTTCTTCTCAGTTATTCCAAGCATTGAATAAAAATCAAACCGTGTCTTGATCTGATGTAGCAACAGTCACCTTGAGCACAATTGAATTCAAGGACATGGTAACTGTCTATTCACCGAATTCAGGTTCTGGTATGTTATGATCATCCCGATGTTTACATCTTGGTAAATTCTCCTTTGACATCTCTATAGCATGATACGTAGCCAAATCAGAAAAAATAAATCAAGTTGCAGAACATCACTCTGAAACCAAGTTGTATGCAGGAGAGCATTGTAAAATAGAAAACCTAAAAGCGAACTGCTCACTATGATAGTTATCAGAATAGCATGACAACGATTTCAACAAATGTAGAGACTTATCATTGCTTAGCCTTGATGTTTCGATCACTATTATGTGGATCAACTTATTTAGATTATTATCTTAGTTAAACTGATAGAGGTACATACTTTTTTAGCTGAACCCTCTTTTTTAGTTGAAACTATAGGGTAGGCTCTGACAGTAAATAGGAGTATGCTAACTCTGTCATGTTTCACCATTGTTGAACCCGAATAAAATATAGGGCATCAACTTGAGCTCCTTCAGTTCGATTACTTAAAATTGTCATATTTACACTTCTTAGTTAAAAACTACATGCTCATTTACCTAAAGGGTATTCAAAAACCCTTGTATCTCTGATTTTGGTCTATTTTTTCATGTCTTTTTCTGTGGCGACGAGGCTTGTCATGCCTTGAGATTTCTGCCATGGCCGCCGGTTCATCGTCTCCTTGTGCGTTTCCGGCCGGCCGTCCTGGAGCGCACATCGCCGCCGGTTCATTTTCTCTGACTGCCCCTGTGCGGTGCGCTGCCCAACCTTGTTGCATGCCGCTGCCGGTTTGCTATCTCCGACCGTCTTCGCGTGCTTCCCTGGCAGACTGCTTGCCTGGTGGCCTCTGCATACTTCTACGCCGACTAGATCGGGCGAGCATCCCGCCCTCTCCCCTTCCGGCTCCGAGCCAGTGAGCCACCTCTCCCTCGTGCCTCTGTCTCCTATGAGATGCGGTCGGAAGAAATTGATGTGGTGGCTGCCCGGTCCGGTAAAGGAGAGTGTGAAGCACGGCATGGATCTGTGTGCTATTGTGCCTTGACTCGCCGTGGCGGCCGGCGCAGGCGCAGCTACCGCGAGTTACCTCCATCTCGTGGGCGAGGTCTCTATCTGCTCATTCTCTTTTCAGGTCCTAACATGCTTCCATCCGTGCATCCCTTTTGGCCTTTTTTCTTTTGTATCATATCCTCTAGACACATTTCCAGGTGATGATTATCTAGAGTTGTAAGATGGAATCTTGATATTGCCAACATATGTACTTATGATTACTTTCTAAAAATTAGTATAGAAGTTATTGGGAGAAAATCAAAGTGGCATGTATGTAAAAATATTTTTTGAGAATATTATTTCTCCCCTGCAGATGCACAAACAGGTATGCTTATGTCAATATTTTCAGAAATATATGCTAATTTATTTTTGGTTTTGGGGCAACATGTAATATACAAATCAATTATTGATTAGCATGAGCCACAGAGTTAGCGGATATCCAAGTGAATTGCAGTCCTATGGCTGATACAATATGGAGATGTCCAAAACAACTGTCGTGGGGCAGAAATTTGTGTTGTTGCCAGATGAAGATGGAACGCAGATGAATACTAGCCGATTGCTATAGATATTGCAAGAAAAGGCAAGTCGGGTAGAATATTCGTGCATCAAATGATTCATGGTATCTTTTTCATATTTGTTCGTTTCTCCAATGCAAATACACTATATGTGAATCGAAAAATATACACTTGTTGAAGTATTATGTTTTCTTCTTTAGGTTCATGTAAACAATAATTAATAATATACTTTGGTGTTTTTTCTCAATTAAACTAATTGGTCAACCTAGGGTCACTTGTTTTGTGGTTCTTTTGTGCTTAGAAACTGATGGGATAACTCAAACTATAGTTTAAAAAACGGACTAGTTCACTGGTTGAATTGGAAAAACCGGAACCAAAGGCCTCATCGGTTTTTTAAGCGCACGGGACCATCCAGATAACGAACTAGGGAAAACCGGACAAAAACAATCGAACCGGTGATTTAATAATGGAAAACCGGTAAGCGGTCCGGCCAGTGAAAAACCGTTCAAAGAAGAAAATATCATGCTAGAGCCGGGATTCCATCCCGAGACCTAGGTCGGGCGAACATAACTTTTGATTGGCTGGCCAATTGGACCGACCAGTGTTTGTGTGAAGGTGATTTATGTATATGCTCTAATATATTTCTCTTTTCTAACAGATTAATACCTTCGCCCTTTATATTTTTTTCTTAATAAACCAACACTAAACCTGTTTGAACCGACGGTCCAATCAGTGAACCGCGAACCAAATACTCACCGGTTCGGTTGCCGAGCCGGTTTTTTAAACTATGATATGACTCAAACTAATAAATGTTGGCAATAATCCATAGATAACAAGGCATTATTCGAGCATGCGTTGACTCAAACCAATAAACATTTCCTTTTCTTCATTTTATGGGCAATAGGGCTCATTCCTAATAGTCTAGCGAGAAATAAAATAAAACAAATAAATAGTATACGATGTAGTTCACGGATGTCATTACGGCGATGCGTGGCTGACACGACAGGCGGTCATTAACCGGTGGTCCGTCACGGAAACCGAGACGATGAGATGAAGACGACTCGACTTCACATGCTGCCATAGTGGGTCCACAGGCGGAAGTTTTTTTTGCTGATTGCGTTTCATCCGGAGTTTCCAAGCATTCCCAGCATCCCGGTTTCGGTCTGGGAACGCCGGATAAAAGTTGGACCAAATCGGCGCTATTCAGTGTCCTAGGAATGCGACTTGGTGAACTTTTGCCGTGCGTCGTCGCGTTGATGAAGTCGTTATGTGAGGAGTCGAACATACCAGACGATGGAACTGGCATCCCGACTCTCGGTACTCTTGTTCTTTTTTTAGGATCGGTGCTCCCGTTCATTGAGGCGCCTAAGCGCTTAGGCCTGTTGGCAACTTGAGCCAGCTAATTAACCCAGGTTGTTGCATTATTTTACTGGGCTCGGACTTGAGACCTATAAAAAAAGTCATGCGATACAACTTTAAATTTAGAGGCTTATTGTGCATGTTTGCTCCTAGCACAGATCGAATATCTAGAACGTCTACATCCTGATTACACAATGGTTGATTAAACCTTGTGCGTCAAAAAGGCTACTAAGATCACTTAAAACAAAAAGTCTATTTATAAATTATTTTTCTAAGTATGAGATAAAATATTATATTTATTACATTGCCCATGAGATTTAGGTCTAATTTATATCTTTTTTTCGTCCTCTTTATTGCGAAATCCTTTGCTCATACCCTGTTGGTACACTATGAGAAGTTATTTAGTTTTCAAAGTTCTTTAAAGTATAGTAAAAGCAATTTTGACCTATATGCAGTGTTACCTCATCTTTGTGGATAATCCTGGTTCTCATGTTTTCCCTTTTTTTTTGCTACATAGAGGTATTCAATGAACTTAGTAAAGAAAAAAATGACAAGCATATCCAATGAGCTATTGACATCTTTTATATGGGAATCCAATCAGTTGTTGATATAATAATTAAGTAATCATATTTGTACTGACATATTGTGTTTTTTGGTTGCCTTAGCAGTGCACACTTCACATGTTCATTGAATGGTTATTTTATTTTTATCTATGTTTTGCATAAGGTTCACATGTTGGTATTTCTGTTGAAAGATGCTAAAAACGGTGTGCTGAACTAGGTTTTTGTGTGATGATTGCTTGCTTGGGGAGCATCATGGATATAGGAATCGCAGTCAAGTTATTTAGGTATCAATTTGTCCCCGTGGACAAAAGTTATGAGCATATTTACAACAAACCTGTTATGAGCAAGTGTTCTTAGTCCTTATTTACATTAATGGTCACACTAGGTTCTCCTTCTATGTAGGTTCAAGTTGCCAAGCATAGTTGCTCATTAAAAGGCTACTGCAGAGATGATTCTCTAGGCGATGTTGCTGAAAATTGGTTGCCAAATATGTCGACTTTGGCATATTAGAATCTTACCGATTGGTTGGAGGCAGGAGCAGCCTCTAGATTTTGAGAAGTCTTATTTGGATGTCTTATATTGGTGATATCACCATATCGTGTGGCATAATTCCATTCACTGATATGACGTTACCATTTGATATTATAAAGATTTATCTAAAGGGCGGTGTTGTTTTTATGGATTTTGTAAAAACAATCCGTGCCTTAGGAGAAGTTGCTTCTACTATTCCGTGGCAATGGTTATCACAAAGGTTGACTGTAGATAATGGAAGATGGTTTTACCTATAAGAATGCACAAATTATGAGTATTACAGATGGATCGATGTTAATTATGTTTTAGCATTATTTTTTTGTGATCACACACACCATGACCACATGTTATCTTGGTATAATTCACATAAAGGTGAATCAACTAAAGAACCGTCAAACATCCAATAGTTCATAGTCTACATATTGCTCACCATCTATTTATGATAGACCATGGGTTTATAATCTTTGTGATAAATATATCTTGGTGGAAAATGTGTATTGAAGATTGTTTTCCTTTCCATGTCGTTCTGTGTAGTTGGTTAAGTTTTTTGGTTTTTTTTGTGTAAAACACGATTCATGCATTCATTCTAATTTAATCACAAAAGACTTTCACCTGAGACCAATTATTTAAACTTCATTTGCTATACAATCATTTGATAATTTCTTATTGTTCTCGCTGTCCCTAATTGGTCTTTTGAGTGGCTAGGTCTTTCATTTTATGGGCATTACCAAAATACATGGGCATTGCCAAAATAAATAAAAAGATGTTCACCGATGCACAGTAATCCTGATGGCTGCACATGAAAACCGGCTACACATGAAAGACCACCGCACCTACCACAAAGTGTCAAAATGCGTTGCAGGCGGCGGGGCGAAGCCCGCCTGTCCATCTAGTATATAGAACGAGCTACATGAGATAGACAGCCGGGGCCCACAGACTAGTGTTTCAATGGAGAAAGACCACATAATACTTTTAGTTTCTAGTAATATATCACATAATACTTTTAGTTTCTACTAATATATAATTTTTGTTTACTTATTAAATAATTATTTGGAATTCATAAAATAAAGGCATGTGACATCATGACCTAAGGGTTAATAGGATTGATAGTATAATATTATAAACAAGGTATAGGGTGATAACTCGGAAGCTCATATGGAAGAACGAAGAAGTTAAGCGTGCTAGGACTAAAGTAGTCTAAGGATGGGTGACCTAGTGGAAAGTGTGACCTTGAGTGTGCAATTTGACTTGAGATTAAACGTGCTTAGAGTTAAAAATGTTTCCTATGCCATTAAACGTTCAAATATTTTGAAATTTTTGAAACAATTCTCCATCATGGTCTCCAATGCCGAGTGTTTCCCCCTCGGCGTTGCTCCTACACCCCAGCGCGCTCCACATGGCCACCCACACCGGGCGTTTTCCCTCGGCGTTGCTCCTGGGCACCGTCTTCTGTGTGTCGTTAAATTTTTGAGCTGGCGGACGGATTGTGCCAAGGGACGAGATAAACCGTCGGCACAAGCCTCTATGTCGAGGGCCAAAGCAACGCCGATGGTATTGATCTGTGCCGAGGACCATCTAAGTCGAGGGCTTAGTGCCGAGGGTGACCCTCGGCATTTACTAAAACCGAGGGTTATCTGGGCTACACCGATCCTTTTCCCCCTCATCGTTGAACTTCCTTCCCGTAGTGAGTAGTGTATGTTGCTACCTTCATAGTGGGTAGTAACATATGTGTGGTACCATGCAAAGTCTTATTTATTAGGGTATAGATACAAATTATCTTAAAACGTGTGATGTTGCCATAACATAGCTAGTTATCACAAACACGTCTCTCCTCATTTAGTGACATATCATGTGATCTAAGTGCCTAGTTGGCAATATATGAAGATAAATGTTACTACTCCATTCGATTCATATTAATTATCGCTAAAATAGATATATCTAGACATATTTTAGTGCTAAATACCTCCAATTCAGAGACAAGTAATATGGATCGAAGAGAGTAGCTACTAAATTACTCTCACACTATTAATAGTTTTATCTCTACCATGGTCAATCCGTCTTGTCAGACCTCGGTTCTCTCGTGCATGGCAGCTAGTCAGGATGTAAGTGGCGCGTCCAGACAATAACAATAACAGAGTTGCCGCTCCGGCTGCATACAACACTTAGTAGTAGTCATTTTACAGTCAAACTGAATTTCAAGCTCACATAGTCATCATGTGAGTGATAACTGAAAGTTTTTTTTGTTGGGGAGGTGTTGGAGACTTCGAGACTATGGTTCACATTCAGCATCCACTAGCACTTAAACTCGAAAAGGACAGAGATCAGTCTGTCAGTTGCCCACGAAACAAACTGTTCAACTTGAAAAGGACACATGAGCTAGCACAAGCTACGACCTCACTCTCACCAATCAATAGGCAATACTAGCTAACTTAAACCCCCGGCCACGGCCTTCTCCCCCCCCCTCTAGTTCTCATGTTCCCTTTCCTTGAGAGTCTCCCCTCTTCATCTCTGATAGCCTCGCCGGCCGAAGAGGATGGGGGAGGGTTGCCGGATGTCTGTAGGTAGCTGTAGGGTAGTTTTGGGCTTTGTCCCATGTAGTTGGAGTAGGGCTCCAGTTCTTCCCGGCCAGATCTGGAGCGGCATGCGCCAGTTCTTCTCTACAGCGGTCCCTGTTGGGGGCTGCTGTTCGTGGTGGAGCTGGAGGCGGGGATCTCCGCAAATAAGCCGGCGGTTTCGAGTTTCTCTCCTACGCATCCGAGCTGTGTGGAGAGAGAGCTGGTCCTTCTTTCCGGTGTGATGCCTCTGAGGCGGGGGATGAACTCGTGGTGAAGAGGATCTGGCGGCTCGGCAAATAAGCTCGAGGTTCTCCTCTTTTGGGGAGAAGTTGGTGGTCACCGGCTCTCTCGAGGCCCTCTCCTGGCCGGCTGTGGAAGCGGGGGGAGAGATCCTTCGAATCTGGGCGAGTGTAACATCCCAGCATTAGAGTTTAGAAATAAGCTGAACTCAGTTGTATGCGTTGCATTCATGCATAAGAAAATCCAGAATTTTTTTGCGCAAAAGTTTAAAACACAAAGAAACCAGTGTTCCTCTTACTTTGATGAATTAGGGTTTAGTTCATCATAGATGGGTGTTAGGAATTTGGACATGACCTTTGTGGATTTTATTATTTGGGGGGAAAGGATCTTAATTTAATGGTTCAAATATGAGATCATTATGATTCAAATGTAACTTGGATTTAAATTTAAATCTCAAACTATTATAGAATATTCCATTATCATAATACAAAATGGTATAAGTAATTATAATCTTAATTACATAAATATGAATTTAAGAAATTACAAGCTACAAATAATAAAGAACAATTACAATAAGTGAATACTAAGATAATGTTTAAAATGAAAAGGTTAATCTTCAATACTTTAATACAAATATTACAAGATTCTTACAAGTAAATAAAATTACAATTGAATAAAGGAAACACTTCCTAAATCTACTCCTGATCCTTTATCTATATCTTTTTCTTAGTCTTGATTCCTGCAAAACAACACAAAAGATAACAAAAAAAGAATAAAAAAAGGGGAATTGTTTAAGTTAATGTTACTCTTAGAATGGCATAGAGTTGCTATGTCAGGTTTCATCATAGAGTTGCAATAAAGGGGCCATTTAGTATTTGTTCTTATCAAGGTATTTGCCTCAGACTTATTGCATCATAGGCTGAATGAAATCACAAATGACAACTCAAAAATGATAGCTAACCAGCATAAATATCTCAGTCGAGCTGATCCATATGGGACAAGTTCCATTTATGGAAACTTGAACCAGAGATGGGCCACTGGACAGCAGCTCACACAACACATGCAAGTGTTGTGCTATCAACACATCAAGGACTAGATCGGGCAACTAAAAGTAGCAGCCAACCGTAACACCACCCAAGCACCTCACCAGATTCATCACATCCACATCATCCCTTTAAAACACCACCACAGTTCATCTAGATCATCCCAGTTTATGACAAGCTATTTCCATCACCAAAACCATACAAACTAGCCAGAACATCCCACCAGCAGTTGTCCAGTAGCTACATACAAGATCTATCCACAAAGAATAGCTAGCATCACCATTAGAGGAAGAATAGAGAAAGGTGAGGAGCTGGTCAACAAGAAGGAGAAGGTGAGGAAAGGGTTCCCAGAGGCTTATCAGCAGCAGATCATCAAGCCAACGACAAGTAGAAAATTAAGAGTCCATAAGCAAAACTTAGAAGAACAAGCTTCAGGAAGCTCAAGGTAGGAAAAATAAGATCCTTGGAGGATATAGTGCATATCATATCTTTTCTTATTTGTTTTAGATAAAATGGCAAGAAGAGGAAGTAATAAAGTATAGAAAAGAGAGGATTTCTCTCAGTCCTGCATAGGTTCTATGCAAAATCATCATCAAGAAATGAAAACCATAGCACAATATATGTCCTTATCTAGAGTTGTGCCTCAGCCTTTGTATCATTGGCAGGGCCTAGATACAAGTATAATAGCTGATCTTGTAAAGGTCATCCAATAAAATTAATCCAACACACAAGAAATTGCATAAGAAAGCACAATCATCCAGAACCATTAAATATTTACAAGCAAAGGTATATCTTTGCTATTGAAGAGATCTCATATCTTCAGATGATCTTATGACCATATAGAACACCAAACCATCTATTTAGAAATAAATTACAAGTCTACACATATATAATTTTCCAAATAACATGTCTATATCAGCAAATCTATTTCTGATCATCAAGAAACTACTATTAGAACATGCAAAATAGTACAAGATACCATTTAGGACTGCCAAAACATTGAAAACAACAGGTAGAAGAATAGGATTTTGTGTTGATCAAATGCATAGC
Source organism: Avena insularis (assembly GCA_023614405.1). NCBI lineage: Eukaryota > Viridiplantae > Streptophyta > Magnoliopsida > Poales > Poaceae > Avena > Avena insularis. The sequence continues at coordinate 63,962,885 of CM042697.1, forward strand.
AAATATATTCTTAATAATTTTAACAAATAGGCTATGAGAGGGAGTTGAAGGATATTAATAGTGTTGCTAGATAGCAACCAGATTATCCTGGAGCAAGTCAATCAATTATAGATTACTAAAAACACTACCAAACCATCAAAGAAATTATATATTTGATCTAGAGTTGTACTACAAGGATCTGGTGAACATATGATCACTAAAAACTTAGAGGAACCTGTCCTAAAATAAAATATAGCTAGCCAACATAGCTATAATCACTCTACAATAGATATACCAAGATAAAATACTTTGATACCATGCAAGAGTGCAAAAAGATGATTCGGAAATTACATTTATATGTTTTATCATGTTAAAGAGAAATTAGGGAACACCTGCAAATGATATAAACCTCTTCTATAAATCAAAAGAGTGTATCTTCTATGCATATGAATTGCAATACATCACCTACACATTCGATTAAATACACCCTAGGAAGGAAAAACTTAGTTAGCTAACATTAGAGCTGGATTTACTTCATCTAAGCCCTAAGAATAATGAAGCATGTAATATGACAAGTATAAAAATGAATACTAAAGGTTTAAACCAAACCATGTAGCTCCAGTGAGTAAAGTTGGAGCATAGATTGAGATCCAATTTTGAAACAAGGGGAGCCCATTTGTATTAAGTCAACATCAAGAACACTAGTATTTGATTATATAAGAGCCTATAAAACAGCTAGGAAGCTAGTAGAAGATAGACAATCATTTCCCTAGCATCTAATTGGTTGAATATTATGGGGTCACAAAACATATGCATAACTATAGAACATAAAGTAAAGGAGAAGAAAATCGAATACCCATAGCAATCTAAGGAGTAAAAAAATGATCATGTTACTAAAAGAAAGTACTACATACACAAGGTATGTTCCTCTATATCTATTAGAACATACATTCCTAAATAGAATAAATACAAATTAGAGATAATGGTTTACAAGTAATTAGCTAATTCTATCAAGATGCAACCATCTAACGCACCAAACTCAATTAGAAGATCGTTAGCAGTACACATAGTCATATATTCTCACCACAAAGCACTTCTAGAATTGACAAAACCTCTACCAATACTAGCAGCATAGTATCTTAGTTTAGTTCAGTATGTGTTTTGGAACCAAGGCAATATAGTTTAACAACCAAGTAATCTAATAGCTACTGATAACAAAATCATCACCACATCACCTATATCATCCATCAATAAACACATGACAGAAAAATAAGAGGGAGTAAAGAGATAGCTCACAGTAATAGTTGGAGCCGGGAAGAAATCCATCAAGGTCGATGCAGAAGGAGGTGAGTGACCGTAGTCTACTACCTCATAAAAATGAGGGAGACCACGGCCAGCCCATGGCAGGAGCAGTAGGCGGCGCGGGTGCGCAGGAGAAGTGCCAGAAATCGAGCCGATTCGGCTAGGATTGCCGTATAGGGGAGCATCACAGGCGGTATTGGTTGGGAGGCAATGTGAAGATACTGGAAAGAACTAGAGCGGAACCTCGCCGGCGTATGGTGGCGCCGGGGAGTCGGAGATGGCCAGGAAGACCCGTAGGGTGGTATCCTAGGGTTTCTCCCAGGGTCAGAGCGCGCGGGTGCTGGGCACCACAACAGAGGGGAATCGAAGGAGGAGAGAGAAGCATAGCAGCGCTGGGAGATGCCGGTGATAGCCGATGAGGCAGGCGGTGGCGCTGGAAGCAGTGCGACATCACAAGCTGGGCGTGTGTGTTGAGTGTGGGCGTGGATGTCGCGTGAGGGAGAGATGGGTTGGGGTGGGGTTATCCACCGAGACTGGACTAGTTGGGCCGGGCCATCCGAAGCGGCCAGCCAAACAGACTCCAGCTGGATCCTTTGGGCCTCGTTTTAAAAGAGAAAAAGAAAAATCAATTGAAGAATAAAATTAAAATTACCAAAATGCCCCTGTGACAGCTAAAGCTCTAGAAAATTATACAAAAATCATAAATATATATAATATATCTAAATAATCACAAAAATGAGATCTATCTCACAAAAATATATAACCACTTGTTTGAAGTAAACAAAATACCACTAAATAATAAATCCACAAGAATTATCAATAAACTATAATAATATAAGAAAATATCCTAAAAATTAATAAAAATCATTTTTATGTATAAAAATAAAACTACTATTTTATAAAAATACTAACTTAATTATTTTATAAATAAAATTTTAAGTAAGTATTCAAAGACATTTAATTCTTTATGGAATTTTATAAGGTCTTGAGTAAATATATTACACTATAAAAATATTGAATATATTATTAGAAAAGTCTTTAATGTTTTAAAGTAATAAATCCTTCTCTATTACCTATTTTGGTAAATTCTTTAAAAACAATTCTTAAGTAAGAAATAATCACAATTTTATATAAAACCTTAAATATTTAATATCTAAGTACTAATTCCAAAACCATAACTTGGATTCATAATCAAGCTTAAGTATAACTATTAACTTTAAAATATCTTAAAATTCAAATTAAAACCCTTTTTAAATAAACATTGTGTATCACTCATATATAATATTGTGAATAATCATTATATCTTAATCATTCTTAACATAACTTCAAATACTGGCAAATTACTAATATCATCTAATTATGCTTCCATTAAATAGATACATATTATTTTCATAATAGCAAAACAAATTAAGCTAATCATTCACTTAAATATAAAGTGAACAACTCCACACCTTAGTCATACTTATCATAAATCCAAAACTTGAGAATAATTAAAACAAATTACACCTTAAGTTTATTTACCCTTTTAAAGTTAAATTTAGTCTTAAAAGATTATAAACATCATGTCTAATAAACTACTTATGTTTTTATAGTTAACTTTGGTTTATATTAATTAAGACCTAAAGCATATCAAGTCCAAACTATTCGAGAAGAGCAAACAAAATCAATCACATTCTATTAACCATAAATATTGTTTAAACCTTACCAAAGAAACCTTTTCTTCGAAGGTTATTTTTTGCCACTTCAAACAATAACTCTATAATAATTACCTTCAACCCTTAAACAACCCAATACATAGACTTTCATCATAATCACCAAATAGCAACTAATCTCAATCTTAGATTACTATTGCACTCTACTTTTATATCTTGTTATATCAAGACTGAAGTTCCTTATAAATGCATTTCCTGTGAAGTAAAATTTAAAGATGAACCAACTCTTAAAAGGAATCACCTAAGTTCACTTCACTTAAAGTATTGGGGATGCACTTTGGAGTTTTATAAAAATGCATAGCATTACTTATGCATAATAGCATATTGCTTCTTTAAACATTAGTCCTTATCGGACCAATGATGCTGATTTAAGATACTAGATCTTCTATTGTCTTGATGACCATGAATGCATAATCTTGCAATCACAAAAGGCAAGTTCACACTTGCTCACGTCCTTTGATTATTTTCTATAAAGTATTTTTATAAATCTAGTGTTGTCATCACCTGCATTTCAAAAGGTCAAAAACACTATTTTCATAATAATATGATTATAGGTTATTTACCATGAGGTAATAACCTTCTATGGAAGTTCCGGTGGTAAAGGAACATATTATCTAGGACTTAATAACCAATGTCGTCAGTGATTCTTGCGCCGTATATCACGCTTTAACCATGAGATTTGGAATGGGATGGAGAAGTCAGCTGTATCTTCTTCCTCTCGCATGTAGCCGTATGTGTAGGTTGTTGGCTATGCGTGGTGAACTTCGTTGGAAACCCCAAGAGCAAGGTGTGATGAGCACAACAACAAGTTTTCCCTCAGTAGAGACCAAGGTTATCGAATCAGAAGGAGGAAGGAAACGTCTCAAAGGTGTTGCAAAGCAACGTGGAAACCTCCACAACACAAACTCAAGACTTTGTCCCAACAAACAGTGAGGTTGTCAAGCTCACCGGTTTGCTGTAACAAAGGATTAAATGTATGGTGTGGAAGGTAATGGTGGTTTACAACAAGTAAACAATAACACTGGAATATGTATCAATGGTAAAGATTGGACCAGGGTCCATAGTTCACTAGAGGTGCTCTCCTTAGATAAACAACATGGCATGAAGTGTAAACAAATTACAGCAGGGCAACTGATAGGAACTAAGCAAGGCATAACAATGCAATACTAGTCAGAAAGATCCTATGAGATTCGATTGGGCAATACAACAAGATACATAGACCACCATCCAACTGCATCTATAACTATAAGTCCACCTTCAGGTTATCATCCGAATCCCTTCCAGTATTAAGTTGCAAGCAAGAGACAACTGCTTTAAGCAAAGTATGTAAGGTAAACAATCCACTTGTTCCATGAACAAGAGACCGTTGTTTTATCCCTAGTGGCAAAAACACATCTACAACCGAAGAGATTTCTGTCACTTCCCTTGGAAACTAGAGGCATGAACCCACTATTGATAATAAATACCCCCTCTTGGAGTCACTAGCAACTACTCGGCCAAGATAGCTACTAATAACGGAGAGCATGCAAAATCACAAACAACACAGACATGATAGAATCAAATAGACAAAACCATTAACCAAACTGACATAATAATCTCAATATCCATCGGATCCTCGCAAACACAACATGCATGATTACAAATAGATTAGATCTTGATCATGAACGGAGCTCCACAAGATCTATACATGAAAGCACAAGGAGATACAACCATCTAGCTACTACATGGACCCGTAGTCCAAGGTGGAACTACGCACGCTTCATACCGGAGAAGAAGGCCTCCGGGATGATCTCCCCTCTGGCAGGGTGCCGGGAAGAACTTCAGATCCCCCCGTTCTAGGGACGATGGTGGCGGCGGCTACAGACTGTTTCGTGGAGTTTTTATCGGGTGCCTAGGTTTTCTGCATCGGGGGCTTCTTATAGGTGAAGAGGCGAGGCAGGGGGCGCCTAGGGGGCCTACACCCTCCCCAGGCATGGGCCAGGCTTGGCCACGCCCAGGGGGGTCTGGCCGCCCTGTGGCGCCTCTTCGTCTCCCCTCTAGACTTCGTGTCGCCCACGGTAAAATATTGACTTTGGATTTTGTCCCGTCCAATTCCGAGAATATTGATTTTCTGCCTTTCTGGAACCAAAAACAGAAGAAAACATACAAGTGACACTGTGGCAACTTGTTAATAGGTTAGTTCCAGAAAACATATAAAAACACCTCAAAGTGTAGACAAAGCAAAGCAAAGTAGATACTAAACAAGCATGGAACATAAAAAATTATAGATACGTTTCCGATGTATCAAGCATCCCAAGCTTAACTCCTGCTCGTCCTCGAGTAGGTAAGTGATAAAAGAATAACTTTTGAGGTGACATGCACCTTCACAATAAAGATCAAACCATTTGCAAGCATTGAAATCCGGGATCAAAGAACTCTAAACATGTGCATGAAATATGGAGTTCTAACAATAAGACAAAGTAACTATGCATGCAACATGAAAGGCTACAAACAAAGATCACGAATAATATGCATTGAAAAACGTTTGTTTGTTTCACATACAGAAAACATGGCATAGTGGCAATCAGCTTGTCCCTCATGGAGTTGCAAATAGATGCATAGGACACCTTCAAAGTTCATAAGAATGACTAGATACATATAGCACAAGAACATGTAATATCACAATATGCATCAATCAATAAGTTTTGGGACACTGCACATAGAACTAAGAATGACAACTATGCTCTCTTAATGGTGCCTAAAGGTAGAAGGTGGAGACTCAACATAATAGTGGAAGAAAGGCCCTTCATAAAGGGAAGCAGGGATTTCAAGTTTCAAAAAGAGCTTCCAAAAATTATGGTACTTGTTAGCTTTCAGCCCTCATTGCCCCTATCATAAGCATCTTGAAGTGATTAAGGTTAAAGTGAACAAACTATGGAGTATATGCTTGACAAAGTATAAGATGGCAATCTCAAGTCCCTTGAATATGAGGGCCACACCTCATGCTACTCAACTTCAGTCACCTGTAAGTTCTTGTCATAGTAAGTACATGCATATCATAGAGAACCGCCAATGGGGTACCCCTTGCACATGGTATAGGAGCTTTCCCATAACCAAAATGATAAGGCAAGAAGACAATGAGCATCTCAGCGATCTTTTTATTTACTATATGCATAGATTTTTATTGAGGATGCTTCACAGATAGCTCACTATGGTGATGCTGCAAGTTTCCACCATGATTAGGCATGGCTTAGGCTAGCGGCCCAGGCATTTCTCTAACACAAAATACATAAATCCATGGACTTACAAGCTCCCTTTTTATTTCACATTGGTTACATCCATAGACAAAACAGCATGATATCAACTGTGTACAAAGTACAAGTGCAATGTTGAAAATGTTCCCCATGACAACATGGTTCTAATAATTCCAACATATAAGTGCAAGCATATACAACATAGACGACACAATGGTTCAAGTTTATTAGGGGCAAAGAATATAAAGTGTTCCATCAAGTTTGTGAGGGATTTAATCACTAAGTTTTCACATAACAAAATAGTTTTTTAATTGGAAGATAGCTGAAAACAAGAATATACTTGGAATGGTGTAACACACCATGCATGGGAGTTTATAGTGGACTCTTTGGAATAATTTGGTTTATTGGGAGTTGTAAGCACGAGTAGAGATTACTCATACAAGTGGAGGCTAGCAAAAGACTAGGAGAAACTAACTAAGAGAGCGATAATATCCATAATCATGCAGAGCGACAAAACATTACTAATCAAAGCATAGAGTGGTACTACATGTCAAGGACTAAATGATCATAGAGGCTATGGTGACTTGTCATAGTCATAACATGGTGTGAGCATGTGCCAAGTCAACCCAAACAAAACATCAAAGGAGAAAACCACAATACTATGCTTTTGTATGCTAAAACAACGCATAATTTCTTGAAGGCACATAAGCAATCCCAATTGTTTGGAACAAGACATGCTACAACAATAATCACTAAACATAATGTCAAAACAACACCTAGCATTTCATGCTAAAGTCTAAGTCACAGTCAATGTAAGATCCTCTTGCACTTCCAAGCAAGAACTTTCTACTCCTTTCCAACACCAATCGACTTATTTGAAACAACACAGCGAGAACGGGGGTCCAAACTACTTTATTCAATCAAACTATACAAATTAAGCAAATCAAATGAAAACTAAGACGCTCCAAGAACAACACAACAGTGCATGAAATAATAAAAACGAAGTGTCTAAATAGACCTAAGATTTTTATTGATGAAGAAGGGGATGCCTTGGGCATCCCCAAGCTTTGACGCTTGTACCTCTTGGATATTTCTTGGGGTGAAACTGGGGTGGAATCCCCAAGTTTGAGCTTTTGTCCATTCTTCATCTCATTACATCATTCTCTCTCTACACCTGAAATTTTTCCTTCATACAAAACTTCACACAATCTTCATTAGCAACATTAGTGTATTCAAAAGATAATAGGCCTTTGAGCTTAGCTTTGGAACAGAAAAAATTTAACTATAAACACAAGCTACTGAAGCAAATTCCTTTAAAAATCTCAATTTCCCAAAAGAGAACTCAAAAATAAATCGATAAGAAGCAAATGCAAATAATGGCAGAAATCTGTCAAAACAGACCAGCAGGTAGAAACCGATTTTTTCGAAAATCTTATGTTGCTCAAATCAAAAAGTGTTGAACTAACTAAAGTTAGCTAACATACTGGGGAATATATTGCTAAAATATCATATCAATCCAACTGACAGAGACTCCTCACGAATATTTATGGTGGAGGACAGAAATCTGTTTCAGGACAGCAACTCCCCAAATATTACTTCCCTCTCATTAGAGGTAATTCTTGGCACAAAAAGGAAACAAAAAGGATAAGGAGAGGTCATTACTGAAGTAATAACTTCCAAGACTCAAGGAAACTCTTGGGTTATCTCCCAACAAGTACTTTTCTTTAACGCCTTTAAGTTAGGCACAAGAAGCAAGAAAATCAAGTATTTTCAAATGAAGAAGCATTAACATCAATACTTGCAAAGTCTTCAACTATGAAAGATATCTCATCCAAATGAGTTTTTGAGGATCCCTTCTCTTCTCTCTTTGGTTTACTACTTTCATCAAAAAGATTTTCAGGAGCAATCCAATCAAAATTCTTTTCAAAGGCCTCATGCATTCCAACAAGCTTAAAGGGTATGGGTATCTTGAATTCTTCTCTAGGTTTGGTTTTATCTGAATTACCCACAACATATACACATGAGCCTAGCATATTTAAATGCTCAAAGACCTTTTTGGCTTCCCTAGCAACATCATGGAACTCTTTTAGTAAAGTTTCAAGAATGAATTCTCTCTTTTCAGCATTCTTTTCTTCTTTTAGTTTTAGGAACAAAAATTGTATCATGGGGTTAAGGCTAACAAACCTAGCCTCCAACATATGAACTAAAGAAGCAGCAGCAATCTCATAATTAGGAGCAAGTTCTGCTATAGATCTATCCTCAATATCCTCATGCTTGCTAACTTGATTAAATAATTCTTCAATATTATCTTTCCCAATTATGGAGCCACTACCTATTGCAAGATCCTTCCGAACTTGGAGAACAACATGGTGAGCTAGAGCAAGGTGGCAACTAGAGTAGGAGCTAATTTGTTTGTGTTTTTGAATAGAGAAAGCAAACCAAACTAAAATATTTTTTGGAGTTTTTGATAAAAAGAGGCAAACAAAACCAAGCAAAATAAACTAAGCAAACTAAAAACAAAGTAAAGAGAAAGCTTGAGGAGGACTCCCCTTGTGAAGACGTCCTTATCCTCCCCGGCAACGGCGCCAGAAAATCTTGTTGGCTGTGCGTGGTGCACTTTGTTGGAAACCCCAAGAGCAAGGTGTGATAAGCACAACAATAAGTTTTCCATTAGTAGAGACCGAGGTTATCGAACCACAAGGAGGAAGGAAACGTCTCAAAGGTGTTGCAAAGTAACATGGAAACCTGCATAACACAAACTCAAGACTTTGTCCCAATGAACAGTGAGGTTGTCAAGCTCACCGATTTGCTGTAACAAAGGATTAACTATATGGTATGGAAGGTAATGGTGGTTTGTAGCAAGTAAACAGTAACAGTGGAAGATGTATCAATGGTAAAGATTGGACCGGGGTCCATAGTTCACTAGAGGTGCTCTCCTTAGATAAACAACATGGTACGAAGGGTAAACAAATTACAGCAGGGCAATTGACAGGAACTGAGCAAGGCATAACAATGCAATACTAGTCAGAAAGATCCTATGAGATTCGATTGGGAAATACAACAAGATACATAGACCGCCATCCAACTGCATCTATGACTAGAAGTCCACCTTCAGGTTATCATCCGAACCCCTTCCAGTATTAAGTTGCAAGCAACAGACAACTGCTTTAAGAAAATTGTGTAAGGTAAACAATCCACTTGTTTCATGAACAAGAGACCATTGTTTTCTCTCTAGTGGCAACAACACATCTACAACCGAAGATATTTCTATCACTTCCCTTGCAAAATAGAGGCATGAACCCACTATTGAGCATAAATACTCCCTCTTGGTGTCACTAGCAACTACTTGGCCAAGATAACCACTAGCAACGGAGAGCATGCAAGATCACAAAAAACACAGACATGATAGAATCATAAAGATAAAACCATTAATAAAACCAACATAACAATCTCAATATCCATCGGATCCCCGCAAAAGCAACATGCATGATTACAAATATATTAGATCTTGATCATGAACGGAGCTCACAAGATCTATACATGAAAGCACAAGGAGGAGATACAACCATCTAGCTACTACATGGACCCGTAGTCCAAGATGGAACTACTCACGCTTCATACTGGTGAAGAAGGCCTCCAGGATGATCTCCCCTCCATAGGGTGCCAGGAAGAAATTTAGATCCCCCCGATCTAGGGACGATGGTGGCGATGGCTACAGACGGTTTCGTGGAGTTTTTATCGGGTGCCTAGGTTTTCTGCATCGGGGGCTTCTTATAGGTGAAGATGCGAGGCAGGGGGCGCCCAGGGGGCCCACACCCTCCCCAGGCGTGGGCTAGGCTTGGCCGCGCCCAGGGGGCCTGGCCGCCCTGTGGCGCCTCTTCGTCTTCCCTCTGGACTTCGTGTCGCCCACGGTAAAATATTGACTTTAGCTTTTGTCCCGTCCAATTCCGAGAATATTGATTTTCTGCCTTTTTGGAACCAAAAACAGAAGAAAACAGACAACTGGCACTGTCAAAACTTGTTAATAAGTTAGTGCCAGAAAACATATAAAACACCTCAAAGTGTAGACAAAGCAAAGCAAAGTAGATACTAAACAAGCATGGAACATAAAAAATTATAGATACGTTTCCGACGTATCATAGGTCGTGGCTGTTATCCTCATAACGTGCATTAATTGGTAATTCGTAGAGGATATGCAACATATGGGTGGGAACCCTTAGCATCCCACGATAGTTCTGGCATCTGACGGTCTGTACTAACCATTGTCGTAATTCAATAGGTGGGCATGGCATACACCAAGGAGACATGTGGGGTCAAAAGGAGGACAATGATTGGCTTGAATCTTAGTCTCAGCCCCACACCAAGGAAGTGTGGACGAGAATGCAACTCGGATGTGCAACAAAGCTAAGGTCTCTCATGGATAAAATAACGCACCTCTGCAGAGTGTACGAACTGTAACTTGTTACTCCCTGTTCCTAGAAGGAGCTACGAACACGGCAGGAAAGGAACTCCATGAAAGTTCTATTAAACCTGTGAAGGCTGATGGACATAGCTTTTCATAATAAAAGCAACCTTTGAAGAAATGTTTATGAAAACCTGCATTGCCTACGACCTATGGTCTGTGGCTGTAGTTAGTGCATCAAACACTCCTTTTTAGTGAATTTGCTGAGTACGCACGTACTCAACATATCTTCTTAACCCTTGCTAGATTCTAAAGAAAATACAGACGACGTATAAAACAACTTCTGCTCAAAGGAATCGTCATCAAAAGCTCAAGATCTCCAATTAAGTCAAGAAAGTCAACATATACATCAACTAAAGTGAAGACGAAGTTGCTGATTAGATAGGAATATAATCTCTAGCTATAGAACCTATTTCTGGAAAGTATTACAATGGCAGCAATGCAAGCCCAATAGTTTAAATACTAGTATATTAGTATGCTAGTTATGAGTTGATTATTTCTGATTCTTCTTTGTAAGAAGTTTATTTCTCTCTCTTTGACCTAGAGTGTTCTCTGGATATTTTGTAAAGAGTCGAGTTGTAACCTATAGTCATGTCTTGGACCTGCTGTGTTTCTGTTGTACCACTCTGAGGGATGTAATACTAGTGAACGGAGTTTCATTGGTGTTATGTCAATGACTATAGTGTACTACATCATGCAGTGGTATGCTGGGTCACCGCAGCTGGTATCAGAGCATATGCTTTGACCTTAGGATTAGAACCCTTTTAGGAGATCTGTAGGTTGGATATTAACTATAGTAAGCCATCTTATCTAAACCAAATATTCTCATGAATTTTGATGGGTATCCACTTGAGGATAATCTTGTGACACTGAAATTGGATGCTTTAGTCATCTTTCTTAGGAATAGTTATCCGTCTTCCCTTAGTGAAGTGTTATTTAGTGTCTTCCGAAAAACATAAACGACCAAGATACTTCAGGAAAGCCAATTGGTCATAGTAGACTAGGATGAAATTTAAGAAATCATTTGAAGTAGTTTAAATGGTGTAGCCTAACCCTAGAATTCAAGTAAGACATCGGAATCTTATTGTTAATTGATAACAAAAGACAATATGATGGATGTCATTAGGATAAATGTTGATTTAATGGAAAGTAAATTATGTGGGATTCACTTGAGAATTTTACATGGGGATGTTAGAGATCTATGATAGTATAATGTGAAGTAAAGTCATCATGGTGAGATTAGATCTTAAATCATGATGTATAGGTAAAACGTAATGAGATCATGGTGAGATTAGCTCCGAAACCATGATGTAGGTGTAAATATGACAAGTAATTAGTAAATTATCTTGAAGTAGAGTAATTATAGAATAGAGTAGAACCATGGTAGAAGACATAAATGTATAAATTTCTGATAATCTTCAATTCTAGGTGTTCAATAGAAACCTATTAGTCGTTTGGAGAGATCATGTGAGGTTAGTTTACTAAATAATGACAGGTTTAGATATAGTTAGTAATTCCAAAAGAGAAATGCTAAGTTTGTGTAAACCAAATTGAGACCACTTTGCTTAATATTATCCTATTGCAATTGAGCAATCTTGGTAAATGTTGAGGCAAAGAATAGTTTGAACTTAAGTGCTAAGTATCACGATGTAAACCTATATGAGGAGGTGCCATATTCTACACAACTAAACCTAAATTCTAGAGATGAAATACTCAACTAATAAAATACTCAACCCCTTTCCATCTTTTCTAGTTTTGCTAGGGTGTTATCTTCTAGGGGTCTTCCTAAACTTTGTACCTGCCACGTTTCAACTCGCAGCTTCTAGGGTCGTCTCGACCGTTTTATTGTTCAAGAAAAAGAGCTAACACAAGCTATAGAGTCAATGATTCTTCTGTAGAGATTAGAGAGCATCAACTAATTTCCAACTACTCCCTCTGTTCATAAATATAAGACGTTATAGCTTTGTGAATCGAATGTATCTAGCCGTATTTTAGTGTATAGGTTCGTAGAGATTTGGAGTGAAACTATACACTAAAATATGTGTAGATACATTTATTTTACAAAACTAAATATCTTATATTTCTGAATGGAAGTGAGTAGCTATGAAGCAGCACTAGTGCACACACATGCCTCTAACACCGGTCCGGACCAGCCTCTAACAGCGGTTGTAGAACCGCTGTTGGCGGTTCGGTGTTAGAGCCCCCCTTTAACAGCGGTTCTTATATGAACCGCTGTTAAAGGGTGGCGCACGTGGGGCTGCCGCAGCGCTCAGCCCCCCTTTAACACCGGTTTGTAACACGAACCGGTGTTAAATGTTCTCTGCCACGACAAGAAAAAGGCATAAATCTCTGCCGCGATAGAGTTCTGCTGCGGCAGGAAAACGACATAAATCTCTGCCGTGGCAGAGTTCTGCCTCCACCCCGTTCTGGGCGTATTTCTACGGCGCGGTGGGGACGGGGAGGGGGAATCAATCGGGAGAGGTATACACATACATCGTCGGTACATACGAGTACATGAATAATTAAGCAACTATTATTATACACAAACATCGTCATTGTGGTATTCTCCATAAACGTTGAAGCATCAAGTACAAGACAAACACGTTCAAGCATATATACAATATAATATCTCCTTACACATTCATTTTGGTGGATATCTAAAGAGTTCTCCGCCAGGCGTGACGACCTCATCAACTATGAACCCCACCAATTCCTCTTGAATGGCTCGTATGCGGTCAAATGGTAGGAGTTGGTCCCGCATCCGTTCGATCAAAATATATATGAAGAATGGGGTCAATATAAATAAGAATAAAACTCAACACAATTTATGGTAATAAAATAATGTTGTGTACTTTGTTTACTTACTCTAAGTTGTTCTAGTACGGCTTGGCCCGTCGCACATATCGTGTTGCGAATGAACTCGCAAACATAGTATCCACATAAGTTATTGTCAGGTCCCTGATGCGCGCACTTTACGAGAATAGAGAGTTCAATCAAAATAATAATCAATAAAGCATAATATAATGGAATTGGAAGCAGAATCAAAGAGATACGCAGACCTAGATAGCTAGTATTACTTAAATTTTGGTCTACAAATTTTAGTTCTTCTCACTATTCACCCACGACACTGCATGTGAACCTTTTCCAAACCCTGTCCGGCAAAGAAAATGGATAAACGAGTAATTAATTACTTGTTGTCACGAAAGTTGCCGATCTAGTGCGATAATATGATTGAAATTACCTCTGGAGCATCTCTTTAAAGTCCGCCCATAGCTGTTGGTCTTTTCGTAACGAGTCCATGACAAGGACTTTTCCCGAGTCAGGTTGAATGACTAGCAGAATAAAGTGGAACCTGCGCAAGCATAACTCATCATCAGTTACACTTAACATCGAGTAAGCCGAAATAGAATGTGTACAAGAGAGGGTAACAATACTCACGAGAAGTTGTAAGGAAATAGTATTTCCCTTTTGGTTTGTTGTCTCAGTAAAGACCTTAGCAAGAAATCTTCTGTTTGCCCGGGTCTGTGTTTTACCACTTCTTCATGAACTCTATTTGGGTCAACGAACCCAATGTCAAAAGGGCCTCCTTTCATGCATTCCATAACCTTTTTCCTGCATAATAGTATATACATATATGGTGAGCATATATATACATACAATTAATGAATTGAATGAGATGAGATAGAAATTACAGAAATAGTACTTAACACACAATAAAGGCTGATGGCAGCTTTGTCGAGTTCCTTCTGATTGAATAGAAAATGCAAGTCTTGAATGTTGAAGGCGATCTCGTCGTCTCCGCACAAGAAAATCTCATCTCTTATATGCGCCGTGATCCATTCTTCCTTTCTCGTCTTGCAGAAATCAAGGTACCACTTGTGCAATCTTCGCATCTTTGTTGGTAGATTCTTGAGCTCCTCTTTCTTGACGAGATTCTGCCCATACTTCCATGGCTGTATGGGGTTGACATTGCCTTTGGGCAAGTTATCTCCCATGATGTTCAAGTATGCAATGTAAGTCATCCCCATCTCTTTGGCCTTTCTTTGTAGCTCTGCCTCGTAATCATTTACAGGAGGAGCTATCCGTGTGTCGAACACTTGGAGCGGGGCGTATGATTGGTTTTCCTGCTCTCCGAGCATGGGAACTGTTTTCTGGGGTGCCGCACGACTGCTACTTTCAGACTCCCTCCGCCTTGCACCCCCCTTCATAATCTGGCGCTCGTAGTCCGACACAAGTGGGGTTTCAGGTTTCAAAAGATTATTGTAAAACTTCTCCACCACCGCCGGATCTAGTTTCTCCTTTGGCTCGGCCCGTCTAGGTGCAATGAATTTCTTGACCTCTTCTTTAGAGAACCTATTGGTCTCCTCGTTGTTGCAATTCCACGGTAATACCGGCAATGGCTTGGCGGAAGGCTGCAGGACATAGTTTCTTGAACTCTTTGGCGTATGGTTTCCTGCGGATTTCTTCGTGGCAGTGCTAGTGATGCTCTTCGTGGCAGTGCTCTTCCACTTACGCTGAGGAGATGGCTGAAGCGCTGGAGATGGCTGACGCGCAGGAGATGGCTGGCGCGCCAAAGATGGATGACGCGCAGGAGATGGCTGGCGCGCCGAAGATGGATGACACGTAGGACATGGCTGGCGCGCCGGAGATAGCTGCCGCGCAGGAGATGGCTGAAGCGCCGGAGACGACAGGGGAGTATTCTGATGACTTGGAGACGGCTGAGGCGGCTCAGACGGTGACGCGAAGACAATGAGGTGCTGCCTCAATTTGGAAGCACGATGTGTTCCTTCTTCCAAAGAATGGTTGTTTTACTGCAATTTTGAGTTGATTTTCCCCTTCACCTGTAGCATGGTCAAGCTATGCTTCCTCATATTCCTTCACAACCTCATCCACCCCGACAATAACATAGCCATATGGAATCGGTCGGCAGTGGTAAGTTCCACCAGCTACAGGAGGTAAGGCATAGCCGACCACCACCTTAATGGATAAGCCCATTAATCTCACATGCAGCTCAGCGTGTTTGCTCTCCGTGATCTCATCCACGGGGTATCGAGGACCCGCCATTTCAAGCGTGGGCTGCACGTTCTCCATGGAAGCCACGCTTTTCTTTCAGTGAGTCTGGCACGGCAGCTTCCAATGCAGGCTCTTCATGCCGCTGAGATGGGCCGGTAGCTTGCTGGCTCTTTTGTGCATTCACTTGCGCCTGCAGCGCCACAAGTGCATGTTCTATCTGTGTCATCCGGTCTGTACGCTCTTTTTATTTTATGTCATGCCATCTGTAAGAGTCGCCCCACTCGGCAAACCCATCCTTCCACGTCATACCCCATGTGCCTCGTGCAAGTCTAGGGTTTTCTTATTTACCGATGGCGTGTGTCAACTGGTCATTCTCTCTGTCGGATGGAAGGTCCTAGCGGCTGTTTCCTCGTATGCCGTGATGAGTTTAGTGACAGGTTTGGCAAGGAGGGTTGGGAAGATACAAAATCCCGTATCTGGGTCCAACCTTGCCCCGATTCCGTAGAACCAAGTCTTTGCACGTAGGTCCCACCCATGTGTCTGGGGTGTGATCCCTCTATCTCGCAGGGCCTTCTCAGCTTCCTCCCACTTAGGCCTCTAAGATATGTAGCCACCTGACCCCGTCCTCTGGTGATATTCCTTCTTCTGGGCATTTAGTGTATTGCTTTCTGACCTCTTTGTAGCTATAGCACCTTCCTTGTACGCCATAAATTCGGGCCAGTGAGGTCTTATCTTCGCATAATTTGCGTCTTTGAAATATGGAGTATCGCGAGCTTTCACAAATTTGTTCAATTTTATCTTCCAGTTGCGGAAAGTGTCAGCCATCTTCTTTAGAGTCCACTCTTTGACCTTTTCCTTTATAACCGGTTTATTTTCATCCTCCTCTAGCGATAGGGTGAAATTTACCAACAGCGAATTCCAAAGCGTTTCTTTGGATCTTTCATCGACAAAGGTACCGTCGCCCTTCTTCGGATTATTCCAATATTTAATTATGATTGGGATTTGGCCCATAACAAGAACTCCATCCTGACGTATAAATTTGTCTGCGGCCTTCTTTGTAAGGGTCCCAACCTTTAATAAGGTAGAGATCCCTGTGTTTACAATGCTAGTCCCTGGATCAATAGCTAGCATCCACAGTTAAGATGTAATATCAAGAAACAAAGGTCATAATACAACTTTATAACCAGGAATAAAATAATTCATTACATCTTACATGGCTCATTTGCCTATCTCATTACAATGCAGCAGAAATAACTATATAGCATGGAGTCCTTCATCTTCAAAGTCCCACAGGCAATCATGTTGGTTGTAGACTTGTAATCCTAATCAACACACTTCACTAACATCAAACAAACCTGCAACATAATAAGTTACAGCCACAAGGGTCAATACATTTGAATTGTATTGGCAAGTGATACTATGGTAGTATAGTGGAGTCTATCATCTATATGCATTTGGCTCAGTGGAGCTTAGGCTTGCTTTGCTCAAAATAGATTTTCCTTATCATTTGAAAACACTAAGTTTTTGTTTGTTAAAATCACCCAATGCATCAACCAATAGACATTGGTGATCCTTCACCCTTGTTCACCCATAAGTTTTTAACTTAGAAATTGGGATGAGGAGATTCTTGATAGCTTCCATGTCTTGATTCTCAAATTGTACATTGCCGAGGACACGACTAAGTACTTAGATTTTACTCTCTCGAGAGGTGGTGCACTTTCCCCACAAGACTCGACATGCATCGAGACAAGATCTTTCAGAAGCCTTCCATTAGACCAGAATGGACGCGTTCCCAAATCTATCATCCCCTACCACCAACTGTCCATTTGGCTAAGTTATTGCAACCTATATGATCTAGGCAGATCCCATATTGCCAAGTGGCTGCACTTGAAGCTTCTCAACATTTGATATCTCAAATCTCTTTGTTCCTGGGTGGCATTCCACAATTGAGATACACAGGGTAGGATCCCAGGATTAGCACCTAGAAATAAAGAAGACATAGGGTTATGCATTGCATTCATGCATAAGAAAATCCGGGGAATTTTCGCGCAAAACTGTAAGAGCTGTAGAGGGATCGAGATCTCTCTTGTTCTGATGGAAACACCAGGACAGGTGCGATCGATTTCGACATGACCTCTATTGTACTTTTGTGTTTGAGGGAAAAAGAAATCCAAATTTCAATATTCAAAACATATATTTAAATTGCAAAAGAATAAGGTTATAATTAGAAATAGTGTTATAATTAGACTCACATCCTCGAGAGATTATTTATGATTGGGATATAATTAAATCACAAGTACAAAAATAAAGAAAAGAATTATTCTATAATATAATATGGATATATATAATCCTAATTACAATGGAATAAATAGGACCAATTCAATAAAATGAAATTATTATTATAATAATAATCTTTATATATATACATATAGTAATGTTGTTCTTTTACAAAAGAAGACTAAAAGTGCATTACAGTAAACAAATAATAATAATAATAATAAGGGGGAATTACATAAATGGAGGAACTCAAATAATTTTTATTACAAGAAGAAATATATATTACATTGTCTTTACAAATGAATGGAATAAGAAAAAGAAAACAAGTAAAAACATACAACAATACATTTTTTTCAATATTCAATAGAAAAGAAATTACAATATATAATAAACAGAAAATCTAAAGTATTTCTCCTGTACACTCTTGTATTTTCTTTTCTTCTCTTCACATTCTTTACTCCTGCAAAACAAACAAGAAAGAAAACAAAACAGAAATAAAAGAGGGTTATGTTGGTTAGTTTTGCTCTTAGTCTTAACAGTGAAATGCACTGTTTATAGTCATCATTGAGCTAGAAAGGAATAAGGGGCATGTTTCACCAAATAAAGCATCTGTTCTTATCAGATGTGTAGCCTCAGTCCTACATCATTGGCAGTAAGAGGGGCAAGTTTCACCAGAGGAGATAGAAAGGAAGAAGTAAAACCACTGCAATTACTTGTGTTGATCTACAACAGAGCAAGCTAGTAGGCAAGCAGCGTACACATAATTGCATGTGTGTGTGCTGTCAGCACAAGGAAGCCTCAAAGATAGATAAGAGTGAACCAACCGTACCAGTACTTCTACTTCATCCTTTCCACACACACACACACAAACACATACAACAAGACCAGCAAATTCTCATTATCCCAAGAACACCACCAAGGACATTGTTGTTATTATCAGATCTCTCCCAAGAACACTTAAACCACAGGAAACCAACTTGCCACCAAATAAGAACATCCCTGTTCTTATCTGTCTATCATTACACCACAATAATCCCAACAACCAGCATACACCATAGCTTCCACAAACCAGTGGAAGAATATGTGGGAACAGGAAGAGGAAGAAGAGAGGAAGCTTACCAACAGCAAGAGGAACTGGCTAACAATAGCACAAGGGGAAGGGCCAGTAGCAAGGAAAGCAGGCCACCAACAACATCAGGAGGACAAGGTAACAAGAAGAGGATCCAGTAGTAACACCACAAGATAGCTCCAATCTAACCTCACACTCTAGTTTGAGGTTAATCACTTTTCTCTTTTGTTCTCATCATTGATAAGAAAAAAAAGAGTGTTGTGAGAGCAAAGTACTTTCAGATTTGCATACAAGTGGTATGCAAGATCATCACCAAGTACTTTCACCATGTATGTAGCATAGTCATGTGCACACTCTAATGAGGCCCCACAGTAGAGTATCCACAAACAATAGAATCCATTATAGGGTACAATGATAACCATTAATGTTATCAAGATTAAGTGCCTCAGCCTTTGCATCATTGGCTGGGTCAAGAACTTCCTCCACAAGGATCAACTATAACAACTTATCTTAATCAGGTAAATAACATCCACGCATTATTCAGCTTCAGACTAGCATCATTAGCTTATTATCTAGTTTTACTAGATAAACATATACAACAGCTGCTAGGCTACAGGGCACATTCCCAGAAGGTAGCACCTCTATACCTAGCAGATTCAGAGTTTCTTGAGTACAAGCTCAAGTCTATTTTCTTAAACCCACAAATCATTTTCCTAAAAAAATTTAGGACTCATTTATATTGTTACTATCATACTGACAGAGAACTCCTTTTGGCCATCCATTTACACTTACTAATATTACCCAAATAATGTTTATCATCTTTCTAGCAGTAATTCTAGGAATCATATCTACTCCTTATCTCACTATCAGATTTGACAGGAAATAAATCATTCTCATAGAAGATGTTTCTAGAAAATAATTCAAGCCATCATTGAACCATATATTCAGATCACCAATTATACCTCATATATGATCATAGCACAACCAGATAACAGGAGAAAACAGCCCTAGATAGGGTAATGCGCATACCCAGGAAGATTCCACCTTAGTGGATATAAAAGGCCACCAAAGCTACTAGCTAAAACCTCCAGCAATCTCAATAATTCAAGCAACCAACACAACTAACCTGACACTAGAATAAATTCTAGGAGGTTAGGAGGGGTCACTATAACTCTGTCTTTCTCCTATTTCCAAATGTGACTGATACCCAAGTAATTCCAATTCCTTCCTTAGTAAATATCTAGGAATCATTCTAGTATGTTTCCATGACCACATCAGAGCAAAGACTGGTTGTGGTATAATACAAGTTCAGCTAATCCTAGAATTCTAGGATTTCAATATAACAGTGTTTGTGAGCATTGCCTAGCCAACACATTAGCAGTCATTTATAATTCAATTATCATAACATCAGTAGATAGGACAAGGAATTCATGATATATATATCACCATGCTAACAGATGAACCACAATAGCACATGAAAAATCTAATATCACACATCACTGTCAGCACCAAATCATGATTCAACCAATATTGGTATACATCAAATCACACAAGGAGCCCATAAGTTGCATTCAAACATATGTTTGAAACCAAACATCTTTAATATAACCAATTATTATTGGACAGATCTTAGTAGGCTTTGATATAACAACAGAGGATAGAAACCAAATTAGAGTTGGTCAGAGTAGCAGTAAGGAATCGAAGGGGAGGCAGAGAACAAGGGGAAGTAAATCAGACTTACCCGGGGTCCTCGTTTAGAAACTGGAGAGGAAGCAGGCCGGTGGTGAAGATAGGCATGGAGGCACGAGGAGCACCAGTGGCGCTCAACCCACGCCAAGCCTTGCCAATATCAACCAAGGGAAATAGATAGCCATCAGCAAACACCTGCATCACGCCACCAACCCAACAAGCAACCCTGTAAGGTCATCGGAGCACGGCGAAGCCGCGGTGTCCAAAACCCTAGTCTTGCAGAACCAAAGGGGGCGAGCGGGGAAGGGATCTATTTCCAAATCCAGTTGGATGAGGAGATGCATCAGAGAGCAACGCATGGTCCGTGACCAGCGATGGCAACTAGAGTGGCCACGTCTGCCGGAATCGAGCAGAGCGAGGGGCAGCCATGGCAGCGCCAGCGCGAGAACGAGGGAGATAAGGTCGAGCCTGAGGGAGAGGGAGAGGGCCGGTTTTGTCCATGCTTTGGGCCAGTGTTGGGTCGAATCAACTACTAGGCTTTGTTTTGGGCCAATTCTAATCTAACTAGGCCAGTCCAGCCCATGTTCCCAAAAATAATTAAACCAAACTTTAAGAAAATCAATAGATGGAATATAAATTACCAAAATACTCAAAGATTGTTTCATCTCTAGAAAAATATAAAAAAAATCCTAAAAATACATATGATATATAAAAATCATCACAAAAATAATATCCATCCAAGAAAAATATGACCTTACTTATTTAAGTTAAATAAAATACAAATAAATATTAACACCACTAAAGATTTAGAAAAATTTCATAAAATAAAGTAAAGTCCTAAAAAAATTAATAAAAATAATTTTTATGTATAAAAATAAATTTACTATTTTATAAAAATATTAGTCTATTTTTTATAGAAATAAAATTTGAAGCAAATATTTAAATAAATTTAATACTTTATGGAATTTTATACATAAAAATAATACTTAAAATTAAATAAAAATCATTTTAAGGTCTTAAATAAATATATTACACTAGAAAAATATTAAATATATTATTAGAAAAGTCTTTAAAATTTTAAATAATAAATCCTTACCTAATACCTATTTTGTGAATTCTTTAAAAATAATTCTTATGTAAGAAATAACCATAATTCTTATAAAACCTTGAGCAATTAGTGTCTTGGTACTAGTTCTAAACCCATAACTTGAATTCATAATCAAACTTAAGTATAACTTTTAACTTTAAAATATTCTTTTAAAAATCTTATTAAGAATCCTTTTAAATAAACATTGGGTATCACCCATTTAGATAATATGGTGAATAATCATTACATCTTAACCACTATTAACATAACTTTAAATTCTAACAAATTACTAAGACCATCTAATTATGATTCCATTAATAAATACATATTCCTTTCATAATAGCAAAACAAATTTAATCTAAGCATTCACTAAAATATAAAGTGAATAATTCCACACCTTAGTTATACCTATCATAAATCTAAAACATGGGAATAATTAAAATATATTACATCTTAAGTTTACTTAAACTTTTAAAGTTAAGTTTAGTCTCAAAACATATAAACATCAGGTCTAATAAATCACTTATATTTTTATAGTTAACTTTGGTCTATTTAACTTAAGACATAAAGCATCTCAAGTCCAAACTAATAAATCAAACACCAAAAGACATTAATCATGTTCTATTAACAATGATGATTGTTTAAATCTTAGAAAGGAAATCTTTTCTTCAAATGTTATTCTTTTTGCCACTTCAAGCAACAACTCTAGGATAGTTCTTCCAAACCTTAATAATCCAATACATAGACTTCCATCCTAATCACCAAATAGCAACTAATCTAAATCTTAAATTACTATTGCACTCTACTTTTATATCTTGAATATCAAAACTTAAAATACCTATAGATGCACTTCATGAGAAGTAAAAATTTGAAGATAAACCAACTCTTAAAGGAATCACCTAAGTTCACTTCACTTACAGTATTAGGGATTCACTTTGAGAATTTTACAAAATGCATATCATTACTTATGCGTAACAACATCTTGCTTCTTTAAACATTAGTCCTTACCAGACCAATGATGCTGATTTTAGATATTGGATCTTATGTTGTCTCGAAGACCGTGAGTGCATAATCTTCCAATCACAAAAGGCAAGTTCACACTTTCTTATGTCCTTTGATTATTTTCTGTAAAGTATTTTGCAAAGCCAGTGTTGTCATCACCTGCATTTGAAAAAAGGTCCGAAAACCCTACTTTCATACTAATGTGATTATAGGTTATTTACCATGAGGTAGTAACCTACTATGAAAGTTCCGGTGGTAAAGGAACATATTATCTAGGACCTAACAACCAATGTCGCCAATGATTCTTGCACCGTATATCACGCTTAACCATGAGATTTGGAATGGGACAGAGAAGTCAGCTATATCTTCTTCCTCTCGCATGAAGCCGGATGTGCAGGTCGTGGCTGTTATCACTCGTAGCATGCATATTAATTGGTAATTCATAGAGGATATGCAGCATATGGGTGGGAACCCTCAACATCCCATGATAGTTCTGGCATCTAACGGTTTGTACAAACCATTGCCGTAATTCAATATGTGGGCATGGTGTACACCAAGGAGGCATGCGGGGTCACGAAGGGGGCAATGATTGGCTTGTAGACTGGGCCCCATACCAAGGAAGTATGGACAAGGTCATGACTTGGTTGTGCAACAAGGCTAAGGTCTCTCCTAGGTAAAGTAATGCACCTCTGCAGATTGTAAGAACTGTAACTTGTTACTCCCTGTTCCGGAAAGGAGCTGCGAACACGGTGGGTAAGGAACTCCATGAAAGTTCTAGTAAACCCGTGAAGGCTGACGGACATAGCTTTTTCAGAATAAAAGCAACCTTTGAAGAAATGTTTATGAAAACTTGCATGTCCTACGACCTATGGTCTGTGGCTGTAGATATAGTGCATCAAACACTCCTTTTCTAGTGGACTTGCTGAGTACGCTCGTACTCAAAGTATCTTCTTAACCCTTGCTACGTTCTAAATCCAGTACAGACGATGACTACATCAAGTCATGCTACAAAAATCATCATCAAAAGCTAAAGTTCTTCAATGAAGTCAAGAAAGTCAACATATACATCAACTCAAGTGAAGATGAAGTTGCTGATTAGATAAGAATAGAATCTCTAACCATAGAATCTACTTCTGTAAAGTATTGCAATAGCAGCAATGCAAGCCCCAATAGTTTAGATACTAGTCCATTAGTATATTAGATTTGAGTTGATTATTTATAATTCTTCTTTGTTAGAAGATTCTTTTCTCTCTTTAACCTAGAGTGTTCTCTGGATCTTGTGTAAAGAGTCGAGTTGTAACCTATAGTCATGTCTTGGACCTGCTGTGTTTCTATTGTACCACTCTGAACAATGTAATACTAGTGAACGATGTTTCATTGGTGTTATGTCAACGACTATAGTGTACTACATCATGCAGTGGTATGCTGGGTCACCGCAGTAGGCCATGAAAATGGGCCTTGGTAACCACTCAACCAAAATCCATCCATGCAAATACCATTCCACCCAGGTGATTCATTCACTTAGTAGTTTTATTAAGCAAAAACATAAGTCAAAAGACTTAGCAAAATTTCCATAACATGTATATATAAACCACCCTTGTTTGCTACTGGCTAGGCTAAGCATGATCAATATTTTTATTTAACTAGAAATGCTTTTATTCAAAGATTTAATTCCTAAGTGTCACAAAATATGTTTTTAAATGCACAAATTAGTTTCTATGGTCAGTAAGTTCAAAAAATCCATTTACAAAACATTTTACCCTAAAAACATTTTTAGAATAAATTTTATACACAAAATAAGCCTAAACAAGTTTCTGCAAAAACAACTAATCTTATAGAAGCAAAATACTAAACAAAGTGCATGGTTGGAAAGTACTCTTTTTTATGATTCCATGGATATAAAATTTGCAAAATTTGAATGTGTAGATTTAAAGTTATGAATTTTACAAAATCACATATCTAATAGAAGTGTTTCTGTTTTCAAATCAAAGTCTGAGCCACGTGTCATAATGTTACTGGCTGATACCGTTTCGGCAGGATCATGCAATACACGGCGTAGGATTTAAGTTGATCTGTGCGGCTCAGATGGATTTGTACCCCTTCGGGTTAATTCTAATCTCGCGCATCCGATCTAGATCTAACGGCTGATGATCAAGCGACCACTAACTGGCGGCGCTCTACGACGACGCACGGTGGTGACACTCGGCCAGAGGCATTCCGACGATTACAGGAAGCGAGGAAGGATGTGGAGTAGCTCACCGAGTTCGTGGTGACGAGAGGATGCTCAAGGTGGTCGCCATCGTCGAAGGGGCGCACGGTGCTGCTGGAAATTCCTCGTAGGAGTCGTCGTTTGTGTCGGGAACGCTCTGGTGTCGTCGGTGGCGAGGTAACGAAGTGCACTAGGACACAAAACTAGTCATGTTAGATGCGCACGAGAGAGTATAACATGTGTGTGTCAACGAGAGGGGATATGACGGTCAGAAAATACCGAGGGAGCTCCGCGAACACGTAGTCGAGGCTTCGTGGCCTTGCCATGAGTGAGCTGGTGGTACTGGAGTGTGCGCCTGGCGATGGGGATTAGTCTCGTGGTGGCTAGGGAGCAAGGATAGGTGGTGTCTGGCCGGAATTTGCTCGGAGGCTCACCGGAGCAAAGAAGGTTGCGAGTAGAAATTTGAGCAGCCCTGGGGCTCCGGTGGAATGAGGCTTGAGGGGAAAGGAGGGGGAGAAGAGGGCGCTTAAGAGGGCAGTGATTCCTGGGGGTTTAATTGCCGCAATCAATCGAATTTTAATCCGTGGATTCACTACAGAAATGGCGAGGGGAGAGCGTGGTCAGCGGCGGGTGAGGAAGAAGGTGAGCTGGCGGTGGGGCCTGGCGTCAGCGAGATAGAGAGGGGTTCGGTGGGGTCGTCTCGTCAGCGTCTGAGGGGGTCGAGTTTGCGGTGTGAACCGTTTTTCTGCGGGGAGAGGGGAAATGGGCTTGCTGGGCAATATAGGCTAGCTGGGCTGGGATGGTTTCTTTTATTTTTTCTTCTTCTGTTTCCTTTTTCTTTTTCCATTTTGATTTTTTGTTTTCAATTTGTTCAAATGATTTCAAACCTTTTTTATTTCAAATCTTTTCAAACTTTTCAGTATGCTTTAATAATGTTTTAAACATGTTTTTAAAGTCCATTTTAAAATAATTTTCCCTTATTCCTTCATGGTCTATTTATTAATTAATTTAGACACTTGTCTTTATTTAATTGAGATTTCAAATATGTTTTCAACTTATATTTGAAATCCAAATTTTACCAAATCCTTTTCAGTAGGTTTTCATTTATTCAATAGGGTGTTAAATAATTCACTTTGAATTATTTAAAGTATTTCAATATGATTTATTAATCATTTAAATTGAGCAATTGTCTTTATTCCAATAAAATCAAATATGGTTTTAATTCCATATAAAATTTATTCATATTTCGTTTAAGTTAATTAGGTAACTTTTTAATCCACTTTGGTAAATTTCCATTTATTATTTTCTCGTGATTTAATTAATCATTTACCTAATGGATTTTGTCTCCATTTTAAATAGAATTTAATTTGGTTAATGACATATACTTTTATTTGGATATTATTTATCCCTTTATTTCATTTGTATTATCTCTATTTCATCGTATCCGATCGAGGAACTCAGTTTACCTCGAGATTCTGGAAGAAAGTCTAAGAAGGTTTAAGAACCCGCCTAGATTTCAGCACCGCGTATCACCCTCAGACCGATGGACAAACGGAGCGAGTAAATCAAATACTTGAAGATATGCTGAGAGCATGTGTGTTAGAATATGGATCCAAGTGGGAAGACTGTCTGCCGTTTGCAGAATTTTCATACAACAACAGTTATCAAGCTAGTTTGCAAATGGCCCCATTTGAATTCATGTACGGAAGGAAGTGCCGCACCCCTTTGAATTGGTCGGAAGTAGGAGAGAGTTAGATTTTCGGACCCGACATCCTACGAGAAGCAGAAGAGAAGGTTCACAAGATTCGTGAGCACCTCAAGACTGCCCAGTCCAAACAGAAGAGTTACGCCGACAAGAGACGTCGAGACCTCGCCTTCAACATAGGAGATTTTGTTTATTTGAAAGTGTCGCCATTGAAGGGAATGCAGCGTTTCCAACTCAAAGGAAACTTAGCCCCCAGATATATCGGACCTTTCAAGATTTTGAACCGTCGAGGAGAAGTATCGTATCAATTGGAACTACACGAAGAGATGTCAGCCGTGCACAACGTGTTCCATATCTCGTTACTTCGCAAGTGTCTCGAAGTCCCAGAGAAGACCGAAGTGTTCAAGAATATCGATCACCAGACCATAGAGATTAACGATGACCTGACCTATCCCGAAGTACCCATCCGCATTTTGGAAGAAGCCTTCAGAACTACCCGAACCCGAAGCATCAAGTTTCTCAAGATTCAGTGGAGCAACCACACAGAAGAGGAAGCTACCTGGGAGCGCGAAGATCGCATCAGGACGGAGTTTCCCGATCTCTTCAAATCCTAGGTAATCTTTTCGTCCTTTTTCAAATCTCGGGACGAGATTTTTTTTAAGGGGGGAAGGTTTGTAACATCCCAAAAATACTAAACTTGGATCATCAAACTCTAATCATCAAATTTAGGGTTAACAAAAACTTTGCTAAATAAAATTATGAAAGCATGCATGTGAGTATGCATTTCATTTGGAATTCTTTTGAACCACCTTGTTTGTGTGTTCCATTGCTTTTAAATGAATGCTTAGGTGAAATAAACATCATCTAAACAATTCCCAAACTTTTCTCAAAGACAAGTAAATCAAAACAAATAAAATAATGGAATGGTCATTTTGACCAATTTAACTCCCATGCCTACTTTGGCTGTCTCAAACTTTCAGAACCTAACAGAAACTTTTCTGGATCTTTGCACCCCTTGATTGTACTCATAACAAAGTATCAAGGCCCACTTTGTGATCATCCAGAAACATTCAAATGCATAGTTTAAATGACAATTCAAAATTGAATCTTTATCATATGGGAAGATCCCACTTCTTCAAAAACCACTCAAACAAGCTCAACTTTCAAAACCCAAGCATGTGCAGACTCCCCAGCATCAACCTAGAACACCCACCAAAAATCTTTTCAAAATTCAAAACTTGAATTCTTGCGGCCATTTCATCAAACACTTGGCAGACACAAATCATCAAAATCCTAAACACTATTGTGGGCAGTGATTGAAGCCTAACTTGTTCCCTCTCTAGGTCACAACCATCTCAGTAGATCATCTAGCAAGTTAAACCAAGCACTAGCCTCACTGTAAGCTGGGCAATGACATTAATGGTGAACAGCCGAAGCTCACCATGCCACCCCAGTGGAGACAGCAAGCTAGGAGGAGATTTAGCCGTGCCAACCTTGTCTGGGAGGCAGCCCACCGTCCACCGCCACTCCCTGTCCAACGCTCGAACCTTGCCAACCCCTGGACCACACACATGTACCGCGTCCAGCTCGCCAGCAACCATGCCAAGCATGCGCCAGAGCGCCATGCTCGACCGACGCCCACAGACCGTGCGCCGCCCTCGCCGCGTGCATACATGATCACCACCGACCCAGGAGACCGCCAGACATCCCCGTTCGCCGCCCCATGCCTCACAGCCACCGCTCGCCGTCGAAGACGCCGCCTCTGCCGCGCAGAGCGTCGTGCATTCTAGACCAAACCGCACCGCCCCTACATGCGCATTAAAGCCGTAGAGCATCGCCAGGAGACCACCAAGCGATCGCCACCGCCTGCCATGCCTCTAGTAGCCCGTAGCCATGTCGCCACCATCGTCTGCCCATGCCGTTCGGTCTCGTCATCGCGACTATAAATAGAGGCCACCCCCAGCCGAATTGAGCACACCATCTCACTCCCCTCTCACCACTGATCGTGACACCCCGTTCCCGGAGCAAGGCGAGCAGCACTTCACCGGAATTTCACCGGAGCCCGCCGCTGCTGGAGAAGAAGGGGGCCAGCGATTGGAGCCGCCCTGGAGAAGGCCAAGTGCAGGAGGTTCATCGTCGAATGACCGTCGCCCACCTCGCCGACCCTCGCCTGCACCCCGGTGAGCCCCCAACGACCCCCACTGGCCGCGCTAGGTTTCTGTCTCGCCGGCGTTGCCCAATGTCGACAATGACCCTCAGCCGTTGGATTAGAACCAGATCGGACGCACCACATCACCCCATACCGCTTCGCACCCCCTGTCTCACTGACGCGTGGGGACAGCAACTTAAACAGCCATGAAGGCCAAGGCTTAGCAGGGCCCAAGATCGCTTCCTTGCAGCCCAGTTATTTGAATTAAACCTTTTCCATTTTATTTCAAACACACTTCTGTACCCAGTTTCAAAAATCAACCCAAGTTGACTTAGTGCACCAAATTGAAGGAAACCAATTTTGTTAGAAAGGACTGGGAATTTTGAATCCAAGCCCGTTGGATTCAAGTCATTTGGATCTGTAGATCATCCATGGTAAAAATAACAAGGCAGAAGCTTTTCTGCATTCAAACATTTTTCAAATTAAAACCATAATAGATTTTGAGTTGATTCCAACTCTCAAAAATCACATTTAACCATACCTTTCAGAATATATAAAAATATATAGGTTTACTTACATAAATAGTGTTCAAGTAATAAAAGAATGCTACATAGGCATTTCTAGGCACTTTATTTAATTAAAATAAAATGGTAAAACCTTATTAAATTGTGACACCACTTTAAATCACATTTCCATGGACTAAAATATGTGGTGATGACATGTGTCAACATGATCCCATGTTTGGTTTGGAGAATATTAAATCTTAAGTAGTTTTTCAATGAGTAGAAATTACTTTTCTAAAACTAAAAAGGAATTAAACCAAGATTTAATCTTGTAATGTTAGTGATGATGCTAGATCATCTATAGGACCCTTTTGTGTGATGATTGCAAGTAGTTAAGTATTGTTTGGTGATTGTGTACATCATATTTATTTATAGACGCTAGTACCGACCAAGGATACGAGGGGGAAGGAGGATACTACGAAGAAGAAGCCGAGGAGAACTTCAACCACTGCTCTACACAAGGCAAGCTTATATTGACACTGATGCAAGCCTTACTAGTCAAGTTGACCTGTGCAAGCTTGTACTTGCAGTTGTACAAGCTAATACTTGCTTGTTACCATGCCAACTATATGCCTTAAGCATATGTGATCATACCCACTTGATAACCCAATCCTAGTTTTAGTTGCAAGCCTTCTACTTTATTTCTTTATCAAAGCTCTAACTTAGAGTTGACTCAAGTGACTTGTAGATTCTAGAAAGATATATTGAAGGTTGCATAAAGAGCATAAAATTTGGCCTAAGTTAGAAACCTTGATATCATCCTATGATATAAGGTTGTACTTAGTTGAAACTCCACTAGTTTACCACCCCATCATTAGTACTCACCCCCACTTGTAGATGCTAGTGTTAAGCATAAAACGGATCAACTTTAGATGGGAATACTTGGTGAAAATGGTTATGAAAACCTTAGAATGATGGATCATTCTACTGAGATGTTTTGACATGTGTTTCCGAACACCCGATGTTTATGGTGATGAAAATGTTGAGGCATGAGCCTTAGCCCTTTATAAAACTGATGGTTGTCTGGATGCGATACCATTCCAATTTTATCGTACAACCACAATACCCGAAGATTGGGTAGGGCTTGACTGGAAACTTATATCCCTTAGTATTAGTTCCCTCACAGCCAAGGTCTGAGCTGAGGCTACCTTGTGAAGATTGTCCACCTGTGCAGTACCCAAGATGACAGTTGGTCATGGTTGGGAGGCCAAACTCACAGGAGAGGTGCTTATACTAGGGCGTGTAATTGAAAGGTTAGGATTGATTATCCGCATACTGAGTATGGTGAATTCAGTATTTGTTCCTGACGGATGTATCGAATGTTGTGGTGAAAGTGTACAATCTCTGCAGAGTGTCAAACTATTCGAATAGCCGCGTCCACGGTTATGGACAGTTGGAGTGGCCATACTATTCCCCCGTCAGCTGTTTTCAAAATGACTTGTGAAATGAAACGAAGAATTTGACTTAACCACAATAGAGTTGTGCTATGAAATACAAGTTCCCACTTAGGTGTTATAAACTTCAACTAGCTCTCTTGCTTCTGAACTTAGTAGAGATAAATCTGTCCTTTGCAAAACAACCCTAGAGCCTAGTGTCCTATTATCCAAGAACCCTTTTACTTGTTAGTATTAGTTTGCGAGTACTTAAAGAGTACTCATGGCTTTGTCCCTGGCAATTCCCATGGCCAGACTATGAAGAGGAGTACCTAGAGGATGGACCCCAGGAAGGTTATGACAACTAGGATCATCTCCCATCGTCAGCATTGCCTGTGACCCCGAAGATGGAGCTTCGCCTATGCTACCGTTATTATTACGTATTCCGCTGCTTGAAGTTGTATTAAGAACTGGATCATGAGATCCTTATTTGTGTAAGACCTTATGTATGGTTTGTAATGGATGATGTACTGTGGTATCCAATTCTGTTATGTCTCGCAAAAATGGTAATCCTGGGATTGCGATGTATGGCATAACAGGCATCTGGGATTAAAAATACGGGTGTTGACAA
Source organism: Avena insularis (assembly GCA_023614405.1). NCBI lineage: Eukaryota > Viridiplantae > Streptophyta > Magnoliopsida > Poales > Poaceae > Avena > Avena insularis. The sequence continues at coordinate 63,994,340 of CM042697.1, forward strand.
CCACCCTTAAAAGAAACTCGTCCCGAGATTTGGGGAGGATAGAGGTTACAAGATGGCTTCAAGGCAACTAGGGTACTACCACCCTTAAAAAGGTTTTCAACTAGATTACATCTTGGCTTACTTGGGGTCTTGCTTTAATTTATCTAGGTACTTGTTGGCATAATGTCCTTTGTTTCCACACTTGAAACATGTGACAAGGTTGATGTCAGGTATCTTCTTATTCTTTTCTGGACATTCATTGGCATAGTGTCCCATCTCTTTGCAATTGTAACATTGCTCTTGGGTAATGTCCTTCTTGCTAGGGTTGGGGCATTTCTTCTTCTTCTTCTTGGGTCTCTCCAAAGCTAGGAGTTCTTCTAGTTCATGATCTTCATATCTCACCTCAAAGGTGGGAAATCTTTCTCTCTTCTTGGGGCAGTTACTAGAGATATGACCTTCTTCTCCACAAGAGTAGCAACACTTTGTGGTCACTATGGATTTGGCCTTATGAGGCATGGTTCTGACTTTGCCTTCATCCTTCTTGGTAGAAATTTTTCCTTCATGGAGTTTTCCAAACATTTGGTGCATTCCATCTTGCTTCATTTATTGAAATATAGGGTAGATGGGGCATTTGATAGGGACATGCTCATTTGCTTCACATAGGAAACAAGTCACTTGAGATGTGGGGCATTCATTAGTTGGATGTTTCTCTTCACAATTAGGGCATTGGCCCACATGCTCCTTAGAAGTGCATTCTATGTCGCCACAAATATTGCAAGCTTGAGTTCCTTCTATAATATCATCATTGATATCATTGTTGTCACAATCTCCTTGGGAAGAGTTCCTTATCATGTTGATCATTTGATTGGTCATCTTTTGCAACAATTAGGATTGGGTTTCCAAAAACTTTTGCAAGATTGGGTCTATCCCATTATTGTTGGTTAAAAACTGAGTTGTCACTTGAGTCAACTGGGTTTGGCTTGCTATGAGTTGTTCTCTCATGTGCATCTCTTGGTTGTTGTTGTCACCATTCTTGATGTTGGAGTCTCTTGGGGAAGTCATCTGTTTGGGCTGGATTGGGATTATAATAGGCAAAGAATTCTATAGTAAGAATTCTACTCACACATAACAATTCACACAAGCAATGTGCAAGCAATCACAAACAAACATTCCACTCAAACAACAAGGTTCAAGCACATTTTAAGCAATAAAATATTTTTGCTACACCACATAAGTTGGTGTGTTTTATCTAAACATTAGTATGGTGGTCCAACTATATGGTTTTCTTGAGATCATTCCATTCTTCTTAGTTTGTTTCTTCATGAATGAGATCATGGTGTCCTTGGAAACATTCTTGCATCTTGGTCACTAAACTTCAAAGGTGATGATGGTTCCTTCTAAGTTGTGTTTCGTTAGTCTTCATGTCTTGGGTAATATTTCTTGTCTCACGTGTAGTCCTTAGTGATGTCCAAGTTGAAGTCCTTGGTGAAACTAAAGTTGAAGTCATTGGTAATGTTGAAGCTAAAGTTATTTGAGTTGGTGAAGTCCTTTGCTCATGTTGAGGTTTTGTCCATCAAGTTTGAAAAGGAAGAGATGTAGAATCAAAACCAAAAGGTTGAGGAAAGAGTATACAGGATTGTTTGTAGATAAGTTTTTGAACAAATACAACTCCTATTTTTTTCTAAGGGGTTTTGTCGAATCCTAGGGTTACAATCCTATAGGCAACACAGTGCTTTGATACCATCTCTAAGCGTCCCAACCTTTAATAAGGTAGAGATCCCTATGTTTACAATGCTAGTCCCTGGATCAATAGCTAGCATCCACAGTTAAGATGTAATATCAAGAAACAAAGGTCATAATACAACTTTATAACCAGGAATAAAATAATTCATTACATCTTAGATAGATCATTTGGCTATCTCATTACAATGCAGCAGAAATAACTATATAGCATGGAGTCTTTCATCTTCAAAGTGCCACAGGCAATCATGTTGGTTGTATACTTGTAATCCTAATCAACACACTTCACTAACATCAAACAAACCTGCAACATAATAAGTTACAGCCACAAGGGTCAATACATTTGAATTATATTGGCAAGTGATACTACGGTAGTATAGTGGAGTCTATCATCTATATGCATTTGGCTTAGTGGATCTTAGGCTTGCTTTGCTCAAAATAGATTTTCCTTATCATTTGAAAACACTAAGTTTTTGTTTGTTAAAATCACCCAAGGCATCAACCAATAGACATTGGTGATCCTTCACCCTTGTTCACCCACAAGTTTTTAACTTACAAATTGGGATGATGAGATTCTTGATAGCTTCCATGTCTTGATGCTCAAATTGTCCATTGCCGGGGACACGGCTAAGTACTTAGATTTTACTCTCTCGAGAGGTGGTGCACTTTCCCCACAAGACTCGACATGCATCGAGACAAGATCTTTCAGAAGCCTTCCCTTAGACCAGAATGGACGTGTTCCCAAACCTATCATCCCCTACCACCAATTGTCCATTTGGCTAAGTTATTGCAACCTATATGATCCAGGCAGAGCCCATATTGCCAAGTGGCTACACTTGAAGCTCCTCAACATTGGACATCTCAAATCTCTTTGTTCCTGGGTGGCATTCCACAAGTGAGATACACAGGCCAGACCATGGAAATGGGCCCTGGTAACCACTCAACAAAAATCCATCCATGCAATTACCATTCCACCCAGGTGATTCATTCACTTAGTAGTTTTATTAAGCAAAAACATAAGTCAAAAGACTTAGCAAAATTTCCATAACATGTATATATAAACCACCCTTGTTTGCTACTAGCTAGGCTAAGCATGATAGTAGTAGGAATCTAAATTAGGGAAAATTCTACTAAGGCATCAACTACTAGGATTTCCCATGGCATAGTTAACACTTAGAAAATTTATACAAGTCCTACTTAGCAATATCACTAATGCATAGTGAAAATAATGGGACAAAAGTATGAAGCACCACTTGCCTTTTGGTAGAGAATATAAGTTCACTCCTTGATCTTGCATGAGTCACACTCTTCAAATTTCACTACAATTCAATCAAGCAAGCAAATATTCAAACTAGCATTCAAACAATTCATCACATAAAATGAAGAAAACAAAACAATGCATGCAAGCATGCCAAAGATTTTTTTATTTGGAAAAGTGGTTTCTAATAGGTTATAAACATTTTAAAATACCTATTGGTCATTTATAAAAGTGGCAAAACCATTTAATATTAAGTTAGTAAAAATGGCCACTTTAAATCCCTTTTGTTTTGCTAGAATTGATTTTATTACAAAGAATAATTTCTAGTGTTATCCAAAATGTTTTTAAACATCAATATTAATGTTTATGGTTATAATGTTTTAAAACAATTCCATTTGCAAAGCGTTTCATCCAAAATCCATTTTTAAATCAAAGCAACATTTTATTTTGTTGGAAATGCTTTTAAACAATGTAATAATTTTCTATGGTTCATCAAATATATTTTTAATTCCTAAAACTTGGTGTTTAGGGTCAGAAAGTTTAAATCAAATCATTTTCCAAAGGTTTTACTCTAAAAGCATTTTTAAACCATAATCAATATTTTTATTTAACTAGAAATGCTTTTATTCAAAGATTTAATTCCTAAGTCTCACAAAATATGTTTTTAAATCCACAAATTGGTTTCTATGGTCAGTAAGTTCAAAACAATCCATTTACAAAAGATTTTACCCTAGAAACATTTTTAGAATAAATTTTATACACAAAATAAGCCTAAACAAGTTTCTGCAAAACCAACTAATTTTACAGAAACAAAATACTAAACAAAGTGCATGGTTGGAAAGTACTCTTTTTGTTGATTCATTGATATAAAATTTGAAAAATTTGGACGTGTAGATTTAAAGTTATGAATTTTACAAAATCACATATCTAATAGAAGTGTTTCTGTTTTTAAATCAAAGTCTGAGCCACGTGTCATAATGTTACTGGCTGATACCGTTTCGGCAGGATCGTGCAATATACACCGTAGGATTTAAGTGGATTAGTGCGGCTCAGATGGATTCGTACCCCTTCGGGTCAATTCTAATCTCGCGCATCCGATCTAGATCTAACGGCTGATGATCAAGCGACCACTAACTGGTGGCGCTCGATGACGGCGCGCGGCGGCGATGCTTGGTCAGAGGTGTTCCGGCGATTGCAGGAAGCGAGGAAGGATGTGGAGTAGCCCACCGAGTTCGTGGTGACGAGAGGATGCTCGAGGTGGTCGCCATCGTCGAAGGGGCACACGGTGCTGCTGGAAATTCCTCGTCGGAGTCGTCGTTGGCGTCGGGCACGCTCTGGTGTCGTCGGTGGCGAGGTTACGAAGCGCGCTAGGACACGAAACTAGTCGCGTCAGATGCGCACGGGAGAGTATAACATGTGTGTGTCAACGAGAGGGGAGAGGACGGTCAGAAAATACCGAGGGAGCTCGTCGGAGAGGAGGCAGACGGCGACGCTGCTCTGGAAAAGATGTAGTCGAGGTTTCAGGGCGAGCGCGAGTGAGCTGGTGGTACTGGAGTGTGCGCCTTGCGATGGGGAGTAGTCTTGTGGTGGCTAGGGAGCAAGGATATGTGGTGTCTAGCCGGAATTTGCTCGGAGGCTCGCCGGAGCAAAGAAGGTTGCGAGTAGAAATTTGAGCAGCCCTGGGGCTCCGGTGGAATGAGGCTTGAGGGGAAAGGAGGGGGAGAGGAGGGCCCTTAAGAGGGCAGTGATTGTTGGGGGTTTAATTGCTGCAATCAATCGAATTTTAATCCGCGGATTCACTGCAGAAACGGCGAGGGGAGAGCGTGGTCAGTGGCGGGTGAGGAAGAAGGTGAGCTGGTGGTGGGGCCTGGCGTCAGCGAGATAGAGAGGGGTTCGATGGGGTCATCTCGTCAGCGTCTGAGGGGGTCGAGTTTGCGGTGTGAACCGTTTTTCTGCGGGGGAGAGGGGAAATGGGCTTGCTGGGCAATATAGGCTAGCTGGGCTGGGCTGGTTTCTTTTATTGTTTCTTCTTCTGTTTTCTTTTTCTTTTTCCATTTTGATTTTTTGTTTTCAATTTGTTCAAATGATTTCAAACAGTTTTTATTTCTTTTCAAACTTTTCAGTATGCTTTAATACTATTTTAAACATGTTTTTAAAGTCCATTTTAAAATAATTTTCCCTTATTCCTTCATGGTTTATTTATTAATTAATTTAGACACTTGTCTTTATTTAATTGAGATTTCAAATATGTTTTCAACTTCTATTTGAAATCCAAATTTTACCAAATCCTTTTCAGTAGGTTTTCATTTATTCAATAGGGTGTTAAATAATTCACTTTGAATTATTTAAAGTATTTCAATATGATTTATTAATCATTTAAATTGAGCAATTGTCTTTATTCCAATAAAATCAAATATGGTTTTAATTCCATATAAATTTTATTCATATTATTCTTTTAAGTTAATTAGGTAACTTTTTAATCCACTCTGGTAAATTTCCATTTATTATTTTCTCATGATTTAATTAATCATTTACCTAAGGGATTTTGTCTCCATTTTAAATAGAATTTAATTTGGTTAATTCCATATAATTTTACTTGGATATTCTTTATCCCTTTATTTCATTTGGATTATCTCTATTTCATTTTCTTATGGATTTGGCCAAGATTTAATTTGGTTTTAAATATTCTTTATTTATTATTTCTTTCTTTGTCTTATAAAATCCATATCTTTTTATTTATAGATCCAAAATTGGTGATTCCAATTTGTATAATTTTATTTAATATTTGTTTATCCTTTTAAATCTCTTTTGGATTATTTGCTCATAATTTGGTATGGATTTTAGATAGGAGCTATATTAGATTTGGAAAATTATTTCCTCTTATCTTATTATATTCATAAGTTTTTATCCATGGTTCCAAATTGAATGAAATCAATTTCTATGGTTTCATAATATTTTTATTTATCATTTTTCATCATTTATAAATGTTTGTTGATAAATTTTTATATGGATCAAATCCATAGACTTAGGGTAATCTTGGAATGATTTTCTTCCATTAGGGTTTTAGGGTTTTGGTTTAACTTTTCAAAATGTTAAATTTCAAGATACATTCATTGATGAAAGCATTTCACTTGTTTGAAATTTTGTTGGATTCCTTTTTATTCAAAGTTTGTTCAAGATGGGTTTTGATGTTTCCATTTAGAAGCAAAAAGTTTCTTTTCACCCTAAATTTCAACAATTATTTATTTTGTTTATTTATTTTTCACATTTCAAATTTTGAATTTTTTTGGGATGTGACATTCTTGGTGTAGGGTTCGCAGCATAGAAAACAAAAAATTTCCTACGATGGGAACAACTATGTACCAAGATCTATCTACTAGATACAAGCAACGGGTGGATATACATCCATAGAATACATACCCTCGAAGACCGCATAGTGTTAACGAGTTTGTACTCGTGGATGATGTAGACGAACGCTTGCCGATCTCAAGATCGTGATGAAGTCCATCTAGTCCAGCCGGTCCAGCACCATCAAGTCCAGCACCGCAAAGCAGTGGTGCATCCGTGATCGCACACACGTCCGGTTACCCCGACAACCTCCGCGCCCTCGCTCCAGTGAAGCAGCGGAAGCAACAAATCCTTCCAGAAAAAGCCACCGGGAACATGTATCTCGCTGATCTGAGACCATGGGGAAATTCTAAAGGGGGAGAGAGATCCTTCGCGAGGAGGTGTGCTTTGAGAGGATGAGAGGGGGGCCTTTTATAGGGAGAGGGGGGCACCCCAAGGGGCATGGCGCCCAGACATGGTGGCTGCCCCCACCTCTTCCACATTCATGTGGGTGGAGCTCCCACTCAAAATGAAAAGCATCCACTCCCGTTAAAAAGCCTCCACTCAAAAATCCACTCACATGCATTAAATTTCCAACAAATTTAATGCAAGCTCTCATTTAAATAAAAATCTTTTATTTATTTAGAATTTTATTAATTACTTTAATTAACAAACATTCACATAAAACCCCTTGCTAGTATTCAATTTCACATGCAGAACCAATTTCAGCAATTTCAACCGAAACAGTTTCGGTGTCTAGTGAAATAAATTCCTGCTCTTTCCTTTTTCTTTCTCTGGCATATTATTTGCTCCGAATGGTGTCGATATCCCTTAAGTGTGTCACCCTATGGTTCGCGAATAATGTAGACATGAGCGGGACCTGGAGATCTGTACTGACTCCCACATATTCAACGATGACTTCTGTGATCGTGTGAACCTTATACGCATGTAACTCAATCCCTTTGTCTCGCGATATATTACATGTCCGAGATTCGATCATCGGTATCTCCATACCTAGTTTGATCTTGTTACCGACATGTACTCTTTTCTTGTTCCTGTGATATAACATTCTAGTGATCAAATCACTTGCTTGCAAGCTAACTAATGTGATATCACTGAGAGGGCCCAGAGTATATCTATCCGTCATCGGGATGGACAAATTCCACTCTTGATCCATGAGCCTCAACATAACACCTTCGTAGCACTGAACCCATCTTTATAGTCACACTGTTACGATGTGACGTTTGATGTTATCAAGATACTCTTTCGGTGTTAGTGATTGACATGATCTCATGGTCTAAGGACTAAGATAACTTTGTATGATGTTATAGCAATATAAACACAATGACCTTGATCGTAATGCTATACTTCGGATGAATGTTCATCACATCATTACACTAATGTTGTGACCTCGTTATTAACAACATCCAATGTCCATGATCAGGAAACCTTGATCATCTTGTTAATCAACGAGCTAGTTTATAAGAGAGGCATAACTAGGAACTTCCTTTTTGTTTATTAAACACACATGTATTAACGTTTCCGTATCAATACAATTATATCATGCAAAATAAACATTTATCATAAATAAGGAATACGATAATAACCACTTTATTATTGCCTCTCGGGCATATTCCCTTCACTTGGGCTCCATCGGCCTGCCATCAACACGGACTGCTTCGCGTGAACTTTGCATGATCTTTCAACCGATGGCTCGCGCCTCGCTTGCTCTTTTTCATAGAAGAAGATTATTGCTGGCTGGTCGATCCGGAGGGCTAAAAGAAGAAAGAAGCGTTAATTAATACATGTACATATATATACAAATCAATCGGTGCAAGTTAGCAGAGGCTTAATCCATGCATATATATACCTCGACGGACTTTGTAATCACTAAAGTGCGTTCATCGGAGTCGTCATCTTCTCCATGACTACTTGAGCTGTCATCATGTCCCTCCAAGTTCAGATATTGTGAGGTGTCCTCGTGGATCATGTTCTCCATTATTTCTTCCTCTTCAAGGTTTATACTGAGTGGATCCATAGTTCCTAAAACAATAATATTATCTAGAGTAAGAGAGTAAACATTCAAGTAGACTTGGATTCATACACAAATATACATATTCTTCATACAAAATACAAAAATATTATCTAGAGTAAGAGAGAGACCTAGGGCGCGTGAGCAAGCGCGTTCGACTCAGCGCGATGCGGCCTACCTAAAACGGGCGGCACCGCTACCTAGGGGTCACCGGAGCGACGGCAACGACGACGACCAGCGGCGGCGCTTGCAGAGCAGCGAGGCAACGACGGCTCCGAGCGAGAGGGAGCGAGCGGAGGGGAGGGTGAGCACCGTGGGCTCACCGTGGGTCTACCAGAGGGATCCGCGAGGCCGGGCGGGGTCGAAAACGGCGACGATGGCGACGGTGGTGGTCGTCGGGCTCGGAGAAGAAGCGGTGCTAGGGGGTCGATTGCGGATGCCCCGCGTCGATTCCTTGGACGCGGAAGAAGAGCACGACGAGGCGGCGACAATGGCGTGGGTGGCGCGACGGCGACGGTGGCGTGGGTGGGCACGCCCTAACATTATGATTATGATTATTCTCTAAACTTAATTATGATTATGACACAAAGTATCCTATGATTATGATTATTCTCTAAACTTAATTATGATTATGACACAAAATATCCTAACATTAAAGTCCTAACAAAATATTCTCTAAACTTAATTATGATTATGATTATGACACAAAATATCCTAACAAAATATTCTAACAAATTTTTCTAAAAAATCCTAACACATATATATATATATATATGCTAATTCATAAAACAAAAATCCTAAAACAAAATTGCTAAAACAAAATTGCTAACACAAAATTGCTAAACAAAAATCCTAAAACAAAATTCCTAAACAAAAAACCTAAAACAAAATCCTAAACCAAAAATCCTAAAACAAAAATCCTAGGCGCGCACGGCTCACCTAGCGGGCTGACGATGAGCGTGGCAGCAATGTAGGCGGCGGCGGGCGATGAGGCAGATGGCGAAGCTTGATGGCACGGAGGCGGCAGATGAGCAGGCGAGGCGAGCAGCGGTGGCAGACAACGCTGGCAGTGGCGGCCCGGTGGCGACAACGTGACGCGGCGAGCAGCCTGCCGGTGTCGTCGTTGTTCTCCGCGCGCTCCTCTGCTCGATCCCAAAATTTGCTAAGTGTCTGGCTGGGGAAGAGGAAGAATGCACGCGCTATGTTATAACCCCCCTTTTAACACCGGTTCCAGCCACGAACCGGTGTTAAAATAAGTGCATTTATTCGTTTTGCGTACCCCCTTGAACACGGTTCCAGCCACGAACCGGTGTTAAAGAAGTCTGTGTAACGAATCCCCTTTAATAGCGGTTCGAGGCTGGAACCGGTGTTAAAGGGGGGCATTTATTTCGTACATTAAAGGGTTGGGGGTTTTTTAATTCAAAAAATAGGATAGAATTAAGAAAATTCATATCTTTTTCATTGTAACTCAGAAAAATATGAATAATATATCATAATTTTCAGAAAAATAAGATCTATCCATTCATATAATTTTTTTTATAGTTACTGTAGATGAAAATTTTCAAATTATTAAAACACTTACATATAAATTTTGATTATTCAATTAAGACAAAATTAAAATAGTCAAACCCTAAAACTTTGAACTTAAGAAATATTAAACATCTGAAAAGGAATATAACCATATTTTATTAGAGAAAATCATATTTTATTTTGTATTAACATTTTTGAATTGTTTGGATATTTAAATTTAGCATCTTTTGTACACTTTGGAATCTGACAAAACTTTCAACATAAAAATTGTTTGTATTTTAATCCTAAAACATTTTTTGTTTTTTAAAAAATAAAATTCAAACTATTCAAACTAGTAACATATGGGAAAGGGCGGGCAAAATGCACGGGAGGAAAAGGGAGAGAAGAAAATTTTATTACGATAGAACTGGAATTAAAGTACATAACGCAACTAACAAAGCACGACTGGAAATTAAGATACATAGAAGAACTGAAAATTAAGATACATCCAAATTAAGTCACAATCGGCCGAACTTGTTTTGTAATGTTGGAGTGATTCAGTCATGCTCCTGCCTACACCTGTAATACTCGCCACTGTAGTCGTTGTAGTCGCCGTGGCCATCGCCGCTGTCGTCGTCGGGGTCGCCATAGTTGAACCTTGAAGGTTGAGTACGCGTGGGCTGGACTTGAGGGTAGCGCAGACGGGGGTTAGAGTCGGCGGCGGTGTCGTAGGCCATGATGCTCTGGAGAGTCCGACCGCGCCACCACAGCCAATGGCCGGCCTCGTTGAAGTTTGGAGGAGGTGAGTCGTCCTCCTCGTGCCTGGCGAGCGCCCTCTCACGCCGATCCCCGAAGAAGGCTTCCCAAGTCGGGAAATAGTCGGGATGCCATCTGGGATTCCTCCGCTGCTTTGGCGTGAGCTCGAAGTAGTAGTAGTTCGTGATGTCCATCCAGCACGCCACACCTAGAGGGACAGGAGGAACCGGCACGCCTCCGACGCTCAGCATCCAGCTCTGAGGGGCCTTGATAGCCCGGCGAGGAGGTAGTTCGAGGCGCAAAGTGCCTTCGCCTCCCTAGGGGTTAGTGGTACGGTGGAAGCCACGGGAAAGAGTGATGAGGTTGGAGATATGAGTCTAGACATGTGCAATGACAATGGAGGCCAACCCTACATATATATAGTGAGAAATGATTGGAAGATAACTGGAGGGAAGAACTGGCGGGAAAAAATTGCGGGAAGAAAAATGGCGGGAAGAAATGGCAGGAAGAAAAATGGCTCATTTAATACATATAGTGTTAACAGAAGAAAGATGACATTGATTTCCATTTTGAGATACACATGTGTGCCAAAAATGGCTCAATTAATATATATAGTCAATCTTATGATCGCGTCGGCCGTAACCATGGAGTATTAGCACCGTTTAACAGGATGGTTGGGTCAGTCTTCACTCTGAAGGGTGGAATTTCATCAAACTTATTATAATCTTCTGACATGTCTGTCTTGTCCTCCACTCCCACGATATTTCTTTTCCCTGAAAGGACTATATGACGCTTTGGCTCATCGTGTGATGTATATGTTTGCTTATTTTTTCTTTTTTTCGGTTTGGTAGACATGTCCTTCACATAGAAAACCTGAGCCACATCCACATCATTGGCTAAGACGAATGGTTCGTCTAAGTTCTTGTCTACCTTCATAAGATTGTTGAGATCCACTGTTGTCATTTCGTACTTCTTGTCTACCTCAACCCCTCCTCCTGTTAGCTTGACCCATTTGCACCGAAACAAGGGGACCTTAAAATTAGGTCCATAGACAAGTTCCAATATCACCTCTATGAACCCATAATACATGGTCTTTTGCCCATTCTCTTCTGCTGCATCGAAGCGGACACCACTGTTTTGGTTGGGGCTCTTTTTATCTTGGCCTATCGTGTAAAATTTATTCTCATTTATCTCGTACCCTTGGAAAGTACATACAGTCGAAGATGGTGTCCTGGCCAACAAGTACAACTGATCTCCAACAGTGGTGTTATTCGTGAGAAGTCTTTGCAGCCAGCCGCCAAAACTCGCCATGTGTTCACCTATAATCCATTCATTAGACTGCCCCGGATGTTTGAGGCGTATAAAATTCTTGTGTTCATTGATATACGGGGCAACAAGATAGATCTTTGTAAAACCGTGTAGTGTGCTTGATTGAGAGAATGCCCGTCCCTACATATCATTGCTTTACATCCTAGGGTGTCTTTTCCACGCAGTCTCCCCTCATGTCGTGATTCTGGAACACCAATCGCCTTAAGGTCAGGAATAAAATCAACACAGAACTCAATGACCTCCTTTGTTACATAGCCCTTGGAGATGCTTCCTTTTGGCCTAGCACGGTTATGAACATATTTCTTTAAGACTCCCATGTACCTCTCAAAGGGGAACATATTGGGTAGAAATACAGGACCAAGAATGGCAATCTCTTATACTAGGTGACCCAGGAGATGCGTCATAATATTGAAGAAGGATGGTGGGAACACCAACTCAAAGCTGACAAGACATTGGGCCACATCTGTCTGTAACCCTGATAGGCTTTCTGGATCGATTACCTTCTGAGATATTGCATTGAGGAATGCACATAGCTTCACAATGGATACTCGAACATTTTTAGGTAGAAGACCCCTCAATGCAATCGGAAGCAATTGCATCATAATCACGTGGCAGTCATGAGACTTCGGGTTTTGGAATTTTTTCTCTGCCATATTTATTATTCCCTTTATATTCGATGAGAAGCCAGATGGGACCTTGATACTACTCAGGCATTCAAAAAAGATTTGCTTCTCTGCTTTGGTAAGAGCGTAGCTGGCAGGAGTTAAGTGGCATCGTTTACCCTTCTCGTTCTCAGGATGCATAGGCTCTTCAGGGTCTTTCATACGTTGTTGGTCCTGCCGTGCTTCCGGTGTATCTTTTGTCTTCCCATGCACTCCTAGGAAGCCTAACAGGTTCACGCAAACATTCTTTGTCATGTGCATCACGTCGATCGAAGAGCGGACCTCTAGGACTTTCCAATAGGGTAGGTCCCAAAATATAGATTGCTTCTTCCACATGGGCGCGTGTCCGGCATCATCATTCGAAACAGATAGACTGCCAGGACCTTTTCCAAAGATTACTTCTAGGTCCTTGACCATACCAAATACCTCCTCACCGGTATGGAGGACAGGCTTCCTTCGGGGTTCTGCCAGACGTTTGAAATGCTGGCCATTCTTTCTTACGGGATGCAGGTTCGGAAGAAATCGACAATACCCTAGGTACACAACCTTCTTACATTTAGCCAAATATACACTTTCAGTCTCATCTAAACAGTGTGTGCATGCATTGTATCCCTTGTTTGTCTGCACTGAAATGTTACTAAGAGCAGGCCAATCATTGATGGTTACGAAAAGCAACGCTCATAGGTCAAATGGCTCCCCTTTGTGCTCAGCCCACATACGTACACCTGGTTTGGCCCACAGCTGTGAAAGTTCTTCAAATAATGGCCTTAGGTACACATAAATGTCGTTGCCGGATTGCGTCGGGCCTTGGATGAGCACTGGCATCATAATGAACTTCCTCTTCATGCACAACCAAGGAGGAAGGTTATAGATACATAGAGTCACGCACAGGTCTTTGTGATGCAGCTCTAACTCACCAAAAGGATTCATGCCATCTGTACTTAGACCAAACCTTAAGTTCCTTGCGTCACGTGCGAAGTCCGGGTACTCTCGCTCGACTTTTCTCCACTGTGACCCATCAGCGGGGTGTCTCAACATCGCGTCTTTCTTATGGTCTTCCATGTGCCATCGCAACAACTTGGCATGCTCTTTATTTCTGAAGAGACGTTTTAACCGTGGTATTATAGGAGCATACCACATAACCTTGGCAGGAAACTTCTTCCTAGGGGCCTCGCCCTCAACATCGACAGGATCATCTCGTCTGATCTTATACCGCAGTGTAGTGCATACCGGGCATGCATCCAAATTCTCGTACTTCTCACTGCGGTAGAGGATGCGGTCATTAATGTAGGCATGTATCTTCTGCACGTCTAATCCTAGAGGGTAGACAACCTTATTTGCTTGGTATGTACTGTCGGGCAACTCATTATTTATTGGAAGCAGATTCTTCATTTTTACCAACAACTTTGAAAATGCGCTGTCAGTCACACCGTTCTCTGCCTTCCATTGCAGCAAATTCAGTGTGGTACCTAGCTTTTTGTGGCCATCTTCGCAAGTTGGGCACAACAATGTTTTGTGATCCTTTAACATCTGCTCCAGCTTATCCTTCTCCTTTTCAGTTTCACATTCTTCCTTTGCATCAGTAATGGCCCGACCAAGATCGTCATCAGCGGGTCCATCTGCTGCCTCTTGATCTTCATTATCTACCCCCGTTGCAGTATCATCATATTCAGGATACATATTATCATAGTTGTCATCATCCTCTTCTTCTTTGTTGTCTTCCATCACAACCCCTTTTTCTCCGTGCTTGGTCCAACAATTATAGCTGGGCATGAAACCGGATCGAAGCAGGTGGGCGTGAATGGTTCTGGTATTTGAGTAGTCTTTCTTGTTCTAACAGTGAATACACGGACAGCACATAAAACCATTGTGACTACGGTTTGCATTAGCCACAACGATAAAATTTTGGAGGCCCGTAATGTACTCGGAAGTGTGTCGGTCACCGTATATCCATTGCCGGTTCATCTGCATTAATATATAGTATATCGAAAATTAATAGGGAGATGACCATTTATATAGTACATCAATGACACATGAAAGGGTAAAGTTTCCGACCTCGACCAAGAAGGAAAGAACAACGAGAAAACTTATTTCGAGCTCTCGGGCATTTCACCGAACACCTCTTGTGCCTAGGAAAAAACACAAACTAGCACACCTCTCGCCCTCTTGCTATGCTCCAAAATGAGAGAGTGAAAAAATGAGAGAGAGGGGTGTGGGTTGCGGTGTGTTATATAGGCGCACCCCCTTTAACACCGGTTCAAGACACGAACCGGTGTTAAAGAGGGGGCTGCGCGGGCCACTGGTGCAGGGCCTTTAACACCGGTCCGTGGCTCGAACCGGTGTTAAAGGGGATGCTCTTTTTTGCTCTATGGACCACGCTGGTACGGACGAACCGGTGTTAAAGCCCATTTTCGACCTCAACCGAAGGCCTCGTTTCCACTAGTGCAGGAGCATGACTACTAGCTGCAGATTGAGCTTGTCGATGTATGTATTATACCTGAACTCGCCGGTGGTAACACAACGTTTGGCATGGTGGCAATCCTGGTCGTTGCCAGTTTACTGAAGCTTGTCTTGGTGATGTGCTTTGATTTTTTTTAACTTTAGGCAACTTTAGTATTGAATGATGACAGGGTCATCTAAGTACATGGATAAGAAAATCAGGTGGTCCATCGAACCACTAGTGCACACGTACCCCTCTAACATCGGTTTGGAGGACCCTCTAACACCGGTTATAGAACCGCTGTTGCGGTTTCGGTGTTAGAGTCCCCCCCTTTAACACCGGTTCTTATATAAACCGGTGTTAAAGGTATGGCGACGGGGCTACCAGCGCATTAGCCTTTTTAACACCGGTTCGTAACACGAACCGGTGTTAAATTCTGTCTTGTGCGGAAAAAGAGATAAATCTACGCGGCAGAAAACGGCCTAAATCTCATTGCGACGAGTTACGCCCCCGTTACGGTGTGTTTTTGTGGCGTGGCGGGGACGGGGAGGGGGAAGGGGGAATCGATCAGGAGCGGTATACACATACATCGTCATCTGTACATACGAGTACATGAATAATTAAGCAACTATTATTATACACAAACCTCGTCATTGTGTGGTATTCTCCATAAACGTTGAAGCATCAAGTGCAAGACAAACACGTTCAAGCATATATACAACGTTCATTTTGGTGGATATCTAAAGAGTTCTCCGCCAGGCGTGACGACCTCATCAAGTATGAACCCCGCCAATTCCTCTTGAATGGCTCGTATGCGGTCAAATGGTAGGAGTTGGTGCCGCATCCGTTCGATCTAAATATATATGAAGAATGGGGTCAATATATATATAAGAATAAAACTCAACAAAATTGATGGTAATAAAATAATGTTGTGTACTTTGTTTACTTACTCTAAGTTGTTCTAGTGCGTCTTGGCCCGTCGCACATATCGTGTTGCGAATGAACTCACAAACATAGTACCCACATAAGTTATTGCCGTGTCCCTGATGCACGCACTTTACGAGAATAGAGAGTTCAATCAAAGTAATAATCAATAAAGCATGATATAATGGAATTGAAAGCAGAATCAAAGAGATACGCAGACCTAGCTAGCTAGTATTACTTACATTTTGGTCTACAAATTTTAGTTCTTCTGACCATTCACCCACGGCCTTGCCCGTGAACCTTTTCAAACCCATGCGGCAAAGAAAATGGATAAAGGAGTAATTAATTACTTGTTGTCATGAAAGTTGCCGATCTAGTGCGATAATATGATTGAAATTACCTCTGGAGCATCTCTCTAAAGTCTGCCCATAGCTCTTTCTCTTTTAGTAACGAGTCCATGACAAGGACTTTTCCTGAGTCAGGTTGAATGACTAGCAGAATAAAGTGGAACCTACGCACGCATAACTCATCATCAGTTAAACTTAACATCGAGTAAGCCGAAACAGAATGTGTACAAGAGAGGGTAACAGTACTCACGAGAAGTTGTAAGGCAATAGTATTTCCCTTTTGGTTTGTTGTCTCAGTAAAGACCTTAGCAAGAAATCTTCTGTTTGCCCGGGTTTGTCTCTTACCACTTATTCATGAACTCTATTTGGGTCAACGAACCCAATGTCAAAAGGGCCTCCTTTCATGCATTCCATAACCTTTTTCCTGCATAATAGTATATATATAAATATATGGTGAGCATATATATATACATGCAATTAATGAATTGAATAATATGAGATAGAAATTAAAGAAATAGTACTTACACACAATAAAGGCTGATGGCAGCTTTGTCGAGTTCCTTCTGATTGAATAGAAAATGCAAGTCTTGAATGTTGAAGGTGATCGCATCGTCTCCGCACAAGAAAATCTGATCTCTTATATGCGTCGTGATCCATTCTTCCTTTCTCGTCTTGTAGAAATCAAGGTACCACTTGTGCAATCTTCGCATCTTTGTTGGTAGATTCTTGAGCTCCTCTTTCTTGACGAGATTCTTCCCATACTTCCATGGCTGTATGGGGTTGGCATCGCCTTTGGGCAAGTTGTCTCCCATGATGTTCAAGTATGCAATGTAAGTCATCCCCATCTCATTGGCCTTTCTTTGTAGCTCTGCCTCGTAATCATTTACGGGAGAGCGTCCTGTGTCGAACACTTGGAGCGGGGCGCATGATTGGTTTTCCTGCTCTCCGAGCATGGGAACTGTTTTCTGGGGTGCCGCACGACTGCTACTTTCAGTCTCCCTACGGCGCCTTGCATCCCCCTTCAAAATCTGGCGCTCGTAGTCCGGCACAAGTGGGGTTTCAGGTTTCAAAAGATTATTGTAAAACTTCTCCACCACCGCCGGATCTATTTTCTCCTTTGGCTCGGCCCGTCTAGGTGCAAAGAATTTCTTGACCTCTTCTTCCGAGATCCTATTGGTCTCCTCGTTGCTGCGATTCCATGGTAAAACCGGCAATGGCTTGGCGGAAGGCTGCGGGACGTAGTTTTTTGAACTCTTTGGCGTACGGTTTCCTGCAGATTTCTTTGTGGCAGTGCTAGTGATGCTCTTCGTGGCAGTGCTCTTCCGCTTACGCTGAGGAGATGGCTGAAGCGCCGGAGATGGCTGACGGGCAGGAGATGGCTGGCGCGCCAGAGATGGCTGGCACGCCGGAGATGGCTGTCGTGCAGGAGATGGCTGAAGCGGCCTAGACTGCTGACGCTGCGGAGACGGCGGGGGTGCTAGTGGCCTCCAATTTGGAAGCACGATGTGTTCCTTCTTCCAAAGAATGGTTGTTTTCACTGCAAATTTGAGTTGAGTTTCCCCTTCACCTGTAGCATGGTCAAGCTGTGCTTCCTCATATTCCTTCACAACCTCATCCACCCCGACAATAGCATAGCCATCTGGAATCGGTCGGCAATGGTAAGTTCCACCAGCTATAGGAGGTAAGGCATAGCCGATAGCCACCTTAATGGATAAGCCCATTAATCTCACATGCAGCTCAGCGTGTTCGCTCTCCGTGATATCATCCACGGGGTATCGAGGACCCGCCATTTCAAGCGTGGGCTGCACGTTCTCCGTGGAAGCCACGCTGCTTTTCAGACAGATGCGGCAGCTTCCAATGCAGGCTCTTCGTGCCGCTGAGATGGGCCGGTAGCTTGCTGGCTCTGTTATGCATTCACTTGCTCCTGCAGCGCCACAAGTGCATGTTCTATCTGTGTCATCCGCTCTGTACGCTCTTTTTCTTTTCTGCCGCGCCATCTGTAAGAGTCGCCCCACTCGGCAAACCCATCCTTCCACGTCATACCCCCTGTGCCTCGTGCATGTCCGGGTGTTCTTTTTTACCGATGGCGCGTGTGAGCTGGTCATTCTCTCTGTCGGGATGGAAGGTCCTGGCGGCTGTTTCCTCGTATGCCGTGATGAGTTCAGTGACGGGTTTGGCAAGGAGGGTTGGGAAGATACACAATCCTGTTTCTGGGTCCAACCTTGCCCTGATTCCGTAGAACCAAGTCTTTGCACGTAGGTCCCACCCATCTGTCTGGGGTGTGATCCCTCTAGCGCAGGCCTTCTCAGCTTCCTCCCACTTAGGCCTCGAGATATATAGCCACGACCCGTCCTCTGGTGATATTCCTTCTTACGGGCATTTAGCGTATTGGTTTCGACCTCTTTTAGCTATATCACCTTCCTTATATGCCACAAATTCGGGCGGTGAGGTCTTATCTTCGCATAATATGCGTCTTGAAATCTGAGTCTCATGAGCTTTGACAAATTTGTTCAATTTTGTCTTCCGATTATGGAAGCATCATCCATCTTCTTTAGAGTCCACTCTTTGACCTTTTCCTTTATAACCGGTTTGTTTTCATCCTCCTCTGGCGGAAGGGTGGAATTTACCAACAGCGAATTCCAAAGCGTTTCTTTGGATCTTTCATCGACAAAGGTACCGTCGCCCTTCTTTGGCTTATTCCAATTTTCAATTATGATTGGGATTTGGTCCCTAACAAGAACTCCAGCCTGACGTACAAATTTGTCTGCGGCCTTCTTGGGCTCCATCGGCCTGCCATTAACACGGACTGCTTCGATCGTGAACTTTGCACGATCTTTCAACCGATGGCTCGCGCCTCGCTTGCTCTTTTTCATAGAAGAAGATTGTTGCTAGCTGGTCGATCCAGAGGGCTAAAAGAAGAAAGAAGCGTTAATTAATACATTTACATATATATAAATCAATCGGTGCAAGTCAGCAGAGGCTTAATCCATGCATATACCTCGACAGACTTTGTAATCACTAAAGTGCGTTCACCGGGGTCGTTATCTTCTCCATGACTACTTGAGCTGTCATCATGTCCCTCCAAGTTCAGATATTGTGAGGTGTCCTCGTGGATCATGTTCTCCATTATTTCTTCATCTTCAAGGTTTCTACTGAGTGGATCCATAGTTTCTAAAACAAAATATGATCACACAAATATCAGTAATACATCTATTGAAATTCTCAAGCAAAGATGATGATATGGCAGGTTAAAAGTATTGAAATGTAACCCTAATACATGCTTGGTCATTCCAAACCCTAATTCGGAGAAACCCCCGATTCATATGAGAGGGTACATTTACTTCTTCTAATTAACTTGTCATGAAAGTTGATTAACATATCATGGTTATTATAATGCTATATTGACAACGAGAGGTGGCGGCGCTAGGGCGAGATCGGGGCCGGGATGCGTGGGGTGTGCGTTCGAACCAGCATGACGTGGGCTCAGCGAGGACAGAGGAGGTCAGGGTCGACGGCATAATGGTGGCGGTGGTCGACGGCATAATATTATCTAGAGTAAGAGAGTAAACATTCAAGTGGACTTGGATTCATACACAAATATACATATTATTCATACAAAAATACACAAATAAATACACAAATGAAATTAAAACCCTAAGGATGCTTGATCATTTTAAATGAGTTCCAAGGGGTCCAAACCCTAATTCGAAGAAATCTCGGATGCATATGAGAGGGGTCCAAACCCTAGGGCGCGCGAGGTAGCGGGTTTGCCTTAGCGTGATGCGGCCTACCTAAAACGGGCGGCGCCACTACCTAGAGGTCACCGGAGCGACGTTAACGACAACAGCCAGCGGCGGCGCTTGCAGAGCAGCGAGGTGACAACCCTAAACTAATACTAACTATAAAATACACTAAATAACCCTAAACTAAATACACTAAATAAATAACCCTAAACTAAATAACCCTAAACTAAATAAACCCTAAACTAATACTAACACTAAACTACTAATAATACAATAACAAGTAGAAATCTATTGTGAATCCACATATAATAACCCTAAACTAATACTAACCCTAAACTAATACTAACCCTAAACTAATAATACAATAACAAAATTCTAATAATAACTAAACAGGCTCCTCACCGGTACGGAGGACAGGCTTCCTCCGGGGTTCTGCCAGACGTTTGAAATGCTTGCCTTTCTTTCTTACTGGATGCAGGTTCGGAAGAAATCGACGATACCCTAGGTACACAACCTTCTTACATTTATCCAAATATACACTTTCAGTCTCATCTAAACAGTGTGTGCATGCATTGTATCCCTTATTTGTCTGCCCTGAAATGTTACTAAGGGCAGGACAATCATTGATGGTTATGAAAAGCAATGCTCGTAGGTCAAATGGCTCCCCTTTGTGCTCATCCCACATACGTACACCTGGTTTGGCCCACAGCTGTAAAAGTTCTTCAACTAATGGCCTTAGGTACACATCAATGTCGTTGCCGGGTTGCCTCGGGCCTTGGATGAGCACTGGCATCATAATGAACTTCCTCTTCATGCACAACCAAGGAGGAAGGTTATAGATACATAGAGTCACAGGCCAGGTGCTATGACTGATGCTCTGCTCACCAAAAGGATTCTTGCCATCTGTACTTAGACCAAACCTTAAGTTCCTTGCGTCACGTGCGAAGTCCGGGTACTCTCGCTCGACTTTTCTCCACTGTGACCCATCAGCGGGGTGTCTCAACATTGCGTCTTTCTTACGGTCTTCCATGTGCCATCGCAACAACTTGGCATGCTCTTTATTTCTGAAGAGACGTTTTAACCGTGGTATTATAGGAGCATACCACATAACCTTGGCAGGAACCTTCTTCCTAGGGGCCTCGCCCTCAACATCGCCAGGATCGTCTCGTCTGATCTTATACTGCAGCGGTGCATACCGGGCATGCATCCAAATTCTCGTACTTCTCACCGCGGTAGAGGATGCAGTCATTAATGCAGGCATGTATCTTCTGCACGTCTAATCCTAGAGGGCAGACAACCTTCTTTGTTTGGTATGTACTGTCGGGCAACTCATTATTTCTTGGAATAAGATTCTTCATTTTTACCAACAACTTTGAAAATGCGCTGTCAGTCACACCGTTCTCTGCCTTCCATTGCAGCAAATCCAGTGTGGTACCTAGATTTTTGTGGCCATCTTCGCAACTTGGGTACAACAATGTTTTGTGATCCTTTAACATCTGCTCTAGCTTCTCCTTCTCCTTTTCAGTTTCATATTCTTCCTTTGCATCAGTAATGGCCCGACCAAGATCGTCATCAACGGGCCCATCTGCTGCCTCTTGATCTTCATTATCTACCCCCGTTGCAATATCATCATATTCAGGATACATATTATGATAGTTGTCATCATCCTCTTCTTCTTCGTTGTCTTCCATCACAACCCCTTTTTCTCCGTGCTTGGTCCAATAATTATAGCTGGGCATAAAACCGGATCGAAGCAGGTGGGCGTGAATGGTTCTGGTATTTGAGTAGTCTTTCTTGTTTTGACAGTGAACACACGGACAACACATAAAACCATTGTGACCACGGTTTGCATTAGCCACAACGATGAAATTTTGGAGGCCCTTAATGTACTCGGAAGTGCGTCGGTCACCGTATATCCATTGCCGGTTCATCTGCATTAATATATAGTATATATCAAAAATTAATAGGGAGATGACCATTTATATATAGTACATCAATGACACATGAAAGGATAGTTGCCGACCGCGGCCGAGAAGGAAAGAGCAACGAGAAAACTTATTTTGAGCTCTCAGGCATTTCACCGAACATCTCTTGTGCATAGGAAAAAACACAAACTAGCACACCTCACACCCTCTTGCTAGGCTCCAAAATGAGAGAGTGAAAAAATGGAAGAAAGGGTGTGGGCTGCGGTGTCTTATATAGCCCCCCCTTTAACACCGGTTCAAGCCACGAACCGGTGTTAAAGGGGGGTTGCGCGAGCCACTGGTGCAGGGGCCTTTAACACCGGTTCGTGCCACGAATCGGTGTTAAAGGGGGGCTTCTTTTTGCTGCACAGGCCATGCTGGTACGTCCCCCCCTCCTCTTTAACACCGGCCCATTTCCAGGCTCAACCAAAGGCCTCGTTTCCACTAACCAAAATTTCCTAGTACTATGAGTAGCACCATGGCGAGCAAGCACATGAGCGTCCATGCATGTTAGCTTCTCGCAAACAATGTTGTTCCGTTGCCATGCCTACATCCATCGGTAGTAGCCGAAATTCGTCAATAATCACCGCACTAGATCCACTACAGGAAAGAACAATAAGGTCGAGAAAGGGGCGAGGCACGCCGATACCCGTGGCGCCGATACCGCCAGCCGTAGTCGGTGTGAATCTGACCGTCGACTAGATAATGATGCGGTGCGAGGTAGCCCTCGGCGTAGTGTGTCCGTCGGCGTAGTAGCGAGGTATGTGCCGATGGTGGCCCTCGGCGTAGATATAGCCCTCGGTAGCCCAGTTGAACACGATGGCGGAAGCGGCGTTAAGCATTAGTTGTCGACGGCCTGGCCGTCGGCAAGACTCTTTGAAATTTTTGTTTGATGCATGCTGACGGCCAGGCCGTCGGCATAGGCCTCCAGATTTTTTTCCTTTTTCATTATTTTTTGAAAAATCATAACTAAATCATTCTAATTCAGAAAAATAAAAATAATATATCAAAAATTGCATAAAAAAATATCTATCTACACTCAAATATTACACATTTATAAACAAAAATTAAGTAAAATATAAAACATTATATATAGTTTAAAACGGGCATTATAAATTTAAAAACGATTCAAACAATGCGAAACCTTCGTGTGGTGTCATATTATGTGACATAGTTTGAAGGAAAAATATCAAACTTGGTATATTGATTATGTCTCAAAAAAACCTTCACAAAATGACCTATCTCGTTCGAGGTTTCTTTACTTTTGGGTCAAATGACCAATGTTATGGCTAGAATGAAGGCATACTTTGTAATAATGTGTCCATATTATGCATAGGTATGCATCATGGGATGGCGAACAATGTTTCAGGAGGAAGTTTTCCTTTTCGTCGCACCAAAAAGCCGTTTTCCATTTTCCGAGTGCAAAAAAGGACGGTTTTGTGAAGCAACCACCAAATGGATAATTCAAAATGCTACCATCACATTTTTCAAAAATACTAGACCACCTTACATGGATAATTTCATAACAGGGGGATCTCAAACATTTCCGTCTATCCCTGGTGAAAAAGACAAATTCCTGCCGAATCGGTAGGAAGTGGGTCAGATATGAACTACAGGTACATGATCGGATGCTCATGATTTTTTACAAAAATCGTTTTTAGGTACAAAATATGTTGTTTCATCATAGATCCACTTCAAGTTTAGCGAGTATCAGCCTCGAGCTAAGAATCTTCATGCCCACCCTTCGACAAAGTATAACGATGGTTTGAAACAGGAATTATAAATTCAAAAACGATCCAAACAACCTGAAACCTCCGCGTGGTGTCATATTATGTGACATAGTTAGAAGGAAAAATATCAAACTTGGTATATAGATTATGTCTCAAAAAAACCTTCACAAAATGACCTATCTCGTTCGAGGTTTCTTGACTTTTGGGTCAAATGACCAATGTTATGGCTAGAATGAAGGCATAGTTTGTGATAATGTGTCCATATTATGCATAAGTATGCATCATGGGATGGCGAACAATGTTTTAGGAGGAAGTTTTCCTTTTCGTCACACCAAAAAGTCGTTTTCCATTTTCCGAGTGCAAAAAAGGACGGTTTTGTGAAGCAACCACCAAATGGCTAATTCAAAATGCTACCGTCACATTTAAAAAAAATACTAGACCACCTTACATGGATAATTTCATAACAGGGGGATCTCAAACATTTCCGTCTATCCCTGGTGAAAAAGACAAATTCCTGCCGAATCGATAGGAAGTGGGTCAGATATGAACTACAGGTACATGATCGGATGCTCATGATTTTTTACAAAAATCATTTTTAGGTACAAAATATGTTGTTTCATCATAGATCCACTTCAAGTTTAGCGAGTCTCAGCCCCGAGCTAAGAATCTTCATGCCCACCCTTCGACAAAGTATAACGATGGTTTAAAAGGGCATTATAAATTCAAAAAGATCCAAACAACATGAAACCTTCGCGTGGTGTCATATTATGTGACATAGTTAGAAGGAAAAATATCAAACTTGGTATATTGATTATGTCTAAAAAAACCTTCATAAAATGACCTATCTCGTTCGAGGTTTCTTGACTTTTGGGTCAAATGACCAATGTTATGGCTAGAATGAAGGCATAGTTTGTGATAATGTGTCCATATTATACATAAGTATATATCATGGGATGGCGAACAATGTTTTCAGGAGGAAGTTTTCCTTTTCGTCGCACCAAAAAGCCGTTTTCCATTTTCCGAGTGCAAGTAATGGACGATTTTGTGAAGCAACCACCAAATGGCTAATTCAAAATGCTACCGTCACATTTTTCAAAAATACTAGACCACCTTACATGGATAATTTCATAACAGGGGGATCTCAAACATTTCCGTCTATCCCTGGTGAAAAAGACAAATTCCTGCAGAATCGGTAGAAAGTGGGTCAGATATGAACTACAGGTACATGATCGGATGCTCATGATTTTTTACAAAAATCATTTTTAGGTTCAAAATATATTGTTTCATCATAGATCCACTTCAAGTTTAGCGATTCTCAGCCCCGATCTAAGAATCTTCATGTCCGCCCTTCGACAAAGTTTAACTATAGTTTAAAACGGGCATCATAAATTCAAAAATAATCCAAACAACGTGAAACCTTCGCGTGGTGTCATATTATGTGACATAGTTAGAAGTAAAAATATCAAACTTGGTATATTGATTATGTCTCAAAAAAACCTTCATAAAATGACCTATCTCGTTCGAGGTTTCTTGACTTTCGGGTCAAATGACCAATGTTATGGCTAGAATGAAGGCATAGTTTGTGATAATGTGTCCATATAATGCATAAGTGCATCATGGGATGACGAACAATGTTTCAGGAGGAAGTTTTCCTTTTCGTCGCACCAAAAAGCCGTTTTCCATTTACCGAGTGCAAAAAACGGACGGTTTTGTGAAGCAACTATCAAATGGCTAATTCAAAATACTACCGTCACATTTTTCAAAAATACTAGACCATCTTACATGGATAATTTCATAACACGGGGATCTTAAACATTTCCGTCTATCCCTGGTGAAAAAGACAAATTCCTGCCGAATCGGTAGGAAGTGGGTCAGATATGAACTACAGGTACATGATCGGATGCTCATGATTTTTTACAAAAATCATTTTTAGGTTCAAAATATGTTGTTTCATCATAGATCCACTTCAAGTTTAGCGAGTCTCAGCCCCGAGCTAAGAATCTTTATGTCCGCCCTTCGACAAAGTTTAACGATCGTTTAAAACGGGCATCATAAATTCAAAAACGATCCAAACAACTCGAAACCTTTGCGTGGTGTCATATTATGTGACATAGTTATAAAGAAAAATATCAAACTTGGTATATTGATTATGTCTCAAAAAACCTTCACAAAATGACCTATCTCGTTCGAGATTTCTTGACTTTCGGGTCAAATGACCAATGTTATGGCTAGAATGAATGCATAGTTTATGATAATGTGTCCATATTATGCATAAGTGTGCATCATGAGATGGCGAACAATGATTCAGGAGGAAGTTTTCCTTTTCGTAGCACCAAAAAGCCATTTTCCATTTTCTAAGTGCAAAAATGAACGGTTTTATGAAGAAACCACCAAATGGATTGAAAATACTACCGTCACATTTTTCAAAAATACTAGACCACCTTACATGGATAATTTCATAATACGGAGATCTCAAACATTTCCGTCTATCCCTGGTGAAAAAGACAAATTTCTGCCGAATTGGTAGGAAGTAGGTCAGATATGAACTACAGGTACATGATCGGATGCTCATGATTTTTTACAAAAATCATTTTTAGGTTCAAAATATATTGTTTCATCGTAGATCCACTTCAAGTTTAGCGAGTCTCAGTCCCGAGCTAAGAATCTTTATGCTTGCCATTTTAAACGGGAAAATGAAATTATGATAAGAATCACGGCATAGTTTGTGATAGGTTGATATTGATATCATATTTGGATTCCTCTCATTTTTCTAATCAATTTAGACATATAATTTGCCGAATTCCGATTTACAAATTTAAAGATATTAATTATTCCATATTAAATAAAAAAATAAAATCATTATATTTTTATTTGAATTCAATAATATTTTTACTTATTCATTGTTGTTTACTTAAATAATTGCTTGTAATTTCAAAAAATACAACCATATGACATGATGATATAAGAGTTAATAGGAATGATATCATAGTATTGACAACAATGAGTAAATTGCTTTGCGGGAAGAGATTCTAAAGAAACGAGGAAGTTAAGCGTGCTAGAGCTGGAGTAGTGCTAGGATGGGTGACCGAACGGAAACTTTGACTAAGACTGTAATTTAATCAATTATTAACTATAAATAGTGTTAAAATGATTAAAGCGGGAGATTAAGGAGTCAAATAATTCAAAGATTTAAAAAAATAAAAAAATAAAAAAATATTTTAGGCTATGCCGACGGCCGTCGGCGTAGCTCCATTCCTGTGCCAAGCCGTCTTAGTAGCTCCAGGCTGAACCGTTAGCTAAGACGACCGTTGACTGACACGCGGGATCCGCTGGAAGACTCTGTGCCGACGGCCACGGAGCTGGCCGACGAGGACGTACGCCGAGGGGGATACGCCGACGGCTACCGTCGGCATAGCCTGTGCCGACGGCAATTTGGCGCTTGCCGACGGCAGCCGGCCGTCGGCGTAGCAATTATTTCCTGTAGTGATCCTCTATATTCTGTCGGATTTTTAACGGCATTAATCACCTCCATTGAATCTGACTCCACTACCGCCAAATTGCTGGGCTAATTGAAGACCAGCCAAGAGAGCATTGGCTTCCATTGCCGCCACATCAGCTGCATATTCATTAAAATCACGACATGTGGTAATAAATTTTACTCTCGAGTCTCTGATTATTGCTCCAACTGCACCTTTGCCCGATTCAGGGTCGAAAGTTGCGTCAACGCTTAATTTGTACACACCTGCAACGGGTCTAGCCCAACCTCCCTTCCTGACAATGTTGCCATTACCTCTCAATTTAGAACAATTGGCCACCATCCCTTTAATATTAATCACTGTTCTTTCCACTGACGGTAACAATTCCTTGTTTTTAAGTTGTCTTTTTGACCACCAAATATACCAACATGCAATAAGAACAGTCGAAATTCTATGCTCTATATCGCATGTTACGCCTCATGTTACGCCTCCTGGTGTTTGAGAGCACACTAGCTCTTCTAGGATCATAGAACCAGACCGATCCATCCTCATTGCCGAGGAGACACACTTGCCCATGCCGAGTCCTCTCCACACCTCCTGCGCCCTAGGGCATTTAAACAACACTACATGACCCGGTGCGCCGCTGGCGCCAAGGCCGTAAGCAAAACCGTAATTTAGCCAATAAAGTCTTACTATTCGTGATCATGATAAATTTAGATGGAAACAACAAAGATATTGTAGTCGGAGTTTGTAAGCTCACTCGGATTAATGTCATCTACAAACATAAATGCTTGCCTCCTATTTTAGTCATAAGTTTTATCCATGATAAATATTCATTAACCCTAGGAATCTTGATGTATTAACACATAGACTAAAAACATGTTAGGTCCACACATTGGCAACCCAGAGTTAATTGACACGGTATATTATGGCCGGGCTCCAGTATACACGAAAAAGGCCCAATTAGGGGCTTAGCCCAAGTTATCTAGGGTTTAGAGGAGCTGCCCTCCTATATAAACGCATGTACCCCTTTGATTATAATCAGACAATAAACATATTCTGTTGTCGTCTCCCTCAGGAGACGGGAGCCCCAAACCCTAGCCGTCGCCTCCTCCTCTCGCAGCGACGGCGTCCAGCCGCCGGCGTCTGCGCCTCCAGCCTCTCCGCCCTCTTCCACCCCTATAATCTACGTCCGAGATCTGGTAGAACCGTAGCCTCTACCAATTTGTTATCAGATTGCTCTGGTTCGATGAGTTCTTCCGGCCTCCCCACCACCGCCGCCACCTCCACCGGCGCGACCACCGCCACCTCGCAGCAGACGCCGCCGCCGGCATCCTCGGGTCCGCCCGCCTCGGGCGCCGCGGCCACCGTCCTCTCTCCGGCGGAGATGTCGTCGGCGATCCGCGATGACCTCACCACTCACCTCGAACCTACGGACCTTTCTCCAGGCTCCCTACACGCCACCGCCGCCACCGCGCGCGCTGGCGTTTCTTAACAACACCACTGTCCGCCCCGCTTCAGGAATCGATCACCCATCAGGTTCCCGTCTCGCCGCCGCTGCCGGCGTGGATCGACCGCCCGATCTCACACGTCGGCGCCGCCGGACCAGGTGTTGCCGCCGCCACCACCGCCGGCGGGTATCTTGACTCCATACGCGAGAGCTCCATGGTGCCGCGATACTCTCCTCCCGCGACGGGTGTGCACGAGCGTCTACGGCCCTCGCCGCGACGACGCAGCCGCTTCGCTTCACCAAGATGGAGTTCGCCACCCACGGGAACCGTCGACCCGAATCAGCTCAATCAGTGCGACCAGTTTTTTCGGGAGCAGCGGACCATGGCGTCCGACCGCACGTGGATCGCCTCCTACCACCTCCGTGGCGCCGCACAGACGTGGTACTACGCCCTCAAGCAGGACGAGGGCGGGATGCCTCCGTGGAAGCGCTTTCGCGACCTATGCCTCCTCCGGTTCGGCCCCCCATACGTGGGAGCCGCCTGGCCGAGCTCGGTCGCCTCCCCTTCACCACCTCGGTGCAGGACTTCGCCGACCGCTTCCAGACGTTGGCCTGCCATACTCCTGGCATCACGGATCGCCAGCGCGCCGAGCTCTTCGTCGGCGGCCTCCCCGACCACATCCGCGTCGACGTCGAGATGCGCGACCCCCAGGACCTGCAGACGGCCATGTACTACACGCTGCAGCGTCTGAGCAGCGCCAACGCCATGCGTGGCGTTCCCGAGCCGTGGCGCGACGTCCCGACCCGCCCGCACTGGCGCCACCTTTTCGACACGCCTTTCTGCGGCCACTATCGCCGCCCAGCGCCCGACGCGTACCTTGGCGCTTAGCGTCACCGAAAGCTTCGGCGGTGCCGCAAGGGCCTGTGCTTCAACTGCGACGAGCCGTATGTGTCGGGTCATACGTGTGCCCGCCTGTTCTACTTGGAGACCGTCGATGACGCGGAGGTAGAGGCCCTCACCACGGAGCTCGACACCACCACACTCTCCGAGGCCGGTGTCACGACCTACGGGCCGGTCGTCACGACCGCCGTCTCCCTTCATGCCTTGGCAGGCATCAAGACGGCAAAGACGATGCTTCTTCCGGTGACGATCAATGGGGAGCGTCTCACCGCGCTTGTGGACACGGGCTCGACGCACAACTTCCTGTCCAGGGACGCCATGCGCCGCCTCGCACTTCAGCCGGCGAGCGCGGAGAAGTTCAGCGTCACCGTCGCCAACGGGGACCGCCTTACTTTCCACGGTGTGGCGCGGCAGGTTACCGTCCTCATCGGCGATGAGCCCTTCTCCATCAACCGCGTCGTCATCGACCTGGGCTGCTACGACTTCATCCTCGGTGTCGATTTCATGTCCACACTAGGCCCCATCCTTTGGGACCTCGACGTGCTGTCCCTCATCTTCTGGCGCGCGGGGGCCCGTCGCGTTTAGTGGACAGGCATCGGCGGCTCCGGCGCCGCGACACCGCAGCTTCAGTTGATGGCGGCCGCACTTGACGAGGCGCATCCGCTCCTGGCCGACCTCCTGCAGCAGCACAGCGACATCTTCGATGAGCCGTGGCCTCCACGTGGCCTGTGACCACCGCATCCACTGCTGCGGACACGGGCGCTTATAGCAAAGGCGCCCGCACGGGTACCCATTTGCGAAGGACGAGCTCGAGCGCCAGGTGGCGGTCATGCTCGCGCAGGGCATCATCCGGATTTCGACATCGCCGTTCTCCGCCCCGGTGCTCCTTGTGCGCAAGCCCGGCGGCACATGGCACTTCTGCATCGACTACCACGCCCTCAACACCATGACGTCCAAGGACAAGTTCCCCATCCCCGTCGTGGATGAGCTACACGGGGCGCGCTTCTTCACCAAGCTCTACCTGCGCTCGGGCTATCATCAGGTGCGCATGCACCCGGACGACATCGAGAATACGGCGTTCCGTACTCACCATGGCCACTTCGAGTTCCTGGTGATGCCGTTCGGCCTCTCCAACGCGTCGGCAACTTTCCAGGCCCTGATGAACGACGTGCTCAGCCCATACTTGCGCCGTTTTGTGCTTGTTTTCTTTGATGACATTCTTATCTACAGTTCATCCTGGGCAGAGCACCTACAGCACGTGGCCATCATCTTCAACGAGCTTCGAGCGCATCGTCTCCACCTTAAGCGCTTGAAGTGCTCGTTCGGCACGACCTCCGTCGCGTACCTGGGGCACGTCATCTCGACGGAAGGTGTCGCGATGGACGCAGACAAGGTCGCCGCCGTCACCGCGTGGCCGACCCCGCGGTCCCCGCGGGCTCTCCGCGGCTTCTTGGGCCTCGCCGGCTACTACCGAAAGTACATTCGGGACTTCGGCCTCATCGCCGCGCCAGCGAGCGCCTCGCCGCGTGGCGCCTTCTCCAGGACGAGGCGACTACGGCGTTCGAAGCTCTCCAGCGGGCGCTCACGACGGGACCCGTCCTCCAGATGCCGGACTTCGACATGCCGTTCGTGGTGGACTGCGACGCCTCTGGCATCGGTTTCAGCGCCGTCCTCCACCAGGGCGAAGGGCCGCTGGCCTTCTTCAGCCGCCCCTTCGCCGCTCGCCATCACAAGCTCGTTTCATACGAACGCGAGCTTATCGGGCTGGTCCAGGAAGTGCGCCACTGGTGACCTTACCTTTGGGGCCGGTCGTTCCATGTGCGTACGGACCACTACAGCCTCAAGTTCTTGCTGGATCAGCGCCTCTCCACCGTCCTGCAGCACCAGTGGATCAGCAAGCTCTTCGGCTTCGACTTCACCGTTGAGTATCTCCCCGGCCGTCTCAACACGGTCGCCGACGCCTTGTCCTGCCGTGACACTGAGGATGTCATAGACGACGTTGCCACGGCGGGCGCCGTCCTGTGCATTCGCCGAGCGATCGCCGCCTTCGCCATCGACATCCGCCGCAACTTCTCTGCCATGGACGCACGCGGCGCTCATGGCGCTTTGACACCGGCGGCTGGGGCGCCTGGCGCTGGACGATGGCTGCTTATACGCGCCGCCTCTTTGCCGACCACGGTGACTCGCGCCACCAGGTCTTGTCCCCGCACACTCTGCAGGACACGAGGGCGCAGAAGACCTCCATCGCCTCCGTGCTGATTTCTACATTCCCGTGATGGTGCGCTGGTCCGTGGCGCGGTGCGGCGTGACATGCCAGCGGAACAAGACGGAGACACTGCGACCCGCGGGTCTGCTACAGCCGCTGGACGTACCCTCCCAAGTGTGGGCAGATATCTCCATGGACTTCATCGAGGGCCTTCCCAAGGTGGGCGGCAAATCTGTCATCCTCATGGTGGTTGACCGCTTCTCCAAGTACGCGCACTTCATCGCCCTCGGTCAACCCTACACAGCCGCATCCATGGCGCGGGCCTTCTTCGACGGCATCGTCCGCCTCCACGGGTTTCCTTCGTCCATCGTCAGCGACCGTGATCCTGTGTTCACGGGTCACGTGTGGCGGGATCTCTTTCGGCTGGCGGGTGTGAAGCTCCGCATGACCACGGCGTTTCACCCTCAAACGGACGGCCAGTCCGAGGTGGTCAACAAGGTGATCGCCATGTATTTGCGCTGTGTTACGGGTGATCGTCCACGAGCTTGGGTAGACTGGTTGGCGTGGGCGGAGTACTGCTACAACACCTCCTATCACTCCGCTCTGCATGCCACGCCTTTTGAGGTAGTCTACGGGCGCCCACCTCCGGCGATGCTTCCTTTTGAGCCTGGCACAGCTCGGTCCGAGACGACGGGCGACTTACTCCGCAAGGACGAGATCCTGGCCGAAAGCGCGCCGCCTTCTCCAAGCACAACAGCTGGCGAAGTACTATGATGCTCATCATCGAGGCGGAGTTGGTGTAGACGATTGGGTGTGGTTGCGCCTCCTTCAGACCACGACCACGACCCCGCTCAAGCGCAATTGGGACCCACGCCCGGTCCCTTTCTTGCGTGGAGCGTGTTGGCACTCGCATACCGCCTTGAGCTGCGGTTGGTCGCCTCACGGCGTCTTCCATGTGGCTTCTTGAAGGCCCGCCATGGGACCCTCCTGCGCCACCGCCCTTCCTCCTACCGGATGGCCGACTTGCCCGGCTCCAGCCAAGGTGGCGAAGGTGATGCAGGCGAGCAGCGTCGCGGCGTGGCATGTCTTGGTGCAGTGGGCCGGCCTGCCCAAGGAGGAAGCAACTTGGGAGCAGCACGATTTCCGCCAGCAGTTTTCAGATGTTCAGCTCGAGGACGAGCTGTTTGAGAAGGCGGGGAGATATGTTATGGTCGGGCTCCAGTATACACGAAAAAGGCCCAATTAGGGGCTTAGCCCAAGTTATCTAGGGTTTAGAGGAGCTGCCCTCCTATATAAACGCATGTACCCCTTTGATTATAATCAGACAATAAACATATTCTATTGTCGTCTCCCTCAGGAGACGGGAGCCCCAAACCCTAGACGCCGCCTCCTCCCTCTCGCAGCGATGGCGCCCAGCCGCCGGCGTCTGCGCCTCCAGCCTCTCCACCCTCACTTCCACCCCTATAATCTGCGTCCGAGATCTGGTAGAACCATAGCCTCTACCATGGTACTCTCGAAAAGGCGTTGTGTTTGTATATCAGATCATCTATTTGAAGCAAGTAAACTAACCCTTTTTTGCAAATAACAAGTGAATTGATGACCTTATGCAAAAGTGTATATTTCATTTTCGTTCAAAACAAGATTTGTTATTGCAGTCTTAAACTGGTTATATATTTGATCTAAATGGGCCTCTTACTATCATGGGTCTTACCCTGGCACAAATGTCGTATCTGAATTTATATTTTAATGAAGGTTCACATTTTTGTAGCCATAGTTGTTTATATTCTTTTTAGCAAATATAGGTTACTCCTATATGAAAATTTGACCTGTTTTAGGATCAGACGATGTTTTTCAGTTAGCCAGGATTTAACCTATTATGTGAGTTATCTAGGGTTTAGAGGAGCTGCCTCCTATATAAACGCATGTACCTTTCTTTGATTATAATCAGACAATAAACATATTCTATTGTCGTCTCAGAGACGGGAGCCCCAAAACCTAGACGCGCCTCCTCCTCTCGCATGGCGATGGCGGCCCAAGGCGCGCCTCCAGCCTCTCCACCCTCACTTCCACCCCTATAATCTGCGTCCGAGATCTGGTAGAACCATAGCCTCTACCATGGTACTCTCGAAAAGGCGTTGTGTTTGTATATCAGATCATCTATTTGAAGCAAGTAAACTAACCCTTTTTTGCAAATAACAAGTGAATTGATGACCTTATGCAAAAGTGTATATTTCATTTTCGTTCAAAACAAGATTTGTTATTGCAGTCTTAAACTGGTTATATATTTGATCTAAATGGGCCTCTTACTATCATGGGTCTTACCCTGGCACAAATGTCGTATCTGAATTTATATTTTAATGAAGGTTCACATTTTTGTAGCCATAGTTGTTTATATTCTTTTTAGCAAATATAGGTTACTCCTATATGAAAATTTGACCTGTTTTAGGATCAGACGATGTTTTTCAGTTAGCCAGGATTTAACCTATTATGTGATCTTCCTTAAGCACCTTTAAAATGTCAATGCATTTCATTACACATATTGATAGCTGCAAGTAGCTTAAGTCCATGTGTTTCATCATACACCAGTGCAAAAGGCGACGGATGGGAGCGGTGAAACAAAAACAGAATACTATCCGGTTGACCAACAGAAACAAAACGATTGAACCTTTGAGAAGCTGACTATGAAGCTTGTAAGAAGAAAAGCAAAGTATAATAGGCTATGAACGGCCAACGCAGACCAATCATTGGGACACTATTGGGAAGAGGAGACGAAGTCAAATAGGTTAACTTTATAAGTATAATATATAGATCCACCACACTTTAAAAGGGATGTGTATCTTTTTTACAGAAGTTACACATGTATCAATGTATCATGCAGCAACGGCATCTAGTGCATCGACATTTTAATTAAGATGATTTCTGAAGACATTATATATGTTCTATCCTAGGTGAAACATTGATACACATCCTATAGCTTCCCTTGTTGGTGAAGCATTCTTGTGTGACCTCTGACTGGATAGGCTGAGGATCAATAGTAAACAACTTTCCAAGAAGATGGATGGATGATCCGGTCTCTTCCTCTAAGATTAAGCCACCAGGACTCCTTAGCTGATTTAACAGGAGGTAAGTCACCTCTAGATGCCATAGCCACTTCTCGATAGGATGAAAGCATTTGAGAAGATAAATAGAGAGCCCCATAGTTAATACAACAAAAGATGATGCATTGCAAATGTTCAAGTGTTGAGATTTAAAACCAGTTGAGCTTCTCAAAATATCCACCAAACTTGTGAAATGCGCTTGAAAAACTCTAGTGCAAAAATATGTAGATGATTCAGCAAGTATAGAAATCACACTTCCAAGGGCTTGTAATTGATTCAGGTCTTCCGATGACCTACAAATGTATTTCTATTTAGTTGTTCCAGAATGGATGTTATTCACAATATCCTCATCCAACAAGATCAAATTGATGAAAATATTTCTATCTCTAGAATATATGTACATAACACTTTTAAAAAAAAAGAATATATGTACATAACAGCAGTCTTCAAGAAATTTTCAGCTTCTGATACTATTTGATTCTTATTCTTCTCTACATATTTAGGTGACCCTATTGATAAAAGTTGATCTGAATAAAGGCTAAAAATCACTTCTTTCAACTTAAGACAGACAATCGATGCGTGTGAAACCATTCTATCAGTTCCATAGCAGCGAATGCAATTGTCCAGATATTTTTAGGAATCAAGCTGTAGATCATACCTAAGTCTATTTTTTAGCAGAAAATCAAATAGATGGTCTCCACTTTGTTAAATTGATGAGCTGGAAAGAATAAGGTAAGCTAAGCTGCTGACCTTTGCTAATGGAAGGGATGAAGAAAGTTTACCAATAAGCAATGGAATGGCAAAGGGCTCAAAATACGGAGTTGCACAAAAGGCATGCTGCAAAGATTTAAACAGGTTATTAGGCACGAAAGTAAAATAACAGGAAGGCTTCCTTCATTTACAAGCATGTCAAGCTGATAAAATAACAAATAACTCCAATAGCTACATTCAACAAATAATCTATCATGTCAAGACATATCTTTAGCTCAAAAGACAAATGTTTTGAAGGTAAAATGACATGTTCGTACCGAGAAGTAAAGGAGGAATCAATCAAACGCAACTTTTATCATAGCCAAAGTACATGATAATGAACGGAACTGAAACCTAGAAGAAAGTGCTCGCTTTCTTATTTCTTGGCTTACATGTGCTTGAGCCAAAGTAGGCAGGTGGATATAGCGACGTGAGGCGTGAGGCTCCTCCTGATGGGGATGAGGAGGTTGTGAGGCACGGGGATATTGGCAGCCATGTACTTGTAGATCAGGGCCTGGTGCTCTAGCTCGATCCACTGCGACAGCGTGAAGGGTCCCCTCACCCTGGCCATTGCGCCCTGAATGCTGGCGCTCAAGGTCGCTGAGCTCAACCCTGGAGGTAGCAGGATACACCAACCAGATTAGCAACAAGGCAGTGCAAGCCAAGAAGGCACATCCGAATAAAAGGTGTACTTTAGAGAGACCACCACAGCGAGATGCATAATTTTCATAAACACGACCAGATGCGTAAGATGGTTGACACGGGCAAGCAAAAGGAAGAATAAAAACCGAGGCAGAGTGGCTGCCAGGATCAGAAAACCTGGTATGTGAGAAGCACAGATTTGTAGGGTGGGGCTGGCTGTGTGCACATAAAAAGTTCGTCAAAAAGATCATCTTTGATCCAATGTAACAACCTTGATTTGCGCACGCTACTTGCCTCAATCTTTCTTGTGTGCATCTCTATTACTACCTCGACACATGTACCTAATATAAGTACAATCCATCGTCAGAACACACAGGCTCTGGAGTGACAGATATGTATGTTTCCTCACACCACAACACAACAACGAATTAACCAGAACATCAACCAAAACTGAACCCCTAAGCACAAAGGCATGCCACGAATGAAATAAAAGAACTCTTTTGGGGGATATCGCCAATAAACACCTAGAAGCTAAAAAGATCTAAGCCAATCTGTAGTGCCACTTCAGTAAAAGAAACTATAAAAAGTTATAACCTGAATGATATGTACCAGGTTTGATACTATATATGGTGCATTTCAATTTAAATAAACAATTTCGGGTGCCAATTTCCGAGATGTTGTTTCACTGTATACGTCTACCGGGTTCTGAAGTTACAGAATGCTGTATAATTCTACACCAAGTATGAGCATCCCAAATCCCCCAAATGAAATCACACTACCAATCTTGTGACCAATTGACACACCAGCTGATTCCGCTTCAGTTAATGAATCAGCGCAGATTTCAGTGAAACAGAGGTCAACAGATATGTACTCTATTTCATTGCCAACCGCGTTCTGAATTTTAATAGTGTAGTGGTATGCTAGTTCAGGAAACATACCAGTTTAAAGATTTGTCAGTTCGCCTTCCCATCTTGTGATCGATTCTGTCAACTTATGGGACATTGATAGTGTTCTCCCTGGCGGTGACGATTGCACGCCAGCTCGCACCGGCATTGTTCTTTATTGGAAAATTTTATGGAAGACGTGTCCTGTCTAAAAGGAGCAAATTCTTTGAGAAGATCTAAACCTCTCAGCAAACCATGTAAACGATTAGAGGGAAATTGTTTTAGGTTTACATGCTGCAAAATGAATATGCTTCCATACTGCCTCTGATTGATAATATAAGTAGCACAGGGCAATGACTTCAAAGTAACACCTTAACCACAAATTTCTAGATAATATTTTTTTTAAACAGATAAAATTATATGTTATGAAATATATTTGAAGTTAAATATACAATGATGGTCAGATCTAAAAATAATTGACCCGTAGAAACTCTAAACTGTTATAATTCAGATAGACAGAGCAACCTGCAATAAGAAACAAAGACAAGAAAATGGCTATTTAGGCTTGAGCTAAAAAATAAAAAAACTCTCTGATCTGCTCACATAGATAAGAACATAGACATCCTCGCAAAAAATGAAGTATGCGTTCATATAAAAGACAAAGAAATTAGCACATATTCACATATAGACATGAACAATGCAAGAAAAGGTTACCCCATCCCACATGTTATCCCACATGGTAGTAAGTATATTTTTGCTCAGGAGAATACCTCTTTGGTAAACCCTTTCCAGTACCAAAGGTCTAACAGGATAATCAAGTACCGCATACGTCTAATAGGCAGTGTGTCAAAAATCTATCAAATATGCTTTTACGTAACAGATCTGACTCGCTAACCCATCTCAAACACCCAATACTACAGCTTTTGGAAGTACAGAGAAGTATTTCATACACATAAAAGGAAATCTATATATCACATCACCCATGTGAATACCACTACCACTGAAAGCCCAAGAAGTATATGCAGCAGCTCATCCAGGTGTTATTGGTCGGCATCACTTACAGTGACACTCAAATATAGTCGTCATACTCCCGGATTCATAGACTAAGCAGCGAGACACTGATATAACTTCAAAAAGCACGTCACTAATATTGACTGCATATCCAGAAGAGCTAGCCAACATCTATGAAGAGAGCTGGCCATATTATTTCACAAGATCACAGGTAATGATCAAGTTAAGCACGTGATCATGGTGTTCTTAACCTGTACTATTGAAAATAATGAATGGGTATTGTACGAAGAAACAGGAAAAAATGTGTATCAACTCCAAACAAAACAGGGACATCTTTCACTTGATTTAAGGAAGTCGTGCGCACGTCTGGCCCTTTCAACTAAAATATACTACGGATAAACAGCTCAGCTTAATATCATCCAGCACCACAAAAATACATCGGAGCCCAAGTTTGAATTAACCGCAGGGTTGCAGCACTTCTATTTTGGAAACAAAACCAAACAAATGCTAACTCGGAAAC
Organism: Avena insularis; assembly: GCA_023614405.1. Classification (NCBI taxonomy): domain Eukaryota; kingdom Viridiplantae; phylum Streptophyta; class Magnoliopsida; order Poales; family Poaceae; genus Avena; species Avena insularis. Next base: position 64,033,018 of record CM042697.1, read on the forward strand.
ATGAGTCCAACAAAGGTGGCCTGCATCAAACCACACTCATCTTATAGTATTTAAACCAATAATGAGTATATATCATGAAGTGCCTCACCTTAACACCAGGCAGATGAAATAGTTGTATTGGATGAGAGGTGTCTCCCCACAACTACATGATGTATCCAGCTGGCAGTCATGGCCTTTTTCAAGAGTAGATTTTCTCTGTTGATGGAGATGCATTTGTCAAGAGTAGCATAGTAACGAGAACAAAAACAGAAAGTCTAAACAAAAGAAGCAACTGACAGAAACTGTTGATGAAATCAACATATTCAATTGTTGACCGAAGACATGATGAACATTATAGTCCATGATCGGAAGATGTCGGGGTTCTAAATTCTAACCTAGGAAAATCAACAACAATGATCCATTTTATTTTATTTTCTAAAATTCCATCTCCACTATCCAACCTCGTGACAAAGTAATGCATAAAATAGTAAAACAAGAAGTAATAAGCAACATAAGATGGATAAGCAGCCCCCATTGCTGCGATGATCATTCAGAAGCCGCGGGCCAAACCGAAGGATTATGTGCATTTGATCAGTTTCCTTGAATGGTTGGGAGTCATCTCCAGTTTTGTCCATTTTTTCTCGGTCAAACATAGTAGCAGCATCTTGTCCGTCCTTTTTATGGCAGAATACTCCTTCTGCGCGAAAAAAGAACAGTAAGCCAAGTCGTAGCCTTCTTGACTGATTGTGCATCTCCAAGAGGTATCCAAAAATTGTAAGCAATTCCCAAATTTATCAGTACAGTGGTAAGGATGGTTACCGATAAAAATAGTATTGAACTTCTTTGTCTCACCTAGCATATCTTCAACCCACGGCTGGTTAAGCAAACCTGAGATGATTTTAAATCTTTAGCTTAAATGCATCTACTCAAATTCTGAAACTTTTCCACGGAAAAGTCAGATCTGTTGCACAACACGGTTAACACAAGAAAACATTTGGACAAATCCCTTATCACCTCCGTTTCGTCCATCTCAAGTGTGAGCATTTGTCAGGCTGCTGCATCTGCCATACATGCCACAACTAAATACATCAGCAGGGAGAATATATGTACCATCTCCCATAGGCAATTTTGTATACGAACACAGCTAGAATAATCAGCATCAATTGACAGGAGCCATAATGTAGATCAGATCGTGAGATTATGCTCAAGTATCACTACAGGAAAGAACTAAGGCGCCGACGGCCGGCCGGCTACGCCGACGGCCAAAGATCGGGGTCGTCGGCGTAGCTGCCTTCCCTGACCAGCCGACCAGCCAGGCCGTCGGCGTAGATGACGGTGTCGAGGGTAGCCGTCGGCGTAGTGTGGCCGTCGGCGTAGTAGCGAGGTCTGTGCCAACGGTGGCCCTCGGCGTAGATTAGCCCTCGACGTAGATTAGCCCTCGGCGTAGCCCCAGTTCAGACACGATGACGGAAACGGCGTTAGGCAGCTAAGCTGTGGCGACGGCCTGCACAGCTTTTTGAAATTTTTTGTTTGGTCTGCTCTTTGAAAATTTTTGTTTGGTCTGTGCCGACGGCCAGGCTGTCGGCATAGGCCTCCAGATTTTTTTCCTTTTTCATTATTTTTTGAAAAATCATAACTAAATTATTCTAATTCAGAAAAATACAAATAATATATCAAAATTTGCATAAAAAAAATCTATCTATCTACACCTCAAATATTACACATTTATAAACAAAAATTAAGTAAAATATAAAACATTATATATAGTTTAAAACGGACATTATAAATTCAAAATCGATCCAAACAATGTGAAACCTTCGCGTGGTGTCACATTATGTAACATAGTTAGAAGGAAAAATATCAAACTTGGTATATTGATTATGTCTCAAAAAACCCTTCACAAAATGACCTATCTCGTTCGAGGTTTCTTGGCTTTCGGTTCAAATGACCAATGTTATGGCTAAAATAAAGGCATAGTTTGTGATAATGTGTCCATATTGTGCATAACTGTGCATTATGGGATGGCGAACAATGTTTCAGGAGGAAGTTTTCCTTTTCGTCGCACCAAAAAGCCGTTTTCCATTTTCCGAGTGAAAAAACGGACGTTTTTGTGAATCAACCACCAAATGGCTAATTCGAAATGCTACCGTCACATTTTTAAAAAATACTAGACCACCTTACATGGATAATTTCATAACACGGGGATCTCAAACATTGCCGTCTATCCCTGGTGAAAAAGACAAATTCCTGCCGAATCGGCAGAAAGTGGGTCAGATATGAACTAGAGGTACATGATCGGATGCTCATGATTTTTTTAAAAATCATTTTTAGGTTCAAAATATGTTGTTTCATCATAGATCCACTTCAAGTTTAGCGAGTCTCAGCCCCGAGCTAAGAATCTTCGTGCCCGCCCTTCGACAAAGTATAACGATGGTTTAAAACAGGCATTATAAATTCAAAAACGATCCAAACAATGTGAAACCTTCGTGTGGTGTCACATTATGTGACATAGTTAGAAGCAAAAATATCAAACTTGGTATATTGATTATGTCTCAAAAAACCCTTCACAAAATGACCTATCTCGGTCGAGGTTTCTTGGCTTTCGGGTCAAATGACCAATATTATGGCTAAAATGAAGGCATAGTTTATGATAATGTGTCCATATTGTGCATAACTGTGCATTATGGGATGGCGAACAATGTTTTAGGAGGAAGTTTTCCTTCTCGTCGCACCAAAAAGCCGTTTTCCATTTTCTGAGTGCAAAAAACGGACGATTTTGTGAAGCAACCACCAAATGGCTAATTCAAAATGCTACCGTCACATTTTTCAAAAATACTAGACCACCTTACATGGATAATTTCATAACACGGGGATCTCAAACATTTCCGTCTATCCCTGGTGAAAAAGACAATTTTTTGCCGAATCGGTAGGAAGTGGGTCAGATATGAACTACAGGTACATGATCGGATGCTCATGATTTTTTACAAAAATCATTTTTAGGTTCAAAATATGTTGTTTCATCATAGATCTACTTCAAGTTTAGCGAGTCTCATCCCCGAGCTAAGAATCTTCATGCCCACCCTTCGACAAGTATAACGATGGTTTAAAACGAGCATTATAACTTCAAAAACGATCCAAACAACATAAAACCTTTGCGTGGTGTCATATTAGGTGACATAGTTAGAAGGAAAAATATTAAACTTGGTATATTGATTATGTCTCAAAAAAACCTTCACAAAATGGCCTATCTCGTTCGAGGTTTCTTGACTTTCGGGTCAAATGGCCAATGTTATGGCTAGAATGAAGGCACAGTTTGTGATAATGTGTCCATATTATGCATAAGTATGCATCATGGGATGGCGAACAATGTTTCAGGAGGAAGTTTTCCTTTTTGTCGCACCAAAAAGCCGTTTTCCATTTACCGAGTGCAAAAAACGGATGGTTTTGTGAAGCAACCACCAAATGGCTAATTCAAAATACTACCGTCACATTTTTCAAAAATACTAGACCACCTTAAATGGATAATTTCATAACACGGGGATCTTAAACATTTCCGTCTATCCCTGGTAAAAAAGACAAATTCCTGCCGAATCGGTAGGAAGTGGGTCAGATATGAACTACAGGTACATGATCGGATGCTCATGATTTTTTACAAAAATCATTTTTAGGTTCAAAATATGTTGTTTCATCATAGATCCACTTCAAGTTTAGCGAGTCTCAGCCCCGAGCTAATAATCTTTATGTCCGCCCTTCGACAAAGTTTAACGATCGTTTAAAACGGGCATCATAAATTCAAAAACGATCCAAACAACTCGAAACCTTTGCGTGGTGTCATATTATGTGACATAGTTAGAAAGAAAAATATCAAACTTGGTATATTGATTATGTCTCAAAAAACCTTCACAAAATGACCTATCTCGTTCGAGGTTTCTTGACTTTCGGGTCAAATGACCAATGTTATGGCTAGAATGAATGCATAGTTTATGATAATGTGTCCATATTATGCATAAGTGTGCATCATGAGATGGCGAACAATGATTCAGGAGGAAGTTTTCCTTTTCGTAGCACCAAAAAGCCATTTTCCATTTTCTAAGTGCAAAAATGAACGGTTTTATGAAGAAACCACCAAATGGCTAATTGAAAATACTACCGTCACATTTTTCAAAAATACTAGACCACCTTACATGGATAATTTCATAACACGGGGATCTCAAACATTTCCGTCTATCCCTGGTGAAAAAGACAAATTCCTGCCGAATCGGTAGGAAGTAGGTCAGATATGAACTACAGGTACATGATCGTATGCTCATGATTTTTTACAAAAATCATTTTTAGGTTCAACATATGTTATTTTATCGTAGATCCACTTCAAGTTTAGCGAGTCTCAGTCCCGAGCTAAGAATCTTTATGCGTGTCGTTTTAAACGGGCAAATGAAATTATGATAAGTATCACGACATAATTTGTGATAAGTTGATATTGATATCATATTTGGATTCCTCTCATTTTTATAATCAATTTAGACATATTATTTGCCGAATTCCGATTTACAGATTTAAAGATATTAATTATTCCATATTAAATAAAAAATACAAAAAAAATCATTACATTTTTATTTGAATTCAATAATATTTTTACTTATTCATTGTTGTTTACTTAAATAATTGCTTGTAATTTGAAATAATACAACCATATGATATGATGATATAAGAGTTAATAGGAATTATATCATAGTATTAACAACAATGAGTAAATTGATTTGCGGGAAGAGATTCTGAAGGAACGATGAAGTTAAGCATGCTAGAGCTGGAGTAGTGCTAGGATGGGTGACCGAACGAAAACTTTGATTAAGACTGCAATTTAATCAATTATTAACTATAAATAGAGTTAAAATGATTAAAGCGGGAGATTAAGAAGTCAAATAATTCAAAGATTAAAAAAATAAAAATAAAAAAAATAAAAATATATTTTAGGCTATGCCGACAGCCTGGCCGTCGGCGTAGCTCCATTCCTGTGCCGACGGCTTGGCCGTCGGCGTAGCTCCAGGCTGAACCGTTAGCCAAGACGGCCGTTGATCGACACGGGCCATTTGGAAGACCCCATGAGCCATGCCGTAGCAATTATTTCCTGTAGTGTATATACAAAATCGGATCTCTGCAGTACCTATCAAGTATCCTGGAGCTCTCATCCTCTGCACCTCTCCATCTCTTCAAAAGCGGCAACTACAGCCTGATGAAAGGCAAACAAATCTGAGAAAAAAATAACCTATAGAATGTTCCTCTAAGAAAGTGACCTGGAGATTATGACCAAGAATACGACGATGTTGGCGACGAGGATGGAGGGCACGAGCCACGACATCCACTCCCGCTCCCCCTCGTGTTGTGGGTACAACGACGACGGTACTCCTTGTTGGAAATATAAGCAATAATCCAAAAACCTTATCTCATGCAATTTGCCCCAAGTGGCTTTGTTGCTTCTATGAAGCCACCTGTGTTCGAAGGTGTGAATTACAAACGATGGCGTGCGAGAGCAGTGCTCTGGTTTTAGACCATGAGCTGCTATAACGCCATCTATGGCGCACCTGAGGGAGAACTTAATCCCGCTCAGGAAGAGGCGTTCCAAAAACTTGATACCACTTTCAAGGCTGCCTTGATCAGCATCCTTGGCAACAATATTGTCAATTCATATCTGTCATTTAGCAATGGCAAAGATATGTGGGATGCTCTCGAGAGAAAATTTGGAGTCTCTGATGCTGGCAGTGAACTGTATGTCATGGAACAATTCTATGACTATAAGATGGTTGATGACCGCCCCATTGTGGAGCAGACTCATGAGATACAGTCACTTGCCATGGAGCTTGAGCACTTCACTTGTGTGTTACCGGACAAGTTTGTTGCCGGAGGCATTATTTCCAAACTTCCTCAGTCATGGAGAAACTTTGCTACTTCTCTGAAGCACAAGAGACAAGAGTTCTCCGTGACAGATCTCATTGGGACTCTTGATGTGGAAGAGAAGGCGAGAGCAAAAGACACACGTGCTCGAGGTACCGAGGGAGGTTCTAATGCCAACTGCATGTAGAAAAGGAACTTCCAGCCTCATAAGTTCAAGAACAAAGGCAAGTTTGACGGCAAAGCAAAGTTCGATGGAAAGAACAAGGCCTCACAGTCTACCAGCTTCAAGAAGAAGACTGATGAGAGGAAAGGTGCTTGTCATGTATGCGGTGATCCTGATCATTGGGCTCCTGCTTGTCCCAACCGCTTTGACAAGCGCCAACATGGGAAGGGCAGCAAGACTGCTAATGTTGTCATGGGCGACGTTGAGATGAAAGATGTTGGGTATGGATATTACCTACTGTTCTTTCATTATGTCATTCTCCTGATTGGTGGATTGACACGGGCGCTAATGTACATGGCTATTCTGATATTTCCATGTTTTCTTCATATCAGGTCAGAGGGGCTCAAAACGTGCTGATGGGGAACGGCTCGCATGCTTCTGTTCATGGTGTTGGTACGGTCGATCTGAAGTTCACTTCGGAAAAGACCGTGCGCCTGAAGAATGTGCATCATGTTCCCTCAATAAATAAAAATCTTGTTAGCGGATCTCTTCTATGCCGAGATGGCTACAAGATTGTATTCGAGTCCAATAAATTTGTAATTTCGAAGTATGGAACCTTTGTTGGTAAAGGCTATGAGTGCGGAGGCTTGTTCCTCTTATCTCTGTCAGACATTTGTAATAAAGTTGTTAATCATATTTACACGAATTTTGAATCAAATGTCTGGTACTCTCGTCTTTGTCATATTAATTTTGGTTGTATGATGCGGCTAGCCAAAATGAATTTAATCCCTGATTTCACAACTGTTAAGGGATCTAAGTGCCAAGTGTGCGTGTAAGCTAAACAACCTCGCAAGTCACATACAACTGCATAAGTGAGAAATTTAACACCACTAGAGCTCATACATTCTGATCTTTGTGAGATGAATGGTGTGTTGACAAAAGGTGGAAAGAAATATTTCATGACTTTGATCGATGACTCTACGAGATATTGTCATGTGTATCTTCTGAAATCAAAAGATGAGGCTTTGAGTTTCTTCAAAATCTATAAAGCTGAGACAGAAAATCAACTTGATTGAAAGATTAAGAGGCTTAGGTGTGATCGTGGTAGAGAGTACTTTTCCAACGACTTTGATTCCTTTTGTGCGGAACATGGCATAATTCATGAGAGGACGCCTCCCTACTCACCCCAGTCAAATGGAGTAGCCGAAAGAAAGAACCGTACTCTAACAGATTTGGTTAACGCCATGTTAGACACATCCGGTCTTTCTAAGGAATGGTGGGGGGAGGCACTATTGACTGCGTGTCATGTCCTAAACCGAGTTCCCACAAAGAACAAAGAAATTACTCCATTCGAAGAATGGGAGAAGAAAAGATTAAAACTCTCTTACTTACGTACTTGGGGTTGTTTGGCAAAGGTTAATGTACCAACCCCCAAGAAGCAAGCTTGGACCAAAAACCATTGATTGTGTTTTTTTGGGCTATGCTTTTCATAGCATTGGTTATAGATTCTTGATAGTAAAATCTGAAGTGCCTGACATTCATGTCGGTACAATCATGGAGTCGACTGATGCGACTTTCTTTGAGGATATGTTTCCAATGAAAGATAAACCTAACTCATCAAATCTGGAGATACCTATTTCATCTAATCAGGAATTTACTACATTCTCTGAACCTACTATTCCAATTGAACACTCTGAAAGTCCTAAGGAGGATGATAATGAAATTCCTAAAAGGAGCAAGAGACAGAGGACTACAAAGTCCTTTGGTGATGATTTCATTGTGTACCTTGTGGATGACACTCCCACTTCCATTTCAGAAGCATATGCATCTCCGATCGACTCTTTGGAAGGAAGCTGTCCATAGTGAGATGAATTCCATCTTAGCTAATGGAACATGGGAGATCACTGATCACCCTTATGGGTGCAAACCTGTAGGGTGCAAGTGGGTGTTTAAGAAAAAGCTTTGACCTAATGGTACTATTGAGAAGTACAAGGCACGGCTTGTGGCCAAGGGATATACTCAAAAGGAAGGTGAAGACTTCTTTGACACTTACTCACCTGTTGCCAGATTGACCACCATTCGAGTATTACTCTCATTGGCTGCCTCTCATGGTCTTCTCGTTCATCAAATGGACGTTAAGACAAATTTCCTTAATGGAGATTTGGATGAGGAAATTTACATGGATTAGCCAGATGGCTTTGTGGTAAATGGTCAAGAAGGAAAGGTGTGCAAGTTGTTGAAGTCTTTATATGGCCTAAAACAAGCCCCTAAGCAATGGCATGAGAAGTCCGAAAGAACTTTAACTGCTGCAGGATTTGTTGTAAATGAAGCTAATAAATGTGTGTACCATCGCCATGGTGGGGGTGAGGGAGTCATCCTTTGTTTGTATGTTGATGACATGCTGATTTTCGGAACCAACCTTAATGCAATTAAGGAGGTCAAAGATTTCTTATCTCGTTCCTTTGAGATGAAGGATCTGGGAGTAGCTGATGTCATCCTGAACATCAATTTATTGAGAGATGATGATGGTGGGATTACACTGCTTCAGTCCCACTATGTGGAAAAGATCTTGAGTCGTTTCGGGTATAACGACTTCAAGTTTTCTCCTACACCGTATGATCCTAGTGTATTGCTTCGAAAGAATCGAGGAAATGCTAGAGACCAACTGAGATACTCTCAAATCATTGGCTCACTTATGTATTTAGCTAGTGCCACGAGGCCTGACATCGCCTTTGCTGTAAGCAAACTCAGTCGATTTGTTTCAAATCCAGGAGATGATCACTGGCATGCTCTTGAGAGAGTTATGCGATATCTAAAAGGCACTGAGAGCTATGGCATACACTATACCAGGTACCCAAGGGTACTAGAGGGTTATAGTGATTCAAATTGGATATCTGATGCTGACGAGATAAAGGCCACAGGTGGATATGTATTCACACTTGCTGGTGGCGCTGTTTCTTGGAAGTCTTGCAAGCAGACCATCTTAACGAGGTCAACTATGGAAGCAGAAATCATAGCATTAGACACAGCCACTGTTGAAGCAGAGTGGCTTCATGAACTCTTGATGAACTTACATGTGGTTGAAAAACCAATACCCGCAATCCTTATGAACTGCGATAATCAAACTGTGATTTTCAAGGTAAATAGTTCTAAGGATAATATGAAGTCATCAAGACATGTGAAGAGGAGACTCAAATCTGTCAGGAAAATGAGAAACTCCGGAGTTATTGCATTGGATTATATCCAAACATCTAAAAACCTGGCAGATCCCTTCACAAAGGGTCTATCACGCAACGTGATAGAAAATGCATTGAAGGAGATGGGTATGAGAACCGCAATTTAAGCTTTCCACAGTGGTAAACCACTCTATGTGATCGGAGATCCCGTGAATTAGAATTGGAAGACAAGCTATTGGTTAGCTGAGAGGAAAGTATCCCTACTTTAATAAACACCACTCCATAAAATGCAATACTTTCCTATTCTGCATGGCAGGTTGATTTATTATCTTAATGTGTTCTAAGTGGCTTATCCTAAGCAAAGATGTTGTCCTGCAGAACATCTTTTGAAGAACACACCTATATGAGTCTGACTGTTAAAACGTCGCAGTCTATGAGAGTAGGGTGCTCTCTAATAAACTCATGAAAGGTCATGGAGTATGACATATAAGCTCCACCCGCGGGGAAGTCCCACGGTAGCCTAGTATTGGTCAAGACTTTTTGTGAAGTTAGGTTCGCAGTAAACTTGCAGTTCAAGGCATAGTCCACTGTACAAGTTGCATCCTAGTATAACATAAAGTTCTAGGTGGAAGTTCAACTTAACAGTATCCACTACAGTACCGGTATATAAACAATATTTTGGAACCAAAGGCAAACTTCATGTGCCTCTGGGATCTGGTGGGGGATTGTTGGAATTTTTGCCTAAATAGGCCTAGCCCATTTATTATATGTCAATAAATTCCTGAAATCCTAGAGGCCCATTTGGCCCATTCATGCAAGGAAAGAGCTAGGACAAATGTTTAGTCCCACATTGCTAGTTGAGTGGAAGTTGGACCAGCTTATAAGGTGAGCTCTCCTACCACTTGGTAAAAGGATGAGAAGGAGAAGGAGAGAGTTCCACACGCGCGCTCCTCCTCCTCGCTCGCCACGCCATGCCTCGTCACGACGCGCGCGCACCGCGGGTTGCGGGAATCTCGCCGAGCCGAGCTTTATTTTGCCACGCATGAATGGTGTATGAACAGTCATAAAAAAGTTGAAACGTTTTGCTCGAGTGGACTTTTAATACGAACTGAGTGGAGGCTGTCCAGTGGGATGCCGCCTGTTCGCTTCAAGTCCTGTCTGTTCGTTTCATCTTCTGCGCAGCCTGTCTGCCTACTCCTCTATGTCTATATAAGAAAGAGGTCGTGCCTCCTCTCAGATACACTGCAACACATCGTCGCATACTCCTTTGCGCCTCAAGTTCTAGAGCACTGCGCTACCTAGATCTTCCCCATCCCGTCTTGCGGCGTGCACCGCGAGCCGGGACAGTAGGCCTCTGAGACCCCACTGCTTCGAGTCCTGTACGAGAGAAGGGTGATAAGGTTTTTGGGGAGCGCTATCGGCGCGACTACTGGCTTCGTCACGGACTCCCGCACGGATAGCGACTGTGGTGATGTATTTCCCGACAAGGACTTCTTCCCCGACATCAGCACCCTCTTTCTTGACGACATGGCCAACGACGGTTCCAACGCCGGCGGTTCCTCTTCTGCTACTGCCGTGTATATCTTCTTTCTCAATCTTGTTCTGATCGTATCTAAAGTTTTACGCCTTGCAGTTTGTTTGGTTATATGCCTTAATTTGTATTCGCTATTTCACATGATTAGTATATTCCCTATTATTCTAATCATGTTTTATCTAGTGTTTATTATGGATAATTCGCTTGGTAAATTGCTCTTTTATTCAACACTCCTCCCCTCCTCGTGCTGCTTGACCAAGCTGCGGCCCAAGGAGAGCCCTCGCCACGGAGAAGCCTTGGGAGGAGAACAGGTGTCGCCTCTATCACCGCCAACCTCCCACCGTGCTCCTCCTTGGCTCATCTCACTATGTCGGTCTCCTCTTCGTTGCTGCTGCGCCGGCCCCTCATCTTCTTGGCCTCCATCGGCCTCCTTCCCTGGCTCCGACCCCTGTGACGCTGGTGAGGACAGAGTTGAGGGTGCAGGAGCGGGGGGAGGAGGAGGAGGAGGGGAGAGGAGCAAGGCAAAGGATCGTGGCGTCTAATTTGGGGGATTTTTCACAGCCTGTGCGATATCGATGTCTAGGTTTTCACCCACCGAGCTAAAACAAGCGACCGTCGGGAGAAACTTTTCAGCCACAGACCCACGGACCCACCCTCACATGGTCCCAGAAATCATTGACGCCTCTAGCCAGCTGAGAAGTGAACATGGAACAACCAAGATCTAACGGCAGTAAAGTAAAGTGGAGGTGAAAACAGCCAGGTTACACCGCATCCGACGGCTGACGAAGGTGTGCCATCGGGGAGCCCCTCAGAGGCCGGGTTGCCACAGGCCCAGAAGTAATTGACGCCTCTAGCCAGCTGAGAAGTGAACAAGGAACAACCAAGATCTAACGGTGGCTCTAACGACAGTAAAGTAAAGTGGAGGTGAAAACAATCAGGTTACACCGCATCCAACGGCTGACGAAGGTGTGCCATCGGGGAGCCCCTGAGAGGCCGGGTTGGCCACAGGCCTTTATAGGTAGTAATGTGTCGCAGGTCCTCTGCATCCACTGAGCAAACCAGGAAGTTGACTGAGGATCCAATATGCCTATTGGCCAGAGTACATAGACATGGAACGATCACATGTAAATCCCTCCAATTAAAAATCTGCACCTTTCTAGATACATTAGAACTCCATATTTTCTTCAATACCTCATGGGGTGTCGAGCTGTCCGAGCTATCAGATCGTTGCTCCCTCCTATATTCACATCTCCATTCGTGGTATGTTGATGGTACAGAGAAACATCCCGAGTTATTCACATGACAAGCAATAAAGTCTGGTTTGCCATGGTTTGGCAGAGGGATCCGAAGTATCCTTTCTGCATCCACATCCCCTAGATTTTCTCTATCAGTGCCTCATCCCACTCACCCGTCGTTGGGGCAATCAATTCCTCCACCCTTGTCAAGATATATTGCCCTCTCGATGACATAACCTTTCTAGTAGGACTAGTAGGTATCTAGTGATCAGACCATATATTAATAGTAGCACTGTTACCCGGTCTCCAAATGCATGCCCATTAAAGGTTTTTAGCCCTACCATGACACTTTGCCAAGTAAAGGAAGCTCCTTTTTTAAGAACCGCATTAACAACATCCCCATCTGGATAATATTTAGCTCTAAGCACTTGAGCATATAGAGAATCAGGATCACTAAGCAGCCTCCAACATTGCTTAGCTAGCATAGCTTGATTAAAACAATGAAGATCATGAAAGCCCATACCTCCTTGGTGTTTAGGTATACACATTTTCCACCAGTCCATCTGTAATACCCTCGGATCGGTCCTATGTAAGTTTTAGCGATTCCTGCCAAACCCGCATAAAAACGATTCAAAGGTGTCCACCAGGCATTTGTGTGCAGGTGGAAAAAAGAAGTAATATCATTACAGAATAGTCCATGATGGAACCCACAGAACAGATATATACAACAGCGACTCCAAGATTCAAGAATACAGATATACAGTACAAAGATGTAAATCACCTTGAAAAATATACAACATCCGAGTAAGAACAAGATGAAAATTGAGCTAAGAGCCCTGAAGAATAACCAATGGCATCCATAACCCTGCTCAGGCCAAGTCGGAAGGGTAACCCTGTTAACGACGTCGATCCCAAACCTGCTTAAACAAAAGGGGTGCCGACAAAGAGCAAAAGAAAAAGGAGAGCGGTGAGTACTAAGGCCAGTACACAACGAGTCTTAGAATTTGGCGGTCCTCGCCTACATAGGTATGGTGGACTAAAGCGGCCGCGTAACATGCACTAAACAACCTATAGAGAATCGATACAACTAGCGACTATCAGAGAGGGGTAAGAAGGACCTATTCGGAACCAACCTAATACTAACACCAAACATACCCATCCTGGTATTTCCCCCTCGAGACCACACAAGGAAGTCAAACCGAGGAACTCACACCGTTGGTAGTTTTATTCATTCCATTAGAGTTGCAGCAGTTACTAGTCAGATATAGATAGCATGAGTCATCCTGATATAATAAGTAGTGGCCACTTTTAGTTAACCATTCCGTTGTAGTTTCAATACTTACTAGTCAGATACATATAGCATGAGGCATCCCAATTTCAGCAGTTTTTGGCACTTTTATTTAGCCATTTCGTTGAACTAAAGCTGATTACTAGTCATTCCAAAGTCAAATTTATAGCACTACTTTAGTTATAGTTTTCGATGATCGAGACACTGTTCTCCAAGTAGTCCATAACCATGGACATGGCTTTCAGAAAGTTTTACCCTGCAGGGGGCACAAATAGCAATACACGCATGATCAACCTCGGAAAAACCAGATGAAAACCCAACAAGGCATCACAACAAATTAATCACAAGATTCATATAATATTTCAGGGGGCCACTCCACCAAGCTACCCGCGACGAAGTTGGCCGGCTCCGAGATGAACCCAGAGGTTTGTGTCAATGGCTGTAAACGACTAGGAACTCGAAAGTGTGACTGGGCTTGTCGATACCGCGAAAACATTCCACTTACCTAAACAGTACAGTACTAAACGCTCTTCACGAGCAACAATAGTAAATAAAGTAGTAAACATGGCATACACATGGCATAAGTACATGATAGTAATAAAACCCCAAACTAGTTTGTGGCCCCAAGAAATAAGATATGATTCAAGCTCTCGCCAAGGGGATTGATGGTCCCACATGCGGATAATGTGAATAGTCAAGGAACAGGTATCAAGTACTCGGGGTCCTACGGGACACAAGTGGGCGGTTAAAAACCAAATAACATCTATTGCCCACCGGTTCCTCTGCATTATTTACCTACTTTCAATATTAGTTATTAAACTGTAATTAAAGCCATGATCATCTCCAACATTAACACATGAGGCATTTCTGCAACAACTGTGGAACATCGACGGCGCGAAGCAACACCTACGCAAGCATCTACGACTCGCAATGCCGACTATCTAACAAACAACAGGTAATAGGAGGTGTCCATGGAAATATAGGGGCTGCCAGAAAAAATAAGGGTTACAGAATCTATAGCATTGCAACACAGATAGCAATAGATCAACAGGAGGAAATAAAGACTATAAAGATAAAATAGGTATAAAGGGGGAGAATTCTCGCCTGAAAAACATTGTCGAAGGTTCATCTAGAGATCGGGTCGACACTCCCATCAAATCATCGGCCTAGTCCATAAGAAGAAAGCACTAAAAGAAACACCGGATGCACTATTTAATACTACGGAAGAAGAGCGGGCATGATGCATGTATGATGCATGACATGGCAAAGGCGCGATGCAATTAGGCAATATTAAGTGGAACCGGGGTACCGACAATTACTTAGGTGGTTCAAGTTGCTTAGACACCCCGTATTTTAAATGTTGTCTTAACAAGGCAAAACATGGAGATTCACTACACAAATTTAAATGAAGTCAATATAAGACTAGAAAATCCAGTATATGGTCTCCATATTTAATTATAAGGTGAACCGGCATAATTCCCCCATACCACATGATATGTATGCGACATGATCAATTTGATATCCAAAAAATATATATCATTTATAAAATAGGGCTCGGATAGAGGTCACACATGTCGGACGAAGAGTTTGGGTCTTGGGGGGGTCGGGTTCCGGAGGGGGAGCTCGGTGTTTTTAGGTCCGGTTGGTCTTGGCGTTTGTGAGGTAGATCTTGTCGGTTCACCTTGAAGGCCTTGGGATGATCCTTGTACAACTTATCATGTTGTTCCATCTTGGAGAAACTTGGCATTGCGAACTTTGGAATGACCACGAGTACACGACACCCGCAGCGAAGATCTTGATCAGAATCGTAGCATCACCTCACCATGTCGTCCTTGTGCTCTAACAACAACAAAACAAAGGTAGGCCAAAACGCACTCCAATCGAGAGGACCCTCACGCCCCAAAGACACAGGCACCAATCGACCATCATGCGGTCCGGATACGGCAGGGGAACGACAAGCTCGGTGAGGACGACTTGGGCGGCGCGACTAGGTCACGCTTGACGAGGAGAGGTCGCGGTGCAGGGGGCGCGGCGGCGGGCTCTGACGGTGGAATGCTTGTCGTGCGCGTCCTGCTGAGGGAGGCCAGAGGGGATGCTCGAAGGGGCAGGGGTAGGAGGCGACACGAGGAGGAGCTCTGGGGCCGGCAGTAATGCTCGGTGGCCGAGGGCGCTTGGCAGCAGGGACGAAGGGATAAGGGGAGGGCGCCAGTCGCGGTTCCGTAAGGCGGCAAGCTGGGGAATAGAGCTTGGTCATGGCGGCTTGGGGCCGAAGAGGAGGAGGGCAGCGAAGCCGGGAGAAGGTGCGAGAGAGACATGCGGCTCCCTCACGGCAGGACCAAGAGGAGGAGGTGGGGTGCGACATGGGGGAGAGGGTCACGGGTGGTTAGCGGTTGCTGGCGGCGGGATTGGGATCGGGGTGGGAGGCATCAGTGACAGATGCGAGGTGGGAGAGATCGATAGAGGGGGTAGGGCCGGTATGGCGATCGGATCGAGACAGGGTCTCGTGTTGGCGTGATGCAGGGCGTGCGGTGTGGCGTGGTTTGGCTTTGTGTGTTGGTTGTATCGGGGTGTGCATGTGTGTATATGTGTGTGTGCTGCAAAGCGGCTGTGCGCGGGTAAGTGGTGGCGGGGCAGGGTAGGAATAGGGCTAGGGTTTATGTCGGGGTATAATTAGGGTTTGGGGTTGTAGGTGGCTTGGCCGGCTGGGCCTTTGGGTCTGGCCAGCTGCCTCCCCCGATATAATTTTTTATATTTTATAAAAGCTTTTATAAATAGTTTTTAGACAAATAAAACATCCGGGCAGACCCGACCTTATACTTTGAAATAAGAGGGGGTAATGTAGAAAGCAAAAAATAGGGCTTTGGGAAATAGTTTTAGGCGAACAAATGCATGATGATGCACGAAGATAAAACAACAAGCGATTAGTGGTTTTACCTGGGGTGCTACACCATCCAGTGCATTTTCCTTTGGATAGTTGAACCTCCCCACCGGAATCTTGCAATGGCATTAGTAATAGCTGTACATACTTGCTTTGGAATGTTGAAAACTGGCATCGCATAAGCAGGTATGGCTTGGGCTATAGATTTTAGAAGTATCTCCTTTCCTCCTATGGATAAGATCTTTTCATTCCAACCATTAATCCTTTGGCAGATCCTCTCAATGAAGTGTTGAAAACAATCACTTCTATCAACTCCTACCAAAGATGGTAAGCCAAGGTACTTATCAACTAAGGATTCAACAAGAATATTCAGATGTGAGCATACCTCCTCTCTAACATGTACTTCTGTCTTTGGGCTGAAGTATATGCTAGATTTTGCATCACTTATAAGCTGTCCTGAGCTTGCACAATACAATTCTAGTGCATTACGGAGAGCTATGGCATTGGACATGTTAGCTATCATCAAGATCAAAGAATCATCAACAAAGAAAAGGTGTGATACTGAAAGTGTCCCGCGACACACTTTGATCCCTTGGATACCACCATTCATATGCTCATACACTAGAAGGCTCGAAAAACCTTCGGCACAAATCAAAAAAGATATGGGGATAATGGATCCCCCTTCTAATGCCCCTAGTTGGTGTAAACACCTCTTTTTCATCTATATTAAACCATATCATGTAATTAACAGACGTCACACAAGCCATAATCATATTGACCCATACCTGGTCAAAACCCAACCTCACCATCATGTCCCGTAGGAAGCCCCACTCGACACAATCATAAGCTTTGTGCATGTCCAGTTTTACCGCACAAATGTCTCTCTTCTCCTGCCTCTTATTCTTTATTGAGTGGAAACATTCATAAGCACACAAAACGTTGTCAGTTATCATCTTGGTACAAACGCGCTTTGAGTTTTGGAGATAATCTCGGGTAGCAACGCCTTCAACCTCCTTGGTAAGACCTTACTAATAACCTTGTACACCACATTGCATAGACTTATAGGATGGAATTGTTTTATCAATTCTGGATTCTGCACCTTAGGTATCAAAACAATGGTTGTCTCATTCCACCCATCCGGTATGACCCCGGTATTTAGCGTAGTTAGAACTTCCCTTGTCACCTGTTCGCCAATCACAGACTAAAACTTTTTGTAAAACACCGCATGCAATCCATCTGTGCCTAGCTCCTTATAATCGCCAATACTAAACTTGGCCTCTTTCACCTCTTCGGTAGTGTACGGATCCAACAAAGCCTTGTTCATCTCCCTTATCACCCATGGTTGAACCCGTCGGAGTAACTCATCATTAGTTTGTTGCACCTCTGATGTGAATAAAGTTGAGAAGTAATCTCGTTTATATGGCTTCATCTCCTCATTACCCTCTCACGAGTGAAAAAACACCTATCAGTGACGCACCAAATAAGAGGTCAGTGGCGCACCGGTCGTGCACCACGGATATTACGCCACTGATAATATTTATCCGTGGCGCACGTCTAGGTGCGCCACGGATAGTCCTATCGCTACATGTCCGTTAATGCACGGATAAGAATCGATGGCGCACCAAGACGCCACAGATGTTTGTACCTTTAGTGGCACACGTTGATTGTGTGGGCCACTGACGTTATCAGCAGCGCACTATGTGGAGGTGCGCCACTGAACAATAATATGGTGTGCCACTGATTATTAGAGTGCCTTTTTTCATTTATACAGTAGTTATACAACAAGACACCATACAACAAGTTATACAGCAATACACCAAAACTGAGATGATAATGATCCATAGTGCCAAAATACATCACTATGAATTCAAGTGTTGGATTATTAAAAAATCCATGGTACAAATTCGAATCATCACATTACAAATTCGATCATTACATTACAGATGAGAGGTATCACCCTAGACTATGATCAAACAGAGGATAACGACAACGACGGTGATCAACACCGAGACCATGAAGATATTCATCCGGTTCTTCTTCCACATGTGTCTCATCCACTTGGCTACTGCCAGCTCTCTTGTCCTGTATCCTTTGTAGTTGTTGCCGCTGAAGTTGTTCACTTGTGCCTGGTAGTCCTCCCACTCGTTGTAGACCCCTAGAACCTGACCGGTGTACACCATGTACCACTTCGCTATCACTGTAGACAAGGCATACATAGACAATGCATGTAGTATATGTTATACAACGAAAAGAATGCAAACTACAAACACGCTTGCATGATCAAAAAGTTTAGCAAAGATTTTGTGAGACCCCGGCACATGGCTTAATAGGATTAATAGCATACCCATATCAACAAGTTGCAACTTATTTTTTGGAAGCTCATTTGAAAAGAACTCTAATGTTAAGTGTGCTTGATCTAAAGAAATTTGAGGATGGGTGACCGACCGGGAAACCGGGTGCGCATGAGTGAGGACTAAGTACGCAAATAATACTAGTGTTGGTCTGTGGGGTTAGTCTAGAGATCCTATTGAGCTGCCAGGAGTGACAGCCGCTGGTCCGGAGAGGCCAGGGTGTTATAGAATCATATACCTAAAATAAAATATAGCATCGATGATGATCATATAAGCAAGTCCAACATCGATCATCAAGGGGTTTTACTAGCCTAGGGATGTTAATAATGTTTACGACACACACGTCAAATGATAGTACAAAAACATCACGAGGATAGTCAAGTCTATGACACGACACACACACACGACCAACACTGCTAGGTAGGCACACACACATCATGTAGACCTCACCGGGAACAGGGTCACGCCCTCTCTCGTCATGAACGTCCTGGTATCGCGCTGCATGTCGAGGCATGATGTCTATGCACTTCTATTATTGTAGACAGTTGTTGGGCCTCCAAGTGCAGAGGTTTGTAGAATAGCAGCAAGTTTCCCTTAAGTGTATTACCCAAGGTTTATCGAACTCAGGGAGGAAGTGGTCAAAGGTATCCCTCTCAAGCAACCCTGCTATCAAGATACAAGAAGTCTCTTGTGTTCCCAACACACCCAATATACTTGTCAGGTGTATAGGTGCACTAGTTCGATGAAGAGATAGTGAAATACAAGTAGTATGGATGATTATAAGACAATGGTGCCAGAAAAGAGCTTGATAGGAGGAAGAGACAAAAGGCAATCTGAAATAAAGATGGCAACAAGCAAAACATATCTAGTGGTAAACGATGTTTCAATGCTTAGAAACAAGGCCTAGGGATCATACTTTCACTAGTGAACACTCTCATATAAATATATTCTCTTCATGATACTACCCTGAACTACTCTCTGATACGCCCAATTTGCATCACCTTTCTATATCATAATCTACCTTTATTCATTGATATTTGTCTTATTATGAGGTATTACTTATGGCTTTTCATCTGTTTATGCATGTTGGATGATTCTTGGAGGATGAACTGCCGGAGTCTGGATTCTGATGGAAAAGAAGACGTTTCGGTGCAATTTCGTGAAGATCAGAAAAATACCAGAAAAATATGGAAACATATTATTTTCCCAGAAGACGAAGAAGCCGGAAGGAGGAGCGAAGAGGGGCCGCAGGGGGCCCACACACCCCCTAGGCGTGGGTCCCCCTAGGCCGCGCCTAGGGCAGGTGTGGCCCACCTGCCGGGCTCCCGACTCCATGCCCTTCGCATATATCTTCCCTACGAAACCCTAAGGCTAGGGGAGCGACCACAAATAGATTTCCGCCGCCTCCGGGGGCGGAAAACAACGAGAGAGAAAGATCTCTCCAGCAGACAGATTTCTGCCGGGGGAATTCCTTCCAGGAGAGGGGAGACCATCGCCATCAACACCATCGTCAAGCTAGGCTTCATAGGGATCATCATCATCCACACCATCATCTCCACCAGCACCATGATCACCACTCCATCCCGCTGTAACATTTGTATTGGATATTGCTTTAGTTCATTAGGGGAAACCTTCCCGGTGTTAATTACTATTGTAGTTGATGCTTGTGAGTGGAACCATTGGATTATTGTTTATGTTCGGATTGTTATCCATTACCATATCATCCTTGATCTTGATCCATATGATGTCTTGTGAGTAGTTCGTTGTGTTCTTGAGGACATGGGAGAAGTCATGTTGTTAGTAGTGAATCTGTGATGATTTATTATTCAATGGTTTAGTATTTAAGTTGTGGTGCTATTCTTCTAGTGGTGTCATGTGAAGGTCGACTACATGATACTTCACCATTTATGGGCCTAGGGGAATGCATTGTGTATTTGGATACTAATTGTGGGGTTGCCGGAGCGATAGAAACCTGAACCCCCGTTAGGACACCTTTGCACAAGGGAGCGTAGGATCTTAGAGTTTAAGGCTGTGGTTAGATTTATATGTTAATTATTTTCCTATAGTTACGGATGTTTGTAGGGGGTTTAATCACAAGTATGTATTAGTCCAAGTAAGGTCGGTATGTTAGCACAGGTTCACCCACACAACACTTACAACACCGGAGAAGAGCACTCAGTTATTTGAAGTGAAAGCACTTGACAGAATTCCCATGTGTCCTCGAGAAACGTTTGGTCCTTATAAGTATTTCCACCAGATTGTCCTTTGCTAAGAAAGGATTGGGCCACTTGCTACATTTGTTCGTTACCTTTGTTACTTGCTCCTTGTTTTGTTGCCTTATCAGAAAACCACTAAAAATCTGTTTGCTAAGTATTCACAGGGATTTCCTGCTCCATACCACTGTTCAGCACCTTCTGCTCCTCGTTGGGATCGACACTCCTATTTATCGAAAGTACTATGATACACCCCCTATACTTGTGGGTCATCAAGACTATTTTCTGACGCTGTTGTCGGTAAGTGAAGCACTGTTGAAGAGTGGAACTGGTAAGGGAATCTTCTACTGTGAGTATTGCTTTTGTTACTACTTATTACTTTGTTTCCAATATGGATAACCCACTTGGTTTTTTGTTTAGGAAAACTACTACCACTTAAAGGGTAGTAGATGAACCACCACCTGTTGAGATAGATCCTTTTAAGATACCTACAAGTATTGTTGATCGTGTTATGGATAATTATTATTTAGGGGATGGAACTGTCCATCCTGGTGATCATTTGCTATTTATCCATGAACTATGCGGGTTGTTTAAGTGTGCAGGTATCACAACTGAACAGGTGAAGATGAAGTTACTCTCCATATCTTTGAAAGGGAGAGCTGAAGAATGGTATAAGCTGCTGAAGAATGGACAATCTATGGAATGGGAGGAGATGGCATCTCTCTTTTACTCTAAATTTTATCCTCCCAGTGAAATTCATATGGATATAAATCTTATATATAACTTTTGGCCTCTTGATGGAGAGAGTACAACTCAAGCTTGGGGGAGATTGAAGTTACTAATGCTTAAATGTCCTATTCATGAACTCCCTAACAATATTATTCTCAATAACTTTTATGCTAGGCTTTCTCTTCATGATAAAGATTTACTAGATGCTTCTTGTGCTGGATCATTCACACATATGAAGGAAGAAGCTAAATGGGATTTACTAGACTGTATTCAAGAAAACACTGAAGCTTGGGAGAATGACAAAGGAAGAAAGTCAGGTATAAACTATGATTATGAATGCATTAAATCTTTTATGGGAACTGATGGCTTTCGTGATATTAGTAATGAGTTTGGTCTTGATTCCCAAAGTATTGCCAACTGTTTTAAGGCCTTTGCCTCCTACATAGAAATTCCCAAGAAGAAGTGGAATAAGTACCATGCTTCGTATAAAGATGTTGTTAGTCATGTTCCTGTTAGAAGTAATGAAGTTTGTACTATTGATCATATTGTGCCTGAACCTTATGTTGAGAAAATACCTTTCCCAGCTAAGGTAAAGTTGTATTCTATGATTATTAGTGTAAATAACACAGGTACAATCAAAACTGTGGAGCCTGGTAAGCAATTGAGTGATGAACCTGTGGTAGCTATCGTGAAAGACACTGTCACTAGAAATATAAAGGAAGAGCACATTGTCTTCTGTGAAGACGCTTCTAATATTATCTCTCATCCTAGTAAATCTAGATAAGCTAGTGTCCCTGTGCTTTCTGTCAAAATTGGTGATCATTTCTATTATGGTTTATGTGATATTGGCGCTAGTTCCAGTGCTATTCCTTATGAGCTTTACAGGGAAATTATGCATGAGATTGGTCCTTGTGAGCTTGAGGATATTGATGTGGTTATTCACCTTGCTAATAAGGAAACCATTTGCCCCATTGGCATTGTAAGATATGTGGAGGTTCTTTGTGGTAAGATTAAGTATCCTGTTGATTTTCTAGTGCTTAATTCAGCAGCTAGCAAAACTTGTCCTATCATTTTTGGTAGACCTTTCTTGAACACTTGTGGAGCTATTATTGATTGTAAGAAGGAAAAAGTTTTAACTAAGTTTGATGGAGATTCTTATGAGTTTAAGTTTTCCAAATTTTCTAAAGCTCCTTGTGAAAATAGCTTGCCTAATAAAGATTTCAGGATGGAACAACTTGCTTCTATTGATCCAGTCTATGACCTTGGACCTCTTTTTAATGACTGTAAGTATGCTCACTCTAATGATAAATTTGTTGCCAGTGAAAGTTATATTGTTAACTTTATTCAAAGTGCTACTGAAAGTTATTTTGAGAGAGGGAAACATGGTTTTATGCATCTCAATGATGTTAAGTTTCCCTGTTTTATGCTGAAAGCTTTGAAGTTGCATCTGTTTTGTCTTCCTATGGTTGTGGATTTTTGTTTCAACAATTCATTTTCTCATGATACTCCCATGCATAGGAAGTGGGTTAGACTCAAATGTGTTGGTTATTTGCTTCTTGATGCTCTCTTTCATTTCAAATATTTATCTCCTATGTGAGCATCCTTGAAAGTTTCAAGCCTAACTTAAAGGCATTAAAGTAAAGTACTTGTTGGGAGATAACCCAAGAGTTTTGTCGAGTCTTGGAAGTTATTACTTCAGTAATAACCGCTCCTTATCCTTTTTGTTTTGGTTTTTGTGTCAAGTTCAACTACTTTTCTGAAGTACAGGAGTTGTGAAAAGTGGCTGTCGTGGGACAGATTTTTGTGCTGCATTGTAAAACTTCGTGAGGGATCTCACTACGTCGGATGGAGCTGTATTTTTCTGAGCTTGTTCTCCAGGTTGTTACCCAACTTTCATTAGTTATGCACTTTTCCATTTTAGCAACAGAAGGTTTTCGAAAAAATCAATCTTTACCTGCTGGTCTGTTTTGACAGATTTCTGCCGTCATTTGCATTTGCCTCTTATAGAAGCTTTTGTTTTGATGGGTTTTCAGTTGAAGTGTGAACCTAAAGGTTATTGTTTTTGCTTACACTAATTTTGTCATTGAGTTTGTGCAAGGGTTTTGTAAGAAGGAAATTTTCAGGAGGAGAAGAAGAGGAATCTGCAGAGTTCGTCTTTGAATAGGTAAAAGTGGTGAAAACTGAAGGTTCGTGAAACCCCAATATTTTATATTTTTATGTTTTTAGTACATAAGGGAAGTTACAAGACGGAACAGAGGAGGACCTGGAGTCCAGGGTGGCCAAATCCACCCCAGGAGCGGGCCCATCCTGACCACGCCTGGAGGGGGTGTGCCACCCCCACACTCCGTCTCCGCCTCGTTTTCGTGTCAGTACCTTCCTTATGCATTGAAACTTCGTAATATATGACCCCCCGGGTCCCTCGAGGTTCTCACATCGTGTTCTCGTTGTGTTTTCATTTTGATCTGTTTCTGTCAGGAAATATTCTCAAGTTTAGAGCACCATGGCCTCCGCCAACGACAAAGGCAAGAATCCCGTGGAGGAGACAAAGGCAAGAAGAACAAGCCGCCGTAGGGACAAGGGCAAGGAAACCTACTTTTGTAGGAGAAATTAACACTGGGGATGCTTTTTCTCGTAACATGCAGGGAATCATAGCCTTTGGTCCAGATTTCAGATACTTCCCTAAGGCAGCGGAAGCCCTTCGAACCACTAACGAGTTTTGTGATAAGTATCGAGCTTTGAGGGTGAAGTTGGAGATGCTTCAAGAGGAGAATAACAGACTCCATAAGATGCTGGAGGACTTCCTTATTGACGACAAGAGAACACCACCATCACCATCGAAGGAGTAATTCATCATCAGGTTTGGCATCCCCTTGGCTTGTTCCAAGCTTGGGGGAGTGCCGCGGTATCACCACCATTATCTTTTATATTTTACCTTTTTAATGGATTCATATCTGTGGTAGAGAGGTTATCTTATAGTTTGGCTTGCACATGGAAGTATATCTCCTTTAGTTGTTTATCTATGTATCCCTTGGTGTGAGTGCCTTTATTGAATATTAATGAGAAGTCTCATCTTTTACTTTTTGCACTTCTTATTTTAGTTTGCAATCTCTATTATATGATGGATCTTGTTGATCAGTATTGGAATCACGTTGAGAGCATCAAGTAACTCTAAATTGGTTTTGGCAAACCAAGTTCTGGTCGGTAGCAATACTTTTTGAAGTTTGAAAGAAAAAAGAGAAAAAGCTTATAGGTATTTTGTATCATTTGTTTTCTTTCTTGTTGGATCATAAGCTTAGTATTCTTTATTTAAGATCTTTTGGGTCTTCAAGGAATATTGCGTGTTTGGCTTTATTACTTGTATGTTTGCTTGTTTCTTTCAACTCTCTTGCTTGCTACCCAACCTTGCTAGCCAAAAACCAGTTTTGATAGGGTATACTTCTAATGTTTCCAAACCCCTTTGAACCAAAAACCTATGCCATTTGTGTCCACCATATCTACCTAGTAGCATTATTGCTATTCCAAGTAAATTCTCAAGCTTCATCTATCTTCCAAATTAAAAAGTATTTTGTTATGTGAAAAGTAGTTAGTAAATCTCTCATGAACTTGATGGCACACCTTATTTTCTTGCCCCTAATAGACTTGAACCATTGTGAACATCGAAGTTGTATATGCTTGCATCTATACGTTGGAATTAGCAGAACCGTGCTATCACAGGGAACATTTTCAACATTGCACTTGTACTCTATACACAGTTGATATCGTGCTCTTTTGTCTATGGATTTCAATAGTGTGAAATAATGAGTGAACTTGTAAGTCCATGGAGTATGTATTTTGTGTTAGAGAAACGCCTGGGACGCTAGCCTAATCCATGCCTAATCATGGTGGAAACTTGCAGCATCACCATAATGAGCAATCTGTCAAGCATCCTCAATTAAAAGCTATGCACATAGTAAATAAAAAGATTGCTGAGATGCTCACTGTCTGCTTGTCTTGTCATTTTGGTTATGGGAAAGCTCCTGTACCAAGTGCAAGGGGTACCCCGTTGGCGGTTCTCAATGATATGCAAGTACTTAGAATGACAAGAACTTACCTGTGACCGAAGTTGAGTAGCATGAGGAGTGGCCCTCATATTCAAGGGACATGAGATTGCCAACTTATATTTCGTCAAGCATATACTCCATCCTTGTTCACTTTAACCTTAATCATCTCAAGATGCCTATGATAGGGGCAATGAGGGCTCAAAGCTAGTAAGTACCATAATCATTTGGAAGCTCTTTATGACTTGTAATCGCTGCTTCCCTCTAAGAAGGGGCCTTTATCCCACTTCCAAGTTGAGTTAGTAAACCTATTTCCTCTCTATCTCCAGCAAGAATTTGAGTTGTTGTGTTTCAAGCATTCATATGGTGATTTATTAAATCATGTTCTTTATCTTCCTTGTTTACACAACACTTTTATCTATTGATTTTTACTTTGAAAGCCTTCACTTGTGAAAAACCTTTTTGAGCAAAGAGTGCTCCTGTTTTGAAACTTCTACAAAAAGCTTTTTGTGAAACTGTTTGCCAGGTGATCTCTGACCAAGAACAAGTTTGCCAATTCCAATTATGATTTATCTTTATGCATCTCTATTGTGATTGTTGTACTTGGTTGCAAGCTAAGTTATATAATGGTGAGTTGTTTTCTTCTATGAGTTGTGCAATGGTAAGTGTGATGCTTCTTGTTCGTATTCTTTTATCGACACTTCACTCCATAAACCCTTGGACATGTTTACTGAGCTCAGTTTTCGCTTGGGGACAAGCAAAGTCTAAGCTTGGGGGAGTTGATACGCCCAATTTGCATCACCTTTCTATATCATAATCTACCTCTATTCATTGATATTTGTCTTATTATGAGGTATTACATATGGCTTTTCATCTGTTTATGCATGTTGGATGATTCTTGGAGGATGAACTGCCGGAGTCTGGATTCTGATGGAAAAGAAGGCATTTTGGTGCAATTTCGCGAAGATCATAAAAATACCAGAAAAATATGGAAACATATTATTTTCCCAGAAGACGAAGGAAGCCAGAAGGAGGAGCGAAGAGGGGCCGCAGGGGGCCCACACACCCCTAGGCGCGGGTCCCCCTAGGTCGCGCCTAGGGCAGGTGTGGCCCACCTGCCCGGCTCCCGACTCCGCCCCTTCGCCTATATCTTCCCTACGAAACCCTAAGGCTAGGGGAGCAACCATAGATAGACTTCCGCCGCCTCTAGGGGCGGAAAACACCGAGAGAGAAAGATCTCTCCGGCAGACAGATTTCTGCCGGGGGAATTCCTTCTAGGAGAGGGGAGACCGTCGCCATCAACACCATCTTCAAGCTAGGCTTCATCGGGATCATCATCATCATCCACACCATCATCTCCACCAGCACCATCATCACCACTCCAACCCGCTGTAACAATTGTGTTGGATATTGCTTTAGTTCATTAGGGGAAACCTTCCCGGTGTTAATTACTATTGTAGTTGATGCTTATGAGTGGAACCATTGGATTATTGTTTATGTTTAGATTGTTATCCATTACCATATCATCCTTGATCTTGATCCATATGATGTCTTGTGAGTAGTTCGTTGTGTTCTTGAGGACATGGGATAAGTCATATTGTTAGTAGTGAATCTGTGATGAGTTATTATTCAATGGTTTAGTATTTAAGTTGTGGTGCTATTCTTCTAGTGGTGTCATGTGAACGTCGACTACATGATACTTCACCATTTATGGGCCTAGGGGAATGCATTGTGTATTTGGCTACTAATTGTGGGGTTGCCGGAGTGACAGAAACTTGAACCCCCGTTAGGACACCTTTGCACAAGGGAGCGTAGGATCTCAGAGTTTAAGGCTGTGGTTAGATTTATATCTTAATTACTTTCCTGTAGTTACAGATGTTTGCAAGGGGTTTAATCACAAGAATGTACTAGTCCAAGTAAGGTCGGTATGTTAGCACAGGTTCACCCACACAACACTTACAACACCGGAGAAGAGTACTCAGCTATTTGAAGCGAAAGCACTTAATAGAATCCCTATGTGTCCTCGAGAACGTTTGGTCCTTATAAGTATTTCCACCGGCTTGTCCTTTGCTAAGAAAGGATTAGGCCACTTTCTCCATTTGTTTGTTACCTTTGTTACTTTCTCTTTGTTTTGTTGCCTTATCAGAAAACCACTAAAAATCCGTTTGCTAAGTATTCACAGGGATTTCCTGCTCCATACCACTGTTCAGCACCTTCTGCTCCTCGTTGGGATCAACACTCCTATTTATAGAAAGTACTACGATACACCCCCTATACTTGTGGGTCATCAAGACTATTTTCTGGCGCCGTTGCCGGTAAGTGAAGCATTGTTGAAGAGTGGAAGTGGTAAGGGAAACTTCTACTATGAGTATTGCTTTTGTTACTGCTTGTTACTTTGTTTCCAATATGGATAACCCACTTGGTTTTCTATTTGGGAAAACTACTACCACTGAAAGGGTAGTAGATGAACCACCACCTGTTGAGATAGATCCTTTTAAGATACCTACAAGTATTGTTGATCGTGTTATGGATAATTATTATTTAGGGGATGGAACTGTCCATCCTGGTGATCATTTGCTATTTATCCATGAATTATGTTGGTTATTTAAGTGTGCAGGTATCACAACTGAACAGGTGAAGAAGAAGTTACTCTCCATATCCTTGAAAGGGAGAGCTGAAGAATGGTATAAGCTGCTGAAGAATGGACAATCCATGGAATGGGAGGAGATGGCATCTCTCTTTTACTCTAAATTTTATCCTCCTAGTGAAATTCATAAGGATAGAAATCTTATATATAACTTTTGGCCTCTTGATGGAGAGAGTACAACTCAATCTTGGGGGAGATTGAAGTTACTAATGCTTCATTGTCCTATTCATGAACTCCCTAACAATATTATTCTCAATAACTTTTATGTTAGGCTTTCTCTTCATGATAAAGATTTACTAGAAGCTTCTTGTGCTGGATCATTCACACGTATGAAGGAAGAAGCTAAATGGGATTTACTAGACCGTATTCAAGAAAACACTGAAGCTTGGGAGAATGAAAAAGGAAGAAATTCAGGTATAAACTATGATTATGAACGCATTAAATATTTTATGGGAACTGATGGATTCCATGATATTAGTAATGAGTTTGGTCTTGATTCTCAAAGTATTGCCAAATGTTTTAAGGCCTTTGCCTCCTACATAGAAATTCCCAAGAAGAAGTGGAATAAGTACCATGCTCCGAATAAAGATGTTGTTAGTCATGTTCCTGTTAGAAGTACTGAAGTTTGTACTATTGATCATATTGTGCCTGAACCTTATGTTGAGAAAATTCCTTTCCTAGCTAAGGTAAAGGAGTATTCTACAAAAAGTTCCGCAGCGCTCCCACCACCGAAGGGGAGATTCGGGGGACATAAGTCTCTATTCCGGCACCCCGCCGGGACGAGGAAGTGCCCCCGGAGCCATCTCCATCGATCTCCACCACCATCTCCATCACCTTTGCTGATTCCCATGATGAGGAGGGAGTAGTTCTTCCTCAAGGCTAAGGGCTCTACCGGTAGCTATGTGTTCATCTCTCTATGCGTGATCATGTTGTGGTCATGAGCTTTGTAATCAAGTAGATCTACTCTGCTACTCAAGTGCTTTAATATATCTATGATTTTCCCCACGTGTGTGAAAGTGACAGCGTGCATACCGTGGTGGCATTTAGGCTAGGGTTTACATAAATACTCAAGTGCTTCAATAGATCTCTGCTCTCCCCACGTGTGTGAAAGTGACAGTGTGCACGCCGTGGTGGCACTTAGGCTAGAGTTCATAAATATTTATTATGAGTATATTTTGAGTTGGTTGTCTCTATGAAATTGTGGTGTTTGTTGGAACCATCTAGCGCTCAAGGTGATAGTGTAGGGTTATCTAGATGGGGAAGGCAACCTTTAAGGAGTTCTTTTGTAGCCGTACCGTGGATTAGAGTGTCCAGCCAGATAGTAGTTCAGGGTAGTATCATGAAGATAAGATATTTATATGAGAGTGTTAACTAGTGAAAGTATGATCCCTAGGCCTTGTTTCTAAACATTTAAACACCGTTTGAATCTAGATTTGTTACATGTTTGCTTGCTTCCATCTTTTTGCCTTTAGTCTTTTCATCCCTGTCAGAAGCTCTTTTCTGGCACATTACCACTTATAATCATCCATACCACTTGTATTTCACTATCTCTTTGCCGAACTAGTGCACCTATACACCTGACAAGGGTATTGGGTGTGTTGGGAACACGAGAGATTTCTTGTATCTTGATTGCAGGGTTGCTTGAGAGGGATACCTTTGACCACTTCCTCCCTGAGTTCGATAAACCTTGGGTAATCCACTTAAGGGAAACTTGCTGCTGTTCTACAAACCTCTGCACTTGGAGGCCCAACAACTGTCTACAAGAATAGAAGTGCATAGACATCAAGCTATTTTCTGGTGTCGTTGCCGAGGAGGTAAGGTAAAAGGTACTCACATCCTCTGGTGTGACTGCTCGAAGTTATTTCCTTTAGATTCTGCAATTTTGTCTTTTTGTTTCTTGTTTTATCTAGTTAGGCTTAATGAAAACAACAACAAAATTAGAGAGCTTTATAGTATTTATCTTGAGTTAGGACACGAAGTGTTTGAAGAGAAAATTAAAAAACCTATGGAACTTTACTTGCATGCTAATAGCAATGTTATTAGTATGAATTCTTTGGACACCATTATTGCTAATGCTTTGGAAAGGTCTAATCTTGGGGAAGCTAGTTTTTATGAAAATGATCTTTTTAGTTCCCTAGCTTTAGAGGAGAAAATTTACTTTGATGATACTATGCATCCAATATATGATGATTACAATGATGAATATGATATTTTCAGTCCACCTACTATTGAGGAGAAAATTAATTATGATTACAATCTGCCTCCTATATTTGATGATTATGGTGATAAGAATAATAGTGATAGCTATTTTGTTGAATTTGCTCCCACTACAACTAATAAGAATGACTATGCTTATGTGGAGAGTAATAATTATTTTTTGCATGTGGCTCATGATAAGAATGTTTTATGTGATAGTTATATTGTTAATTTTATTCATGTTTCTACTGAAAGTTATTAGGAGCAGCGGTAAGCACGTCTGTTTTGTGGGCTTCCAAGGGGGTGAGGGTATAGGCGACGGAGGGTGGATGTTAACACAACGCGAAGGGGTCGGGAGGGATAACTTTGAAAATTTTGACCTACCTTGCTTTAGGCACCACCATCTATGTGGCCCCCTGTTAGTGATGATAGATCAAAATTGATCGATTTTGGCTAAACCGAGATGAACTAGTTAAAGTGGCGTAATTAGCACGAAAACTTGAAAATTCATGAAACTCGTGAATTGTCCGTTAAATCAGTAATTTGTGTGAAATTATGAAGGTGGCATTTTTGGCCATATGTTATCTCATCTTACCACTTTGAATATTGACCGTTGGATCAAGACTCGCGAATCCCAACATTGCTAGCCGTCGGATCTTCTTTTCCATTCTATTAGCATCTAATGCTAGAAGATACTATTGATAGTATTTAGCACAATAAACATTATGCACAAACCTCAAAACACACTTCTCCATTGTTCTAGAGTCTTCTCCATCATTTCTCTAAACCATGTTACCAAAATTGACAATATTTAGTAAACTGCCATATTGTCAATTTATCGCAAAAATCTAGCCAGTGAGATTCCTGTAATTCTGGGTCACTAACAAGTGGGTCACTTGCATTGTGGGTCCACAAAGTCAGTGTAAGTCCGGAGGGGGCGGTACCTTAGAAGCTTACCTTTTGAAGCTGAAGCTTCTAAGGTACGCTACTCCCACTCCCTCCGGACTTACACTGACTTTGTGGACCCACAATGCAAGTGACCCACTTGTTAGTGACCCAGAATTACAGGAAGTATAGATTCCCATTGTTTGCAGTTCAAAATTCGAACATTTTTCGCTAAACCGAGATAAACTCATTAAACTCGGTGAAACTGGCTTGTGAACTTGAAAATTTTAAGGAACTCAGGAATTATTCATCAAATAATTCATACTTTGTGATAAAATTGGTGTGGTGAGTCTTTCAACCGTAAAATTGGTGTAGTGATAAAATTAGTTACGCCATTGTATTCCACGAATATAACCATAAAGTCTGAACATTATTGAAAGTTCCCAAAACACTAAACCCCAGAACCCTATAACCCTAAAAACTAATAAACCCCTATACCCTGACCAAGCAGCTATCATGCACTTGTATATCAAATTTGAGATACTTTCATTTAAATTGGGAAACACCATTCTATTCGACGAATATATGCATAAAGCCTAAACATTACTGAAAAATTCCTGAAATCCTAAACAACCCCTAAAACCTAAACCCTCAGCCCCTAGATACTAAAACCCTAAACCCCTCAACCCATAATTAAACCCTAACCAAGTAGGTATCATGGAATTATAGATCAAAATCTAAGATACTTTTATTAAATTGCTGTAACGCCATTCTGCTCCACAAATATAAGCATAAAGCTTGAACATTGTTGAAAATTCCCTAAACCCCTAAACGAACCTGACCAAGCAGGTATATCATCCACTTATAGATCAACATTTGTGATATATTTTCAATAAATTATGCTAACGCCATTCCATTCCACGAATCTAAGCATAAAGCTTGAACATTATTGAAAATGCCCTAAAACCTAAACCTTAAACCCCTAAACGACCTGACCAAGCAGGTATGTCATCCACTTTTAGATCAACATTTGAGATATACTTTCACCAAATTATGCTAAAGCCATTACATTCCACGAATCTAAGCATAAACCTTGAACATTATTGAAAAAGCCCTAAAACCTAAACCTTAAACCCCTAAACCCTAAAACCTTTGACCCTAAACCCGAACCAAGCAGGCATCAGGAATTTATATATCAAAATTTGAGATACTTCCATTAAATTGCGATAACGCATTTCAATTTCACAAATATAGGCATATAGATCGAACATTATTGAAAATTCACTAAACCCTAAGCCCCCCAAAACCTAAACCCTAAGCCTTATCCCCCTAAACCCTAAAACCTCACCACCTAACCCTGACCAAGAAGATATCATGCACTTATAGATCAAAAATTGAGATGCTTTCATTGTTAAATTATTGTCAAGTCACTCTATTCCACGAATATAAGCATAAAGCTCGACCTTTCTTGAATATCCCCGAAACCCTGAACCCCTAAATCCCTAAATAAACCTAGCTAAACCCCAAAACCAGAAACACAAAACCCCTATACCTTAAACACTAAACCCCTAAACCCTGACCAAGCAGCTATCATATGCACACTTATAGATCAAATTTTCAAATACTTTTATTAATTTTGGTAACACCATTCTATTCGACGAACATAAGCATAAAACTTGAACATTTTTGAAAATTCCCCAAACCCTCAACCCTAAACAACCCCTAAAACTTAAACCCTCAACCCACATACACCCTAACCAAGTAGGTATCATGCACTTATGGATTAAAATTTGAGATACTTTCATTAAATTGCGGTAAGGCCATTCTATTCCACAAATATAAGCATAAAGCTTGAACATTGTTGAAAATTCCCTAAACCCCTAAACAACCCCGACCAAGCAGGTATATCCTACATTTATAGATCAACATTTGAGAAATATTTTCATTAAATTATGCTAACGCCATTCCATTCCACGAATATAAGCATAAAGCTTGAACATTATTGAAAATGCCCTAAAACCTAAACCTTAAACCCCTAAATGACCATGACCAAGAAGGTATATCATCCACTTTTGGATCAACATTTGAGATATACTTTCATTAAATTATGCTAAATCCATTACATTCCATGAATCTAAGCATAAAGCTTGAACATTATTGAAAAAGCCCTAAAAGCTAAACCTTAAACCCTTTGACCCTAAACCCAAACCAAGAAGGAATCAGGCACTTATATATCAAAATTTGAGATACTTCCATTAAATTGCACTAACGCCTTTCTATTTACCGAATATAGGCATATAGCTTGAACATTATTGAAAATTCACTAACCCCTAAGCCCCCTAAAACCTAAACCCTAAGCCCTAAGCCCTAAATCCTAAAACATCAGCACCTAACCCTCACCAAGCAGATATCATGCACTTATAGATCAAAAATTGAGATGCCTTCATTGATAAATTATTACCAAGTCACTCTATTCCACGAATATAAGCATAAAGCTCGAACTTTATTGAAAATTCCTGAAACCCTAAACCCCTAAATCTCTAACTAAAACTAGCTAAACCCCAAAACCCGAAACACAAAATCCCTAAACCTTAAACACTAAACCCCTAAACCCTGACCAAGAAGCTGTCATACGCACACTTATAGATCAAATTTTCAAATACTTTTATTAATTTGGGTAACGCCATTCTAATTGACGAACATAAGCATAAATCTTGAACATTATTGAAAATTCCCCAAACCCTCAACCCTAAACAACCCCTAAAACTTAAACCCTCAATACGCATACACCCTAACCAAGTAGGTATCATGCACTTATAGTTCAAAATCTGATATACTTCCATTAAATTGCGGTAACGCCATTCTCTTCCACAAATATAAGCATAAAGCTTGAACATTATTAAAAATTCCCTAAACCCCTAAACGACCCTGACCACGGAGGTATCTCATCCACTTATAGATCAACATTTGAGATATATTTTCATTAAATTATGCTAACACCATTCCATTCCATGAACCTAAGCATAAAGCTTGAACATCATTGAAAATGCCCTAAAACCTAAACCTTAAACCCCTAAACGACCATGACCAAGAAGGTATATCATCCACTTTTAGATCAACATTTGAGATTTACTTTCATTAAATTATGCTAAAGCCATTACATTCCAGAATCTAAGCATAAAGCTTGAACATTATTGAAAAAGCCCTAAAACTAAACCTTAAACCCCTAAACCCTAAACCCGAACCAAGCAGGCATCAGGCACTTATATATCAAAATTTGAGATACTTCCCATTAAATTGCGCTAACGACTTTCTATTTCACAAATATAGGCATATAGCTCGAACATTATTATAAATTCACTAACCCTAAGCCCCCTAAAACCTAAACCATAAGCCTTATCCCCCTAAACCCTAAAAAACCTAAAACCTCAACACCTAACCCTTAACAAGCACGTATCATGCACTTATAGATCAAAAATTGAGATGCTTTCATTGTTAAATTATTGCCAAGTCACTCTATTCCATGAATATAAGCATAAATATCGAACTTTATTGAAAATTTCCGAAACCCTAAACCCCTAAATCCCTAAATAAACCTAGCTAAACCCTAAAACCCGAAACACAAAACCCCTAAACCCTAACCAAGCAGCTATCATGTGCACACTTATAGATCAAATTTTCACATACTTTTATTAATTTGGATAACGCCAATCTATTTGACGAACATAAGCATAAAGCTTGAACATTATTGAAAATTCCTCAAACCCTCAACCCTAAACAACCCCTAAAAATGAAACCCTCAACCCACATACACCCTAACCAAGCAGGTATCATGCACTTATAGATCCAAATTTGAGATAATTTCATTAAATTGCGGTAGCGCTATTCTATTCCCTGAATATAAGCATAAAAGCTTGAAAATAGTTGAAAATTACCTAAACCCTAAACCCCTAAAACCTAAACCATAATCCCCTATCTTATCTTATCTTATCTTACCACTATATAGTGTATGAAACTTTGAATATTGACCGCTGGGTCAAGACTCGCGAATCCCAACATTGCTAGCCGTCAGATCTTCTTTTCCATTCTATTAGCATATAATGCTAGAAGATACTATTGATAGTCTTTAGCATAATAAACACTATGCACAAACCTCAAAACGCACTTATCCATTGTTCTAGAGTCTTATCCATCATTTCTCTAGACCATGTTACCATAATTGACATGTTTTTAGTAAACTTCCATATTATCAATTTATCGCAAAAATCTAGCCAGTAAGATTGATATGGTTTATCCATTAAACAGGGTACTTTGTGTGACAATTGGCACGATGTCATACCGAGCCATAATCTTTGAAGTTGCTTCACAACCAAAAACAATGTTGTCACTTGGATAAATAAAATTAGACTTTCCCTTGTAAGCAAAGCTTGATTGGCCAACTCATTAAATGATCGAAAGCGTACAGGCGTCCGGGTCTATCTGACAGGGACAGCATCCCCCCAGTGGGAGTGGAAGTAGCGTACCTTAGAAGCTTCAGCTTCAAAATTTTGAGAGAGCGCCAAAATATCCCGCGCATCCATTCAAACATCCAGCCCCAAACATACTTTAGCTTTTTTTAGAATCAAAATTCCTCTTCTATCCCTGCTCCGAAAACAAGAACCCGAGAAGGAATGCAATAATAGAGGGATATAGGTGGTAATTTTGCGTTCTCCCACGTGCATCACCCCATCGATATGGTTCCCTGTCCTTCTTTAATAAGTGTATTTACCTGCCCACCCCTTCCTGCCTTACACTAACTTTGTGGACCCACAATGCAAGTGACCCAGAATTACGGGAACTAGAGATTCCCATCGTTTGCAGTTCAAAATTCGAACATTTTTCACTAAACCGAGATAAACTTGTTAAACTTGGCGAAACTGGCTCGTGAACTTGAAAATTTTAAGAAACTTGGGCATTATTCATCAAATAATTCATACTTTGTGATATAATTGGTGCGGTGAGACTTTGAACCATATATAGTCTTTGAACCGTAAATTGGTGCGGTGATAAAATTAGTTACGCCATAGTATTCCACGAATATAACCATAAAGTTTAAACATTATTGAAAGTTCCTGAATCACTAAACCCCTGAACCCTATAATCCTAAACACTAATAAACCCTTATACCCTGACCAAGCAGGTATCATGCACTTGTATATCAAATTTGAGATACTTTCATTAAATTGGGCAACACCATTCTATTCGACAAATATATGCATAAAGCTTGAACATTACATAAAATTCTTGAAACCCTAAATAACCCCTAAAACCTAAAGTCTCTACCCCAAAATACTAAAACCCTAAACCCTAAACCCCTCAACCCATAATCAAAACCTAACCAAGTAGGTATCATGCATTTATAGATCAAAGTTTGAGATACGTTCATTAAATTGCGCTAATGCCTTTCTATCTCACGAATATCGGCATATAGCTCGAACATTATTAAAAATTCACTAAACCCTAACCCCCTAAAAGCTAAACACTAAGCCATATACCCCTAAACCCTAAAAACCCTAAACCCTCAACCCCTAACCCTAACTAAGTAGGTATCATGCACTTATAGATAAAATTTGAGATACTTTCATTATTAAATTGTCGCTAAGTTATTCTATTCCACGAATATAAGCATAAATATCAAACTTCATTAAAAATTCTCGAAACCCTAAACAACCCCGAAAACCTAAACCCTCAACCCCTAAATTCCCTAAACCCCCAGCCTAAACCCTCGACCCCTAAATACTAAAACCATAAACCCTAAACCCCTCAACCATAATTAAACACTAACCAAGTAGATATCATGCACTTATAGATCCAAATTCGAGATACTTTCATTAAATTGCGGTAACGCCATTCTGTTCCACATAAGCATAAAGCTTGAACATTATTAAAAATTTCCTAAACCATAAACCCCTAAACGACCCTGACTAATTAAGCAGGTATATTATCCAAATTCGAGATACTTTCATTAAATTGCGGTAAAAAATTATGTTCCGCAAATATAAGCATAAAGCTTAAACATTATTCAAAATTCCCTAAACCCTAAACCCCTAATTAAACGACCCTGACTAATTAAGCACATATATTATCATCCATTTATATATATCAACATTTGAGATATACTTTCATTAAATTATGCTAACGCCATTCCAAGCATCCTAGAAAATCCTCTACTTGCATTAACTGCGAGGATCCGAGCAGTGTCTTCAATAGTAGCTATTCTCAAGTATTGTGGCCCAAACACTACAATCACTGTCCTGTAGAACCTATACAAACAATCAATGGCGATGGACTCGGCCGTGTGAAGATAGTCATCGGCACTGTCACTCGAAGCTCCGTATACAAGCAACCTCATCGCCACCGTGCACTTCTGCAGTGAGGAAAACCCTACCATGCCAGTGTGGTCCTTCTTGCATATGAAGTAGGGGTCGTACTCCCGGATGGCATGCACTATCTCGAGGAAGAGTTTTAGGCTCATCCTGAACAGCGTTGAAACACGGCCTCTTCGTGCAGCGGGTCATCGACGAAGTAGTCGACGTACAATATGCAGTAGCCCTTCATCCGCTATCTTGCTTTGCACTTATTGCGACCCTTCACCGAGCCTCCACGCTTCGGCGCTGCAGTATGCGTGTACAACTTGGCTAGGGGGCTGAGGATCCGCATGTGCGCTTCAGCTTTGGTGGCTTCCGCAGTATCTTCCTCCAGCAACAGGGCAAACATCTCTTTGTCGTTGAAGTCCATGGCCGAACAGGCAAAACGCCGAACACTTCGTGGGCGAGGTGGACGGGATCTTAGAATGGAGCCGAGCTGCGGCGAAGGCGGGAGAAGGCGAAACAAGGCCAACGGCGAGGGGAAAGGATGCGGCAGCGGCGGAACTTTCTATAGGTGTGGATTCGGCTGGGTGGGCGGGGCATCATCGACGGTGACATGGCAGCGAGAGGGTAGCTAGGAGAAGGCTCAGTGACGGTGGAGAGCCGAATCATGGTGGGGAATGGGTTGTCTCACCAACAGGGTTGGACCGCCCTTTTTCCTTTCATCCGGCGTTCCCAGACGACTCCCGGCATCCCGGGTTCAGCCTGATAACGTTGGATGAAAGTTGAGCCAAATCCGGTGTCATGGGAACACGACTGAGCAAATTTTCGCCGTCCGGATAAAAAAACAGCCTAG
Organism: Avena insularis; assembly: GCA_023614405.1. Taxonomy (NCBI): domain Eukaryota; kingdom Viridiplantae; phylum Streptophyta; class Magnoliopsida; order Poales; family Poaceae; genus Avena; species Avena insularis. Next base: position 64,071,421 of record CM042697.1, read on the forward strand.
AAATGCCCTCCTCGGAATACTTGTGGAGATGCTCTAATAAGCGGGCATACCATTCATTGGGCCTATGGTGGGAGACCAACATTCCTGTAGCTCTTAACCGGTGTTTTTCTTCGAAAGTATGAAAAGACCTCGAAACAGGTATACCAGCTTTATAAATAAAGCAACATCCATACAATATCCAGACCATGCAAAAAGTACCGAACAAACACAGAGTTCACACAGCACACTCAACACAACAAACAGCCTAGCACACATAGATACAAGTTTGTGCGCCAAAGACGCGCTCAAGGACCGGCAGGAGAAGCAAGTTTATGCGCCGTCACGATAAGGTGCTCTATCGTCCCGTCCAGCCTCACCATGTCCCGCTGCCTAATCAACGGGTACCACTGCTGCAAAAAAGCCAGAAATTTGAAGGTCGAGTCACAGACACAGTGAAGAAAGACACGCTCAATGACCATCTTGTTACGGATGTTCCATAAAGTCTAGGTGACGAGGTTTAATCTCGTCAATGCCCATTGTTATGAGCTTGGGTTTTGGAGAAGATGGGGATGCTGGAGATCGCGGAACGGTTAGCAAACAAGCAACACGGGGACATGAGGTTTACCCAGGTTCAGGCCCCCGGAGGGAAAACCCTACTCCTGCTTGTCTGATCTTGATTACGGCGGAACCGAAAAGTACATGGGTGCGCAGATGCAATCTGGCATGGAGGTGTGTATGCGGTGGTATGCGAAGTGCCCTCCTCGTCATGCCCTCCTATCCTTTATATAGAGATAGACAGGTCTCAGGCACAGATCGAGTCAGTTACAGGTTCTAGGGTTTGCCCATTTGAATATTCTATCTACTCTAGTCTTGTTCTCCAAGGATCCGAAGGCGTCATGGGCCCTGGCCACCGGAAAGTCTTCATGGGTTGGCGCATGTTCTCGTGGTCCTTCCTTGGGCTGGACTAGGTATGCTAAGATCGTGTACCCGCAGGGTATAACCATGTCAGTAGCCCCCGAGTGTTAAGTCGAATCGTAGATTCGGCTGAGGACTCTTTAATCCTTCAGGTGCAGCTATCTCTGTTTGTCTAGAGAATGATTTGAGTGTGTAGGGATTGTTGATGCGTGTGCCTGACTCTCCCGACAGATCAGGGTCAGTTAACTGTCTTAGGACAAAACAACACGATCTTCTTCAGATTTGAGTCCCACGACTCGAAACTGGAACATATGCTGGCGTAATTCGACTCATGCCGCGGTGGACTTACAAGAGTGGAATTCCAGTGAATTTTAAATGATGTACCCAACGCGTCCGTCGGGATTTTTCATCGTTCCTGTTGGCACGGATTCTTACTAGCAGAGCACAGTCATGTGCGTTGCCAGACCATTAGATGATATCTGTAGGTCTTATCTTTGTGTCGCAGACACAGCATCCGAATGTTTATCACCGCAGAGGTGTTTCGGGTGCCCAAGGAGGATGCTCACTTAGCATTAATTGGGGCAGATTTGACGGAAAGTTTTTGTATTTGGATCCGAAGGATCACAAGTCGAAGAATTCATAGGGTGCACGACCAGCGCTCCCTATGGGAGTAGCCCCTGAGTGTCTGTTCGAGTCGTAGACTCGAGCAGAGACTTTAATTCAGTCTTTGTTGACTTTTAGGTCCGTAGGACACAAATTTTTCGGATGCTTGAATCCATCCTCCCTATGGAAGTAGCCCCCGAGTCTGTAGTGGAGTCGTAGACTCAACTTAGGACTCGAAGAATAGTTCAGATGCGCGGCCAGCGCTCCTAATAGGAGTAGCCCCCGAGTAGTTAGTCGAATCGTAGATTCAAGTGAGTACTTTTAGCTGTGTAGCCGAAGAATTGTAACCTTTGCTAGTATAGCTTTGATGACGTTAGTGCTGACGATCGGTGACCTCAAGCGTCTGCGAGGCCAGAGATGACGTGATCGGACGAACATGGGTCCCACCTTCTGACTTTGAGTTGACTGGTCACGCGCAGCGTGGAGATAATTATGGCGTCGCCTTGATTTCCGTGCGTAGTGGACGGCGTGTTAGCGACGGTTTGCTGCTGTGCTGACACGTGGACGATCAGATCTTGATGTTGGCTCTAGGTCTTCCCGATGAACGGTCGTCGTGCATCATCCTCGTCGTTATAATCATTGGGGAAAAGTGAGTTTGTTTTTCACTACAGCCATTCTCGTTTCACTGCTCCCATCTTCTTTGATCTTTCTCACTGCGCGCTGGAATTTCCTCGAGCCTTTCCTTCCTTGTTTCTGCATGCTCGTCGTCGTCACCGTCGTACTGTGATGGGGAAGTCCAGGAAGGCCTCCACCGCAGTTGGTACCAGTGCTGCCGCTGGCGGCAAGAAGGGTTATGCCGCCACTCGCGTCACCGATGGTGGCTGGCGTCGATCGGAAACGCGTGAGGGTGACCTCCGCAAGCTCCGTGAGCGGGGTCTTATCCCGTAGAATAGAGATGCCGGCAGAGTTCCCGGCGACGAGGTAATTCCCCGACCTCCCGCTGGGTTTCGGGTTATGTTCATCGCCTTTGTCCTTCGGGGCCTTTCTTTCCCAATCCACGATTTTCTCCGTGGCTTGCTTTTTCTTTATGGCATCCAGCTTCATCATCTTTCACCAAACTCTCTTCTTCATGTCGCCTGTTTCATCACGTTCTGCGAGTGCTGGCTCGGTATCGAGCCGCACTTTGGCCTCTTCCGGAAACTCTATTCCGTGAAGAGGCAATCTGGCTCCGATGGTGTTTATCCCATTGGCGACTGCATCATTTCCCTTAGATCCAATTTTCTCTTCTTCTCCTTTTCTATGTCTGAATCTGTCCCATACTGGCGGAGGCGATGGTTTTACATCCGCGACTCCACAACGGCTGGGCAGAACTTTGGTCTAGCTCCTTTTGACCCCTCCCAGAAAATCGAACCGAAAAGGTCCTGGAAGAACCACATCTTGGATGGAGAGGTGGCGGAGATAGAGGGGCTCTATCATCGGGTGGATGATCTTCAGTTGATTCCGGATAAAGAGGTGAAAGTTGTGGATATCATCCGCACTTTCCTCAAACATCGGGTGCAGCCGCTCTAGGCTAGGGCGCACCCGATGTTTCTTTATTCTGGTCGCCACGATCCGACTAGGGTTTCGGCTGAAGAGTTCTCCAGGGGGATCTTGACAGGATTCTTCGGCCGCTGCTAAAGTACAAGGCTGGAGAGGATCTCCTGGGGAACTCGCTGACTCCTCCATTCGCCTCCTCTCTTCCAGTTCCACAGGTGTAGATCCAGGGCGTGCGTGTGGCGCTTTTTTTTACTGTGTTTTTTCTTGCACTTGCATGTATTCTGAAAGTTTCCTTCCTTTGTGCAGGAGTTCAAGGTACCGGGCATGTCGCCTCCACTACCCGAACTTTTTCCGGATGCGCCGGACAATGAGGTAGTGGATTCCATGTCTGAGCTTCCCTCGGCGCGATCGCCAGTGGAAGAAACTTTTGAATCTAGCGAAGAGAAGACTTGAAAGCAGACGCGAAGCTCGAGCGTGTCGTCGGATGCTTCGACTCCACCGACCCCTAGGAACCCGCTATGCCTTGAGCGTCACAGTGGGGGTCATGGTGGCTCTTCTTCTCCAATTCCTAGGAACCCGCTTCGACTCCACCGTGCCCGTGCGAGCTGTAGCGCCGCAGCCGCCGGCGAAGCGGAAGAACGAAGAGAAGAAGAGAATAAGGAAGAAAAGAAAGGCAGGAGGGCCCCTCCTGTCTTCGACTTGAGCGATTTCGACTCGTAAGCATCTGCCATTGCTTTGTCTCCTTTTTTGTCTTTGTGCTTGTGCTTGTCTGATTTTTTTTCTTTTGTCGCCACTCTTCCGATGGCTCCTTCAGCGATGTTGCTCGGGAGATGATGGGAGAGTCGAAGGTTGCTCCTCTCCTCCTCCTCAGACGGTGGCCACCTCTGAGGGTGCTGCTCTGAACCCTTCTCCGCAGGAGGCTCGGGTGGTTGTCCCTCAGAAGACTGCAGGCGAACCTTCGGAGTCGCCGTCTAACCACGTAAGTGTTTTTGTTTTTTGCCGTGGGGGGAGCCCCCGAGCACTTTCGGATGATCTGCTGATTATTTTTGTTTCCTATCTCGGGGGGAGCCCCCGAGCATCTTTCTGGTGATCTGCTGATCATGCCTTTCTTCCTCTCTTTTTTGTGTACGTGCCTCGGGGGAGCCCCCGAGCATTCTTTTCGTGTGTGTACTTTGCCTTGCTTGTTCCTGGGGCGTAGCCCCCGAGCCTTTCTTTTGACAAGTTGTGTTTGGTGCAGCCTTTTGTGCAAGGCGCCAATCAGCTGGTGTAGCAACACCTGGTGTTGGAGGCCAGTTTCAAGCAGCTTCAGGGTACGTTCATGAGTTGGTCTGTTTTCATCTTCCACTGCTTTCTTTTCCTTTGATCTGATTAATGTTCTTGTTGTTTGCAGATGATAACAATACTACCCTCCGCGAGCTTGATGCTCTCAAAAAGAGCCTTGGGCGAGCGAAGAAGAAGGCCGAGGACGCCGTTGGTGCGGAGGAGCGCCTCGAGCAGGAGCTAGCCGACATCTGCGGCCAAGGAGCGCCTGCAGCAGGAGGCTACGGACCGCGAAGAGCAACTCGCCACCGCAGCGTCCTCGCGCGAGAAGGAGGTAGCCGGCAAGCTGATGGCTGCTGCCAAGGCTATTTCGGGTGAGTGGTTTCGCCTGTTCTTTTTTGGCTTCCTTGTCTTTATTCTGGTACTTGGTTTTCACATCTCTTCTTCCGTTCGTTTAGATGCTGCAGGCATCGAGTTAAACCGCGGTGCTCTGGAACACGGAAGTTCGCTGGATGATGCCACTGCGGCGGTCGAAGACCGCGGCAGTACCGTGATCGGCTCGCTCGTCAAGGCCAAGTAGGCTCTCGGGCGCTTCTATAAGGAGCTCGTCCCCAAGGGAGTCGCCCTCGAGGATGTCAACTCGTTGGCGGATGCGCTGTCAGCCGAAGCGCCTGCGGCGTACAAGCGCAAGCAAAAAGGCATCGGTGCATCCGTGGGGCTAGCGCTGGCCCTGGGGTCTGGAGCAGAGCTGGATCTTCATCAGGTCACCTCCCAGATGCCGACAGCTGCTGACGGATCCGAGGTAGCCTTCGCCCTCTATGCTGCCCATTGTAAACATTATGGGCCGAAGTTGATTCACTTGCTGGCGGAGTACGCGGCAAGGCAGCAGGGGAAGGCCAAGAGCAGGCAGTCTGGCTCCGAGGCTACTCAGGATGCAGCTTCTTAGGCCTTGTAGTTGTAGGATAACTTTTGTTTCCTTTGGTATGATGTATCTATGAACACTCCTTGTGCCACGCAGTGGCTTTTGCTGTATATAATGAGTCTCCAAGTTGTTTGCTCATTCGTGCAGTTATTTATATTCTTGCCTTCCTTTCCTCTAGGGACCTTCGGGTGATGATCACGTTAGCACCTCGCATGTGCCGCAGTTGTGGCCATCCTTGGATGGTGCATCGCAGCTTGCGTTTCTTCGTGACCGCATCCGTAGTATTGAAAAAGAATTGCTTGGAGTGCACGGCCACACTGATGTTTGGAAGTCGAAGGCAGAGTGGAGTGCTGCCAGAGAGGAGTATTCGATGGGGGAGTTGCGTCGTCTGGCCGAACAACTTCAATGTGAGTTTTCGAGCTGCTGCTCAATTTTTGGATGCGCCTGCTGGCTTGTCGTCTTACTTTGCAGGTGTTGCAGGTGCTAACCTTGTTCCTAAGGAGGAAAAGGAGCGTGTTGCTGTTCGGATCAACTGCCTGACCCAGCAGGACATGGAGGCCGGCGTTTTTTTCTGGATGGACCGCGATCGTGCCATGGTCCTTGCGATGGTGCAGGATCATGTTCACTAGGTGGGTGCTGCGTCAAGCGAAGGCTTTGTTAGCATCGGTTCTTCACATGATGTTTCCCCTGGATGAGGCACCATCGACTCTATGGGGCCTGCTGGCGAAGTTTCGGGATGTGCATCATGTCAGGGAGCTGGTGCTGGCGAAGTTTTGGGATGTGCAGGGGTAAAGGCTGCGCTTTCCCTCGTCGGTGCATACGCTCGATGTAGATCTTCTTTGTTGTGGCCGGGCCTCTTCGTCCGGATGGTGGCTCGTGGGATATGCGTCCACATTACACGGCTGTAAGGCAGTATGCCGAACAAGTTGTAGATCTTTTTGAGTAGCGTGCGCGGGTGATTCTTTAGAATAGGTAGGACCTGTAAAAAGATAGATGTAAAATTTGTATTTATTCGACTGGGCGTGTTATGCCCTTTGCTGTAAAGGTTTGTTGTTGTTGGCACGTGGTGCTTTGTTTGTATGTGTGCCCTTTTCGTTATCCTGATGTGGTCAGCTACTCAGGTGTACACGCGTGATCCTCAGTCGACGAAGTCGTGAGGTGAGGGGAGCCCCCGAGTGTGTTGTATCATGAAGAAAAATGTGAATAATAGACAAAAATTTTGGGGAGAGACACTTAGCTTTATTCATATCGTAAGGAGGTGGTACATTGTTCGGCTGAGTAGCCTTGGATGAATAGCCTTATTGCAAGTAAAAAAGGGGGTAGCTAGGGGTAGAAGCGTCACAGTTGTGCGACGTTCCATGGGTTGGAGTATGCGACTCCAGACTCCACGTGTTTGAGGCGATAGGCGCCACCTAGGATGACTTCAGTGACGATGTAGGGTCCTTCCCAGGGCGACTCGAGCTTCTTCGGTCGCTCTTGCTTGAGTCGCAATACTAGGTCTCCTTCGACGAAGGACCTTGGGCGCAGCCGACGGTTGTGGTAGTTGCGGAGGCTCTGTTGATAGACCGCTGATCGGGCTGCGGCTATGTCGCGTGCCTCGTCGAGTGTGTCGACGGCGTCTTCAGTCTTGACGCCGTCGACGACCCATGGGGCCTTGTGGTGTACCTCCGCAGGCAGCACGACTTCCGCTCCGTGCACCATGAAGAAGGGCGTGTAGCCAGTTGAGCTGTTTGGCATCGTGTGCAAGCTCTAGAGTACGGAGGGCAGCTCTAGCGTCTAGGCTCCTGCGAGTCGCTGGAGTAGGCTCATTAGGCGCTTCTTGATGCCGCCGACGACGAGGCCGTTGGCCTTTTCGACCTGCCCGTTTGTTTGCGGGTGCGCCACGGAGGCGTATGTGATGTTGGTTCCGAGGTCTTCGCAGAAGTCATGGAATTCTTTGGAGATGAAGTTCGACCCATTGTCGGTGATGATGCTGTGCGGCACGCTGAACCTGTAAACAATGGATTCGAAGAACTTGACGGCTGTTTTGCCCTTTTGGTTAGTAACAGGCATGGCCTCGATCCACTTGGTGAATTTGTCGACTGTGACCAGGAGGTAGATGTGGCCTCCTTTCGAGGACTTGGGCAGTTTGCCGATCATGTCGAGGCCCCATTGGGCGAAGGGCCATGCCAGGGGTATGGGCATGAGCTCCGATCCTGGTGCGTGTGGTTTATCTGCAAACCTATGGCACCCGTTGCACCTTCGGACGATGTCCTTGGCGTCGTTCATGGCCGTTGGCCAATAGAACCCAGCTCATAGAGCTTTGGCAACAAGGGCGCGGCTGCCCGCATGATGGCCGCAGATGCCCTCGTGGATGTCTTGGAGGATGGTTTTGCCATCACCGATGGTGAAGCACCTTTGGAGTACACCCGAAATGTTGCGCTTGTACAGCTCGCCATTGATGATTGTGAAGGCCTTGGACCGGCGAGATATGCGTCAGGCATCTGTCGGGCTGTCAGGAAGCTCCTGTTCTATCAGATATCAGAGGTATGGCTGTGTCCATGTTTCTTCCACTGCCATGACCTGCATCAGGTTGACCACTGCGACCTCTGTGTTGAGTTTTTCTGGTCCTTCCTGTCCTTCGGGTAGCGCAGCCCCCGAGTGTTCTTCCTCTTCGGGTGATCCCTTGGGGAACTTACTTGTGATGGATGGCACGCAGATCTGTTCGAGGAACACACCTGGTGGCACCCATGCGTAGGTGGATCCGATGTTGGCGAGTCTGTCGGCCTCTTCGTTGCTTTCTCTCCCAACGTGCCGAAGCTCGCAGCCGTCAAAGTCTCCTTCGAGTGCGTTGTACAGTGCACGGTACGCAATCATGTTGGCGGCGTGTGCGTCGCACTCGTTCATCGTCTGCTAGACGACGAGGTTCGAGTCTCCGTAGATGACCAGGCGCGTTGCGCCATAGATCTTGGCCATCCTCATGCCGTGGATGAGGGCCTCGTACTCGGCCTCGTTGTTGGAAGCTCGAAATTTCATCTAGAGGACGTACTTCATCTTGTCGCCCTGTGGGGAGGTCAGTATAACCCCAGCTCCTGCTCCGGCCTCGCGCTTGGAGCCGTCGAAGTGCATCGTCCATGACTGTGTCATGTCCGGTGTGTCTGGCATCTGCAGTTCCATCCAGTGGACGAGGAAGTCCGGAAGGACCTGAGACTTGATCGCGTGGCGCTTCTCGTAGATGATGTCTAGAGGTGATAGCTCGATGCCCCATAGGGCCACACGTCATGTGGCCTCCGGGTTGTTCAGGATGCTGTTCAGAGGTGCTTCATTGACGACCATCACCTGATGCTCCTGGAAGTAGTGGCTCAACCGACGAGCCATCACGAACACGCCGTAGGAGAGTTTCTGGTAATGAGGGTACCTCTACTTTGTTGGCGTCAATACCTCGCTGAGGTATTAGATCGGGCGTTGGACCCCGTGGGTCTTGCCATCTTCGGGTCTTTCGACCACAAGCACGGTGCTTACCACCTGGTGTGTAGCTGCTATGCATAGCACTAGTGGTTCACGCTCTTTTGGCGTGACCAAGACGGGCGAGGTAGAGAGCAGCCGCTTCAGATCTTCAAATGCGTCGTCCGCTTTAGGCGTCCATTCAAATTTGTCTGCTTTGCGTAGCAGCTGATAGAAGGGCAGGGCCTTTTCGCCCATGCGGCTGATGAACCTGCTCAACGCCGCGACTCACCCGGCAAGCTGCTGGACGCCCTTGAGGTTCTTCGGCTTCTCCATGGCCATTATGGCCCGGATTTTCTTCGGGTTTGCTTCAATTCGTCGCTGGGAGATGAAGTAGCCTAGCAGCTGACCAGGTGGGACACTGGAGGCGCACTTTTCTGGGTTTAGCTTGATCTTGTATCGATCAAGGTTGTCGAACGTCTCGCGGAGATCGTCGATGAGGGTCTTGGCCTCTCTTGTTTTGATTACTATGTCGTCGACATAGACTTGGATGTTGCAGCCGATCTGGTCCTTCAGGCATGCCTGCATGCACCGTTGGTACGTGGCACCTGCGTTCTTCAGCCCGAAGGGCATTGTGTTGTAGCAGAACACTCCGAACAGTGTGATGAACGCCAATTTCTCCTGATCTTCGACCTTCAGTCGAATCTGGTCGTAGCCTGAGTAGGCGTCGAGGAAGGAGAGCTTCTCGCATCCTGCAGTCGAATCGATGATCTGATTGATCCGAGGGAGAGGGAAGTGATCCTTCGGGCAGTGCTTGTTTAGCGATGTGAAGTCCACGCATATCCGCAGGATGTCCGTGTCCTTTTTGGGGACCATCATGGTGTTGGCGAGCCATTCGCTCTCCTTGATCTCCCTGATGAAGTTGGCGTCGAGTAGTTTATTGACTTCGACTCCGATAGCTTCGGCCCATGGCTCGTACAGTCGTCGGATGGACTGTTTTACGGGCTTGGCGTCTGGAAAGACGTTAAGGGCGTGCTCGGCGAATTCCCTGGGAACTCCTGGCATGTCTGCAGGACACCAGGCGAAGATTTCCCAGCGCTCACAGAGGAATTCGACGAGCGCGCTTTCCTATGCGGAGCTGAGGTCGTTGGCGATCAGCGCCGTCTTGGAGGCGTCTGTCGGGTGGACCTGCACCTTCTTTGTGTTGACGGTGGAGTCGTAAGACATGTCTGGTGCATTCTGTCTTGCGACCGGGGGTGCCCCGTTGTCCGTCACCTCTCGGAGCCTTATGAGCTCCTCCTGCATGCCGAATGACTGGGAGATTCTGTTGAAGTCCCTGTCGCAGTGGTCCGATCGGGTGAAGCTCCCGTGGACCATGATGACGCCCCTTGGTCCTGGCATCTTGAGTAGCAGGTACGCATAGTGCGGTACTGCTAGGAATCGTGCGAATGCTACACGCTCGAGGATGGCGTGGTATTGTGATGGCCAGTCCACCACTTCGAACTCGAGTCTCTCGCACCGAAAGTTATCGGGCTTGCCGAAGATGACGTCGAGCCATATCTTTCCTAGGGGAATACACCCTTCCCTGGAACGATGCCATGGAACATTGTGTCGGATTGTTCCAGGCTGCACAGCGGGATCCGCATTGCTGCTAAGGTACTGGCGAACATCAGATTGATGCCGCTGCCATCGTCCATGAAGACGCGGCTCATGTCGAACCCTCTGATCTACGCCTCGAGCACCAGGGCAGCATGACCTGGGCGAGGGACCTAGCAAGGGTGATCCGAACGGCTGAACATGATGCAGGACTCCGATCCGCTGAGGTACTCAGGGATGGCGGGTGGAGCGGTCACAGCCAGATTAATCTGACGGGTGATTTTCTTCGCACTCGTTTGTTACGCCCTTTTTGGATCATCAGTGATCCTTTCGGCGCGGGGTACCCGTGCCCACCGTTATTCTGCGCGGGTGCAATTGGGTGGTTCGAAGGTCCCGCGGGTGGTGGTGGAGGAGCTCCATGTGCGATCTCGCCTGGTGCGGGTGCATTCCCGTATCCAGGGTTCGGGGCTTGCTGCCTCATCTGAGCCATGCTCTCGCTGAGTTTCTGGAACTCGCGGCAGTCCTTGAGCATGTGTCTTGCCTTGTTTTTACCATCCTGCTTGTCGATGTAGAAGTGGATGGTGCATGGACCCAACAGCTTGTCGTATGCTGAGGGTCCGTCGTCACGGCCGCGACGTTGCCATGACTGCATTGGGCGTCCTCCGTCGCGAAAGTTGCTTCCGCGGTATCCGCCGCTGTTGCGGTTGCCGTCGCTGCGGCGGTCGACGTAGCCAGCCGCGACCATGTCGGGTCCATCGCGATCTTCGTAGACGCGCGATCTTCTCTTGCTACGGCGTTCACGTCGCCGTCCGTAGTCATCTTCCTCCTCCGAGTGCGCTCGGTGGACGGAGTCCTCGCCATCGGCCCACCTGTTGGCGATGTCCATGAGGTGGTCGAGTGTCTTGGGCTTAACGCGCCCAAGTTCTTCGTTGAACTCCTGGCGTTTGACGTCGTCCTTGAAGGCGTCGATAGCTCTCTCCTCAGAGATGTGTGCCACGGAGTTCTTGGTGTTGTACCAACATAATATGTACGAGCGAATGGATTCGCCCGTTCGTTGGGTGCAGGCCCGTAGCTCCTCGATCGAGGCTGGCATCTTGTTGGTGCCCTTGAAGTTTCGGACAAAATTGTACGCAGTTCCTCCCAGCTTCGGATGGATCCCGAGGATAGGCCGAGCGATCCGGCTGCGCTCGCTACCGCACCAAGGCATTGCATGGCGGTTTCCTTGTTTCTGCCATGTAGCTTGGCAAACGATAGGTGGTCGCTGAGCCACGCCTTGGGGTCCTGTGTGCCGTCAAACTTCGAAGTGTCCGAAGGAAGCTTGAAGTTCCGCGGCATCCGTGTCCGCCAAACGGATCTGCTGAAGCAGCGGGCTCCGCAGAGTTCTCCTTCATTGTCATCCTCCTCGGATTCGGACGAGCATATGCGCTTGGCGCGCGCTTTGTCGATCTTGCACTGAGTTAGCTCGCTTCGAGCATTGTAATCGCGGCTGCGGTGGCACGAGCTCTTGTGCCTTCGAGGAAGGTCGTGCTCTTCATCCTCGGATGAGGGCATGGGGCTGCGGTTGAAACTGGCCGCAGCCTTCTTCTTTGGCTCCACAGGAGCTTCTCCGTGGAGCGCGGCTCCAACGAGTCCGAGTCCGGTAAGCGCAGACTTGTGAATGGCCCTTTTCGGGTCCCCCTCCGGAGGTGGATGGGACGCGAGGTACGCGGTGGCTGCCATGATCGCAGCTTGCGGCGTCTTCGGGATGAAGTTGTCATCGGCATCCATCTCGACGCGTTGAGGGCCCGAGTCACCTCGCGACGTGCCTTGGGATCCATGTTATCCGTGCGAGAACGGTGTTTGTTTCCATGGTTTCCGTGCGAGCTGGAGCCGATGCCCATGGCAGAGAGCGTAGCTCGCCGCACACTGGACTCCGAGGCTCCTTGCTTGCATTTGTCAAGCACCTCTTGCATCTTCACCTGCTTCTTGTGCTCCTCGATTAGGAGCATGTGGTATGCCATCAGCAGGTCCCGTGAGGCACCCACGGGCAGGATCTTGTTGCCTGCTATGGCTTCGCGTGCTTGAGCCCATCCTTCCTCGCTGAGGTGGATGACCCGATCGGTGTTGTCCCCATTGGGCGGGGGGACTGGCTTCTTCTGTTCCCGCCATTTCTATCATGTGGGTTGGGTGGCGGGTTGTGCTCCTGATCCACGTCACTCTGGATGACTGCAGCGCACTAGTAGTGCTCGTAGATCGGATTGCTGCTGCCGTAGCTTTCGGATCCGGAACCGTAGGTCCCTTCATCTGATGGCGGATCGCACAGATCTGAGTTGCAGCTGCTGCTGTCATAGAACTCATCTGTCGATGGTGATGTGCGTAGCACGGGGTGTGGAGCCCATGAAGCGGGCCCGATTGACGGCAGGGGCACCCGCTCTGGGAGGCGGAGAGTGCCGGTCTGCTCCACCTGGAAGCAGAAGCTCCTGAACAGGATCTCGAGTCCGTCGCCAACGGGCTCGAAATCCTTCAGGGTGGCTGGCGAGTGGGCGGTGAAGTCGAAAGCGCCGAAGAGGAGATGACTCTCCGTCGCCGCAGAGTTGTAGATCGCTTTCGTTGGAACCGTCACGGTCGCACAATCAGCGCCCCCAGTTCCCACAGACGGCGCCAATTGACGAGGTTTAATCTCGTCAATGCCCATTGTTATGAGCTTGGGTTTTGGAGAAGATGGGTATGCTGGAGATCGTGGAACGGTTAGCAAACAAGCAACACGGGGACATGAGGTTTACCCAGGTTCAGGCCCCCGGAGGGAAAACCCTACTCCTGCTTGTCTGCTCTTGATTATGGCGGAACCGAAAAGTACAGGGGTGCGCAGATGCAATCTGGCGTGGAGGTGTGTATGCGGTGGTATGCGAAGTGCCCTCCTCGTCGTGCCCTCCTAACCTTTATATAGATATAGGCAGGTCTCAGGCACAGATCGAGTCGGTTACAGGTTCTAGGGTTTGCCCCTTTGAATATTCTATCTACTCTAGTCTTGTTCTCCAAGGATCCGAAGGCGTCATGGGCCCTGGCCACCCGAAAGTCTTCATGGGCTGGCGCATGTTCTCGTGGGCCTTCCTTGGGCTGGACTAGGTATGCTAAGATCATGTACCCGCAGGGTATAACCATTACACTAGGTCATCCCTGCAAACATGAACTAGAAGAGGCGCCTCCTCCTGCCGGTCTGGTTTGCATTGGCTTCCAAAAATTCCCCCAGATCTGCGGCCTGCCATGACGGCCCCAGAGCCTCATGGGTAAAGTTACAAAGGAAGCGAGCTGCGGGACAGGAGAAGAACATGTGGTGCCCCGTTTCCGGGACCGCACAAATGGGATAGAGGCCATTCCCTGGGCCTTGCCGCTTGGCTACCTCCACCCCTGAGGGAAGCCGATCATGCAACAACTGCCAAAGGAAGATCTTTATCTTCAGGGGGACGGGGCCTTCCAAAGAGGGTAAGTCCAAGGAATGGAAGGCCCACCAAACAGGGCCTGATACATGGACCCCACGGAGAAGACGCCTGTCGTGGTATTGCCGACGAGTACGCCATGGAGGGGTCCTCATAGTGCGTGTTTAGAGACGTGGGGTAAGGCGGACGGTTGACGGGTACGAGGTAACACAACTTACCCAGGTTCAGATCCCACAACGGCGGTGGAATCCTACTCCTGCTATAAATCACTATAATGGCAATACGCCGAGTTACAGAGATTAGGTTCGCTGTGCGAGGTGACTAGAGAGTCTAAGTTATCGTCTGAGATTGTGCCCTAAAGGCTCCCATAGGCCCGACTTATATAGTCGCCAGGTCCTAGGGTTACAGGGAAAAGTCCTAGCCGGACAGGTTACAGAGTTGTACACCGTCTATTACTAGTCTTGTGTATCTTGCACTCCAAGGTTCCGGGTACGCTGGTGACTCCATCGTAGCCTTCCTTTATCTGGCATGGGCCTCCCTTCTGGATCCACCTAACTGGGCCGCCCAGCAGGTCATAGGCCATGCTATCGACTATGGGCCACCCGGGTTAGTCAGATAAGAGACATGCTATGAGGATACCCATATAGCATATCCCCAACAGTAGCCCCCGGAGGACTCCGAGATCTTGCGCCATCTTGCCTCTTCCCGTGGAATGCTCCATCTAGATGGATGTCGGCAAATCGTCAAGCAACATCTTGTAGTCCTCCCAAAGAACCCTGCAAAGGTTTCTCCGTCTTCTATGAGTAAGTCGGAGAAATGCTGAATCTTCCATCGTACGCTCCCGTAGTCGGATTAAATCCGTCCATGCCGGAATCTTCGATGGGACGGCTCATCTACCATGTCAGTTATGACGACGTAGGATGTAGGTCAGCGACGCCTCGTAACTCACACATGCAGAGAACGTAATCATATCCGATTTTCCCGCGCGAGCGATATTTAACTGCGGCGACGGTTGGAGACGGCGAAATTATCACAAGACGCTTTCACGAACACGTCGCCTACGCGGCAACCATCCGATTAGCTACACGAATCTTGATGCAGAGTAAGATAAATAGTAACCATCGGACACTGGCCACTTTTCACCCCATTCTCTCGCGTCATCGTCTTCTTCCTCCAGCCGCGTGCCTCCTCGAGCTCTCCGCGAAAACCTCGAGAAACCCTAGCCTCGCTCTCTGTACCAGTCGCGTTCTCTCCCTCCTCCATGGCTAGCAGCTCATCCCCGTCAATGGCGGCGTCGGCGAGCGGTTACGGCGAAGCCGACGAAGCTCGGCTGTCGTGCCCCAGAGGGCCTGGTCATCCCGCATCGGCGGTGATTGAATCCACCGCGGCGACCATAATCTGCGGCGCTGAGCCCCGGAAGAGGAGCCAGATCGATAAAGGCGATCGGGCGGCTCGACATCACCGGCCGCGACATCCAAGAGATGGTCGCTGAGGGTTACCTCCCTGCGACGGAGGGGCTCGCCTGGCGGGCGGCGCCGGCCGGCGAGGTGACCCCTTCTCCCCAAGCCGGAGAGAAAGTATACCTCAAGGCGCAATTGGTACGCGGCGTTTCCCTACCCATCTCTCACTTCTTTTTGTCCGTCTTGAACCACTTCAAGGTCCAACCCCACAACCTCTCCCCCAATAGTATCTTAGTGCTTAGCAACTTCGCGGCACTTTGTGAGGGTTACCTAGGGATTAGGCCTAGGTTAGACTTGTTTGTATACTTCTTCACCGTCAAACATGAAGCCGGACATAGTAGGGAGGAGCTTAGGAACTGCGGCACCATAAGCTTCAAGATCCGTCCTGGCCGGCGGTTCCCCGACATCGTCGGCCATGAATCCTATAAAAACTGGCAACGGACGTACTTCTATGGCCCCGACATTCCTTTGGCGGGCCGAGAAGTAACGTATCCAGACTTCGTGGATGGAGCGGCCGCTGAAGTCTCCACATGGCGGTCCCATGCCTCCCTTCCCTCCGACCTCGACGCTTCTCGCGCAATAAGGCGGATCGAATGGTTCGTAGAGACGGGTCTAACCGGCTTGGACCTAGCCATGTGCTGGTTCATCAGGCGGATCCAACCTCTGCAGCACCGCATGAAGTACATGCACGAGTACACCAGCGACCGAAGGGATACCCTCCGGATCTCCGAGGACAACTTCTCAAGCGACTCCGTCAAGTTCCGCCTTAAGGACATCGTCAAGGTGAAGGATAAGAAGCGTGGCTTCACCCTCACCTACGACATGTTCGTAGACGGAAAGTGCCCAAAGGTAGACATTTATTTTTCGTGTATGACATTGCTCCAGCTTTTCCGTCTTACCAACACCATCTAACACGATGATTTCTTACTTAACAGCTTAGCGATCTAGAGGAGGGCAACCTGGCTGCCCAAATCTATGAACCAAAGATGAAGTAAGTCACGGTCGTGTCCGACGACAATGCCCCGTTGGCGCGAAAGCGGAAGAGCTCCACCTCTGACGCTGTCGACGGTGGTAAGAAGAAGAAGACGGAGGGTGGAGCCTCCAAAAAGAGTACTGCCGCCCTGGAGGCGGAAAATAAGAAAGCCACCGGGATGTTTGCCAAAGCGCCCCCTCTAGTGTAAGCTTCTTATTCTCCGACATTGTCTTATTTTATCTGTCTTATTCCTGTACTTATGCATTTTGCACGTTTCAGGAAGAAAGCCACAACCAGCCTCAAGAAGTCCTCCAAGACTCTTGGGGCTTCTAGAACTATTAAAGTATGCTGCATCGCGACTCCTCCCCCGCCATCACCCCTACTACTCCTGCCGTCAAGCCCTCCTCTGCTCCGACAAGCTCCCAAGTCCAGGAGGCACCAGGCCCTTCTGCCATAGAAGTGGACTCTGGCGCCTCAACCGAGCTTGCTATTGTCGGCGAGCAGGCGACGCAGGAGAGTGCTGCTCTTCAAATGGCTGAAGCTCCGGCTAAGGATGCCATCGGTAGCGGCAAGGCGGTGATGGGAGCTGGTACTTCTGCCGAAGGCGGCGCCTCTGCTCCCCAGAAACCCTTCGAGTTGCCAAAGATTATTTATCCGGTGCTTACGCCAGGTAACACAACTATGGTTCCTGGAGGAGTGCCGTCATCTCCGACGTGCGGTCTTGAGGAGCTACTCCATCAAGCAGACATCTTGCAAGGAAATAGCGTTTCCTTTGGCAAGCTGCTGGCCGAGAGCGCTACAAACCTCAAGATCATCTTTGGATCATAGATTGGCCGGATCCGGGTGTCTGACCTGGACCCGCACTTGACCCTGACCACGGAGGGAGTCCACATCGAAGCTAACGAACTTGCCAATGGACTGGGTGATCAGCTTGATGTACTTCTCCTTTCTTGCTTCCTCTGGGATGCCGTGGATGCGAACCCAGACGGTTGAGAGCGCAACAGTGGTGTCGGGGTGCACACATGACTCACGGATTGACACCTTGATGTTGTGGATGGGGAGGAACGTCGACTAGCCCCTGGACAGCGCCCACAGCGCCTCTCTGGACGGGAAAAACACTAAGAACACCATGGGGCAGTCTCCCTCACATTCCACACGAAGTCAGAGTCATATGACCTCAACTCCGCGTGGATGATGTCCTCAGTGACCTCCACCGACAGGGGGATCCTGGTCAGGTAGCACACGGATCTCTACGAGGTTCTGGGGAACCGGCAGTGCCACCTTGCCTAGGTCAATGTAGTAGAACCCCAGATCAATCCCGTGTCCTAGGAGATCCAAGGTACTGCGCTCGCGGTGTGGTGAGCGGGCCGTGCAGTCTAACACCCGGTGGGACGGGTCACTACAGAACAAGCAGTGCTCCGGCTCCTTGCAATCGGACCGAAAGTGACCGACCTCCCCGCAGTTCAAGCACTTGTTACGCGTGGGAGACTTCGGACGAACAGTGGCCCCAGGCTCCGAGGCCGACACGGCCGTGGGTGGCGGCATAGGAGGGTGCCCAAGCTGGCCCCCTCCCACACCCGCACCACCCAACGAAGCCCCGGCACCGGTCCCCTGTGTATTCCAACACTTCTTGGATTTCTTCTTTTTGGGCCTGGACGTCCCTGCTGGAGCAGCAACACCCGGGTTGGCATTGTGACGAATAGGCTGAGTGAGCGCATACATGACCTTGTCCGAGAGGTTCCCAGCATAACTGCCCTCCCTCCCAGCATCCTCGTTTCTCCTCTCAAGATCCCAACCCAGGTTCTGCTCCCGCCGAACTGCCTTAGGTGATGGTCTCTGTTGGACCGGCGACCGGCCACGCGGCGACCGCAGCGGGGACGGTACAGAGACGCGCGCGGGGCCTCGCGGTGGCTCCCCGTACGACCTTCCCGGCCTTCCTGCCGCGGCTCGGCCCCCCCATGCCGCATGGGAGACCACCTGGCCGGCGACCGCCGGGCTGGGGGTCGGTAAGGCTCAACCGACGATGGCCACGGGACAGGGGAGGGAGGGTGAGTGCACTGGTGGTGGCGAGGGGAAGGGGAGATGCTCAGGGAGGACTCGGGCCTATGGCGTTTCATGACTACAACAGCGAACGACGACGCAAACGGACGCGTCGGCGGGGTTTGGTGGACAGTACGTGCGACAGGAGCGTGGCGGCGGATCTGGGCGGGGGTAGTAGGAGAAGCTAGGTTCAGATCGACTGAACCCTTATGTATCCAGAGCCAGGCCCCAGCAGGCCAGGTCCACGCCTTAGGCCTAGTACCAGCCTGACGGGCCCCCGGGTCATTCATCCTCACGTCTTGGCTGCGCCACACGGGCGAAGGGCCATCAAGCACACAGCCACCCAAGTTGGGCCTGCAGTTGGCCGACCCATCTGGCCCAACACTAGCCCAGGCGTGGAAGAGGGCATCTCCCTCCTCGACCCCAGCAGATGGTGGCGGCGGTCTCGCCGGCGAGTCCAGGACAGGGAACGGGCTCGCGCAGGATTCCGTGGCCTCAGGGCAGCTCCTCGATGGCCGGTGGTCACCCGCGAAGGCCTCCGCCGCCGCCCTAAGGAAGCTCTGCCGCGCATCCTGCCCACCGTGGTCCATCCGAGCCGGCGCCGAGCAGCACGCCGGGGAAGACGCCAGGCCCTTGCGCTGCGCCCGCCTCCTGGAGTTAGAGCCCCGGCGCACGCAGCCCATGAAGTCCCCGAGCGTCGGCAAGCTCGGCGGCGAGCAATGCAGCACCGCCTCCGCCCGCGCCGTTGTCTCCTCATCAACCTCGTCGGCCACGTCCGCCCAACTGCGGCCGCGGATCGACTCGGGAGAGGTGCCAGCGGTCTCCGGGCGCGCCATGGCCACCGACTAGAAGCGGGGGAAGGGGGCTCCGGTGGCTAGGATCTCCGGCTCCCGAGACGCAGCGAAATTGCCTCCGGCATCGCCCAAGCTCGTCCGGTTGTATGCTGCATAAGACCAAACTTGACTTGGGCCCAGTATGAAAAGACCAGAGATGCAACATTGTTGGAAGCCTGAACTCATCTATTCGGAAGGGGAACGTAGATGATAGGTTATTGGTCCTGGCTGAAACTTTAGGTGTAGTCGTTGTTCTAGGTTTTGATTCATGCAAAACCTGATTGCCTAAACACCCCTTGCACGCACCGACACTACCTTTTTTTAGAAAAGAGTATATATTAATATCACAAGGACACCAATTACACCCAGCCTCTGCAACAACGCATGCCCTAGCGGCTCTACGGATGCACACAGCTCAGAAAAAGAAAGAGAAATTACAAAAAAGAAAAGTCCCGCTACAGAGAACCAATCCTCAAAGAAACGACAGTGACACCATCAGAACAACACCAGTAGTCCTCCACTCCAATAGCAACGCCTTCAAGAAGGAAATAGTGCCCAAGCGCCGTTGTTGCCCGACCAAAGGTCATAGGTTTTCACCCTGGAGAAAGTCCTTACTCACAAAACAATGCCTTCAACAATTTCTAGGCACAACCAGCTAAGACCAGACCTTGGATTTTCACCCTGCAAGATAAGACTGGAAACTCCCCTGTGTTGTCTTCCCGCACCAACAGCCGCTGCAACGAGTCCCAGATCACGCAGCCAGATCTTTGTCGTCATAGGAACAAAAATCACCATCGCTACCCTCAAATTTCCGTTTTACTGACATCCTCCGCATCTGACTTCATCATGGCTCTAAGAATGGCACTTGGTGGGAACAAACAACAGAGCTTCGCAACGCTCCCGCTGAAATCAAACGGCCAGAAAAACAAGGTACGCACGACCGAATACCTTCCGATCCAGCAATCTCCAGGCATGATACGCCCATGGGAGTTCGCCGGCGGAGCCTTCCGGAACCCGCCTCTCCAGACCGGATCAACGAGGGCAGACATCAAGCAGATCTTCATCTTCGTGCAAAAGAAACCAAAGGACCACCACCATTATTAGATCCGACACAATGATCCCCACACTGCCGGCCGGTTTCCGGAGAACGGATCGAGCAGGCAATTAGGGTTAGAGAACCGATCTATGTCGGCACCTCTTCCACCAGATCGCCCCACTCTGCCGCCCTGGAGGAAAGAATAAGCCACACGGGGGACGGCCGGCCGCTGCGCGCCAGCACTCCGGACGGACCTCGCCACCCTTCATGCTGCCTCGCACTGCCCAGCCACCTTCCCCGTGCCGCCGCTGCGATCCCATCCAGGGTTCGCCGCCTCCCAAGCTCCACCCTCACTCCCTGGATTACCCGCCTAGCGAAGGGGCCCGTCGGAGAGCACCTCCTCGCCTGGCCGCCTGATGGCGAAGGTGGCGCCACTGCCGGGCGGCAGCGACTGTGGAGAGAGGAGGTGACGGCGCTGCTTTTTCTAGGGTTTTGGGGCCTCCGGAGCCGCCCTGCGCGAGGCGACCCGGGAGACGTGCGTCCAATCTGTTGCACCGACACTGCCTACTTATCTGAAATGTTTATCCAATTAGTCCTGTACATTTTGGTCAAAACTCGAAAGAGGAATTATTCAGTTAATGCAGGAGTAAGTCAATGCTTTCGGTGCGATCTATAGCCAACTTATTTCTTAAGCAAATTCTGGTCGAATTTCATACGTAGATATACTTCAATTCTGGCCAGTGACCCGGTGAGTGGGAGGCCAGTTAAAGCTTGAAACCATACGAAGTGAAGTAATTAACATGTAATTGCAGTACATAACATAGCAATCTCCCCTATTACATTTTCCCTTGGTCACTATGGTTCCAAGTGTTATTGATCGTATGTCTTTACATAATTGCTGTTTGTGTAAGGTCCTTTTCGTATAGACACGATTACACCTAAAAGCAGTGAAGCAACATATCATGTTTATTCGGCTTCAGTTCTTGGCAAGCAGTCGACGACGGAACTCTCCAAGAGCCCAAATAGGGTATAGGTTGCAATAGTTGCCGTAATTGAAGTATAGGGAGCAGTTGAAGCACCCGACGTGTTCCTGTCATCAGAGAAAAAAGTTCAGATTGCTTTAGGTAGCACTAACCGTCATCTCCAAAAATGTACCAATAACAAGCATGATACTGAGATCATGTAGTAGTATAACAGGGTAAGCTACTGGCAATGTTATCAGTTGATTTTACGGAATCTTGGAAGGGTTTGTGCCATGAAAATCATTATTCTGAATATCGTATGATCCAGGCCATTAATTAAGAATTGTGATCCTAGGCAAAATCCATACACAAACTATCAACATTGAATAATAGTTTAGCACGCTAACTTTTAAATACATACTTGCTGGGGAAACTCTCCTGTCTCTAGTTGCATATTGATCAACCCTTTTGCAGCACGGTATAGTGGTGTTGGATCTCGTTCAACCTGGATAGAATGCCCATCATATGAAAATAACATGTGGATATCAGAATAGTTTAAAACGATACATAGCTACTCAAGAGCCGATTAAGACGAACAAAGATCAAATATACCTGCCCAGCATAAATCAAAGCCAACATTGCCCAAGCAGTATTTACTGCATGAGGACTAGTAGCATCCACATATGCCTGACAAATATAAGGTGGAAACCAGCATTATCTTCACTAAATTCTGGCTTATCAGGGCATGGTTCAAAATGAATAGCATTTAGGAAAGATGAGTTATACTAATGTTACTTGGCCTACCTGTGCAAATAATTAACTATACAGCCTAAGAAGTAAGGTATCTTAATATGAGGCCTTTACAGTGAAACATTCAGCCTGATACGCTTTTTTTCCTGATAAAGTTCAGCCTGGCAAGTTAAGAGCAGAATTGACTAACAAATTCAAACATATGTATTTTTATTTCACTACCCTACAAAGACACTATGTCATCACATCAACTAACATGAATAATTTCTCTGTTCATGAGACAACATCATTGTCAATTGATTATAGACAAATAATGAGTAAGTATATGTGGAAACACAAATTTGTCTAGAAGCATAGAAGTTGAGTGTGCTCGAGTAGGGAATATCGCCGTATACAAGTAGTACCTATGAGCAAATAATATATATATATATATATATATATATATATATATATATAAACAATGATGAAACAAACTAAATAGGGTTGAAAAGGCAGATAGTTAAGCCCTAGGTGACCCTCTAGCTGAATCCGATTTATCCGATGTCCCAGAAGGAACATTGATTCCAATTCAGGCAGAACGTTTGTTAGATGTGATTTAAAAGTATGACTTTGAAAAAAAAGTGGCAAAGATAAAGCAGGAAACGACTATTTATAGAACACAAAACAGTAACTGGCCAAGTTTTGCTCCAGCTCCAGTTTTCTAAACCTAAGGCAGAGATTCTCCTACTGGGGAAGCATAGCATCAATAGACCTTTTTTTTTTCAGTTACACATTATCACACGTATTTGACCAGAATGATTACAACATAAACTGGCGCATTCAACTACTCAAGACTAGCTAGAGGACATGAATATACAATATATACAGCTATCGGAGGAAGCATAGCATAACTTAACAAGGCTACCCAAACCCTCTTATAAAGCTGTGTTGCCTTACAGTTGGCCCTGCATGTATAACAGACCTGGTGCTAGGACGAGAGCTTAGCAGGCCCAGAGTTGCACTGCAGATTCTATTCCTAATGAAATTTCAATAAATGATATGAAATTATGAACACACTGAGGATTTCTGGTTTGTAATGTGACCTGCCAGATACAACCAAAGGTCACTTGTACTGGGAGACTAGTAAGATGATGGCGAGGTTGACAGCTTGCTCGGGCATAGACGGATATATCATGTATCTGGGATATCAAGCTAACAAGTATACAAACCAAGCATGACCCAACCAAATGCTAAACAAAGTGTGCGGTCTCATACAAAAAGAAACAATAATTACCTCAGTTTCACTAGAAAGATAAGTCTCTCCCCATCCACCTGTGCTTAGTTGCTTTGACAATAGAAAGTTGCATGCTTTACTTATGGAAGAACAATTTTCGTAAGTTCTTCCAGACGCAATTAATCCTTTTACAGCGAAGAATGTTCCGTAGGTGAAACATATACCCCAACTGCCAAACCTGTTAGATGATAAATAATCCAGTCATTGACTGGAAATATTAATTGTTCAAAATAATAACACCAACAAACAATTTATTTTAGATACCATGATCCATCCTTTCGTTGTTTATCCTCAATAAACTTAGAAGCATTTTTAACACATTTTGCTATCACTTCTTTGCGGTACCCCGGGTAAAGCTCTTTGAACATAATTAGCGCCTGAAGCACCGATGATGTACATTCGACAGATCTATCGATTGGTTGAAGCCATGAATTAATATTACAATTATACTACAAAAGAGAATCAGTAATATTTTATACAAGAAATAGATATTCTTACGGATAATCTACAATAATGTTCAGAAAAGTCTCAGAAGGGTTGAGAACCTAATGCCAAAAAGAACACATGTTAGTGTATAATATGTTAAAACAGCAATATCTTTTGGATACTCTGAATAGACATATGATACACAAGAGAAATAACCCATAAGCAGAGTAATCATATCAAAAGTCAAACAAAATTAATCATGGACATTCTGAACTTGCAAACTGGAGTTGCTTGGCTTGACTGTAACATATTTTCTGTACACACGGGTTTCTTAACCTGATCGCACATAATCTTAACACAGAATCCCCATATAATTGGTGTACTTAGTTTTCCATAAAAAATTAAAAATGTGAAATACTCACCTCTAATAGAGATGTAGTTCTCTGACACTCATATGTAGAAAAAGTGCCATCTTTATTCTTCACAGGAGAAAAAAGGTATGATCAGTAATAATTGATGTGAATTACAAAGGTTAAATAATATTAAGAGAGCACATAAACCATACATAAGAATTACAAAGACAGAAGTACAGCTTTCAGTAAATAAGAAGAGGATTTTTTAATACAGCAAAGAAACTAATTTTTTGGAAAAGGAGCAGAAAACTAATAAACCATACATAAGCAGAAAACTACAACAATTCAGTAAATGATAAAATTTTAAAGGACTGATTATGCTACATACGATTGTATTTTATGCTCTTGATGATCTCTTCATCCATCACAAATTAATCATAATATGAATGGGAGTGCTGGATGTACAAAAATCCAAGAGAGAAGAAAATTGAGAAATGATTGATAGCTATTGGTTTACATCATAGGCATCCCCAATATTTACTCCATAATCCGTGATGACAAAAGAACACCAAAACTGGAAAGAAAGATAGACGAGTCCATAATACTTCATATTCCACCATAGGATTTGACCAGTCCAAAGCATTTCTATGGTCATTCAGGCTTGGAAACTGTGGCTCAGGACTAGCAGAGAACTTGCATTGGTTCGACGGCCATAAGATGTCCTGACCAAAGTCACAGCCTAGGCACATACTTACCAAAATGAAAAAAAAAACAATTTGTTGGTTTCTGATCGTGTACTGAGTCGTATTTGGCACAGCTTTTACCTCTCCAAAATCAGCAGTTCATCCACAATGAGATAGTTGTGTTGTAGCTATGTATTTATCCTTTGTATTTCTGTTTCCTACTTATCTAAATAGGCTTAAGGCCTTGGGAAATAGATAAAGTTTCTGCCATCATAACAGTTAAGATCTATCTTTGGCACGTTTTTCTCATAATCCAAGTGTGATTTTTTTGTATATTTTCCTGACTTGACCACTAGGCATGAGTCACGACCACACAAGAACTTCTTATATGACTACATAAGAGATGTACGGAGTGGGCTGGATTAACTATCATTTATACTGAGTACCTCACAAAGTTGAGAAAAGTAAATGATGACAAATGATTTGAGTTATAGTCATACCATAAAAGAAAGTAAGCAATCCACCGCATCATACAACCTTTCACCCGTTATGGGATCCCCCACAAGATTAGGAGAGAGCTTTGACAACAATAATAATGCCTAAAAGTAGTAAGAGTTATTAAGAGTATGTGATTAGTGACATATCCACACATCAAAGTTTAGTAGTTTACACTTGCAAATTTGTGTGTAAAAGGATGAGAATATGGCGATAATACAGAAAACCAAGACAGGACGTATTGTTTATGTACTCGAGTCTTTGCTCTCCTTTCCTACAGACATTCCCATTATATTGACTTTTGGAATCTCTAGAAGCATTATCCTTTCATATACCAAATGCACCTGATTAAGTTGATTAAATCGATGTTCTGATTAGGATTAATAAACTTTAGCTACTTAATGATGAAGTAGATGTAAGAAAGTACTATGCTCATTATATCTTATTTTAACAGCAAATAACATTTCACACATTTCCAGATTAAGAACATATCAGAAGAAATTTGTCTTGACCTTAAGTGCTTCCGCAGTACAATCTGATACAGACCAACCATTATCTGCTGTTGAAAGTGTCCACGAACCTTTTGATCTATGGCGGTAATAAGTTTCGCCGTCAGGATGGTTCTCAAGAACCTTTTAAGTAAGAAAATGCATGTCAAAATTTAGTATATAAATAAATATTTTTAATAATATATAAGGTTGCTAGATTGAGAACACCAAACCTGTGAACTTTTAATGAACTCATGGGCTTTCCGGAGTGTTGGACCAAACTCCTTAACGAGGTCTGTTGAGTAATAGGCTTGAACAATAAAAGCTGTCTCCCAACTTTGACAACCATCATAAACCTGTTGCAAAGAAATAAGGGGGAAAACTTTCTAATACATGTGTTCTTTATTTAGTTTGAAGAATCGTCAAGTATTTGGGCGTTGCAAAGAAACAAGGGGCAGAATACAGCATACATCAACACGACTAAACCTATTCAAAACAGTCATGTATAAAAAAAATCGAGCACAAGGTGACATTTGCATAAGACAGTCATAAACGGCCCATTAACATAGAATGCCACTACCACTAACCATCAATAACCCCTCATCTAGTGTTATTTCTATGCTGACGATAAATAAAGTTAACACACCACCTAGTTTACAAGCAATAGTTCAATAAGACAGTACTGATCTGAAACATGGTAGACCTAATTTGTTTCTCTTTTGCTGGTTTGCGTGTGTTAGGTAAATAGGATTTTCTTTGACACTTCTTCCTCTGGAATGCGCTCACATCATTACCACATGTACTCGAGTACTCTATATATTGGCACTGTGCCTACATACCAGTTGGTTTCAATGGTAAATGAACATTCAGGAGACGCAAAATGCACAAATAGACAATCTGACAGCAGTAGAGGGGGGATAAAATTGCTGAGAACTGATGTAAACCTTACAGATAATGGTCCTCAGCAAATCTGAGCCATAAATAAGTGGAATGAAGTACAAATTAGTGGACAGGACATGACAAGATAGTGTTACCTGTGCTTTCATGCCATCTTCTGCAAGCCATAAATAATCATAGATCCTTGGAAGATGCAACTTCAGTGCATCTGAATTTGGATCTTCTATCCAACAACAAATCATATCTAGTGCCTAGCAATCAACAAATTGTGTCCATGTGTCAGTTAAAATTAAAAAGGTTGTGAGATAAATTACAAGAAAATAAGAAAAACTGCAAGGGGTTTATTTGGATGGTCAATTGACTAACAAGGATGTTAACAAATGAACTTGACGTATATGAGGGAATAAGCAACAAACACAATGACTTTGAGTTTCAGGGGTAGAGACGGATCAGAATTTTCCCATTTTAAACATACACAATCAAATAATGCTAACCTTCTATTGCTCTGTTCTTCCTTTATTATGCAGGTGTTTAGTACAATACATGTACCAAGGTCATTATGCTGAATAAATGCATAATGAGCACTCTGAAAAATGAATTGCTGTGGGTGCTTCATAGAACTCTAGTCAGTACAGATGCCACCTAAAATATGCGCAGACAATATTTTCTACGAGTTTCTTACCATAGATATTATCTAGAATATATATTACGGGAAAATGACATAGCCTTGAAGAACATGCAATTTATCTACCAATTAATCCTATTTAGCTTAGGTCTGGACCCAAGTAAAAGCTTGGTCTTTAGGAAACGAATTAGGTCTGCCCCCAAACAATTTTTCTTGCAGACGTTGAAAATGACCAAGAAGTAAGCCACAACATCTGCTTACATTACCTTATTAATCGGACATACACCAATGTATTTAGTGCTTTCGTCCTCGTAGTGTATATGTTTCATGAGGTTCTTCAACGCTGTACCTCTTAACTTGTTAACAGGCCACAAATTCAACACAGGTTCTACGAATTTGTTAAGACAAGTCCAAATAAAATTCTGAAGAAACGACCGTGGATAGCGAAGGTCTTCCTGTATACAACAAAAATAACAGATAATCAAGCAGTAAAGGAATCTATGCAGATAAAGAAGTTAAACATATGACAATTTTAATCCAAAGAAAATAGTAAGGATTATTAGCGAGTAAATAACTGTAAATTTTTTCCTATATTTTTTAACATTACAGAAGTTTAATCAACACTTCAGCAATTTGGCCAGTTTTGTAACGCTCTTCAACAGTTTTTACACTCAAGTGATATTTCTCAGGATTTACTTACTTTTTTCCTTTCTAGCAAAACATGCAAACATAAAAAAGTAACAAATTCGACTCAGAATCAATGGATGCATGCAGAATTACATACTTACAATTTGCAAAGCCAAACAAAACAACGAGTAATGACGTAAGAATAGACTGTACATAACCTTGTATAACCTTCTTTTCTATCAATGCATTGAAACGCGAAGCTTTTGCATTTTCGCGAAAAAATGAGGTAAGAATAGATATCCAGTGCCATTCTAATTTTCTAAGCAATGAGCTCACATATAACCGACCATATCATGTCACATACAAAGCTATAAATATAAGTTATTACATATATTGCTACTACTACTAACTGTGAGATGGCATACATAAATAAACAGATGTAGGTGGTTTGCACTTTTTTTCGAGAAAACGCAAAGACTTTTCATTTCTTTTCATTGCATAGAAAGGGTTTGGTTTACAAGCCTTCTAGGAGGTTTAGCAAGAATTAGATTACAATGCTCTAGTGTACATCCCAGGTGGGGGGGGATGAGAACCCGCAGGCGAGCAGCTCCTGCGCAAGCCCAAAGAGCATCCCCCACTCTAATTCTGTTACATAGCTGGGGCACTGAGGGTTGCTCTTTGTCGAAGATGCAAGCATTTTGCTGCTTCCAGATCATCCATTCCATGAGAAGGGTGGCCGTGGCGAGTCCCTTGCGCATTTGATTAGGAGTTGCCTGTCTCGCGCTTAGCCACCAGTCATGGATGGAGTCGTCGTGATCTGGTGGTCTAAAAGTCAGCCTAAGCCAGGCAAGTGTCTCGTGCCAAACCTGTCTAGAAAAGGGGCAGGTGACCAGCAGGTGGTGCATCGTCTCAGGTTCTTGGTCGCACAGCATACAGCGTGGGTGATGCTGTAGGTGGCGGCGGGGAAGTCTGTCGGCCATCCAGCATCGATTCTTGTTTGCCAGCCAGAAAAAGAACTTCACATGTGGCGGAGCCCAGGTTTTCCAGGTAAGCTTCCATGTGTTGCATCTGGTGGAGCCTTGGAAGGATGCCAGGTAGCAGGAGCTCGCTGAATAGACGCCATCTTAGAAGTTCACACGAACCAGGTAGCAGGAGCCTTGGAAGGTGGTTTGCACTTTGAGTAACATACTGTTTCACAAAAACGTACTATCCACTATATTCGCTTCTAAGATAAGGGTTCCATCTAGAGCGTGTGGAATCTTAATAAAACGAACCTTAGCACAAGTATCACGTGCTTTGCTCCAATCGATCTCATGGTATGGTACACCATAGAGCTCTTCTCTTATTGCCAATATTGTTGGTGTAATTGGGCCAACAAACTTCTTACCATAAAGGTAAGACATTGGCATATAAACCAACCGGCAGAAGCACCAGAATCGTCCTGTTGAAGAGAAGTTCACGCGAATAAGGAAAATGATTGTAAAAGCAACAATTCACATGCATCTGAAAATTCTTACTGTCAAGCTCCTTTTGATTTACAACCCGTTAGCCTAACAATACAGTTTAGCACAAGAAACATAGTTTCATAGCTAGCAAGCATCTCATGTTACCTATTAAGTTAAAACCATCATCAACCATATGAATGATATCAACTTATACTCATGATATCACGAAAACAGATAAAGTGGTCTTGAATGAAGTATATTTCACAAAATTACATGAAGAACTTCAAAACTATAAAACCTACATATATATATTAGCATCTGATAAACTATATTCCAATTGCTTCCAAAGATTCTATTACCTTTTTAATAGGTGGGATCCCATAAATCAATGTCAATGAAAAATGGACACGGCGGATATTGAGCCCGTTGAAACATTTTCTAAAGTTATCTTAGTTTACAAAAAAACACTTTGACAATCCACACATCTTTTATTAATTTTTTAATCTAATCAAAATTAGTGTAGTTAATAGCAAATACTGAACACATGAACATGGACAAGGAGGAAAATAAGAATGTTAGAATAGTAAGAACAAATATGGCATTCAGTGTGCACTTTTTTCATGAGGGGCATTACATATGTCAAGGATTCAATAATATTTACCCACACAAAAGAAACAAGTACCTGGATGAATTGGAAGAAAATGTGGGACAAGCCATAACTCAGGAATGATCGAATTATTTCCGGACCATTCATACAAACCAATCACCTTCAGTTAAAAACATGAATAGCTTGCATTAACCTGTCCTTAGTCAAGAAATAATATTCCTAGATAAAGTCAACAACTGCAACTGGAGTTTTGTCAATCAACGACAGATAATTCCAGGCTTCAGAGTCCATACCAAATATACCTAAGCGACAGCGAGGCTTAACTATTTGACTAGGACTGTTTCCTCTACATTAAAGCGAAGATAAATAATATGCCAAGATCTATTCTAGTTATTGACAAACAAAAAAAGCAGTCATGGAAAGGTATTCT
The DNA here is from genome assembly GCA_023614405.1 of Avena insularis. Lineage (NCBI taxonomy): Eukaryota > Viridiplantae > Streptophyta > Magnoliopsida > Poales > Poaceae > Avena > Avena insularis. The sequence continues at coordinate 64,101,474 of CM042697.1, forward strand.
AATTTGGAGGAAAGAATTAGCTGGGAAAAGACCATTCAATATCAAAGATTTTAATGAATACTTATCCGCTTTCTGATTTGTTAACAATGTAGCACATACATAAAAAAAATCATCAAAAGGAATTCTTTTTAAACTTCACTTTAAGATTTATAAGCTTGTTAGGGAAAAGGTTCTTAACATGTAAGGGTTTGAAAGAGAATCCCTGCATGACACTTATAAAATTTGACGATTTTAGGTCAAAGACCCAGGCCCAAAAGAGTAACCTTTATTTTCACATGCGCAAGCATACATTTATATTGCACATACTAGATTGTTTGTGTTTCTGTGGCATACCGAGAGCCATATCTTTCCCCATTGTGGAATTGCAGTTGCACTTCCACGCGACAGAATCCAAGCACATCCCTTGGTTAAGGCATCATTATCTACCGCATCAAGAAGCCTTAAGGTAACATAGTTTAAGCATGATCCAAACATGGTGCTTGGCCCCAATACTTGTGTACCCCAACCACCATCTTCATTCTACATAAATTACATTGCATGAAAATTTGTCATGTTTTTCTGTACCATTCAATAGTAATGCAATAGCATATAAAGACCATTACTGATTATTACTACAAAGTAGCTGAATTGATGTTTGCATGCCTGATGGTTATAAATATAGCGACAGATCTCCCGTCGATGTTCTGTTGATAGGACAGTATTGATTGATCCAGTAACATGTAAAGCAAATATCTGCGAGAAAGAAATCATGAACAAACGTTGTCCACAGACCAACTACGGTATGCAATCTTAATAATTAGTTAATTGAACTGTCCAGTATTTGAAACTATTAGATTAGGCTGGTAAAAATCATGATGCATCTTTTGTATGGACAACATAGGTTGCACTATAATTTTATAGTTCTTAAGCACTAAAAAGGCAGTCAAATGTTACCCGCAAAATAAGTAGTCAAATGAGAAAGCTTCATAGCATAGGTACATCAATTTTTACTGTGCAGTTTCCTTGTCACTGACACATTGTTTAGCTATACACAGTGCAGTGTAGATCCAATTCTTTGGAAAAACTCTAGTAAAAAATCAATTAATTACTTAAAATAAAATCATCTAACAAACAACCTGATCCACCATCCAACAACAAGGTTTATGCTGTCTCCTAACAATATCTACCAACTAGCTATAAATATGTTCCAGGACATAATGCCAAATGTAATGCACAAGTAAATAAAATACAAACCAATATAGGCATAATGAACATGATTCCACTGAAATCAACAGCCCAGTGTCCATCGTCTGCTTGCAGAGCAGAGTGTTGCCTAAGGGCCCGCCTTAATGATGTTAATATAGTCTCTTCTGTAACCTCTGCACTATCTAGAAGCTTGATGGCTGGAAGATCCACCTGAAGATGCCTTGTTTTTGCATACTGCAATAGATAATAGTCCAAAAGTGAGAATTTTACTGTACATGTATAGTTGTTGAAGCCCAGATTGTACATTAAAAACAAACAGTATAAGTAAGCGCTCTGAAGATCATCCCTTATAAGCCTAAAAAAACAAGATTATCCCTTATCCTAGTCACCTACAGAATAGAAACACTAAATGAGACGAACAGAGACGAACAGAGACTAGCCCCTGTCAATTTTTGTTTATAGAAGAAACAACCGTGAGCACGACTTGCACCCTGGTGGGCTGGGCGGGCACTCGCTGCCACCACCAACTGGTCGACGCCCAGTTCTCACAGAACAGAAATACTTACCTCGAATCTACTTGGTGGAGACTTGGGGAACCTTTTGTATCTGGAAAATAGACTGCTAAATTTGTGCATGGTTTCATTTGTTCAGTAAATTTTATACGTAATGAAACGTTGGAGCAGTGAGTTTTGTAGTCTTTTTCTAATCACATTTATGTACACATCGTAAACTGTATCATTTGGAAATTGGGATGCTATGGTAAAGATACTGTGTATGGATTGCTAAGGACGCTGAACAGAGTTAATTTAGAGAAGTAAAGCAAAACAACGATTCAAAAGATCAGAGTGAAATGTGATATCGATCCGGTCCAGCAAACTCACGGGGAAAGCGCTATTAGCGCGGGGCGGTGGCGGCCCGGGTGGCTCGGGTTGCAGTCAAGAGATCCGCGGGGGCAGCCGGTGGGCCGTGCCATGGGTGGCGGCCAGGGAGAAGACGACTGTGGCGTGGAGGGAAGCGCGGAAATCGCATCTGCGATGCGGGCTAAGAAGGTGGAGTGCCATTCTGGACTCATCCAAGCCCGATGATGACGCGGGCCGGCCGCCGCGCGCACCGGCGCCAAGGCGGCCGGTGGAGCAGCCATTCCGGGGAGGTCGACGCCCTGGTTCGTTTCCTGTTATGAGGTCGTAGGTGTGGCGGCGGGTAGCCTGACCTGCGGAGGAGGGAGGGAGGGCTCCGGCGAGCTGCCTCACTGAATTTGAGCCAGAGAGAGTGGAGATACGAGGGACTGCGAGAGAGAGGAGCAGACACGTGTGCCCCTCGAAAATGTTAAGTAGTAAAAAAATAAAAGTTATTTTTTCCTAAAATATTTGATTTGATTAATAAGTCAGAAAAAAGTTGAAGAGTTTATAATGATGAAAACCATACAACATACTCTCGGTCCCCGTTTAAAGGACACAATTTACAAACCATACAGATTTGTGTCCTTTAAACCGGGACAGAGAAAATAGAACACACGATGCTGGCTCCAAGGTCGCACCCCTACATGAGTCAACAACTAACATCCACCCACATCAACACAACATGGCGGAGACGAACATCGGGAGCCGCCGCTCCGGCATCCACGTCAGACTTGAGGCCGCGCCCCCATACGTGTCAACGACTAAGCCGTCCAAGCGACCAAATCTGACATTCAAACACCTCAACACAACATGACGAAGGCGATAAACCAGAGTCGCCGCTCCAATGTCCACGCGGCCCTAGGGTCACGCACCACCTAACCGATGAAGAAAAATGGGCAACGCTGACCAAATGAATATACCAAACACCGACATGGGAGGTGAAGGGGCTCCATTGAAGGGAATATGCCCGAGAGGCAATAATAAAGTGGTTATTATCGTATTCCTTATTTATGATAAATGTTTATTTTACATGCTCTAATTGTATTAATACGGAAACGTTAATACATGTGTGTTTAATAAACAAAAAGGAAGTTCCTAGTTATGCCTCTCTTATAAACTAGCTCGTTGATTAACAAGATGATCATAGGTTTCCTGATCGTGGACATTGGATGTTGTTAATAACGAGGTCACAACATTAGTGTAATGGTGTGATGAACATTCATCCGAAGTATAGCATTACGATCAAAGTCATTGAGTTTATATTGCTATAACAACTTACGAAGTGATCCTAATCCTTAGACTATGAGATCATGTCAATCACTAACACCGGAAGAGTTTCTTGATAACATCAAACGTCACACCGTAACAGGATGATTATAAAGATGGATTCAGAACTAATAAAGTGTTATGTTGAGGCTCATGGATCGAGAGTGGAATTTGTTCATCCCGATGACGGATAGATATGCTCTGGGCCCTCTCGGTGATATCACATTGATTAGCTTGCAAGCAAGTGATTTGATCACTAGAATGTTATATCACGGGAACGAGAAAAGAGTGCATGTCGGTAACGAGATCAAACTAGGTATGGAGATACCGATGATCGAATCTCGGACATATAATATATCGCGAAACAAAGGGATTAAGATACTAGCGTAAAAGGTTCCGACGATCATAAGAAAGTCATCGTTGAATGTGTGGGAGTCAGTATGGGTCTCCAGATCCCGCTTCTGATTATTGATCCGAGAGGGGTCTCGATCATGTCCGCATTATTCACGAACCGTAGGATGACACACTTAAGAGACACCAACATCCATTTGGAGCAAAAGTTTCATGCCGAAAAGAAAAGGAAAGCGCAGGAATTTATTTCACTAGACACCGAAACTGTTTCGGTTGAAATTGCTGAAACTGGTTCTGCATGTGAAATGGAATACTAGCAAGGGGTTTTATGTGAATGTTTGTTAATTAAAGTAATTAACAAAATTCTGAATAAATAAATAAAAGAGTTTTATTTAAATGAGAGCTTGCATTAAATTTGGTAGAAATTTAATGCATGTGAGTGGATTTTTGAGTGGAGGCTTTTTAATGGGAGTGGAGGCTTTTCATTTTGAGTGGGAGATCCACCCACATGAATGTGGAAGAGGTGGGGGCAGCCCCCATGGCTGGGCGCCATGCCTCTTGGGTGCCCCCCCTCTCCTCCTCTCAAAACACACCTCCTCGTGAAGGATCTCTCTCCCCCTCTAGTATTTATCCCCCATGGTCTCGGACTAGCGAGATACATGTTCCCGGTGGCTTTTCGGCAAGAAAGAGTTGTGCTTCCGCTGCATCGCTGGAGCGAGGAGGCGGAGGTTGCTCGGTGCCTCGAATGTGTGTGCGAGCACGGATGCGCTGCTGTTTTGCGGCGCTAGGACTTTCTCTCAATCTTGAGATCGGCAAGAGATCGTCTACATCAACCACGAGTTTGGACTCGTTAAGCTTTGTCGGTCTTCAAGGGTATGTTCTCTATGGATATACATCCGCCCGTTGTTTGTATCTAGTAGATAGATCTTGGTACATAGTTGTTCCATCGTAGGAAATTTTTTGTTTTCTATGCTGCGAACCCTACAGTGGTATCAGAGCCGGATCTATGCGTAGATGCTTTGCACGGGTAGTACACATATGAGTATGTGGGCGATGATAATCATTTTATTGCTTCTTAGTTGTACTTTGGATATTGGTGGCATAGTGGGATGAAGCGGCCCGGACAAACTTTACATGTCCTCGCACATGAGACCTGTTCCACGCTTGGCATGCAACTAGTTTTGCATAAGTGGCTAGCTGGTGTCTGTCTCTCCTACTATAGTCAATATCTAATTTGCAACGAGTTGTCAACAATTTGGTTATCCTCATTGTGGTTCATGTTCGTAGGTAAGAACGGTTCTATCTTCGAAAGCCCTAAGCCACGTAAAATTTGCAATGGATAAATTAGAGGCGTCTAGTTTAGATTGTTGCTGGGCTAGTGATATGATATGGTGATGTTGTAAGTAGAAGTATGAGATGATACTCTTACAACACACATAACGTGTAATCTCCATAGACCTTGGACTTACACATATAGGTCTGATAGTGATCATACCACAGTGCACATGATGGAGATCATATGCGGGAACCATATCATTTCACTTATAAACATGTGATATTTTGATTGCATCTTATATTGCTTGTTTGGCGTTTTATTAGCATAATAAGATGATCCCTCATTTGGATATCAAGATAAGAATTTGTTCTTCCTTAAGTATGCACCGATAATATTTCGTCGCTTCAAGACATCACGTGATGATCGGGTGTACTTGAATCCACGGGCATATCTCGGGTGTAAGACAGTTACACACGCGAATACTAAGGTTCTTACTTGGCGAGCCTAGCATGTACAGACATGGCCTCGGAACACGGACCGAAAGGTTAAGCATGAGTCATATGTTTTTGATATGATGACCATATGGATGCTCGCCGTTGAAGCTACACCGACTCACATGATGATCGGACTTGGTGTAGTGGATTTGGTTCATGTAATCACCAAAAAGACACGAGGGATGTCGTTTTTGAGTGGGAGTTCATTTCTAATTTGGATTAGTAGAACTCAATTTATCATAAATTAAATCAAAGTGAATTTGCATAATTTGTTGTAGTTATTGGCATTCGTTCACCACCTTATACTTAGTTGTAATTGAGATAATAGAACTATAGAATTTTGGATATATACTTTACGAACTGGTATCGTATTGTGTTGAGTGTCAATCTAAAGTTTAAAGTCCTATTGCAAACTTTTAGCAAACTCTATTTACTTCGTGAAATTTAATAATTGGTATTAAATCGAGAGTAACAATTTCAGTGTTAGTATCTTAAGTATCATGTTTGCCTCCATGATTCTTGATTTAAATATCAAGATTATCTAGGAGCTGAAAGAATTGTTTCAGAAACCATCATGTGTGGCAGATATAACGATATCTAAAACAGTGTTTTGGTTGCAATATGATAGAGTATAATATATGTTCTCATATTGGATGAGAATTTATGAAGGTTGGAGATGCTAGACATCCTAATCATCCAAAAGGGTTTTGAAAAGTAATGTTATACTCACGATTCGCCTTTATAAGCTACAATAGCTTGATCATGAAAGTTGTCATGATAAGGATAAATAGAAGATGTATGTAAAGTGTTTACTACACTAAAAGATTACTAAAGAATGGATTTTGAAAGAATACCGATCATTTTGATGATGGTGATCTACTTCAAAGTGCAAGTCCAAAGGTATTATTATTTGAATATACACGCTTTGGACTATGTGTCATGTATATGGCGCAACTTTTGATGTTGATAGATTCTTTTAAAAAGGAAAAGAAAATGCTGAAAGAGAATCTATAAAATATATTTGGCAGAAAAGAAAAGATTGGAAATATCCAATTTAGGTATATGGATGATATACATGTTATGGTTGTATTCTTTGCTTGTTAAACAATGTGGTTCTTGGGTATTGGATACCAAATTGGTTGGTATGAAATTTCATACGGAACAACGCAATTAATGAACCACAATGGCCTAAGTAACTAGCAAGAGAATATGTGATGATGTTCATCAAAAACAAACAAACCGTTGTTTGTATTTCTCGTTGACATCAAAGCTTGACTTCAAGATTTGTTTTAATAATTATTATTTGAATCAGGTATTATGAGAACAAAGGTTGTTCAAATAATTACCATATTCCATATAAGATGGATGATTTACAAATCTAGTTGGAGAAATCACATCCATAAAACCTAATGCTAAAATGTCGCAAGACAAATGATTGAAAGATCACTTACGAAGTGACATCGCCGTTTAAATTATATTGGAAAGAAAACATGAAGAATCTCCATATTCATGGATTTTTGGAGTCTTTGATTTGATCAAGTGACGCTTGTGAGACTTTCCACGTGATAATTAAAACTTCGTTCAAAGGCCAAAGAAGAACGAATGACTAAAATATTGGAATTTATACATATCGATGTATGTAGTCCATTATGTATAGTCGTAAGCGATGGATTTCAACTTCATATGCTTTCTCCGGAAATTTGAGTGAATATTCACTTAATGATAAAGAAGTATGAAATATTTGAAAAATGTTTCAAAGACTTTCAAGATGAAGTGGATAATCATTGTAACAAGAAAATAAATGGTTTATGATTTTATCATAAGGGATTTGTTTGAGTTACAAGTGTAACAAGAAAATAAATGAATTATGATTTTATCATAAAGGTATTTATTTGAGTTGCAAGTTTAGCAAAACACCTAGATTTACATCTCCCGAAACACCATAGGAGTATGGAGTGTTTGAGATTTGTAATGAAACCTTGTTTGACATGGTTGGATCAAAGGTGTTATTTATTAAACTGCCATTATGTTTTAAAAAGATTAAAGCTTTAGAGACTACCGCTTTTACACTGAAAAGAGCTCCATCTTGATCCGTTGAAATGAAACCATGGAAGTTATGGTTTGGGGTAAAACCCAAGTTGTCATTTCTTAAATTTTGGTATGCTAAACATAAGTAAGATGTTTACAACCAAAGTCGGATGAGCATGTCTTTGTGGGTTATTTTGAATAACAATTGGTTATTCCTCCATAACACCAAGGACAAAAGGGTTTGTCGCTTGAAACATGAAGTTTCTTGAAGAAGGAAATTTTCATAAATGTTAAGTGGGAGGACAATAGAACTTTGATAAGGTTAACGAACCTTAGCTAAATGTGCTGAGTTGCGCAGCGCCAGAAATGGTTCTGGAGGCTGCCATAATGCTCATAGCTTATGTGCCTCAAAGGTTGCGGTCATGGAGGTCTAAAGTTCCTATTGAACCAAGAAGGTCGGATAAACAATCAAATACTTAGATTTGAGAGTAAATCATTATTGTTTGACAATGATGAACCGACTACATGCAAAGAAGCGATGATGGACCCTGACTCCGTCAAATGGCTTGAAGCCACAAAATCCGTGATAGTTTCATACACGAGAAATCAAGTTTTGAACTTGGAAGACCCTCCATAAAGGTGTAAAAACCTATCGGTCGTATTTGGATCTATAAAGAAACAGACATGGATGTTTCACATCTATGAAATAATCGACATGTCGTAAAGTATTTTACGACAATGTTCAAGGAGTTGACTATGACAAGATTTGATCTTTCATAGTGATATTTAGTCTGGACGGATTAAAGTAGCAACCACTACATATAATTTGGTATATGGTAGATGAATAAACAAAACAAAGTTCTTTTAATAGAATGGTTACCTAGGACGTGTACATGACACGATCCAAAGGGTTTTGTTAATTCAAAGGATGCTAAAAGGGGCATGCAAACTTCAATGGTTGAAGTAAGCATCGCGGAGTTGGAATCTTCACCATGATGAAAAAGGAGTTTTTCATCAGGAGACGATGAAGATGCTTGCATTTTCAAGAAATTAAGTGGGAGCGCTAAGACATATTTCTAATACATTATGTGGATGACATCTTGTTGATTAGAAATGATGTATCTTTTGTTGACAAAGGTTAAGAATTTCATTTCGATGAAAAACTTAGGCAAAACCAGAATATTTAGCATGAATGTCTATAGTGGATAGACTGTGACGCTAATATGGTTGTGCCAAACGTACATATATGAGATATTGAAAGAGTTCAATATAGAAACGATAAGAAACGGTTCTTGTCGCATGGAAAGGAATTGAATCAAGATTCAAGTGTATTGACACTTGATAAGTGAAACAAGATTCAAGTGCTTTGACACTTGATGAGTGAAATCACAAGGATGTTTTGATCAATTATACCATGATATGTACACATCCAGATATGTCCTATGCTCTAAGTGTTATGAGCATATACCAGAATGAATCATAAAATGATCATTGGACGATAGTGAGGATATTCTTATAATCTTTTGGAAGAACTAAGAATATATTTGTGTAGAGGTGACAAACAATTACAAATAGTTCATTGTAAAGCGTTACATTGATACTAGTTTTGTCACAATATACAAATTAAGTTTATATCAATTTAAACTATGAGTGGCACAATGAAATGGAAAGAAAGTTTCCATGATGGATTTGGAAGAGTTCTGAAGTTAAGATATTGTGACGAATACTACAACAAAAGGCTAAGTATATGACTGCTATAGTAGCAGCAAAGGAGGGAATTTGTGTCAAGTAGTTTGAAATCAAACTAAGGTGTGGTTCGCAACGGGCTAACACTAAAGATATATTGTATGACAATAGTATCGACATGGTTTAACCCCAAGGAACTAAAGGTCTCACCGAAAGACCAAATTTATACAATGCCATCTCATTGGAGAATGAGTGATGCGTGGAGACGCAAAGATATGCAAATACACACGGACCTGAAGCGTCAGATCCGTAGATTATGTTAACCACTTGCAATTGCGTATATGGAACACCAGAAAGCCATAAGTGTTCAATACGCAAAGTTTTCAAACTATATTATTGTCTCTAGTGCAAGTGGGAGACTAAAGGGAATATGCCCGAGAGGCAATAATAAAGTGGTTATTATCGTATTCCTTATTTATGATAAATGTTTATTTTACATGCTCTAATTGTATTAATACGGAAATGTTAATACATGTGTGTTTAATAAACAAAAAGGAAGTTCCTAGTTATGCCTCCCTTATAAACTAGCTCGTTGATTAACAAGATGATCATAGGTTTCCTGATCATGGACATTGGATGTTGTTAATAACGAGGTCACAACATTAGTGTAATGGTGTGATGAACATTCATCTCAAGTATAGCATTACGATCAAAGTCATTGAGTTTATATTGCTATAACAACTTACGAAGTGATCCTAATCCTTAGACCATGAGATCATGTCAATCACTAACACCGGAAGAGTTTCTTGATAACATCAAACGTCACACCGTAACAGGGTGATTATAAAGATGGATTCAGAACTAATAAAGTATTATGTTGAGGCTCATGGATCGAGAGTGGAATTTGTTCATCCCGATGACGGATAGATATGCTCTGGGCCCTCTCGGTGATATCACATTGATTAGCTTGCAAGCAAGTGATTTGATCACTAGAATGTTATATCACGGGAACGAGAAAAGAGTGCATGTCGGTAACGAGATCAAAATAGGTATGGAGATACCGATGATCGAATCTCGGACATGTAATATATCGTGAAACAAAGGGATTAAGATACTAGCGTAAAAGGTTCCGACGATCACAAGAAAGTCATCGTTGAATGTGTGGGAGTCAGTATGGGTCTCCAGATCCCGCTTCTGATTATTGATCCGAGAGGGGTCTCGATCATGTCCGCATTATTCACGAACCGTAGGGTGACACACTTAAGAGACACCGACATCCATTTGGAGCAAAATTTTCATGCCGAAAAGAAAAGGAAAGCGCAGGAATTTATTTCACTAGACACAAAGCTGTTTGGTTGAAATTGAAACTGGTTACGCATGTGAAATGGAATACTAGCAAGGGGTTTTATGTGAATGTTTGTTAATTAAAGTAATTAACAAAATTCTGAATAAATAAATAAAAGAGTTTTATTTAAATGAGAGCTTGCATTAAATTTGGTGGAAATTTAATGCATGTGAGTGGATTTTTGAGTGGAGGCTTTTTAATGGGAGTGGAGGCTTTTCATTTTGAGTGGGAGCTCCACCCACATGAATGTGGAAGAGGTGGGGGCAGCCCCCATGGCTGGGCGCCATGCCTCTTGGGTGCCCCCCCTCTCCCCTATAAAAGGCCCCCCTCTCCTCCTCTCAAAACACACATCCTCGTGAAGGATCTCTCTCCCCCTCTAGTATTTATCCCCCATGGTCTCGGACTAGCGAGATACATGTTCCCGGTGGCTTTTTCGCAAGAAAGAGTTGTGCTTCCGTTGCATCGCTGGAGCAAGGAGCGGAGGTTGCTCGGTGCCTTGAATGCGTGTGCGAGCACGGATGCGCTATTGTTTTGTGGCGCTAGGACTTCCTCTCGATCTTGAGATCGGCAAGAGATCGTCTACATCAACCACGAGTTTGGACTCGTTAAGCTTTGTCGGTCTTCAAGGGTATGTTCTCTATGGATATACATCCGCCCGTTGTTTGTATCTAGTAGATAGATCTTGGTACATAGTTGTTCCCATCGTAGGAAATTTTTTGTTTTCTATGCTGCGAACCCTACATCAATAGCGATGCCTCCAAGGAGGGGAACGCCAAGCGAGAGCTCCACCAGCACTGAATCAACCGAGGCTAGTGCAAGTTTTTTACAAGAGCTCATCAAATCTGAAGTTGCGTTCGGCTACCCCCATAGCCGAGACTATCTAGGAGCTCTCCGCTACCAACCACCAACTCGCTCCACTGGTCCCTCCAGCCGACAGAACGTCCAAGTGAGACCCTAGGAGGCAAGCGATGCAAGAGCATGGCCCTCGCCTGATCCCGTGTGTGATCTAGGGTTTCCCCTGAAGAAAACCTGGGCAGAGTCTCGGACATGTGCATGGACAAGGATTTCGTCTAGCAAAGAGTCGCAAGCCACCCACCCCCTTAGGCCTTGTTTGGTGCTAATGTTTTGGTAGGGATTAGCGGGGATAATCTCTAAGGGGATTGGGTGAAACCCCCACCTTCACCCAAACCCCTCTAATCCCTACAAAACCTCAATCCCTTCCAATCCACTAGGTATGGGTAGTGTATTGGATATTGAAAAAAATACACTAAAACTTAGAAAAAAGTGGGATAAGCAGGGATCAAATTGATCCAATACTCTAAAACCAAACATACATTTACCAGTAAATGGGGATTTGGAATTTGGTAAGGATTATCCCCTCTAATCCCCACAAAAACTCTAGTATCTAACAAGACATTAGGCACCGTCCAAACTACAACCGCCAACTTACACGTAGATCGATAGATTCTAGCATGCGATCTAAGGCCAAGAACGAATCAAGGCGCCGGGTCCCAAATCCGCCTTCCAATAGAGTTAGCTCGACGCGATAACATAGAACCGCCAGCGGGAGGCGCTGCCCCGGCATCCGAGCACCATGTCAACCTGAAGTTTTACAAGCACCGACTAAAGCTCAGCTGCCGATCACCCTGAAGAAATCGTGACGTTCGTCGTTGAAGTCGTTGGAACTGGGTATCTGAGCACTATAGGAAACGGGCCATGCATCGACGGCCGGACCCGTCGGCGTAGCTACCGATTATCGTCGGCGTACCACTCCGTAGACGTAGCCGGTTTGGCCGTCGGCGTAGAGGATGTCGTCGTCATAGAGGATATGGAGCCCATATCACGCGGTTGACGGTTGTCTGCCCTGGCGGCAGCTACGCCGATGGCATTGCCATCAGCCTAGTGGGTTTGGCTGTAGCTACGCTGACGGCAATGCCGTCGGCCTATCTTTTCTCAAAAAAAAATTGATTTTTTTATTTTTGTTTTGAATTTTTAATCTCACAAGCATTTTTTTAATTGTTTGACTCGTTAATATTACAAGCATTTTTTTAACTCTAAGTATAATTAATTTTTGGTCAAATAGAACTCATGGTCAAACTTTCCAATCGGCCACCCACCCTAGCACTATTTCATCCCAGCACGCATAACTTCTCTGTTTCTTCTGAAAGAGCTTTCAATAAGGAAATTAGACCTTACTAGTAATATTACCATATCAATCCTATTAATCCTTGGACAATGGTACCACACGTCTTTATTTTAAAATTTTCAAACAATTATTTAATTAAACAACGATGAATAAGTAATAATAATCTTGAATTCAAATTAAAATAAAAAAATTTATTTATTTTTCCTTTTCCATTTAATATTGAAAATTCATATCTACAAATCCGTAAACCGTAATTTGACAAATGATATATCCAAATCAATCAAAAAAATGAGAGGTATCCAAATATGACATCTTTATCATCTATTTAATTATGTATCATATATTTTTAACATAGACCAACCGGAACTATGTTAGGATTCATGAAACACCCCTTTTTGCACTCGAAAAAAAGAAAATGGCTTTTTGGTGAGACGAAAAGAAAAACTTAAAGTGGATCTCTAATAAAATAGAATGTTTTGAGTCTAAAAATGTTTTTTTAATCATGAGCATCAGATAATGTACATGTAATTCAAATTGGACCCACTTCCTACTGATTCAGCAGGAATTTGTCTTTTTCACCAGAGGTGGATGGAAAGGTTTGAGATCTCCCGGTTGGGACATTGTCCATGTAAGATGGTCTCGTATTTTTTTTTAAAATGGGGTGGTAGCATTTTTAATTAGCCATTTGATGGTTGCTTCACAAAACGCCCTATTTTTGGCGTTCGGAAAACGGAAAATGACTTTTCCGTGCGACGAAAATGAAAACTTCCTCTTGCAACATTATTCGCCATCCCATGATACACATACATGCATAATATGGGCACATTATTACAAATTATACCGTGATTCTAGCCATAACATTGGTCATTTGACCTGAAAGTCAGGAAACCTCGACTGAGATAGGTCATTTTGTGAAGGTTTTTTTTAAGACACGATCAATATACCAAGTTTGATATTTTTTCCTTATAACTATGTCATATAATATGACACCACGAGAAGGTTTTGCATTGTTTCGATCGTTTTTGAATTTTTTTATGCCCATTTCAAACTATCGTCAAACTTTCTAAAACAGCGGGTATGAAGATTCTTAGCTCAGAGCTGAGCCTCGCTAAACTTGTATTCGATCTCTGATTAAATAACATGTTGTGAGTTTAAAAATGATTTTTGCAAAAAATCATGAGCATCATATAATGTACTTATATTTCAAATTTGACCCACTTCCTACCGATTCAGAAGGAATTTGTCTTTTTCACCAGGGGTGGACGGAAATGTTTGAGCTCTCCCAGTTGGGATATTATCCATGTAAGGTGGTCTAATATTTTTTTAAAATAGGTTGGTGGTATTTTGAATTAGCCATTTGGTGGTTACTTCATAAAACGCCCTATTTTTTCGCTCAAAAAATGAAAAATGGTTTTTTCGTGCAACGATAAGGAAAACTTTCTCCTATAACATTGTTCGCCATCCCATGATGCACATGGATATACAATATCGGCATATTATCACAAACTATGCCATGATTCTAGCCATAACATTAGTTATTTGACCTAAAAGCCAAGAAATCTCGATTAAGATAGGTTATTTTGTGAAGGTTTTTGACACAATCAATATAGCAAGTTTGATATTTTTCCTTGAAACTATGTCATATAATATGACACCACGGGAAATTTTTGCATTGTTTTGATTGTTTTCGAATTTTTTATGCCCGTTTCAAACTATCGTCAAACTTTCTAAAATGGCAGGCATGAAGATTCTTAACTCGAGGCCGAGCCTCCCTAAATTTGAATTGGATCTCTGATGAAATAGCATTTTGTGAGTCTAATTTTTTTTTTAAAAAATCATGAGCATCAGATCGTGTACCCGTAATTCAAATCTGACTCACTTCCTACCGATTCGGCAAGAATTTGTCTTTTTCACGAGGGGTGGACGAAAAGGTTTAAGATAACACAGTTGTGATATTGTCCATGTAAGGTGGTCTACTATTTTTAAAAAATAGGGTGGTACCATTTTAAACTTTTATTTGGTGGTTACTTTACAAAACACTCTGTTTTGGACACTCGGAAAATGAAAAATATGTTATATAAAAGTATTTATAATTTTTTATATTTTTGTCAACACAAATATATAATATTTAAGTTTATATAGATCTTATTTTTCTGCAAATTTTGATATATTATATGTATTTTTTTGAATTAAAATGATTTAGTTATGATTTTTCTAAAATTAATGTGGCAAAAGCCATCGTGTAGGTATGAAACATACGCCGATGATATTACCGTGGGCCTAGACTCGACGCCGTTGTATCACCATTACGGGTAATCACCTGTCAGTACTGATAGCCCAATCTACGCCGACGGCTGCCGTCGGCCTATCCATCGTACGCCGACGGCTGCCTGGCTGCCAAGCCCGTCCACGTACGCCGACGGCCCCGACCTTTTTCCGTTGGCGTAGTATTAGGCCGCCTCCGTTTGACTTTATTCCTGTAGTGGAGCCAATCATCCTCGTGTCGTTACGCCTAGGATCTCGTCGCCACGACAAGATGCCGTCGTTTGGATCGTCACCGCTGCCTACGATGTAGTCACTGAAGCGACCGCAGCAAACCCGGACAGCTGCTACCACACTCAGAACCTAGGACCACCGCCATAACCACCCTTCGCCACTCTCACTGACCACAGTGATGACGCTTGGTGTGAGATCCCGTGACGCCACATCAAGCTGTAGCATCTCCAAGTTACCATCTGACCGACCACCTCTAACAGGGGGAGGAGGTCGCCGCCCCGTTGTCCACGGTTGCAAGCCTGTAGCACCACCGCTCACGACACGACGTGCACTCAGTAGCCATGCCAAATGGCCACGGCCTGCCTGTCCCATCGCGAGTACAAATCGAGCGTGTATGGCCGCCACTCCCTGCAGCCTCGCCACAACCCTGCGCTAGCTACCTCGTCCTAGTTATGAGTGACGCACCCCAACTATGGTCGTCCTCCACCACCACCGCCTGGTCGTTGCGCCGCCTGAAACCGCAGATCGGGCGCCTCGGCCGAAGTCTCCCAGAGCGCTACGAGCTTGGATCGGATACCTGTCGATGCGCCAAAAAGGTTTAGCCCTGCGACGCCTCCACCAATGATGATGGGCAGAGGGGGCAGGGGAGGTCCTACGTGCGACGATAATCGACACTCCGGTGCAGCTCGGCACAGCTACATGGGAGCGAGCTCTCACTTACTAATAAAAATGTTAGATCTGTCTAACATTTGTTATTCTCGACCATCACTATAGTGGGCCCTAATCGTCAAAAAACACGTTAAGGTGGATACAATGGATAATCAACTCTATTTGAATCAACGAGCGCAACCATAGAGGTGTTTTAAAATGTTATAGATCTCGATTTTATGAACCTCCCTCCACCGCAACTTTCGCGATGATAGTCATTGATTTTGGACAATGACTTCGTGGCTCCATTGTCCATCCTACCCCTACATGCGCCACCCTGGAAGGGTGTGAAAGATACTTGGCCTAGTCAGGAAGAATAAAAGGCGGCGACACCACAAAATCTCCTACCTTGCGGTTTTCACACTAACGCATGTTCCTCTAGGACGTGTTTGGTATCCTAAAAGAGGTCCGGACTAGCCCATTAGCAACGAAAACGGGATGTTTGGTTCCCCACATGCCCCCTTTGGCTACGCTAGACCGAACCCCAAATCACCCCAAAGCCAGGCAACGCTTATTCGGTTGTTCCCCTAGAGCCGGCCTCGATGCATGCAAAAGAAAGAACGGGGCAGTGGAGCTCATGTAGGCAGGGATATGATGGGAGCTCATGCATGGAAGCAAAAATCCGGCGGCAGTAATTTGGTCACGCCCGCGTACTCTGCTCCCTATTTAGAGATGGCGGTGCCCCCCTTCCCCGAAATCCAAATCCACCATTTTCCACCTTCGATCTCCTTCACCATCATATCTACGGTGATGAAGGGCGAGTCTTCCGTGTCGAGCACGAAGATGGTGGGCCTGACGGATTCACCGAAGACCACAGTGATGGTGGGTATGCTAGATTTACCTTGGAGCACGGGGATGTTTTTACTATCGGCGTCTCACTCGTCCAAAGAGATGGTGATCTTGTCGGCTACTCCCTCATCCACAACAACGGTGATCTTGTCGGTATCTCCCTCATCCCCAATCCTTCGTGTTGCATCAGCTGGAATCAGATGTAAGAAATCTTTCACCTTGTTTGTAGATGTGGGCTCATATGTAAGCATATGGTAGCTCGGTGTATATATCTGTCATACTATGATGGTAGATATAGTACATCATGCTTAGTGCGTAATCAGTTCTTCATGGTTAGTGACATCATGTGCTCTAGATTCTCAACCTTACTATTGTTTGGATCCATAATTCTTAGTATGTTATTTACTACTATAGGACAAAATGTTGGATATATAGGTCTCCAGATCTGTGTTATATCACTACTACATCTTTCGAGCATGAAAATATAGCCCGATTCGAGCTATGTATCCGCAGCAACCTCTCATGCACTGGGCACCTTCTTTGTCCCTGCTCGTCCTAAACATGCTTGATGAGTTGGTCTGAAATGGGATTAGGTGTGACAATGACTTCAAAGATATTTATCATGGAGCGTGTATGCAATGATATTCTTAACCTCACTGGAAAGATATTCACCGCATCTTAGATTTACAACCATCCGAGGAAGTGGAAGAAGTAGTGGGCTTTGCTGCACGTGCTCAAAGAAACTGACGAAGATCGTTGGTGTCAGGATACGATGGTCTGCCTGATGGAAAACATTAGAATGAGGGAACTCGTGAAGGTTTGACTGAACCACTTAATGTTTACTTGTTTCAGGAGTTTCGGGGTGCTTAACTATGCTCAGATGGAGGTCATCTTCACTCCTCCTAGGCCGATTTGTGACAAGAATGTGTAAGCTCCCGCTTACTAATCAAGTCTTTGGACCACCTTTCTATGCCAAAATAGACAGGAGGATCTAGATGAGGAACTCGCTTCGCAAGAACTACATTTAGTCCTACTACTTACCTTACCATACTGTTGTGTGATGTTGCTGACAAATTTCTTCAAGAAGAACTTGTATATTTTGGGAGGTGGTGAAACATCCCCTCCATTATCTAGGGCTTGATGAAAATGTTGTCGGGGGTGGTATATAGTAATCCCTCCAATGATGACCTTCTTATGATGAACTGCTTCTGATGAACTGCTTCTGATGAACTATTATGAACTGCTTGGAGTGTTGGATAACCTCACCACTCCAATGTGCAAGGTAACCACAACAGTTTCGCTGCAACCAAACACGTTGTTTGTGTCGTCACTGAGCCACTGCGGTTAATCAAACACATGGATTTTGTCTCTCTACTCATGCAGCAAAAGCATATGCAGGCTACCAAACGGGCTACAGAATTTGGCCTAGAGGCTGTTTGTGCCTGGCATAGTGGCACTGCCCATCTAGGCACTGCTTGGACGGGCTGATAATCGGTTACAGGCTACTAAATATGCCCCTAATGGCTCCCGCTCCGACGCTCACCTTGCATCCCTGCAGTTTTCAAACCAAAGATAATGCTGGAACAGCAACACAAACATGCCCATAATAAAAAAAAGAAGAAAACGAAGACAATGGAAGATGGACGAAGTGAAGGTGACCCGCAACCGTTGCGCCTTCCGAAGTTGTTCCACCACACTCCTAGCACTTCGAAGAGCCAACTACAAAGCAACACCTTCAAGAAGGAATGTGACATCGACACAATGCTGCTTCCCAAACTAGCACATTGGTCCTCGAGTTTCCCCCGGGACTCGGAGAAGAGTGGAGAGGGGGTACCTACAATGCCCACAGGCGGCATCGCTTTGGTGTCGGACAAGTCGACATGAATTTATCCCAACCCCTAGGCACTAACCCCATACATTGTTGCGTATAGGTCACATGAGGTATCGTCTGCCAAACAACACCTCAACATCACTAAGCTCTCCGCTCGATAGCATGCACCACTACGGTCATGCATCCTGGTATAGATCTGAACCAAGAACAGTAAGGCCCAAAGAAAACAAAAGATCCTGGAAGCATCCGAAACTAAGGAACCAGACGTGCTGACCAAGGCAAAAGCCTAGACCAACATAGTCATAGAGTTATATCTCAAAGTGTATTCCGACCCGTACAGGACTCTGAGACCCGACCTCTCATATAAAAGCTGTGTGGAGCCGACGGAGGAGGATCTCTCTCACGCAATCTACTCATAGCAATCCGCTGTAAGCTAGATCACATCTGGCGACCTGGCGACTTTGTACTCTGTATCAATAATAATCAGACAAGCAGGAGTAGGGTTTCCTCTATGAGGGCATGAACCTGGATAAATCTCATCTCCCTTATTTGTCTGATAAGCCGACGAAATCATCAGCGTTCCTTTTTTTTCTAAAACTCAAGTCCATAACAATAGACATTGCCGATATTACACCTCATCAGTCAACCTCAACAAAGTATATAGAACTGGTCTAAACATTCGGGACACACACAACCTCTGTCTCAAAATAAGGGACTTAAGTTTATCTAAATTCACATGTATCTATATACTAAAATACGTCTAGATATGCGAATCTATAGCTCAAGTCACTTATTTTGAGACTGAGGGAGTAGTATTTTCCTCCAATCACAAAGTAAAAATCCTATAGTTCACTACTCCTGTCATTTAGTGTCGTAGATACGCTTGTATTTACACGTTTTGGCATGTAGTTACATGTATATCTCAACAAATCTGGACACATAATTTCAGAACGAAGAAAGTACATCCTAAGTTGCCAATGGCCCATTACGTAGTAGCCATTGTACATATTTTTCAAGAAAATTTTCTACCATTAACAAATCGGTGTTACGATCTTGTGATCTTTATTCCTTATATGTTCAAAATAAAATTCCTTATAGGCTCAATCATTACATTGTTATGTTGGAGAAAAGATGATCCACACATTGGACGTCTGGTCTAATAAAATCACATGGGACGGGGTGGCATCAAAGTGATGGAATTGATAGAACTCTATTTTAGTTCTTATTTTCCCTGTCACTTTTTAAGACATTTTTCTCAAAAAAAATCTTAATATATTTTTCCGCAATACATAAATTATACTTTTACTTCCGTAGTTAAAATTTTTACACCCAAAGCTGAAATCCTGGATCCGTCCCGCGAAAGGCTGCACTCAGCCGGCCATGTTTTTTTTGAGAAACACAGTACATAGTCACAAATATATACATATACTCACTTATTTGAATATTCTGCCTTTATAAGAAATCCAAGTGTCAAATCTAGTGTTTGATCTCTGATGGGTCCTAACCATCTAATCAGAGGCTTGTTCTCTACCATCATGTTTTTTATAGATGACAATCATATTTATACACACCACAACCATGGTATTTTTGAGGCCGCTTATTTTTTCAAACGGAACACATACGTACACTTTGTCGTACCAAAATAAAGTAAAACGCTCATGTGCATTTAACAACGTTTTGCAGGTTTAGGGCACTCCATCTATATATATACTTACATTCATGCGTCATCTTCATAGAGCATAGGATATTTTCCTTCAAAAAGATCGGTTATTCCTAGTTTTTTTTGTTGAATCTTACTAACAACCTCTAATAATATACATCTAAAAAAACCTCTAACATACCGTCACATGTCTTTCATTTGTTTCTTGTAGGGCTTTTTTATCACAAAATTCCAACAACATAACAATAACCCTAAAGTCGTAGAATTGCAGTATCCCAAAGACCTTTTAGATATTTCAAATTAGACTAAATTCAGACTAAAATTGTTAAACCTAAATAATAAAACATGTCTAAATACATATATTTCTAAAATGGTCAGAAGGTCTTACATTAGCGAATGGAGGGAGTAAGATTTTGTTTGCATGATTTTTTCTTTGATTGCACCATAAGAGAATAAATTATTGTTTACAAGAGATCTGAGTTGATTAAATTCTTATGAATAGTGCAAAATCTGAGGGAAAACATCGTACTCGACTCAATGAAAGAATACAATAGCCAACAAAGGAAAATTGGTAAGTTCTCCTCGGGTTCATTAACTGTGTCTTTCTTTCTTTTTGTGAAACGGATTCATTAACTTTGCCCATAATAACGCCTCGGGGTGTCTCCATAACCTCCCTGTCTCCTGTCGCTTCCCCGAAGGTGGCCACTTCTTCACCGATACCGCATACCCTGCTTCTAGAGGTCGTGGTTGTAGGGACCGCTCCGCTGTGGCGTAGCGGGAGGTACCCCATCGCGGAGGATGGGACTACTCCTACGGACGAGGACTCACTCACGAAGGCCATGCGCCTTCAAGCTTCATGCAGCCTTGACTTTCCCAAGATCATCTTTCAATGTGCACACTTACTCCGGAAGTGGTCTACTCTTCAAAAACCAGAACACCTCGTCTTTTATAACGAGACATCTACGCAGTTGGAGCAAGTGGCGAAGGAGGTTTTTAACCATCATGGGTGGCATCATAGCTTGCGGATTGAGCCCCTTTCACCATAGGCGTTTTTTATAGTTGCATGTATTCTAGGTTATACCTATGAGATTCTTCCTTGTATCTCTTATTCTGTTACTTTTCTTGTTGTGCAGAGGCCGGGTGTGGCTCTCTTGATGATATCACCTTGATATAAACTCTTGAGTCTAATAAAAGCGCTCTTTATCAAAAAAAAAGTTAAGCACAACAACACCCTAATCCATTGCAAACTCAGATGTCGTTAGCAGAAAATATCAATCAGACAAAGCTTGAAGGAACAATGACTCGACTCAGTCTACTATGTCTTTCTTTCTTTTTGCGAAACGGATTCATTAACTCTGCCCATAATAACAAAGTTAATATGATTAGCTTTATTCTTGTGCTCCTTCCGTAAAAAATAAGCGACTTGAATTTGTCTAAATTTGCATGTAACTATACACTAAAACATATATCTATATACATGCAGAACCAGACATGGAACTCTTATTAGACACATGAAACTCGGGGAGAGTACGTGATATCATTTGGCCACTTTTGAAGTAATGAAATGGTGACTTCTAATAAACTCCTTTTTTTCCCCATCGCTAGATATGACAGATCGATCTTATGTGGACTTTAAATTTACCTGCATGCGCATCAGAAGATCCCGTGACTCCCTCTTGTGGAAGCGGTTCTCGGTGAACTCCTGGCGCACCCTCTCAACCTCGTGCCGTGGTCGGGGTCAAACTCCCACACGGCCCTACCCAGGAAGTTGTTCACCGACCGCAACCACGGGCCGCCACCCTCCGACACCTTCAGCCTCCACATCTCCGGCCGCCGCCGACAACGTGCGGGCAGAGCTAGAGCTAGCTAGCTCACCAAGTATTCAGCGAACACAAAAGTGGGAGTAGTACTCTGTGGTGTTTGCGATACAAGGATGAGCCATGCAGCATTGCAGCTCACCTGATTTTATACGGGCTTATGTACGGCGTAGAAAAAAAAACTGCTGCCTAGTGCATGTTACTAACTAGTTGACGTTACTACTTTTATAATAGATATTAACATGTGTAGTGTCCTGCAATGACAATTAATTAGGTTATAGACTCATATGGTCTTGCTATATGTGATGTTAGGCTGCTCATAGTGTGAGAGTAACATAGGCTAGTAATATGTATAAGTTACTAGTCTATGTTATTAACTTTATAGTGATAGTAACTTGTGTATAGTATCATGCAAAGTCTTATTTATTACTCTATGTTTCTTGGGTTAAGGTTTAAAACTTTAAGCTGAGGATTAAGAAGAGCCGCCGTGTTTAATTCTTTTCCGGATATGCCACTCGTAAATATCTAGTCACGTTTAATCTCTCTCCTTGGTTTGTTGCATGCATCTCCTCAATTAATGGGCAGCCACTCACGGCCAATCAAGATAGAATTCGGCTCCTTGTTTCCAGCGCGAGGGAGGGGCAGAATAGAAAGGTTAGCTATTTTCACTGACCCGCGCCTTGCTTTATGGTGAAAACTTGAAAAAAAATATTCACGCCTTATTCAAGAAAACGGAGGAAGTAGCATGTAGATTCATCTTATTCTGAAATATATGATGTTATGATAATATAACTAGTTATCACAAGACTCTCTTTTATCATTTAATGACATGCCACATCACCAAATTGCCTGCATATGGATGCATATTACTACCTATATTACTTTCACTATGACTAGCCTTATATTAACTAGCTACTCCGAAGTAAGTTACTCCCTCCGTTTCAGTTTACAAGGCCTACGCGTATATCTAGGTTATCAATTTGATCTATATAATTTGAATTATATAATATAAAAATTATATCATTGGAAAATACAAAGTCTAAAATTTCCGGTGATATATTTTTTGTAATATATACATCATACTACTTAATTTAGCGACATAGAACTACGTGCAGGACTTGTAAACCGAAACGGAGGGAGTACTAGATCTCTCTCTTTCTTCATTAATTATCATGTCACGTTGTATGTACTACATGCATGTTATTAGCTAAGTTACTCTCACTATGACTAATCTAAACTAGTACTCCCACGTCATAGTTTGAAGGACATTTTAGAGAGGTTATTGGAACCTAGGTGGATGCTGATTGGGGCCAGGTTTGTGTTTAAAATATGCGTCAATTAATTATTTGGCGCCCTATTAAACGTAATTACTCAATAAAAACAAGACGTTTTGTCGCATGCATTGGTGGACTTGCATGCAAGAATCAATTCCTTGACTGTATGGAATAGAAAATGAGGAGAAAAAAAGAAACATTAATTCTGTAATTAAGTCTAACGTGTTTAGGAGGGAGTTTTGGAAACGCATAACTTTTATAAGACGCTTTCCAAACCGTGACAAAGGGAGTAAGTGATCTGATGGGCTGCACACCCTTGTAATTTCAGGAATTAATTGGGCACGCATTACTTGACACGAGACGCGATGTGGGGGAGCAGTTGTTGAAGGTCGTACCGGTAGTGAAATGAATTATTGCAACTGAGCTGTACGCATGTACCAATCCTGGAAATGATGTACTTCCTTCGTTTTAAAATATAAGATGTTTTAGTTTTATAAAATAAATATATCTAGACTACTTTAGTATATAGGTTTACTCATGTTTGGAGTGAATCTACGTACTAAAACAAGTCTAGATATATTCTCTTTATAAAACTAAAACATCTTATATTTTAAAACGGAGGGAGTACGTGATATGGAGGGAGTTGGACCTTGGATGTGTGGGTTAAGTCACGCTCAAATATGCATCAAGAAAATTGAAGAAGACGAAAACTGATCCTCGTGTCATGCTCGCGCACGCTACGGCGATTACATAAGTATTCCTTTCGTTTATAATATAAAATATTTTAGCTTAATAAAGATAATGTATTAACCTATATACTAAAAAATGTCTAAATACACTATCTTTATAAAGCTAAAACATCTTATATTATAAAATGGAGAGAATATTAAGGTCCTACATATACCATGAAAATCGATTTAAGGAGTATAGTACTACCTTCGTTTTAAGGTTTAAGGCGCACGCGCTTTCCAAAGCAAAGTTTAACTAAAAGAATTGAATAACAAAATTTTGATACATAATTAGTACTGTTGGATTCATATTGAAAAATACTTTCCGGTGATACTAGTTTTATACCAAAACTCTTTACGTATTTAGAGTAATTATTAATCAAAGAAAAAACACGCAAAACAAGGACGCCTTAAGCCCTAAAACGGAAGGAGTAATACATATCAAACATTCAATTCCTGATCGATCTGCCAACTACATGTCCTCGAGAAAGATAAGATAATCACGAGGTAAGCGATTGAAGAGATATAGTACAGGACTAGTACTGTAGCACACCTTTATTTCAGTGGTCACACTTGATAATGACCCTAAAAAGGTGATCATCGTGTCGAGCTCTAGTCACGTGGCACCGGTTAGGGGGTTGATGTCAGTGCATCATATTGGGCCAGTATCGTGAAAATATATTACACCCCTACCCATCGCATCATATTTGTGGCCGGTGACCCAAACAGAGCAACATACTAATAGGATATCATCAAACTACTTACATAAGATACCAAGTCACTCTAGTATTACGTTTTACCTCAGCCACTGATTGGTTCTAAGGCTGTTATTGTTGTACTCCTATGTGGATTGTCTTACATAGACGAAGTAGTTGGACAGTTCGTTTTTTGCAACAGGTACGGTAACGTCAGGGGTAGAACCGGGGGAGGGGAAACCTTGTTAATCTAGAAAAACGGTAACGTCAAGGAGAAGTGAAGGTATATTGGAAAATAAGGTGACCCGCTTGGAGCAGCGAGGTAACATATCGTGTCCATTGGCTTCAGTTCTTCGCAGTCGCAAGCAGTCTAAGACGCAGCTCTCCAAGAGCCCAGATGGAGAATAAGTTGCAGTAATTGCCGTAGTTGAAGTAAAAGGAGCAGAACGGCGATTCTAGCGTGCATGTGATCTCGCGTGCACACATCCACCATTCAGTTTGTTGTGTTTGCTTTGAGATTAACACATGAAGAGAATTTTTGCATGTTACCTATCCTACATTAGTACAATGTTTGCATGGAGCCTACCCTACACTAGTACATTTTTTCTTATTTTTTAGTAAGTGGATTAATTTCTAGTGTTGGATTTAAAAGAGCAATATTTATTGGAGTATATATCATATTAACAATCCGTTTAAATCTGTTTATTTATTTTGAATATATCTTCCAAACAAGTCTAAAAAAGGTCAGTTTTGACAAAAATTAAATTTTAAATTCGAAAACATATTCAAACATGATAATCCACAATAAAACTCTATAAAACTAGATACAAAAAATTATGTCTTGAAATTAAACTCTAAAACAATTTTCCAAATGTTTTCTAATTCTAATGAATCAAATTTAAAACAGAGTGAAACAAATTGTTTCAAAACAACTTTTCACCAATTTTTAAAAGTCAATTTACACCAAGTTTTAAAAGTCAATTTTCAAAAATTACCAAAATATATTCAATATTGGTCTTATTTTAAAGCTCACTTTTCTAGGAACATAAATATTCAAACGGTTTATAAATTAATCTTGTGGTTCAAAAGATATAAAAAATCTAAGTTTTAATACTAAATCTACTAGTATAGAAGAAGAAAGAATCTGACCAACCCACGATCTTTAAAAAAAGCAAGGAGAGAAGCTGGGCCATGCACGGGATATCCCGTGCACGCCAAACTTGCATTTCTGGTAAAAGGAGCAGTTGAAGCATCCAACATGTTCCTATCAGCAAAGGTGAAAGTTTAGAGTGCTTCGGTGGTTCCAATTTGTTGTGAGGGAATTGATCTTAACTCTTCAGGATTTCAAGCAACGCCTGCGCCCCAATAAAGTACCTTGGCTTGCCTCTAATACTTGGAAGGCTGCGATGTATTGACCTTCAGCCTTACATTGACAAGGCCATATCTAGGCTCAATCCTTGGAAAGCGAGATTTTTTAACGTGGCAGGCTGTGCGGCTCTGGTCAAACCCGTGCTCACAGCTCTTCCGATTTTCCTTCTCACTGCTATCAAAGCTGATAAGGCAACGATTAAGGCTTTGGACAAGATCCGACGGGGAATGCTATGGGCTTGCAAGACTGCTGTGAGTGGTGGAAAATGCAAAGTTAGCTGGGCTAAGGTTTGTCGGCCAATGAAGCTTGGAGGGCTGGGTATTCTTGACCTGGAAAAATTCTCTAGGGCGCTCAAGCTAAGGTGTCTATGGCTTGAATGGACGGCTCCTGATAAGCATTGGGTGGGCATGGAAGCGTAAGCAGCGACATTGACAGAGAGTTCTTTAACGCGGCAACAAAGGTTAGCATTGGTAATGGAAAGAAAGCTTCCTTCTGGAACTCCTCTTGGCTGAATGGAATCTCTCCGAAGTGTTTGGCGCCCCTGATTTTTGCCGCATCAAAAAGGAAGGAAAGGCTGGTGCACGATGCATTGCAGAACTCCCATTGGATCGTTGATATTTTGATCCAGAACTTCACTGCTCAGCATATGGCACAGTATATCACCCTCTGGGGTGCTTTGCAGGACATCGTTCTTTTGCCTAGCACCGAGGATACGATCATTTGGACGCTCACGACCTCAGGAACTTACACCTCGGCCTCTGCTTACAAAGCTCAATTCCTGGGATCCATCCCTTGCTCCTTCGACAAGCTTGTTTGGAAGGTCTGGGCACCTCCCAAGTGTCGCTTCTTCTCATGGCTGGCGGTGCAGAATAGGCTATGGACGTCAGATCGTCTTGCAAAAAGAGGTTGGCCACACCAGCCAGCGTGTCCACTATGTTCCTGCCAGGGGCGGAGGGAGGGGGGCGAGCAGGGGCTAGACCTGCGCCCCAATAAAGTACCTTGGCTTGCCTCTAATACTTGGAAGGCTGCGATGTATTGACCTTCAGCCTTACATTGACAAGGCCATATCTAGGCTCAATCCTTGGAAAGCGAGATTTCTTAACGTGGCAGGCTGTGCGGCTCTGGTCAAACCCGTGCTCACAGCTCTTCCGATTTTCCTTCTCACTGCTATCAAAGCTGATAAGGCAACGATTAAGGCTTTGGACAAGATCCGACGGGGAATGCTATGGGCTTGCAAGACTGCTGTGAGTGGTGGAAAATGCAAAGTTAGCTGGGCTAAGGTTTGTCGGCCAAAGAAGCTTGGAGGGCTGGGTATTCTTGACCTGGAAAAATTCTCTAGGGCGCTCAAGCTAAGGTGTCTATGGCTTGAATGGACGGCTCCTGATAAGCATTGGGTGGGCATGGAAACGCCAAACGACGACATTGACAGAGAGTTCTTTAACGCGGCAACAAAGGTTAGCATTGGTAATGGAAAGAAAGCTTCCTTCTGGAACTCCTCTTGGCTGAATGGAATCTCTCCGAAGTGTTTGGCGCCCCTGATTTTTGCCGCATCAAAAAGGAAGGAAAGGCTGGTGCACGATGCATTGCAGAACTCCCATTGGATCGTTGATATTTTGATCCAGAACTTCACTGCTCAGCATATGGCACAGTATATCACCCTCTGGGGTGCTTTGCAGGACATCGTTCTTTTGCCTAGCACCGAGGATACGATCATTTGGACGCTCACGACCTCAGGAACTTACACCTCGGCCTCTGCTTACAAAGCTCAATTCCTGGGATCCATCCCTTGCTCCTTCGACAAGCTTGTTTGGAAGGTCTGGGCACCTCCCAAGTGTCGCTTCTTCTCATGGCTGGCGGTGCAGAATAGGCTATGGACGTCAGATCGTCTTGCAAAAAGAGGTTGGCCACACCAGCCAGTGTGTCCACTATGTTCCTGCCAGGGGCGGAGGGAGGGGGGCGAGCAGGGGCTAGACCCCCCCCCCCCCTAATGCGTTGCCCCCCTCAACATCTCACGGAAGTTTTAGGTACTAGTATAAAGGTATGTGAGCGCTAATTGCCGGAGAAGATACACAATTAACTTGCCCATAATTAATCTAGTTATCTAGTTGAATCCTCTCTAGCAAACTAAAGCCCAGTAGCCCATCTCGCTAGATACCCTTGTTTTCCTGAACGAAAGTTGCTCCTTGGTTGTCCATAGAGATCCTCTATTGATCTAGAAACCGTACGCCCCTGTTGACAGAGTCCGGCTGGTACCTGTTAGGGTGTCGTCGCTCGCCGCCTACATACGACCACCGCGACCGGAGATCAGATCATGGTGCGGCCTGGCCATCTAGGTGCTAGCTGCTCCAGCGCCTCACGCAGCGCGTCTAGCCGTCTGCCGACCACAACCGGTGTGCAATCTATAGGACCTCTCCTGATTAAGGTCTGTCGTGTATCAGAAATATAATTCACCCGCATACCCTGGTTAATTATTTTACTCCCTCTAAATAACTAAATTGCTTTTGTCTAGATTTGAATGTATCTAGATGCATTTTACTATATAGATATATTTGAATATAGACAAATCTAAGTCAATTATTTCTGGACAGAGAGAGTACATTAGATAGAATAGACATTTTACATGGATTCGCATGCTTCCGTAGAGTTGAAATACAATAGCAAGAGAAGAATCGGAAGTATAATTTATCTTAAAAAATCTTGAAAAATGAAGAAAAGACACAAATGATTTGTCACATCGACATTTTTTGATAATGATGCTATATTCGAGTTATCATATATTGTAATATAGTATCTTATTATGTGATTCTTAGTCGTGCAGGAAAAAAAATTCTCATGTGCTATTCGGTAGAAGTCATCTTCCTGAGATCCTCGCCCCCCTATTGTCAAATCCTGGCTCCGCCCCTGGTTCTGCCATGCAGAGACGGCCAGACATATCTTGTTCGAGTGCAGATACTCCAAGAGAATCTGGCGTGCAGACGCCTTCTGATTGCCCCCACGGCCTAAAAAGTGCGGTTACGCTCATTACGTGAGAGATTTGGAAGGAGAGAAACGTCAGAGTCTTTACCAACAAGTTCGCAACGCCGGCGGCCATTATCCAAAAGATAAAAGACGAGAGTAATAGTTGGATTTTGGCTGGTGCAAAGTGTAGGGGTTCGTAGCATGGAAAACAAAAATTTTCTATCGCATACAAACAAACAAGCCAAGATCTATCTACTAGATTGTAGCAACGAGTCGATAGAGGAACTCACCCTCGAAGATTCCAAAGCGGTTAACGAGAGCAGATTCTCGTGGGTGATGTAGTCGTACTCTTTCCGATCTCAAGATCGCGTAGACGATCCTTCCAGCGCCACGTTCCGGCAGCGCTCCATGATCGGTCACCTGCGTTCGGTACTCGTGAAGACCTTCCTCTCCTTGTTCCAGCAGGCTGGAGGTTGTAGCACTCTCCTCGCGATTCCGCAAAGACAACGGCGTGGTAGGAAGTAGAGGGACATCCTGAGGCTTCGCCTTAAGCCGGTGCGAGTATGGTGGAGCTTATGAGAGAGGCTATTAGTGGTCTAGTAATTAGACACACCAATTAGAAGGCTCTAAACCAATTAGAAGGCTCTAAACCGAAATAGCTCTAAACCGGGGTTTAGGTCTAGGGTTTAGTTTAGAGGATAGGAACTTGTGTATCCTGGGAGGAGCCTGCCCTCCTTATATAGGTGGGAGGGGCTGGCGGCCAGGGAGAGTGGAGTCCTCCCCAACTCGGCATTGGAGTTGGTCGCGGTTGGAGGAGGTCTCCTCCCAACTCGGTTTCCTCTTCTCCTCCTCTTTCCACTTTCCAAAACTTGCCGTTTGACTTTCAAACTAGCCGTTTGACTTTTCAATTTAGGATTTAAATAAACCCTTTATTTTGGACAGCGAGAACACTTAGTACATGATGCAATCATTCCAA
The DNA here is from genome assembly GCA_023614405.1 of Avena insularis. NCBI lineage: Eukaryota > Viridiplantae > Streptophyta > Magnoliopsida > Poales > Poaceae > Avena > Avena insularis. The sequence goes on from CM042697.1 coordinate 64,131,451, forward strand.
CTTACAATGACACATTCATGTACCCTTCCTCCGGAGTCGGACATTCAGGACCTTCTAGAATGTTCCCGATGAAAACACGGAATCATTCCGCTACTCAAACGGGACTTTCCTTATATGAATCTTATTCTCGGACCATTCCGGATCTCCTCGTGATATCCGGATCCCATCCGAGACTCGAACAACATTCGGTCTCTTTCTCATAATACCATAACTACTCAAAACAACGTCGAATCCTTAAGTGTGTCTCCCTACGGTTCGTGAATTATGCGGACATGATCGAGACACTTCTCCAATCAATAACCAATAGAGGAATCTGGAAATTCATATGGCTCCCACATATTTCTACGATTACTGCATCGAATGAACCACTTACATACGATACCAATTTCCCTTTGTCTCACGATATGTTACTTATCCGAGGTTATGATCGTCGGTATCTCGCATACCTAGTTCAACCTCGTTCTTGATAAGTACTCTTTTCTCGTTCCGTGATATGTGATCCCTTGTGACCAAGTCACATGCTTGCAAGCTAATTGGATGACATTTCACCGAGAGGGCCCAGAATATCTATCCGTCATGTGGATGGACAAATCCCACTCTTGATCCATGTGTTTCAACCAATACTTTCCAAACACTCAATGCCACCTTTATAGCCACCCTGTTACGGTGTGGTGTTTGATGACATCAAAGCATCCATCCAGTAAAGGTGATATGCATGATCTCATGGTCGAAGGAATTAGGTTACTATGTATCAGAAAGCATATAGCAATTGAACTATTGAAATGACTTGATCTTTATGCTACGCTTATCTATAGGAGTATGTCCACCATATCATTCTCCTAACGATATGATCTTGTTGTTGATAACATCTCAATGTTCATGATATGGAAACCACAATCATCAATCAACCAACAAGCTAGTGAAGTATAGAGGCTATACTAGGGACTTCAAATTAAGTTTACAAATCACACAAGTATTAATGGTTTCCTTGTTAATACTATTATAGCATGAATGTAAACATTTATCATAAATATGAAGATATGATAATAACCATTTTATTATTGCCTCTTGGGTATATCTCCAACAGTCTCCCACTTGCACTAGAGTCAATAATCCAGTTTCAAACCTTTGTGTATTCAACACCTATGGCTTTCCGGTGTTGTATGTACACGATTGCTAGTGGTCAACTGATCTCCGGATCTGACACTTCCAGGTCCGTGTGTAATTGCATGTCTTTGCGTCTTTACGCATCACTCATTCTCTAATGAGATGGCTTTGTATAAATTTGGTCTTTCGGTGTGACCTTTAGTTCTTTGGGGTTAAAACATGTTGACAATATTGTTGTACAATATATCTTCATAGTATTATCCCGCTGTGAACTACACCTAGTTTGATAACAAACTACTTGACACAAATGCCCTCTTTTGCTGCTATAATAGCAGTCATATACTTAGCCTTTTTGTTGTAGTATCTGTCACAATGTCTTAACTTTGGAACTCATCCAAATCCATTATAGAACTCACTTTCCATTATATTGTGCCACCCTTTAGTTTAGATTGAGATAAACTTAATCTGTACTCTGTGACAAAACTAGTATCAATGTAATACTTTTACAATGAACTAATCATCTATTTGTCACTTCTACAAATAATATACTCTTAGTTCTTCCAAAAGATCATAAGAATATCCTTACTATCGTCCAATGATCATCTTATGAATCATTCTGGTATATGCTCATAATATTTATAGCATAGGACATATCTGGATTTGTACATATCACAGTATGATTGATATAAATACTCTTTGTGATTTCATACATCAAGTATCAATCTATACTTGAATCTTTTGTTTCACTTACCAAGTGCCAATACACTTGAATATATCATCAACATTGAACTCTTTCAATCCTTTCTGTGCAACAAGAACCTTTCTTGTAGTTTCTATATTGAACTCATTCAATATCTCGTCTATGTACTTCTGGCACAACCATATTAGCGTCTATTGATGCCAAATATTTTGGGTTTTGCCTAAGTCTTTCATCGAGATGAAATTCTTAATATGTGTTAATAAAAGATACATTATTTCCAATCAACAATATGTCTTCCACATAATGTATTAGAAACATGTCTTAGCGCTCCCACTTAATTTCTTGCAAATGCAAGCATCTTCATTGTCTCCGATGAAATTAAACTCTTTTAACAGTTTCATCATAGTGAAGATTCCAACTCCGCTATGCTTACTTCAACCATTGAAGTTTGCATATGCTTTTAGCATCCTTTGAATTAACAAAACCCTTTGGACCGTGTCATGCACACGTCCTAGGTAACCATTCTATTAGAAGAACTTGTTTTGTTTATTCTACTACCACATAACAAATTATATGTAGTGGTTGCTACATTAATCCGTCTAGACTAAAAATCGCTATGAAAGATCAAATCTTGTCATATACAACCTTTGAACATTGTTGTGAACTCTTTCCCAACATGTCGACTATTTCATAGATGTGAAACATCCATGTCTACTTCTTTATAGATCCAAACACAACTGCAAGGTCTTACACCTTTTCCGAGGGTCCTTCAAGTTCAAAACTTGATTTCTCGTGTATGGAACTATTACGGATTATATGGCTTCAAGCCATTTGACGGAGTCAGGGCCCATCATCGCTTCTTTGCATGTAGTAGGTTCATTATTCTCAAATAATGATTCAACCCTCAAATCTTGGTATTTGATTGTTCATCCGACCTACTTGTTTCAATAGAAACTTAGACCTCCGTGACCACAACCTTTGAGGCACGTGAGCCATGAGCATTATTCTTTGCCTCCGGAACACTTTTAAGGTCTGCGCAACTTTGCACATATAGCTAAGGTTCTTTTAACCTTATCAAAGTTCTATTGTCCTCCCACTTAACTTTTCACGAAAAATTCCTTCTTAAAGAAACTTGACGTTCTAAGCGACAAACACTTTTGTCTCTGGTGTTTATGGAGGAAAACTTAACAGTAATACAAAGACAGGTTTATCCGACTTTGGTTGCAAACATCTTTCTTATGCATAGCATACCAATGTTTAAGAAAGGACTACTTGGGTTTTATCCCAAACCATAACCTTATATGGTGTCATTTCAGCGGATTATGATGGAGCTCTTTTAGTGGAAAACGGTAATCTCCAAAGCTTTTAATCTTTAAAATATAATAGCAGTTTTATGAATTATACCTTCGATCTTACCATGTCAAACAAGGTTCAATTACATATCTCGAACGCTCCATACTCTTATGGTGTTTCGGGAAATGCAAATCCAGCGTAATTCCTTAAATCTTAGGTATTATGCTAAACTTGTAATTCAAATATCTTCCTTTATGATCTTATCATAAACTATTCATATTCTTGTTACAATGATTTTGCACTTCATCTTGAAAGTCTTTTGAACTTTTCAAATATTTCATACTTCATCCTTATTAAGTAAATATTCATATATTCACTTAGATTTTCGGAGAAAGCATATGAAGTTGAAATCCATCGCTCTTGACTACACATAATGGAGTTCGTACAACAATATGCACAAGTTCCAATAAGCTAGTCTTTCGTTCCCTTTTGGCCTATGAACGAAGTTTTAATTATCTCTAGGAAAGTTTCACAAACGTCATTTGATCAAAATCAAATAGACTCCAAAATTCCATCCATATGGATTTTCTTTATGTTTTCTTTCCAATATAATTTAAACGGCGATGTCACTTCCTAAGTGATCTTTCAATCAATTTGTCTTTCGACAATTTTAGCACTAGTTTTATGGATGTGATTTATCCAACGAGATTTGTGAATCATCCATCTTATATGGATTACGGCAATTATTTGAACAACCCTTTTGTTCTTATAATACCTGATAAAACAAATCCTGAAGGCAAGCTTTTATGTTTAACGAGCAACACAATAACCCTTTATTTGTTTTCGATGAACATCATCACATATTATTTTGCTAGTTACTTAGGCCATTGTAGTTCATGAATTGTGTTGTTTCGTATGACGATTCACACCAACAAATTCAGTATCAAATACTTAAGAACCACATTGTTTAATAAGCAAAGAATATAGCCATAACACGTATATCATCTATATACTTAAACTGAACAATTCTAGTCTTTTCTTTTCTGCCATATACTTATGAGATTCTCTTGTATTTCCTTTTACATTTGAAAGAATCTATCAACATCAATAGTGGAGTCATACATATGACACATAGTCCAAAGCGTGTATAGTTAAATACCAATGTCTTTGGACTTGCACTTTGAAGTAGATCACCATTATCAAATATTTGGTGTTCTTTCAAATTCCTTTCTTTAGTAATCTCTTGGTGTAGTAAACATTTTACCTACATCAAATATTCACCCTCATCATGGACTTATCCATGATCTAGCTACTTTAGCTTGTAACGGTGAATCACAGTATAATGTTGCTCTCCAAAACCTTTTGGAAGATTAGGACAACTAGTGTCTCCAACCTTTTGCAAATTCTCATCAAACATGAGAACATGACTTTGCCATATTATACTCTATCATGTTGTAACTAAAACTTCGTTTCAGATATCACAATATCTTCCACACATCATGGTTTCAAACAACTCTTTCAGATCCTAGATAACCTTGATATTAAGATAATCTTTTGAATATCAAGAATCATGGAGACAAACATGATACTCATATACTAACACTTTGGAATTGTCACTCTTGTTTTAATACCAATTATTAAACTTCATGGAGTAACGGAACTTCTTGAAAGTTTGCAATAGGACTTTAAACTTTAGATTAACACTTCAAAACAATACGATACCAGTTCGTAAAGTAACTAACCAGAATTCTATAGTTCTATCATCTCAATTATAACTAAGCGCAAGGTGGTAGCGGATGCCAATGACTACAACAACTATGCAAATTCACTTTGATTTAGTTTATGATAAATTGAGTTCTAATTAATAATTAAATTAATCTAGGTGAACTCCCACTCAAAACAATATCCCTCACATTGTTTTAGTGATCACACGAACCAAATCCACCACATCAAAACCGATCATCACGAGAGTTGATATAGCTTCAATGGCGAACAATCAACATGTTCATCATATCTACTATATGACTCATGCTCTACCTTTCGGTAATCCGTGTTCCTGAGGCCATGTCTGTACATGCTAGGCTCGTCAAGATCAAACCTTAGCTACCGCATAAGCAAATCTGGCTTGCTTACGTTGTATTCACCCGCGGAATCAAAGACACCCGATGATCACGTGGTGCTTCAAAGCAGCAAGCTTTGGCAACGGTGCATACTAAGGGTGAACACTTTAGAACTTGAAATTTATGTGCATGAGGATCATCTTATAATGCTACCGTCGTCTACCAAGCAATACAAGATGCATAAAGGATTAACATCACAGGCAATTCATAATATGTGATATGATATGGCCTTTCTTCTTTGTGCTTTCGATCTCCATCTTCAAGCACGAACATGATCTCCATCATCACCGGCATAGCATCAAGGTCAATGACGCTTCTTCATGGTTGTCGTCCACCAGCTTCAACTATTACAACTACTTTGAATAGACACGCAGGTCTTAACAAAATTAAAGACAACCATATGGCTCCTGCCGGTTGCCAACTTACAATAAGGAACATTGCATACATCAAATATAATCACAATCATGGCCATATCACATCACTGCACACCCCTGCAAAACAAAGTTAGACGCCTCTACTTTCTTTGCATATTTTACGTGGTTTGGGGCTTTCAATAAGTGTCGTTCTAACTTACGAACAAGAACCACAACATTGATACTAGCATTGTTGATTACCCGTTGTAAATTGGATCTTAACTATGCTAGGAAAGCAGGCACCATAAAGCCACTTATGCAATACAAGTTGCATGTCAAGCGTGGAGCAAGTCTCATGAACGATATCATGTAAGGTTAGCCCGGGCCGCTTCATCCCAACATACCGCTAGATGCAAAGTACACAAAAGCAATCGACAATAAAAGCATCAATGCCCACAATGACCATTGTGTTCTACTAGTGCAACAGATCTACATATAGACACGGCTCTGATACCACTGTAGGGGTTCGTAGCATGGAAAACAAAAAATTTCTATCATACAAACAAACAAGCCAAGATCTATCTACTAGATTGTAGCAACGAGTCGATAGAGGAACTCACCTCGAAGATTCCAAAGCGGTTAACGAGAGCGATTCTCGTGGGTGATGTAGTCGTACTCTTTCCGATCTCAAGATCGCGTGAGCGATCCTTCGGTATCGCCACGTTCGCAGCGCTCCCGATCGGTCACCGTTCGATTTTCGACGAAGACCTTCCTCTCCTTGTTCCAGCAGGCAGCGGAGGTTGTAGCACTCTCCTGCGATTCCGGAAAGACAGTGGCGATGGTAGGAAGTAGAGGGAGATCCCGCAGGCTTTAAGCCGTAAAGTAGTATGGTGGAGCTTATGAGAGAGGCTATTAGTGGTCTAGTAATTAGACACACCAATTAGAAGGCTCTAAACCAATTAGAAGGCTCTAAACCAAAATAGCTCTAAAGGGGTTTAGGTCTAGGGTTTAGTTTAGAGGATAGGAACTTGTGTATCCTAGGAGGGAGCCCTGCCCCTCCTTATATAGGTGGGAGGGGCTGGCGCCGAGGGAGGTGGAGTCCCTCCCAACTCGGCATTGGAGTTGGCCGCCGGTTGGAGGAGGTCTCCCTCCCCAACTCGGTTTCCCTCTTCTCCTCCTCTTTCCACTTTCCAAAACTTGCTGTTTGACTTTCAAACTAGCCGTTTGACTTTTCAATTTAGGATTTAAATAAACCCTTTATTTTGGACAGCGAGAACACTTAGTACATGATGCAATCATTCCAACTTACAATGACACATTCATGTACCCTTCCCCCCTCCGGAGTGCCGGACATTCCGGGACCTTCTAGAATGTTCGATGAAAACACGGAATCATTCCGCTACTCAAACGGGACTTTCCTTATATGAATCTTATTCTCGGACCATTCCGGATCTCCTCGTGATATCCTGAATCCCATCCGAGACTCCGAACAACATTCGGTCTCTTTCTCATAATACCATAACTACTCAAAACAACGTCGAATCCTTAAGTGTGTCTCCCTACGGTTCGTGAATTATGCGGACATGATCGAGACACTTCTTCGAACAATAACCAATAGAGGAATCTGGAAATTCATATGGCTCCCACATATTTCTACGATTACTTTGCGATCGAATGAACCACTTACATACGATACCAATTTCCCTTTGTCTCACGATATGTTACTTATCCGAGGTTATGATCGTCGGTATCTCCGCATACCTAGTTCAACCTCGTTACTGATAAGTACTCTTTTCTCGTTCCCGTGATATGTGATACCTTGTGACCAAGTCACATGCTTGCAAGCTAATTGGATGACATTTCACCGAGAGGGCCCAGAGAATATCTATCCGTCATGTGGATGGACAAATCCCACTCTTGATCCATGTGTTTCAACCAATACTTTCCAAACACTCAATGCCACCTTTATAGCCACCCTGTTACGGTGTGGTGTTTGATGACATCAAAGCATCCATCCAGTAAAGGTGATATGCATGATCTCATGGTCGAAGGAATTAGGTTACTATGTATCAGAAAGCATATAGCAATTGAACTATTGAAATGACTTGATCTTTATGCTACGCTTATCTATAGGAGTATGTCCACCATATCATTCTCCTAACGATATGATCTTGTTGTTGATAACATCTCAATGTTCATGATATGGAAACCACAATCATCAATCAACCAACAAGCTAGTGAAGTATAGAGGCTATACTAGGGACTTCAAATTAAGTTTACAAATCACACAAGTATTAATGGTTTCCTTGTTAATACTATTATAGCATGAATGTAAACATTTATCATAAATATGAAGATATGATAATAACCATTTTATTATTGCCTCTTGGGTATATCTCCAACACAAAGCATCTTCAGGAGATTACAAGTTAGGGTGGCCTTCCTGTTTGGGGATTTTTTATTTTTGGCTTAGGCCACCTCTGTTTGTTTCTACTATATCAATATAAAAGGCAAAGCTTTTTGCCTCGTTTCAAAAAAAAAGTTTAGAGTGCTTCGGGTCGCGGTAATTAACAACATTTCGAAAAATACTACTCTTAAACGATCCATGGTGAGGTCAGATGTGGAGAATGTCTGGAAAGCAGGAACATGAGGGAATCGATGGTGATTTGAGTCTTTGTGGTGCTGAGAAACCGATTGCGTGTCTCGTGACTGTTTGTGAGGGCGACAACACAGTAGGAGTTTCCAGTCTAATCTTGCATGATAAAAATCCAAGGTCTGACCTTAATTGGTTGTGTATGGCTGGTCTTGTTGAGGCATTGTTTTGCGGGTGAGAACTTATTTCTCCAGGGTAAAAATCTATGATATTTGATTGGACGACGACGATGCTTGTGCACTGTTTTCTTCTTAAAGACATTGCTATTGGAGTGGTTGGACTCTGGTGTTATTCTGGTGCGGTTAGTGTCATTGCTTTTTTTTCTGTAGCGGGACCTTTTTTTGTAATTCTTTTTTTCTGGGCTATGTGAATCTATAAAGCCGCTAAGACATGCTTGTTGCAGATGCTGGTTGTAATTGGTTTCTCTGAGATATTAATATATACTCCTTTCAAAAAAAATCATGATACATACATGTTTTATATACGAACTAGCATAACAGGGTCCACTATTAACGAGGTTATCATAGGATTCGATAGGAACGTGGTAGGGTTTTATGACTTGGAAATAGTTTTTTTGTAGTTATGATCCTAAGCAGTAATCAACAATTAACAGTGTATAGTTTTGTAGTGTTGTGTGCCGCACGCGACGGAGGATCAAGGAGAGGATCCCGGCCGCACGCTGCAGTGAAGAAGTGCCGGCGAATGCACGAATCAGCCATGTCCAAATGTCGTGCAGAACAACCTGCCACACATTTGTGAGAGGACTGGTTAGATTTTGGGATCAAGAGATCCTTTGGCATATTATGAACACTTGTATGGTCATGCATAACATGATTATTGAGGATGCACTTGGATAATATTTAGATTACTCTTTTTATGAATTGATGGGACAACCCATGCGTGTTCAAAGGAGAGAAGAGAGGATGGCACGCTTTCTTGCCTTTCCACTCGACAATGATCTCCAACAAGATCTCATCGAGTGGTGGTCTTGGAATGGCCAACAAAACCGCTAGTTTATCTTCATATGTCCTATTATTTAAGAGCAACTTCATGAACTATGTGTTGTATTGTTTTCTGATAAACTATTTGTTTGTGTTGTAATAATAATAAACTATTTTTTATTTGTGTTTGATCTTCTTTGTTCTATGTACGTGAGGGACTGGGGTTTGTGCTGCCTCTCACACATCCTATGTTAGCGCGTCTGGTAAAGCGCTGCGTCCAGCAAGCTATATTTTTGCGCGCCTGGAAGCCACCTCCCCCGCGTGCAAAAATAGCAAAAGTGGCGCCCAAAAACTATTTTAGCGCGCGGTTTTATTGCACCATCTGTTGGAGATGCTCTAAACAGTCCTTGCCAATGTATCCGTCGCCATCATATTTGCTTACAATTCTGGACCAGCTCTGGAGGCGATGGAGTTAGGCTCATAAACTCAACCACTTGGTTCTAAGGATGTTATTGTTGTATGTCTTACATAGATGTAGTTCGTAAATGTTCATTATTTGCAACAGGCATGGTTACTCGAAGGAGCAGTGGAAGTAATGGAAATGGGTGACCAGGTTCAAGCAGTGAAGGCACATATCATGTTCATTTGGTTTCACTTCTTCGCAAGCAGTCGACGGCGCAACTCTCCGAGAGCCCAGATAGGGAATAAGTTGCCATAGTTCCCGTAATTGTAATAAAAGTTGCAGCTGAAGCATCCAATGTGGTCCTGTCACCAAGGTGGAAGTTCAGATTACTTCAAGCAGCAGTGATTTACAACATTTCCAAAAGTACTACAGCATGATGCAGACATGGTCTATATTCGTAGGAGTGTAACAGGGTCCACTATTAGCAAAGTTTATAACCATGGTAAGTTTTTATGCCTCAAAAACAGTGTTTCGAAGAGCATTTTGTAGTTATGATCCTAAGCAGTACAATTAGTTCTGTCCCCTCAAAAGTTCAGTACTTACTTGCTGGGGAAACTCCCCTGTCTCTAGTTGCATATTGATCAACTCTTTTGCAGCATGATATAGTGGTGTGGGATCTCGTTCAACCTGAATAAAACGACCATGTTACGAAAATAACAATGGAACCTGAATAGTTTAGAAATGATATGTTAACTGCTTAGAGTCAACTTAATGAACCATGAACAGAACATACCTGCCCAGCATAAATTAAAGCCAACATTGCCCAAGCAGTGTTCGTTGCATGAGGACTAGTAGCGTCCACATAAGACTGTCAAATATTAGATTGGAAACCATAATTAAATGCATCAATATTTGCGCTAATCAGCAATGACAACATATCAGTGGTTCAAAGGAACAGGGTTTCGAAAATTCTGTTATACTAATGTTAAATCGCCTATTATTATGAAAAATAGAAAGAAAAGAATTATTCAATCAAAGGACTAAACTTAATACATTGCACAACAATGATACGGTATAACATTCAGCCTGGTAAGGTAAGGGCAGCATTCACTAACAAACTATAAGAGAAGTATTTTTGTCACAAATTTCACTGCACTTAAAGACACTGCCATCACATCAACTGCATACCTAATTACTTTTGTTCATGTGACAACTTAATATTACCTTCATTCCAATGTGTAAGACTATATATTTAAAAAAAAGTTAAACTATGTAAAGTTTGACCAACTTTTTCATAACTCATTAAGATGCATAGTACAAAATTAATACGGTTAGATAGATCATAAAATATATTTTCAAATGATATCTATATACAGAAACTGTCTTTAGCTCCCAGGTGCTCCCTTCATTTAAAAAAATAAAAATCATATTTAGAAGTTTCAAAAAAATCTGAAAATTAATTAGGGCATAGTCAATGCTGTATCTTAGAAGCATGCAAAATCGCATCATGGAATTCTTTATATTATGGGCTATAGAAAAATGACAAAATATGGTAAAAATTTGGAGACTTGAAAATATACATACTTGGGTCCACACTTTTGTCATTTTTTTGTAACTCATAATACAAAGTATTTAAAACTGATATTTTGCATGTTTGTGTGATACATCATTTGCCACACCTGGATTTTTTTAGATTTTTTTAAATACATAAATATGATTTTCAATGTTTCAAAAAAAATGGGATCACTGGTGCCCAGGTGCACCAAATCTCCACTCATATATATAATATTACTATTGTTGATAGTTTTTCTATAAGAGTTTGGTCAAACTTTACATATTTGAATTTTCAAATAAAATATATGGGTTATTCACTCGAACGGGAGAGTACGAGTTAACTATCTATATTGGTTATAAACGAAGAATGAGTACAATATGTGGAAATTAGAATTTGTCTAAGAGAAGAGTTGCTGGCTGGTTGAGTAGTGTGTATGTATTTTACAAACACATAAAAATATGCAACCAACCTATGATGAAATAAAAAAGGGTTGAGTAATGCCGATCCATTTTATAGATATTCCCATAGGGATGATGATTTCAGTTTACTAAGTGTGTATTATCAGCTCACCACGATTGTGTCATTAAGAGCTTTTCCACGAAAACCGAACCAATATGTAGCCGCCGCCAGAAAGAGATGCGATTGGGAGGAGCTAGCTAAAACCCATAAAGGGTTGCGCCCCCTCGCCGGTGGCGCCGGTCCGCTTCGCATCCGGTTCCCCTAGGGCCTTGGAGGTGGGATTTCCACCGGGAGAGGTTTTTCATTCTTATTTTGGTATGTTTTTTAGTGCCTTCTTTGGGATGTTAAAGTGACGGAAGAATAAGGTCCTCCCCGCTCTATGCTCACTCAGGTGGTGCATCTAGCGCAGAAGGAGGGCACGTGGAGTCATTTGTCCGGCAAATCTCCTGGGATCCGGTCCTTTGTATATTAACTCTCTCATCACGCACCCTTGCGCTTACTTTGTACTTTTCAGACCGTCAGCAGAGGCCACTGAGCACGTTTGCATGCCGGCTTGCTACGCACAGGCGCTGAACTCTCTAGATCAGCTTCTACCTAAACACGTTCATCCCTTGAACCATCACCCCTCCTCAACGAGTCTTGTAGGCCAGCCCCTGGTCCTTCCCAGCCTAGGTGGTTGGTAGGGAAGGTGTCCCCCCCTCTGTCAGCTCGTGTTGCAGCCTTCCTAGCCACACGACTTGCTACTTCCCGAGCTTGGCAGAGCGCAGCCTCCGCCAGCGCCGCATGTACCTTCTCCTTAGCTCGAATTAATGTAAGGGCCTCAGTAGGCGTGCCCGCTCTCGGGTTATTTGTTGGGTTCGTGGCATAGAAAACAAAAAATTTCCTACGATGGGAACTGTATACGCCACGATCCATCTATCTAGATACAATCAATGAGTGAATATACATCCAGAATACATACCCTTGAAGACCAACAAAGCTTTACGAGTATGGACTCGTTGATGATGTAGTCGATCTCTTACCGATCTCAAGATCGTGTGGAAGTCCGGTGGAACCGCAACTTAGCGGAGCATCCGTGATCGCAAACACGTCTGGGACCCCGACAACCACTGCGACCTCGCTCCAGCAGTGCAGCGGAAGCAGCAAATCCTCGCTCCAGAAAAAGCCACCGGGAACAAGTATCTCGCTAAGCCGAGACCATAGGGAAATAGTACTACAGGCAGGAGAGATCCTTCACGAGGAGGTGTAAGTGAGAGGGAGGGAGAGGGGGTCCTTTTATAGGGGAAGGGGGACAACCCCTCTCATGGCCGACGGCCAAGGTGGTGCCCCCACCTCTTCCCTTATTCATGTGAGTGGAGCTCCCACTCACAAATTTGACTCTCCATTTACTCCACTCAAAATCCCATTAAATTTCGACCAAATTTAATGTAATCTCTATTAAGTAAAACTCCTTTTATTTATTTATTCAAAATTTTGTCAATTACATTAATTAACAAACATCCACATAAAACCCCTTGCTACTTTTCAATTTCACATGCAGAACCAATTTCAGCAATTTCTCCCGAAACAATTCCGGTGTCTAGTGAAATAGTTCCAGCGCTTTGATATTATTTTTCTGGCAACTCATTTGCTCCAAATGGTGTCGATATCCCTTAAGTGTGTCACCCTATGGTTCCTGAATAATACAGACATGATCGAGACCCCTCTCCGATCAATAATCAGCAGCGGGACCTGAAGATCCGTACTGACTCCTACATATTCAACGATGACTTCTTGTGATGATGAGAACCTTAACATTGCAACTAAATCCTTTTATCTCGCGATATTTTACATGTCCGAGATTCGATCATCGGTATCCCCATACCTAGTTTGATATCGTTACCGACATGTACTCTTTTCTCGTTCCCGTGATATAACATTCTAGTGATCCCCATCACTTGCTTGCAAGCTATATCAATGTGATATCACTGAGAGGTCCTAGAGTATATCTCTCCGTCATTTGGATGGACAAATCCCACTCTTGATCCATGAACCTCTACATAACTTATCGGAGTATCTGAACCCACCTTTATAGTCACCAAGTTACGGTGTGACGTTTGATGTTATCAAGCTACTCTTCATATGTTAGTGATTAACATGATCTCATGGTCTAAGGACTAAAGTTACTTGTAATAATGTTGTAGCAATTTAAACATAATGACTTTGATCGTATTACTATACTTCGGATGAATGTTCATCACATCATTCCACCAATGTTGTGACCTCGTTATTAACAACACCCAATGTCCATGATCAGGAAATCTTGATCATCATGTTAATCAACGAGCTAGTTTATATGAGAGGCATAACTAGGAACACTTTATTTTGTTCAGTATACATACATGTATTAACGTTTCCTTTTAATACAATTATAGCATGTAAAATAAACATCTATCATATACTTGGAATACGACAATAACAACTTTATTATTGCCTCTCAGACATATTCCTTTCATTCTCCAACTTGCACTAGAGTCAATAATCTTGTTTACATTGTGATAAATCTAACACCCATGGAGTTTTGGTGTTGATCATGTTTCGCTCTGGGGAGAGTTTTAGTCAACGGATCTATCACATTCAGATCCGTGTGTACTTTGCAAATCTTTATATCTCCATCCTTAACATGCTCGTGGATGGAGTGAAACCCGTGCTTGATATGCTTGGAATTCTTGTGAGATCTTGGTTCCTTGGCGTTGGCTATGGCTCCATTGTTGTCACAATAGATCACCATTGGGTTCAATGCGCTAGGAACCACACCTAGTTTCGTTATGAACTCCTTCATCCAAACTGCTTCATATGCTGCTTCTGAAGCAGCAACATTTCCGCCTCCGTTGGATCCCGCCACCACCGGTTGTTTGGAGCTCCTCCAACTAACTGTTGCTCCATTCATGAGAAATACGTATCCGGATTGGGATCAGTGTCGAAGCTAGCGTCGACATAACACTTAGCGACGAGCTCTTCTTCATCTCCGTACACGAGAAATATATCCTTGGTCCTTCTTAAGTACTTAAGGATATTCTTGACTGCTATCCAGTATTCCGAACCTGGATCAGATTGGTACCTACTAGTTAAACTATTAGCGTGTGCCACATCTAGTCTTGTACATAGCATGGCATACATTATAGAGCCTATGGCTGAAGCATAGGGGATTCTATCCATTATCTCTCTTTCTTCTGCCGTAGCCGGACTTTGAATCTTACTCAATGTCTTGCCTTGCAACATAGGGTGTGTGGGAAAGAGACGGAAGCATGAGCAGCATAAGAAGCCCTAGCCATCAATGCCGGCACACAGGCTAGCGGCTTCGGCATAAATGATGACGCAGGAGTACAGGCAGCGCGTCGCAGCGGCCAGCGCCGACATTGTGGCCATGGCTGCTGGCGCCGGTCAGCCTTCTGAAGGTTAGCGGCCAGCAGCCATCGCAGGCGTCAGGCACGCGGAGGCCGTTGGGTCATTGCTAGGTGGGCCTGGTGCGAGTGAGGGAGGACACACGCGCAGTACGCAACGCGCCCGGGACGATGCATTTATGCCCCAAATTTGGTGGATGGATGAGTCGCGCCAAACGCGTCGGTCCGTTTGGGTTGCACCGCTGAAGCGTGCGCGTGGACGGATGGGTCGCGCCGGACGCGTCGGTCCGTTTGGGTCGCACCGCTGAAGCGTGCGCGGCCTGTCCTCCTATCTGAGCTGGACAGGTTCAGACCGGCCTGGACCTGATGAGTTGTGGCGCTAGAGATGCCCTAAGATACCACTGTAGTTCTGTGCGTGTTGGTTGCCTCTTTGACTTGTCATGTATGATCCGAGTGGGATCGGAACCTAGTTGTTTCGGAATATTTGCTACTTGTATTTGCTATTAATTTAAAGTTGGGCCGAAGGCAGGCATCCTCACGAAAGATCGCACAGGGATAGGGAGATAGAATAATGTATTTAACATATGAAGCTGAAACACAGACCAAGCTAAACCTTACAAAATCCTAATCAAAGTCTGTAGTTAGATACAAGAAATAAGAAGAATACCTCAGTTTCACTAGAAAGATAAGTCTCTCCCCATCCACCTGTACTCATCTGCTTCGACAATAGAAAGTTACATGCTTTTCTTATGGAGGAACTATTTTCATAAGTTCTCCCAGAAGCAATTAATCCTTTTACAGCAAAGAATGTTCCATAAGTGAAACATATACACCAAGTTCCAAACCTGTTAAATAAGAAATAATCCAGTTATCGACCACTGATATTACAAGTTCAAATAATTAACACGGACAAACAAAATTATTTTAAATACCATGAGCCATCCTTTCGTTGTTTATTCTCAATAAAATTGGAAGAATGTTTTATGCATTTTCTTATCTCTTCTCTGCGGTACCCCGGGTAAAGCTCTCTAAACATAATCAAGGCTTCAAGCACCGATGATGTGCATTCAACAGATCTATCAATTAGTTGAAGTAGGTGAATTAATTTTCCAAGTATATGAAAAAAACTGAATCATCGATACTTTCTGCAAACAAGAAGATGATTTCATTCTTACGGATAATCGACAACAATATTCACAAAAGTCTCAGAAGGGTTGAGAACCTATTAGAAACAAAATCCAGGTTAGTGTATGGTCAGGTAAAACATGTTAAATAACAAAATCAATGGGCATTCTCAATAGAAATACAATACACAAGACAACAGGAATAGAGCATAGAAATGTGAAGTAGACTAAAATAATCGTTAGAACTTACAATTTATTAGATTGTTTTGCATCTGCTGTAGTTTATTTACAATATTCATATGCCCTGCTGCATAAACCGGACAATTGCTTGTTTCCAGTCATCAATACATACTAAAATTTATGATTGTACTGCTAGTTGTCATTTGAGTTAATAAAAAAAATACTATTCAGAGTAGCCGATCCCAGGTGAGGACTGTAGCGAGCTGCTTATTTGGCTAGTTTCAGAACTATAAGTTGAGTACAGTAATTCTGGCTGAGAAGTTGTTAAATTTGAATTTTCAGTCTGAATTTGCTAACTGGAATTGTCAGTCTTAATCTAAGATCACTTCGTGTATACAAGGGTTTTCTTAGCAAACAGAAGTAGAACTTTGAAATACTCACCTCTATCAAAGATGTAGTTCTCTTACACTCGTATGTAGAAAAGGTACCATCTTTGTTCTTCAAAGGAGAAACAAGTATGATCAATAATCATTTATGTGAAGAGCAAGGTACATCATTTTCGTAACAAAAGAGGATTCATCATAATACACCATATAAACTTCAGCAATTTCAGTAAATAATAATAATTTACATCTGACTGTATCTTATTCACTTGATGAACTCTCCCTGCACACACGCGCGCGCGCACACACACACAATACAGGTTTAAAAGATAATTTGACCTGGTTTGCTACTTTAGAGGGTAGATTAGACCAAAAAATAGGTTCGGGGCGATGTGTCCTAAAGACAATAGTTTAGGGGGTTAAACAGACTTATGTCTTTATTTTAATTCACATATTTTCTTTGTTTTTACCTCTATTTATACACATGGATTTGCATGACTCTAAACTGTAAAAGGTAGTTAAATGTATATTGTTTGGTACGTTCTTCTCATGTTATTTTGACCCAGGGGAGGCCTTTTCCATGCCTTGACCCTAGGTGACTACACGTATAAGAGCTGAGAGAAGTGGTTTGGGTAAAAATAATGAATGTAAATAGAAGAACATGAAACATATGATTCACGTTAGAGGCATACCGTAAAAGAAAGTAAGCAATCCACTGCATCATATAACCTTTCTCCTCTTATGTGATCCCCCACAAGATTAGGAGAGATGTTTAACAACAGCAATAATGCCTAAAAAGAGGTAAGAATTATTTAGAAAATTTCGTTATGCAACTAGTGACATATCTGCGCATCATAAAACAAGTGCACTTGCAAAAAGATGATAATGCATAACTAAGACAAGAAAAACACAAATAAAAGTAGGTCATATTAGTTAAGTATGAGAGATCTTGGTTCTATTTTTCTACAGACATTCATTGACTTCATCAGAAATTTTGGAACCATTCACCATTCTGATGTGCAAGGCAAAACGTTAGCAAATACACCTAATTACATGGATTAAATGAATGTATGGAGTTGAACCAATAAATCAGTAAGTAATTATTTGATGAACCACATATCCAATAGTATGCTTATAATCAAAAAAATTAACACAGAAGAACGTTCCGACTTTTCTAAAGAATATCTGAAGTAACTTGTCTTACCTTAAGTGCTTCTGCAGTACAATCTGATACAGACCAGCCGTTATCTGCTGTTGAAAGTGTCCACGAACCTTTCGATCTATTGCGGTAATAAGCTTCGATGTCAGGATGGTTCTCAAGAACCTGTAAGCAAATCGTTGATCACAAATTCCAATATCATTTTTTCTACAATATTTAAGGTTAGGGGATAGAGAATATTAAACCTGTGAACTTTTAATGAACTCATGGGCTTTTTGAAGTGTTGGCGCGAACTCATTAACAAGGTCCGTTGAGCAATAGGCTTGAACAATAAAAGATGTCTCCCAGCTTTGACAGCCATCGTATACCTGTTTTTTAATGAATTTAGGAAAAACAATACTTCATAGACCACCCGAATAGTGACAACTATCATATGTGAAATGCTCAAATAATGTTGATAGGCTACTTTGTGATTCATTTTTCCCTTCTTCTATGTGAAATGCTCAAATAATACTTGATGCCTTTCACATTGGCATGAAGTGTCTTGTAGTATACCAGAGGGATGTTGCACGATTCTAGATGCAACCGTCCCCTTCCCCACCATCCCATCGCCTAGCCTAGCGCCGCCACCTTCCTAGCCGCCGTCGAGCCCTCGCCGGCAGCCCTCCCACCTCCTTGAGCCCTGTCCCTCCCCCTGCCATGTCGTCTTCCTCCTGCTCCGCCACCGCAGAGAACCACCGCTCCGTCGACGAGCGCCTCCCCGCCTCCGCCCCATGCCGCGGCCGTTGCGACCTCCCCGGTGAGCGCTGCGCACCGCGCTGCTCCCACCGGACGCGTCTCAGCCTAGGTCCGGCTCAGCCCCCGCTTGGATATCCACCGTGTCAACTCTGGCGCCGCCATGGTCGACGAGGAGGGATTACAGCAGCCCAAGCGCAAGAACCCGTGCCGTTTTGCCACGTCTCGCCGTCCTCTCCCCACCGGGACCGTCGCCGGTACAAGAAACACTATAACGTCGCGCCGGAGGCAGGCGCCAGCCCATGCCACCGCTGCTTGTTGCTGGGCCACGCTCGTCCGTGACTGCACCGGGGAGGTGCGCTGCCGCAGGTGTCTGTACCCAGGCCACGAGCCTTGGCAGTGCAGCATGCACCGCAACGACCGTTCGCCTCCTCTGCCTCGCACGCACTCCGGCCACCGCGACCTTCCCTGCGCCGCTCCCTCTCCTGCGCCCGCGGCAACCACCGCCTGCACCATCGAGACGTTCCAACGGCGAACCACCCCGCCACCGCCCCTAAGGCCTCTCCCCCGTCACCACCGGCCCGCGTCATCGTTGCGCAAATGACGGAGATGGTCGAAGCCAAGGCCGTCCTCAAGCTCGCCATGGTGGTGTTGATTACCGACACCAGGCCCAAGGTCGCCGTCGAGCGCTTGCTCTAGTCCTGTTTAGACCTGCGTCGTGGTGAATCCTCTGTGCACCTACACCACCCGGAGGACTTCTTGATCGTCTTCCACTCTAGGGACGCATACGACCTCGTCGCCAGCGACCACTTCCTCAAGGACCCGCGCTTCTCGGTGACGACGAGGCCGTGGTGCAAGCTCGCGCACGCCAGCGGCGAACGCATGGACTACCATGTGCAGCTCGAGCTCCGGGGCATCCCGGCTCACGCTTGGCACCTCGCCACCGTAGAGCACATCCTAGGCAGCAGCTGCCGGATTGAGTGCCTGCACCCCAACACGTACTCGCGCTCTGACCTTGCCACATTCCGCCTAGATGGCCGAGCTCAAGACCCCAAGGAGATCAAGACGGCGACGGTGCTGGTCATCGTCGAGCAGCTGCCAGCTTGCACTCCCACGACCAAGCCCACAACCCACACGCTCAACTTCCCCATCACCATCAAGCTGATCAGTGCCGTCCTTGACGAAGACGAGTTGAGTGCTGGCACCTCTACTTTTGACCGTGGCGATGGTGCCGCCAAGGCCAACAGTAGAGGCGGACCAGGGCGAGGTGCTAGACGCTGGCGCCCTCGACAACACGTACGCAAGCGCCGGCGTTCGGCTGAGGCTCCTGATGGCCGTGTTGATGGCATGGCGGTCCACGACGTCGGTTGGCGGCAAGGCAGATGCGGGCGCGCGGACGGCGGCCTAAGAGTCCCGATGGTCGCCCCTCGGCGGCGGCGCACCGCCGGCCAACCTCACCAGCAAAAGGATCATGGAGCCATGGCCAGTGCTGGTCCCACAATGGCAGCGCCACCGCCCGAGGAAAGAGAAAATGCGTGGGGTCGGGCACGCGCTACCTACCATGGCAGACCCAGACGGTATGCCAGGTATGCCACGTACCCTCGAGCCCAGCCGTCCAACCTCGTAGTAGTAGGAGAAAAAAACATAGCTGATCAATAGAAAACCGGTTAGCTTGATACATCCCGTGCGTGCTCCCTAGTACGGAAAAAAGGAAAACATGATCGATCGGCAACAACTTAGCTGAGAATCGGATCTCCAAACGCATGCGTGTCTATGCCGCATCGCCGCCATCGCGTATTGCGCCCTTGCCAAGCCAGGTCGCCATGAGCTTCGATTAGTCGAGCATCAGATTGCCGATCAGAACTCTAGTATGTCTGTGTAGACGCTAGCACGCCGTCGTGAGGTCCCCTATACTCTGGCACGCCGTGAGGTTTCCCCGACACCGGCAGCCCAACACGCCAATTGCCGCAACGGTGCCGCGAGGTTGAACCTGTCCGTCCTTCGCCGGTCGTGGCGATCCCACGATCACTGTAGCACCCCTATCCCTCTTGGCCCCGAGGGTGTCATTTCTGGCAGTTTAATAGGATCTCTAGACTAGCTCCACAGACCAACACTAGTCTTTTCTTTGCACTTTGTCCTCACTCGTGCGCACCTAGTATCCGCTTCCCGGTCGGTCACCCATCCTCTAATTGCTCTAGGCCAAGCACGCTTAACATCAGAGTTCTTTTTGGATGAGCTTCCAAAAAAGAAGTTGCAACTTGTTGATATGAGTATCCTATCGATCCTATTAAACCATGTGCCTAGATCTCACATACACCCACCCTTTAGAAGATCGATGCCCTCATCGATCAAGCACACCCCAGAAATGTCCCCTCTTGGCACACGTCTGTGCGTCCAGTGCCGGCACATGTGTCATGCCGTGTCTACTCTGGATCACACACGCCATACTCCACATGTCCCGCCGCTGACCCGCGGCACACCCGTGTAAGCCCGTGGATTGCCTCTGATACCACTTGTAACACCCCGGCCTCTCCGGACCAGCGGCTGTCACTCCTGACAGCTCAATAGGATCTCTACACTAACCCCACATATCAACATTAGTCTTTTCTGCGCACTTTTTCCTCACTCGTGCGCACCCGGTACCCATTTCTCAGTTGGTCACCCTTCCTCAAATTGATCTAGGCCAAGCACGCTTAACATCAGAGTTCTTTTTGGATAAGCTTCTGGAAAAAAGTTGCAACTTGTTGGTATAATATCCTATCGATCCTATTAAGCTATGTGCCTAGATCTCACAACCACAAACAATTATCGTTCACTGAGGTAATTATCCAAGTACTCAATTTTATGAAGTATTGGTACATATTGTACATAGAGAAGTATCATACTTATATTATTTTCCTTTTTAATTCAATTATGAAGAAGAGAGGTGGAGACATTGTATTTCTTTTTTAGAAACTGAACCCGTCATTTTGCAATCAAATCAACATATAAAACTCTCAAAAAATTTGAAATCAGTCCGAACGTCTTAATACATATGCAAGAGGTTGGAATTATGTCAAAAGAGGACACTCAAGAGAAAATTATGAATGATACGCCACTATCATTGCCTCCGCCTCCGCCACCGCTACCGTCACCGCCTCTGCCACCACCGGTTTATGACATCAACAATCTTCCACATGATCCAAGTGAAAGGTCGCCCATTCAAAGTTACCATGTTAATGATCAAGATACAATTCGAAGAGTATATATTCTTGCCAGACAAGTCAAATAAATAGCATTGTCAGTTCCTTTTATGCATTTTTCAGACTATTAGTTTTGTTTGAACTATTTGTTCAGTAATTTGGGCAACTTCCGAAGTTAATCTTTCAATTAGATACTATTTATTGCATCTATACTGTTTTACAATCAAAATTATACATTTATTTGTTTAACTATTAAATATATTTTATTAAAAAGCCCTCAAAAAATTCATATGACATACCCATCCGTAAAATCCTAGGCTAGGCCACTGCCAGCCAAGGTTATGTGCATGCATGGAATCTCTCTACACTCCGGAAATCTAAAATGAATTGTCTTTTAAACCGTTATAATCCAATTGAAGATCTGTCCTCTCGACGAACATTTTAAAACAAGATCTCATCTTAATATATCTTGAAGAATGTTTTCTCATTGTCAATTGCCTAAATGTAGGTACCATATTACTAGTTAACAATTACCACCCAAATAATACATAGTTATCATATAATTTTTTACATGTTTTTGTCATACCAATGATCTACATGTTCAAAGAGTGAGTACTCGATCCACTCTAAATACCTAAAACATGGCATTCCCATCATGTAGGGCTTAGATTGCTAAGGAGAAAACTTCAAAAAATTAGGTAACCATTTGATTTTAACCTTGTAATAAACTTGACTATTCCCGGTGACAAAGTGACTATAATCTGGCAACTAGGGTAAAACAAAGTGGTCAAAACATTGAAACATGCGATCTGGTTTCAAAGATCTCGGCACGACAAAGCTAACCATGAAAAATAATCTGAATTTTGACTTATGATTTAAGAGATAAAACATTTTAAAATTTAAAACCTAAGGAGAATCGCATGCACGCATGTCTCGGTTGGTGGGTTGTTGTGTGCATGTTGTCAGGCCGCACAATTTGGGGTACGTGCTAGCAAAGTTCTTTATTAATTATATTGATTATAAGGGCATGTACAATGATAGAGAATCCATGTCTTCCCTTAGCCATCCACATCATCTAGAGAAGGCAATAACTAGTCATACAATGTATTATCTTCCTAGAAATTAATGAGAAATAATTAAATTTTAGAAGACTGTGTTTCTAAGGGTAGTGATATGGTACAACGGAAAAATTAGTCTTCTCATATTTCCAAAGAGATAGCTAGGAGAAGACAACCTTCCCCTTGTTCATTTTCTCTTATCCAACTAAGCAAAAATCCTACATGACAACTCTAAGAGAAGGCTAACGTCACCCCATTGTACATGTCCTACGCATTAGTAAGATTTCCATACTTTGATTAAATGAAAGAATCGTGAGTGTGAGTGGTAGAAAACTATAAACGGAAGTTACCACACATATAATTACTTACAAAAAAGGACAGGATGTGACATTCTTTTCTCATAATATAGTTTCGATGGCAAACAAACTGTCTAGAACACAAAATACACAAAAAGACAATCTGCCAGCAGCACCAACAAGATAAAATAGCTGATCTTTTAATCCAAGCTTACACATAACAGTCATCGTCCTTTCAACCATAAACAAATGGAGTGAAGTACTAGTGGAAAAACATGACAACATAATGTTACCTGTGCTTTCATGCCATCTTCTGCAAGCCATAAAAAATCATAGATCCTTGGAAGATGCAACTTCAATGCATCTGAATTTGGATCATCACTCCAACAACAAATCATATCTAGTGCCTATAACACCACAATTTGTCAGTGTGTTAGTTAAAATTAATTGGGTTGTGACATAAAATTAAAGAAACATGGAAGAAAATAAGAAAATGGCAAGGTGATTATCAGTGGTATGGTAAAATGACCAATAGGGATGTTAACACATGAACATGAAAAATAGATGGGACTAAGCAATAATGGCAATGCCTGGGTTTTAGAGCATCTCTAGCAGTAGCCCAGAGCGCCTAAATAGCCTTTTGGGGTTGGCCCCAATTCCCAAGCCCGCAAATAATGCATCCAACTCCAGTAGCAGCCACTATCTTCCAGCCCCTATTTTCTTTGCATACAGACTGACATGTGGGACCCACCATGTATTTTTGTTTTGTTTTATCTATTTATTTCTTCTCTTTTCTTCTTTCTTCCCTACTAGGTTACATGAGGCAGGGATGAGGTGTGGTGGCGTTAACCGGAGTTGCATGGCGGGGAGGCGCAACAGAAGCACGCAGGACGGGCGGCACAGGAGGAGACGACATGACAGAGAGCAGCGTGGGAGGAGGAGGACGCGTGGCGGCACTGTAGGAGGAGGAGATGGGTGCGGTTGCGCTTGGGCTTGGTGTCAGGGATGCTCGGAACTGGCCTAGTGGGGTAGATCGATGACATTGGAGATCGAGGCCTTGACTTGGCAGCGGCAAGTGGGGGTGCGGAGAACCGCTGTGAAGCGCGGGAATCAAACTGTGGCAGTTCGGCAATGCGGCTAAGGAGATCGGCAGCGCGGTCCGACAAGGCATCTCCGATTGGACGTGAGGGGGGGGGGGCATGTGGGAATTTACCTCCTGTCGCCTCCAACGGTCGATTGGGGCTGGGAAACCCCCAGTCTAGGGAAATTTGGAGGGCTCTTAATTCAAAGGCTCCAGTAGGCCGACCTCGGCTTTTTTTTGCCTCAGGCCGCAAAAATGTTTTAGGGGCCTAAATAGGGTCCCTGCTAGAGATGCTCTATGGGCTAGGACTGGCTAGGTTGTCTTATTATAAAATGCATGATCAAATAATAATAAACATCTGTCATTCGTTCTTTCTTTTGTGTTCACATATTAGTACGATACAATTAGAAAAGTAGAAAGAATGTTTGAATGGGCTAAGAACCAAGGTTATTACGCTAATAATAATGAATACATTTAAATATTTATACCTGTGAGTGTTCCAGAGCTCCTCTAGTAAAAAGTGCTAGCCTAGCATGTAGATGTGTGTCGTCAGACAGTATTGGCTATGAGTTTCTTTTACCATAGTTATCATCTACAATATATAGGTTGGGGAAATGACATATGACATGCAAAGCTTTGAAGAGCGTGCATGGTATATATTGTTTAGTTCTATTTTTCTCAGGTCTGAACCCAAATATAAAGCTTGGTCCTCCGAAAACAAATTATGTCTATCGTTACATGAATTTTCTTGCAGAAGTAGCAAAAAGACACTGACTATTATGTTGCATAGAGTAAGAACCAAGCCATAACATCTGGCTACATTACCTTGGTAATCGGGCATAAACCGATATATTTAGTATTTTCATCTTCATAATGGATATGTTTCATGAGGTTCTTCAATGCTCTGTCTCTTAACTTATTAACTGGCCAGCAACTCAACACTGGTTCTACAAATTTATTAAGACATGTCCACATAACATTTTGCAGCAATGAGCGTGGATAGCGAAGGTCTTCCTGCATGCAACAACAAACATTAGCATAAAAACAGTTAAGAGCACCTATATAGACAAATAAGTTAGATAACTAATGATTAAGGAAATCATGGTATGTACCAAGTAAATAACTATATATCCCCCATTTACATACATATAAACTTTAGCCAACAGCTTCTTCTATAGTTTTTACACTCAGTCATATTTCTCAAAGGTACTTTAATTTCATTTCATAAAAACATAAACATGTAATAAGTGTAAGAAAATCAACTCAAAACAAACATAAACATGTATTTTATATGGTGGCTGATTTGGGTTGTATGCTTGTGTGTGCGCGTTATCTGGCCCATGTATACTACTCCATTTGTTCCAAAATATAAGATCTTTTAGCCTTTTTCAGAAACCCATGTATCTATACGGCTTTTAGTGTGTAGGTTTTCATTTTGTTCCGAACCTACACACTAAAAGATGTCTAGTCTAGATACATTCGTTTCAGCAAAAGGCTAAAACATCTTATAATTTGGAACGGAGGGAGTAGGATGTAGGCAATAGAGAGAAATATAGAAGAAACAACAATATACTTACAATTTGTAAGGAAAATCTAAATACTATTTTAGATACTCAATGTCGTTTTAATTTTGTAAGCACTGAGCTTACACTTACACATAACTAGACGATATTATGCCTTATAAAGCTATAAAAGTTAATGCATACATAGTTACTACTACTAGCTGTGAAATTACACACAAAATAAGTAAATGATTAGATGATTTGCCCTATGAGGTTATATACGTTTTCAACAAATAACGTTAATTTATTTGCTTCTAAAATAAGGGTTATGTTTTGAGCAACAAGAGTTTACTGAAACAAACCTTGGCACAAGTATCACGTGCTTTATTCCAATCAACCTCATGGTATGTAACACTATAGAGCTCCTCTCTTATTGCCAATATTGTTGGTGTAATAGGGCCAACAAATTTTTTACCATAAAGATAAGACATTGGCATGTAAACCATCCGACAAAAGCACCAGAATCGTCCTGTGGAAAAGAATCACTGGACTAAGAAAAATTATCATAAAAGCAACAATCCAAGTAGATTCTTGTATATGTTGATTGCTGAGATGCTTCTTGATTTATTACTATTAGCCACATAATCGACATGAGCTAGCAGTCAAGATTATAGTTCAAAACTAACCAGCATCCACGATACTTAGTAGTACTTAGTAGTATATAACTATCATCAGTCACATGACGTCAATGATCGCTATCCTATGTCTTTGCATTTTATTAAACTACATTCTAATAAATTCCAACCTTTTATTACTTTGTTAGCAAGTGGGATCCCGCATAGTTTTCATTGCTCATAATGGATCTGATAAAGATTAAGTAGTTTGGAACATATTCCAAGTTTTCTATAGTTCACCAAAATGCAATTTTGAGTAAGTACTTTTTTGATATTTTTAAGTCTCCCTGTATTTTTTGTGAAACTAAATATAATATGAAAATATCATACGGCCATGGTATCAATAATAAATAATAGTATGCATTCAATGTAAGATTGGCAGGCAGAAAATAAAGAAAGTTGGGTATTTTGGAACAACTTCATCCTCGCCGTGCCATGGCTGGTGTTTCCCTATATTCCGACGATATTGTGTTGTTCTGCCATCCAACTTGTCAAGACCTCACCGGTGGACCTCTTTGGGAGGGCTTCAGGGTTGCACACAAACTATGCTAAAAGCTCCGCCACATTGCTCCATTGTTCACCTGCTTAGGCTACTGCCACCACCTCTATGCCCGGTTGCCGGCATGAGGACTTTGCGCTATCCTACCTGGGCATCCCTCTGACCGTGCAGCGCCCAACCAGTGCCCAGCTGCAGCAAGTTGTGGACTAACCAGCTACTGACATGGAAGGCTAGGTTGGTTAACCGGGTTGGGCACTCTGCCTTGATCAAATCTGTTTTCTGTGCCATTGCCGTTCATCAGCTCATCGCCATTACACCCGATAAGAAGGTTCTCCAAGCCATCAACAAGATCCTCAGAAATTTTCTTTGGTAAGGCCACAAGGACACGAACGGAGGCCACTGTCTTGTGAATTGGCAACGCATTTGTCGCCCCCTGGAACTTGGTGGTTTGGGTGTTCGAGACCTTGGGCGCACTGTTGTTGCTATTCGTCTCCGGTGGTTATGGTTCAGCCGCACTGACCTCGACCGTGCATGGAGCACTTTGGAGCTACAGTTCTCATCCACCCAGCGGGTCATTTTCTTCATCTCCACCTACATGCAGATCGGGGAATGGTTCCACTGGCCCTTTTTGGGAAGATCGATGGCTCGCTGGCCGTGTCATTTGTGAAGTTGCCCCGGCTATCCACAATCAGAACTATGGATGATGGCTACAACAACTACTCCTGGATCTCTGATGTTCGGGGTCCTTTGGGTCTTTCTGAGGTCGTCGAGTATTTGTGCCTTTGGCGTGCCATTGCCCAAGTGCAGCTCACTAACTCTGCGGACCAGCTCATTTGGTGGTGGACCGCTGACGGCAGCTACTCCGCACGCTCCTGCTACCACGCCTTTTCGAAGGGCCTGTGGTTTGTCCAACGTAGAAGCTCACGTGGACCTCCTGGGCACCTCCTAGAGCTAATTCTGCGTCTAGCTCGCGTTGATGGACCGGTGCTGGACGGCGGAAAGGCTGAGGCGCCGCAGCCTGGATCACCACCCTGCCTGCCTCCTTTGTGGCTGCACTCTGGAAACCATGCCCCACCTGCTGACTGGCTGCTTCTTCTCCCAGCAGGTTTGGCGCGAGGTGTTAGCCTGGATCCATGTGCCCTACTGGCCACCGGCCGTCGACGAGCCGATGATTGATTGATGGGTCGCTGCTAAAGCCCGTACTCCAAAGGCTATACGCAAAGGTCTCACCTCTTCTATCGTCCTCACATGCTGGTTGCTTTGGAAGCACCCCAGGGACTGTACCTTCAATGGCGCGCAGGCTTGCCTTGCCTCTATCCTCAGATCGATCAAGGATGAAGCCAAGCTCTGGGTCTTAGAGCCTGCCTGCCAGAGTATGGGACGTTCCTTAAACCAACATCATGTATGTGCTTGTGTGTGTTTTTGTATCAGGGTGCTGTGTGTGTTCCCTTGGTTGAACTTTGCCTTGTCTCTAGGCCTCTGTATTACATCTCTCTTTGCAATATATCGAGATACAAGCTTTGTGTTCTTCTAAAAAAAAAGTTTACCAGTGCATGTATGGAGAACAAAAAAAACTAAGTTAGGCATATATGCCAATTTTAGTGTACAAGTCATGGGGAAGGGGATGGGGCAGTGTACATATGCTGATGATGCAATACTATTTACTGTCACAAAAGAAAAAAGTACCTGGGTGAATTGGAAGATAATACGGGACAAGCCATAATTCAGGAATGATCGAATTATTTCCGGACCATTCATACAAACCGAGCACCTTCATTTAAAAACATGAATCGCTTGTATTAACCCCTCCATATTCAAGTAACAGTAATTACTAAATGAAGACTAAAAATGAAATAGGAATTTTGGCAACCAATATTTGGTAAGATGAAATACACGCTAAAGCTAAACTACTTCAATGGGATGCTTCCAATATACTAAATCGGAGATGAATAATATGCAAAGATCTAATCTTGTAATGAAAATAGAAAAATAAAGAGTCTTGGAAAGGAGCTTTAATTTAGAGGAAAACTATTAGATGGGGAAAATGCAATCCAACATCAAATGTTTCCATGAATTTAATGTGTTTGTTGATTCATTAACAATTTACTAAAAAGGCATTATGTTTATGCTAAATTGCAAAAAATTCATGCAAAAGGCACTATGCTTATGCTAAATTGTAAGGATGTTCAAGATAGTTAGAGTAACGATTAAGCTTGACATGCAAGTGATATTAAAAAATCCTAGATGACACGTCGCCAATTTTGGATAGGAAAACCCATGCCCCAAGGATCCCTACTTAATTTTACACATGCAAATTCCATATACTCGTGTTACACTAGCATACCGAGAGCCATATCTTTCCCCATTGTGGTATTGCAGCTGCACTTCCACGCGTTAGAATCCAAGCACGTCCCATGGTCAAGGCATCATTGTCCACCTGGTCAAGAAGCCTCAAGGTAACATAGTTTAAGCATGATCCAAACATGGTGCTCGGCCCCAACACTTGTGTGCCCCAACCACCATCTTCGTTCTACATGGATTACATTATATAAAATTTGTCATGTTTTTATGTACCATCAAAGAATAATGAGCATTTGGTATAAAAACTATTACTAGAAAGTAACTGGAATTGATTGGCATGCCTGATGGTTGTAAATATAGCGGCAAATCTCACGTCGATGTTCAGTTGATAGGACAGTATTGAGTGATCCAGTAACATGTAGAGCAAATATCTGGGAGAAATAAGTAATCACCATAATGTTCTCCACAGAAAAAACAATGTTATGCAACTCCTGATAATCAGTTCAGGACTATTGTAAACCCAACATTAACTTGAACTGCTCAACTTTCAAAACTATTAGTTTAGCCTAGTAAAAACCCTGATGCATATTGTGTGTGGACATTATAGGTTGTACTATAATTAGGTAGTCCCTAAGCACCACTGAAGGAAGTGAAAAGAGAAAGCTCCATAGCATGGGTTCATCAATAATCACTACGTAGCTTTCAACTTTTCTGGATAGACTTCAGTAGACATCAGTTAGTTACTCAAAACAAAATCATATGACGAACAATCCAATGCCCATCCAACAATGTTTATGCTCTGTCCTAACAATATCCACCAACTGTAAAATATACTCCACGAAAGAAAGTCAGATGTGATTTCATAAGTAAATAAAATACACACCAAGATAGGCATAATGAACATGATTCCACTGTAATCGACAGGCCAGTGTCCATCGTCTGCTTGTAGAGCCGAGTGTTGACTAAGGGCTCGCCTCAATGATGTCAATATAGTCTCTTCTGTGACTTCTGTACTATCTGCAAGCTTGATGGCTGGAAGATCCACCTGACGATGCTTTTGTTTTGCATACTGCAATAGATAATAGTCCAAAGTGAGAATTCTACGGCATATACTATAGTTATTGCATATTAAAATAACAAGCAGTAGAACAAGACACTGAAAATATCTACAGAGCTTGATAAGTAAGCGCTCTGAAGATTGTCCCTTATCCTAGTCACCTACAGAAAAAGAAAATTTTACCTCGAATCTACTTGTCAGGGACTTGGGGGACCTTTTCTATCTGAAAAACAGATTGCTAAATTTCATTTGTTCAAAAAAAAATTACTGGTCAGCTGAAACGCTGGAGCGGTGAGTTTTTCATTCTTTATTTAATCACAATTGACTAATTGAGTACATATCGTTAACTGTATCATTGGGCAACACCAATTTCTATGGGAAAGATGGTGTCTATGGGTCTCTACGGACCCTGAACAGAGTTGATTAAGAGAAGTAAAGCAACAATTCTAGAGATCAGATGGCGAAATGCTATTTCCGACCCAGCAAACTCACAGGGACGCCGTAATTGGTGCAGCATGGCAGCCGACAGCAGCGAGCTCCGCGTCGAAAAGCGAAGCGAGGATGGCTCGGGTCGCAGTCAGGAGATCCGCAGCGGCGGCCGTTGGGCCGTGCTATGGGCGGCGCGAGGGAGATGACGGCTGTGGCGCAGAAAATTGCATCTGGAGTGAGGGCTCGGGATGCATCAGGTGCTCACCGATGGATTCAGTGGTGATTTTCGCTTCGTAACGAGTCTACGAACGGTTGATTCCGTTTAACTGAGCTCTGGCTAAATGGTCTCTTTTGTTAAGGTAGTCAAAAAGCCCACAACGCCAAAAAACATATGCTTAATCCAGCTCAGAGCAACTCCAACTGTCGCTGAATTTAAAAAAAAAAAAAAACTCTAACTGTCGCTGAAAAATTCGGCAATGTAAAATAGTTTTGTTGTGAGGTGGATTCAATTTTACAGCGTGAAACAGGCATCCACCGCGAAAAACATATGCTTAACCCAGCTTAGAGCAACTCCAACCGTCGCAGAAAAATTCGGCAATGTAAAATAGTTTTGTTGTGAAGTGGATTTAATTTTACAGCGTGAAACAGCGGATGCGCTAAATATAACGCACACAACACATTCCTCCAGCAAAAGCTCTATAATATAACGTTGTAAACAACTTTTTTTTAGATATGTGTGTCAAAACAAGATCAAAGAATACAAAAAAATAGACTAAAAATCAATCACAAAATTTCAGAGGATCAACATAGGGTCAACATGGAGCGGGACTTGCTCGATCATGCCGAGCTCCGCGCAGGCGCGGTCATGGGCAGGAGCGGACGGCGCGATTCCGGCCGGCCACGCATGGCCTCGGGAGCCACGGCGTGGATCCAGCTTCTGTCGTGGAGCCGAGCCAGCCATGGAGGTGCTCCTCCATCCGGGCCATACCCTCACGTCGCTCTGGACGAGCTCCACATCTCTGGGCGACGGCGACGGTCGAGGGGCGGCGGACGAGGGGCGACGCCGAGGTTCTAGCGGGCGGCGGCGGCCGACAGGTGAGATTCTGGGCGGCGGACGGCGGATGGCGGCAGCGGGCTGATAGGAATGGCTCGGTGGTCCTACGAAGAGACGCGCGCTGAAATTTTCGAATGGCAGTTGGGAGTGCGTGCGTACGACTGGAGCTTTTCCGTGCACGCTGGAGTTTTGCCGTTGCTCTTACACCATAAAATTGCACACTCACACAAGCAAAGCCCTATCGAAGGCGCTACAAACGGAAACGAGAAACCATCGGCGACTATTATAGTAAACTACGAATGGGAGGAGCAAACGCCTTGGACGGGTTGCGTGTCCGGCCGGCACTCACCCTAGCGAGCAAACCGACAGCGACCTATCGCTATGGCTCAACCGTTGCAGGCAACGCCACAAGAGGTCGGCCACCACTAGGAATCGACAGATGGCTCACCACTGAGCAGCAGCACCAAGGTCTAGCCAGACGAGGAATACCGACATAGCAGAACACAAAACAAGATTTGCCGAGGAGGGTGGGGTGGAACCACCCAACCACCGGAGAGCCGCTTGTCGTGGGACTCCAAGACGACATCTTCAAGAAGATCACGACGCAGAAGCGTTGTTACCACCCAATTTGAAGATCTTGGGTTTTCACCCGAAGCACATAGACACGTCAGCACCGCCACATCGACGCCTTCAGGAAGGGAATGACGTCCATAGACACCGTCGTCGAGGCTCGAAGAACAAGGGTTTCCCCCGGCAATGGCATTCAACTGTCCATCACCACGCTACGCGGTTCGTCGGCACCACGCCATCCTCACGATCGTGGAAACCGGCCAGCACCAGAGCCCCTGGCATGCCCGCCAACCATAGGGCTCCCCACTAGCCAGGGCCGCCACCCCAGAGCCCAACTTGAGCTCACCATGACAGAAGAAACCTCGGGGTCACTGCCGCGAGGTCCCTAGAGACCAGTGAGACGAGGGAGGAGGGATCCCCTTCCTGATCGGCGTCCTACGCCCCCCATGGCCACCTATATCTTTAGATCTGGGGATGAGGGTTGGGCGCGACCAAGGGCGGGAGCCCCTGCCCTGGCCCGAGCTTGAGGCGTACCGGACGGCCTCCCTTGCCAACCTCCGTCAGGCGCCGGACCTTCGACCGCAGCGCCACCAAAAGGTTGCGGCGCGACCTGCATCAGATCATGTTGGCTTCCCCATGCTAGAGGGCACACCAGCTCGCGTCGCCTGCCGTCGTCACTGCACCGGAGCGCCACCACCATCACGAGCACACCATGCACACGCCGCCTCCTCCACGCCACCGCAAAGCAACCGCGCCGCTGCGCCCCACACCTAGCGTCACACCCCTGCCGGTCGCAGCGAACCCACGACGCCACCACCACACGAGGGAGAACAGGAGGCTCCGTCGTCGCTGGTTCCCCCGGGGATTCACCCGGAGATGCCCTCCGACAGTAGCGAGGAGGAGGGAGGGAGGTGGGGAGGGGGTGTATGCCCGAATTAGGGTCTGCCCTGCCGCTTGCGGGAGCGGGCAGAGCGAACGGGTCCTCTCAAAACCTGGCTAACGGGTCGGCCCGACACGCGCCAAACGGGCCTGGCCCGGCACGGCCCGTCTCAACCTACCAAGAAAACGTGCCGTGCCAGGCCGGCACGGATGCCCAGCTTCGAGGCCCGAGCCCGGCCCCGACTCTTCACGGGCCGGCCTGCGACATGTTAGGCACGCTGGGCCGTTGCCTTTTTCAGCTGGCCCGTCAAAATTTGCCTACAAAAGCGTCCTAGCATGTACTATATCACGAAAGGTTGCTTGGTCTGCTGGTTAGACGGAGGCATATGTTGTTGATTTTCCGGTGGTGGCAGCCCACATGTTGTTGATTTTCCGGTGGTGGCAGCCGCGGCCCTGCTGTTGGAGATATGCCCTAGAGGTAATAATAAATGTAGTTATTATTATATATCTTTGTGTTTATGATAAATGTTTACATTCATGCTATAATAGTATTAACAAGGAAACCATTAATACTTGTGTGATTTGTAAACTTAATTTGAAGTCCCTAGTATGGCCTCTATACTTCACTAGCTTGTTGGTTGATTGATGATGTGGTTTCTTTGTCATGAACATTGAGATGTTATCAACAACAAGATCATATCGTTAGGAGAATGATATGGTGGACATACTCCTATAGACAAGCGTAGCATAAAGATCAAGTCATTTCAATAGTTCAATTGCTATATGCTTTCTGATACATAGTAACCTAATTCCTTCGACCATGAGATCATGCATATTGCCTTTACTGGATGGATGCTTTGATGTCATCAAACACCACACCGTAACAGGGTGGCTATAAAAGTGGCATTGGGTGTTCGGAAAGTATTGGTTGAAACACATGGATCAAGAGTGGGATTTGTCCATCCACATGGCGGATAGATATTCTGGGCCCTCTCGGTGAAATGTCATCCAATTAGCTTGCAAGCATGTGACTTGGTCACAAGGGATCACATATCAGGGAGCGAGAAAAGAGTACTTATCGATGTGAGGTTGAACTAGGTATGCGGAGATACCTGGCGATCATAACCTCGGATAAGTAACATATCGTGAGACAAAGGAAATTGGTATCGTATGTAAGTGGTTCATTCGATCATAAGTAATCGTAGAAATATGTGGGAGCCATATGAATTTCCAGATTCCTCTATTGGTTATTGTTGAGAAGTGTCTCGATCATGTCCGCATAATTCACGAACCGTAGGAGACACACTTAAGGATTCGGCGTTGTTTGAGTAGTTATGGTATTATGAAAGAGACCGAATGTTGTTGGTCTCGGATGGGATCCGGGATATCACGAGGTGATCCGGAATGGTCAGGAGAATAAGATTCATATAAGGAAAGTCCCATTTCTGAGTTGGGGAATGGTTCAGGTGTTTTCATCGGGAACATTCTAGAATGTACCGGAATGTCCGGCACTCCGGGGGGGAATGGGTACATTAATGTGTCATTTCAAGATGTAATGATTGCATCATGTACTAAGTGTTCTCGCTGTCCAAAATAAAGGTTTATTTAATTCCTAAATTGGAAAAGTCAAGCGCCAGTTTTCAATTTGCCGATTTTAGGAAAGAGAGAAGTTGGAAACCGACTTGGGGAGGAGTCCTCCTCCCAAGCCGGCCAGCCCTAGGCCGAGTTGGGGAGGACTCCTCCCTCCTGGCCAGCCCAGCCTCCCACCTATAAAGGGAGGCGGGGCCTCCCCTCTAGAAACACACAAGTTCCTATCCTCTAAACTAGAAACTAGACCTAGACCCGGTTTAGAGCTGTTTGGTTTAGAGCCTTCTAATGGTTTAGAGCCTCTAATTGGTGTGTCTAATTACTAGACCACTAATAGCCTCTCTCATAAGCTCCACCATACTACTTGGCTTAAGCGAAGCCTGCGGGATCTCCCCTCTACCTCCGGTACCACGATTGTCTTTGCGGAATCGCGAGGAGAGTGCTACAACCTCCATTTTCTTTGGAACAAAGGGAGAGGAAGGTCTTAAATCGAGTACCGAGCGTGTGACCCATTGCGGGAGCGCTTCTTGACAGCGGCGCGGAAGGATCGTCTGCGATCTTGAGATCGGAAAAATGCGACTACATCACCCACGAGAATACGCTCTCGTTAAACACTTTGGAATCTTGGTGAGTTATTCCATCGACTCGTTGCTACAATCTAGTAGATAGATACATGGGGTAGGTAGCATGGAAAACAAAATTTTCTATTTTCGCATACAAACAAACAAGCCAAGATCTATCTACTAGATTGTAGTAAATGGAATAACTCAAGTGAGATTGTGGAGATGCACTAAGTCATCTAATCTAGATTACATGGTAATATCCGAACACCCATGGCAGTTTGGTGTTGGTCATGTTTTGCCCTTGGGAGAGGTTTAGTCAATGGATCCATACATTCAGATCTGTGTGTACTTTGCAAATCTTTATATCCCCATCACGGATATGTTCTCGAATAAGCGTGAAAGCGCGACTTGATGTCTTGACTTCTTGTGTGACCTTGGTTCTTGCGCATTGGCTATGGCGCCCATGTTATCACAGTAGATAGACATTGGGTCCAGCGCACTAGGAACCACACCCAGCTCTGTAATGAACTCTTTCATCCATATCGCTTCTTGTGAAGCCTCAAGCAACCATGTATTCCGATTAGGTTGAAGATCTCGCCACAACGCTTTGCTTTGCACTCCTCCAGCTAAGCTGCACCATTCAAAATAAATCGTATCCAGTTGTGATTTAGAATCATCGGATCGGTGTTCCAACTAACATCGGTGTAACCATTAACAACGAGCTGTTCATCACCTCCATAAGAAAGAACCATATCCTTAGTTCTTCTCAAGTACTTAAGGATGTTTTGACATTGTCCAATGATCCACTCTGGATCACTTTGATATCTGCTAGTTAGACTAACAGCATATGCGATGTCGGGTCTAGTACATAGCATGGCATACATTAGAGATCCTATGGCTGAGGCATAGGGAGTCTTACTCATCTTTTCTCTATCTTCTGCCGATGTCGGACTTTGAGTTTTACTCAACGTCGTATTGGGCAACATGGGCAAGAACCCTTTCTTGCTATCTTCCATTCCAAACCTCTTTAGAACTTTGTCCAAATATGTACTTTGTGACAATGATATTTGGCGTTCGATCTATCTCTATAAATCTTTATGCCTAATATGTGGCTGCTTGCCAAGATCCTTCATTGAAAACTATTATTCAAATACTCTTTGACACTATTAAGAAGGTCTACATCATTCCCAATCAACAATATGTCATCCACATACAGTATTAAGAATGCTCTGAGCTCCCTCACTTTCTTGTAAATACAAGCTTCTCCATAAGTTTGTATAAAACCAAAACTTTTGATTACCTTATCAAAGCGTTGATTCCAACCGGGATGCTTGCTTCAATCCATAGATGGACCGTTGAAGTTTGCATACCTTGTTAGCATCTTTAGGATCGACAAAACCTTTGGGTTGCATCATATACAACTCTTCATCAATGTCTCCATTGAGGAATGCTGTTTTGACATCCATCGCCATATCTCATAATCATAATATCGCGATTGCTAACATAATCCTCCACAGACTTTAACCGCTACGGTGAGAAAGTCTCATCGTAGTCAACTCCTTGAATTTATGAAACCCTTTTGCGACAAGTCGAGCTTTATAAACGATAACATTACCATCGACATCTGTTTTCTTCTTGAAAATCCATTTGTTCTCGACGACCTTCCGGCCATCCGGTAAGTCCACCAAAGTCCATACTTGGTTTTCGTACATGGATCAATCTCGGTTCATGGCTTCTTGCCATTTATTGGAATCTGGGCTCATCATTGCTTCCTCATATGTCTCGGGGTCATCGGTGTTGTCCACCAACATGACATTCATAGCGGAATCATACCAATGCGGGTAGTGCGATTTCTCGTTGACCTCAGAGGCTCTGTAGCAACTTCAGCGAAGTTTCATGATCACCATCACTAGCTTCCTCTCTTATTGGTGCAGGCACCACGGAACTTCTTCGGTCTTGCGCTACGCATAATTCGAGAAGGTTCGACAACCTCGTCGAGTTCTACTTTCCTTCCAGTCACTTCTTTGAGAGAAATTCCTTCTCTAGAAAGGATCCATTCTTAGCAACAAAGATTTTGCCTTGGATCTATGATAGAAGGTATACCCAATAGTTTCCTTGGGTATCCTATGAAGCGCATTTTTCGCTTTGGGTTCAAGCTTGTAAATTTGTAACTTCTTTACATAGGCCGCATCCCCAAACTTTAAGGAGCGACAATTTAGGTTTCTTCCCAAACCATAATTCATACGGTGTCGTTTCAGCAGTTTAGGATTGCCCTATTTAAAGTGAATCGGCTGTTTCTAATGCATAACCCCAAAATGATAGTGGCAAATCTGTAAGTGACATCATAGAGCGAACCATATCTAAGAGGATTCGATTCTGACGTTCGGACACACCATTCTGTTGTGGTGTTCGGCGGTGTCAGCTGCGAAAGTATTCCACATTTCTTCAAATGCTCGCCAAACTTCGTAACAGATATTCACCTCCACGATCGAGCGTAGAAATTTAATCTTCTTATTCGTTGATTCTCTACCTCACTTTGAAACTCCTTAAACTTCTCGAAAGTTTGGACTTATGTTTCATGAAATAGATATACCCATATCTACTCAAGTCATCCGTGAAGGTAAGAACATAACGATAACCAACTGCGATGCTACACTCATTGGACCACACATCGGTATGTATGATTTCCAATAAGTCTGTAGCTCGCTCCATCATCTGAAAATGGAGTCTTAGTCATTTTACCCATCGGACATGCTTCGCATCTTTCAAGTGATTCAAAATCAAGTGATTCAAGAAGTCCATCGAATGGAGTTTCTTCATCGCTTCACTCCAATGTGACCAAGGCAGCGATTGCCACATATAGGTCAAATTATCGCTTGATTTCAAGCGTTTAGCCTCAATGTTATTAATATGTGTATTTCTACTATCGAGATTCAATATGAATAGACCATCTATCAAAGGTGCATGTGCATAAAACACATTACTCATATAAATCGAACAACCATTATTCTCGGTTTAAACAAGTAAGCGTCTCGCAATAAACAAGATCCCGATATAATGTTCATGCTCATGAGGCACCAAATAACAATTATTTAAGTATAAAACTAATCCCGATGGTAGATGAAGAGGTAGTGTGCCGACGCGATCACATCAACCTTTGATCCGTTTCCCAGCGCGCATCGTCACCTCGTTCTTTACTAGCTTCCGTTTGATACGTAGCTCTGTTTGAGTTACAAATATGAGCAACGAACCGATATCAAATACCCGGGCACTACTACGAATACTAGTGAGATACACATCAATAACATGTATATCAGATATACCTTTCTTCTTGATGTTGCCGTTCTTCAAATCTGCCAAGTACTTTGGGCAATTCCGCTTCGATGACCTTCTCCCTTGCGGTAAAAGCACTCGGTTTCAGGCTTG
Source organism: Avena insularis (assembly GCA_023614405.1). Lineage (NCBI taxonomy): Eukaryota > Viridiplantae > Streptophyta > Magnoliopsida > Poales > Poaceae > Avena > Avena insularis. Next base: position 64,170,157 of record CM042697.1, read on the forward strand.
GGTCCAGCCTTGGTCCTCTTAAATCGGTATGGTAACTTTCTTACCACCCTTCTTGAAGTGTCCCTTCGCTTAGACTTGCCTTTCTTGAATTTGGTGGTCTTATTGACCATCAACACTTGTGCTCTTTCTTGATCTCCACTTACGCAGATTTTAACATAGCAAATAGTTACGGCAACTCTTTGTTCATGTTACGCATGTTGTAGTTCATCACAAAGTTCTTGTAACTTGGTGGTAGTGATTGGAGGATGCGGTAAACCCCAAAGTATTAGGAATCACTATACCCAAACTTTGAAGTTTATTTGCGTGCCCAGACATCTTAAGCACATGCTCAGCAGCGGAGCTACCCTCTTCCATCTTGCAGTTAAAGAACTTTTGAAGCTTCATAACTTTCAATTGCGCATGAGTCTCAAAGATTAATTTGAGATCCTCGACAATATCATATGGTCGACTCTTCAAACCTTTTACGAAGCTCGATTCTAAACCATACAAGATAGCACACTGAACTATGGAGTACTGATTCTTAGCGAGGTAAACATTTTTTACTTCATCGGTAGCATCATTGCAGTGGGTCACCTAGCGGTGCATCCAGCATAGGTCAAATTACCGGCTTGAGGACAATCCTCAAATTGCGGAACCAATCCATGAAGTTGCTTCCATTGTTTTCAACTTTTCTTTCTCTAGGAGCATTAAAATTGATGGTAGGGGCTGCCATTGATCTACAACATATTTGCAATAGTTTAGACTAAGTTTATGACAAATTGAGTTCAAATTAATTAATGAAATTAAACTAGGTGAACTCCCACTCAAAACAACATCCCTCACAGTGTTTTAGTGATCACAGACCAAATCCACTACATCAACACCGATCATCACGAGAGTTGATATAGTTTCAATGGCGAACAATCATCATGTTCATCATATCTACTATATGATTCATGCTTTGCCTTTCGGCGATCCGTGTTCTGAGGCCATGTATACATGCTAGGCTCGTCAAGACCAACCTTAGCTTCCGCATAAGCAAATCTGGCTTGCTTACGTTGTAGTCACCAGCGGAATCAAAGACACCCGATCATCACGTGGTGCTTGAAGCGACAAGCTTTGCAGCGGTGCATACAAAGGGTGAACACTTTAGAACGTGAAATTTATGTGCATGAGGGATCATCTTATAATGCGACCGTCGTCTACTAAGCAATACAAGATGCATAAAGGATTAACATCACATGCAATTCATAATATGTGATATGATATGGCCTTTCTTCTTTGTGCTTCCGATCTCCATCTTCAAGCACGAACATGATCTCCATCATCTCGGCATAGCATCAAGGTCAATGGCGCTTCTTCATGGTTGTAGATCCACCAGCTTCAACTATTACAACTATTTTGAATAGACACGCAGGTCTTAACGAAATTAAAGACAACCATATGGCTCCACGCGGTTGCCAACTTACAATAAGGAACATTGCATACATCAAATATAATCACAATCATGGCCATATCACATCACGCACACCGCAAAACAAAGTTAGGCGCTTCTACTTTCTTTGCATATTTTACGTGGTTTGGGGCTTTCCATAAGTGTCGTTCTAACTTACGAACAAGAACCACAACATTGATACTAGCATTGTTGATTACCCGTTGTAAATTGGATCTTAACTATGCTAGGAAACAGGCACCATAAAGCCACTTATGCAATACAAGTTGCATGTTAGCGTGGAGCAAGTCTCATGAGCGATGTCATGTAAGGTTAGCCGGGCGCTTCATCCCAACATACCGCAAGATGCAAAGTACACAAAAGCAATCTACAATAAAAGCATCAACGCCCACAATGACCATTGTGTTCTACTCGTGCAGATCTACATATAGACACGGCTCGATACCCTTGCAGGGGTTCGTAGCATGGAAAACAAAATTTTCTATCGCATACAAACAGACAAGCCAAGATCTATCTACTAGATTGTAGCAACGAGTCGATGGAATAACTCACCTCGAAGATTCCAAAGTGTTTAGAGCAGATTCTCGTGGGTGATGTAGTCGTACTCTTTCCGATCTCAAGATCGCGTGGGCGATCCTTCCGTAGCGTTCATAGCGCTCCATGATCGGTCACACGTTCGGTTTTCGACGAAGACCTTCCTCTCCCTTGTTCCAGCAGGCCGGAGGTTGTAGCACTCTCCTCGCGATTCAAAGGCAACTGGCGTGGTACGGAGGTAGAGGGAGATCCATGAGGCTTCGCCTTAAGCGGTGCAGTATGGTGGAGCTTATGAGAGAGGCTATTAGTGGTCTAGTAATTAGACACACCAATTAGAGGGCTCTAAACCAATTAGAAGGCTCTAAGCAAAACAGCTCTAAACCGGGGTCTAGGTCTAGTTTCTAGTTTAGAGGATAGGAACTTGTGTGTCTCTAGAGGGAGGCCCTGCCCTCCTTTATAGGTGGGAGGCTGGCGCGCCAGGAGGAGGAGTCCCTCCCAACTCGGCCTAGGGCTGGCCGCTTGGGGAGAGGACTCCTCCCAAGTCGGTTTCAACTTCTCCTCTTTCCGAAAAGCTGGCGGTTTGACCAAAGCGGCAGTTTGACTTTTCAATTAGGAATTAAATAAACCCTTTATTTTGGACAGCGAGAACACTTAGTACATGATGCAATCATTCCATCTTGCAATGACACATTCATGTACCCCTTCCCCGGAGTGCGGACATTCCGGACCTTCTAGAATGTTCCCGATGAAAACAAGGAACCATTCCCCAACTCCGAAATGGGACTTTCCTTATATGAATCTTATTCCGGACCATTCCGGATCACCTCGTGATATCCGGATCCCATCCGAGACTCGAACAACATTCGGTCTCTTTCTCATAATACCATAACTACTCAAACAACGTCGAATCCTTAAGTGTGTCTCCCTACGGTTCGTGAATTATGCGGACATGATCGAGACACTTCTAGAACAATAACCAATAGAGGAATCTGGAAATTCATATGGCTCCCACATATTTCTACGATTACTTTGCAATCGAATGAACCACTTACATACGATACCAATTTCCCTTTGTCTCACGATATGTTACTTATCCGAGGTCATGATCGTGGTATCTCCGCATACCTAGTTCAACCTCGTTCTTGATAAGTACTCTTTTCTCGTTCCGTGATATGTGATCCCTTGTGACCAAGTCACATGCTTGCAAGCTAATTGGATGACATTTCACCGAGAGGCCAGAGAATATCTATCCGTCATGTGGATGGACAAATCCACTCTTGATCCATGTGTTTCAACCAATACTTTCCGAACACCCAATGCCACTTTTATAGCCACCTGTTACGGTGTGGTGTTTGATGACATCAAAGCATCCATCCGATAAAGGCAATATGCATGATCTCATGGTCGAAGGAATTAGGTTACTATGTATCGAAAGCATATAGCAATTGAACTATTGAAATGACTTGATCTTTATGCTCATACTATAGGAGTATGTCCACCATATCATTCTCCTAACGATATGATCTTGTTGTTGATAACATCTCAATGTTCATGACAAAGAAACCACATCATCAATCAACCAACAAGCTAGTGAAGTATAGAGGCCATACTAGGGACTTCAAATTAAGTTTACAAATCACACAAGTATTAATGGTTTCCTTGTTAATACTATTATAGCATGAATGTAAACATTTATCATAAACACAAAGATATATAATAATAACTACATTTATTATTACCTCTAGGGCATATCTCCAACAAGATCTTGGCTTGTTTGTTTGTATGCGATAGAAAATTTTTGTTTTCCATGCTACGAACCCTTACAGTGGTATCAGAGCCGTGTCTATATGTAGATCTGTTGCACGAGTAGAACACAATGATCATTGTGGGCGTTGATGCTTTTATTGTAGATTGCTTTTTGTGTACTTTGCATCTTGCGGTATGTTGGGATGAAGCGGCCATTTAACCTTACATGACATCGTTCATGAGACTTGCTCCGCTAACATGCAACTTGTATTGCATAAGTGGCTTTATGGTGCTGTTTCTCCTAGCATAGTAAAGATCCAATTTACAACGGGTAATCAACAATGCTAGTATCAATGTTGTGGTTCTTGTTCGTAGGTTAGAACGACACCTATGGAAAGCCCCAAACCACGTAAAATATGCAAAGAAGGTAGAAGCGTCTAACTTTGTTTTGCAGGGGTGTGCAGTGATGTGATATGGCCATGATTGTGATTATATTTGATGTATGCAATGTTCCTTATTGTAAGTTGGCAACCGGCAGGAGCCATATGGTTGTCTTTAATTTCTGTTAAGACCTGCGTGTCTATTCAAAATAGTTGTAATAGTTGAAGCTGGTGGACGACAACCATGAAGAAGCGTCATTGACCTTGATGCTATGCCGAGATGATGGAGATCATGTTCGTGCTTGAAGATGGAGATCGGAAGCACAAAGAAGAAAGGCCATATCATATCACATATTATGAATTGCATGTGATGTTAATCCTTTATGCATCTTGTATTGCTTAGTAGACGGTAGCATTATAAGATGATCCCTCATGCACATAAATTTCAAGTTCTAAAGTGTTCACCCTTAGTATGCACCGTTGCCAAAGCTTGCGCTTCGAAGCACCACGTGATGATCGGGTGTCTTTGATTCTGCGGGTGACTACAACGTAAGCAAGCCAGATTTGCTTATGCGGAAGCTAAGGTTTGTCTTGTGAGCCTAGCATGTATACATGGCCTCAGAACACGGATCGCCGAAAGGCAAAGCATGAATCATATAGTAGATATGATGAACATGATGATTGTTCGCCATTGAAACTATATCAACTCTCGTGATGATCGGTGTTGATGTAGTGGATTTGGTTCGTGTGATCACTAAAACAATGTGAGGGATGTTGTTTTGAGTGGGAGTTCACCTAGTTTAATTTCATTAATTAATTTGAACTCAATTTGTCATAAACTTAGTCTAAACTATTGCAAATATGTTGTAGATCAATGGCAGCCCTACCATCAATTTTAATGCGTTCTTAGAGAAAGAAAAGTTGAAAACAATGGAAGCAACTTGGATTGGTTCCGCAATTTGAGGATTGTCCTCACGGTGGTAATTTGACCTATGTGCTGGATGCACGCTAGGTGACCCACCTGCTGATGCTACCGATGAAGTAAAGAATGTTTACCTCGCTCGGAAGAATCAGTACTCCATAGTTCGTGTGCTATCTTGTATGGTTTAGAATCGAGCTTGAGAAAAGGTTTGAAGAGTCAGACCCATATGATATTGTCGAGGATCTCAAATTAATCTTTGAGACTCATGCGGCAATTGAAAGTTATGAAGCTTCTGAAAAGTTCTTTAACTTCAAGATGGAAGAGGGTAGCTCCGTCAGTGAGCATGTGCTTAAGATGTCTGGGCACGCAAATAAACTTCAAAGTTTGGGTATAGTGATTCCTAATACTTTGGGGGTTTACCGCATCCTCCAATCACTACCACCAAGTTACAAGAACTTTGTGATGAACTACAACATGCAGAACATGAACAAAGAGTTGCCAGAACTATTTGCTATGTTAAAATCTGCAGAAGTGGAGATCAAGAAAGAGCACCAAGTGTTGATGGTCAATAAGACCACCAAATTCAAGAAAGGCAAGTCTAAGCAGAAGGGACACTTCAAGAAGGGTGGTAAGAAAGTTACCATACCGACGAAGAGGACCAAGGCTGGACCCAAGCCTGAAACTGAGTGCTTTTCCTGCAAGGGAGAAGGTCACTCGAAGCGGAATTGCCCAAAGTACTTGGCAGATTTGAAGAACGGCAACATCAAGAAGAAAGGTATATCTGATATACATGTTATTGATGTGTATCTCACTAGTATTCGTAGTAGTGCCTGGGTATTTGATACTGGTTCGGTTGCTCATATTTGTAACTCGAAACAGGAGCTACAGAATAAACGGAAGCTAGTAAAGAACGAGGTGACGATGCGCGTGGGAAACGGATCAAAGGTTGATGTGATCGCGGTCGGCACACTACCTCTTCATCTACCATCGGGATTAGTTTTATACTTAAATAATTGTTATTTGGTGCCTGCGTTGAGCATGAACATTATATCGGGATCTTGTTTATTGCGAGACAGTTACTTGTTTAAATCCGAGAATAATGGTTGTTCGATTTATATGAGTAATGTGTTTTATGCACATGCACCTTTGATAGATGGTCTATTCTTGTTGAATCTCGATAGTAGAAATACACATATTAATAACATTGAAGCTAAACGATTGAAATCAAGCGATAATTTGACCTATATGTGGCACTGTCGTCTTGGTCACATTGGAGTGAAGCGTATGAAGAAACTCCATTCCGATGGACTTCTTGAAACACTTGATTTTGAATCACTTGAAAGATGCGAAGCATGTCTGATGGGTAAAATGACTAAGACTCCATTTTCTGGTATGATGGAGCGAGCTACGGACTTATTGGAAATCATACATACCGATGTGTGTGGTCCAATGAGTGTAGCATCATGTGATGGTTATCGTTATGTTCTTACCTTCACGGATGACTTGAGTAGATATGGGTATATCTATTTCATGAAACATAAGTCCGAAACTTTCGAGAAGTTTAAGGAGTTTCAAAGTGAGGTAGAGAATCAACGTAACAAGAAGATTAAATTTCTACGTTCTGATCGTGGAGGTGAATATCTAAGTTACGATTTTGGCGAGCATTTGAAGAAATGTGGAATACTTTCGCAGTTGACACCGCCGGGAACACCACAGCGTAATGGTGTGTCTGAACGTCGTAATCGAACTCTCTTAGATATGGTTCGTTCTATGATGTCACTTACAGATCTACCACTATCATTTTGGGGTTATGCATTAGAAACAGCCGCATTCACTTTAAATAGGGCACCGTCTAAATCCGTTTAAACGACACCTTATGTATTATGGTTTGGGATGAAACATAAATTGTCGTTCCTTAAAGTTTGGGGATCTGAAGCCTATGTAAAGAAGTTACAGGACAAGCTTGAACCCAAAGCGGAAAAATGCGTCTTCATAGGATACAGAAGGAAACTATTGGGTATACCTTCTATCATAGATCGAAGGCAAAATCTTCGTTGCTAAGAATGGATCCTTTCTAGAGAAGGAATTTCTCTCGAAAGAAGTGACTGGAAGGAAAGTAGAACTCGACGAGGTTGTCGAACCTTCTCTCGAAATTGCAGTAGCGCAAAGACCGGAAGAAGTTCTGTGGTGCTGCACCAATAAGAGAGGAAGCTAGTGATGGTGATCATGAAACTTGGTTGAAGTTGCTATAGAGCCTCGAGGTCAACGAGAAATCGTACCACTCCAGTTGGTATGATTCCGTTATGAATGTCATGTTGGTGGACAACACCGATGACCCGAGACATATGAGGAAGCGATGATGAGCCGATTCCAATAAATGGCAAGAAGCCATGAAATCCGAGATTGGATCCATACGAAAACCAAGTATGGACTTTGGTGGACTTAGGATGGCGGAAGGCTGTCGAGAACAAATGGATTTTCAAGAAGAAAACAGATCGATGGTAATGTTACATCTATAAAGCTCGACTTGTCGCAAAAGGGTTTCGACAAATTCAAGGAGTTGACTACGATGAGACTTTCTCACCGGTAGCGAAGCTAAAGTCTGAGGATTATGTTAGCAATCGCTGCATATTATGATTATGAGATATGGCAGATGGATGTCAAAACAGCATTCCTCAATGGAGACATTGATGAAGAGTTGTATATGATGCAACCCAAAGGTTTTGTCGATCCTAAAGATGCTAACAAGGTATGCAAACTTCAACGGTCCATCTATGGATTGAAGCAAGCATCCGAAGTTGGAATCAACGTTTTGATAAGGTAATCAAAGTTTTGGTTTTATACAAACTTATGGAGAAGCTTGTATTTACAAGAAAGTGAGTGGGAGCTCAGAGCATTCTTAATACTGTATGTGGATGACATATTGTTGATTGGGAATGATGTAGACCTTCTTAATAGTGTCAAAGAGTATTTGAATAATAGTTTTTCAATGAAGGATCTTGGCGAAGCAGCTTACATATTAGGCATAAAGATTTATAGAGATAGATCGAAACGCCAAATATCATTGTCACAAAGTACATATTTGGACAAAGTTCTAAAGAGGTTTGGAATGGAAGATAGCAAGAAAGGGTTCTTGCCCATGTTGCCCAACACGACGTTGAGTAAAACTCAAAGTCCGACATCGGCAGAAGATAGAGAAAAGATGAGTAAGACTCCCTATGCCTCAGCCATAGGATCTCTAATGTATGCCATGCTATGTACTAGACCCGACATCGCATATGCTGTTAGTCTAACTAGCAGATATCAAAGTGATCCATGAGTGGATCATTGACAATGGTCAAAAACATCCTTAAGTACTTGAGAAGAACTAAGGATATGGTTCTTTCTTATGGAGGTGATGAACAGCTCGTTGTTAATGGTTACACCGATGCTAGTTGGAACACCGATCCGGATGATTCTAAATCACAATCTGGATACGTATTTATTTTGAATGGTGCAGCAGTTAGCTGGAGGAGTGCAAAGCAAAGCGTTGTGGCGAGATCTTCAATGAATCGAATACATGGCTGCTTGAGGCTTCACAAGAAGCGATATGGATGAAAGAGTTCATTACAGAGCTGGGTGTGGTTCCTAGTGCTGGACCCAATGTCTATCTCTTGTGATAACATGGGCGCCATAGCCAATGCGCAAGAACCAAGGTCACACAAGAAGCTGAAGCATATCAAGCTGCGTTTTCACGCTATTCGAGAACATATCCAGGATGGGGATATAAAGATTTGCAAAGTACACAGATCTGAATGTGGCGGATCCGTTGACTAAACCTCTCCCGAGGGCAAAACATGACCAACACCAAACTGCCATGGGTGTTCGGTATATTACCATGTAATCTAGATTAGATGACTCTAGTGCAAGTGGGAGACTGTTGGAGATATGCCCTAGAGGTAATAATAAATGTAGTTATTATTATATATCTTTGTGTTTATGATAAATGTTTACATTCATGCTATAATAGTATTAACAAGGAAACCATTAATACTTGTGTGATTTGTAAACTTAATTTGAAGTCCCTAGTATGGCCTCTATACTTCACTAGCTTGTTGGTTGATTGATGATGTGGTTTCTTTGTCATGAACATTGAGATGTTATCAACAACAAGATCATATCGTTAGGAGAATGATATGGTGGACATACTCCTATAGACAAGCGTAGCATAAAGATCAAGTCATTTCAATAGTTCAATTGCTATATGCTTTCGATACATAGTAACCTAATTCCTTCGACCATGAGATCATGCATATTGCCTTTCTGGATGGATGCTTTGATGTCATCAAACACCACACCGTAATAGGGTGGCTATAAAAGTGGCATTGGGTGTTGGAAAGTATTGGTTGAAACACATGGATCAAGAGTGGGATTTGTCCATCCACATGACGGATAGATATTCTCTGGGCCCTCTCGGTGAAATGTCATCCAATTAGCTTGCAAGCATGTGACTTGGTCACAAGGGATCACATATCACGAACGAGAAAAGAGTACTTATCGATGCGAGGTTGAACTAGGTATGCGAGATACCAACGATCATAACCTCGGATAAGTAACATATCGTGAGACAAAGGGAAATTGGTATCGTATGTAAGTGGTTCATTCGATCGCAAAGTAATCGAGAAATATGTGGGAGCCATATGAATTTCAGATTCCTCTATTGGTTATTGTTCAGAGAAGTGTCTCGATCATGTCCGCATAATTCACGAACCGTAGGGAGACACACTTAAGGATTGACGTTGTTTGAGTAGTTATGGTATTATGAAAGAGACCGACTGTTGTTCGGAGTCTCGGATGGGATCCGGGATATCACGAGGTGATCCGGAATGGTCCGGAGAATAAGATTCATATAAGGAAAGTCCCATTTCGGAGTTGGGGAATGGTTCCGGTGTTTTCATCGGGAACATTCTAGAAGGTCCCGGAATGTCCGGCACTCCGGGGGGGAAGGGGTACATGAATGTGTCATTGCAAGATGGAATGATTGCATCATGTACTAAGTGTTCTCGCTGTCCAAAATAAAGGGTTTATTTAATTCCTAAATTGGCAAAGTCAAGCCCGGTTTGATCACCGCCAGTTTTGGAAGAGGAGAAGTTGAAACCGACTTGGGGAGGAGTCCTCCTCCCAAGCCGGGCGGCCAGCCCTAGGCCGAGTTGGGGAGGGACTCCCTCCCTCCTGGCGCCAGCCCTCCCACCTATAAAGGGAGGGGCAGGGCCTCCCCTCTAGAAACACACAAGTTCCTATCCTCTAAACTAGAAACTAGACCTAGACCCCGGTTTAGAGCTGTTTCGGTTTAGAGCCTTCTAATTGGTTTAGAGCCCTCTAATTGGTGTGTCTAATTACTAGACCACTAATAGCCTCTCTCATAAGCTCCACCATACTCGCACCGGCTTAAGGCGAAGCCCTGCGGGATCTCCCCTCTACCTCCGGTACCACGCCGTTGTGCTGCCGGAATCGCGAGGAGAGTGCTACAACCTCCATTTTCTTTGGAACAAGGAGAGGAAGGTCTTCGCCGAGCACCGAACGTGTGACCGATCAAGGGAGCGCTATGAACGCTGGCGCCGGAAGGATCGTCTACGCGATCTTGAGATCGGAAAGAGTACGACTACATCACCCACGAGAATCTGCTCTCGTTAAACACTTTGGAATCTTCGAGGGTGAGTTATTCCATCGACTCGTTGCTACAATCTAGTAGATAGATCTTGGCTTGTTTGTTTGTATGCGATAGAAAATTTTTGTTTTCCATGCTACGAACCCTTACACCTGCTCCTTCACGGGCTGGCATGGGCCCGGCATACCGCGAGCCGGGCCAGGCCGGTGACAGGTTTTTAAACGGGCCCACGTATCGGCACGTTAAACGGTGGCCCGTCGGTCAGGTTTGCTCTCGATCGACCCCTACTCTCTCTCTGTTTCATGTTATCAGATGACCTCTTTTCAGGGGCGGCGCGTAGTGGAGACCATACTTGGCCATGGCCCACCCTTACATCTCAATTTCCTTTAGGATTTGATAATAAAACGGCCCACTAATATCAATTGGCCCAGTCTACATTGAGCCGGTCCATCCTTTATTTGGTGTCACGCTCCGCCACTGCTCTTTTAGTGTGTATATGAAACGACGGGCGTATACTGAAAAAGAAAACAGATTTCTTGCTTCAGAACGATCGCTGATTGGCAAACCTATAACGTGCTCGTCACCGTCTGATCGACAACCCGCAGAACATCCGGAACACCAGCCGATCCTTATCCATCTCTCGACCTCGATCTCCAACTTTACCATGCTACATTCTCCTCTTAATAGAAGAAAAAAAAATATATATAAATAATAGTAATGTATTATCTCTTAGTATCATGCTACCAATTAATGAGAATTGACTATTTTTTATAAGAAATTAATTTACTAATGGAAGACATATGGTACAACAAGAAAATAGTCTTTTATTATTTTCAAGAGATCGTCTCATAGCTAAGATAAGACAATTTTTCTTTCTTATTTCTCTCTAATCTAATTAAGCAAAAATCCAATGTAATAGTTATAAGAGAAGGCTTACGTCACCCAATTGTATGTGCCCAAGGGCATCTCTAACGGAGCTTCGCAAACGGACCGTCCACATCTGATCCTGTCTGACCAGTCCGAGAACATGGCCCAACGGCGCCCTGCAAACGGAGAGTGCATCCTGGAATGTCTGTTTTAATAGATTCTTGACCCAATTTTGGGCCGGATTTGCGGAGGACGACAACCTATGCGTCCAAGTGTGTCCTCTTCTTGTCCCACTCGGGTCCTCTGGTTAGCCGCACACCTTCCTCACTTTCTTTCTCTTGAGCCTTCCTCGCCCCCTCCCCTTCCTCCACTAGCGCGTCATCGACCCTCCAGAAAGGCTATCGTCGGGATCAGACCTGTTTTCTCTCTCTCATAGCCATATGTCAGGCCTCTTGCCGTCAAGCTTCGGCCATGTTTAGCATCGTTGGAATGCCCAACTAGATGCATCCATCACCGATCGCGACCTTTCTTTCCTGGTCGCTGCCATGTCCTAGGAATCCAGGCAGGACGTTGCTCCGGGACTTTGGTCAGCCGCTCATGCTACCAGAATCGGACAGGACTAGAAGATCTTGTCGTCCGGGAGCTCGAACTCGGCCTTGTTCTAGATTTTATTAATTTTTTGTTTTCTATAGATAATGAATCGATGTGTATTTTCTTGATTTCATTCAAACTTTCGTGCAGACCATGGGCAACAGTTAGGACGAGTTTTTCTTCAAGACCTTCATTGAGGTCCGACAATGATAGTGAGATTTTTATGGTCGCAACGTGCTTATCTATGAGCACAATAAGGCCACGCTTCCCAAGTTTCGTGGCTCGGTGAAGGGCCATGCCACCGCGCTGGACAGTAACCAAAAGGCCAACCATGAGCAAGTGTAACGGGACTATTTCCATCACACCGCCCCTTTGTATGGTGCCTCTCTTTTCTAGCGGCGCTTTCGGATGTCAAAAAAGATCCTCATGTTCCTTCTTCACGGATGAGGGATCATGACGACTACTTATATTTAAAGAAAGATGCCACCGGTAATCTTGGCTTCACCTCGAATAAAAATGCACCGCGACTATCAGCATGCTTGTTTACGGCACAACCGGTGATCTTATTCATGAGTACTTACGCATGAGTGAGTCCACCTATCTAGAATCAATGTACAAGTTCTGCAAAGCAGTGGTGCAGGTGTTTGGTGGAGAATTATCGAGGACACCCAATGCTTCCGACACTCAATGTCTATTGGCTTTCAATGAAACCAAAGGGTTTCCAAGTATGATTGAAAGCATAGATTACATGTATTGGAAGTGGAAGAACTGTCTATTTGCCTGTCTGGGTCAGTAAGGACATGCTAGAGGGTGCACGGTCATACTTGAGGCCATTTCTTCACATGATTTTTTTTGGATTTGGCATGCATTTATTTTCCACTCTATGTGTTTTTGAAGTTTATGCATGCATATGGTCCTTTGGTATAGCTACTTCAATTTTTTTTACTATGTTTGATGGCTTAATGTGTGCTTATTTATGTTATGTTTTAAATCTTTGTTGAATAAACTATGTATACAAGTTGTATGCATCTTTTGATGCAGAGCCCGGGGTTTCGAGCTCCTTTCTAGAAAATAACAAAACTCATGGAGCTGTCCTATATGTGTAAACCTAATTTTTAATTTTAAAACCTCTCTACGCTTGATTTTCAGAATTATAAAAATAAGGGGATATGTGCAGAAATCGATACATTGTGTGTACACGTATATAGATATGGATATTAAGTGGTTGGCCATGGGGGTAGATACCCATTGCACTAGCCACCTTACCGATGGACTTTATGGAGTGATTCCTTTAGCCTTCGATTTGTTTGGTTTGGCGATGTGCATGTGTTTGAATTTGTATAAATTGTATTTGTCAATTTTTTTTTAGTGATTGGGTTTTTAATTTTCAATGTACTTCTACTTCCTGTACGAGCATGATGTATGCGTTTCTCTAGCTTTGACAAAATCCTAACAAAATTCTAGAATTTGAAAATATGCAATTTTTATACGGAAGGCTTGAAATGAGTCAAACTTTAAATTAACGAAACCAACAATCGGCTAGGAGTTACATCTTCCCCGCCTCGCTCTCCGAGGAGCCGGACTTGGCCTCCTGGCAGCTTCTCCTCTCAGGGGAGTTCTCGGTGAGCTCGGCATATAGGGCCCTATTTCAGGGCCCTGAGCTGCAATGGACGTCCCCTCTTTGGAAAGCTCCCCTCCCCCCTCAGTATTCGCCTCTTCGTTTGGCAGCTGCTCCGCGACCGCTTACCTTTAGGAGTGGAGGTTTCCAAACGTAATGGCCCCGGTGATAGTCGATGCCCCCTATGTGGGACACCGGAGACTTGCGCCCATATTATGTTCTCCTGCATGGCGGCGCAGTTTTTGTGGAGTTTTGTTCGGGAGGCACTGGGTCTGGGTCTCTATTACCACACTCACTCTGGTTTTGTCTGACAGTACAGGTGCTATTAGTGTTGCACGTGATCCGGTCAAGCATGAGCTTACCAAGCATATTGGTATTGATGCTTTCTATACACGTGCTCAGGTGCAGGCTCAGGTTATTGCGCTTCAGTATGTGCCTTCAGATTTACAGTTGGCGGATTTCTTTACGAAGGCACAGACCAGAGCACAGCATGATTTCTTACTCTCCAAACTCAGTGTTGTGGATCCACCATGAGTTTGAGGGGGGTGTTAGATGTATATATTTGTATATTGTATTTTCTCCATATGTTAGGGGGCTTCCTGCATATTTGCACTTGTACCTGTACTATATAGTGTGGCCTTTGGCCCCAGAGGAATACAACTTGTCTATTCCTAACAGGGGAGTTCCTGCAGACCCAGGCAAACAAGACCGGAGGAGGGCGCCGACTCTTCTGGCTCTTCTTTGCGGCCTTGACCTGGACTTTTGTAGAATGTGCGCAACAAAATGGTGATCGAGAGGGTCTTTCCTTCCCGGGCGTCTGACTCTATTTTTGTTATGCTTGCCTTCTTGCAGCAGTGGTCTCCCTTGGTGCGTCAGCGTGACCGGTCTGTGTTCGAGGACTCCCTCCGGGCTCTGAGGATGGCGGCGCTCCCCTTCTCGGCTCCGACGTCTTCGACCTCCCCGCCTCCTGTGTCGGCCTGAGGGATGCCGGTTTCGCTCTCGAGTCTTCGGTTTTTGTTTTTTCTCTTGGGTTGTGATGTGCTGTGGCCCCAACTGTTGATCGACTATTTTCTTTTCGCTTTGGCTTCGGCCGCGGTGGTTGTTCGTCCATCTTTATACTTGGATTGTGCTTTATTTATAAAGCGAGGTGAGAGCCTCTTTCAAGGAGTTACATCTTACAAGAACCTACAGGGATACCAGCTACACAAGACAAGCACACATCTAAACGACAGAAGACAACAAAGGAGGAAAAGCTTATCCAATCTAAATGAAGCGCAAAACAAAAGAGGCACTACACTCGTGTGTACACTATTGGTAGAGTACACTGCTTTTCGCTTTAATTTTTGCACATAGCTATAATACCACTGTATCCAAGATTTGTTCCAGATTTTTTCAAAACTTTAAATATATATAGTTTTCGAATTTTCAAAAAAGGGTTAAGAGGTATAATACAACTAAATCCAAGATGTGTACCAAAAGAGTGTAAATTGTAAAGCAAACTACTTTTTATTATAGACTAGGAAAAAAATGACAAAACCTGATAAAATTCTAGAATTTGAAAATGTTCATTATTCACTAGACTCTATGTATATACTTTTTGTTAGAATACACCATTTTTCGCAATAATTTTTGCACCTACTAGGGACTTTCGGCCCACTGCGGAGATCCTACGATGGAAGATGGACAGATTGTGCAATCCGACGGCCAAGAACGTCCAGACCGTGAGGAGCCTCATGTTTGGCTCAGTTTTAATGTCCCTAATATCCAAGATTTGTTTCTGTTTTTTCCAAGCTTTAACTTTCTTTTTTGGTTTTTCAAATAAAGGGTTACATGTAGCCCGAGAGACTGAACCGACGGTTTTGAGATTGATGAATACGTCATAGACGTCTCGTTATCGATGAGAATGTCACGTCTTACTGGAAAAATATTCCATCTTTATAAGACACTAAAATGTCACGTCTTCCTGGGATTTGATTCCTGGTGGGTTTGAATACCACTGTCATCATAACTATCTAATCACATGTTAGTTTTCGACTATCATATTTTATTTGACCATCATATTTATACAGGACACAACCATGGTCTTTTGGAGGCTGCACACAACCATGTTCTGAGAAGGAAAAACTGCGCTAATTTCCTCAAACAGAACACGTGCTTACACGTCTTATCAAATTATAAAGTGGAACACCCCGTGTGCATTCAACCGTGCTGCTCCACCCGTCCTTAAAAAAGTAAACTTATAGCTTTGTCTTAAGTTAACTCTTTTAAAGTTTGACCAATTATTTTAAAAAGATGGCCACATTTATGATACCAAATAGCATCACTAGATCCGTTTTAAAGTAAAGTTTCACAATATATTAATTTGGTGTCATATATGTTGCTACTATATATAATAAAGTTGAAATTTTAAAATCTTTAAATTAAAACAATTCAAAAAGTACGCACTTATTTACGAATGGATGGAGTAGAACTTGTCCGATTTGGCGATTTCCACACGACGAAGCAAGGGAGCCACTCATTAGGCTCGCTCCATGCAGCAGCTAGCATCATTGGATCCACTGTCGTACATGGTTCGGATAGCTATTCATTTTCATTGTGCGTGTAGTAGTTTCGGTGTGCATTTAACGACGTTTTGCAGGTTCATAACACCCAGCTATATAAACACTTACATTTATGCGTCCTATAGATCATAGGTATTTTCCTTCACAAAGATAGGTTATTCCTAGTGCTTTTCTTGAGTCTTACTAACAAGCTCTAATATACTCCCTCCGTTTGGGATTATAGATCACGCACGGTTAACTAGATTGTCAATTTGACCAACAAAATATGAATAGAATAACATAAAAATTATACCATTAGTAACTTATATTTTACTAGTTAAATTAACGACCTAAGTATACGCTTAGGACCTATAATCCCAAACAGAGGGAGTACATCTAAAAAAAACTCTAACATATTGTCACATACCTTTCATTTGTTTCTTGTAGGGCTTTCTTTATCACAATATTCCAACAACACAACAATAACACTAAAATCATAGAATTGCCGTATCCCACATGCTCGAATTTTATAGGATTTTGTTTGCACGATTTTTTCCTTTGATTGCACAACAAGAGAATAAATTATTGTTTTCAAAATATTTAAGTTGATTAGATTCTTCTGAATAGTCTAAAATCTCTAGGTAAAAACATCGTACTCAACTCAATCATAGGAATACAATAACCAACAAAGGGAAATCCCTAAGTTTTCTTCCCCGGAAATCCAGCTAAACCAATGATTCATATAAATTTCTTTGAATATAGAAGCCCTACCATGTTCCGATTTTGGTTTTTGCCAAATGGATTCATTAACTCTGCCCATAATAAAAGTTAATATTATTAGGTTCAATTTTGTACTCGATCTGTTCCAAAAATATAAGAAGTTTTAGTCCCTTTTCTAAAACACATGTATGTAGATGATTTTTACTGTGTAGGGTCACTCATTTTGCTCCGAATCTACTTCCTCTGTTTTAAAATATAAGATATTTTAGCTTTTGGGAAACGAATGTATCTAGACATATTTTATTATGTAGATTTAAGATGTCAAGATACATTAGTTTCACAAAAACTAAAACATCTTATGTTATGAAATGTAGGGAGTAGATAGTAAAGAAATACATGTGTTTCAGAGAAAATCTAAAACATCTTATAATTTGAAACAGATAGAGTAGATGAGATGTCATTGGCCTCTTTTGATGTAATGAAATACTGACTTATAAACCTTTGTACGAGGAACTAAAAGAAGTACTCCCTCTATCATGTAAAGGATGTCACAAATTTTGTGTACTAAAACATGTCCAGATATATGCAAATTCGGACAAATATGTGACACCCTATTCGGAAAGAGTACTTACATCGTTGTTTTAGGAAAATACTGTGTGTATGGACTCAGCCCACAAGAACCATAGCACATGTAACTCCACCCGAGAGTGAAAAAAGTCGCTTGGTCCGCTCTCGCGAGCGGACGCTAGTGAACCCTAGCTCAGGGCCGCCGCCAACCTTCCTCCAGCTCTCCCCTCCCCATTGCTGCCGCCGGAGGGCATCTTCGGGCGAAGCCCCGGAGGCGCAGGCCGCGGCGGGGCCTTCTCTCCCCCTCGCGCGGGCATGGCGGCTGCGGATGGCGCGGGCGTGCCGGCGCGGCTGCCTAGGCGGCGGTGTGGCGGCTCGGTGTGCTGGCGGCGATGGCCGTTTCTGCGTTGGCGCGCATGCGGGAGCTCCTCCGATCTAGGAGCTCGAGTGCGCTCTGGTGCAAGGCACGAGCGACCACACCTCTCCGCTGGTGGCCTACGGCTTCGGGCTGAGTCCTAATGGGTGTTGGGCGACACGGCTAGCTGGCCGTTTCGACTGGTCCGGAGCAGGGGCTCCGGGCCCCTTTGAGACCAACCCTCAACCCCAGATCCAACGGCGTCGACGACCATGGGGGCTGTAAGACGTTAATCTGGAAGGGGACCCGTCTTCATTGTCTCGCCGGTCTCTGTTGTCCTCGTGGCGGTGACTCCCGATGTTTTCTTCAGTTCTTCGGTGCTCTTTGCTTGGTTCCCGAGGCGGCCCTGGATGATGGGAGTACTTTTGGTTGGTGGGCGTCCAGGGGCTCTGGTGTGTCCGGTTCCCTTGGTCGTGTGGACAACATGGAATCAGCGAGCTGTGTGGCCTGAAGGCAGTTTGGTGGTTGCCTTAGCAACAACCTCTGCCATGCGCGGACTACCGTGTGCCTTTGTCGGGGGAAACCCTTGCCCTCTTGGCCGCGACGGCAGCGTTTGTGGACGTCGTCCCCTTTCTGAAGGCGTCATTTGGGTAGTGTTTGATTTTTCTGCGGACTCCGGGTAAAAACCCAAGATCGTCTATCGGGCGGCAACGACGCTTCAACGTCGTGATCTTCTTGAAGATGGTGCCTTGGAGTCTCGCGTCGATTAGCTCGCCGATGGTTGGGTGGTTTCACTCCACTCTCCTCGTCAAAGCTTGCTCTGTGTTCTACACTCTCGGTGTTCCCTGTCTGGCTGGTCCCTGATGCTGCTTCTCGGTGGTGGTTTATTCCTAGTGGTAGGCGGCTAATGGTGGCGTTGCCTACGACGTCGGTGGAGCTGTCTTGGCTGGTTGTTGTCGGTTTGCCTGCTAGGGTGAGCACCGGCCCGACACGCGCCCGTCCAGCGTCTGCTCCTCCTGTAATGGTCGCCGGTGTTTCGTTTTTTCCATTGGTAGCATGTCCAATAGGCCTGTCTTTTTATGTGTGCGTGCAGTTATGCCGTGTAGGATGGGTTTGGCACTATGTATGTGTTTCGCCGTTGGCGACGTTATTAATTTAACATCGGCCTTTTGGGCTGTTATTAAAAAAAACGTAGCACATCTAGGTGTACAAATACGGTTGCTCTAAGAAATCATCGGGAGTAGGAGTATGTCATTTCTATTGCTAGATATAACAGATTGATCTCATATAGTGCGTACATGCATAAAGACTTGGACGACTGTACCTGCATGCGCATCAGGAGATCCTGTGACTCCCTCTTCCGGAAGCGGTTCTCGGTGAACTCCCGACGCACCCTCTCAACCTCGGCGCGCTCCTCCGGCGTGCCGTGGTCGGGGTCGAACTCCCACACTGCCCTGCCTAGAAAGTTGTTCACCGACCGCAACCACGGGCCGCCGCCCTCCGACACCTTCAGCCTCCACATCTCCGGCCGCCGACCACGTACGTACAGTGAGTTGAGGTGACGAGCTCTCTCACAGATTAAGCATTCGATCGCTATCCAAAAATGGGGTGGAGTGCAGCCATGCTATCGGCTTGTTTTAGTAGTACTCCCTATGGTTAATAGTAGGGAGTATGATTCGACAGCGCCTGCCACATAAATGAAGCTAAGACCATGCATGCACAATAACTCAGCCAGCTACCTGCCACCTATCCGTCACTGTACGATGAAATGCGCAATCCGTACAAAGTTAAGGCAATTACTTCCTCCGGGTCCAGTTTATTAGTAAACCACGTGACTATCAATTTTGATCAATAAAATATGTAATATATGTCATAAAAAATATATCATTAGAAACTATTTTTAAAGATGAATTCAATGATATAATTTTTATAATATATTATATAAAATTTATTGACCAAAATTATTGGTTAAAATTGTTCTTAAACTATGTGCGTGCCTAATAAATCGTACCAGACAGTAATTTGAATCGAAAGGCTGAATGATCGATTTAATGTCCAAAACTAACTACTCCCTCCGTCCCTGTTTAAAGGACACAATTTACAAACCATGCAATCTCAAAATATTTAGGCACAAAAGCATTTAATTTCTGTAGTTACTCCCGTGAAAAGAACAAAATGCTTGCATGCACATGTGTGAACAAATGTGAAAGCTTTGGTGCCTCTTCTTCTCCTCATGCATCTTCTTCTCCACACTGTTAAATGGACCAATTAGAGACACCTAGGACCCAGAGAATTGCAAATTGTGTCATTTAAACCGAACTGGGAGGGAGTAAATTTATTGGGCACTCATTATTTGGTGATGTGTGGGTCGCGCGAGGTCGTGGCAGCGGACACAATTTAATGCATAAGGGCATCTCCACTGTTAGATTTTATTGTCTTGTTGGAAACCGGGAGATCTAATTTCACTGTTCCGTTTTTACTGTACTTGACACATGGTGGGGATTTTGCATGGTTTTGCCTACATCCCCATGGCGTTCAGGTGGCATATTAGTGGGTATCAATTCTGTAACGTTGCAAGTTAAAAAAGTTGAAATTGGGGATTACTGCATTAAATTGTTTATGAAATGTCGTAGTGATGGGTTTGAATGGATTTTTATACCAGTGTATGGTGCGACACAAGAAAATAATCGCAAACAAGAGTTTCTAGTGGAACTAATTAGGATTTGTGAAAATAAGACACCCCCTTTGTTAGTGGGTGGGGATTTTAATATATTGCAGAAAAGAGAGGAAAAAATAACAATAATTTCAGTTCGTGGTGGTCTTTTGTTTTTAATGCCATAATTAAAAGTCTGAATTTAAGAGAGATTGCTCCCTATGGGAGGCAATTTACATGGGCTAATAGTAGGGAGACACCTATCTATGAAAAGCTTGATCGCATTTTAGACAGTGTTAAATGGGAACAAAAATTCCCTCTTGTTACGGTTCGTGCTCTTATGCGATCTGGTTCAGATCATACATCTCTCCTGATTGACTCAGGAATAAGAGCCCATATTGGCAATAACCCAAGATTCTCTTTTGAACTCTCGTGGTTACGCCAAGAGGATTCTTTGAGATGGTATCTGCTAGATGTTGAATGGACTGCGGTATCAAAGGGCGATACACCCATGGAGAGATTGTAGGGGTTCGTAGCATAGAAAACAAAAAAAAATCTACCGCATACACACAAAGAAGCCAAGATCTATCTACTAGATTGTAGCAACGAGTCGATTAGAGTACTCACCCTCGAAGATTCTAAAGCGGTTAACGGGAGCAGATTCTCGTGGGTGATGTAGTTGTACACTTGCTGATCTTAAGATCGCGTAGACGATCCTTCCGGCGCTGCGTTTTGGCAGCGCTTCCGCAGTCGGTCACACGTTCGGTACTCGATGAAGACCTTCCTCTCCCTTGTTCCAGCAGGCAGCGAAGGTTGTAGTTCTCCCCTTGCGATTCCGGCAGCACGACGGCGTGGTGTCAGAAGTAGAGGGAAAATCCTGCAGGGCTTCGCCTAAGCCGGAGCAGGTTATGGTGGATCTAGGGTTTCCGGCGATCTAGGTTTAGAGGGCCGGAGGCGTGGCCAGCATCGACTAGGGCGGCGACGGCGCGAGACGGCGGCGGCGAGCGGCGACGGCGGCGCTGGGGAGGCGGCGGTGCAGCTAGGTGGGGAGGGGTGGTGTTGTGTGGTCTTGGGGCAGCCCCTCCCCTCTATTTATAAGAGGGAGGGCAGCTTGGGAGAGGGGAGTTTGAATCCTTCCCCAACTCCCTCTCCTAGTTGGATTGTGGTGGAGGGAAAGAAGGATTCTTTTCTTCCTCCACTAGGAAACCATTGTTCCAGTTTGACTTTTCAAACCTGCCTTTTAACCTTCAATTTGGAGCTTTATTTCTCTCTTGCAAATGCCCAACCAAGTGACCTAGGACATGATCCAATCATTCCACTTAACCATGACACATTCATGTACCATTCCCCTTCCGGTTCGATGAACCTTCTAGACCCTTCTAGAACCTCTCCGATGAAATCATCGGAATCATTCCCGAACTCCGGAATCGAACTTTACTTATATGAATCTTATTCTCCGGACCATTACGGATCTCCTCGTGATATCTACTTACATTCCGGACTCCGAACAACATTCGGTCTTCCTACTTACATTCCATATCTACTAAACAACATCGAATCCTTAAGTGTGTCTCCCTATGGTTCGTGAATTATGCGGACATGACCGAGACACTTCTTCGATCAATAACCAATAGAGGAATCTGGAAATTCATATGGCTCCCACATATTTCAATGATTACTTTGCGATCAAATTAACCACTTACATACGATACCAATTTCCCTTTGTCTCGCGATAGTTTACTTATCCGAGGTTCGATCATCGGTATCTCTGCATACCTAGTTCAACCTCATTACCGATAAGTACTCTTTCTCGTTCCCATGATATGTGATCCCTTGTAATCCAGTCACATGCTTGCAAGCTAATTGGATGACATTCCACCAAGAGGGCCCAAAGTATATCTATCGGTCATATGGATGGACAAATCTCACTCTTGATCCATGTGCCTCAACACATACTTTTCGAACACTCAATGCCACCTTCATAGCCATCCAGTTACGGTGTGGTGTTTGATGTCATCAAAGCATCCTTCCGGTGATGGTGATTAGCATAATCTCATGGTCGAACGAATTAGGTTACTATGTATCATAAAGCTTATAGCAAACGAACTATTAAAATGACTTGATCTTTATGCTACGCTTATCTATAGGAGTATGTCCATCGCACCATTCTTTCTAATGATATGATCTTGTTGTTAATAACATCTCAATGTTCATGATCGAGAAACCACTATCATATATTAACCAACAAGCTAGTATTACAAAGTGGCTTTACCAGGGACTCTAATTTAGTTTACAAATGACACAAGTATTAATGTTTCCGGTTAATACTATTATAGCATGAATGTAAACATTTATCATAAACACAAACATATAATAATAACCATTTTTATTATTGCCTCTAGGGCATATCTCCAACAGAGATGGCAAAATAAAATTAGATATTTAAGACTCTTTCTCCGTGGCTGGGCTAAAAACTAGAGTCGTAAATACAAAAAGGAGAGAGATAGGATTTTAGCAATAAATGATAATCTTGGTATCAAGGCCGATTCATGTGCTTTGTCTGATGACGAGAGTCATATGCTTTGTCTGATGCCGAGATGCAACAAATACAGGCGGCTAATGATCAAGTTAAAAAACTAAGGAGAGATGAAGAGACCAAGTGGGCTCGATGGGCAAAAGTTAAGCATATTCAAAAATGTGGAAATAATACTAAAATTTTCCATCTTATTGCCAATCGAAAACATCGGAAAAAAATATTTCAGCTTGAACGAGAGGAGGATAATATTGTGTGTGTGTGCGGGGGGAGGGGGGTGATAATCTACGAACGTATATATCTAAATACTATAAGAGGCTTTTTGGGGAGTCGGAACCAAACTCGTTTTTACTCATGGAGGACAGGAATCTTGATGTTCCTCAAGTGTCATCGACTGAAAATTCTATTCTAACCGCGATTTTTTCTGAGAAGGAAGTATTGGAAGCTATTTCTTCTATGGAACATAAAAAAGCTGCAGGTCTTGACGGATTTCCTACGAAATTCTATCAGACATTATAGGAAGTAATTAAAAGGGACTTGATGCCGTTATTTGCACAGCTGCAAACAACAGAGTTAACTTTGCAGAAGCTCAATTTTGGGGTCATCACTTTACTCCATAAAAAATAAAATGCGGTTCAGATTCAACAATATAGACATATCTGTCTTTTGAATGTTAGTTCAAAATCTTTACTAAAGTGGCTACGAATCGCATATCTGTGATTGCTCACAAGGTGATTCGTCCCACTCAAATTGTGTTTATGCCTGGAAGGCATATTTTGGAAGGGGTAGTGACTTTACATGAAACCTTACGTGAGCTTCATACGAAGAAGTTAGATGGGGTGATTTTCAAAATTCATTTTGAAAAAGCATATGATAAAGTCAAATGGTCGTTTTTGCAACAAGCACTTCGTTTGAAGGGTTTTGATCCTTTATGGTGCTCATGGATTGCAAATTTTATTTAGGGAGGGAGTGTAGGGATCAGAGTTAACGATGATATTGGCCATTTCTTCCAGACTAAAAAGTGGGTTCGACAGGGTGACCCGTTATCGCCTATGCTTTTTAACAGAGTGGTAGATATTTTGGCCATACTTATAGCTAGAGCTAAGGAGGAAGGCCAAGTTAGTGAGGTGATCCCACATCTCATGGAGGGGGATTATCTATTTTACAATATGTGGATGATACAATTTTATTTATGGAGCATGACCTTTTAAAGGCGGTAAAAATGAAACTAATTTTATGTTTTTTCTAACAATTGTCGGGACTCAAATCAACTTTCAGAAAAGTGAAATCTACTATTTTTAGAATGCAAAGGAACATGAACAGAACTACATAGAAATTTTCGGTTGCGAATCGGGCACGTTGCCTTTTAGGTACCTTGGGGTCCCAATTTATTATAGAAGGCTTAGGAATTCTGAGTGGAATCCGGTAGAAAACCATTTTGAAGAAAAGTTAGGTTGTTGGCAAGGAAAGCTCTTGTCATACGGAGAAAGATTTGTGTTAATCAACTCGGTATTAACAAGCATGCCCATGTTTATGTTATCATTTCTGGAAATACGGAAAGGTGTTAGGAAGAGGTTGGACTTCTTTCGTTCAAGATTCTTTTGGCAAAGTGATGAACACAAGAAGAGATATAGGTTAACTAAGTAAAATATTATTTGTAGACCCAAAGATCAGGGTGGTTTGGGTATTGAGGTATTAGAGATTAAAAATAAATATCTTCTTAGGAAATGGTTGTATAAATTATTAAATGAGCATGAGGTATGGCAAGAACTATTACATAATAAATACTTGAGAACTAAAACCTTGGCACAAGTTCAAGCTTAACCGACCGATTCTTTATTCTGGAAAGGTCTAATGCAAGTAAAGGATAGTTTCTTTACTAGAGGGTTTTTTAAAATTGGAGATGGTGTTACAACTCGTTTTTGGGAGGATGTTTGGCTTGGGGAGGTCCCTTTGGCTCAACAGTATCCTTGGCTTTATAATTTTGTGCATCATAAGAATGTCTCTGTACATGAAGTCTTATTTCACAATCCTCTTAGTATTGGTTTTAGGAGGAATTTATCTGGGCGAAATGGGATGCATGGCTGCATCTTTGTCAGAGACTAATGCAAGTTAACCTGACTGATGAACCTGATTTTTTTAAATGGAATTTATCTGTGGATGGGGGATTTACAGTTAAATCTATATACGAGGATCTTATGAATGGTCATCAGAGACTCCCCACAAAATATCTATAGAAGCTCAGAATACCACTAAAAATCAAGATTTTATGTAGTTTTTAAATAAAAAAGTTTTATTAACTAAGGATAATCTGTTGCGTAGAAATTGGAATGGTAGTAAGAAGTATTGTTTCTATGATGAAGATAAAACTATTGAACATCTCTTTTTGTCATGCTCTTTTGTAGAAATTATTTGACGCATTGTGTTCTTTACTTATAATCTTCCTCCTCCAGCCAATATCACCAATATGTTTGGTAATTGGTTGAATGTGATGAATAGGGCCGATAAAGCTAGCATACGTATAGGGGTATCGGCTTTATGTTGGTCGATATGGAAGTATCGTAATGATATTATTTTTAACAAGGCTCAAGTTCAATATTTTTTGCAGGTTATTACCATGGCGTCTCAATGGATCCAACTCTGCGCTTTGTTGCTCCCAGCACATCAACAGGATGCGATGACTTTTGGATGCAGCCTTCTGGTGATGGCCTCTCAGGATATCTACTACCTTGTTTCGTGGCAGCATTCTAGTAGACTGAGAGATTTTTAGTATGTAGTAGGCTACTTTCTAGCAGTTTTCTTGCTTTTTTCAGATGGTTGGTGTTTGTATCAACCCTCTCTAATCCTTTAGATATTCTTGTAACACTCTCCACAATAATTAATAAATTTGGCTGTGTGCATCCCGGGATGCAGAGGCCGGTGTACACCCCCATTTCGAAAAAGGGAATCTCCACTGGGCCGACCCATCAGGTCGCTTCAAGCGGTCTGTTTCTGTCTATTGGGTCGGGCCATAGTCGATTTGGGGTCATGGTCCGGCCTATCCGGCTGACTGCGCCTAGCGGCCCGACTCATCTGTCTGTCTCCTTTCTGCTGTCACTGGTTGACACCCTCGCGATGGGACGTTAATGGCCAAGCGACATCGGCTATCAGTGCTGGCGGCTTCCCGCGTGGCCAGCATTTCGCGCTATTGTTTCCCGCGGCGAGAAAACTTCCCGCGCATCCCAGGCCATTTTCCGCCTTCGCCGCGGTCTATAAAAGATGACCGTCAGCGTGACGGAGACAACAAGCCCCAAAGCAAGAGCAAACCAGCAACCGAAAAAGCGCCAGCCACCAGTAGCCATGCCTCGCCATAAGATCGTTAGCTGGACAAAGATCCGGGAGATGTGTCTCACCCGCTACCCGGACGTGGAGGTCGACGAGGTCCACCTCGAGGCCATGTTGCTGGCCCAGCGCATGAGCGATGCACATGTGCTGGCCTTCGAGAAGGAAGGCCATGTTGCCGAGTTGGCGCTGCACCGGGTGGTGGAGGCGGCGGCCACGATGGACACCCAATGGGTGGTAAGCGACATACACCACGTTTCCTGATACGTCGGAAACGTATATATAATTTTTGATGTTCCATGCTTGTTTAGTATCTATTTTGCTATGTTTTATCTACACTTTGAGGTATTTTTATATACTTTCTGGAACTAACCTATTGACAAGATGCCACAGTGCCAGTTACCTGTTTTCTGCTGTTTTTGGTTTCAGAAAGCTAAAAAAGAATGTTCTTGGAATTGGACGGGACAAAAGACAAAGTTCATATTTTACCGGAAGCGATACAAGAAATCGAAGACGAGACGGAGGAGGAAACCAGGGTGGCCACACCCTAGGTGGGCGCAGGCCCACCCTAGGCCGCACCCGTAGGGGGTGTGGCCCCCCTAGCCGCCTCCTCGACCTCCCCCTTCGCCTATAAGATGCCTCCGACCCAAAAACCCTAAGGAATCCCAGAACCATCCACGAAAACCTCTATAGCGCCACCGCCACCGAAGGGGAGATTCAGGGGACAGGAAGTCTCTGTTCCGGCACCCTACCGGGACGAGGAAGTGCCCCCGGAGCCATCTCCATCGATCTCCATCACCATGTTCATCACCGTTGCTGATTCCCATGATGAGGAGGGAGTAGTTCTTCCTTAGGGATAAGGGCTCTACCGGTAGCTATGTGTTCATCTCTCTCTCTATGCATGATCTTGTGGTCATGAGCTTTGTAATCAAGTAGATATACCTTGCTACTCAAGTGCTTCATTAGATCTCTACTCTCCCCATGTGTGTGAAAGTGACAGCGTGCACGCCATGGTGGCACTTAGGCTTGAGCCTACATAAATACTCTTTGTGCTTTAATAGGTCTATGCTTTTCCCCATGTGTGTGAAAGTGACAGCGGGCATACCGTGTGTGGCACTTTGGCTAGATTGAATATTTGCTATGAGTTATATTTGGAGTTGGATGTCTTTATAAAATTGTGGTGTTTGTTGGAACCATCTAGCGCTCAAGGTGATAGTGTGGGGTTATCTAGATTGGGGAAGGCGGACTTTGAGGTATGCTGTTATTGCCCTACCACGGATTATAGTGTCCAACCGGAGAGTAGTTAACTGTAGTATCATGAAGAGAGGATATTTATATGAGAGAGTGTTCACTAGTAAAAGTATGATCCCTAGGCCTTGTTTCTAAGCATTGAAACACCGTTTTCTAATAGATCTGTTGCATTTTTGCTTGCTTTAGTCTTTACCTCACCGTCAAGCTATTTTATGGCACCGTTACCACTTGTATTTCACTATCTGTTCACCAAACTAGTGCACCTATATTGGGTGTGTTGGGGACACAAGAGACTTCTTGTATCTTGATTGCAGGGTTGCTTGAGAGGGAATACCTTTGACCACTTCCTCCCTGAGTTCGATAAACCTTGGGTAATCCACTTAAGGGAAACTTGCTGCTTTCTACAAACCTCTGCACTTGGAGGCCCAACAACTATCTACAAGAATATAAGTGCGTAGACATCAAGCTCTTTTCTGGCGCCGTTGCCGAGGAGGTAAGGTAAAAGGCACTCACATCTTCCAGTGTGAGTGCTCGAAGTTATTTCCTTTAGATTCTGCAATTTTGTCTTTTTGTTTCTTGTTTTGACTAGTTAGGCTTAATGGAAAACAACAAGAAAATTAGAGAGCTTTATAGTGTTTATCTTGAGTTAGGACATGAAGTGTTTGAAGAGAAAATTAAAAAACCTATGGAACTTTATTTGCATGCTAATAGCAATGTTATTAGTATGAATTCTTTGGACACCATTGTTGCTAATGCTATGGAAAAGTCTAAGCTTGGGGAAGCTAGTTTCTATGATGATATTTTTAGTCCCCCAACTTTGGAAGATAGCTATTCTATTGCTTATGATGATACCAAACCTCCAATATATGATGACTACAATGATGAGTATGATATTTTCAGTCCACATACTATTGAGAAGAAAATTTATTGTGATTACAATATGCCTCCTATATTTGATGATTATGGTGATGAGAATAGTAATGATAACTATTTTGTTGAATTTGCTCCCACTACAATTAATAAGAATGCCTTTGCTTATGTGGAAAGTAATAATCATTTTATGCATGTGCCTCATGATAAGAATGTTTTATATGATAGTTATATTGTTAATTTTATTCATGTTGCTACTGAAAGTTATTATTAGAGAGGGGAACATGGTTATATGCATCTCAATAATATTAAGTTTCCCCTCTTTATGTTGAAAGTCTTGAAGTTGCATTTGTTTTGCTTTCCTATGCTTGTTGCTTTGTGCTTTCATGACTTGTTTCTTTACAAGATTCCTATGCATAGGGAGTGGGTTAGACTTAAATGTGTTTTGAATTTGCTTCTTGATGCTCTCTTTTACTTCAAATCATATTTCTTATGTGAGCATCTTTTCAAACTATCAAGCCTAACTTAAAGGCGTTAAAGAAAATTACTTGTTGGGAGATAACCCAAGAGTTTTCTTGAGTCTTGGAAGTTATTACTTCAGTAATGACCTCTCCTTATCCTTTTTGTTCGATTTTTGTGCCAAGAATGACCTCTAATGAGAGGGAAGTAAGATTTGGGGAGTTGTTGTCCCGAAACAGATTTCTGTCCTCCACCATAAAAATTCGTGAGGAGTCTCTGTAACTCGGATTGAGCTAAACATTTATGAATAAATCCCCCAGTATGTTAGCTAACTTTCGTTTGTTCAATACTTTTTTATTTGAGCAACAGAAGATGTTCGAAAAAATCGGTTTCTACCTGCTGATCTGTTTTGACAGATTTCTGCCATTATTTGCATTTGCTTCTTATTGATTCCTTTTTGAGTTGTCTTTTGGGGAATTGAGATTTTTGAAAGAGGTACTACAGTAGCTTATTTTTTTAGTGAAAAGCCTTGCTGTTCAAAAGCTTTGCCTAAGGTCTAATATCTTTTGAATACACTAATGTTGCTAATGAAGATTGTGTGAAGTTTTGTATGAAGGAAAATTTCCAGGTGTAGAGAAAGAATGATGTAATGAGATGAAGAATGGACAAAAGCTCAAGCTTGGGGATGTCACCCCGGTGTCACCCCAAGAAATATTCAAGAGGTACAAGCGTCAAAGCTTGGGGATGCCCAAGGCACCCCCATCTTCATCAATAAAAATCTCAGGTCTTTCTAGACACTTTGTTTTTATTGTTTCATGCACTATTGTGTTGCTCTTGGAGCATATTAATTTTCATTTTTTGTTTTTTGTTTGCTTAGTTTGCTTGAGTAAGTTGGTTGGAGCTTAGTACACTTCTTTTGGAGAGATACACACTCTGTTTTCATTGCCTAGAACACTCTAGTTTTCACTCTTATTGTTTTGTGAGTGTTCTCTTTTGCTAGCACTGTGTTTAGCCTTAGTTTTCTTGTGCTTTCAGCTTAGAACTTTTTAGTTCTTCTTTGTGAATTGGTGAGACAATATCACTGGTCTTTATTGATTATTATCTTTGTGAGTTGTTTCAAATAAGTTGATTAGTGTTGGAAAAGAGTAGGAAGCTTCATGCTTAAGTGGTACAAAAGTGAGCCTGCTTTGACTGTGGCTTAGACTTTACCATGTCATGCTAGATGTTGTTTTGACCTTATGCTTAGTGATTATTTCTGTAGCATGACTTGTTCCAAACAAATAGGATTGCTTAATGTGCCTTGAAGGAATCATGCGTTGTTTTAGAATACAAAAGCATATTATTGTGGTATTCTCCTTTGATGCTTTGTTTGTGTTGACTTGGCACATGCTCACACCATGTTATGACTATGAACAAGTCACCATAGCCTCTATGATCATTTAGTCCTTGACTTGTAGTACCACTCTATGCTTTGATTAGTAATGTTTTGTCGCTCTACATGATTATGGCCATTATTGTTCTCTTAGTTGGTTGCTCCCAGTCTTTTGCCAGCCTTCACTTGTATGAGTAAGTTCTACTCATGATTTCAACTCCAAAGAAACCAAGTTTTTCCAAAGTGTCCACTATAAACTCCTATGCATGGTGTGTTACACTATTCCAAGTATATTCTTGTTTTCATCTATCTTCCAATTAAAAACTATTTTGTGATGTGAAAACTTAGTTATTAAAGCCCTCACGAACTTGATGGCACACTTTATATTCCTTGCCCCTAATAAACTTGAACCATTGTGACAACTTTGTTGTATATGCTTGCACTTATACGTTGGAATTAGCAAAACCGTGCTGTCACGGAGAACGTTTTCAACATTGCACTTGTACTTTGTAATCAATTGATATCATGCTCTTTTTTCTATGGATGTCACCGGTGTGAAATAAAGAGGGAACTTGTAAGTCCATGGAGTTTGTATTCTGTGTTAGAGGAACGCCTAGGCCGCTAGGCTAAGCCATGCCTAATAATGGTGGAAACTTGCAGCATCACCATAGTGAGCTATCTATGAAGCATCCTCAATAAAAAGGTATGCATATGGTAAATAAAAAGATTGCTAAGATGCTCATTGTCTGCTTGCCTTGTCATTTTGGTTATGGGAAAGCTCCTGTACCATGTGCAAGGGGTACCCCGTTGGCGGTTCTCAATGATATGCAAATACTTACAGTGACAAGAACTTACCTGGACCCAAAGTTGAGTATGCATGAGGTGTGGCCCTCGTGTTCAAGGGACTTGATATGGCCAACTTGTACTTCGTCAAGCATATACTCCAGCTTTGCCACTTTAACCTTAACCACTTCAAGATGCTTATGATAGGGGCAATGAGGGCTGAAAGCTAACAAGTACCATAATTTTTGGAAGCTCTTTTTGAAACTTGTAATCCCTGCTTCCTTTACACAAAAGGCCTTTCTTCCACCATTATTGAGTCTCCACCTTCTACCTTTAGGCACCATTAAGAGAGCATAGTTGTCATTCTGTGTGCAGTGTTCCAAAGCTTATTAACTGATGCATATTGTGATATTACTTGTTCTTGTGATATTTGTTTCTAGTCATCCTTGTGAACTTTGAAGGTGTCCTATGCATCTATATTCCTACTCTATAAGGGACAAGCTAATTGCCACTATGCTATGTTTTCTGTATATGAAACAAACAAACGTTTTTCAATGCATGTTATTCATGATCTTTGTTTGTAGCCTTTCATATTGCATGTATAGTTACTTTGTCTTACTGTTAGAACTCCATCTTTCATGCACATGTTTAGAGTTCTTTGTTCCCAGCTTTCAATGCTTGCAAATGGTTTGATCTTGGTTTTGATGGTGCATGTCACCTCAAAATTATTCTTTTTATCACTTACCTACTCGAGGACGAGCAGGAGTTAAGCTTGGGGATGCTTGATACGTCGGAAACGTATCTATAATTTTTGATGTTCCGTGCTTGTTTAGTATCTACTTTGCTTTTGTCTACACTTTGAGGTATTTTTATACACTTCCTGGAACTAACCTATTGACAAGATGCCACGATTGCCGTTGCTGTTTTCACTGCTTTTTGGTTTCGAGCTAAAAATGAATGTTCTCGGAATTGGACGGGACGAAAGCCAAAGTTCATATTTTACCGAAAGCGATACAAGAAATCAAAGACGAGACGAAGGAGGAAACCAGGGTGGCCACACCCTAGGTGGGCGCAGGCCCACCCTAGGCCACGCCCATAGGGGGTGTGGGCCCCCTGACCGCTTCCTCGGCCTCCCCTTCGCCTATAAGATGCCCCCGACCCAAAAATCCTAGGGAATCCCAGAACCATCCACGAAAACCTCTGTAGCGCCGCCGCCACCGAAGGGGAGATTCAGGGGACAGAAAGTCTCTGTTCCGGCACCCTACCGGGACGGGGAAGTGCCCCCGGAGCCATCTCCATCGATCTCCATCGCCATCTTCATCACCGTTGCTGATTCCCATGATGAGGAGGGAGTAGTTCTTCCTCAGGGCTAAGGGCTCTACCGGTAGCTATGTGTTCATCTTTCTCTCTATGCATGATCTTGTGGTCATGAGCTTTGTAATCAAGTAGATATACCTTGCTACTCAAGTGCTTCATTAGATCTCTGCTCTCCCCATGTGTGTGAAAGTGACAGCGTGCACGCCATGGTGGCACTTAGGCTTGAGTCTACATAAATACTCTTTGTGCTTTAATAGATCTATGTTTTTCCCCACGTGTGTGAAAGTGACAGCGGGCATACCGTGTGTGGCACTTTGGCTAGATTGAATATTTGTTATGAGTTATATTTGGAGTTGGATGTATTTATGAAATTGTGGTGTTTGTTGGAACCATCTAGCTCTCAAGGTGACAGTGTGGGGTTATCTAGATTGGGGAAGGCGGACTTTGAGGTGTGCTGTTATAGCCCTACCATGGATTAGACTGTCCAACCGGAGAGTAGTTAAGTGTAGTATCATGAAGAGATGATATTTATATGAGAGAGTGTTCACTAGTAAAAGTATGATCCCTAGGCCTTGTTTCTAAGCATTGAAACACCGTTTGCTACTAGATATATTGCATGTTTGCTTGCTTTAGTCTGTACCTCACCGTCAAGCTATTTTCTGGCACCGTTACCACTTGTATTTCACTATCTGTTCGCCGAACTAGTGCACCTATATTGGGTGTGTTGGGGACACAAGAGACTTCTTGTATCTTGATTGCAGGGTTGCTTGAGAGGGAATACCTTTGACCACTTCCTCCCTGAGTTTGATAAACCTTGGGTAATCCACTTAAGGGAAACTTGCTGCTGTTCTACAAACCTCTGCATTTGGAGTCCCAACAACTGTCTACAAGAATATAAGTGCGTAGACATCATTGCCGCCAAGGAGGTAGTGGAGGAAGTGGCCTTGGAGGCCACATCAGCGGCTCTTCGCGAGATCCGCCACGAGGCAGCCATAACCACGCTGGAGGAGGTGGCCAAGGAGGCCGCCAAGGTCACCGTATGTGACCTCTGCCACGCCGCCAAAGCATGCAGCGACGCGGAGGAGGTGCAGCGCGAGCACGTCACCGACTCAGCAACGGAGGAGGAGCAAGTGGCTTTGGTCACTGAGGCGGCGGTCGCATAGGGTCTTGTCGATGGTGACGATACGAAGGTGGCGGAGAATGAGGAGTATGAGGGAAGGTGGTGGATCAGCTGGAGGCGACGATCGCTGTCTCCGTGCAGATAGTGCAGGCGCTGGGCTTCGGCCCCAGTGGAGCTCCGATTCTGGCTCTGACTCCTTCTCCGACGGAGTTGCTCGCGGCTGAGGCGAAGGAGCTCGCCGACCAGGAGGCGAGGGACCACTGGGCCGCCGAGAGGGACAAGGCCTTGGCAACCCGGGCGGGAGAGGTCCACAGGAATACGGCTGGCAAGGCGGTGGCTCGCGGCCATGCGCACGACCATCACCACGAACGCATCCAATATAGGTGATCAATGGGGCCGGCGGTAGCTGCAATGGTGGCCAATGGAACAGCGTGTAGGGTTCACAGCATAGAAAAAAATTCCTACGATGGGAACAACTATGTACCAAGATCTATCTACTAGATACAAGCAACGGGTGGATATACAAACATAGAATACATACCCTCGAAGATAGAATAGCGTTAACGAGGTTGTACTCGTGGATGATGTAGTCGAACGCTTACCGATCTCAAGATCGTGATGAAGTCCATCTGGTCTAGCCGGTCCAGCACCATCAAATCCAGTACTGCAAAGCAGTGGTACATCCGTGATCGCATAGACGTCTGGGTACCCTGACAACCTCCGCACCCTCGCTCCAGCGAATCAGCGGAAGCAACAAATCCTTCCAGAAAAAGCCACCAGGAACATGCATCTCGCTGATCCGAGACCATGGGGAAATTCTAAAGGGGGAGAGAGATCCTTCGCGAGGAGGTGTGAGTGAGAAGTGAGAGGAGGGGCTCCTTATATAGGGGAGGGGGAAGCCCAAGGGGGCATGGCCGCCGGCCATGGAGGGTGCCCCCACCTCTCCCTCATTCATGTGGGTGGAAGCTCCACTCACAAAATGCCCCTTCAATTTTCTCCACTCAAAATCCCACTCAAATTCCCATTAAATTTCCACCAAATTTAATGCAAAATCTCTCTTAAATAAAAATCCTTTTATTTATTCAGAATTTTGTCAATTACTTTAATGACAAACATTCACATATAACCCCTTGCTCATATTTCATTTCTCATGCAGAAACACTTTATGCAATTTCACCCGAAACCAGTTTCGGTATCTAGTGAAATAAATTCCTGCGCTTTTTTTCTTTCTCTGGCATATCATTTGCTCCGAATGGTGTCGGTATCCCTTAAGTGTGTCACCCTACGGTTCACGAATAATGCAGACATGATCGAGACCCCTCTCCGATCAATAATCAACAGCGGGACCTGGAGATCCGTACTGACTTCCACATATTCAACGATGACTTCTGTGATCATGTGAACCTTATACGCATGTAACTCAATCCCTTTGTCTCATGATATATTACATGTCCTAGATTCGATCATCGGTATCCCCATACCTAGTTTGATCTCGTTACTGACATGTACTCTTTTCTCGTTCCCGTGATATAACATTCTAGTGATCAAATCACTTGCTTGCAAGCTAACTAATGTGATATCACCGAGAGGTCCCAGAGTATATCTATCCGTCATCAGGATGGAAAAATTCCACTCTTGATCCATGAGCCTCAACATAACACCTTCGTAGCACTGAATCCATATTTATAGTCACCCTATTACAGTGTGATGTTTGATGTTATCAAGATACTCTTCCGGTGTTAGTGATTGACATGATCTCATGGTCTAAGGACTAAGATTACTTTGTATGATGTTATAGCAATATAAACACAATGACCTTGATCATAATGCTATACTTCGGATGAATGTTCATCACATCATTCCAATAATGTTGTGACCTTGTTATTAACAACATCCAATGTCCATGATCAGGAAACCTTTGATCATCTTGTTAATCAACGAGCTAGTTTGTAAGAGAGGCATAACTAGGAACTTCCTTTTTGTTTATTAAACACACATGTATTAACATTTCCGTATTAATACAATTATATAATGCAAAATAAACTTTTATCATAAATAAGGAATACAATAATAACCACTTTATTATTGCCTCTCGGGCATATTCCCTTCAGTCTCCCACTTGCACTAGAGACAATATTCTAGTTTGAAAACTTTTCGTATTGAACACCTATGGCTTTTTGGTGTTCCATATACGCGATTGCAAGTGGTTAACATAATCTACGGATCTGACGCTTTCAGGTTCGTGTGTATTTGCATGTCTTTGCGTCTTCACGCATCACTCATTCTCCAATGAGATGGCATTGTATAAATTTGGTCTTTTGGTGAGACCTTTAGTTCCTTGGGGTTAAATCATTTCGATACTATTGTCGTACAATATATCTTTAGTGTTATCCCGTTGCGAACCACACCTTAGTTTGATAACAAACTACTTGACACAAATGCCCTCCTTTGCTGCTACTATAGCAGTCAGATACTTAGCCTTTTGTTGTAGTATCCGTCACAATATCTTAACTTTGGAATTCATCCAAATCCACCATGGAAAATTCTTTCCATTTCATTGTGCCACCCATAGTTTAAATTGAGATAAACTTAATTTTATATCTTGTGACAAAACTAGTATCAATGTAATGATTTACAATGAACTATTTGTTATTGTTTGTCACCTCTACTCAAATATATTCTTAGTTCTTTCAAAAGATCATAAGAATTTCCTTACTATTGTCCAATGATCATTTTATGATTCATTCTGGTATGTGCTCATAACACTTAGAGCATAGGACATATCTGGATGTGTACATATCATGGTATGATTTATCAAAACATTCTTGTGATTTCACTCATCAAGTGTCAAAGCACTTGAATCTTGTTTCACTTATCAAGTATCGATACACTTGAATCTTGATTCAATTCTTTTCCATGCGACAAGAAACTTTTCTCGTCGTTTCTATATTGAACTCCTCCAATATCTCATATATGTACGTTTGGCACAACCATATTATCGTCATAGTCTATCCATTTAGACATTCATGCTAAATATTCGGGTTTTGCCTAAGTCTTTCATCGAAATGAAATTCTGAACCTTTGTCAATAAAATATACATCATTTCCAATCAACAATATGTCCTCCACATCATGTATTAGAAATATGTCTCAGCACTTCCACTTAATTTCTTGCAAATGCAAGCATCTTCATCGTCTCCTGATGAAAAACTCCTTTAACAGTTTCATCACGGTGAAGATTCCAACTCTGTGATGCTTACTTCAACCATTGAAGTTTGCATGCCCTCTTTTAGCATCCTTTGAATCTAATAAAACCCTTTGGACCATGTCGTATACACGTCCTAGGTAACCATTATATTAGAATAACTTTGTTTTCTTTATTCATCTACCATATACCAAATTATATGTAGTGGTTGCTACTTTAATCCGTCCAGACTAAATATCACCATGAAAGATCAAATCTTGTCATTGTCAACTCCTTGAACATGTCGACTATTTCATAGATGTGAAACATTCATGTCTATTTCTTTATATATTTAAATACGACCGATAGGTTTTTACACCTTTTCGGAGAGTCTTCCAAGTTCAAAAAACTTGATTTTTTGTGTATGGAACTATCACGGATTTTATGGCTTCAAGCCATTTGATGGAGTCAGGGCCCATCATCGCTTCTTTGCATGTAGTCGGTTCATCATTGTCAAACAACAATGATTTACTCTCAAATTTTAGCATTTGATTGTTTATCCGACCTACTTGGTTCAATAGGAACTTAGGCCTCTGTGACCACAACCTTTGAGGCACGTGAGCCATGAGCATTGTGGCTACCTCCGGAATGTTTTCCGGCATTGCGCAACTCAGCACATATAGCTAAGGTTCGTTAACCTTATCAAAGTTCTATTGTCCTCCCACTTAACTTTTATGAAAAAATCCTTTTTCAAGAAACTTGACATTTCAAGCGACAAACACTTTTGTCCTTGGTGTTATGGAGGAATACCCAATGGTTATTCAAAACAACCTACAAAGACATGCTCATCCGACTTTGGTTGTAAACATCTTACTTATGCTTAGCATACCAAAATTTAAGAAAGGACAACTTGGGTTTTACCCCAAACCATAACTTACATGGTGTCATTTCAACGGATCAAGATGGAGAACTTTTCAGTGTAAAAGTGATAGTCTCTAAAGCTTTAATCTGTTAAAACATAATGGCAGTTTTATAAATAACACCTTTGATCCAACCATGTCAAACAAGGTTTCATTACAAATCTCAAACACTCCATATTCCTATGGTGTTTCGGGAGATGTAAATCTAGGTGTTTTGCTAAACTTGTAACTCAAATAAATCCCTTTATGATAAAATCATAAATCATTTATTTTCTTGTTACACTTGCAACTCAAATAAATCCCTTTATGATAAAATCATAAATCATTTATTTTCTTGTTACACTTGCAACTCAAATAAATCCCTTTATGATAAAATCATAAATCATTTATTTCTTGTTACAATGATTTTCCACGTCATCTTGAAAGTCTTTGAACGTTTTCAAATATTTCATACTTCTTTATCATTAAGTGAATATTCACTCAAATTTCCGAAGAAAGCATATGAAGTTGAAATCCATCGCTTACAACTACACATAATGGACTATATACATTGATATGTATAAATTCTAATATTTTTGTCGTTTGTTCTTCTTTGGCCTTTTGAACGAAGTTTTAATTATCTCGAGGAAAGTCTCACAAGCGTTACTTGATCAAATCAAAACTCCAAAAATTCATAAATATGGAGATTCTTCATGTTTTCTTTCCAATATAATTTAAATGGCGATGTCACTTCGTAAGTGATCTTTTAATCATTTGTCTTGCGACATTTTAGCATTAGTTTTTGTGGATGTGATTTCTCCAACTAGATTTGCAAATCATCCATCTTATATGGAACACGGTAATTATTTGAACAATCTTTGTTCTCATAATACCTGATTTAAATAACTATTATTAAAACAAATCTTGAAGGCAAGCTTTGATGTCAACGAGAAATAGAAACAACGGCTTGTTTGTTTTCGATGATCATCATCACATATTCTCTTGCTAGTTACATAGGCCATTGTAGTTCATGAATTGCGTCGTTCTGTATGAAATTTCATACCAACCAATTCGGTATCCAATACCTAAGAACCACATTGTTTAACAAGCAAAGAATACAACCATAACATGTATATCATCTATATACCTAAACTGGATATTTCCAGTCTTTTTTTTCTGCCAAATATATTTTATAGATTCGCTTTCAGCATTTCCTTTTCCTTTTTAAAAGAATCTATCAACATCAACAGTGGCTCCATATACATGACACGTAGTCCAAAGCATGTATATTCAAATACTAATACCTTTGGACTTGCTCTTTGAAGTAGATCACATCATCAAATGATCAACATTCTTTCAAAATCCATACTTTAGTAATCTTTTAGTGTAGTAAACACTTTACATACATCTTCTATTCATCTTTATCATGAAGACTTTCATGATCAAGCTAATGTAGCTTATAAAGGCAAATCGTGAGTATAACATTACTTTCCAAAACCCTTTTAGATGATTAGGATGTCTAGCATCTCCAACCTTTGCAAATTCTCATCCAATATGAGAACATATATTATACTCTATCATATTACAACCAAAACATTGTTTCAGATATCGTTATATCTGCCACACATGATGGCTTCTGAAACAATTCTTTCAGCTCCTAGATAAACTTGATATTAAAACAATCAAGAATCATGGAGGCAAACATGATACTTAAGATACTAACACTAGAATTGTTACTCTCGATTTAATATCAATTATTAAATTTCATGGAGTAAACAAAGTTCGCTGAAAGTTTGCAATATGAATTTAAACTTTAGATTGACACTCAACACAATACGATACCAGTTTGTAAAGTAAATATCTAGAATTATATAGTTCTATTATCTCAATTACAACTAAGCATAAAGTGGTGAACGAATGCCAATGACTACAACAAATTATGCAAATTCACTTTGATTTAATTTATGATAAATTGAGTTCTACTAATCCAATTAGAAATGAAATCCCACTCAAAAACGACATCCCTCGTGTCTTTTTGGTGATTACATGAACCAAATACACTACACCAAGTCCGATCATCACGTGAGTCGGTGTAGCTTCAAATGCGAGCATCTATATGGTTATCATATCAAAACATATGACTCATGCTTAAACTTTCGGTCCATGTTCCGAGGCCATGTATGTACATTCTAGGCTCGCCAAGTAAGAACCATAGTATTAGCGTGTGTACAACTGTCTTACACCCGATATATGCTCGTGGATTCAAGTACACCCGATCATCACGTGATGTCTTGAAGCGGCGAAACATTGTCGGTGCATACTTAAGGAAGAACACATTTTTATCTTGATATTTAAATGAGGGATCATCTTATTATGCTAATAAAACAACAAACTAGCAATATAAGATGCAACAAACATCACATGTGAAAAAATAAAATGATATGGTTCTTGCACTTGATCTCCATCATGTGCATCGTGTTATGATCTTCATCATTCCTTTATGTGTAAGTCCAAGGTCTATGGAAATTATGCGTTATGTGTGTTGTAAGAGTATCGACTAATACTTTTACTTACAACATCACCATATCATGACACTAGCCCAGCAACAATCTAAACTAGATGCTTCTAATTTATCCATTGCAAGTTTTACGTGGCTTATAACTTTCGAAAAAAGAAATGTTCTTACCTACGAACATGAACCAAAACGAGGATAACCAAATTATTGACAACTCGTTGCAAATTAGATATTGACTATAGTAATAGAGACAGAAACCCGCTAGCCACTTATGCAAAACTAGTTGCAAGTCAAGCATGGAACAGGTCTCATGTGCGAGGACATGTAAAGTTTGTCCGGGCCGCTTCATCCCACTATGCCACCAATATCCAAAGTACAACTAAGAAGAAATAAAATAATCATCATCGCCCACATACTCATATGTGTACTACCCGTGCAAAACATCTACGCATAGATCTGGCTCTGATACCACTGTAGGGTTCGCAGCATAGAAAACAAAAAAATTCCTACGATGGGAACAACTATGTACCAAGATCTATCTACTAGATACAAGCAACAGGTGGATATACATCCATAGAATACATACCCTCGAAGACTAAATAGTGTTAACGAGGTTGTACTCATGGATAATGTAGACAAACGCTTGCCGATCTCAAGATCGTGATGAAGTCCATCTGGTTCAGTCGGTCCAGCACCATCAAGTCCAGCACCGCAAAGCAGTGGAACATCCGTGATCGCACACACATCCAGGTACCCCGACAAGCTCCGCGCCCTCGCTCCAGCGAAGTAGCGGAAGCAACAAATCCTTCCAGAAAAATCCACTCGGAACATGTATCTCGTTGATCCGAGACCATGGGGAAATTCTAAAGGGGGAAAGAGATCCTTCGCGAGGAGGTGTGAGTGAGAAGTGAGAGTAGGGGCTCCTTATATAGGGGAGGGGGGTGGGGCAGCCCAAGGGGGCAGGGCCGCCGGCCATGGAGGGTGCCCCCACCTCTCCCTCATTCATGTGGGTGGAAGCTCCACTCACAAAATGCCCCTTCAATTTTCTCCACTCAAATTTCCATTAAATTTCCACCAAATTTAATGCAAACTCTCTCTTAAATAAAACTCCTTTTATTTATTCAGAATTTTGTCAATTATTTTAATGACAAACATTCACATATAACCCCTTGCTAGTATTTTATTTCACATGCAGAAACACTTTCTGCAATTTCACCCGAAACCAGTTTCGGTATCTAGTGTAAATTCCCGCGCTTTCTTTTTCTTTCTCTGGCATATCATTTTCTCCGAATGGTGTCGGTATCCCTTAAGTGTGTCACCCTATGGTTTGTGAATAATGCAGACATGATCGAGACCCCTCTCCGATCAATAATCAACAACGGGACCTGGAGATCCGTACTGACTCCCACATATTCAATGATGACTTCTGTGATCGTGTGAACCTTATACACATGTAACTCAATCCCTTTGTCTCACAATATATTACATGTCCGAGATTCGATCATCGGTATCCCCATACCTAGTTTGATCTCGTTACCGACATGTACTCTTTTCTCGTTCCCGTGATATAACATTCTAGTGATCATGGTGATATTAGCTCTGAAACCATGATGTAGGTGTAATTTGACAAGTAATTAGTAATTATCTAGAGGTAGAAGTAAGATAATAACATGGTAGAACTATGATAGAAGTCATAGATGCTAGAAATTTCCAATAATCTTTGGTTTAAGTTAGCAAATAGATTCTGATTAGTCATTTGGAGTGATCATGTGAGGTTAGTTTACCAATAAAGAAAGGTTGATTATATTAGCCATTCCAAAAGTGAGACTAAAGGTTAGTCAAAACCAAATTGAGACCACTTTGCTTAAATTTATCTTGTTGCAATTGAGGAATTAGGGTAAATATTAAGATAAAGTATAGTTTGACCCTAAGTGCTAAGTATCACAATGTAAACCTATACGAGGAGGTGTCATATACTACACAACTAAGCCTGAATTCTAGAGATACTTTACTCAACCACTATATTCTGGGCTTAGAATATTGTGTGTTATATGTACCACATTTGGATTCATTTATTTTTATTGGATTTTCTTGATTGACTAGATATGTACATGAAGTTTGACTTGGTGTGCAAATGCATGTTGCAACATCCAGGTACTACTTGATGTTATAGACCTAGATAGGAATGGCAATTCGTGTAAGGGAGTGACGAGTTCCGAAGACCAAGATGAAGACTTGCATGAAGAATGACGCAAGTATAAGGAGTATCAATGTAAATTGAAGGATGAATTAAGTCCAGATCCATCTTAGCCAGCTATAAGCAGGAAGATTAGTGTAAGAAGATGTATGGAGCAACAAGAAGTAATGAACTTAAGTTCACCCAAAATAAGTAATATTTTTAAAAAGTTAATGAAGTAGTTGTACCAAGTTCATGAGAGTATCATGAATAAGTGCATAGAAGTAGCTTTGGAACCAAAATGGTATTCAAGCTCTGAAAATTCAGGGAGAATGCCATAAGGATCTTGGAAGCCGTAGGGTAATACCTACAACCTAGGATGATCCGCAGCTGGTATTTGATCCACAGTTGGTATCTTGTCCACAGCCGGTGCTGGTTGACATAGTAAACCAGATCATCTTAATGGTTGCATAAAGAGCATAAAACTTGGCCTAAGTTAATTAAGACATAAATGAGTATAAATTTTTTGATGCGATCGTCTTTCGAGGCGCTTCGCAAAGTCAGACCTATCAAAGAGAAAATGCCCAAATAGTAAGTAAGACAATTAATGCTGAAAGATT
Organism: Avena insularis; assembly: GCA_023614405.1. Taxonomy (NCBI): domain Eukaryota; kingdom Viridiplantae; phylum Streptophyta; class Magnoliopsida; order Poales; family Poaceae; genus Avena; species Avena insularis. The sequence continues at coordinate 64,213,148 of CM042697.1, forward strand.
CACTTCGAGGATCCACAATTGTGTGGATACATCGTACAATCTTTCATAAGACCCTAACTAGGTAGAGTATAAACTGGATAGAGACCAATATCCTAGTTATGAATCCAATGGTTACTATAAGGCAATTTAGAGACTATTAGTAAACCCCAAGGGGGGGAGTAAACAGTAAATGGAAGTACTGTTATCTGAATTCCAAAGTAAAGGTTGGAGAAGAAATATTAACCTATGACAACTTAATCCTTATTTTCATAAGGTTAAAAGAAGTCATCATTATTATAAAAGTACTTTCGGGAGTATGTCTGGATGAAAGATCGAAGTTACTTCAAGGTAGTAGTACTCAAGTCTTAAGTTAATTAATAAAATAAGGTGAAGAAGTACTTAAGGTAAAATCTTGAATGTGATAGAATAGATTAATCCTAACAAACTAATTCTAGAAGAAACAACTCTTAAGCTATCATTAAGAGGGAACAAAGAACATCCAATTGGACAAGTACAGAGGAACAAGAAATTCCAATGGGTATGGACTAAATGAGTTGAAATCCAAGCTTCAGAAGGACCACCAGTATAAATCATAAAATGACAATACAAAAATTTAGTCTTCTGACCACAACTATTGGCTATCAGAAATTTAAAACCCCATTTTAGTGAGACTTCCTAGACCTTACATAGTATAGTAAGGAAGCTTTATAACCAAGTAAAGGAGTTGGATTAGGATACTAATCAGGATAAGGAACTCAACAAGAGACCCCAAATTAATAAGTTTATAAAATGGGCCTATCCCTAAGGGACTAAAGTAAAAGGAACTTTGGAGTAGTGGAGACAACAAGTTGGAGATTTCCAAGAATGATGAGAATTCAAGGAAAAGATTCGGATATGGAATAATACAATTATTCCCATTAAGGTTACCATGGAGTTGAGAAATGCCGTAACCAACACAAGTCAATTCCTTACTCCAAAACGTGAGAGTGTACGAACTTCGAGGACGAAGTTTATTTTAAGGGGGAGAGTCTGTAACATCCTGGCATTAGAGCTTAGAAATAAGCTGAACACAGACGTGTGCATTGCATTCATGCATAGAAAATCCGAATAATTTTCGCACTTTTGAACAAAACTTGTCAAAGTGATTAAAGCTTCTCTCAACTTGATGGAATTGAAGTATATCATCAAGTTGATTGTGATAAGTTTCAGTATGACCTTTGTTAAAACCTTATTTTGGGTAAAGGAGATTTGATCTAAGGGTATATCAAATGTAATAAAAATTAAACCCTAATACATTGCTTACTGATTAATATTTGATCCTTAAGTGATTATCACATAGTATTCATTACAATAACTCATGAATACCAAGCTATGAATATAGTTTAAGTAACAAGAATGTAATAACTAATCTTTACCTATATCATTCTTATCCATTCCTACCATGAGTATCATGGTAATACCTAACCTTAACTCTTTAGTGAGATTGAGTAGGAAAGAAACCAAGTCAAGATCATTCACCATATATCTTTATTCCCATATCAATCCTTATCATCTCTATTGAATCTTATTCTAATATCTGTTGTTCATCAATGTTGAGTAATCAACTATAGATTCACCAATTCTTAACCTATCAATTCTTGACCTAGAAACTCTTGTCCTTATCATAACAACCACTCTAAGTGATTTAGAGAATGAAGTAATAAAAGGTAGATGATAATGCTAGTGTTAGATATCATCTATAGGATGGAAGAGTTTGAAGAGAATGAAATCATTATGATAATTGATGGAGTTAACTCACTCCTGAATGGATAGAAGAGTTATCCGGAAGACATAATTATATGTGGTAACAAAGAGGATCATAAGGATGAATTCTGAAGATAGTTACCAAGGAGTAATCCTATTGGATACAGTAGGTATAGTCAATGATTAATATCTCATAGTTAGATAGAGATACTAAGAAGATAACCATAAGACAACCGTAATGTTGTATGGATGAAATCATTGATTAGCCAACTGGAAACCTAAACCATAAATGATCAAAGGATTATAATGATCGTGCTTTAGTCACCAAGATTGAATGCTTATATCATGTATAAGTGACATTGGTGAATTAAACATAATTAAACCCTAGTCTAGATATATTATCCTAGATTAGTCATTACAAGTCACATTAATATAATGTGAGGTTGGAGTATTAGATACTGGAGTTAAGTAGAAACAAGATAGTATGATTAAGATAAAGCTAGAGTAGCATGAAGTTATTGAAGTAGTATTATTCCTCTTAAAGGATAGTAAGCTTTTGAGGAGAGTAGAATTTGATATATAAATCTACTGGAGTAATATTAGTGGTGGATGATTAAGGAAGTGTATAAATGGAGTTAGAAGTAACTACTTGTTGGATTGGATGTTATCAGCAGTAGAGTATTTGATATAACCAAGTATGGATATGATAAGATTATGAAAGCTTTAGAGGCAAGCCCATTAGATTTACAAATGGATTTAGAAGAATAAAAGGTGGATAAGAATATTTTTGTGTAGTAAAACTCATCATGTTAACACATGATGATGGATTTGAAGAAGTAGTATATCTAGGAAAGGAATTCCTTAATTAGAAGTCCAGGATTGTGAATTATGGAAGATAGGAATTCTTGGTAAACACTAAACCCTAAATCTATAATCAAGATTAACATCCATCTCATCTGTTGGATAAATCATTTTATTTTCACAATGCTTTATAGGAATATTTTCCTATAGCAAATCACTTAAGCACATCTCTGTCACTTCCAATTATTATAACCATATGTGCTTAGGAGTTATCTTTATCAATTCTTTTCCATCATACATTCAAGATAATAACTTTCTATTTTAAAGGATGATATCATTAAAGATCACAAACATAAAGACAATATGTTTAGTCATTAATCTTTATTCACATCAACAAAAGAATATAAATATATTAAGAACCCTAAACCCTAGGGTAAGCATTTACAATTCAAACCCTAACTACTATGTTAGTTATAATAATAAATATATACTTTATTATTCCCAAGATTTATGGGAGTAATATTAACCAAATGATTTCCTTTGTATATCATACATCAAATAATGATATATGATCATTATATAAATATTTCCCTCCAAACTATGAGCTAACTAGAACTAAGTTTTATAAATAAATAAGGAAAGGTCATTTAATAAATCCATGGTTTATTATGGAAAGAAAATTAATAACAAAGTCCCTTACCAAATATTAGAAGGATCTATATAAACAAAATAAAGAAATATAACATTATATAATAAAAGTTCACAAATTGATTCTAAATAACCTTGTTATTGCTGCAGTTATTTAGCAGATAAATTTCTATGGGAAATATTCAAACAAATGAGTAATATAAAAATCTGATAGTAAAATACAAAACAGAAAACAAAAAACTAAAAATAAGGAAGAAGAGGCATCAGTCAAATCTGGCCCACGACCCATATTTCTCTCTGCTTAACTACCGCTCAGCGTAGCACTCTTCCTCTTTCCACTCACTTTCCAACGACCCAGTAGCAGCCCAACAACCGGCCCGATATGTCCTCTCTGGCTGACTAGTGGGACCGAAGAAGGACTGCAGAGTGAATTCGAAAAACTGCCAGGGGGTTTTCCACAAAATGACGTCGTCGTCTTCCTCGTCGATTGGAAGCTGCTCACTGGCGAGTGCTCCACCGTACGCCGGCGTTGCTCCGTGATTCGTGCAGTCGCCGATGTCACTCTGGAGGATAAGAACGCCACCGCAACGCTTCCTCTCATCCTCATCCTCTCGCACTCGCCACTCTCTTCCTCTCTGTTTTCTCTCGGGGTCGAAACCCTAGCTCACTGAACCACACATTATCGTCAGTGGAGGTCGTCCCGGAGTCTGTGGCATGGTCGAGTAGAATCGTCGCGACACCCTCATCATCCCAGGATACTCAATCGGGTTAGGGGAGTTCCAAATCGATGCAATCAAGCCATTTCCTTTCGCTGGTGCTCGTCGGAAATCCGCATCGCGCGCTCACCATCGACCTCATCTGTTCTCACGGACCACTGTGGAAGCATCATGGTGAGCTTACGCATCTTCCCATGCCTCTAAATCGCGTGTGTATGTTCTGTATCCGGAGTTCGTCATGTTGCCGGAGAGTGCCGCCGCAGATGCTCGTCATAGCCACTGTTCCGGTGACCAATAGCTAGCGCTAGTAAGCTTGGTCGATTCGCCTCATCGCCCTCTTTCCAGCACACTCAACATCAGGTGCTGGGGCATCGTAGATCGCAGCTGGTGACCATTTCTCGGCGGTGGAGTCTGTGTACCGTCATCGTGACGTCACGTCGATGTCACCCCTGACCGGGTCAGCGTGTTGACTAGTCTTTGCCCATGTGGCGTGTGACGTGGCCTAGGGCCCAATAGTCAGTGACTGGGGCTAGGTGTGTGTGAGGTGTAAAAGGTTAATGTCTGTTTAGAAAATAAATAAACAATATACATTCAAACACAAATAAATTCCAGAAATTAAATAAAATGAGTAAATCTTAGAAATTTAATAACTTTTGTTTTATAATTCCGAAAAATATGTGTGATATATGAAAATGTTTAGAAAAATAAAATCTATAGTTCAACTTTATTATCAAACATTATTAGGTTTCATAAGTAATAACACTTTGAAAATTCATAAGTATTTAATATTGGTAATTGATAAAAATATAAATAAAATACCAAAAATCTTAGAAAAATAAGAACTATAATTCAAAACTCTAATCATGCATTATTATTTCACTTAATTAAATATTTGTTATTTATTAAGTATTTATAAAGTAATAAATCTTATAAAAATCATATCTTATTATTTATAAATCACAAAAATAAATGTAATATACCAAAATGATCACAAAAATTATATCTACATGTTAAAAATATAATATTCCACTTTTAGAGGTAAATAAAAATTTAAAACACTTTAACAACTTAAATTTAAACATATTTCCTTAGTTGATAATTCATATAAGGGTAAATAAAAATTGCTAATATTTCTAAAATTAGCCAATTGAGTCTAATAAATAGTATTAGTCTTAAATATTGATAATATGAAGTAAAAATAAAGTCCAACACATTTTAAATACAATTTTATTTGAATTATCATTCAACATTAAGTGTATATTAATTTCCAAATAGAATTATCAAATATTAAGTTCTCAAGAATAATTTGTGACTAAATAAACCCTTTTCCTTACTTCAACCACAAGTTTATAAACATACCAAAACACTAGAGTGAATCCATAAGCAGTTAAGTAATATTGTTTCCTTGATTACAAATCGTAACCACACCTTTATAAAGAGATAAAAGTTTCTATTCCATTATAAAATTAAGAAACCACTACTCAAATAGAAGTAATACCATTCTTTCGTAACTTTAAGGAAACATTATGAAGTGAAAAAAGTACAAATATAATAAGCATTACACTTTAAGTCCAGACTATTCAAGCAAGCATAAACAATATCAATCACATTCTATCAACCATATTCTAAAAACTATCAGAATTGTTTAAACCTTAATAAAGAAATCTTTTCTCCAAAAGTTATTCGTTCTGCCACTTCAGTCAACATATGATAATTAATCATAATCACATTACTTTATAATTTACTTGTATACTTAGGATTGATAACACTTAAGTTCTTATAGGTGACATTACTTGTAAAGTAAACTTTGAAGATAAACAATTATTGTATAAGCAATCTTGAGTAGCATTCCACAATTGTATAACTCATTGTTTATGGTATTATAATTACATGTTGTTTCACACACACTCACAAGCCTTAATAAGAAGCACAAATATGAAACTTATCTAAAAAGACAACACATTCTAACAGGAACCATTTCTAGTTTCCAAACCCTAGAACAACGTTATTCCCGGGATTCGTGTTTATCAATTACATTACATTACTTATGCATAAAAGAATCTTGCTTCTTTAAACATTAGTCCTTACCGGACCAATGATGCTGATTTCAGATATTGGATCTTATATTGTCTCGAAAACCGTGAGTGCATAATCTTGCAATCACAAAAGGCAAGTTCACACTTGATCATGTCCTTTGATTATTTTCTGTAAAGTATTTTGCAAATCCAGTGTTGTCATCACCTGCATTTGAAAAAGGTCAGAAAACACTATTTTCATAATAATATGATTATTGGTTATTTACCATGAAGTAATAACCTATTATGAAAGTTCCGGTGGTAAAGGAACATATTATCTAGGACCCAACAACCAATGTCGCTAGTGATTCTTGCGCCATATATCACGCTTTAACCATGAGATTTGGAATGGGACAGAGAAGTCATATGTATCTTCTTCTTCTCGCATGTAGCCAGATGTGCAGGTCGTGGCTGTTATCACTCGTAGCGTGCATATTAATTGGTAATTCGTAGAGGATATGCAGCATATGGGTGGGAACCCTCATCGTCCCATGATAGTTCTGGCATCTAACGGTCTGTACAAACCATTGCCGTAATTCAATGTGTGGGAATGGTGTACACCAAGGAGGCATGCGAGGTCGCGAAGGGGGCAGTGATTGGCTTGGATTATCTACTGGGGCCCCACACCATAGGAAGTGTGGAGGGGAAAGATTGCCCGGTTGTGCAACAAGGATTTGATCTCTCATGGGTAAAGTAACACACCTCTGCAGAGTGTAAGAACTTTAACTTGTTAATCCCTGTTCTGGGAAGAAGCTGCGAACGCGGCAGGAAAGGAACTCCATGAAAGTTCTGGTAAACCCGTGAAGTCTGATGGACATAGCTTTTCAGAATAAAAGCCACCTTTGAAGAAATGTTTATGAAAGCTTGCATTGCCTACGACCTTTGGTCTGTGGCTGTAGATATAGTGCATCAAACACTCCTTTTCTAGTGAACTTGCTGAGTACGCTCGTACTCAATGTATCTTCTTAACCCTTGCTAGATTCTGAAGCCATTAAGCCGACGTCTACATCAACTCATGCTTAAGGGAATCTTCATCAATAGCTCAAGCTCTTCAATGAAGTCAAGAAAGTCAATATATACACCAACTCAAGTGAAGACGAAGTTACTGATTAGATAGGAATATAATCTCTAGCCATAGAACCCATTTCTGTAGTATGTTGCGATAGTAGCAATGCCAGACTATTAGTTAAGATACTAGTCTTCATAGTATGATAGTTTTTGAGTTGTTTATTTCTGGTTCTTCTTTGTAAGAAGTTTCTTTCTCTCTTTTTAACCTAGAGTGTTCTCTGGATCTTGTGTAAAGAGTTGAGTTGTAACCTATAGTCATGTCTTGGACCTACTGTGTTTCTGTTGTACCACTCTTTTTAACCACTCCGACAACAAGGTCGACAACGACCAGGGCGAGGACGAAAACATAGTCAAGGAGGAGGCGGTGGATCCAGTCACAGTCGCCGCCGCGGACCTGCCCCTAGAGTATCGTGAGGTCCTGGCGCGGGGCTACGACGAGGATGCCTGCACAAAGCAGGCCATTGCGGCTAGCGAGAGAGACGAAGACGTCTTGTGGGGCAGTTATGAAGAGGCCGTCTAGCTCACTGGCCTAGTGGCGGAGGAAAACGCCCAGCTTCCTCTACTGTCGCCGCAGCCCGGGTGGGCTCCACCAATCGCTTCATAGGTGGGGATGGAGCTGGCGCACCTCCCCAACTCGATGGCGCTGCTGGCAGCGTGGCCTTGACAGGTGATCGACTCGCCCGTGTCCGCGTCCGCTCCGGCCCTGCCACTGGCCAACCTCTGGACGCTGCCGGAGTATATTGACCTCGACCCCTAGATGGTCGCGATGGTGCCGGCGCGCGAATATCGATAGTTAGGGCTAGTTTAATTTTGTTTTTATATTTTGTATGTAAATTACCTATGAATATGTATGAACTTTGCTAGTTTTAGCGCGAATTGTCTTTGTTTGAATTTGAAAAAAATGTGGCTCTTTTTGCCAGGTGCGGACAAATGGGTCGCGTCACTGGGCGTGACTGGCCGGACATGCCTTACCATGACCTAAAAGTGACCACAGGGCAACCCAAACCCAGAAATGGACCGTTTGGGTCGACCCAGTGGATATGCCTAACACATGTGTGCTAGTAACATGCAAGGTCTTATGTATTTATTAGGCTATAGATACAAATTGTCTTAAAATGTGATGTTACCATAACATAGCTAGTTACTCCACAAACACCTCTGCTCATTTAATGTCATGCCATGTTATCTAAGTGGCTAGGTAACACTTGCATGACAATACATGTTACTGTCTAAATTACTCCCACTATAAATAGTCTTATCTCTACCATGGTCAATCCATCCCTTCAGACCTCGGTTCTCTCGTGCATGGCAGCTACTCCATCTGTTTTGGAAATATAAAATGTTTTAGATTAATAAAGCTATGTATCTAGACACCTTTTAGTATATAGATTTATTTGAACCTACACACTAAAAGTGTAACATCCCAAAAATCATGATTTATGAAGTTGCATAGCATTCATGTATTCATAAGCATTTTGATCTTTTCAAATGAATTTTCAATATAAGAAACCATATTTTGCCTATTACTTATTCAAGTAAGGCAAGGTTTATATTTTACTTTCTAAATATGATTAGGAATTGATCAGTAATGATTGGAAAGTAAATACAAAGCCCACACAAAAGTTTTCAAAACAATTCAAACATAAAACCATCTTTATGCCTATTGTCATTATTTTATTAAAGGCATGGTGTATATTTATTTTCAAACTCAAAATGGTTTTTGAGTATAAGATGATGTTTTACACATCCTTGGACACAAGAAACACAGAATAAAATTCTGGAAGAAATTCAAATTGAAACAGATTTGAAACACTCATTCAAATTCAAACCAGAAAATCAAAACAGAAAAAGAAAAAGAGAATAGGAGAAAAAAATAAACCTAACTAACTAACTAGCCCAACCCACCCGCGGCCCAACAAGCCAGCCCAGCTAGCCCACCCGGGAAACCCCCACCCCTCTCTGTTTCTCACCCACGTGCGCACCCCCCTCTCACTGACGCCCCGGTCCCACATGCCCCGTCACCTTCGTCCCCAAATCACGCCCGCGACCAGCTCCGCCACGGCCGTTTCTTCCCGACGATCTCGCGCTTGAATACGAGTTACTGCAGACGTAATTCCTCCTCTCGCGCAGCTACTTAAACCCCTCCCGACTCCGCTCTTTTCCCCTCACTCACCAACCACAGAGCGCCGCTAGGATGTCCACAATCGAGCTTGCACCGTCGCTGTCCCGAACCACTCTGACAAAGGATCACGATAAACCTAGCCCCCCTCTGTCTCTCTGAATGCTACACGTGCACTCACAGTGACCGTGCCCATCTAACACTGTCCCTGGCACCTTTTCTCGTGCCTTGTAGCGTCGTCAACGACCACCTCCGAACGAGCCCGAAGCTGCCCGCAACTTCAACGAGGAATCCCCGCCGTGTCCGTGCGCCCTGACCCCGTCCACCTGCACGTTGAGCTTCGCCGTGTCTCCACGACCTCGGTAAGCACTAGCACCCTCCCCTTTGCCCTCTGGTCTCGCCGGAACATCATGGCAGACGCACAGCCGCCGCGGTGGCCATTTGCGAATGGTCAGAGCGACGTGGTCCGCTGGATCTGGATCCAGCGGATGCGATTAGACCATCCCGCGACGGGGTACGCGTAGATCTGAGCCTTAGGATTTAGATCTAGCGGTGTAGATTAGATATGATGCGAACGGGTAAGTTTTGATCTGGTGTGTTGGATTTAGTTAGATCTAATTGTGCGGACGCGTGATCCAGAGCAAACCGGTATGAGCCAATCAGACGCTGTCGCGTGTCAGGGTTTTCGATTTAAAATTTAGATTTGATTTAATTAGATGATTAAACTTGTAAATTCAATAACTTTTGTTCTGTTTATCCAAAAATGCAAATAAGATATCAATGGAATCAAAAAAAAAAATCCTACACATCTGTAGGCTTGGTTTTGTAAATTGCCTCTATTAAAATGGATTTTTATGCAGAGACATTTGAGGGCCTATTTTGGATATAAAAATTATTTAGAAAATGTTTAAAAAGCCAAATTAAGTTTATTTAGTGTGTAATTGTTTAGTTTTATGTTTAGTACTGTTTTACTTGTCTTGTTTAGTTTAGAAAAATCATCACATGGAATTTGCATGCATTCATGTATTTTTGTTTGATTATTTGAAATATGAATTTTGTTCTATCATTTTATGTGTAGATTTTGGTGCTAGTGGTGATTGTGACTGTGAGGATTGTTGTTACTCCCCCAACTACCAAGGCAAGTGGTGCTTCATATTTTTGTCCCAATATTTTGACTATGCATTAGTGGTATTTTGTATAGGGCTTGCATGATAATTTGCTAAGTATCTATATGCTATGCTTGGGAAATCCTAGTAGTAGTAGAATTGTTAGAATTTTCTCTAAGTTAAGATACTTGCTATTGCCATGCTTAGCCTAGCTAGTAGTAACCAAGGGTGGAATATATACATGCTATGGAAAATATTGCTAAGTCTTTTGACTTGTGTTTTTGCTTAATAAAACAACTAAGTGAATGAATCACCTGGGCGGAATGGTATGTTTGGGTTATGTTGAGTGGTTACACAAGGCCCATATCTATGGTCTACCTTGTGTATCACACTTGTGTAAAGCCACCCAGGAACAAAGGGATTTGAGATTCCATATGTTAAGAAGCTTCTAGTGCAGCCACATGGCATTATGGGCTCTGCCTGGATCATATAGGTTGCAATAACTTAGACAAATGGACAGTTAGTGGTAGGGGGTGATAGGTTTGGGAACGCGTCCATTTTGGTCTAAGGGAAGACTTCTGAAAGGTCCTGTCTTGATGCATGTTGAGTCTTATGGGGAAATTGCGCCACCTCTCGAGAAGGAAGAATCTAAGTACATAGCCGTGTCCCCGGCAACGGACAATTTGAGCATCAAGACATGGAAGCTATCAAGAATCTCTTCATCCCAACTTCTAAATTAAAAACTTGTGGTTGAACAAGGGTAAAGGTTCACCAATGTCTATTGGTGGTTCCTTGGGAGTTTTTGCCAAACAAAAACTTAGTGTTTTCAACTGATAGGTAAAATCCTATTTTGAGCAAAGCAAGCCTAAGCTACACTTAGCCAAATTCATGTAGAAGCTAGAAACTATTATTCTACTAAGGTATCACTTGCCAATACTATTCCAATGTATTGACCCACTGTGGCTGTAACTTGTGATGTTGTAGGTTACTCTGATGAGGATTAGGGTTATGAGTCTATACTCAACATGCTTGCCTGTGGCACATGAAGATGAAGACTTTTATTTGTATTATTGTTAAGTTAAACTCATGTACTAGCCTATGGCTATGGAGTTGTAAAAGACTATGTTATCTCTGGAATGACGATGTAATAATGACCTTTGTTTCTGTGTACTTCATCTTAAACCGTGGATGCTAGCATTTGATCTAGGGACTAGCATTGTAATCACAGGGACCTTTACCTTTATAAAGGTGGGGTCTTACAGATGGTATCAGAGCACTGTGTTGCCTATAGGATTATGACCCTAGGATTGGATTAGACTAAGAAACCACTAAGGAAAATTTCAACACTTTGAAAAATTTCCACACTTGTCTTTTTCTTCTCGTAAACTTTTCTAATCTTCTTTATCATCTCTATTTGTAGATGAACTCCATCAATGAAGCCGTGAGGAAGGGACCACTCATGACCATGACTTTGGAGTGTGAGACTGAATTTCCCAAGGCACTCAAGAACCTTATGGTTACCATGGGGATACATGGTGCAGCTGTGTACAAGGGATTCCCTGTGATGGATGAAGAAGAAGAGTATTGGTGGGTGCAACTTCACTTGTACAAAAACAAGGAAGACAACCAGAAGGAGTCAGGATTATGCATGGTCACCAACTCTGTAATGCACACAACATTCTTTGACTCTGCAAGAAATGCAGCTTGGAAAGCCATCAAGGAGCTTGGTGATAGACTCAAGTGCAGAATGCTCAACACCCAAAATGACCTTAGAGAAGAAATGAAGCATACCCAAGAATTAGAGACTACCAACCAACAACTAAGGGGAGACATCATAGACTTAATATGGGAGTCTTGTGAACAAGATAAACAGATGGCCACTAAGGATGCCCTGATAGCTATTTTGTCTAGTGAGTGAAAATTGTAACGTACTTCGTTAGTTGGACCACCACACTTATCGTTTTTACTTCCAAAAATTTGTCTAAGTTATGTTGAACCTTTGGTGTTTGTAATGGATTTGTGTATGCCATGACTTGTGTGTTTGTTGCTAAAAGATGTGCTTGTGATATTTTGTCTTGTGAATTTTCTCTACTTGTGTTGGTTCTAACTTTTCTCTATCTTATAAAATAGATGCCTAATGTTGTTATCAGCACGGCCGAGGAGTTCAAGGGAACTCGTTTTGGTACTTGTCTCATTGAGCTCACTAGTGTGCTCAACCTTCCACTTCCTAGCATCACGACACTTCAGCTCACCAAGTTTGAGAGGAAGGACTTATGGGGCTTCAGAGTCACACGGCCGGGACGCCAGGCAGAGCCACCCATGGAGGCTATCACTTTCAAGCTGATGCATGACGACAAGGAGAGAGGCTTATATGTAGTCATGCAGGAGTTACTTGGACGCCTGGTAGGGAGGCACTCCATCGAGCTTAGAGGTCTTTACTTTCACCCCTTCGGGAGACACAACGAGGAGGGTGAGGCTATAGAGTATGATGATGATACTAGAGAGACGATGGATCCAATTCGTCTGTACCTTCAGGACCTAGAGGGTCTTATTAGACACCTTGATACTGATAGGACCAACGTCATGCTTAGCAATGACGAGCTCCAGGTTCAGCTATGAGAGAAGGACAAGCTCTTCGCGGAGCAAGACGATATCGTCAAGGAAATGGAGGCCAAATTCGAAAGCCAGGACAAGAAGTTCAAGTGCCAGGAGAAAAGAGTCCAAGACAGGAACAAGAAGATCCGGGAGATGAAGGAAGAGTTAGAGGCCAAGGACTTCGAGCTTGAGCACCAGCAGGGAGTGATCGAGAGGCTTCGCTCACAGAAGAGGGCTCTTAGGGCCAAGATTGAGGCCTTGACCACTAGTGTTGATGAGTACAAGACCTCCATGGAGAATGCAGGTCTTACTATTGTTGATGTGGAGATTGATGTGGAGGAGTTGTGTAGACTACTCTATTATCTTTCATCTACCGTATTTTGATTATTGAGTCGCAATGATCATCCAACATGTGGATGGCTTGCTATGGTGTGTTTGCATTTTCAAAACTTGGTGTTTATGTTGTTCAAACTCTATGTTATTTTGATGTTTGGTTATTGTGATTGTTCTGTGTGATGTATTGTGCATGTTAAGCATCTATGGGTATCTCATTATTATCCTTATTAAAACCACATATGCCTCCTCGACGTGCCAACCCCAACCAAAACAACAACAACAATGTCACTCGCGAGATGCAGCAGTTGATGATAGCACAAGCTCAACTGATGCAGATGATGAAACAGTTCATGTAGAACCAGAACCAGAATAATAACAACAATAACAACAACAATAACAATAATCAGAATAATCCTCCGGGATTTGACATGCTCACCAGATTTTTGAGACTAAGGCCTGCCAAGTTCTCGGGAACCATTGATCCAATGATAGCCAATGACTGGTTACGTTCAGTGAACAAGGACTTGGTGACTGTTGGCTGCACCGACAAGGAAAAGGTCAGGTTCGTAGCACATCTGCTTGAAGGGCCAGCAACAACCCGGTGGGACAACTTTCAGATCACCACTCCCATTGAGGATGTGACTTGGGCTATTTTTGAGGATGGATTCCGTACAGCTCACATCTCATCCAGAGTGATGAATTTGAAGAAAAAGGAGTTCCACAATCTGAAACAGCGTCACCGCAGTGTGGCTGAGTACATTGAGGAATTCAACAATCTGGCGCGTTATGCACCGGATGAAGTTGATACAGATGCCAATAGGAAGGAGAAATTCCTCGAAGGACTGAACAATGAGTTGAACTTGCAGCTGTCTGTTGCCTATGTTCCAACCTATCAATCACTTTGTGGCAAGGCTACCATCTTGGAAAACAAGATGAAACAGGTTGAGAGCAGAAAGAGGAAGCATAGCTTTGATAAGCACAGCTCGGGATCGTCTCACAAGCGTTCCCATCATGATGATAGTGGGAGTTCTGGATCCCACAAACATAGAAAGTACAACAACCACCACAGACACAACCGCCATCATGACAACAAGCATCACCGTAGTCATGATAATGACAAGTATAAGAACCACAAGAGTGGACACAAGAGCCACCACAGTGGAGGTGGAAGTGGAAGTGGAAGTCAGCATGTAAAGAAAGATCTCAGTCAGGTTGAATGCTTCAAGTGTAAGAAGATGGGACACTATGCTAATGAGTGCCCAGAAAAGAAAGTGGAAGGTGCCAACAAGCCCAATCCCTTCCAAAAGGGACAAGTGAACCACATCAATGTGTAATAAGTCTATGAAGAATCTGATGCTGTGGCTGGTAAGTTCAAACTCAATTCTGTTCCAGCACTTGTTCTTTTTGATACCGGCGCATCACATTCATTCATATAAAGAGCATTTGTTGATAGAAATGGACTTCCAGTTGAAACTATTGGGTGTCCTATAAAAGTAAGTTCTCCTGGTGGAGAAACGATAGTGAACTCGGAATGTCATGACCTAGTGATAGAATTTGGGAAGTATAAGTTTCCTGTTAGTTTGATAATCCTAGATTCCCAAGGATTGGATGTCATTTTGGGAATGGATTGGATGACTAAGTACGAAGGGGTACTAGATTGTACCAATCGTACTCTCACACTCACATCCCCGGATAAGAAACGGATTAGATTCAAGTCTAACTTTGAATCAAAAGGGAGGAAGCTAAATTCTCTTAAGGGGGTTAGCATAGACAGTGTGATAATTGTGAGAGAGTATCCAGAGGAATTACCTAGAATGCCACCAGATAGAGATGTTGAGTTTCTGATTGACTTGCTGCCAGGATCAGGACCAATAGCAAAGAGACCTTACAAGATGTCAGTTGATGAGTTGAAGGAACTCAAGAAACAACTTGGAGAATAGTTACAGAAAGGATTTATTCAACCAAGTTCTTCATCTTGGGGTGCGCCAGTTTTTCTTTGTTGAAAAGAAAGATAGAAGTCAAAGGTTATGCATAGATTACCGTTCACTCAATGAGGTAAGAACAAGTATCCTTTGCCCAGAATCAATGATTTGTTTGATCAGTTAGAAGGAGCCCGTGTGTTCTCAAAGATTGATCTCCGGTCAGGCTACTTCCAGCTAAAGATAAGGGAACAAGACATACCTAAGACTGCTTTCACCACTAGGTATGGATTGTATGAGTACACCGTGATGCCATTTGGTTTGACAAATGCACCAGCCTACTTCATGAATATGATGAACAAGGTGTTCATGGAATTTCTTGACAAATTCGTTGTCGTTTTCATCGATGACATTTTGATCTATTCCAAGAGCAATGAAGAGCATGAAGAACATTTGCGATTGATACTTGAGAAGCTTAGGGAGCATAAGCTATATGCCAAATTCAGCAAGTGTGAATTCTGGTTTAATGAAGTCGGATTTCTTGGACATATTGTGTCAGGAGATGGTGTAATAGTTGATCCCGCAAAAGTGTCAGCTGTAACTGAGTGCGAATCTCCTAAGTTAGTAAAAGAAGTTCGTAGTTTCCTTGGCTTGGCAGGATACTATAGAAGATTCATTGAGAATTTCTCAAAGGTAGCTAAACCAATGACGGAATTACTTAATAAAGACAAGAAATTTGATTGGACTGAAGGATGTGAACTCAGTTTCCAAGAGTTGAAGAAGAGAATAGTGACAACACCAGTCTTATGTCTACCAGATTTGGAGAAAGATTTTCAAGTATATTGTGATGCATCTCACCAAGGATTAGGTGCAGTTTTGATGCAAGAAGGGAAAGTTGTGGCTTATGCCTCGAGACAACTCAAAACTCATGAAGTGAATTATCCTACTCATGATTTAGAGTTAGCCTCTGTTGTCCATGCACTCAAAACATGGAGACATTATCTTTTGGGAAAGCGTTGCGAAGTGTTCACAGATCACAAAAGCTTGAAGTATATCTTCACTCAGAAAGAAATCAACATGAGACAAACAAGATAGCAAGAACTCATCAAGGACTATGACTTGAGTTTGCAATACCACCCCGGTAAAGCAAATGTTGTAGCGGATGCACTAAGCCGTAAGGTTTATGTGAATGGCCTTACTAAGGGAGAATTGCCAGATGATCTGTGTGCGCAATTCAAAGATCTTAGATTGGAGATAGTGCCTGAAGGACATCTCATGTCATTGGATGTTCAACCCACATTGTTGGACAGGATAAAGGAAGCCCAAAAGTTGGACAAGGAAATTGAGGAGATTAAGGAACAAATTAGCAAAGGGAAAGCCAAAGGATTCCATGAAGACGAACATGGTACTTTATGGTATGGAAAACGTATCTGCATTCCGCAAGATCCGGAGCTTCGGAAACTGATTTTACAAGAAGCACACAACTCACCATATTCCATTCATCCGGGTAACACCAAAATGTACATGGATGTGTAGGAAAGATTTTGGTGGAATAATCTCAAGAAGGACATCGCCGAACATATTGCTTTGTGTGATGTATGTAGTAGAGTGAAAGCGGAACATCAGAAACCAGCAGGATTGTTACAACCACTACCTATTCCTGATTGGAAGTGGGACAAGATTGGCATGGACTTCATCACCGGACTGCCAAGGACTAGATCAGGATATGATTCTATCTGGGTCGTGGTAGATCGCCTAACTAAAGTGGCTCATTTCATACCTGTAAAGACAACCTATACAAGTGCTAAGTTGGCCAAGATTTATATGAATAGGATTGTATGTCTGCATGGAGTACCCAAGAGTATTGTGTCTGATAGGGGAACTCAATTCACTTCCCATTTTTGGAGACAACTGCATGAGTCATTGGGAACGAGATTGGAATTCAACACTGCTTTTCATCCCCATACTGATGGGCAGACAGAAAGGACCAACCAGATTCTAGAGGATATGTTGAGGGCATGTGCCCTAGATTATGGAGCTAGTTGGGATGAAAGTCTGCCTTACACAGAATTCTCTTACAACAACAGCTATAAAGCCAGTATTGAGATGGCACAGTTTGAATTTCTCTATGGAAGAAAGTGTACTACCCCATTACTATGGAATGGTGTTGGAGAAAGAAATTTGTTCGGGCCAAAACTAATAAAGGAAGCTGAAGAGAAAGTCAAGTTGGTAAAGGACAGATTGAAGATAGCATAGTCCCGACAAAATAGCTACGCAGATCCAAAGCGTAGAGAAGTCACCTATGGGGTGGCTGATAGAGCTTATCTTAGAGTATCACCACTTCGTGGAGTGAAGAGGTTTGGAGTCAAAGGAAAATTGGCACCAAGATATGTTGGACCATTCAAGATTCTGAGCCATAAAGGAGAAGTAGCATATGAGATTGAATTGCCTGAATCATTGTCTGCCATTCGCAATGTGTTTCACGTAAGTCAGTTGAAGAAATGCCATACAGAGATGGAAGATACTTCTTTGAAGGATACTATACCTTTGGAAGAGGTTCAGTTGGAAAGTGATCTCACCTATGAGGAGAAGCCTATCAAGATTCTTGAGACTACAGAAAGAGTTACTCGGACTAAGACTATCAAGTTTTGCAAAGTTCAGTGGAACCACCATTCCGAAGAGGAAGCAACTTGGGAAAGAGAAGATGATCTTCGGAAAGACCACCCTCACCTATTTGCTAGCCAATCCGAATCTCAAGGGCGAGATTCACCTTAAGGGGGTTAGATTTGTAACATCCCCAAAATCATGATTTATAAAGTTGCATAGCATTCATGCATTCATAAGCATTTTGATATTTTCAAATGAATTTTCAATATAAGAAACCATATTTTGCCTATTACTTATTCAAGTAAGGCAAGGTTTATATTCTACTTTCTAAATATGATTAGGAATTGATCAGTAATGATTGGAAAGTAAATACAAAGCCCACACAAAAGTTTTCAAAACAATTCAAACATAAAACCATCTTTATGCCTATTGTCATTATTTTATTAAAGGCATGGTGTATATTTATTTTCAAACTCAAAATGGTTTTTGAGTATAAGATGATGTTTTACACATCCTTGGACACAATCACAGAATAAAATTCTGGAAGAAATTCAAATTGAAACAGATTTGAAACACTCATTCAAATTCAAACCAGAAAATCAAAACAGAAAAAGAAAAAGAGAATAGGAGAAAAAAATAAACCTAACTAACTAACTATCCCAACCCAATCGCGGCCCAACAAGCCAGCCTAGCTAGCCCACCCGGGAAACCCCCATCCCTCTGTGTTTCTCACCCGCGCGTGCACCCCCTCTCACTTACGCCCCGGTCCCACATGCCCCGTCACCTTCGTCCCCAAATCACGCCCGTGACCAGCTCCGCCGTGGCCGTTTCTTCCCGACGATCTCGCGCTTGAATACGAGACTAAAGGTTTGTGAGACTAAAGGTTGATTATATTAACCATTCCAAAAGTGAGACTAAAGGTTAGTCAAAACCAAATTGAGACCACTTTGCTTAAATTTATCTTGTTGCAATTGAGAAATTAGGGTAAATATTAAGACAAAGTATAGTTTGACCCTAAGTGCTAAGTATCACAATGTAAACCTATACGAGGAGGTGTCATATACTACACAACTAAGCCTGAATTCTAGAGATACTATACTCAACCACTATATTCTGGGCTTAGAATATTGTGTGTTATATGTACCACATTTGGATTCATTTATTTTTCTTGGATTTTCTTGATTGACTAGATATGTACATGAAGTTTGACTTGGTGTGCAAATGCATGTTGCAACATGTAACATCCCAAAAATACCAAACTTAGATCATCAAACACTCATCATCAAGATTAGGGTTAACAAAAACTTTTCTAAATAAACTCATGAATGCATGTATATGTGTATGCATGGATTTTGAATTTCTTTAAAAACCACCTTGTTTGTGTGATCCATTGCTTGTAAAATGTTTCTTAGGTGAAATGAACATCATCTAAAACATTTCCTACACTTTCCTTAAAGACAAGTAAATCAAAACAAATATATTAAGTGAATGGTCATTTTGGCCAATTTAACTCCCATGCCTACTTTGGCTGTCTCAAACTTTCAGAACCTAACAGAAACTTTTCTGGATCTTTGCACCCCTTGAATGTACTCATAACAGAGTATCAAGGCCCACTTTGTGATCATCCAGAAACTTTCAAATGCATAGTTTAAATGACAATTCAAAATTGAATCTTCTTCATATGGGAAGATCCCACCTTTTCAAAACCCACCCAAACAAGCTCAACTTTCAAAACCCAAGCATCTGCAGACTCACCAGCACCAATATAGCAAACCCACCAAAAATCATTTCAAAATTCAAAACTTGATTTCATGCGGCCATTTCATCAAACAGGTTGCAGACACAAATCAAACAAAACATCAAACACTATAGTGTGCAGTGATTCTTGCCTAACTTGTTCCCTAGTTAGCTCACACACAACTCAGTAGATCATCTAGAAAGATTAGCCCAACACTAGCACCCCTGTGAGCTTGCCATTGCCATCAATGGTGAACAGCCGAGTACCCCAATGTCACCCCATTGTGGACAGAGAGCTAGAGGAAGAACTAGCTGTGCCAACCTTGTCTAGGAGGCAGCCCACCGTCCATCGCCACTCCCTGTCCTAGCCGCGAGCGTTGCCAAGCCCTGGACCACGCGCACAAGCCGCGCCTAGACCATGTCGAGCGTGCGCCAGAGCGCCACCCTCGACCAGCATCCACAGACCGTGCGCCGCCCTCGTCGCGTGCATACATGATCAGCATCAACCCAGGAGACCGCCAGACATCCCCATTTACCGCCCCGTGCCGCACAGCCACCGCCCGCCGTCGAAGACGCCGCCTTTGTCGCGCAGACATTTGGCCATTCCAGACCAAACCACACCGCCCCATGCCTCGCGACCATGTCGTTGAGCATCGCCAGGAGACACAGCACCGTCCCCTACCCTTTCCCATGCCATTAGCACGCTGTAGCTCGCCCCGAGCTCATCGCGCCTGACGTCCCCTCGCTCGACTATAAATAGAGGCCACCCCCGCACGAATTCTTCACACCATCTCACTCCTCTCTCCTCACTGATCGTGCCACACTATTCTCAGAGCAATGCGAGCACCACCTCGCCGGAATTTCACTAGAGCCTGCCGCTGCCGGAGAAGAAAGGAGCCAGCGATTGGAGCCGCCCCAGGAGCTGCCGCGACCACCCCTGAGTTCGCCGTCGTCGACTTCGATTCGACCTCGCCCGCCTACTTGATGCGGTGAGCCCCTAGCGACCCTCACTGGCCGCGCTAGGTTTCGTTCTCGCCGGAGTTATCTCGCGTCGACGATGACTCCCAGCCGTTAGATTAGAACTAGATCGAACGATCCACGTTGCCCCATAACGCTTCGCCCAGCCCCATGTCACTGACGAGTGGGGACACCCACTTAAGCAGCCCGCGGGAGCACTGCGCTTAGCAGGCCGGCCCGTTAGAATTTCCCGCGCTGCCCAGTTATTCAAATTAAATCTTTTTCTATTTCTTTTCAAACACACTTCTGTACTCAACTTCAAAAATCAACCCAGATCGATTCAATGCACCAATTTGAATGAAACCAATTTTGTTGGAAAGGTCTGTGAATGCTGAATCCAAGCCCGTTAGATTCAAGTCATTTGAATCTCTAGATCACCCCTGGTAAAAATAACAAGGCAGAAGCTTTTCTGCATTCAAACATTTTTCAAATTTAAACCATAATAGCTTTTGAGTTGATTCCAACTCTCAAAAATCACATTTAACTATACCTTTCATAATTTATAAAAAAATATAGGTTTACTTGCAGAAATATTGTTCAAGTAATAAAAGAATGCTACATAAGCATTTCTAGTCACTTTAATTAATTAAAATAAAAGGGTAAAACCTTATTAAATTGTGACACCACTTTAAATCACATTCCCATGGACTACAATATGTGGTGATGACATGTGTCAACATGATCCCATGTTTAGTTTGGAGAATATTAAATCTTAAGTAGTTTTTCAATGAGTAGAAATTACTTTTCTAAAAATAAAAAGATTTAAACCAAGCCTTAACCTTGTAATGTTAGAGATGATGCTAGATCATCTATAGGATCCTTGTGTGTGATGATTGCAAGTAGTTAAGTATTGTTTGGTGATTGTGTACCTCGTATTTATTCATATACGCTAGTACCGACCAAGGATACGAGGAGGAAGGAGGATACTACGAAGAGGAAGCCGAGGAGAACTTCAACCACTGCTCTGCACAAGGCAAGCTGATACTATACCAATGCAAGCCTAATACTACTAGTTGATTGAGCAAGCTAGTAACTATGCAAGCTTATACTGATATTGATGCAAGCTAACCCTTGCAAGATACCCTACTGATGCCACAAACCCATACTTGTGATATGACTACTATATGCCTTAAGCATATGTGATCATACCCCCTTGATAAACCAAATCCTAGTTTTATGTGCAACCTTCTTACTTTATTTATTTATCAAAGCTTACTTAGAGTCTACCTAAGAGTTTGGTAGATACTAGACAGTTGTGCTGAAGGTTGCATAAAGAGCATAAAATTTGGCCTAAGATAGAAACCTTGATCTCAGCCTAAGACATGAGATTGAACTTAGTTAAAACCCCACTAGTTACGACCCCTCCTTAGTACTACCCCACCTGTAGATGCTAGTGCTAAGCATAAAACTTGATCAACTTTAGATGGGAATACTTGGTGGAAAAATGGTTATGAAAACCTTGGAATGATGGATCATTCTATTGAAATGTTTTGGACATGTGTTTCCAAACACTTGATTATTTTGGTGATGAAAATGTTGAGGCATGAGCCTTAGCCCCTTTATAAAACTGATGGTTGTCTGGATGCGATACCATTCCAATTTTCTCGGACAACCACAATACCCGAAGATTGGGTAGGGCTTGACTGGAAACTTATGTACCTTAGTATTAGTTCCCTCACGGCCAAGGTCTGAGCTGAGGCTACCTTGTGAAGATTGTCCACACATGCGTACTCAAGATGACAGTTGGTCATGGTTGGGAGGCCATGCTCACAGAGAGGTGCTTATACTAGGGCGTGTAATCGAAAGGTTAGGATTGATTATTACATCTTGAGTATGGTGAATTCAGGATTTGTTCTGACGGATGTATCGAATGTTGTGGTGAAAGTGTACAATCTCTGCAGTGTCAAACTATTCGAATAGCAGCGTCATGATTATGGACGATTAGATGGCCATCTTGTTCCCCGTCGGACTTTTCAAAATGACTTGTGAAGCAATTGAGACTTTGACTTGACCACAACAGAGTTGTGACCTGAATTACAAGATCCCACTTAGGAGTTATAAAATTGTGACTAGCTTTGGAACTTAGTAGAGATAAACCTGGCTTTTTGCAAAACAACCCCGAGCCTAGTGTCCTATTATCCAAAACCCTTACACTTAGTATTAGTTTGCGAGTACTTAAAGAGTACTCATGGCTTTGTCCTGGCTATTCCCATGGCGGACTATGAAGAGGAGTACCTGGAAGATGGACCCCAGGAAGGTTACGACAACTAGGATCATCTCCCATCGTCAGCATTGCCTGTGACCCTGAAGATGGAGCTTCGCCTATGCTACCGTTATTACTACGTATTCCGCTGCTTGAAATTGTATTAAGAACTGGATCATGAGATCCCTATTTGTGTAAGAACTTATGTATCATTGTAAAGGATGATGTACTATGGTATCCAATTCTGTTATGTCTCGCAAAAATGGTAATCCTGGGATTGCGATGTATGGCATAACAGGCATCTAGGATTGAAAAATCCGGGTGTTGACAAGTTGGTATCAGAGCCATCCTGACCATAGGAGACCCTATTAGACTGGACGTTGAACCAAAAACTTAGTTTCAAAACCAAAGAAAAACAAATATTTACAAAAACCTATTCTCATTCTTATCTCTTTGATTCTTTCATAAAAATTCATGTTCCTCAAAAACTCTTGCAAAATACATAAAATTTTGACACACTTGATCACTCTGCTAATCTACTCATCCTCTATTTTTATAGATGGACGTGAAGTACAGCAAGTTTTATCAGTTGGGGAATGGAGGAGACCTTATCTTTGAGAGGGATCTGAATCAGCTTTCGGAACTTCTGGAGCGTCCACACCCCGAGTTCTTCGGAGCTCAGCTCAATGATCAAGGAGGAGAAGATCTGCAGTGGTTAATTGTTGCAAGTCTCCGAGGAAAGATTGAACCTCCCACTGCGGAGGGAATTCAGTTTACCTTAAGAGAGAACAACTAGCTCGATGTACTTACCAGAGCAATGCAGGAATCTCTCTCCCGTCTGTGTGGGCAGAGCATCAATCAGATCAAGGGTACTCGCTTTGAGTTTTTCCCAAGGCGTGATGCAAATGGACAACCACTGGAAGCCCCATACCACCCCAAGCTGAAGACTCAATTGGACCACCTTAGCTTCATGATGTATGATCGTCAACAGGAGTTGGACAACTGCCGTGACTATTGCAACCACAAGTCTGCCATCATCAAGACGAAGGATCATACCATAGCCATGCTAGCAAAGGATCGCAAGTCTCGTCACCGTCATCTCGACAAGAAGGAGCGCATTATTTCCCGTCTTCGCCACCGCATCTCATCTCTGGAGGAGACCATCCACGAGAGAGACATGCAGTTGGCGGAAAGGGAGAATGCCGGAGAGGATCTTCGTGGAGACCCTTACTCTTATCTCAGTGATGACGACGATTTTCTGGAGAATCAGGCCATGGACTTCTTCACTGATGAAGATGATTTCGCCTTCATCGATGATGATGAAGATGATGAAGCCACAGACTCCGAGGAGTAGTAGCACTTGATCACTAGCGTAGTGAGTAGTATTCGGTCCCCCTATATCGTAGATTCCAGAATGGTTCTTAAAACCATCTGTTTTCCTTGTTGTGGTGTGTGTTGTACTGTATGCTATGAATGAATGAATGAAAAAGCAAGTTGCTAGAAAAATCTGAGTCAAACCTTTAAAACTTTTCGAAGACCCCAAACCTTAGGAAATTTCCCTCTTTTCTCATGATTTATCTAAATCTTCAGATGCCACGTGGAGGAAGTGGTTCAGCCCCGGATCTGATGTTGCAGATTCTGCAAATGTTGACCTCTGACATGAAGGTGAGAGAAGCGGGCGTCAAGCCAACTTAGCCACTCTGCAACAGATAGCCCAGCTAGCCCACAACAACCAAGGCCATGGAAATCAGGACAACCATGGATCTAAGCTCAAGAATTTTCAGAATACCAACCCACCTGTTTTCACCAAGTCAGAAGAACCCTTGAGCGGCGATTGGCTGCAAACCATGGAAAATAACTTAGAAGTAGCGAGTGAAGCCAGCGAGAAAGTCTGTTTGCCACCAACTATCTAGCCGGAGATGCGGGGCATGGTGGAATAGTGTTCGTGCCATGACCGGAGGCGGATGATGACACAGGAGGAATTCAAGGTCAAGTTTAGCGAACCCATGTGCCAGGTTTGATCAAGAGAATGAGAGACGAGTTCAGAGAGCTGAAGCAAGGAAGGATGACTGTAGTGGAATACCATGACAAATTTTTGTCATTAGCTAGGTATGCCCCGGACGAGATAGACACCGAAGCCAAGAAGAAAGAAAGATTCCTGAATGGTCTGCATGACGAGATGCAGACGGTGTTAGTCAATATCCCCTTTGCTGATATTGAAGCCCTTGTCGATTCAGCCATCCAGATGGAAGGAAAGATCAACCAAGCCAATGAGAACCGCAAGCGTCGTATGATGCATCAACCAGGAACCCATCAGACCCCAAAGTATCGCCCCAACCCATCTCCAGGATTTGCCCCAAGAACCAACAGACCCCCTATGACCCGTCCAACGTATCCAACCGTGGAAACCCTAGAACCGGAGGAAATCACAACAGCCCCGGCAACTCTAGAAATTTCACCCGTGCCCCACCCAAGTTCAACACCAACAATGCTACCGCCAACCCCAACACTGCCCAGGATCGGAAGCAATGTTGTGCTGTCATGACCAAGGATAAGTCACAAGTGACCTCTTATGACTGTGGAAATAAAGGCCACTATTCCAACGAGCGCCCCAACAAGAAGAATGCTACAACCCCTAATACCAATCCCCCAGCTCAGCAACAGCGTCGTGTTCAGCCAGGAAGGAGATTTGCCCCAGGAAATTCACTCAACCGCAATGGCCGTCTTTTTCTCATGCATCTTTGAAGAAGCTCGAGAGCGCCAGACGTCGTGCTGGGTGTGTTTTCTGTTAATTCAGTACTTGCAAGAGTGTTGTTTGACTCCGGTGCATCGCATTCATTTGTCACCGAAGAATTTGCATGCACTAGTAAAATTCAACCAACCAAACTGAAGCATGTGATGATTGTGCAAATCCCCGGATCAACCACCAAGGCTAGGCAAATTTGCAAAGCCGTCCCTATCCGAATCCATGGCATAGATTTTTATGCTAATCTAATAGTACTCGGAACTAAAGGTTTGGAAGTAGTACTAGGAATGGATTGGATGTCCAAACATAAGGGATTGATTGATTGTGCTAAGAAAGCCATCACCATGACCAGTACCACTAGAATAACAGTCGAACATATATCTGAAACCTTACCTCGCCAATTCAAGTGTAACAAGAGTCTAGCCCAACCTACCATTGACCAAGTCCAGATAGTCTGTGAATACTCCGATGTATTTCCAGATGTTTTTCCCGGTATGCCCCCAGATCGGGATATCGAGTTTATCATTGAACTAATCCCCGGAACAGGACCCATAGCCCAGAGACCCTATAGTATGAACCCATCAGAGTTAGAAGAACTGAAGAAGCAACTGGATTCCATGCTAGAAATTGGACTAATTCAACCAAGTGCGTCACCATGGAGATCACCTGTCTTGTTTGTAGACAAGAAAGATGGAGGTAACCGTTTATGTACGGATTATCGAAAGTTGAATGATGTCACCATCAAGAATAAGTACCCCTTGCCCAAGATAGAAGATTTGTTTGATCAGTTGACAGGTGCCCAGGTGTTTTCTAAGATTGATCTTAGAACTGGCTATCATCAACTCAAGATTCGTGCAGAGGATATTCCAAAGACTACCTTTACCACGGATATGGATTATGCAGTATCTGATCATGTCTTTTGGATTAACCAATTCCCCCGCTTATTTCATGAATCTCATGAATAAGATTTTTATGGACTTCCTGGATAAGTTTGTCGTTGTTTTCATCGATGACATTCTGATTTATTCCAAATTAGAAGAAGAACATGAGCTACACCTAAGGACCATTCTTGGAACCCTTAGAGAGCATCAGTTGTATGCAAAGTTTAGCAAATGTGAATTCTGGTTATAGGAGGTAGGATTCCTCGGTCACATTGTATCCGCCGGAGGAATTGCCGTTGACCCTGCCAAAGTAAAAGATGTAGAAGATTGGCAAGCCCCAACCACTCAAACCCAAGTTCGTGCTTTTCTCGGATTTGTGGGATATTACCGCAAATTCGTAGAAGGATTCTTGAGTATCGCCCGACCCATGACCCAATTGCCAAATAAGGAGTTCTGTGGTACAAAGGACGCCTTTGTGTACTAGCAGATTCGGAGTTGAAAGAAGTTATCTTGAAGGAGGATCATGATACTCTTTATTCTATCCATCCCGGAGGAACGAAGATGTATCAAGATTTGAAAGAGCAATTTTGGTGGCATAAGATGAAGAGATAAATCGGAAGCTATATCGCCAAGTGTGATATATGTCAGCGAGTCAAGGCAGGACATCAAAGACCCGCTAGATTGTTGCAACCTTTGCAAATTCCGGAATGGAAATGGGATTCTGTAGGAATGGACTTTATCACTAGACTACCTACTTCTAGTAGGGGAAATGACTCTATCTGGGTCATAGTGGACAGATTGTCCAAAGTCGCCCATTTCTTGCCCGTCAAAACCACCTATCAGAGTTCCAAGCTAGCGGAGTTGTACATCGCTAGAATAGTTAGTTTGCATGGAGTCCCCAAGAACATAGTATCGGATCGAGGAACTCAGTTTACCTCGAGATTCTAGAAGAAAGTCCAAGAAGGTTTAGGAACCCGCCTAGATTTCAGTACCGCGTATCACCCTCAGACCGATGGACAAACGGAGCGAGTAAACCAAATACTCGAAGATATGCTTAGAGCATGTGTGCTAGAATATGGATCCAAGTGGGAAGACTGTCTGCCGTTTGCAGAATTTTCTTACAACAATAGTTACCAAGCCAGTTTGCAAATGGCCCCATTTGAATTCATGTAAGGAAGAAAGTATCGCACCCCTTTGAACTGGTAGGAAGTAGGAGAGAGTCAGATCTTCGGACCCGACATCCTACGAGAAGCAGAAGAGAAGGTTCACAAGATTCGTGAGCACCTCAAGACCACCCAATCCCGACAGGAGAGTTATGCCGACAAGATACGTCGAGACCTCGCCTTCAACATCGGAGATTTTGTTTATCTGAAAGTGTCTCCATTGAAGGGAATGCAGCGTTTCCAACTCCAAGGAAAGTTAGCCCCCAGATATATCGGACCTTTCAAAATTTTGAACCGTCGAGGAGAAGTATCATATCAACTGGAATTACCTGAAGAGATGTCAGCTGTGCACAATGTGTTCCATATCTCGTTACTTCTCAAGTGTCTCGAAGTCCCCGAGAAGACCGAAGTGTTCAAGAATATCGATCACCGGACCATAGAGATCAATGATGACCTGACCTATCCTGAAGTGCCCATCCACATTTTGAAAGAAGCTTATCGAACTACCCGAACACGAAGCATCAAGTTTCTCAAGATTCAGTGGAGCAACCACACAGAAGAGGAAGCTACCTGGGAACGCGAAGATCACATCAGGACGGAGTTTCCCGATCTCTTCAAATCCTAGGTAATATTTTCGTCCTTTTTCAAATCTCGGGACGAGATTTTGTTTAAGGGGGGAAGGTTTGTAACATCCCAAAAATACCAAACTTAGATCATCAAACACTAATCATCAAGATTAGGGTTAACAAAAACTTTTCTAAATAAACTCATGAATGCATGTATATGTGTATGCATGGATTTTGAATTTCTTTAAAAACCACCTTGTTTGTGTGATCCATTGCTTGTAAAATGTTTAGGTGAAATGAACATCATCTAAAACATTTCCCACACTTTCCTTAAAGACAAGTAAATCAAAACAAATATATTAAGTGAATGATCATTTTGGCCAATTTAACTCCCATGCCTACTTTGGCTGACTCAAACTTTCAGAACCTAACAGAAACTTTTCTGGATCTTTGCACCCCTTGAATGTACTCATAACAGAGTATCAAGGCCCACTTTGTGATCATCCAGAAACTTTCAAATGCATAGTTTAAATGACAATTCAAAATTGAATCTTCTTCATATGGGAAGATCCCACTTTTTCAAAACCCACCCAAACAAGCTCAACTTTCAAACCCAAGCATCTGCAGACTCACCAGCACCAATCTAGCAAACCCACCAAAAATCATTTCAAAATTCAAAACTTGATTTCATGCGGCCATTTCATCAAACAGGTTGCAGACACAAATCAAACAAAACATCAAACACTATAGTGTGCAGTGATTCTTGCCTAACTTGTTCCCTAGTTAGCTCACACACAACTCAGTAGATCATCTAGAAAGATTAGCCCAACACTAGCACCCTGTGAGCTTGCCATTGCCATCAATGGTGAACATGAAAGCACCCCAATGTCACCCCATTGTGGACAGAGAGCTAGAGGAAGAACTAGTCGTACCAACCTTGTGCGAGGCAGCCCACCGTCTCATCGCCACTCCTGTCCCAGCTGGCGTTGCCAAGCCTCGACCACGCGCACAAGCCGCGCCAGACCATGCCGGCGCGCCAGAGCGCCACCCTCGACCAGCATCCACGCATCAGGCCTCCTCGCCACGTGCATACATGATCGCCATCAACCCAGAGACCGCCAGACATCCCCATTTACCGCCCGTCACACGACCGCCCGCCGTCAAGACGCCGCCTTTGCCAGCAGACAACCGCCATTCAGACCAAACCACACCGCCCATGCCTCGCGACCATGTCGTTGAGCATCGCCAGAGACACACCGTCCCCTACCCTTGCCCATGCCATTAGCCGCCAGAACGCCGCCCGACGAGCTCACTGGCGCCCACGGTCCCTCGCCGACTATAAATAGAGGCCACCCCTGACGAATTCTTCACACCACCATCTCACTCCCTCTCCTCACTGATCGTGCCACACCATTCTCAAAGCAAGGCGAGCACCACCGCCGAATTTCACTAGAGCTGCCACGCCGGAGAAGAAAGGAGCCAGCGATTGAGCCGCCCAGAGCTGCCGCGACCACCCCTCGAGTTCGCCGTCGTCGACTTTCGCTGTCTCACGACCTCGCCAGCACGGTGAGCCCCAGCGACCCTCGGCAGCGCTAGGTTTCATTCTTGTCGGAGTTATCTCGCCGACGATGACTCCCAGCCGTTAGATTAGAACTAGATCGAGCGACCCACGTTGGCCCATACCGCCCAGCCCGTGTCACCGACGAGTGGGGACACCCACTTGGGGAGCATGAGCAGGCTTCAGGCTGGACTGCTAGAAATTTCCAGCGGCCCGTTTCAAATTAAAAATTTTTTTATTTCTTTCAAACAACACACTACACAACTTCAAAAATCAACCCAGATAGATTCAGTGCACCAATTTGAATGAAACCAATTTTGTTGGGAAGTTCTGTGAATGCTGAATCCAAGCCCGTTGGATTCAAGTCATTTGGATCTCTAGATCACCCCTGGTAAAAATAACAAGGCAGAAGCTTTTCTGCATTCAAACATTTTTCAAATTTAAACCATAATAGCTTTTGAGTTGATTCCAACTCTCAAAAATCACATTTAACCATACCTTTCAGAATTCATAAAAACATATAGGTTTACTTGCAGAAATATTGTTCAAGTAATAAAAGAATGCTACATAAGCATTTCTAGCCACTTTAATTAATTAAAATAAAAGGGTAAAACCTTATTAAATTGTGACACCACTTTAAATCACATTCCCATGGACTACAATATGTGGTGATGACATGTGTCAACATGATCCCATGTTTAGTTTGGAGAATATTAAATCTTAAGTAGTTTTTCAATGAGTAGAAATTACTTTTCTAAAAATAAAAATATTTAAACCAAGCCTTAACCTTGTAATGTTAGAGATGATGCTAGATCATCTATAGGACCCTTGTGTGTGATGATTGCAAGTAGTTAAGTATTGTTTGGTGATTGTGTACCTCGTATTTATTCATAGACGCTAGTACCGACCAAGGATACGAGGAGGAAGGAGGATACTACGAAGAGGAAGCCGAGAAGAACTTCAACCACTGCTCTGCACAAGGCAAGCTGATACTATACCAATGCAAGCCTAATACTACTAGTTGATTGAGCAAGCTAGTAACTATGCAAGCTTATACTGATATTGATGCAAGCTAACCCTTGCAAGATAGCCTACCGATGCCACAAACCCATACTTGTGATATGACTACTATATGCCTTAAGCATATGTGATCATACCCCCTTGATAAACCAAATCCTAGTTTTATGTGCAAGCTTCTTACTTTATTTCTTTATCAAAGCTTACTTAGAGTCTACCTAAGAGTTTGGTAGATACTAGACAGTTGTGCTAAAGGTTGCATAAAGAGCATAAAATTTGGCCTAAGATAGAAACCTTGATCTCAGCCTAAGACATGAGATTGAACTTAGTTAAAACCCCACTAGTTACCACCCCTCCTTAGTACTACCCCACCTATAGATGCTAGTGCTAAGCATAAAACTTGATCATCTTTAGATGGGAATACTTGGTGGAAAAATGGTTATGAAAACATTGGAATGATGGATCATTCTATTGAAATGTTTTGGACATGTGTTTCCAAACACTTGATGATTTTGGTGATGAAAATGTTGAGGCATGAGCCTTAGCCCCTTTATAAAACTGATGGTTGCGGATGCGATACCATTCCAATTTTCTCGTACAACCACAATACCGAAGATTGGGTAGGGCTTATTTGAAACTTATGTACCTTAGTATTAGTTCCCTCACGGCCAAGGTCTGAGCTGAGGCTACCTTGTGAAGATTGTCCACTGCGATTACTCAAGATGACAGTTGGTCATGGTTGGGAGGCCATACTCACGGAGAGGTGCTTATACTAGGGTGTAATCGAAAGGTTAGGATTGATTATCCATATCGAGTATGGTGAATTCAGGATTTGTTCTGACGGATGTATCGAATGTTGTGGTGAAAGTGTACAATCTCTGCAGAGTGTCAAACTATTGAATAGCAGCGTCATGATTATGGACAGTTGGAGTGGCCATACTATTCCCCCGTCAGACTTTTCAAAATGACTTGTGAAACGAATTGAGACTTTGACTTGACCACAACAGAGTTGTGACCTGAATTACAAGATCCCACTTAGGAGTTATAAAATTGTGACTAGCTTTGGAACTTAGTAGAGATAAACCTGGCTTTTTGCAAAACAACCCTAGAGCCTAGTGTCCTATTATCCAAAAACCCTTACATTAGTATTAGTTTGCGAGTACTTAAAGAGTACTCATGGCTTTGTCCCTGGCTATTCCCATGGCCAGACTATGAAGAGGAGTACCTGGAAGATGGACCCCAGGAAGGTTACGACAACTAGGATCATCTCCCATCGTCGGCATTGCCTGTGACCCTGAAGATGGAGCTTCGCCTATGCTACCGTTATTACTACGTATTCCGCTGCTTGAAATTGTATTAAGAACTGGATCATGAGATCCCTATTTGTGTAAGAACTTATGTATCGTTGTAACGGATGATGTACTATGGTATCCAATTCTGTTATGTCTCGCAAAAATGGTAATCCTGGGATTGCGATGTATGGCATAACAGGCATCTAGGATTGAAAAATACGGGTGTTGACACAACATCCAGGTACTACTTGATGTTATAGACCTAGATAGGAATGGCAATTCGTGTAAGGGAGTGACGAGTTCCGAAGACCAAGATGAAGACTTGCATGAAGAATGATGCAAGTATAAGGAGTATCAATGTAAATTGAAGGATGAATTAAGTCCAGATCCTTCTTAGCCAGCTATAAGCAGGAAGATTAGTGTAAGAAGATGTATGGAGCAACAAGAAGTAATGATCTTAAGTTCACCCAAAATAAGTAATATTTTTAAAAAGTTAATGAAGTAGTTGTACCAAGTTCATGAGAGTATCATGAATAAGTGCATAGAAGTAGCTTTGGAACCAAAATGGTATTCAAGCTCTGAAAATTCAGGGAGAATGCCATAAGGATCTTGGAAGCCGTAGGGTAATACCTACAACCTAGGATGATCCGCAGCTGGTATTTGATCCACAGTTGGTATCTTGTCCGTAGCCGGTGCTGGTTGACATAGTTAACCAGATCATCTTAATGGTTGCATAAAGAGCATAAAACTTGGCCTAAGTTAATTAAGACATAAATGAGTATAAAAAAATTGATGCGATCGTCTTTCGAGGCGCTTCGCAAAGTCAGACCTATCAAAGCAAAAATGCCCAAATAGTAAGTAAGACAATTAATGCTGAAAGAATCACTTCGAGGATCCACAATTGTGTGGATACACTGTACAATCTTTCATAAGACCCTAACTAGGTAGAGTATAAACTGGATAGAGACCAATATCCTAGTTATGAATCCAATGGTTACTATAAGGCAATTTAGAGACTATTAGTAAACCCCAAGGGGGAGAGTAAACAGTAAATGGAAGTACTGTTATCTGAATTCCAAATTAAAGGTTGGAGAAGAAATATTAACCTATGACAACTTAAGCCTTATTTTCATAAGGTTAAAAGAAGTCATCATTATTATAAAAGTACTTTCGGGAGTATGTCTGGATGAAAGATCGAAGTTACTTCAAGGTAGTAGTACTCAAGTCTTAAGTTAATTAATAAAAGAAGGTGAAGAAGTACTTAAGGTAAAATCTTGAATGTGATAGAATAGATTAATCCTAACAAACTAATTCTAGAAGAAACAACTCTTAAGCTATCATTAAGAGGGAACAAAGAACATCCAATTGGACAAGTATAGAGGAACAAGAAATTCCAATGGGTATGGAATAAATGAGTTGAAATCCAAGCTTCGGAAGGACCACCAGTATAAATCATAAAATGACAATACAAAAAATTAGTCTTCTGACCACAACTATTGGCTATCAGAAATTTAAAACCCCATTTTAGTGAGACTTCCTAGACCTTACATAGTATAGTAAGGAAGCTTTATAACCAAGTAAAGGAGTTGGATTAGGATACTAATCAGGATAAGGAACTCAACAAGAGACCCCAAATTAAGAAGTTTATAAAATGGGCCTATCCCTAAGGGACTAAAGTAAAAGGAACTTTGGAGTAGTGGAGACAACAAGTTGGAGATTTCCAAGAATGATGAGAATTTAAGGAAAAGATTCGGATATGGAATAATATAATTATTCCCATTAAGGTTACCATGGAGTTGAGAAATGCCATAACCAACACAAGTCAATTCCTTACTCCAAAACATGAGAGTGTACGAACTTCGAGGACGAAGTTTATTTTAAGGGGGAGAGTCTGTAACATCCCGGCATTAGAGCTTAGAAATAAGCTGAACACAGAGGTGTGCATTGCATTCATGCATAGAAAATCCGAATAATTTTCGCACTTTTGAACAAAACTTGTCAAAGTGATTAAAGCTTCTCTCAACTTGATGGAATTGAAGTATATCATCAAGTTGATTGCGATAAATTTCAGTATGACCTTTGTTAAAACCTTATTTTGGGTAAAGGAGATTTGATCTAAGGGTATATCAAATGTAATAAAAATTAAACCCTAATACATTGCTTACTGATTAATATTTGATCCTTAAGTGATTATCACATAGTATTCATTACAATAACTCATGAATACCAAGCCATGAATATAGTTTAAGTAACAAGAATGTAATAACTAATCTTGACCTATATCATTCTTATCCATTCCTACCATTAGTATCATGGTAATACCTAACCTTAACTCTTTAGTGAGATTGAGTAGGAAAGAAACCAAGTCAAGATCATTCACCATATATCTTTCTTCCCATATCAATCCTTATCGTCTCTATTGAATCTTATTCTAATATCTGTTGTTCATCAATGTTGAGTAATCAAATATTGATTCACCAATTCTTAACCTATCAATTCTTGACCTAGCAACTCTTGTCCTTATCATAACAACCACTCTAAGTGATTTAGAGAATGAAGTAATAAAAGGTAGATGATAATGCTAGTCTTAGATATCATCTATAGGATGGAAGAGTTTGAAGAGAATGAAATCATTATGATAATTGATGGAGTTAACTCACTCCTGAATGGATAGAAGAGTTATCTGGAAGACATAATTATATGTGGTAACAAAGAGGATTATAAGGATGAATTCTGAAGATAGTTACCAAGGAGTAATCCTATTGGATACAGTAGGTATAGTCAATGAGTAATATCTCATAGTTAGATAGAGATACTAAGAAGATAACCATAAGACAACTGTAATGTTGTATGGATGAAATCATTGATTAGCCAACTGGAAACCTAAACCATAAATGATCAAAGGATTATAATGATCATGCTTTAGTCACCAAGATTAAATGCTTATATCATGTATAAGTGACATTGGTGAATTAAACATAATTAAACCCTAGTCTAGATATATTATCCTAGATTAGTCATTACAAGTCACATTAATATAATGTGAGGTTGGAATATTAGATACTGGAGTTAAGTAGAAACAAGATAGTATGATTAAGATAAAGCTAGAGTAGCATGAAGTTATTGAAGTACTATTATTCCTCTTAAAGGATAGTAAGCTTTTGAGGAGAGTAGAATTTGATATATAAATCTACTGGAGTAATATTAGTGGTGGATGATTAAGGAAGTGTATAAATGGAGTTAGAAGTAACTACTTGTTGGATTGGATGTTATCAGCAGTAGAGTAGTTGATATAACCAAGTATGGATATGATAAGATTATGAAAGCTTTAGAGGCAAGCCCATTAGATTTACAAATGGATTTAGAAGAATAAAAGGTGGATAAGAATATTTTTGTGTAGTAAAACTCATCATGTTAACACATGATGATGGATTTGAAGTAGTATATCTAGGAAAGGAATTCCTTAATTAGAAGTCCATGATTGTGAATTATGGAAGATAGGAATTCTTGGTAAACACTAAACCCTAAATATATAATCAAGATTAACATCCATCTCATCTGTTGGATAAATCATTTTATTCTCACAATGCTTTATAGGAATATTTTCCTATAGCAAATCACTTAAGCACATCTCTGTCACTTCCAATTATTATAACCATATGTGCTTAGGAGTTATCTTTATCAATTCTTTTCCATCATACATTCAAGATAATAACTTTCTATTTTAAAGGGTGATATCATTAAAGATCACAAACATAAAGACAATATGTTTAGTCATTAATCTTTATTCACATCAACAAAAGAATATAAATATATTAAGAACCCTAAACCCTAGGGTAAGCATTTACAATTCAAACCCTAACTACTATGTTAGTTATAATAATAAATATATACTTTATTATTCCCAAGATTTATGGGAGTAATATTAACCAAATGATTTCCTTTGTATATCATACATCAAATAATGATATATGATCATTATATAAAGATTTCCCTCAAGACTATGAGCTAACTAGAACTAAGTTTTATAAATAAATAAGGAAAAGTCATAATCCATGGTTTATTATGGAAAGAAAATTAATAACAAAGTCCCTTACCAAATATTAGAAGGATCTACATAAACAAAATAAACAAATATAACATTATATAATAAAAGTTCACAAATTGATTCTAAATAACGTTGTTATTGCTGCAGTTATTTAGCAGATAAATTTCTATGGGAAATATTCAAACAAATGAGTAATATAAAAATCTGATAGTAAAATACAAAACAGAAAACAGAAAACTAAAAATAAAGGAAGAAGAGGCATCAGTCAAATCTGGCCCACGACCCATCTTTCTCTCTGCTTAACTGCCGCTCAGCGTAGCACTCTTCCTCTTTCCACTCACTTTGCGACGACCTAGTAGCAACCCAACAACCGGCCCGATATGTCCTCTCTGGCTGACTAGTGGGACCGAAGAAGGACTGCAGAGTGAATTCAAAAAACTGCCAGGGGGTTTTCCACAAAACGACGTCGTCGTCTTCCTCGTCGATTGGAAGCTGCTCGCTGGCGAGTGCTCCACCGTACGCCGGCGTTGCTCCGTGATTCGTGCAGTCACCGATGTCACTCTGGAGGATAAGAACGCCACCACAACGCTTCCTCTCATCCTCATCCTCTCCCACTCGCCACTCTCTTCCTCTCTGTTTTCTCTCGGGGTCGAAACCCTAGCTCACTGAACCACGCATCATCATCGGTGGAGGTCGTCCCGGAGTCTGTGGCATGGTCGAGTAGAATCGTCGCGTCACCCTCATCATCCCAGGATACTCAATCGAGTTAGGGGAGTTCCAAATCGGTGCAATCAAGCCATTTCCTTTCGCCGGTGCTCGTCGGAAATCCGCATCGCGCGCTCACCATCGACCTCGTCTGTTCTCACGGACCACTGTGGAAGCATCATGGTGAGCTTACGCATCTTCCCATGCCTCTAAATCGCGTGTGTATGTTCTGTATCCAGAGTTCGTCATGTCGCCGGAGAGTGCCGCCGTAGATGCTCGTCATAGCCACTGTTCCGGTGACCAGTAGCTAGCGTTAGTAAGCTTGGTCGATTCGCCTCATCGCCCTCTTTCCAACACACTCAACATCAGGTGCTGGGGCATCGTAGATCGCCGCCGGTGACCATTTCCCGGCGGTGGAGTCTGTGTACCGTCATCGTGACGTCACCCCTGACCGGGTCAGCGTGTTGACTAGTCTTTGCCCATGTGGCGTGTGACGTGGCCTAGGGCCCAATAGTCAGTGACTAGGGCTAGGTGTGTGTGAGGTGTAAAAGGTTAATGTCTGTTTAGAAAATAAATAAACAATATACATTCAAACACAAATAAATTCCAGAAATTAAATAAAATGATTAAATCTTAGAAATTTAATAACTTTTGTTTTATAATTCCGAAAAATATGTGTGATATATGAAAATGTTTAGAAAAATAAAATCTATAGTTCAAATTTATTATCAAACATTATTAGGTTTCATAAGTAATAACACTTTGAAAATTCATAAGTATTTAATATTGGTAATTGATAAAAATATAAATAAAATACCAAAAATCTTAGAAAAATAAGAACTATAATTCAAAACTCTAATCATGCATTATTATTTCACTTAATTAAATATTTGTTATTTATTAAGTATTTATAAAGTAATAAATCTTATAAAAATCATATCTTATTATTTATAAATCACAAAAATAAATGTAATATACCAAAATGATCACAAAAATAATATCTACATGTTAAAGATATAATATTCCACTTTTAGAGGTAAATAAAAATTTAAAACACTTTAAAAACCTAAATTTAAACATATTTCCTTAGTTGATAATTCATATAAGGGTAAATAAAAATTGCTAATATTTCTAAAATTAGCCAATTGAGTCTAATAAATAGTATTAGTCTTAAATATTGATAATATGAAGTAAAAATAAAGTCCAACACATTTTAAATACAATTTTATTTGAATTATCATTCAACATTAAGTGTATATTAATTTCCAGATAGAGTTATCAAATATTAAGTTCTCAAGAATAATTTGTGACTAAATAAAACCTTTTCCTTACCACAAGTTTATAAACATACCAAAACACTAGAGTGAATTCATAAGAAGTTACGTAATATTGTTTCCTTGATTACCAATCATAACCACACCTTTATAAAGAGATAAAAGTTTCTATTCCATTATAAAATTAAGAAACCACTACTCAAATAGAAGTAATACCATTCTTACGTAACTTTAAGGAAACATTATGAAGTGAAAAAATTACAAATATAATAAGCATTACACTTTGAGTCCAGACTATTCAAGCAAGCATAAACAATATCAATCACATTCTATCAACCATATTCTAAAAACTATCAGAATTGTTTAAACCTTAATAAAGAAATCTTTTCTCCAAAAGTTATTCGTTTTGCCACTTCAGTCAACATATGATAATTAATCATAATCACATTACTTTATAATTTACTTGTATACTTAGGATTGATAACACTTAAGTTCTTATAGGTGACATTACTTGTAAAGTAAACTTTGAAGATAAACAATTATTGTATAAGCAATCTTGAGTAGCATTCCACAATTGTATAACTCATTGTTTATGGTATTATAATTACATGTTGTTTCACACACACTCACAAGCCTTAATAAGAAGCACAAATATGAAACTTATCTAAAAAGACAACACATTCTAACAGGAACCATTTCCAGTTTCCAAACCCTAGAACAACGTTATTCCCGGGATTCGTGTTTATCAATTGCATTGCATTACTTATACATAAAAGAATCTTGCTTCTTTAAACATTAGTCCTTACCGGACCAATGATGCTGATTTCAGATATTGGATCTTATATTGTCTCGAAGACCGTGAGTGCATAATCTTGCAATCACAAAAGGCAAGTTCACACTTGATCATGTCCTTTGATTATTTTCTGTAAAGTATTTTGCAAATCCAGTGTTATCATCACATGCATTTGAAAAAGGTCAGAAAACACTATTTTCATAATAATATGATTATAGGTTATTTACCATGAGGTAATAACCTATTATGAAAGTTCCGGTGGTAAAGGAACATATTATCTAGGACCCAACAACCAATGTCGCTAGTGATTCTTGCGCCGTATATCACGCTTTAACCATGAGATTTGGAATGGGACAGAGAAGTCAGCTGTATCTTCTTCTTCTCGCATGTAGCCGGATGTGCAGGTCGTGGCTGTTATCACTCGTAGCGTGCATATTAATTGGTAATTCGTAGAGGATATGCAGCATATGGGTGGGAACCCTCATCGTCCCATGATAGTTCTGGCATCTAACGGTCTGTACAAACCATTGCCGTAATTCAATGTGTGGGAATGGTGTACACCAAGGAGGCATGCGAGGTCGCGAAGGGGGCAGTGATTGGCTTGGATTATCTACTGGGCCCCACACCATAGGAAGTGTGGACGGGAAAGATTGTCCAGTTGTGCAACAAGGATTTGATCTCTCATGGGTAAAGTAACACACCTCTGCAGAGTGTAAGAACTGTAACTTGTTACTCCCTGTTCTGGGAAGGAGCTGCGAACACGGAAGGAAAGGAACTCCATGAAAGTTCTGGTAAACCCGTGAAGTCTGATGGACATAGCTTTTCAGAATAAAAGCCACCTTTGAAGAAATGTTTACGAAAGCTTGCATTGCCTACGACCTTTGGTCTGTGGCTGTAGATTTAGTGCATCAAACACTCCTTTTCTAGTAAACTTTCTGAGTACGCTCGTACTCAACGTATCTTCTTAACCCTTGCTAGATTCTGAAGCCATTAAGCCGACGTCTACATGAACTCATGCTTAAGGGAATCTTCATCAACAGCTCAAGCTCTTCAATGAAGTCAAGAAAGTCGATATATACACCAACTCAAGTGAAGACGAAGTTACTGATTAGATAGGAATATAATCTCTAGCCATAGAACCCATTTCTGTAGTATGTTGCGATAGTAGCAATGCCAGACTATTAGTTAAGATACTATTCTTCATAGTATGATAGTTTTTGAGTTGTTTATTTCTGGTTCTTCTTTGTAAGAAGTTTCTTTCTCTCTTTTTAACCTAGAGTGTTCTCTGGATCTTGTGTAAAGAGTTGAGTTGTAACCTATAGTCATGTCTTGGACCTACTGTGTTTCTGTTGTACCACTCTAAGGGATGTAATACTAATGAACGGTGTTTCATTGGTGTTATGTCAACGACTATAGTGTACAACATCATGCAGTGGTATGCTGGGTCACCGCAGGATGGAGGAGGAGATCATCCGCCGCATCCACAACCTCCTCCTGGCCCTCTGGTGGGAGCGTGGCTACTAGAACGAGGACTTCTGGAAACAATTTCTGGACTGGGAGCACACAGCGTGGCGCTTGAGAACCTTCCGCAATGACTTGCAGCGTGTCAGGTCTGCAATGTCCCCGCCAACAACCCCGACGATGACGCCTACAACCACTCCAACAACAAGGTCGACAACGACCAGGGCGAGGACGAAAACATAGTCAAGGA
This sequence comes from Avena insularis, assembly GCA_023614405.1. Classification (NCBI taxonomy): domain Eukaryota; kingdom Viridiplantae; phylum Streptophyta; class Magnoliopsida; order Poales; family Poaceae; genus Avena; species Avena insularis. The sequence goes on from CM042697.1 coordinate 64,253,571, forward strand.
GGAGGCGGTGGATCCAGTCACAGTCGCCGCCGTGGACCTGCCCCTAGAGTACCGTGAGGTCCTGGCGCGGGGCTACGACGAGGATGCCTGCACAAAGCAGGCCATTGCGGCTAGCGCGCGAGACGAAGATGCCTTGTGGGGCAGTTATGAAGAGGCCGTCTAGCTCACTGGCCTAGTGGCGGAGGAAAATGCCCAGCTTCCTCTACTGTCGCCGCAGCCCGGGTGGGCTCCACCGAGCGCTTCATAGGTGGGGATGGAGTTGGCGCACCTCCCCAAATCGATGGCGCTGCCGGCAACATGGCCTTGACAGGTGATCGACTCGCCCATGTCCGCGACCGCTCCGGCCCTGCCACTGGCCAACCTCTGGACGCCGCCGGAGTATATTGACCTCGACCCCTAGATGGTCGCGATGGTGCCGGCACGCGAAGATCGATAGTTAGGGATAGTTTAATTTTGTTTTTATATTTTGTATGTAAATTACCTATGAATATGTATGAACTTTGCCAGTTTTAGCGCGAATTGTCTTTGTTTGAATTTGAAAAAAATGTGGCTCTTTTTGCCAGGCGTGGACAAATGGGTCGTGTCACTGGGCGTGACTGGCAGGACAGGCCTTACCATGACCTAAAAGTGACCACAGGGCAACCCAAACCTAGAAATGGACCGTTTGGGTCGACCCAGTGGATATGCCTAACACATGTGTGCTAGTAACATGCAAGGTCTTATGTATTTATTAGGCTATAGATACAAATTGTCTTAAAATGTGATGTTACCATAACATAGCTAGTTACTCCACAAACACATCTGCTCATTTAATGTCATGCCATGTTATCTAAGTGGCTAGGTAACACTTGCATGACAATACATGTTACTGTCTAAATTACTCCAACTATAAATAGTCTTATCTCTACCATGATCAATCCATCCCTTCAGACCTCGGTTCTCTCGTGCATGGCAGCTACTCCATCTGTTTTGGAAATATAAAATGTTTTAGATTAATAAAGCTATGTATCTAGACACCTTTTAGTATGTAGATTTATTTGAACCTACACACTAAAAGTGTAACATCCCAAAAATCATGATTTATGAAGTTGCATAGCATTCATGCATTCATAAGCATTTTGATCTTTTCAAATGAATTTTCAATATAAGAAACCATATTTTGCCTATTACTTATTCAAGTAAGGCAAGGTTTATATTTTACTTTCTAAATATGATTAGGAATTGATCAGTAATGATTGGAAAGTAAATACAAAGCCCACACAAAAGTTTTCAAAATAATTCAAACATAAAACCATCTTTATGCCTATTGTCATTATTTTATTAAAGGCATGGTGTATATTTATTTTCAAACTCAAAATGGTTTTTGAGTATAAGATGATGTTTTACACATCCTTGGACACAAGAAACACAGAATAAAATTCTGGAAGAAATTCAAATTGAAACAGATTTGAAACACTCATTCAAATTCAAACTAGAAAATCAAAACAGAAAAAGAAAAAGAGAATAGGAGAAAAAAATAAACCTAACTAACTAACTAGCCCGACCCACCCGCGGACCAACAAGCCAGCCCATCTAGCCCACCCGGGAAACCACCACCCCTCTCTGTTTCTCACCCGCGCGCGCACCCCCCTCTCACTGACGCCCCGGTCCCACATGCCCCGTCACCTTCGTCTCCAAATCACGCCCGCGACCAGCTCCGCCGCGGCCGTTTCTTCCCGACGATCTCGCGCTTGAATATGAGTTACTTCAGGCGTAATTCCTCCTCTCGCCCCGGCTACTTAAACCCCTCCCGACTCCGCTCTTTTCCCCTCACTCACCAACCACAGAGCACCGCTAGGCTGTCCACAATCGAGCTTGCACCGCCGCTGTCCCGAACCATTCCGACAAAGGATCACGATAAACCTAGCCCCCCTCTGTCTCTCTGAATGCTACGCGTGCACTCACAGTGACCGTGCGCATCTAACACTGTCCCTGGTACCTTTTCTCGTGCCTTGTAGCGTCGCCAACGACCACCTCCGAACGAGCCCGAAGCTGCCCGCAACTTCAACGAGGAATCCCCGTCGTGTCCATGTGCCCTGACCCCGTCCACCTGCACGTTGAGCTTCGCCGTGTCTCCACGACCTCGGTAAGCACCAGCACCCTCTCCTTTGCCCTCTGGTCTCGCCAGAACATCACGGCAGACGCACAGCCGCCACGGTGTCCATTTGCGCCGCCCGTGAATGGTCAGAGCGACGTGGTCCGCTAGATCTAGATCCAGCGGATGCGATTAGACCATCCTGTGAAGGGGTACGCGTAGATCTGAGCCTTAGAATTTAGATCTAGCGGTGTAGATTAGATCTGATGCGAAGGGGTAAGTTTTGATCTGGTGTGTTGGATTTAGTTAGATCTAATGGTGCGGACGCGTGATCCAGAGCGAACCGGTATGAGCCAATCAGACGCTGTCACGTGTCAGGGTTTTCGATTTAAAATTTAGATTTGATTTAATTAGATGATGAAACTTGTAAATTCAATAACTTTTGTTCTGTTTATCCAAAAAATGCAAATAAGATATCAATGGAATCAAAAAAATAAATCCTACACATCTGTAGGTTTGGTTTTGTAAAATGCCTCTGTTAAAATGGAGTTTTATGCAGAGACATTTGAGGGCCTATTTTGGATATAAAAATTATTTAGAAAATGTTTAAAAAGCCAAATTAAGTTTATTTAGTGTGTAATTGTTTAGTTTTATGTTTAGTACTGTTTTACTTGTCTTGTTTAGTTTAGAAAAATCATCACATGTAATTTGCATGCATTCATGTATTTTTGTTTGATTATTTGAAATATGAATTTTGTGCTATCATTTTATCTGTAGATTTTGGTGCTAGTGGTGATTGTGACTGTGAGGATTGTTGTTACTCCCCCAACTACCAAGGCAAGTGGTGCTTCATATTTTTGTCCCAATATTTTGACTATGCATTAGTGGTATTTGTATAGGGCTTGCATGATAATTTGCTAAGTATCTATATGCTATGCTTGGGAAATCCTAGTAGTAGTAGTAGAATTGTTAGAATTTTCACTAAGTTAAGATACTTGCTATTGCCATGCTTAGCCTAGCTAGTAGTAACCAAGGGTGGAATATATATATGCTATGGAAAATATTGCTAAGTCTTTTGACTTGTGTTTTTGCTTAATAAAACAACTAAGTGAATGAATCACCTGGGTGGAATGGTATGTTTGGGTTATGTTGAGTGGTTACACAAGGCCCATATCTATGGTCTACCTTGTGTATCACACTTGTGTAAAGCCACCCAGGAACAAAGGGATTTGAGATGCCATATGTTAAGAAGCTTCTAGTGCAGCCACATGGCATTATGGGCTCTGCCTGGATCATATAGGTTGCAATAACTTAGACAAATGGACAGTTAGTGGTAGGGGGTGATAGGTTTGGGAACGCGTCCATTTTGGTCTAAGGGAAGGCTTCTGAAAGGTCCTGTCTTGATGCATGTCGAGTCTTATGGGGAAATTGCGCCACCTCTCAAGAAGGAAGAATCTAAGTACATAGCCGTGTCCCCGGCAACGGACAATTTGAGCATCAAGACATGGAAGCTATCAAGAATCTCCTCATCCCAACTTCTAAATTAAAAACTTGTGGTTGAACAAGGGTAAAGGTTCACCAATGTCTATTGGTGGTTCCTTGGGAGTTTTTGCCAAACAAAAACTTAGTGTTTTCAACTGATAGGTAAAATCCTATTTTGAGCAAAGCAAGCCTAAGCTACACTTAGCCAAATTCATGTAGAAGCTAGAAACTATTATTCCACTAAGGTATCACTTGCCAATACTATTCCAATGTATTGACCCACTGTGGCTGTAACTTGTGATGTTGTAGGTTACTCTGATGAGGATTAGGGTTATGAGTCTACACTCAACATGCTTGCCTGTGGCACATGAAGATGAAGACTTTTATTTGTATTATTGTTAAGTTAAACTCATGTACTAGCCTATGGCTATGGAGTTGTAAAAGACTATGTTATCTCTGGAATGACGATGTAATAATGACCTTTGTTTCTGTGTACTTCATCTTAAACCGTGGATGCTAGCATTTGATCCAGGGACTAGCATTGCAATCACAGGGACCTTTACCTTTATAAAGGTGGGGTCTTACAGATGGTATCAGAGCACTGTGTTGCCTATAGGATTATGACCCTAGGATTGGATTAGACTAAGAAACCACTAAGGAAAATTTCAACACTTTGAAAAATTTCCACACTTGTCTTTTTCTTCTCGTAAACTTTTCTAATCTTCTTTATCATCTCTATTTGTAGATGAACTCCATCAACAAATCCGTGAGGAAGGGACCACTCATGACCATGACTTTGGAGTGTGAGACTGAATTTCCCAAGGCACTCAAGAACCTTATGGTTACCATGGGGATACATGGTGCAGCTGTGTACAAGGGATTCCCTGTGATGGATGAAGGAGAAGAGTATTGGTGGGTGCAACTTCACTTGTACAAAAACAAGGAATACAACCACAAGGAGTCAGGATTCTGCATGGTCACCAACTCTGAAATGCACACAACATTCTTTGACTCTGCAAGAAATGCAGCTTGGAAAGCCATCAAGGAGCTTGGTGATAGACTCAAGTGCAGAATGCTCAGCACCCAAAATGACCTTAGAGAAGAAATGAAGCATACCCAAGAATTAGAGACTACCAACCAACAACTAAGGGGAGACATCATAGACTTAATATGGGAGTCTTGTGAACAAGATAGACAGATGGCCACTAAGGATGCCCTGATAGCTATTTTGTCTAGTGAGTGAAAATTGTAACATACTTCGTTAGTTGGACCACCACACTTATCGTTTTTACTTCCAAAATTTTGTCTAAGTTATGTTGAACCTTTGGTGTTTGTAATGGATTTGTGTATGCCATGACTTGTGTGTTTGTTGCTAAAAGATGTGCTTGTGATATTTTGTCTTGTGAATTTTCTCTACTTGTGTTGGTTCTAACTTTTCTCTATCTTATAAAATAGATGCCTAATGTTGTTATCAGCACGGCCGAGGAGTTCAAGGGAACTCGTTTTGGTACTCGTCTAATTGAGCTCACTAGTGTGCTCAACCTTCCACTTCCTAGCATCACGACACTTCAGCTCACCAAGTTTGAGAGGAAGGACTTATGGGGCTTCAGAGTCACACGGCCGGGACGCCAGGCAGAGCCACCCATGGAGGCTATCACTTTCAAGCTGATGCATGACAACAAGGAGAGAGGCTTATATGTAGTCATGCAGGAGTTACTTGGACGCCTGGTAGGGAGGCACTCCATCGAGCTTAGAGGTCTTTACTTTCACCCCTTCGGGAGACACAACGAGGAGGGTGAGGCTATAGAGTACTATGATGATACTAGAGAGACGATGGAGCCGATTCGTCTATACCTTCAGGACCTAGAGGGTCTTATTAGACACCTTGATACTGATAGTACCAATGTCATGCTTAGCAATGACGAGCTCCAGGTTCAGCTACGAGAGAAGGACAAGCTCTTCGCGGAGCAAGACGAGATCGTCAAGGAAATGGAGGCCAAATTCGAAAGCCAGGACAAGAAGTTCAAGAGCCAGGAGAAAAGAGTCCAAGACAGGAACAAGAAGATCCGGGAGATGAAGGAAGAGTTAGAGGCCAAGGACTTCGAGCTTGAGCACCAGCAGGGAGTGATCGAGAGGCTTCGCTCACAGAAGAGGGCTCTTAGGGCCAAGATTGAGGCCTTGACCACTAGTGTTGATGAGTACAAGACCACCATGGAGAATGCAGGTCTTACTATTGTTGATGTGGAGATTGATGTGGAGGAGTTGTGTAGACTACTCGATTATCTTTCATCTACCGTATTTTGATTATTGAGTCACAATGATCATCCAACATGTGGATGGCTTGCTATGGTGTGTTTGCATTTTCAAAACTTGGTGTTTATGTTGTTCAAACTCTATGTTATTTTGATGTTTGGTTATTTTGATTGTTCTATGTGATGTATTGTGCATGTTAAGCATCTATGTGTATCTCATTCTTATCCTTATTAAAACCACATATGCCTCCTCGACGTGCCAACCCCAACCAAACCAACAACAACAATGTCACTCCTGAGATGCAGCAGTTGATGACAGCACAAGCTCAACTGATGCAGATGATGAAATAGTTCATGTAGAACCAGAACCAGAATAACAACAACAATAACAACAACAATAATAACAATAATCAGAATAATCCTCCGGGATTTGACATGCTCACCAGATTTTTGAGACTAAGGCCTGCCAAGTTCTCGGGAACCACTGATCCAATGATAGCCAATGATTGGTTACGTTCAGTGAACAAGGACTTGGTGATTGTTGGCTGCACCGATGAGGAAAAGGTTAGGTTCGCAGCACATCTGCTTGAAGGGCCAGCAACAACCCGGTGGGACAACTTTCAGATCACCACTCCCATTGAGGATGTGACTTGGGCTATTTTTGAGGATGGATTCCGTATAGCTCACATCTCATCCGAAGTGATGAATTTGAAAAAAAGGAGTTCCACAATCTGAAACAGCGTCACCGCAGCTGAGTACATTGAGGAATTCAACAATCTGGCGCGTTATGCACCGGATGAAGTTGATACAGATGCCAAGAGGAAGGAGAAATTCCTCGAAGGACTGAACGATGAGTTGAACTTGCAGCTGTCTGTTGCATATGTTCCAACCTATCAATCACTTTGTGGCAAGGCTACCATCTTGGAAAACAAGATGAAATAGGTTGAGAGCATAAATAGGAAGCATAGCTTTGATAAGCACAGCTCGGGATCGTCTCGCAAGCGTTCCCATCATGATGATAGTGGGAGTTCTGGATCCCACAAACATAGAAAGTACAACAACCACCACAGCCACAACCGCCATCATGACAACAAGCATCACCGTAGTCATGATAATGACAAGTATAAGAACCACAAGAGTGGACACAAGAGCCACCACAGTGGATGTGGAAGTGGAAGTGGAAGTCAGCCTGTAAAGAAAGATCTTAGTCAGGTTGAATGCTTCAAGTGTAAGAAGATGGGACACTATGCTAATGAGTGCCCAGAAAAGAAAGTGGAAGGTGCCAACAAGCCCAATCCCTTCCAAAAGGGACAAGTGAACCACATCAATGTGTAATAAATCTATGAAGAATCTGATGCTGTGGCTGGTAAGTTCAAACTCAATTCTGTTCCAGCACTTGTTCTTTTTGATACTGGCGCATCGCATTCATTCATATCAAGAGCATTTGTTGATAGAAATGGACTTCCAGTTGAAACTATTGGGTGTCCTATAAAAGTAAGTTCTCCTGGTGGAGAAATGATAGTGAACTCGGAATGTCATGACCTAGTGATAGAATTTGGGAAGTATAAGTTTCCCGTTAGTTTGATAATCCTAGATTCCCAAGGATTGGATGTCATTTTGGGAATGGATTGGATGACTAAGTACGAAGGGGTACTAGATTGTGCCAATCGTACTGTCACACTCACATCCCCGGATAAGAAACGGATTAGATTCAAGTCTAACTTTGAATCAAAAGGGAGGAAGCTAAATTCTCTTAAGGGGGTTAGCATAGACAGTGTGCTAATTGTGAGAGAGTATCCGGAGGAATTACCTAGAATGCCACCAGATAGAGATGTTGAGTTTCTGATTGACTTGCTGCCAGGATCAGGACCAATAGCAAAGAGACCTTACAAGATGTCAGTTGATGAGTTGAAGGAACTCAAGAAACAACTTGGAGAATAGTTACAGAAAGGATTTATTCAACTAAGTTCTTCATCTTGGGGTGCACCAGTTTTTATTTGTTGAAAAGAAAGATAGAAGTCAAAGGTTATGCATAGATTACCGTTCACTCAATGAGGTAAGAACAAGTATCCTTTGCCCAGAATCAATGATTTGTTTGATCAGTTAGAAGGAGCCCGTGTGTTCTCAAAGATTGATCTCCGGTCAGGCTACTTCCAGCTAAAGATAAGGGAACAAGACATACCTAAGACTGCTTTCACCACTAGGTATGGATTGTATGAGTACACCGTGATGCCATTTGGTTTGACAAATGCACCAGCCTACTTCATGAATATGATGAACAAGGTGTTCATGGAATTTCTTGACAAATTCGTTGTCGTTTTCATTGATGACATTTTTATCTATTCCAAGAGCAATGAAGAGCATGAAGAACATTTGCGATTGATACTTGAGAAGCTTAGGGAGCATAAGCTATATGCCAAATTCAGCAAGTGTGAATTCTGGTTTAATGAAGTCGGATTTCTTGGACATATTGTGTCAGGAGATGGTGTAACAGTTGATCCCGCAAAAGTGTCAGCTGTAACTGAGTGCGAATCTCCTAAGTTAGTAAAAGAAGTTCGTAGTTTCCTTGGCTTGGCAGGATACTATAGAAGATTCATTGAGAATTTCTCAAAGGTAGCTAAGCCAATGACGAAATTACTTAATAAAGACAAGAAATTTGATTGGACTGAAGGATGTGAACTCAGTTTCCAAGAGTTGAAGAAGAGAATAGTGACAACACCAGTCTTATGTCTACCAGATTTGGAGAAAGATTTTCAAGTATATTGTGATGCATCTCACCAAGGATTAGGTGCATTTTTGATGCAAGAAGGGAAAGTTGTGGCTTATGCCTCGAGACAACTCAAAACTCATGAAGTGAATTATCCTACTCATGATTTAGAGTTAGCCTCTGTTGTCCATGCACTCAAAACATGGAGACATTATCTTTTGGGAAAGCGTTGCGAAGTGTTCACAGATCACAAAAGCTTGAAGTATATCTTCACTCAGAAAGAAATCAACATGAGACAAAGAAGATAGCTAGAACTCATCAAGGACTATGACTTGAGTTTGCAATACCACCCCGGTAAAGCAAATGTTGTAGCGGATGCACTAAGCCGTAAGGTTTATGTGAATGGCCTTACTAAGGGAGAATTGCGGATGATACGTAAAGCGCAATTCAAAGATCTTAGATTGGAGATAGTGCCTGAAGGACATCTCATGTCATTGGATGTTCAACCCACATTGTTGGACAGGATAAAGGAAGCCCAAAAGTTGGACAAGGAAATTGAGGAGATTAAGGAAAAAATTAGCAAAGGGAAAGCCAAAGGATTCCATGAAGACGAACATGGTACTTTATGGTATGGAAAACGTATCTGCATTCCGCAAGATCCGGAGCTTCAGAAACTGATTTTACAAGAAGCACACAACTCACCATATTCCATTCATCCGGGTAACACCAAAATGTACATGGATGTGTAGGAAAGATTTTGGTGGAATAATCTCAAGAAGGACATCGCCGAACATATTGCTTTGTGTGATGTATGTAGTAGAGTGAAAGTGGAACATCAGAAACCAGCAGGATTGTTACAACCACTACCTATTCCTGATTGGAAGTGGGACAAGATTGGCATGGACTTCATCACCAGACTGCCAAGGACTAGATCATGATATGATTCTATCTGGGTCGTGGTAGATCGCCTAACTAAAGTGGCTCATTTCATACCTATAAAGACAACCTATACAAGTGCTAAGTTGGACAAGATTTATATGAATAGGATTGTATGTCTGCATGGAGTACCCAAGAGTATTGTGTCTGATAGGGGAACTCAATTTACTTCCCATTTTTGGAGACAACTGCATGAGTCATTGGGAATGAGATTGGAATTCAGCACTGCTTTTCATCCCCATACTGATGGGCAGACAGAAAGGACCAACCAGATTCTAGAGGATATGTTGAGGGCATGTGCCCTAGATTATGGAGCTAGTTGGGATGAAAGTCTGCCTTACACAGAATTCTCTTACAACAACAGCTATAAAGACAGTATTGAGATGGCACCGTTTGAATTTCTCTATGGGAGAAAGTGTACTACCCCATTACTATGGAATGGTGTTGGAGAAAGAAATTTGTTCGGGCCAAAACTAATAAAGGAAGCTGAAGAGAAAGTCAAGTTGGTAAAGGACAGATTGAAGATAGCACAGTCCCGACAAAAGAGCTACGCAGATCCAAAGCATAGAGAAGTCACCTATGGGGTGGGTGATAGAGCTTATCTTAGAGTATCACCACTTCGTGGAGTGAAGAGGTTTGGAGTCAAAGGAAAATTGGCACCAAGATATGTTGGACCATTCAAGATTCTGAGCCATAAAGGAGAAGTAGCATATGAGATTGAATTGCCTGAATCATTGTCTGCCATTCGCAATGTGTTTCACGTAAGTTAGTTGAAGAAATGCCATCCAGAGATGGAAGATACTTCTTTGAAGGATACTATACCTTTGGAAGAGGTTCAGTTGGAAAGTGATCTCACCTATGAGGAGAAGCCTATCAAGATTCTTGAGACTACAGAAAGAGTTACTCGGACTAAGACTATCAAGTTTTGCAAAGTTCAGTGGAACCACCATTCTGAAGAGGAAGCAACTTGGGAAAGAGAAGATGATCTTCGGAAAGACCACCCTCACCTATTTTCTAGCCAATCCGAATCTCGAGGGCAAGATTCACCTTAAGGGGGTTAGATTTGTAACATCCCCAAAACATGATTTATAAAGTTGCATAGCATTCATGCATTCATAAGCATTTTGATATTTTCAAATGAATTTTCAATATAAGAAACCATATTTTGCCTATTACTTATTCAAGTAAGGGAAGGTTTATATTTTACTTTCTAAATATGATTAGGAATTGATCAGTAATGATTGGAAAGTAAATACAAAGCCCACACAAAAGTTTTCAAAACAATTCAAACATAAAACCATCTTTATGCCTATTGTCATTATTTTATTAAAGGCATGGTGTATATTTATTTTCAAACTCAAAATGGTTTTTGAGTATAAGATGATGTTTTACACATCCTTGGACACAAGCACAGAATAAAATTCTGGAAGAAATTCAAATTGAAACAGATTTGAAACACTCATCAAATTCAAACCAGAAAATCAAAACAGAAAAAGAAAAAGAGAATAGGAGAAAAAAATAAACCTAACTAACTAACTAGCCCAACCCAATCGCGGCCCAACAAGCCAGCCCAGCTAGCCCACCCGGGAAACCCCCATCCCTCTGTGTTTCTCACCCGCGCGTGCACCCCCTCTCACTTACGCCCCGGTCCCACATGCCCCGTCACCTTCGTCCCCAAATCACGCCCGTGACCAGCTCCGTCGTGGCCGTTTCTTCCCGACGATCTCTCGCTTGAATACGAGTTACTGCAGGCGTAATTCCTCCTCTCGCCCTGGCTACTTAAACTCCTCCCTACTCCGCTCTTTTGCCCTCACTCACCAACCACCGAGCGCCGCTAGGCTGTCCACAATCGAGCTCGCGCCGCCGCTGTCTCGAACCACTCCAACAAAGGATCACGGTAAACCTAGCCCCCCTCTGTCTCTCTGAATGCTACGCGTGCACTCACAGTGACCGTGCGCATCTAACACTGTCCCTGGCACCTTTTCTCGTGCCTTGTAGCGTCGCCAACGACCACCTTCGAACGAGCCCGAAGCCGCCCGCAACTCCGACGAGGAATCCCCGCCGTGTTCGTGCGCCCTGACCCCGTCCACCTGCACGTTGAGCTTCGCCGTGTCTCCATGACCTCGGTAAGCACCAGCACCCTCGCCTTTGCCCTCTGGTCTCGCCAGAACATCACGGCAGACGCGCAGCCGCCGCGGTGTCCATTTGCGCCGCCCGCGAATGGTCAGAGCGACGTGGTTCGCTGGATCGATCCAGCGGATGCGATTAGACCATCCCGCGAAGGGGTACGCGTAGATCTGAGCCTTAGGATTTAGATCTAGCGGTGTAGATTAGATCTGATGCGAAGGGGTAAGTTTTGATCTGGTGTGTTGGATTTAGTTAGATCTAATGGTGCGGACGCGTGATCCAGAGCGAACCGGTATGAGCCAATCAGACGCTGTCGCGTGTTAGGGTTTTCGATTTAAAATTTAGATTTGATTTAATTAGATGATTAAACTTGTAAATTCAATAACTTTTGTTCTGTTTATCTAAAAAATGCAAATAAGATATCAATGGAATCACAAAAATAAATCCTACACATCTGTATGCTTGGTTTTGTAAATTGACTTTGTTAAAATGGAGTTTTATGTAGAGACATTTTAGGGCCTATTTTGGATATAAAAATTATTTAGAAAATGTTTTAAAAGCCAAATTAAGTTTATTTAGTGTGTAATTTTTTAGTTTAATGTTCAGTCCTGTTTTACTTGTCTTGTTTAGTTTAGAAAAATCATCACATGGAATTTACATGCATTCATGTATTTTTGTTTGATTATTTGAAATATGAATTTGGTGCTATCATTTTATGTGTAGATTTTGGTGCTAGTGGTGATTATGACTGTGAGGATTGTTGTTACTCCCCCAACTACCAAGCCAAGTGGTGCTTCATATTTTTGTCCCAACATTTTGACTATGCATTAGTGGTATTTTGTATAGGGTTTCCATGATAATTTTTGCTAAGTATCTATATGCTATGCTTGGGAAATCCTAGTAGTAGTAGTAGAATTGTTAGAATTTTCTCTAAGTTAAGATACTTGCTATTGCCATGCTTAGCCTAGCTAGTAGTAACCAAGGGTGGAATATATACATGCTATGGAAAATATTGCTAAGTCTTTGTGTTTTTGCTTAATAAAACAACTAATTGAATGAATCACCTGGGTGGAATGGTATGTTTGGGTTATGTTGAGTGGTTACACAAGGCCCATATCTATGGTCTACCTTGTGTATCACACTTGTTTAAAGCCACCCAGGAACAAATGGATTTGAGATGCCATATGTTAAGAAGCTTTTAGTGCAGCCACATGGCATTATGGGCTCTGTCTGGATCATATAGGTTGCAATAACTTAGCCAAATGGACAGTTGGTGGTAGGGGGTGATAGGTTTGGAACACGTCTATTTTGGTCTAAGGGAAGGCTTCTGAAAGGTCCTGTCTCGATGCATGTTGAGTCTTATGGGGAAAGTGCACCACCTCTCGAGAAGGAAGAATCTAAGTACTTAGCCGTGTCCCCGGCAACGGACAATTTGAGCATCAAGACATGGAAGCTATCAAAAATCTTCTCATCCCAACTTCTAAATTAAAAACTTGTGGTTGAACAAGGGTAAAGGTTCACCAATGGCTATTGGTGGTTCCTTGGGAGTTTTTGCCAAACAAAAACTTAGTGTTTTCAACTGATAGGTAAAATCCTATTTTGAGCAAAGCAAGCCTAAGCTACACTTAGCCAAATTCATATAGAAGCTAGAAACTACTATCCTACTAAGGTATCACTTGCCAATACCATTCCAATGTATTGACCCACTGTGGCTGTAACTTGTGATGTTGCAGGTTACTCTGATGAGGATTAGGGTTATGAGTCTACACTCAACATGCTTGCCTGTGACACATAAAGATGAAGACTTTTATTTGTATTATTGTTAAGTTAAACTCATGTACTAGCCTATGGCTATGGAGTTGTAAAAGACTATGTTATCTAGCATCCACTAGCAGTTAAACTCGGGAAGGACATAGATCAGTGTCTCAGTTGCCCATAAAACAAACCGTCCAATTCGAAAAGGACACATTATCTAGCACAAACTATCAGGGTCAAAGATTCTTCTGTAGAGATTAGAGAGCATCAACTAGCTTGCCAACTAGTTCCTCCATTTTAAAATATAAGATGTTTTATCTTTTTTAAAACTAATGTATTTAGACTTAATGTGTAGGTTCGGAGTGAACCTACGTAAAGACATTTATATATATTTATCTTCTATTATATATTAAAAGCAATATAAGTGTGTTTTTCGAGGCATCTGGTTGATCCACATCACCTAAATTTATATGATTCATCTATCTTGATTTTAATGGCTGAGATTTAAAGTCTATAGGTTTTACGGAAAGGTTGTCACGTAAACTAATCACAACCAAAATCAACTACATGGAGAGGCCGTTTAGAGAAAAGTTGTCACGTACACATCACGGACAGAATGGACATTAATTTTCATAATATGTGGCTACCAAGAAATAGTCCCTATTGTACAGGCACGTTAAACTCCAGTTTGTATTGATAGAGTCGCTATTGCATGGTTTCTGGAAAAAAAATCTGTATAACACGCATGCAAACTTTTTTTCTGCATAGCCCTGAAATCAGAGTCCCTATTGTAAGCATACTTAAACGCAAATATATTTTTTGCAGCCCCGAAATTAGTTTTCCTTTGGCGTCTTATCTCTCTAACATAGTGCCCAAGTACTCATAGACGGACGCTATCTTTCAGAATATTCTATAGCTCGCATATTGATTAATTAGGTCTTCTACCATGACTGTGGAGACGATAACGGAGAAACATGCTGCCACTACAGATGCAACAAGTGCCGGTGAACATGTGACAACAGCGGCAGAATGGACAAAAATAACCTAAACTCAAAAGGATTTCACAAAATGACCCATCTGGAAAACTATTTCCCTGGACTAACCCTTTGAGTAGCGTCCAACAGCTAGGCGCTCAAAAGGATTTCACAAAATGACCCATCTGGAAAACTATTTTCCTGGACTAACCCTTTGAGTAGCGCCCAACAGCTAGGCGCTACACTCTACAGTGTAGAGTGTAGCGCCTTTCAGCTAAGCGCCACCGCCTGGCCCCTGCCCCCACCGGCGCGTGCCCAGGCGCTATGCCTGGGGCGAGTAACGCCCAGACGCTATGCCCAGGGTGTAGCGCCTATCTGCTAGGCGCTACACACTTTGGGACATACTCAGCAGCCCGCAGCCCCCCTCCCCACCCCGACCCATTCGGTTGCCCAGCCATTAGAAGAAGAACAAGGAGGTGCCGGCGGTTCCTCCTCCCCTCTCTCTCAAATCCACTCCTCAAATCCATCAGATCTGAGAGATTTCACCGTGGATTTGCTCCCCCATCCCTCCCTCAAGGTAATCCCCTCCTTTTCCCTCTCTTTCATCCAATAAATCTTGCACATTATCCTCAAAGCCTAGGTCTAGTTGGATTCATAATATGACCTATTTGTGTATGTTTTTGGTTATTTGGTAGTTATATATTAGTTGTATTTGATGGGGAATGGAAGTGTGTTGTTTATTTGCATTGTGTATGATGGTTTTATATGGATTTGTATGGATGTGTGAATAATATACTCTCATATTCTTTGTAGTTTATTGTATAAATGGAAACAATGGCCACATACCACACACATTTTATTGATGTTTGGAATATATATGTAGGATGGTGTGGCTACTTGAGGATTACTATGATCATCAACACCGGGCATACTTGATGGCGGAGAAGCATATGGTAATAAAACCATGGTTGAACTTCTTTGCTTTTATTTTTCTATTGATTCAATTGTGTTGGAAAAAGCATAATGTTCGATCTTGTATGTATGCAGAGGCTTCGTCCCCTCAAGATTCGGTCTCATGGCGCGTCTTCGAATGACATGTCAGCATTTAGCGGTACACCGAGTACATCAAGCTGCTAGGCCTCCTCCCTTTCATCACGCTTGTGAGCCGGTCGACGCCAACCTCAACGCTTCTATCACCGACTTGTCGACGGTGGAGGCCGGAGATGCACACTTTCCACCTCCGGACCGGCGAGATCACTCCTACTCTTCAGGATGTTTCCATGATCTTTGGACTTCCTATCGCGGGGGAGCCTCTCTGTATGAGCACAGATTCCGATGGGTGGCGCAATGCGATGCGGCTACTTATTGGCATGGCTCCTGAAGAACTTGAAGATAAGAGCAAAGATAGAGTCCCAGCAGGCACGACATATGCGTGGATCGTGGAGAACTTTAGGGAATGCCCGAACCCCGCCGAGGTTGAGGTGATCGAGACACATGCTCGTGTGTACGTGTGGTATGTCCTTTCTAGGACTGCTTTCTTGACGGAGGTAGGACCGCTCAGTGGATGTGGCTGAAGGCACTAGCAAACTGGGATAGCAATATCAGCTGGGGTTCGGCGGCTCTTGCCTACTTGGACCGGCAGGTAATCACCTGTGCACTCTACATTCATTTGTATATGTTGAGTCCACACATATGCTATACTGACCTCGTTTTTGTTCACTTGCAGTTGGACGATGCCTGTCGTAGGGCAGGCGGAAATGCCGGAATAGGTGGTGCTATGGTTCTTCTCTCGATATGGAGCTGGGAACGCTTACCAGTTGGGCGTCCCAAAGAGGTGGGCCATCAACGGAGATGACCAGCCTACAATGTTCAAATGCCTGAACACATTGCTCGAAAGCCCAAAATGCACGGCCAAAAACTCGAACGGTTCTTCCGTTTACAATCCTTGTCTTGTTCCCCAAAGGTTCAACCACATGAACCATGCCCGGGTTAGCATCGGCCATCGCTCCCAACAACCTTGGGATTCGGTTATAAGATTCCTCCCAGTCACCGTACAACATCTTGAATGCGGCTTGCTTAGCCTTCCATGCCTTCCCGTACTTCACCTCATAGTTAAAGAGGGCTTTCACAAACTCCATGACCTGCTTGATGCTCATTATTGGAAACGACGCGATTTCATTGGAAAGCCTATAAGCGAGGAACTCGGAGGTGAGTTGTCGGTGCTCATGCTTTGCATCCTTGCCATCCACCATCGGGCCTCGGCACATGTGAGTTGATACGCAACTAGATATGTGCCAATTGGGACCTCCCTTGAATGGTCTAGCACGCATAATCCAAGTACATCCTTCCGCCTCGCACTTCACCGTTTAACGCTTCTTGATATCCGAGTGCATGACCGTGTAAGGACGATGATGCTTCACCAAGAAGTCCTTTATCCATTGCTTAAATTCCAACAAGGTCTTAAACCTTGATCCTTTGCAAAAGCCATTATTCACTTCATTGCCATCCCGGTAAGAACTTGTCCTTGGTCCAAGCACTATGCCTTTGCCACCATCAACCGTGGCTTCATCTGTGAGACTAAGATCACGAAACAAAGGCACCTGATGGTCCCGCCCCAATACGGTATGGTGGATTTCTACCTCTCTAGCCATGAAACCTTCCTTGTCAACTTCTTCTTCGGGACCATCATCATCCGAGTCCGAAGCATAGCCTCGAGAATACGGGAGTTCACGGTCCATGTCATGTTGAGTGATATATTTCTCCAAATCACCAACATTGTTGTCATGGAGTTCAACGTCATCATCATCTTCACCCTCACAATCATCATTGTCCTCTTCCAACACTTCGTCTTGGTGTCTTGAAATCAGGCTCAATGTTTGGCTCAAAGGAGGTTCAATCCATAGCTCTTGCTCCACGGGTGGAGGACTCCTACTATCCAATGGGGAAGCACGACGGTTCAAGTCCAAAGGCAATGAACTATCAACCTTCTTGGTGGCAAATAGCTCAAGAGCCTTGTCTAGTGATTCGGCCACCACCTCCTTGTATACAAGCCAACGAGCCTCGGAGAAGATACGCATTGTCTTCCAACGGATATGCATTCCAAGACCCACATTATGTCTTCCTTCCAACTCAACAACATCACATGGGTCCATCCATTTCAATTCAATCCTCACTTGCTCCAAGACCTCGGCATAGGTGGGACTACGCTCAAACACAATATCTAGCTCATCCGGGTCTGGTTCTATGTTGCCTTTCAAAAAGGCATCCTTGTCCACATGATGAACATGAACAATTCTTGCCATCCCTAACACATAGGAGAATATGTTCATTAACTAACCATGACAAGATAAACAAAGCTATACTAGACACATTACCAAACTATAAAGCTAACAAGAACACCCTCTCTTACATAAGCAAACCCTAACCCTAGCCATAACATACAAAACAATGTCATTTCAACAACCCTAAACCTAACTAAATGCTTCATACACATCTTTATAACCAACATTGGCCAATGAATCTAACAAATTTCCAAACATTTCTCTCCAAATCAAATTTCTAGGGTTTCAAGCCAAGTCCAACCAAAATGAAAGATTTCAAGAGGTCAAAACGGAGGGGAATGAGGGAGGGTACCTCTAGCAGCCGGGGAGAGGCACAAATCCACAAAATAAAGCTTCCAATGTGAGAGATTTGAGGGGGAGGAGGAGAAGAGAGGGGAGAAGGGGGCGCCTCCTTCCTGTTCTTCTTGCTTGGGTCGAGCTGGGAGTGAATGGGGAGGGGGGCTGGGCGCGACAGCTTAAGTCCCAAAGTGTAGCGCCTAGAAGATAGGCGCTACACCCTAGGCATAGCGCCTGGGCGTTACTCGCCCCAGGCATAGCGCCTGGGCGTCACATGGCCGGGTGGGGCCAGGGAGGGGCCAGGCGGTGCCACGCTGGCAGGGAGCATAGCGCCTAGCCGTTAGGCGCTACCCAAAGGGTTAGTGCCAGTGAAATAGTTTTCCAGATGGGTCATTTTGTGAAATCCTTTTGAGTTTGGGTTATTTTTGTCCATTCTGTCGGCAACGGCATATTGAAGTGTGAGGACGACAATGCAGACGGAAAAGGGCAAGCGGATCGGTAGATCTAGGATTACGTCGACATCATGTTGGAAGAAAAGTTGGTCGGTACCAGTACCTATAGGAGGTCTCGAGTACCTCGAGCATCACAAAATATATCTGGTGGTGGCAACAACAAAGTATATTCATGCATGGCACCAC
The DNA here is from genome assembly GCA_023614405.1 of Avena insularis. Lineage (NCBI taxonomy): Eukaryota > Viridiplantae > Streptophyta > Magnoliopsida > Poales > Poaceae > Avena > Avena insularis. Next base: position 64,272,133 of record CM042697.1, read on the forward strand.
CGGATGGACTTCATGCGTGGGAAAATGTGATTACCTTGACTAGCAAACTACTTGCCGATGTTGCAAAATAGGGATCGTTGGGAGATCTAAGCGACGAGGAAGACGAATGAATGTTTTTTTGGGTGGGTGGGTGGGGGGATTGAGTTCATATACCAATACACAGAGTTGAAGTATTTATTGTATTTACGAGTCCCATAATATATTGTTATTCATGGCTAGCTATATTGTAAAACATGATAGATTTATCATGCTAATACCCAAATATATCTAACTGAGAATACTATGTTGAATGCTTATGACTTCTTCTATGATATTTTGTGACTACTCATGTATGAAAATTATTGCTAAAAGCTAGAACATTGTGTTTATTGTTAAGATTTAGTTTATAAAATAATATTATTTTCAATTGTTTTTAGGAAATAGGATGCATATTGCCAAAAAAGACACAAAATTAAAATGAATAAGAAATAAAAACAGCCCAGCCATTGTGATCAACAACCTGTGGCAGCAGCTGACAACTACCATTGGAACACACAAACCGCAAAAGAGTTGCTCCAGCAACGGAAACCTCAAGAAGAAAACACTGCACAAGCATCATCATCACTGAATCTAAACACAAAGTCAGATTATAGGTTTTCACCAAGCATTAAGTTTGTTCCAATGAAGGTCATAACTAGGGTTTTCATCATGAAACTCATGAGTCTGTACTTGGAAGAGCACCACCAATAACGAAATCACAATGATATATGGTCAATTATTAAATATGTTTTACCAATGACATAGTCAATAAAATATTTAACTTTACATTTACGGTGACAATAATAGTGTGTAATTTCTTGAAACGGAGTTGGAATATACATAAAACTTCAAATTTATTCTAGGAACACTTTCAATGCAAAATAATTATGCCCTCACTATTGCGAGGTCCACCATGCTAGTTTCACAAAATCTAAACTATTTTATACTCCCTCCATACATTCTAATCTATACAAACTCAAGTCGGTTATTTCTGAATGAAAGGAGTATTATAAAACAGATGGAGTAGCTATGAAGCAGGAGCATGACTACTAGTTGCAGATCGATTGAGCTTGCCGATACACTACAGGAAAGAACAAAGGTGCCGACGGCCGGCCGGCTACGCCGATGGCCAAATGTCGAGGCCGTCGGCATAGCTACCTTTCCTGGCCAGCTGACCAGCCTGGCCGTCGGTGTAGGGACAGCCGTCGGCGTAGCGTGGCCGTCGGCGTAGTACAGAGGGATGTGCCGACGGTGGCCCTCGGCATAGGTACAGCCATCGGCGTAGTCCTAGTTTAGACACGGCGATGGAAACGACGTTAGGCAGACAGGCTGTGCCGACGGCCTGGCCGTCGGCACAGCTCTTTGAAAAATTTTGTTTATCTCAGTGCCGACGTTTAGCCAGCAGAGGCCTCCAGATTTTTTCCTTTTATCTCATTATTTTTTTGAAAATCATAACTAAATCATTCTAGTTTAAAAAAATACAAATAATATATCAAAATTTGCAGAAAAATAAGACCTATCTTTCTACACTCAAATATTACACATTTATAAACAAAATAAGTGAAACATAAAACATTATATATAGTTTAAAACGGGCATTATAAATTCAAAAACGATCCAAATAACGTGAAACCTTCGCGTGGTGTCATATTATGTGACATAGTTAGAAGGAAAAATATCAAACTTGGTATATTGATTATGTCTCAAAAAAACCTTCACAAAATGATCTATCTCGTTCGAGGTTTCTTGGCTTTCGGGTCAAATGACCAAAGTTATGGCTAGAATGAAGGCATAGTTTGTGATAATATGTCCATATTGTGCATAAATGTGCATCATGGGACGGCGAACAATGTTTCAGGAGGAAGTTTTCCTTTTCGTCGCAGCAAAAAGGCGTTTTCCATTTTCTGAGAGCAAAAAACGGACGGTTTTGTGAAGCAACCACCAAATGGCTAATTCAAAATGCTACCGTCATATTTTTCAAAAATACTAGACCACCTTACATGCATAATTTCATAACAGGGGGATCTCAAACATTTCCGTCTATCCCTGGTGAAAAAGACAAATTCCTGCCGAATCGGTAGGAAGTGGGTCAGATATGAACTACAGGTACATGATCGGATGCTCATGATTTTTTACAAAAATCATTTTTAGGTTCAAAATATGTTGTTTCATCATAGATTCACTTCAAGTTTAGCGAGTCTCAGCCCCGAGCTAAGAATCTTCATGCCCGCCCTTCGACAAAGTATAACGATGGTTTAAAACAGGCATTATAAATTCAAAAACGATCCAAACAACATGAAATCTTCGCGTGGTGTCATATTATGTGACATAGTTAGAAGGAAAAATATCAAACTTGGTATATTGATTATGTCTCAAAAAACCTTCACAAAATGACCTATCTCGTTCGAGGTTTTTTGGCTTTCGGGTCAAATGACCAATGTTATGGCTAGAATGAAGGCATAGTTTATGATAATGTGTCGATATTGTGCATAATTGTGCATCATGTGATGGCGAACAATGTTTCAGGAGGAAGTTTTCCTTTTTGTCGCACCAAAAAGCCGTTTTCCATTTTCTGAGTGCAAAAAACGGATGGTTTTATGAAGCAACCATCAAATGGCTAATTCAAAATGCTACTGTCACATTTTTCAAAAATACTCGACCACCTTACATGGATAATGTCATAACAGGGGGATCTGAAACATTTCCGTCTATCCCTGGTGAAAAAGACAAATTCCTTCTGAATCGGTAGGAAGTGGGTCAGATATGAATTACAGGTACATGATCGGATCCTCATGATTTTTTACAAAAATCATTTTTAGGTTCAAAATATGTTGTTTCATCATAGATCCACTTCAATTTTAGCGAGTCTCAGCCCCGAGCTAAGAATCTTCATGCCCGTCCTTCGACAAAGTATAACGATGGTTTAAAACGGGCATTATAAATTCAAAAACGATCCAAACAACGTGAAACCTTCGCGTGGTGTCATATTATGTGACATAGTTAGAAGGAAAACTATCAAACTTGGTATATTGATTATGTCTAAAAAAACCTTCACAAAATGACCTATCTCGTTCGAGGTTTCTTGACTTTCGGGTCAAATGACCAATGTTATGGCTAGAATGAATGCATAGTTTGTGATAATGTGTCCATATTATGCATAAGTGTGCATCATGAGATGGCGAACAATGATTCAGGAGGAAGTTTTCTTTTTTGTCGCACCAAAAAGCCGTTTTTCATTTTCCGAGTGCAAAAAACGGACGGTTTTGTGAAACAACCACCAAATGGCTAATTCAAAATACTACCGTCACATTTTTCAAAAATACTAGACTATCTTACATGGATAATTTCATAATACGGGGATATCAAATATTTCCGTCTATCCCTGGTGAAAAAGACAAATTCCTGCCGAATCGTAGGAAGTAGGTCAGATATGAACTACAGGTACATGATCGGATGCTCATGATTTTTTACAAAAATCATTTTTAGGTTCAAAATATGTTGTTTCATCATAGATCCACTTCAAGTTTAGCGAGTCTTAGTCCCGAGCTAAGAATCTTTATGCGTGTCGTTTTAAACGGGCAAATGAAATTATGATAAGAATCACGGCATAGTTTGTGATAAGTTGATATTGATATCATTTTGGATTCCTCTCATTTTTCTAATCAATTTAGACATATTATTTGCCGAATTCCGATTTACAGATTTAAAGATATTAATTATTCCATATTAAATAAAAAATACAAAAAAATCATTATATTTTTATTTGAATTCAATAATATTTTTACTTATTCATTGTTGTTACTTAAATAATTGCTTGTAATTTCAAAAAATACAACCATATGACATGATGATATAAGAGTTAATAGGAATGATATCCTAGTATTGACAACAATGAGTAAATTGCTTTGCGGGAAGAGATTCTGAAGGAACGAGGAAGTTAAGCGTGCTAGAGCTGGAGTAGTGCTAGGATGGGTGACCGAACGGGAATTTGACTAAGACTGCAATTTAATCAATTATTAACTATAAATAGTGTTAAAATGATTAAAGCGGGAGATTAAGGAGTCAAATAATTCAAAGATTAAAAAATAAATAAATAAATAAAATTAGGCTATGCCGACGTCCTGGCCGTCGGCGTGGCTCCATTCCTGTGCCGTCGGCGTAACTCCAGGCTGAACCGTTAGCCAAAACGGCCGTTGACTGACACGAGGGGCCCGCTGGAAGACGTTGTGCCGAGGGAGAGGGGCTGTGCCGACAAGGACGTACGCCGAGGGGGCTACGCCGACGGCCACCGTCGGCACAGCCTGTGCCGACGGCAATTTGGCGCTGTGCCGACGGCAGCCGGCCGTCGGCGTAGCAATTATTTCCTGTAGTTATATATGTACTATACCTGAACTCGCCGGCGGTAATTGCCGGTTCACCCAAGTGGGTTGTCATGGTGATGTGCTGTGATTTGGTTTGTCTGGAAGCAGCCGTGCACCAAGGTGATGCTGGTGGCCTGCCGCTGGCGACGACGGCCGGCTTTAAACCACATACGCCACATAAGTTAAGTGGTAGGCTACATACGCAATTTGGGCTCATTTTGGCGTGCGGATATACGTGATCAGTGGACGCCCCTGCCACTTAGAGCAACTCTAACAAGCCTAGTAAAGCTTCGGCATATGTAAAAGTCCGGTGACAATACAATTTCACGAGTAGTTGGTCGATCTAACAAAACCTGTAAAAAAGATCCCGGCCTATAAATATTTTACAGTGGCATGAGAACCCAACCGCGTGGCCGGTAGATGTAGCGCTCCTAGGGGCGGTTGTACGTAGGCCGAAACGTTACTACGCCGCCACTCGTATCCGCCGGCAGCCGTCCATACACGGCCCCTCCAGCCATGAAATTCACACTCCTTAGATGAAATCATGCACCGCCAGTCGACAATCCCGTCATCACGCTTCGTTTCTGCCCATGTCTGTACCAGTTTCTCGCGAATCGGCTCAACAATTCCGGCAAGCGGGCGGGCGCTGCAGGTCGCAGGCGTCGCGACTAGGGGCTGGGGCAGCAGGCGGCCAAGGGCGGCCAGGTGGGCGTTGCAGGTCGCAGGCGGAGCGCCCAGGGGCGGGAGCTCATAGGCGTCGGGCGGCGCGGCAGGCGGCTGGCCGAGGGAGAGCTCGCGTGCGCAGGAGACATGGAGAAGGAAGAAGAAAGTGGGAAAAAAAGAACGGTTTTTCTAGACTCAGACCGGTCTGAGTTTGTCAAAACCCGGCGGGCTGACAGGGTCCGTCGATTTCTAATCCGACGATCTCGAACAAGGGTGCGCGCCCCGCGCGGTTGGTTGCAGGGTATCAATGCGGCACACCTGATCCCTTTTCCCTATTCACCTGGGGGCCCACTCGTCATCCTCTCCAGCCCTCCCACTTCTCCCGACCGTTTCGGTAATCGCGGTGCTCTCTCTCCTCTTCTTCTCCTCCGCCGATTTGAAGCCAAATACTGCAGTTACCGTCGGTTGCTCGTCGATTCTGCTCGCCATTGTCGTCGCCGACGCGTGTACTCCCTCCAGGTGTGCTCGTAAGTTCTCTCCTCCTCCTCCAGTTTCTCTCCTCCGCTGCTCCCACCCTTATCCTCTGTCACTCTCTGTTTTCCGGCGGTTCCATTTCGTCGGGTTTGTTGTTAGGGTTGATTCCTGTAGGTCCTGCGGATTAAGTTCGTGTGTAACTTGTAAGTTCTATTGCGTGCGTTTTTGCCCTGTAATTTTGTCTGGCTCCTACATGCATAGGGTTTGAAATGCTACCTCTGATCCCCTTTGAGTAATGTTGTCTTGTCAGATCTGCTCCGTTTTGCTGTATTTTTGATGTTCAGATGATGTGATCATGTGCGTTGTCCCCCCATTGTCTAATGGGAATTTTGAACATTTTGGCTGATAACAACAGATCTATGCTGTTGCATATTTCCCGTTTGGTTATGCGTCCTTGGATTGTTGTTGCATACTCAGCTCATGTTGTGGATGGTACTATCATTTTTTTGATTTACCCTATTGGTTAAGGAAGCTTCTCTGATGGTATTCCTTGAGAAATCTTTGGTACTTTCAACTATATGATTGTATTCCAGGCAGAGCACATCCTTATGCATCCATCCCACATGTTAGTTGTAACGGGTGTATGTGTATTCAGCAATTCTTTATGCGGTGCTAGACATGGTTCCTTGGTAACCTCTAGTTTGGTCAAGGAAACTACTAAAAATGAATATGCTAATAAGAATTACAATTTGATCAAGAGGAAGAGACTTATAATATTGTGTCCGCAGGAAGTAGTTTAACATAGAATGGAATATGTGAAGCATATAGCTAGGCAGATAGTTCAGTCAGAAGTTATTGATAGGTCGGGCTTCTTTCCAAAAGACACTTTGTAGATGACGCCAAACACAAACTCTTTCAACTTATTTCTTTTCTATTATCTAATCTTGAGTTTGAACGTCTGCTCAATTGACGGTATGGTATGAAAAAGAGGCCACCGAGAACAACCTTCAGCTAAACAAGCATAACAACGCCGCGAGATGAGATGGAAGGCAAGAAAAGGCCTCAGCAAGCCTTCCCTCTCATAGCGCTTACCTGATAGACCAACAACATGCTTTCATCAACCCCATTCCCATTCTAGAGGCCAAGAAAATATATACTTTAACTTCCGCATGGTTGCACCTGCAGCGTGCCTAGGCGCTGTTGCGCCTGCAATGTGCCCAAACCAACCCTGCCTCCTTTCCCCGACTAGAACAGGAAAAATCCCTAAGCCGAATAATCTTCCAATATGCTAGTTTTAACAACCCTCATTCTTTATACTTCTTCCTGGCAGTTTGGCATATAGTAGGGATCTGGTTCACTGATTTAGGTATTGGTACTATGGATTTTCAACCTAAATGGTTTTATTTTCAACCAATCCGTAGTTGGTAGTCAAGGTCGCTTTAATAATACTTGGGCTGATATCATCAACAGTGATAATCTTGGTATGGAAGTAATGCACAAATGTAATGTTCACAACTTTCCTATAGATCTCGTACTTGGGCGCTGTTCCTCTCACGGCTCCCGCTCCAACGCTCATCTTGCATCCCCGCGCCCCGGCCACACCTACTTTCATGACGTTGATCAACCCCCGAGTAGAGCACGTGTTCGATCAGGTCCAATAGGTAAACAAATTCCTTTCTCATTCGATTTGTTTGGTTGGTGATGGGCATATGTTTGCATTCGAACAAATGTACTTGTCAAATTGTTCTTTTTTTTATAGTGATTGGGTTTTTCAGTTTCAGTGTACTACTTCCTGTATGGGCATCATGGAACATTTAGCCTTTAGATAATTTTATTATAAATGTGATGGCACCGGGAATGATACTGTATAGCAAATGCCATTGTTATTTTGCAGTGGTCCAAATGGAGAGGAGCAAGACTGATCTAGATTGCACAAGGTTGTCATGTGACTGATATCCAGTTAATCAGCTCGTGTGTTATTGATTTTATTATCAAATCCTTCTATTGTCATTTACTCCTATATTAAGTCTAATAATAACTGTGGCCCATGTTTACGTGAAGTCGACCAGAAATTCATTTTAGATTTCGGGCTACATGCAACACTTAATTTGAAAATTCAATAACGGCATTCCATGTTTTAGAGGAATGTGAAAAGGCTATCGTGGGTGCAGTCAACAATGCGTACTATAAAGTGTTAATTTTAAAGCGAACTACTTTGTATTCTAGGCTATGAAAAAAGAAAAAACCTGAAAAAATTCTAGAGTTTGAAAATGTGCATTGTTCAGTACACTCATAGTGCGTTTAACACATTTTGCAGGTTCATGACACCCTATCTATGTAAATACATTCATGTGTCCTGTGCATAGAGCATAGTGGTATTGCTTTTATAAAGATCGGTTACTCCTAGTGTTTTTTGTTAAATCTTACTAATAACCTCTCATACATTATCACATGTCTTTCATTTGTTTCCTGTAGGGTCTTTTGGTTCACAAGCTTTTAACAACACAACAATAACTGTAAAGTCACAGAATCGAAGTATAACACACATGCTCGATTCTTATAGGATTTTGTTTGCACAAAAATTTCTGTATATGATTGCAACACATGCAAATAAAATAGGAGTATTATTACTATTTCCAAAAGATTTGAGTTGTTTAAATTTATTTTGAAAATGTAGTCCAAAATCTTTGGGAACATCGCACTGAACTCAGTAATAGTAATCTAATGACCAACACCGGAAAACCGGCAAGTCTTCCTCCATAATTTGCATACATATCTTTGAACCGAAGAGGCCCTGCTATATATGCCGGATTCATTAGCTCTGCTCATAACAAATCAATACCATGTATACCATTAGCCTGATGTAATGATCCATTGACTTCTAAACCTCGTCGGAGGAACTAAAACAAGTAGGAAAATGACGAGGATCCCCGGGGGATCGCACCATCCCATCGTCCGGGTACCACGCGTCCTCCGGCTCATGCTCCCCTACCTTGTCTCTACCCAGATTGTTTCCTCGCAGCCGCCGCTACTCGTTCGTTGGGGCTAGCCGCCACTGCCACCACTCGACGGAACCAGCCGGAGGAGTCTTCCTCTCTTCTTCCTCAGCTTCCTCGTGGGGTGGGGGTGGGGGGGGGGGGGGGGCGGCTTCGCTGGGCGATGCCGGGATGCAGTGCGCGGCCATGGATCTCCCCCAAAGGTACCACACCACCTCTGCTGCTCCCGCCGCCTCTCCCCTTCCCTTCTCAACAACCGGTGGCCGGAGATAGAAGCCGCCGTCGCTGGCCTCGATCCCCTCACAAAGGCTCACCTCACTCGTTTGCTAGTGCTAATCGTGCCGGGACAGTCATGTTGCGTGATGGGAAGCTTTGGGCCATGGAGGTGTTCCCGTGAGAAAGTCCTGGAGGAGCTATGGCGGTGCTGCCTCATCAACATCTGGCCTCCATGGCCCTATGGTCCCTAGTGTTGAGATTTTTGCTACACGCGGCCGCATGTGGTGCTACGTATGGCACCGGAGTTTGCTACGTATGATTGTCCGTGGTGCTACGTTCGCATGTTTTATTTGCTACAACCAATTTATAGTTTTGCTATTTTAGCATATTTTGTTTGCTACAACCGTTTTGTGATTTTGCTACAATAGTGTATAGTTTTTGCTACAAGTTTTTCGGCGAGGTCTCTTCGCGAAAATCTCCGGCAAGGTCAGTTTTTTGCTACATTAGAAAAACTTTGTTGCTACAACCGTCTTGTGGGTTTGCTACAACAGTGTCAACTTTTTGCTACAAGGTCTTTGGCGAGAGTCCCCGGCAAAGTGGGTTTTGCTACATTAGCACAACCTTTTGCTACATGGTCTCCGGCGAGGTCTCCGACGAGGTCTCCGGCGAGACGTTCTATTTCTAAAATGAACCTTTTTTTGTCTTCAGAAGCAAAAGCGGGAACATATGTTACAAAAACAAAGTATTTTGCAAAAGCGGAATTTGGGGCAATTTTTGGAACACGTGGCAGCAGCAGAAGCAGGACGATGGGAAGATTCCCATCGTCCGGGGTACGTGTAGCGCGCGCCAAACAAGTATCTTCATCGTTGCACCAGACAGGAGAATAAATTGTTGTTTCCAAAAGATCCGTGATGATTAAGTTCTTATGAATAGTGCAAAATCTTTGGGAAAACACCATACTCGCAACTCAACCATAGGAATATAATAGCCAACAAAGGAACATCGCTAAGTTTTCTTCCACGATTCCTATAATAAATTTCTTTGAACTATAGAGGCCCTACCATGTCCGGATTCATTAATATTAGGAAGTTAAAATCATTAGCTTCGATTTCCCCCCTCTTGTTTAACGCCGCGGTAGATGCCCTGGCCGAGATTTTGGACAGAGCCAAAGTGGCTGGCCACATCTCAGGGGTGGTGGGCCACCTGATCCCCAGGGGTGGGATCTCCCACCTCCAATATGCGGATGACACCATGATCATGGTGCAGGGTTCGGACCTCGACATCATTAACTTGAAGTTACTGCTCCTTTGCTTCGAATCCTTGTCTGGGATGAAGATCAACTTCGACAAGAGCGAGGTTATGATTATCGGATACTCCGAGGAGGATCATCAGCGGATCGCGGATAATCTGAACTGTAAGCTGGTGGACTTTCCCATTACCTATCTTGGGACGCCCATCCGGGAGACCAGGGTATTGATCAGAGACTTGGCCCCCTTGGTCTCGAGGGTGCGCTCGAGAGCGGAGCCTTGGAGGGCGCGCCTTACGTCCAAGGGGAGAAAGTTGGTACTGATTAACGCTTGTCTCTCGAGCCTGCCCATGTACCAGATGGGCCTGTACCTTCTGCCAGAAGGGACTCATGCCGACTTCTCGAAGGAGTTGTCTAGGTTCTTTTGGGCGGCTCGGGACGGCCATCAGAAATACCATATGGTCAAATGGGCGGACGTGTGCGCCCCCAAGAGCCTTGGGGGCATAAGGATCCTCGACTCTCGCCGCTTTAATGTGGCGTTGATGCAGCGTTGGGTTGATGTAGGAGTGCTTCGTTGGAAACCCCAAGAGCAAGGTGTGATGAGCACATCAGCAAGTTTTCCCTCAGTAAGAAACCGAGGTTATCGAACAGTAGGAAGAAGGAAACGTCTCAAAGGTGTTGCAAGCAACGTGGAAACCTACACAACACAAACTTAATACTTTGCCCCAACGAATCAGTGAGGTTGTCAAGCTCACCGGTTTGCTGTAACAAAGGATTAACTTTATGGTGTGGAAGGTGATGAATGGTTTGCAGCAAGTAAACAGTGAAATATGTATCAATGGTAAAGATTGGACCTGAGTCCATAGTTCACTAGAGGTGCTCTCCTTAGATAAGCAACATGGCATGACGGGTAAACAAATTACAACAGGGCAACTGACAGGAACTGAGCAAGGCATAACAATGCAATACTAGACAAAAAGATCCTATGAGATTCAATTGGGCAATACAATAATATACATAGACCGCCATCCAACTGCATCTATGACTAGAAGTCCACCTTCAAGTTATCATCCGAACCCCCTCCAGTATTAATTTGCAAACAGACAACTGCTTTAAGCAAAATGTGTAACGTAAACAATCCACCTGTTCCATGAACAAGAGACCGTTGTTTTCTCCCTAGTGGCAACAACACATCTACAACCGAAGAGATTTCTGTCACTTTCCTTGGAAACTAGAGGCATGAACCCACTATCGAGCATAAATACCCCCTCTTGGAGTCACTAGCAACTACTTGGCCAAGATAGCTACTAACAACGGAGAGCATGCAAGATCACAAACAACACAGACATGATAGAATCAATAAGACAAAACCATTAATCAATCTGACATAGTAATCTCAATATCCATCGTATCCCCACAAACACAGCATGCATGATTACAAATAGATTAGATCTTGATCATGAACAGAGCTCACAAGATCTATACATGAAAGCACAAGGAGGAGACACAACCATTTAGCAACTACATGGACCAGTAGTACAAGGTGGAACTACTCACGCTTCATACTGGAGAAGAAGGCCTCCGGGATGATCTCCCCTCCGGTAGGGTGCCGAGATGAACTTTAGATCCCCCCGATCTAGGGATGATGGTGGCGGCGGCTACAGACGGTTTCGTGGAGTTTTGATCGGGTGCCTAGGGTTTCTGCATCGGGGGCTTATTATAGGCGCGAAGAGTGGGGGCCACAGGCGGTGCACCCCAAGCGTGGGTGGGCGCACCTGCGACGGGTGTGGCCCCGGTGAGCCTTCTCAAATCTCCGCTTAAGCCGTGTTGCCCACGGTAAAATATTGACTTTGGCTTTTGTCCCGTCTAATTCCGAGAATATTGATTTTATGCCTTTCTGGAACCAAAAACATAAGAAAACAAGCAACTGGCACTGTGTCAACTTGTTAATAGGTTAGTTCTAGGAAACATATAAAAACACCACAAAGAGACAAAGCAAAGTAGATACTAAACAATCATGGAGCATAAAAAATTAGAGATACGTTTCCGACGTATCAAGCATCCCCAAGCTTAACTCCTGCTCGTCCTCAAGTAGGTAAGTGATAAAAAGAATAATTTTTGAGGTGACATGCACCATCAAAACTAAGATCAAACCATTTTCAAGCATTGAAAGCTGGGATCAAATAACTCTAAACATGTGCATGAAAGATGGAGTTCTAACAATAAGACAAAGTAACTATGCATGCAACATGAAAGGCTACAAAGAAAGATCATGAATATCGTGCATTGAAAAACGTTTGTTTGTTTGTTTCAGATATAGAAAACATGACATAGTGGCAATCAGCTTGTCCCTCATAGAGTAGCAAATAGATGCATAGGACACCTTCAAAGTTCATAAGAGTGACTAGATACAAGTAGCACAAGAACAAGTAATATCACAATATGCATCAATCAATAAGTTTTGGGACACTGCACATAGAACTAAGAATGGCAACTATGCTCTCTTAATGGTGCCTAAAGGTAAAAGGTGGAGACTCAATATAATAGTGTAAGGAAGGCCCTTCATAAAGGGAAGCAGGGATTTCAAGTTTCAAAAAGAGCTTCCAAATATTATGGTACTTGTTAGCTTTCAGCCCTCATTGCCCCTATCATAAGCATCTTGAAGTGATTAAGGTTAAAGTGAACAAACTATGGAGTATATGCTTAACAAAGTATAAGTTGGAAATCTCATGTCCCTTGAATACGAGGGCCACACCTCATGTTACTCAACTCCAGTCACCTGTAAGTTCTTGTCATAGTAAGTACATGCGTATCATAGAGAACCGCCAACGGGGTACCCCTTGCACATGGTACATGAGCTATCCCATAACCAAAATGACAAGGCAATCAGACAATGAGCATCTCAGCGATCTTTTAATTTACTATGTGCATAACTTTTTATTGAGGATGCTTCACAGATAGATCATTATGGTGATGTTGTAAGTTTCCACCATGATTAGGTATGGCTTAGGCTAGCGGCCCAGGCGTTTCTCTAACACAAAATACATAAATCCATGGACTTACAATCTCCCTCTTTATTTCACATCGGTGACATCTATAGACAGAAGATCATGATATCAACTGTGTACAAAGTACAAGTGCAATGTTGAAAACGTTCCCCATGACAGCATGGTTCTTCTAATTCCAACGTATAAGTGCAAGCATATACAACATAGACGACACAATGGTTCAAGTTTATTAATGAGCCGTATATGCTACCCACCCTATCTTTTCTCGCGTTCTCAGGTTCCACCTGGGTCGAGGCGACTCTCATGTGTGGAGGCGACTCTCCTCGGAGTTGATCCTCGTTGGGGAATAACACATCGGGGAAGCCTTCGCCAAAGAAGGGTCCGGCGGCAGCGAACCCGCCAGAGAAGGGGTTGTTTTGGGCTCTTTCGTCTGATGGTGAGGAGGACGACGAGATTTGTTCGTCGGCGCTTGGGGCGCTTGGGGGGATTGAGTGTGCGGCCAGATACTTATTCTCACCGGGGGATGAAGATGAATCTGAACTTGTCTCGTCTTCTTCAAGGGTGGCTAAGTGGATGGAGCGCCGTCGGCAGCAACGTCTCGCGGCCATGGAGTTGTGGACTTCGTCGTCGATAGAGGTACGTTCTTACCGAGAGAACTCATCCGGAAATGCTTCCGTCAAAGATAAGTCGGGTGCATCTTCTTCGTTTAGAAGACCCCCAATGGAGCCGTCTGTTTTTTGGATGATGGTGGTGATGGCTGGATCAAGGTCTGCCGGTGACGAGCATCAAAGATGGCTAGTTCGCTGTCCTCGATCTCGTCGGAGATCAGATCAGCTGATCCGAAAATCAAGGAAAGTTTGAATTCCATAACTCTGGGCCCTAGACGGGCAGGGGTTGGACTTTTTTCACGGGTCCGATACCCTGGCAGGTTAGGCCTAGTAATATTCTCGCTTATCTGCCAAAATCGCCCTCGACTAGGCCAACATCTAGACCCACTTTGCAACCTACGGTACTGATACCCTCGGATGCTAATTTCAGGATTGTTTCCTTCGTCTACCATCTCTCTCATCGGGCGAAGGCCTAAACCCTAACTGGGAGACGGCTAGAGTTCGTGATGAACAATGGTGGCGGTAGAGGTGGAGGACCGGGACGGGGACATGGTACTGGCGGAGGAAGAGGACACTACAACAACTCCTACCATTTGAATGCTAGGAGAGGCTGCATGGCTAACCCTAAATCCAATGGAAGTAGAAATTTCTTCCATGGGGAAGGAAGTGGTACCGGAGGAACAGATCAACAGAGTTTTGAAGGGAACGTTTCTGGAGCTTTTGCTAATTTTCATGGAGGTGCCAATTTCAACAACAATGGTGCTGGGGATCTCGGATACCAGAATAGACGCCGCTACGAGTTCCGTGCTACCCGTGGGGGTGGTCAATCGTGGCAGGGTGGAAGGAGTGGGGGCAGGATGAATCAGTGAACACGAAATGCTGCTCTAAACAGCAATGGTCAGCACGCCTCTTTGGATCCAAACATGCTCAAACAGGTCGCCGATGTCGTTGCAGCTGCGGTGCAAAGTGGTTCTTTTGCTTTACCTCAAGGGTCGGTCACTGCTAATCATGCCGGCGATGGGAGCCAGATGGTGAGTACCGGAGCTGGATCGGGCCAGTGCCCTCCATCCGTGGCTCAAGCTCAACCAGCCGTGGTTCATCCGGCTGCAACTTCTGGACAGGTTGTCGCGACACTTTTTTGGCCTGCCGTGAGCACAGGGCAGGCTACCGTGACACCCCGGCAGCTACCGTGGGCGTTTCCTCTGCCGCGGCAGGAGCGGATGTGGTGGAACCGCCGTTTTAGCAGTCTGTGACTGCCACAAACTCTGATGCTGATGGAGCTTTAGAAGGTAATGTTCCTGCCAAAAAACTGAGAAAGAATGAAAAGCTAAGATGTTTTCGGTGCAGTCAAGCGGGACATTTCCACGAAGAATGTACTGTTATTGTTTGTGATCATTGTGAGTCTCCGCAACACATATCCTCCTATTACCCTTTGTTGAATACTCCTAAACCTACCGTGATAGTTCACGGACTTGCAAATGAGAAGCTTACTTTTATGGAGCTACCAACTACTGATTCATATAGGCCGAGAGTGGAGAATTCCAGGGTGGGTAGAGTGTATGTGGAAGGAGGTTCTTTTACTGTGACTCGGGTTATTGAGATACTAAAAAGACTTATTCTGTCACCAAATTATACTTGGGAAGTGATTGAATTCCAACATCAAGTGTTTAAGGTGAAATTTACTACAAAAGAGGAGGTCCAACGAATGAAGTTGCTTAAACAATACCAAATCCCAGATACACCTATCTATATGAAGTTTGAGGAGTGGGGGATTATTGATGAGCCAATGTTCCTTCTACCTGAAATTTCTCTTCAAGTGGATGGGGTTCCAAAAGATGTCAGAGGTGATTTTCTGTCGCTTTGGGGGCTTGGATCTCTGTTGGGAAAGACTAAGATGGTAGATATGCCGTTTACCAGGCAGAGGGGTATTGTCAGGTTGCAAGTTTATTGTGCTGATAGGGCTGCTATCCCACAATATTTGGATATTTGGATTAAAAGGGGTTTCTTTAGACTGAAGTTTTTGGTTGAGGAAACAATGACTCCTATGGTACATGATGGATCAATGGATCAGCTTAATGATGGTAACAATGGTGAAGATGATGCTAATCATGGCAACAAGGAGGGCTCAAGCAACATGGAAGAGGATGGAATGATGGATTGTTCCACTTCTAATAAGGATAATTCTAATGTTACCGGTAGAGGACAGTTACCACCAGGAGGGTTTCAATCGACAGAGTTGCCATTATCTCCAGGTGTTAATATTGGATCCTTTCAACTAGATGTTCATGAGGTAAAAAATGATAATATTATTTCTAGTGATCTTTCTAAAGATTGTAATTTGCCTGTTTTTTCTAATAATGCAATGGCTAACCTTAATATTAACCAGGGATTGAGTTTGCCTTATCTGATCCCGCCGAGTCGCATGGATGCAAACTTGGTGAAACTGGATAAGGACAAAGGTAGGACAAAGGTTCTGGGATGAAGGCAAGTATGAATGATGGTTTTGGTTCTGTGAAAAACGGGGTGGCTTCGACGTTCCTGGTTGAGGGGGTGAAAGTCGCGCAACAGGTTGAGAATGGGCCTATCATGACACTTCAGCTGGCTGTCACGTAGCCTTTGCAGGCCGACGCGGATGCTACCTTTGTCGTGGCTAACTCCGGACTAGACGTCACCCTTGCCGCGGCTGGTTTTCCTTCTGCCGTGGCACACCGGCAAGCTGCTGCGGAGCCTATGCAGGCTGTCGAGGTTCCTGTAGCGGTAGCGGGGACTGTAGATGGCGAGGCAACGATTTTGGCTAGCACGATTGATGATGCTCCCAAGCTAAAACTGGGAACGCCATATGCACCTAATAACAAGAAGGGTGATGTTGGTTCTGAGGCAAACTCAATTATTCACAAAGCAGCAACAACCGGAGGAATTATTGCAAAACAGAAACCATCTTTGGCCGACGTGATTGATTTTGGTGGCATCCCGAAGTCGGCGGCTGGGGAGTTGCGATCAAGTGATCAAGTGAGGGAGCAACCAAATGCTGATGCAACACAGCTGGAGCGTGTAGTAGACCTGGTGCAGCGCCGGGACGATTTCAAAGGTAAGAACCTAAATCAAACCTTTTCAATTATGTCTTTTTCTAATATTGATATTATTGAAAAAGCTAAATCAATTGGGGTGTCTTTGGGGGATTCAGAATTTCAAAGGAATATTGTAGATAATCTACTTAAGGATAATGAGCTCAATAGAACGTTAACTTTACTTGATCGTAATTCTGATAAGCAAACTAATAGTAATAGGGAAGAAATTCTTGTGGTGTCCAAGATTTCAAATTTATGTGATGATTTGGTTGAGGAGGAGATTATTGGACTAAATGATCTAGACGAGAGTTTAGTCCAAGAACCTCCTCAAGCGCGTGGGTGCAAGAAAAAACAATATGATCTATCTACAGTTCGTCGGGGCACTAGGATGAGAATAAAGAAAACTTTTTGAAATGCAAGGATTGAGGGGAATATTTTGGAATAGTGAGGGATTTAGGGATACTACCAAGCATATGTTTATTTCGAAGACTGTTAGGGAAAAGAAGTTAGATTTTGTTGCCCTGTTGGAAACGGGATGATCGAATTTTATAATTCCCTTTCTAAGACACTTGACGCCGGGAATGGATTTTGCATGGTTCTTCTTACCACCCCATGGCCGTTTGGGGGGTATTCTCGTAGGGATTAATATAGAAACACTCCAAGTCAACAAGGTTGACTCCGGAGATTTTTGTGTCAAAATACACCTAAAATGCTGACATGATGGTTTTGTTTGGATCCTTGTCCCAGTGTATAGGGCAGCTCAGGATAGTCTGAAACACGAGTTTCTTGCAGAGATGGTGCGTGTTTGTGAAAGCGAGACACTACCTCTGCTTGTTGGGGGAGACTTTAATATCCTAAGAAGAAAAGAATATGAGAATAATGATAATTTAAACATGAGATGGCCTTTTATGTTTAATGCGATTATTGAAAGCTTAAACCTTAGAGAGATAGCTCTCTCTGGTAGACAATATACTTGGGCTAATCGTAGAGATACACCTACCTATGAGAAATTGGACCGTATTCTCTCTACTGTCGAATGGGAACAAAGTTCCCTCTCGTGACAGTACGACCTCTGACAAGGTCAGGTTCCGATCATACTCCTCTCCTGATTGACTCGGGGGTGCAAGCTCATAAATGAAATAACCCGAGATTCTCGTTCAAACCATCATGGTTAAGACATGATGCTTTCTTTGGCATGGTTGCTTCTAAATGGACATCTGTAACTCTCGGTACCACACCTATTGAACGTTGGCAACATAAAATTAGACACTTGCGCCAATTTCTTCGAGGATGGGCAAAAAATCAGAGTGGTGAATATAAGGTGGAGAAGGAAAGGCTTTCATCCATCGTTGATGAGTTGGATTTAAAGGCTAAAAATACCCCGCTGTTTGAAGAAGAAAGGAAAAAACTAACACTTGCAAACGAACAAGTCACAAAGTTAAGAAGAGATGAGGAGTCTAAGTGGGCACAACAAGCTAAAGTTAAACATATTCAAGAAGGGGGTAATAACACTTCCTATTTTCACCTTATTGCCAATGGTAAACATAGAAAGAAGAAAATCTTTCAACTAGAGCAAGGTGAGGGGACCATTGTGGGATATGACAACCTGAAAGTATATATATCTGAATTCTACCAGAAACTATTTGGGGAGCCGAATCCCAGTAGCTTTAATCTTATGGAAGATGTGATTAGTGATATCCCACAAGTGTCTCCTGAAGATAATGCTATTCTAACCTCTCCGTTTACTGAACAAGAGGTTTTCGATGCCATTTCCGCTGTGGAACATAATAAGGCGCCTGGACTTGATGGATTCTCTGCAGAATTCTATCAAACTTTCTAGGATGTGATCAAGCAAGACTTAATGAATTTATTTGCACAGTTGCATTCAGCCGAACTGCCTCTTTTCAAACTAAATTTCGGTGTTGTCACCCTTTTACCCAAAAAAGAAAATACAGTTCAAATTCAGCAATACAGACCAATATGTCTTCTTAATGTTAGTTTCAAGATTTTACAAAGGTGGCCACAAACTGTATCTCTATGATTGCTCACAAAGTTATTAAACCCACTCAAACAGCGTTTATGCCTGGTCGACATATACTTGAGGGAGTGGTGGTCTTACATGAAACTATCCACGATATTCATAGGAAAAAATTGGACGGGGTGTTATTTAAGATTGATTTCGAAAAAGCATATGATAAAGTTAAATGGCCTTTTATACAACAAGTTCTTCGTATGAAAGGCTTTGATCCATTATGGTGCAAATGGATTGACAATTTTGTACATGATGGTAGTGTGGCTGTTCGTGTCAATGATGACATAGGTCACTATTTCCAGACCAAGAAAGGACTTCGCCAAGGGGACCCTTTGTCCCCTATGCTTTTCAACATTGTTGCGGATATGCTTTCTATACTTATTTCTCGAGCAAAAGAAAGTGGCCAGCTAGCTGGACTAATACCCCATCTGGTAGAAGGGGGAGTGTCTATACTACAGTATTCGGATGATAATATCTTGTTTATGGAACATGATTTTCAAAAGGCGGTCAATATGAAACTTATTCTCTATATTTTCGAACAACTATCAGGTCTAAAAATAAACTTCCACAAGAGTGAGATTTTTTGTTTTGGTCAGGCGGCTGAACAGGAACAAATTTATAAGAAGATTTTCGGATGTGAGTCGGGATCCTTGTCGTTTAGGTATCTAGGGGTACCTATACATCACAGGAGACTTCGGAACTCTGAATGGAATCAAGTAGAAAACAGATTCGAGACTAAGTTAGGTTGCTGGCAAGGAAAGCTATTATCTTACGGGGCTCGGCTTGTTCTAATTAACTCTGTGTTAACTAGTATGCCTATGTTTATGTTGTCTTTTCTAGAAATACCAAAGGGTGCGAGGAAAAGACTAGATTATTATCATTCACGGTTCTTTTGGCAAAGTGATGAACATAAGAAGAAATATAGGTTATCTAAATGGAACATTCTATGCCGACCAAAAGACCGGGGGGCCTGGGTGTTGAGGTGCTAGAACTCAAGAATAAGTGTTTATTAAGCAAATGGTTGTATAAATTAATGTCAGAGGAAGGGTTATGGCAAGAGTTGTTGCACAATAAGTATTTAGACAATAAAACAGATTACTATCGTTCACGGTTCTTTTGGCAAAGTGATGAACATAAGAAAAAATATAGGTTATCTAAATGGAACATTCTATGCCGACCAAAAGACCAGGGGGCTGGGTATTTAGGTGCTAGAACTCAAGAATAAGTGTTTATTAAGCAAATGGTTGTATAAATTAATATCAGAGGAAGGGTTATGGCAAGAGTTGTTGCACAATAAGTATTTAGACAATAAAACTTTAGCTCAGGTCGTTTTAAAACCAACCGACTCACCTTTTTGGAAATGACTGATGGGAGTAAAATACGAGTTCTTTGCCCGGGGTTTTTTCAAAATTGGGAACGGGAAAGGTACTAGATTTTGGGAAGATGTGTGGCTAGGAGAGACGTCTCTCTCCCAACAATATCCATCTCTGTATAATATTATTCATAGGAAACATGACCTAGTGAACTCAGTTTTATCTCGTGTCCCTTTAGACATCACTTTTAGACGCCATTTAACAGGAAATAAATGGGATGCATGGCTGCATATTTGTGAGAGACTTATGGCTATTTCCTTGTCAAACGAGAAGGATAAGTTTATATGGAATCTTACCGAGAAGGGTGTTTTTTCGGTAAAATCCATGTATGAAAATCTTTTAAACGAACACCCACGTTTTCCGTCTAGATATTTGTGGAAAATAAAAATAACGTTGAAGATTAAGAATATAAAGTGTTTCATGAAGTTTGTGAGGGCTTTAATCACTAAGTTTTCACATAACAAAATAGTTTTAATTGGAAAATAGATGAAAACAAGAATATACTTGGAACGATGTAACACACCACGCACAGGAGTTTATAGTGGACACTTTGGAATAACTAGTTTCTTGGGAGTTGGAAGCATGCGTACAACTTACTCATATAAGTGGAGGCTAGCAAAAGACTGGGAGCAACCAACTAAGAGAGCAATAATTGCCATAATCATGCAAAGCGACAAAACATTACTAATCAAAGCATAGAGTGGTACTACAATTCAAGGACTAAATGATCATAGAGGCTATGGTGACTTGTCATAGTCATAACATGGTGTGTGCATGTGCCAAGTCAACCCAAACAAAGCATCAAAGGAGAATACCACAATACTATGCTTTTGTATGCTAAAACAACACATAATTTCTTCAAGGCACACTAAGCAATCCCAATTGTTTGGAACAAGACAAGCTACAACAATAATCACTAAGTATAAGGTCAAAACAACACCTACCATGTCATGCTAAAGTCTAAGTCATAGTCAATGCAAGCTCCCTTTGCACTTCCAAGCAAGAACTTTCTACTCCTTTCCAACACCAATCGACTTATTTAAAACAACACGTCGAGAACGAGGGTCTAAACTACTTTGTTCAGGCAAACTAAACAAACTAAGATAAGCAAATAAAAACTAATATGCTCCAAGAACAACACAATTGTGTATGAAACAATAAAAACGAAGTGTCTAGACAGACCTGAGCTTTTTATTGATGAAGAAGGGGATGCCTAGGGCATCCCCAAGCTTTGACGCTTGTACCTCTTGGATATTTCTTGGGGTGACACCAGGGTGGCATCCCCAAGCTTGAGCTTTTGTCCATTCTTCATCTCATTATATCATTCTCTCTCTACACCTGAAATTTTTCCTTCATACAAAACTTCACACAATCTTTATTAGCAACATTAGTGTATTCAAAAGATAATATACCTTTAGGATTAGCTTTGTAACAACAAATTTTTTCACTAAAAACACAAGATACTGTATCAACTCCTTCAAAAAGCTCAATTCCCCAAAAGAGAACTCAAAAAGGAATCAATAAGAAACAAATGCAAATAATGGCAGAAATCTGTCAAAATAGACCAGCAGGTAGAAACCAATTTTTTCGAAATTATTCTGTTGCTCCAATCAATAAGTGTTGAACTAACGAAAGTTATCTAACATACTGGGGGATTTATTCGTAATTTTTCAGCTCAATCCGACTTACAGAGACTCCTTACGAATTTTTATGGTGGAGGACAGAAATCTGTTTTGGGACAGCAACTCCCCAGATCTTACTTCCCTCTCATTAGAGGTCATTCTTGGCACAAAAAGCAAACAAAAAGGATAAGGAGAGGTCATTACTGAAGTAATAACTTCCAAGACTCAAGGAAACTCTTGAGTTATCTCCCAACAAGTACTTTTCTTTAACGCCTTTAAGTTAGGCACAAGAAGCAAGAAATCAAGTAGTTTCAAATGAAGAAGCATTAACATCAAACCTTGCTTTCAAAGGAGGATCAAAAAGCAACTTCTCTGTCCTCATAGGGAAGTGTTCAATACCTTTCTTGAATGGAAAATGATATTTAATGGTGCCTTATTTCATATCAATGATGGCACCAACTGTTCTAAGAAAATATCTTCCCAAAGTAATAGGACAAGAAGCATTGTATTCAACATCCAAAACAAAGAAATCAACAGGGACATAAGCATTGTTAACCATAATGAGAACATCATTGATACTCCCCATGAGTTTCTTCTTAGCATTATCATTAAGTGGGACATCTAAATTCTTCCAAAGGTGGCAAATCAAGCATTTCATAAATCTGCCTAGCATAATAGAGACACTAGAACCAAGATCACATGAAGCTTTGAGATCAAAGTCATTCACTTGCATATTAATAATGGATTCCCAACTATCTTCTACTTTCCTAGGAATAAAAGCTTTATGTTTTAACTTCTCTTCCTTAATCTTAACAAGAGCATCTGTAATGTGTTTGGTGAAAGCAACATGCATATTACTAGCATCAGGACTTCTAGCAAGTTTTTGCAAGAACATAATCACTTCAGAAATATTGCAACCATCTATATCAAAATCAAACTTAGCACCACTAGTAGTAGACTCATTAGGCTTAGGAATTGTAGGAGGAGGATTAGGGACTTCTTGTGGTCTAGTGGTGATGGTGCACACACTATTGTTTCTATCAATTTCAGCTTCCCTTTCCCACTTAGCATGAAGTTGAGCTAACAACCTAACATTTTCATCAATACTAACTTGTATGGCATGAGTGGCAGCAAAGGTACTTTTCATGGTTTCAGGTTTAGCAACCATTTTATTAATCAAGGAGAACTGAGCTTCAGACAAAGAGGAAATATTTTTTTCGACATTTAAAAGCTTTTCCTCTATAGTCTTCTTGAAAGTGGTTTGTTTACTAATAAAGTCTTTGAGCATGAATTCAAGTTCAGAGGGGCACTTCTAGCATTGTTGTAGGAGTTTCCATAGGTATTGCCATTATTAGGAGGATAGGGTCTATAGTTGTTACCACCAAAATTATTCCTATAGGCATTGTTGTTGAAATTGTTATTTCTAATGAAGTTAACATCAACTTGCTCTTCTTGAGCAAGCAAAGAGGCTAAGGGAAAATTACTTGGATCTAAAGGAGCTTTCCCATTAACAAGCATAGCCATAATAACATCAATCTTATCACTCAAAGAGGAGGTTTCTTCAACAGAATTTACCTTCTTACCATGTGGAGCTCTCTCGGTGTGCCATTTAGAGTAGTTAACCATCATATTGTTAAGGAGATTTATTGCAGCAGCCAAAGTGATGCCCATAAAGGTACTTCCATCAGCTGAATCCAACATGTTTCTTGAAGAGAAGTTCAAACCTGCATAAAAAGTCTGGATAATCATCCAAGCAGTGAGTCCATGAGTGGGACAATTCTTAACCAAATATTTCATTCTTTCCCAAGCTTGAGCAACGTGTTCATTATCAAGTTGTTTAAATTTCATAATGTCACTTCTCATAGATATAATCTTAGTAGGAGGGCAGTACTTTCCAATAAAAGCATCTTTGCACTTAGTCCAAGAATCAATACTAATTCTAGGCAAGGATAGCAATCATTCTTTAGCTTTTCCTCTCAAGGAGAAAGGAAACAGCTTGAGCTTAATAATATCTCCATCTACATCCTTATACTTCTGCATCTCACAAAGTTCAACAAAGTTATTGAGATGGGTAGCAACATCATCAGAACTAGAACCAGAAAATTGCTCTCTCATCACAAGATTCAACAAAGCAGGCTTAATTTTATAAAAGGTAGCATTAGGACCAGGTGGAGCAATAGGAGTGCTAAGGAAATCATTGTTGTTTGTGCTAGTGAAGTCACACAACTTGGTGTTCTCAGTAGAGTTCATTTTGACAAAGGTGGGCAAG
Source organism: Avena insularis (assembly GCA_023614405.1). Taxonomy (NCBI): domain Eukaryota; kingdom Viridiplantae; phylum Streptophyta; class Magnoliopsida; order Poales; family Poaceae; genus Avena; species Avena insularis. Next base: position 64,296,087 of record CM042697.1, read on the forward strand.
CCAAAAACAGCAGCAGCAACTAGAGCAGGAACTAATTTTTGTGTGTTTTTGAATAGAGAAAGCAAACCAAACTAGACTATTTTTTTGGAGTTTTTGATAAAAAAAGGGGCAAACAAAACCAAGAAAAAGAAACTAAGCAAACTAAAAACAAAGTAAAGAGAAAGGTTGAGGAGGACTCCCCTTGTGAATACGTCCTTAGCCTCCCCGGCAACGGCGCTAGAAAAGCTTGATGTAGCACTGGGTTGATGTAGGAGCGCTTCGTTGGAAACACTAAGAGCAAGGTGTGATGAGCACAACAGCAAGTTTTCCCTCAGTAAGAAACCGAGGTTATCGAACCCGTAGGAGGAAGGAAACGTCTCAAAGGTGTTGCAAGCAACATGGAAACCTGCACAACACAAACTCAATACTTTGCCCCAACGAATCAGTGAGGTTGTCAAGCTCACCGGTTTTCTGTAACAAAGGATTAACTGTATGGTGTGGAAGGTGATGAATGGTTTGTAGCAAGTAAACAGTGGAAGATGTATCAATAGTAAAGATTGGACCTGGGTCCATAGTTCACTAGAGGTGCTCTCCTTAGATAAACAACATGGCATGAAGGGTAAATAAATTACAACAAGGAAATTGGCAGGAACTCAGCAAGGCATAATAATTCAATACTAGACAAAAAGATCATATGAGATTCGATTGGTCAAACAACAATATACATAGACCGCCATCCAACTGCATCTATGACTAGAAATCCACCTTCAAGTTATCATCCGAACCCCCTCCAGTATTAAGTTGCAAGCAACAAACAACTGCTTTAAGCAAAGTGTGTAAGGTAAACAATCCACTTGTTCCATGAACAAGAGACCGTTGTTTTCTCCCTAGTGGCAACATCACATCTACAACCGAAGAGATTTGTGTCACCTCCCTTGGAAACTAGAGGCATGAATCCAGTATCGAGCATAAATACCCCCTCTTGGAGTCACTAGCAACTACTTGGCCAAGATAGCTACTAACAACGAAGAGCATGCAAGATGACAAACAACACAGACATGATAGAATCAATAAGACAAAACCATTAATCAATCTGACATAGTAATCTCAATATCCATCATATCCCCGCAAGCACAACATGCATGATTACAAATAGATTAGATCTTGATCATGAACGGAGCTCGCAAGATCTATACATGAAAGCACAAGGAGGAGACACAACCATCTAGCTACTGCATGGACCCGTAGTCCAAGGTGGAACTACTCATGCTTCATACCAGAGAAGAAGGCCTCTGGGATGATCTCCCCTCCGCAGGGTGTCGGGAAGAACTTCAGGACCCCCCGATCTAGGGACGATGGTGGCGGCGGCTACATACGGTTTTGTTTAGTTTTGGTTGGGTGCCTAGGGTTTCTGCATCGGGGCTTCTTATAGGCAAAGGGGCGAGCGAGGGGGGGCACCAGGGCGGCTGCACCCCCCAAGCGCGAGGTGGGCCCACCCACACGGCCAGGGGGTGTGGCCCCCTGGTGAGCATTCTCCGTCTCGTCTTCTTGGATTTGTGTTCCCCACAGTAAATATTGACTTTGCCTTTTGTCCCGTCCAATTTCGAGAATATTGATTTTCTGCCTTTCTGGAACCAAAAACAGAAGAAAACAAACAACTGGCACTGTGGAAACTTGTTAATAGGTTAGTTTCAGAAAACATATAAAAACACCTCAAAGTGTAGACAAAGCAAAGCAACGTAGATACTAAACAAACATGGAGCATCAAAAATTATAGATACGTTTCCGACGTATCAGGCGTTGATGCTGAAATGGTTTTGGCGCATCCTCAGGGACGACGGAGGTCTTTGGCTTCAACTTATCTAGGCCAAATATCTCCGGGGTTAGCCCCTTATTGGCATGCGAGAGACGGGAGGGCTCTCAATTCTAGAGAGCCATCCAAGAGATTAAGCACTTCATTGGTTTGGGCGTCTCGTTTGTGGCAGGATGTGGACCGGGGGGCCAGTTTTGGCTTGACCCTTGGTTGCTCCCAATCCCTTTGGGGGTGAAATTCTCCGGTCTCTTCGCCATCTCCTCCTCTCCGTCGGCGCTCATTGCTGAGGCCTTTCACGCGGGCCGCTGGAACATATTGTTCCATCGCTACCTTAGCGAGGCCGAAGCCGTGGACTTCCAGCAGCTACTCGGTTCCCTCCCGGCGACCTTATCTGAGGCCCCGGACTCGGTCGCATGGCAGCTTCATCCCTCGGGGGAGTTCTCCGTGAGCTCGGCTTATCGCACCTTGTTCCAGGGCCCGGAGCTGAGTTGGACGCCTCCCTTGTGGAAGGCCCCCCTTCCTCTTAGCATTCACATCTTCTTCTGGCAACTCCTTCGGGACCGGCTACCTTCGGGGGTAGAGGTGGCCAAGCGTAACGGCCCGGGCAATGGCTTGTGTCCCCTATGTGGGACTCCGGAGTCTTGTGTCCATATTATGTTTTCCTATTTGGCGGCTCAGGCTCTTTGGAGCTTTGTCCGAGAGGCGCTGGGGCCTACCTGGCAGGCGCAGGAGCTCGGGGAGTTCTTGCAGACCCAGGCAAACATAGCCGGAGGGAGGCGCCGCCTCTTCTGTCTTGTGCTTGCGGCCATCTCGTGGACCCTGTGAAATGTGCGTAACAAGATGGTGATTGAGAAGGTTTACCCTTCCCACGTGTCTGACTCTGTTTTCTCCTTTCTTGCCTTCCTTCAGCAGTGGTCTCCCCTGGTGCGGCAGCGTGACCGGACGGCCTTCAACGACACTCTTTGGGCCTTGAGAATGGCGGCGCTCCCCTCTCGGCTCCTGCTACGTCGACCACGACGGTGGCATGAGTGTCCTCTCCGTCTCTCCGTTGTGGCTTTTAGTTCTTTTCTTGGGCGTGCTTGTGCTGTGGCCCCAGCGGACGTTCGTACTTTTTCCTTTTTGGTTTGGCTTCGGCCTTCGTAGATGTTGTCTGAATGTATGTGGATGTTGTTTTATTTATAAAGCGGGGCGAAAGCCTATTTCGAGAGAAATCATTAGCTTCAATTTTGTACTACGTGGATGATATCTCTTTTGGTGTAATAAAATATTGACATCGTTTCTCTATGAAAACAATGTACGGACCATAGCACATCTAGGGGAGGAGGGGGTGTTCAAATACGGTTTGCTCTAGGAACACGTATGTCGTTTCCATCGCTAGATATGATACGGTGCGTGCACACTGTACCTGCATGCGCATCAGGAGATCCCGTGACTCCGATCCCTCTTCTGGAAGCGGTTGTCGGTGAACTCCCGGAGCACCCTCTCAACCTCTGCGCGCTCCTCCGGCGTGTCGTGGTCGGGGTCGAACTCCCACACAGCCCTGCCCAGGAAGTTGTTCACCGACCGCAGCCACGGGCCGCCACCCTCCGACACATCTCCGGCCGGCCGACGTACGGGCAGAGCTAGCTAGCTCACCAAGTATTCAGCAAACACAAAAGTGGTGGTCGATGCAAGGATGAGCAATGCAGCTCACCTGATTTTATATGGGCAGATGTACTAAACTATAAGTGATGATCTGATGGCCCTCACCCACCCTTGTAATTCCGGGAATTTATTGGCCACGCATTACTTGACACGGGAGCAGTTGTTGAAGGTCGTACTCTACTAATGAAGTGAATTATTGCTACCGTGAGCTGTAGCAGTCGTGGAAGTGATGTGAATGTGTACGAGCCTAGGATGATGCTAAATTGCTAATCCAGCGGGCACCACTGTTTTGCTATCGTACATTTAAGGCCCAAATTGCTAAATCGTACTGGTAGTACATGATATGTCTGTGTGTGGCAGTCCTTTGGACGCAGAGTTGGACCTTGGATGCGTGGGGTTAAGTCACGCTCAATTATTCATGGGCAAGATTAACACGCAGCGCCGTATATTATCGATCCCGTGCGGCGGCAGGCCCACGTTCTGCTGGTCCGGGCGAGCAAACGTGCATGTTGCTGCGAAGGATAATGCTTGCGTGTAGCTGTAGGAGCGGTGATCGGTCCTGGTTTCGCGTGTGCAGCCGCGAAGCAAAGTCCCAACTAGACTTTGCCTTGGTTGCCAGATTAATTATCCACTATTATCAGATTAATTATCCACTATTATCAGATTAATATTTTTCCACAATTATCCGATTAATTTGCCTTGGTTGCCAGATTAATTATCCATTATTATCAGATTAAATAACGACGATTGCCATATTAAATATCTATGTAAACAATTATCATGTTCTTTGGCAAAAGAAACTACGAGATCAATTTTACACAAATTGCCTGATTATTTTGCTTGGAATGCCACATTAATTAGCTAGACTAGACTAATTGCCTGGAGTACCATATTTTTCGACAAAACAATTACTACCAGGTTAATTTGCTACAAATGCCAGATTAATTATCCATAATTACCAAATTAACATGCACGGTGCTGATGCCTCTGCTGCCTGCATGCGCGTGTGGAAGAAATAGGCATGGAAGAACAAGTGCGAGGCTAGCAGGACAGCCGATGGAATATCAGCGAGAACAACGGTCCTCGCCCGCGCGGCCTTGACCTTCTAGTGCGGGGCTGCTCCACCGACGGCCGCCGTCGCATCTTCTCTTCCTCGTCCTTGTCGATGGTGACCTCACGGAGCCATCCATGTACTAGTGATAGCCTCACTCCTCCTTGAACTCGTCGGCGGTGGCCTGCCGGAGCCCTTCCCGCGTGGTAGCTGTTGGGGGCCCCCTCCCTGCGCTCGTCGACGGCCTGGTGGCGCGGTGCTCCTCGCGTGATGCTGCTCTCCCATCCCGTGGCGATTTGAGAGAGAGAGAGATTGTGCGGTGGGGAACAACCCGTGAGAGGATAAGATGTGCATGACCGGTAGTTGGGGTGGGGCCGTGGGGGTCGGCGCGATTTGTTTTCCAAATCGTGATGCGCCGCACGGATAGGTGCACGGTGCGGCGCCTCTCTTTAGAATTTTCTATTATTTATTCATCAGAAAATTGAAAACTAATCCTCGTGTCGTGCTCTTACACGCTATGGCGGTTATTACATTAGTAAGTACTCCCTCGGTTTTAAAATATAAGATGTTTTAGGTTTGTAAAAAGTTGAATCTAGGCTTCTTTTTTTAGTGTATAGATTCACTCTAAAATTAAGTGAACCTAGATACTATATATTTGCTTTACAAAGCTAAAACATGTTATATGTTGAAACCGAGGGAGTACTATATATTGAGGCTCTAGATACCATGAAGAGAGATTTAAGGAGTACTTCCTCCGTTTCAAAATATAAGATGTTTTAGGTTTGTGAAAAAAAAATATTTAGACTTCGTTTAGTGGGTAGATTTACTCTAAACCTGAATAAATCTACATACTAAAAGAAACCTAGATATATTTGCTTTATAAAATTAAAACGTTTTATATTTTAAAACGAGGGAGTAGTACATATCAACATTCAATTCCTGATCGATCTGTCAACTGTATGTCGTCAAGAAAGACAAGAAAAATGGCCCGTTAATGCTCTGCTCAGAGGTTAGCGATTAAAGAGATACATACATATTGTAGTACATTCTTTATTTCCGTGGTCGCACTTGATAACAGACCCAAAAAAGGCAGCCATTGTGTTGAGCTCTGGTCACGCGGCACCGGTTAGGGGATTGATGGCACATGGCATTGCATCATATTGAGGCCCAGTACTGTGAAAACTTATTACACGCCCATCACCAACATATTTGTGGCCGGTCGACCCATGAAGGCTAGATTCTCGGAACCAAACATAGCAACGTTATTGGATATCATCAGTACACATAAGATTCCAAGTCACACTATTGCATTTTACTTTTACCTTATGGGTGTGATTGGTAGCCTGGAGTCAGTTTGAAGCTCCTGGGATCCCGAAGCATGACCACGTAGAAACGAACTTGAGTATGTTGTGTTGTTTGGTTACTCGGGTCGCATCGTTTACAATGAAGATGACACTTCGATTGGTTGACTGTATCTACTTTTGTGCCTATGAACAAGCACACTAATCTAAGGCTAAACACACTTACCTGACACCACCACTAGTAGAAAACGGGTCTTTCGTCCGGGCCATTAGGCCCGGCTGTGGCCAGAATCAGGACTAATGGTCCGGACACAACGGCCCCGAGCCACCCAGGACGTACGGCACCATAAGTCCCGGCCCGTTAGACACCATTAGTCTCGGTTTGAGATACAAACCGGGACTAATGGGATTGGGCCCGCCGCGCGCTGCGGGCACTCCCTTTAGTCCCGGTTTGTATCTCAAACCGGGACAAATGATCTGGCCCTAAATATATGGCACAACCTCTTTTCTCACACCTGTTTTTTTCCTGGTGGGAGGTGGTATAGGTTTGTGCTAGTTTTTCTTTTCGTCATATGCACTAGAGGTGTTCGGTGAAATGCCCGTTAGAGCGATGCGACTTTAGGTCACACAAGACAAACATAATATGAGGTGCCCGAGCCACACTTAAATTTTCTCATCTTTGTTTCAAAGTGTCCTAAAGGTTAGAACTATTTTCTCGTTTAGGCCGCGCGGTACTAATTTTAGCATCGTGATTGCGTTTGATATATTGTTGTATGATACAGATGAGTCATCCATGGATGTACGGTGACCGACGCTCTGCCGCTTTTAGAGAAGGCATGCGTTATTTTCGCCTTGTGGACGAGGCGAACAAGCGGAATGATGGTTTTATATGTTGTCCATCTATTGAATGCGGGAATGAGAAGGCTCACACTTTCGCATGAGTTATTCAGAGCCACTTATTTCGGTCTGGTTTTATGTCCGGCTATAATGTTTGGATCAAGCACAGATAAAAAAGGGTTATGATGAAAGACGACGATGAAGAAGAGAACGATGATGACAACTACCGATCTATGTTCCCTGAATACGCTGATGCCGTAATAGAAGACAATAAAGAAGAAGGAGGTGAAGAACGGGAACTAGAAAATCCCACTGATGATCTTGGTCGGGTTATTTCTGATGCAAAGCGAGACTACGACACATAAAAGGAGAGATTGCAGTTCGAGCAACAATTGTTGTATCCAACTTGTATAGATGGCCAGAAGAAGCTGGGTAGCACACTGGAATTTCTGAAGTGGAAGGAAGAGTTCGGTGTGACTGACTCGGGATTCGAAAAGTTGCTGGTACTAATGAAGAAGTTGCTTCCAAGAAGTAATGAATTACCCACCAGTATGTACGAAGCAAAGAAGCTCGTCTGCCCTCTAGGATTAGATGTGCAGAAAATACATGCGTGCCCTAATGACTGCATCCTCTACCGTGTTGAGAAGTACGAGAATATGGATAAATGCCCGTTATGCACTGCATTGCGGTATAAGATCAGAAAATATGACCCTAGTGAGTTGATGGCGAGCCACCCAGGAAGAGGGTTTCTGCCAAGGTGATGTGGTATGCTCCTTGTAACATCCCAAAAATATTAAACTAAAATCATCAAACTCTAATCATCAAATTTAGGGTTAACAAAAACTTTTCCAATTAAAAATATGAAAGCATTCCTATGTGTATTGTAACAAAACTTGGATTCTTTTGAATTGCCATGATTATGTGTTTCTTTGCTTGGAAAATGATTCTTAGGTGAAATAAACATCATCTAAACAATCCCCACACTTTCCCCAAAGACAAATAAATCAAAACAAACAAATTAAGTGAATGGTCACTTTGGCCAATTTAACTCCCATGCCTACTTTGGCTGTCTCTAACTTTCAGAACTTAACAGAAACTTATTTGGATCTTTGCACCCCTTTATAGTACTCATAACAAAGTATCAAGGCCCACCTTGTGATCATCCAAAAACACTCAAATGCATAGTTTAAATGACAGTTTAAAATTGAATCTATTTCATATGGGAAGATCCTACTTTTTCAAAAACCCCTCAAACCAACTCAACTTTCAAAACCCAAGCATCTACAGACTCACCAGCACATGCCTAGCACACCTACAAAAAATCTTTTCAAAATTCAAAACTTGAATTCATGCGGCCATTTCATCAAACACCATGCAGATACAAATCAAACAAAATCAAAACACTATAGTGTGCAGTGATTCTGGCCTAACTTGTCCCCTCTCTGGACACCAGTAGCCTTAGTAGATCATCTAACAACCTTAACTAATCACTAGCCCCACTCTAAGCTTGCCAATATCATCAATGGTGAACAGGCCGAGAGCACCCATGTCACCCCAGTGTGGACAGCAAGTTAGGAAAAGAACTAGCCGTGCCAACCTTGTCTGGGAGGTAGCCCATGCCTCACCACCCCCTCTCGACCAGCCCTGCCTCGCAGACACGACCAGAACCTCCAGGAACGCCACGCCCATGCCGACGTGCACCGCAGAGCACGCACCGTTCCCACGCAACCCGACCACCTCGATCCCTCGCCGCCCTCCAGCATGCTCCCCACCGTCCCAGGAGACCATCAGACATGCCCATTTCACCGCCCGTGCCCCGTAGCCACCGCTCGCCGTTGAATACGCCGCCTCTGCCTCGCAGAGCATCGTGCGTTCCCGACCATTTGCCACCGCCCCTACACGCGCATTAAAACCCTAGAGCATCGCCAGGATACCACCGAACGATCGCCACCCTCGACCATGCCTCTAGCTGCCCGTAGCCGTGTCGCCCATCCGTCTGCCGTCGAGCCTATAAAAGGAGACGACCCCCAGCCGAATTGAGCATACCATCTCACTCCCCTCACCTCACTGATCGTTCCACCCCATTCCTGGAGCAAGGCGAGCAGCGCATTGCCGGAATTGCGCCGGAGCAGGCCACCTCTAGAGAAGAAGGGCGCCGTCGATTTCGTACACCCCAGGAGGAGCTGCCGGTACCAGGAGGTTCGCCGTCGTCGACTTTGTCGTTCGCCTGCATCGACGACCGCTTTGAGCCGGTGAGCCCAAGACCCCACATGCCGCCTTAGGTTTACATCTGCTTGGCGCCGCCCGACGTGGACGAGCGAGTAGCTCGATTAGACTTAGATCATGCGGATGAGATTGCTGAACAGCCAGCGTTTAAAGTGTCAGACCACCCGATGTTGTGCCCCATTAGCTGGAGTGATACTAGGACGGCCCATTAGCAGTTCCCGCGCAGCCCAGTCGTTTGAATTTAACTTTTTCCATTTTAGTTCAAACATAGTTCTGTACCCAGTTTCAAAAATCAACCCAGCTCGATTCAGTGAACCAAATTGAATGAAACCAATTTTGTTAGAAAGATATTGAAATGCTTAATCCAAGCCCGTTGGATTCAAATAATTTGAGTCTATAGATCAACCTTGGTAAAAATAACAAGGCAGCAGCTTTTCTGCATTCAAACATTTTTCAAATTTCAACCATAATAGCTTTTGAGTTGATTCCAACTCTCAAAAATCACATTTGATCGTACCTTTCATAATATATAAAAACATATGGGTTTACTTATAGAAATAATGTTCAAGTAATAAAAGAATGCCACATAGGCAATTCTAGTCATTTATCTTTATTTGAAATAAAAGGTTAAATCTTATTAAATTGTGACACCACTTTAAATCACATTCCCATGTACTGAAATATGTGGTGATGACATGTGTCAACATGATCCCATGTTTGGTTTGGAGAATATTAAATCTTAAGTAGTTTTTCAATGAGTAGAAATTACTTTTCTAAAAATAAATAAATAAGACAAATGCTTTAATCTTGTAATATTAGTGATGATGCTAGATCATCTATAGAACACTTTTGTGTGATGATTGAAAGTAGTTAAGTATTGTTTGGTGATTGTGTACCTCGTATTTATTTATAGACGCTAGTACCGACCAAGGATACAAGAGGAAGGAGGATACTACGAAGAAGAAGCCGAGGAGAACTTCAACCACTGCTCTGCACAAGGCAAGCTAACACTTGCAATTATGAGAGTTAAATAACCTATGCAATGCACTAAGCATGCTTGGTTAGACACATTTGATGATACCCAATCCTAGTTTTACTTGCAAGCTTTATACTTTATTTCTTTATCAAAGCTCTTACTTAGAGTTTACTGGAGTACATTGTAGATATTAGAAAGATAATTGAAAGTTGCATAAAGAGCATAAAACTTGGCCTAAGCTAGATAATCTTTATGTCATCCTAAGGCATGAGATTGAACTTAGTTAAACTCCACTAGTTACCACCCCTCATTAGTACTTACCCCCACGTGTAGATGCTAGTGCTAAGCATAAAACTTGATCAACTTTAGATGGGAATACTTGGTGGAAAAATGGTTATGAAAACCTTGGAATGATGGATCATTATATTGAGATGTTTTGACATGTGTTTCCGAACACTAGATGATTTTGACGATGAAAATGTTGAGGCATGAGCCTTAGCCCTTTATAAAACTGATGGTTGTCTAGATGTGATACCATTCCAATTTTACCGTACAACCACAATACCCGAGAATTGGGTAGGGCTTGACTGGAAACTTATATACCTTAGTATTGGTTCCCTCACGGCCAAGGTCTGAGCTGAGGCTACCTTGTGAAGATTGTCCACTGCGGTACCCAAGATGACAGTTGGTCATGGTTGGGAGGCCAAACTCACAGGAGAGGTGCCTATACTAGGGCGTGTAATCGAAAGGTTAGGATTGATTATCCGCATACTGAGTATGGTGAATTCAAGATTTGTTCCTGATGGATGTATCGGATGTTGTGGTGAAAGTGTACAATCTCTGCAGAGTGTCAAACTATTCGAATAGCCGCATCCACGGTTATGGACAGTTGGAGTGGCCATACTGTTCCCCCGTCAGATGTTTTCAAAATGACTTGTGAAATGAATTGAGACTTTGACTTGACCACAACAGAGTTGTGATATGAAATACAAGTTCCCACTTAGGTGTTATAAGACTTCAACTAGCTTTCTTCGTTTCTAAACTTAGTAGAGGTAAATCTGGCTTTTTGCAAAACAACCCTAGAGCTTAGTATCCTATTACAAAACCCCCTTCACTTGTTAGTATTAGTTTGCGAGTACTTAAAGAGTACTCATGGCTTTGTCCCTGGCTATTCCCATGGCCAGACTATGAAGAGGAGTACCAGGAGGATGGAACCCAGGAAGGTTACGACAACTAGGATCATCTCCCATCGTCAGCATTGCCTGTGACCCCAAAGATGGATCTTCACCTACTCTACCGTTATTATTACGTTATTCCGCTGCTTGAGTTGTATTAAGAACTGGATCATGAGATCCTTATTTGTGTAAGACCTTATGTATGGTTTGTAATGGATGATGTACTGTGGTATCCAAATCTATTATGTCTCGCAAAAATGGTAATCCTGGGATTGCGATGTATGGCATAATAGGCATGTGGGATTAAAAATCCGGGTGTTGACAAGTTGGTATCAGAGCCATCCTGACCATAGGAGACCCTAGTTAGACTAGACGTTTGAATCAAAAACTTAGTTTCAAAACCAAAGGAAGCAAATATTTACGAAAACTTATTCCCATTCTTATCACCTTGATTCTTTCATAAAAATTCATGTTCCTCAAAAACTCTTGCAAAATACATAAAATTTGACACACTTGATCACTCTACTAACTTACTCATCCTATATTCTTATAGATGGACGTGAAGTACAACAAGTTTTACCAGTTGGGAAATGGAGGAGATCTTATATTTGAGAGGGATTTGGACCAGCTTTCGGAACTTCTCGAGCGTCCGCACCCCGAGTTCTTTGGAGCTCAGCTCAATGATCAAGGAGGAGAAGATCTGCAGTGGCTAATTGTTGCAAGTCTCCGAGGAAAGATTGAACCTCCCACTGCTGAGGGAATTCAGTTCACCTTAAGAGAGAGCAACTGGCTCGATGGACTTGCTAGGGCCATGCAGGAAGCTCTTGCCCGTCTGTGTGGGCAGAGTATCAACCAGATCAAGGGTACCCGCTTTGAGTTTTGTCCAAGGCATGATGCTAATGGACAGCAACTGGAAGCCCCATACCACCCCGAGTTGAAGATCCAATTGGACCACCTCAGCTTCATGATGTATGATCGTTAGCAGGAATTGGATAATTGCCGTGACTACTCCAACCACAAGTCCGCCATCATCATGACGAAGGATCAGACCATCGCCATGCTAGCGAAGGATCACAAGTCTCGCCGCCGTCAGCTGGACAAGAAGGAGCGCATCATTGCTCGTCTTCGCCACCGTATCTCGGATTTGGAGGAGACCATCCACGAGAGAGACATGCAGTTGGAGGAAAGGGAGAATGCTGGAGAGGATCTTCGTGGAGACCCCTACTCCTATCTCAGTGATGATGTTGATTTTTTGGAGGATTAGGCCATGGACTTCTTTCCGATGAGGATGATTTCGCCTTCATCGATGACGATGGGGATGATGAGGATGATGACTACACCGACTCCAAGGAGTAGTAGCATTTGAGCACTAGCATAGTGAGTTGTATTCGGTCCCACTGTATCGTAGTTTCCAGAATGGTTCTTAAAACCATCTTCTTTTCTTTCTTTGTGGTGTGTGTTTGTATCGGGTGCTATGAATGAATGAATGAATGAATGAATGAAAAGCAAGTTGCAAAAAAATCAGAGTCAAACTTTAAATTTTTTTCAAAGTCCCAGAACCTTAGAAATTTCCCTCTTTTCTCATGATCTATCTCAATCTTCAGATGCCACGCGGAGGAAGTGGTTCATCCCCGGACCCGATGTTGCAGATCCTGCAAATGTTGGTTTCTGACCGCGAAGCTGAAAGAGCCGAACGTCAAGCCAACTTAGCCACCCTTCAACAGATAGCTCAGCTAGCCCACAACATCCAAGGCCACGGAAACCAGGACAACCATGGATCTAAGCTCAAGGATTTCCAGAACACCAACCCACCAGTTTTCACTAAGTCGGAAGAGCCTTTAGACGCAGACGATTGGCTGCAAACCATGGAAAACAACCTAGAAGTCGCCGGAGTGGAAGCTAACAAGAAAGTTCTGTTCGCCACCCATTATCTAGCCGGAGATGCAAGAGCATGGTGGAACAGTGTTCGTGCGATGACCGGAGGACAGATGATGACCTGGGAGGAATTCAAGGTCAAGTTCAGCAGAACCCATGTGCCACCGGGTTTGATCAAAAGAATGAGAGATGAGTTCAGAAAACTGAAGCAAGGATGGATGACTGTAGTGGAATACCGTGACAAATTCTTGTCATTAGCTAGGTATGCCCCGGATGAGATCGACACCGAAGCCAATAAGAAGGAGAGATTCTTGAATGGTTTGCATGATGAGATGCAGACGGTGTTAGTCAATATCCCTTTTGCTGATATTGAAGCACTTGCCGACTCTGCTATCCATATGGAAGGAATGATCAACCAAGCCAATGAGAACCGCAAGCGTCGCATGATGCATCAGCCAGGAACCCATCAGACACCAAAGTATCACCCCAACCCATCTCCAGGATTTGCCCCAAGAACCAACAGACCCCCGATGAACCATCCGACCTATCCCAACCGTGGAAACCCGAGGCCCGGAGGAAATCACAACAACCCCGGAAACTCTAACAATTTCAACCGTGCCCCACCCAAGTTCACCAACAACAATGCTACCACCAACACCAATATCGCCCGAGGATCGGAAGCAATCTTGTACTGTTCATAAAGAAAGGACAAGTCGCAAGTGACTTGTTATGACTGTGGAAATAAGGGTCACTACTCCAACGAGTGCCCCAACAAGAAGAATTCCGCAGCCCCCAATGCAAATGCCCCAGCTCAGCAGCAGCATCGTGTTCAGCCTGGAAGAAGGTTTTCCCCAGGGAACTCGCTCAACCGCAACGGCCGTCTTTTTCTCATGCATGCTGAAGAAGCTCAGGAAGCGCCAGACGTCGTGCTGGGTATGTTTTCAGTTAATTCAGTACTTGCTCGAGTATTGTTTGATTCTGGTGCATCGCATTCATTTGTCACCGAAGAATTTGCCTGCATTAGTAAGATTCAACCAACAAAACTGAAGCATGTTATCATTGTTCAAATCCCCGGTTCAACCACCAAAGCTAGACAAATTTGCAAAGCCGTCCCCATCCGAATCCATGGCATAGATTTTTATGCTAATCTGATAGTACTTGGAACTAAAGGTTTGGAAGTAGTACTAGGAATGGATTGGATGTCCAAACATAAAGGATTAATTGACAGTGCCAAGAAAGCCATAACCATGACCAGTACAGCCAGAATATCAGTCGAGCATATATCTGAAACCTTACCTCGTCAATTCAAGTGCAACAAGAGTATAGCCCAACCTACCATTGACCAAGTCCGGATAGTCTACGAATACCCCGATGTATTTCCAGATGTTTTGCCCGGTATGCCCCCAGATCGGATATCGAGTTTATCATTGAACTAATCCCCAGAACAGGACCCATAGCCCAGAGACCATATAGTATGAACCCGTCTGAGCTAGCAGAACTGAAGAAGCAACTGGATTCCATGTTGGTAATTGGATTAATTCAACCAAGTGCGTCACCATGGAGATCACCTGTCTTATTTGTGGACAAGAAGGATGGAGGTAACCGTTTGTGTACAGATTATCGGAAGTTGAATGGTGTCACTATCAAGAACAAGTACCCATTGCCCAAGATAGAAGATTTGTTTGATCAGTTGACCGGTGCCAAAGTGTTTTCCAAGATTGATCTTAGAACAGGCTATCATCAACTCAAGATTCACGCAGAGGATATTGCAAAGACTGCCTTTACCACCAGATATGGATTATAAGAGTATACTATCATGTCTTTTGGATTAACCAATGCCCCCGCTTATTTCATGAATCTCATGAATAAGATTTTTATGGACTTCCTGGATAAGTTTGTCGTTGTTTTCATTGATGGCATTCTGATTTATTCCAAATCATAAGAAGAACATGAGCTACACCTAAGGACCATTCTTGGAACCCTTAGAGAGCATCAGTTGTATGCCAAGTTTAGCAAATGTGAATTCTTGTTACAGGAGGTAGGATTCCTCGACCACATTGTCTCAGCCGGAGGAATTGCCATTGACCCTGCGAAAGTGAAAGATGTCGAAGATTGGCAAGCCCCAACCACCCAAACCCAAGTTCGTGCATTTCTCGGATTGGCGGGATATTACCGCAAGTTCGTAGAAGGATTCTCGAGTATCGCCAGACCCATGACTCAATTGCTGAAGAAAGACAAGAATTTTGAATGGACCGACAAATGTGAAGCGAGTTTTCAAGAACTCAAGAGAAGATTGATTTCAGCCCCAATCTTAATCATGCCGGATATCACGAAGTCCTTTGACGTGTATTGTGACGCATCCAAGATCGGTCTCAGATGTGTGCTAATGTAAGAAGGCAAAGTTATATCTTATCTATCTCTACAACTGAAACAACATGAGAAAAATTACCCAACCCATGACCTCGAACTCGCAACCATAGTTCTAGCCCTGAAGACATGGAGGCACTACCTGATGGGAAACCGTTGTGAGATTTATTCGGATCACAAGAGCTTGAAGTATATATTTACTCAAAAGGAGCTGAATATGAGACAGAGAAGATGGATTGAGCTAATCAAGGATTACGACCTGGACATTCACTATCACCCTGGTAAAGCCAATGTGGTAGTAGATGCCCTTAGCAGATTGCCGTGCCGCTTGAACTCCATGATTTTGAAGGAGCAGCCAAGTTTGCACAAAGAGATGGAAGATTTTTGAATGGAATTAGTAAGTGAAGGATTTTTGGCTAGCATAGAACTTCAACCCACTTTGATCAGCCATATCAAAGAGGCGCAGAAAGGAAATGCTAGTATCGACGGAATCAAGCGTCAGACGATGCAAAGTACCCGGATTCACCGAAGACGAAGAAGGAGTTCTGTGGTACAAAGGACGCCTTTGTGTACCAGCAGATTCTGAGTTGAATGAAGTTATTTTGAAGGAAGCTCATGATACTCTTTATTCTATCCACCCCGGAGGAACAAAGATGTATCAAGATTTGAAAGAGCAATTTTGGTGGCATAAGATGAAGAGAGAAATCGGAAGCTATATCGCCAAGTGTGATATATGTCAGAGAGTCAAGGCCGGACATCAAAGACCCGCTGGATTGTTGCAACCATTGCAGATTCCGGAATGGAAATGGGATTCCGTTGGAATGTACTTTATCACCGGATTGCCTACTTCTAGTAGGGGAAATGACTCTATTTGGGTCATAGTGGACAGATTGTCCAAAGTCGCCCATTTCTTACCTATCAAGACCACATATCAGAGTTCGAAGCTAGCGGAGTTATACATCGCTAGAATCGTCAGTTTGCATGGAGTCCCCAAGAACATCGTATCGGATCGAGGAACTCAGTTTACCTCGAGATTCTGGAAGAAAGTCCAAGAAGGGTTAGGAACCCGACTAGATTTCAGCACCGCCTATCACCCTCAGACCGATGGACAAACGGAGCGAGTAAATCAAATACTCGAAGATATGCTGAGAGCATGTGTGCTAGAATATGGATCTAAGTGGGAAGACTGTCTGCCGTTCGCAGAATTTTCATACAACAACAGTTACCAAGCTAGTTTGCAAATGGCCCCATTTGAATTTATGTACGGAAGAAAGTGTCGCACCCCTTTGAATTAGTCGGAAGTAGGAGAGAGTCATATTTTCGGACCCGATATCCTATGAGAAGCAGAAGAGAAGGTTCACAAGATTCATGAGCACCTCAAGACAGCCCAGTCAAGACAGAAGAGTTACGCTGAGAAGAGACGTCGAGACCTCGCCTTTAACATAGGAGATTTTGTGTATCTGAAAGTGTCGCCATTGAAGGGAATGCAGCGTTTCCAACTCAAAGGAAAGTTAGCCCCCAGATATATCGGACCTTTCAAAACTCTGAACCATCGAGGAGAAGTGTCGTATCAATTGGAACTACCCGAGGAGATGTCAGCCGTGCATAATGTGTTCCATATCTCATTACTTCGCAAGTGTCTCGAAGTCCCGGAGAAGACTGGAGTGTTCAAGAATATTGATCACCAGAAGATAGAGATCAATGACGACCTGACCTATCCCGAAGTACCCATCCGTATTTTGGAAGAAGCTTTCAGAACCACCAGAAGCCGAAACATCTAGTTTCTCAAGATTCAGTGGAGCAACCACACGGAAGAGGAATCTACCTGGGAGCGCGAAGATCACATCAGGACGGAGTTTCCCGATCTGTTCAAATCCTAGGTAGTCTTTTCATCCTTTTTTAAATCTCGGGGCGAGATTTTGTTTAAGGGGGGAAGGTTTGTAACATCCCAAAAATATTAAACTAGAATCATCAAACTCTAATCACCAAAGTTAGGGTTACCAAAAACTTTTCCAATTAAAAATATAAAAGCATTCCTATGTGTATGTAACAAAACTTGGATTCTTTTGAATTGCCATGATTATGTGTTTCTTTGCTTGGAAAATGATTCTTAGGTGAAATAAACATCATCTAAACAATCCCCACACTTTCCCCAAAGACAAATAAATCAAAACAAACAAATTAAGTGAATGGTCACTTTGGCCAATTTAACTCCCATGCCTACTTTGGTTGTCTCTAACTTTCAGAACTTAACAGAAACTTATTTGGATCTTTGCACCCCTTGATAGTACTCATAACAAAATATCAAGGCCCACCTTGTGATCATCTAGAAACATTCAAATGCATAGTTTAAATGACAATTTCAAATTGAATCTATTTCATATGGGAAGATTCCACTTTTTCAAAAACCCCTCAAACCAACTCAACTTTCAAAACCGAAGCATCTACAGACTCACCAGCACATGCCTAGCACAGCCACCAAAAATCTTTTCAAAATTCAAAACTTGAATTCATGCGGCCATTTCATCAAACACCTTGCAGATATAAATCAAACAAAATCAAAACACTATAGTGTGCAGTGATTCTGGCCTAACTTGTCCCCTCTCTGGACACCACTAGCCTTAGTAGATCATCTAACAACCTTAAATAATCACTAGCCCCACTGTAAGCTTGCCAATATCATCAATGGTGAACAGGCCGAGAGCACCCATATCACCCCAGTGTGGACAGCAAGCTAGGAGAAGAACTAGCCGTGCCAACCTTGTCTAGGAGGTAGCCCATGCCTCACTGCCCCCTCTCGACCAGCCCTGCCTCGCAGACCACGACCAGAACTGCCAGGAACGCCATGCCCGTGCCGCTGTCGACCATGCTGACGTGCACCGCAGAGCACGCATCGTTCCCACGCAACCCGACCACCTCGAGCCCTCGCCGCCCGCCATCATGCTCCCCACCGTCCCAGGAGACCACCAGACATGCCCATTTCACCGCCGGTGACCCGTAGCCACTGCTCGCCGTCGAAGACGCCGCCTCTGCCTCGCAGAGCATCGTGCGTTCCCGACCATTTGCCATCGCCCCTACACGCGCACTAAAACCCTAGAGCATCGCCAGGAGACCACCGAACGATTGCCACCCTCGGCCATGCCTCTAGCTGCCCGTAGCCGTGTCGCCATGGTCGTCTGCCCATCCCGTTCGGTCTCACCGTCGAGCCTATAAAAGGAGACGACCCCCATCCGAATTGAGGACACCATCTCACTCCCCTCACCTCACTGATCGTTCCACCCCATTCCCGGAGCAAGGCGAGCAACGCATCACCGGAATTGTGCCGGAGCAGGCCGCCTCTGGAGAAGAAGGGCACCGTCGATTTCGTCCACCCCAGGAGGAGCTGCCGGTACCAGGAGGTTCGCCGTCGTCGACTTTGTCGTTCGCCCGCATCGACGACCTTCGCCTGAGCCCCGGTGAGCCCCCGAAGACCCCCACATGCCGCCTTAGGTTTCTGTCTCGCCGGCGCCGCCCGACGTGGACGATGAGTAGCAGCCGTTCGATTAGACTTAGATCATGCGGATGAGATTGCCTGTGCAACGGCGTTTAAAGAGTCACTGACCAAGAGACCCCCACATCGATTCGCCCAGCGGAGTGACACTGGGACGACCCATTAGCAGTTCCCGCGCAGCCCAGTCGTTTGATTTAACATTTTCCATTTTAGTTCAAACATAGTTCTGTACCCAGTTTCAAAAATCAACCCAACTCGATTCAGTGAACCAAATTGAATGAAACCAATTTTGTTAGAAAGATATTGAAATGATTAATCCAAGCCCGTTGGATTCAAATCATTTGAATCTATAGATCAACCTTGGTAAAAATAACAAGGCAGAAGATTTTCTGCATTCAAACATTTTTCAAATTTAAACCATAATAGCTTTTGAGTTGATTCCAACTCTCAAATATCACATTTGATGATACCTTTCAGAATATATAAAAACATATGGGTTTACTTACAGAAATAATGTTCAAGTAATAAAAGAATGTCACATATGCAATTCTAGTCATTTATTTTTATTTGAAATAAAAGGTTAAATCTTATTAAATTGTGACACCACTTTAAATCACATTCCCATGTACTGAAATATGTGGTGATGACATGTGTCAACATGATCCCATGTTTGGTTTGGAGAATATTAAATCTTAAGTAGTTTTTCAATGAGTAGAAATTACTTTTCTAAAAATAAATAAATAAGACAAATGCTTTAATCTTGTAATATTAGTGATGATGCTAGATCATCTATAGAACACTTTTGTGTGATGATTGAAAGTAGTTAAGTATTGTTTGGTGATTGTGTACCTCGTATTTATTTATAGACGCTAGTACCGACCAAGGATACGAGGAGGAAGGAGGATACTACGAAGAAGAAGCCGAGGAGAACTTCAACCACTGTTCTGCACAAGGCAAGCTAACAATTGAAATTATGAGAGTTAAATAACCTATGCAATGCACTAAGCATGCTTGGTTAGACACATTTGATGATACCCAATCCTAGTTTTACTTGCAAGCTTTATACTTTTTTCTTTATCAAAGCTCTTACTTAGAGTTTACTGGAGTACATTGTAGATATTAGAAAGATAATTGAAGGTTGCATAAAGTGCATAAAACTTGGCCTAAGCTAGATAATCTTTATGTCATCCTAAGGCATGAGATTGAACTTAGTTAAACTCCACTAGTTACCACCCCTCATTAGTACTTACCCCCACGTGTAGATGCTAGTGCTAAGCATAAAACTTGATCAACTTTAGATGGGAATACTTGGTGGAAAAATGGTTATGAAAACCTTGGAATGATGGATTATTCTATTGAGATGTTTTGACATGTGTTTCCGAGCACTAGATGATTTTGACGATGAAAATGTTGAGGCGTGATCCTTATCCCTTTATAAAACTGATGGTTGTCTGGATGCGATACCATTCCAATTTTACCGTACAACCAAAATACCTGAGAATTGGGTAGGGCTTGACTGGAAACTTATATACCTTAGTATTGGTTCCCTCACGGCCAAGGTCTGAGCTGAGGCTACCTTGTGAAGATTGTCCACCTGTGCAGTACCCAAGATGACAGTTGGTCATGGTTGGGAGGCCAAACTCACAGGAGAGGTGCCTATACTAGGGCGTGTAATCGAAAGGTTAGGATTGATTATCCGCATACTGAGTATGGTGAATTCAGGATTTGTTCCTGACGGATGTATCGGATGTTGTGGTGAAAGTGTACAATCTCTGCAGAGTGTCAAACTATTCGAATAGCCGCATCCGTGGTTATGGACAGTTGGAGTGGCCATACTGTTCCGCCGTCAGATGTTTTCAAAATGACTTGTGAAATGAATTGAGAATTTGACTTGACCACAACAGAGTTGTGATATGAAATACAAGTTCCCACTTAGGTGTTATAAGACTTCAACTAGCTTTCTTCGTTTCTAAACTTAGTAGAGGTAAATCTGGCTTTTTGCAAAACAATCCTAGAGCTTAGTATCCTATTGCAAAAACCCCCTTCACTTGTTAGTATTAGTTTGCGAGTACTTAAAGAGTACTCATGGCTTTGTCCCTGGCTATTCCCATGGCCAGACTATGAAGAGGAGTACCAGGAGGATGGAACCCAGGAAGGTTACGACAACTAGGATCATCTCCCATCGTCAGCAGTTCCTGTGACCCCGAAGATGGAGCTTCGCCTACGCTACCGTTATTATTACGTTATTCCGCTGCTTGAGTTGTATTAAGAACTGGATCATGAGATTCTTATTTGTGTAATACCTTATGTATGGTTTGTAATGGATGATGTACTGTGGTATCCAAATCTGTTATGTCTCGCAAAAATGGTAATCCTGGAATTGTCGATGTATGGCATAACAGGCATCTGTGATAAAAAATCTAGGTGTTGACACTCCTATAATACCACAGTTAAAATGTTTGTTCAGAAACAAAGAGCATGCCAGATTGTTGCGATGGCACATGGAAGACCATAAGTAAGACGGGATGTTGAGGCACCCTGCTGATGGTCGGTAGTGGAGAAAATTGAGAGAGACTTTCCGGACTTTGCTAGCGACGCAAGGAACCTATGGTTTGGTCTAAGTACAAATGACATCTGCCTATCAGCGCGCGCCACATCGTTGTCCTCATCGTCGCCTCATCAGCCCAGGTCAGCGCCCAGTCAGCGCGGTATATTCCCAGGGAATATTCCCTATAGATTTGAAACTGAATTTAAATTGTAGAAAATTGTATAAACTTGCAAAAATCATATAAAAAGATTGTTAGATCCAAAAATAGTAAATAGTATATCAATGGACTTATAAAAACGTGTAGAAGTTTAATATGGCATTAGATCCAACCTTTATAGTATTCGTTTAATGCAGTAATTTAATTAGTTTTAATGATCTTTTAGGTTTATAAATTCATAGAAAATTATCTGTAACTTCGAAAAATATGAACAATATATCAAATTGAAGCTACTATAATGTAGTTTAATAATATCTAGTTGGATCCAGATTTTGCGGACTACTTACCCCGTAGCAATTTAATTAGTATTAATGGCTTTAGATATCATTAAATTCATAGTAAATAATTTGTCTATCACAAAAATATAAATAATATACCGATGGAAAGCTAGTTCCAGGTAGATCATCAATACGAATTTGGTTTAGGCAAATACTGTAAGGTTATTCTGTAGATATTTAAACAAGCTAATACCCATTTTTGAGTAATAAATTCATAAGAAAATAAATACTATTCAGAAAATTGCAAATAATATGTCCCTGTAATCACAAGAAAGAGCAGAACCAGTTTCTGAATTAAAATGATAGGTGTATAGTACGTATAATGTTAGGAGCATTATAATACATTCTGTAGTATTTTAATTATTTAAAAAGATCTATAACTCCGATTAGGATGAATCCAACGCCTACTGGTTCATATTAATGTCCTCTATCCAGTAAACCCCAGAAACAAATTTAATTCGAAAGTTAAGACAAAATTTACAACAGAACTATTAAAAACCCTATATTGGCAAGTAATTATTAATAACAAGTACTCCATTGCATTAATTGGTCTCTTGCATGCATCATATACTTCAGTACTGTTTAGAGAACTAAAATAACAACCACTGTGACTTATTAAATTGTCATGCATGCATTTGTTGCATTTGTTTGATCTCTATGTGCTGTTGTTTATGTTGTATGTAATTATTTGCTCGATAGATTGCGAGGAGTGCAACGTGTGTGATTGCTATGAGTGCTTGAACGACTCCAAAAACTACCAAGGCAAGTAGATGCTAATTTTTTCATGATTCTTGTCCTACTATTTTTAACGATCGTCGTGTATTTCGTAGATGCATGTGTAGGAAAGTATTATCGCTATGATATATCCTATTATGTGGTAGGGATCTCTTGTAGTTGAGCCACCGTTGGTAGATGTGCTTAGCCGTGCTATAATAAATGAGGGCTGGGTTACATCACTTGAAATTTTTTCTAAAGTTTTGTTTGTGAAAACTAAAAACAAATTTAATCAATGAATCTCCTGGGTGTGATGGGATTGATATTTTTGGTGGTATCATTGTGAAAAGGTACCCAGGTATAAAAAGAAAATGATTGACTTCTTTATTTGGTAGCTTACGTGCACAACCATGTGCCAATAATGAAATGGGCAGTTGGTTGGACTCAGTAGGTTGTGGTAACTCAAACCCACGTATCCAGAGATGTAGAATTTTGGTAGGTTGGTACGGTGCGTGTCGAGTTTGGGGAGCTACTCCCCGAACGGTCCCTTCTTGGACTTCTCCCTATCATCACCCAATATGAGAGTGGTGGTACGAGCTGGGCTGGCCAAGTCACATGGGTAAAGTGTACTAACCCCTGCAGCGTGTATAAACTAATCGATTAGCCGTGTCCCCGGTTATGGACATCCGAGTTGCTTGATATTGAGTTCATGATATGTTTCTCACTCATTCTAATTTCCTAATTGCTTTAAGGTTGATTAGTTAACTTAATTGGAATCTTTTCAAATAAAAACAAAAACTGATTATGAAAGTAGGACAAAGGTATTTGCAAATGCAAGCTAACCACAGCTCCACTGGCCAAATATTTATGTAGATGCTAGTTTTATTGTGTCCTTTGATAGCTCTACTGCCATACATTCCAAGTATTGACCCTTCGGAGCTGCTACGTTTCATGTTGCAGGTTACTATTCCGATTCTAAGTGATCGACTAGGTTGCGATACTTCACTCAACATTTGTTCGCTTGTGGGCAATTAAAGATGGAATGTACTATATATTTATGCTTCCATTTGCTATTGAACTATTAGAGCTAGCCTGCGTGCTAAGAATTATTGTAATAATTGCAAATTATGGATCAATTCATTATTTATGATACACTATTAAATTCTTTGGTATTCATCTATACTGTGTGTGCTAGTGAATCGATCTAGGGATTGACACTATACACATGAACTCAGCCTTATCAGGCGAGAGTGTTACAGGATGGTATCATAGCAGTGTTTGAATGTAGGATCGTGACCTAGCAATGGATTAGGAAGATCATATGAAAATTATAAACACTATTTGATTCTATCTATTCTCTTCTTACACTTTTGTCTAGTATCATCTTATCACTTCAATTCTCATACTCTTCTCTTTTAAAATATAGAAGGAAGGCTCTCTCTAGCAATGAACTAACAATTTTTTACTTATTAGATCTTTGTAATCCTTCATCTATCTTTTCTAATCTTATCTTATTCAAAATTGTAGATGAATACTTGTGCAGGATTAAATATAGTTAGGTGATGTCCACCATATAGTTTTGATATGACTCTGGTTAGGTATAGTAATCGATCATTGCAAGAACTTGTTTGAAAGTTGATTTATTGTGATTATGTTGTGCTATTTGATATCTTAAATTTTCAGAATATTTTTGTGAGATTCCATAATATATTAATGAAGGCTTTGATTAGAAATTCATGATATTTTTGCTGCAGTTTTCTGCTGAAGCTGCTGTACTATATGATTTTTCATGTTTTTTTGGTAACTGGCAAAAATCTGAAAAAATAGGGTTTGGTGCCAAACTTCCTTTACTATATGTACAAAAATTGAATAAAATTACTAATGAGTTTAAGGTTCCCATAAAAATTCGTGAACACCGCTGTAGTTTCAGGACAGATTTTGTCCATTGCTTTTATGATTGTAGGTTCACCCCCAAACGAATAGTAGTCAATGGAAAACTATTTTGTGGATGGTATGCCACTAAAACAAAACTTCTGGAACATAAACAAAACTATTTTTGGATTGAGTGTTGTTTTTGTCGATTGTGTGTTTGTGTGCTAATTGCTTGCTTCATATAGTTATGGGTAGTATTATTTTTCTAGTCTTTCTATCTATAAACTCATCTATGCTATCCAAAAAAAATGCCACCATTAGACCATAGATATTGGAGTACATAACGTTTCCACTAGTGCATTATATTGGATTCACATGGATTAGATGAAATACTAGACATTGAATGGATGGTTAAATATGAAGGTCACATAGTTTGTGCACAATAAGATAACACACTCACAATCCTAGAGGGAGGAAGAACAAGATATAGTTTATCAACTAGCCTTGGAGATGCCAAGTTTAATTTTCTGAAGGGGTTTAGCCTCGATAGCAACACCCACACCTTGCTAGCCATTCCGAATCTCGAGGAAGAGATTCATCTTAAGGGGGTTAGTCTGTCACATCCCAAGATTTTGGAAATTGGGACTAGATTTTTTTTGCATTTGCATGACATTCACGAGCATTTCATTGCATATTTGCATCAAGAAAAATCCCTAAATAAAAATAAAGGACTAAAACCCTAAATAGTATATGCCACTTTGCTCCTAAAGAGAATTAAATTGGCTTTATAAAAACCTACTTTTGCTAAGGCAGCGATTATTGCTAAATTATAGCCTAAAAATATCCAATGAATATTACAAAAATTTAGAAACAAAATTGAGCTCATTTGGAGCTATTATGAAAAAGTTATGGAATAAATACAAACAAATAAATATATAGATAAAATGAAATATATAAGTATTTATAAATCCATTACTTGCAAACTAGTAAAAATATTACAAATATGATCCTACAATGATCTATTCGATTTTAGAAAAATTTAGAAACAAGAATCATATCATTTGAAGTCCATATGCAAAAGATATAGAGTAAATACCAAAATAGAATAGAAAAAGGGAATAAAAGAATAAAAAAACTAATCGGGCCGGCCAAGCCGGCCGGCGGCCCGGCTAGCACGGACCAGCCACCAGGGGCACTGATCGATGCCTCGTTTGCTTTAAAAAGCGTGCAAATCGATTTTCTTCAAACCTATCTCTATTCAAGCATGCAGATCGATGCCTCGTTGGTTGGACTCAGTAGGTTGTGGTAATTCGAACCCACGTATCCAGAGATGTAGAATTTTGGTAGGTTGGTACGATGCATGTCGGGTTTGGGGAGCTACTCCCCGAACGGTCCCTTCTTGGACTTATCCCTATCATCATCCAATATGACAGTGGTGGTATGAGCTGGGTTGACCAAGTCACATGGGTAAAGTGTACTAATCCCTGGAGCGTATATAAACTAATCGATTAGCCGTGTCCCCGGTTATGGACATCCGAGTTGCTTGATATTGAGTTTATGATATGTTTCTCGCTCATACTAATTTCCTAATTGCTTTAATGTTGATGGGTTAACTTAATTGGGATCTTTTCAAAGAAAAACAAAAACTGATTATGAAAGTAGGACAAAGGTATTTGCAAATGCAAGCTAACCACAGCTCCACTGGCCAAATATGCATGTAGATGCTAGTTTTATTGTCTCTTTTAATAGCTGTACTTGCCATACATTCCAAGTATTAACCCTTCGGGGCTGCTACGTTTCATGTTGCAGGTTACTATTACGATTCTGAGTGATCGACTAGGTTGCGATACTCCACTCAACATTTGTTCGCTTGTGGGCAATTGAAGATGGAGTCTACTATATATATATTTATGCTTCTGTTTGCTATTGAACTATTAGAGCTAGCCTGCGTGCTAAGCATTATTGTAATAATTGCAAATTCTGGATCAATTCGTTATTTATGATGCACTATTAAATTATTTGGTATTCCTCTGTACTGTGTGTGCCAGTGAACCGATCCAGGGATTGGCACTATACACATGAACTCAGCCTTATCAAGCGAGGGTGTTACATTGCAACTCCTAACAATGATTATTTCGTACTCCTATTACTCAGCCAGCAATTGCCGCTGAAGATTACGAAATTAAGCCCCACTATTTAAGTTTGGTTCAATAGAATTAATTTGGAGGCTCTGCTGTAGAAAATGCAGGTATGCACTTAAATACGTTCACTGAAATATGTGATATGATGCGCATTAAATATGTTGATCCCGACGCGGTCAAGTTGTGCTTATTTCCTTTCTCTCTTAGAGGAAGAGCAAAAGAATGGTTGCTATCTTTGCCTATAAATACTATTGCATCATGGGTGTAATGTAATTTTTTATTGATGAATAAATTCTTTGCACCCACAAAAACTATGCAACTCAGATCTAATATTAGTAGTTTTAGACAGGAAGAGTGTGAGCCACTAGTGCTTGCATGGGAGAGAATGAAAGAATGCATGAGAAACTGTCCCATCCATGGGATGGAAGATTGGTTAATTCTCCATTTATTCTATAATGCTCTTAACCCTATGTCTAAGTCTATGCTAGATACTGCAACTGAAGGAACATTTATGTGTAAACAAATTACCGAAGCAAAGCAGCTGCTAGATAATATGCAAGACAACCATACCCAATGGCATGTGGAAAGATCAAACAGAAAGAAGGTGAACTCCATCACACCTCAAGAAAATGAAGAACTCAATGCTAAGTTGGATGAGCTCATATTAGCCATTAAAGGTAAGGAAACCCAGGTAAGAGCTACTCCTGAACCAATTATTGAATAAATAGACTTCATAGCTCGTAATGATTATTACCCTGCTTGGAAGAAGAATTATAATCCAAACTTTCAGAAACATTATTCTAGTCCGGCAGGTAACTCTAATAATAATATGGAATCAAGTAATAGTAGACTCCAAGAAACTCTTAAATCTTTTATGGACTCACAAAATGAGCAAAACAATATTCTAGTCAAAATTACGGATAATCATGATGCTATTCTTGGTAAATTATCTAACCAAGATGTTAGTTTGAGGAATGATTTGTAGACCCTCCAAAAAATAGCAAGGATTGTTGAGGCCCAACTAGGTAAGGTAACCGAGTGTCAAACTCTCATTCTAGATAAATTTGTAGGTAAAGCTGAGCCCAATCCAATATAAGACCTCAAGATGATAATAATCTAAAGGGAGGAGCGCGAAGAACTTGATTATAGCAATGCTCCTTCACCGAAATATACAATTGAAGATCTTGTAAAAAGGATCAATGTCAAGATTCCGGTAAGTGAAGGAAATGAGGAAGCCATGTATCAATACTTCGTTAATCAGGTAGCAATAAAGGTACGTGAAATTGAGGAAGAATATAATAAATTGCTGAAAAATTTCCTGTTAAGCTAGATGATATATTTGAGCCTACTATTAAGATTAAAGTTGGGACTAATGAAATAGCTGCACTCTGTGATCTAGGTGCAAGTGTTTCAACAATTTCAAAGAGTCTTTTTAACAAGTTAAATCTTGGCTCTTTTGAGATCACCGAACTAAAATTACATCTAGAAGATTCTACTTACAAACAAGCAGTAGGCATTAAATAAAATACCTTAGTGTATATTAAAGGATGTCCTCCTCTTACTGATTTTGTTATTGTTGACATGTCTGCAGATTCTACTGCTCCTATTATATTAGGACGTCCTTTTTTAAGAACTATTAAGGCTTTGATTAATTTGCATGAAGGGAACGTGAAGCTTCAATTGCCTTCGCGGGATCCTTTTGTTATTTATTTTCCTAGGAAAAAGAAAGCCAAGCAAGATGAGAAGGAGGCCATCACTTTGAAGGCCAACTACTTTGGAGTGGATGTTCCACTCATATGGCCTAAGTGAGAAATATCAAGGTCAATCTATTGACCATAAAAGAGCGTTGCATGGGAGGCAACCCATGTGAAATAAAGGTTTGAGTAAAGTTTTTTTTTAAGTTTTATATAGAATAAATAGTACTAGAAAACTCTAGTGAGGAGAGATTCAGCGGTACTAAAAATTCCTATTTTATACATGCCAAAGTTAGTCGACAATTTAGTCTATTATTTTTTCTGTCAAAACAAGGTGTTTTCCTAAGTTTCAGTCTAAAAAAGTAATTCTTGAATAAATAGATTTTTTTATGTGTACATAAGCTTTATCGACCAACTATACGGCGGGAATAAAAATTCCTGTCGTATAGCTCCGGCCGTATAGTTATTTGAGATATCAACAATTTTTCATCCCAGGATACAGAAGGTTTGACGACCAACTATACGACGGAAACAAAAGTTCCGGCCGTATAGTTATAGCCGCCAGGAAAAAAACCCTAGAAACCCTAAAATTTTACCGTCAAACCAACTATACGGCAGGAACAAGTGTTCCAGCCGTATAGTTTCGACCGTATAGTTGCGTACGACCACTTAAACGCACGGGGAGGTACCCAAAACATCAAAACATCAATCATTTTTCTCTCTTCTACCTCCAAACTCTCTCAAAACCTCAAGGGATCTTCAGCCCTACTCAATTTCGTTCGATTTCCTCGCACACAAGTGATCTACGGTATGTTTCTCCTTCGATCCTCCAATTACTTTTCACGAATTCATCTCTAATCTATTGTCATTATCAATATAGGGTGAGACTTATTTTGAACTAGTTGCCATGATAATCTTGCCTAGATTATAATGTTGAGGAGATTATTTAGTGTGCTATGATGAGGATTATGCTATGACTATTACTGTTGGATCAAAAAGTTTTATAATTATCTTTCTTATTTATTTTTAGAAGATGAACACGAGGAGCCAGACACGTGATCTTTCCGCTGCTAGTCTTCTCGGGTTGCAGCTCAGGAACGCATGGGGATTCGATTCAAGAACGAGTCCCACCTTAATCGTTTCGACATGATCAAAAACCGAGAAGTCAAGGCAACCAAGTTGGCTTGCCCCGTCACATTGAACCAACTCGGTATTTCTGATGACTTTAATTTGCTTTGCAATAGAGTTGGCCTACAAAAATTCATATTTCATGATGCACCAACCTATCACCAGTTAACCATTTAATTTCTTAGTTCTTTGAAAAGCACCGTTAAGGCATTGCATGGGGAGGATATAATTTCTTTCCGACTCATGAAAAATAATTATTCTTTATCACTTGATGAATGGAGCAATTTTTTGGTTTACCCAACAATGATCCTAATGCTCTGCATGCATATTTTACCGACATAGAACCTTAGAACCTTCCCCTGAACTCTGTTATAATAGAATAAGCTTTACTTCTAAAGTCAGCAAAGAAAAAAATATTCAACATCCTGCTATTCACTATTTGTTATATGTTATTGCTAACACCTTGCAGGCGCGTAATGAGTTTACAAGACTCAATAAGGAGGACATCTTAGTCCTCGCAAAAGCTGCTTTCAACTATGACAACGTGTCACTTCATTTGGGCGCAATTCTTGTGTGCTACTTGGAGTACCAATCCCACTAAAGCCAAGGACCAACACTTGTGGAGGCGTCATCACCGTGCTTGCCAATGTATTGGGAATCGACCTAGGTGGTTACAACCGGTGCTAGGTGAGCTTCGTGTTGGTTTCTCTACTTTTAGGGCTTATGGAATGCTCACTAGGAGCGGTGGTGTTTATTATCTACATATTGCTGGAGTTGGGCGTCTCTACCCCGCTCCTTTGCCTAATGGTCTTTTATCTATCGAGGAAGTACGTGTGCTTTATGACTTGCAGGTTGAGAAACACCAACCCAAGGAAGAGATTCCGGAAGAGGATGAGGACCAAGAGGAGAAGCAAGAAGTCCCTCATCAGGAACAACAACCACCAAGCCAGTTCGCTACATATCAAGGTTTCCAAGAACTTGGAGGAACTATGGAGGGAATGCATAATCTCGCCCTGAAACTCCGAGAAACAACAAGTAACTTATCAAATCAATTTGCAGACTAGAGTTACAAATCCCGCCCCCCACACACACACCACAGTGATTTGAAGGGATTGCAAAAGCCTAAGCTTAGGGAGGTTTTATATCTATTTTTATTTGGCTTTCATTTGCTTTATTTTTTTGAGGTTATGCTTTTATTTGATTTTATAAGCACTCGTGTTGGTTTCCCCAACACTTTATCTTAGTTACTTTATGTTGTTTGAGATTTTCAAGCCAAGCTTTGCCGCCAATTTTCTATTCTTTAATTCCCCTTCTCAAAAATCACAAAAAGATTTCTCCATTTATCTTTATGTTCCCTCTTTATTTTTCTTTTCGCCTCGAAGTTCTCATGTATTTGCAGGAGAGTGATTGACTTCGAGTTTTCAAGAAATAAATAAAAAGGGAAGACAGAAGTGGAACCAAACATGATAGGTATGCCTTATGACTCTCCACTTTTGAAGTTTGAGAAACCCATGCTAGTTAGCAGTAATGTTAAGATGTTATATTGGTGGAGTGAGTCTCTATATTGTAGTAAAATTTTGTTTGCATGGGTATTTAATGTTTTGTTCTAGCTCTTGTAGTTAACCAAGTCTTGCCTAAAAATTTGCTAAAACAATTCAAATAAGAAAAATTCTCGCAAATTGAAGGCTTGGGTGTTGTAGTGTTTAGTCTTGAAAGCTTATTCCTAGAGACACTCAACACCATAGAAATAATGATTGAATTGATAGCTCTCTTTGAAAAGATTTCTTAAATTGAATTAATGGTTAGTGGTTTTTGTGAGCATGACAAAGTTTAACTTGTAAATCATAAGACTGATATAGATTTATGCATGTCAAACTTCATGGGATGCCAACAACTCCGCTAGCCTACGAACGATCTTCACGGAGGAAACTCCTAGATTTTAGCCATGAGTTGATTAAACATATGTAGCAACAATGCTATGATGGATAAGATTCTTGGCACTCCCGAGTAGCTGTAAACATTATGGAATCAATCCTCTAGATATGAGTAATAATTATGCAAAACGAACAAAAACCATAGTGATGCCACGAGTGTCCATCATAGCCCGATAAACTAATGATTTTTTTTGGCATGCTCTCAATTACTTCAGAACTGAAATTCTTGAAGGACAATGAGTAGAAAGGTAGTGCTTGAAAAGTCTTGATTTATTGATGTGGGAGAATTGAGATACTTTAGTGTATATGCTTTTCATGACGAACTCTCACACTCTTAATTCTACATGATTACACTTTATTGTTCAAAGGCAAGCTTATGAGTTGATTACATGACATGGAATAAAGTTTACTCTTTTGAAATATCCATGCTTATAATAATTTTTTTGTGCTATGAGGATTCATGAAACCCGTATGATATGCTTGCCATTACTCTATCTATGCTGAAGTTTTTCAGATTAATAAATTGGAGGAAACATGATACTGCCAATCATGAGTAAGATCATCATATCGTTATTTCAGTTTAAATACTGAGTTTCATTTTGATTTTGGTTTTCTTGCTCGAGGACGATCAAGTTTAAGCTTGGGGAGGTTGATGGCTATGAAATATAGCCATCCATGTTCGCATTTAAACTAGAAATTATTCATATATTTGATGAAATATCTCTCAAAAACCTGCCACTAATGCCTAATGATCAAAGGGGTATGCAATCCTTTCTTGCTATTTTTCCCTACACAGATAATGACGTATGATAATGGGAATCACTACATAAATGCAAAGATACGAGATTTCCAACACGTCAAAGAAACCAGGAGCCGTGAAGTTAATACAGAAGATTTAACGACCAAGAAAGGATAGCAAGAAAGCCATATAGTTTGCACCGACTTTATTAGGTCAAACAGAACAACTTTCGTGAAGG
The DNA here is from genome assembly GCA_023614405.1 of Avena insularis. Lineage (NCBI taxonomy): Eukaryota > Viridiplantae > Streptophyta > Magnoliopsida > Poales > Poaceae > Avena > Avena insularis. The sequence goes on from CM042697.1 coordinate 64,328,324, forward strand.
TACCCCTATATAAAGAGTCTTTGGGCGATGGAAAACATCACTACTTTTTCGACCACAACTCTCCCTGCCACCAGAAGCCGCCACGCCAGAGGAATAGACCTAGATCTACACCTCTAACCCTTCTCCACCATCATACCCATCTTCCACCACTTGTAATAGTAGATCTCTTCTCCAATTGGCGACATTGTAAGACTATTTGCTATCAACCTTATGATCTCTATTACAATGTTTATGATTGTCGATTTCATCTCTATGTGTGAGTAATTCTCCTTGGGCTAAGGGCTTCGGCCTAGCCATGTAGCTTTTTGTGCATGTTATTTATCATAGATGGGATCATGTATTAATTTGTATGACATGATGATTGTAGTACCCTCTCTTGCCTCAATCTAATGACTTGTCAGGTACCCAAGACCCCGAGGATTGATCCAGGTAAAGGGAGTGTGAGTAATGACTGATATGCAGGATAGGAACCCCAGTGATAGAAAGGATAGTACAGCTGTATGTGAGGAATTTACTTATGATTAACAGTGATATCACTATGCATATCATTAGTTCTCGTTCTTCTATGGATGAGACTAGTATGTTATTGCTATAAGCGGTTACGGAGGCGATAACAATTATGGATGCACTGCCCACATATAATTATCTTCCTCTAACGATTACATGCATACTTCATTATTATTTATTATTCCTATCAGATGTTTTTGCACAGCTACTGGTGAAAACCGAAGACCCTAGGCCCTCTCTCTCTCCATCGTCAACAACAACAAAAAGATCACAAACTCTTGGTCCGGTGAAAATGCAATAGGAATTTTAGAATTCTCGAAGGTTCGTTTAAGTAATCTCACTTTGCTTTCTGCTTCCCGAGGATTCGATAAACCTAGGTCTATTAGGTAAAAAGAGCTATACTACATCTGTAATCCGGATCGAAGGTATCAAGGGAGTACTTAAAAATCAAACTATTATTCCCAATTTTATTTACATCATCAGTCACCTTATCTAAAGTTTAGCTAGTGGCTTCAACAGTGCTTCTTCAATAATTTCATACTCAGTCATATTTCTCAGAGGTACTTTAATTTTTTTGTAACATACAGATGTAACAGGTGTAAAAAATTCAACTAAGAATGTACATAAACATGTATTATGTATATAATCACAATTGGCAAGATAAACTAAACTCTGTTTGAGATATCCAGTGGCATTCTAATTTTGCAATAAATGAGGTGACACTTACACATAACCAAACAATATTATGCTTTATGAGACTATAAATTAACACATACATGGTTGCTACTACTAGCTATAATAGCACACATAAATAAGTAAATGATTAGGTGGTCTGCAGTACGTGTTAACATAATTTTCAACAAGTAACGTTCAAGTATATTTGCTTCTAAAATAAGAGTTACGTTTCAAGCAACAAAGATTCTTATTAAAACAAACATTGGCACTAGTACCACGTGCTTTATTCCAATCAATCTCATGGTATGAAAACTATAGAGCTCCTCTCTTATTGCCAATATTCTTGGTGTAATTGGCCCAACAAACTTTTTACCATAAAGATAAGACATTGGCATATAAACCAACCGACAATGGACCCAAAATCGTCCTGTGGAAGAGAAAGTCCACCTGAATATTAAAAACTATCATAAAAGTAACAATCCAAATGGATTGTTGGAGATACTGATTGCTTATTGATTTATTACCTTTTAGCCACATAAACACCACAAGTGGATCTTACAAAGATTTAGTCTATTGAAAAAATTCTAGTATTCTATCGTTTACTAAAATGCATCTTTGAGTAAGTACTTCTCTAATAGTTTTAGCACTCTCCCCGTAACTTTGTGAAATTAAGACAAAAAATAGTTATAGTCAATACATGAGCATGCGAACATGGTCATGTATGGTATCAACAATAATGTGCATTCAATGTAAGATTGTTAGGCAGAAGATCAAGAAAGTTGAACGTCTGCAGGAAAACAACAAAGCCAAACTTATACAGAAAGAATAAATATGAAAACTATAATGTACATATTAGTCATGGGTGCAATTACATATGTTGAGGATGCAATAATATTTACCCTCACAAAAAGTACCGGGATGAATTGGAAGAAAATGTGGGACAATCCATAATTCAGGAATTATCAAATTATTTCCGAACCATTCATACGAACCGAACACCTTCATTTAAAAACATGAATCGCTTGTATTAACCCCTCCATAGTGATAAATAATACTCCATCCGTCTTGAAATAGACGTCTCAACTTTTTCAGAATATAGATGAATCTAGACACTGTTTAGTATATAGATTCATCCAATTTTTGACAAATCTAAGACATCTATTTTGAGACGAAGGGAGTAAAACAATTACTAGATGAAGTCAATAACTGAAACAGGAATTTTGGCAACATACACTTGGCAATTGTAGTCTTGATGAAACATGCCCTAGAAACTAAGAAGCTAAACTATTCCACTGGGCTGCTTCCACTATACTAAAGCGAAGATGAATAATATGCTAACATCTATTCTCCTAATTAATATGGAAACAACAAAGAGTAACATAAAGGAACTTTAATTTAGAGGAAAACTAATAGATGGAAAAAATACCATGCAATATCAAATGTTTTCATGGATTTTAATATGTTTGTTGAACGCTGATTCATTAACAAAATAGTACATACATACAAAAGTTCATGTACAGGGCATCACGTTTATGCTACATTTTAAGACCTTGCAAGATAGTTAGAGAAAAGATTAAAATTGACATGTAAGTGGTCTTAAAAAGTTCTACATTATACTTAAGGAATTTGCAACTTTGGATAAAAACCCATGCCCCAAGGATCCCCATTAAATTTCACACACCCAAGCATATATATTTCAGTAGCATACCGAGATCCATATCTTTCCCCATTATGGTATTGCACCTGCACTTCCATGTGGTAGGTGTTGGAGATATGCCCAAGAGGCAATAATAAAGAGGTCATTATCATATCTTCATGCTTATGATAAATGTTTACATACCATGCTATAATTGTATTAACCGGAAACATTAATACTTGTATTATTTGTAAACATAAAAGGGTCCCTAGTAAAGCCTCTTGTTAAACTAGCTTGTTGGTTAATATATGATCATGGTTTCCTGATCATGAATATTGAGATGTTATTAACAACAAGATCATATCATTAGGAGAATGGTGTGATGGACATACTCCTATAGATAAGCATAGCATAAAGATCAAGTCATTTCAATAGTTCGTTTGCTATAAGCTTTCTGATACATAGTAACCTAATTCCTTCGACCATCACTACTAGAGAAAAGGCTATAGGAGACATGCTTATGCGAGGCACATTTAGACCATACGCGCCTCCTATAAAATAGGCGAGGCACACTCCTTCTCCATGCGCCTCTAGTATAAAAATAGGCGAGACGCATATATGATAAGAATGCGCCTCCTATAATCCCTGTACGGACTAAATCTAGCAGCCCCATATTATGCGAGGCGCATTCCAGTCATATGCGCCTCCTATATATTAGATAGGCGAGGCGCATATGGGCAGAATGCGCCTCGCATAATCTGTGTGGGCCCGCGTGTTGGTAGGTGCACGAATATGCGAGGCGCATATGGTTATATGCGCCTCCTATATTTGATAATATGCGAGACGCATATGGTCATATGCGCCTCAAGTAACTCCTGCGGGCCCGGGCGGAGGTAGGTGGCCGCATATGCGAGGCGCATATTGCTACATGCGCCTCCTATAGTTTGAATTATAGGAGGCGCATATTGTGCAATATGCGCCTCGCATAACCTGGCACCACTTTTTTCCAGCTTTTTGCACATGGAGCCAACTACCACCCCACTCACTTGTGTCACTTCTTCCTCCTCCACCAAGACAAATCTGGTCGCCCCCTCCTCCTCCCCACCTCATTTCCCCCATTGATTCACCATAGAAGCTTGCTCAACATCCATTGGTTGACACCCATATGTAAGTGAAGTCTCTTGCTCCTCTAGATCTACAACATGTCCATTTACTTCTCCTCCGGCTCTCTTGCGCAAGTCGTTGTTGGAGGAAGCGTGAAGGTGTTGCTTGCATGTATGCGCATTGTCGGAGGCACCGACTATATGATTGTGTTGTGGTGCTACTTTTTGTGCAGGGATTTCATTTGAGATGCCAATGTTTTGCCGGAATGTCGATTTATTTCTTTTCCGACGAATTTCTGGCACTCGCGGATGTCCTCTTTTTAGGGGAGGTCATGCCGAATATATATATGCATGATTTCTTAAATTTTGTTGCACCCATATATATATGCATGATTCTATCTTGTGAACTGCTAGCTATTGCTTTCCACTGACATAAGTAATATCATCTTTATTATGTGTAGGAGATGCCGAGGTGTTATGTCGTGTACGTCGGTCGGGTTCCAGGTGTGTACGAGGAGTGGAAAGACTGCCAGAAGCAAGTGAACAACTTCTCGGGCAACAGCTACCAAGGCTATGAGAGTAGAGAGGTGGCGGAAGAGAAGTGGAGGAGGCATGGAAGGAAGAAGTGGAGGAACTTCCTCGTGATCACCACCTTGTTGCTCTTCATGGTAGGTTATGTGTTCTACTTCATCTAGGTAGAGCTACGTTGTTGGAGTTGTAATGTGATTGTGAACTTGTACTCGGAGGTGTAATGTGATTGTGAACTTGTACTCGGAGGTGTGAACTTGTGGCACAAACACTTGATGTATGAACTTGTATGTCATGATTGATGTGTAATGTATTGTATTCATGTTGGTTCTATTATGCTTTGGCAAATTGCAAGTTTCTGAAAAATTCTGTGCTCTTTATACTGTATTCTGGACTATATTGTATATTTGAATATCTGTATATTATTATTTATAGTGGTCTGTAAAACTTGAATTTCGAAAATATTACCGGAGGCGCATATAGGACACTATAGGAGGCGCATATACTATAAATATACGAGGCGCATTTTGAAACATATGCGAGGTGCATATTATATGCGCCTCCTATACTTCACATATGTGAGGCGCATATCGATATGCGCCTCGCATAATAATATAGGAGGCGCATATCGATATGCGCCTCGCATATGTAAAGTATAGGAGGCGCATATCATATGCGCCTCGCATAAAAAATAGCCGAGGCTTGAAGCTAGAGGCGCATATGATATGCGTCTCACATAAGCTTTTAGGTGCGCCTCGCATAAGCTTTTCCCTAGTAGTGCATGAGATCATGCTAATCACCATCACCGGATGGATGCTTTGATGATATCAAACACCACACCGTAACTGGGTGGCTATAAAGGTTGCATTGAGTGTTCGGAAAGTAAGTGTTGAGGCACATGGATCAAGAGTGGGATTTGTCCATCCATATGACGGATAGATATAATCTGGGCCCTCTCGGTGGAATGTCATCCAATTAGCTTGCAAGCATGTGACTGGCTCACAAGGGATCACATATCACAGGAACGAGAAAAGAGTACTTATCGGTAACGAGGTTGAACTAGGTATGCAGAGATACCGACGATCAAACCTCAGATAAGTAAACTATCGCGAGACAAAGGGAAATTGGTATCGTATGTAAGTGGTTCATTCGATCGCAAAGTAATCGTAGAAATATGTGGGAGCCATATGAATTTTCAGATTCCTCTATTGGTTATTGATCGGACAAGTGTCTCGGTCATGTCCGCGTAATTTACGAACCGTAGGGAGACACACTTAAGGATTCGATGTTGTTTAGTAGATATAGAATGTAAGTAGGGAGACCTAATGTTGTTCGGAGTCTCGGATGGGATCCGGGATATCATGAGGAGATCCTAAATAGTCCAGAGAATAAGATTCATATAAGGAAAGTCCAATTCCGGAGTTCGGGAATGATTCCGATGATTTCATCGGAGAGGTTCTAGAAGGGTCTAGAAGGTTCACCGAACCGGAAGGGGAAGGGAACATGAATGTTTCATGGATAAGTGGAATGATTGGCTCATGTCCTAGGTCACTTGGTTGGGCATTAGCAAGAAAGAAATCAAGCTCCAAATTGAAAGTCAAAAGGCAAGTTTGAAAAGTCAAACTGGGACAATGTGTCCTGGTGGAGGAAGGAAAGAATCCTTCTTTCCCTCCACCACAAGCCACCAAAGAGAGGGAGTTGGGGAAGGATTCAAACTCCCCTCTCCCAAGCTGCCCTCCCTCTCATAAATAGAGGGGGTGCCCCGTGGTCACACAACACCAGCCCCTCCCCACCTAGTCGCGTCACCGCCCCCCAGTGCCACCGTCGCCACCCTAGCCGCCGCCGGCCATGCCTCCTCCTCTCCGTCCCTCTAAACTTAAAATCGTCGGAAACCCTAGATTGACCATAACCTGCTCCGGCTTAGGTGAAGGCCTGCAGTATTTTCCCTCTACTTTCGACACCACGTCGTCATGCTGCCGGAATCGCGAGGCGAGAACTACAACCTTCGCTGCCTGCTGGAACAAGGGAGAGGAAGGTCTTCATCGAGTACCGAATGTGTGACCGACCGCAGAAGCGCTGCCGGAACGCAGCGCCAGAAGGATCGTCTACGTGATCTTGAGATCGACAAGTGTACGACTACATCACCCACGAGAATCTGCTCTCGTAAACCACTTTGGAATCTTCGAGGGTGAGTATTCTAATTGACTCGTTGCTACAATATAGTAGATAGATCTTGGCTTGTTTGTGTGCTTGCGGCAGAAAATTTTGTTTTCCATACTACGAACCCCTACAGTGGTATCAGAGTCGTGTCTATATGTAGATCTGTTGCACGAGTAGAACACAATGCTCATTATGGGCGTTGATGCTTTTGTTGTCGATTGCTTCTTGTGTACTTTGCATCTTGCGGGATGGTGGGATGAAGCGGACCGGGCTAACCTTACATGACATCGTTCATGAGATTTGCTCCACGCTTGACATGCAACTTGTATTGCATAAGTGGCTTTGCGGGTGCCTGTTTCTCTTAACATAGTGAAGATTCAATTTACAATGGGTGATTGATAATACTAGTATCAATGTTGTGGTTCTTGTTCGTAAGTTAGAACAACACTTAACGAAAGCCCCAAACCACGTAAAACATGAAAAGAAAATTAGAGGCGTCTAACTTTGTTTTGCAGGGGTGTGCTGTGATGTGATATGACCATGATTGTGATTATATATGATGTATGCAATGTTCCTTATTGTAAGTCGGCAACCGACAGGAGCCATATGGTTGTCTTTTAATTTTGTCTAGACCTGCGTGTCTATTATTCAAAGTAGTTGTAATAGTTGATGCTGGTGGACGACAACCATGGAGCGGCGCCATTGACCTTGACGCCACGCCGGTGATGATGGAGATCATGTTCGTGCTTGAAGATGGAGATCGGAAGCACAATAAGAAAGGCCATATCATATCACATATTTTGAATTGCATGTGATGTTAATTCTTTTATGCATCTTGTATTGCTTAGTTCATGACGGTAGAATTATAAGATGATCCCTCTCACAAAATATCAAGTTATCGAGTGTTCGTCCTTAGTAGGCACCGTTGCCAAAGCTCGTTGTTTCGAAGCACCACGTGATGATCGGGTGTGTTAGATTCTCCGAGGTATACAATGTGAGCAAGCCAGATTTGATCATGCGGAAGCTAAGGTTTGAGTCTAGCATGTACAGACATGGTCTCGGAACACGGAATACCAAAAGGTAAAGCATGAGTCATATAGATGATATGATGAACATGATGATTGTTCGCCTTTGAAACTATATCATGTCACGTGATGATCGGACTTGGTGTAGTGAATTTGGTTCGTGTGATCACTAAAACAATGTGAGGGATATTGTTTTGAGTGGGAGTTCACGAGCAATATGATTAAAAGTTGAACCCTATTTATCATAAATTAAATAAAAGTGAATTTGCATAGTTGTTGTAGTCATTGGCATCCGTTTACCACCTTGCGCTTAGTTATAATTGAGATAATAGAACTATAGAATTCTGGTTAATTACTTTACGAACTGGTATCGTATTGTTTTGAAGTGTTAATCTAAAGTTTAAAAGTCCTATTGAAAACTTTCAGTAAGTTGCGGTTACTTCGTGAAGTTTAATAATTGGTATTAAATCAAGGGTAACAATTCCAGTGTTAGTATATAAGTATCATTTTTATCTCCATGATTCTTGATATTCAAAAGATTATTTTAATATCAAGGTTATCTAGGAACATCATATGTGGAAGATATTGCGATATATGAAATGATGTTTTTGATTATAACATGATAGAGTATAATATGACAAAGTTTATATTCTCATATTTGATGGGAATTTTCAAAAGGTTGGAGACACTAGTCGTCCTAATCCTCCAAAAGGTGTTGGAGAACAACATTATACTCGCGATTCACCGTTATAAGCTAAAGCAACTTGATCATGAATAATTCCATGATAAGGATGAATATTTGATGCAGGTAAAATGTTTACTACACCAAGAGATTACTAAAGAATGGAATTTGAAAGAACACCAAACATTTGATGATGGTGATCTACTTCAAAGTGCAAGTCCAAAGACATTGGTATTTAACTATACATCCTTTGGACTATGTGTCATGTGTATGGCTCCACTATTGATGTTGATAGATTCTTTCAAACAGAAAAGGAAATACTGAAAAAGAATCTCATAAATATATGGCAAAAAAGAAAAGACCAGAATTGTTCAGCTTAGGTATATAGAGGATATACATGTTATGGCTGTATTCTTTGCTTGTTAAATAATGTGGTCTTTTGTATTAGATACTGAATTTGTTGGTGTGAATCGTCATACGAAACAACACAATTCATGAACTACAATGGCCTAAGTAACCGCAAAAGAATATGTGATGATGTTCATCGAGAACAAATAAAGGGTTATTATGTTGCTTGTTGAAATCAAAGCTTGCCTTTAAGATTTGTTTTATCAGGTATTATGAGAACAAAAGGGTTGTTCAAATAATTGCCGTAATCCATAAAAATGGATGATTTACAAATTTCGTTGGAGAAATCATATCCATAAAACTAGTGCTAAAAATGTCGAAAGACAAATTGATTGAAAGATCACTTAGGAAGTGACATCGCCATTTAAATTATATTGGAAAGAAAACATGAAGAAACTCCATGTGGATGGAATTTTGGAGTCTTTTGATTTTTGATCAAATGACGCTTGTGAAACTTTCCTAGAGATAATTAAAACTCCATTCATAGGCCAAAAGGGAACGAATGGCTAGATTATTGTAATTTGTACATATTTGATGTATGAAGTCCATTACGTGTAGTCAAGAGCGATGGATTTCAACTTCATATGCTTTCTCCGAAAATTTGAGTGAATATATGAATATTTACATAATAAGGATGAAGTGTGAAACATTTGAAAAGTTCAAAAACTTTCAAGATGAAGTGCAAAATCAATGTAACAAGAAAATAAAAAATTTATGATAGGATCATAAAGAAAGATATTTGAGTTACAAGTTTAGCATAATACCTTAGATTTGAGGAATCGTTCCGTGGATTTGCGTTTCCCGAAACACCATAAGAGTATGGAGCGTTCGAGATATGTAATGAAACCTTGTTTGACATGTTAAGATCAAAGGTATAATTTATAAAACTGCCATTATATTTTAAAGATTAAAGCTTTATAGACTACCTTTTTCCACTAAAAAGAGCTCCATCATAATCCGTTGAAATGACACCATATAAAGTTATGGTTTGGGATAAAACCCAATTTGTCCTTTCTTAAACATTGGTATGCTATGCATAAGAAAGATGTTTGCAACCAAAATCGGATAAACATATCTTTGTATGTTATTTTGAATAATTGTTGAGTATTCCTCCATAACACCAAAGACAAAAATGTTTGTCGCTTAGAACGTCAAGTTTCTTTGAGAAAGGAATTTTCCATGAAAAGTTAAGTGGGAGGATGTAGCATACCAATTTTCTAACAATTGCAATGCTACTAGCCTAGTCTATATAGATGCTACCTTCATATATATAATTGTTGCATCATAATTATATCATGCTCATGTCATCATGCCACCTTGCATTTGAGCATCATATAAAACCCTTTTTGTTTTGGTTCTTATCTCATATGCATTATTAATTGTATTTGCCTCTTGATATTGTATTTGGTTCTTGATATATTGTTTAAATGCCCAAGTTGAGTTGGGGGCATATCTTTTATGAACTTCACCACCTTTCTTTCACCACCTTATAATTCCACCATCCAACTAAATATGAGCTTGGCACTTATTGGTTTTACCTCTAGCTCATGTGGGTTGGGATGGATCCAATTCTATTCCACATGCTCTCATCTTAGCATCATGTTGTTTTCACAATATTGAAACATGAGAGCCACATGGCCACCTTTGCATGCCTTGTGAGTGGGACCTTTTCCTAGCTTCCATATGTGTGGTTTTGGGGTTATCATCATGTTGGGATATTTTTGTGGGCTTATTAAATGCCTAGTGGCATATACACACTAGCAAGTCCCAAATATAATCCAATGTGATCATCTCCATATACTCCACTTGGAATTCTTTCTAAATTCTTTTGCTTGGGCCTTACTCCAATTTTGGAAGTGCAAATGAATAATGCCATGTAATAATGTTGTTCTCACAATAATCAACATGGCAATAAATGTTTGCATGGGCCATGCAAGCCCCACCTTTTGCTTGTTCTTTGGACTTTATTTGAATTTTGAGTGAGTTTAAACCACATCTCTCTCTCCTCTTAGCTTGATCTTGTTTGAGCTTGCTTAAGACCATCATCACCACACCCCTCTCTTGTGTTGCTTGATCTAGTTGGAGCATGCAATCTCCTTTAAACCCCAAGCCACCACCCCATCACCCTAATCACCTAGCTATCACCACCCTACCTCACCTCTCCTCTCTTTACCATCCCCTCTAACCTAGCTCTAAGCTAAACCCTAAACCTACCTCTCTCTCTCTCGGCCTCTATCTCTCTCTCACCTAGCTGGCCCCACCCAGCTCGCCCCACCTGACCAAACCCCACCTAGCTACCCCCCAACCCTAACACAAACCCTAACCGAGCCTAGCTCCCTTCTACCCGAGCCTCACCTCTCTCTCTCTAGCTCTCTCTCCCTGCCTCAGCTGTTCCACACCGAGCCTGCTCTCTGGCCCACCTAGACGTCCCCCACCTGCCCCTGCCCTGGTCGAACCAGCCGAGCACGTGAAGGAGGAGGAGGAGAAAAAGGTGGCCGAGCCACCTTTTTCCTCCATCTACCCCGCTCCCCCCACAGCACCCCTCTCTCTCTCTCTCTCTCTGCTTTTTCCTCCTCCCACTCGCCTCTCTGGCCTCCCCCAGATCCACCCCGAACGCCTGCCTCTCCCCTCTTATCCTCCACCGACGCCACCAACGACCGACGCCGGCCACCGTCTGTCCACCACCGATCCTTCGAACCAGCCGGTGGCGTGACGCTCTGGGTGGCGAGGAAGAACGAGAAGGTGCCCCTGCTTCGTCCTGTACCCGCCGTCGAGGAGAAGGAGCCTCGAACCTGCCGCAGCACCGCGTGGCCGACGCGAAACCCTAGCACGACCGGCGTCTGCCTCGTCGCCGATCGACCACTCCCCTGCCCGATCTGACCCTACCAGCAGCCTCACGGTGAGCAGCCGCACCTCCCAGACACCCTCCCTCCGTTCCTCGTTTCCTGTACGCGCCACACCACCCGACGAGCGCCTTCGGTGCATCGCGCTCGCCGTCGTCGAGGACCAACCTCTCGCGATATACGCCCTATCTGGCCACGCCTGCGGTTCCTAGCATCAAACCCCCTCAGCCGCAGCGGTAGCCGCTGCCTGCGCGCGCGCCCAGGTCACGAGATCGAGCCCCGCGCCGCGCCTGACGCGATCGACATCGATTTGTCGTTAGTTCGTTCAGAGGAAGAAGCACGATCTTGTGACGCCTTCGTTGCTAACCCCTCTTTTGTTTTTAACCTTAACCCGCGACCCCTCGTGGTCCACCGGTCAGCCGCACTAGCCTTTTTGCAGGGAGGACCCTCTGTTTCTCAGGCCGTAACCCGCGCTCCGAGCCCCACCTGTCGCTGTCTCACTCGCTGTCGCTTCATTGGACGTTGAAAGTCAGCTGTGGACCCAGCCCACTGGTCAGCGTCTGTAGCTAGTTTAGCTTTGGTATAAAAAGTTTTTCCTGAATCTGTTTAAATTCAAATCTTTTTCTAATTATTTCAAATTCAAATATAATTCTGTTTTTAAATATCTTTTCAAATATTAATCCAAATAATACATATATTATATGTTTTCAAATCAGAAAAATATGAGGATTTCAAATATGGCCTTCAAAATATATTTTGAACATTCAAAATTCCAAGTTTATTTAAATTACAACAAATTGCCCTTTGACTTAAATAATTAATAACTTTTATTTTATAAGTCCAAATTTAATAAATGATATGTCTAAAATGATTAGCTCGACGAGAACTTTCTGTTTATGCATTCCATGGTTTGATTTGAAGCATGCATCATATAAATATAATGGGTACAACAACTTAAATGAGTATAAAATGTGAATAAAACCCCATAAAATGGTTTATTCTTGTATTCCACACCTCACCCATGCCATGCTACTTTATTGCCATGCCAATTGTGCATCATTCATCATGGCATGATTGTTTGCTTGTCGCATTTATTCATATGCTTGTGCTCTTTATTTATGTTGGCCCTTGTTTGTTTGGTTCTTCTTCGAATAGGAAAGGCGGGGATATATCAAGAGAACCGGAGCACTACCAGATCCATCACTTGCTTCAATCGAGCTGCCAAGCACTACCACATGCTTGCATACATATAGTACCTATTGCCTCTTTCTTATTCTTGCATCATTGAGTCGCGATTGCATTAAATTGAATCCCAAGTATTGCATAGCCTTTACTTTTAAACCCCACCGAAGCTTGTTCCTCCATCCCATGAGCCATTACTACAGGAGTTGTTTAAGCCATGCGAGTCGTAGAAACGACATGTGTAGGGTATGTGAGTGTCTGATGGATAACGAGGTACCTAAACAACTTAACCTGAGTAGTAATGGGATAACTAATGAAAGTGGCACCGGTGAGCAATATCTGTTATTTGGTTTTTATGCTCACTTGTGTCCCGTAAGACCCCGAGTACTTGATTCCTGTTCCAAGAACATTCGCGCTATCCACATCCGGGAGGCCTTATGGACCCCCCTGAGCCAGATCTTGATTCATTCTTATTTCTTGGGGCCACAAACTAGTTTGAGGTTTTATTTACTATCATGTACTTATGCCATGCTTTACCGCTTTATTTAAATTGTGCGATGGATAGCACCTGTACTGTTTAGGATCGGGACACGATTTCGCGGTGTCGACAAGCCCAGTTTTGGGTTCCCAGTCGTTCACAGCCATCCACCCAAACCTTGAGTCCGTCTGGTCGGCCAACTTCGTCATGGGTAGCTTAATGGGGTGGCCCCCTGAAATATTTCTGAATCCTGTGATTGCTTTGTCGTGACTGCCTCGTTGGGTTTTGATTTGGTTTTTCCGAGGCATATCGAGTGTGTGTTGCTATTTGTGCACCCCTGCAGGGTAAAACTTTCTGAAAGCCGTGTCCGTGGTTATGGACGACTTGGAGCACAGTTTCTCGATCATAGACAAGCATAACTAAAGTACCGTTTGTTAATTTGACTAGACTAGGTACCTGACTAGTAAATAGTGCAATACTCACGGAATGGATAATAAAACTGCCAACGGATGGGGGGTGTTCGTCCGCTTCCTCGTCGGTAAGCGAGGAGGAGGATGGATCTGTTAAGATTACCATTATAACTGTTATAACTGTTGTTATTAATTCACGGACATCCGTCTATCTTTGGTTAGGCGGATGGTTAGCGAGTATCTATAGAATTGCTAGGGTTTATCTTTTGCTGCAATTGCGTCACCCCAGGTTGTGTACCCTTTAGAGGCATAAAGACTTGCTGAGTACCCCTAGGGTCTCACACGATAAATTATTGGTTCAGATGAACAGGTACACTCGCAAGATGGATACTGGGTGGAAGAGACGGACGATGTGAGCGATCATTCGGTGTAGAGATTCCGGAGCAGGATCCGTGAGATCTGGCGGGATGTGCTTATTTATGGGGCATCTTATGCCGATTTGCTTCTTATCCGTTCTCGGATTTTGTCTTCCGCTTCTGCCTGATACTCTGTTGATTGATGTATGAGGAGATATCTTAAACTATTATATCTATCTAGGATATTTGGATCTTCTTGGTATGGCGTTGCTATATTCCTTTCTTTTTAGATGGAATGGCTCGATGTCTTTGTTGTATGGTGGCTTGCATACATACTCATTTGTGTATGTAGTTGATCCCTTCTTTTGCCGATTCACGCCCGTTCTTGTCCCGATGTTTGGAAATGGTTGGGACGGCCGAAAGGTCTACCTGTGAGTGGCATTTGGGCCCCACCGTACTATTTCAACCATTTCTGAACATCCAAGCTTGTACTAGGAGCGTAATTCACCGAGGTAGTTACAATTGGTATCAGAGCCATCCCGACCTTCAGGGTCTCAGCCAAATGGTCGTTGTCTGTCTAGCAAATATTTTGGTAGTTATGTATACTAGGGAAAAACAAAACGCGAGAGTAGGACTGCTTCCACTTTTCTTCTTACCCAACCACCCACCCTTTTCTGGTAAGGAAGTGTAACGTTTTCAATCCTCTTCTTAAAATTCAAACTAGGATTCACGTGTTCTGGGTTTCCGTAGTACCATAGAAAGTGTGTGTGTGTGTAATTCCTTGTCTGTCATTGCATCCAAGTTGTTATCACAATGCCTTTGGTTATCAGCTGTTGGTACATTCCATCTTGTGAGCTTTTGAAAACCGGCGCGATCTATCTGACTCCTTGTTAACCGGTGCCATCTTCTTAAGGGTGTCCTTCCTTCTAGCAACTCCACGTTCTGTGAAATCATCAGTAGCTAATCTCTATCTGCTAAGAGATTTTGCGCATCTATTGGTATTTTAATGCCAAAAATGCGGAAAATTTTTCTTTGATACCTCTGTGTTTCCACACTCCTTTTCAGTCGTGTGTGAAACATTATCTATCTTCCTTTTATCAGCATGTCCATGCTAACTCATTCTCTTGTCGCCGGCGCTTAATCCTGGAGTTCCTTTTCATCTTCAAGTCTCTTGGGCTAATTACATAACATGTGTCGATCCGATGCTGGTGATTGTAATTTGGCTCTCGGCATAGCTATATTCCACTCATGATAAGTATCGATTGGAATATGGAAAATGCTACCACTCCGGATTGCCAAAGATACTCCTGTGATTTTGGGTACACCGTGATCCTATCTATGCTTATTCAAGCATCCTTGGAAATCCAGAGTTTCCCAAATCACTACGGCGGTCTATCATCTGTCTATCTTGCTGCACATCTTTTTCAACTCCATATCTGCACATCTTTTTCGTCTCTGATAGCTCATACCATAAGCAAAGCTATATCATCGGTTCGTAACCAAGATCTCTTTATCTTTGTAACCAGTGACCCAATCGACAATGTGGACCAGGTGACATCTCTTTTCTTCCGAAGGACCAGATAATCTATTCTTCCAGTGCATCTTCTTCAACGCGAACCCGTGCTCTTAATATTGATCTTTCTAAGAGCATTGAGCTCAGGAAGTGTTCGAGCATTTGTTCGTTTCTCTCGCCTTTTGAACCTGATATTCTGGGAATATCTTGTTAATCCATGGTGGTATGTGTTGATAATATGCTTTCCTATTCCATATCAATGGAAGGACATGGAAGATCATCTGTGTCTCTTTCTCTCAAGCTTCGTGAGCACTGCCTGTGTGCAAGTCTCAAAGTGAGAACTCTGACTTTTTGAAGTCACCTATCTCGGCCACGTCCTTCTGCTAAATATATCACTTCAATTCTGGAATCAGCAAGTTCATTGTCAATTCCATCTTCCATCTTTAATCAAATCCGGAGTTGTTCCTTGTTGGCAAGTTATCATCATCGTTTCGCTGAAGTTTTCCTCAAGACCGCTAAATCTCTCTCAATCTTTTCAAGAAGAACATGGAGTTCTTTCACCTAAGCCTCATCAAGTGATCTTTTGAAACCCTCTCGTTCTATCATCTATGCTCAATCCACCGGAGGCCATGAAGACTTTTCAGTTCTTTCGTAATCCTTCTGTTCAAGTGGTGCTATCTTTTTCTTTATCTGTGGAATCTTGCAGTTGTCCCCGTGACCTTCCTTCATATCTTTCCGGTGGCTTGGTACTTCCGACAAGACGACGACATCATCACCCTTATCTATCTTGAATCCGGCGTATCGTTTGCATCTATCCTTGTTTGCTAACGGAGTTCCATGAGTTATCCTTGTCAATACCTTCAGTCTGTTTCGGTAGTTGGATTGCATGGTTTTCTTATTCATGTGCGGAGTAATGCTTTGAGTGCGGGATGGAGTAGCTACCATACCACTACTCTTATCATTCGCTCTCGTACATTAAATTGGTGAACTAATGTGATTTCACTCATTCCACGGAAGTTAGAAGTGGCCTTTATCCCTTGATACTTTTACTTCCGTCCTTGTTTTTCCGGAGTGCTCTCTCGAAGAAAGTAATCAATAATCTCTTGTTGGTGATCTCGTCCTTTCTACATGGAGCAAATCCTCAATTATCTGGTGGAAACAAACGCAAACTCTTTTCGGTCCTCGTCCTTCTACCGGTGCTCGACATCCCCAAACAAGATGAAAGGAAGCTATCTCTCTCTGTTCCATCAATTCTTTTCTGTGGTAATCTGGCTTCACATCCATCTCTGGAAGTTATATCCGCGCACCTCAATTGCGTGATCCTTTGGAGTATTACCGGCACAACAAGAATCTAATCCGGCGATGTCTAGCTAAATCTTTCTGTTCATATCAAGGGACTCTATTGTTTGAAGGCAATATTGTTTCCGAACTTCTTTTCTCAAATCCGAGAGAGAATACAATGCTATTGTCATAGTGCTTCAAAACCTCTCCAATCTAGCTCTTTTCTTCCGGCGAGACAAAGATTCATCCTCTCTAGTATCGGTAAATCTTTAATCTTAACGGTGTCTTTCTTTATCCAGGATACATCATCTTGTCCTTTCTTTCACAAGTGGTTCTATTCTTTTATCATGTTTCTTGAGAAAACCGGAGCTATGTCCATCCTATCCTTCTTGTCTCACGACAATCCTTCAACTCTCCTAACCGTTGTTTCTCAAGCAAAACACAAGACTCGCAACAAGTCTAGCAAGTTTTGCAAGGTGTAGTGGTCGCACCATTCCGTTGTTCATCAACTTGGGAACGTGAGGGTCACCTTCGTTCGAACACCCGCCTCTCCTTGTGTGGTTTTCTTTTTCCTAGGAATCTCGGGGCGAGATTCTTGTTTAGTGGGGGAGAGTTGTAGCATCCCAATTTTCTAACAATTGCAATGCTACTAGCCTAGTCTATATAGATGCTACCTTCATATATATAATTGTTGCATCATAATTATATCATGCTCATGTCATCATGCCACCTTGCATTTGAGCATCATATAAAACCCTTTTTGTTTTGGTTCTTATCTCATATGCATTATTAATTGTATTTGCCTCTTGATATTGTATTTGGTTCTTGATATATTGTTTAAATGCCCAAGTTGAGTTGGGGGCATATCTTTTATGAACTCCACCACCTTTCTTTCACCACCTTATAATTCCACCATCCAACTAAATATGAGCTTGGCACTTATTGGTTTTACCTCTAGATCATGTGGGTTGGGATGGATCCAATTCTATTCCACATGCTCTCATCTTAGCATCATGTTGTTTTCACAATATTGAAACATGAGAGCCACATGGCCACCTTTGCATGCCTTGTGAGTGGGACCTTTTCCTAGCTTCCATATGTGTGGTTTTGGGGTTATCATCATGTTGGGATATTTTTGTGGGCTTATTAAATGCCTAGTGGCATATACACACTAGCAAGTCCCAAATATAATCCAATGTGATCATCTCCATATACTCCACTTGGAATTCTTTCTAAATTCTTTTGCTTGGGCCTTACTCCAATTTTGGAAGTGCAAATGAATAATGCCATGTAATAATGTTGTTCTCACAATAATCAACATGGCAATAAATGTTTGCATGGGCCATGCAAGCCCCACCTTTTGCTTGTTCTTTGGACTTTATTTGAATTTTGAGTGAGTTTAAACCACATCTCTCTCTCCTCTTAGCTTGATCTTGTTTGAGCTTGCTTAAGACCATCATCACCACACCCCTCTCTTGTGTTGCTTGATCTAGTTGGAGCATGCAATCTCCTTTAAACCCCAAGCCACCACCCCATCACCCTAATCACCTAGCTATCACCACCCTACCTCACCTCTCCTCTCTTTACCATCCCCTCTAACCTAGCTCTAAGCTAAACCCTAAACCTACCTCTCTCTCTCGGCCTCTATCTCTCTCTCACCTAGCTGGCCCCACCCAGCTCGCCCCACCTGACCAAACCCCACCTAGCTACCCCCCAACCCTAACACAAACCCTAACCGAGCCTAGCTCCCTTCTACCCGAGCCTCACCTCTCTCTCTCTAGCTCTCTCTCCCTGCCTCAGCTGTTCCACACCGAGCCTGCTCTCTGGCCCACCTAGACGTCCCCCACCTGCCCCTGCCCTGGTCGAACCAGCCGAGCACGTGAAGGAGGAGGAGGAGAAAAAGGTGGCCGATCCACCTTTTTCCTCCATCTACCCCACTCCCCCCACGGCACCCTCTCTCTCTCTGCTTTTTCCTCCTCCCACTCGCCTCTCTGGCCTCCCCCAGATCCACCCCGAACGCCTGCCTCTCCCCTCTTCTCCTCCACCGACGCCACCAACGACCGACGCCGGCCACCGTCTGTCCACCACCGATCCTTCGAACCAGCCGGTGGCGTGACGCTCTGGGTGGCGAGGAAGAACGAGAAGGTGCCCCTGCTTCGTCCTGTACCCGCCGTCGAGGAGGAGGAGCCTCGAACCTGCCGCAGCACCGCGTGGCCGACGCGAAACCCTAGCACGACCGGCGTCTGCCTCGTCGCCGATCGACCACTCCCCTGCCCGATCTGACCCTACCAGCAGCCTCACGGTGAGCAGCCGCACCTCCCAGACACCCTCCCTCCGTTCCTCGTTTCCTGTACGCGCCACACCACCCGACGAGCGCCTTCGGTGCATCGCGCTCGCCGTCGTCGAGGACCAACCTCTCGCGATATACGCCCTATCTGGCCACGCCTGCGGTTCCTAGCATCAAACCCCCTCAGCCGCAGCGGTAGCCGCTGCCTGCGCGCGCGCCCAGGTCACGAGATCGAGCCCCGCGCCGCGCCTGACGCGATCGACATCGATTTGTCGTTAGTTCGTTCAGAGGAAGAAGCACAGTGCGCGGACGCTCGTTTGCAGAACCCCCCTCTTTTGTTTTTAACCTTAACCCGCAACCCCTCGTGGTCCACCGGTCAGCCGCACTAGCCTTTTTGCAGGGAGGACCCTCTGTTTCTCAGGCCGTAACCCGCGCTCCAGTCGCAGCCCCACCTGTCCGCGCCTGTCTCACTCGCCGCTGTCGCGTGGACCCGCGTGGCCGCTGGCCCACCTGTCATTCGCTGGGGCAAGTATAGCTCGCGGTGAGAAACGCTTCTGCGCGCGTGTGTTGCTGAGTCAGCTGCTGGACCCACTGGTCAGCGTCCGTAGCTAGTTTAGCCTGGGTATAAAAAGTTTTTCCTGAATCTGTTTAAATTCAAATCTTTTTCTAATTATTTCAAATTCAAATATAATTCTGTTTTTAAATATCTTTTCAAATATTAATCCAAATAATACATATATTATATGTTTTCAAATCAGAAAAATATGAGGATTTCAAATATGGCCTTCAAAATATATTTTGAACATTCAAAATTCCAAGTTTATTTAAATTACAACAAATTGCCCTTTGACTTAAATAATTAATAACTTTTGTTTTATAAGTCCAAATTTAATAAATGATATGTCTAAAATGATTAGCTCGACGAGACCTTTCTGTTTATGCATTCCATGGTTTGATTTGAAGCATGCATCATATAAATATAATGGGTACAGCAACTTAAATGAGTATAAAATGTGAATAAAACCCCATAAAATGGTTTATTCTTGTATTCCACACCTCACCCATGCCATGCTACTTTATTGCCATGCCAATTGTGCATCATTCATCATGGCATGATTGTTTGCTTGTCGCATTTATTCATATGCTTGTGCTCTTTATTTATGTTGGCCCTTGTTTGTTTGGTTCTTCTTCGAATAGATTTGAGCGGGATATATCAAGAGAACCAGGAGCACTACCGGATCCATCACTTGCTTCAATCGAGGCCAGGCAAGCACTACCACATGCTTGCATACATATAGTACCTATTGCCTCTTTCTTATTCTTGCATCATTGAGTCATGATTGCATTAAATTGAATCCCAACTATTGCATAGCCTTTACTTTTAAACCCACAAGCTTGTTCCTCCATCCCATGAGCCATTACTACAGGAGTTGTTTGAGCCATGCGAGTCGTAGAACAACATGTGTAGGGTATGTGAGTGTCGATGGATAACGGTACCTAAACAACTTAACTCGAGTAGTAATGGGATAACTAATGAAAGTGGCACGGTGAGCAATATCATTATTTGGTTTTATGCTCACTTGTGTCCGTAAGACCCGAGTACTTGATTCTGTTCCAAGAACATTCGCTATCCACATCCGGGAGGCCTTATGGACCCCACAGGCGAGCTTGATTCATTCTTATTTCTTGGGGCCACAAACTAGTTTGAGGTTTTATTTACTATCATGTACTTATGCCATGCTTTACCGCTTTATTTAAATTGTGCGATGGATAGCACCTGTACTGTTTAGGATCGGGACACGATTTCGCGGTGTCGACAAGCCCAGTTTTGGGTTCCCAGTCGTTCACAGCCATCCACCCAAACCTTGAGTCCGTCTCGGAGTCGGCCAACTTCGTCGCGGGTAGCTTAATGGGGTGGCCCCCTGAAATATTTCTGAATCCTGTGATTGCTTTGTCGTGACTGCCTCGTTGGGTTTTGATTTGGTTTTTCCGAGGCATATCGAGTGTGTGTTGCTATTTGTGCACCCCTGCAGGGTAAAACTTTCTGAAAGCCGTGTCCGTGGTTATGGACGACTTGGAGCACAGTTTCTCGATCATAGACAAGCATAACTAAAGTACCGTTTGTTAATTTGACTAGACTAGGTACCTGACTAGTAAATAGTGCAATACTCACGGAATGGATAATAAAACTGCCAACGGATGGGGGGTGTTCGTCCGCTTCCTCGTCGGTAAGCGAGGAGGAGGATGGATCTGTTAAGATTACCATTATAACTGTTATAACTGTTGTTATTAATTCACGGACATCCGTCTATCTTTGGTTAGGCGGATGGTTAGCGAGTATCTATAGAATTGTTAGGGTTTATCTTTTGCTGCAATTCGTCACCCAGTTGTGTACCCTTTAGAGGCATAAAGACTTGCTGAGTACCCTAGGGTCTCACACGATAAATTATTAGTTCGGATGAGCAGGTACACTGCAAGATGGATCTGGGTGGAAGAGGCAGACGATGTGCAGCGATCATTGGTGTAGAGATTCCGGGAGCGAGGATCCGTGAGATCTGTGGGCGGGATGTGCTTATTTATGGGGCATCTTATGCCGATTTGCTTCTTATCCGTACTCGGATTTTGTCTTCCTTCCGCTTGATACTACATTGATTGATGTATGAGGAGATATCCTAAACTATTATATCTATCTAGGATATTTGGATCTTGCCGTATGCTATATTCCTTTCTTTTTAGATGGAATGGCTCGATGTACTGTTGTATGGTGGCTTGCATACATACTCATTTGTGTATGTAGTTGATCCCTTCGCTTGCCGATTCGCCCGTTCTTGTCCCGATGTTTGGAAATGGTTGGGACGGCCGAAAAGGTCTACTGTGAGTGGCATTTGGGCCCCACCGTACTATTTCAACCATTTACGAACATCCGGCTTGTACTAGGGCGTAATTCACGAGGTAGTTCTGAGAGGACAATAGAACTTTGATAAGGTTAAAGAACCTTAGCTATATGTGCAAAGTTATGGCGCCAAAAGTGTTACGAAGGCAACAATGCTCATGGCTCACGTGCCTCAAAGGTTGTGGTCACGGAAGTCTAAGTTCCTATTGAACCAAGTAGGTCGGATAAACAATCAAATACCAAGATTTTAGGGTTGAATTATTATTTAATAATAATGAACCGACTACATGCAAAGAAGCGATGATGGGCCCTAACTCTGTCAAATGGCTTGGATCCATAAAATCCGTGATAGTTCCATACACGAGAAATCAAGCTTTCAACTTGAAAGACCCTCTTGAAAGGTGTAAAACTTTACAGTCGTGTTTGGATCTATAAAAAAATAGACATGGATGTTTCACATCTATGTAATAGTCGACATGTTAGGAAAAAGTGCACAACAATGTCAAAGGTTGACTATACAAGATTTGATCTTTCATAGTGATATTTAGTCTAGACGGATTAATGTAGCAACCACTACATATAATTTTGTTATGTGGTAGTTGAATAAACAAAAAAAGTTCTTCTGATAGAATTGTTACCTAGGATGTGCGCATAACACGGTCCATAGGCTTTTGTTAATTCAAAGGATGCTAAAAGCGTATGCAAACTACAATGGTTGAAGTAAGCATCACGGAGTTGTAATCTTCACCATGATGAAACCGTTAAAAGAGTTTAAATTCATCAGAGACGATGAAAATGCTTGAATTTGTAAGAGATTAAGTGGGAGCGCTAAGACATATTTTTAATACATTATGTGGAAGACATATTGTTGATTGGAAATGATGTATCTTTTATTAACACATGTTAAGAATTTCATCTCGATGAAAGACTTAGGCAAAACCCGTATATTTGTCATCAATATCTATATCGATAGATTGAGACGCTAATATGGTTGTGCCAAATGTACATAGATGAGATATTGAATGAGTTCAATATGGAAATGACAAGAAAGGTTCTTGCCACACAGAAAGGGTTAAATCAAAATTCAAGTGTATCGACACTTGGTAAGTGAAACAAAGATTCAAGTATAGATTGATACTTGATGCATGAAATCACAAAGAGTATTTATATCAATCATAGTGTGATATGTACAAATCCATATATGTCCTATGCTCTAAATATTATGAGCATATACTAGAATGATTTATAAGATGATCATTGGAATATAGTAAGGATATTCTTATCATCTTTTGGAAGAACTAAGAATATATTATTTTTGTAGATGTGACATAAAGGTGATTAGTTCATTGTAAAAGTACTACATTGATACTAGTTTTGTCACAAAGTACAAATTAAGTTTATCTCAATCTAAACTAAGGGTGGCACAATATAATGGAAAGTAAGTTCCATAATGGATTTGGATGAGTTCCAAGGTTAAGACATTGTGATAGATACTACAACAAAAGGCTAAGTATATGACTGCTATTATAGCATCAAAATAGGGCATTTGTGTTAAGTAGTTTGTTATCAAACTTGGTGTGGTTCACAACGGGATAGTACCATGAAGATATATTGTACGATAATATTATCAACATGTTTTAACCCCAAGGAACCAAAGGTATCACCAAAGGACCAAAATTATAGAAAGCCATCTCATTAGAGAATGAGTGATGCCTAGAGACAAAAAGACATGCAATTACACACGGACCTGAAAGAGTCAGATCCGAAGATCAGTTGACCACTAGCAATTGTGTAAATACAACACTGGAAAGCCATAGGTATTGAATACACAAAGATTTGAAACTATATTATTGTCTCTAATGCAAGTGGGAGACTGTTGAAGATATGCCCAAGAGGCAATAATAAAGAGGTTATTATCATATCTTCATGCTTATGATAAATGTTTACATACCATGCTATAATTGTATTAACCGGAAACATTAATAATTGTGTGATTTGTAAACATAAAAGGGTCCATAGTAAAGCCTCTTGTTAAACTAGCTTGTTGGTTAATATATGATCATGGTTTCCTGATCATGAACATTGAGATATTATTAACAACAAGATCATATCATTAGGAGAATGGTGTGATGGACATACTCCTATAGATAAGCGTAGCATAAAGATCAAGTCATTTCAATAGTTCGTTTGCTATAAGCTTTCTGATACATAGTAACCTAATTCCTTCGACCATGAGATTGAAGGGAATATGCCCGAGAGGCAATAATAAAGTGGTTATTATCGTATTCCTTGTTTATGATAAATGTTTATTTTGCATGCTATAATTGTATTAATACGGAAACGTTAAATACATGTGTGTTTAATAAACAAACAGAAATTTTCTAGTCATGCCTCTCTCATAAACTAGCTCGTTGATTAACAAGATGATCAAGGTTTCCTGATCATGGACATTGGATGTTGTTAATAATGGGATCACAACATTAGTGTAATGGCATGATGAACATTCATCCAAAGTATAGCATTACGATCAAAGTCATTGAGTTTATATTGCTATAACAACTTACGAAGTGATCCTAATCCTTAGACCATGAGATCATGTCAATCACTAACACCGGAAGAGTTTCTTGATAACATCAAATGTCACATCGTAACAGGGTGATTATAAAGATGGATTCAGAACTAATAAAGTGTTATGTTGAGGCCCATGGATCGAGAGTGGAATTTGTTCATCCCGATGACAAATAGATATACTCTGGGCCCTCTCGATGATATCACATTGGTTAGCTTGCAAGCAAGTGATTTGATCACTAGAATGTTATATCACGGGAACGAGAAAAGAGTGCATGTCAGTAACGAGATCAAACTAGGTATGGAGATACCGATGATCGAATCTCGGACATGTAATATATCATGAAACAAAAGGATTAAGATACTAGCGTAAAAGGTTCCGACGATCACAAGAAAGTCATCGTTGAATGTGTGGGAGTCAGTATGGGTCTCCAGATCCCGCTTCTGATTATTGATCCGAGAGGGGTCTCGATCATGTCCGCATTATTCGCGAACCGTAGGGTGACACACTTAAGAGACACCGACATCCATTTGGAGAAAAAGTTTCATGCCGAAAAGAATAACAATCGCAGGAATTTATTTCACTAGATACCGAAACGGTTTTTCGGGTGAAATTGCAGAAAGTGTTTCTGCATGTGAAATTAAATACTAGCAAGGGGTTATATGTGAATGTTTGTCATTAAAGTATTGACAAAATTCTGAATAAATAAAATGAGTTTTATTTAATGAGAGCTTGCATTAAATTTGGTGAAAATTTAATGGGAATTTGAGTGGGTTTTTTAGTGGAGGGAATTGAAAGGCATTTGAGTGAGTGGAGTGTCCACCCACATGAATGTGGAAGAGGTGGGGGCAGCCCCATGGCTGGGCGCATGGCCCCTTGGGTGCCCTCCCTCTCCCTATAAAAGGATCCCCCTCCCTCTCCTCACTCACACCTCCTCGCGAAGGATCTCTCTCCCCCCTTTAAAATTTCCCCATGGTCTCGGATCAGCGAGATACATGTTCCCGGTGGCTTTTTCTGGAAGGATTTGTTGCTTCCGCTGCTTCGCTGGAGCGAGGGCGCGGAGGTTGCCGGGGTACCCGTACGTGTGTGCGATCACGGATGCACCACTGCTTTGAGGTGCTGGACTTGATCGTGCTGGACCGGCTGGACCAGACGGACTTCATCACGATCTTGAGATCGGCAAGCGTTCGTCTACATCATCCACGAGTTTGGACTCATTAAGCTTTGTCGGTCTTCAAGGGTATGTTCTCTATGGATATACATCCGCTCGTTGTTTGTATCTAGTAGATAGATCTTGGTACATAGTTGTTCCCATCGTAGGAAATTTTTTGTTTTCTATGCTGCGAACCCTACAGTGGTATCAGAGCCGGATCTATGCATAGATACTTTGCACGGGTAGTACACATATGAGTATGTGGGCGATGATGATCATTTTATTGTTTCTTAGTTGTACTTTGGATATTGGTGGCATAGTGGGATGAAGCGGCCCGGACAAACTTTACATGTCCTCGCACATGAGACCTGTTCCACGCTTGAAATGCAACTAGTTTTGCATAAGTGGCTAGCGGGTGTCTGTCTCTCCTACTATAGTCAATATCTAATTTGCAACGAGTTGTCAACAATTTGGTTATCCTCGTTGTGGTTCATGTTCGTAGGTAAGAACGGTTCTATATTCGAAAGCCCTAAGCCACGTAAAACTTGCAATGGATAAAATAGGGGCGTCTAGTTTAGATTGTTGCTGGGCTAGTGTTATGATATGGTGATGTTGTAAGTGGAAGTATGAGATGATACTCTTACAACACACATAGCGTGTAAGTTTCATAGACCTTGGCCTTACACATAAAGGTATGATAGAGATCATACCACGGTGCACATGATGGAGATCATATGCGGGAACCATATCATTTCACTAATAAACATGTGATGTTTTGATTGCATCTTATATTGCTTGTTTGGCGTTTTATTAGCATAATAAGATGATCCCTCATTTAGATATCAAGATAAAAATGTGTTCTTCCTTAAGTATGCACCGACAATGTATCGCCGCTTCAAGGCATCACGTGATGATCGGGTGTACTTGAATCCACGAGCATATCTCGGGTGTAAGACAGTTACACACACGAATACTAAGGTTCTTACTTGGCGAGCCTAGCATGTATAGACATGGCCTCGGAACACAGACCGAAAGGTTAAGCATGAGTCATATGTTTTGATATGATGACCATATGGATGCTCGCCTTTGAAGCTACACCGACTCACGTGATGATCGGACTTGGTGTAGTGGATTTGGTTCATGTAATCACCAAAAAGACACGAGGGATATCATTTTTGAGTGGGAGTTCATTTATAATTTGGATTAGTAGAACTCAATTTATCATAAATTAAATCAAAGTGAATTTGCATAATTTGTTGTAGTCATTGGCATTCGTTCACCACCTTATGCATAGTTGTAATTGAGATAATAGAACTATAGAATTCTGGATATATACTTTACGAACTGGTATCGTATTGTGTTGAGTGTCAATCAAAGTTTAAAGTCCTATTGCAAACTTTCAGCAAACTCTATTTACTCCGTGAAATTTAATAGTTGGTATTGAATCGAGAGTAACAATTCCAGTGTTAGTATCTTAAGTATCATGTTTGCCTCCATGATTCTTGATTGTTTTAATATCAAGTTTATCTAGGAGCTGAAAGAATTTTTTCAGAAACCATCATGTGTGGCAGATATAACGATATCTGAAACAATGTTTTGGTTGCAATATGATAGAGTATAATATATGTTCTCATATTGGATGAGAATTTACGAAGGTTGGAGATGCTAGACATCCTAATCATCCAAAAGGGTTTTGGAAAGTAATGTTATACTTATGATTCGCCTTTATAAGCTACAGTAGCTTGATCATGAATGTCGTCATGATAAGGGTGAATAGAATATGTATGTAAAATGTTTACTACACTAAAAGATTACTAAAGAATAGATTTTGAAAGAATACCGATCATTTTGATGATGGTGATCTACTTCAAAGTGCAAGTCCAAAGGTATTATTATTTGAATATACACGCTTTGGACTATGTGTCATGTATATGGCGCCACTGTTGATATTGATAGATTCTTTTAAAAGGAAAAGGAAATGCTGGAAGAGAATCTATAAAATATACTTGGCAGAAAAGAAAAGATTGGAAATATCGAATTTAGGTATATGGATCATTTACATGTTATGGTTGTATTCTTTGCTTGTTAAATAATGTGGTTCTTGGGTATTGGATACCGAATTGGTTGGTATGAAATTTCATACAGAACGACGCAATTCATGAACCACAATGGCCTAAGTAACTAGCAAGAGAATATATGATGATGTTCATCGAAAAAAAACAAACCGTTCTTTGTATTTCTCGTTGACATCAAAGCTTGACTTCAAGATTTGTTTTAATAATTGTTATTTAAATCAGGTATTATGAGAACAAAGGTTGTTCAAATAATTACCGTATTCCATATAAGATGGATGATTTACAAATCTAGTTGGAGAAATCACATCCATAAAACCTAATGCTAAAATGTCGCCAGACAAATGATTGAAAGATCACTTACGAAGTGACATCGCTGTTTAAATTATATTGGAAAGAAAACATGAAGAATCTCCATATTCATGGATTTTTGGAGTCTTTGATTTGATCAAGTGATGCTTGTGAGACTTTCCACGTGATAATTAAAACTTTGTTCAAAGGCCAAAGAAGAACGAACGACTAAAGTATTGGAATTTATACATATCGATGTATGTAGTCCATTATGTATAGTCGTAAGCGATGGATTTCAACTTCATATGTTTTCTCCGGAAATTTGAGTGAATATTCACTTAATGAGAAAGAAGTGTGAAATATTTGAAAATGTTCAAAGACTTTCAAGATGAAGTGAAAATCATTGTGACAAGAAAATAAATGGTTTATGATTTTATCATAAGGGATTCATTTGAGTTACAAGTGTAACAAGAAAAATAAATAAATTATGATTTATCATAAAGTGATTTATTTGAGTTGCAAGTTTAGCAAAACACCTAGATTTACATTTCCCGAAACACCATAGGAGTATGGAGTGTTTGAGATTTGTAATGAAACCTTGTTTGACATGGTTGGATCAAAGGTGTTATTTATAAAACTGTCATTATGTTTTAAAAAGATTAAAGCTTTAGAGACTACCGCTTTTACACTGAAAAGAGCTCCATCTTGATCCGTTGAAATGACACCATGGAATTTATGGTTTGGGGTAAAACCCAAGTTGTCATTTCTTAAATTTTGGTATGCTAAACATAAGTAAGATGTTTACAACCGAAGTCGGATGAGCATGTCTTTGTAGGTTATTTCGAATAACAATTGGTTATTCCTCCATAACACCAAGGACAAAAGGGTTTGTCGCTTGAAATGTGAAGTTTCTTGAAAAAGGAATTTTTCGCAAAAGTTAAGTGGGAGGACAATAGAACTTTGATAAGGTTAACGAACCTTAGCTAAATGTGCTGAGTTGCGCAGCGCCGGAAATTGTTCCTAAGGCTGCCATAATGCTCATAGCTTATGTGCCTCAAAGGTTGTGGTCAAGGAGATCTAAGTTCTTATTGAACCAAGTCGGTCGGTTAAACAATCAAATGCTAAGATTTGAGAGTAAATCATTATTGTCTGACAATGATGAACCGACTACATGCAAAGAAGCGATGATGGGCCCTGACTCCATCAAATGGCTTGAAGCCATAAAATCCGTGATAGTTCCATACACGAGAAATCAAGTTTTGAACTTGGAAGACCCTCCGGAAAGGTGTAAAAACCTATCGGTCGTATTTGGATCTATAAAGAAACAGACATGGATGTTTCACATCTATGAAATAGTCGACATGTCGTAAAGTATTTTACGACAATGTTCAAGGAGTTGACTAAAAGATTTGATCTTTCATAGCGATATTTAGTCTGGACGGATTAAAGTAGCAACCACTACATATAATTTGATATATGGTAGATGAATAAACAAAAAAAAATTCTTCTAATAGAATGGCTACCTAGGACGTGTACATGACACGGTCCAAAGGGTTTTGTTAATTCAAAGGATGCTAAAAAGGTCATGCAAACTTCAATGTTTGAAGTAAGCATCGCGGAGTTGGAATCTTCACCGTGATGAAAAAGAGTTTTCATCAGGAGACGATGAAGATGCTTGCATTTGCAAGAAATTAAGTGGGAGCGCTGAGATATATTTCTAATACATTATGTGGAGGACATCTTGTTGATTAGAAATGATGTAATTTTTATTGACAAAGGTTAAGAATTTCATTCGGATGAAATACTTAGGCAAAACCCGAATATTTAGCATGAATGTCTATTGGATGGTATGGCGCTAATATGGTTGTGCCAAACGTACATATATGAGATATTGAAGGAGTTCAATATAGAAATGACAAGAAAAGGTTCTTGTCGCATGGAAAAGGAATTGAATCAAGATTCAAGTGTATCGATACTTGATAAGTGAAACAAGATTCAAGTGCTTTGACACTTGATGAGTGAAATCATGAGAATGTTTTGATCAATCATACCATGATATGTACACATCCAGATATGTCCTATGCTCTAAGTGTTATGAGGATATACCAGAATGAATCATAAAATGATCATTGGACTATAGTAAGGATATTCTTATGATCTTTTGGAAGAACTAAGAATATATTTGTGTAGAGGTGACAAACAATTACAAATAGTTGATTGTAAAGCGTTACGTTGATACTATTTTTGTCGCAATATACAAATTAAGTTTATCTCAATTTAAACTATGAGTGGCACAATGAAATGGAAAGGAGTTTTCATGATGGATTTGGATGTATTCCAAAGTTAAGACATTGTGACGAATACTACAACAAAAAGGCTAAGTACATGACTGCTATAGTAGCAGCAAAGGAGGGAATTTGTGTCAAGAAGTTTGTTATCAAACTAAGGTGTGGTTCGCAATGGGCTAACACTAAAGATATATTGTATGACAATAGTATCGACATGATTTAACCCCAAGGAACTAAAGGTCTCACCGAAAGACCAAATTTATACAATGCCATCTCATTGGAGAATGAGTGATGCCTGAAGACGCAAAGACATGCAAATACACACGGACCTGAAGCGTCAGATCCGTAGATTATGTTAACCACTTGCAATTGCGTATATGGAACACCAGAAAGCCATAGGTGTTCAATACGCAAAGTTTTCAAACTAGATTATCGTCTCTAGTGCAAGTGGGAGACTGAAGGGAATATGCCCGATAGGCAATAATAAAGTGGTTATTATCGTATTCCTTGTTTATGATAAATGTTTATTTTGCATGATATAATTGTATTAATACGGAAACTTTAATACATGTGTGTTTAATAAACAAACAGAAAGTTCCTAGTTATGCCTCTCTCATAAACTAGCTCGTTGATTAACAAGATGATCAAGGTTTCCTGATCATGGACATTGGATGTTGTTAATAATGGGATCACAACATTAGTGTAATGGCGTGATGAACATTCATCCGAAGTATAGCATTACGATCAAAGTCATTGAGTTTATATTTCTATAACAACTTACGAAGTGATCCTAATCCTTAGACCATGAGATCATGTCAATCACTAACACCGGAAGAGTTTCTTGATAACATCAAATGTCACACCGTAACAGGGTGATTATAAAGATGGATTCAGAACTAATAAAGTGTTATGTTGAGGCCCATGGATCGAGAGTGGAATTTGTTCATCCCGATGACAGATAGATATACTCTGGGCCCTCTCGGTGATATCACATTGGTTAGCTTGCAAGCAAGTGATTTGATACTAGAATGTTATATCACGGGAACGAGAAAAGGGTGCATGTCAGTAACAAGATCAAACTAGGTATGGAGATACTGATGATCGAATCTCGGACATGTAATATATCACGAAACAAAAGGATTAAGATACTAGCGTAAAAGGTTAAGCGATCACAAGAAAGTCATCGTTGAATGTGTAGAATCAGTATGGGTCTCTAGATCCCGCTTCTGATTATTGATCCGAGAGGGGTCTCGATCATGTCCGCATTATTCGCGAACCATAGGGTGACACACTTAAGAGACACCGACATCCATTTGGAGCAAAAGTTTCATGCCGAAAAGAATAACAAGCGCAGGAATTTATTTCACTAGATACGAAAGCGGTTTTTGGTGAAATTGCGAAAGTGTTCGCATGTGAAATGAAATACTAGCAAGGGGTTATATGTGAATGTTTGTCATTAAAGTAATTGACAAAATTCTGAATAAATAAAATGAGTTTTATTTAATGAGAGCTTGCATTAAATTTGGTGAAAAATTAATGGGAATTTGAGTGGGTTTTTGAGTGGAGGGAATTGAAAGGCATTTGAGTGAGTGGAGTGTCCACCCACATGAATGTGGAAGAGGTGGGAGCAGCCCCATGGCTGGGTGCATGGCCCCTTGGGTGCCCCCCTCTCCCTATAAAAGGAGCCCCTCCCTCTCCTCACTCACACCTCCTCGCGAAGGATCTCTCTCCCTCCTTTAGAATTTCCCCATGGTCTCGGATCAGCGAGATACATGTTCCCGGTGGCTTTTTCTGGAAGGATTTGTTGCTTCCGCTGCTTTGCTGGAGCGAGGGCACGGAGGTTGTCGGGGTACCCGTACGTGTGTGCGATCACGGATGCACCACTGCTTTGAGGTGCTGGACTTGATCGTGCTGGACCGGCTGGACCAGACGGACTTCATCACGATCTTGAGATCGGCAAGCGTTCGTCTACATCATCCACGAGTTTGGACTCGTTAAGCTTTGTCGGTCTTCAAGGGTATGTTCTCTACGGAT
Organism: Avena insularis; assembly: GCA_023614405.1. NCBI lineage: Eukaryota > Viridiplantae > Streptophyta > Magnoliopsida > Poales > Poaceae > Avena > Avena insularis. Next base: position 64,360,698 of record CM042697.1, read on the forward strand.
ATACATCCGCCCGTTGTTTGTATCTAGTAGATAGATCTTGGTACATAGTTGTTCCCATCGTAGGAAATTTTTTGTTTTCTATGCTGCGAACCCTACAGAGATCATACTAATCACCATCACCGGATGGATGCTTTGATGATATCAAACACCACACCGTAACTGGGTGGCTATAATGGTGGCATTGAGTGTTCGGAAAGTATGTGTTGAGGCACATGGATCAAGTGTCTCGGTCATGTCCGCGTAATTCACGAACTGTAGGGAGACACACTTAAGGATTCGATGTTGTTTAGTAGATATGGAATGTAAGTAGGGATACTGAATGTTGTTCGGAGTCTCGGATGGGATTCGGGATATCACGAGGAGATCCGGAATGGTCCGAAGAATAAGATTCATATAAGGAAAGTCCAATTCCGGAGTTCGGGAATGATTCCGATGATTTCATCGAAGAGGTTCTAAAAGGGTCTAGAAGGTTCACCGGACCGGAAGGGAAAGGGAACATGAATATGTCATCGATAAGTGGAATGATTGGATCATGTCCTAGGTCACTTGGTTGGGCATTAGCAAGAAAGAAATCAAGCTCCAAATTGAAAGTCAAAAGGCAAGTTTGAAAAGTCAAACTGGGACAATGTGTCCTCGTGGAGGAAGGAAAGAATCCTTCTTTCCCTCTACCACAAGCTAACAAGGAGAGGGAGTTGGGGAAGGATTCAAATTCCCCTCTCCCAAGCTGCCCTCCCTCTCATAAATAGAGGGGAGAGGGTGCCCCAAGGCCACACAACACCAGCCCCTACCCACCTAGCCGCGCCGCTGCCGCCCAGCACCGCCGCCGCTGGCTCACCGTCGCCGCCCTAGCCGCCGCCGGCCATGCCTCCTCCTCTACGGCCCTCTAAACCCTAGATCGCCAGAAACCCTAGATCCACCATAACCTGCTCCGTCTTAGGCAAAGCCCTGCAGGATTTTCCCTCTACTTCCGACACCACGCCGTCGGGCTGCCAGAATTGCGAGGGGAGAACTATAACCTTCGCTGCCTGCTGGAACAAGAGAGAGGAAGGTCTTCATCGAGTGCCGAATGTGTGACCGACTACGAAAGCGCTGCTGGAACGCAGCGCCGAAAGGATCGTGTACGCGATCTTGAGATCGGCAAGTGTACGACTACATCACCCATGAGAATCTGCTCTCGTAAACCGCTTTGGAATCTTCGAGGGTGAGTATTCTAATCGACTCGTTGCTACAATCTAGTAGATAGATCTTGGCTTGTTTGTGTGCTTGCGATAGATTTTTTTTGTTTTCCATGCTACGAACCCCTATAGTAGGATCCAAGCACGTCCCATGGTCAAGGCTTCATTGTTCACCTGGTCAAGAAGCCTCAAGGTAACATTGTTTAAGCATGATCCAAACATGGTGCTCCTCTCCAACACTTCCGTTCCCCAACCACCATCTTCGTTCTACATGGATTAAATTACATTATATTTGTTATGTTTTTCTACACCATCCAACAGTAATGAGTATTTGGCATATACTACCTCCGTCCCACGGCTTAAGGCCAATAACGTTTTTTCAAAAGTTAAACTACCTAAAGTTTGACCAAGTTTTTAGAGAAAAAAATTAATATTTACAATACGTAATCCATATACTTTCATACATCATGAAATATATTTTCACATGGTATCTATATAATATATAGTTCTTGATAGTTTTTTTTAAAAGTTTGTTCAAACTTTATATAGCTTGACTTTTCAAAAAGTTATAGGCCTTAAACCTTGGGATGGAGGGAGTAAAAGTTATTGCTAGAATAACTGGAATTGATTGACTTGCCTGGTGGTTGTATATACAGCGACAAATCTCATGTTGATGTTCTGTTGATAGGACTGTATTGAGTGATCAAGTGACATGTAGAGCAAATATCTAAGAGAAATAAATAATCACCATAGGTTATCCATAGAATAACTATGCTATGCAACTCTTGATAAATAGTTCAGGACTATTGGAACCCAACATTAGGTTAAAATGTCCAACATTCAAAACTATTAGTTTAGCTTAGTAAAAATCATGATGCATCTTGTGTGTGGATAATATAGGTTGTACTATAATTAGATGGTTCTTAAGCGCCACAGAAGGATCCGTGAAACGTGAAAACTTCATGGCATAGGTACATCAAGATTTAGTAGATAAGTTCCAACTATTCTGGAAAGACTTTAGTAAGAAATCAGTTAGTTACTCAAAACAAAAATTATCTGACAAAGAACCTTAACCTGATTCCCGATCCAAAAATTAAGCTTATGCTTTATCCTTGCACTACCGACCAATTCTTTTTAAGATATATCCTGAAAAAGTCAAAACAGTATCACCTATAAATAAAAAGTGAATTCCACTTTTTACCCTTTATTTATGTATTTGAGACACTAATTACCGTATTTAGTAGAAGTTGTACCCGAATGTCTCATTTACGAAAATTCTGAGCATAATTTTGTCCCGTTTTAGCATTTAACATGTGTTCTTAGATAAGGCCGACATGTTAGGACGATGCGCCGCAATAAAATATGTCAAGATCGGAGGACGTCGTTGCTGATTATATTACCCTTCTCTGCACCAAATGTTCTATTCTTTGTTGCCATCTCGATAATTTCGAGATTTAATCGTCACCTCACACCTTGACCAATTGATATGCATCAGAAAATAAGGGTTTAAAGTTTACGAACATGGTAATTTAGATAAATTTTCACTACATAGGGTAATTAGTGTCATAAATGCACAAGTAGAGGGTCAAAAATGAAATTCACTCGTAAATAAAATACACACAAGATAGGCATAATGTTGGGGAGGTGACCCCGGATAGGGTAAAGATGGGGAAAACGGAAGGGTGTTCCCCGTCTAGTTTCCGAGTTACAGTCTAAGTCGGCCGAATCCTGTAGAGGTCGGCCGAGATAGGAAAGTGCAGGACCCTTATGATAATGGCAAGGCATTACCCGGGCGAGATACTGAGTAAGTCGACCGGGTTAGCCTGAGTAATCTTAATACAGGTGAAGGACAAGCCGACTTACGCGAGGCAGGGCCGAATGATACGAAGCTTGCAGGAGAAGGAGAAGCCTAAAGTCAAACTCTAGCCGCAGGCTAGGGAGAATCTGAGCGGAGCCAAGCACAAGGGACAAAGGCGAGCGGCGGAGGGCGAGAAGGAGGTCACGGAGGTGGCAGTCTGAAGCGAGGCCTGTGAGAGGGCCTCTGGAACCTTGCCGTCATTAGAAGGGCGACAGGGAAAGGAGGCCGCCGAACTACTATTTTGGGACAAGCATATTCCTCGAATATGCTTGCCACGTCAGCCCTAAAGGAACCCAAGGCTCTCCTTTATAAGGGGAGGCTTGGACCCTGAGGAGGGCATCGGCTCATTTGGTACCGTTAGGCTGGTAAAGTTCTTCCTTTCTCCTTGTAAACAGCTCAAGGAGCACTTGTAGCCCAAAGAAGGAGAAATAAAGATCTTTGCCTTAGTCTTTTGTGTGTAGAATCAACTACATCTTCCCTCCCCAGATCCCTCTAGCATCCATTGGCCCCATACTTTAGCCTACCCACGGCATCTGCCGTGCCACCACCACGACAGTTGGCGCCCACCGTGGGGCCAACGGCGGTGCTATCTGGAGTCATGATCCGGACGGGAAACTTCATCAACACTGGTGAGCGCATTGTCTCTGGATTGGTCCAGAGACTTGATCTCTGTGACTACGTCAGCGACAACGCGGGCAGTTTCAAGGGAAAAACTCCTCCGCGCAACGGCGTCTTCATCAACTTGGGCATGCACCAGATTTACGTCGGCGTCGACATCTCCGGCGTTTATCCTCACCAGGTTGTTGTTGCAGGAGAACCTCCCCTTAGTGCATGGCGGTCCAGTGAGCAGCGCCTGTCGCAGCTTGTCGAGGTGATGGTCGTGGCCAGTGCGGAGAGTAGCGGCCTTGAGGTCAGCGAGACCCGGCGGCGGGCGTGCAGGTCGCGCCCAGACAGACAGCTCCACAACCCACCGAGGTAATCACTTCAGTGGCCAACCAGGCCGAGGTGTAGGAGACAACCCCAAAGACACCAAGGATAAGAGGGCCACCTCTGGAAAGACCAGAAAACATTCTTCAGGCAACCATAGATAACCTGACTACACCTGTAGCGCCGATACTTGATCCGGAAAATGCTCAGGCAGAGTTGGAAGAAACCAGGCAAAAGGTGCTGGTAGAGGCAAAAAAGGTGTCGGCCTTGCGGGAGTCCTTAAACAGGACCTTGCGAGAGTATGCCAAAGCAAATAAGCTTGACATCGCCCCCGAGCGGGTTGACGAGTTGAGATTAAGAGGAAAGAACCTCATAGATGATATCAACAAGGAGCATGATGCTCATAAAGCAGAATCAGTTGTCTTAGGCTTGCCGAGGTACAGTACCCCGGCAAAGAACCTGAGAGCGGCAAATGCCGCAGCATTAGAGCTAGAAGGATTGACCGGCGAAGCCCGGCAGAAACAGCAAGAAAGAGTAAATGAGCTGGTGCGCATTGCGAACTAGCAGAATGAAGAAATGCTCAGAGCAGACCCGGCGAGGCTAGGGGCCTCGCAAATGGTTCACTCGGCTGGAGCAGCACCTGCCTTATCTGTGGCAACATCTTCACCGAAACAATGCGAAAAGGACAGAGCGGTAACTTCGGGAAAGAGAAACAAGCAAATTGTTCCATATGATCCGGCGATAGCCGGAAAAGCAAACGAGAACAGAGGCAATGGAAGCCGAGGTAACAGCGGCGAGAGAAATCCCGGCCGTGCTGAGAAAGGCGGCGGAAGCCGAGGCAATGGAGATCTCGGCAGAGGAGAACTCGGAAGAGGAAATCACGAGAACAATATCCCGGTCGAAGGAAGGAGAGAACCGCCGCACAACCCGCAGCCGAGACATGAACCTCGGTAGGAAAGAGAAGCGAGACTAGATCGCCACAATCAGGTAAATGAAAGGTACAATGATGGTTATTCCGAGATGGAATATGCGATCCATGGTGGAAATAACCACTATGGAATGCAGGATAGAGTTCTGTATAGAGATTTGCCGTCAAATGATGCCAGATTAAAGCTAGACCGGCTATACCGATCCGAGTTGCTGGAAGAACAGGGTCCAACGGGTCCGACATGCTTCGGACCATGGATCATGGGCGAACCGCCTGTGCTGAACTTTCAGCTGGCAAGAGGCACAAAAACATATAATGGGAGCACCAAACCACAAGACTGGTTGATTGATTATGCCACTGCTGTGAAAATAGCAGGTGGAAACTTACGATGGGTAGTGCGGTATGTCCCGCAAATGTTGGAAGGACCAGCTAGAGTATGGCTGAATAATCTGCCAGCAGGCAACATCAACTGTTGGTTGGAATTTGAAGAAATGTCTGTTAGCAACTTTACCAGTACTTACAAGAGGCCAAACAGGCCACAACAGCTAGCCATGTGCAAGCAAAGGCCGAATGAGACGGACAGAGAGTTTTTAACTCGGTGGTGTAACCTGAGAAACTCGTGTGAAGCAGTTATAGAATCACAAGCAATAGCTTGGTTCGCTCAAGGATGCCGCTATGCCAGTGTGTTATGGCAGCGACTGCAAAGAGATATGCCAACCACATTGGCAGAAACCATCAGAATAGCGGATTCCTATGCATTGGGAGATCCGACGCAACCAGAATTAATGTCGGCAGATCATCGGGAGCATCAAGATCAATATGCAAGAGATGTTGTCGGGTCATCCAGGCGCAATGACTTCAGAGGAACAAGAAGAGAAGAGAGACCGGATTATAGATATGGTTCAGCCCAGGTGGCAGCAGTAGTGCAAGATCAGCCGAGTCACGGAACTACTCAACGGCAAAAGAATGGTCCTCAACAATGGACACCAAGGAATGAAGGAAAAAGACAGTGGACACTAGAACAAAAGAAGCAATGGCAGGAGAGGCCGAAGTACACGTTCGAGTCTATGTTAGATCAGCCGTGTAAATTTCACACGTCAAACCCAGCCAGACCAGCCAACCATACGACCCGCCAATGTGCATGGATGAAAAATGCAATGGGAAACCCCGCAGGCATACAGGCAGCGCCTCTCCAGGCACATTAGCAGCATCGACCAGATTGGTGGAGCAAATGCACAAGCGATGTTACCACCTCCTCCCGGTATGACAACTCGGACGGAGGATGCGGTGCATCAAGTGATAAACCAAGGTCCGGATGTAAGGACAAATCCAGGAAATAATGGGCAATGATTACAGAACATCATCATCAGATTATGCGTGTTCACAATAGAACAACAAGACAAGCGAGTGTGCGGCGCGGCATATGGAAGTAAATGCGATTATGCGGCAGTACCAAGATATGTGCCTTGGTCGGATCAAGAAGTAACTTGGAGCATAAAGGATCACCCCAAGATAATGCCGAGTCCGGGGTCAGATGCTGCGTGTTAGATCCGACATTTGTCGGACCAAGCATTAATGTGAAATTTTCAAAGGTACTCATTGACAATGGGAGCAGTATCAACATCATGTACAAAGATACAATGCATAAACTCGGAATATCGCAGAACATGCTGCAATCCACGAGGACCACTTTCCATGGGATAGTACCAGGGCTTTCATGCGAACCCATTGGTAAGGTTCGAGTGGATGTGTTATTCGGCACAAGAGATAACTGCAGAGCAGAAAACTTAGAGTTTGAAGTGGTGGATCTAGAGAGTTGTTATCATGCTCTACTTGGACGGCCAGCGTTGGCCAAATTCATGGGCAGCTGCCATGTAAGTTATCTGAAAATGAAGTTACCCGGACCACAAGGGGTGATAACGAGCAGGGATTACTGAAGTCAATGGAATGTGCTTCAGCCAGGTCAAATTTAGCCGAATCATTGGTAATAGCAAGGGAAAAAAGAAGGATTCAGGAGGTAGCAGCCCTCGCTCAGTCGGCACAGCTGAATATGCCGGCATTAGCCAACCCACATGGAAGTGTCTCCTTTCAGCCGACTAAAGAAACAAAAAAGTTCCAGATAGATGAGCAATTCGAAGAGCGCACCGTCACTATTGGTGCCGGCCTAGATGCTAAATAGGAAAGCGAGCTCACCAACTTCCTCCGTGAGAATCGGGATATCTTTGCATGGTCAACTCAGGATCTGCAAGGTGTGCCGAGGGAGTTGGCTGAGCACTCTCTGAATGTAAGGCCAGGAGCAAGGCCGGTGAAGCAACCTCTCCGCCGCTTTGCCGAAGACAGGAGAAAAATAATAGGGGATGAAATAGCTCGGCTCCTTGCGGCCGGGTTCATCATGGAGGTGTTGTATCCAGATTGGCTATCAAACCCGGTGCTAGTAGAAAAGAAGAAGGATGATCCAAATGTAGCCATTGTATGGCGAATGTGTATCGATTACACGAACCTGAACAAGGCGTGTCCAAAATATCCTTTTCCTTTACCTAGAATAGACCAAGTCATTGATTCGACCGCTGGTTGTGAACTATTATCATTTGTAGACGGGTATTCTGGTTTTCACCAGATACCGTTAAATCCGGCCAATCAAATAAAGACCGCGTTTATTACCCCGTACGGGGCTTATTGCTATCGCACCATGCCATTCGGCCTGCGCAATGCTATCGCACCATGCCATTCGGCCTGCGCAACGCAGGAGCGACGTATCAGAGATGCATGCAAAAATGTCTACATGACCAGATAGGGAAAAATGTACAAGTATATGTGGATGATGTGGTTATCAAAACCAAAGAAAGCAAAACGCTACTGGATGATATACGGCAGACTTTCGCGAACCTGAGAAGGTTCCGAATGAAGCTTAACCCGGAAAAATGCACATTTGGTGTGCCAGCGGGAAAATTGCTCGGTTTTCTCGTATCTAGCCGAGGTATAGAGGCCAACCCAACTAAGATAAAAGAAGTGGAAAGGATGGAATTGCCAAGATGTCTAAATGACGTACAAAAGTTCACAGGTTGTTTAGCCTCGCTCAGCCGATTTATATGTCGGCTGGGAGAGAAAGCACTACCACTTTACCAGCTGATGAAAAAATCGGATAAGTTCATTTCGACTCCACAAGCAGAAAGTGCATTTCATGAATTGAAAAAGATGTTGGTCACAACACCCGTCTTAGCTTCTCCATTATCGAAAGAGCCTATGTTACTCTACATAGCAGCCACCAACAGAGTAGTGAGCGCTGTGATCGTGGTGGAACGAATTGAAGATGATAAATCAGTACAAAGGCCGGTGTATTACCTAAGCGAGGTACTATCAGCCTCAAAACAAAATTACCCACATTATCAGAAGATGGCTTATGGAGTGTACATGTCAGCAAAGAAACTTAAACATTACTTCGAAGAGCACCCCATCAAAGTGATTTGTGAAGCACCCATAGCTGACATATTGAGCAACAAAGATGCAAGTGGCCGAATAGCAAAATGGGCAATTGAATTGTCACCTTATGCTCCGCAATTCGATAGGAGAGATGCAATCAAATCTTAGGTTGTGGCCGACTTCTTCGTAGATTGGGCCGAGGTACAATATGAGCCACCGTTACCAGATCCGAATTATTGGACGATGCACTTTGACGGTTCCAAACTAAGAAATGGTTTGGGGGCAGGAATAGTGTTAACCTCGCCAAAAAGAGACCAGCTGAGATATGTGCTGCAGATACATTTTAGCGCGTCAAACAATGTAGCCGAATATGAAGCACTAGTCCATGGATTGAAGGTGGCAAAAGAGATTGGCATACGCCGAATCTTGTGCTATGGAGATTCAGATCTAGTAGTACAGCAAGTCTCAGGCAATTGGGATGCGTTGGATGATAATATGGCTTTGTATAGATTTCATGTGCAAAAACTCAGTGGATACTTCGAAGGATGTGAATTTCATCATGTACCTCGGGCAGAAAACGACGCCGCAGACACATTGTCAAAACTCGGATCAACCAGACAGTCAATTCCCCCAGGTATCGCCCTAGAGCACCTGAAGAAGCCATCAATAACACCGTCACCAGAGTCCGAATCCATCTTTATTCCGGCAAAATCAAGAGAAGATAATGTGCCGATGGAAATTGATAAGCAATGTAACCCGGAATTTCCAAAAATAAAGCCAGCTGATGCAAGTATGAGTATGGAGAAATCCGAGGTAGTTATGTCGGCAGAAAATATGGAAATAGATAGTGAGACTACACCAGAGAAAATCACACCTATATGGGCGCAACCCATATTCTCTTTCCTTAGAGATGCGATTTTGCCGAATAACGAGATATTGGCAAGACAGACAGTGAGAAGAGCTAAAGCTTATACAATCATAAACAATGAGCTGTATAAAAGGAGTGTGACAAGTGTATTACAAAGATGTGTGAGCTCGGCAGAAGGCCAGGAGATCCTCCTAGATATACATCAAGGAGAATGTGGACATCATGCCTCATCCCGAGCTTTAGTGGCCAAAGCGTTCAGGCATGGGTTTTATTGGCCAACAGCGTTGAAAGAAGCCAAAGAACTGGTCGAAAAATGTAATGGTTGTTAAAGATATGCCAGCAAAATACATATGCCTTCGTCCGAATTAAAGACAATACCAATTACTTGGCCATTTTCTGTGTGGTGCTTAGATATGGTGGGACCATTTAAGCCGGCCCGAGGCGGGATGACCCACATATTAGTAATGGTGGACAAATTCACAAAATGGATTGAAGTGAAACCAATAAAGAAATGTGACGGGCCCACAGCAGTGAAATTCCTCAAGGATATTATCTTAAGATATGGGTACCCACACAGTGTTATTACAGACAACGACACAAACTTTGCAGAAGGAGCTTTCGCTAGATTCTGTCAAGAAAAGCACATAAGATTAGATGTCGCCTCTGTGGCTCACCCAGCATCCAATGAGAAAGTGGAAAGGTCTAATGGACTGGTACTGTCCGGAATAAAACCACGACTCGTCGAACCGCTGCAAAGGTCGGCAGGATGTTGGATTGAGAAACTACCAGCAGTACTATGGAGCCTCAGGACTACCCCCAACAGATCAACAGGTTATACACCATTTTTCTAGTGTATGGGGCAGAAGTTGTGCTTCCAGCCGACATAATACATGACTCGCCAAGGGTTACCCAGTATAAAACCGCTGCAGTAAATGAGGTAGCTCGACATGATGATGTCGATCTGCTAGAAGAAGCCAGAGAGCTGACGCTATCAAGATCATCTATCTATCAGCAGGACTTGCGACGATATCACAACAAGAGGTGAATCCAAGAGTGTTTAAAGAAGGAGACTTGGTTCTCCGGCTGGTGCAACGCACGACCGGCATGCACAAGTTGTCGCCTCCATGGGAAGGACCATTCATCGTAAGCAAAGCATTGCACAATGATGCGTATTACCTAATCGATGCTCAATCACCAGGAAAGAACAGAGCAGATAAAGCCGGCGAAGAATCGAAAAGACCATGGAACGTAGCTTTACTTCGTCCATTTTACTCGTAGGATTCATCTATGACACATTGTAAAATGATGCCTCGGGATGGAGAACCACCTATGCATTGAACCTCGGCGTCCAGAGCAGTGACTCGGGGACTGCCATATGTTATTTTAAATTTCATGTTATGTATTGAACCTCGGCGTCCAGAGCAGTGACTCGGGGACTGCCATATGTTGTTTTAAATTTCTTGTTATATATCAAACCTCGGCACCTAGAGCAGTGACTCAGGGACTGCCCCATACTGTTTCTAAGTTTGATTCATGTATTGGACCTCGGCGCTAAAGCAGTGGCTCGGGGACTGATATATATTATTTTTGATTTTGTGTTATATATTAAACCTCGGCACCTTGAGCAGTGACTCGGGAACTGTGTGATATTATTTCTAAATTCGGTTTGTATATTAAACCTCATGGCCTTGAGCAGTGGCTCGGGGACTACCCTATATTATTTCTAAGTATGGGTTATCCTTTGTGATATCAAACTTAGGCTCCCAGAGCAATATTATTTCGCTCCCCCCAAATACGGTCTTCAAGGGTTACGCCCAGATTAACGGTCCAAACCACAGTGGTCAAGTGGCAAAGTTTATCAAAGTTAGGCAATATTGAACGGCGAACTACGGTAGAACAAAGGCAAATATATACTCCAAACTCAAGAAATTAAAGGCCGACAAAGCAAGGATTCGGACAAACAGGACCAGTTAAACAGAGTAATAACGATTACAACCACATGTGTCTCAGCGGCACACGGCAAAAGAAATTCATACCGCACAAAAGACGGATAAATGTCTGACATACATCATACGCCCCGCATACCAGGGGTAAGAAATGACTTAGAGTTCTTTAGCTAGAGAGGCAGTGACTTGGTCAGGAGCTGGGCACTCCGAGGTAGGTGGAACTTCGGCCGAGGTTGCCTCGCCCTCCACAGACCCAGGAGCGACTTCAGAGGAAGCCCAAGGCTGTTGAGGCGTCGGCACCATGTGATGGAATGCCCAGTACCTTTGGAGGAAGATCGCGCGTCGCCGTTGCCATCCGAGCTCGAACTGGAATCACCAGAAGCAGCTGAGTCACCCTCATCTTCGCCCTGATCAACTGAGTTATCATGCGAGGCATCCTCAGCTTCGACCTCGTCCTTCGGATTAGGAAGGAAACTCGGACCTTCATTCCACTTGTGCATGTCGGCATACTCAACAAGCTGGAAGGCACGAGCTTGCCGAAGAGCGACAAAGTCTGGGTCCTCAACCCAACGGGATCCAGTACGAAAATTTCTCAAAACATCAAGAGAAATATCTTCATACCATGACATGATGACAGTGAGAGCCATATCAGCACTGGCTCGTCCGGCCGATTCCCTCCAAAGACTTAGCTGTCTCTCAGATGCCATTAATCTTTCCACCAATAATTTGACCTCGTCAATATTAGGAGTCCCAGAGGTATTCAGCCAGAGAACATGGTAGGCTCGGATAGCCGCCTGCACCAGATCCCTGCCCATTATATTCATCGGACCAACTGCAGCGCCGACAGCAACCAAGAAATCTTCCATCGAGTACTCTGAGTCCGCATCAGCAGGAACACCTCGGCGCACACGAGCACTAATCACCGCTTTAGAGCTAACGGGCTTAGATTCTGGGAAATGGTCTGCACAAAACACGAGTGCGTCAGTCAGCAGTAAGAAAGGGCAAAGATAACTCGGCCGCGATCAGAAGCTTACGATGAATATAGCTCAGCATTATCTGAAGATCTTTAGCCCAGTCAATCTTGCTCTTCTCAAAGCGAGTGATCTCCTCGCTCATCCCCCGTGTCTTCAGTTCGGCAGCCTCCAGGAGCTCTTTATTTTTCTGCAATTGCAGAGCTAGACGTTTTTTCTCCTCGGAGAACTCCTGGTCGATCTTTTCTAATTCAGACTTCTGAGAAAGCTTAAGGGACTCCACCTCGGCACGCAAGCGAGCTATCTCGTCATCTTTATCCTTCAGCTGCGCCGAGTGAGTAGCGCTTTGTTCTAAAAAATACAGCATCACATCAGGCATGGGCGTGCAATCTTGGTGAGATGCTGCAAAGGTTTGTAACTCGGCTTTACCAAAGCCAAAAGAGTTAAAAGAAACTTAGTGCACATTTCAAAGGGGAGTATATAAAGTAAAAAACTAACTAACCTTCCAGGGCCTTGACCTTCTTCTCAAGACGGATGTTAAGATTATTGATGTTCCCTGTTTACCAACAAAGTGAGCCAACATCTCATGTACAAAACAATAAGAGCTTCGGAGATGACGCAAAAGTTTGTCGACTTACCAGCTTTCTTCACCACAGGAATAACCTTCTCGTACTTTTCTTGCAATTTTCTATGCGCAAAAAGCAGCCTTTGGAATTCAGCGGTCCGCCGGTCATGCACAACCTAAGCAATAGAGCAAATAGTAAATAGGTATTCAAGCCTAAGACAGATCTGAGTCAAGCGAAACTTAATCCGGATCTAGGTGGCTGGATATTCGAAGCTAAAACAGATCCGAGTCAAGCGAAACTTAACCCGGATCTAGGTGGCTGGATATTCGAAGCTAAAACAAATCCGAGTCAAGCGAAACTTAACCCGGATCTAGGTGGCTAGATATTCAAAGCTAAGACAGATCCGAGTCAAGCAAAACTTAACCCGGACCTAGATGGCTGGATATTCGAAGCCAAAACAGATCCGAGTCAAGCAAAACTTAACCCGAACCTAGGTGGCTGGATATTCGAAGCCAAAACAGATCCGAGTCAAGCAAAACTTAACTCGGACCTAGGTGGTTGGATATTCAAGGTTCAGATAGACCCAAATCAAGCAGAATTTAATGCAGATCTAGTTGGATGGAGGTTCGAACTCTAAGATAAAACTGAACTAAGTAAAGCATCATAAAACTTCCAAACGAATAACAAGTTATTCGGTTGCAAGCTTCGGGGACTAGAGTATATATAATAGCATCCGGAGAAGTAATAAAAACTCCATAAAAAACAATTACCTCATTCATCTTGTCACTTTCAAGAACGATCTTGGCACTGCTGATGCGGTAATTGCGATGTCGAGAGTTGAAGCGGTGGCTGCTTGGATTACCCTCGAACTGATCGGCAGATTCCAATTATTGGCATACTCGACCAACGAGCGAGATATTTCCCACTCTCATGCGAGTCAGAACTTTACCTCGGACATGTTGGGTAACAACCGCCGCCGCCGGACTCTTGTGGAGAGCAAGCTGTTTATCAGCAGAATATGATGCTTTGGCGAGGAGAAATCCTGCGCATGTCAGCAATTAATTAGGCTGAGATGAGATGGCAAGGCCTTTCTGAGAGGGCAAAGGCTTGGTAACAACGACCTTTCTTGCCTTAGGAGAGGCGTCAGTAGGAGCCGATACCTTGGCACTTGGAGCAACGCCCTTGGGAGCCGGAGGAATTACGGTTGCAGAGGGCGCCGAGATATTGATATCCTCGGCTGGAGTTGGTGTCGCAGTAGAGACCGCGGGGGTCGGAGGAATCTCAACAGAAACATCGGGGTTCATGGAGGAGGAAGCAGGTTCGACAGGAATATCTGTGGGCCGAGATGTGTCGGCATCAACAGGAGGAATCTTAGGCGCATCATGGTAGGGTGGCGTCTAATTCGGAGCAGCAGGAGAAGCAACACGAACAGGACTCGGAACTCTGGTATCCTCAGGAGGCGGAGGAGAAGGCGGCCGAGTCGTACGACTCGTCATGCTAGGACCGTTGGGCTTAACAAAGAGAGGAGCCTTGCAAAGACAGAAAAGGTCAAGTTAGAAGGGAGAAAGAGAGAAACAAGAAATACAAACAAAACTAACTCACCCAGTAAACCTGGGCATAGTTTTACGCTTTGGAGGATGCTGGGCTGACTTCTTTACTCGCTTCCTGGGAGCAGCTTTTGATGCATCAGCTGGAGCGCTACGTTTCCCCAAGGTAACGAGAGGCCGGGAGGCAAGAGGCTCGACGTTGTGAACCTGACCGGCCGGATTAGCTGATAAAATAGAAGCCAGAAATGCATAATAAATTGGCATTGCGGCAACTACCTCTAGAACTTGGACCTCGTCCGAATCACCTTCCACCTCGTGGGCCGGGGCCTTGCCGCGAGCTTGGGAACGAACTCTTCTGAGTCCGGCTCCCAGTTGTCCGGAGTATTCCGATCCGCAGGCCACGGGAGTGTCAGAACCTCGGCGTCCTCAGTCTTCTGCTCCTCAAACCTCTGCAGGACAAGAAAGAGAAAAATTAGCAAAAAGAGTCACGGACGCGATTAGGAAGCAAAACACAAAGGCATAAACTTACCTCGGGAGGGGGACGCTCGCGGGTGAACGGCTTCGATCCCCAGGCCCAGTCCTCCGGCATCTCTGTCTTAAAGATAGCTCGGACACGTTTGAAGATGAGGTAATTGTCCAGCTCCACCGTCGAGACTCGATTGGGATCGAGAGGACTGCTTGTGTAGCAGAGCTTGTGCGTGCATTTCTGGAAGGGGCAGATCCGGCTGCTGATGAAGATAGTCATCAGATCCTCTCCGTGTAGCCCGGAGCGCATCAATTCCTTCAGCCGAATCTCAAAAGCTTCGGCCAGAGCATGACTCTTCCTCGGATTATAGGTCCAGTTCTTCTTGGAATGGGTGCCAATGGAAAAGGCAGGAAGCCGAATCCTATCCTCATTTCCAGAGTTCTTGACATAAAAGAACGACTTATGCCACTTCTTACATGATTCTAAGCCTACGACGCGAGGAAATTCGGATTTCCTCCGAGGTGTGATTGACGCGGCACCACATTGGGTAAGCAGCTTCTCGGAGGGATGAAGAGATTTGTCAGGGACGACGTTGGATCGAATCTGGAAAAACTTTGACCAAACGTGCACAGACGGCCATAGGCCGAAGTATCCCTCCGAGGCACAGATGAAAGCAGAGAGAGAGAGGCAATGGCATTAGCAGGCAGGTGATGCGGCTGCAGGCCGAAGTAATCGAGGAATTCCCTAGCAAAGTCACTAAGGGGGAGACCAAACCCGCGAGCGAAATGTGACATGAAGACTACATATTCGCCCTCCCTAAGAACTAGAGAGGATTCGCTGTCGGGTAGGCGACAAGTCACCTCGGCAGGAATCCGGCGAGTTCGGATTAGCCACTCCATCTCTCGTCGGGTGACAGAGGAGCCCTGCCACGATCCGCGCTCGGGCCCAGAGGCAGCATCGTCATCCTCAATCAGGGCACCGCTGACGGAGCTCGACATGGGATCGCCGGAGAAATCTATAGAAGAAGAACTAGCGGCGGAGGAAAACTTAGAACTACATGGCCCCGTCGTGATTCTACGCGGAAACGGCGGCGAAGCAGCAAAGGAACTACCGCGCGAAAACAAAAGGGAAACAGAGGAATCTAGAGGAGAGCCTAGGCGATGGGACCGGAAAGAACTCACCGGCGACGACGCCGGAGCAAGCGAACAAGGACGAGGCAGCGCGGCGGGGTCCTTGTCGTCGGAGATTCAGATGAACGCACGGCGGCGGAGCCGCGAACGGGCGCAGAAGCGAGAGGAAGAAGAAGGGCGCAGGTGAGAGGAGGGGGAAAGTGAATCTCCCAACCCCGCGCCCCTCTTTATAACCGAGCCGCCTGCGAGGTAGTGGGATCGTGGGTGTGGCGGTTGACCGTGTGGATCGTGTGCGCCGCATGACCGCACGCTGCTGAGCGGAACCGCACCAAGGACCACAGGGTGGAAAAGAAGGTCACGATCCCCAACGGAAACGGCACACGAGGCGTCGCAGCGCCCGGCAAGCGCAGAGTAATCGTAGCCTTGTCAAGAATACTGTAGAGGAACAAAAAACTAGAGAAACAATGATGGGTATGACACGTAGGACGAGGCGTACGCGAGAAGATACGATGATACCTCGAACGAGAAAAAGATAACTCGGAAACAATGCAGAATGAAAGTCGTGAAACTGATACGGCCCGGCCGAAGTTGTCGACGCGGCCATACCAGCTTCGGGGACTAATGTTGGGGAGGTGATCCCGGATAGGGTAACGACGGGGAAAACGGAAGGGTGTTCCCCGTCTAGTTTCCGAGTTACAGTCTGAGTCGGCCGAATCCTGTAGAGGTCGGCCGAGATAGGAAAGGGCAGGACCCTTATGATAATGGCAAGGCATTACCCGGCCGAGATACTGAGTAAGTCGGCCGGGTTAGCCTGAGTAATCTTAATGCAGGTGAAGGACAAGCCGAGTTACGCGAGGCAGGGCCGAATGATACGAAGCTTGCAGGAGAAGGAGAAGCCTAAAGTCAAACTCTAGCCGCAGGCTAGGGAGAATCTGAGCGGAGCCAAGCACAAGGGACAAAGGCGCAGAGCGACAGAGGGGCAGAAGGAGGTCACGGAGGTGACAGTCCTGAAGCCCGAGGCACGCGGGAGGGGCCCTCTGGAACCTTGCCGTCATTAGAAGGGCGACAGGAAAAGGAGGCCGCCGAACTACTATTTTGGGACAAGCATATTCCTCGAATATGCTTGCCACGTCAGCCCTAAAGAAACCCAAGGCTCTCCTTTATAAGGGGAGGCTTGGACCCTGAGGAGGGCATCGGCTCATTTGGTACCGTTAGTCTGGTAAAGTTCTTCCTTTCTCCTTGTAAACAGCTCAAGGAGCACTTATAGCCCAAGGAAGGAGAAATAAAGATCTTTGCCTTAGTCTTTTGTGTGTAGAATCAACTACATCTTCCCTCCTCAGATCCCTCTAGCATCCATTGGCCCCATACTTTAGCCTACACATGGCATCTGCCGTGCCACCACCACGACACATAATGAATATAATTCTACTGAAATCGACAGCCGAGTGTCCATCGTCTGCTTGCAGAGCAGAGTGTTGATCAAGGGCTCGCCTTAATGATGTTAATGCAGAGCAGAGTGTTGATCAAGGGCTCGCCTTAATGATGTTAATATAGTCTCATCTGTAACCTCTGTGCTAGCTAGAAGCTTGACGGTGGGAAGATCCACCTGAAGTTGCCTTTGTTTTGCATACTGCAATAGATAATAGTACAAAGTGAGAAACCTTTCTTGTAATTTACGGGATCATTTGTGGATTTCTTTCAACAGAGAAGCCATTTTGTAGATGAGTTCCTCCTCGAGCACGTCCATGCGTTTTTGCTAAGGACGACTGCGAGACAGATGACTTCCTTTTCGACGACGATGTCGAAAATCTCATCTTGTTGGTCGCCGCCAAGGAACTTGAGGACGACGAATGGAGCATCTAGGCTCGACGGTTGCCTGCCTTTGCATTCCTAAAAACCGAGCTCTCCGTCATGACATGATCATAAGGGATTACCTTTTCGGTCCAAATTGAGGGACACAGTCCAACATGACTTTGGAATCATTCTCCCATATGGGCAAATATACATATTAGACTTTTTTCTCTCGAAATAGGGAGCGAAGCCCCAGCCTCCGCATCAAGTGATGCACATATCTTTCATTTATTGCATTGTTTTGGTAAAGTAATTTATTACAATCACGGATCAGCTAGAGTTAGACATATATCAACCAATGAAAATCACATTAGACTCATATGTGTGCTACTTGATTCCAGGGCAACCCGGATCATTCGTCCAAACTGACAGACAAGATCGAACATGTTTCAGAATCTCTCTCTCATCCATGCAAATATGCACATTAGCAATCTAGACCGTTCAATCCTAATATCATGATATTTTTCATCATTGTATAAGAACCAAAATGGTGTTTCTCGTGTGAAGCAAGTACAGAAATATATGGTGAAAAATTGAGCCACTCTAATTTTCATACAAAGTATACCATATTCGATACATAGTTTTGAACTTTAGGACATTTTCAAGATTTTTAGCTACTTCCGAACATTTAAATGACCGCGTGCCATTTTCTAGGAAGTAATTCAAATTTGAACTTTAAGTATGTTATAGCTTGCTCCTAAAAAGTAAAAAACTATATTTTTAGGTACATAAGTAGTCATTATATGGAAAAGGCACTAAGAATTTTGAAAGATTGAACCCCTTGCTATGAAAAATTCAAAAAATACAATCGTTCTGGATGAAATCCTTTTATGTGTGATATTTGCGAGGAACAAAGCTAAACTTACAATATGAAAAAATTAGAAAGTGGGCTATCATGCGCGGAGTATTAACATTTATGACTTTCAAGTCAAATGACAAGGATATGAGGACATAGTTACGCACATGGACATAATCATTGATTCTTATAGAGAGCACATAGTAGCAAACAATGTTATATCAATGAACGCCTCTCATCGTGTGCTAATTTTCTTTGTTTGGGGGGGTGGTTCCATGATGTTTCCCCATGAAGGTGTCTGGTTATTTTTTTTTCGTGGGGTTCGCACTATACAATTCATGTAACTCCCTCTGTCTTTAAATACATATCGCAGATTTGACAAAATTTAGCTATTTAGTATATAGGTTCATCTAAATTTTAATAAATCCACCACATCTATTTTAAGACAAAGTACAAAATTATGTCATAAGAATTTTTTGCATGCTGTTTTCCCACTCTCGGTGGCATTCTCATCCATCTTAGGGGAGTAAATTACAACTTTTACCCCTTAGTTTGATATTTTTGACACGAATTACCCCATTTAACATTTTTTCATCCGTATTACCCCATTTAGCGAGAGTTTTGCCAATTTTTACCCTCTCTAAGATTTTAGCAGTGATTTGTCATGCGGTGCAGTCAGAAATTTTTCTCCATTTTCTCCTTACCTGTAGAAACCCTGAATGTAAAAAAAAATTGTCCATAACCACCCTCAGAGTAGAAATAATCACGACACCCACTATGTCGCATGTTAATGTACGTGTAATTGTGTATCAAAGTTGAGTTCGATTACATACCGAGTAGTAATTTGTACCTTGGCCTAGCCATGTACGTATATAATTGTATATGCTGCTCTACCCGCAAAAAATATTTTAAGAAGAACACAGGTTTACGTTGTAAGTGGCTAATTTTGCTAGCTATACGTAGAAGTAGGTTTTAATTGAGACATTTTTTTAAGAAGAACACATGCTCCAACATTTTTTTAAAACAAAATGGTCAGTTGGTCTCGCGTCGCTGCCTCTAGTTCTGAGATCGCTAGCCATCACCTCGACCACTCCACTACCATTGATTTCTATATCAAAATAATGCGTACGAACACCCTAACGACATGTAAAAATCGACGATTGTGTGTGACTTAGCTATCAGACCAATTTGGCATGTGTATCTAACAAACAAACTCACGTAGCAGATGACTCTGTTTTTCTAGAAGGGGTAAAAACTGACAAAATTTCTGCTAAATGGGGTAATATGGCTGAAAAAATATTAAATGGGGTAATTGGTGTCAAAAATATCAAACTGGGAGGTAAAAACTGGAATTTACTCATCTTAGGGAGAAGCGTGGCAGCCAGTAGACTTCGCTGAGAGGATTCTTGTTCTGTGTCTAAGAGGCTGCATGTGCAGAGGGAGACAACTCCGATCAACATAATCCTAGATTCAGTCTCATTGGCGCGGGCGACTAGCGCCGCACAGAGCAGAACCCCGGTTGAGCCGGTCTAATTCGCAAGGCTTTTCCTTTTACATTTCCTTTTTCTTCTTATCCTTTTTCTGTTTCTTTTTCTGTTTTTTTGTTTCTTTTCTTTTTTATGTTTTTAGAAACATCATTTTTAAAGGTGTTCATTGTTTTTTGAAAAAAAAAATCTGAGTTTTGGTTCATGATTTTGAAATTTTGTTCATTGTTTTTGAAATTGGTTTATGATTTTTTCGTAATTGGTTTATGTTTTTCTAAATTGTTTTGTGATTTTTAAAAATGGTTCATAACTTTTTTTGTAATTGATTCATAATTTTTGAAATTGGTTCATAATTTTTAAACTTGTGTTCATGCTTTTTGAAAAAAAATCAAAATTTGTTCATGATATTTAAATTCACAGTGCTTAAATCATTACTATAGAGATTTTTTTAATATTGAGAGTTTAGATAAATACAGAAAAAAAGAATAAAAAAGCATATCTCGCCACATGGGCCGGCCCAACACACGCCGCCTTAAGGCGGCGTATAGCATCCCTGTCTCATCACCGTAAGGTTTCGATTGAGCCTTCTCCAATGGGTTTAATGGACCCTCATGGGTTGAGTCACAACTCAACAAAGATAGATAGGACCTTTGGGCCTTATGCCTATTAGGCCCACCGAATTCAAAAACACCATATCATGATCCGCTAATCACGATCGATCCATCTTCGATCGACGATGAACTCTAGTGATCCTAAATGATCGCCATAGACCTTGCAGGGGCTCTTGCCCTTTTAAAAGCGTACTTGTGATTTCTTCTTTGCACTTTTCTCTAGCCAGCGGCATTGAAACTTGCCATGAAAAACACCGAAGGTTGGAGCACCGGGAGTTTGAGAGATCTTACCGGAGTGAATGAAGATGCAGATCGCCGGAAAATCAAGGACTTTTCTCCAATGGCGTGCCACGGCTGCCAAACATTGATTTTTTTTCTTTTCTCCATTCTTTTTATCTCTCTCAACGACGATGACTCCACAAGGTTGTGCTCCCATGACGGACATGATCTTTTTAAGGAGTTCACTCGCGCGCGAACGAGTGGGCGGTCCGCCGGCACAACAGCATCCCGGCCGTGCATCGGGTGTGGGTAATTTTGATTTTTTTTGCCAGGCTCACAGGTTAAATATCCGTGTCAACTTTGCTTTTCGGTCGCTCTGAGTTCTTGATGAGCGAATGTTTTTTCAATATAAACTAGCATGGTGGCCCTCGCAAATGCGAGGGCATCACCTATAATCAACTGGAAGTATTTTTAAGAAAGATTTATGGTTTTATGTATACTCATGTCACAGTTATAATAGTATATATTATATCTTTTTGAACCTTTATACTGTAGGTAACCCCCCACAACCCTTTATTAAATAAAAAATGGAAACATGGGTCTTATTTACAACAGAAAGAAAGAAAATATATATTATAATTTTATGGCTACATAAATGATATGCTAAATAAAAATTCAAGAAATAAACATATTTAAATGGTGGTCGGTCGAATTTATATATCATTCAGATAACACCATCTTTGGTGATATTATCAATCTAAACTTCGTGACTATATGAGGTCCCAATGTTGTAATTGAAACTTTTCCAAAAAAACATGCTACTGACGATATCTCTTGATTTTACATTATATTAGATTAAAAGGTTAGATCACGAGCTAGCTTACATTTTCTGTATCTAGGTAGACCTTTGCCTGATGTTGGAATTCAAATAGGTGGTCCTTAATATTATATGCGCACCTAATACAATTTGTGTATGGTGGTACAAATAATATTGTGGGTTCAACCAAATAATTGTGAATTAATGTTAAAGAACAATTAATTATGGAACATATTACAATGACCTAGTGGTTTTTTGATAATTACATGTGTGAAGATCCATCATATGTGCTTTTTTGTTCTGGTTGTGAAATCATTTAGTGTATCTCCCTCTGTTCCTGTTCATTGTGTTTTGAATTAAGAAACATACATTTTTAATACCATCTTAGGTTCAGTTATGATCTACTGGTTGCAGTCTACTTAAAAAAGAGATTCCACCAGATTTATAGACGTATCTCGGTTTTCTTAGATGCAAAAGTGAATTGTTCGAACACACAATAGAGTTTTTTTTCTTCTGAGAACGCCCTGAGATCGGCTAGAATACAAGTGAGTCTTTTTTATTTGCGACGCATATGGGAGTTAACTCTAACTTAGTGTTTTTTTTCTATGAACGTCTTGGATGTGGCTTAACTTATTTCATGCCCGAATTAAGATTTAAACGGGGCATTCTTTTTCCAACATGTTTGTGTTCATAAAACACCTATACTCTCCGAGTCCCCGCACAAAAATATTACTCCCGCTACTATAAACGTATGGCTATCAAATATTCAAACCGGCTCTCAGGAGCATATCCTCCTGGGGTAAACAAATTGGGTTCACTTTATATGAAAATCAGACGACATTTAGACATATCATTTTCCATGTTATATGCGTACACACGTGTGAAATCTATGGGCATAAGGTCCAAGTTAGGTATGATAAGTTTTAGACATTAAGAGATCGTTATCATAAGATTGGTGTAGATCCGTGGCAGCCAAAACCCCATGGCCGGTTATTTGGATTAACTAACATTACTGCCAAAAAAATTTGTATCGTGCATATCATTCTCACGCAGTGGTTCTGATGTTCTTAACTTTCTAAGGGGATGCATGCTTAGTTTGAAAAATACCGACGACCAGGACAAATTTCTTAATGTTATACTGCATGGAACGGGTTCAAAGAAAAAAAAAAGCTGCTGACATCATCGATTACTCAATAATAATGTATGTGCGATGCAGGGCAGCAACTGTTCTGCGGGATAAAAAAGGAGATTACTTTTGTATCGAATACACATAATTCGTTTAGATGTACCGTGCGGTTATTTTGTCCTTTGACACGTAAAAGGTTGTTAGACACGACTCTAGAAATAAGTTACGCAATCTCTCGATAAATTCTAATCGTAAATTGTAGATCTAAGAGCTAAAATAATTCAGTTGATGTGGATCAATGTGGCCCTCGCAAATGGAGGGCATCATGTTCGTATGTTGAAATAGCATGTTGGTCCCACAACAATGCAACACAAATAATCTTTTGTGCCTCCAAAGTATTAAGTAATTATTTGTATCTTATGCATATACTTTTACCTCCTTTGGTTGCAAAATACCCGATCTTAGACATGGATATATCTATTTCTTGTGAATTACTTGTGATACATTTATATAAATCTACCAACATGGATACATGAGGTGTACTAATAGAAGATTGCCGGTTAATCATTTTAACGATATAATGTTGTACCTTTTTCATTGGTATTTCTAGCGGATACGACTATTTCTAAATTATTGTATAGTACAGTATTTTATACATATTTTCTTGTAAAATAATTAATGGATGAGTACACCAGAATACATATGGATATGATAGCTAATATAAGTAAAATGGAGAATCTAAAGTTTGTAATATCCATTTTGAACATTGAAAATTGTAAAAATGAATTCTGTATGTGTGAGTTGAATGTTAAAACTTTACTCTAGGTTAATATAAGATGTACATCCAAAACATTTTCCACCATTTAAATCTTCAATTCGCCGGTTAACCTTAACTTTGAGAACCCCAATGTTCCACGAGGACCCAAAAAAAACAACAACCGTCCAACACTTATGTTGTACTTTATGTACATATACTTTGTTAGGTTTGTTTGTCCTTCATGACAACACGCCGATAGTAAAGATGGTGTATTACATAATCAGTTTTCTTGTATGGATGCCGCACTGAAATCCTCATATAGTACTTACGGCAGCTTCCATTTTTCTGTGTTTTCTGGGCTGTTCTACTATGTAGAAAATAGTGATTTGCAGCTTGTCCTTCGAGGGGTGTCTACTGCGTCTTTAGGTTCCCACTCTTTGAGGTGGGAAACTTAAGAGGCTCTTCAAAATCCTCTTGAGGGGTGCATGTTCAAAAAAAATTGGTTCTGAATCTTAGGTGTGTAAGACTTCTATAGCAATTATGCATATAAACAAATGAAAAAATTCCAAATACCACTCTTATTGATACATGACTTCCCTTGGGTATGGATGATGTACATACCTGATTATTAAGCACCACGTTTTTCTCGTCTGCTAATGTATTACATCAACAAATTCAACGTATAGTTACTTCGGAAAATTTGCCGACTTCTCAAAAACTTCCTTCAGCATTATATCTTGAAGGAAAATGATTTCAGATTGTTGATTATTCCTCAACGAACTGAGAGCTATCATACTTCCAAACTTTGAAGGTCTTCAATATGTAGAGCGAGCTTTAATTTATCTAAATTACTTAAGCTTTCCGACCTATTTATTTCCAATAGAAGCATGGGTTGAATTGACCTATGAAAAAATAATAATATGGAAAACTATTGGGCTGATCGAGATTGAAAAATTGTACCTTCTTATCCGCCGCAATGATACTTGATACCAACAAATTCAATAGTTAATACATTAATTCAGCCCCAAAGTCTAGACCTTGATTGTCCATGCATTGTCCCTTAGCTTCTCTACAATGCATTTCAAAGTGTAGGTGCCATAGCTGATGCATGTGTAGGCTTCTGAAGAAAGAAGTACGAGGTTAGAATGCATATATAGTGAATTTTTGTTTCTGCCAATGATATGATATAGATAATGTATATCAACTGCCCCAAATCCTAAGTTTTTTGAACCGCTGACCGGTTGTTACAATAGGCTGACCATGTATGTACTCGTTGATTGCCCTTGAGGAAAAAAGAAACATTATCTGGGACGTGCTTGTGATGGATCCAACCTGCCGCAAAAATATTTATGGGGAGCTTGTAATTACCTGACAACTGTGATTGATCTTCTTTCAACTCTCAAGAAAATTATTATATGAGAGCAATCACGAAGGACCGACGTGCAGCCACATGCGTATCCTCATATAGATCTTGTCGCTGAAATCTTACTGACGCTTGCCTGCAGGATGTTCTTGAGTCCTACATGAAGTCTCGCCCCTCTCAAGATCGATCCTTTCTATGAGATTCAAAGTTGAGAAGGCTTGCACGGCGCTGGAAGGTTTCATCGCTCCTCACATCTCTGTTGATTCCGTCGATGGCTGCAGAATATAAGTGGAGAGCTGGGAGCTCCCATAGATGATTGCCGATCTACAGCGAGCTTTGATTTGCCGCAAGATGATTTCCGACTTACCGATCTGGGGAGAACACGAGTACTCCCAAGCCCCCAAGATCTTAAAATTTGGATCATGTGATCTTGTATGAGAGGACCTTCGTCCGGTTTGGTTAGGGATATTGATAACATGATGGAGATTTTTTAGGGGAACGTGATAGAGTTATGTGTAAGTTGCACGGGTGCATTGCGTTAAATCTAATGGCTGTGTAACTAATCTGCTAATTAAATCATAGCCTTAATCTATATATCCAACGGTTAAAATAATTTAGGTGATGTGGATCAACCTGGTGTCTCGAAAAACACTCTTATATTGCTTTTAGTATATAACTAGCATGGTGGCCCTCGCATTTGCGAGGGTATCGCCTTTGATGTGTCAAAAAACAACCAAGAAATAAATCTTTTATTTTACATGTATATTTCTTAAGGAAATAAAAATAAATTTTGAAGCAAACATAAATATTAAAATAACCCTTTTACACTTGTAGTATGAATTTAAAAATAATATTAATAGTTTTTTTGCCCTAATGTTTGATGGTATTATTACATTTAGCTTATCAAAAATTTATTTGGTCCTAGTATTTTGCCTATCAACAACCATATATTTATTTTGTATGTGGTGCATACGATAATTTTATGAAATTAAATTTATACTTCAAGATCGGATTTAGGTTTTGTATGTTATTTTTATTATGAGGTTAAGTAAAATTATATTTACCAATTTTAGATCGATTTAGAGTTAAGAAAACCGGTATGTTGATGTCTAATTAGGAAATTCTACCCCCATAACATTTAGGTATACCTAGTAAGATCAATTAGTCATGGCGTAATAAAGATATACCAGATAATTGTTAGATGATGTTATGTGTGATTATGAACATATAGAAGTTCATGATTAATTTTATTTCATCATGTGTGCTTCAATATGATAATTTTGGTTCCTTATGAACACATATAAGGATGTTGGTAACAGGGAAATAATGTTTCAAGCTTCCAGTTGTTGTCCCTTTTATGATTTATCGTCCACAAACTCATGATTTTTCATCCATGGTTAATATACCTTGAAGACTAATGATTTGTTTAAGCACGGCTAAAATTTTAAGTTTCAAAATTAATGAAAAAGCTTGACTACATTTATTAATATATACATTCATTCTACAATATTTTCATTAAATATGAGCATATTTCTTGATTTTCAGTTTTTCGGCATATTTATAATAAGGTTCAAAATTAAATCTTAGAGATGGTGCTTATGTATAAACTGTGGAATATTTTATAATGATCAAAGTATTTCAAATATTTCATAATCGTGGAGGTAGATGAGATAATATATTGATTACGAAAATATATCTATGTCGACTCAAGATTCAATTAGAATCAATTACACTCTTACCTTATCAAGCTAGGATGGATTACCAAGTGAATGTTGAATATCTCATTGTGTTCCTTGATTTCTTCTTTGCTTAAAATCTTACGCGCAAGAGTATCATAGGAGTTATACCGACCTTATCATCTTGAAAGTTTTAGGGTGCACGAATCAAACTTTAACTGATAAATTCTCGGACACATTGAGAATCCTTATACTCCATATAGGAATAAGTGTACTTCTGGACTTTGTCTTAGGTTGAACTTATTTAAATTTAACCAGATTTATAGAAAATAGTAGCATGGTATATTGTGAAACTACATTTTAAGGCGGCTCTAATGACACTAATTTGGTACATAAATGCTACAATTTTACCAATAAATTTGGAATTTTTTTTTTGACTTATGACAAAGGCTAGAAAAAGACTTATTGGTGGCCAAAAGGAGTTTTCCTGTACTAGTGGTTTAAGTAGCCAATCTTAATATTATTGGTACGTAAAATACTTGGATGTACTTAGAAACATATGCACACGTAGTTTATCTCTGACCTTCACTTGCCAGATTTCGTCGTTATTAATTTATGATGGATCCGGTCGGTAAGAGTCGTGAAAATTTATCTTGCAGCCTTTCTCCTATTTTATATATTAAATTAATCAATGTTTAGCCTTTCTCTAAGGATATGTTTTTTACGTCTATCAATTTGAGACGTCACAAAGCTGACCCTGGTCTTATGTTGCCCTATTGTATCGGTCGTTTCTCTTTTATTAGAAGATGCCTTGTCATTGGTTGCACGTAGAACGTTGGTTCCATGCCCAAGAAAAACGTAACCCTTCTCTAAAGATATGTTTTTTACGTGTAATCAGTTTGACACGTCACGAAGCTGACCCTGGTCTTATGTTGGACTATTGTATCGGTCGTTTCTCTTTTAGAAGATGCCTCTTCGTTGGTTGCGTGTAGATTGTTAGTCCGATGCCCCAAAAAAATGTTGGTCCGTTTATATTTGATACCTATACGTGTCAACCTAAATTTAAAAGTTACGTAACTAATAACCGTTCGTTAATCTTAACCGTAAATTTTAGATCTGACCATCACGGTAATTTAGATGATGTGGATCAACGTAGTGCCTCGAAAAACACCTTATATTGCTTTTAGTATATAATAGAATAGATAGATAGATAGATTTAGTTTTCTAAATCAAACAAAATGTTTGCCTTATCTATTAATTAAGAAGAAATAGGTCTAATTAATTAGTGAAAAACCATATAACAAGAGTCAAAACCCAGACGAACACTAACACCATATGACCAAGCCCACCCTCTACGTACGAACAACATGACCACAACAACTCTCGTCGTCGACGGTGAGGCAAAGGCCAGCAAAGACGCCAACCACACATCATGAAACAAACTGTGACCGTCTCCACATAACTAGCCGGTCTCCCAAAGCCGTAAGAAAGAAGACGTGGTGCCCCTCTTCACATAACTAGTCAGTCTCCCAACACTGTAAGACAGACGACGCCGTGAATGGTGTGGGAGGAGCACGCCCGGGACGCTCCCGCAGAGGTGAAGAGGCCCGGACACCACAAGGCCACACGTCAAAAGCGACACCAAACACGCCGACGACCAACACCGAGAGCAACCACGGCGTCCACACGACACAAAGTGAAAGACCCTCGATGTTGAAAAACTCTCGGAGCCGCGGCCCCGACAGGCAGTGCTCGTTGCTCTCTGGCGAGGAGAGAACCTCAAACTTGGCCGTCGTGGCGTCGCTTGGCCGTTCGCCTAGCACCATCCAACGGTTTGCCTTCAAGTAAAGTCTACACGATGGGTTTCTTAATTTGCCGAGCAGTGCGTGACAAGGATGGATTTCTCTAGAGCACAAGTTTCTTCACTCTGATGAATGAGAATTTCCTGTCCTCGCACAAATCCAAAGACACGTCCCAGGACAGGAGTCGGCACCTGCAATAAGTAACCGATAGACTGGAATTTCCATGAGATCGACAACGTCTGACAATATGGGATAACAGATTAGACAGAGAGACAGAGCACTAGACCACCAGGATACAGACGCCCGTCGTGTCTGATACCTCCCGCAGTACCAGCGCCTAAACCCACGGCTGGGGACAAGCCTCGTGGGTGGGGCATATACACGTACACAATGGGTACAAACAAAATATACGAAAGATACAGCTCCGATCCGGGACTCGATTATGTCTAGGACTTTATTTTCTTGTCGTCGTCGTCATCATCATCGTCATCGGAGCTTGCTAGGTAGCAGCTTTAGCTACTGGACAGGATGACCATCACCTTGGGGGTGGGTCATATGTATCTATGTAGATAGAGTACTGGTTTCTTGCCGGAGAGGGAGTAGGCTAGCTGTCCTGGTACCAGCCCAGCGATCACTGCCTGGAAAAAGGAGAAAATCAATCGAGGGTTAGCCTCAGGTTAACAGGCATGATTTGACGATTGGATTTGAAATTCATAAGTTGATGCCTAATTAACTGAAATTATATGGTGACATATATCTGGGCAGCTCAAAATATACTTAAACAAGTTTAACTGTTCCCTTTATAGGGGAGAGACAGAGAGTGAGATGCCGACAGACAGAAAGAAAATGGTGCTTTCCAGTGAAGGACATTAATTTGGAAACAATATATACTGGAAGGATCTAGGCACAAGGGGAGGAAATCTGAGATTGGCATTTGTCCTGTACGTCCATATGCGAGAGAACAAAACATCAACTGCTTAAGAGGACCAACACTACTTTAAGCCCGTCGAAAAGACAGCAAGCTTTAAGGGGCTGTGCTGCATGCTTTACATGCAAATCTTCAGCAAAAGTATGCCCTATTACTATTAAGGGTATGGTGTGCACATCTTTTTGCCAATTAGGGGTATGATGCTCATAAACCATAGCCTATTAGCCTAATAAAGATGCATGTGCTGCTTTTGACACTAGTTAAGCTATCACATGAGCTGTAGATTGTACGTATCATTCTTCAGAGTCCTGAGGAGAAGATTTGACAAATCCAGAAAAATAACCCTGCAGGTCTAGGCAGCTGTGTTTATCTTCAGAGCAGACTGAAATTAAGTGTGATATACTTCACATCAATTTACTACAGATGAAATCTCCTTGTGAGATACTACAGCATTTTTTAGCAACAAAAAGCATGATCACATTTTAGGTAATCCAAGATTATTTTGTACATCTTTGGATGTAAATGACTAAAAAGGCACACTATTAATTTTTTAGGAGTAAAATGTCATAGTTCTAGCAAAAAAGATATCAGAACGTCAAAAAAAAACTATAAACTAGGTATTTTCGATGTCCCTTTCACAAATCAAGGATTTCCTTCACAGCCAGCTACAACTACAACTGAGTTGTTCAGCCTATTCTCATGAAAAATGTGTTTAACTATAATGCCTAGTATTTCCCAAATGAGTACCACTAGATTCTGCACGGCTTGATCTAGGAGTTCCTGTCTAGCTTAAGGACGATAGCGCAACAGGCTAGATCACGAAAAGGAAAGAGCACCTGTTCGCTTGCAAAAGCGAATATATTGGACAAAGCAAATGCTAGCTAGCAAGTAATATGCGATTTTAACCAAGTCACCCTAGTAGTGAAATGCATTCACGTTGACCTTTTTCCGTATGATTAGTCAGGAATGCCATGTTCTAGTATACAACTGGGAGCATTATGAAACTTGATCTCATCAACAAGATATATAACGATGTTTTAAAACCTGAGTGCCATCTTGTACATGCAATAAGATATGGTTGACATAGTTAATAAATGGATATAAATTGAAGAAACACATATTTTCATGTCAATTCTAACTCGAAGCACATAAATAGAGAAATAATAAAATACATCACTTGTTAGGAAAGTAAATCCATAGGACCTTGCTAAAAAAGCTTCATTTCAGATGGCGAGAGAAGACGGCCGTATGATCTACTGTTAGAAACAAAGTAGCTTGCAGAATTAATCTGGATGGTTACTAGATAAAAAATTGGAAATAACCTAATGATATCTGTAGTTCCCTCGCAAATACAAAAAAAAGGTCAACTTGGAGAATTAATATAAGCTTTTCACCAAAGACTAGCTAGGACCCCACTCCTGAATTCTGACCGGCAGAAAACTCTTACTCCCTCAGTTTCAAAATATACAATATTTTGGCAAGCTATTTTAACTTTTCAAAACATCTTATATTTCGGAACCGAGGAATCACATGCTTAAATAAATCACGATCTAAATCTCACTGAGTCAATGACTACCACCGGGGTTGACGATGGCAGAATTTCAAGATGAGATGGAGCCTGTTTGTCAAGCAATATAGAATTTGAATGACATGGACAGTAAAAGGAAACCAAGAAATCGTTTCTCACGAGGGAACAGCAAGAAACCAATACTAGGGGAGGAAAATGAATGACAGGAATATGTGGCTCATGAAACACCCAGAAAGCTTCTGAGTGCACCCAGAAAGCCAGGCCGAAAGCAACACCGCCCTTTGCACACACCACACGACTAGTATACTACAGAAGAGGGTGGCCACTATGTAATGATGCATGCATGGATGGAACAGTCCGATAACTGAGAAAAGATTCAGACTACTTAACTACCTGTGCCCTTGGTTGCCACGGCTGGAGCCACCATTGGTGTTGCCGCTGCCGTTGCCGCTGCCACCGAACTGGCGGAGGTCTCCTGCCTCAATGTGGCCAATGTCTCGGGTCAACTCCTCGTAGTGCATTTTCACCTCCTCGGCCGTCCTGCCGTCGCCCACAGCCCGCGCCACATTCTGCCAGCGGTCTGGCGTGTCTTTGTCGTATATGGCCAGCGCGGTTTCGAAGAGCTTGTTCTGCCTCAGTGTCCATGGTGCACTCATCCTTTACTGGCTTCTCAAGAAATAGAAAAGTATGGTGATTTGTAATGGCTACTGGAACTACTACTACTAAAGCTACTAGATCACTGGACTGGCTTGTGTTTGTATGCAACAATGGAGAAGGCAATGGTGCAGCTTATATAGTGGGAGGAGAGGCAGCTAGTTGGAGAATAATGCTTGGGAATGGTGGGGAGGTGGAATGGAGGTACCTGTAGTAAAATGAAGGACATGCTTTGCATATGAGCCACAAGAAGAAAGAAAGGGGTTTTCGTTTCATATTTTCCATTACATTGGTGTGTACGAAATGAAATGCAGGGAAGAAGAATCAGGCCTGCTGGGGGAGGGGGAGGGGGAGGAGGCACCTTTCAACGCTTTTTGTCTCCCCATCGTCTTTCAGACTATTTGGTTCTTCATCTCATTGGCAGAGGCCTCTAATACTTTAAGGAGGCTAATGACCACTATGATTAGTAGTTCTTCATCTCATTGGCAGAGGCGTCTAATACTTTAAGGAGGCTAATGACCACTATGATTTGTAATTACCGTAGGCTAAATATACCTAAAGAACCAGCTGATCAGCGCATAAGGCAATTGGATTCTTTCTTGCACTGTTCAAGTTTTAAGGGGGCACAAATTATTATATATTATCACTACTTATCACAGGAAAATCCTAAAATATTGTTACTCCCTCCGACCCATATTACTTGACTTGGATTTGCCAAAATTTGAATGAATCTATATACTAAATAGTGTCTAGATTCATTTAAATCTAGACAAATGCAAGTCAACTAATATGGGTCTGAGGCAGCGTTTTGGTTACCGGTCGGGAAATCCGGTTACCGGTCGGTAACCGGATATCCCGACCACCCTCGGGAAATCGGTTTACCGGACAAAAAATCCCGAATTTATTTGAATTGTATGAAAATTTTAAATTTTAACAAAAAATCGATGTAAACAGTCGTACCGAGGACTGTAAATTCGAATTTTAAAATTTAAATTCGTCCGGTAACCGGTCGGGATTTCTCGGTAACCGCGGTAACCGGAAATCCCGACCACCCTCGGGATTTTTTTCGTACCGGGAACCAAAACCTTGATCTGAGGGAGTAGTTTAAATGATGCTCAAATGGGTTGTACATTTCGGAACGTAGGTAGTACGTCTTAAACTCCGATAGAAGAATATTTAGGAAAAAGAAGATGGGTGCTGGGAATTTCAATCGTACATTGATGTCTCTCCTTCTTATAAAGCAAAGGTACACTGATTGAATGTATGTTGTAGACACTAGGAACAAACATGCACCATCAGTTGCAGATCATTACCATGATTTTTCCGTACTAGTATTCCATTTTGTAAAAGAAGGACCATTCTGTAATACATTGGCTGATAATTATTGTACCTTTAAGGCGGCTATGTGTCGTTCACATTCACCCTACCCTCTGACGTAGAGATTTTCTAAGATTTTTTGGGCACGGTCTACCGATAATAGAATGCTCGTTCTTACATTACAGATCTTAGCATACGTCTGCATGCTGTATGGAATTCTTTAAAACAAAATTGTAACCCAAGATATTAGGGTGGTGATACTCTTCTAGAAAATCAGAAATAAGAAGAGAAAACCACATTAACAATAAACTTACCCAGTGACCAAGGTTGCTAACTCTAGAGTTGCCAATATATTTGAGTGATATCCTACATAAACCAAACCCCTCCTGCACCCTAACCCCTCCTGCACCCGCGCGGCGGCGCCGGGCGGCCTCCCCTCCCCGTCGAGCCCACCCTCCCGTGTTCTCTCCTCCCGCCGCCGCCGCCTGGATCGTCGCTGGGCAAAGACCTGGTGGCGTGGTGGCGGCGGCATCCCTGATCGCGATCTGGCGGGATGGCGGCGGCGTCTGTCCCGGATAGTTCAGCGATGGTGTTGCGGCGAGCGGCAGCCGGTGATCCTCGGCCCAGATGGCAGCAGGCGACGGCGGGGATTTGGGCCTAGCCGCGATCTGTCCCGTCTGTTGCCCTCCATGTCGGCGCCTAGGCGACCCGGGCCTTGTCCGCGACACTAGGGCGCTTGGGGCATCTGCCCTCGGCATGGTGGTGGTGGCCTCCTTCTTCGTCGGAATGGTCGGCCGGGTGGTCTTGCCGTCTTGCGGCGGATCCTGCTAGTTTCGGCGGGTGGCATGGGGGATGCTGACTCGGTTTCAATAAAGGAGGTGGTCCTGGATCCCTCTCAAGCCAAGACAAAGATCTGCCGGATGTTGGTCTCCATTGATCTGGTTTCTGTGTCGTGTTCCGGAAGGCTCCGCCGGCAAACTCCATAAGTGCACTCATGCCGTGAGTTTGCTGGAAGGATTAAATTATGTCGTACGCACCCATGTTTTACTCTGACCGTTTGGTTTCAGAGGATGTGCTTCGAAGCTTTGTTGACTGTTATTATCGTGGGGCATGTTCTCGTTCTATGGTGCTGACGGAGAAAGTCATGGAGACTGAGATCTGAGCACAAACAATGGTGGTTTGAGTCTGGGTGGTGATGAGGAATTGGCTAGGTGACTTGTGAATTGGAGCAGTGGCATGCAAGTGGGGGCGACTGCACATGAGAGGT
The DNA here is from genome assembly GCA_023614405.1 of Avena insularis. Classification (NCBI taxonomy): domain Eukaryota; kingdom Viridiplantae; phylum Streptophyta; class Magnoliopsida; order Poales; family Poaceae; genus Avena; species Avena insularis. The sequence goes on from CM042697.1 coordinate 64,394,696, forward strand.
TCATGGTCCTACCTCTCAGGGTGAAAAGCTAGGGGTTGGCCTTAATTAGTTGTTCCTGGCAATGACCTTGTTTAATGTATTGTTTTAAGAGCGTAGACTTTCTTCAGGGTGAAAACCTAGATCTTTGATCGGACGATGACGGTGTTTGTGCACTCTTCCCTTCTTGGAGGCATCGTTTTTGGAGAAGTTGGACTTCTGGTGCTGTCTTGGTGGTAGTAGTACTGTTGTTTCAATGAATGAGTCACTATAGCGGGACTTTTCTTTTTTTAATTTTTCTTTTTTTTGGTTGTGTGCATCCGTGTGGCCGCTAGGGCAATGCGTTGTTGTAGAGGCTGGATGTAATTAGTATCCTCTGATATTAATATATGCTCCTTTCCAAGAAAAACATAAACCAAACCCATGGGGATAAAATAGAAATAACTAAAATATCTACACCAATGATAATGTACGAGGAAATTCAAGAGAACCGCTCTTCTGGGTAAATGGCTATTCAAGCTAGTTAATGGGGATGGTGTTTGGCAAACATCTTCGGAGGAAATATATTGGCTTGCAAGTGTTATCTCATGTGTTCTGGAAGCCAGGAGACTCACACTTTTGGGCCGGGCCGATACACCTCTCCGTTTCGTTTATCGTCGTTTCTACACCGTGTGGAGTGTCACGACCTATTTACAGAGGCCTGTATACGCTTGGAGGATACAGCGAGAGATATCCTGACATGGATGACCGCGTGAACTATGGATAGGTCCTCCATCTCCTTAGGCGATATGCGGTTTTTGATGAAACATGTATTTTTTCCCTTTTTACTTTCTTTCGTTGGTGTCAGCACTATTGTTGGCTATGTGCATCCTAGTTATCAAAAACCTGGCGTAATATTTATACTTTAAAGTAATAAAGCGCTCATTCCCCAAAAACAATGATAATGTACGAGTTAGGATTGGATACTTGTCATCTTAGCTATGTTAAATCCTTAACCTAGTTTCATAATTCAGCATCTAACAATTTTCAACAAAGATTACTCTCCCCCGATCGCTTTCATTGCTATTTCCTCCTAATTGTGCTTACTTCCTTTAACTACTTCAATGTTTAAACTTCCATGCATGAATTTTTTTTGTTTCTCGTGCTTCATATTTTGTTGTTCATGTGCAATTTTTATTCATTCAAAACAATGGATTAAGTTTTAATTTGTTTAGTAATACACTTCATATGAAATTTTTAGAGTAATCAATATATGAATGCATATATTATTGTGATTGTATCTCCATATTTTTTGATAGTCTTCTCAGAACTTAAAGATATTCGAGGACATAGCAGAAATTAACTTGGAAATATGAAGAGAATTATTTTCATATTTAATTTATTGTGGCCGAACGTCCATGAGCACTGTCCCTAGTAGGTTTCGAGTTAAAGTTGGAAAATAATAAATATAAAATGCAGATACGTGATTTTACAAGTGAATATCATATATCAAAGTACACTACTTATCATTAACCAGATAAAAAAATTACACAACACCTATTGATGAGACCCGTCTGAAACAACCACTTTCAGAGATACACTATCATAGGTATATATCTCCCTCTTCCATGTAATGAATAGTCTTTCAATTTTTTTAATTATACAGAAGGTTTTCACGTCTCAGTTATGCAAACTGATAAACTTGAACAACATAAAATTTAATTTATAAATTGACAACCCCTTTGCAGCAGTCCTTGTAATCTGTAATACTCTCTCTGTTTCAAAATATAAGATGTTTTAGCTTTGTAAAGCAAATGTATCTAGACTTTTTTTTAATATGTAGGTTCACTCTGGTTTGAAGTGAATCTAGACACTAAAAGAAGTCTAGATACATTTTCTTCACAAACCTAAAACATCTTATATTTTGAAACGGAGGGAGTATAAAATATAAATGACCTATTTTGATGGATAGTAATTAGGTGAAATCTATTCAGATGGACTAAGAAAATGAGTGTATAGGTATAACTAAAGAATATCAAGCATATTTCGTGTTCAAGTATGTTTTGAAAGCATATATGCATAATTAGCTAAAGTAGGTGAATATAGTGGGCTTCAGAACTATTTCCCCAATAATGCAGCAATATGAACGAGTTTACAAAAATAACCAACAAATTTTAAGATCCATTTTTTTAGTTTACTTTAACATTCTCCAATGCATTGGCACATACAAAACAATAGACTACACATCCTGGGTCGCCTGTAGGGCATCCCGGAGGTCACTAGCGCCGCCACCCACAAGGCCCTTGCCGCCGCCGTCATGTCCCTTTTTCAACAATGCCACAATTAGGTATTAGAGTAGATCATGATTGCTATATTTGGTAGTTTAGGATTCTATCTCTACTAGTCAAGTCTTCTAGTACTATATAAGCAGCCCAAGGGCTCAAAATATAATTACACAATACGCAATATCAATATAGAATCAATTCAACTATATTTGCTTCATGGTATCAGAGCCTCACAATGTAATCATACAATCTAGAAGAATAGCCACTGGGGCCGCGCAACTAGTAGATTAGATCTCGTATTCTCAAAAATTTCTCGCCGGTATCTTGACCGGCGTTTCTTCTTCTTCTTTCTCCGATCATAGATCGGATTGCGTTGCCCATCACCACATGTTTTCATCACACGCCTCTACTCCAACCTCGACATCGACTCATCTCCGGCAATCGTTGCCAACGACTATGCCAAGGATGCTATGCGTGATGCCCCAAGGAACACCTTCATGTGATGTCGCCAGCCTCTCCGTCCGTACTTAGATCGCATCCTCACCGGATCATGTTCGCCGACATGAACTGGGATAATCGTGACCACGTACGCGCCTCACCATCAGCAAAGGGCCGCATCTACATCGCCGATTGGTCACCATTGCCGAAAATAATCTACACCAGCAACTCCGTCGCATGTACCGCATAGTCGCCGCCACCACCAATTAAGGTCTTCGGCAATGCCAACGGGTTCTACGTCGCTATGCTCCTGCATGTAGATGAATAAAACAGGTTTGATCCCCGACATCTACAACGTCTCCATCAACAAACGCGAAAGTGCTCCTGCGTGTGGATGAACCAAACGGGTTCGATTCCCAACATGTACTACCCCCTACAGTTAAATTGCCATTGACAATCACCTCATCGTCTTCGTCCACCATGAGCTCGTCTTCGTCCACCATGAGCTCGCCGCTAGAGTTGTAGTCTAATTTTTATTTGTACCGCTTGTACTAAATTTTCTTCTTGCAACCACTTCGTCTATTCCGGCGCATACGGCACGCAACCGACTGTACATAGTTCGTGATAGTACCTGTCTTCGCACGTATGATATTGGCAACACCGATGCATGCCTTCGCCCCTAGTGTGCTCCTGAGTTTTGCAAGCTCGGCATGCCATGTTGCCTACGCCTACCTCTACTACCATAACTCCATCTACGTCTACCTCGAGTTGACTACCGCTGCAACCGCCTTTTACTATTTAATTACTTTGACGACTTTTCCCTGGGCTCAACGACTACACCGACCACAACTACATCAACCTCAATGACTTCATCAATGTCAACTAAATCACCAACACTCAAACAACACCATCGACCACGATTACAACGCCGTCACTCTCGGCTACATTGACATCAGCATCAAAGACTACCATCCACCGACATCCTCTCCAATCGGCGCCTTCGACTTATGCTCCAGTCAGACCGTCTGTTATTCGTGTCACTACCAATCCGACTACGCGGGGTGGGGTGGGGGTGTTAGAGCACACCACAATTAGGTATTAGAGTAGACCAGGATTGCTATATTTGGTACTTTAGGATTCTATCTCTACTAGTCTTCTTAGTCCCCAAAATATCTAGTACTATATAAATATCCCAAGGGTTCACAATGTAATAACACAATACGCAATATCAAGCCAGCAATACAATCAACTATTATTGCCTTCAGCTCTGAGCTTTGTTGGTGGTTGTACCTAGAAATGGTGGCTACCTAGTCATTTACTTGTTAAAGGAATTGTCTGGAGATTTGAACCTTCTCGAGGGTAGAAACCCATGATCTGATCTTACCCGAAGGCGTTGTTTTGGAGAGAAAAATGGAGTCGAGGTGCCGTCATCACAGGTGGTGCTTATGCTGTTGCAAGTCTCTAATTTCTTTGGTAGGGTCTTTATTTTTTTTTCCTGTTTATATTTTTATTTTTTGGTTGTGTGTATCCTTGATGTCTAAACTTTCTCTAGTCGTTATTTTGTTGCAGAGACTAGATTTCATTGATACTATCTTGGTATTAATATATTTTGTTTATCAAAAAATACATACATGGCACAAAACATATTAGTGTTAACTTCCAAGTGCTCTTATTTTAGAATATTTCCAAATACAATTCTATAATCTCTAGATGAAAAAAATTACCAAACATATACCTAGGGGCATACATATTTCTGTAAAATTATCCTAGAACTAGATTACCCAAGCCTAACACATTTCACATAGCTGTTATATGGAGTATCTATTATATACTAAAAGCAATATAAGGTGTTTTTCGAGGCACTACGTTGATCCACATCATCTAAATTACCGTGATGGTCAGATCTAAAATTTACGGTTAAGATTAACGAACGGTTATTAGTTACGTAACTTTTAAATTTAGGTTGACACGTATAGGTATCAAATATAAACGGACCAACATTTTTTTGGGGCATCGGACTAACAATCTACACGCAACCAACGAAGAGGCATCTTCTAAAAGAGAAACGACCGATACAATAGTCCAACATAAGACCAGGGTCAGCTTCGTGACGTGTCAAACTGATTACACGTAAAAAACATATCTTTAGAGAAGGGTTACGTTTTTCTTGGGCATGGAACCAACGTTCTACGTGCAACCAATGACAAGGCATCTTCTAATAAAAGAGAAACGACCGATACAATAGGGCAACATAAGACCAGGGTCAGCTTTGTGACGTCTCAAATTGATAGACGTAAAAAACATATCCTTAGAGAAAGGCTAAACATTGATTAATTTAATATATAAAATAGGAGAAAGGCTGCAAGATAAATTTTCACGACTCTTACCGACCGGATCCATCATAAATTAATAACGACGAAATCTGGCAAGTGAAGGTCAGAGATAAACTACGTGTGCATATGTTTCTAAGTACATCCAAGTATTTTACGTACCAATAATATTAAGATTGGCTACTTAAACCACTAGTACAGGAAAACTCCTTTTGGCCACCAATAAGTCTTTTTCTAGCCTTTGTCATAAGTCAAAAAAAAAATTCCAAATTTATTGGTAAAATTGTAGCATTTATGTACCAAATTAGTGTCATTAGAGCCGCCTTAAAATGTAGTTTCACAATATACCATGCTACTATTTTCTATAAATCTGGTTAAATTTAAATAAGTTCAACCTAAGACAAAGTCCAGAAGTACACTTATTCCTATATGGAGTATAAGGATTCTCAATGTGTCCGAGAATTTATCAGTTAAAGTTTGATTCGTGCACCCTAAAACTTTCAAGATGATAAGGTCGGTATAACTCCTATGATACTCTTGCGCGTAAGATTTTAAGCAAAGAAGAAATCAAGGAACACAATGAGATATTCAACATTCACTTGGTAATCCATCCTAGCTTGATAAGGTAAGAGTGTAATTGATTCTAATTGAATCTTGAGTCGACATAGATATATTTTCGTAATCAATATATTATCTCATCTACCTCCACGATTATGAAATATTTGAAATACTTTGATCATTATAAAATATTCCACAGTTTATACATAAGCACCATCTCTAAGATTTAATTTTGAACCTTATTATAAATATGCCGAAAAACTGAAAATCAAGAAATATGCTCATATTTAATGAAAATATTGTAGAATGAATGTATATATTAATAAATGTAGTCAAGCTTTTTCATTAATTTTTGAAACTTAAAATTTTAGCCGTGCTTAAACAAATCATTAGTCTTCAAGGTATATTAACCATGGATGAAAAATCATGAGTTTGTGGACGATAAATCATAAAAGGGACAACAACTGGAAGCTTGAAACATTATTTCCCTGTTACCAACATCCTTATATGTGTTCATAAGGAACCAAAATTATCATATTGAAGCACACATGATGAAATAAAATTAATCATGAACTTCTATATGTTCATAATCACACATAACATCATCTAACAATTATCTGGTATATCTTTATTACGCCATGACTAATTGATCTTACTAGGTATACCTAAATGTTATGGGGGTAGAATTTCCTAATTAGACATCAACATACCGGTTTTCTTAACTCTAAATCGATCTAAAATTGGTAAATATAATTTTACTTAACCTCATAATAAAAATAGCATACAAAACCTAAATCCGATCTTGAAGTATAAATTTAATTTCATAAAATTATCGTATGCACCACATACAAAATAAATATATGGTTGTTGATAGGCAAAATACTAGGACCAAATAAATTTTTGATAAGCTAAATGTAATAATACCATCAAACATTAGGGCAAAAAAACTATTAATATTATTTTTAAATTCATACTACAAGTGTAAAAGGGTTATTTTAATATTTATGTTTGCTTCAAAATTTATTTTTATTTCCTTAAGAAATATACATGTAAAATAAAAGATTTATTTCTTGGTTGTTTTTTGACACATCAAAGGCGATACCCTCGCAAATGCGAGGGCCACCATGCTAGTTTGTTAAGTAGGAATATATCATCCTAAATATTGGGAGAACCTTTTAGATTGACGTAGTCCCCATATATTCTTGTGATATATGGTCCGACAAATTTGATTAAATTCTCTCTAGATCAAACCGAATATATAGTGTAGAGGAAGTGTTCAATTGTACTCAATAACAAAGCTGAGACACTGACATGAAGAAATTCACATCAACTGAACATAATGTTGCACATGGAATGTAGAAATTACCTTGTGAGCTCGAGAATGCATAAACTGGATTAAACAGAAGAACTTCCTCCATAGTCTTCCTCATTCAAAAAGTTGCATACTTTCCTTAAGAAGATGCATCCATCTTTCTAGTGGCTCGAGCTTTAGTCATATTCCAAGTACAGAAAAAAGCATGATAACAACTCCTGTAATATTCGAGACTCATGGTCAGAACATGGCCTATTGGCCAGGAATTTTATGGAGTTTGATATATAGAAAGTATCACATGAAACCCAAAAAAAGTAAGGCATGATGACAAATAATGTTAGAGAGACAGATAAATCATGTTTCATTAAATATAGGTAATTTTTGGAATTAGACAAGGCTTGTAGCTCCAAGAGAGTAAAGATTATATTACTACTCCCTCCGATCTGTAGTCGATGCATCCATATCTAGACAAAGTGGAGTCTATTAATTTGGATTGGAGGGAGTAGCATTTACTCTAGTTTCCATGAGACTAAACACTATAATTTCCATTAGACTTTGCATAAGGAGCTTGAGTAATATATATCTTTTTCATGGCCCCAGAGAGAAAAACTCATTGAGGATGCCTTTACAATACATCCTACAGATAAAAGTCGTGGTATATGAATCTTCACTTTCCAATCACATTCTTTCCTATGTGTCCTGCTTTCATCCTCAAGCCAACATATGTTCTATAGCTGAACTACTTGTTTCTAATGAACACCACAAAACTATCTTGCACAAGCCGTGGTCCTGACACACACTATTGACTTTGAAAACAATTAGAAGTTTTTTACAAGAGAGACTTCCAACAAGAAAAGAAGGTTCTGAAGTTCTGAAATTGTGCAGTTATTACAACAGGAAGAAACAAAGTAGATTTTTGCACCTAAAGATAAGGTATACACATCCAGAAAAGTTTAAAATCCGTGCTCATGCGAATCTCTCACGTGAGATACTCCAAAGTGCTCATTATCCAGGGTACGCAGATTTGAGTCGGTGAAAACTCTGCACAAGTTGCTCAAATTTTGGACCCAACTTGGACTCCTACCTCATCATTGGGGGAGCAAAGTCCAGATTTGATAGTAACTTTTTCTCAACTGTCGCCAACAGGGAATATTTGTTCAAAATTTCATCTTTTCTGGGAACAGTTCTTGATAAATCAATAATATGGATTTGCTAGTACCACAATCCATATCACGCAAAGGGCACCGCAAGAGGCATTTCTATTTGTTGTTCTTAATTCAGTTTCTTTGTCCTTTCTGTACAAGTTTACAGTTAAAATAGCCATGAAAGCATTTAGATAAACGAACATGCCAAACAACTTTCTACTACAATCTTTTTGAAAGTTATTCATGCTATCTTTTTTTTTTCAAAACTGAACCTCTGTATTCAGCATCATCCTTGGTGATGTGGATAATTAAGTTCATTATTCCCTGAGCCAGTCTAGACTTATTATCACAAATATTAACGTTCTGTTCATGCCTCTAACATTGGCATGGCCAAAGAACACTCCCCAGAAAATGTGTCGTGCTGACACACCGACATGACAACTTTGTCATATGGCAGTATTGTTTTTCAATGGAACCGACAGTAGTATGGCCAAATTGGTTTTTTTTTTCAAGGATGCCAAATGGGGTTATTCAAAAGGAATTTTGGATAACTGTTGTGTTATAAAGACGATATTTAGTAGAAGTTGCTCCCTTGGAATCTACTACCACTGTTTTATAATGTAAGATGTTTTAGATAGACTAATTAGCCTACCTTTTCCATTTCGAAAAAAATTAGCCTACCTAAAATGTCTCATATTCTGAAACAGAGGTAGTATATATCTACGGGTTGGGTGGCTGCAACAATGTGGTGGTAGACGCATGGTTGAGCCCTACTTGCGACCTGGGTCCCATCCGTCGCAGGGTTAAAATGCCCATCTGAAAAACAGTTCTATCTGAATCGAACTTCAATAATATGTGATAGCCTCCTCGAAAAAGGCTGCGGAAAGGAGAACAGTATTCTCCTAAGTTAGAATGGACTGCATTTTTTTTATTGAGTGAGATTAATCTGCAACAATACCAATTAGCACACTATTAAGACATTACTAATTTGTGACAGTTTGGATAGAATGTATACCCTTAAGCCTGGTGAACAGTTCAAAAAAGAGTTGTGTAGGATTCCTCTTCGGAGAGAAGGGTAAGATGCTAATTTTCCCAATATTCTGATGCCCTCTTCCCCTCCCCTCCCCGATCCCTTTCCCACTCTCCATATGCCTTGAGTATCATGTCATAATTCATGAATTAAAGCATTGTGTGTATGATGTCACTGAAACTACATAATCATCAAAGTCAGGATAGAATGGTCGGTGCTGTGCGATGGGTGTCGACTTGCTCAAAAAGTAAGGAACCCCACAGGGCAGGCGATTGATCATGAATATGTGGCTCAAGAGAAAACACATAATGAGTGGATAGGATAGGATAAACCCCGTACCAGAAGAACCTCCGATCAATTATGCCCCTGCTTGCAGAATGTTGTTTCAGCTTTCAAGGGTAGAAATCTGCCATGTCGACCGATAATAATGCTGATATTAATTAATGACTAAATTAATTATTATTTTTGGATAATCTATGGAAATGTGAAGATTATCTTGGTGGGCTTACCTACTAGCTCTAAAGTTTGAGTGATTTGGCCAGTTTGAACTAGTTCAAATTTTTATACTAGCTCCAAAGTTTAGATTTTATTTGTAAAGGAAAATGAACTAGCGTGTAAATGGCCGGTTTGGCTGGTTCGACCGGTTTCAGTTTTTGCACACCCTTAGCTGTAGATCTTCTTTTTTAACCTGGTGGTTAGATATACCATCTTATGTTTCTCAATCAGGGTGATTGGACTATGCTATATAACAGCTGCGGACATTTGGGGTCAGAATCGGAAAAGTAAAGAGAATATTGTACAGTAGCTGATAAGCTCGCACAACAAGCAAAGCACCCAAACTTTTGTGCGGCTTGGCGTATGGCGTGCCACCTTGTGTCGAGCAATTAGTTGACCATGATTGAAAAGGGGCAGATAGTGACGACTAGACGAGAGGGATGTCAAGGAGTGAGACTATACATGTTTGGGACAGTTGTAATTCACTCATTCCTGCTTCTGCTTGAATATGGCGCTTGCAGTGCACATCCTCACAAAAAGCTTGACTGAAAGAAAAATGTTCTTTTTTGCGAGTAACTTGAAAAAATAATTTATCATCTCTAGAACTAACTGATTCTCCAATAACTGACCCCTATCCTTTTAGAACTAATCAAAATTGACGGATATACTCCGATCCAAATTAATTGTCGCAAGTACGGATCGAAGGGAGTAATACGATTTGAAGGACAAGGCCATCCAAATCCTAAAGCAATCATCTATTTGCTTAGAGTTAAATATATATAATTGTAATGGGTCCACTATTAATCTGACAAATGAAATAAATCCAGACGAAAAGAATAGGAGACTCCACCACGATTCAAAATGTTGCCGGGACAAGCAAGACTGGTTAGAGCTGGACCCATGAGATTCGGGCCATGACATGAACGAAATTCACAGAATTCACATTAGCACAGCTGTAATACACGACTTTCATCACGAACATTATTTAATGGGTGTGACTATTCTCAGTTGGTCGAGAATTAGCTTAATTCTCAACTTTTTTTCCGAAATGGGGAGCATGATCTCGGCCTCTGCATTAAATGATGCACACAATCCTTTTATTGCATTATTCAAGCATAATCAAAGTTTTACAATTATGGATCAGATAAGGTTGAGACATGTATCAACCATCTAAAAATAAGAAGCGACATAGCTCTATCTATTTTGCAACCTATTAATATGACGCCATCCAGTAGCCTGAAAAAACATTCATGTGCAACCATAAGCATGTGGTTGCATTCAGATTCCATATATCCCCGGGAGAAGCAAAGACCATTGTTGAATCCAACATGTAGCTCGGCGAATAACCTGCAAAAAGTTTGTACCATTTTGTTTGTTAAAAACAAAATCATCCCGAGTATTCCAAATAGCCCAACATAGTGATGATACTCCAATACGAATTCTAGATTTATTTTGCTTGTCCACCCCATGCGCCAGTTGCCAAACATATTAGTAATATTCGTTGGAGGGGTAATATCAAAATAAAATAACATGATTCACCAAATAATTCGTGCACATGGACAAGATAAAAATAAATGTTAAACCGACTCCAAAGAATCACAAAAACAACATTTTTGACATCCCATCTGACGAGGTTTCGAATCGTCAATGCCCATTATTATGAGCTTGGGTTTTGAAGAAGATGGAGGTGCTGGAGATCACGGAACGGTTAACAGATAAGCAACCAGGGGACACGAGATTTACCTAGGTTCAGGCCCCCGGAGGGAAAACCCTACTCCTACTTGTATGCTCTTGATTACGGCGGAACCAAAGGTTACAGGGGTACGCAGATGCAATCTGGCGTGGAGGTGTGTATGCGGTGGAATATGCCCTCGTCGTCGCGTCCTCCTAGCCTTTATATAGAGTTATGCAGGTCTTGGAAACAGATCGAGTCGGTTACAAGTTTAGGGTTTGCCTCTTTGAATATTCTATCTGTTCTAGTCTTGCTCTCGAAGGATCCGAAGATGTCATGGGCTTGGGCCACCCGAAAATCTTCACAGGCCGCGTATGTTCTTGTGGGCTTTCCTTGGGCTGGACCAGGTATGCTAATGTCGTGTACCCGCAGGGTATAACCATGTCAGTAGCCCCCGAGTGTTCAGTCGAATCATAGATTCAGCTGAGGACTCTTCAATATTCCGGGTGCAGCTGTTTCTATTCATCAGAGAAACAAATGACTTAGTGTGTAGGGATTGTTGATGCTTGTGCCTTACTCTCCTGACGGATCAGGGTCAGTTAACTGTCTTAGGACAAAACAACATGATCTTCTTCAGACTCGAGTCCCTAGACTCGAATCTAGAACATATGTTGGCGTAATTCGACTCAGGCCGTTGAGGTCTTACAGGAGTTGAATCCCAGTAGTTTTCGAATGATGTACCCAACGCGTCCATCGGGATTTTTATCGCGCCTGTTGGCACGGATTTTTACTAGTAGAGCGCAGTCAGATGTGTTATCAGGCCATCAGATGGTATCTGTAGGTCTTATATTTGCATCGCAGACACAACATCCGAAATTTTATCACCACGGAGGTGTTTCGGGTGGCCAAGGAGGATGTCACTCACTTAGCGTTGGTTGGGGCAAAGTTGCCAAAAAGTTTTTGCATTTTGATCCGAAGGATCACAGTCGAAGAATTCATAGGGTGCACGACCAGTGCTCCCTATGGGAGTAGCCTCCGATTGTCTGTTCGAGTCGTAGACTCGAGCAGAGACTTTAACTCAGTCGTTGTTAGCTTCAGGTCCGTAGGACACATTTTTTCGGATGCTTGAATCAATCCTCCCTATGGGAGTAGCCCCCAAGTCCGTAATGGAGTCGTAGACTCGGCGTAGGACTTGAAGAATCAACATTGGTGTGCTACCTTAATCATGCCTAGGATGTGGGGTCAGTGCTCCTGATAGGAGTAGCCCCCGAGTAGTTGCTTGAATCGTAGATTCGAGTGAGTACTTTTAGCTGTCAGCCGAAGATTTCTAACCGCTGCTAGTGTGATTTTTATGACATCAGTGCTGACGATCGGTGACCTCAACCATCTGCGGCGCCAGAGGTGACGTGATTGGACGAATGTGGGTCCCACTTTCTGACTTGGAGTTGACTGGTCATGCGCGGCGTGGCGAGAATTACGGCGTCTTCTCGGTTTCTGTGCATAGTGGACGGTGTGCGAGTGACGGTTCGCTGCTGTGTTGACACGTGGACTGTTGGATCTGATTCTGACGTTAGGGCTTCTAGATGAACGGTCCCTATTCATCGTCTTCGTCCTTATAACTGTGGGGAAAACTGTAGTTTGTTTTCACCCTTAGCCATTTGCTTTCACCGCCTCTATTTTCACAAGCTTATCCTTGCGCACACTGGACGTTCTACGATCGTTCCCCTCCTCATTCTTGCGCGCACACCGTCGCCGTCGACGCGCCACGATGGGGAAGTCAAAGAAGGCCTCCACCGGAGCGGGCACAAGTGCGGCTGCTGGCGGCAAGAAAAAACACCGCCGCTGCTCGCATCACCGATGGTGGATGGCGGCGCTCGGAGACGCGCGAGGGTGACCTGCGCAAGCTTTGTGATGCGGGTTTAATCCCACAGGATAAAGAGGCCGTCAAGGTCGTCGGCGATGAGGTAACTCCCCGTCCACCCGCAGGGTTTCGGGTGATGTTTGTCGCTTTTGTTCTTCGCGGCCTCTCACTCCCAGTCCACGATTTTCTTCATTTCTACCCTATGGTTTGGGTGGTGGCACGTGGGGACTCGAACCTGGTGGTTGTTCCACGTCGCTTTGGATGACCACGGCGCACTGGTAGCGCTCGCGGATTGGATCGCTGCTGCCGCAGCTTTTGGATCCGGAATCGTAGGTTCCTTCATCCGATGGGGGGTCGCACAGATCTGAGTTGCAGCTGCTGCTATCGTATGACTCATCTGTCGATGTTGACGTGCGTTGCATGCTGGGATGCGGGGCCCATGAAGCGGGCCTGATCGATGGCAGTGGCACCCGCTCTGGGAGGCGGAGAGTGTCGGTATATCCCACCTGGAAGCAGAAGCTCCCGAACAGAATCTCGAGCCCGTCGCCTACGGGCTCGAAGTCCTTCATGGTGGCTGGCGAGTGGGCGGTGAAGTCGAAAGCACCGAAGAGAAGATGGCTCTCCGTCGCCGAGGAGTTGTAGATCGCTTTGGTCGGGCCCGTCATGATCGCACAATCAGCGCCCCCGGTTCCCACAGACTGCGCCAATTGACGAGGTTTCGACTCGTCAATGCCCATTATTATGAGCTTGGGTTTTGGAGAAGATGGCGGTGCTGGAGATCGCGGAACGGTTAACAGACAAGCAACCAGAAAACACGAGATTTACCCAGGTTCAGGCCCCCGGAGGGAAAACCCTACTCATGCTTGTCTGCTCTTGATTACGGGGGAACCGCAGGTTACAGGGGTACGCAGATGCAATATGACATGGAGGTGTGTATGCGGTGGAAAAAGGATGCCCTCCTTGTCGCGCTCTCCTAGCCTTTATATAGAGTTAGGCAGGTCTCGGGCACAGATCGAGTCGGTTACAAGTTTAGGGTTTGCCTCTTTGGATATTCTATCTGTTCTAGTCTTGCTCTCCAAGGATCCGAAGATGTCTTGGGCTTGGGCCACCCGAAAATCTTCACAGGCCGCGTATGTTCTTGTGGGATTTTCTTGGGCTGGACCAGGTATGATAATGTTGTGTACCCGCAGGGTATAACTATGTCACCATCCATTGCATTTTTGCCAAGTTATGTTGTCAATAAAACTTTATTTTTAAGGAACCACATAAATATTTTTTATCTTTAATGGTAATTTCAGCTTCTAGATATACTTGTGCAAGTAAACAGTGTGCATGTCCATTTGTTCCGGGTATAAAGATTTAACAGAAAAAAGAGCTCGAGGTGGTTAGCTTCCAAACAAACCGGTCTTTATCCTTATTAAAATGAACATTCATAAGCCTCCGGCATAGATGCATCCAGCGCATCCACTTATCACCGGTTAAACTTCTCCTAAAAGTAATATTAAGAGGAGTTTGACTAAGAACCTCGGCCACAGGACATTTTTCTATTGAACAATATTATATAAATTTGGGTATTGTTGTGCTAGAGAATGTTCTCCCAACCAAACATCAATACTCTGCCCATCCCCAATTTTAAAAAATCCATGCGAGAAGAACAAATTCTTTACCCGCATTAATCCTTTCCAAAAGGAAAAATCAGTTGGTTTAGCTTCTACCTGAGATAAAGTTTTATCTTTTAAATATTTATTTTCTAAGATTTGTTGCCATATACCATCGTAGGTAAGCATTTTAAATAGTCATTTGCTAAGTAAACACTTATTCTTTATCTCTAGTACCTCGATCCCTAAACCCCCTAGTCCTTTGGACGGCACACAATATTCTACTTTGATAATCGATAAACGGGATCGGAAAAAGTCAAGTCGTTTTCTCACCCCTTTTAGAATTTCCATGAAAGATAGCATAAACATTGGAAAGCTGGTCAAAACCGAATTTATTAGAACTAGTTGATCCCCATACGAAAGCATTTTACCTTTCCAACATCTAAAATTAGATAGAAAGCAAGCTTCCATAGGATTCCATTCCGAGTTCCGTAGTTTTCTATAGTGAATTGGCACACTCAGGTACCTAAAAGGTAGAGAGCCCGACTCACAACCCAAAATTTGCTTGTACTCGTGCTCACTATCTTTAGCCTTCCCAAAAAAAATACTTTTATGAAAATTAATCTTAAGCCCCGAAAGTTGTTCGAAGATGCATAGAATCAGCTTCATATTAACATCTTTCTCAAGATCGCGTTCCACAAAACAATATGGTATCATCGGCATATTGTAAAGCTGATGTCATTCAACCTTAGTTGCAAACACACTTTGCAACTAGAAATATTTTAGTTCTAAAGGATAACTATTTATGTGTCCCACTATGGTTTTTCCTACTCAGTTTTGCCCACTGCTCGAAATGCTAATCTGTTTTCCCCTCCTCCCTTTGGGACAACCTCGCAACTACCCACACGGAACATTTCCGTCGAGTCAAGGCAATTTGACCGTCATCTGGCACATATTTTTACATTAGTGGGACCGGCAAATTGCCGACAGGGGACCCGCTATTGCAATGACGTATTCTCTCTTATTTGTTTTCGTTTGATGACACCCGGGTATTTGACTTCTCTATTGAATGTTTGATCGCTAGTGATTTTTAGTTGCCTCTGTGTTTCCATGAAGATGAAAATAAAAGTAATAAACTAGTTCCCATAAAAACTATTGATATGATTTAAGATAAAAAGAAGTAGATTGTATTTATAAAGCCTCAATTAACTAAATCTACAACATCTCCTCCTCCTCTTTGTCCTCGGTTGTGGCTGCGGCGACGCTGGCGCTGGTTCCTGCGACGACAATATATCATGTGACCCTCCATGCCTCTCCCTCATAGAGCATTTGAGGGTGGCGAGACACATGGACATCGCGCGGGGAAGAGTGCGTCTTGTCTGCACATCCTGGGAAATGGTGATTGCTCGCCTTTTCTGCCAATCATGCGCTTCTCGCACTATGAACACTGGTCAGACGTCTTCCTGGAGGAAAAAAACGAATGGCATTATGCAGCTGGAAGAAGTGCATGAAGGGGAGAGGGCTAGAAGAGGTGATTGTCATGATTCTGCCCATTAGAGGCATATATAGGCGAGAGAAAAGAGCAGTTGCATCATGGAGAGAGGTGAGCGTGCTCTCTTGAAAAATAGCTGTTGGAACAAAGATGAATTGTTCTCAGATACTCCTTCCCTAATTGAACTTCTAAAATGTCTTTTATTAAGATGGATACAATGCATAACGTACAAGTGAAACAAACATTCAAATATCTCGTGTTTCACAGTAAACCTAAGAAAAATCCAAACATTGCGATGATAGTCGAGACTAGGATAACAATAGTTGTGTATGCATATCATAGGCACATTTCTTTCTCAAGTGCATATCTTTTGATCTTCCTTATACTCAACTTAGATTCGTCGGCTTGGATCTTTTTTGGATGATATCGGCAATCTTTAGCTCTAGTTCCATCTTTTTTGTCTTCAACTATTTATCTCCATCTCGTTTTCTTTAATTACGAGCATCCTTGGACTACAAAATTGGAAATTAAAATTTAATTGGCACAATTTCGCAAGAAATCCCAAATAAGAAAACCCTAGAAATATACCTCGTTAGCATCGGAGATGCGTGATACATCGGAAACGTATCTATAATTTTTGATGCTCCATGCTTGTTTAGTATCTACTTTGCTTTGTCTACACTTTGAGTTTGAGGTGTTTTTATATCTTTTCTGGAACTGACCTATTAACAAGTTGCCACAGTGCCAGTTGCATGTTTTCTTCTATTTGTTGTTTCAGAAAGGCAGAAAATCAATATTCTCGGAATTGGACGGGACAAAAGCCAAAGTCAATAACTTTCCGTGGGAGACAAGGATCCAGAAGACAAGATAGAGGCGCGAGCCAGAGAGGCCACCCCCCTCCCTAGGCGCGACCAGGGGTGGGCCCGCGCCTGGGCAGGGTGTGGCCCCCCTGGTCGCCTCCCGGCCTCGCCTCTTCGCCTATAAGAATCCCCCGATGCAGAAACCCTAAGGAACCGATCAATATTCCACTAAACCTTCTGTAGCCGCCACCACCGTCGTCCCTGATCGGGGGGATTTGGAGTTCTTCCCGGCACCCTGCCAGAGGGGAGATCATCCCGGAGGCCTTCTCTCCGGTATGATGCGTGAGTAGTTCAACCTTGGACTATTGGTCCATGTAGTAGCTAGATGGTTGTATCTCCTCCTTGTGCTTTCATGTATAGATCTTGTGAGCTCCGTTCATGATCAAGATCTAATCTATTTGTAATCATGCATGTTGTGTTTATGGGGATCCGATGGATATTGAGATTATTATGTTGGTTTGATTAATGGTTTTGTCTTTATGATTCTATCATGTCTGTATTGTTTGTGATCTTGCATGCTCTCCATTGTTAGTAGCTATCTTGGCCAAGTAGTTGCTAGTGACTCCAAGAGGGGGTATTTATGCTCGATAGTGGGTTCATGCCTCTAGTTTCTAAGGAAAGTGACAGAAATCTCTTCAGTTGTAGATGTGTTTTTGCTACTAGGGAGAAAACAACGGTCTCTTGTTCATGGAACATGTGGACTGTTTACCTTACACACTTTGCTTAAGCAGTTGTCTGTTGCTTGCAACTTAATACTGGAGGGGGTTCAGATGATAACCTGAAGGTGGACTTCTAGTCATAGATGCAGTTGGATGGCGGTCTATGTATCTTGTTGTATTGTCCAATCGAATCTCATAGGATCTTTCTGACTAGTATTGCATTGTTATCCCTTGCTCAGTTCCTGTTAATTGCCCTGCTGTAATTTGTTTACCCTTCATGCCATATTGTTTATCTAAGGAGAGCACCTCTAGTGAACTATGGACCCCGGTCCAATCTTTACCATTGATACATATTCCACTGTTACTTGTTTACTTGCTGCAAACCACCATTACCTTCCACACCTTACGTTTAATCCTTTGTTATAGCAGACCGGTGAGCTTGACAACCTCACTGTATAATTGGGGAAAAGTCTTGAGTTTGTATTATGAAGATATCCGCGTTGCTTGCAACACCTGGGTGACGTTTCCTTCCACTTACTGATTCGATAACTTTGGTTTCTTACTGAGGGAAAACTGCTGTTGTGCTTCTTTACACCTTCCTCTTGGGGTTCCCAACAAAGTGCTAACCAGCACCATCAATGCGCAGCGTATGGTTCACAGGGGCGAGGTGGGGAGAGGGGAGAGAGGAGGGAGTATTCGGTGCGGCGAGTCCCAGTTTTTTAGGAAGGAGGTCAACATAGGAGTTGGAAAGTTGATTTGGCTTGAAAGTCAACTTAAGTCATTCATGATACAAATTTTGAAAAGGCCTTGTTTACCAAAAAAATAGGTTTTATATTTTTCATGGAAACCTGATCACATAAAAGGACTCTTTGCGTTGGATGTTGATAATTCTACATTTTCTTTAAAAAAATTCAAAATAAGGCCAAAATTGTCGACATGTGAATTCATAGCAAATGATTGATATTTTCATTTTTTGGATACTGCATAGAACCCACCCTGGATACCTTGAAATGATTTTTGCCAATAATCTGGGACAAACTAGAGCACACTTGAAGTTCAAATTGAATTAATTTTGGGAAATAGCCCATAGCTCATTTAAATCGGCAAAAGTAGTTATCTTTCGAGAAAATTCAAGATATTCGGGACTTTGGCATCCCAAGGGTTACAATATTTTTGAAAACTTGAGTGGTGCTATTTTGTCACATATTTGGTGTTGTTTATTTGTTGGAAATATGTCCTAGAGAAAATCATGTATGATGATATTCCCCAAAGTATTTATAAAGTAATTAAGTTGTCCTTGTATGAATATCAGATATATATCATTGAATACGTGATTCAGTTGTGAAACTATATATTCATGATTGTTCATACTAGATTGTCCTTGATCATTGAGATTGTGCTAGACACGTAACTTAGACCAATATGCAAGTCGGCTGATGACACGGTTCCACTTGTCATGGGCATGGTGATGCCAGTCCGACTTACACTGATTTGGCTAAAGTGTTTTAGCGAGTCGGACTGACCAAAAGTTGATATGCAACGAGCATGTTGTCATTTGAAGTCTGAAGAAATGGAATCCTTTGACCTGAGGTAATCGCACGATCCGAGTTGTGGATCAGCCGACTTAGATTCTATCAAATGTTGTTCCGTAAAAGGGCAGTTATAAAGTAGAGTTTGGGTCGGTTATAAATCAAGCTGTGTGATATGGATAACCAAGATGGAATTTGCCCTTCCGTAATGGAGAGATATTCTCTGGGCTCACTCATGTGATATGATTGAGAAGCATGGACATGCACTACTCAGTGAAGTGTTAACTAAGGAGTCAGACTAAATGTTAGTCTAGTGAATCATATATCACAGAACAACGATAAGAGAGTTAAGCTATTAAAGGGATGGCAACTACTCGCATATAGCTTAACAAGGTATATCGTGTGGAAAGGGAACTTGGACGAAAGTCATATTGAAGATTCATTCTGACTTTACGGCACTTGGAAGTTGGCACGTCTTGCTAAAGGCTGCTACCATCTATCGACTTGATACTGAGTGTTTATGGGAGTGAGCTAGACTTAAATCCATGACATGATACTTGAAGGAGTATCTCATGTCATGTCCAGGTGTATGTGAACCTATATGGTCACACACTTAAGGGTAAGTAGCCCATGTGGATGAGATCCATATGGTAATTGGGGTACAGCCGGTGGGTCTCAAGAGTTGAGCCCAACTAGGGATGTATATAAGTGGAGCGACAAGCAATAGTTCCTGACCTAGTCGTCACTTTCTCCACACTCTCAAATCGGGTTAGACAGGATCTAGCAATCCCCTATCTGTGCTTCTTCATGTACATGTGGATAGCGGTAGAGGCGTTGCACGTGTGGTGCTGGAGATAGAGGAGTCCGTGGGGATCCACCGAAGGAGATCGTGCGATCCGGAGGAGCTGTTTGTGGGATCAATCGGCACTGCTTCAACACGCTACATCAAGTTCTGCATATGTGCTTCTAGCGACAATCTCGTCGCCTATAACCTAAGCTAGATCTTGGAAGCACCGCGTGGGGTAAACATTTTGTTTATCTCTGTGTGGGCCCTTTGATCACAAAATAAACTCCATTTAGCACTAATAAAATGGAAAATCAACCTTTTGTGATAATTTTTTTGAAACTCCCATGAACGCTTTTATTTTCCATACAAAGATGCACCTATGTGCGAAATTAGGAGGCACTATCTTCAAGGGGGCCATGGGATTAATGATTTGGAATCCTAGAGTGTATTATGTGTGTGCTCTATGTGCCTATTTGCGTCTAGAGTGCTCTCTACCAATGCACGCGGAGTGTTTGACAGAATAACAAGCTAACTGCTACTACTACTTGCTTCCTTCTTCAACTGGAATGCTAACTGCTTCCTCCTTTCTGGATCAGTTAGATCCTCTAACATGTCATTTTTATCTTCAACAATCACTTGATTTGTCTTATAAAAAGACGCAACAAGTGTTCGGTATCTATCCATAAAATTGGAAGCTAACTTAGGATACTTCTTAAATAAAGTAAGATGATCCTGTACAGGTTCTGAGTCTATAGAATCATGAGGTATCACAGAAAATGTGCTACCTTCTAACTCCTTGGCTTTATGCTCCCGGATATTAACTATCGCCTCCACAACGACAACATGATATGCTGCTAAGTGACTCCTACTTTCACCTATAGGTAGACCGTGATATAATCCAAGCTCCTCTGGAAGTTGGATACTCACACGATACTTGGATAACATTCGACCATCATAATAGGTTATGGTGTTCACTAGAATTCTAGTTGGACAACTAAAAATATTTAAAAGTTGACGAAGTTGGTCTGTGAATGATCCTTGATAATCATCAAGAGTCTCCTCTTTCCTTACCAAAGTCTGTTTTGGGAACTTTGGTGCCATAGCTCTGTATATCAGAAAAATAATTTTTTTATTAGTAACCAATAATATATTGCATCATAACAAAGAATTATCGCACTAAAACATATAACGGAATATTCTCATTTGAATACCCATTATATTTCTTTTAGAGAATTCTTTATCGTTGCTACACTCTCCTACAGGTAATACCCTTACTAGGTTTCCAACCTAAGGTCAAAGCAATTTGCTCTGATACCAACTGCGGTGACCCAGCATACCACTGCATGTGTAGTACACTATAATCGTTGACATAACATCCACAGAACACCGTTCTGTAAATATCACATCCTCGAGTGGTACAAATGTAAACATTATGGGGTCCATATTACAAACATTCACACATTATTATTATTACAATACCAGAAGTTCAAGAGTTCAAAATGATTCAAATTACAAACCAAAATATAAGTGTTTTAGCGGAAGTTTCGAATTTAAAACTTAAACTCCAAATTGAGCTCAACAACTTATTTCTATATATTGTTCATGTTTCTCGGCTCAAGTGGCTACTAGAACTATAGTAATTATTCGAACTCTTGGAACTCTCCTCCATAGACGATATCGTAGTCCTCCCCTTCTACGGCTCCATATAGGTTGGGCTCTTCATAGAAGACCTCCTCCTGGCTTTCAGTTGCATACATTGGAGTATCTTCGGGATTTTTAGAGTCTAAGCAAGGATTCAAAGGAAATGATGAGTAACAGCGTTACCCAGCAAATTCATTATATGCAAGATAGGAAGTTTGATGCACTATCTACCACCTCGTACCATCAGTCTTTGGTACTATGCATTTTTCGTAAATCTTTCTTCAAAGATTAATTTTATTATGAAAATCTATGACCATCAGCCTTCACAGGTTGACCAGAATTTTCATGGAGTTCCTTTCCTGCCGCGTTCGTAGCTCCTTCCTAGAACAGGGAGAAACAAGTTACAATTCTTACACTCTGCAGAGGTGCGTCACTTTACCCATGAGATATCAACTCCTTGTTGCACAACCGGGCGTACTTTCCCGTCCACAATTCCATGATGTGGGGCCCAATAGTTGGTTCAAGCCAACCACTGCCCTCTCTGCGACCTCATATGTCTGCATGATCCTTCGGGGCTGTCTCACCTCCGTTAAGCCCCCTTTCGGGCAGGCTAAAACCCTGATGAGTTCCCGAAGACTCTATGTCCTGGTGATGCCCGGAATGGTACCATTTACATGGACTATATCCCTAAACACCATTCATAGATAATCTAGACACCAAATGTGTGGGGCGTAAGGGTGCCCACCCATATGTTGGATCCGCACAAGGAATCACAACATCACGAGGTCGTCTTGCCTCCATATAAGAGGAAAAGGATACAACTGACTTCTTCGTCCCATTCCAAATCTCATGGTTAACGCGTAATATACGGCGCTAGAATCACTGATGTCATGGGTTATTAATCCCTAATTATTTATCATTATTGCAATTAGAAACCTAAGTTCTATTTCTCCATCATATCATCACTTAGGATGATATCTAAGATTTATTATCTTGAGAAAATAACATTTTCTTTTTCTATAATATAGATGATAACACAAAATTTGCAAATACTTTGATAAAGACTCTTCAAAGGACATGAGCAAGTGATGAACTTGCCTTGTGATTGCAAGGTAGTGAAGTCGGATGCTTGCATTGGACCTTGAGCTTCTATGTCTACAAAACCATCATTATTGCCCGGTAATGACAATATTTAAAGAAACAAAATGATTATGCAGAGTAATGTAATGCATTATTTAGCTTTGTGTGTATTCTCCCCCATTATTTAAGTTATAAAAAATTCTTTTAATAATAAAGAATTTATAAATATTAATTTTTAATATTTATTGAATATTGTATTCTTTTATTTTATGTTATTTATTTGCATTTTGTTTACTTAATAATTCTTTTAAGAATTATCATTAAATACCAAAAATTGATATTAAATATTTGTTTAGTATTTTTCTAAAATACTAAAATATTAATATATAATGAAAGTGATTTTTATTTATTTTTATCATCTTTCAATAATTTTGTAAAATTCCATAAGGAATATATATATTACAAAATTTCTTAATAAAATTTATATGTCTAAATTTTTAGTTCCTAATTTATTTGGATAGTTTGGATTATTGTGAATCCAAAAATATTTTACTTACAATTTTTTTATTTTTTTATTTTCTAGAATTTATTTATGTTCAGGGGCATTTTGGTATTTTCCTATTTATTAAAAATGGCCTCTAGGTAAATGGGCTCCCTATGTTGGTTTATTGGGCCCTTGTGGCCCAATAGGGCAGAGTCAAAACAACACCCCGAAGGGGTCCTGGCCCAACCAGCCCAACTCACTCTCTGTCTCTCTCTCGATCTCACCTCTCTTCTTCTCCTCCCCCGACCCCGTGGTCAGCGATGCCACCGCCAGCGATTCGCACCGCCGTGGTGCATAGGGCGGTTGTCGACCCCATTCCACCCTTCTGTCCATTTCGATTTGGACCTGGAGCCCTCCTATTGCCAGATCGACTCCGTCCCGAACCCTCGGGTGTGGGGTGGCGTTGGTGATGTCGACGTCGCTATTGTCTTGTGCTGTGGTGATGTTCCGCGCCTCCGGTGTGGCTATTGTTGCCGCCTCGGCGTGGTGTGGGTCACAACACCCTCTTGGGGTGCTCCCCGTGCCGCCGTGTTCGTCTACGACCCTCTGCTTCCTCTTCTAATCTACAGCGAGGACCAGAGGTGAGTTGGTCCTTGGGTTATCACCCGTGCCTCTTCCTCCTCTGAGTTCATATGTGTGTAACTAGTGGCCATTCGTCATTAGGGTTCATATTGGTTCTAGGGTTCCTCCCTGGTTCTAGGATTCATTCATCTTTGTGCTTGTAAGATGATGATTTGATCTGGTAATGATGCCTAATGAATATTTTGCTCACTGTACTTCAGTGCTTTCTGTCATGTTTTGATTATCTGATGCTATTGTTGATCTGATGCTAGTGGTTCAGTAGTGTTGCCTCTAATTGGTGATAAAGCTTAGTTAAGCTGATGGTGTAACTGGGAAACCTGGTTGGTTAGGTTGATGCTTAGTGTGTCTTTCTACTATTAGTACTCTAGTACTAATGGTAGCACTATGAAAGTTGGGACATCATTTTAATATGGCACACAAGATTAGGTTCTATTACTTGACTTGATTTTGTTCAAGCTTTAAGATTAGCTTGGCATTATAGATAAGTGGAATCTTATTTCCTTGCATCCCTAGAACCCATGATGTTGGTCTGAGGTTTAGGGACTAGGCCCTTATCTTGTTGTTTCTCATGGATTGGTTCTGCTAGTGATACCAGCTACTGACTCTTGAGTTAAAGTTGGAAAAATGATTGGTTTGCTTATAGCTTATTGTTGGTGCATATAGTTTATGAAATATGAAGTGCTACTCCATTAGGAGATGTGCCCAATTTTGATAAGCTATTTGAGAACATTTTGGATTATATATGAGTTGTTGATGATCACCAGAATCTATGACACTGGTCTGAGATTCTGGTGGATTTGGTAGAGTTTACTGTTAGCCTTTATATTTCAAATTCCTCTATGATAGGTTTACCCCACTTGGGTGATCACTGAGAGGTTTAACTTGTAAAGCAACACATGCTTTTCTGTTTGATTAAGATGAACATAATATGTGGATTGTTTATGATACTCACCACACTTGGGTGTTGTTGGGGTTGCAAGTTGTTGATCTTGTGGTTTTTTGACTAGCTTGATCTTGCTGCTCCTCCTGATACTTCCAGCTCTTGGACTTGTCCTTGATCTAGCTCTCCACCTCCTGGTCCCGGTGGCTTGATCTTGTCCTTGATATCCTCCTGATCTATCCCCTCCTTATGTCACCATCTTGGTGAGATGATCAAGAGTTTTGTTGGTGTGATCTGGTTTGGCTTTGGTTTGTTTTAGCTGGGCTACTATGCTTGGTGTGTATGCACCAGAAAATGGTGTTGGAGATGCCTCCCATGGCTGTGCTGATAGTTTTGTGTGATTGAGCTGTTGCTGCTGTGCTGAAAGCACACACCATGCAGTTTGGTGTGTGTGCTGCTTGTGTGCCTCCTGCACCTTGTGGATATGCTCTGGATATGAAAGTTACTTTTATCTGTTTACACTTACTAGTCTGGTGAAACTTGCCCCTCTGTTGTTTGGAGTTATTTGACTTCTGGCTTAAATTATGAAAGATTCAGTTCTTTCATATTAGTGAAACTTGTCCCTTTTAAGATTACTCAATGATGAAATTTTGAACAGTGCAACTCACTATCAATTCTGAGAGTAATATAATTTTAATTCTTAACTTTCTTTCTTTTTAGTTTGTGTTTTTTTTGCAGGTACCAGACTTGGATATTCAAGACTTTAGTCTAGGTTTTATTTTCTTTGTAGAATAGTCACATGTAATATTTCTTTTATTCCTTCGTAATTTTTATTTTATTCTTTTGTAATAAAGATTGTACTATTATTCATATATAAAGATTCTTCTTTTGTTTCATTATCTATTGTAAAGATTCCTAATAAGTTACATTTTGTAACACATTTATTGAATAAAGTTATAAAATAAATATTCATTTTATTGATTAATTTATTTTATTTAAAGTTTTAGTTATTAATTGTTAACTCTTGATTAAATCAAATCACTCAAACCTAATTCTAAATCCTTATATATTGTAAATCCAACACTCAATTTTAAATTCAAATTTCAATTCCCAAAACATGCTCATCCACAAAGATCATATCAAAGTCTATAACAATCATCCTTCAAGACTATACCTAATCTCAAAGCATGAAAGAAACTTTGATCACTTTAGGTTTTATTTGGCGAAAAAAATTACCCACATTTTTTTACAGATGAATGCATGCAATTTCGCAGATTCCTAAATGTACCCTTTGTTGGTTCCTAAATGCTGGGATGTTACAGCACAGTCCTTCCACTGGCTAATGAGCCGAGGGCCCTACGAGCCCGATCGCGGCACCTGCTCTTGGAATAGTTTGGTATTTCCATATGGAACTTGTGCACTTGGATCGATTGTTCTGTGACACCCCAGCATCAGGGCAAAATAAAACCCAGACCTTTATCTAAGATTAACCTAGAGCTCGAGAACTTACAGTGAAGAATCAGACACAATAGTGACCCTATGATACATAAAGATATACAACAAGGTCATAGATGATAAAAGAAGCAAAATATTACAAGTAAAGGTCACCGACCAACATACAACAAACAACGGGAGGAAAATTATGCTATTAAGCATCGCAAACTTTACAGATGGCCTAAGAGGTCTAAAGCATAACGATGACGTTCCTTTCCATAGAACCCAGATTGTCGTCTGAGAACCCCAAGCTACTCGTGAACATCGAAGCCATAATGAACTCATATTCTATGGTAACACTTACTTTGTAGCAAAAGTATCAACAAAGCAAGGTTGAGTATATTGTGTACTCCGCGAGACTTATGGATGGTGCAATTAATTTGCATAAAGCTATCTTTATTTGTAAAATAGGTAGGAGTAGAAACTTGACTAATCAGACATTGAAAAGGGGAGAAGAAAGCGACATCTCCAGCTTCGATCATCTTTTGATATCCATCGAATCTTTATATATTGAACCTACCAACTAGGATAACCCCTCGATCCCTAAGGAAGCATCCTTAAAACACACTTTCCTTACCAAGTTTTATGATTAGGTTATTCTTTTTATGATCTTAGAATCCATTCCCAAGTCATCCATAACCATGGACATGGATTTTCGAAACGATTTAACCATGCAGGGGTGTACAACTTTACCCACATGTACGAACCAACTCTTAATGCTAATATTATCAGCCCTCTTCCTTGGAAGGCCGAGAGGGTGGTTGACCATGACCTTTACCTTACTGTCATCGAGACCATTAGTTATGCCCTCTTCCTTGCTGTTGCCATGAGATCGGATAAAAATCTTCAATATATGAAAAAGCATCTACACTAAATTCCCAATCTGACTTGAACAACCTTCAGTCGTTATCAAATTTTTTAGAATCCTCAAATTCGAAAATAAAAAAATTATGTCAACAATTAGATTTATCTGCATAAAAATTGCCTCCCTTACCTATGGCACACCCAATCAGGCAACCTAGCAGTGCTTTAAAACCAACCGCCAAGCACCTTGATCCCATCCTTCGCCATCGCCTACCTTAATGAGGTTCGATCTCATCAATACCCATTGTTATGGACTTGGGTTTTGGAGAAGATGGGGATGTTAGAAGTCGCGGAACGGTTAAAAAACAAGCAACATAGGGACAAGAGATTTACCCAGGTTCAGGCCCCCGAAGGAAAAACCCTACTCCTGCTTGTCTGCTCTTGATTATGGCGGAACCAAAAGTTATAGGGGTGCGCAGATGCAATCTGGCATGAGGTGTGTGTATGGGGTGGTGATTGTCCTTCTCGCCGTGCCCTCCTAGCCTTTATATAGATAGGCCAGGTCCCGGGGTAGGTCGAGTCGGTTACAGATTAGGGTTGATACCCTTTGAAATTCTATCTAATCTAGACTTGTCCTCCAAGGAGTCGAAACCGCCATGGCCTTGGGCCACCCAAAATCTTCATGGGATGCGTGCCCTTACGTGGGCCTTCCTTGGGCTGGACCGGGTATGCCAATGTTGTGCACCCATAGGGTATATCCATGTCAATAGCCCTCGAGTGTTCAGTCGAATCGTAGATTCTGCTGGAGACTCCACAATCTTTCGGGTGCTTTCTAGTTGAACCTATTTTTCAGGAAGAAATATTTAGTTCATAGGGATTGTTGATGCATGTGCCTGGCTCTCCTAACGGATCAGGGACAGTTAACTGCCATAGGACAAAACAACATGATCTTCATCAGACTCGAGTCCCTGGACTCGAATCCGGAACTAATGCTGGTGTAATTCGACTCAGGTCGTTGAGGTCTTATAGGAGTTGAATCCCAGTGTTTTTCAAGTGATGTACCCAACGCGTCCGTCAGGTTTTTCATCGTGCCTATTGACACGGGAGATTTCTGGAAGAGCGCAGTCAGGTGTGTTACCAGGCCATCAGATGATATCTATAGGGCTTATCTTTCCGTCGTAGACACATCATCTGAAGTTTTGTCACCGCAGAGGTGTTTCGGGTGGCCTAGGAGACTGCTTCTCACTTAGTGTTAATTTGGACAAAGTTTCCGAAAGTTGTTTGTCGTATTTGATCCAAAGAATCTCAGTCGAATAATTCATAGGATGCGCGACTAGTGCTCCCTATGGGAGTAGGCGCTTAGTGTCTGTTCGAGTCGTAGACTCGAGCAGAGACTTTAATTCAGCTATTAGTCCGGAAGACACTTTTTCGGATGCACGATTAGTGCTCCCTATGGGAGTAGCCCTGGAGTCCTAGTGGAGTCGCAGACTTGACGTAGGACTCGAAGATAATTTCGAGGGAACGTTACCTTTGCAATTTCTCAGGTGCGCGGCTAGCGCTCTTGACAGGAGTAGCCCCCGAGTAGTTTCTCGAGTCGTAGATTCGAGTAAGTACTTTCATGATCAGTCAAAATCTTCAAGCCGTTGCTGGCTTTGCCTTGATGACGTCATTGCTGATGATTGGTGATCTTAACCATCTGTGGCAAAAGAGATGATGCGACGGGACGATCGTGGGTCCCACCACCTGACTGGACATCGACTAGTCATGCGTAGGCATGGCGGAAGTTACGACGTCTCCTCGGTTTGCGTGCGTAGTGGACAGCGTGATGGGGACGGTTTGATACTGACATGTGTATGGTGAGATCTGAGATGCGTGCTAGGGCTTCTCAATCTCCAGCTCCAGTGCATCGTCTTCGTCCTTTTATGCCGCAGAAAAACAGTAATTTTACCCCTGCGCCATTTGCTCCGTCCTATACTCCATTGCCACCATTTTCGTGAGTTTTTCTGCCTTTTCGTTCGCACTGGACATTCTCCGCACTTTTTGTTACCCAGCCTTGACCCGAATCCTCGTCCCGTCCGTGCTCTCCTCCGCCACCCTGAGCCCGAGCTTGACCTCGACCTAGACACTATGCTCCGTCCGTGCTCTATGTTGTCGCCCGAGCTCGACCTCGACCTTGCATCCCATATGTTCTCTATGCCGCTAGCCTGAGCGCATTGTCCTCTGCCCCGAGCTCATTGTCCTCGCCCCGAGCGCATCTCGACCTCGAGCTCATCATCCATGCCCTCGCCTACTGCCACCGCTCCGGTGCCTCCATCCAACCAGAGCTGATCATTCAACGACGTGGCCATGGCCTCCCGCACCTCCCTATGGCGGTAGGTTGTGTCCATGAGCACGACCCCCGCGCCCGAGCTCTAACAAAGCTACGACAATGAGGGACTCGATTGCTTTTGTTTTCCAAAATTAGGGTTTTTCTATAAAATTGCATTGTAATTTTTAGTTTTTCAAAAACCTTAGCCATGGTGCACCATGTAACCCTACATGTGGCACACTATGTGGTGCGCCACGAGTATGGACACTATATGTGGCACACCAGGTAGTGCACCACGAGTAACAATTACTAGTGGCAGGCTGGTGCGCCACGAGTAATCAAAACTGATGTGCCACAAGTAAGGTTTTTCCTAGTAGTGTATAAAATGAAGTACAAAATCAACTCGGCAAGAAAATAAAGTTTTTTTAGTCAGACCGAGGAGGCGAGTACACGAGCCACGAGTTTGATGACCATATGAAGAGTTGTGGAACAGTTCCTCAACTCACTCCGCCAGGAACGCTGCAGAGGAACGGTGTCTCGGAATAACAAAATCGGACCTTGTTGGACATGGTAGGATCAATGATGAGTCGTACAGATATGCCTTTATCAATTTGGGATTATTGTCTAGAAACTGCAGTGTTCACACTAAACAGAGTACCATCAAAATCAATAGATAAGACACCGCATGATATGTGGACGGGTAGGAAGACAAGATTGTATTTTCTTAAGATTTGGGGTTTTGAAGCATTTGTTAAGCAACTTCAGTCGGACAAGCTTAGAGCCAAATTAGATAAGTTCATTTTCGTGGGGTATCCAAGGAAAACCTTGGGTTACTACTTCTTTAACCAATATGAGGGCAAAGTGTTTGTCGCTCGGAACGGTGTGTTCCTTGAGAAAGAGTTTCTTAGTCGGGGAGTCAGTGGAAGAACAATGTAGCTCGAAGAAATTCAAGAGGAACCAGCGAGTAACATCTCATCAAAATCCTTAGAGGTTGAGCCGGTCGTGGTAGCTGATCCAGCAACTGCACCTGAACCGCGAAGATCTGCCAGATTGCAAAGTGTTTGTGATGTATTACTGTTAGATAGTGATAAGCCGACAACTTATTCGGAAGCAATAGTGGGTTCTGATTTTGAGTCATGGCTTGGAGCCATGAGATCCAAGTTAAAGTCTATGGATGAGAATCAAGTTTGGAACTCGGTTGATCTGCCAGACGATACAAGACCCGTCGAGTGCAAATAGGTCTTTAAAAAGAAAACTAATATGGATGGAAATGTTTATGTCTATAAAGCACGGCTTATCACGAAGGGGTTTCGACAGGTTCAAGGAGTTGACTACAATGATACTTTCTCACCCGTAGCGATTCTTAAGTCAGTTCAGATCATGTTAGCTATAGTAGCATATTTCGACTATGAGATGTTAGCTATAGTAGCGTATTTCGACTATGAGATATGGAGATGGATGTCAAATCGACTTTCCTTAATGGAAATTTAATCAAGGATGTGTATATGATACATCCCGATGGTTTTGTCGATCCAGCTAATGTTGACAAGGTATGCAAACTTATAAATCCATTTATGGGTTGAAGCAAGCATCTCGGAGTTGGAACATTCGTTTTGATAGGGTAGTCAAATTGTTTAGCTTCATCAAGAGGGATCATGATTCTTGTTTATACAAGAAGTTTAGTGGGATAAAAGTAAACTTTCTAATCTTATATGTGGATGGCATATTACTGATTATAAATAATATCCAGATGTTGCAAGAAACCAAGGAATCATTGGAAATGAGTTTCTCAATGAAGGACTTGGGTGAGGCAACTTACATTCTAGGAATCAGGGTCTATAGAGATAGATCAAGGTGGCTCATTGGATTGACTTAGAGTACATATCTGGACAAAGTGTTAAAAAAGTTCAACATGGAATCGTCGAAGAAGGGGTTATTAACGATGTCCCATGGTGTAAAACTTAGCAAGACTTAGTGTCCTTCGACAACTACTGAGCAAAATCGGACGACAATCGGATCCATCATGTACGCCTTGATTTGTACTAGGCCAGATGTTTCCTATGCTCTAAGTGTTGTGAGAAGATACTAGGATGACCTTGGAGAAATCCATTGGGAAGTGGTTAAAACCATCCTGAAGTACTTGAGAAGGACTAAGGATGTGTTCCTAGTTTATGGAGGTGATGATGAACTCAGTGTAAGGGGTTACACGAATGCGAGTTATCTTACTGACTTAGATGATTATCATTCCAATCTAGATACGCGTTTTTAATAAACAAAGGGGTTGTAAGATGTAAGAGTTCCAAGCAAGAGACCTAGTCAGCATCTATAACAGAGGCTGAGTATATTGCTGCCTCGGAGGCAGCAAAGGAATCCATTTGGATGAGGAACTTCCTCATAGATATTGGTGTGGTTCAGGCTCATCCAATCCGTTAGACGTGTATTGAGGCAACAATGGTTCTATTGCATAGGCCAAGGAACCTAGACAACACCAGAAGAAAAAACATATACTCATGCGGTACCACCTAATTCGCCAGTTTGTGGATCAAGGTGATATCAAGTTATGCAAGGTACACACGGATGTAAATGTTTCGGATCCATTGACAAAGCTGCTACCACAGCCTAAGCATGAGGCACACATGATAGAAATGGGCATTAGATGCCTAGACATATGATGTCGGGATGATTGACTCTAGTACAAGTGGGAGACTATTGGGAATATGCCCTAGAAGCAATCATGTATGATGATATTCCCCAAAGTATTCATAAAGTTATTAAATTTTCCTTGTATGAACATATGACATATATCATCGAATAAGAGATTCGGTTGTGGAACTATATAATCATCTTGTTCATACTAAATGTCCTTGGTCGTTGAGGTTGTGTTGGACACACATCTTAGACTAATGTGAAAGTCGGCTGATGACTCGGTTCCACTTTTCATGGGCATGATGATGCTATTCCGACTTACATGAACTCGGCTAAAGACTTTATCCAGTCAGACTAACCCATAGTTGAGATGCAACGAGCATGTGGTCATTTGCAGTCTCAAGCAACAGAATCCTTTGACCCAAAGTGATCACATGATCCGAGTTGTGGATCGCCAACTTAGGTTCTATCAAACAATGTTTCATAAATGGGCAGTTATAAAGGTAGAGTTTGAGTTGGTTGTGAATCAAGCTACGTGAAATGGATTACCAAGATGGGATTTCCCCTCCGTAATGGAGAGATATTCTTTAAGCCCTCTCGTGTGATATGATTCGGAAGCATGACCATGCATGACTTAGTTAAGTGTTAACTGAGGAGTCAGACTAAGTGTTAGTCCAGTTAATCGTATATCATGGAACGAGAAGAGATTTAAGCTATTAAAGGGATGGAAACTACTCTCTTATAGCTTGACAAGGTATATCGTGAGGCAAATGGACTTGGACGAAAGTCACATTGAATGTTGTCTTCTAGACTTTACGACACTTGGGAGTTGGCACGTCTTGCTAGAGGCCGCTACCATATATCGAATTGAGACCAAGTATTCATGGGAGTGAGTTGGACTCAGAGCCATGACGGGATACTTGTAGGAGTAGCTCATGTCGTGTCCAGGTGTATGTGAACCTACAGGGTCACACACTTAAGGGTTAGGATCCCATGTGTATTAGGTCCATGTGGTAATTGGGGTACGTCCTAGATGGTCCTCGTATTGATCCCAACTAGGAATGTATATAAATGGAGACATAAGGGATAGTCCCTGACCTAGTCGTCCTTTTCTCCACTCCCAAATCGGGTTAGATAGGATCTAGCAATCCCTGCTCGTGCTCCTTTCTGTACGTGTGGATACCAATAGAGGCGTTGCATGTGCGGTGCTGGAGGCAAAGGAGTTTGTGGGGATCTTGCGAAGGAGGAGTTATTGGGGATCCAAAGGAGCCGATCATGAGATCGATCGACACTACATCAACTGACGTGCTTCATCAATAATCTTCACTTGCGTGTCAAGTGGTAAATCTCATGGCCTAGTACCTGAGCTAGATCTTGGCATTCCACATAGGATAAAAGTTTTATTTATCTTCCCGTGGCCCAACAATCACCTCCTACTAAAATATCATATGTAGATCATAGATCATTCAAATAACTTTTCTTATCATCAAAAAGCTTTTGGCCATAATGTTGAAAGGGATCTACTAGAGAATTCTCAAAGAATTAATGCCCTCCATGAAATAGTAAGCTCTTGTGTGGATTCTCTTAAGATGAATATTAATCATTGTAAAATGATGAATAATCAAGTGGAGCAAATGATCTATCTTAAAAATAAATTATATTAGAAGCTTCTTGATGAAAAGAGGCAAGTATGTGGAGTAAATATTAGGGGAGGCTCTAGCACGCAGGATCCTGATTATCCTCATGGACATCCAAAGAGGAAAGAGCAAGAGGCTCTCAAGAAGAAATCTTTTGCAAGAGAATCTACCAATGAAAGTAAAGTTACTAGAAATTCTGAAGAACAAGAAAATTATGCATCTATTTCTGATGCTAAAATTGGAGATAATAATAATGAAGAAGATGATGTGGAGATATCTCAACCAAATGAAGAGCCACATGAAGATGGGAATAATGAAGAATCTAAACCTACTACAAGGTAAGACCCTCAATATTCTAGGGATAAAAGTAAAAAGAAGTAGCCTCCACTTCAACAAAAAGGTAAGGAAAGGGATCCATGGGTGCAAATAACCATACCATATCCTCAAGAGGTAATGAAAACCTTAGATGATGCAAGGTTTGAAAAGTTTATTGAATTTGATAAAAAGTTTAAATTTTCAAATTCCTTTAGTTGATGCTGTTAAGATTCCTACTTATTATAAATATATGAGAGACATTGTTACTAATAAAAGGAAAATACACAATGAAGCTATCACTGCCATGCTTGCTGCCTATTATTTTAAAGGAAAGCTACATGAAAAGCATGGATATCCAGGTAATTCCAACCATCCCTTGATCACTCAAAAATTCTTATGTGAAGTATGCTTTATGTAACCTTGGAGATGGAGTAAGTGTCATGCCTTTATCTCTTTATAAGAAACTCAATTTAAACAAGTTAGTACCAACTGAAGTTTCACATCAAATGGCTGACAAATATAATGCTATTCCTATTGGTATATGTGAAGATGTTTCTATCATGATTTCTAATGTGCAGATCCATATAGAATTTGCGATATTGGAAATGCCGGAAGATGATAACTTATCTATTATTCTTGGTATACCTTTTCTAAATACTATAGGGGCTGCGATTAATTGTATTGAAAGCAAAGTTACATTCAATGTAAAAGAGAAGGAGCACACTATATATTTTCTAAACAAGAACTTTCGTGAATTACCAAAAAAGGTGTCAATGCCATTGAACCAAGGGTCCTTATAGTTGTAAGCTTTAGAATAACCATTCCTCCTCCAAAGCTCAAGTATGAAACAATAATGATTGGAATAATTCCAATCTATTGTGAGGTATCTTGAAGATTTCTTTCATAATTGAACCATTGTTTCTATCCTTATCATGGTGAAGATGAGACTTGATCAACCTCATTATTAACATGATGATGATAAGATAATGATTTTCATTGAGATATTGTTGCAGTAGTATTAAGTTATTTGAATGCTTTCACTAAATTTAACTTCCTTTAATTATTTTATGCTTGTTTTTAACAATTTTTGAGTTCTGAAAAATCCTACATAGAAAATATTTTTCAAAAATTACGAGAATATTCCCAGGTCATTTTCTGCATAGGAGATCCATCAAGCAAAAGTACAAGGAAAAATAGCAAACAAGGAAGAAAAGGAACCAGGTGGCGTGCCCTACCTTGCTAGGCACGCCACCCTCCCTTGTGGGGCCTACATGAGGATTTAGATGGCATCCAAGCTCCCACGTTCATCCCTTCCTCTTAGAACCTGACCAGGTACCACTCGATTTTTTTATCTTGCTCCCTTGCTACTCGATTTTCTAACTCCAAGTTTGGACAACCATTCGCAAATTCCTTTGGAGGGATTACTCCTTAGTATGTGACTCCTATACCCATCCAATTTATTTTTGATATAATGCTTTATACTATGAGAAAATCACTACTCTTGGTTTTAATATTCAAGCATGAGAATCCATGGATTTGAAGTTTTTGATTTGATATGATGCATAGTCTTTCTTAGTAGCACCACATGAGTTTTCCTAAGTAATTATAACTTGCTACATCCGATTGTTTAGTGATTTTTGTTTAGAGTGCTGCAAGGTTTCTTTCACAATGAACAAAGGAAAAGGCATCCTTGGTGGCCTAAGGGCAAGAAGGGTGCTAGCATAGGTCTCCTTTAATTAT
Organism: Avena insularis; assembly: GCA_023614405.1. NCBI lineage: Eukaryota > Viridiplantae > Streptophyta > Magnoliopsida > Poales > Poaceae > Avena > Avena insularis. The sequence goes on from CM042697.1 coordinate 64,430,373, forward strand.
GATGAGGAACATCTATGGGAAGATGATATGATTAGAAGGGCGGAAGGATTGTACGTGCACACCACAAGGTGGCAAGACCCAGAAGTGCTAATGATGTTAAGCTTGGAGGAAGACTTCAATTACTTTGCAGCACAAACGAAGCTACAAGGAGTTGCAAGCAATACCCAAGAGACTTATGCTAAAATAAGCCGCGAATTTCTTGCCACATTTAGGTTTGTCCACATAAATGAAAAGATAACTAGGGGAAGTAAGGGAACCCCAAGCACATTTGATGTCAGTTTTGTGATCCAAGGAAATCGATTTATCATGCCTTTGAGAAATTTTGGAATGCATTGAAAGTGCTCAATACTGGTTTTGGGGATGAAATCCCTAGTGATTCTGATGTTGATCTTCAAGCTTTCTAGAGGATTATAAGTGTAGATGTGCCTGAAGACATTCATAAAGGAAAACTTTCACACATTCAACACCCTGGGCTTAGATATTTTGTACTATTTCTTGTTAGAGTATTTATTGCTTGGAAGAATAGCACTTCATGCACTAGTCTAGTGATATATTTGTTAAAATGCTCTAAAGAAGGTAGGGCTCCTAATTATAACTTAGGTGTGATCCTTGCTAGAACTTTGTCATATGCTTTAAAACATAACTTGGATAAACCTCTCTTCGCCGGGGACATAGCTACTATGGTCTATGGACATATAAAAGATAAAGTTATATTCTCTAACAAGGGAACCAAAATTCTTAAACCCAACCTCTTAGCTTTTAATATGCTCATTAAAATGCAAATAGTTAGAAAGTGGCCTAGTGGAATCTTTATGTATCAGTTTATGGTTAGACGTGGGAGACTAGAATCCATGGTCCTTCCACGTGTTGAATATTTTGCTCATGGGACAACACTCATGTACCACCAACATCCCTCACGTGGAGTGGCACGCTTGGATCACCTAAGCACCATGCAGGGGAAGGCTCTTCTTCTCAGTTTTGGAATGAGGGTGCACCTCAAGAGTGGGCACCTTGGGAGTATACGAGGCCTTAATATATGACGATGGATCGCACGGTTGGGGGTCAGGCCCTTACTGCCCAGGCTACTAGCTTCCACCCAAGCTTGGGGGAGTATTATTTCTTCCCTTCCTTTTCATTATATATGTCATGCTATTATTGTATACATTATTTGAATTGTAGTTCTTTTGTCTCAAACGTTGAAAACCCAAAAAATATTTCCTTTGTTTCTTTAGATTGATTTCTATTTAGTTAGTTATCTTTGTCACTTAAAACCGAAAACCACAAAAATATTTTCGCTTTTGAAAAGCACGTTAGAATGAGTTGCAGAAATCTACATGATGTTTTCCACTGTTTTATTTTTCATTTTTTATCTATAACTCCTATTAGGTTGAAACTTCTACAACAACTGTAACTTTTCATCCCCACACACAAAGAAAAATTGGCAAAAATTACTGGGATGTTTAAGTAGGGAAAAACTGGGTTGCATCGCTGTAGTAATCTGTTGAGAGATTTTGATTTTCATCGCTAAAAGTGGCTAGTTGAAATTACAAATGATCCCCATTGAGTAATATGGTGATATATGGATCATAGACACTATAATACACCATTTTTATACCATTCGATGAAAAGTTTTTCATGAAAAATCCCGCGGTGCACTTGATTAAACTGTTGGAAATGATGTCCTAAATGAACCAAGTTATATTCTCTTGACTCTATTCTATATGTGAGTGTATTGTGTAGTTCAAGTTGGTAAAGGAAGGACATCAATGATGAATCAGCATGTATGGACTGATGAAACAGGTATGACACCTTTGCTATATTTATGCATGCAATTTAACAATAGCAAGTACATGTGCGTAGTTTCATCAATACTTAGGGAAGTGGTGATGGATGTTTACCATGTTTGTGTTTTTCTCGCTATATAATGATGCAAATGAGATGCTATTGAGGAACATTATTTAGACTTAATTGAAATATAGTAGCTCTGAATAAAGGTCTATGCATCCCATTATGTTTGTTATTGTGAGTGTGGCACATATTCAATGATGAATATTTATATTCCTATGTGTCTTTGAAATATAATGATCGATGATTGTATGACAGTCTAGTCTTTCAAATGGTGAAACTCATCGTTGAGTCATACATAAGTCGGCTGATATTATTTTAGTTTACCACTTAGCCTTACCACTAGCCTGCAAACCAACTCCACCAACTTGGCTATCATTGTGTTGGTGGGCACACTCCCATGAGCCACTATCCTGAAAACAAAAATAAAAATAACCCCATGAGCTGGCTATTATGATGATACCAAAGAAGTGTCCACTAAATAAAGGGAGAAAACTAAGAAGTGCCCATCAAAAAAAGGAAAATAACGCCTATTCAAATGAAGTCGAATGAAGATTAAGGGGGCGAAACCCCTGTCGCTCATATAAGGTGTAGAAGCTTATAAGCAAGCACCTATCCTATTTCCTCTCCACCCTAATGTCAACTAAAGATACTAGTTACTTCCTCATGTATGGATATTCTATGAGTGTTCAAAGGTTGAAATACTAGAAGGATATAACATCACCCGAGTATTTAGTTTGCAATGCAAACATGGTGAATTATTAATCAACAATTGAAAGAATCAAAGGTCTCAAAAACCTTACTCATGATTCAATCAAATGCGATGTGAGAACTTTGTTCGTTGCTACTATCAATTAAGCATGCCTAAGTAGTGTTGCCATATATTATCTCCATTGCACCATGTATAAATAGTGGACCACCAACATAGTGAACTTCTGTTAACACTTTGCTATTCATTGATAAAGCCATGTTCCAAATACTTGCTATGTTAAACTGTTATGCATGCATAGAGAAAAGTTCTTTTCAAAGTATTTTATTGCCTCTACACTGTGTTTGAGTTGTTTGAGGACAAACAATGAGGTAAGCTTAGGGGAGCTGATATATCTAAAATGTATCTACTTTTCCAAGTACTTTTCTCAATGGTTTGCTCTGTAATTTCACCATACTTGGATAAAACTTCTGAATCCGACGCTATTTTTAGAAAGTCTTATTTCTGTCTGTTTTCATAGGAAATAAAATTGAGAAAAAAATAACACGCGGGTTTCTCACCAAAACAAGGAGCCTGAGCTTTAGAATCACACGAGGGGTCCACGAGGCCCAAAAGAGCATAGGTGGCACACCCTACCTTGTTGGGCGCGCCACCCAAGACCTTTCGTCCCTAGAGCGTCTTCTCGGGCTCTCCTTTGGCACACCCCCATATATACCTGAGAAACCTAGGTATCCAGGAGGACGGACCCTTTTGCGAAACAGAACACCGTCGCATCCATGGTCTTCAGTTTTGGGGTCAGATTGGTCCTGCTATCTGATGCGTCCAATTTGCATCACCATTCTATATCATAATTTGCTTCTAGTCATTGATATATTTCATATTAAGAGGTGTTACTTATGTCTTTTCATCTGTTTTTGCATATTGGATGATTCTTGGAGGATAAACCGACGGAGTCAGGATTCTGATGGAAAAAAGAGGTGTTTTGATGCAATTTCGTGAAGATCAGAAAAATACCAGAAAAACTACGGAAAGTCATATTTTCCCAGAAGACGAAGAATGCCAGAAGGGGAGGCGGAGATGGGCCACAGGGGGCCCACACCCGTCCCATAGGCGCGGGCCACCCCTAGGCCACGCCTATAGGGGTTTTGGCCCACCTGGCCCACCACTGGCTCCGCCCTCTCGCCTATATCTTCCCCTCGAAACCCTAAAACAAGGGGAGGGACCACAGAAAGGTTACGCCGCCTCTGCGGGGTAGAAAACACCGAGACAGAAAGAGCTCTCCAGCAGACAGATTTCTGTCGGGGAAATTCCTTCCTGGAGAGGGGATATCGTCGCCATCAATACCATCGTCAAGCTAGACTTCATCGGGATCATCATCATCACCCACACCATCATCTCCACCAGCACCATCATCACCACTCCATCCCGCCGTAACTATTGTGTTGAATACTTGCATAGTTCATAGGGGAAACTTTCCCGGTGTTGATTACTATTGTAGTTGATGCTTGTGAGTGGAACCATTGGATTATTGTTTATGTTCAGATTGTTATCCATCACCATATCATCTTTGATCTTGATCCATATGATGTCTTGTGAGTAGTTCGTTTAGTTCTTGAGTACATGGGAGAAGTCATGTTGTTAGTAGTGGATTTGTGTTGAGATATTATTCAATAGTTTAGTATTTAAGTTGTGGTGCTATTCTTCTAGTGGTGTCATGTGAACATCGACTACATGATACTTCACCATTTATGGGCCTAGGGGAATGCATTGTGTATTTGGCTACTAATTGTGGGGTTGCCGGAGTGACAGAAACCTGAACCCCCGTTAGGACACCATTGCACAAGGGAGCGTAGGATCTCAGAGTTTAAGGTTGTGGTTAGGTTTATACCTTAATTGCTTTCATGTAGTTGCGTATGCTTGAAGGAGGTTTAATCACAAGTATGTATTAGTCCAAGTACGATCGGTACATTAGCACAGGTTCACCCACACAACACTTACAACACCTAAAAAGGGTACTCAATTATTTGAAGCGAAAGCACTTGACAGAATTCCCATGTGTCCTTGAGAACGTTTGGTCCTTATAAGTATTTACACCGGCTTGTCCTTTGCTAAGAAAGTATTGGGAAACTTGCTGCAATTGTTCGTTGTCTTTATTACTTGCACTTTATTTCTTTGCTTTATCAAAAAAAACCCTAAAAAACCGTTTGCTAAGTATTTACAAAGATTTCCTGCTCCATACCACTAGTCAACACCTTCTGCTCCTCGTTGGGATCGACACTCCTATTTATTGTAACATCCCTAAAATCATGATTTCAAAGATTGCATATCATTCATGCACGCATATAGTTTTGAGATCAATTTCAAACCAAATTCAAGAAAACAGAAACACTTAGTGCTATCATTTTATGTGAGCAAACTTAAATCAAATGGCCATCCCCATTTGAGAACTTGAATGTTTTAAACCAAGATTGTTTGTCTCCCTTGTTGATTGGTTGAGTGTGGAGTTAGAACAAAATTTTACAAAATAAAAATGGGTTCAAAACCATTTTCAAAACATTTGCAAATCTAGTGCTATGGCACTGTTCATTTTGTTATTTCAAAAGAACCAAGCTTGAATAGAGAGACCACTTGATTCTATGCCCTGAAATGTGATTTTTGCACACTGCAAAAATCCCAAAAAGATTTGAATTCAAATAGAGTTTGAATTCATTTGAAACTCATTCCAAAAATTCAATTTAGAAAAAGAAAAGAGAAAGGAAATGGAAAAGGGTCGGCACCAGGAATTGAGCCCAGCAACAGACGCAGCCCAACTAGCCCACCCGGGTCTCCTCTCTCCCTCGCTCACGCGCAGATGCACCCAGCGAGCCGCTGACACCCGGACCCCACTCCCCCTCTGTTCTGTTCACTAACGAGCGGGCCCTCTCCACGTCACTCCTTCTTCCCCAAATCTCGCGCGCAGACGCCGTCGCCGCTGGCCGTTGCTGCGTTGATTTCTCGGCGTAATTACCATTGATTCGCTGAGCGTTTCTTGTCGAGCCTCCGCCTACTTAAGCACCTCCCCACTCCGATCCATTCCCCTCACTCAATTTCATCTCCACGCCCCAGGCTGCTCGCAACTCGCCAGACACCGCCGCAGCTCCGACGACTCCGGCAGCAAATTCCGGTGAGTTCCGACCGCCCCTGAGCCTCTGATTCAAACGAGCGTGTCCAGCATGATCTCGTGCATCTTCTGACACCCCTTGCTTGCCTGCTCGTGACCCAGGACGCCATCCCCGTTCGTGCCTGCAACCGACTGAGCCGCCACCCAACTCCGGCGACCAATTACGGTAAGCAGAGTGCGCCCCTTGCCCCCTCTTGCATACGAGGATGTTCGCCACTGTCTTGCGCGTCTCCTAATCCCTCTGGTTCGTGCTAGGGAGACGCGAAACCTCGGCAACAACTTCGACAGCAACCACCCGACGCCGTGCATGACTCCGAAGAGCTCCAGCAGCCCCTGTCGTGCGCCCCTCGCCAAGCCACCTCCATGTTGAGCTTCGCCTCGACCCTGTGGTTCTGGTAAGCACCCTCTCCCCTCCCCGGACGACCTAGAACGCCTGCGCCGCCGCTGACAGACGTGCCGCCGCCAGTCGCTGCCGCTAGCGCCGCTAGTCTTTGGTCAAGGCAACAGCAGCCGTTAGATGTAGATCTGGCGGTTTAGATTAGATCCAAGCGAATCGTTTTCTTTGAATCTGGCACGTTTGATCTGACTTGATCCGACGGAGCGGAAGGGTGATCCTGAGCGAAGCGGTATCGACCAATAGGATAGCGCCGCGTGGCTAGGGTTTAGTTTAAAAACAGAATTTGAATCAGATTTATATCCAAATTTGATTTGCTTGTAACTTTTGATTCCCACGTTAGATTTTAGCAAATTTTATACCATTGGAATCAGGAAGACAAGCCCTTTCTGTTTATGCAATGTGTTTAGTGTTTAGCTTCTGTTAAAAAGGTTTTATTTGCAGAAACTTGTTTAGGACTATTTTAATTGTATGAATTGTTTAGGAATTTGTTTTAGTGTCAAATAAACTTGGTTTGGCAAAGTTTTGACTTGTTTAGAATTCAGTACTATGCACTTGCTTGGTTGAGTTTTAAAAATCATCACTTAGCATCTTGCATGCATGCATATATATTTTTGGTTGAATATATCTTGTATGTGATTGTGGCTATATTCTATGTGTAGATTTTGGTGCTAGTGATTGTGATTGTGAAGAGTGCTACTCTCCCAACTACCAAGGCAAGTGGTACTTCATGAATATTACAATCCCTATATTTTCATACAAGCATTAGAAATATTTTGCTAAGTCTTGCATGTTACTATTTTGCCAAATGCCATGTTGGGAAATCCTAAGTAGTTGTAGAATTGCTAGGAAATTTCTAAGTTAAGCTACTATCTATGCCATGCTTAGCCTAGCTAGTAGCAAAACAGGGTTGGTAAGATATATACATGCTATGATGAAAATATTTCTAAGTCTTTGGACTTATGTTTTTCTTAATAAAACAACTAAGTCAATGAATCACCTGGGTGGAATGGGACTTGATTGGTGGTTTTTGGTTGAGTGGTTACACAAGGTCCATGGCTATGGTTTACCTTGTGTATCTCACTTGTGGTAAGCCACCCAGGAATAAAGGGATTTTAGAGGCCAAGTGTTGAGAAGCTTCTAGTGAAGCCACTTGGCAATATGGGCTCTGCCTGGATCACATAGGTTGCTAGAACTTAGCCATTTGGAAAGTTGGTGGTAGTGGGAATGATAGGTTGGAGCGCGTCCATTTGGTCTAAGGGAAGGCTTCTGAAAGGTCTTGTCTTGGTGAAACCAAGTCTGGTGGGGAAAGTGCACAACCTCTGCAGATGGAAAATCTAAGTACTTAGCCAAGTCCATGGCAATGGACAACTTGAGCATCAAGACATGGAAGCTATCAAGAATCTCATCACTCCAACTTCTAAGTAAAAACTTGTGGGTGAACAAGGGTGAAGGACCTCAATGTCTATTGGTGGCTCCTTGGGAAAAGTTTTGACAAAGAAAAACTTAGTGATTTCAACTAATAGGAAAAACCTATTTTTGAGCAAAGCAAGCCAAGCTTCACTTAGCCAAATATGCATGTAGTATCTAGTCCACTTAAAATATACTAAGGTATCACTTGCCAATACTATTCCAAAGTATTGACCCACTATGGCTGTAACTTGTGATGTTGCAGGTTACTCTGATGAAGATTAGGTGTCATGAGTCTACACTCAACATGTTTGCCTGTGGCACATGAAGATGAAGACTTATATTTATTTTCTTATTCAAACTCTTGTATTAGGCCTGTGGCCTTGAGTTGTAAAGACTATGTTTATCTCTGGAATGGATGTAATAAATGACCTTTGTATCTATGTACTTCATCTTAAACTATGGATGCTAGCAATGATCCAGGGACTAGCATTGCAATCACAGGGATCCTCTTCCTTTACAAAGGAGGGATCTTACAGATGGTATCAGAGCACTGTGTTGCCTGCAGGATTATGACCCTAGGATTGGAAACCACTAAGGAAAATTTTTAACTACTTCTACACTTGTCTATTCTTCTCGTAAACTTTTCTAATCTTCTTTCTCATCTCTATTTGTAGATGAATTCCATCAACGAAGCCGTAAGGAAAGGACCACTCATGACCATGACTTTGGAGTGTGAGACAGAGTTTCCCAAAGCTCTCAAGGACCTCATGGTGGCAATGGAAATACATGGTGCAGCTGTGTACAAAGGCTTTCCTGTGATGGATGAAGGAGTTGAGTACTGGTGGGTGCAACTTCACTTGTACAAAAACAAGGAAGACAACCACAAAGAAACAAGATTCTGCATGTACACCAACATTGTGGTGCACACCACATTCTTTGAGTCAGCAAGAGAAGCAGCTTGGAGGACTATCAAAGAACTTAGTGCTAGAATCAAGTGCAGAATGCTCAACCTCCAAAAAGACTTGAAGAAAGAGAAGGAACATACCCAAGAGTTGGAAGCTACCAACAAAACCTTAAGAGGAGACATTATAGACTTAGTGATGGAGTCATGTGAGCAAGATAGGCTGATTGCCTCTAGAAACATTGTGTTAGCCAACAGATCCAGTGAGATAGGAATGTAAACGTACTTCGTTAGTTGGACCACCGCCTATCACCTTATTTTCCAAAATGTTGTTTTAAAATAAGAATGAACCTTGGTTGTTGTAATAACTTCATGTATGCATGACTTGTGTGTTTTGTTTCCAAGGATATGTATGTGATGTTTTGTCTTTTGTTTTATCTTAAATTGTGTTGTTCTAACCTTTCTATCGTATAAATAGATGCCTATTACCATTAGCACTGTTGAGGAGTTCCAGGTTACCCGCTTTGGTCCTCGTATCGTTGAGCTTACCACTTTGCTCAATCTCCCTCTTCCCACCATCATGGTGCATCCCCTCACCAAGTTCGAGAGGAAGGACCTCTGGGGCTTCAAGGTGAACCAGCCCGGACGCCAGACAGATCCTACTACGGAGGCCATCGTCTTCAAGCTCATGCACGATGACAGGGAGAGAGGCATGGAGGTACTTATGCAGGATCTGATAGGACGTCTGCTAGGGCGACACTCCCGACAGGTTAGAGGCACCCACTTCCACGTCTTCGGAAGACGTGATGAGGATGGAGAGTCCATCGACTTCGAGGACGATTCGAGGGACGCAGCAGAGCCGATACGCCTATACCTCCAGGACTTAGAGTCTCTCATTAGGCACGTGGACACTGACAGGACCAATGTCATGCTTAGCAATGATGAGCTCCAGGTGCAGCTTCGCGAGAAGGACAAGCTCTTCGCGCAGCAGGACGAGATAGTCAAGGAAATGGAGGCAAAGTTCGAGACCTAGGACAGGAAGTTCAAGAGTCAGGAGAAGCGTGTCCAGGATAGGAACAAGAAGATCCGGGACATGACTGAAGAACTGCAGTCCAAGGACTTCGAGCTAGAGCAGCAGCAGACGGTGATTGAGAGGCTTCGTTCCCCGAAGAGGGCTCTCAAGGCCAAGATAGAGACTTTGACCACTAGCATCGAGGAGAACAAGACCGTGATGGAGAACATCCCCTATACTTTGGGTCATCAAGACTATTTTCTGCCGACGTTGCCGGGGAGTGAAGCGTTATTGAAGAGTGGAACTGGTAAAGGAAACTTCTACTGTGAGTATTGTTTTTTATTTCTGTTTGTTACTTTGTTTCCAATATGGATAACCCACTTGGTTTTCTGTTTGGGAAAACTACTACCACTGTTAGGGTAGTAGATGAACCACCATATGTTGAGATAGATCCTTTTAAGATACCTACAAGTATTGTTGATCGTTTTATGCATAATTATTATTTAGGGGATGGAACTGTCCACCCTGGTGATCGCTTGCTTTTTATCCATGAATTATGCGGATTGTTTAAGTGTGCAGGTATCACAACTGAATAGGTGAAGAAGAAGTTACTCTATATATCCTTGAAATGAATAGATGAAGAATGGTATAAGCTACTGAAGAATGGGCAATCCATGGAATGGGAGGAAATAGTACCTCTCTTTTATTCAAAATTCTATCCTCCTAGTGAAATTCATAAGGATAGGAATATGATGTATAACTTTTGGCCTCGTGATGGAGAGAGTACAACTCTAGGGGATATTGAAGTTACTAATGCTTAAATGTCCTATTCATGAACTCCCTAACAATATTATTATCAATAACTTTTATGCCAGGCTTTCTCTTCATGATAAAGATTTACTGGATGCTTTGTCGTGGTATTGCCGACGAGTACGCCATGGAGGGGTCCTCACAGTGCGTGTTTAGAGACGTGGGGTAAGGCGGACGGTTGACGGGTACGAGGTAACACAGCTTACCCAGGTTCATATCCCACAACAGTGGCGGAATCCTACTCCTGCTATAAATCACTATAAGGGCAATACGCCGAGTTACAGAGATGTGTTTGTTGTGCGAGGTTGTGTAAAGTTGTATGAGATTGTGCCCTAAAGGCTCCCATAGGCCCGACTTATATAGTCGCCAGGTCCTAGGGTTACAGGGAGAAGTCCTAGCCGGACAGGTTACAGAGTCCTACACCGTCTATTACTAGTCTTGTGTATCTTGCACTCCAGGGGTCCGGGTACGCTGGTGACTCCACCGTAGCCTTCCTTTATCCGGCATGGGCCTCCCTTCTGGATCCACCTAACTGGGCCGCCCAGCAGGCCATAGGCTACCGACTATGGGCCACCCGGGTTAGTCGGATAAGAGACATGCTATGGGGATACCCATATAGCATATCCCCAACAGTAGGCCCCGGAGAACTCTGAGATGTTGCGCCGTCTTGCCTCTTCACGTGGAATGCTCCGTCTATATGGATGTCGGCAAATCGTCAAGCAATATCTTGTAGTCCTCCCAAAGAACACTGCAAGGTTTTCTCCGTCTTCGATTTGTAAGCCGGAGAAATGCTGAATCTTCCATCATACTGTTCCGTAGTCGGATTAAATCCGTCCATGCCGGAATCTTCGATGTGATGGCTCATCTACCCATGTCATCTAGGACGACGTAGGCTTAGGTCAGCGACGCCTCGTAACTCACACATGCAGAGAACGCAATCATATCTGATTTTCCCGCGCGAGCGATACGAACCGTTGGCGGTTGGAGACGTGGCAAAATTACCACGCACGTTCACGAACACGTCGTCTACGCGGCAACCGTCCGATTAGCTGCACGAATCTTGACGCAGAGTATGACAAATAGTAACCGTGGGAAATTTTCCACTTTTTACCTCATTCCTATCGCGTCATCGTCTTCTTCCTCCAGCCGCACGCCTCCTCGAGCTCTCTGCGAGAAACCTCGAAAACCCTAGCTTCAATCTGCGTCAGTCGCATCCTTCCAACACTCCATGGCTAGCAGCAGCTCCTCCCCATCGATGGCGGCGTCGAGCGAAGCCGGCGAGCTCCGTCGTCATGCCCCCAAAGGGCCTGGTCATCCCCGCATCAGCGGTGATCGAAACCACCGGCGACGACCATAATCTGGCAGCGCTAGAGCCACTGGAAGAAGAGCCAGACTCGCACAAGGGTGACTGGCGTGGCTCGGACATCACCGACCGCGACATCCAGGAGATGGTCGCTGAAGGCTACCTCCCCGCGACGGAGGGGCTTGCCTGGCGGGCGGCGCTGGCCGGTGAGGTGACACCGTCTCCCCAAGCCGGAGAAAAGGTGTACCTCAAGGCTCAGCTGGTACGCGGCGTTTCCTTGCCCATCTCCCACTTCTTTCTCTCCGTCTTGAACCACTACAAGGTCCAACCCCACAACCCGTCCCCCAAAAGCATCTTAGTGCTTAGCAACTTCGCGACACTTTGCGAGGGTTACCTAGGGATAAGGCCTAGGTTAGATTTGTTCGTGTACTTCTTTACCGTCAAACGTGAAGCCGGACATAGTAAGGAGGATCTTAGGAACTGTGCACCATAAGCTTCAAGATTCGACCTGGCCGGTGGTTCCCCGACATCATCGTCCACGAGTCCTGCAAGAACTGGCAACGGACATACTTCTACGGCCCCGACATTCCTTTGGCGGGCCGAGAAGTGACGTACCCGGACTTCGTGGATGGAGCCGCCGCTGAAGTTTCTACATGGAGATCCCATGCCTCCCTTCCCTCCGACCTCGATTCTTCTCGCACAATAAGGCGGATCGAATGGTTCGTAGAGACGAGCTTGACCGGCTTGGACCTAGCCATGTGCTGGTTGATCAGGCGAATCCAACCCCTGCAGCACCGCGCGAAGTTCATGCACGAGTATACCAGTGATCGAAGGGATAGCCTCCGGATCTCCATGGATAACTTCTCGAGCGACTCCGTCAAGCTCCGCCTAAAGGACATCGTCAAGGTAAAGGATAAGAAGCGTGGATTCACCATCACCTACGACATGTTCGTAGACGGAAAGTGCCCAAAGGTAGGTATTTATTTTCTGTGTACGACATTGCTCCATTTTTCCGTCTTGCCAATACCATCTTATCTAACATGGTGATTTCTTACTTAACAGCTTAGCGATCTAGATGAGGGCAACCTGGCTGCCCAAATCTATGATCCAAAGATGAAGGAAGGCACGGTCATGTCCACGACGATGTCCCGTTGGCGCGAAAGCGGAAGAGCTCCACCTCTGACGCTGCCGACGGAGGCAAGAAGAAGAAGACGCAGGGTGGAGCCTCTAAAAAGAATACCGCCACCCTGGAGGCGGAAAAGAGAAAAGCCACCGGGATTTTTGCCAAAGCGCCCCCCTAGTGTAAGCTTCTCATTCTCCGACATTGTCTATTTATCTGTCTTGTTCCTGTACTTATGCATTTTGCACGTCTCAGGAAGAAAGCCACGACCAGCCTCAAGAAGTCCTCCAAAACTTTGGGGGCTTCTAGAAATATCAAGGACATGCTGCATCGCGACTCCTCCCCTGCCATCGCCCCTGCTACTCCTGCCGTCAAGCCTTCCTCTGCCCCGACAAGCTCTCAAGCCCAGGAGGCACCAGGTCCTTCCGCCATGGAAGTGGATTCTGGCGCCTCTACCGAACTCGCTGTTGTCGGCGAGCAGGCGACGCAGGAGAGCACTGCTCTACAAATGGCTGAAGCTCCGGCTAAGGATGACATTGGTAGCGGCAAGGCGGTAGTGGGAGCTGGTACCTCTGCCGAAGGCGGCGCCGCCGCTCCCCAGAAGCCCTTTGAGTTCCTGAAGATAGTTTACCCGGCGCTTAGCCGAGTAACACAACTCTGGTTCCTGGAGGAGTGTCGTCATCTCCGACGTGCGGTATTGAAGATCTTCTCCGACAAGCGGATATCTTGCAAGGAAATAGCATCTCCTTTAGCAAGCTGCTAGCCGAGAGCGCTACAAACCACAAGATTATTGAGCTTGTAAGTTTTACTTTGCCTTTTGCATTTTATATGAGTATCCCACTATAGCCCCCGAGGATGTAGACGGAAAACCATAGGTTTTGCATATATATGATCTAAGAGTGACTAAGTTAGAAAAAAAACTCTCACTGTAGCCCCCAAGCATTTAGATGGAACGAACTATTCCGACTAGATGCTTTAAGAGTAGCATACGCAGTGTTCATAATTTTCAATATTGTAGCCCCCAAGCTTCTAGTTGTAACTGAATTAGTTCCGACTAGATGCTTAAAGAAAAGCTAAGCAGATTCTGAGTTAAAAACTTTATACTGTAGCCCCCAAGATTCTAATCGAGAACTAAATTAGCTCCGACTAGATGCTTAAAGAAAAGCTAAGTATATTGCTAAGTTAAAAAACTCTCGCTGTAGCCCCCGAGCGTCTAGGTGGAAATTTTCCGACTAGGTGCTCCAAGTAGACTAAACAACGGTTTAACTTTTTCCTTTATTCCATAGAACGAGAATGCTCGGAGGGGCATGGCCAATGACAAGTACCAGAAGATGCGCACAGATCTTGAAGCCGAAAAGGGTAAAACTGCCATCTTGAAGGAATAGATCATCAAAAACAAGAGTCTGTTTTCTTTTGTGCGCACCCGTCTTGGTTTTATGCCTTCATTCTCCGAGTACTCACTGTGTACTTTGTTTTCTCTGACTTGCAGAGCATGTTGCCAAGGCCAAGGATATTGTCGAGCAGTCCAAGCACATTCAGCAGCTGGACAGCGAGAACAAGATCCTTAAAAAGGAGAGGGAAGAAATGTTGAAAATGCATGAGGATTCCATGAAGGCCCTGCAGGAATCCGCCTCCACGGAAATCAATCGCTTGAAGGAGGAGCTTGCGATCTTAAAAGATCAGAAGCAAGCTGCTGATGAGCAAAACCATCGCCACGGAGAGGCATATAAGCTCCTCCAGCAAGAGAAAGAATCACTGGCGGATACCCTCTAGCAGGGTAATGCCAGCATCTTCAGTAAGATTTCTCCGCCTTGTATTTCTGTAGTCTGGATACTTTGAATTGTTGAACTCATGCGATTCTTGTCGGAATTTGCAGCCTCTATGGATTTAACCAGATTGCCTCCTCCGGCCAAGGAATGCATGGTTCTTGCCGGCAACTTTATCAACACCACCATCACCCAAGCCAAAGAGATCGCCAAGCCCCTCGAGATACACATCAAAGCCTCGGACTCCGTGGCAAAGTACTCGGAGATTCTTAGCCGAGCCCCCGAGCGTATCACAAGCTAGAAAGCTTCATATGCACGGGCTGGCGCAAGGATGGCGCTGTCTATGGTGAAAGCACACTATGAAGATGCCGACATCGACACGGTGACCTCTGGCATCCCCGACGTTGATGATGACGGCAAAGAAATTGATCACGAAGCCATCCTGTCATCACTCGCGGGTTATGACACCAGAGTTGCCGAGTTGGTGGATATCAACATCTTCGTGCCCATGAACACCATCGACAGCGTCAACCAAGATTCCTCTGAGTCCCACCAAAGTGCCGATGCTCAGGGTGATTCTCCGGCCAATGACGATGCTGCTTCCAAGTCTCCTGCGCCCAAAGAATGAAAAACACTTTGTAATATTTGTTTCACCTTTGGTGTATGCGCAGAAAAGAAACTTGATGATGTAACTTAAGGCGGAAAACAAAGGTTGTTATGTCCTGCTACTTAAGAACTTAGTTCCCAGCATGTATATATTTTTTAAGCAAGTGTTGGCTTATCCATTACTTTGGTTCTTATGCTTGACTTTTCGTGAGTCGGAAGACTCGTTGTCGGAACCATGCGCTTAGGTGATGATGCCCAATGGCACTGTCAATAACCTAAGCACAAAATCTCCTACATAAGTGCCAAAAGTCACTACTCTAGAATCCACATAAAAACAACAAAGAACGTGTAGACTAGAAAACTTAAGCTAACGCCCGTAGGCGGAATTTTCACAAGTGCAAAATGCAATACTTGTGCATAAAGGTTTTACATGATCCAAAAATGAACACTAAAGGAGGTAGAAGACTCAGAAATATGAGTGAACCAAAGAGCTTTATTTCATTGATCATATAAGAGGTACACAATTAGATAAAAAATGCTAAGTGTAAAAGGGACGTAGTTGTGCTATGTTCCATGGCCGATCAAGCTCTGGGTAGTCATCATCCGGGTCACGTTGCTTACACTTATGATCCTTGCTGGGTCTATCCTTTAGTTCACGATTGTCAACAAGGTAGTAAGACCCATTGAGCAGCGCCTTGCTTATGATGAACGGTCCTTCCCATGGCGGGGATAATTTGTGTGACTTCTTCTGCTTAAGTCGGAGCACCAAATCCCTCTCTTTAAACAAGCGATGCCGAACGCGGCGACTATGGTAGCTTCATAGCTTCTGCTGGTAGATGGCGGATCTTTGGCATGCCAAAACGCGCTCCTCCTCGAGAAGGTCCACATCTAGGCGTCTGGATTCTTCAGGATCATTCTCGTCGTAGGCGGCAACTCTTGGTGCATCGTGGAGGATGTCGGAGGGCAGGATGGCTTCTTCTCCATATACCATGAAGTAAGGGGTGTAGCCGGTAGATCTGTTGGGTGTAGTTCGTAAACTCCACAGCACAGATGGCAATTCTTCCGCCCAGGCTCCAGCTGCTCTATGTAGCGGTCCCTCAAGACGTGGCTTGATTCCTTGCATAATTAATCCATTGGCTCGCTCAACCTGACCATTGGATTGTGGGTGTGCCACAGATGCAAGTTCAAGTCGGATGCCTTTCTCCCAGCAATATGCCTCCACTTCTCCGAGTGATAAATTGTTGCCGTTGTCGGAGATAATGCTATGTGGGAGACCAAATCTCACCACTAGATCTCGGATGAACCTTAGGGCAGTTGCCCCATCAAGCTTTCTAATGGGTTTAGCTTCTATCCATTTAGTGAATTTGTCAACTGCTACGAGCAGATGCGTAAATCCACAGGGTGTCGTCTGTAACGGTCCCACCATCTCCAGCCCCCAGACTGCAAATGGCCAAGTTATTGGTATTGTTCGCAGTTCTTCAGCAGGAACATGTGGTTGTCGGGCATAATACTGGCATCCCATGCATGTCTCAACCAGCTTGTCGGCATCCTCTTTCGTGGTCAGCCAGTAGAATCCTTGCCGGAAGTCTTTCGCGACCAACGATCGAGGAGCGACGTGATGCCCGCAATCTCCGAGATGGATTTCGCGTAGGATTTCCATACCTTCCAGCTGGGAAACACACTTTAGGTATACACCAGTAGTGCTCCTTTTATAGAGTTTCCCATTGATTATGGTATAACCCTTTGCTCGTCGTACTATTTGCCGTCTTTCGACTTCGTCATCGGGCAAAGTTCCGTGTTCGAGATACTCCATGAAAGGTTTTTTCCAAGCCGGAGGAACCTTAGTCACCATGCTGACGAAAGAGTCAGCTCTATCCGGGTTGTCGATGTCGATGCCCTTCACGGATGGTGTGCGTAGATGCTCTAGGAAAACTCCTGGCGGAATTCGCTTGCGCCCTGATCCAAGCTTAGACAGCAGATCAGCCGCCTCGTTTTGCTCCCTAGGCACATACTTGACTTCGTAGCCCAAGAAGCTCTTGGCTATCTCGTCCACTTCGTCTCAATATGACGCCATCATAGGGTTCCGCGCATTCAAGGTGCCAGCCACCTGCTGGGCAACCAAGTCGGAATCTCCATAGCAAACTATGCGCTTGATGCCAATATCCTTGGCTACACGTAGTCCGTGAATGAGTGCTTCATACTCCGCCATGTTGTTTGTAGCCTCGAAGTGGATCTGCAGAACATAGTGTAGCTTGTCTCCTGTTGGTGAATGTAGCGATACACCAGCCCCCGAGCCGTTGAGCAGCTTTGATCCGTCAAAGTGCATCACCCATTACTCTGGTTCCGGCAACGGAGTAGCGTCTGGCATCTCCGTCCAATCTGCAACAAAATCCACTAAGGCTTGTGACTTGATAGCGTCGCGTCTCTTGTAGGTGATCTTGAAGGCGGCAAGTTCAATGCCCCACTTCGTGACCCTTCCTGTAGCGTCGCTGTTATTGATAATGTCGGACAGTGGGGTCTTGCTCACCACTGTGATTGGGTGCTCCTGAAAGTAATGCCTCAGCTTCCGAGAAGCGAGGAATACTCCATAAGCTATCTTTTGGTAGTGCGGGTAACGCTGCTTGGACTCCGTCAAGACCTCGCTTACATAGTAAACTGGTCGTTGAACTCCATGCTCATAGCCTGGTTCCTTCCGCTCTACCACAACGATGATGCTGATTACCCGGTTGGTTGCCGCATGTAAATTAACAGGGGCTCACCAGGCTCGGGTGTTGCAAGGATGGGCGCTGAGGAAAGAATCTCCTTGAGATGCTTCAATGTTGCACCTGCTTCGTCCGTCCACGTGAATCTGTCCGCCTTCTTCAGCAACTTGTACAACGGCAGAGCCTTCTCTCCAAGTCGGCTGACGAACCGACTAACTGCTACAACACAACCTGTTAGTCGTTGAATGTCCTTTAGGCATGTCAGACGGTTTATGTTTAAAATGGCCTTGATTTTCTCCGGATTGACCTTGATTCCACATTGGGAAACGATGAAGCCCAGCAATTTGCCGGCTGGAACCCCGAAGACGCACTTCTTGGGGTTGAGCATCATGTTGTATTTCCGGAGATTATCAAAGGTTTCTTTTAAGTCGGAGATTAAGTCGTTTGACTTTTTAGACATCACCGCAATATCGTCCACATAGGCGTGAACGTTCCGACCAATTTGGTCGTGGAGGCAATGTTGCATTGTCCGCTGGTAAGTAGCGTCTGCGTTTTTTAGCCCAAAGGGCATCGTGACATAGCAAAACGTGTCGTAAGGGGTGGTGAACAAAGTGGCCAATTGGTCCGACTTCCTCATCTTGATCTGGTGGTATCCTGAATATGCATCGAGAAAACACAAAAGTTCCGAGCCAGCCGTCGAGTCAATGACTTGGTCAATGCGAGGCAAAGCAAATGGATCTTTGGGACATGCTTTGTTCAAGCCGGTGTAATTAACGCACATTCTTAATTCATTGGTTCCCTTTTTGGGGACAAGTACAGGATTGGCCACCCATTGGGTGTGAAGGACTTCTCGGATAAATCTAGCCTTAAGTAACCTAGCTATCTCTTTGCCAATGGTGCGTCTCTTCTCATCTCCAAAGCGTCATAGAGGTTGTTTCACTGGTTTGCATTTTGGATCAATGTTTAAGCTGTGCTCGGCAAGTTCCCTAGGTACACCTTTCATGTCGGCAGGTTGCCAGGCAAAGATGTCCATGTTCTCACGGAGGAACTCGACGAGCGCGCTTTCCTATTTGGGATCCAGGTTCGTCCCAATGGCGGTGACCTTGGAGGCATCGCCTACCACAAGTTCCACCGGCTTGGTCTCGATGGCGGCCTTGAACACAGGAGCGGAGTCGGAGATCTGCTTCTTCGACACGGGCATCTCTGAGTCATCGACCTTACTCTGGATCTCCTTGAATTCTTCGCTGTAGAGGACAGCTTCTGCAACGGCTGCTTCATTGATCTCGCAGTCTCTTGCCTTGGTAAAGCTTCCGGATACGGTGATGATGCCGTTTGGTCCGGGTATCTTGAGTTTGTTGTAGACAAAGCATGGCTTGGCCATGAACGTGTGGAATATGACGCGGCCGAATATGACGTGGTACACACTCTTCAAGGGGACCACCTCGAAGGTCATGCGCTCTTGGCGATAATTATTAACATCGCCAAAGGCTACCTGAAGTGTAATGCACCCAAGGGACCGAGCCTCCCGACCAGGAACTACACCGTGGAAAACGGTGTTGGTCCGCCTTAGGTTTGCCTCAGTCAAGTTCATCTTCTGCAGTGTATCCAGGTACATGATGTTGATGCTGCTTCCACTATCCACCATGCACTTGGTGAACTCCACGCCGTAAATCAATGGGTTGATGACCAAGGCGTACTGGTTCTCCGTGGGCACAAGGTCTGGGTGGTCCGTCCTGTCCCAAGTTATTGGAACATCCGACCAGCGTACGTACTGGGGGACTGGGGGGAGAGTAGCCATCAGGATCTTCAGAGAGGTCTTCTGTTGTCAGACAGTGGGGGTGCCAAGGAAAGTGTGGTAGACTGGGGCCTTCTTTGCGAAGGGCTTCTTGCCCTTGTCGTCGCTCTTGGCGGCGTGCTTGGGGTCAATGTCCTCGTCCATGTCACTTGAATCCTTGGACTCCTCCTCCTTCTTCTTCCCCTTGCCCTTGCCTCGCGGTCTGTTCTTCCGACTTTGCTTGTAGCCGGACTCCGGGTCTTCCTTGAGGTCGTTGACGAACTTGCAGTGTCGATTGGTATGGGTGGCTTTGCCGTTGACGTCGAGGTGTACGAGGCATGGCATATCGCGGTACTCCTCGTAGGTTTGGGGAACGCGGAGCGGCGCCGCGGTGGTTTCACTTACTCATTGCTTCCCACGACCAGCTCCCCTTCCTCGGCCACGTTGTCCGCATTCTCCTCGTCCTGCAAAAGTCATAGCGACCATGTTGGTAGATTGCTTTTCTTCTTGAGCGGTCTTCCGCTTTGTATTGTTGTTTCTCCGAGCTTGAGTTGGAACGGCCGTTGCCGGCAATGAGCCATGAGCATCGTCGTCGGCAGCTGCGAACTCACTAGCCAACTGAATCATTTGGTTCAAGTCAAGCTGGTGATTGTCCTGCAAGCGCTTCAGCTTATGTCGGAGCAACGTGCCCCTTTCCAACCCATCGATGAAGGTGGCCATGGCGGTCTGAGCGTGCACTCCTGCGCATGAATTTTTCATATCCAGCCAGCAGGAGAGGTAGGCGCGAGATGTCTCGTCTTTCTCTTGCATGCACCGCTGTAGATCGCCCATAGTGCATGGACGCTTGTATGTACCCTCGAAGTTCTTGGTGAACGCTTCTTGCATGTCCAGCCAGTTGTAGATAGATTTCTCCGACAAGTCGTCGATCCATTGACGGGACGTGCCTGCCAACATTAACGTGAGGTACTTGACGGCGACGTTGGGGTTGCCTCCGGCAATCTCCACCGCGTTGCCGTAGTCCTGCAACCATGTGGCTGGTTTGGCGGTGCCGTCATAGGGCTTGATGGTCTTGTCAATCCGGAAACATTTGGGGTAAGTTGCGGACCGTATTGCAGGTCCAAAGCAACGTGGTCCCAGGTATGATCCTTCCCGGGCCTCGTGGATCTTATCGATCCGCGAACGTGCATCGTACGGCTCGTGTGAACAACGTGGGCCTCCTCCGCCATGGTGACTGCTTGGTGGTGACGGAGGCGAAGGTGGCGGTGGGTTAGCCTTCTTGCTGTTACCCTCCTGCGACGCCTCACGCCTGTCACGGTTGCTTGTCGGACGCGGAGGGTCATGGCGTGACCTGCTCTTGTGTCCTTGGTTGCGCTCTCCGTCATGACGGGTCTGCTCCACGTTGTCGCGGATGACGATGCCGCACTGCTTTGGTGGGGGCATATCCGTATGATGGTGAGCCTTGTAATCTTCGTGATGCCGGGGAGATCGGGGCGGTGGCGATGCGTGACGAGGTCGGGCCTTTTCTCCGTGGTCGGAGGATATGGGGATGGCATCCTTCCTGTTGCGTGCATCCCTCCGTCTTTGTTCTGACGAACCCGTCTGGGACCCGACATCTAGAGGAGATCTATCCCTTGGCGGCTTGTACTAGCTAGATTGGTAGAGCGCTGGATTAGACTCAAGCCTCTAAGAGGTGGCCTTTTCCTGCTGCTTCACCGCCTTGGCCACTAGGTCGTAGACCTGTTCCACTGCCTCAGGCGATCTATCCTGCTCCAGAAGGGTCTTGGCGACGGTGAGGTTAAGGAGTGGGGTGAGCATCACCTGCTTGGCTTCACTGTCAATATATGGCTTGGCCTGTGCCGGCTTCGAGGGAGCCCATCCTAGGTTGCGCCGTACACCAGGATCATTGTTAACACGAGCCGGAGCTTTCTTAGCCTTCTGCTGCTGTAGCAAAGTCTTGTACTCGGCCTCCATTGCTCTAGCTTTCTCTATGGATTTATGAGAGTTGACCAGATCTCGATCTAGTTTAGCGCCTTGCTCCGTGATGGCTTGCGCCTCCTCCAGCAGCTGCTGGCGCTTCTCGTCAAGCTGGGTCACGTTCCGGATATGAGAGACGGTCAATGGCTCGACAAGGAGATTGCCGTATATCACTCTATCAGCTGGAGTAACTTGGGCTGCTGCTGATGTAGATGCTGGAGGCGGCACGTTTGCGGTGTTATTGTTGCTCGGGCTGGTGCCGAGTTCCTGCGGCTGCTGCACTGGGTTAGGCGGAGGAGGCATGACCTTTGCGCGATCATCGTCAGCAGCAATAAGTGGCCCCTTCCCCTTTTATAGCACCGTAGGCGGAGCTCGTCTGGGTTGATCTTCATCCATCGCCATCCCAATGGTGACAAACACCCCTCAGGACGTGACGGTGTTGTTGGCTTGCTCGTCGCGCGAGTACTCCTCCATCTCCTGCATAGCAGAGTCTAGCTCTTCTGGACTGAAGTCTATCTCCTCTGAATCTGCACTGAAATCAGCATAAAGCGCGTCAATGACAGAGTCGGAGGGTGCCAGTACTTCCTCGATGATGGGCGGTGGAGGTGCAACGGGCTCGACGATGACTGGAGGTGGTGGTGCTACTGCGACGATGGCGGCAGGAGGCAGTGGTGGTGTCTGCTGAACCGGAGGTTCTCCGTCTCTGAGCGCAAGCTCCATCTAGGCTACCTCGTAGTTGTTGACGGTGCTCACCATCTCTTCGAGGGTAAGGCGTCATGTTGCCTGCTGCCGTCTTAAAGAAGGTCAGAGAAGCGTGCCGTGGTCCAGTCCTTCCACGAAGTGATACAAAGCGTTATCATCGGGGTAGTGGGCTAGATCGGCTCGTATACGGAGCCACCTGGCTAGGTAATCGTGGGGGGTTTTGCCCTCTCTCTGAACGCAGCACGCCAGATCAAAGATGGTAACCACCGACAAACTTGGATCTCTGCTGTCCAGACGCACGGATGAAGCCGGCGGATTTGCAGTGATCTTCCACCTTTATATCCTGCACAGGGGCGGTTTGGGTGGGCCTTGAATTTTTCCGATCTTTGTCGGCAAACTCCGAAGAGAGATCCGACATTGATCCTTCTATGAACGTATCCTGCCCGTAGGAGGTTCGTGCGGGTCTTGATGTTTTCCGATCTTTGCCGGCAAACTCCGAAGAGATATCTGACATTGATCCTTCCGCGAACATATCCTGCCCGTAGGTGGTCCGTGCGGTTCTTGATACTCTTTCGACTCCCAGGGAACTAGTGCCCGAGTCAGTTTCGCCGATGAACAGGTGGATGTCTCTGATAGGAACGATCAAACACCGCGTAGGGTTCGTCTTCGCCGGGATCCAGAACTCGTCGGGAGGGACGATCGGAACATTGACGGAGAAGAGAACGCGACCGATGGCTATGGTTTCGCCGATTCCCGCGAAGATCTTGGTCCTCGCCCACTGAAGAGCCTAAAGCGCCTCTTGCCCTACGGTGGGCGCCAACTGTCGTGGTATTGCCGACGAGTACGACATGGAGTGGTCCTCACAGTGCGTGTTTAGAGACGTGGGGTAAGGCGAATGGTTGACGGGTACGAGGTAACACAGCTTACCCAGGTTCAGATCCCACCCTGTGGCGGAATCCTACTCCTGCTATAAATCACTATAAGGGCAATACGCCGAGTTACAGAGATGTGTTCTCTATGCGAGGTTGTCTGAAGTTGTATGAGATTGTGCCCTAAAGGCTCCCATAGGCCCGACTTATATAGTCGCCAGGTCCTAGGGTTACATGGAAAAGTCCTAGCCAGACAGGTTACAAAGTCCTACACCGTCTATTACTAGTCTTGTGTATCTTGCACTCCAAGGCTCTGGGTACGCTGGTGACTCCACCGTAGCCTTACTTTATCCGGCATGGGCCTCCCTTTTGGATCCACCTAACTGGGCCGCCTAGCAGGCCATAGGCCATGCTACGGACTATGGGCCACCCGGGTTAGTCGGATAAGAGACATGCTATGGGGGTACCCATATAGCATATCCCCAACATGTTTCTTGTGTTGGGTCATTCACACGTATGAAGGAAGAAGCTAAATGGGATCTCCTTGACCGTATTCAAGAGAACACTGAAGCTTCGGAGAATGACAAAGGAAGAAAGTCAGGTATATACTATGATTATGAATGCATTAAATCCTTTATGGGAACTGATGACTTCTGTGATATTAGTACTAAGTACAGTCTTGATTACCAAAGTATTGCCAATTGTTTTAAGGCCTTTGCCTCTTACATAGAAATTCCTAAAAAGAAGTGGAATAAGTACGATGCACCTTATAAAGATGTTGTTAGTCATGTCCCTGTTAGAAGCACTGAAGTTTGTACTATTGATCATATTTTGCCTAAACCTTATGTTGAGAAAATAACTTTCCCAACTAAGGTAAAGGAGTATTCTATGATGATTAGTGTGAATAACAAAAGTACAAAGAAAAATGTTGAACCCGATGAGCAAATGAATATTGAACCTGTGGTAGCTATTGTGAAAGATCTTGTCACTAAAAATATAGAGGATGAGCACATTGTCTTCAGTGAAGATGCTTCTAATATTATCTCTCATCCTAGAAAAGCTAGAAAATCTAGTGTCACTGTGCTTTCTGTGAGAATTGGTGATCACTGCTATTATGGTTTATGTGATATTGGTGCTAGTTCTAGTGCTATTACTTATGAGCTTTACAGGGAAATTATACATGAAATTGCTCCTTGTGAGCTTGAGTACATTGATGTGGTTATTCACCTTGCTAATAAGGAAACCATTTTCCCTATTGGTATTGTAAGAGATGTGGAAGTTCGTTGCGGTAAGATTAAGTATCCTGCTGACTTTCTAGTGCTTAATTCAGCAGCTAGCAAAACTTGTCCTATCATTTTTGGTAGACCTTTCTTGAACACTTGTGGAGCTATTATAGATTGTAAAAAGGAAAAAGTTTTGACTAAGGTTGATGGAGAGTCTTATGAGTTTAATTTTTCCAAATTTGCTAAAGCTCCTTGTGAAAATAGCTTGCCTAATAAAGATTTCAAGATGGAACAACTTGCTTCTATTGATCTAGTTTATGATCTTGGACCTCTTTTTGATGATTGTAAGTATGCTCATTCTAATGATAAAGTTGTTGTCAGTGACAGTTATATTGTCAACTTTATTCAAAGTGCTACTGAAAGTTATTATGAGAGAGGGAAACATGGTTTTATGCATCTCAATAATATTAAGTTTCCCAGTTTTATGTTGAAAGCTTTGAAGTTGCATTTGTTTTGTCTTCCTATGCTAGTGGCTTTTTGTTTCAACAATTTGTTTTCTCATGATACTCCCTTGCATAGGAAGTGGGTTAGACTCAAATGTGTTGGATATTTGCTTCTTGATGCTCTCTTTCACTTCAAATATATATCTCCTATGTGAGCATCTTTGAAATTTCCAAGCCTAACTTAAAGGCATTCAAGAGAAGTACTTCTTGGGAGATAACCCAATGGTTTTGTTGAGTCTTGGAAGTTATTACCTCAGTAATAACCGCTCCTTATCCTTTTTGTTTTGGTTTTCGTGTCAAGATTAACTACTTTTGAGAAGTAGACGAGTTGTAAAAAGTGGCTGTCCTGGGACAGATTTTTGTGCTGCATTGTAAAAATTCGTGTAGGATCTCAGTACTTCGGACGGAGCTGTATTTTTCTGTGATTGTTATCCAAGTTGTTACCCAACTTTTATTAGTTTTGCACTTTTTGATTTGAGAAACAAAAGGTTTTCGAAAAAATCAATCTTTACCTGCTGGTCTGTTTTGACATATTTCTGCCATCATTTGCATTTGCCTCTTATATTGATTCCTTTCCAGATTCTTTTGGGTTTTTGGAAAGGAGTTGCTACAGTAGCGTTGTTTTGATGGATTTCAGTTGAAGTGTGTACCTAAAGGTTTATTGTTTTTTCATACACTAATGTTGCCACTGAGGTTTGTGTAATGCTTTGTGAGAAAAGGAATTTCCAGGAGAAGGAGAAAAGGAATCTGCAGAGTTCATCTTTGAATAGGTAAAAGTGGTGAAAACAGAAGGTTCGTGAAAACCCTATATTTTTATATTTTTGATGTTTTTATTACATAAGGAAGGTTACGAGACGAAACAGAGGAGGAAACGGAGGCCAGGGTGGCCACACCCACCCTACGCTGCCTCGGTGGCACTGGAGGGGTGTGAGCCCCGAGAAATCTTCGCCTCGTTTTCGCACCCATACCTTCCTTATGCTTTGAAACTTCATAATATATAACCCCCAGATCCCCCGAGGTTCGTGTATCGTGTTCTTGTCATGTTTTCGTTTCGATCTATTTCTGTCAGGAAATCTTCTCAAGTTTACAGCACCATGGTCTCCGCCAACGACAAAGGCAAGAAGCCCTAGGAAGATGATCCTCAAATCCCCAAGGAGGAGGAGATCTTGGTAGGGGATGAAGACGACATGAAGGAGGACGAGTATCCGGACACCTGTGCTACTGTCGCAAGCATTGGAGTGGTGGCAAAGCCTACCAAGCTTAGGAGGACAGCACGAATGTCTACAAGAGGGAGAACTTCGTGTCATATCCTCGCTCCACGGTCACTTCCTCCACGTACCAAGAATCCCTTCCATACTCTTATACATGAGTAACAATTCCAACAGGTGCCCAAAGGGAACTTGCCTCGGCTTGGGATCTGCCTCATTCTAATCATGCAGGGAAGGAACACACTAAGAAGGAAGAGTGGGCAAAGAATAACAAGGACTGGGATTCTCGGTCCGACATGATCATGAACCGCATTGAGCATAATTCAGAGTTGATTCGTACTCTAACCTTCGAGATTGAGGATTTGAGGGAACTTATTGAAGAGCTTATCAAAAGAACACCATCACCACCAAAGGAGTAATTCGTCATCAGGTTTGGCATCCCCTTGGCTTGTTCCAAGCTTGGGGGAGTGTCACGGTATTGAAGAGAATATGCCCTGAGAGGCAATAATAAAGTGTTTATTATGTATATTCCAAGTATATGATAGATGTTTATTTTGCATGCTATAATTGTATTAATACGAAAATGTTAATACATATGTGTTTAATA
Source organism: Avena insularis (assembly GCA_023614405.1). Taxonomy (NCBI): domain Eukaryota; kingdom Viridiplantae; phylum Streptophyta; class Magnoliopsida; order Poales; family Poaceae; genus Avena; species Avena insularis. Next base: position 64,456,974 of record CM042697.1, read on the forward strand.
AACAAACAAAAAAGTTCCTAGTTATGCCTCTCTCATAAACTAGCTTGTTGATTAACAAGATGATCAAGGTTTCCTGATCATGGACATTGGACGTTGTTAATAACAAGATCACAACATTAGTGTAATGGTGTGATGAACATTCATCCGAAGTATAGCATTACGATCAAAGTCATTGAGTTTATATTGCTATAACAACTTACGAAGTGATCCTAATCCTTAGACCATGTGATCATGTCAATCACTAACACCAGAAGAGTTTCTTGATAACATCAAAAGTCACGCCGTAACAGGGTGATTATAAAGATGGGTTCAGAACTAAAAAAAAGTGTTATGTTGAGGCCCATGGATCGAGATTGGAATTTTTTCATCCCGGTGACGGATAGATATACTCTGGGCCCTCTCGTTGATATCACATTGGTTAGCTTGCAAGCAAGTGATTTGATCACTAGAATGTTATATCACGGGAACGAGAAAAGAGTGCATGTCAGTAACGAGATCAAACTTGGTATGGAGATACCGATGATTGAATCTCGGACATGTAATATATCATGAAACAAAGGGATTAAGATACTAGCATAAAAGGTTCCGACGATCACAAGAAAGTCATTGTTGAATGTGTGGGAGTCAGTATGGGTCTCCAGATCCTGCTTCTGATTATTGATCAGAGAGGGGTCTCGCTCATGTCTTCTTCTGACACCGAATGATACACCCAATTTGCATCACCTTTCTGTATCATAATTTACCTCTATTCATTGATATTTGTCTTATTATGAGGTATTACTTATGGCTTTTCATTTGTTTATGCATGTTGGATGATTCTTGGAGGATGGACTGCCGGAGTCTGGATTCTGATGGAAAATAAGGCATTTCGGTGCAATTTCACAAAGATCAGAAAAATACCAAAAAAATATGGAACATATTATTTTACCAGAAGATGAAGGAAGCCAGAAGGAGGGACGAAGAGGGGCCTCAGGGGGCCCACACCCCCTAGGCGCGGGCCCACCTGACCATGCGCGTAGGGCAGGTGTGGCCCACCTACCCGGCCTCCGACTCCTCCCCTTCGTCTATATCTTCCCTTCGAAACCCGAAGGCTCGGGGAGCGACCACAGATAGATTTCCGCCGCCTCTATGGGGCAGAAAACACCGAGAGAGAAAGATCTCTCCGGTAGACAGATTTCTGCTGAGGGAATTCCTTCCCGAAGATGGGAGACCGTCGCCATCAACACCGTCATCAAGCTAGGCTTCATTGGGATCATCATCATCCACACCATCATCTCCACCAGCACAGTCATCACCACTCCGTCCCGCTGTAACAACTGTGTTGGATATTGCTTTAGTTCTTAGGGGAAACTTTCCTGGTATTGATTACTATTGTAGTTGATGCTTGTGAGTGGAACCATTGGATTATTGTTTATGTTCAGATTGTTATCCATTATCATATCATCTTTGATCTTAATCCATATGATGTCTTGTGAGTAGTTCGTTTAGTTCTTGAGGACATGGGAGAAGTCATGGTGTTAGTAGTGAATCTGTGATGAGTTATTATTCAATGGTTTAGTCTTTAAGTTGTGGTGCTATTCTTCTAGTGGTGTCATGTGAACATCGACTACATGATACTTCACCATTTATGGGCCTAGGGGAATGCATTGTGTATTTTGCTACTAATTGTGGGGTTGCCGGAGTGACAGAAACCTGAACCCCCCGTTAGGACACCTTTGCACAAGGGAGCGTAGGATATCAGAGTTTAAGGTTGTGGTTAGATTTATATCTTAATTACTTTCCTGTAGTTCCGGATGTTTGCAGGGGGTTTAATCACAAGTATGTATTAGTCCTAGGAAGGGCAGTATGTTAGCACAGGTTCACCCACACAACACTTACAATACTAGAGAAGAGTACTCATCTATTTGAAGCGAAAGCACTTGACAGAATTCCCATGTATCCTCGAGAACATTTGGTCCTTATAAGTATTTCCACTGGCTTGTCCTTTGCTAAGAAAGGATTGGGCCACTTTTCGTTACTTCTGTTACTTGCTCCTTGTTTTGTTGCCTTGTCAGAAAACCACTAAAAATCCGTTTGCTAAGTATTCACAGGGATTTCCTGCTCCATACCACTGTTCAGCACCTTCTGCTCCTCGTTGGGATCGACACTCCTATTTATCGAAAGTACTACGATACACCCCTTATACTTGTGGGTCATCAAGACTATTTTCTGGCGCCGTTGCCGGGGAGTGAAGCGCTATTGAAGAGTGGAACTGGTAAGGGAAACTTTCACTGTGAGTATTGCTTTTGTTACTTCTTGTTACTTTGTTTCCAATATGGATAACCCACTTGGTTTTCTGTTTGGGAAAACTAATACCACTGCTAGGGTAGTAAATGAACCACCTCCTATTGAGATAGATCCTTTTAAGATACCTACAAGTATTGTTAATCGTTTATGGATAATTATTATTTTGGGGATGGAACTGTCCATCCTAGTGATCACTTGATTTTTATCCATGAATTATGTGGGTTGTTTAAGTGTGCAGGTATCACAACTGAACAGGTGAATAAGAAGTTACTTTCCATATCCTTGAAAGGGAGAGCTAAAGAATGGACAATCCATGGAATGGGAGGAGATTTCATCTCTCTTTCTCTAAATTTTATCCTCCCAGTGAGATTCATAAGGATAGAAATCTTATATATAACTTTTGGCCTCTTGATGGAGAGAGTACAGCTCAAGCTTGGGGGAGATTGAAGTTACTAATGCTTAAATATCCTATTCATGAACTCCCCAACAATATTATTCTCAATAACTTTTATGCTAGGCTTTCTCTTCATGATAAAGATTTACTAGATGCTTCTTGTGCTGGATCATTCACGCGTATGAAGGAAGAAGCTAAATGGGATCTACTAGACCATATTCAAGAGAACACTGAAGCTTGGGAGAATGACAAAGGAAGAAAGTCAGGTATAAACTATGATTATGAATGCATTAAATCCTTTATTGGAACTGATAGCTTCTGTGATATTAGTAATGAGTTTGGTCTTGATTCCCAAAGTATTGCCAACTGTTTTAAGGCTCAAAATTTCATCCGAACGAAGTACTTCATCTTGTCGCCCTGCGGGGAGGTCAGTATGACCCCGGCTCCTGCTCCAGCTTCACGCTTGGAGCCGTCGAAGTGCATCGTCCATGACTGCGACATGTCCTGGGTGTCCGGCACCAGCTCCATCCAGTGTACAAGGAAGTCCGGGAGGACTTGAGACTTGATTGCGAGTCGCTTCTCGTAGACGATGTCTAGGGGTGACAGCTTGATGCCCCATAGGGCCACGCGTCCTGTGGCCTCTGGGTTATTCAGGATGCTGTTCAGGGGTGCCTCATTGACGACCATCACCTGGTGCTCCTGGAAGTAATGACTCAACCGACGAGCCGTCATGAACACGCCGTAGGCGAGTTTTTGGTAGTGAGGGTACCTTTGTTTTGTTGGCGTCAATACCTTGCTGAGGTAGTAAATTGGGCGTTGGAACCCATGGGTCTTGCCTTCTTCGGGTCGTTCGGCCACTAGCACGGTGCTGACCACCTGGTGTGTGTGGCTGCTATGTACAACAGCAGAGGCTCGCGCTCCTTTGGCGTGACCAAAACGGGCGAGGTGGAGAGTAGTTGTTTGATACTTTCAAACGCATCGTCGGCTTCGGGCGTCCACTCGAATTTATTTGCCTTGCGTAGCAGCTGGTAGAATGGCAGGGCCTTCTCGCCCATGCGGCTGATGAATCTGCTCAATGCCGCTATTCGTCCTGCAAGCTGCTGGACGCCCTTGAGATTCTTCGGCTTCTCCATTGCCATGATGGCCCGGATTTTCTTCGGGTTCGCCTCGATCCCTCGCTAGGAGATGAAGTAGCCAAGGAGCTGTCCTGATGGGACGCCGAAGGCGCACTTTTCGGGATTGAGCTTGATCCTGTAGCGGTCGAGATTATCGAACGTCTCGCGGAGATCGTCGATGAGCGTTTTCGCCTCCCTGGTTTTGATGACTATGTCGTCGACATAGACTTGGACGTTGCGACCGATCTGGTCCTTCAGGCATGCTTGCATGCATCGCTGGTACGTGGCACCTGCGTTCTTTAGCCTGAAGGGCATTGTGTTGTAGCAGAACACTCCGAACGGTGTGATAAACACTGTTTTCTCTTGATCTTCGACCTTGAGTCGAATCTGGTTGTATCCTGATAAGGCGTCGAGGAAGGAGAGTTTCTCGCATCCTGCAGTCGAATCGATGATCTGGTCGATCCGAGGAAGAGGGAAGTGGTCCTTTGGGCAGTGCTTGTTCAACGACGTGAAGTCCACGCACATCCGCAGGATATCCGTGTCCTTCTTGGGAACCATCACTGTATTTGCGAGCCACTCGCTTTCTTTGATCTCCCTGATGAAGTCTGCAGTGAGTAGCATGTTTATTTCCATCACGATGGCTTCGGCCCGTGGCTCAGACAGTCTTCGGATGGACTGCTTGACGGGCTTGGTGTCTAGAAAGACGTTGAGTGCATGCTCGGCGAATTCCCTGGGAACTCCTGGCATGTCCGCAGGACACCAGGCAAAGATTTCCCAGCGCTCACGGAGGAATTGACGGCGCTTTCTATCTTGAGGCTAAGGTCGTTGGCGATCAGCGCCGTCTTGGAGGCATCCGTCGGATGAACCTGCACCTTCTTTGTGTTGACGGTGGAGTCGAAGGACATGTCAGGTGCGTTTTGTCGTGCGACAGGGGGTGCCCCATTGTCCGTCACCTCGCGGAGCCTTATGAGCTCCTCCTGCATGCCGAATGATTGGGAGATTCTGTTGAAGTCCCTGTCGCATTGGTCCGATCGGCTGAAGCTCCCGTGGACTGTGATGACGCCCTTTGGTCCTGGCATCTTGAGTAGCAGGTATGCGTAATGTGGGACAGCCAAGAACCTTGCGAATGCTACACGCCCGAGGATGGCGTGGTATTGTGATGGCCAGTCCACCACTTCGAATTCGAGCCGCTCGAGTCGGAAGTTGTCCGGCTTGCCGAAGATGACGTCGAGCCATATTTTGCCCAGGGGAATATGCCCTTTCCTGGGACGATGCCGTGGAACGTTGTGTCTGACTGTTCCAGGCTGCACTGCGGGATCCGCATTGCTGCTAGAGTACTTGCGAACATCAGGTTGATGCCGCTACCGCCGTCCATGAAGACGCGGCTCATCTCGAAACCTCCGATATGCGCCTCCAGCACCAGGGCAGCATGACCTAGGCGAGGGATCTGTCAAGGGTGATCCGAACGACTGAACGTGATGCAGGACTCCAATCCGCTGAGGTACTCAGGGATGGCGGGTGGAGTTGCCACGGCCAGGTTGATCTGATGGGTGATTTTCTTCTGCACCCTATTCGTGGGGCGCCCCTTCTGGATCATCAGTGCTCCTTTCGGAGGGGGATACCCGTTCCCAACGTTGTTTTGTGCTGGTGCGACTGGTTGGTTTGGGCCTCCTACAGGTGGCGATGGAGGAGCTCCATGCGCTATCTCACCTGGCGCGGGTGCGTTCCCGAATCCAGGAAGTGGAGCTTGCTGCCTCATCTGGACCATTCTTTCGCTGAGCTTCTGGAACTCGCGCTAGTCCTTGAGCATGTGGCTTGCCTTCTTCTTGCCATCCTGCTTGTCGATGTAGAAGTGGATGGTGCATGGACCCGGAAGTTTTTCGTATGCTAAGGGTTCGTTGTTGCGATCGCGGCGCTGCCATGACTGTGCTGGGCGCCCTCCATCACGGAAGTTTCCTCCACGGTATCCTCCGCTGTTGCGGTTGGCGTCGTTGCGGCGGTCGGCGTAGCCGGCCGCGACCATGTCGGGTCCATCGCGATCGTCGTAGACGCGTGATCTTCTCTTGCTACGGCGCTCTCATCGTCGGCCGTAGTCGTCCTCTTCTTCCGATTGCGCTCGGTGGACGGAATCTTCGTCGTCATCCCACCTGTTGGCGATGTCCATGAGGTGGTCGAGTGTCTTGGGCTTGACACGCCCGAGTTCCTCCTTAAAGTCTTGGCGCTTGACGTCGTCCTTGAAGGAGTCGATGGCTCGCTCTTCGGAGATGTGCGCTGCGGAGTTCTTGGTGTTGGACCAGCGTAGTATGTACGAGCGAATGGATTCGCCCGTTCGTTGAGTGCAGGCCCGCAACTCCTCAATTGAGGCGGGCCTCTTGATGGTGCCTTTGAAGTTTCGGATGAAGCTGTAAGCTAGCTCCTCCCAGCTTCGGATGGATCCTGAAGATAGGCTGCTAAGCCAGATCCGGACTGCACCTGTCAGTTGCAGCTGAAGGGATTGCATGGCGGTTTCCTTGTTTCCGCTGTGCAATTTGATGGATGACAGGTGGTCGCTGAGCCATGCCTTTGGGTCTTGTGTGCCGTCGAACTTCGGAGTATCCGAAGGAAGCTTGAAATTTCGCGGCATCCGTGTCCGTCGGACAGATCTGCTGAAGCACCGGGCTCCGCAGAGTTCTCCTTCGTCTTCGTCCATCTCGGATTCAGACAAGCATGCACGCTTAGCTCGCGCTTTGTCGATTTTGCACTGTGTTAGCGCGTCTCTGGCGTCGTAGTCGCGGCTGCGATGACGCGAGCTCTTGTGCCTTCGAGGAAGGTCATGGTCCTCTTCTTCGGATGAAGGAGTGGGGCTGCGGTTGAACCTGACCGTAGCTTTCTTTTTCGGCTCCGTAGGAGTTTCTTGATGGAGTGCAGCTCCGATGAGTCCGAGTCCGGTGAGTGCGGATTTGTGCATGGCTCTCTTCGAGTCCCCCTCCGGAGGTGGGTGGGCCGCGAGGTACGCAGTGGCTGCTATGATCGCAGCTTGCGGTGTCTTCGGGATGATGTTGCCGTCGGCATCCATCTCCATGAAGGATGCGTTGAGGGTTCGGGTCACCTCACGGCGCTCCTTTGGGTCCATGTTCTCCGTTCGGGAGTGGTGCTTGTTGCCGTGGTTGCCGTTCGAGCTGGAGCCCATGCCCATGGCGGAGAGCGCAGCTCGTCGCGCGCTGGACTCCGAGGCTGCTTGCTTGCGTTTGTCAAGAACTTCTTGCATCTTGACCTTCTTCTTGTGCTCCTCGATCAGGAGCAGATGGTAGGCCATCAGCAGATCCCGTGAGGAGTCTGCAGGCAGGACTATGCTGCCCGCCACGGCGGCACGTGCCTGGGCCCATCCTTCTTTGCTAAGGCGGATGACATGGTCGTTGTTGTCCCCTTCGGGTGGGGGGGACTGGCTTCTTCTGTTCTCGCCGTTTCGATCTGGCGGGTTAGGTGTCGGGTTGGGCGGAGGGTTGCGTGTTTGCTGATTGACGTCGCCCTCGATGACTACGGCGCATTGGTAGCGCTCGTAGATTGGTCTGCTGCTGCCGCAGCTTTCGGATCCGGAACCGTAGGTCCCTTCGTTCGATGGCGGATCGCACAGATCGGAGTTGCAGCTGCTACTGTCGTAGGACTCATCTGTTGATGATGTTGTGCGTAGCACAGGGTGTGGGGCACATGAAGCGGGCCTGATTGATGGTAGGGGCACCCGCTCAGGGAGGCGGAGGGTGCCGGTCTGCCCCACCTAGAAGCAGAAACTCCCGAACAGGATCTCGAGTCCGTCGCCTACGGGCTCGAAGTCCTTCATGGTGTCCGGTGAGTGGGTGGTGAAGTCGAAAGCGCCGAAGAGGAGGTGACTCTCCATCGCCGCAGAGTTGTAGATCGATCGGGTTGGGACGGTCACAATCGCACAATCAGCATCCCCAATTCCCACAGACGGCGCCAATTGACGAGGTTTAATATCGTCAATGCACATTGTTATGGACTTGGGTTTTGGAGAAGATGGGGATGCTGGAGATCGTGGAACAGTTAGCAAACAAGCAATACGGGACACAAGGTTTACCCAGGTTCAGGCCCCCGGAGGGAAAACCCTACTCCTGCTTGTCTGCTCTTGATTACGGCGGAACCAAAGGTTACAGGGGTGCGCAGATGCAATCTGGCGTGGAGGTGTGTATGCGAAAGTATGAGAGAGATATAGGCCGTGCCCTCCTGGCCTTTATATAGACTTAGGCAGGTCCCGGACGTAGACCTAGTCGGTTACAGGTTTTAGGGTTTTACCCCTTTGAATTTCCTATCTACTCTAGTCTTGCTCTCCAAGGATCCGAAGGCGTCATGGGCCTTGGCCACCCGAAAGTCTTCATGGGCCGGCGTATATTTGCCGTGGGCCTTCCTTGGGCTAGACCAGGTATGCTGAGATCATACCCGCGGGGTATAACCATGTCAGCCTTTGCCTCTTACATTGAAATTCCCAAGAAGAAGTGGAATAAGTACCATGCTCCTTATAAAGATGTTATTAGTCATGTTCCAGTTAGAAGTACTCAAGTTTGTACTACTAATCATATTGTGCTTGAACCTCATGTTGAGAAAATGCCTTTTCCATCTAAGGTAAAGGAGTATTCTATGATTATTAGTGCAAATAGCAAAGGTACAATGAAAACTGTGGAGCCTGGTAAGTATTTGAATGATGAACCTGTGGTAGCTATTGTGAAAGACACTGTCATTAGAAATAAAGAGGATGAGCACATTGTCTTCTATGAAGACGCTTCTTGTATTATCTCTCATACTAGTCAGGCTAGAAAAGCTAGTGTTCTTGTGCTTTCTATTAAAATTGGTGATCATTGCTACTATGGTTTATGTGATATTGGTGCTAGTTCTAGTGCTATTCCTTATGAGCTTTACAGGGAAATTATGCATGAGATTGTTCCTTGTGAGCTTGAGGACATTGATGTGGTTATTCACCTTGCTAACAAGCATACCATTTGCCCCATTGGTATTGTAAGAGATGTGGAGGTTCTTTGTGGTAAGATTAAGTATCCTGTTGATTTTCTAGTGCTTAATTCAGTAGCTAGCAAAACTAGTCCTATCATTTTTGGTAGGCCTTTCTTGAACACTTGTGGAGATATTATTGATTGTAAGAAGGAAAAAGTTTTAACTAAGTTTGATGGAGAGTCTTATGTGTTTAACTTTTCCAAATTTGCTAAAGCTCCCTGTGAAAATAGCTTGCCTAATAAAGATTTCAGGATGGAACAACTTGCTTCTATTGATCTAGTCTATGACCTTGGACCTCTTTTTGGTGACTGTAAGTATGCTTATTCTGATGATAAAGTTGTTTCCAGTGATAGTTATATTGTCAACATTATTCAAAGTGCCATTGAAAGTTATTTTGAGAGAGGGAAACATGGTTTTATGCATCTCAATGATGTTAAGTTTCCCCATTTTATGTTGAAGGCTTTGAAGTTGCATATGTTTTGTCTTCCTATGCTAGTGGCTTTTTGTTTCAACAATTCATTTTCTCATGATACCCCCATGCATAGGAAGTGGGTTAGGCTCAAGTGTGTTGGTTATTTGCTTCTTAATGCTCTCTTTCACTTCAGATATATATCTCCTTTGTGAGCATCTTTGGAAGTTTCAAGCCTAACTTAAATACATTAAAGAAAAGTACTTGTTGGGAGATAACCCAGGAGTTTTGTCGTGTCTTGGAAGTAGTAATAACCGCTCCTTATTTTTTTTGTTTTGGTTTTTGTGTCAAGTTCAACTACTTTTGTGAAGTAGAGGAGTTGTGAAAAGTGGCTATCGTGGGACATATTTTTGTGTTGTATTGTAAAAATTTGTGAGGAAGCTCAGTACTTCGGATGGAGCTGCATTTTTCTGAGCTTGTTCTCCAAGTTGTTACCCAACTTTCATCAGTTCTTCACTTTTCGATTTGAGCAACAAAACGTCTTCGAAAAAAACAATCTTTACCTGCTGGTCTATTTTGACAGATTTCTGCCGTCATTTGCATTTGCCTCTTACAGAAGCTTTTGTTTTCATGGGTTTTCAGTTGAAGTGTGTACCAAAGGGTTATTGTTTTTTCTTACACTAATTATGTCATTGAGCTTGTGCAAGGGTTTTGTAAGAAGGAAATTCTCAGGAGAAAGAGAAAAGGAATCTGCAGAGTTCGTCTTTGAATAGGTAAAAGTGGCGAAAACAGAAGGTTCGTGAAACCCCAATCTTTTTATATTTTTGATGTTTTTAATACATAAGGGAAGTTACGAGACGAAACTAAGGAGGAAGCGGATCTCGGGGTGGACACACCCACCCTAGGCGCGGGCCTAGCCTGGTCGCGCCTGAGGGGGATGTCTCCTCCTCGAACTTCGTCCCCGCCTCGTTTTCGTGTCAAAACCTTCCTTATGCATTGAAACTTTGTAATATATAACCCCCCGGATCCCCCGAGGTTCATGCATCATGTTCTCTTCGTGTTTTCGTTTCGATCTGTTTCTGTTAGGAAATCTTCTCAAGTTTAGAGCACCATGGCCTCCGCCAACGACAAAGGCAAGAAGCCCGAGGAAGAAGAACCTCAAGTCCCCAAGGAGGAGGAGATTTCAGTTGGGTATGAAGGTGACATGGAGGACGACAAGGAACCGGACACTCGCGCTACCGTCGTAAGTATTGGTTTGGTGGCACGACCTACCAAGCTTAAGAGGACAGCACGGATGTCTACAGGAGGGAGATCTCGGCGTCATACTCTCTCTCTCCACGATCATCTCCTCCACGTAACAAGAGACCCTTCCATACACTTATACATGAATATCAATATTAACATGTGGCCAAAGCAAATTTTCCCTAGGTTTGGGATAAGCCTCGTTCTAACAATGCAGAGAAGGATCATGCTAAGGATGAAGAGTGGGGAAAGAATAACAAGAAGTGGGATTCTCGGACTGACATGATAATGAACCAGATAGAGCAAAACTCGGATCTAATCCATACTCTTACTTTTGAGTTCGAGGAGTTGAAGAAACTTATTGAAGAGCTTATCAATAGAAAACGACCACCACCGAAGGAGTAATTCGTCATCAGGTTTGGCATCCCCTTGGCTTGTTCCAAGCTTGGGGGAGTGTCGCGGTATCACCGCCTTTATTTTTTATCTTTTACCTTTTTAGTGGATTCATATCTATGGTAGAGAGGTTATCTTATAGTTTGGTTTGCATGTGGAAGTATCTATCATTTAGTTGATTATCTATGTATCCCTTGGTGTGAGTGCCTTTATTGGAATATTAATGAGAAGTCTCATCTTTTACTTTTTGCACTTCTTATTTTTAGTTTGCAATCTCTATTATGTTATGGATCTTGTTGATCAGTATTGGCACCACTCTGGGATCATCAAGTGGATCTAAATTGGTTTTGGCAAACCGAGTTATGGTCAGTGGCATTAGTTTGAAAGAAAAAGAAATAAAGAAAAGGCTTATGGGTATTTGGTATCATTTGTTTTCTTTCTTGTTGCCTCATAAGCTTGGTATTCTTTATTTAAGATCTTTTGTGTCCTCAAGGAAGATTGCATGTTTGGCTTTATTACTTGTATGTTTGCTTGTTTCTTTCAACTCTCTTGCTTGCTACCCAGCCTTGCTAGCCAAAAACCTGTTTTGAGAAGGCATACTTCTCATGTTTCCAAAATCCTTTGAACCCAAAACATTTGCCACTTGTGTCCACCATATCTACCTAGTAGCTTTTGCTATTCCAAGCAAATTCTCAAGCTTCATCTACCTTTCGAATTAAAAAGTATTTTGTTATGAGAAAACTAGTTAGTAAAGCTCTCACGAACTTGATGGCACACTTTATTACTTGCCCCTAATAGACTTGAATCATTGTGAACATCGAAGTTGTATATGCTTGCATCTATACATTGGAATTAGCAGAACCGTGCTGTCACAGGGAACGTTTTCAACATTTCACTTGTACTCTTTACACAGTTGATATCGTGCTCTTTTGTCTATGGATGTCAACGGTGTGAAATAAAAAGGGAACTTGTAAGTCCATGGAGTTTGTATCCTGTGTTAGAGAAATGCCTGGGCCGCTAGCCTAAACCATGCTTAATCATGGTGGAAACTTGCAACATCACCATAGTGAGTCATCTATGAAGCATCCTCAATAAAAAGCTATGCACATAGTAAATAAAAATATCCCTGAGATGCTCATTGTCCGCTTGCCTTGTCATTTTGGTTATGGGAAAGCTCCTGTACCATGTGCAAGGGGTACCCCGTTGGCGGTTCTCAATGATATGCAAATACTTACAATGACAAGAACTTACCTGGACCCAAAGTTGAGTATGCATGAGTAGTGGCCCTCATATTCAAGGGACATGAGATTGCCAACTTATATTTCGTCAAGCATATACTCCATATTTGTTCACTTTAACCTTAATCATCTCAATATTCTTATGATAGGGGCAATGAGGGCTCAAAGCTAGTAAGTACCATAATGTTTTGGAAGCTCTTTATGACTTGTAATCCTTGCTACCCTCTAAGAAGGGATCTTTCTCCTAGTTACCAGTTGAGTCAGTAAACCTACTTCCTCTCTATCTCCAGTAAACTTTTGAGTTGTTGCGTTTCAAGCATTCATATGGTGATTTATTCAATCATGTTCTTCATCTTCCTTGTTTGCACAAAACTCTTACCTATTGAGTATTACTTTGAAAGCCTTCACTTGTGAAAAACCTTTTTGAGCAAAGAGTGTTCCTGTTTTGAAACTTCTACAAAAAGATTTTGTGAAACTATTTACCAGGTGTTCTCTGACCAAGAACAAGTTTCCCAATTCCAATTATGATTTATCTTTATGCATCTCTATTGTGACTGTTGTACTTGGTTGCAGGCTAAGTTATATAATGGTGAGTTGCTTTCTTCTATGAGTTGTTCAATAGTAAGTGTGATGCTTCTTGTTCCTATTCTTTTTATCGACACTTCACTCCATAAACATGTGGACATGTTTACTGAGCTCAGTTTTCGCTTGGGGACAAGTGAAGTCTAAGCTTGGGGGAGTTGATACGCCCAATTTGCATCACCTTTCTATATCATAATTTACCTCTATTCATTGATATTTGTCTTATTATGAGGTATTACTTATGGCTTTTCATCTGTTTATGCATGTTGGATGATTCTTGGAGGATGGACTGCCGGAGCCTGGATTCTGATGGAAAAGAAGGTGTTTCGGTGCAATTTCACAAAGATCAGAAAAATACCAAAAAATATGGAAACATATTATTTTACCAGAAGATGAAGGAAGCCAGAAGGAGGGACGAAGAGGGGCCTCAGGGGGCCCACACCCCCTAGGCGCGGGCCCACCTGACCCTGTGCCTAGGGCAGATGTGCCCCACCTGCCCGGCCTCCGACTCTGCCCCTTTGCCTATATCTTCCCTTCGAAACCCTAAGGCTCGGGGAGCGACCACAGATAGATTTCCATCGCCTCTGGGGGGCGGAAAACACCGAGAGAGAAATATATCTCCGGCAGACAGATTTCTGCCGGGGGAATTCCTTCCTGGAGAGGGGAGACCGTCGCCATGAACACCGTCATCAAGATAGGCTTCATTGGGATTATCATCATCATCCACACCATCATCTCCACCAGCACCATCATCACCACTCTGTCCCGCTGTAACAATTGTGTTGGATATTGCTTTAGTTCTTACGGGAACTTTCACGGTATTGATTACTATTGTAGTTGATTCTTATGAGTGGAACCATTGGATTATTGTTTATGTTCAGATTGTTATACATTATCATATCATCTTTGATCTTGATCCATATGATGTCTTGTGAGTAGTTCGTTTAGTTCTTGAGTACATGGGAGAAGTCATGCTGTTAGTAGTGAATCTGTGATGAGTTATTATTCAATGGTTTAGTATTTAAGTTGTGGTGCTATTCTTCTAGTGGTGTCATGTAAACGTCGACTACATGATACTTCACCATTTATGGGCCTAGGGGAATGCATTGTGTATTTGGCTACTAATTGTGGGGTTGCCGGAGTGACAGAAACCTGAACCCCCGTTAGGACACCTTTGCACAAGGAAGCGTAGGATCTCAGAGTTTAAGGCTGTGGTTAGATTTATATCTTAATTACTTTCCTGTAGTTACGGATGTTTGCAGGGGATTTAATCACAAGTATGTATTAGTCCTAGGAAGGGCAGTATGTTAGCACAGGTTCACCCACACAACACTTACAACACCAGAGAAGAGTACTCAGCTATTTGAAGCGAAAGCACTTGACAGAATTCCCATGTGTCCTCGAGAATGTTTGGTTCTTATAAGTATTTCCACTGGCTTGTCCTTTGCTAATAAAGGATTGGGACACTTGCTCCATTTGTTCGTCTGTTACTTGCTTCTTGTTTTGTTGCCTTGTCAGAAAACCACTAAAAATCCGTTTGCTTAGTATTCACAGGGATTTCCTACTCCATACCACTGTTCAGCACCTTCTGCTCCTCGTTGGGATCGACACTCCTATTTATGGAAAGTACTACGATACACCCTCTATACTTGTGGGTCATCACCGACATCCATTTGGAGCAAAAGTTTCATGCCGGAAAGAATAACAAGCGTAGGAATTTATTTCACTAGATACCGAAACAGGTTTTCGGGTGAAATTGCAAAAAGTGTTTTTGCATGTGAAATGAAATACTAGCAAGGGGTTATATGTGAATTTCATTAAAGTAATTGAAAAAATTCTGAATAAATAAAAGGATTTTTATGAGAGTTTGCATTAAATTTGGTGGAAATTTAATGCGAATTTGAGTGGGATTTTGAGTGGAGGGAATTGAAAGGATTTTTGTGAGTGGAGTGTCCACTCACATGAATGAGCGGAGGGCAAGGGGCAGCCCCATGCGCCGGCCACCCCCTTGGGGTCCCCCCTCTCCTATAAAAGGCACCCCCTCCTCACTTCTCACTCACACCTCCTCGTGAAGGATCTCTCTCCCCCTCTAGTATTTATACCCCATGGTCTCGGACTAGCGAGATACATGTTCCCGGTGGCTATTCGGCAAGAAAGAGTTGTGCTTCCGCTGCATCGCTGGAGCGAGGAGGCGGAGATTGCTTGGTGCCTCGGACATGTGTGCGAGCACAGATGCGCCGCTAAGTTGCGGTGCTAAGGACTTCCTCTCGATCTTGAGATCGGCAGGAGATCTTCTACAGCAACCACGAGTTTAACTCGTTAAGCTTTGTCGGTCTTCAAGGGTATGTTCTCTACGGATATATATCCGCCCGTTGTTTGTATCTAGTAGATAGATCTTGGTACATAGTTTTTCCCATCGTAGGAAGTTTTTTGTTTTCTATGTTGCGAACCCTACAGTGGTATCAGAGCCGGATCTATGCGTAGATGCTTTACACGGGTAGTACACATATGAGTATGTGGGCGATGATTATCATGTTATTGCTTCTTAGTTGTATTTTGGATATTGGTGGCATAGTGGGATGAAGCGGCCCAGACAAACCTTACATGTCCTCGCACATGAGACCTGTTCCACGCTTTACATGCAACTAGTTTGCATAAGTGGCTAGCGGGTGTCTGTCTCTCCTACTATAGTCAATATCTAATTTGCAACGAGTTGTCAACAATTTGGTTATTCTCGTTGTGGTTCATGTTCGTAGGTAAGAACGGTTCTATCTTCGAAAGCCCTAAGCCACGTAAAACTCGCAATGGATAAATTAGAGGCGTCTAGTTCAGATTGTTGCTAGGCTAGTGTTATGATATGGTGATGTTATAAGTAGAAGTATGAGATGATACTCTTACAACACACATAACGTGTAAGTTCCATAGACCTTGGCCTTACACATAGAGGTATGATAGTGATCATACCACGGTGCACATGATAGAGATCATATGCGGGAACCATATCATTTCACTTATAAACAAGTGATGTTTGATAGCATCTTATATTGCTTGTTTGGCGTTTTATTAGCATAATAAGAAGATCCCTCATTTAAATATCAAGATAAGAATGTGTTCTTCCTTAAGTATGCACCGATTATGTTTTCGTCGCTCCAAGACATCACATGATGATGGGGTGTTCTTGGATCCACGACCATATTTCGAGTGTAAGACAGTTACATAGGCGAATACTTAGGTTCTTACTTTGCGAGCCTAGCATGTACAGATATGGCCTCGGAACACGGACCGAAAGATTAAGCATGAGTCATATGGTAGATATGATGCCCATTTGATGCTCGCCTTTGAAGCTACACCGACTCACGTGATGATCGGACTTGGTGTAGTGGATTTGGTTCATGTAATCACCAAAAGGCACGAGGGATGTTGTTTTTGAGTGGGAGTTCATTCTTAATGTGGATTAGTTGAACTTAATTTATCATAAACTTAGTCTAAACTTTACAAATTCTGTTGTAGATGGCACCACCTACTTTTAATTTTAATGTGTTCATGGAGAAAGAGAAACTTGCAACAAACGGTAGCAACTTTACCGAATGGGCCATGAATTTGAGGATTCTCCTCTCTGCTGCACAAAAGCAATATGTGCTAGAAGCGCCGCTAGGCCCCACACCATTCGATGATGACCCTGACGAGGAGAAGAATGTCTATCAGACTCGTCAGGAAGACCACAACTTAGTTCATTGCGGCATATTGTATGGGCTAGAGCCAGAACTTCGAAAGCGTTTCGAAAACAGCAATGCATTTGATACAATGGGTGAGTTAAAAATGATTTTCGACACACATGCTGCTGTAGAGAGCTACAATGCTTCAGAAAAGTTCTTTAGCTGCATGATGTAAGAGCACAACTCCATAAGTGAGCATGTACTTGTTGGAGATATGCCCTAGAGGCAATAATAAATGTAGTTATTATTATATATCTTTGTGTTTATGATAAATGTTTACATTCATGCTATAATAGTATTAACAAGGAAACATTAATACTTGTGTGATTTGTAAACTTAATTTGAAGTCCCTAGTATAGCCTCTATACTTCACTAGCTTGTTGGTTGATTCATGATTGTGGTTTCCCTATCATGAACATTAAGATGTTATCAACAACAAGATCATATCGTTAGGAGAATGATATGGTGGACATACTCCTATAGACAAGCGTAGCATAAAGATCAAGTCATTTCAATAGTTCAATTGCTATATGCTTTCTGATACATAGTAACCTAATTCCTTCGACCATGAGATCATGCATATCACCTTTACTGGATGGATGCTTTGATGTCATCAAACACCACACCGTAACAGGGTGGCTATAAAGGTGGTATTGAGTGTTCGGAAAGTATTGGTTGAAACACATGGATCAAGAGTGGGATTTGTCCATCCATATGACGGATAGATATTCTCTGGGCCCTCTCGGTGAAATTTCATCCAATTAGCTTGCAAGCATGTGGTGGTCACAAGGGATCACATATCAGGAACGAAAAGAGTACTTATCGATGTGAGGTTGAACTAGGTATGCAGAGATACCGACGATCATAACCTCGGATAAGTAACATATCGTGAGACAAAGGGAAATTGGTATCGTATGTAAGTGGTTCATTCGATGCATAAGTAATCGTAGAAATATGTAGGAGCCATATGAATTTCCAGATTCCTCTATTGGTTATTGTTAGAGAAGTGTCTCGATCATGTCCGCATAATTCACGAACCGTAGGGAGACACATAAGGATTGACGTTGTTTGAGTAGTTATGGTATTATGAGAAAGAGACTGAATGTTGTTGAGTCTCGGATGGGATCCGGGATATCACGAGGAGATCCGGAATGGTCCGGAGAATAAGATTCATATAAGGAAAGTCCCGTTTGAGTTGGGGAATGGTTAGGTGTTTTCATGGGAACATTCTAGAAGGTTCCGGAATGTCCGGCACTCCGGAGGGGAAGGGTACATGAATGTGTCATTACATATTGGAATGATTGCATCATGTACTAGGTGTTCTTGCTGTCCAAAATAAAGGGTTTATTTAAATCCTAAATTGAAAAGTCAAACGGCTAGTTTGAAAGTCAAGCGGCAAGTTTTGGAAAGTGGAAAGAGGAGGAGAAGTGGAAACCGAGTTGGGGGATTCCCTCCTCCCAAGCCGCGCCCACCTCAAGGCGAGTTGGGGAGGACTCCACTCCTCCTTGGCCGCCGGCCCTCCCACCTATAAAGGGAGGGGCAGGGTTGCCCCTCCTAGCACACACTAGTTCCTATCCTCTAAACTAAACCCTAGACCTAAACCCCGGTTTAGAGCTATTTCGGTTTAGAGCCTTCTAATTGGTTTAGAGCCTTCTAATTGGTGTGTATAATTACTAGACCACTAATAGCCTCTCTCATAAGCTCCACCATACTGCACCGCTTAAGGCGAAGCCTGCGGGATTCCCTCTACTTCGGTACCACGCCGTTGTCTTGCGGAATCGCGAGAGAGTGCTACAACCTCCGCTGCTTTGGAACAAGGAGAGGAAGGTCTTCGTCAATCGAACGAGCGTGTGACCGACTACGGAGCGCTGCGGAACGTGGCCGGAAGGATCGTCTCTACGATCTTGAGATCGGAAAAAGTACGACTACATCACCCACGAGAATCTGCTCTCGTTAAACACTTTGGAATCTTCGAGGGTGAGTTATTCCATCGACTCGTTGCTACAATCTAGTTGATAGATCTTGGCTTGTTTGTTTGTATGCGATAGAAAATTTTTGTTTTCCATGCTACGAACCCCTACAAAGGGTATCGAGCCGTGTCTATATGTAGATCTATTGCACGAGTAGAACACAATGGTCATTGTGGGCGTTGATGCTTTATTGTATATTGCTTTTGTGTACTTTGCATCTTGCGGTATGTTGGGATGAAGCGGCCGGGCTAACCTTACATGACATCGTTCATGAGACTTGCTCCACGCTTGACATGCAACTCGTATTGCATAAGTGGCTTTATGGTGCCTGTTTCTCCTAGCATAGTAAAGATCCAATTTACAACGGGTAATCAACAATGCTAGTATCAATGTTGTGGTTCTTGTTCGTAAGTTAGAACGACACTTATTGAAAGCCCCAAACCACGTAAAATATGCAAAGAAAGTAGAAGCGTCTAACTTTGTTTTGCAGGTGTGCGATGATGTGATATGGCCATGATTGTGATTATATTTGATGTATGCAATGTTCCTTATTGTAAGTTGGCAACGCAGGAGCCATATGGTTGTCTTTAATTTCTGTTAAGACTGCGTGTCTATTCAAAATAGTTGTAATAGTTGAAGCTGGTGGGCGACAACCATGAAGAAGCGTCATTGACCTTGATGCTATGCCGGTGATGATGGAGATTATGTTCGTGCTTGAAGATGGAGATCGGAAGCACAAAGAAGAAAGGCCATATCATATCACATATTATGAATTGCATGTGATGTTAATCCTTTATGCATCTTGTATTGCTTAGTAGCCGACGGTAGCATTATAAGATGATCCCTCATGCACATAAATTTCAAGTTCTAAAGTGTTCACCCTTAGTATGCACCGTTGCCAAAGCTTGCTGCTCAAGCACCACGTGATGATCGGGTGTCTTTGATTCCGCTGGTGAATACAACGTAAGCAAGCCAGATTTGCTTATGCGGTAGCTAAGGTTTGATCTTGACGAGCCTAGCATGTATGCACATGGCCTCGGGAACACGGATCGCGAAAGGTAAAGCATGAATCATATAGTAGATATGATGAACATGATGATTGTTCGCCATTGAAACTATATCAACTCGTGATGATCGGTGTTGATGTAGTGGATTTGGTTCGATGTGATCACTAAAACAATGTGAGGGATGTTGTTTTGAGTGGGAGTTCACCTAGTTTAATTTCATTAATTAATTTGAACTCAATTTGTCATAAACTTAGTCTAAACTATTGCAAATATGTTGTAGATCAATGGCAGCCCCTACCATCAATTTTAATGCGTTCCTAGAGAAAGAAAAGTTGAAAAACAATGGAAGCAACTTCGCGGATTGGTTCCGCAATTTGAGGATTGTCCTCACAGCTGGTAATTTGACCTATGTCTGGATGCACATTGGGTGACCCACTGCACTGATGCTACCGATGAAGTAAAGAATGTTTACCTTGCTCGGAAGAATCAGTACTCCATAGTTCAGTGTGCTATCTTGTATGGTTTAGAATCGAGCTTGAGAAAAGGTTTGAAGAGTCAGATCCATATGATATTGTCGAGGATCTCAAATTAATCTTTGAGACTCATGCGGCAATTGAAAGTTATGAAGCTTCTGAAAAGTTCTTTAACTGCAAGATGGAAGAGGGCAGCTCCGTCAGTGAGCATGTGCTTAAGATGTCTGGGCACGCAAATAAACTTCAAAGCTTGGGTATAGTGATTCCTAATACTTTGGGGTTTACCATCCTCCAATCACTACCACCAAGTTACAAGAACTTTGTGATGAACTACAACATGCGAACATGAACAAAGAGTTGCGAACTGTTTGCTATGTTAAAATCTGCAGAAGTGGAGATCAAGAAAGAGCACCAAGTGTTGATGGTCAATAAGACCACCAAATTCAAGAAAGGCAAGTCTAAGGTAAGGGACACTTCAAGAAGGGTGGTAAGAAAGTTACCACGACGAAGAAGACCAAGGCTGGACCTAAGCCTGAAACCGAGTGCTTTACCGCAAGGGAGAAGGTCCTCGAAGCGGAATTGCCCAAAGTACTTGGCGGATTTGAAGAACGGCAACATCAAGAAGAAAGGTATATCCGATATACATGTTATTGATGTGTATCTCACTAGTATTCGTAGTAGTGCACGGGTATTTGATCTTGGTTCGGTTGCTCATATTTGTAACTCAAACAGAGCTGCAGAATAAACGGAAGCTAGTGAAGAACGAGGTGACGGCGCGCGAGGAAACGGATCAAAGGTTGATGTGATCGCAATGGCACGCTACCTCTTCATCTACCATCGGGATTAGTTTTATACTTAAATAATTGTTATTTGGTGCCTGCGTTGAGCATGAACATTATATCGGGATCTTGTTTATTGCGAGACGGTTACTTATTTAAATCCGAGAATAATGGTTGTTCGATTTATATGAGTAATATGTTTTATGCACATGCACCTATGATAGATGGTCTATTCTTGTTGAATCTCGATAGTAGAAATACACATATTAATAACATTGAAGCTAAACGATTGAAATCAAGCGATAACACGACCTATATGTGGCAATCGCTGTCTTGGTCACATTGGAGTGAAGCGATGAAGAAACTCCATTCCGATGGACTTCTTGAATCACTTGATTTTGAATCACTTGAAAGATGCGAGGCATGTCCGATGGGTAAAATGACTAAGACTCCATTTTACGGTATAATGGAGCGAGCTCTGACTTATTGGAAATCATACATACCGATGTGTGTGGTCCAATGAGTGTAGCATCGCCTTGATGGTTATCGTTATGTTCTTACCTTCACAGATGACTTGAGTAGATATGGGTATATCTATTTCATGAAACATAAGTCCGAAACTTTTGAGAAGTTTAAGGAGTTTCAAAGTGAGGTAGAGAATCAACGTAACAAGAAGATTAAATTTCTACGTTCTGATCGTGGAGGTGAATATCTAAGTTACGAGTTTGGCGAGCATTTGAAGAAATGTGGAATACTTTCACAGTTGACACCGCCGGGAACACCACAGCGTAATGGTGTGTCCGAACGTCGTAATCGAACTCTCTTAGATATGGTTCGTTCTATGATGTCACTTACAGATTTACCGCTATCATTTTGGGGTTATGCATTAGAAACAGCCGCATTCACTTTAAATAGGGCACCGTCTAAATCCGTTGAAACGACACCATATGAATTATGGTTTGGGAAGAAACCTAAATTGTCGTTCCTTAAAGTTTGGGGATGCGAAGCCTATGTAAAGAAGTTACAGCCGGACAAGCTTGAACCCAAAGCGGAAAAATGCGTCTTCATAGAATACCCGAAGGAAACTATTGGGTATACCTTCTATCATAGATCCGAAGGCAAAATCTTCGTTGCCAAGAATGGATCCTTTCTAGAGAAGGAATTTCTCTCGAAAGAAGTGACTGGAAGGAAAGTAGAACTCGACGAGGTTGTCGAACCTTCTCTCAAAATTGCGAGTAGCGCAGCACCGGAAGAAGTTCCTGTGGTGCCTGCACCAATAAGAGAGGAAGCTAATGATGGTGATCATGAAACTTCGGTTGAGGTTACTACAGAGCCTCGGAGGTCAACGAGAACTCGTACCACTCCAGATTGGTATGATTCCGTTATGAATGTCATGGTGTGGTACAACACCGATGACCCCGAGACATATGAGGAAGCGATGATGAGCCCAGATTCCAATAAATGGCAAGAAGCCATGAAATCCGAGATTGGATCCATGTACGAAAACCAAGTATGGACTTTGGTGGACTTACGGATGGCGGAAGGCATCGAGAACAAATGGATTTTCAAGAAGAAAACAGATGCTGATGGTAATGTTATGTCTATAAAGCTCGACTTGTCGCAAAAAGGGTTTCGACAAATTCAAGGAGTTGACTACGATGAGACTTTCTCACGATGCGAAGCTAAAATCTGTGAGGATTATGTTAGCAATCGCTGCATATTATGATTATGAGATATGGCAGATGGATGTCAAAACAGCATTCCTCAATGGAGACATTGATGAAGAGTTGTATATGATGCAACCCAAAGGTTTTGTCGATCCTAAAGATGCTAACAAGGTATGCAAGCTTCAACGGTCCATCTATGGATTGAAGCAAGCATCCCGGAGTTGGAATCAACATTTTGATAAGGTAATCAAAAGTTTTGGTTTTATACAAACTTATGGAGAAGCTTGTATTTACAAGAAAGTGAGTGGGAGCTCTGTAGCATTCTTAATACTGTATGTGGATGACATATTGTTGATTGGGAATGATGTAGACCTTCTTAATAGTGTCAAGGAATATTTGAATAATAGTTTTTCAATGAAGGATCTTGGCGAAGCAGCTTACATATTAGGCATAAAGATTTATAGAGATAGATCGAAACGCCAAATATCATTGTCACAAAGTACATATTTGGACAAAGTTCTAAAGAGGTTTGGAATGGAAGATAGCAAGAAAGGGTTCTTGCCCATGTTGCCCAATACGACCTTGAGTAAAACTCAAAGTCCGACATCGGCAGAAGATAGAGAAAGGTTGAGTAAGACTCCTATGCATCAGCCATAGGATCTCTAATGTATGCCATGCTATGTACTAGACCCGACATTGCATATCTGTTAGTTTAACTAGCAGATATCAAAGTGATCGAGAGTGGATCATTGGACAACGGTCAAAAACATCCTTAAGTACTTGAGAAGAACTAAGGATATGGTTCTTTCTTATGGAGGTGATGAACAGCTCGTTGTTAATGGTTACACCGATGCTAGTTGGAACACCGATCCGGATGATTCTAAATCACAACTGGATACGTATTTATTTTGAATGGTGCAGCGATTAGCTGGAGGAGTGCAAAGCAAAGCGTTGTGCGAGATCTTCAACTGAATCGGAATACATGGCTGCTTCCGGAGGCTTCACAAGAAGCGATATGGATGAAAGAGTTCATTCTGAGCTGGGTGTGGTTCCTAGTGCGCTGGACCCAATGTCTATCTCTTTGTGATAACATGGGCGCCATAGCCAATGCGAAAGAACCAACCTCACACAACAAGATGAACCATATCAACCTGCATTTCCACTCTATACGAGAACATATCCAGGATGGGGATATAAAAAATTGCAAACTACACCCACATATGAAAGTGGCGGAACCGTTGACTAAACCTCTCCCGAGGGCAAAACATGACCAACACCAAACTGCCATGGGTGTTCGGTATATTACCATGTAATCTAGATTAGATGACTCTAGTGCAAGTGGGAGACTGTTGGAGATATGCCCTAGAGGCAATAATAAATGTAGTTATTATTATATATCTTTGTGTTTATGATAAATGTTTACATTCATGCTATAATAGTATTAACAAGGAAACATTAATACTTGTGTGATTTGTAAACTTAATTTGAAGTCCCTAGTATAGCCTCTATACTTCACTAGCTTGTTGGTTGATTCATGATTGTGGTTTCCCTATCATGAACATTAAGATGTTATCAACAACAAGATCATATCGTTAGGAGAATGATATGGTGGACATACTCCTATAGACAAGCGTAGCATAAAGATCAAGTCATTTCAATAGTTCAATTGCTATATGCTTTACGATACATAGTAACCTAATTCCTTCGACCATGAGATCATGCATATCACCTTTCTTGGATGGATGCTTTGATGTCATCAAACACCACACCGTAATGGGTGGCTATAAAGGTGGTATTGAGTGTTCGGAAAGTATTGGTTGAAACACATGGATCAAGAGTGGGATTTGTCCATCCATATGACGGATAGATATTCTCTGGGCCCTCTCGGTGAAATGTCATCCAATTAGCTTGCAAGCATGTGACTGGGTCACAAGGGATCACATATCACGGAGCGAGAAAGAGTACTTATCGAACGAGGTTGAACTAGGTATGCGAGATACCGGCGATCATAACCTCGGATAAGTAACATATATCGTGAGACAAAGGGAAATTGGTATCGTATGTAAGTGGTTCATTCGATCGCAAAGTAATGGTAGAAATATGTGGGAGCCATATGAATTTCCAGATTCCTCTATTGGTTATTGTTCGGAGAAGTGTCTCGATCATGTCCGCATAATTCACGAAGCGGAGGGAGACACACTTAAGGATTGACGTTGTTTGAGTAGTTATGGTATTATGAGAAAGAGAGAATGTTGTTGGAGTCTCGGATGGGATCCGGGATATCACGAGGAGATCCGGAATGGTCCGGAGAATAAGATTCATATAAGGAAAGTCCGCTTTTGGAGTTGGGGAATGGTTCGGTGTTTTCATCGGGAACATTCTAGAAGGTTCAGAATGTCCGGCACTGAGGAGGGAAGGGTACAGGAATGTGTCATTACATATTGGAATGATTGCATCATGTACTAGGTGTTCTTGCTGTCCAAAATAAAGGGTTTATTTAAATCCTAAATTGAAAAGTCAAACGGCTAGTTTGAAAGTCAATCGGCAAGTTTTGGAAAGTGGAAAGAGGAGGAGAAGTGGAAACCGAGTTGGGGAGGGATTCCCTCCTCCCCAAGCCGGCGCCCCACCTCAAGGCCGAGTTGGGGAGGGACTCCACTCCCTCCCCTTGGCCGCCGGCCCTCCCACCTATAAAGGGAGGGGCAGGGTTGCCCCTCCTAGCACACACTAGTTCCTATCCTCTAAACTAAACCCTAGACCTAAACCCCGGTTTAGAGCTATTTCGGTTTAGAGCCTTCTAATTGGTTTAGAGCCTTCTAATTGGTGTGTCTAATTACTAGACCACTAATAGCCTCTCTCATAAGCTCCACCATACTACACCGCTTAAGGCGAAGCCTCATGGGGATTTCCTCTACTTAGGTACCACGCCGTTGTCTTTAGGAATCGCGAGGAGAGTGCTACAACCTCCGCTGCTGGAACAAGGAGAGGAAGGTCTTCACGAAAGTACCGAACGTGTGACCGACTACGGAGCGCTGCCGAACGTGGCGCTGGGAAGGATCGTCACGCGATCTTGAGATCGGAAAAGTACGACTACATCACCCACGAATCTGCTCGTTAAACACTTTGGAATCTTCGAGGGTGAGTTATTCCATCGACTCGTTGCTACAATCTAGTAGATAGATCTTGGCTTGTTTGTTTGTATGCGATAGAAAATTTTTGTTTTCCATGCTACGAACCCCTACAGTACTCAAGATGTCGGGTTACGTCGATAAGCTTGTGTCCTTGGGAATATCGATTCCCATTGACTTAGGCATCCATCATGTTCTGCAGTCTCTGCCACCTAGCTATAAGAGCTTTGTGATGAACTATAATATGCAAGGCATGAAGAAGTCTCTCCCCGAGCTTCTCTCAATGCTTAAAACTGCAGAAGTGGAGATCAAGAAGGAACATCAAGTGTTGATGATCAATAAGAACACTAGTTTCAAGAAAGACAAGAAGGGTAAACGAAAGGGAAGTAAGGGCGGCAAGCCGGTTGCCGTGCCTGAAAAGAAACCCCGAGTTGGCCCTAAGTCTGATACCTAGTGCTATTATTGTAAGGGGACTGGCCATTGGAAGCGCAACTGCCCCAAGTATTTGGCAGGCAAGAAGGTCGACAAGGAAAACAAAGGTATATATGATATATATGTTATTGATGTGTACTTGACTAGTGCTTGCAGTAGCACCTGGGTATTTGATACCGGTTCAGTTGCTAATATTTGTAACTTAAATCAGGGGTTGCGGAACAAGCGACCGCTAGAAAGGGGTCAGGTCAAGATGCGTGTAGGCAATGGATCAAGTGTTGATGTGATCGCCGTCGGAACGCTGCCTCTCCACTTACCGTCGAGATTAGTAATAAACTTGAATAATTGTTATCTAGTGCCTGCACTGAGCATGAACATTGTATCTGGATCGTGTTTGATGCGAAGTGGTTATTCATTTAAATCCGAGAACAATGGTTGTTCTATTTATATGAATGAAATATTTTATGGTCATGCACCGATGACGAATGGTTTATTTCTATTGGATCTTGATAATAGTGTTACACATATTCATAATGTTGATGCTAAAAGGATTAAACCTAATGATGATATATCTGCATATATGTGGCACTGCTGTTTAGGTCATATTGGCGTTAAACGCATGAAGAAGCTCCATTTGGATGGACTTTTGGAATCACTTGATTTTGAATAATTTGATACATGTGAGTCATGCCTTATGGGTAAGATGACTAGAACGCCATTTTCTGGTTCAATGGAACGGGCGACAGATTTATTGGAAATCATACATTCTGATGTATGTGGTCCAATGAGTGTGTTGGCGCTAGGTGGATATCGTTATTTTGTTACTTTCACGGATGATTTGAGTAGATATGGTTATATCTACTTGATGAAACACAAGTCTGAAACCTTTGAAAAGTTCAAGGAATTTCAGAGTGAAGTGGAAAATCATCATAATAGAAAGATCAAATTTCTACGGTCCGACCGTGGAGGTGAGTATCTAAGTTACGAGTTTAGCACTCGTGTGGAATTGTTTCACAACTCACACATGCCGGAACACCATAGCGAAATGGTGTGTCGGAACATCGTAATCGTACTTTATTGGATATGGTTTGATCTATGATGTCTCTGACGGACTTGCCACTGTCATTTTGGGGTTATGCACTAGAAACTACTGCATTCACTTTAAATCGGGCACCATCTAAATCCGTTGAAAAGACACCGTATGAATTGTGGTTTGGAAACAAACCTAAGCTGTCATTTCTTAAAGTTTGGGGATGCGATGTTTATGTGAAGAAACTTTAACTGGATAAACTCGAACCCAAAGCGTAAAAATGTGTCTTCATAGGATACCCTAAGGAAACTATTGGGTATTCCTTCTATCACAGATCCGAGGGCAAGGTTTTTGTTGCCAAGAATGGATCCTTTCTAGAGAAAGAGTTTCTCGTGAAAGGTGTGAGTAGTCGGAAGGTAGAACTCGAAGAGGTTATTGAACCTTCTCTTCAAAGTATGGCGAGTAGCGCAGCGCCGGAAGTCGTTCCGGAGTTGGCTCCACCACTTGAAGAGGGAACTAATGATAATGATCATGAAAATCCGAAAGAGAGTACTACCAAACCTCGCAGGTCTAGCAGGACGCGTGCAGCTCCCGAGCTATACGGAAACCCTGTTATGAATTTCATGGTTGATGAAATTTATGACCCTGCAACGTATGAAGAAGCGATGTTGAGCCCGGATTCCAACAAATGGTTAGAAGCCATGAAATCCGAAATGGAATCCATGTATGAAAATCAAGTTTGGAACTTGGTGGACTTACGTCACGACCAAAAGGCCATGGAGAATAAATGGATTTTCAAAAGGAAAACTGATGATGATGGTAATGTGACCGTCTATAAAGCTCGAATTGTTGCAAAGGGGTTTCGAAAAATTCAAGGAGTTAACTACGATGAGACATTCTCTCCCGTAGCAATGCTAAAGTCAGTTAGGATTATGTTAGCAATTGCTGCATATTTCGATTATGAGATATGGCAGATGGATGTCAAAACCGCGTTTCTCAATGGTAATATTGAAGAAGAATTGTATATGATACAACCAAAGGGTTTTGTCAATCCTAAGGATGCTAACAAGGTGTGCAAGCTTTAGCGATCCATCTATGGACTGAAGCAAGCATCACGGAGTTGGAATCTCTGCTTTGATGAGGTGATCAAAGAGTTTGGATTTGTCCAAACTTATGGAGAGGCTTGTATTTACAAGAAAGTGAGTGGGAGCAATGTGGCATTTCTAATATTATATGTGGATGACATATTATTGACTGGAAATGATATATATCTTTTAAACAGTGTTAAAAGTTATCTAAACAGCAAATTTTCAATGAAGGACCTAGGTTAAGCGTCATACATATTAGGCATAAAGATCTATAGAGATAGATCTAGGTGCCTAATAGGTCTATCGCAAAGTACATACCTTAATAAGATTTTAAAAAAGTTTAAAATGGACAGAAGTAAGAAGGGGTTCTTACCTATGTTGCAAGGCAAGACATTGAGTAAGACTCAAAGTCCGGCTACGGCAGAAGAAAGAGAGATAATGGACAAAGTCCCCTATGCTTCAGCCATAGGCTCTATAATGTACGCCATGTTATATCCAAGACCGGATGTGGCACATGCTATTAGTTTGACTAGTAGGTACCAATCGGATCCAGGTTCGGAACACTGGATAGCGGTCAAGAATATCATTAAGTACTTGCGAAGAACTAAGGATATGTTTCTTGTATACGAAGGTGAAGAAGAGCTCGTCGCTAAGTGTTATGTTGATGCAAGCTTTGACACCAATCCGGATGACTCTAAGTCTCAATCCGGATACATATTTCTCATGAATGGCGGAGCCGTTAGTTGGAGGAGTTCCAAACAACCTGTGGTGGCGAGATCAACAACGGAGGTCGAATATGTTGCTGCTTCGGAAGCGGCTAAGGAAGCGGTTTGGATGAAGGAGTTCATATCCAAACTAGGTGTGGTTGCGAGCGCATTGGACCCAATGGTGATCTATTGTGACAACAATGGTGCCATTTCCAATGCGAAAGAACCAAGGTCTCACAAGAATTCCAAGCATATTAAGTGCCGGTTTCACTCCATCCGCGAGCATGTCAAGGAAGGAGATATAAAGATTTGTAAAGTACACACGGATCTCAATGTAGCAGATCCATTGACTAAAACTCTCCCTAGAGCAAAACATGATCAACACCAGAACTCCATGGGTGTTAGATTCATCACTATGTAACTAGATTATTGTCTCTAGTGCAAGTGGGAGACTCAAGGGAATATGCCCTGAGAGGCAATAATAAAGTGTTTATTATGTATATTCCAAGTATATGATAGATGTTTATTTTGCATGCTATAATTGTATTAATATGGAAACGTTAATACATGTGTGTTTAATAAACAAACAGAAAGTTCCTAGTTATGCCTCTCTCATAAACTAGCTCGTTGATTAACAAGATGATCAAGGTTTCCTGATCATGGACATTGGATGCTGTTAATAACAAGATCTTAACATTAGTGTAATGGTGTGATGAACATTCATCCGAAGTATAGCATTACAATCAAAGTCATTGAGTTTATATTGCTATAACAACTTACGAAGTGATCCTAATCCTTAGACCATGAGATCATGTCAATCACTAACACCGGAAGAGTTTCTTGATAACATCAAATGTCACACCCTAATAGGGTGATTATAAAGATGGGTTCAGAACTAATAAAGTGTTATGTTAAGGCCCATGGATCGAGAGTGGAATTTGTTCATCCCGATGACGGATAGATATACTCTGGGCCCTCTCGGTGATATCACATTGGTTAGCTTGCAAGCAAGTGATTTGATCACTAGAATGTTATATCACGGGAACAAGAAAAGAGTGCATGTTAGTAACGAGATCAAACTAGGTATGGAGATACTGATGATCGAATCTCAGGCATGTAATATATCGTGAATCAAAGGGATTAAGATACTAGCATAAAAGGTTCCGACGATCACAAGAAAGTCATCATTGAATGTGTGGGAGTCAGTATGGGTCTCCAGATCCCGCTTCTGATTATTGATCGGAGAGGGGTCTCGATCATGTCCGCATTATTCACGAACCGTAGGGTGACACACTTAAGAGACACTGACATCCATTTGGAGCAAAAGTTTCATGCCGTAAAGAATAACAAGCGCATGAATTTATTTCACTATATACCGAAACAGGTTTTCAGGTGAAATTGCAAAAAGTGTTTTTGCATGTGAAATGAAATACTAGCAAGGGGTTATATGTGTATGTTTGTCATTAAAGTAATTGACAAAATTCTTAATAAATAAAAGGAGTTTTATTTAATGAGAGTTTGCATTAAATTTGGTGGAAATTTAATGGGAATTTGAGTGGGATTTTGAGTGGAGAGAATTGAAAGGATTTTTGTGAGTGGAGTATCCACCCACATGAATGAGGGGAGGGCAAGGGGGCAGCCCCCATGCACCTGCCTCCCCCTTGGGGTCCCCCCTCTCCTATAAAAGGCACCCCCTCCTCACTTCTCACTCACACCTCCTCGTGAAGGATCTCTCTCCCCCTCTAGTATTTATCCCCCCATGGTATCGGACTAGAGAGATACACGTTCCTGGTGGCTATTCGGCAAGAAAGAATTGTGCTTCTGCTGCATCGCTGGAGCGAGGAGGCGGAGGTTGCTCGGTGCCTCGGACGTGTGTGCGAGCACGGATGCGCCGCTAAGTTGCGGTGCTAAGGACTTCCTCTCGATCTTGAGATCGGAAAGAGATCGTCTACATCAACCACGAGTTTAACTCGTTAAAGCTTTGTCAGTCTTCAAGGGTATGTTCTCTACAGATATACATCCGCCCGTTGTTTGTATCTAGTAGATAGATCTTGGTACATAGTTGTTCCCATCGTAGGAATTTTTTTGTTTTCTATGCTGCGAACCCTACAGATTACTATTGTGGTTGATGCTTGTGAGTGGAACCATTGGATTATTATTTATGTTCAGATTTTTATCCATCACCATATCATCTTTGATCTTGATCCATATGATGTCTCATGAGTAGTTCGTTTAGTTCTTGAGGACATGGGAGAAATCATGTTGTTAGTAGTGGATTTGTGTTGAGATATTATTCAATGGTTTAGTATTTAAGTTGTGGTACTATTCTTCTAGTGGTGTCATGTGAATGTCGACTACATGATACTTCACCATTTATGGGCCTAGGGGAATGCATTGTGTATTTGGCTACTAATTGTGGGTTTGCCGGAGTGACAGAAACCCGAACCCCCATTAGGACACCATTGCACAAGGGAGCGTAGGATCTCAGAGTTTAAGGCTATGGTTAGGTTTATACCTTAATTGCTTTCATGTAGTTGAGGATGCTTGCAGAATCCCAAGTATGTATTATTCTAAGTAAGGTCGGTACATTAGCACAGGTTCACCCACACAACACTTACAACACCTAAGAAGGGTACTCAGCTATTTGAAGCGAAAGCACTTGACAGAATTCCCATGTGTCCTCGAGAAAGTTTGGTCCTTATAAGTATTTCCACCGGCTTGTCCTTTGCTAAGAAAGGATTGGGTCACTTGCTGTAATTGTTCGTTGTCTTTATTACTTGCACTTTATTTCTTTGCTTTATTAGAAACCCCCTAAAAATCCGTTTGCTAAGTATTTATAGAGATTTCCTGATCATACCACTAGTCAACACCTTCTGCTCCTTGTTGGGATCGACACTCCTATTTATCGAAAGTACTACGATACACCCCCTATACTTGTGGGTCATCAAAATCCAAGCCAGAGAGGGGGATTTCGAGGTCTTCTCCACCGCCATCATAACCAACAACCATGTTCTCACTGTCCATCATCATGTGTGAGTAGTCCTCTATAGGCATATGAGGTGGATGGGGATTGGATGAGATTGATCATGTAATCATCCATATGTATCGAGATTTGAGGTGTTTATCTTAAGGAGATCTTGTATGGGTGTTGGTACACCTTTGATATGTTTAATGATTGTTGCTAGGGACCGAGTGACATGATTTCAGTACTGAATTTTTATTGCCCCATCATATATATTAGTTTGGTATCTATATGCAAAGTATATTTTTATTGTGTTGAACCTGCGAACCCTAATGTGACAGTTAGGGAAAACAATGGGAATATATGATAGTTTGAGGATATTGTGTGTTTATGAAGTGTTAATGCTTTCTTCTGGGCTATTCGAAAGGATAGACCTTAATTGCCTGTAGTTTCAAGTTGGCCCCGGTGAAATGGGCAGGCAGGACAATAGATGTTATGCAAATTAGCTTGGTTAGTATGCATAACTATATTAGGATCACACACCTACACATAACCGAAATAGAGATGAATGCCATGTTATTAGGATTACATTATATGATCAATATCATTCGTGCAAACCCCCGCTATCACCTTATGCCTACGCTTTTAGCCACTGAAAGTTACATACTAGTACTTCCGGTGAAAACAGGAAATCTGCTGCTATTGTTTGATACTTGTTTTAATGCTTTCAATCAACTGCTATAAATCACCAATTGCTTTGTGAGTTTATTGATATACATGTGTGGTTGAGAGTAACATATCAATTGCTAAAGTCTTATTGATATTCTTATGTTCCCCTTGAGTCGAACTATAAATTTGGTAATACTTCCCATCAAAGATTTCAGCGATCCCCTATACTGTGGGCATCAATAGGGTAAACTGTGGGGTTGTGGCAAACGATAGTGTTGGCGAGTTTTTAGTCTGGGCCTCATACATATGAATGTGTGAATGGGAGACATGGTCCGGTTGTACAACGAAGCTAAAGACGTTTGTCGATAAAGTAGCACAACTCTGCAGAGTGTAAAAATGTGACATGTTACTCCCTGTGTTAGTAGAAATGCAAACACAGCACGAAAAAAGACTCCATGAAGTCCTGTACAACCCGTGAAGGCTGAATGACATAGTTTTTTCTAAATAAAACTTACCTTTTCTAAAATCCGATTTCAAAAATATGCATAGCTTTGAGATCTATGATCCACGGTTGTAGATAGTGCATTAAACAACAACATATTTGGAACTTGTGAAGTACACGTTGTATTCAAACTATATTCTTATTCCTTGCTAGACCCTGGTAAGTTGTTAACATCATTCCAATCTAATCAGATGACAAATTAGGACTACTAGGAGCAGTTGAGACTAGATGACAGAAGAAAAGTAGTCAATGAAGTGAGATACTACAAAAATTGATGGTGTAGATCAAGTTAAACATAGATGGGACTCAATTCTCAGTGATAGAAAGCATATCATTAAAATGTTGCTGATAGAGCAATAGTCATCCACTAGTTTGTACCGAGAAGGTTCCACATATTTTCTATATGGATCTGAATATGAATAAACCTTGGATTTGTGATGTTTTTGTTGTGCTACTTTGTTGGGTGTAATGTTCATGGAACGATGTTACATGACTATTATGCCAACGACTTGCATACTAAAACATGCAGTGGTGTGCCAAGTCATCGCATCCTTCTTCCATGAGCGCTTGAAGCACACCGAGTTGAAGTACCACTTCATCCGGGACTGCGTGGGAAGAAGATTGAGATGGAGTTTGTGCCAACCGAACATCAACTCACTGACATGCTAACCAAGCTCTTGGTCGAGTCCGCCTAGCAGAGTTGTGCTCAAGCATCGACATGGTAGAGGTGTCACTAGAACTCGAGCCTAGACAGTGAATGGAGTAGGCTTGTGTTTTTAGGAGTGTTCTGACTCGAGGGTGTACTGAATTAGGCAGTCTTGTGACCGACTCGGAGTGAGTTTAGTCGATGATCCAAAGCTGGCGATGTGGGTCGAGGTGTGAGCATACAACTCCTCCCAAGTAGTGCATCAGTGCCAGCAGCGGGTTAGGTATATGGTAGGTAGACTAGAACGTGACATGTGTCATGCACAATGAGTAGGAAGTGATATACACCATCTACAGTGGTCACAGAGTGGTAGACGTCATGGATCTGTCACATCAGAGTCCGATGTGACCTTATGAAAGACTTTGGACGCACTTAGTCCCTATATAAGGGTAATTCGATGAATTAAAAATCCGAGAAAAATCATTCACTTGTTCTTGTTTCTCCTTCGTCTCCACTGCTGATTTGGAGTCGACGGTTTTTAGCTTTGAGCCATTAACAGTTTGTGTGGCAGTGACGGCGGAATGGAGTCGATCACTTGACTTGGTGTGACCTTCCTCGTGCTGCTGCTTGAGCGTCTCGGAGAGGATCTTGGCGTTGATGGAGGAGGGCACGAATGCCTCCTCCGCCTGGTTCTGATTGGCTATACTATGCGCTAGAGCGGCAACACTTCTTGGCATCGTCCACTGATACCACTAGGAGAGGCAGACGACTGCTAAAGATGAAAAAATAGGACAAGTGGGATACATGAGTTCTTAATTTTACATCTTTGTGCTAACTCTAGATTAAGTGGGATAAATGTGATAAGTCACAACTCACAATTCTCACTTGTGACGTATCACACTTGTCCCACTTAGTCTAGAGTTTGTATATAGAGATTTAAAAATGAGAACTCACTTATTGAGTTGTTTCGTCCTAGCGGCTGCCCCTAGGCTGCTTCTCAGATTCACTTTCCATCGGGGCAATTCCATCCAAAAACATCTTTCTGGAGTATCTACTTGAGTTGCTCTTAGTATCGAAGGCCGCTTAGAGCTGTCTGTGATGACAATGTGTTTCTTTACCAAGCCCCCCCGGTTAAAAAAAAAAGCCCCAAAAGGATTCCCTTGGAGCACAAGGTTTTTTACTCCCTAGTACAGTAAGAGAGAGCAGGGGAATTTCCCGTGCCAAACGAATCCAAAAATACGGTCCAGGACGGGAGTCGGCACCTGCAATAAGTAACCTATATAATAGACTGGAATTTCAATGAGAATATCCGGCAACATGGGCAACAGATTAGACAGAACACTACACCACCAAGATAGAAACGCCCGTCATGTCTGATACCTCCGGCAGTACCGGCGCTGAACCCATATCTTGGGACAAGGCTCGTGGCGGGGCATATATACGCCTAGCTAGAACAAAATATACGAAAGATACAGCGCTCCGATCGATGTGGGACTCCATTTTTCCTAGGACTTTATTTTTTGGTCTTGTCTTCATCATCATCGGAGCGTGCTAGGTAGCTACTTTAGCTACAGGCCTGCAGGATCACCATCACCATGGGGTGGGTCATATGTATATGTATCTAGTGTAGATAAGAGTACTGGTTTCATTCTGGAAAGGGCTAGCCGTGCTCGAGCGTGGGCTGTATCCTGCAGTGCATGCACCATCCAGCCCAACGAGATCACTGCATATTGAGGTACCTGGAAAACCGACAAAATAAATCGAGGGTTAGTCCAGCCGGTTATATATGTTCCGAAGGCGACATGGTACCCCATGGATTCGTAGCCATGATTTAAGGAATGAAAAATTTAAATTCACAAGAAAATGCCTGATTTTAGTTGAAATGCTATGGTAACATTTGAGTGGCTCAAAATATAGTAACAAATTTGACTGTCCCTGTAAAGGTAGTAAAGGGAGGGACAGAGAGAGAGATGCCGACAGACAAAAAGCAGAGGGTGCTTTCCCATTGAGGACATTAATTTGGAAAATAATAGTCATAGGAGGATCTAGGGACAAGAGGAACAAATCTAAGATTGGCATATGTCCTGTACGACCCTATGCGAGAGAACAAAACATCAACTGTTTAAGAGGTGCAGGACTGCTTTATGCCCGTTGAAAAGACAGTGAGCTTTAAGGGACTATGCTGCATATGCTTTACATGCAATGCAAATCTTCAGCAAAAGCATGCTCTGCCTGCTACTAATAACCAATATGCAGAAGGGCTCGATGGCTTCTTTTGCCAATTAAGAGGAGCAGCACAAAATAGCTACCGTCCGTCTCAACAGTCGTGCACACTCTTTTTGCCAATTAAGGGTAATGATGTGCTTAAAAAACTAGCCTATTAGCCTAATAAACATGCGCTGCTTTTGAGATTAGTTAACATTTCTCAAATGAAAATGTGTTTAACTAGAATAGCTAAGATTTCTCAAATGAGTACCACTAGATTCTGCACGGCTTCAGTTGGGAGCTCCTGCCTAGCACAGGACAAAAAACCAGCTTTAAGGACGATAGCGCAACACGCTACATCATGAAAAGAAAACTGCAATTATTCCCTTGCAAAACTGAATATATCAGGAAACACAAATGCTAGCATGCACTATGTGATTCAAAACAATTCATCCTACTATTGTGAAATGCACTCGGATTGACTTGTTTTGCATACAATTAGGCAGGCAGGCCATGTTCTTGTATGGTGATCAGCATACAAGTGTGGGCGTATTATAAAACTTGATCTCGTCAACAAAGATGTTTTAAAACCAAAGTGGTATCTTCTACAGGTAATATGAGATACACCTGCGGCTATATATAGTTATCCGCATACAATTGGGTGGGGTGCATTAGAGAACTTGATCACTAATAAGATAAGGATGTTTTGAACCTAAGTGACATCTTCTACAGGTAAATACTACACTATGGATGACATAACGAATGTACATAAAATTTCTTTATTTTCATGAATTCAGTTTTCCATTCACTTCTAACTTGAAGGATATGAATATAGAAATTAAAATATGCGACCATAAGAAAGATCGATAGATACAAAAGTAGCTTGCAGAATTAGTCTAGATCATCACTTGATCAAGAATGGGAAATAAGCCAATTATATCAATAGTTCTATGCAGATTACCTCATAAATACAAACAAAGGTCATTTTAATTAAGATTTTCCTTAAGGTCAAGATAACCAAAGACTAGCTGGGACCCCCACTCCTGAGTCCTGACCGACAGGAAACTCTTCATTGCATAAATATACGACACAAAATCTCACCGAGCCAATGACCGCCAGTAGAATTTCTAGAGATCCTCTTTGTCAAACAGATAGTTGGTAAAAAACGTTTATAGCATTTGAAAGACATGAAGAGTAAAAGGGCATAAAGAAGTCGTTTCTCACAAGGAAATAGCAAGAATCCGGATTAGGAGAGGAAAAATGCATGAAAGGAACATATGGCGCAAGTGACTGCAGCCAGAAAGCAACAGGGCCCTTTGCACACACCACATGATCAGCATACAGAAGAGGGTGGTCACTCTGTAATGATGCATGCAAGGATGGAACAGTCCATAACTGTCAAAGATTCAGACTACTTAACTACCTCTGCTCCTCGCTGCCGCCACCGCGGCGGGAGCCACCATGGGAGGTGCTGCTGCTGCCGTTCTGACGGCGGTCTTCTGCCGCCATGCGGTTCAAGTCTCGGAGCAGCTTCACATAGTGCCTTTTCACCTCCTCGGCCGACTTACCGTCGCCCACAGCCCGCGCCACGTTCTGCCAGCGGTCTGGCGTGTCCTTGTCGTATATGGCCAGCGCGTCCTCGAAGAGCTTGTTCTGCCTCGGCGTCCATGATGAACTCATCCTTTACTGGCTTCTCAAGAAATAGAAAGGTAAGGTGATTTGGGATTTCTACTAGAACTACCACTACAGCTACTAGATCACTGGACTGGCCTGTGTTGGTATGCAACAATGGTGAGGGCAATGGTGCAGCTTATATAGTGGGAGGAGAGGCCAGCTAGTTGACGAATAATACTTGGGAATGGTGGAGAGGGGGAATAGAGGTGTTGGCAGTACCTGTAGGCAAATGAACGACAAGCTTGCATAGGAGCCACATAAAAAAAGAAAGGGGTTTTCATCTCCTATTTCCATTTACTTTGGTGTATACGAAATGAAATGCAGGGAAGAATCGGGATCAGCTCAGGTCTGCTGGGGGACGGGGAGGAGGCCCCTTTCATCTCTGTTTGTCTCCCTATCTTCACTGAGACTATTTGTTCTTTTGTTCATCGGAAGATGCCTCTAGTACTTTAAAGAAGCTAATGACGACTATGATTAGTAATTATAGTAGGCTAAATGTACCTAATGCACCAGCTGATCAACGCATAATGTAACCTGATTGTTTCATGCACTGTTCATGCTTTAAGGGGCACAAATTATTATATATTATCACTACTTATCCGAGAAAAAATATTTCTAAATACTGCCTTCATTTAGAAATATAAAACGTTTTAGCCTTGTGCATTGAATGTATTTAGACGTCTTTTCACACTAAAAACGTCTAGATATATTTATTTTACAAAGCTAAAATGTCTCTAAACCGAGAAAGTATATTCATTTAAATGAGTTGCCACCTCTTGGTTGGACTCATAGATCAAACGCTTCTGGCACTGTAACTGAACAATACACAGTCCTGCCTCTCCGACAGGCCTTCAAGTCCTTGAATCGAAGAAAAACAATTAAACAGGCCTTCAAGTCCTTGAATCGAAGAAAAACAATTAAACCAATCCTTACTAAGTGATACTCCTTTCGTTTTAAAATATAATATATTTTAGTTTTATAAAGTCTAGATACATATTTTTACAAACCTAAAACATCTTATATTTTAAAACGAAGGGAGTACATCTTAAGCTTCCATATAGAGGGCAACGGAAAAAAAAATTGGGGTTGGGAATTTCAACGTACTCTGATGTCTTTCTTAGGGCGATCTCCTGGCAAATTCGTGAGGAATAAATGGCTTGCTCATCCAGATTAGTGAGAGAATCGATCATGGGATGCTATGGGAGGAGGCTAGGCCGTTGGGGGCGGAAGGGAGGCCGTCTGACGGTCGCCGGAGGGGCTGGGCGTTGGGGGCGGAGGGGAGGGGAGGACGGGAAACAGTCAGGTGACCGGAGGACGGGAATCGGTCAATTGATCAGAGGGGAGGAGGCTTGGCGTTCGGGGCGGAGGGAAGGCATTCCTACGATCCCAGAGGAGACTAGGGTCGAGGACGGAGGGGATGCTGGCCGGCGGTCGCCGGAGATGGTGGCGGCGGCTGCCACTAGTCGCCACAAGCCATGGGAGATACTCCGTAGAAGAAATGGGGGAGAGAGAAAAGTAACGGTTCGGGGCGGGCTGCCTTTGGGGTGGCACTGGTAGTAATTTGACGCCGAGGGAGGTGAAGTGGAGTGGTACTCCACCAAAATACACCCTGGAACATCACCACTTCCCTTCACCGGATAACCAGAGTTTTTTTTTTTTTTTTTGACCTGGATAACCAGAGTTGGTAGAATGGAAAGAAATAACTCTTTCTCAAAAAGATTTTACGAAATAACCTCTATGGATAACTATTTCACTGGCACTAACCCTTTGGGTAACGCTCAACAGCAAGGCGCTACACTCTATATGGTCCCTGACAGGCACTAACCCTTTGCTGCTAGGCGCTATGCCTCCTACCAGCGTGGCACCGCCTGACCTCTCCCTGGCCCCACCCGGAGGCATAACGCCCCAGACGCTATGCTTGTTTCGTGTAACGTCCAGGCGCTATGCTCAAAGTGTAGCGCCTTCAGCCACATCCACTGAGTGGTCCTATCTCCGCTGTCAGCAAATAGAGTCCTAGAAAGGATATACCACACGTACACACGAGCATGTGTCTCGATCATCTCAACCTCGGCGGGGTTCGGACATTCCGCAAAGTTCTCCATAATCCACGCATATGTCGCGCCTGCTGGGACTCTATCTTTGCTCCTATCTTCAAGTTCTTCAGGAGCCATGCCAATAAGTAGTTGCATCGCATTGCACCACCCATCGGAATATGTGCTCATACAGAGAGGTTCCCCCGCGATAGGAAGTCCAAATATCATGGAAACATCCTGAAGAGTAGGGATGATCTCGCCGGTCCGGAGGTGGAAAGTGTGCGTCTCCGGCCTCCATCGGTCGACAAGTGCGGTGATAGCAGTCGCGTTGAGGTTCGGCGTCGACCGGCTCACAAGCGTGATGAAAGGGAGGAGGCCTAGCCGCTTGATGTACCCGGTGTACCGCTCGTCGTACGGCATGTCATTCGAAGACGCGCCATGAGACCGTCTGCATACATACAAGATCAAACATTATGCTTTTTCCAACACAATTGAATCAATAGAAAAATAAAAACAAAGAAGTTCAACCATGATTTTATTACCATATGCTTCTCCGCCATCAAGTATGTCCGGTGTTCATGATCATAGTAATCCTCAAGTAGCCACACCATCCTACATATATATATTCCAAACATCAATAAAATGTGTGTGGTATGTGGCCATTGTTTCAATTTATACAATAAACTACAAATAATATGGGATCATATTATTCAAACATCCATACAAATCCATATGCAACCATCATATACAATGCAAATCAACAACACACTTTCATTCCCCATCAAATATAACTAATATATAACTACCAAGTAACTAAAAACATGCACAAATAGGCCATATTATGAATCCAACTAGACCTAGGGTTTGAGGATAATGTGCAAGATTCATTGGATGAAAGAGAGGGAAAAGGAGAGGATTACCTTGAGGGAGGGATGGGGGAGCAAATCCACGGTGAAATCTTTCAGATCTGATGAATTTGAGGAGTGGATTTGAGAGAGAGGGGAGGAGGAACCGCCGGCACCTCCTTGTTCTTCTTCGATGGTGAAGCTGAATGAATGGGGTGGGGAGGGGGCTGCGGGTTGCTGAGTATGTCTCAAAGTGTAGCGCCTATCTGCTAGGCGCTACACATTAGAGTATAGCGCCTATCAGATAGGCGCTACACTTTAGGCATAGCGCCTGGGCGTTACTCGCCCCAGGCATAGCGCCTAGGCGTCACACGGCCGGGTGGGGCCAGGGAGGGGTCAGGCGGTGCCACGCTGGCAGGGGGCATATCGCCTAGCAGCAAGGCGCTACACTGTAGAGTGTAGCGCCTTACTGTTGGGCGTTACGCAAAGGGTTAGTACAGTGAAATAGTTATCCAGAGGGGTTATTTCGTGAAATCCTTTTGAGAAAGGGTTATTTTTGTCCATTCTGCCAACCAGAGTTTGGTTGTTTGGGACTACTTTACCGGTGGAGCGAAGCTGTCTCAAACACATCCTTATATAGCAAATGTACACTCATTGGATGCATATGGTTAACATTAAAAACAAATGTATTATTAATTATAGATTATTATTATATAAAGTATATATCAATACTCCCTTCGGTCCGTATTAATCGTATTAATGACTCCAATTTTATTTATATTCATATTTATCTAGTTAAGTATTTAGATTCGATGTATTCGTACTTAGACAAAATTAAGGCCAGCTAGTAAAACATGGACCATTTTTGTAACACATTGGCTGAGCATTATTGTACCTCTGACGCCATAAGGTACAAAACTAGCATTTGTCACTCTACCCTCTGAAGCAGAGATTTTCTAAGATTTGTTTATCACAGTCTACCGGCAAAGAATGTTTGGACATGTATTACAGGTCTTGGCCTCTGTCTGCATGCTGTATAGAACGCTTTACAAGTACTGTTTAACCATTACTTCCAAAGGACAAAGTGTTGGGGATATTCCCTAAAGACAATAATAAAAGTAGTTATTATTATATCTTTGTGTTTATGATAAATGTTTACATTTATGTTAGAATTGTATTAACCAGAAACATTAGTACTTGTGTGATTTGTAAACTTGTTAGAGTCTCTAGTAAAGCCTCTTTGTAATACTAGCTTGTTGTTTGATACATAATCATAGTTTCCTGATCATGAACATCGAGATGTTATTAACAACAAGATCATATCATTAGGAGAATGGTGTGATGGACATACTCCTATAGATAAGCGTAGCATAAAGATCAAGTCATTTCAATAGTTCGTTTGCTATAAGCTTTCAGATATATATGTAACCTAATTCCTTCGACTATGAGATCATGCTAATCACCATCACTGGATGGATGCTTTGATGACATCAAACACCACTTCATAACTGGGTGGTTATAAAGGTTTCATTGAGTGTTCGGAAAGTATGTGTTGAAGCACATGGATCAAGAGTGAGATTTGTCCATCCATATGACGAATAGATATACTCTAGGACCTCTCGATGGAATGTCATCCAATTATCTTGCAAGCATGTGACTGGCTCACAAGGGATCACATATCACATGAATGAGTAAAGAATACTTATCGGTAACGAGGTTGAACTAGGTATGCAGAGATACCGACGATCAGACCTCGGATAAGTAAAATATAGCGAGACAAAGGGAAATTGGTATCGTATGTGAATGGTTCATTCGATTGCAAAGTAATCATATAAATATGTGGGAGCCATATGAATTTTCAGATTCCTCTATTGGTTATTGATCAGAGAAGAGTCTCGGTCATGTCTGCATAATTCACGAACTGTAGGGAGACACACTTAAGGATTCGATGTTGTTTAGTAGATATGGAATATGAGTAAGAAGACCGAATGTTATTCGGAGTCTCGGATGGGATCCGTGATATCACGAGGATATCCGGAATGGTCCAGAAAATAAGATTTATATAAGGAAAGTCCAATTCCGGAGTTCGGAAATGGTTTCGGTGTTTTCACCGAAATGATCTAGAAGGGTTTAGAAGGTTCACCGAACCGGAAGGGGAAGGATACATGAATGTTTCATGATAAAGTGGAATGATTGCATTATGTCCTAGGTCACTTGGCTGGGCATTTAAAAGAGAGAAATCAAACTCGAAAATTGAAAGTCAAAAGGAAAGTTTGAATAGTCAAACTGGGACAATGGTTCCTAGTGGAGGGAGAGGAGAGGAAACCTCCTCTCCCTCCACCTCCGGCCAAGGAGGAGAGGGAGTTGGGGGAGGATTCGACCTCCCCCTCCCCTAGCCTCCCCTCCCTCTCATAAATAGAGGGAAGGGGCTGCCCCTGAAGCCTACACCACAACCCTAGCCCCACCCAAGCCGTCGCCGCCTCCCAAGCCACCTCCGCCGCTGCTGGCCCCACCTCCTCTCCTCGGCCTCTAAACCCTAGTTACCGAGGAATATCCCTGCTCCACCTACCCGCTCTGGCTTAAGGCGAAGCCCTGCGGGATCTCCACTCTAAACTCCGACACCACGCCGTCGTGCTGCCGGATTCGCGAGGAGAGAACTACAACCTATGCTTCCTGGTGGAACAAGGGAGAGGAAGGTATTCATCGAGTACTGAACGTGTGCCCGACTGTGGGAGTGCTATCGGAATGCGGCGCCGGAAGGATCGTCTTCGCGATCTTGAGATCGACAAGTGAACGACTACATCACCCACGAGAATCTGCTCTCGTTAACCGCTTTGGAATCTTTGAGGGTGAGTAATCTATCGACTCGTTGCTACATCTAGTAGATAGATCTTGGCTTGTGTGTGTTCATGCGGTAGAAAATTTTGTTTTCCATGCTACGAACCCCTTTAGTGGTATTTGAGCCATGTATATATGTAGATCTGTTGCACGAGTAGAACACAATGGTCATTGTGGTCGATGGTACTTTTATTATCAATTGCTTGTTGTGTACTTTGCATCTTGCAGTATTGTGGGATGAAGCGGCCCGGACTAACCTTACATGACATCGTTCATGAGACTTGCTCCACGCTCAACATGTAACTTGTATTGCATAATGGCTTTGTGGGTGTATTCTCTCCCATCATAGTAAAGATTCAATTTACAACGGGCACTTGATATTTCAAGCATCAACGTTGTGGTTCTTGTTCGTAAGTTAGAACAATACTTATTGAAAGCCCCAAACCACGTAAAATTAGAGGCGTCGAACTTTGTTTTGCAGGGGTGTGCTGTGATGTGATATGGCCATGATTGTGATTATATATGATGTATGCAATGATCCTTATTGTAAGTCGGCAACTGGCGGGAGCCTTATGGTTGTCTTTTTAATTTTATTAAGACTTGCATGTCTATTATTCAAAGTAGTTGTAATAGTTGATGCTGGTGGACGACAACCATGGAGCAGTGTCATTGACCTTGACGCCACGCCGGTGATGATGGAGATCATGTTCATGCTTGAAGATGGAGATCCGAAGCACAAGAAGAAAGGCCATATCATATCACATATTATGAATTGCATGTGATGTTAATACTTTTATGCATCTTGTATTGCTTAGATCGCGGCGGTAGAATTATAAGATGATCCCTCTCACAAAAATATCAAGTTATAAAGTGTTCATCCTTAGTAGGCACCATTGCCAAGACTCGTTGTTTCGAAGCACCACGTGATGATCAGGTATGTTAGATTCTGCGAGTGTATACAATGGGAGCAAGCCAGATTTGCTCA
The DNA here is from genome assembly GCA_023614405.1 of Avena insularis. Lineage (NCBI taxonomy): Eukaryota > Viridiplantae > Streptophyta > Magnoliopsida > Poales > Poaceae > Avena > Avena insularis. The sequence continues at coordinate 64,500,984 of CM042697.1, forward strand.
TGTGGAAACTAAGGTTTAATCTTGACGAGCCTAGCATGTACAGACATGGTCTCGGAACACGGATCACTGAAAGGTAAAGCATAAGTCATATAGTAGATATGATGAACATGTTGATTGTTCTCCTTTAAAACTACATTATGTCTCGTGATGATCGGACTTGATGTAGTGGATTTGGTTCGTGTGATCACTAAAACAATGTGAGGCATATTTTTTAGTGGGAGTTCACCTAGATTAATTTAACTATTAATTAGAACTCAATTTGTCATAAACTAAGTCTAAACTATTGCAAATATATTGTAGATCAATGGCGGCCCCTACCATCAATTTGAATGCATTCCTAGAGGAAGAAAAGTTGGAAAACAATGGAAACAACTTCGCGGATTGGTTCCACAATTTGAGGATTGTCCTTAATGCTAGTCAGTTGACCTATGTGCTGGATGCACCGCTAGGTGACCCACATGCAAAAGATGCTACCGATGATGAGAAAAATGTATTCCATACTTGGAAGAATCAATACTCCACAGTTCAGTGTGCTATCTTGTATGGTTTGGAATCGGAGCTTCAAAAGAGGTTTAAGAACTTTGACCCACATGATATTGTCCATGAACTCAAAATGATATTTGAGGCTCACACGACAGTTGAGAGCTATGAAGCTTCTGAAAAGTTCTTTAACTGCAAGATGGAAGAGGGCAACTCCGTCAGATGTCTGGGCATGCTAATAAGCTCCAGAGCTTGGGCATAATAATTCCTAATACATTGGGGATTCACCATGTCCTCCAATCACTACCGCCAAGTTACAAGAACTTTGTGATGAACTACAACATGGAGCGCATGGATACAACATTGTCAGAACACTTCTCTATGTTGAAGTCTGCGGAAGTGGAGATCAAGAAAGAGCACCAAGTGTTGATGGTTAATAATACCACCAATTTCAAGAAGCAAGGCAAGTCTAAGAAAAAGGGAAACTTCAAGAAGGGCGGTAAGAAAGCTACCGCGCCAGTAAAGAAGACCAAGGCTGGGCCTAAGCCTGATACTAAGTGCTTTTACTGCAAGGGAGAAGGTCACTAGAAGCGGAATTTCCCCAAGTACTTGGCGGATCTAAAGAACAACAATATCAAGAAGAAAGGTATATCTAATATACATGCTTTTGATGTGTATCTTACTAGTAGTCGTAGTAGTGCCTGGATATTTGATACTGGTTCGGTTGCTCATATTTGTAACTCAAAACAGGTGCTGCAGAATAGACGGAAACTAGCGAAGAACGAGGTGACGATGCGCATTGAAAATGGATCAAAGGTTGATGTGATCAAGGTCGGCATGCTACCTCTTCATCTACCATCAGGATTAGTTTCATACTTAAATAATTGTTATTTGGTGCCTGCGTTGAGCATGAACATTATATCTGGATCATCTTTATTGCGAGACGGTTACTTGTTTAAGTCCGAGAATAATGGTTGTTCGATTTATATGAGTAATATGTTTTATGCACATGCACCCTTGATACATGGTCTATTCTTGTTGAATATCGATTGTAGTAATACACATGTTAATAATATAGCACTCTCGTCTTGGTCATATTGGAGTGAAGCGTATGAAGAAACTCCATTCTGATGGACTTCTTTAGTCACTTGATTTCAAATCACTTGAAAGATGCGAAGCATGTCTGGTGGGTAAAATGACTAAGACTCTATTTTCTGGTATGATGGAGCGAGCTACGGACTTATTGGAAATCATACATACCGATGTGTGTGGCCCGATGAGTGTGGCATTGCATGGTGGCTATCGTTATGTTCTTACTTTTACGGATTACTTGAGTAGATATGGGTATATCTATTTCATAAAACATAAGTCTGAAACTTTCGAAAAGTTTAAGGAATTTTAGAGTGAAGTAGAGAATCAACGTAACAAAAAGATTAAATTTCTACGATCTGATCGTGGAGGTGAGTATCTAAGTTACGAGTTTGGCGAGCATTTTAAGAAATGCGGAATACTTTCACAATTGACACCGCCAGGAACACCACAACGTAATGGTGTGTCCGAACGTCGTAATCGAAATCTCTTAGATATGGTTCATTCTATGATGTCACTTACAGATTTACCTTTGTTATTTTAGGGTTATGCATTAGAAACAGCCGCATTCACTTTAAATAGGGTACCATCTAAATCCGTTAAAACGACACCGTATGAATTATGGTTTGGGAAGAAACCTAAATTATCGTTCCTTAAAGTTTGGGGTTGCGAAGCGTATGTAAAGAAGTTACAGCCCGACAAGCTTGAACCCAAAGCGGAAAAATGTGTCTTCATAGGATACCCGAAGGAAACTATTGGGTATACCTTATATCATAGATCCGAAGGCAAGATCTTCGTTGCCAAGAATGGATCCTTTCTAGAGAAGGAGATTCTCTTGAAAGAAGTGACTAGAAGGAAAGTAGAAATCGACGAGGTTGTCGAACTTTCTCTCGGATTTGAGAGTAGCGCAGCACCGGAAGAGGTTCTTGTGGCGCCTACACCAATAAGAGAGGAAGCTAATGATGTTGATCATGAAACTTTGGTTGAAGTTACTATGGAACCTCGCAGGTCGACGAGGACTCATACCACTCCCGATTGGTATGATCCTTTTACGAGTGTCATGTTGGTGGACGACACCGACGACCCTGCGACATATGAGGAAGCAATGATGAGCCCATATTCCAATAAATGGCAAGAATCCATGAAATCCGAGATTGGATCCATGTACGAAAACCAAGTATGGACTTTGGTGGACTTACCGAATGGCTGGAAGGCTGTCGAGAACAAATGGATTCTCAAGAAGAAAACATATGCTGATGGTAATGTAACCGTCTATAAAGCTCGACTTGTCACAAAAGGGTTTCAACAAATTCAAGGAGTTGACTACGATGAGACTTTCTCACCGGTAGCGAAGCTAAAGTCTGTGAGGATTTTGTTAGCAATCGCTTCATATTATGATTATGAGATATGGCAGATGGATGTCAAAACGACATTCCTCGATGGAGACATTGATGAAGAGTTTGTATATGGTACAATCCAAAGGTTTTGTCGATTCTAAAGATGCTAACAAGGTATGCAAACTTCAACGGTCCATTTATGGATTGATGCAAGCATCCCAAAGCTGGAATCAATGTTTTGATAAGGTGATCAAAAGTTTTGGTTTTATACAAACTTATGGAGAAGCTTGTATTTACAAGAAAGTGAGTGGGAGCTCTGTAGCATTCCTAGTACTATATGTGGACGACATATTGTTGATTGGAAATGATATATATCTTCTTAAAAGTGTCAAAGATTATTTGAATAATTGTTTTTCAATGAAGGATCTTGGCGAAGCTGCATATATATTAGGCATAAAGATTTATAGAGATAGATCAATACGCCTAATATCGCTTTCACAGAGTACATATTTGGACAAAGTTCTAAAGAGGTTCAGAATGGAAGATAGCAAAAAAGGGTTCTTACCCATGTTACCCAATACGACCTTGAGTAAAACTCAAAGTCCCGCTATGGCAGAAGATATAGAGAGAGAATGAGTAAGACTCCATATGTCTCAGCCATAGGATCTATCATGTATGGCATGCTATGTACTAGACACGACATTGCATATGTTGTTAGTTTAACTAGCAGATATCAAAGTGATCTAGAGTTGGATCATTGGACAGCGGTCAAAAACATCCTTAAGTACTTGAGAAGAACTAATATGGTTCTTTCTTATGGAGGTGATAAACAGCTCGTTGTTAATGGTTACACCGATGCTAGTTGGAACACCAATCCGAATGATTCTAAATCTCAATCTGGATATGTATTTACTTTGAATGGTGTAGCAGTGAGCTGGAGAAGTGCAAAGCAAAGCGTTGTGGCGAGATCTTCAACTGAATCGAAATACATAGCTCCTTCGGTGGCTTCACAAGAGGCAATATGGATGAAGGAGTTCATTATGGAGCTCGGTGTGGTTTCCAGTGCGCTGGACCCAATGTCTATCTATTGTGATAACATGGGCGCCATAGCCAATGCGCAGGAGCCAAGGTCACACAAGAAGCTGAAGCATATCAAGCTACATTTTCACGCTATTCGAGAGCATGTCCAAGATGGTGACATAAAGATTTGCAAAGTACACACAGATCTAAATGTGGTGGATCCGTTGACTAAACCTCTCCCGAGGGCAAAACATGAACATCACCAAACCGCCATGGGTGTTCGGTATATTACCATGTAATCTAGATTAGTTGACTCTAGTGCAAGTGGGAGACTGTTGGAGATATGCCCTATAGGCAATAATAAAAGTAGTTATTAGTATATCTTTGTGTTTATGATAAATGTTTATATTCATGGTATAATTGTATTAACCGAAAACATTAATACTTGTGTGATTTGTAAACTTGTTAGAGTCCCTAGTAAAGCCTCTTTGTAATACTAGATTGTTGGTTGATAGATAATCATGGTTTTCTGATCATGAACATCGAGATGTTATTAACAACAAGATAATATCATTAGGAGAATGGTGTGATGGACATACTCCTATAGATAAGTGTATCATAAAGATCAAGTCATTTCAATAGTTCGTTTGCTATAAGCTTTCAGATACATAGTAACCTAATTCCTTCGACCATGAGATGATGCTAATCAGCATCACTGGATGGATGCTTTCATGACATCAAACACCACTTTGTAATTGGGTGGTTATAAAGATGGCATTGAGTGTTCGGAAAGTATGTGTTGAGGCACATGGATCAAGAGTGGGATTTGTCCATCCATATGAAGAATAGATATACTCTAGGACCCCTCGGTGGAATGTCATCCAATTAGCTTGCAAGCATGTGAATGGCTTACAAGGGATCACATATCACATGAACGAGTAAAGAGTACTTATCGATAACGAGGTTGAACTAGGTATGCAGAGATACCGACGATCTGACCTCGAATAAGTAAAATATCGCGACACAAAGGGAAATTGGTATCGTATGTAAATGGTTCATTCGATCGCAAAGTAATCATAGAAATATGTGAGAGCCATATGAATTTCCAGATTCCTCTATTGGTTATTGATCGGAGAAGAGTCTCGGTCATGTCTGCATAATTCACGAACCGTAAGGAGACACACTTAAGGATTCGATGTTGTTTAGTAGATATGGAATGTGAGTAAGAAGACCGAATGTTATTCAGAGTCTCGGATGGGATCCGGGATATCATGAGGAGATCCAAAATGGTCTGGAGAATAAGATTCATATAAGGAAAGTCCAATTCCGGAGTTCAAGAATGGTTCTAGTGTTTTCACTAGAATGATCTAGAAAGGTCTAGAAGGTTCACTGAAACGGAAGGGTAAGGGTACATGAATGTGTCATGACAAAGTGGAGTGATTGCATCATGTACTAGGTCACTTGGCTGGGCATTTAAAAGAGAGAAATCAAACTCCAAAATGGAAAGTCAAAATGCAAGTTTGAATAGTCAAAATGGGACAATGGTTCCTGGTGGAGGGAGGAGAGGAAACCTCCTCTCCCTCCACCGCCGGCCAAGGAGGAGAGGGAGTTGGGGGAGGATTCGACCTCCCCCTCCCCTAGTCGTCCCTCCCTCTCATAAATGAGGGGAGGGGGTTGCCCCTCAAGCCTACACCACAAACCCTAGCCCCACCCAAGCCGTCGCTGCCGCCCTAGCCGCCGCTAGCCCCACCTCCTCTCCTCGGCCTCTAAACCCTAGTTGCCGAGGAATCTCCCTAATCCACCTACCTACTCCGGCTTAAGGCGAAGCCCTGCAGGATCTCCCCTCTAAACCCCGACACCACGCCGCCGTGCTACCGGATTCGCGAGGAGAGAACTACAACCTCCGCTGCCTGCTGGAACAAGGGAGAGAAAGGTCTTCATCGAGTACCGAACGTGTGACCGACTGCGAAAGCGCTGCCGGAATGCGGCGACGGAAGGATCGTCTATGCGATCTTAAGATCGACAAGTGAACGACTACATCACCCACGAGAACCTGCTCTATTTAGCCGCTTTGGAATCTTCGAGGGTGAGTACTCTATCGACTCGTTGCTACAATCTAGTTGATAGATCTTGGCTTGTGTATGTTCGTGCGGTAGAAAATTTTGTTTTCCATACTACGAACCCCTTCACAAATATGTGCGCAGATTCTCTTATACAACCCTCAGCAGGTGGAATAAACTTGTCTTTGTTTCAATTGTTGTTTATCATATTTAATTGGGGTACACCTGGTGACAAGGGTGAAGAAACACCCATCGTATTACGAACTAGTGAAGATTCCTTTTTCCTAACAAAAGGAACTGGTAGAGACTAAGACAAATCCTTGTTGGGTTTTTCTAATTCAGGATGATAAAAAGGAATAGAACATATGTCCAGTTCGTCAGAAATGATAGCAGAGTAGGTTCATCTCCCCTTCCATATGTTTACCATCTGATTTCTCAGCCCACGAGGGCTTATGGATTCCAGGTGATGGATAGTGATGTATAAAATCCATATCCACCCTGAAAATTTGTCTATTCCTTTTAGAATGGCAGACAAATTGGATACAGAGCTAACCTAGTTCCATCTCTTAGAAAACCGTATGATAGACAAATCTAACATGGTACTGTTATGGTGCAAGGTTTGTTTCGGACCATGGATTGTTTATCGAGCCAGATGTGTGCTCAAGTGGGACAGCTAGATCTGATCCAAATCTTGAACCTGCACGACCAAAAGTGAAGGTACTCTATAGTTGCAACAGGGCAATGCTATATAATTGGTAACAATAAAAACAATATCTACCCTAATCTAAAGAATTTTTTATGCGTTTCCCAGTATCTTGATATTCCTATCCACGTTCCAGTGTCTACTCTTGAATTAGTAATTTTGAAAATAATTTGGTTTCAACTATAAGTTGTATGAAGCATAATTAAAGATGCAGAACATAAGTATGATTGTGCACACATATATATGCCTTCTGAGTTCATGGGTGCACTCGACTGTTGTTAACTCAACATGGTAGTAAAGATTTTTCTTAAGTGGGTAAAATTGCTCTTATTATGGTTTCGCTTGCAACTGCAGTAAATTAGGATAATATCCTTAATTTAAAACTGCTTTCAGACATCTTCCTGTTCAGTGAACAGCTATTTAAAATCAAAGTTGTAACGGCAAATATTAGGGCGTTAATACGTACCCAGTGACCAAGGTTACTAACTTTAGAGTTGTTAATATATTTGAGTTATGCTCTATATAAACTGAAGTCAAGGGAGAAATAGAAATAATTAAATGTCTACTAGTAGAACTTAGGATCGGATAGTTTTCATCTTAGCTATGTGAAGTCTTAGATTCAATTTTATAATTCAGAATCCAACAGTTGTGGATAAATATTAGACTATCAGTAATCTCGTATGTAGTTATTTCCTCCTAATTATACTTTCTTCCTTTACCTACTTTCCGAATTTCAATTTTCATGCATTAAAATTGTTTCTTATTGTGCTTCAATTTTTGTTGGTTTGCTACTTCTTTATTCGGAAAAATTAATCATGTCTTAATTTTTTACTAATACACGTCATCAGAAATTTCAGACAATGATCAATATATAAAGAGATATAAATTCACAAAATATGTGCTTGTATCTCCATATTGTTTTAGTCTTCTTCCACCTCAATGATATTCGATATGATATTATACTTGTAAATGTGAATAGAACTAGTTTTCATAATAAATTAATTTTAGTCGGATATGGACTGTGTCTAGTAGATCTCAAGTTAAAATCGGAAAATTAGTTTATCTTAATAAATATTCAATATTCATGGTCAGAACGTAGCCTATTGACCAACAATTTTTCGAGTTAGATACATAGCAAGCAGAGCATGAAAACCATAACAAAAATAAGGCATGGTGGCCATTGATATTAGCAACATAAATATCTCACGTTTCATGAATTATAGGTAACCCATGGAATTATACAAGGTTGTCCCTGCTTGTTGTGACCAGAATAGCCTGACAGCTTTTGGTCAAAAATCAAAGGGCCAGCGGTCGCGAAAGAGATCCCGTGTATCCAAATCTTCTATAGTTTCTCAATGAATGTAATGTTTTCAAATAGCAGAGGTCTTCGCGACTTGGCTAAACATTTATTCTTTGCTGATTATGTGAGAGACCATAATTTGGATTTTCTGGATATTCTGGTAGACGGGATTTTTCATAAGCTCTACTTAATCGTCTTTCTGGTGGAGTGGACTTTACGTGGATATCACGTCCGCCGCGTGGTCGGTCTGGGGGATCCTGTTAGGCGTTAGAGATAAGACTATGGAAGTTTTAGCTAGTTCGATGGGAGATTTTTTTTATAAAACTCCATATCTGTAACAAGGCTGACAATTTCACATGGTCTTTAGTCGCCGTATATGGGGCCGCTTAGGATGTTTATAAGGCTGACTTTTTACATGAGCTTGTGAATTTGGCAAAGACAATCCATATCCTATTCTTATAGGAGGGGATTTTAATTTGCTCAGATTTTCTCACGAGAAAAGTCGAGGCCGGTTCGATGAACATTGGCCTTTTTTGTTCAATGCTGTTATAGACAGTCTAGACTTGAGAGAGGTTACAATGTTAGGAAGGCAATTTACATGGGTTAATAGTCTTCCGGAGCCAAAAGGAAAAACTAGATAGAGTGCTTATGGATACTGACTGGGAACAAAAGTTCCCTATGGTAACTGTTCGCGCTCTAGAGCGTATTGAGGCTTTGTCGGATCATGCTCCTTTACTTTTATCTTTTGGATCACCGCTACGGAAGTCTACGAATGAGTTTAAATTTGAACTCGGTTGGATGATCCGTGATGGTTTTTACGAGATGGTTAAGACTATTTGGGAGAAACCGGTCGGTGGCCAAACGCCTATCCTACGATGGAATAACAAAATGCGTACTTTACGCAAGTTCCTTTGGGGCTGAGCCAGGCACACAGCTGGTATCCTTAAAAACGAAAAATTACACCTAACATCTATAATTGATGACTTAGAGGCTTCCGTGAAAGTCAGGCCATTAACTGCACAAAAAATTGAGCTTAAAAGCCAATCGAATGCGGAGATAGCCCGACTTCTGCGTGAGGAGGAACTCAAATGGTACCAACGCTCTAAAGCAAAATTCATTCTGGAAGGAGATGCGAATACTAGGTACTTCCATGTTGTTGCCAATGGCAAGCATAAGAAGAAACTTATTCACTCTCTGATTCAGGATGAAGGTATGATTGACGGACAGGAGCATCTGAAGTCATATATCACTACCTATTATAAATCCTTGTTTGGGGCCCAGAGGAAAATTCTTTCACTATGGATGAGTCCCAAACGTCCGATATCCCCCAGGTTTCTGATTAAGAAAATAGCTTTCTAACTGCCTCATATACCGAGGAAGAGGTCAAGAAAGCGGTTTTTCAAATGGAACATAACAAAGCACCAGGACCCGATGGCTTCCGAGCGGAATTTTTACCAAAAATTCTGGGACGTTATTAAGGAGGACCTGATGAATTTATTTGGGTTTTTACAAGTCGGACAATTGAATCTTTTTAGACTTAACTTTGGCAATATAATTTTACTGCCTAAGATTAACAATGCAGAACGTATACAACAGTATCGTCCAATCTGCTTGCTTAACGTTAGCTTTAAGATTTTTACTAAAGTTGCCACGATTAGACTAAACTCAGTCGTTGACAATGTTGTTAGCCCATCTCAAACTGCGTTCATGCAAGGAAGAAATATCCTAGATGGTGTTGTAATTCTGCATGAAATAATCTTTGAACTACACTCAAAAAAATTAAATGGTGTATTGTTCAAGATTGACTTTGAGAAGGCATACGCCAAAGTTAATTGGTCTTTCCTCCAGCAAACACTCCGCATAAAAGGTTTTTCTGAGGAGTGGTGCTCTCTTATTCAGTCGTTTGTGTCTGGGGGCAGTGTTGCCATTAAAGTAAATGAAGATACTAGCAAATACTTCCAAACCAAGAAAGGACTAAGACAAGGGGATCCATTATCGTCTTTACTATTTAATATAGTGGTTGATATGTTGGCTATCCTTATTGAGAGAGCAAAGGCTGATGGTCATATTGAAGAAGTGGTTCCACATCTTTTTGATGGCGGACTTTCTATTTTTCAATACGCCGATGATACAATTCTTTTTATGGAACATGATGTGGAGAAGGCTAAGAATCTAAAATTAATATTATCAGCATTCGAGCAGCTATCTGGGCTTAAAATAAACTTCCATAAGAGTGATTTGTATTGTTTTGGCGAGGCCCAAAATGATGCCCACCTATATGCTAAACTTTTCGGCTATGGTCAGGGTCAATTTTCAATCAATTATTTGGGAATACCGATTCATTATCGGCGTCTCAGAAGTGCTGAATAGAAACTTGTTGATGAAAGGCTACAAAAACGTCTTAATAGTTGGAAAGGTAAATTTTTATCCCTTGGTGAAAGACTAGTACTCATAAATTCAGTACTTACTAATATGGTACTGTATATGATCTTGTTTTTCCAATTACCAAAAGGGGTCTTGAACAAAGTTGATTATTTCTATTCAAGATTCTTTTGGCAAGGGGATAGTGAGAAAAAGAAATATCGACTGGCCAGATGGAATGTGGTTTGCCGCCCGAAGGAGTTTGGTGGACTGGGCATACACGATTTGCAAGTCAAAAACACCGCACTTCTGGGCAAATGGCTTTTTAAACTACTGACGGAAGATGGTGTTTGGCAAACCATGTTATGGAGAAAATATGTGGGGTCCAAGGCTGTGTCTCAAATGGTTTGGAAACCCGGAGATTCACATTTTTGGGCGGGTCTTATGGCCACCAAGAAATATTTCTTTCGTTTTGGTGCTTTCGAGATTAAGGATGGATCACAGATTAGGTTTTGGGAAGATAAGTGGCTTGGCTAAACTACTCTTCGCGAACAATATCCAGCTCTATATTCGATTGTTAGACACAAAGGGGATACAATTTCCACAGTGATGGAAGACTATCCTCCTGATGTGTCTTTCCGAAGAAGTCTCATCGGTCCTAGACTGGTATCTTGGAACAATCTATTATTACGATTATCCATGATACAATTGTCGGACGGTGTTGACGTGTTCAAATGGAAATTACTAGAAACTGGTAAATTTTCTGTTGGCTCACTATATAAAGCCTTGGTCCAACCTGATATCCCGGTCGATGATAATAGTAAAATTTGAAAAATGAAAATACCCCTTAAGACGAAGATATTTGCATGGTATCTACGGAAAGGGCAATTCTAACAAAAGATAATCTTGCAAAGAGGAATTGGTATGGAAGTACACAATGTGTTTTTATCAAGATGAGACAATTCGCCATTTATTCTTCCATTGCAAATTTGCTCGCTCTATATGGTCATTCATCCAAATAGCTTCTGGTTTATCTCCGCCACGTTCTGTAACCAATATTTTTGGTAATTGGTTGCATGGAATTGTTGATAAGTATAGAAGTTTGTTTAGGGTGGGAGCATTTGCCATTATATGGTCTCTATGGCTTTGTAGAAATGACAAGATTTTTAATAACATTGTGTCTTCTCCTCTGCAGGTTATCTATCGAGTCACGGCTATCCTCCGATCATGAAATACTCTTCAACATATGGAGTTTCGTGACTTATTTATGGAGGGATGTACGCGATTGGAGGACACGGCGAGGGATATTTTCTCCCAACATAGATGGCCTCGTGATCTGGGGATTGATCTATCTTAGATTCTAGACATTTATTTATATAGTGCCTTTGTGTAATGCTTGTCTCTTACTTCTGTCGTTCGTGTGGCTGTGTGCATCTTGGTTATGCAGAGGCCGGTGTAAGCATTAAACAGTTTTATTAATAAATGCGCCCATTTCTAAAAAAAGAATAGCCCGACAGCTCCTGAGATTAACAAGCTACAGTAGTTATGGCACCTTTTGAATCTTGACTTTCCATGAGACTTAACATTATAATAACTGAGAAATTACATAAGGAATTTGAGTAAAAGCTACTATCTTTTCATGCTCCCCGAGAGAAAACTCATTCAGGATGCCTTTACAATGCATCCCGATAACTTGGCACAGAGAGCATAAAATTTCTGTGTAAAAGTCTTGACCAATATGCTTCTCCACTTTTCAATCATATTCTGGCCTATGTGTCCTGCGTTCATCCTCAAGACAATATATGTTCTATAGCTGAACTACTTGTTTCTAACGAACGCCACAGAACTACCTTTCACACGCCGTGGTCCTGATGCACACTATGGACTCTGACAACAATTGTAAGTTTTTTATAAGAGAGACTTCCAACAAGAAAAGAAGGTTCTATATAGTTATAACAAGAAGAAGAGACAGAAGTTGATTTTTGCACCTAAAGATACGGTATACACATCAGGAAAAGTTTCATATCCATCTTCATGCGAATCTCTCACGTGATACACATCAAAGTGCTCGTTATCCAGAGGTGCGCAGATTTGAGTCGGTGCAATCTCTGCACAAGTTGCACAAATTTTGGATCCAACTTGGACTCATACCTCATCATTGGGGGATAAAGGTCCATCTTTGACAGTAACGTTTCTGAACTGTCACCAACAAGGAATATTTGTTCAAATTTTTAACCTTTCCTGGGAAGAGTTCTTGATAAAACATTCATTTGGATCTTCGTGATATCGCAATCCCCATAATCCAAGGGAACAGGCATGAATTTTCTATCGTTTTCTGCATTCAGGTTCTTTGTTCTTTTCGTAGAAGTTTTACAGCGATATAGCCATTACAGCTATTGGATGAACGAATTTACCAAGCAAACTTTGTCTTATAAATATTTTTTAAATTTATCCCCAGCTATCTTTTCTTTTCTTCTGAAACTGTACCTGTATTCCACATCATCATTGGTGATGTCGATAATTAAGTTCATGAATCCATGGGGCAGTCTTCACAAAATGTGTCAAGTTGATACACCGACATGACAACTTTGTTACTCACTTAATCCAATGGGATAGGGGCGGTGCGGCAGTACTGTTCTTTTCCTATGGAACCGATGGTGGTGCGGCCAAATGGGGTACATGCTATGTTATAAATGGGATATTTAGTAGAAGTTGCTCCTTTGGAATCTGTATGTCTGAAAGATTGTGTGGCTGCAAGAATGTGGCGGTAGAGGCGTGGTTGAGCCCTGCTTGCGACCTGTAAAAGAATTATATCTGAATCGAACTTCAATGATATGTGATAGCCTCAGAAAAGGCTGCAGAAAGGAGAAACTATTTTTTTCCTATGTTTGAATGGAATGAATTTTTTTTAACGAGTGAAACTAATCTGCAACGATACCAATTAGCGCACTATGAGACATCACTAAGTTTTGTGGCAACTAGGATAGAATTTATGCCCTTAGGCCTCATGAACAGTTCAAAAAGGAGTTGTGTAGGATTCCTCTTTGGGGAGAGCGGTAATATGCTGATTTTCTCAATATTCTGATGCCCTCTTCCCCTCTTACTTCACCTTTCCTACTCTCCCTATCCTCTAAGTATCATATGTCATAATTTCTTAATTACAAATTGTGTGTATGATGTCACCAAAACTACAGAATCATCAAAGTCGCGATAGAATGGCCGGTGCTGGGCAATTGGTGTCGACTTGCTGAAAAAGCAAAGGAACCCCACATGACAGACGACTGATGATGAATATGTGGCTTAAGGGCAAAAGCATAATGAGTCGATAGGATATGATAAAAAACCCTGACAGAAGAACCTCTATCAATTATGTCCCTGCTGGCAGAATGTGCTGACTTGTAAGGACAGAAATATGACATGTCGATCTGTAATAATGATGAAATTAATTAATGCCTAAATACGATAGAGAGGCTCAAACATAACTTTATCTGTTTCAGAAGTTGCTTTTGGACAAGGTCTAATTCTTACTCCCTCTGTTTCATAATATAAGTCTTTTTAGCAAGTTGTTGAGCTATTGTGGAACAAAGCGAGTATTTAGCTAAACATGATGATTGGGATGGCTCATGAAATGGACAGCATATCAGTGTGCTGTCTCCAGTGGGGTGGATAAAGAGGAGGCTGTGCAAATTATTTGCTAACCTGGACGGCTAAAAATCAAGTTTGTGGCCCTTTGTTCCATTTCGAAAAAAAAAAACCTGGACGGCTAGATAAACGTCTTCTGTTTCTCAATCAGGTTGACTGGAATTATGCCATCAAACAGCTGCCAGCATTTGGGGTCAAGTTGTGAAAAATAAGCAGAATATTGTACAGTAGCTGATAAGCTCGCAGAAATAGCAATGCGCCCAAACCAATGTGTGCTTGGCGTGCCACCTTGTGTCAAGCAATTCGTTGACCATGATTGAAAGAGGGCAGATAGTGACCACTAGATGGGGAGGGACGACAAGGACTGAGACTACAGGTTTGCGACAGTTGTCATTCATTAATTCCTGCCTCTACTTGAATCTGGTGCTTGCAGTACACATCCTGATATAAAGCTTGGCTGAAAGAAAATAATTTATTATCTCTATGTACTAACTGATTTTCCAAATAACTAATCCTTATCCTAGTTAAAATCATCGGAAACCACATAACTTGATTGAGAGGACAGAGAAAATGACGCAAAACTACCACATTTGAGTCTAAGGTGACAATCCTTCACAAAAAAAACTACCAAAAACATGCATTTTGGTAGGTTTTTGTCACTTTGCCTCAACTGTAGTGGTTTTGCGTCATTTACTCGAGAGGACAAGGCCTTCGAATTCCTACGGAAACTTTATATAGTTAAAACATATAATAATCATGGTCCACTGTTATTATGAGAAATGAAATTAATCCGAACAAGGAAAAAGTAGAAGAAACCCACCACGATTAAGATGGTTAGAGCATCTCCATTCCCAGGAGGGACTCTCTAGGCCGTTTTATCATCCGGAGGTGAAAAATCGTCCAGGCACCCATTTTTCGCCAAATTTAGCCCAAATTACATTCAGGGTTTCTAGTCCAAACCCAGGGTGCCGGGAGTCGCCTAGGAACGCCGGATGAAAGGAAAAATGGTGGGCCAACTCTATCGGTGACACAATCCATTCCCCACCGGGATTCGGCACTCCCGTGGCACAGAGCCTTCTCCTAGTTTCCCCCTCGCCGCCATGTCATCTCCGGCGAAGAACGACCCTGCCCAGCAGAACCCATGGATATAGAAAGGCCCGCTGCCGCCGCATCCTTTCCCCTCGGCGTAGGCCTTGTTTCGCCTTCTCCAGCCTTCACCGCGGCTCGGCTTCATTCCGAGCTCCCTCCCACCTCGCCGGCGAAGTGTTCGGCGTTTTACTGGTTCGGCCATGGACTCCGATGACGAAGAGATGTTCGCCCTGTTGCTGGAGGAAGAGACCGACGCAGTCGCCGAAGATGAAGATCACATGCAGATCCTTGGCTCCCTAGCCAGGTTGTACACGCAGAGTGTAGCGCCGAAGCATGGAGGCTCGGCGAAGGGTCACAGGAAGTGAAAATCAAGGCAGCAGATGGAGGGCTACTACATGTTGTACGCCGAATACTTTGCCGATGAGCCGCTGCACGAAGAGACCGTGTTTCAGCGCCGTTTCAGGATGAGCCAGAAACTCTTTCTCGAGATCGTGCATGCCATCCAGGAGTACGACCCCTATTTCGTATGCAAGAAGGACTGCACCGGAATGGTAGGATTTTCCTCACTACAGAAGTGCACGGTGGCGATGAGGTTGCTCGCATACGGAGCTTCGGGTGACAGTACCGATGATTATCCCCGCACAGCCGAGTCCACCGACATCGATTGCTGTACTTGTTCTGCAAGGAAGTGATTGCGGTGTTTGGGCCACAATACTTGAGAAGACCCAATGTTGAAGAAACTTCTCAGATCCTCGCAGTCAATGAAAGTAGAGGATTTTCTGGGATGCTTGGAAGCATCGACTACATGCATTGGCACTGAAATAACTGTCCATTTGCTTGGCAGGAAATGTACAAAGGCCACAAAGGAGGTTGCACTATGATACTCGAGGAATTTGCTACACATGATATTTGGATTTGGCACTCCTTCTTTGGCATGGCAGGATCGAACAACGACATCAACATCCTCCAATCCTCAAATGTCATTGCCAAGTTTGTTAAGGGTCTTGCTCCCCAAGTGAACTTTGAGATCAACGGACACCACTATAACAAGGGATACTATATTGCATATGGAATCTATCCAAAATGGCCAATATTTGTGAAGACTATCTCAAGCTCCATGCTCCCCAATCATGCTTAGTTTGCCAAGCAATAGGAAGCTTGCAAGAATAAAGTGGAGCGGGCTTTTGGTATGCTACAACAGAGGTTTGCAGTTGTCCGGTTCCCTTCTATGACCTAGTCGAAAGATTCCCTTCTATAACCTAGTCGAAAGATCAGATGTGGGAAGTGATAAACTGTTGTGTGACCTTGCAAAACATGATCATTGAGGATGAGCGGAAGCATCCAATGGATTTCTCGAACAGGAGGAGCCATACTACAGATAGGGGATCTTGCAGAGCCTGATCACCAGGTGCTGGCATCGCGGGCTGCCTTCATCGCCATGCGTCAGAAGATCAGAGACCTGGCAGTGCATCAACAACTGCAGAATGATCTGGTGGAGCACATATGGATACGCAAGGGCAACACATAGCAGCTATGCCGAACATGATGTGGCCGAACTAGGCTGAAGTATGTTGTGTTTCATTCTATGGTGAACCATGCCGAACATTGCTTTGTTTTCATATTTATGCCGAACTATGTGAATTTGAGCTGAATTCGGCGAAATGTCACCGATTTTTCCTTGCCTGGGAACCACACCTAGGAACGCGACTGGGAAACTGGTCGTTCTCAGGCCGAAAGTTACATCCATCTGGCCTGATAACGCCGAACGAGTGGAGATGCTTTTATTTGGAGTTAGGATAAGCAAGACTGGTTAGAGCTAAACCCATGACCTGAAATCATCAATATCCAATTCACACTAGCTCATCCACACCCAACATTTTTATAGCTTAATATATTTGTAAGACACAAGTCACATAACATTACCGAACTGTCATATCTCGCTGAAGTATTTAGCATATAGATTTCAGATAAATAACCTAGATATGCACAAAGTAATCATAGATCAAATCTAGCAGAGTTCAACCCTTTCTCACAAAACTAAAGGTTTGGCTGCATAATGTGTAGGCCTGGGTGTGCTCATGATGCCACCACGCCGCGGCCACTTCATCCACCTCCAGGGCATACCAACGAACAATCGAAGGCATCCATACCATCCTTGGTCAGAGAAGAAGTAGACGGGAAAATAGCGTGTCGCATGCGGGCAGGAGTCCTAGGCAGGCGCGTGATCGCCACGGCAAGGTCGGAGATGGTGATCCTCCCCGGATCTCACGCATTGCCCCTCTAGGTTTTCGCTCAAAGAATTGCTGGTTAGGGTTAATGATGGGTTTATTACAAATGTCTCCTGGTATTTGCGAAATTATGACTTTGTCACTACCATTAGGCCTATTATAAAAAAGGCACCAGATTTCCAACTATTTGGCATGGCCACCGGGATCCACCACCTCAACAGTAGACAGGTTTGAGGATTGGAGCCCTCAGTTTCCCATATTCTATCGCTCCGCTCCACTGCGCTGCTCCTCCTGCCACACTGTTTTGTCGTACGCCACCATGCATCTCTCATGGCCTCCCCTTAGGCCTCTTCTCGTCGCCCTCGCCACTGTCCCCTGTTTTTCTGTGCTCAGGCGACTGGAAGTGGAAAGCGTGAGCCCTAGCCGTTGGCTGCACACCTACCATGGAATCCGGCATCGAGATGGATTCAACAATACTAGAGAGCCAAGAGATGGATCTTATAAGGTTGGAGAGGACGAGCGAGGTCTACGCAGAGATAGAGGATGCGAGAAGCAAAGCTTTGCAGTTTTGGAATCCAGTGAATGTGCCACTATATTATAGGCATGGTCCTCTAAATTTTGTAAGAAAATTTCTGTATCCAACGGCAAACAAAGAAATTCATCTTGTTACTGAAGAAAATGTAGACACCACGAAATATGCATAGGATTAAATGATTAACTATATAGGCGGCAAACATGATAATCATGGATGCCGCTTGATATAGAAGCAACTACAACATTTGAGAGTTTTGGACTGCTTGCACGTATATTCTCCTATTGTCAAATAGGGTCCTCGGTACAAAAACTTGATCAGCAATTGACAATGAGCTAGTCATGCATATGAGAATGATGAACACTTGGTGTTTATGACTTTACACGTGCTTCTGAGTTATTATTTGATTCTCACAATCAAGACACGAAACAATTATATCATAAAAAATAAAATATAATCATAAAAAAGGAATAACAAATAATCATTTTATTTGCCTCTAGGGCATATTCCTAACACCTACAAGTATGACTCAATAAACACATCGGTCCATAGAATTTATCATTAATTATCAAAATGACACATGAGGGCACACATGCACTCTCAAGGCCATTGCTGGGGTGGCATCATTGGAGAGGGTGCAAGCATTAATTGACACTGTCACCTAGGTCTCATCTAACTCGACCTTGAGGCGGAAAGAGACCAATGCATGGTGGGCGGTCTTGATGGAGAAGCAAGACAAGACAATCAAGGCCGAGAAGGCAAGAATTGCCATGAAAAAGATGAAAGATGATTTCATGATGTTCACGGGCGACACGTCAACATGGATCTACAGGTAAAGGAGTGTCGTATGATGGAGTGGGCCGCCATCGTGCAACGAAGGAGGGCGGAAAAGGTGGCGCCAATAGCGGTGGTGCCAACACCAGTGGTGATGGAAGAGCCGGCGGCAACGGTGGAGGAGCTACCTTCTATTCGATTTTCATGCTATGCATGCGGCATTGTAATATGTGTGGGCGGTCATTAAATTTATGGCTAAAACTAGGTGTGTTCTGATTTCCATAATTTCCAAATTGCAGAAAAGGTCAAATTTCCATTGAGAGGGGCGTATTCGGGTCGCCTCTTGGGAGAGGCGCCCTGTGTACACGGAACATGTGTCGATGCGACCATAGCGCATGTTTGATGCTATTGTAGAACTACATACGGGGACTGGATATACTCTTAGAGCTTCTCCACGGGCGCCCCGCCAACCTGGCCCCCAACTGAGTTGGGGGGTGGAGGCCAAAAATCGGATCGCACCAGAGGACCCCAACCGCTGTCGGTAGATTGGGCCAGCCACCAATCTGTCCAGCACCCCCTTGCCGCCCGCACCAGCCACGGGTTGGGGCTGTCGGCAACGCGTACCACGCTAGAAAGGCCGCGTCAGGCCCCATTGCCAGCGCCACAAGACAAACCCCATCCGCTTCTCCCCACCTCTCCTTCCTTCCTTTTCCACCACCGCACAAATCGCCACCACCGCCGGTCATTCTCCGATCCTCTACTGGCCAGTATCGCCCACCTAGTGCGCTGCCCATCCTCTAGCAGTCACCCACCTGGTTCGCCACTGAAGTTGCAAACTGGAGATCGCCTGCCACCAGGTGACGAAGGCCTGTCGCCGCTCTCGTCAGAGACGACCGTGTCTCTGCATCGTTGTCAACACCCGGATTTTTAATCCCAGATGCCTGTTATGCCATACATCGCAATCCCAGGATTACCATTTTTGCGAGACATAACAGAATTGGATACCACAGTACATCATCCATTACAAACCATACATAAGGTCTTACACAAATAAGGATCTCATGATCCAGTTCTTAATACAACTCAAGAAGCGGAATACGTAATAATAAAGGTAGCGTAGGCGAAGCTCCATCTTCGGGGTCACAGGCAATGCTGACGATGGGAGATGATCCTAGTTGTCGTAACCTTCCTGGGGTCCATCCTCCAGGTACTCCTCTTCATAGTCTGGCCACGGGAATAGCCAGGGACAAAGCCATGAGTACTCTTTAAGTACTTGCAAACTAATACTAACAAGAAAAAGGGGTTTTGGATAATAGGAAACTAGGCTCTAGGGTTGTTTTGCAAAAAGCCAAATTTATCTCTACTAGGCTCAGAAGTAAGAGAGCGAGTTGAGGTTTATAACACCTAAGTGGGAACTTGCATTTCGTAGCACAACCCTGTTGTAGTCAAGTCAAAGTCTCAATTCATTTCACAAGTCATTTTGAAAACAACCGACGGGAGAACAGTATGGCCACTCCAACTGTCCATAACCGCGGACGCGGCTATTCGAATAGTTTGACACTCTGGAGAGATTGTACACTTTCACCACAACATTCGATACATCCGTCAGGAACAAATCCTGAATTCACCATACTCAGTATGCGGATAATAAATCCTAACCTTTCAATTACACGCCCTAGTATAAGCACCTCTCCTGTGAGTTTGGCCTCCCAACCATGACCAACTGTCATCTTGGGTACTGCACAGGTGGACAATCTTCACAAGGTAGCCTCAGCTCAGACCTTGGCCGCGAGGGAACTAATACTAAGGTATATAAGTTTCCAGTCAAGCCCTACCCAATCTTCAGGTATTGTGGTTGTACGATAAAATTGGAATGGTATCGCATCCAGACAACCATCAGTTTTATAAAGGGATAAGGCTCATGCCTCAACATTTTCATCACCAAAATCATCCGGTGTTTAGAAACACATGTCAAAACATCTCAGTAGAATGATCCATCATTCTAAGGTTTTCATAACCATTTTCACCAAGTATTGCCATCTACAGTTGGTCAAGTTTTATGCTTAGCACTAGCATCTACAAGTGGGGGTAAGTACTAATGAGGGGTGGTAAGCTAGTGGAGTTTCAACTAAGTACAACCTTATATCTTAGGATGGTATCAAGGTTTCTAGCTTAGGCCAAATTTTATGCTCTTTATGCAACCTTCAACTATATCTTTCTAGAATCTACAAGTCACTTGAGTACTCTCTAAGGAAGTAGCTTTGATAAGGAACTAAAATAGAAAGCTTGCAAATAAAACTAGGATTGGGTTATCAAGTGGGTATGATCACATATGCTTAAGGCATATAGTTGGCACGGTAACAAGTAAGGGTTTGTTTGCCTCAGTGGAATATCTTGCAAGGGTTAGCTTGCACATTCGCTAATAGTATTAGGCTTGCAAGTATTGGCTTGCACAATATCAGTATAAGCTTGCTAAATTGCAAGTGTTAGCTTGCCTTGTGCAGATCAGTGGTTGAAGTTCTCCTCGGCTTCTTCTTCTTCGTATCCTCCTTCCTCCTCGTATCCTTGGTCGGTACTAGCATCTATAAATAAATACAATGTACACAATCACCAAACAATACTTAACTACTTGCAATCATCACAAAAAAGGGTCCTATATATGATCTAGCATCATCACTAACATTACAAGATTAAAGGTTGGTTTAATTCCTTTTATTTTTAGAAAAGTAATTTCTACTCATTGAAAAACTACTTAAGATTTAATATTCTCCAAACCAAATATGGTATCATGTTGACACATGCCATCACCACATATTTTAGTCCATGGGAAAGTGATTTAAAGTGGTGTCACAATTTAATAAGGTTTTACCCTTTTATTTTAATTAATTAAAGTGGCTAGAAATGCCTATGTGGCATTCTTTTATTACTTGGTCATTATTTCTATAAGTAAACCTATATATTTTTATATATTCTGAAAGGTATGATTAAATGTGATTTTTGAGAGTTGGAATCAACTCAAAAGCTATTATGGTTTTAATTTGAAAAATGTTTGAATGCAGAAAAGCTTATGCCTTGTTATTTTTGCCAAGGTTGATCTACAGATCCAAATGACTTGAATCCAACGGGCTTGGATTCAGCATTCTCAGACCTTTCAAACAAAATTGGTTTCATTCAATTTTGTGCACTGAATCGATCTGGGTTGATTTTTGAAACTGGGTACAGAAGTGTGTTTGAAATAAAATGGAAAAGGTTTAATTCAAATAACTGGGCTGCACGGGAAGTGATACTGGGCCGGCCTACTAAGTGCAGCGCTTCCGCGGGCTGGTTAAGTGGTTGTCCCCACGCATCAGTGAGACGGGGGGTGAGAAACGGTATGGGGCGATGTGGTGCGTTCGATCTGGTTCTAATCGAACGGCTGAGGGTCATCGTCGACGTTGGGCAACGCCGGCGAGACAGAAACCTAGCGCGGCCAGTGGGGGTCGTTGGGGGCTCACCGGGGTGCAGGCGAGGCGGGCGAACGACGAAGTCGACGACGGCGAACTCAGGGGTGGTCGCGGCAGCTCCTGGGTGTTGGGGATATGCTATATGGGTATCCTCATAGCATGTCTCTTATCCGACTAACCCGGGTGGCCCATAGTCGGTAGCATGGCCTATGGCCTGCTGGGCGACCCAGTTAGGTGGATCTAGAAGGGAGGCCCATGCCGGATAAAGGAAGGCTACGGTGGAGTCACCAGCGTACCCGGAGCCTTGGAGTGCAAGATACACAAGACTAGTAATAGACGGTGTAGAACTCTGTAACCTGTCCGGCTAGGACTTTTCCCTGTAACCCTAGGACCTAGCGACTATATAAGTCGGGCCTATGGGAGCCTTTAGGGCATCATTTTACACACACCTCGCACAGCGAACCTAATCCTTGTAACTCAGCGTATTGCCATTATAGTGATTTATAGCAGGAGTAGGATTCCGCCACCGTTGTGAGATCTGAACCTGGGTAAGCTGTGTTACCACGTACCCGTCAACCGTCCGCCTTACCCCACGTCTCTAGACACGCACTGTGAGGACCCCTCCATGGTGTACTCGTCGGCAATACCACGACAGTTGGCGCCCACCGTGGGGCAAGAGGCGCTTCAGGCTCTTCAGCGGGCGAGGACCAAGATCTTTGCGGGAATCGGCGAAACCGTAGCCATCGGTCGCGTTCTCTTCTCCGGCAATGTTCCGATCGTCCCCCCGACGAGTTCTGGATCCCGGCGAAGACGAACCCTACGCGGTGTTCGATCGTTCCTATCGGTGACATCCACCTCTTCATTGGCGAAACCGACTCGGGCACTAGTTCCCTAGGAGTCGAAGGAGCATCAAGACCCGCACGGACCGCCTACGGGTAGGATACGTTCGCGGAAGGATCGATGTTGGATCTCTCCTCGGAGTTTGCCGGCAAAGATCGGTAAAATTCAAGACCCACCCAAACCGCCCCTGTGCAGGATATAAAGGTGGAAGATCACTGCAAATCCGCTGGCTTCGCCCGTGCGTCTGGACAGCAGAGATCCAAGTTCGTCGGCGTGGTTACCATCTTCGATCTGGCGCTCTGCGTTCAGAGAGAGGGCGAAAAACCCCGCGACTACCTCGCCAGGTGGCTCCGTATACGGGCCGACCTGGCCAATTACCCCAATGATGATGCCATCTATCACTTTGTGGAAGGACTGGACCATGGCACGCTTCTCCGACATTCTCTAAGATGGCAACAGGCGTCAGGACGCCTCACCTTCGAAGGCATGGTGAACACCGTCAACAACTACGCGGAGGCTGAAGCGGCAGCTCAGACAGCACTTGCGCTCATTGACGGAGCCCCTCAGATTCAGCCACCACCATCGCCTCTGGCCGCCATCGTCGCAGCAGCGCCACCACCTCCAATCATCGTCGAGGCTGTTGCACCTCCACCGCCCATCATCGAGGAAGTCCTGGCACCCTCCAACTCTGTCATTGACGCGCTTTATGCTAATTTCAGTGCAGATTCTGAGGAAATAGACTTCAGCCCAGAAGAGCTAGACTCCGCTATGCAGGAGATGGAGGAGGAGTACTCGCGCGACGAACAAGCTAATAACACCGTCATGTCCCGAGGGGTGTTCGTCACCATTGGGACAGCGATGGATGAAGACCAGTCCGGGCAAGCTCTGCCTACGACGCGGGATAAGAGGAAGGGGCCACTTATTGCTGTTGACGATGATCGTGCAAGAGTCATGCCTCCTCCGCCTAATCCAGTGCAGCAGCCGCAGGAACTCGGCACCGGTCCGAGCAACAACAACACCGCAAACTTGCCGCCTCCAGCATCTACGTCGGCAGCAGCCCATGTTACTCCAGCTGATAGAGTGATGTACGACAATCTCCTCGTTGAGCCACTAACTGTTAAACATATCCGGAACGTGACTCAGCTTGCGAAGCGCCCGGCAACTCTTTGGAGGAAGCGCAAGCCATCGCGGAGCAAGGCGCTAAGCTAGATCGAGATCTGGTCAACGCGCAAAAGTCCATAGAAAAAGCTAGAGCAATGGAGGCCGAGTATAAGACTCTGCTCCAGCAGCAGAAGGCTAAGAAGGCTCCGGCTCGCGTCATCAACGATCCTGGTGTACGGCGCAACCTAGGATGGGCTCCCTCGAAGCCGGCACAGGCCAAGCCATACATTAACAGTGAAGGCAAGCAGGTGATGCCCACCCCACTCCTTAACCTCGCCGTCGCCAAGACCCTTCTAGAGCAGGACAGATCGCCTGAGGCAGTGGAACAGGTCTATGACCTAGTGGCCAAGGCGGTAAAGCAGCGGGAAAAGGCCACCTCTCAGAGGCTTGAGTCTGACCCAGCGCTCTGCCGATCTAGCTAGTACAAACCGCCAAGGGACAGATAACCTCAGGATGTCGGATCGCGGACGGGTTCATCAGAATGAAGACGGAGGGATGGGCGCAACAGGAAGGATGCTATCCCCATATCCTCCGACCATGGAGAAAGAGCCCAACCTCGCCGCCCATCGCCACCGCCCCGATCCCCCCGACGTCAGGAAGATTACAAGGCTCATCATCGTATGGATATGCCCCCACCAAAGCAGTGTGGCATCGTCATCCGCGACAACGCGGAGCAGACCCGTCATGATGGAAAGCACAACGAAGGACATAAGAGTAGGTCGCGCCATGACCCTCCGTGTCCGACAAGCAACCGTGATAGGCTTGAAGCGTCGCAGGAGGGTAACAGCAAGAAGGCTAACCCACCGCCACCTCCACCTCCGTCGCCGCCAAGCAGTCACCATGGCAGAGGAGGCCCGCGTCGTTCACGCAGCCCATCCCCTGTTGACAAAAAGAAGAAGAACCCGGAGCCATACGACGCACGTTCGCGGATCGATAAGATCCACGAGGCCCGGGAAGGACCATACCTGGGACCATGTTGCTTTGGACCTGCAATACGATCCGCAACTTACCCCAAAGGATTCCGGATTGACAAGACCATCAAGCCCTATAACGGCACCGCCAAGCCTGCCACATGGTTGCAGGACTACGGCAACGCGGTGGAGATTGCCGGAGGCAACCCCAACATCGCCGTCAAGTACCTCCCGTTAATGTTGGCGGGCACGGCCCGTCAATGGATCGACGACTTGCCAGAGAAATCCATCTACAACTGGTTGGACATGCAAGAAGCATTCACCAAGAACTTTGAGGGTACATACAAGCGTCCCTGCACGGTGGGCGATCTATAGCGGTGCGTGCAAGAGAAAGACGAGACATCTCGTGCTTACCTCTCCCGTTGGCTGGATATGAAGAATTCCTGCGCGGGAGTGCACGCTCAGACCGCCATGGCCGCCTTCATCGATGGGTTGGAAAGGGGCACGTTGCTCTGACATAAGCTGAAGCGCTTGCAGGACAATCATCGGCTTGACTTGAACCAGATGATTCAGTTAGCTAGTGAGTTCGCAGCTGCCGACGACGACGCTCGTGGCTCTTTGCCGGCAACGGCCGTTCCAACTCAAGCTCGGAGGAACAGCAGTACAAAGCGGAAAACCGCTCCAGAAGAAAAGAAATCTACCGACATGGTCGCCATGACTTTTGCAGGATGAGGTGAAGGCGGACAACGTGGCCGAGGAAGGGGAACATGCCGTGGGCAGCAGCGAGGAAGTGAAACCAACTCGGCGCCGCTCCGCATTCCCCAAACATACGAAGAGTACCGCGATATGCCGTGCCTCGTACACCTCGATGTCAACGGCAAGGCCACCCATACCAATCGACACTGCAAGTTCGTCAACGACCTCAAGTAAGACCCGGAGTCCGACTACAAGCAAAGTCGGAAGAACAGACCGCGAGGCAAGGGCAAGGGGAATAAGAAGGAGGAGGAGTCCAAGGATTCAAGTGACATGGACGAAGACGTTGACCCCAAGCACGCCGCCAAGAGCGACAACAAGGGCAAGAACCCCTTCGCAAAGAAGGCCCCAGTCTACCACACTTTCCTTGGCACCCCCACTGTCCGACAACAGAAGACCTCTCTAAGGATCCTGATGGCTACTCTCCCCCCAGTTCCCCAATACCTGCACTAGTCGGAGGTTCCAATCACTTGGGATAGGAGGGACCACCCAGACCTTGTACCCATGGAGAACCAGTACGCCATGGTCATCAACCCATTGATTGACGGCGTGGAGTTCACCAAGTGCATGGTGGATAGTGGAAGCAGCATCAACATCATGTACCTGGATACACTGCAGAAGATGAACTTGACGAAGGCAAACCTAAGGCGGACCAACACCGTGTTCCATGGCGTAGTGCCTGGTCGGGAGGCTCGGTCCCTTGGGTGCATCACACTTTAGGTAGCCTTTGGCGACGTTAATACCGCCAAGAGCGCATGACCTTTGAGGTAGTCCCCTTCAAAAGCGTGTACCACGTCATATTCGGCCGCGACATATTCCACACGTTCAAGATACCCGGACCAAACGGTGTCATCACCGTCTCCGGAAGATTTACCAAGGCAAGGGACTGCGAGATCAATGAAGCAGCCGTTGCAGAAGCTGTCCTCTACAGCGAAGAACTCAAAGAGATCCAGAGCAAGGTTAATGACTCAGATATGCCCGCGTCGAAGAAGCAGATCTCCGACTCCGCTCATGCGTTCAAGGCCGCCATCGAGACCAAGCCGGTGGAACTTGTGGTAGGCGATGCCTCCAAGACCGTCGCCATTGGGACGAACCTGGATCCCAAATAGGAAAGCGCGCTCGTCGAGTTCCTCCATGAGAATAGGGACATCTTTGCCTGGCAACCTGCCGACGCGAAAGGTGTACCTAGGGAACTTGCCGAGCACAGCTTATACATAGATCCAAAATGTAAACCAGTGAAACAACCTCTACGATGCTTCGGAGATGAGAAGAGACACGCCATTGGCAAAGATATAGCTAGGTTACTTAAGGCTGGTTTTATCCGAGAAGTCCTTCACACCCGATGGGTGGCCAATCCTGTACTTGTCCCCAAAAAGGGAACTACTGAACTAAGAATGTGCGTTGATTACACCGGCTTGAACAAAGCGTGTCCCAATGATCCGTTTGCTTTGCCTCGCATTGACCAAGTCATTGACTCGACGGCTGGCTCTGAGCTTTTGTGTTTTCTCGATGCATACTCAGGATACCACCAGATCAAGATGAGGAAGTCGGACCAATTGGCCACTTCGTTCACTACCCCTTACGGCACGTTTTGCTATGTCACGATGCCCTTTGGGCTAAAAAACGCAGGTGCTACCTACCAGCGGACAATGCAACGTTGCCTTCACGACCAAATTGGTTGGAACGTTCACGCCTACGTGGACGATATCGCGGTGATGTCTAAAAAGTCAAATGACTTAATCTCCGACTTAAAATAAACCTTTGATAATCTCCGGAAATACAACATGATGCTCAACCCTAAGAAGTGCGTCTTCGGGGTTCCAGCTGGCAAACTATTGGGCTTCATCGTTTCCCAGCGCGGAATCGAGGTCAACCCGGAGAAAATCAAGGCCATCTTAAACATAAATCGTCCGACATTCCTAAAGGACATCCAACGACTAACATGTTGTGTCGCGGCAGTTAGCCGGTTCGTCAGCCGACTTGGAGAGAAGGCTCTGCCGCTGTACAAGTTGCTGAAGAAGGCGGACAAATTCACATGGACGGACGAAGCAGATGCAACATTGAAGCAGCTCAAGGAGATTCTTTCCTCAGCGCCCATCCTTGCAGCACCCGAGCCTGGCGAGCCCCTGTTAATTTACATGGCGGCAACCAACCAGGTTATCAGCATCGTCGTCGTGGTAGAGCGGAAGGAGCCAGGCTATGAGCACGGAGTGCAACGACTAGTTTACTATGTAAGCGAGGTCTTGACGGAGTCCAAGCAGCGTTACCCGCACTACCAAAAGATAGATTATGGAGTATTCCTCGCTTCGCGGAAGCTGAGGCATTACTTTCAGGAGCACCCAATCACAGTAGTGAGCAAGACTCCACTGTCCGACATTATCAACAACAGCGACGCTACAGGAAGGATCGCGAAGAGGGGCATTGAACTTGCCACCTTCGAGATCACCTACAAAAGACGCGACGCTATCAAGTCACAAGCCTTGGCGGATTTTATTGCAGATTGGACGGAGATGCCGGATGCCACTCCGTTGCCAGAACCAGAGTACTGGGTGATGCACTTTGATGGATCAAAGCTGCTCAACGTCTTGGGGGCTGGTGTATTGCTGCAGTCACCAAAAGGAGACAAGCTACACTACGTTCTGCAGATCCACTTCGAGGCTACAAACAACATGGCGGAGTATGAAGCACTCATTCACGGATTGCGTGTAGCCAAGGATATTGGCATCAAGCGCATAGTTTGCTGTGGAGATTCTGACTTGGTTGCCCAGCAGGTGGCTGGCACCTGGAATGCGCGGAACCCTATGATGGCGGCATATCGCGATGAAGTGGACGAGATAGCCAAGAGCTTCTTGGGCTACGAAGTCAAGTATGTGCCTAGGGAGCAAAACGAGGCGGCTGATCTATTGTCTAAACTTGGATCAGGGCGCAAGAAAATTCCACCAGGAGTTTTCCTAGAGCATCTATGCACACCATCCGTGAAGGGCGCCGACATCGACAACCCGGATAGAGCTGATTCTTTCGTCAACATGGTGACAAAGATCCCTCCGGCTTGGACTAAACCGTTCATGGAATATCTCAAACACGGAACTTTGCCTGACGACGAGGTCGAAAGACGGCAAATAGTATGGCGAGCAAAGGGTTATACCATAATCAATGGGCAACTCTACAAAAGGGGCACCACTGGTGTATACCTAAAGTGTGTTTCCCAGCTAGAAGGTATGGAAATCCTACGCGAAATCCATCTCGGAGATTGCGGGCATCACGCCGCTCCTCGATCGTTGGTCGCGAAAGCCTTCCGGCAAGGATTCTCTTGGTGACCTTGGCGACGACAAGTTGGTTGAGACATGTACAGGATGCCAGTATTATGCCTGACAACCACATGTTCCTGCTGAAGAATTGCGAACAATACCAATAACTTGGTCGTTTGCAGTCTGGGGGCTAGACATGGTGGGGCCGTTACAAACGGCACCGTGTGGGTTTACACATCTGCTTGTAGCAGTTGACAAATTCACCAAATGGATAGAAGCTAAACCCATTAGAAAGCTTGATGGGGCAACTGCCCTCAGGTTTGTCCGGGATCTAGTGGTGAGATTTGGTCTCCCACATAGCATCATCATCGACAATGGAAGCAACTTGTCACTCGGAGAAGTGGAGGCCTATTGCTGGGACAAAGGCATCCGACTTGACCTTGCATATGTGGGACACCCACAATCCAATGGTCAAGTTGAGCGAGCCAATGGATTAATTCTGCAGGGAATCAAGCCACGTCTTGAGGCACCGCTACATAGAGCAGCTGGAGCCTGGGTGGAAGAATTACCATATGTGTTGTGGAGTTTACAAACTACACCCAACAGATCCACTGGCTACACTCCCTATTTCATGGTATATGGAGCAGAAGCCATCCTACCTTCCGACATCCTCCACGATGCACCAAGAGTTGCCACCTATGACGAAGATGACGCTGAAGAATCCAGACTCCTAGATGTGGACCTTCTCGAGGAGGAGCGCGTTTTGGCATGCCAAAGATCCGCCATCTACCAGCAGAAGCTACGCAGCTACCATAGTCGCCGCGTCTGGCATCGCTCGTTTAAAGAGGGGGATTTGGTGCTCCGACTTAAGCAGAAGAAGTCACATAAATTATCCCCGCCATGGGAAGGACCGTTCATTATAAGCAAGGCGCTGCTCAATGGGTCTTACTACCTTGTCGACAATCGTGAGCTCAAGGATAGACCCAACGAGGATCATAAGCGTAAGCGACGTGATCCGGATGATGACTACCCGGAGCTTGATCGGCCATGGAACATAGCACAGCTACGTCCTTTCTACACTTAGCATTTTTTATCTAATTGTGTACTTCTTATATGATCAATGAAATAAAGCTCTTTGGTTCACTCATATTGCTGAGTCTTTTACCTCCTTTAGTGTTCATTTTTGGATCATATAAACCTTTATGCACAAGCTTTGCGATTGCACTTGTGAAAATTCCGCCTACAGGCATTAGCTTAAGTTTTCTGGTCTACACGTTCTTTGTTGTTTTTATGTAGATTCTGGAGTAGTGACTTTCGGCACTTATTATCGGCGATTTTGTGCTAAGGTTATTGACGGTGCCATTGGGTATCATCACCTAAAGCGCATGGTTCCGACAACGAGTCTTCCGACTCACGAAAAGTCAAGCATAAGAACCAGAGTAATGGATAAGCTAGCACTTGCTTAAAAAATATATACATACTGGGCATTAATTCTTAAAGTAGCAGGATACGACAACCACTGTTTTCCGCCTTAAGATTACATCACTAAGTTTTTTCAATGCACACTCCAGCGGTGAAACAAGAATTACAAAGTGTTTTTCATTCCTTGGGTGAAGGGGACTTGGAGGCCGCATCATCACCAGCCGGAGATTCACCCTCAGCGTCGCCACTGTGAGGAGACTCGAAGGATTCAGGGTCGGCGTTGTGAAGAAAGTTCCTGGGCACGAAGACGTCGACATCCACCAACTCGGCAACCCTGGTGTCATAACTCGCGAGTGATGACAGGATGGCCTCGTGATCAATCTCCTTGCCGTCATCATCCACGTCGGGGATACCAGATGTTACCATGTCGATGTCGGCACCTTCATAGTGTGCCTTCACCATGGACAACACCATCCTTGCGCCAGCATGTGCACAAGAAGCTTTCCAACTCGCGACACGCTCGGGGGGCTCGACGCAGAATCTTCGAGTACTTCACCATGGAATCCGAGGCCTTGATGTAAATCTGCAGGGGCGTGGCGATCTCCTTGGCTTGGGTGATGGCGGTGTTGATAAAGTTGCCGGCAAGAATCATGCATTACTTGTCCAAAGGAGGCGAGCGGGTTAAACCCAGGGGCGCTAAAAATTCCGACAATTATTGCATGAGTTCAAAAAATCTAAGTACCCAG
Organism: Avena insularis; assembly: GCA_023614405.1. Classification (NCBI taxonomy): domain Eukaryota; kingdom Viridiplantae; phylum Streptophyta; class Magnoliopsida; order Poales; family Poaceae; genus Avena; species Avena insularis. The sequence continues at coordinate 64,532,123 of CM042697.1, forward strand.
AATACAGAGCTACAAGACGGAGGATACTTACTGAAGATGCTGGCCTTAGCCTGCCAGACGATGTCCGCCAAGGATTCTTTCTCTTGTTGGAGGAGCTTAAACGCCTCGCTATGGCGAAGGTTTGCTCATCGGCAGCTTGCTTCTGATCCTTTAGGATCGCAAGCTCCTCCTTCAAGCGATTGATCTCAGCGGAGGCGGAGTCCTGCAGGGCTTTCATGGAATCCTCGTGCATCTTCAGCATTTCTTCCCTCTCCTTCTTAAGGATCTTGTTCTCGCTGTCCAGCTGTTGGATGTGCTTGGACTGCTCGACAATGTCCTTGGCCTTGGCTACATGCTCTGCAAGTCGGAGAAAACAAAGTACACCGTGAGTACTCGAAGAAGGAAGGCACAAAAGTAAGACGGAAGTGCGCAAAAAGAAAACAGACTCTTGTTTTTGATGATCTGCTCCTTCAAGATGGCGGTTTTACCCTTTTCAGCTTCAAGGTCTGCGCGCATCTTCTGGTACTTACCATTGGCCATGCCCCTGCGAGCATTCTCGTTCTGTGGAAACAAATACAAAGTCAAGTCGTTGTTTAGTCTACTTGGAGCCCCTAGTCGGAGATTTTCCATCTAGGTGCTCGGGGGCTACAGCGAGAGTTTTTCACTTAGCAATATGCTTAGCTTTTCTTTAAGCATCTAGTCGGAGCTAATTCAGTTCTCAACTAGAAGCTTGGGGCTACAGTATAAAGTTTTAACTCGGAAAATGGTTAGCTTTTCTTTAAGCATCCAGTCAGAACTAATTCAGTTACAACTAGAAGCTTGGGGGGCTACGGCACTTAAAATTATGAACACTTTGTATGCTACTCTTAAAGCATCTAGTCGGAATAATTCATTCCATCTAAATGCTTGGGGGCTACAGTGAGAGTTTTTCTAACTTAGTCACTCTTAGAGCATATAGATGCAAAAACCAATGGTTTTGCGTCTACATCCTCGGGGGCTATAGTGGGATACTCATACGAAATGCAAAAGGTAAAGTAAAACTTACAAATGTGATGATCTTGAGGTTTGTAGCACTCTCGGCCAGCAGCTTGCCAAAGGAAACGCTGTTACTTTGCAAGATGTATGCTTGACGGAGTAGCTCCTCAAGACCGCACGTCGGAGATGACGACACTCCTCCAGGAACCATAGTTGTGCTACCCGGCGAAAGCACCGGGAAGATAATCTTCGGCAATTCTAAGGGTTTCTGGGGAGTAGAGGCGCCGCCTTCGGCAGAAGTACTAGCACCCACCACTGCCTTGCCGCTACCGATGGCATCCTTAGCCGGAGCTTCAGCCATTTGAAGAGCAGCGCTCTCCTGTGTCGCTTTGCACGACAAGCTGCGAGTTGGTAGGCGCGAATCCACTTCCATGGCGGAAGGGCTTGGTGCCTCCTGGCTTGGGAGCTTGTCCGGAGGAGGAGGAGGCTTGGCAGGAGTAGCAGGGGCGATGGCGGGGGAAGAGTCGCGATGCAGCATATATTTGATATTTCTAGAAGCCCCAAGAGTCTTGGAGGACTTCTTGAGGCTGGTTGTGGCTTTCTTCCTGAAACGTGCAAAATGCATAAGTACAGGAATAAGACAGATAAATAAGACAATGTCGGAGAATAAGAAGCTTACACTAGGGGGGCGCTTTGGCAAACATCCTGGTGGCTTTCTTCTTTTCCGCCTCGAGCAGCGATACTCTTTGAGGCTCCACCTCCGTCTTCTTCTTCTTGCCTCCGTCGGCAGCGTCGAGATGGAGCTCTTCCGCTTCAGCCAGCAGGGCATCATCGTCGGACACGACCGTGACTTCCTTCATCTTTGGATCATAGATTTGGGCAGCCAGGTTGCCCTCCTCTAGATCGCTAAGCTGTTAAGTGAGAAATCATTGTGTTAGACAAGATGGTATTAGCAAGACGGAAAAACTGGTGCAATGTCATACACGGTAAAATAAATACCTACCTTTGGGCACTTTCCGTCTACAAACATGTCGTAGGTGAGGGTGAAGCCACGCTTCTTGTCCTTCACCTTGACGATGTCCTTAAGGCGGAACTTGACGGAGTCGCTCGAGAAGTTGTCCTCGGAGATCCGGAGGGTATCCCATCGGTCGCCGGTGTACTCGTGCATAAGCTTCGTATGGTGCTGTAGAGGTTGGATCCGCCTGATGAACCAGCACATGGCTAGGTCCAAGCCGGTCAGACCAGTCTCTACAAACCATTCGATCCGCCTTATTGCGCGAGAAGCATTGAGGTCGGAGGAAAGGGAGGCATGGGACCGCCATGTGGGGACTTCGGCGGCGGCTCCGTCCACAAAGTCCGGGTACGTTACTTCTCGGCCCGACAAAGGAATGTCGGGGCCGTAGAAGTACGTCCGCTGCCAATTTTTGCATGACTCGTGGCCGACGATGTCGGGGAACCGTCGGCCGGGACGGATCTTGAAGCTTATGGTGCCGCAGTTTCTAAGCTCCTCTTTGCTGTGTCCGGCTTCATGTTTGACGGTGAAAAAGTACACAAACAAATCTAACCCAGGACTAATCCCTAGGTAGCCCTCACAAAGTGCCGCAAAGTTGCTAAGCACTAGGATACTATTGGGGGAGAGGTTGTGGGGTTGGACCTTGAAGTGATTCAAGACGGACAGGAAGAAGTGGGAGATGGGCAGAGAAACGCCGCATACCAATTGCGCCTTGAGGTATACTTTCTCTCCAGCTTGGGGAGAGGGGGTCACCTCACCGGCCGGCGCCGCCCGCCAGACGAGCCCCTCCGTCGCAGGGAGATAACCCTCAGCGACCATCTTTTCGAGGTCGCGGCCGGTGATGTCCGAGCCGCGACAGTCGCCTTTGTGCGAGTCTGGCTCCTCTTCCAGGGGCTCCAGCGCCGCCAGATTATGGTCGCCGCCGGTGGTTTCTATCACCGCCGATGCGGGGATGAGCAGGCCCTCTGGGGGCACGACGACGGAGCTCGCCGGCTTTGCCGTGGCCTCGCTCGACGCCGTCATTGACGGGGATGAGCTGCTGCTGGCCATGGAGGAAGGAAAGAACGCGACTGGTGCAGGCAAGAGGCTAGGGTTTCTCGAGGTTTTCGCGGAGAGCTCGAGGAGGCGCGCGGCTGGAGGAAGAAGACGATGACGCGAGAGAATGGGGTGAAAAAGTGGCAAGTGTCCCACGGTCGCTATTTATCTTACTCTGCGTCAAGATTCGTGCAGCTAATCAGACGGTGGCCGCGTAGACGACGTGTTCGTGAACGTGCGCGGTAATTTCGCCACGCCTCCAACCGTCGCCGCCAAAGGTTAGTATCGCACGCGCGGGAAAAGTGGATATGATTACGTTCTCTGCATGTGTGAGTTACGAGGCGTCGCTGACCTACAGCCTACGTCGTCATAACTGACATGGTAGATGAGCCGTCCCATCAAAGATTCTGGCATGGACGGATTTAATCCGACAACGGGAGCGTACGATGGAAGATTCAGCATTTCTCCGACTTACTCATAGAAGACGGAGAAAACCTTGCGGGGTTCTTTGGGAGGACTACAAGATGTTGCTTGACGATTTGCCGACATCCATCTAGACGGAGCATTCCACGAGAAGAGGCAAGACGGCGCAAGATCTCGGAGTTCTCCCGGAGCTACTGTTGGGGATATGCTATATGGGTATCCCCATAGCATGTCTCTTATCCGACTAACCCGGGTGGCCCATAGTCGGTAGCATGGCCTATGGCCTGCTGGGCGGCCCAGTTAGGTGGATCCAGAAGGGAGGCCCGTGCCGGATAAAGGAAGGCTATGGTGGAGTCACCAGCGTACCCGGAGCCTTAGAGTGCAAGATACACAAGACTAGTAATAGACGGTGTAGAACTCTGTAACCTGTCCGGCTAGGACTTTTCCCTGTAACCCTAGGACCTGGCGACTATATAAGTCGGGCTTATGGGAGCCTTTATGGCATCGTTTTACACACACCTCGCACAGCAAACCTAATCCTTGTAACTCGGCGTATTGCCATTATAGTGATTTATAGCAGGAGTAGGATTCCGCCACCGTTGTGGGATCTGAACCTGGGTAAGCTGTGTTACCTCGTACCCGTCAACCGTCCGCCTTACCCCACGTCTCTAAACACGCACTGTGAGGACCCCTCCATGGCGTACTCGTCGGCAATACCATGACACTAGGGTGGACGAAATCGACGTCGCCCTTCTCCTCCAGAGGCGTCCTGCTCCGGCGCCATTCCGGCGATGCGCTGCTCGCCTTGCTCTGGGACTGAGGTGGGGTGGTTCGGGGTGAGAGAGGAGTGGAATGGTGTGAAGAATTCGAGCGGGGGTGGCCTCTATTTATAGTCGCGATGACGAGACCAAACGGGATGGGCAGGCGACGGTGGCGACATGGCTACGGGCTGCTAGAGGCATGGCCGGCGGTGGCGATCGCTTGGTGGTCTCCTGGCGATGCTCTACGGCTTTAATGCGCGCGTAGGGGCGATGTGGTTTGGTCTGGAACGCGCGATGCTCTGCGCGGTAGAGGCGGCGTCTTCGACGGCGAGCGGTGGCAGTGCGGCATGGAGCGGCGAATGGTGATGTCTGGTGGTCTCCTGGGTCGGTGGCGATCATGTATGCCTTGCAGGGCGGCGATGCGTCGTGGGCGTCGAAGCGTGGCGCTCTGGCGCATGCTCGGCATGGTTGCTGGCGAGCTGGGCGTGGTCCATGCGTGTGGTCCAGGGGTTGGCAAGGTTCGAGCATTGGACAGAGGGTGGCGGTGGGGTGTTGGCTGCCTCCTAGACATGTTGTTTAGGCTTGGTGCTTGCTCTGGCTAGCTAGCCATGGTCGACTGGCAAGGGGGTGCTTGGGTTGGCATGGCATGGGGCAAAGGGTAAGGGCTAGGGTTGGTCCAAGCACTGGTTGGCACTGTGGGAGACAAGGGTGATCAATGGTGAACATTGCTTAGCCAAATTACTGCTCAAAACAGTGAAGTTAGGTCAGTTTGATTTGAATCTGCCAAGTGTTTGATGAAATGGCCGCAAGAATTCAAGTTTTGAATTTTGAAAAGATTTTTGGTGGGGGTGCTAGGTTGGTGCTGGTGAGTCTGCAGATGCTTGGGTTTTGAAAGTTGAGCTTGTTTGAGTGGTTTTTGAAAAAGTGGGATCTTCCCATATGAGAAAGATTTAATTTTGAAATGTCATTTAAACTATGCATTTGAAAGTTTCTGGATGATCACAAAGTGGGCCTTGATACTTTGTTATGAGTACAATTAAGGGGTGCAAAGATCCAGAAAATTTTCTGTTAGGTTCTGAAAGTTTGAGACGGCCAAAGTAGGCATGGGACTTAAATTGGTCAAAATGACCATTCCCTTATTTTATTTGTTTTGATTTACTTGTCTTTGGGAAAAGTGTGGGAAATGTTTAGATGATGTTTATTTCACCTAAGCATCCATTTACAAGCAAAGGAACACACAAACAAGGTGGTTCAAAAGAATTTCAAATGAAATGCATACACATATGCATGCTTTCATAATTTTAATTAGAAAAGTTTTTGTTAACCCTAATTTTGATGATTAGAGTTTGATGATCCAAGTTTAGTATTTTTGGGATGTTACAAACCTTCCCCCCTTAAACAAAATCTCGTACCGAGATTTGAAAAAGGACGAAAAAGATTACCTAGGATTTGAAGAGATCGAGAAACTCCGTCCTGATGTGATCTTCGCGCTCCCAGGTAGCTTCCTCTTCTGTGTGGTTGCTCCACTGAATTTTGAGAAACTTGATGCTTCGGGTTCGGGTAGTTCTGAAAGATTCTTCCAAAATACGGATGGGTACTTCGGGATAGGTTAGGTCATCGTTGATCTTTATGGTCTGATGGTCGATGTTCTTGAACACTTCGGTCTTCTCTCGGACTTCGAGACACTTGCGAAGTAACGAGATATGGAACACATTGTGCACGGTTGACATCTCTTAGGGTAGTTCCAATTGATATGATACTTCTCCTCGACGGTTCAAAATCTTGAAAGGTCCGATATATCTGGGGGCTAACTTTCCTTTGAGTTGGAAACGCTGCATTCCCTTCAATGGCGACACTTTTAGATAAACAAAATCTCCTATGTTGAAGGCGAGGTCTCGACGTCTCTTGTCGGCGTAACTCTTCTATCTGGATTGGGCAGTCTTGAGGTGCTCATGAATCTTGTGAACCTTCTCTTCTGCTTCTCGTAGGATGTCGGGTCCGAAAATCTGACTCTCTCCTACTTCCGACCAGTTCAAAGGGGTGCGACACTTTCTTTCGTACATAAATTCAAATGGGGCCATTTGCAAACTGGCTTGATAGCTATTGTTGTATGAAAATTCTGCAAACGGCAGACAGTCTTCCCACTTGGATCCATATTCTAACACACATGCTCTCAGCATATCTTTGAGTATTTGATTTACTCGCTCCTTTGTCCATCGGTTTGAGGGTGATATGTGGTGCTGAAATCTAGGCGGGTTCCTAAACCTTCTTGGAGTTTCTTCCAGAATCTCAAGGTAAACTGAGTTCCTCGATCCGATACGATGTTCTTGGGGACTCCATGCAAACTAACTATTCTAGCGATGTACAACTCTGCTAGCTTCGAACTCTGATATGTGGTCTTGACGGGCAAGAAATGGGCGACTTTGGACAATCTGTCCACTATGACTCAGATAGAGTCATTTCCCCTACTAGAAGTAGGCAGTCCAGTGATAAAGTCCATTCCAACTGAATCCCATTTCCATTCCGGAATTTGCAAGGGTTGCAACAATCCAGCGGGTCTTTGATGTCCTGCCTTGACTCGCTGACATATATCACACTTGGCGATATAGCTTCCGATTTCTCTCTTCATCTTATGCCACCAAAATTGCTCTTTCAAATCCTGATACATCTTCGTTCCTCCAGGGTGGATAGAATAAAGAGTATCATGAGCTTCCTTCAAAATAACTTCTTTCAACTTAGAATCTGCTGGTACACAAAGGCGCCCTTTGTACCACAGAACTCCTTCTTCGTCTTCGGTGAATCCAGGTACTTTGCTGTCTGCGTCTGACGCTTGATTCCGTCGATACTAGCATTTCCTTTCTGCGCCTCTTTGATCTGGCTGATCAAAGTGGGTTGAAGTTCTATGCTAGCCAAAAATCCTTCACTCACTAATTCTATTCGAAAATCTTCCATTTCCTTGTGCAGTCTTGGTTGCTCCTTCAAAATCATGGAGTTCAAGCGGCACGGCAATCTGCTAAGGGCATCTGCTACCACATTGGCTTTACCAGGGTGATAGTGAATGTCCAGGTCGTAATCCTTGATTAGCTCAATCCATCTCCTCTGTCTCATATTCAGCTCCTTCTGAGTGAATATATACTTCAGGCTCTTGTGATCCGAATAAATCTCATAACGGTTTCCCATCAGGTAATGTCTCCATGTCTTCAGGGCTAGAACTACGGCTGCGAGTTCGAGGTCATGGGTTGGGTAATTTTGTTCATGTTGCTTCAATTGCCGAGATAGATAAGATATAACCTTGCCTTCTTGCATTATCACACATCCGAGACCGATCTTGGATGCATCGCAATACACATCGAAGGGCTTCGTGATATCCGGCATGATCAAGATTGGGGCTGAAATCAATCTCCTCTTGAGTTCTTGAAAACTCGCTTCACACTTGTCGGTCCATTCAAACTTCTTGTCCTTCTTCAGCAATTGGGTCATAGGTCTGGCGATACTCGAGAATCCTTCTACGAATTTGCGGTAGTATCCTGCCAATCCGAGAAATGCACGAACTTGGGTTTGAGTGGTTGGGGCTTGCCAATCTTCGACATATTTCACTTTGGCAGGGTCAACGGCAATTCCTCCGGCTGATACAATGTGACCGAGGAATCCTACCTCCTGTAACCAGAATTCACATTTGCTAAACTTGGCATACAACTGATGCTCTCTAAGGGTTCCAAGAATGGTCCTTAGGTGTAGCTCGTGTTCTTCTTCCGATTTGGAATAAATCAGAATGTCATCGATGAAAACAACGACAAACTTATCCAGGAAGTCCATAAAAATCTTATTCATGAGATTCATGAAATAAGCGGGGGTATTGGTTAATCCAAAAGACATGACTGTATACTCGTATAATCCATATCTGGTGGTAAAGACAATCTTTGGAATATCCTCTGCACGAATTTTGAGTTGATGATAGCCAGTCCTAAGATCAATCTTAGAAAACACTTTGGCACCGGTCAACTGATCAAACAAATCTTATATCTTGGGCAAGGGGTACTTGTTCTTGATAGTGACATCATTCAACTTCCGATAATCCGTACACAAACGGTTACCTCCATCCTTCTTGTCTACAAACAAGACAGGTGATCTCCATGGTGATGCACTTGGTTGAATCAATCCAATTTCCAGCATGGCATCCAGTTGCTTCTTCAGTTCTTGTAGCTCCGACAGGTTCATTCTATAGGGTCTCTGGGCTATGGGTCCTGTTACGGGGATTAGTTCGATGATAAACTCGATATCCTGATCTAGGGGAATACCGGGCAAAACATCTGGAAATACATTGGGGTATTCACAGACTATCCGGACTTGGTCGATGGTAGGTTGGGCTATACTCTGGTTGCACTTGAATTGACGAGGTAAGGTTTCAGATATATGCTCGACTGATATTCCGGCGGTACTGGTCATGGTTATGGATTTCTTGGCACAGTCAATCAATCCTTTATGTTTGGACATCCAATCCATTCCTAGTACTACTTCCAAACCTTTAGTTCCGAGTACTATCAGATTAGCATAAAAATCTATGCCATGGATTCGGATAGGGACGGCTTTGCAAATTTGCCTAGCCTTGGTGGTTGATCCGGGAATTTGAACAATCATCACATGCTTCAATTTGGTTGGTTGAATTTTACTAGTGCATGCAAATTCTTCGGTGACAAATGAATGCGATGCACCAGAATCAAACAACACTCTTGCAAGTACTGAATTAACAGAAAACATACCCAGCACGACGTCTGGCGCTTCTGGCTTCTTGACATGCATGAAAAAAACGGCCATTGTGGTTGAGTGAATTCCCTGGGGCAAACCTTCTTCCGGGCTGAACACGACGCTGCTGCTGAGCTGGGGCATTGGTATTGGGGGCTGCGGCATTCTTCTTGTTTGGGCACTCGTTGGAGTAGTGACCCTTATTTCCACAGTCATAACAAGTCACTTGCGACTTGTCCTTTTACTACTGAGGCATAGCAATCGCTTCGATCCTCGGGCAGGGTTGGTGTTGGTGGCAGCATTGTTGTTGTTGAACTTGGGTGGGGCACGGTTGAAATTGCTAGAGTTGCCGGGGTTGTTGTGATTTCCTCCGGGTCTAGGGTTTCCACGGTTGGGATAGGTGGGACGGTTCATCGGGGGTTTGTTGGTTCTTAGGGCAAATCCTGGAGATGGGTTAGGGCGATACTTTGGGGTCTGATGGGTTCCTGGCTGATGCATCATGCGACGCTTGCGGTTCTCGTTGGCTTGGTTGATCTTTCCTTCCATCTGGATAGCAGAGTCTACAAGGGCTTCAATATCAGCAAAGGGGATATTGACTAACATTGTCTGCATCTCATCATGCAGACCATTCAGGAATCTCTCTTTCTTCTTGGCTTTCGTGTCGATCTCATCCGGGGCATACCTTGCTAATGACAAAATTTTGTCACGGTATTCTACTATAGTCATCCTTCCTTGCTTCAGCTCTCTGAACTCGTCTCTCATCCTCTTGATCAAACCCGGTGGCACATGGGTTCTGCTGAACTTGACCTTGAATTCCTCCCAGGTCATCATCTGCCCTCCGGTCATTCTTGCAACACTGTTCCACCATGCCACGCATCTCCGGCTAGATAGTGGGTGGCGAACAGTACTTTCTCGTTGGCTTCCACTCCGGCGACTTCTAAGTTATTTTCCATGGTTTGCAACCAATCATCGGCGTCTAGGGGCTCTTCTGACTTAGTGAAAATAGGTGGGTTGGTATTCTGGAAATTCTTGAGCTTAGATCCATGGTTGTCCTGATTTCCGTGGCCTTGGTTGTTGTGGGAAAGCTGAGCTATCTGTTGCAGGGTGGCTAGGTTGGCTTGACGTTCTGCTCTTTCATCTTCACGGTCAGAAGTCAACATTTGCAGGATCTGCAACATCGGGTCCGGGGATGAACCACTTCCTCCGCGTGGCATCTGAAGATTTAGATAGATCATGAGAAAAGAGGGAAATTTCTAAGGTTTCTGGGACTTTGAAAGGTTTTTAAAGTTTGACTCAGATTTTTCTAGCAACTTGATTTTCATTCATTCACTCATAGCACACGATACAACACACACCACAACAAAGAAAACAGATGGTTTTAAGAACCATTCTAAAAACTACGATACAGTGGGACCGAATACTACTCACTACGCTAGTGCTCAAGTGGTACTACTCCTCGGAATCGGTGGCTTCGTCATCTTCCTCATCATCAATGAAGGCGAAATCATCCTCATCGATGAAGAAATCCATAGCCTGATCCTCCAGAAAATCATCGTCATCGCTGAGATAGGAGTAGGGGTCTCCACGAAGGTCCTCTCCGGCATTCTCCCTTTCCTCCAACTGCATGTCTCTCTCGTGGATGGTCTCCTCCAAAGATGAGATGCGGTGGCGAAGACGGGCAATGATGCGCTCCTTCTTGTCTAGCTGACGGCGTCGAGACTTGCGATCCTTTGCTAGCATGGCGATGGTTTGATCCTTCGTCTTGATGATGGTAGACTTGTGGTTGGAGTAGTCACGGCAATTATCCAACTCCTGCTGACGATCGTACATCATGAAGCTAATGTGGTCCAATTGAGTCTTCAGCTCGGGGTGGTATGGTGCTTCCAGTGGTTGTCCATTTGCATCATGCCTCGGGCAAAACTCAAAGCGAGTTCCCTTGATCTGATTGATGCTCTGCCCACACAGACGGGCAAGACTTTCCTGCATGGCCCTGGCAAGTCCATCGAGCCAGTTGTTCTCTCTCAAGGTAAACTGAATTCCCTCAGCAGTGGGAGGTTCAACCTTTCCTCGGAGACTTGCAACAATTAGCCACTACAGATCTTCTCCTTCTTGATCATTGAGCTGAGCTCCGAAGAACTCGGGGTGCGGATGCTCCAGAAGTTTTGAAAGCTGGTCCAAATCCCTCTCAAAGATAAGGTCTCCTCCATTCCCCAACGGATAAAACTTGTTGTACTTCACGTCCATCTATAAGAATATAGGATGAGTAAGTTAGTAGAGTGATCAAGTGTGTTAAATTTTCATGTATTTTGCAAGAGTTTTTGAGGAACATGAATTTTCATGAAAGAGTCAAAGGGATAATAATGAGAATAAGTTTTTGTAAATATTTGCTTCCTTTGGTTTTGAAACTAAGTTTTTGATTCAACGTCCGGTCTAACTAGGGTCTCCTATGGTCAGGATGGCTCTGATACCAACTTGTCAACACCCGGATTTTTAATCCCAGATGCCTATTATGCCATACATCGCAATCCCAGGATTACCATTTTTGCGAGACATAACAGAATTGGATACCACAGTACATCATCCATTACAAACCATACATAAGGTCTTACACAAATAAGGATCTCATGATCCAGTTCTTAATACAACTCAAGCAGCGGAATACGTAATAATAAAGGTAGCGTAGGCGAAGCTCCATCTTCGGGGTCACAGGCAATGCTGACGATGGGAGATGATCCTAGTTGTCGTAACCTTCCTGGGGTCCATCCTCCAGGTACTCCTCTTCATAGTCTGGCCACGGGAATAGCCAGGGACAAAGCCATGAGTACTCCTTAAGTACTCGCAAACTAATACTAACAAGAAAAAGGGGTTTTGGATAATAGGACACTGGGCTCTAGCGTTGTTTTGCAAAAATCCAGATTTATCTCTACTAGGCTCAGAAGCAAGAGAGCGAGTTGAGGTTTATAACACCTAAGTGGGAACTTGCATTTCATAGCACAACCCTGTTGTGGTCAAGTCAAAGTCTCAATTCATTTCACAAGTCATTTTGAAAACAACTATCGGGGGAACAATATGGCCACTCCAACTGTCCATAATCATGACGCTGCTATTGAATAGTTTGACACTGGAGATTGTACACTTTCACCACAACATTCGATACATCCGTCAGGAACAAATCCTGAATTCACCATACTCAGTATGCGGATAATCAATCCTAACCTTTCAATTACACGCCCTAGTATAAGCACCTCTCCTGTGAGTTTGGCCTCCCAACCATGACCAACTGTCATCTTGGGTACTGCACAGGTGGACAATCTTCACAAGGTAGCCTCAGCTCAGACCTTGGCCACGAGGGAACTAATACTAAGGTATATAAGTTTCCAGTCAAGCACTACCCAATCTTCGGGTATTGTGGTTGTACGATAAAATTGGAATGGTATTGCATCCAGACAACCATGAGTTTTATAAAGGGCTAAGCTCATGCCTCAACATTTTCATCACCAAAATCATCCAGTGTTTAGAAACACATGCCAAAACATCTCAGTAGAATGATCCATCATTCTAAGGTTTTCATAACCATTTTCACCAAGTATTCCCATCTACAGTTGGTCAAGTTTTATGCTTAGCACTAGCATCTACAAGTGGGGGTAAGTACTAATGAGGGGTGGTAAGCTATGTAGGGTTCGCAGCATAGAAAACAAAAATTTTCCTACGATGGGAACTATATACCAAGATCTATCTACTAGACACAAACAACGGGCGGATGTATATCCATAGAGAACATACCCTTGAAGACCGACAAAGCTTAACGAGCTCAACTCGTGGTTCATGTAGACGATCTCTTGTCGATCTCAAGATCGAGAGGAAGTCCTAGCGCCACAAAGCAGCAATGCATCCGTGCTCGCACACACGTACAAGACACCGGGCAACCTCCGCCTCCTCGCTCCAGTGATGCAGCGGAAGCACAACCCTTTCTTGCCGAATAGCCACCGGGAACATGTATCTCGCTAGTCCGAGACCATGGGGGATAAATTCTAGAGGGGGAGAGAGATCCTTCACGAGGAGGTGTGAGAGACAAGTGAGGAGGGGGGCTCCTTTTATAGGAGGAGGGGGAACCCAAGGGGGTGGCCGCCGGCCATGGGGCTTCCCCCTCCCCTCCTTCATTCATGTGGGTGGACACTCCACTCACAAAAGTCCTTTAAATTCCCTCCACTCAAAAGTCCACTCAAATTCCCATTAAATTTCCACCAAATTTAATGCAAACTCTCATTAAATAAAACTCTTTTATTTTATTCAGAATGTTGCCAATTACTTTAATGACAAACATTCACAAATAACCCCTTGCTAGAATTCCATTTCACATGCATAACCACTTTATGCAATTTCACCCGAAAACCTGTTTCGGTATCTAGTGAAATAAATTCCTGCGCTTGTTTATTCTTTTGGCATGAAACATTTGCTCCAACTGGATGCCAGTGTCCCTTAAGTGTGTCACCCTACGGTTCGCGAATAATGCGGACATGATCGAGACCCTTCTCCGATCAATAATCAGTAGCGGACACGAGATCCATACTGACTCCCACACATTCAACGATGACTTTTCCTATGATCATCGGAACCTTTTACGCTTGTATCTTAATCCCTTTGTTTCACGATATATTACATGTCCGAGATTCGATCATCGGTATCTCCATACCTAGTTTGATCTCGTTACTGACATGTACTCTTTTCTCGTTCCCGTGATATAACATTCTAGTGATCAAATCACTTGCTTGCAAGCTAACCAATGTGATATCACCGAGAGGGCCCATAGCATATCTATCCGTCATCGGGATGAACAAATTCCACTCTTGATCCATGATTCTCAACATAACACTTTAGTAGATTTGAAGCCATCTTTATAATCACCCAGTTATGGAGTGACGTTTGATGTCAACAAGAAACTCTTCCGGTGTTAGTGATTGGCATGATCTCATGGTCTAAGGATTAGGATTACTTCGTAGTTTGTTTATAGCAATATAAACTCAATGACTTTGATCGTAATGCTATACTTCGGATGAATGTTCATCACACCATTACACTAATGTTGTGATCTCGTTATTAACAACATCCAATATCTATGATCAGGAAACTGTGATCATCTTGTTAATCAACGAACTAGTTTATGAGAGAGGCATAACTAGGAATTTTCTGTTTGTTTATTAAACACACATGTATTAACGTTTCCGTATTAATACAATTATAACATGCAAAATAAACATCTATCATATACTTGGAATACACATAATAAACATTTTATTATTGCCTCTCAGGGCATATTCCCTTCAAGCTAGTGGAGTTTCAACTAAGTACAACCTTATATCTTAGGATGGTATCAAGGTTTCTAGCTTAGGCCAAATTTTATGCTCTTTATGCAACCTTCAACTATATCTTTCTAGAATCTACAAGTCACTTGAGTACTCTCTAAGGAAGTAGCTTTGATAAGGAACTAAAATAGAAAGCTTGCAAATAAAACTAGGATTGGGTTATCAAGTGGGTATGATCACATATGCTTAAGGCATATAGTTGGCACGGTAACAAGTAAGGGTTTGTTTGCCTCAGTGGAATATCTTGCAAGGGTTAGCTTGCACATTCACTAGTAGTATTAGGCTTGCAAGTATTGGCTTGCACAATATCAGTATAAGCTTGCTAAATTGCAAGTGTTAGCTTGCCTTGTGCAGATCAGTGGTTGAAGTTCTCCTCGGCTTCTTCTTCGTAGTATCCTCCTTCCTCCTCGTATCCTTGGTCGGTACTAGCGTCTATAAATAAATACGATGTACACAATCACCAAACAATACTTAACTACTTGCAATCATCACAAAAAAGGGTCCTATAGATGATCTAGCATCATCACTAACATTACAAGATTAAAGGTTGGTTTAATTCCTTTTATTTTTAGAAAAGTAATTTCTACTCATTTAAAAACTACTTAAGATTTAATATTATCCAAACCAAATATGGGATCATGTTGACACATGTCATCACCACATATTTTAGTCCATGGGAAAGTGATTTAAAGTGGTGTCACAATTTAATAAGGTTTTACCCTTTTATTTTAATTAATTAAAGTGGCTAGAAATGCCTATGTGGCATTCTTTTATTACTTGGTCATTATTTCTATAACTAAACCTATATATTTTTATATATTCTGAAAGGTATGATTAAATGTGATTTTTGAGAGTTGGAATCAACTCAAAAGCTATTGTGGTTTTAATTTGAAAAATGTTTGAATGCAGAAAAGCGTCTGCCTTGTTATTTTTGCCAAGGTTGATCTACAGATCCAAATGACTTGAATCCAACGGGCTTGGATTCAGCATTCTTAGACCTTTCTAACAAAATTGGTTTCATTCAATTTGGTGCACTGAATCGATCTGGGTTGATTTTTGAAACTGGGTACAGAAGTGTGTTTGAAATAAAATGGAAAAGGTTTAATTCCAATAACTAGGCTGCGCGGGAAGTGATACTGGACCGGCCTCCTAAGCGCAGTGCTTCCGCGGGCTGGTTAAGTGGCTGTCTCCACGCGTCAGTGAGACTGGGGGTACGAAACGGTATGGGGCGATGTGGTGCGTTCGATCTGGTTCTAATCCAACGGCTGAGGGTCATCGTCAACGTTGGGCAACGCCGGCGAGACAGAAACCTAGCGCGGCCAATGGGGGTCGTTGGGGGCTCACCGGGGTGCAGGCGAGGGTCGGCGAGGCGGGCGAACGACAAAGTCGACGACGGTGAACTCAGGGGTGGTCGCGGCAGCTCCTGGGGTGGACGAAATTGACGGCGCCCTTCTTCTCCAGAGGCGGCCTGCTCCAGCGCGATTTCGGCGATGCGCTGCTCGCCTTGCTCTGGGACTGAGGTGGGGTGGTTCTGGGTGAGAGAGGAGGGAATGGTATGAAGAATTCGAGCGGGGGTGGCCTCTATTTATAGTCGCGACGACGAGACCAAACGGGATGGGCAGGCGACGGTGGCGACATGGCTACAGGCTGCTAGAGGCATGGCCGGTGGTGGCGATCGCTTGGTGGTCTCCTGGTGATGCTCTACGGCTTTAATGCGCGCGTAGGGGCGGTACGGTTTGGTCTCGAACGCGCGATGCTCTGCGCGGCAGAGGCGGCATCTTTGACGGCGAGCGGTGGCTATGCGGCATGGGGCGGCGAACAGTGATGTCTGGCGGTCTCCTGGGTCGGTGGCGATCATGTATGCACGCGGCGAGGGCGGCGCGCGGTCTGTGGGCGTCGGTCGAGCGTGGCGCTCTGGCGCATGCTCGGCATGGTTGCTGGCGAGCTGGGCGTGGTCCATGCGTGTGGTCCAGGGGTTGGCAAGGTTCGAGCGTTGGACGGAGGGTGGCGGTGGGGTGTTGGCTGCCTCCTAGACATGTTGTTTAGGCTTGGTGCTTGCTCTGGCTAGCTAGCCATGGTCGGCTGGCAAGGGGGTGCTCGGGTTGGCATGGCATGGGGCAAAGGGTAGGGGCTAGGGTTGGTCCAAGCACTGGTTGGCACTGTGGGAGACAAGGGTGATCAATGGTGAACATTTCTTAGCCAAATTACTGCTCAAAACAGTGAAGTTAGGCCAGTTTGATTTGAATCTGCCAAGTGTTTGATGAAATGGCCGCAAGAATTCAAGTTTTGAATTTTGAAAAGATTTTTGGTGGGGGTGCTAGGTTGGTTTTGGTGAGTCTCCAGATGCTTGGGTTTTGAAAGTTGAGTTTGTTTGAGTGGTTTTTGAAAAAGTGGGATCTTCCCATATGAGAAAGATTCAATTTTGAAATGTCATTTAAACTATGCATTTGAAAGTTTCTGGATGATCACAAAGTGGGCCTTGATACTTTGTTATGAGTACAATCAAGGGGTGCAAAGATCCAGAAAAGTTTCTGTTAGGTTCTGAAAGTTTGAGACAGCCAAAGTAGGCATGGGAGTTAAATTGGTCAAAATGACCATTCCCTTATTTTATTTGTTTTGATTTACTTGTCTTTGGGAAAAGTGTGGGAAATATTTAGATGATGTTTATTTCACCTAAACATCCATTTACAAGTAAAGGAACACACAAACAAGGTGGTTCAAAAGAATTTCAAATGAAATGCATACACATATGCATGCTTTCATAATTTTAATTAGAAAAGTTTTTGTTAACCCTAATTTTGATGATTAGAGTTTGATGATCCAAGTTTAGTATTTTTGGGATGTTACAATCGTCGTGGCTATCTCTAGGGCTAGAAGGGCGTCCCTCTCGGTCGCGAATCTTGTTGAGCTTGCCACGCATAAAAGGTGCTCGGCCTTTTTCCTAGGTCATGGATAGCGATAATGAGCTCATGATGGCGCAAATGATGCATGAGGAGGTCGCCGCGCAAGCCGATGAAGCAGAGTGTATTATGATCATCGGTGGCCTCATTTGCCTACATGTCAGCTGGTGAGCTCCTCGGTGTGGTGGCTTAGTGCCAGGGAAGAAGAAGAATAGAGACTAGCAGCGGTTGGCCGACGCCCTGATGTTGGCGATATATTGTTTTCAAGATGGTTCAACCCATGGACAAGCGTTGTTTCTATGCTGGTTTAGAATGAACAAGGAGTTGTCCATGAAGATTGTGCATGGAGTGCGATATTTTGATCCATATTTCATTTGTAAGAAGAACTGCAGCGGTTTGGTTGGTTTCACCTCTGTCCAGAAGTGCACGTCTACCTTACGATGTTTTTTCATACAGAGCTCCTACATATACTCAAGATGACTAACTGCGCATTACCGGGTCCATGGCATTTGAGTGTGTGTACATGTTTTATTGTTGTGCTGTGGTGGGATACATTGGGAAAGCATATCTGAGGACACCAAATGAAGAAGATACAACTCATATACTGGCACAGAACTCAGCTAGGGGGTCTCTTGGGATGCTTGGGAGTATTGACTGCATGCATTGGGATGGAAGAATTATCCTTTTGCTTGACAAGGTATGTACAAAGGCCATAAAGGAGAGTGCAGTGTGATAATAGAGGTTGTGGCAGATCATGACTTGTGGATTTGGCACGCTTTCTTTGGCATGGCCGGAACATACAATGAAATCAATGTGTTGTCCCGATCTTTAGTGTTTGGAAGACTTACAGAAGGTCATTCCCCGGCGATGAACTTTGTGGTCAATGGCAGGAAATACACCAAAGGCTACTACTTAGCCGATGGTATTTACCCTAGATGGGTCACCTTCGTGAAGATAGTATCCGACCCTCATACTGATGCAAGAGCTTGGCTTGCCAAGTGAAGGATGTTAAGCGAACATTTGGTATGCTCCAAGCTCGCTTTGCTATCATTAGGTACCTTTCTCTAACCTGGTCAACATCACATATGTGGAAGGTGATGAATGATTGCATGATCATGCATAATATGATCCTCGAGAGTGAGCACGATGCTCCAGTGGTTGATCAGTTGCCCTTTGAGGGCATAGAACCTTTTGCTGAGGTCGATCACGAGGTGACTGCTGATTTTGGTGATTTCCTCGCCATGCATCAAGAAATCCGCAATGACCAGCTGCATGATCAGCTATAAGATCTCGTCGAGCATTTGCAGGCGCTCAGAGGAAATGCACCTCAAAACCCCCAAGCCAACAGACCCCTATACTTGCTTGATTTATTTTTAATATAAATTATTGTGAGAACTATTTCCTTTAAATCATTCAATTTGTTGTAATACATTTGATTTTATTTGCATTTGTTGTAATAAATATGTTTCAATTGTATGATCTTTCTCAAATTAGACGTTTTAATCCATGGCGTGATCGTTGGACGCGATCATTGGAGGACGCCCAGTGTAGGGTGGCTTCTCCAAAACGCTGGCAGTTTAGATGCCGGCTGCCAAAGTCACTGTTAGCGCGCTTGCTGGCCATCTTTGGCGGCGCGGGCAGTGCTCCCACAAGATACCTCCCGCTGTACAAGGGCTCAATCCAAAGCTGGGGACAAGGCTCGTAGTTGGGCATATATATGTAGAACAAATATATGAAAGATACAGCTCCGATGGGAGACTCAATTATTCCTAGGACTTTTTGCCTTGTCTCCGTGGCCATCATCATCATCATCGAAGTGGGCTGGGTCATATGTATCTAGTTGTAGATGGAGTACTGGTTTCATGCTGGAAAGGTATGATGCTAGCTGTTTTTGAGATGGCTGTAAGGCCAGCTCCTTGCACCTGCCCAGCGCGATCACTGCCTGAAAAAATAAGAGAAAATCAGTCGAGGGTTAGTGAGGTTAACAGGCATGATTTAACAGATGAAATTGAATTATAAGAATATGCTCAACTAACTGAAATTATAACATGTATTTGGGTGGCTCATAATTTCGAACTGTTTCCCTGTAAAAGCAGAGACATAGGGAGAGATGCCGACAGACAGAAAGCAGCGGGTGCTTTCCGGTGAAGGACATTAATTTGGAAACAATATATAGAAGGATCTATGGACAAGGATCAGAAATCTGAGATTGGCATTTGTCCTGTACGTCCATATGCGAGAGAACAAAACATCAACTGTTTAAAAGGAGCATCACTACTTTTATGCTCGTCGAAAAGACAGCAAGCTTTAAGGGGCTGTGATGCATGCTTTCCATGCAGATCGATCTTCAGAGAAATCATGCTCTATTAAGGGTATATTGTGCACACTTTTTTTATACCAATTAAGGATATGATGTGCTTAAAAACATAGCCTATTAGCCTAATAAAGATGCGCTGCTTTTGAGATTAGTTAAGTTATCAGATGGACTCTATGTTATGTTCTATCATATCAGATGGACTCTATGTTAATTATGTTATATCATACCGATATTGTTTTGGTCATCTATGAAGTAATAATTGACTGAAGAAAGCATACTACTATTGAATAATAAAATGTTCTTTGCAAAATAAGATTTAAAAAACTTCAATGAAATCTAAAACTAGGTATTTTGCAAATCACAAATCAATAATTCTTTCATGGACAGTTATGACTGAGTAGTACATACAATTTATTCTCATGAAAATGGGTTTAACTGGAATGGCTAATATTTCTCAAATAAGTACAGCTAGATTCTGCATCCCTTGAGTAGGGAGCTCCTGTCTAGCTTAGGACAAACAAGCTTTAAGGACGATAGTGCAGCAGGCTAGATCGCAAAAAGCAACGAGCACTTGTACACTTGCAAAAGTGAATATATTCGGACAAAGCCAATGCTGGCATGTACTATATGATTCTATCCAATTGATCCTACTAGTGAAAATGTACACACATTGATCTGTCTTGCGTACAACTAGACGCGCATGCGGTGTTCTACTATACTCCTAGGTGCACTACCCAAGGTAGTGTTCAGCATACAATTAGGTGCACTGTAAAACTTGATCTCATCAAGAACATATGGAAGTTCTAAATCTAAGTGACATCTTCTACCGGTAAGATGAGATACACTTACCGCTATATGGATGACATAAGGAACGAACAGACATAAATTGAAGTAACACTTACTTTAATGAATTTAATTCTAACTCGAAGGACATAAATATAGAAATTAAAAAAATTATATTCATCACTACTTTTTAGATATCAACTTGCCAGACAAAAAGGCTTTGTTTCAGATGTAAGATAGATTGTTAGAAAACAGTACTGTAGTAGTTTGCATGATTAGTCAAGATCGTTACTTCATCAAGAATGGTAAAGAAACCAATGATATCTATAGTTCTATGTAGATTACCCCATAAATGAAAATAAAGGTCAATTCGGAGAACATAAGCTTTTCCTTACAGTCAAAATTATCAAAGACTAGCTGGGACCCCCCCACTCCTGGGTCCTGGGTCCTGAGTCTGGACTCCTGACAGGCAGGGAACTCTTACATGCATAAATTAAACCACGCTCTACCGAATCAGTGACCACAGGTAGAATTTCTAGAGATCCTATTTGTTAATGAATCGAGTAGATTTTGCAGCAATTGGGAAGACACATGGACAGTGAAAAGGGCACAAACAAGTCGTTTCTCAAGGGAATAGCAAGAAACCATATTAGGCCAGGAAAATGCACGAAAGCAATATATGGGCATGAAACAAGCAAAAGCTTCCAGCGCAAGTGAGTGCACCCAGAAAGCCAGGCCGAAAGCAACACCGCCCTTTGCACACAGCCACATGACTAGTATGCAGCAGCTCGGTGTGGTCTCACTATGTAATGATGCATATATTTGCATGGATGGAACAGTAGTCCGTAAGTGAGAATTAGATTCAGACTGCTTAACTACCTCCGCTCCTCGCTGCTGCCACCGCGGCTGGAGGCGCCGCTGCCGCTGCTGCTGCCACCGAACTGGCGGAGGTCTCCTGCCTCAATGTGGCCAACGTCTCGGGTCAACTCAGCATAGTGCCTTTTCACGTCCTCCACCGACTTGCCACAGCCCACGGCGCGCGCCACGTTCTGCCAGCGGTCTGGCGTGTCCTTGTCATACGTGGACAGTGCCTTCTCGAACAGGTCGTTCTGCCAAACCGTCCATGTTGAACTCATCCTTCACTGGCTTCTCAAGGAATGGCTCAAGAAGAAGAAAGGTAAGGTGATTTGTGATGGCTACTGGTACTACTACTACCACTACTAGATCACTGCTGGTGGCTTGGCCTGTGTTTGTATGCAACAAGAGTGAGGGAAATGGTGCAGATTATATAGTGGGGTGGGAGAGGCTAGATAGTTGGAGAATAATGCTTGGGAATGGTGGGGAGGTGGAATGGAGGTATTGGTAGTACCTGTGGGCAAATGAACCACAAGCTTGTATAGGAGCCACAAGAAGAAAGAAAGGGGGTTTTCGTTTCACATTTTCATTACTTTGGTGTGTACGAAATGAAATGCATAGAAGAATCAGGATCACCTCAGGTCTGCGTTGGGAGAGGGAGGAGGCCCCTTTCATCTCTTTTTTGTCTCCCTATCTTCACTGCGATTATTTGTTCATTGGCAGAGGCCTCTAATACTTTAAGGAGGCTAATGACTACTATGATTAGTAATTACCGTAGGCTAAATATGCCTAAAGCACCAGCTGATCAACGCATAAGGCAACGTGATTCTTTCTTGCACTGTTCAAGCTTTAAGGGGGCACAAATTATAATATATGTTATCCCTACTTAACACAGAAAATATATTCCTAAAATATTATTTATTTGAATGATGCCCAAATGGGTTGGTACCTCTTGGGCGAACTCATAGATCAAACATACCTTACACTGCAATTTAACAATAGAGTCAGCAGGCCTCTCCGACAGGCTTTCAAGTCCTTGAATCGAAGCAAAACAATAACCACATCCTTACTATGTGATAGTACATCTTAAACTTCCATAGAAGAATATTTCGGGTAACAAAAAGCTGGGTGCTGAGAATTTCAACGTACATTGATGTCTCTCCTCCTTACAAAGCGCTGATTGAATGCATGTGGTAGACATTAGGAACAAACAATATGCACCATCACTTGCAGATCATTACCACGAATTTTCTGTACTACGATTCCTTTCTGTGAAAGCAGGAATTTTGTAGTACATTTTCTGAGAATTATTGTACCTTTAACCCTCGAAGCTAAAGAACTAGCATTGTTATTTTGACATTCAACCTACCCTCTGAGAGATTTTCAAAGATTCTTTTGTCACAGTCTACTAATGATAGAATGTTGGACTTGTATTACAGGCCTTAGCCTGTGTCTGCATGCTGTATAGAACATGTAGCGTTTAATCCTTACTTCCAAAATGACAAGATGTGTGCGGATTCTCATATGCAACCCACAACAGATGGAACAAAATTGTCTCCCTTTCTAATTTTTTCATCGTATTTAATCCAGGCTCCTCTTGTCACAAAGGATGTAAAACCACCCAGCTTAGTAGACAGTTGTGGAGTATTTTTTTTTAATAAAGGAACTAGTGGAGATTAAGAAAAAGCCTTCATGGGTTTTTTCTAATTCAGGATGATAAAAATGGAACAGAACATCTGTCCTTTTCTGTCAGATATGATAGCATAGTAGGTTCATCTCCCCCTCCATGTGTTTATTCATCTAAGTTCTCAACCCACGTGGGATTATGGATTCCAGGTGATGGATAAGTGATGTATAAAACCCATATCCACCCTGAAAATTTGTCTGTTCCTTTTGGAATGGCGGACAAATGGGATGCAGGGCTAACCTAGATCCATTTGTAGAAACTGTGTGATGGACAGATCTAACATGTACTGTTATGGTGCAGGGTTTGTTTCGGACCATGGATTCTTAATTGAGTCAAACATGTGCTCAAGTGGGACAGCTACATCTGATCCAAATCTAGTATCTACACGACCAAAAGTGAAGGGACTCTATAATTGCACAGGGCAATGATATATACCTGATAGCAATAAAAAAAACTCTGCACCTAATCTATAGAGTTCTTTATGAATTTCCGTATATCTTGATTTTCCTATCCACGTTCCAGTGTCTTCTCTTCAGTTAAATTTTTTTGAAAATAATTTAGCTTCTACTATAAATTCTATATGAAGCATAATTGAATAGGTAGAACAAAAGTATGATTGTACACACGTATATCTACCTTTCTGAGTTCAAGGGAGCACTCGAGTGTTGTTAACTCGACATGGAACTAAACAATATTTTGAAGTGAGTAAAACTGTTCTTATTTTGGTTTCTCCTGCAATTTAACTGAATTATGATAATGTCATTTATGTAAAACTGCTTTCAGGCGTCTCCACATTCAATTCACTCTTTTTTATAAACAAAGGTGCAAGGAGCAAACGTCCTGAACCCTCCCCCTCGTTCCCGTGTGGCCGCGGCGGCCACCCGCGCCTCTATTCCGCTCCCGCACCCCCCTCCTCCTCATGTCGCCACCGGGGTCACCACCAGGCAAAGCCCATGCGGCATGGCGGCGGACCATCCCAGGCATCGGTCTGAGGCATAGTGGTGGCACACGCTCCGTGACTCAAGCGGTGGTTCTGCGTGGTGGCAGAATCGGCTGCAGGCAGCTCAATGGTGGGTGGTGACGGTTTGCTGGCGTGCAATAGCGGCCCCAGGCATGGCGGTGGCGGTGGCGGCTCCCTACTTGCCGGAGACTGCCAGCCGGTTGGTGGCTAGTTGTGGTGGATCTCAGGCAGATCAAGTCCCGGATGCAATCGAGCTGAGGAGGCACAGTTGGGGGTGAAAATCAAGCTTTGACTCCGGTCCTGGCGGGTGATGTCGACGCCTATGTGTCGTTACCTTACTGGAGCATCGGCTTTGGAGCTATCACCTTCTTGCACGGTCTTCTCCGAGGGAAGTCCTAGATCCGGGTCTCCCAGATCGGACGATACGGCGCTTTCGATGTCACTCTCCCTTCCGAGGGCATCACTTTTTGGGGTAGGCACAAGTTGGAGGTGGCAGAAGGCGGAGTGGTGTTGCATCCGCTGCATCAACGACGGAGGGTCTCCGTGATGTGGCACAGTGGGGTCTCAGTGTCGGACGTGACTTCGTGGGCTCGCACAGGGCATGTGCGCTTTTTGGCACCGTGGCGGTGTTGACAGCGGGCCTGGCAAGGACCGTGTGGATCTTCGCCCTAAAGAGGACTCAGTGGTTTGATGGTGGTGACGGCTTTCTGGAGCATGTGCATGAGGTGCTCACTCATACTTTGCAGGATCCGATGAGTTCTCCCCATTCGCCATAGGGTATCTTGGTGATGCCCCCGATACCAGGTGTTTTTTGTGTTTTTAGGGCATAAGGCCCTGATGGCATGATTTTCCCCCATTGTCTGGTATATAGGTGTTACGTGGTGGCTTCGAGTTGTTTTGATGTATGCTCTTGCCAGACTTTTGTTGAATAAATTTTAGATAAAGATCGTATGCATATTTTTGATGAAGAGGCCGGGGGTCTCAACCTTCTTTTCAATGAAGGGAGTTAATACTTATCCAGTGCTTTAGAAATAACCAGAACACATAATAATTAACAACAAACTTATCCTAGTGACCAAGTTGTCAATGTATTTGAGTAATGCTCTAAATAAACCGAAGTCAAGGAGAAAATAGAAATAACTAAAATACCTACACCAATAAAAATGTACTGATTTAGGATCGGATACTTTTCATCTTAGCTATGTGAAGTCTTAACTCAATTTCTATAATTCAGCATCCAACAGTTGCCGACGAATATTAGACTCTCCCGTGATCACTTGTATAGTTATTGCCTACTAATTATACTTATTTCCTTTAACTACTTTCTGATTTCAACTTTGATGCATGAAAATTGTTGTTTCTTGTGCTTCAAAATTTGTTGTTCATGTGTTTTATTTATTTATTTGGAACAATTAATCACAAATTTATATTTTTAGTAATACAATTCATTAGAAAATTTCAAACAATGATCTATATAAAAACTCATATAATATTTTTTCTTGTATCTCCATTATTTTTATAGTATTCTTGGACCTTAAAGATATTAACTGTTAGAATAGAATTCATACATGTAAATATGAAGAGAACTATTTTTAATATTTAATTTATTTTGGTCAAGTGCACTGTCTCTAGTAGGTCTTAAGTAAAAGTCAGGAAATCAGTTAACAATAAATATATAGTGCAGATAAGTGATCTTTTAACTGAATAGCATACACAAAAGTACACTGGTTATTTACCACCAAATATATAACAATCAAAAAACACAACACCAGATTCGTCTCAAGCATATACTCAGGAGAATATGTATTTTTTAACATTATCCTAGAACTAGACTACCAAGCCTAACACATTTCTCATAACTATTATTTTACGCAATTATTGATAAGTAGGAATACATCATGATAAATATTATGAGCACCTTTTAGTTTGATGTAGATCCCAAATATTCTTGTGATATATGGTTTGGTAAATTGATTAAACTTATCTAGATCACAACGAATATATAGTGTAGCGGAGGTGCTCCATTCCACTCAGTAACAAAGCTGATACACTAACTTGAAGAAATTCCCATCAACAGTATATATATACTGTTCTACAAGGAATGTAAAACTTACCTTGTAAGATCGAGAGAACAACATTAAGGAGCAGAACTTCCTCAATAGTATGTCTCATTCAATAAGTTTTTTTTTGCGAAAACGCAAAAGCTTTGCATTTCGATTCATTGATAGAAAAAGAAAGTTCTGTACAGTATATACAAACAGCCGCTCAAGCGAGCGCATACCCCATACAACTCAACCCACTAGGTCTAAGGCACCGCCGGTATCAAGGCCCGTAGGCCAGACGCCCTAGCAGCAGCCCAAGGACGAGCTTCAGATCGAATTGTATCGAAAAGGTTGGACATGTTAGGCGACGCATTGTCAAAGACTACCGCGTTACGTTGCTTCCAAATCCACCATGCTGTCAACATGATGAGCGAGGACGTTCCCTTGCGCATGGCGCGGGGGGTAGAAGACGAAGCGAGCAGCCACCAATCCACGAAGTCCCCTTCTCCATCCGGTGGTGCGATCGTAGATCGGATCCAGGACAGCACCTCGTGCCAGATTGCCCTGGAGAAGGGGCAGTTTACCAGGAGGTGTGTCATGGTTTCCTCTGTCTGGTCACACAGAGGGCAGCGCGGTGGGTGAGCTAGTCCCCTTCTCGCAAGCCACTTAGCCGTCCAACAGCGATCTTGGCATGCCAGCCAGACGAAGAACTTAACCCGGGGTGGCGCCCAGGTGCACCAGTTCAACCTCCATGATCTCGAGGAAATCGAGCCTTGGAAGAGGAACTCGTAGCAGGACTTGGCCGAGTACTAGCCATCCTGCGTCCATTGCCAGCGTAGGCAGTCCCGGCCGTCCAAAAGCTCAACATCGCGCACCCGTATCCAAAGCTGCACGTATTGCCACAGGGCAAGTGGACTCAGCACGCCCTGGATGTCAGCGATCCACCGATGCTCCAGAAGAGCCTCCCTCTCTGTCTGGCGCTTCCTAGCTGGCGATGGACGCAGGATGGCCAGTAGGCACTCTTCGCGCTAATCTCTCATTCAATAAGTTGCATAATTTCCTTACAAAGATGCTTCCCTCTTTCAAGTGGTTCCAGCTTTAGTCATATTCCAAGTACAGAAAGATGCATGATAGCAACTCCTGTGGTATTCGAGATCCAAAGTCAGAATATAGCCTATTGACCAGCAATTTTATGGAGTTTATACATAGCAAGTAGCACATGAAAACCATAACAAAAGGAAGGCATGATGACCATTGATATTACCAAGATAAATACGTCATGTTTAATTAAATATGGAAATTCGTGGAACAATACAAGGCTGCCCCTGCTTGTTGCGACCAGAATAGCCTGGCAGCTCCTGAGGTTAACAAGCTAGCATAGGCAGTTAAGGCACCCTCTAAAGCTTTTACTTTCCATGAGACTTAACATTATAGTTTCCATGAGACTTAACATAAGGAACTCGAGTATGCTACATACTAGCTTTTTTCATGGTCCTGGAGAGTAAGACTCATTGAGGATGGCTTTACAATGAATCTTACAGATAACTTTCTGTGTAAAAATATTGACAATATGCTTCTCCACTTTCCAATCATATTCTTGTCTATGTGTCCTGCGTTCATCCTCAAGCCATTATATGTTCTATAGCTGAACTACTTGTTTCTAACGAGCACCACAGAACTATCTTGCACAAACAGTGGTCCTGGTGCACACTTTGGACTTTGACAACAACTGGAAGTTTATGTAAGAGAGACTTCCAAGAAGGAAAGAAGGTTCTGTAGTTATAACAAAAAATATGAGAAAGAAGTAGTTTGTTGCAACAGGCCCGTCGACGAGCATGTTCGAGGTGCTTGACGGAACAGGCCCCCGAACAAATGGGCCCCCCAAATCACTGAAAATTATGTGTTAAGCAGCAGAAAATAAGTTGGCACGCATAAGTAGGACTCTGAAGTACGACCGGCTACGAATATGGAGCACAACTTGGATCTGTCCATCTCATTCCCCAATTTCTTATCGTGATTTCCGGGCCAGTTCGGCTCCTGACGCCCAAGGACATACGCCCACAAGGACCATCTACAACGCTAATGCCCCGCCGCTCCAGCCCCAACGCCCTGGCCTGAGTCAGTGTCTCCGTGAAGTTCTGCTCTGATCTGAATTCTGCAATTCAGTGTTCATGCCCCAACTGCCTTTGACTCCACTCAGCTAATCGGAAACTGCCTAACTTGTAAGTCAGTGCTCTTCATGTCTCCTTTCCTTGGAAATTCAAATCAAATCAATTAATCAACCTATTAAGCAATGACAGATCACTGTTCTGTAATTATCATGATAGCTTGACAAGGAGTTGGAATTGTGTAATTGTGTTTCCCTGCTCTTGTCAATCCAACTATCCAAGATTAAATATTTGCAAGATATTTCCAAGACTGTGATGTCCTGCTTCTATCAACTTTTATTTTTAAGATTTCACGGAATAAGTGTATATTAGGTACGGTATTCTTGTGCTTTATTGATATAACCGTATAATTTATTGTTCTCGTAGTGTTCGAATTCATTCAGATTATTTTTGTATGTTTCATAAAACATGATTATAGAATAATCATGAGCTTGAATTATGAAGATATGATTCAAATTTTCATTTCAGAAGGAAAAGATGGATGGTGCTTTTTAGTAGAACATTATTTTGGTTTATTGCTTCAACTCCGGTAATATACTTACTCCTGTGCATCAATATTTTCATATATTTCAAAATATTGTGAAAAATAACACATAATTGAAGTTTTATAATGAAGTAAAGGTAGGGTTTAGTTACATAAGTACACACTTTTTTCAAGTTTTCAGGCCCGAGTTTCCATTTCGCATCAGAGCCCCTAATTTCTGGAGACGGCCCTGGTTGCACCTTAAGATATGGTATACACATCAGGAAAGGTTTTATATCCGTGCTCATGCAACTCTCTCACGCGACACCCTTCAAAGTGCTCATTATCTAGAGGTGCGCAGATTTGTGTTGGTGCAAACTCTGCCCAAGTTGCTCAAATTTGGATCCAACTTGGACTTGTGCCTCATCATTGCGGGATAAAGGTCCAGATTTGATAGTTATGTTTTCTCAACTGTCGCCAACAAGGAATATTTGTTCAAAAATTTAATCTTTTCTTGGAAGAGTTTTCCATCCAACATTGATCTGGATCTTCGTGATATCACAATCCATATCACGCAAGGGCACAACCATGCATTTTCTATTGTTTTCTGCATTCAGTTTCTTTGTCCAACCCGTACAAGTTTTACAGTTGACATAGCCATGACAGACTTTGATCGAATTTGCCAAAAAAACTTTCTCTTCTAAATATTTTTTAAATTATCCATGCTATTCTTTCTTTTCTTCCAAAACTGAACCTGTATTCCACATCATCCTTGTGATGTGGATAATTAAGTTCATGATTCCATGGGCCAGTCTAGACTTATTTCCACATATATAGTCTTTTTGGCCATGCCACTAAGAACATTGCAACTTTGTCACTCACTTGCTCAAATAGTGACAGTGCGGCAGTGTTCTCTTGCTATCGAACTGATGGCAGTGTGGCCAAATGGGGGTATTCAAAAATAAGTTTGGGTAACTGTTATGTTATAAACACAATATTAGAGAAGTTGCTCCCTTGGAATCTATATATGTGAAAGATTGTGTGGCTGCAAGAATGTGGTGGTTGAGCCCTGCTTGCGACCTGGGTCTCATCCTCCGTGTTGGTTAAAATGCTCATCAGGAAAAGAATTATATCTGAATAGAACTTCATTGATATGTGATAGCTTCCGAAAAGGCTGTAGAAAGGAGAACAGTATTCTCCTATGTTTGAATGGACCGGATATTTTTATTGAGTGAAACACTAATTTGCAACAGCACCAATTAGAGCACTATGATACATCATTAATTTGTGTGGCAGTTGGGATAGAATCTATGCCCTTACGCCTCATGAACAGTTCAGAAAGGAGTTCAGAACGGTAAGATGCTGATTTTCCAAATATTCTGATGCCCTCTTCCCCGCTCCCTGATCTCCCTTTCCTACTCTCCCTATCCCCTGAGTATCATATGTCATAATTCATGAATTACAGTATTGTGTGTATGATGTCACTAAAACTACAGAATCATCAAAGTCGCGATAGAATGGTCGGTGCCGTGCGATGTGTGTCGACTTGCTAGAAAAGTAAGGAACACCACATGACAGATACTGATGATGAATATGTGGCTTAAGAAGAAAAGCATAATTTTTTGACAAGATACGATGAGCCCCCTAAAAGAAGAACTCTCTATCTATTATGCCCCTGCTTATAGAATATGTTCCAACCTGTAAGGACAGAAATATGACATGTCGATTAATAATAATGCTGAAATTAATTAATGCATAAATATGATAGAGCGGCTCAAACACAAGTTTTTCTGTTTCAGAAGTTCTTTTATGACAAGGTCAGATTCTTATTTAGGTAATATATGGTAATGTGAAGGTTATCTTGGTGGGATTGCCTACTAATCATGATGCATAGGATGGCTCTTTAAATGGGCAACATATCAGTTTGCTGTCTCCAGTGAATTGGATAAAGTGCAGGCTGTGGAACTTCTTTGCTAACCTGGCTAGATGGCTAGAGATAACGTCTCTGTTTGTCAGTCAGGATGATTGGATCATACCATCAAACAGCTGCCGATATTTGGGGTCAAAATGTGAGAAGTAAGCTGAATATTGTAGCTGATAAGCTCGCACAACTTGCAAAGCGCCCAAACCTTTGTGCTCCTTGACGTCCACCTTGTGTCGAGCAATTAGTTGACCATGATTAAAAGATGGCAGATAGTGACGACTAGACAGGGAGGGGTGTCAAGGAGTGAGACTACAGGTTCGGGACAGTTGTAATTCATTCATTTCGGCTTCTGTTTGAATCCGATGCTTGTAGTACACATCCTGATTGAAAGCTGGACTGAAAGAAAATAAGGTATTATCTCTAGGGACCAACTGATTCTCCAAATAACTAATGCCTGTCCTTCAGAACTAGTCAGAATTATTGGAAACTATAACTTGATTCTCAGGACAAGGCCTTCCAAAATCCTAAGGCAATCTGCTCGGAATCGAACAAGGCCGCGTGGACACAGGAGGGGGAGGCGGATCGGTTTCCAGGCCGTAATTATACGACCACCCCAAACGCGTGGATTCCAAATAGCCAATTCCAGGCCCGAATTCTCACATCAAAACACAGTGTTATTTACTAAACATATAATAGTCTTTCGCAAAAAAAAACATATAATAGTCATGGGTGCACTATTAATATGAGAATATGAATCCGATCGAAAAAATAGAAGGACTCCCACTACGACTCCTGGTCATAGGCTCGTAGCTGGATCCATGACGTGAACATAATTAATAGAATTTCACATCAGCAAATCCACTACACACCTTTCACAAGAAACATTTATAGCTTAATAATATATTTGTGAGGCATAAGTCATATTACATTATTATACTATGATACCACGAAAGTACTTTGCGCCATGAATTTGGTGAACATTGTTCGGCGCACTTTTATGAATAGTAAATTTCAAAAACAAATACAATGGAAAATAAAAAATCTACTTTTTTGTAACATACATAGTCGACCGGACTACTCGTATATGAAGTTTCATAATGAAATGACATCCATGGTATTTGGGGCAAAAATGGCAAAATCGATGCTATATTAAAAAACACTATTTAATGAATACTAAGGTCCCTATTGTATTTTATTAACTAAGAAAAGCACGGGTGTCACATGTGAGTAGAATGGTCGATCAAGTTTGATATCCCAAAATTTCAGATTTTTTTCAATTTTTCTGTGGTATCATTTTCAAATTTACTATTCATGTGGGTGCAGAGTGGAACCATGTTCCACCGGGTATTTTCTGTGGATAGATTTCATATGAAGAACCTAGATTACGAACAAAACAATTATTCATCAAATCCCAATGTACTACTCCCTTCGTCCAGAAAAAAGATGTAGCAAATTTATCTAGATTCACGTGTATATCTATACTAAAATGATTCTAAATAGTACATGCAAATGTAGACATCTTTTTCCGGCGGAGGAGGGAGTAGCAAACCCAGAAGTTGGCTGTACAAAATGTAGCTCCGGGCGTGCGAATCGACCTGATCGTTTTCCACTAAGAAACTGACTGACCTGATCCTGATGCGACCACCAGGCACGGCGTCCTCACCTCTTTCCTCCACCTCCCGGGCATGCCAACGAACAAATAGGAGGCCTCTGCTCCAGCCTTGGGCAGGGAAGAGGCACAAGGGACGACGCCGCGTCGCGTGCGAGCTCCTGCGCGGGCGGCTGTCCTGGCGGCAGGCGCCCCATCGCCGCGGCAGAGGTCGGAGCCAGAAGGATGGATACGCGCAACAGCCAACAGAGCAGAGGAGTCGCGTGCTGGAATTGTTCTGTGAAATTGCGAGGGATTCTGCTAGGCCCAAAGCCCATCCCAGGTCCGGCCTATGTTATACGAAGCAGGTCGGATACCCTAAAAAAAATACAGTACGAAGCAAGTCAATATACCCCCAAGAAAAAAAAAAGAATATACACTCCATCAGATGGATCTTAACGTCCAGAGTGTACATCGCCAGCTCAGCCTATCACGCTCAATTCAATGGATGCGTTCTCAAATTCAAAGCTTAAAAAATCTGGTCGGCATACGCTGAACCAAACTGCAAACTTTTCTCCTGGATGGCTCTCCATGGAAAGTTGCTCACCTTAGATATGCTGACAATCAGAGGATGGCCTAACGACCCAACCTGCCAGCTCTATGGCTCGGCACCGAAAACCGTCCACATTTGCAAAGACTTCCCCTTCATAACAGCGGTATGGAACATATCACAATCCTAGGACAACGATACTACAGGAAGCTATGGCCAATCTTTTCCCTTCATTTCTGATTGCTGGGATGACTTGATCACATGAAAAGCGACTTCTGAACAAACAGGCTTAGCGGACGCTTTCTGTATGTTATATGGAACGCTTGGAAAGAACGCAGCAGACAAATCTTCACGGGTTGGCACATGACATACATTGAGGTCGCCTCAATCGCTAGAGACGGCATTCTTCATAGAGCGGGCGCTTATACCGTGCATGGGCCGGCTATCCCAGCCGAGCCGGGTTAATTGTTTTTTTTTTTTGGTTTTTTTGGTAGTTTGCTTCGGCATGTTTACACATTAACCCAACATGTCTTTCTATATCATGTCCGTTTAATTCCTTCTTCTAATAGAAAAGGCTGAGCTCCTGCCGGCTGCTAAAAAAAGACATATGAAGTAGGTCATTTGCACAGAACATGCTAACCATGTACAATGGTGGATACTCCTCGGCATGGGTAGCCAGGCCCGAGGCCCCGTCGAAAATCTCAGGCATGGGCCTGAAATTTAGGCCTAAAGGATAAGGTGAGCCAGCCCATCATGCTTTTTGGTCGGACTGGCCAGGCCAGGCCAAGATTTTCTGCTTTAGACTTTTTGTCTTATATTATGTAACCAAACATCTCTGAAGATGAGATGAGAGATCGTTGCTAAGAATCATCTCTTCTCTTAATTAATTAAGAGAAAGCATCCCTCAAAAAAGATTAAGAGAAAAGCAACTTTTTTATCTTTTTCTTTTCTCCACATCAGCTTTATCCTACTGTTATTTTTAAGATATCACCATTGTACATGCTCTTACAAGTTCCGATTAGAAGAGGGTCCTATGTATGATTCTAGACTTAGGTGTCGCGAGGGTTGGTGCTAAAAAGCCCATATAAGCTCAAAAAATCAAGGGTGCAACTAACTTTCCTTAGATCACGATAAGGGTTGCCTTTCTCATAGAGAAAACGGTACTAGCTCGGCTCTCCTTGACATGTGGTTTGTACATCGCCAGCTCAGCCTACCACGCTCAATTCAATGGATGCGTTCTTAGATTCAAAGCTCAAAAAATCTAGTCGGCACACGCTGAACTAAACTGCAAACTTTTCTCCTAGATGGCCCTCCACGGAAAGTCGCTCATTGCAGATATGCTGACAATCAGAGGATGGCCTAACGACCCAACCTGCTAGCTCTGCAGCTCGGCACCAAAAACTGCCATCCACATTTGCAAAGACTGCCCCTTCACAACAGCGGTATGGGACATATCGCAATCCTGGGACAACGATACTATAGGAAGCTATGGCCAATCTTTTCCCTTCATTTTCTGATTGGTGGGATGACTTGATCGCATGAAAGACGACTTCTGAACAAACAGGCTTAGCGAACGTTTTCTGTGCGTGATGTGGAACGCTTGGAAAGAACGCAGCAGACAAATCTTCACGGGTCGGCGCATGACATACATTCAGGTCACCTCAATCGCTAGAGACGGCATTCTTCAAAGAGTGGGCGCTTATGATGTGCATGGGCCGGTTATCCCAGCCGAGCCAGATTAATTGGTTTTTTTGGCTTTTTCTGGTGGTTTGTCTCGGCATGTTTACACCTTAACCTAAACATGTCTTTCTATATCATGTCTGTTTAATTCCCGCTTCTAATAGAAAAGGTTGAGCTCCTGCCGGCTGCTAAAAAAGACAGTATGAAACAGGTCATTTACACAGAACATGCTAACCATGTACAATGGTGGATACTCCTCGGCATGGGTAGCCCGGCCCGAGGCCCGGTCGAAAATCTCAAGCCTAGGCCTGAAATTTAGGCCC
Organism: Avena insularis; assembly: GCA_023614405.1. Lineage (NCBI taxonomy): Eukaryota > Viridiplantae > Streptophyta > Magnoliopsida > Poales > Poaceae > Avena > Avena insularis. Next base: position 64,566,655 of record CM042697.1, read on the forward strand.
GAAGGATGAGGTGAGCCAGCCCATCATGCTTTTTGGTCGGCCTCGTCCAGGCTCATGCCAAGATTTTCTGCTTTAGACTTTTTGTCTTATATTATGTAACCAAACATATCTGAAGATGAGATGAGAGATCGTTGCTAAGAATCATCTCTTCTCTTAATTAATTAAGAGAAAGCATCCCTCAAAAAAGATTAAGAGAAAAGCAACTTTTTTTACCTTTCTCTTTTCCCCACATCAGCTTTAGCCTACGTGTTATTTTAAGATATCACCATTGTACATGCTCTTACAAGTTTCGATTAGAAGCGGGTCCTATGTATGATTCTAGACTTAGGTGTCGCAAGGGTTGGTGCTAAAAAGCCCATATAAGGTCGAAAAATCAAGGGTGCAACTAACTTTCCTTAGATCACGATAAGGGTTGCCTTTCTCATAGAGAAAAAGGTACTAGCTTGACTCTGCTTGACATGTCGTTTGGTAAGAGGATGCCTGTGACAAAGGACGGGGAGGCAAGGCCAGAGCAATGATATGAGAGAATAGGTTTTTTTTGCTTTTTTATTTTGAAGAAAGCAAGTTTAATATGAAGCAAGTATCAAATAGTTCTCATGTATCATGTATCATGTATGTGTATAGTGTTTAATGTATCTGTATGTATTTTTATGTTACTATGTGTGTACCCCGCGTGTTTACTTACTCTGTTAGTCTATATTTCTCTATCAATCATGAGTCATGTGTTTCATTGCTGCTAAATCCCGAAAAGGCTCTTAATGTGTGATATAAAGATCATGCCAATTATCTACCTGAAAAAGATTTTGTCTGCTGATTTTACCGCTATTGAACATTTCTACAGCGCTTTAACCACCCAGGGAAGTTTGTGTCCCCTCTAACCTTGTCAAGTAATACCCTCTCTCTCTCTCTCTCTCCTACTTTGATTGTTCCTTAAAAATATCTTCAAACAAACAAAAAAAACATATGTACTAGTTATATTCCTTGGTAGGGTAAAATAATTATATTTTGCGTACTCTGGGTGACGGCAAATGTAAGTCACTTTGGACGACGACGCAACCTTCAGAGTAAAACTCACATCATTAATTTCTATAGAAATGTACACCGAAGAACACTTGTTGCAATGCACATGCCCACTACCCGATTGAATTTTACACCAAAATATCTTTTGACTACATCATAGAAAGCGAAACCTTTCCCCCACCCCGCGTTGAAGAGCTTTGTGTCAATGCAGAGCCTCCTAAATGGCGCACAGGAATCCTTAGAAAAAGCATACGAAACATGAGAAAGTTCTCATATGGGTTTTAATCTTCCAAATCCCCAAGAAAGCGAATTATATGTAAAGAGACTCTTAGGCAAAAAGAAAAAAAATCGAAGTTTTTATGGCAGTTTTTATATTGGATAAATATATCTGTGACAGACAGAAACGAGGGAGAAAAGGTTTGCCTACTGCTGGTGACCCACGCGGGTCCCACGGATCGCCACCAAGAGGACGAAAGGAAGACCTCGGAGTAACTGCGCCATGGATCAGTTCTGACTCTGAGGCGGTGTGGTAGTCTGTTAGAACACGCGGCTGCGCCAAGGGTCATGGAAGCGATCAGCCCAAGATTTAAATTCTGAAAGTAATATGCGAAAGCGCAGTAGCCTGTCGTCCATGCCAGCTAGTAGTAGTATTTCTTTCGAGTTTACCAATCGTATTATACCAAGACGTATCTTCAATATGTTTAAACTTTATAAACCCCTCTACTAATCATAATCAGATACGGCTGCTGAAGTCTGAAGAGCATGTCCATGTGTACTAGCCTGGACGACAGGGTACCGCCGTGGCGTCCACAGACCATCCAGTGCGTTCCACAGTTCCTCCACCGAGTCCCCTGCCGGCTGCCGCGCACCGAGCTCTCTCCAAGGAAAAAGTGAGAGAAATCAACTTGCGAGATGCCGAGCAGCCTTCCTGGATCCCTCCCTCCCTTCTCCGATCGTCAATGGTTTCCAGCGGGGCTGAGCAGCCATTGCTGACCCGTGGCTCTGTTCCGTCCTATCGATCTCGCACCCTGCTTGTTTCTCGAGAGAGAGGAAAGGCCAATCAAGAAGCAGCGGAAGATTCTTGTTTCTCGGTAGGTATGATTCTCAGTTTCCCGCTTATTCTCTCTTTCTCTCCTCTTCTCGTTTTTGATTTTCTTGAAATACTGCTGGTTTTTAAGCCTCCCTCCTCGTCTCTGTTTGTTCCAACAGGCTGAAACAAGGGGAGGACGTACGCCACAAAGAGGTGAGTTGCTTATCAAGTTTTGGCTCATTGTGGTTTCCTGCAAAAAGTCAAACCTCTCGGGTTCTGCATATCCGTCCACGGATGTTTTCTTAAGAAATTGGAAGCTTTTATTACTCCCGGGCCTCCGAATCACAGATACATATATATCCTATATATAATTTATTACAAGCCAAAACTCGTGATTAAAAGTAGCATAATAAAAAAAATGTGTGTGACATGCCATACACATATCAAAAAGAAGCCGAATCAGAAGTGTGGCAGGCTACAAATATAACCAATATTCTGCCTAGTTAAATGAAACATAAATACGCCACATGATTCATCACACACTCGGAAGCCTATGAGGTGGACCGGGGTATAATTATCTCATAAGCCATTTGTGTTACTTGGCGCCAATTTCTAGACTCTCCAGGTGTTGGGGAAGTTGTAGGTTTACCCATGGTCGCAGCAAGTTTATACTTAAGCACAACACCTGCGAAAAGGCATGGCAGCCTCTTTTTGTCCGAAAATAATATCGTTGCGATACAACAACCACAATTATATTAAAATAGATGGAAAGGTATTGAGGTCAAAAGATTGATAAGCGTCTAAGTCAATAGATAACATCAATGGAACCAAGATAAGATATCATAAAAAAACTACTACAACTAAGTCACCGTCATTCAAAGCTACGCGTTCAGAAAGAAAGAAGATACTCAGTGCCATTGTCGTCAAATCTAGCCTGTGACATGCAAGAAAAATATTGTCATACATGATAGGTATCCCATCAAGCTAGGCACAACGTCGGCGTGAAGACAATACCTTTTGAAGTGTGTCATTGCTTGGTCAGTAAACTTCGGAACGCGGATTTTCACCCTAGACATAAAGCGATGTTCCAGTTACCATCTTGACTTTGATGTTTCTAGATCTGCGCAACCTAGTACTCGGACTAAACTATCTTGGTGTCCCTCAGAGATAGCCCTACAAAGCATGCTAGCATCGGAACTTTATGACTGTGCACCAGTTGAACCTGGATCCACTAATATGGATGAACTAGCATGTCAGAGATGCAATGGTGTGCCAACCAATAGTCGTTGGTAACGAGGACCATATTGACACCACAATTTATCCAAGAAGAGTGTCGGGTTGCCACCATCACTACGGTCTTTGCCGTATGGGCGATTGCGATCCCGACGGCAATGAGGGGAGAAGCGGTGGAGGGCCTTGGACGGTAGATAGGGTTTGCTACCTAACTCACCCTAGGATGACACGGGGGCAACAACTTATCCTTGGTATGTGTGTTTTATAATCTTTTATTTATGAGCCTAACCTCTTGAGAGGAGTTTTTTCTAGATCCAAGTTTTGTCTTCTAGTAATTTGCTAGTCATCAAATGATCCTCTTGATGCTCTACTTGAGTACGTTACGCTTATTAAACAACATTACTTGCACCGTCTATTATCTTTTCTTGTGAAATCCTTCCCGGTGAAATATTTTAGGCATAGGCTATTATGGTTATGATTTTTAAATTTCCAAATTATAGTTTTTTATAGAAACCAATGTGGGCATTATGTTTTTATTTAGACCAAAACGCGATGATATGTTCATAGAGGTGGCAAGTTATTTGGGTACATGATTGAACTCTTAAAGTGAAAACCCAAAGGTGCTACTCTCTATCCAATGTCCACTTGGTTGGGCGCCAATGAAAACTAAGTCATGCAGCCTGATGTTCTTAGAAGCCAACATTTTTTATAAAGAGAATATATTAATATCATGAAGATATAAATTACACTAGTCTTGCAACAACACAATATCCTAATGGTAGTATGGATGCACACAACCAAAAAATAAAGAGCTAAAAAAGGGAAAAAAAAGTCCCACTATAGTGTTCCAGTCCTTACAACAGCAGCATAAACACCACCAAGACAACACTTGAAGTCCAAGTTATCCAAGACCGACGCCTCCAAGAAGGAAACTGTGCATAAACGTCATCGTTGCCCGACCATAGATCTTAGCTTTTCACCCTGAAAAAATCCCTGCTCCTAAAACAACACCTAGGCCAAACCTTGGATTTTCAACCTAAAAGGTAGACTTTGAATTTTTCCTATGCTGATGCCCCCACTCACATAGCGCTGCTATGAATACTGAAAACACCAAGCAAGTTCACCATCAACGCAAAGCCTCGAACCACCAGATCTAGTCCACAGATCTCGACTTCCATGCCATTCTTCGCCTCTAACTTCACCGTGTAACAAAAGGGACGTATCCCATGGGCAAAGCTTCCTGCCGCTCCCTCCTGCAACCAAATTATCAGAAAAAAAAAGCATGGGACCGCAAGACCAAATCCCATCCGATCCAACAATCTCCAGGCATAAGTCGTCCAAGGGAGTTCGACGGTGGAGCCTTCCGAAACTCGACACTCTAGCCAAATCAAGGAGGACAAGCATCCAACAAATCTTCGTCTTGACATGAGAGGTATCCCCAACATGACCACCGCAAAATAGGTTATGTGAGTGCCATTAAAGACATGACACTCCTTCGGCTTTTCTCTTTCATAATGTTCCACATCGTGTAAAGTAAACTTCAGTTGCGGCAACCCCTTCTTGCACTTCTGGGCCAATGATTGCATTATGTTCCACCACTCGGAGACCGCAATGACCAATGGGGTCACCATGCGGAGAGTACACCAGAATTATCTATCCCATCCAGGCTTTTACATGGTTCTATATGGAGATGGAGAAGGATCAATACTTGAATAACTTGTGATTTCTGGGTATCGGATTTCTTTTGGCATCTAAGACTATGATCCACCCCACCCACATGGAAACCATGTCATCCATGAGTATTATCCGCTGGGGCTATATACATTCTTCATTTTAGCCTAATTTTGGAACATATTTTGATAAAATCTCTGGCTTTTAACATAAATAATTAGCATTATTGCAATTATGTGACTCATGCACTATAGTTTTCATTAAGCACGAATCAATAAACTTTATTCAGTTGTAATTCTATCCATTTATGTACCGGTAGCCTGATACCACTTTTACGTGTGTTGACTTGCAGGTTGAATTTGTGTGATTAACTAGTGCTTTTGTTCATGGAGAAGAATAATGATGGAATGATTGCTACACCTCGTTGTAACTCTAATCTTAAGGTATGGTATTGTTTGCTAGCATATCCTCATTGTACTACTATTTATGGTTACATATAAGTGTTTACGGTTTCTTTTGAGCCAAAGATCATATAATCGTCTCAACATATTATTTTATTTCTGGGAAATTATCCTATTGTTTTTTCTTAGATGCGGGAAGAAGTAAATGGCCATGAGTTCTTTTTAGGCATTATTCATATACATCTCATCTCAACCTGAATGTACTGTGTACAGTTAATATAGTAAGTGTGCAACAATACCATACTACAAATACTAAATAATGTGTCCAACTATTGTTTGAATAACAATAGTTTGAAATGATTAAGTCGAAATATGTCACTAAATAGTGGAATTTCTTTAGTCATGCAGAATATGCATTTTATCTTTGCAAAAGAGACACTTTTTTGGAGCAACCAGCAGGAGCTCTGTCTTTTGAATTATAAAAAGGGGAAACCAAACAAACAGTGCAAGGAGGGCATGTTTTGATTAAGGTGTAAACATGCCGAAAACACCTAAATAAGGGAACAGAAAAACCTAATCAGGCTCCACAAGAATGGTAGGCCCAAAAGAGACTATTTTTGTAATTATATTTCTGCAGTATCATCTCTTTAGACCTGTTGGCATGTATTGTTAAATCTTAAAAGTGCAATATCTTAGCAAGAACTTCCAATAGTATTAAAATATTATTTTTTATATGCATGTTATTATCTATCTGTTATTTCATTTACACGAGGCTATTTCTTTGCGACGAATTTTCATGAGGTTCTTGTGCAGGTATTAATTATCTTGCAAAATTAATCTAAATCAACGTGTCAAAATGCTCAAAAATCTTTAGAAGGGGTAAAATTTGGCAAAATTTTCACTAGATAGGGTAATTATGATGAAAAGATCCTAAATGGGGTAATTAATGTTGCAACTATTCTTCAAAACTGGAATTTACTCTGATATTCTTCAAAAGAAATATATTGCAACTATTCTCCTCTGGCTGTATTTCTGTAGGTTCACAGCTCAATGTGCGGTCAGTTGACAATGATGTTGGATAAAGTTAGTTCTATTCTTCCATCAATAGAAGCTGCTCAACCAGGATGTAGAGCGGGCATAGAGGAACTATGCAACCTATACAACACAGTTGACAAAGGGAAACTTATTATCCAGAACTGCATTGAGTGTAGTAGTCTGTATTTGGTATGTTACCCTTTTTTATGAAAAAATCATCGGAACAAATTTAAAATATTACTTAAATATTTTTGTTGGACCCCTTTCTTGATAAAAGGGTTTCGTTGGTTTCTTAAGTATTGCTTTTTGATATGTGTACACACATTTCAGGCTATTACAGGAGAAGCAACGGCAATGCGATGTGAAAGGATTAGAATTTCTATGAGGCGAAGCTTGTTTCTGATCCAAAATATGATTCCATCCCAGTTGGCTAATCAGGCTAGTTTACTCAATTTCATAGATAACTCCATTGCAGGCAAACCTTTTTTTAATTGGTCATTACTAGCTACATGGTTTACTCGTTAACAATGGAAAAGAGTAATTCTCTAGGAACTATATGTTGAAGTAGTAATCAAAATGGTTTAATGATGGTAATTTTTTATTTAAATTACAAATATGTCTACATAACTTTCAGTTTGCCAAATAACTGCATTTATTACTACGATGATATGGATCTTGCAGGTTTCAAATAGTATATTTACACCTGACTATTTCTAACAGATAGTTGATATCCATGATGATCTTGGGGATATAAAATTCCATGTTGATTCAGAAGAAGAGGAAGCTGGGAAAGCGATTCTGAAGATGCTTCGGCAGTCAGATGCAACAGAGGAGCTTGAATTCCAGACATTTCTTCTAGCATGTTCAAAGTTAAATCTGACAACACCAAAAGATATCTTAGTTGAAAGACGGGCAATCAAGAAATTACTAAGTAAGATGAATGGCAATGATCCCAAAAAGGATGGAATTCTCAATTTTTTCCTGTATCTTGTCAGGAAGTACGGAAAGGACATCAAGCCTGAGATAGGTGCAAATAATGAAATGGTAAATACCGCAAGTCCAATCATATGTACAACTTTAATTGGCAGTGACAACAGTACCCTTCACAAATACACACCAGACACTAGCTCTAAGACTGGGAGATATGAAGATCAGAATAATTTTTCAGGAGTTGCTGCACCACCTACAGAGCTCTGCTGCCCAATATCTATGAAGCTGATGTGTGATCCAGTGATAATAGCCTCTGGACAAACCTACGAAAGAGAAAATATCGAGAGATGGTTCAGTAAGGGATATGATACTTGCCCTAGGACAAAAGTGAAGTTAAAAAACTTTACGATAACTCAAAATACTTGCATGCAGGCTGTAATCTACAACTGGTGCAAAGATCACAAGCCTGAATGCACTTATTTGCCCGAGCCGTTTCATGATTACTCCCTACCAAGTTTGCAAGATATATCGGTGCCTCTGATTTCTGACAGAAACCGAGATTACATATTTGAGCATAGCAATTCATTATTTTCATTATCTGGTGCTAGTTACTTATCATCCCCGGTGAGGGAAACAGATGTCTCAAAGGCTAGTTTTACCCACTCCTTATCCAGTTTGCACGGTATCTCGGTGCCTCTAATTTCTGACAGAAACATGGATTACAAGGCTGATCATAGCAGTTCATCATTTGCACCATCTGGCGCTAGTTACATATCATCCCCTCTAAGGGATACGGGTGTGTCCAAGGCTACTTTTGCCAAGTTATATTCAAATGCCAATTGCCAGTTGTATTTGTCCTTTGGCAACTTTGACCAGGAAATGTTTCTAAATTTCTTTCATGAACTCTCAGTGCTTCCGGTGGAACTGCAAAGGAAGGCTATAAAGGACTTGAAAAATGTTCTGAATGGTGAAAATCAGATTTGGCAACATATGCTCTCCAATGGCTTTATAGAAGCATTCCTTCAGTTTATTAAGAATGACAATGTCAGATACACATTGCAAGCTCAGAAAACTGGAATTCAGTTTTTTCTTACGTTTCTCTGCAACAGCAGGTATAAATATGCATAGCTCATGTGCAGATTTTAGTGGATGCTGATACCAACAGCTATGCAGGGGAACCCAGCAAACATTTGTTTTGTACTCCGTATATGATTCAGTATGTACTATTTATAATACGGTTTTCCTTTTCATCCAGGGCCAGAATTCTATCTACTCAGTGGAGTATCAGTGAGGAGGCACTGCAGTTGATTGTATCGTTCCTCGATTCCGAGTTGAAACTGGAAGCTTTGTTGATACTTCACGAACTGATGCACCAGCCAAGCTGTCGGGGATCCCCTCTCATGGCCTCTTCTGTGGCTCCTTCAGTGATTGGAGCCCTGGATACCGGAGACAGGGAGTGCCTGGAGCTGGCTCTTCAGATAATCAGCGAGCTATCCTCCAGCAACGACATAAAGCCTCTGCTTATTTCTTCAGACATGATTGCAGAGCTGTCTACATTGCTCGGCCAAGTGAGCCTGACAGAGTATTGCCTGAAGATTCTTCGGAACTTGTGCGAGGCGAAACAAGCCGCCGATCTTATCGTCAGATCAGAGGATTGTCTCGGTTCCATCTCGGATCATCTGGAAACGGGAAGCCGCGATGCGCAGGAGAATGCGTCGGTCATTCTTTATGCAGTGTTGTGTTCTCGCGGCACCGAGGGCCGTGCTCTTGTCACGAGGGAAGGTGTCATCCCTGCCCTTGTTGATCTGTCGGTGAATGGGACTGAGCTGGCGAAAGCTTCTTCAGCTAAGCTGCTCAGGCTCCTAACGGAATCAAGGGTAGGTAATGCTGCCGAGTGTGTAGTGGAGAGCTCGCCCGACAGATCGAGTTGCAAACAGCCGATGTCCAAGTCAGCTCGGTTCATCCCGAGAAAGCTCAACATTTTCTCCAGACCTCGATCGCCATTCGCCAGCTCTCGTCTGAGAACTCTGTAAATTATGTAACTCTGTCCACCTGATGCAGATGGTATCGGGTAGTAGACTAGGAGCAGTGTCCAGACGAAATGCTCAATGGGATTTTTTTTTTGCCCACGTGTGTTTCACTAGAGTTTCTAGTGACATTTACTTTTAGCCCTTTTACAAGCTTTTACAACGCATTGTCTCGCATGCTATGTCGCTATCTTAGGAGATATTACTGTTGAAGTGTATAAGTGGATTGCACTAGCTCTTTCCATCAGTTCGGACTTTTGGTTGCGTTGGCTAGTGCATGAAGTTTAACATGGTATCAGAGCCTAAGGTCTCGAGTTCGAGTCCTGAATTTCGCAATTTATCCTAAATTTCTATTGACCCCTCTGTGTCCACGTATAGGCCTCTTGAGTCATACGTTAGTTTCGCGCGCCGTCGCTCTCTTCCGGTTGCACTCTCCCCGTCACACGTGAAGGGGGTGTTGAAGTGTATAAGTGGATTGCAGTAGCCATTTTCATCAGTTCGGACTTTTGGTTGCGTTGGCTAGTGCATGAAGCTTGACAATTACAACATCTTAAGGACGATCACACCAATGCATTGTTTTTAAGTGTAGTATATCTAAAAGAGCTCGCATCGACCAGACCTGAATCGCGATTCGCCAGATCTTGTCCAAATCTCATGCATACATGAACCCAAAAATACATACTCCCTCCACTCCATACTAATGGCTTGAGCTTTGTCTAGATATGCATATATCTTTTTTGATAAAGGAAGCTTTATTAGACTCAGACATATTACATTAAGGTGATACAAACTGTAGAGTTCACACCTGGCCTCTATACTGCTAGGATGTACACAGCCAATGTATGAATACATCTAGTCTAAATACTTAACTAGATACATACGAAACTAGATAAAGTTGAGGCCATGGTCGAGGCCGTGGCTCCTTTTCGAAAAAAAAATGCATGAACCCAAAAAATCATTAAATGAAAGCTTATTTGGTCATGTAGATATCATCCTTAAAATAATCATTGGGTAATAGTCTCTTAGGCTAATCCTAGTGGAAGTATCATAGCTAGTATCATGCATGTCATGCTGATAAAAATCTGATGCGGCACAACAATTAATAAAGAAAAATATGATTAGAGTATCATAGATAGATACCGTATCATAGCACGTAAAGCTAGAAAATTCTCATACAAATAAATTTTATACACAATTTTATATTAAGATTTTAAATCATTAAATATAGTACTAGTATGATACTACCATATAATACCATGCACTATGAAGATAGTATTATACAATAGTATTATATGCATGATACTAGTAGTACGATACTAGCACTATGACCAGCCTTAAAGTTTAATATCTCCTAAGAAATGTGTTGTGAATAGACCTGGGTATTGAAAAAATGGAATTCAATTTTCAGCAAAATGGGTGATTTTAGGCTGAATCTGGCCGTCTGGGCCAAGCTTCTAGGGCATCAAGCCAAGCTCGTGCCTTATTTATAAGCTCGATGGTCGGGGAAGACCATGCTGGTCCTAAAAATTTAGCATCAGGTTCTATTAACCCGGCCCGAGATATGCCAAGGTCTACTTGTGAAAGGTCTTAGTTAAGATACAACATTGACAGCTTTTCTCATTATTATAGTGCTACATCAGCACTTTTTTTTAGAAAGAATTGGATCTATTCCATGAGTTCATAAGAAGTACAAGGCACACTAAACATAACAAAAATTACATCGAGGTCGTTGGACCACCTAACGACCACTACTGCCGCCAGAGCGAGCCACTGACGCGCCGTTGTCGCCGCTCCCTTACCGGAACTGGTCTGACGTTGATGACAGTCGGGAAGTATTTGTGCATGTTTCCTAAGGACCAGCGCCCCAGAGCCGAAGTCGTCGTTATTGAACACTTGAATTGATCCAAAGCTTCAAACACCAAACATATAACACACGTAGACTGGATGAGATCGACCATTTCATAAAAGCAGTGACCAGACGAATCCCCGCTCTCCTCGACGCCATTGGCGAGATCGTCGCCGACGAGGTGAACGAGGAGGCGGGTACACCTTATTCTTGTCCCGCACAATGTTGCCATAATCACCATAGCGTTGATGTCGGTTGACCAAACTCTAATTTTAGGGATCGTTCTACAGCGCCGAGCGCAGGTACGAGGTCCCCACCCCCTCCCGCTGCTGATGCGGCAAGCAGAGAAGATGGGGACCTGTCGATTTCCGATCGTAGACGGGGGAAACGAGACATAGATGGCTGCGGCAGGCCAGGCTACATCAACACTTTGCTTATAATAACATGCTAAGAAACTTACATTGGAAAAAACTTAGCTTCCATTACTACTTAATCAAGAACACTGGTGAAGCATTGACGCACGGAGGTGAAGACTAGGTGATGAGGATTTTCATCTTGGTGGCATGGAACACGAACCGACCAGCAGGATTTGACCAAAATGAGTGACTTTTGGGCCGTTTGACCCAAATAACGCCTTTTGGACTGTATGGAATGACTAATGAGAGAGAGAAAGGAAGGGAGGGAGAGAGAGATGAAGATGTATCTTTGAGATTTGAGCTAATACTATGTATTATCCTTGTCAGATATATAACAAAATGGTCTAAGGGTTTAATCGGAGTTTGGCCTTTGGGACGATGACCATGGATCTTCGACGGTGGCGACCTCCATGGTTCTGTGGACAACGTGGCGACCGGGTCGAGAGATAGTGATGTCCTGAAGGGTTTTGCAACATAGTAAATCAAAATTTTCTACGGATGCGAACGGGAAAAGCCAAGATCTAATCTAGGAGATGCAAACAACTAGGAGGGATAGATGAGATCTTCATACCCTTGAAGATTCGCACAGCGGAACGTTCAACGGAACGTGGTTGATGTAGTCGTACTAGCTTCTCCTCCTCGCGATCCGATCTGATCCAACACTGCAAGTGGCGATGCCTCCAAGAGATGCACACGTGCGGCACCTCGACGTCTCCTCCTTTCTCGGTTCAGCAAGTGGGGTGGAGAGATAGGTTGGATCTACAGCACGACGGCGTGGTGCAAACGGTGGAGAGTTTCAAGGCAGGCTTCGCCACGCTACAATGGGAGGGAGAGAGAGGAGGGCAGCAGGGCGGCTAGGGATTTAGGAGGTGTGTGGGAAGGGTGCGTCCCAGCCCTCTTTATATAGAGGGGTGGGCGGCTGCCCCTTGCCCCTCCTCCTAGCCTAGGGCCGGCAGCCAAGGGGAAGGAGTGGGAGGCAAGTCCCCCCCTTCTAGAAGCTCTCCCTAGGGTTTCCCCTAGGGCTTGGCCGGCTGGGCCTATGGGGCCTTGTGCCCCTGGCCCAATGCGGCCAAGGCACTCCCTCGTAGGCCCACGCCCCTACCAACAAGTGGGGCCACGTTGGTCCCACTCCGGAAGGTTCTAGAAGCTTCCGGTACAATACCGGACAATCCGAAACAATTCCAAACTCCAAAAACTGCTTTGCCTTATATGAATCTTATTCTCCGGACCATTTCGGAACCTCTCGTGATGTCCTGGATCTCATCCGAGACTCCGAACAAAAACTCATAAACCAATTATCCATTCTATCCTAGCGTCGAGACACGTTAAGTGTGTGACCCTTCGGGTTCGAGAATATGCAGACATGATCTTCTATCAATAATCAACAGCGGGGTCTAGAAACCCATATTGACTCCCACATACTCATCAATGATCATATCGGATGAACCATGATTCCAGGATTCAATCAATCCCATATATATATATATTCCCTTCGTCTCGCGATATTTTACTTGCCCGAGATTCGATCGTCGGTATCGGCATACCTAGTTCAATCTCGTTCACAACAAGTACTTTACTCGTTCCGTAATCCGATATCACTTTGTGATTAACTTATTAACCACGTGCTTGCAAGCGGTGTTGATATCGATTACCGAGTGGGCCCGAAGTATATCTCTCCGACTTGGGAGGGACAAATCCCATCTCGATACATACAACCCAACAGGTACTTTCCGATCACCTGAGAGACACCTTTATGATCACCCTCTCATAGGATGATGTTTGATGACCTCAAAGCTTTCTTCCGATACCAGGGAGTTGTATTATCTTATGGTCTAAGGAATACAATATTTGACATAGGAAAAAGCTTCGCAAAGATGAACACGATGACACGATCTAATTGCTCTGCTTAATTTGGGTCTGTCCATCATATCATTCTCCCAATGATATGATCCCATTATTAATCGACAACTCATGTCTATGGTTAGGAAACCTTAACCATCATTAATCAATAAGCTAGTCCATAGAGACGTACTAGGGACATGGTGTTGTTCATAAACCACACAAGTATTAAAGTTTCCGCTTAATACAATTCTAGCATGGAATATAAACTTTATCATGAACAAGAATTATAATAATAACATCTTTATTATTACCTCTAGGGCATAATTCCAACAGTCTCCCACTTGCACTAGAGTCAATAATCTAGTTTACATCTGGCAACAATCTAACACCCATGTCACTAAGGTGCTGATCATGTTTTGCTCGTGGAAGAGGTTTAGTCAATGGATCTGCGACATTCAGATCTGTATGTACTTTGCTAATCTTCAGATCTCCATCTGTTATATAATCTCGGATTATATGAAACTTGCGGTTGATATGCTTGGTCTTTGGATGATATCTTGGTTCCTTAGCCAGTGCCATGGCGCTAGTGTTGTCACACAATATCTCCAGTGGGTCCAAGGCACTTGGAACCACACCAAGCTCAGTGATGAAGTTCCTGATCCAAACTCCTTCACTTGACGCTTCTGCAGCAGCCATGTATTCCGCTTCTACTGTAGATCCCGCGATCACGCTTTGCTTGCAGCTTCTCCAGCTCACAACTCCTCCATTCAAAATATAAACGTATCCTGTCTGAGATTTAGAATCATCCTTGTCGGTGTCGAAACTAGCATCGACGTAACCCTTTATGACGAGTTGTTCATCACCTCCATAGACTAAGAACATTTCTTTAGTCCTATTTAAATACTTTAGGATGTTCTTCACGGCTGTCCAGTGTTCCACTCCTGGATCACTTTGGTATCTGCTCGTCAAACTAAGAGAATTGGACACATCCGGTCTAGTACACAGCATGACATACATGATAGAACCTATGGCCGAGGCATAAGGCACTTTGCTCATAGCTTCTCTATCATTTACCATAGCTGGACACTGAGCCTTGCTCAATATATTACCTGACAACATGGGCACTGAACCTTTCTTTGCCTTATCCATTCTGAACCTTTTTAGAACTTTGTCTAGGTATGTACTTTGGCTTAAAGCTATTAGGCGTCTTTGTCTATCTCTATAGATTTTGATGCCTAATATATAAGCAGCTTCCCCTAGGTCTTTCATTGAAAAACATTTGTTCAAATAACTCTTCACATCGTTAAGCATGTCAATGTCATTTCCAATAATCAATATGTCATCCACATATAGTACTAGAAATGTCACTGAGCTCCCACTCACTTTTTTGTAGATACAAGCTTCATAGCAATTTGGAACAAATCCAAAGCTCTTGATCACTTGATCAAAACGAAGGTTCCAAGTCCGAGATGCTTGCTTCAGTCCATAAATGGAACGCTGAAGTTTGCACACCTTATCAGCATCCTTAGGATCGACAAAACCTTCGGGTTGCATCATATACAACTCTTCATCAATGTTGCCATTGAGGAACGCAGTCTTGACATCCATCTGCCATATTTCATAATCATGAAATGCAGCAATTGCTAATAAAATCCGAATGGACTTAAACATCGCTACGGGAGAGAAAGTCTCATCGTGGTCAACACCTTGAACTTGTTGAAAACCTTTCGCGACAAGCCGTGCTTTATAGACAGTAACATTACCATCCGCGTCCATTTTCTTCTTGAAAATCCATTTGCACTCAACGGCCTTTCGGTCGCTAGGAGGGTCCACCAAAGTCCATACTTGGTTTTCGCTCATGGATCCCAATTCGAGATTTCATGGCCTCTAGCCATTTCTCAGAGTCTGGGCTCATCATTGCTTCCTCATAGTTCGTAGGTTCACTGTTGTCTACTAACAAGACAGTTAAGACAGGGTTGTCGTACCACTCAGGAGGGGCACGCGACCTTGTCGACCTGTGATGTTCAGTAGTAGCATCGTCCGAAGCTTCATGATCCTTGTCATTAGCTTCCTCTATTGTTGGTGCAAGCGGTACTAGAATAATTTCAGGTGCTGCGCTACTCTCCAACTCAAGAGAAGGTTCAATAACCTCGTCTAGCTCTACTTTCCTCCCACTCACTTCTTTTGAGAGAAACTCCTTCTCAAGAAAGGATCCGTTCTTTGCGATAAACACTTTGCCTTCGGATCTGTGATAGAAGGTATACCCAATCGTTTCCTTAGGGTATCCTATGAAGACGCATTTCTCCGCTTTGGGTTCGAGCTTGTCCGGCATCAACTTCTTGACGTAAGCTTCGCATCCCCAAACTTTAAGAAACGACAACTTAGGTTTAGCACCAAACCACAGTTCATACGGTGTCGTCTCAACGGATTTAGATGGTGCCCTATTTAAAGTGAATGCAGCGGTTTCTAATGCATAACCCCAAAATGATAACGACAAATCTGTAAGAGACATCATTGATCGCACCATATCTAATAGAGTTCGATTCCAGCGTCCAGACACATCATTGCGCTGTGGTGTTCCGGGTGACGTGAGTTGCGAAACGATTCCGCTTGCTTTAAGATGCGTGAGAAAATCATAACTCAAATATTCACCTCCACGATCAGATCGTAGAAATTTAATTTTTCTGTTACGATGGTTTTCCACTTTGTTCTGAAATTCTTTGAACTTTTCAAATATTTCAGATTTATGTTTCATTAAATAGATATACCCATATCTACTTAAGTCATCAGTAAAAGTGAGAAAATAGCGATAACCACCGCGCGTCGAAACACTCATGTCCGCATACATCGGTATGTATGATTTCCAACAAGTCCGTTGATCGCTCCATTATTCGAAAGAACGGGGTTTTGATTATCTTTCCCATGAGGCATGGCTCACACGTGTCAAATGATTCAAAATCAAGAGGCTCCAAAAGTCCATCAGAATGGAGTTTCTTCATGCGTTTTACACCAATATGACCTAGACGGCAGTGCCACAAATAAGTCGTATTATCACTATCTACCTTACATCTCTTAGCCTCAATGTTATGGATGTGTGTTTCATTGCTTTCGAGATTCACAAGAAATAAACCATTCATAGCAGGTGCATGACCATAAAAGAAGTTACTCATATAAATAGAACAACCATTATTCTCCGATTTAAATGAATAACCGTCTTGCAATAAACACGATCCAGATATGATGTTCATGCTCAACGCAGGCACATAATAACATTTATTGAGGTTTAAAACTAATCACGAAGGTAAAACTAAGGAGAGTGTGCCGACGGCCATCACATCAACTCTTGATCCGTTGCCAACGCCAAGATCGTCACCATCCTCGCTAGCCGCCGTCTATTCCGTAGCTTCTGTTTCGAGTTACAAATATTAGCAACTGAACCAGCATCAAATACCTAGGCACTACAACGAGGGATAGTAAGGAAAACATCAATAACATGTATATCAAATATACCTTTGATGGTGCCAGCCTTCTTGTCCGCTAAGTACTTCGAATAGTTGTGCTTCCAGTGACCATTGTCCTTGCAATAGAAGCACTCAGTGTCTGGCTTAGGTCCAGACTTGAGCTTCTTCTTGTTGGAGATATGCCCAAGAGGCAATAATAAAGTAGGTTATTATCATATCTTCACACTTATGATAAATGTTTACATTCATGCTATAATAGTATTAACAAGGAAACCATTAATACTTGTGTGATTTGTAAACTTAATTTGAAGTCCCTAGTATAGCCTCTATACTTCACTAGCTTGTTGGTTGATTGATGATTGAGGTTTCCATATCATGAACATTGAGATGTTATCAACAACAAGATCATATCGTTAGGAGAATGATATGGTGGACATACTCCTATAGATAAGCGTAGCATAAAGATCAAGTCATTTCAATAGTTCAATTGCTATATGCTTTCTGATACATAGTAACCTAATTCCTTCGACCATGAGATCATGCATATTGCCTTTACTGGATGGATGCTTTGATGTCATCAAACACCACACCGTAACAGGGTGGCTATAAAGGTGGCATTGAGTGTTCGGAAAGTATTGGTTGAAACACATGGATCAAGAGTGGGATTTGTCCATCCACATGACGGATAGATATTCTCTGGGCCCTCTCGGTGAAATGTCATCCAATTAGCTTGCAAGCATGTGACTTGGTCACAAGGGATCACATATCACGGGAACGAGAAAAGAGTACTTATCGATGTGAGGTTGAACTAGGTATGCGGAGATACAAGCGATCATGACCTCGGATAAGTAACATATCGTGAGACAAAGGGAAATTGGTATCGTATGTAAGTGGTTCATTCGATCGCAAAGTAATCGTAGAAATATGTGGGAGCCATATGAATTTCCAGATTCCTCTATTGGTTATTGTTAGGAGAAGTGTCTCGATCATGTCCGCATAATTCACGAACCGTAGGGAGACACATAAGGATCTGACGTTGTTTGAGTAGTTATGGTATTATGAGAAAGAGACCGAATGTTGTTCGGAGTCTCGGATGGGATCCGGGATATCACGAGGTGATCCGGAATGGTCCGGAGAATAAGATTCATATAAGGAAAGTTCCGTTTCGGAGTAGCGGAATGATTCCGGTGTTTTCATCGGGAACATTCTAGAAGGTCCCGGAATGTCCGGCACTCCGGGGGGGAAGGGGTACATGAATGTGTCATTGCAAGATGGAATGATTGCATCATGTACTAAGTGTTCTCGCTGTCCAAAATAAAGGGTTTATTTAATTCCTAAATTGGAAAAGTCAAACTGCCAGTTTGGTCAAAGGAGAAGTTGGAAACCGACTTGGGGGAGTCCTCCTCCCTGCAAGCGGCCAGCCCTAGGCCGAGTTGGGGAGGACTCCTCTCCCTCCTGGCCAGCCCTCCCACCTATAAAGGGAGGCAGGGCCTCCCTCTAAAGACACACAAGTTCCTATCCTCTAAACTAGAAACTAGACCTAGACCCCGGTTTAGAGCTTTGGTTTAGAGCCTTCTAATTGGTTTAGAGCCCTCTAATTGGTGTGTCTAATTACTAGACCACTAATAGCCTCTCTCATAAGCTCCACCATACTCGCACCGGCTTAAGGCGGCCTGCGGATCTCCCTCTACCTCCGGTACCACGCCAGTTGTCTGGAATCGCGAGAGAGTGCTACAACCTCCATTTCTGGAACAAGGGAGAGGAAGGTCTTCGTCAGTACGAACGTGTGACCGATTTGGAGCTGCAGAACGCTGGCGCGGAAGGATCGTCTACGCGATCTTGAGATCGGAAAGAGTACGACTACATCACCCACGAGAATCTGCTCTCGTTAAACACTTTGGAATCTTCGAGGGTGAGTTATTCCATCGACTCGTTGCTACAATCTAGTAGATAGATCTTGGCTTGTTTGTTTGTATGCGATAGAAAATTTTTGTTTTCCATGCTACG
The DNA here is from genome assembly GCA_023614405.1 of Avena insularis. Taxonomy (NCBI): domain Eukaryota; kingdom Viridiplantae; phylum Streptophyta; class Magnoliopsida; order Poales; family Poaceae; genus Avena; species Avena insularis. The sequence continues at coordinate 64,585,574 of CM042697.1, forward strand.
AACCCCTACACTTCTCTGCAGGGGCAACGCGCTTGCCGCTGCCCTTCTTGAAGGGCTTCTTTGCACCCTTACCTTTCTTAAAGCTGGGGGGCTTGTTGACCATCAATACATGATTATCTTTCTTGATGTCCACCTCCGCAGCTTTCAGCTTAGCGAAGAGCTCAGTGATCGTATCAGTGGAACCAATCTGATTATGAGTAACTACAAAACCTTTGTAGATAGGAGGGAGTGATTGCAGAACTCTGTCAATCTTGAGCTCCTCTGGAATATTGCAGTCTAGTTGCTCAAGGCGTTGAGTGTAGCCCGACATCTTAATGGCGTGCTCACTAACGGAACTCCCTTCCTCCATCTTGCAGTTAAAGAATTTCTCAGAGATCTCATATCTCTCAGAATGGGCCTGAGTCTGAAACATAGTTTCAGTTCCTCAAGAATCTCAAAGGCCCCGGGGAACTCCTCAAAACAATTTTGAAGGTCCGATTCCATAGCAAACAACATGGTGCTCTTAATCACACCATAATCATCCTTGCGCGACTGATAAACAGCTTTCTCATCAGCCGTAGCGCATCTATGAGGGCGTCACCTAGCGCTTTCTCAAGGACATAGTCCTTTTGTCTGCCAGAGAGAATGATTCTCAGATTGCGGAACCAGTTGGTGAAGTTAGACCCATTGTTCTTAAGATTTTCTTTCTCAGCAAAAACGTTGAAGTTGAAGTTGTACTTAGCCATTTGATCTACAAAATTTTGCAAGTACAATTTAGACTATGTTCATGATAACTAGTTCAACTTAATCAAATTACTAGATGAACTCCCACTAAATTCAACATCCCTCAAGTTGTTTAGTGAACATGATCCAAATTCACCACACCTAATCCGATCTTCACGAGAAGAGATGTGGTTTCAATGGTGGACAACGAAGTGTCGATCATATCATTCATATGACTCATGCTTAACCTTTCGGTTCGTGTGTTCCGAGACCATGTCTGTACATGCTAGGCTCGTCAAGTCAAACCCAAGTATTTCCGCGTGTGCAAAACTGGCTTGCACCCGTTGTATGTGAACGTAGAGTTTATAGCACCCGATCATCACGTGATGCTTGAACACGACGAACTTTTGCAACGGTGCATACATGGGGAGAACACAGTTTTATCTTGATCTTTAAGTGAGGAATCATCTTATAATGCTACCGTCGCGATCTAAGCATAATAAGATACATAAAAGGATAAATATCACATGCATATAACTTTATGTGACATGGTATAGCCAATCTCTGCGCAATGATCTCCATCTTGTGCGTGCCAGCATGATCTCCGTCACTCCACCATGATTGCCTCCACCACAAATAGCAACTACAACTATTGCTAAATACTTAGCGATAAAGTAAAGCTATTACATGGCGTATAAGAAGTTGACACACAGGTCATACACAATTATAAAGACAACCATATGGCTCCTGCCAGTTGTGTACTCATCGACATGCAAGTCGTGAAACATTACAAAACATGATCATTGCATACAACATACACATCACATCTTGAGCCATACCATATCACAGAAACACTCCCTGCAAAAACAAGTTAGACGCCTCTACTTTGTTGTTGCATGTTTTACGTGGCTTATGGGAGTAACAAGCTAAGAACGATTCTTACCTACGGAAAGCCACAACGGTGATATTATGGTTGCCAACATCCGGTGTAAATCCCATGACAACTATAGTGAGAGAAACTGGCATCCACCAGCCGCATGTGTGGAACAAGCCACACGTCAAGTGCAAAGCCGGTCTCGCGAACGAGGTCGCGTAAAGTTGGCCTGGACCGCTTCGATCTCACTATCCCGCGTCATAAGAAGTACACAAACAAGAGGCTTGCAACAGAAAACATCAACGCACGCAACAAGAATGTTGCGTTCTACTCGTGAAACACATCTACGCATAGATCTAGCTCTGATACCACTGAAGGGTTTTGCAGCATAGTAAATCAAAATTTTCTACGGATGCGAATGGGAAAAGCCAAGATCTAACCTAGGATATGCAAACAACGAGGAGGGATAGATGATATCTTCATACCCTTGAAGATTCGCACAGCGGAACGTTCAACGGAACGTGGTTGATGTAGTCGTACTAGCTTCTCCTCCTCGCGATCCGATCCGATCCAACACCGCAAGTGGAGATGCCTCCGAGAGATGCACACGTGCGGCACATCGACGTCTCCTCCTTCCTCGGTCCAGCAAGTGGGGTGGAGAGATAGGTTGGATCTACAGCACGACGGCATGGTGCAAACGGTGGAGAGTTTCTGCGGCAGGGCTTCGCCTACGCGCAGTCGGGAGGGAGAGAGAGCGGAGGGCAGCAGGGCGGCTAGGGATTTAGGAGGTGTGTGGGGAGGGTGCTCCCCCATCCCTCTTTATATAGAGGGGTGGGCGGCTGCCCCTTTCCCCTCCTCCAAGCCTAGGGCCGGCGGCCAAGGGAAGGAGTGGGGGGCAAGTTCCCTCCCCCCTTCTAGAAGCTCTCCCTAGGGTTTCCCCTAGGGCTTGGCCGGCTGGGCCTATGGGGCCTTGTGACCCTGGCCCAATGCGGCCATGGCACTCCCTCGTAGGCCCACGCCCCCTCCCGACAATTGGGGCCACGTTGGTCCAACTCCAGAAGGTTCTAGAAGCTTCCGATACAATACCGGACAATCCGAAACAATTCCGAACTCCAAAAACTGCTTTGCCTTATATGAATCTTATTCTCCGGACCATTTCGGAACCTCTCGTGATGTCCTAGATCTCATCCGAGACTCCGAACAAAAACTCATAAACCAATTATCCATTATATCCTAGCGTTGAGACACGTTAAGTGTGTGACCCTTCGGGTTCGAGAATATGCAGACATGATCTTCTATCAATAATCAACAGCGGGGTCTGGAAACCCATATTGACTCCCACATACTCATCAATGATCATATCGGATGAACCATGATTCCAGGATTCAATCAATCCCATATATATATATATATATATATATATATATATATATATATATATATATATATATATATATATTCCCTTTGTCTCGCGATATTTTACTTGCCCGAGATTCGATCGTCGGTATCGGCATACCTAGTTCAATCTCGTTCACAACAAGTACTTTACTCGTTCCGTAATCTGATATCACTTTGTGATTAACTTCTTAACCACGTGCTTGCAAGCGGTGTTGATATCGATTACGAGTGGGCCCAAGTATATCTCTCCGACTTGGGAGGGACAAATCCCATCTCGATACATACAACCCAGGTACTTTCCGATCACCGAGAGACACCTTTATGATCACCTCTCATAGGATGACGTTTGATGACCTCAAAGCTTTCTTCCGATACCAGGAGTTGCATTATCTCATGGTCTAAGGAATACAATATTTGACATAGGAAAAGCTTCAAAAGATGAACACGATGACACGATCTAATTGCTCGCTTAATTTGGGTCATCCATCATATCATTCTCCCAATGATATGATCTCATTATTAATCGACAACTCATGTCTATGGTTAGGAAACCTTAACCATCATTAATCAATGAGCTAGTCCATAGAGGCGTACTAGGGACACGGTGTTGTTCATAAACCACACAAGTATTAAAGTTTCCGCTTAATACAATTCTAGCATGGAATATAAACTTTATCATAAACAAGAATTATAATAATAACATCTTTATTATTGCCTCTAGGGCATAATTCCAACATGTCCTTACGAAGACATTGGCGGTATGGGACATCCCCTCCACCTCTATATCGGGTTTGATCTGGTTCATCAGGTGCAACACACGTCGAATTCTTGTGGACGCGCCAACTCATGCATGTCGTTGACAGGTGCTACACACAGTATCTCAGTGGAGGCAACAAGTCATTCATGATACCGCAGGTGGTATGCACGGTAGCTCCCTATAGAGACAACTCATGCCTGGTGTTGCTGAATTGAAGGTGGTGCGACAGTGATAGGAGGCGAGGCGGTATGGGATGTCTCCGTCTTCCAATACACCCCTAGTGGTATCTAGCTTTTGAGGTGTCGATAGCAGGACAAAAGATGATGGTACAACTAGCTTCAACGACGAGCATGCGGTCTTCGGTGGAAACACAAGATCTATGATCAGACTATGATGATACGTGCATGCGTCGTGTCCTTATGGTTAGACTCATCACCAACATCGCCCATGCGATGTTTCCTTTCTTCAAGGTTTGGCCTAGGAGCTATGTAATTTTCAATTGTTTCTGTCTTTTACCATAGGATTAGCGGTTTCCTTGTTTCTTCAAGGTTTATGTATGTTTCCTTTCACTGTAGTCAGTGTGTGAGAATGATGGGGGTTGCTGTCGATGTTTCATGCTTTAAATAGCAAACTTGCCTTGAGTGACACTCTAAAATTGAGTTTTCTACATGTATTTCATGATTACATGACATAAGTGAAGAAACTGCAAGAAAACACTACTGCCAAGTGCTATCTAATCATGTTGCTTCCTCTTTTGGCATAGAAACAAAGCGAAAAAAGTTTAATCTTGTAGTGTAGCTCTGTTATTGTGAACTTGTAACACATTATCTTGCGATTAATTTAATGCTCAGCTTTGCGAGTTGTACCACATAATATTGTGACTATTTTGATAATTAAATGAATATAATAGGAGTGAACAATGAATTCGAGACATCTCATATGCTGATCAGAAGTATTCCATTATGAATATAACAAGATGGTGTATGAGGTTGAGATGATTACATAAGTACGTAATTGATCAAAGGACCTCGGTTAAAAAAAGAATCGCACTACGTGGAGTCAGGGAACAATTTGTGTTGCCTGGTATACATCATGCTAACCTAAAATCTAGCTAATCTATATATACATCACATTTTTATAAAAATTCCTCTAGATCTAGGATTTTTTTTTCATGTTTTTTGTTAAAAAAAATGATACATGGAGGCCAGGACATTTTGTGTTGCCTGGTACACATCATGCTAACGCAAATCCAGCTAACCTATACTCCCTCCGTTTCAAAATATAAGATGTTTTAGGTTCGTAAAGAAGATGAATCTAGACTTCTTTTAGTATGTAGATTTATCCCAAAATTAAGTGAACCTACATACTAAAACAAGTCTAGATTCATTTTCTTCATAAACCTAAAACATCTTATATTTCGAAACGGAGGGAGTACATAATATGGCAATGTTCTAGAAATTCTTCCAGCTATAGGATTTTTCATTTTTCTTAAACCGTGATACATGGAGGCCCATCACAATTCTGTATTGCCTGGTATACATCATGCTAGTACATTCAACCTAACCTACCTGCCGAGAACACGGCTCACTGCTGCCATACAGCAAGTCTAGATTCAATAGACTTATATCAAGAATAAGTCTACATTCAATGGACCTGATTATCTCGTACACTTCCTGGGCCCATGGACTCCTCAGCTACTCGCCTTTTCCTCTTTATTAGTACTACCTCCGTTTTAAAATATAAGATATTTTAGGTTTATGAAGAAAATGAATCTAAACTTGTTTTAGTATGTAGCTTCACTTAATTTTGGGATGAATCTACGTATTAAAAGAAGTCTAGATTCATCTTCTTTACGAACCTAAAACATCTTATATTTTAAAACGGAGGGAGTACGAGTGGCTGCATGGTCCATTCCCACTCAACTCAATTTGATTTGCCAATTTCTCAAAATTTACATAGCCTCTCCATCTTGTTATTTCCTTGCTCTGTTCCATTGCCATGGCGTCGAAGAAGAGTCAGGTGCTCGTGATAGGCGGGACAGGCTACATTGGCCGCTTCATCGTCTCCGCCAGCGCACGCGAGGGCCACCCTACCGCCGTCCTCGTCCGCGACTCTACGTTGGCCGACGCAGCCAAGGCCGCCGTCCTCCAGGGCTAAGAAAAAAAGGAGTCGGTTTTGATGTTGGATCAACAAAGATAACAAAAGTATCATAGTCGGTTATTTAAACCAACTGACTAAGACTTTCCTGCTGTCGGTTTTGATTTTGGACCTACTAGGATATGTATGTTATTATTGCAGCAAATTATTACAGTGTAGTCGGTTTTTGAGAATGAGGGGGGAGGGGTTGTTGCCGTTTCATGTTTTAAATAGCAAACTCGCCACGAGTAACACACTCTAGTATTGAGTTTTCTACAAGTGTTCATGATTAGAAGACATATAAGTGAAGAAATTGCAAGAAAAGACTATTGCGAAGTGCTATCTAATCATATTGCTTCCCCTTTAGGGATAGGAAGAAAGCGAAAGTAAATTAATCTTGTAGTGTAGCTGTGTTATTCTGAACTTGTAACGCATTAACCGTCTTGCGATTTCTTTAATTGTCAGCTTGTCAGTTGTAACACATAATATTGTGACTATTTTGATTAAGTGAATATCATAGGAGTGAAGAATGAATTTGAGACATCTCATAATGCTGATCATAAGAACTCCATTATGAATATAACAAGATGGTGTATGAGGTTGAGATGATTACATGAGTAGCTTAGCTACATGAGTCATGAAACAATTTGTGTTGCCAAGTATACATCATGCTAACCTAAAATCTAACTAATTTATATATACATGGCATTTTGATATTCCAGCTCTAGGATTTTTTTCAAGTTTTTTTGTAAGAAAAATTATGATACATGGAGGCCCAGGACATTTTGTGTTGCCTGGTACACATCATGATAACCTCAAATCCAGCTAATAACCTATGCATACATGGCAATCTTCTAGAAATTCTTTGAACTCTAGGATTTTTCATTTTTTTTAAACCGTGTGGTACTTGGAGGCCCAGGACAATTTATGTTGCCTGGTATACATCATGGTACATTCAACCTAACCTATCTGCCGAGAACACGTCTACATTCAGTGGACCTGTCCAACCTAACCTTCCTGGGCTCGCGGACTCTTCAGCTACTCGCCTTTTCCTCTTTATTAGTACTACGAGTGGCTGCATGGTCCATTCCCACTCAACTCAATTTGATTTGCCAACTTCTCAAAATTTACCTAGCCTCTCCATCTTGTTATTCCCTTGCTCTGTTCCGTTGCCATGGCGTCGGAGAAGAGTCGGGTGCTTGTGATAGGCGGCACGGGCTACATTGGCCGCTTCATCGTTGCCGCCAGCGCACGCGAGGGCCACCCTACCGCCGTCCTCGTCCGCGACGCTACGCCGGCGGACGCAGCCAAGGCTGGCGTCCTCCAGGGCTTCCGGGATGCCGGCGTCACCCTCGTCAAGGTCCTTATTATGTTTCTTGTTCAGTTCTACTCTATTTTTCGTTCTGGTTTCGTGAGGTTGGTGGCTCTACGTACATGACGGTGTGATGTTGGTTCGAAATGACAACAGAGGCACAAAATATTAAATTTCCAGGATTTATCGTAACCAGAAGTTATATTTGGTGCTCTGCAAATGACCTTTGCTAGAGATAAAATCCTGCAAATGATCTGGACGGATCCAGGAATTTAACTTTGGGTGTTCAAACTCGAACCAATAAAAAACATAAAGGAGAAAAAAATGAAAATGGTCCATTTCTTCACGCCAGTAAAAATATAAATTAGCCATTATAGCAACAGTATCTCAAAAGACTACGAAACATGCAACTAATAAAGAAAATTACAATACGATCATTCGTTCGGTCATAGCATGGAAGCGATATATGACGGCATCATCTTTCGCCTATAAGAAGAATTTCCACTCAATATAACCAAATAGTTATTCATGAGTGGCCGCGCCACCCCGGGCGGATCCCACCCCTTCCCGGCCTCGTCCTCCTTCCCGCGATCTCCCCGCCCATCGTCGCCGCCTGGATCGTCACCAAGCAAAGACCTGGTGGCGTGGCGGCGATGGCGGTGACCCTGACTGCGATTCGGCGGGGAAAGGTGGCGGCGCTCGCACCTAGCTAGTTCGACGGCGGTGTCGTGGCTGGCGGCGGTCGGAGGTCCTCGGCCCAGATGGCAGCAAGCGGCGGCGGGGATTCGGGCCTAGGCGGGCCACGATCTGCTCCATTCGTCGCCCTCGACGCTGGCGCCCAGGTTCCCCGGGCCATGTTCGCGACACTAGGGCGCTTGGGGCATCTGTCCCCAACATGGTGGTGGTGATCTCCTTCTCCGTCGGAGTGGTCGGCCGGGTGGTCTTGTCGTCAAGCGGCGGATCCTGCTAGTTTCCGGCGGATGGCGTGGGGGCTACTGGTTCGGTTTCAAAGGAGACGGTCCTGGATCCTTCTCAAGCCTCCAGGTTTAGTATCTTTACATATGTCTGCCTTTTTTCCCGTCAAACAAGTGCCGGCCGGGAGTCGTGGTAGGCAGTGAATCATGGCTGCTTTACTAATTGCTATTGGTTCAGTTGGACTGCACGGACGTAGACACGGGCCAAAATACTAATTTGAGGTTTGAGCTTTTTTCCTGGACGAGACCTAGACTAGAAAACCTTCATACATGTGCCAACTGAGATACGTATTTACTATAGATTATATATAGGATTTTTTTCTAGAAAAATTTGGGTGTTCAGCTGAACACCCATGACCCATGCTGGATCCGTCCATGTCTGTGCTATGGTGGATGGGCTCATATATAGCTCGTTGGCAAGATACCTTCAACTGAAAAGCCATATCAGACAGAAATGGACGATCGAATAAAATGTTAAGGTGCATGCGAGCACATATACAAGTGTCTCTGTTTCTTCATAAGACAGACCTTCTTCTGTTGTTTGACAGAACAGCTGATAATCCTGCCGCAAGCCAACAATCTTTCATGACATCCAAGAATAAACTAAAATTTGGCGAGGACAATTAAATCTCTGATTCTGTCAGTGCCTTGCTTTGATACCTAAAATAGTCACGTCGTATATAAGATTGTATAGTGATGTCTAACTTTCACGTTACTGTCCGTCATGAAGGGTGATATATATGACCATGAGAGCCTTGTGGCAGCCATCAAGTCCGCAGATGTTGTGATCTCGGCCGTGGGTTCCCAACAGATACAAGATCAAACTCGCATTATCGCGGCAATCAAGGAAGCTGGAAATGTTAAGGTGAGCTCCAAGAGGTTCAAACCATCAATATCAAAATATTATATGTGCTCCCTCTGTTGTAGAATATAAGACGTTTCGCAAGCTATCTTATATCTTGCAACAAAGGGAGTAGTTCATCTTCTATATTGCTGGAGAGTACAATGGCTTGCACATCCATTGAACTTCTTTATGTGAAATAGTTGTAGCGTGTGGCAGACAAGAAAATGGAATGACATCGTTTTGTGGTTATTTTGTTTATCGAAACATGACAATGTGGCTGTTTTTATGTCTGGTAGACTGCTACAATGGATTTCTGATGTCACTTTTCTGATGAGCTCTTTGCAGAGATTTTTCCCATCAGAGTTTGGTAATGACGTGGATCATGTCAATGCGGTTGAGCCTGCGAAGTCGATTTTCGCTGTGAAAGCTCGTATAAGGCGTGCCATTGAGGCTGAGGAGATTCCCTACACATATGTCCCTTCCAACTTTTTTGCTGGTTATTTCCTGCCAACCCTTGGACAGGTTGGTGTCACTGGACCTCCAACCGACAAGGTTCTCATATTAGGTGATGGAAATGTAAAAGGTAAATCTGATTTACACTCTGTTCCAAGAGTGGAATGTCTTTTTTTTACTCCCTCCGATCCATATTAATTGACTTTGATTTGTCAAAATTTGGATGAACCTATGTACTAAATAGTGTCTAGATTCATTCAAATCTAGACAAATTTGAGTCAATTAATATGGGCCGGAGGGAGTAACTTGTTTTCTAAGTCAAACATGAATTGAAATATTGCTCCGTTTTATGTGTGTGTGTGTGTGTGTGTGTGTGTTTTTTGTCAACAATAGCGGTTTTCTCCGTCGAGGACGACGTGGGCACATACACTGCTAAAGCTGTAGATGATCCAAGAACCCTGAACAAGACCCTATACCTGAGGCCACCAAACAACACTTTGTCTCACAACGAGCTTGTCTCTCTCTGGGAGAAGAAACATGGGAAGACACTTGAGAGGGTCTACATCCCAGAAGACCAAGTCCTGAAGCAGATTCAAGGTCATACAAACTGCCATGTTTTTTGTTTCTCCCAAAGAGTGTTTGTTCCATTTTGTACTGATTTTTGCTCCTTGGCTATGTTTCAGAGTCACCGGTGCCACTGAATATAGTACTAGCAATCAGCCACTCTGCCTGGGTGAAGGGAGACCACACCAACTTTGAGATCGACCCATCATTTGGAGCTGAAGCCACTGAGCTTTACCCCGATGTGAAATACGTTACCGTGGATGAATACTTAAACAGGTTCCTTTGAGCTCCTAAATCCTATTGGCATCAATACTCTTATGTATTGAATAATATCGGGGTTATGTCTTAGAATGCCACGTGAATTATGTAATCCGAATGTGTGAGACCTCGATCGTGTGAGTTGTGAAGAGTGCATATACCATACTAGCGATGCATTGCCTTGAGCTTAGGGCTCTTTAAATTACACGGCCGTAAACCGATTAGTGTAATGCTTCTATAATGGATGGTCAATGATGGTTTTCTTTACCGTGAATGATGGTTTTTTCATTGTAACATAAAACAGTTTACGTCTTCAAAGTTTGAGATATGTACGTTCACCGTTATCATAAAAAGTAATTTGTAAATTTTGATATTTCGCTTTGGGCGGTAAATTGTGACCACGATTTATACCATTCTAAAAGTTAGGGACCTAACATCATTAATCTTTGCTGATCCAGTTCATTGTTTCATTTGTTTTCAGCATAAAATTGAGTTCATTTAGTAAATGGGGACCAATACTATTTGGGTATGAAATGTTATTTCGAAGATCACTTGCCACCATGAAACTTCCGTTTAACGATGCATAATATTGTGTCTAGCAATGTTGTGAACCATGGTTAAGTGGTCTATGGTGTTGTGGCAGGGGTGTTGTAGGATGCACTACAAGAACGACATGCTACGACGAGGGCAAAAAGGCGTCGGCGTAGGCCAAAATACCCTCGGCGTACGCTACGCCGACGGCTGTCCTCGGCGTAGCCTCCTCGGTAAAAGTATTTTTGCCCGTCGGTGTAGCTCTAGCCATCGGCGTATGCTACGCCGACGGCCTTGCCCTCGGTATAGCCCGTCGGCATAATAACAGCAGGTTGTTCAAAAAAATTGAATTTTTTTCTTACCTTTTTAAAATTTTTGAATTGTTTGAATCGTTAATCTATCATTTGGAATATTTTTAACACTAATTATATTTAATCTTTAATCAAATTGCAGCCTTTAACAAACTTCCCGCTCGGTCACCCATCCTATCATTAATCCAGCTCCAGCACGCTTAACTTTTCAGTTCCTTCCGAATTAGTTTCCGCGAAGCAATTTGTATTTAGTTAATACTGTGATACCAATCCTATTAACTCTTATATCATTATGTCACATGTTTTTATTTTTTGAAACTGCAAGCACTTATTTAAGTAAACAACAATGAATAAGTAAAAATATTACTGACTAAAATAAAAATACTATTAAATTTAAATAAAAATATAATAATTTTACTTTTTTTGTATTTTTCTATTTAATATGGAATAATTAATATCTTTAAATCCGTAAATCAGAATTTGATAAATAATATGTCTAAATTGATCAGAAAAATGAAAGGAATCTAAATATGATATCCATATCAACTAATCACAAATCCCCCGTTTTTGAATTAGCTATTTGGTGGCTGCTTCAGAAAATCCCCCTTTTTGCGCTCAAAAAAATAAAAAATAGCTTTTTGGTGCGACAAAAAGGAAAAGTTGCATTGGATCTTTGATAAAATAGCATATTGTGAACCTAAAAATGATTTTTGTAAAAAAACATGAGCATCGGATCATGTACCTGTAGTTCATATCTGACCAACTTCCTACTGATTCGGCAGAATTTTTCTTTTTCACCAGGGGTGGACGGAAAGGTTTCAGATTCCCCTGTTAGGACATTATCCATATAAGGTGGTCTAGTATTTTTATAAAATATGGTGGTAGCATTTTGAATTATCCATTTGGTGCTTGCTTCACAAAACCATCTGTTTTTTGTGCTTAGAAAATAAAAAATGGCTTTTTGGTGTGACGAAAAGGAAAACTTCATCATGCAACATTGTTCGTCATCCCACGATGCACATGTATACACAATATGGACACATTATCACAAACTATGCCTCGATTCTAACCATAACATTGGTCATTTGACCCGAAAGCCAAGAAATCGAATGAGATAGGTCATTTTGTGAAGGTTTTTTCAAAAATAATAAATATACCAGGTTAGATATTTTTCCTTATAAATATGTCACATAATATGACACCACGCAAAGGTTTCGCATTGTTTCGATCATTTTTGAATTTTTTCTGCCCATTTTAAACTATCGTCAAACTTTGTCGAACGGCGGGCATGAAGATACTTAGCTCGGGGCCGAGACTTGCTAAACTTGCATTGGATCTTTGATAAAATAGCATATTGTGAACCTAAAAATGATTTTTGTAAAAAAACGTGAGCATCGGATCATGTACCTGTAGTTCATATCTGACCCAATTCCTACCAATTCGACAGGAATTTGTCTTTTTCACCAGGGGTGGACGAAAAGGTTTCGGATCCCCCTGTTGGTACATTGTCCATATAAGATGGTATAGTATTTTTATAAAATATGGTGGTCGCATTTTGAATTAGCCATTTGGTGGTTACTTCACAAAACCGTTCGTTTTTTGTGCTCGGAAAATGAAAAATGGCTTTTTGGTGCGACGAAAAGGAAAACTTCCTCCTGCAACCTTTTTTTCATCTCATGATGCACATATATGCACAATATGGGCATATTTTCATAAACTATGCCTTGATTGTAGCCATAACATTGGTCATTTGACCCGAAAGCCAAGAAACCTCGAATGAGATAGGTCATTTTGTGAAGGTTTTTTCATACATATTCAATATACCAGGTTTGATATTTTTTCTTGTAACTATGTCACATAATATGACACCACGCAGAGGTTTCGCATTGTTTTGATCGTGTTTGTTTTTTATGCCCGTTTTAAACTATCGTCAAACTTTGTCGAACGACGGTCATGAAGATTCTTAGCTCGGGGCCGAGCCTCGCTAAACTTGCATTTGATCTTTGATAAAATAGCATATTATGAACCTAAAAATTATTTTTATAAAAAAAATAAGCATCGGATCATGTACCTGTAGTTCATATCTGACCCAATCCCTACCAATTCGGCAGGAATTTGTCTTTTTACCAGGGGTGGACGGAAAGGTTTCGGATCCCCCTGTTGGAACATTGTCCATATAAGGTGGTCTAGTATTTTTTGTAAAATATGGTGGTAGAATTTTGAATTAGCCATTTGGTGGTTGCTTCACAAAACTGTCCGTGTTTTGTGCTCGGAAAATGAAAAATGGCTTTTGGTATGACGAAAAGAAAAGTTTCCTACTGCAACATTTTTCGCCATCCCATGATGCACATGTATGTATAATATGGGAACATTATCATAAACTATGCCTCGATTCTAGCCATAACATTGGTCATTTGACCCGAAAGCAAAGAAACCTCGAATGAGATAGGTCATTTTGTGAAGGTTTTTTTGAGACATAATCAATATACCAATTGATATTTTTCCTTCTAACTATGTCATATAATATGACACCACGCGAAGGTTTCGCATTGTTTTGATCCTTTTAAAAAATTTATGCCCGTTTTAAACTATATATAATGTTTTATGTTTCACTTAATTTTTATTTACAAATTAGTAATATTTGAGTGTAGATAGATAGATAGATCTTATTTTTCTGCAAATTTTGATATATTATTTGTATTTTTCCAAATTAGAATGATTTAATTATAATTTTTTAAAGTTTAATGAGGTAAAAGAAAAAAATAGCTACGCCGAGGGCAGCCGTCGGCATAGCATAGGATACGCCGAGGGCAATTCTACACCAACGGCTGCTTGGCGGGGCTGGCCTGGACGATGGCTACGCTGATGGCCCTGACGTTTGGCCATCAGCGTAGCGACCGACCGTCGGTGTAGCTTCCTATTCCTGTAGTGATGTGGTAGCTAGTAGTGCACAGTGAAAAACAAAGAAGAGAGAAAAAGAATAAAACAACAATTAAAAAATCTAGGATTTACCACAATATATTTGGTAGGAATATTTGACATCTGGATATCAGTTAACACTAAACATGGAGCTCGGACGTTGGCGCTTATATACTCCAAGGCACATCCTTAGTCCTTGTGCCTGCGCTGGCGCGACAAAAAAATCCACTCAGGATAACTACGTTGGGGACTATGCAACAGCGGCGGATTTTTGGCACGACACAATGTGATCCGCTGACCTAGCGCTTATGAGGCAGCAAGACGTTTATGCCACGGCCCATATAGGATGACATTGTGTACATGTCGTGGCAGTTGTGAGACTACGGCATAACGGCAATGCCTCGTAATGTCTCTATCGACGCATGCTTTATGGCAATTTTGCAATTCGGCCCCCATTAAATATCTAATATCTATATTTCATCTCAACCCAACAACAGCATAACAATGAACTCATAACACAGAGAATGCAATTTTAGCTGAATTAATATGAGCATTCATTATATACATACATTACATCTCAAACCAACAAGTTCATAGCTCACAAAAGATGTAACTAATTCCAGCAACTTAAAACCACTACAAAAAATGCACCCTCATGATCAGAGAACCCGATTTGACTGCAAACTAGAAGGCACAAACATCACCTTCTTGGAGATTGTGTTGGCGAACGTATTCTTCCCAGTTTGTTCTGAAACTGATAGTAGTTTCATTATCACACGACTTCGCTTGAACGGTTTCTCCAGATGTGTAAGGCATAATATGTTTCCTAGCAAAACTGGATGAGAAGCACTACACATGGAAGACATGAACAGTTTAGATTGTTATAATATTAGTCATGGTTGGAGTTCAAGAGAATTACAATACCACACAGGGAAAAGAATTATCATATTTCTTTTGAAGTTTGTGATTTTATTGAGGGTGCAAACATAGTATGGAATTTCTGGCATATAACTTCTAATAATTCACTCCAGATTCTTCCTTCTTGAGCTGGTCATATCCACTTAATTCCTAAACCGATATCAAAGGGAGTACTTCTTTAGTGATAGAATATTGGGACCTGAAACACCAAGTAAAAGAATATTGGTCATGCTAACTTCATTGCCAAACCTATGTCGAAGAGTGTATATTTTCATGGTCATATGTGTCTTGTATTGGTAGAGCTGTATACTAAGAGCAAGTTTACCCCGCATGGTAGAGGCCATATCCTGTTGAGACATTGGAACTTTTATTACAGTTTGACATCACTGCTTACTACTACAGAGGTCAGCGCGGCTGGGGTCAGCGCCTCCGCAAAGGATGGTGTGGTCCGGCGTGCCGCAGAGGTCAGCGTGGCTGGGTCAGCGCCACTGCGTTGATGGGGCTAGGGTTAGGGTTGATGGGGTGGGGGATTTTTTCGGATAAGGATGAGAGCGACCTGTGTGGGTCGAAGGGAGAAGAAATAGTATGATTATTAACTACGCCAACCTTTGCCTTATCGGTTTTTTGGCAAGTCAAACGTGTCTCATATTCCCCTACATACTATTTGATTAACATTCGTATTGATTAGCAAAACAACAAAAGAACACACCAAAAACAGAAAAATAGTAATTTGCATATATGGTGAGATATCAGTACACATGTATTTCTACACGAGTCATGGTATTGCATTGTCCAAAATGAAGAAGTCACCAAGATAACACTACAGATTAATTGATCTACTACAAGATTAATTAGTACTAAGAACTAATAATAGGAACATAATTAACTCTAACTCTAATTACATCTATCAGCAAGCTTGTTCCAACCTATTTATAATGGCTTACACCATGCTAGCCAATCTAGCGCATCGCTTTCTCAGCGCTGCAACGCGAACATTTTCCTGATTCTGCAATTCCTTGATTGAGGTTCCATGTGTTTGTAGTACGCGGCCTGCCTTCTTCGTTTGTTGCCCTCCATCTTGCCCCACTAGAGCTCGTGCAACGATTGTTGGAGGTGGATTGGTGCTATGGATCAACCCATCGCACCCAACAACATGAAGCTACACCCCAACGATCGCACGAGAGGAACTTGTGGCCTGCGGTGACCCAACATACCACTGTATGATGTAGTACACTATAGTCGTTGACATAACACCAATAAAACACCATTCATTAGTATTACATCCCTCAGAGTGACACAACAGAAACACATCAGGTCCAATATATGGCTAAAGGTTACAACTCACTCTTACACAAGATCCAGAGAAGACTCTAGGTTAAAGAGAGAGAAAGAACTTCTTACAAAGAAGAATCAAAGCTAAATATTGCAAAAACTATTATACTATTAAGATTAGTATTTTAACTAAGGGGTTGACATTGCTGCTATTGCAATGCACTACAGAAATAGGTTCTTTGGTTAGAGAGTATATTCCTATCTAATTAGTAACTTCGTCTTCACTTGAGTTGGTGTGTATGTTGACTTCCTTAACTTTATTGAAGAGCTTTAGCTTTTGACGATGATTCCTGGAGCATACCTTGATGTAGACGTTGTCTGCTTTGGCTTCAGAATCTAGCAAGGGTTAAGAAGATACGTTGAGTACGAGCGTACTCAGCAAGTTCACTAGAAAAGTAGTGTTTGATGCACTAAATCTACAGCCACAAACCGTAGGTCGTAGGCAATGCAAGTTTTTATAAACATTTCTTCAAAGGTTGCTTTTATTCTCAAAAGCTATGTCTGTCAGCCTTCACGGGTTTACCAGAACTTTCATGGAGTTCCTTTCCCGCCCCGTTCGTAGCTCCTTCCTAGAACAGGAAATAACAAGTTACAGTTCTTACACTCTGTAGAGGTGCGTTACTTTTCCCATGAGAGATCAACTCCTTGTTGCACAACCGGGCAGCTTACCCGTCCACAATTCCATGTTGTGGGGCCCAGTAGATGATCCAAGCCAATCACTGCCCTCTCCGTGACCTTATATGTCTGCACGATCCGTCGGGATTGGCTCACCTTCGTTAAGCCCCCTTTTGGGCAGGCTAAAACCCTGATAAGTTCCCGAAGACTCTATGACCTAGTGATGCCCGGAATAATACCATTTATATGGACTATATCCCTAAACACCATTCATAGATAATCTAGACACCAAAAGTGTGGGGCGTAAGGGTGCCCACCCATATGTTGGATCCGCACAAGGAATCACAACGTCACGTTTAGGTCGTCTTGCCTCCATACAAGAGGAAAAGGATACAGATGACTTCTCCGTTCCATTCCAAATCTCATGGTTAACGCGTAATATACGGCACTAGAATCACTGGCGACATTGGTTGTTAAGTCCTAGATGTTATGTTCCTTTACCACCGGAACTTTCATAGTAGGTTATTACCTCATGGTAAATAACCTATAATCATATTATTATAAAAATAGTGTTTTCTGACCTTTTTCAAATGCAGGTGATGAAAATACTGTATTTGCAAAATACTTTACAAAAAATAATCAAAGGACATGAGCAAGTGTGAACTTGCCTTTTGTGATTGCAAGGTTATGCACTCACGGTCTTCAAGACAGTATAAGATCCAATATCTGAAATCGGCATCATTGGTCCGGTAAGGACTAATGTTTAAAGAAGCAATATGCTCTTATGCATAAGTAATGTGTTGCACTTTATAAACGTGAATCCCAGGAATAACGTCATTCTAGGGTTTGGAAACTGGAAATGGTTTCTTTAGAATGTGTTGTCCGATTAGATAGGTTTCATACATGTGCTTCTTATTAGGGCTTGTGAGTGTGTGTGAGCAACACATATTTATACAATAATAAAATATACACATATGGAATGCTATTCAAGATTATTTACACTTTAATTGTTTATCTTCAAACTTTACTTCACAAGTAAGGTCATTTATAAAGAACTTAAGTGTTATCGATCCTAAGTATACAAGTAAAGTATAAAGTAATGTGATTATGATTAATTGTCATCAGATGATTATGATGAGAGTCCTTGACTTTAGTTTGTTAAGAGTTGGGAAATATTATTATAATGTTTGTTGATTGAAGTGGCAAAACGAATAACTTTTGAAGAAAAGATTCCTTTTCTAAGGTCTAAACAATCTTTGTGGTTAGTTGAGTCTAGTCGATGTTATTTGTGTTTGCTTGAATAGTTTGGACTTTTGAGGCTTTATGACTTAACTATAACAGACCAAAGTTAACTATAAAACTTATAACAATGTCTTTAGTATTATATTTAGAGTCTTGTAGACTAAAGTTAACTTTAAAACATAGATGGTTTGAAAATGTAATGCTTATGACATTTGTACCTTGTGTACTTGGTAATGTTTCTTTAAGGTTCCTTAAGAATGGTTATATTTTACTTAGTGTAGTGGTTTTTTTAATTTTATAATGGAATAGTATCATTTACCTTCTTATAGATGAGTGGTTATAGTTTTAAGCAAAGAAATGATATTGTTTAACTACATATAGACTTACTATAGTGTCGTGATAGTTTTGGTAAACTGGTGGTTGAAGTTTATGGAAAAGATTGGATTTAGTTACAATTATTTTGGGGTTTTTGAAATGGTTTAGGACATTTTATTAGAAAATAATTACTCATTTGGTTGAAGAATAATTCAATAAAATGGTATTATAATGTTTTGACCCATTATGACTTCATATTTTTAATATTCCAGACTAATGCTATTTATTAGACTTAATTGGTGGATTTAAGAATTATAACAAATTTTTATTTACCCTTATATGAATTAACAACTAAAGGAATAGATTTAAATTCAAGTTATTAAAGTATTTAAAAAATTTATTTACCTCAAAAGTGGAATATTATACTTTTAACATGTAAGTATTATTTTTGTGAACATTTTGGTATATTCCATTTATTTTAGTGATTTATAAATAATAAAATATGATTTTAGTAAGATTTAATACTTTATAAATACTTAATAATTAATAAATATTTAATTAAATGAAATAATAATGTATGATCATAGTTTTAAAGTATTGTTTTTTATTTTTCTAAAACTTTTGATATTTTATTTATATTTTTAATATTTACCAATATTAGAATATGAATTATCCAAGTTTATTACTTATTAAACTTTTATTAAATAATATTTATTTAAATAATTATAACAATAATATTTTATAATAATTTTAAGTTGTTGATTTTATTTTTCTGAAAAATTTCATATATTATACACATTTTTCTGAATTATAAAACAAAAATTATTGATTTAACAAGATTTAATCATTTTATTTTATTTCTATAATATGTATATTTAGATTTATACTTTTATTCCTTCTTAAATAGGAAATAACTTTCTAGACCGCACCCACACCTAGCCCTAGTCACTGACTAGTGGGCCTATGTCCACCTCATCTCTCAGGTTAGTAAATGTATTTGTTACCGACCCTATTTCTATTCCCAGACAATGACATATGGGCCCAAGACCATGTCATCTGCCACGTGAGACAAAGACTGGGTCAAACTGGCTGACTAGGTCGAGGGTGACGTTGGCGTGACGTCATTCGAGCTTGATCCTCTCAGATCGATGACGAACCAGATGATTTGGTGCGTGCGTGGGGCTACGGTTAGGTTCGTTGGAAAGAGGGTATCCCGAGGGACCTATTGGTGGTGGCGCCGCCCTATTTTGGTCACCGGAGGACGACCAACGACGAGCTCATACGGCGGTGCTTACGGGTGATCATGGCAGTGTGGATTTAGGAAGCAAACAAAGCATTTACGCATGCGAGGAGACTCAGTGACTCACCAGGAACACGATGGTGTGGTCGATAGGGCGAGGCGAGGTCGGAGACGACGGTGAGGTCGACGAACAACACCGGGAACTGGGGGTGCGATTGGGTTGACTCACGCCTCCTCCGCTAGTGCGAGTTGGGGTAAACGAACGAGAGGAGCACAGCGGTCTCCATCGTGGTCTTATCTGGACAAGGTGAGCACGGAATCGCCGGCACCGGCTCACCTCCGAGCTAGGGTTCTCAGGGAAGAAGAAGAACCCGAGAGAGAGAAGATTTCAGAGGGGGAAAATGGGGATGAGGACGAATGGGGACGTCGCCGTGGCCTCCTTATCCTCTCCTGGCAACGGTGGCATGCACCTTGACGCACTGACGATGGCGGACGGCCTCGGCATCGCCACCTAGCTGCTTCCAGCTAGAGGAAGACGACGATGATAGTTTTGCAGAAAACCCCCTGACACTTCTTTCTTCTCAACCCGTGATCCTTTTTTGGTCCCACCCGTCAGTCATAGAAGAGAACGATCTGGGCTGGCTGTTGGGCCTTTGTGGGCTGCACGTGGGCGTCAGGTAAGAAGAAAGGAAGTTGGGCCACAGCCAGGAAATGTTTTTTATTTGTATTCTTTTTTCTATTTTCTGTTTTACTTTTTAGATTTGTATTTAATCTATAATTGGAACTTTTCTAACAAAGTTTATTTGCTGAACACTTGCAGCAACAATTAGTATTCATTGAGATTTATTTTGTAGATCTTAATGATAGATATTCTCTTTATATATATTTCTTTATTTTCTTTATAAAAATCCCCTTTGAATATTATGTAGAAGCCTTTATTATTTTTTATACTAAACCATGGCTTTATTATATGATATTTTCTTATTTGTTTATAAAACTTAACTCTAGTTAACTCTTGGTTTGGAGAAAAATTCTTATATTATGGTTCTATATGATTATTTATTGTATAAGATACAAAGGAATTTAATATGGTTAACATTACTCCCCTTAATTTAGTAAATGGCAATGTATATACTCTATTAAGATTATCATAGAAGTTAGGGTTTGAATTGTAAGTGCTTACCCTAGAGTTTAGGGTCCTTAATTTACTTATATTATTGTGTTGATGTGAATAAAGATTTAATAACTAAGCATATTGTTTTCTATTTGTGATCTATAATGATATCACCCTTTTAAAATAGAAAGTTAAAAATGTCTTATGGAAAAGAATTGATAAAAATATCTCTTAAACACATATGATTAAGATGATTGGAAATGATACAGATGTGCTTATGTGATTTGCTATAGGAAAATATTCCTATAAAGTGATATGGAGATAAGATGATGGATCAATAACATGGAATGAATATGATGTTTGGTTAGAGATTTAGAGTTGGGTGTTTACCAAGAATGTCTATTTTCCATGATTCACAATCCTGGACTTCTAATTAAGGAATTCCTTTTCTAGATATACTACTTCTTCCTATCCATCACCATGGTTAACATGATGAGCTTTACTTCATAAAAATATTCTTATCCACCTATTAATCTTCTAAATCCATTTAAAAATCCAATGAGCTTGACACTAAAGCTTTTATAGTTTTCTCATATCCAAACTTGGCTATATCAACTACTCTTCTGCTGATAATCTTCAGTCTAACAAGTAGTTCCTTTAACTCCACTCATAATCTTCCTTAATCATCCATCACTAATATTTATCCATTAGATGTATACATCCAACTACCTTTCTCTAAGGCTTATTATCCTACAAGATTAATAACACTACTCCCATAATTCTATGCCATACTAGCTTTAATTTAATCATACTATCCTACATTTACTTAATTCTAATAACTCATACTCCAACCTCACATTATATTAATGTGACCTGTAATAATTACTCTAGGATAACTTACCTATACTAGGGTTTCAATCATGTTCTACCCACCAATGTCACTTATACTTGATATAAATATACAATCCTGGTGAGCAAGGCATGATCATTATAATCCTTTAATCATTTATAGCTTAGATTTCCAGTTGGCTAGTCAAGGTTTTATCAATACAATCCTACCATTGTATTGGAATTATCTTCTTAGTATCTTTAATTGGATTAAGGCTGTTATTCATGGACTATACCTACTTGGTCCAATAGAATTACTACTAGTAACTATCTTCAGGATTCATCCTTGTAATCTTCTTTCCTACCATATAATTACATATTCCAATAACTCTTCTATCATTTCAGTAGTGAGTTGAACTCCATCAATTATCACATTGATTTATTCTTCTTCAATCACTCCCATCCTATAGATGATATCTAAAACTAGCATTACTTATTTACCTCTTTTTAGTTGTTTCTTTATAAACACTTACATGTATACTATGGTATGGTCAGGAGTTGATAGATTAAGAGTTGTTGAATCAATAGTTGATTACTCAACATTGATGAACAATAGATATTGAGATAGAATTCCATAAGGATTGATATGGAAAGAAAGGTATATGGTGAATGATCTAGACTTCCCAATCTCACTAAAGATTTTAAGTTAGGTATTACCATGCTACTCATGGTATAATAGGATAAGAAATAAATAAGTCAAGAGTAAATTATTACATTCTTAACTTGATATGCATGGGTTGTTGCGATGAATAGTATGATATGATCCCTTAAGGATCGAATATTAATCATTTAAGTAATGCATTATGATTTAATTGTTATTATATTTGATCTACCCTTATATCAAATTATGGTTACCCAAAAATAGGATTTTAGCAAAGTCATATAGAAACTTATCACAATTAACTTGATGATCTACCTCAATTCCATCATGTTCAGAGAAGCTTCAATCATTTTAACAAGTTTTGTTCAAAAGAGCGAAAATTATTCGGATTTTCTATGCATGAATGCAATGCACACATCTGGGTTTTAGCTTATTTCTGAGCTCTAATGCTGGGGATTCAGTTGAAAGAACATAAACTAGATGAAAAACAAAAATACTTAATAAACTTTAAATATCTTTTTCGTGTAGGCATGTGAACAATGATTTTAGTTCCCATCAAAATTTGATGATGAATTGAAGACCTTAGCAAACTTGTAGCATGAATATTTTCCATATGAATGTTCAGCCTAAGGGGTGTTAAAAAGGTGTAGAAAAAAGTGACTACATGAAAAAACACATAGGGTGAGGTCAATAAAAGAAGAAAAAGAGAAGCAATTCTAACGGTAGATAAAAATATAGATGAAATGAATTGATAAGCAGTAGAAGATGACGAGATTTTAAGAGTCCTTTTACAATTTTTTGAACCGAAACTATGGGGCAAAACCCACCATTAATTTATTAAAGTTACTGCGGTGACCCAGCATACCACTTCATGTTCTAGTATACTATAGTTATGGACATAACACTCACGGAGTACCATTTCGCAATTATTACATCTACAGAGTGGTACAACAGAAACAAAGCGGGTCCACAACATACATTATCATTATTACAACCATAAATTACATGACGACTTTGAGATCCTCCTTGGTCCATAGAGGTATCTCGATGACTCAGGGCTAAACTATAATAACTCGGAGAACAGAATAAAGAAGCAACTAAGGTTTATATGAGATTTAATATAGATAGAGGATAGAGATCTATGCTACTGGACTAGATCACTATATATGCTACATCTACACTACAAATACGTCAGTCTCCATTCCATAGATGTTTTCGTAATTGTTCCCTTCGACGCTTTCGGATACTTCTGGTTCTTCATAGCGGAATTCTTCTTGGTCTTCAATTGGATATAGTATTTCCTTTTCCTGATCGTTAATGTATTTAGAATCTAGAAAGGGTTAAGAAGATACGTTGAGTACGAGCATACTCAGCAAGTTCACTAAAAAGGAGTGTTTGATGCACTATATCTACAGCCACAGACCATAGGTCGTAGGTAATGCAGGTTTTCGTAAACATTTCTTAAAAGGTTGCTTTTATTCTGAAAAGCTATGTCCGTCAGCCTTCATAGGTTTACCAGAACTTTTCCTTTCCTGCAGCGTTCGCAGCTCCTTCCCGGAACAGGGAGTAACAAGTTACAGTTTTTACACTCTGCAGAGGTGCGTTGCTTTACCCATGAGAGATCAAATCTTTGATGCACAACCGGGCGAATCTTTCCCGTCCACACTTCCTATGGTGTGGGGCCCAGTAGATGATCCAAGCCAATTCACTATCCTTCTCCGTGACCCCGCATACACCGCAATTATTGTATGCCCAAACTCAAGGTAGAACTTTCCCCGTATAAAACGGCTATACCTTAGTTGGATAGACACAACAACCATTAACACTAGTAATCTGTCTTTTGTAAGCCCAGATCCACGGTAGTCCTTTCCCATATAAAACGGCTATACCCATGATCTGCAACTCACAAATGCCCAGAAAAGTGTCCAATGCATGCGAAAGGGAGCCGATCCAGCTCACTTCTCCGTCCCATTCCAAATCTCTTGGTTAACGTGTAATATACGACACAAGAATCACTGGCGACATTGGTTGTTGAGTCCTAGATGATACATTCCCGTGCAGTGGTATTCCCACTGCCAGATTTAATAGATTAGCTGATCACCATGGATCAGTAACCAATAGTTCACTTTAATTATGAAAATAGTGTTTTCGACCTTTTTGAAATGCAGGTGATGACAACACTGGATTTGGAAAATACTTTACAGAAAATAATCAAAGGACATGAGCAAGTGTGAACTTGCCTTGATATAACGAAGTATTGTAGTCGAATGTATCGACTTGACCCTGGACCTCGGGTTCTACAAAAATATCATCATTGCCCGGTAAGGACAATGTTTAAAGATGCAATATGCTGTTATGCATAAGTAATGAGATGCATAATGCAAAATTCCAAGTAATTCTTCAATTATTACCAGTGGGATATATTTAGATGATTTATTTAAGATTTGCTTTAGTTTAAGTTTACTTCATAAGAAGGATAAACACATAAAATATGAAGAGTAAAGTATAATCATAATATAATTTTAAGGTTCCATGATATTATGTAATTATTACAAAGTTCATGTTTTAAGTTCTTATGGCTTTAAAGAAATGGTATATTGTTTCTTTTGAAGTGGCAAAAAGAATAATTGAAGAAAATAATATTTATGTTAAGTTACTCAACTTTGAAGATTAAGAGGATTGAAGCTATGGTTTTGCAATAAGGTTTAAATGATTTTGAGTCATTATATATCTAGCTTAGGGTATCTCAGACCAAAGTAAAAAATATAATTAGACTTGAGATATAGCATTTGTAACATTATCAATTATTAGGGTTTTTCCTAAGCATAATAAAAATAAAATCTTATAATTATGGAACTTTGTTTTAAAGATGTAAATTTAGCATGTGTCAGATTTATAGATCATACTTTGATATTTTTCTTTATAAAAAAATAGATAGATTTTATTATAATTTATTTAGTGAATTTCAAGTTTGATAAATATGATTATTTATGAATTGTTAATGATTTGCAAATAATAACTTTGTAAATCCTTGACTTATAGTTAGTTAAGGTTTTTAAAAGAATATTATAAAGTTAGTTGTTTACACCTAGATTTTATATTAAATTATATTTATGGTTTAGACTACTTAGGGTCAAAAGATTATGTTTTAAATAAGATCATTTCTTACTTAGGAAAGAATTTTAAATATTTAACAAAGTAACAATATTGTTTTAATAATTTAGATAATTGATGTTATATGATTTAGGAACTTTAAAAATGTTTTTATAATAATATACTTAGTATTTTTCTACTAAATATACTTGCTTGAAATCTTAAAAATGAATTTTATTTATTTTTAGGTATTATCTTTATTTTATTTTTTTATAAAATTTCTTAATTATTTAATGTCTTTAAATATTTGTTTTATATTTTATTTGTAAAAGTTTAATATAGTATTTTTATGAGATAAGAGATTTCTTTTTATTCCTAAAAATGATTTTTATTTATTTTTAGGATTTTTTCTAAATTTATTAAATTTCATTTAGATGTTTAAGGGTGTTAATATTTATTTGTATTTTATTAAACTTAAATAAATATGATTATATTTTTTTCAGTGAATATTATTTTAATAAACTCTTGGATGTATTAAATATATTTTTAGGATTTTTCTACATTTTTCAAGAGCTTAAAATGGGTGGAGGGTATTTTAATAATTTCCACTTTTGTTTATATATATTGGGCCTAGTTCTTGGGCCCATCTAGCCCAATACCCAGCCCAGTGCACCTAGTTGGACTAAGCCATAGAGCCCAACCGACCCATACTCTCTCTCTCTCTCTCTCTCTCTCTCTCTCGCCTCGACCCCTCTTCACCGCGATGCCGCGGCGCTGCTGCCGTCGCCGCTCGGCTCTGGCGCTCTCCAGCCTCCTCGAATACCTCCGCGGTGCTAGCCGACTAATTATGATTCGGTGCATCGACTAGTCCTTTTCAATTTGAAGGGCATGGCCTTCCTCGACCATGCACAACCCCATCTGATGCCTAGGGTTTTTGTGCCTACCACCCTGAGGTGCTTCCATGGCGATTTGGTGGTGTTTTGGTGTTGATCTAAGGCCGCCTTGATACTTCGTCGATGGACGGCTGCTCGAGTGGCTCGACATGATTTAAGTGCCTCAGTGCTTCTTGTGTCGCCGTTTACTGCGCCCTCCATCACCGGTCTACGTCCTCTTCTCGAGCTTAAGCGAGGACCTTCGGTAAGTGGTTATCTCTCTTTTATGCTCCTCTCCATGCTCTATCTACCTTGCTACGTCAAGTGTGCTTTCTGTGATTACCACCTGTCTAGGTTTCATCTCTGAACCTAGGGTTCACCCCCTTTACAGTGATGTTCAGTTAATTTCATCTGGTTCCTCCTACTAGGGTTTTTCTTCTGGGTGTTAATCTGTTTATGGTACCTATTGCACCCTAATGATACTAGCATGTTTCTGTTCTTTCTGTCAGTTAGTAAACTGCTAAATATGTTGTTGTTACTATGTTCTCAGTCAGAGAACCTTCTATGAATGTGTACTTCATGTATATGTGGATGCTTATACAATAGTGGATGTGAGTTAATTTTGTTGAGTTGTGACTCACTGTGATAATAAATAAGGATGCCTTTTGTTTAGGTGATGTTTGCTTGTGAAGCACTGATGTGCTTAGCCTTAGGATTTACTTCTGCTATTGTGTAAATCTTAAGTTCCTAAAGCTAAACCGAGTGTGTGATTTCTGAGGAAGTAATTTATGCAGTGATGATTTAGAAGATGATTGATTCCTACCTTTTTCTTCTATAGGAAAATGATTTACTTAATGGACTCTGTCAAGTGTGGTTTAGTAATAGACAGTATTATATTCACTGTCTTCTCTAAATCAATTATATAGTATGATTCTTAAATTCATTTAGGAAGGTGATTATCTGATTTTAATAGATATAGATGAGCTTGTTGGTACAGAGGTGCTACCCTCTGGGAATGTGCACTGTAGCCTAGCAACTGTGGTATATGTTTATCTAGTAAAAACTAGGTCATAAGCTAATGATGTTGGTCTGAAGCTATGTTTTTTATAGATTCCCAACTAATGCCTGTGCTTGGTAGAGAATATATTCAGCTAATGACTTAGCTGAATCATGGTTGTGTTGATCGGGAAAATGATTGGAAAAAATATGCCTTGCTTGCTAGCAGATGGATTATAAAAAGGATGGTGGTTTTCTTTGGCTTGTATATGTGATCTTGACCTGGAGGTTAGATGATACAATAGCTTAATATACTCCCTACATCAGATTCATATGATGTTTGATTATAGAATGATTATTGTAGCTTTGCTACAATATAATAAATGATTCCTAGTTTATGAACTAGGAAAATGATTTGAGATATGGTTTGGTTGCCTCTAGCCAGTTGACTGGGTGGTCTTACAACTGGATGAAAATGGTGCTCTTTTACCACATAGGATTTGGCTACTGTGGTGCCTCCCTGGAGTGTGCCAAGTGGCCAAATCCCAAGCCACAATAGTTGCTGTTTTTCTTTAAGAGCTTTCTTGGCCTATGATGTATGGATCAAGTGCCTAATTCAATTCTTATGGTTGGTATCTGCTGCCTTTGCTGCTGTATTGCCTCCATACCTGGAGTGTGCACAGCAGTGACTAGTAGCATGATTGATTTCCTTAAGATTTTATCCAAGCCAATGATGCAACAGGTTGAGGCCAATTCTTTCTAAGATAAGAACAGATACTGGTTGGCTTTTAACAACTCTAGGATGAACTTAGTGTAGCACTTCTATACTATACTAAGAGCTCCCACTTACCCAAAATCCATCTTGGGAAAAGAAAATAGGAGGACAATTGATATTAAATATTTTGGTTGTCTTAGAGATGAACATCAACCTGATATTGAGCATTATATGCTGATACTTGGTGTGTCTTAAATTGATCTGGAGCAGCTCTTCCTGATGTTGTGGTTTTGATCTTGTTGACCTTCTCCTCCCTGATCTGCTACTAGCCTCCTTCTTGATTTTCTCCTCCTCCTCCTCCTGATATAGTTTGATCCTGACCTACATCTGGATGGCTTATTGAAGCAACCAGATTGTTAGGAGAACATGATTGAAACTATGGTGCTAGTGATGTGGTTTGATATGTGTGTTATTGGGAAAATATAATAAGAACAGGTGATGTTCTTTGTGGTGCTCTAGAGCTAGTGGAGGGACTATGGTCTGGTGGTGTGTGTGAGATGGATATCATAGCAGCCCTGCTACGGCTGGTGCTGTCTCTCCATTTGATGCTCTCTTGTGGTGGTGACAGCACACAGAGTTGCATGTGTTGTTCGAGCTGCTTGTATGCTTGCCTCATGTGTGTGGATCAGATCAGGTAAAAGGCTTGATATTTTCTGATGGTTTGACCTTTACTATTTACTTGCTTGGTGAAATTTGCCCCATTTATGTCAATGATGTTGTGCTGAGACAAATTTGATAAGAACATATTTACACTTGACTAGTTTTCTTCTCTAAAACTCAATGATGTGACAAGCAATGCATCACATTGCATTACTAAGAGTAATTCTACCCCCCAAACTTCTTTATACGATATTTTGTTTACTTTATGCTTTTACAGGAACAAGATCAGGAAATGGGAAGATGTGAAGATGAAGATTAGTTTTAGGATTTTCCTTTTATCCAATTTTGTAATTTCCTTTTCTGTCAAGAATTAATGTAAAGTCATTGTAATACATTAGTTTATCTTATTATTGCAACCATTCTTATTATTCCTTTATTGTAAAAGAATAATGTAATATATATTCTTTTGATAAAGAATTCTCCTATTTATTTCATTATTGTAATTTATTTTCCATTTTGTTTATTCACTTATTTGTTTCATTGTAATATTCCTTTATTCTTTTATTATAAAAGAACATTGTGATGTTGGATTTTAATAATATTTATACTTTTATTTATAATACTTGTATTTGTATTATTGGGAATAATTATTTATAAGTCAAATTTCTCCCCTCATAACTCTAGAAAATAATAGAGGTCATGTCAAAATTCATCTCACCCCCTTTTGATGACACTAAACCTAATTCATCGGAGTGAGAATTCTGATCACTCTAGTATTTTAATTTGGCGAAAATTTTACCTGGATTTTCAGATGCATGCATGCAGATGCACAAAATCCTAAATCTACCCTTTGTTTAGTCCTAAATGCTGGGATGTTACAGACTTCCCCCCTTAAATTAAACTTCATCCCGAAGTTTGTGGTTTCCTGTTCAAGAAGGTTTCTGATAGTCTCGTCCTGAGTTTTCTTCTTTCCTCCCAGTTTCTTGTCTTTCCAAAGTGATGTTTTAATAAACTCGGCACTCCTTGAGTTTACTCTCAACCTTGATTCGGTTATTATTAATGCCTAATGCTAATTTATACTTCCTCCCGAAGCTTCATGAGATTACTTTTAACCTTGAACAAATTTATTGACGAAGGACTACTATTACTAAACATACCTGTTGTAGCCTCATCAATGTGGTTCCATCCAAAGTTTCCACCCCTTGATGGTGGTATTACTCCTCGAGTAACCATATTGTTGGGACATTCAGATCTCCTATGTCCTTCCAGACCACACCTATAGCACACCCTTCCGGTCTTCCAACAATCCCTCCTTATATGACTTGATGCTCCACACTTACCGCATATGATTTGTTTCTTTCCTTTTGATTCCTCATACTTTGATGTACCACTTGTGGATATGAATCTAGGTATGAAACTTAAGTTTGATGTTGACTTAGTAAAATTGAAACTTCTTCGGTTCCCTTTTAGCTCGCTTCTTGGCTAATTTCTTCCTCTCTTCCAATAGAATCTTGTAATCATCCTCGAAAGTAATTGCTACATTAACCAGCTCTTGGAAACATCGTGTTGCAGCCCCTCATATTTTTATCTTCATATAAGGGTTTAGTCCTTCTAAGAACCTTTTCTTGCGCTTCTCCGTTTTTACCTCATCAACTGCATAATGAGATAATTGACTAAACTTGCTAATATAATTCATCACGGTTTCCTCGTTTTGCCGTAAGTCCATGAATTCTCTCCTCTTAAATTCCATAATTCTTTTTGGAACATGATACTCACGAAACTTCTTCTTGAATTCTTCCCAAGTGAATATCTCTTCTGGTGTGAGCATGGCTAATTGATTTTTCCACCAATTTGCGACAGATTCAGATAGAAGAAATGTTGTATAACGTAATTTATCCTCATCATTACATCCTACTGTTTTAAGTTTCCTTTCTGTATCCATCAACCAATCCTCTGCATCCATAGGTTCTGATGTAGATGCAAAAGGAATTGGTTTGGAGTTTTGGAAATTAGAAAGACTTACTTTGATATCTTTGTTTTCCTCTCTGGGTCCAATTCGTTTGAGCATTTCCTGCATGAACCTATTCTGGTACTCTTGCATCATTTGCATGTATTGCATGAAATTCTCTTCTATCAACGGACGAGTTGATGGTCCAGTTGCAATTACATCCATATTGCTTTCCCTCTGCTTAGCTTCTTGTTCCACACGCTGTCCTTCAAACCTAGCTTCTACTCCTGTATCCATACCCTCTCTAGTCCTCTTACATAAAGCGAATACTCATACTTACATCATGCATATGTTTTCTGAGCTCAACTCTATGCACAGTGCTAGTCACACAAGGAAATTAAAAATCAAATCCGAATAACAACCAAACCTATACCATGTATTATACATGGTTTTCATAAACTATTACAAACAATCCTCACAACTACGGTTTGACTCTCACTTAGTACATTAATTGTATGTTTCAAGGACTTGCTTGCTCGTATGAGCATGCTCTTACTTCTTAAGTCATGCCTCTCAAACACAAAGATGCACATTACTGGTTATGTACATCATTTAAGCCGTTTACTTCTATGGATTGTCTCTTCTTACTTTTCTCTCTCTTTCTAGTACTTCCTGGAATCCCGTCCATGATGACGTGAAGTCCGACAACTACCTTCTGGAGTATATAAATATCCAGAGGGTGTGCACTCTTGATTAGAAGTACTTAGATTGAGATTAGCCATTGAAAATGACTAGAAAATGCGTGATCTTCCGTGGAATTCTCATGTCCACCTTCAAATGCACTTTCAAAGTAAGATGTATCCTCTAATTTTTCCCTTGGTTCAGTCATACCTATAGAGGTAATAACTGTTAGTGCCTTCTTCCAAGTCAACAGGATTGGTACTACCCCCATATGGATCATAGGTTCCATGCTAACCTAACTGGTTTCTATTCCTTTATTAGGATCACAGGGTATAGGATTCTCCCTGGTTCCAGTGTAAGATTCTACTCTCCATCTATCGTGATTCCAAACTGGAATACTTGGATTAAATGTTTCCTAAGTTACCTATTTTGGTTTATACATGTCCATGGTTTACATGTCTTTAAGCCCCGTTCTGATAATAGGCACATGTTTCAGACTATGGTCCTTCAAACTCATTCTCTTCATACAACTCTTTTGAGAAGACTGTTCTAAAATGCCTAGCTTCTCTATCTAACTCATTTTTGCATTCTATTTCTTTAGTAGGATCAACATACTCCTCAAGGTTATATCCAACTCCTGGACTAGAACCTAATGTGTGTCATGGTAGGTTTTGAGTAATGTCCTTCTATGACCTATGTATTTGGCATCTCAAGTAGATTCAGTCTGCACAAGTGTAGTATGATCCAACTTAAGTTTCTAATTTATAGAATCTTGAGGTATAGTAGTAAGATTACTACCTACCAATTTCCTTGGATTCTTGTTTTCGAACCCTCATTATTGCTTGTAAAACTGCAATTTGATACACTGCCGCCATACATCTTCTCTTCCCTGATGACATTACTTCTCTTATCCCCAACTCTTTTGGTAAGATAAGCACTATACAGTACTTGACTAACACTTTACCGTGTTGGAAACTGTAAACCTTGACGGAAAGTCGAGATTTGCAATTCCATATTCCATAAAAATTGTATCAAAAATTATGTCTAAACACCTACATAGTCCTATATATCACTTCAACATTTCGGTTTGAGTACCGAGATGTCATTCCTCACTTGTAGATAAGAGATTATAATTGCCCTACTAGATTATAACTTATTATTATTACCCCAATTTGCATCATAATAAAGAATTATCGCTCTAGAAACATGACAATGTAATTCTCAAGTGAATACTCATCATATTTCTAGAGAACTCTTTACCGTTTCTAACATACTTCCTATAAGTTCTACCCATTTAATAGGTTTCCAACCTAAGGTCAAAGCTTTTGCTGTGATACCGTATGGGTGACCCAAAGATACCACTGCATGTTGTAGTATACTATAGTCGTGGACATAACACTCACGGATTACCATTCCGCAATTATTACATCCTCAGAGTGGTACAATAGAAACAAAGTGGGTCTACAACATACATTATCATTATTACAACCAGAAATTACATGACGACTTTGAGATCCTCCTAGGTCCATAGAGGTATCCTGATGACTCAGGGCTAAACTATAATAACTCGAAGAACAGAATAAAGAAGCAACTAAGGTTTATACAAGATTTAATATAGATAGAGGATAGAGATCTATGCTACTGGACTAGATCACTATATATGATACATCTACACTTTAGATACGTCAGTCTCCATTCCATAGATGTTTTCGTAATTGTTCCCTTCGACGCTTTCGGATACTTCTGGTTCTTCAGAGCGGAATTCTTCTTGGTCTTCAATTGGATATAGTATTTCCTTTTCCTGATTGTTAATGTCTTTAGAGTCTAGCAAGGGTTAAGAAGATACGTTGAGTACGAGCGTACTCAGCAAGTTCACTAAAAAGGAGTGTTTGATGCACTATATCTACAGCCATAGACCATAGGTCGTAGGCAATGCAGGTTTTCGTAAACATTTCTTCAAAGGTTGCTTTTATTCTGAAAATCTATGTCTGTCAGCCTTCACAGGTTTACCAGAACTTTCATGGAGTTCCTTTCCTGCAGCATTCGCAACTCCTTCCCGGAACAGGGAGTAACAAGTTACAGTTTTTACACTCTGCAGAGGTGCATTGCTTTACCCATGAGAGATCAAATCTTTGATGCACAACCAAGCGAATCTTTCCTGTCCACACTTCCTATGGTGTGGGGCCTAGTAGATGATCCAAGCCAATTCACTGTCCTTCTCCGCGACCCCGCATACACCGCAATTGTTGTATGCCCAAACTCAAGGTAGACCTTTCCCAGTATAAAACTGCTATACCTTAGTTGGATACACACAACAACCATTAACACTAGTAATCTGTCTTTTGTAAGCCCAGATCCATGGTAGTCCTTTCCCCGTATAAAACGGCTATACCCACAATCTGGAACTCACAAATGCCTAGAACAATGTCCAATGCATACGAAAGGGAACCGATCCAGCTGACTTCTCCGTCCCATTCCAAATCTCATGGTTAACGCGTAATATACGACGCGAGAATCACTGGCGACATTGGCTGTTAAGTCCTAGATGATACATTCCCGTGTAGTGGTATTGCCACTGCCAGATTTAATAGATTAGCTGATCACCATGGATCAGTAACCAATAGTTCACTTTAATTATGAAAATAGTGTTTTCGACCTTTTTGAAATGCAGGTGATGACAACACTGGATTTGGAAAATACTTTACAGAAAATAATCAAAGGACATGAGCAAGTGTGAACTTGCCTTGATATAACGAAGTATTGTAGTCGAATGTCTTGACTTGACCCTGGACCTCGGGTTCTACAAAAATATCATCATTGCCCGGTAAGGACAATGTTTAAAGATGCAATATGCTGTTATGCATAAGTAATGAGATGCATAATGCAAAATCCCAAGTAATTCTTTAATTATTACCACCGGGATATATTTAGATGATTTATTTAAGATTTGCTTTAGTTTAAGTTTACTTCATAAGAAGGATAAACACATAAAATATGAAGAGTAAAGTACAATCATAATATAATTTTAAGGTTCCATGATATTATGAAATTATTACAAAGTTCATGTTTTAAGTTCTTATGGCTTTAAAGAAATGGTATATTGTTTCTTTTGAAGTGGCAAAAAGAATAATATTTGAAGAAAATATTATTTATGTTAAGTTACTCAACTTTGAAGATTAATAGTATTGAAGCTATGGTTTTGCAATAAGGTTTAAATGATTTTGAGTCATTATATATCTAGCTTAGGGTATCTCAGACCAAAGTAAAAAATATAATTGGACTTGAGATATAGCATTTGTAACATTATCAATTATTAGGGTTTTTCCAAAGCATAATAAAAATAAAATCTTATAATTATGGAACTTTGTTTTAAAGATGTAAATTTAGCATGTGTAATATTTATAGATCATACTTTGATATTTTTCTTTATAAAAAAATAGATAGATTTTATTATAATTTATTTAGTGAATTTCAAGTTTGATAAATATGATTATTTATGAATTGTTAATGATTTGCATATAATAACTTTGTAAATCCTTGACTTATAGTTAATTAAGGTTTTTAAAAGAATATTATAAAGTTAATTGTTTACACCTAGATTTTATAATAAATTATATTTATGGTTTAGACTACTTAGAGTCAAAAGATTATGTTTTAAATAAGATCATTTCTTACTTAGGAAAGAATTTTAAATATTTAACAAATTAACTATATTGTTTTAATAATTTAGATAATTGAAGTTATATGATTTAGGAACTTTAAAAATGTTTTTATAATAATATACTTAGTATTTTTCTCGTAAATATACTTGCTTGAAACCTTAAAAATGAATTTTATTTATTTTTAGGTATTATCATTATTTTATTTTTTATAAAATTTCTTAATTATTTAATGTCTTTAAATATTTGTTTTATATTTTATTTGTAAAATTTTTAAGTTAGTATTTTTATGAGATAAGAGATTTCTTTTTATTCCTAAAAATGATTTTTATTTATTTTTAGGATTTTTTCTAAATTTATTAAATTTCATTTAGATTTTTAAGGGTGTTAATATTTATTTGCATTTTATTAAACTTAAATAAATATGATTATATTTTTAAGTGAATATTATTTTAATAAACACTTGGATGTATTAAATATATTTTTAGGATTTTTCTACATTTTTCTAGAGCTTAAAATGGGTAGAGGGTATTTTAATAATTTCCAATTTTGTTTATATATATTGGCCTAGTTCTTGGGCCCATCTAGCCCAATACCCAGCCCACTCCACCTAGTTGGACTAAGCCACAGATCCCAACCGACCGAGTTAGTCAAACCGACCCATACGCTGATCTCCTCTCTCTCGCCTCGACCCCTCTTCCCCGCGATACTGCGGCGCTGCCGCCATCGCTGCTCGGCTCCGGCGCTCTCCGGCCTCCTCGAGTGCCGCCGCCATTCTAGCCGTCTAATTATGATCCGGTGCATCGACTAGTCCTTTTTTATTTGAAGGGCATGGCCTTCCTCGACCACGCGCAAGCCACTCTGATTCCTAGGGTTTATGTGCCTACCACCCTGAGGTGCTTCCATGGCGATTTGGTGGTGTTTCAGCGTTGATCTGAGGCCTCCTTGATGCTTCGTCGATGGACGGCTTCTCGAGCGGCTCGGCATGATTTAAGTGCCTCGGTGCTTCTTGTGCCGCCGTTTACTACACCCTCCGTCACCAGTCTGCTTCCTCTTGTCGATCTTAGGTGAGGACCTCCGTTAAGTGGTTATCTCTCTTTTATGCTCCTCTCCATGCTCTATCTACCTTGCTACGTCAAGTGTGCTTTCTGTGATTACCACCTGTCTAGGTTTCATCTATGAACCTAGGGTTCACCCCCTTTACAGTGATGTTCAGTTAATTTCATCTGGTTCATCCTACCAGGGTTTTTCTTCTGGGTGTTAATCTGCTTGTGGTACCTATTGCACCCTAATGATCCTAGCATGTTGCTCTTCTTTCTGTCAGTTAGTAATCTGCTAAATATGTTGTTGTTACTATGTTCTTAGTCAGAGAACCTTCTATGAATGTGTACTTCATGTATATGTGGATGCTTATACAATAGTGGATGTGAGTTAATTTTGTTGAGTTGTGACTCACTGTGATAATAAATAAGGATGCCTATTGTTCAGGTGATGTTTGCTTGTGAAGCACTGATGTGCTTAGCCTTAGGATTTACTTCTGCTATTGTGTAAATCTTAAGTTCCTAAAGCTAAACCGAGTGTGTGATTTCTGAGGAAGTAATTTATGCAGTGATGATTTAGAAGATGATTGGTTCCTACCTTTTTCTTCTATAGGAAAATGATTTACTTAATGGACTCTATCAAGTGTGGTTTAGTAATAGACAGTATTATATTCACTGTCTTCTCTGAATCAATTATCTAATATGATTCTTAAATTCATTTAGGAAGGTGATTATCTAATTTTAATAGATATAGATGAGCTTGTTGGTACAGAGGTGCTACCCTCTAGGAATGTGCCCTGTAGCCTAGCAGCTGTGGTATATGTTTATCTAGTAAAAACTAGGTCATAAGCTAATGATGTTGGTCTGAAGCTATGTGTTTTATAGATTCCCAACTAATGCCTGTGCTTGGTAGAGAATATATTTAGCTAATGACTTAGCTGAATCATGGTTGTGTTGATTGGGAAAATGATTAGAAAAAATATGCCTTGCTTGCTAGCAAATGGATTATAAAAAGGATGGTGGTTTTCTTTGGCTTGTATATGTGCTCTTGACCTGGTGCTCAGATGATACAATAGCTTAATATGCTCCCTACATCAGATTCATATGATGTTTGATTATAGAATGATTATTGTAGCTTTGCTACAATATAATAAATGATTCCTAGTTTATGAACTAGGAAAATGATTTGAGATATGGTTTGGTTGCCTCTAGCCAGTTGACTGGGTGGTCTTACAACTGGATGAAAATGGTGTTCTTTAACCACATAGGATTTGGCTACTGTGGTGCCTCCTTAGAGTGTACACAGTGGCCAAATCCCAAGCCACAATAGCTGTTGTTTTTCTTAAGAGCTTTCTTGGCCTATGATATATGGATCAAGTGCCTAATTCAATTCTTATGGTTGGTATCTTCTACCTTTGCTGTTGTGGTGCCTCCATACCT
Source organism: Avena insularis (assembly GCA_023614405.1). Classification (NCBI taxonomy): domain Eukaryota; kingdom Viridiplantae; phylum Streptophyta; class Magnoliopsida; order Poales; family Poaceae; genus Avena; species Avena insularis. Next base: position 64,622,976 of record CM042697.1, read on the forward strand.
AGAGTGTGCACAACAGTGACTAGTAGCATGATTGATTTCCTTAAGATTTTATCCAAGCCAATGATGCAACAGGCTGAGGCCAATTCTTTCTAAGATAAGAATAGATACTGGTTGGCTTTTAACAGCTCTAGGATGAACTTAGTATAGCACTTCTACACTATACTGAGAGCTCCCTCTTACCCAAAATCCATCTTGGGAAAAAAATAGGAGTACAATTGATATTAAATATTTTGGCTGTCTTAGAGATGAAAAACAACCTGATATTGAGCAGTATATGCTGATACTTGGTGTGTCTTAAATTGATCTGGAGCAGCTCTTACTGATGATGTGGTTTTGATCTTGTTGACCTTCTCCTCCCTGATCTGCTACTAGCCTCCTTCTTTATTTTCTCCTCCTCCTCCTGATATAGTTTGATCCTGACCTACATCTGGATGGCTTATTGAAGCAACCAGATTGTTAGGAGAACATGATTGAAACTAGGGTGCTAGTGATGTGGTTTGATCTGTGTGTTATTGGGAAAATCTAATAAGAACAGGTGATGTTCTTTGTGGTGCTCTAGAGCTAGTGGAGGAACTATGGTCTGGTGGTGTGTGTGAGATGGATATCATAGCAGCCCTGCTACGGCTGGTGCTGTCTCTCCATTTCCTGCTCTCTTGTGGTGCTGACAGCACACATAGTTGCATGTGTTGTATGAGCTGCTTGCATGCTTGCCTCATCTGTGTGGATCAGATCAGGTAAAAGGCTTGATATTTTCTGATGGTTTGACCTTTACTATTTACTTGCTTGGTGAAATTTGCCCCATTTATGTCAATGATGCTGTGCTGAGACAAATTTGATGAGAACAGATTTACACTTGACTAGTTTTCTTCTCTAAAACTCAATGATGTGACAAGCAATGCATCACATTGCATTACTGAGAGTAATTCTAACCCCCCAAACTTCTTTATACTATATTTTGTTTACTTTATGCTTTTACAGGAACAAGATCAGGAAATGGGAAGATGTGAAGATTAAGATTAGTTTGAGGATTTTCCTTTTATCCAATTTTGTAATTTCCTTTTCTGTCAAGAATTAATGTAAAGTCATTGTAATACATTAGTTTATGTTATTATTGCAACCATTGTTATTATTCCTTTATTGTAAAAGAATAATGTAATATATATTATTTTAATAAAGAATTCTCCTATTTATTTCATTATTGTAATTTATTTTCCATTTTGTTTATTCACTTATTTGTTTCATTGTAATATTCCTTTATTATTTTATTATAAAAGAACATTGTGATGTTGGATTTTAATAATCTTTATACTTTTATTTATAATACTTGTATTTGTATTATTGGGAATAATTATTTATAAGTTAAATTTCTCCCCTCATAACTCCAGAAAACAATAGAGGTCATGTCAAAATTCATCTCACCCCCCTTGTGATGACACTAAACCTAATTCATCGGAGTGAGAATTCTGATCACTCTAGTCTTTTAATTTGGCGAAAAATTTACCTGGATTTTCAGATGCATGCATGCAGATGCACAAAATCCTAAATCTACCCTTCGTTTAGTCCTAAATGCTGGGATGTTACAGTTACCCAAAGTTTACATATTTATTGGATATATAATAAAGAAAACAAAGAAATCTATTACTGTAAAATATTACTAATCCATTTTAAAAGATCAGCTGAACGGCTTGTCCTTCACCCTATGCACATGTATGTTTACTTCATGGACAAAGCTTGTATTCTAGGACATGAAAGATGGTAGGATATTTTGAAAAAAATGTTCCATTTCTCTACTTCAGGATATGTGAGGTGGAAAAAATAACAAAGTAAGTGAAGAAAGGATTTTAGAACACACTTTTAGCATGAATAAACGTATCCTCCATTGTTTGCCTGGCCGAGCAATCGATATACAAATATGACCAGATTATGTTGCTGAAGGAACAATAAAAGAATAGGTACATCCAATCTTCCTTATTTATATGGAAAGGCCATATCATACAATGATAAACATTTGTGACATTCTGATGAGTGCGTGAACACTTTGTTGGGAGACCCTAGGCGAAAGGTATGATGAGCACAGCAGCAAGTTTTCCCTCAGTAGAAACCAAGGTTATCGAACTAGTAGGAGGAAGTAAATGACTCAAAGGTGTTGCTAGCAACTTGGAAACCTGCACAACACAAACTCAAGACTTTTCCCCAACAAACAGTAAGGTTGTCAATCTCACCGGTTTGCTGAAAACAAAGGATTAACTGTATGGTGTGGAAGGAAATAGTGGTTTGAACAAAGTAAACAGTAACAGTGGAAGATGTATCAATGGTAAAGATTGGACCAGGGTACATAGTTCACTAAAGGTGTTCTCCTTAAGATAAACAAACATGGCATCCTGGGTAAACAAATTACAGCAGGGCAATTGACGGGACTGAGCAAGGCATAACAATGCAATACTAGACATTCATGATCCTATGAGATTCGATTGGCAATACAACAAGATACATAGACCTCCATCCAACTACATCTATGACTAGTAATCCACCTTCAGGTTATCATCTGAACCCCCTCCAGTATTAAGTTGCAAACAACGGATAACTGCTTTAAGCAAAGTGTATAAGGTAAATAATCCACTTGTTCCATGAACAAGAGACCGTTGTTTTCTCCCTAGTGGCAACAACACATCTACAACCTTAGATATTTTTGTCACTTCCCTTAGATTAAATAGAGGCATGAACCCACTATCTAGCATAAATACTCCCTCTTGGAGTCACTAGCATCTACTTGGACAAGATAGATACTAGAAACGGAGAGCATGCAAGATCACAAACAACATAGACATGATAGAATCAATAAGACAAAACCATTAATCAATCTAACATAGTAATGTAAATATCCATCAGATCCCCGCAAACACAACATGCATGATTACAAATAGATGATCTTGATCATGAATGGACCTCACAAGATATAAACATGGTAGCACAAATGAGGAGATACAACCATCTAGCTACTACATGGACCCATGGTCCAAGGTGGAACTACTCACACTTCATACCGAAGGCTGTCATGATGAAGAAGGCCTCCGGGATGATCTCCCCTCTGGAAGGGTGCCGAGAAGAGCTTCATATCCCCCGATCTAGGGGCAATGGTGACGGCGGCTACATACAGTTTTGTGGAATATTGATCGGGTACTTAGGGTTTCTGTATCGGGGGTCTTTATAGGCGAAGAGGCGAGGCAGGGGGCTAGCCAGGGCGGCCGCACCCCCCAGGCGCGGGCTGGGCCCAGTCGCGTGGCCAGGGGGTGTGGCCCCCTGGTGGCTCCCCTCTGTCTCGTATTCTGGCTCCGTGTTCCCCACAGTAAAATATTGACTTTGGCTTTTGTCCCGTCCAATTCCGAGAATATTGATTTTCTGCCTTTCTGGAACCAAAAACAGAAGAAAACATGGAACTGACACTGTGGCAACTTGTTAATAGGTTAGTACCAGAAAACATATAAAAACACCTCAAAGTGTAGACAAAGCAAAGCAAAGTAGATACTAAAGAAGCATGGAACATCAAAAATTATAGATACGTTTCCGACGTATCAAGCATCCCCAAGCTTAACTCCTGCTCGTCCTCGAGTAGATAAGTGATAAAAAGAATAATTTTTGAGGTGACATGCACCATGAAAATCAAGATCAAACCATTTACAAGCATTTGAAAGCTGGGATCAAAGAACTCTAAACATGAGCATGAAAGATGGAGTTCTAACAGTAAGACAAAGTAACTATGCATGCAACATGAAAGGTTACAAACAAAGATCATGAATAACATGCATTGAAAAATGTTTGTTGGTTTCACATACAGAAAACATAGCATAGTGGCATTCAGCTTGTCCCTCGTGGAGTAGCAAATAGATGCATAGGACACCTTCAAAGTTCATAAGAGTCACTAGATACAAATAGCACAAGAACAAGTAATATCAACAATATGCATCAATCAATAAGTTTTGGGACAATGCACATAGAACTAAGAATGACAACTATGCTCTATTAATTGGTGCATAACGATAGAAGGTGGAGACTCAATATAAAAGTGGAAGAAAGGCCCTTCATAAAGGGAAGAAGGGATTTCAAGTCCCAAAAAGAGCTTCCAAAAATTATGGTACTTGTTAGCTTTCATCTCTCATTACCCCTATCATAAGCATCTTGAAGTGATTAAGGTTAAAGTGAACAAACTATGGAGTATATGCTTGACAAAGTATAAGTTGGCAATCTCATGCATAGGAATTTATAGTGGACACTTTGGAATAACTTGGTTTCTTGGGAGTTGGATGCATGAGTAGAGCTTACTCATACAAGTGGAGGCTAGCAAAAGAATGGGAGCGACCAACTAACAGAGCAATAATGGCCATAATCATGCAGAGCGACAACACATTACTAATCAAAGCATAAAGTGGTACCACAAGTCAAGGAATAAATGATCATAGAGGCTATGGTGACTTGTTCATAGTCATCGCATGGTGTGAGCATGCACCAAGTCAACCCAAACAAAAGCATCAAAGGAGAATACCACAATACTATGCTTTTGTATGCTAAAACAACACATGATTAAGCAATCCCAATTGTTTGGAACAAGTCATGCTACAACAATAATTGACGGCTAACATGCAACCTGTTGGGAACCCCGAGAGGAAGGTGTGAAGCAGCACAACAGCAAGTTTTCCCTCAGTAAGAAACCGAGGTTATCGAACCAGTAGGAGGAAGGAAACATCACACAGGTGTTACAAGCAACGCAGAGACCTGCACAACACAAACTCAAGACTTTGCCCCAACGAATCAGTGAGGTTGTCAAGCTCACCGGTTTGCTGTAACAAAGGATTAAACATATGATGTGGAAGGTAATGGTTTGCAGCAAGTAAACAAGTAATAGTGGAAGATGTATCAATGGTAAAGATTGGACCGGGGTCCATCGTTCACTAGAGGTGCTCTCCTTAGATAAACAACATGGCATGAAGGGTAAACAAATTACAGCAGTGCAATTGACAGGAACTGAGCACGACATAACAATTCAATACTAGACAAAAAGATCCTATGAGATTCGATTGGGCAATACAACAATGTACATAGACCGCCATCCAACTGCATCTATGACTATAAGTCCACCTTCAGGTTATCATACAAACCCCCTCCAGTATTAAGTTGCAAGCAACAGACAACTGCTTTAAGCAAAGTGTGTAAGGTAAACAATCCACTTGTTCCATGAACAAGAGACCGTTGTTTTCTCCCTAGTAGCAACAACACATCTACAACCGAAGAGATTTCTGTCACTTCCCTTGGAAACTAGAGCATGAACCCACTATCGAGCATAAATACCCCCTCTTGGAGTCACTAGCAACTACTCGGCCAAGATAGCTACTAACAATGGAGAGCATGCAAGATCACAAACAACACAGACATGATAGAATCATAAAGACAAAACCATTAATCAATCTAACATAGTAATCTCAATATCCATCGGATCCCCACAAACACAACATGCATGATTACAAATATATTAGATCTTGATCATGAACATAGCTCACAAGATCTATACATGAAAGCACAAAGGAGGAGATACAACCATCTAGCTACTACATGGACCCATAGTCCAAGGGGAAACTACTCACACATCATACCGGAGAGAAGGCCTCCGGGATGATTTCCCCTCCGGCAGGGTACCGGGAAGAACTTTAGATCCCCCGATCTAGGGACGACGATGGCGGTGGCTATAGAAGGTTTCGTGGAATATTGATTGGGTACTTAGGGTTTCTGCATCGGGGGATTCTTATAGGCGAAGAGGCGAGGCTGGGAGGCGGCCAGGGGCCCCACACCCTGCCCAAGCGCGGGGCAGGGCCCACCTGCGCCTAGGGGGAGTGTGGTGGCCCTGGTTCGCCTCTCCGTCTCCCCTCTGGAGTACGTGTCGCCCACGGTAAAATATTCACTTTGGCTTTTGTCCCTTCCAATTCCAATAATATTGATTTTCTGCCTTTTTGGAACCAAAAATAGAAGAAAACAGGCAACTAGCACTGTGGCAACTTGTTAATAGGTTAGTTCCAGAAAAGATATAAAAACACCTCAAAGTGTAGACAAAGCAAAGCAAAGTAGATACTAAACAATCATGGAGCGTCAAAAATTATAGCTACGTTTCCGACGTATCAAGCATCCCCAAGCTTAACTCCTACTCATCCTCGAGTAGGTAAGTGATAAAAAGAATATTTTTTTAGGTGACATGCACCATCAAAACCAAGATCAAACCATTTGCAAGTATTGAAAGCTGGGATCAAAGAACTCTAAACATGTGCATGAAATATGTAGTTCTAACAATAAGACATAGTAACTATGCATGCAACATGAAAGGCTACAAACAAAGATCATGAATAACATGCATTGAAAAACGTTTGTTTGTTTCACATACAGAAAACATGGCATAGTGTCATTCAGCTTGTCCCTCATAGAGTAGCAAATATAATGCATAGGACACCTTCAAAGTTCACAAGGGTGACTAGAAACAAATATCACAAGAACAAGTAATATCACAATATGCATCAATAAAAAAATTTGGGACACTGCACACAAAATGACATCTATGCTCTCTTAATGGTGCCTAAAGGTAGAAGGTGGAGACTCAAATAATGGTGGAAGAAAGGCCTTTTATAAAGGAAGCAGGGATTTTAAGTTTCAAAAAGAGCTTCCAAAAATTATGGTACTTGTTAACTTTCAGCCCTCATTGCACTTATCATAAGCATCTTGAAGTGATTAAGGTTAAAGTGAACAAAGATGGAGTTTATGCTTGACGAAGTATAAGTTGGCAATCTCAAGTCCCTTGAATACAAGGGCCACACCTCATGCTACTCAACTTCAGTCACCTATAAGTTCTTGTCATTGTAAGTACATGCGTATCATTGAGAACCGCCAACGGGGTACCCCTTGCACATGGTACAGGAGCTATCCCATAACCAAAATGACAAGGCAAGCATACAATGAGCATCTCAGCAATCTTTTTATTTACCATATGCATAGCTTTTTATTGAGGATGCTTCATAGATAGCTCACTATGGTGATGCTGCAAGTTTCCACCATGATTAGGCACGGCTTAGGCTAGCGGCCCAGGCGTTTCTCCAACACAAAATACAAACTCCATGGACTTACAAGTTCCCTCTTTATTTCGCACCGGTGACATCCATAGACAAAAGAGCATGATATCAACTGAGTACAAAGTACAAGTGCAATGTTGAAAACATTCCCCATGACAGCACAGTTCTGCTAATTCCAACGTATAAGTGCAAGCATATACAACATAGATGACACAATGGTTCAAGTTTATTTAGGGGCAAAGAATATAAAGTGTGCCATCAAGTTTGTGAGGGCTTTAATCACTAAGTTTTCACATAACAAAATAGTTTTTAATTGGAAGGTAGCTGAAAACAAGAATATACTTGGAATGGTGTAACACACCATGCATAGGAGTTTATAGTGGACACTTTGGAATAACTTGGTTTCTTGGGAGTTGGAAGCATGAGTAGAGCTTACTCATACAGGTGGAGGCTAGCAAAAGACTGGCAGCAACCAACTAAGAGATCATAATGGCCATAATCATGCAGTGCAACAAAACATTACTAATCAAAGCATAGAGTGGTACTACAATTCAAGGACTAAATGATCATAGAGGATAAGGTGACTTGTTCATAGTCATAACATGGTGTGAGCATGTGCTAAGTCAACCCAAGAAAAGAATCAAAGGAGAATACCACAATACTATGCTTTTGCATGCTAAAATGATGACCCACAAGTATAGGGGGTGTATCGTAGTACTTTCGAGAAATAGGAGTGTCGATCCCAACGAGGAGAAAAAGGTGTTGACTAGTGGTATGGAGCAGGAAATCTCTGTAAATACTTAGCAAATGGATTTTTAGGGGTTTTATGATAAAGCAACAAAACAAAGTGCAAGTAATAAAGAACAAGCGCAGCAAGTGGCCCAATCCTTTCTCAGCAAAGGACAAGCCGGTGGAAATACTTATAAGGACCAAACGTTCTCGAGGACACATGGGAATTCTGTCAAGTGCTTTCACTTCAAATAGCTGAGTACTCTTCTTTGGTGTTGTAAGTGTTGTGTGGGTGAACCTGTGCTAATGTACCGACCTTACTTGGACTAATACATACTTGTGATTAAACCCCCTGCAAACATCCGTAACTATAGAAAAGTAATTAAGACATAAACCTAACCACATCCTTAAACTCTGAGATCCTACGCTCCCTTGTGAAAAGGTGTCCTAACGGGGGTTCAGGTTTCTGTCACTCAGGCAACCCCACAATTAGTAGCCAAATACACAATACATTCACCTAGGCTGGTAAATGGTGAAGTATCATGTAGTCGATGTTCACATGACACCACTAGAAGAATAGAACCACAACTTAAATACTAAAATATTGAATAATAACTCAACACAGATCCACTAATAACAACATGACTTCTCCCATGTCCTCAAGAACTAGACGAACTACTCACAAGACATCATATGGATCAAGATCAAAGATGATATGGTGATGAATAACAATTTGAACATAAACAATAATCCAATGGTTCCACTCACAAGCATCAACTACAATAGTAATTAACAACGGGAAAGTTTCCCCTAAGAACTAAAGAAATATCCAACACAATTGTTACAACAGGACGGAGTGGTGATGATGGTGCTGGTGGATATGATGGTGTGGATGATGGTGATGATGATCCCGATGAAGCCTAGCTTGATGACGGTGTTGATGGCGACGATCTCCCCTCTCTAGGAAGGAATTCCCCCAGCAGAAATCTGTCCGCCGAAGAGATCTTTCTCTCTTGGTGTTTTCCGCCCCGCAGAGGCGGTGGAAATCTATCTGTGGTCGCTCCCCTGGTATTAGGGTTCCGTGAGGAAGATATAGGAGAGAGGGCAGAGTAGGAGGCCGGGCAGGTGGGACACACCTGCCCTAGGCCCGGGGCAAGGTGTGCCCGTGCCTAGGGGGTGTGGGCCCCCTGTGGCCCTTCTTCGTCTCCCCTTCTGGCTTCCTCAGTCTTCCGGGAAAATATAATTTTCCAATATTTTTCTGGTATTTTTCTGATCTTCGCGAAACTGCATCAAAACACCTCTTTTTCCATCAGAATCCAGACTCCGGTAGTCCATCCTCCAAGAATCATCCAACATGCAAAAACAGTGGAAAGGACATAAGTAATACCTCATAATAAGACATATATCAATGAATGGAGGCAAATTATGACATAGAAAGGTGATGCAAATTGGACGTATCAACTTCCCCAAGCCAAGCGAAAACTGAGCTCAGTAAACATGTCCAATTTATGGAGTGAAGTGTCGATAAAAGAATACGGACAAGAAGCATCACACTTACCATTACACAACTCATAGAAGAAAGCAACTCACCATTATATAACTTAGGTTGCAACAAGTACATGAGTCACAATAGAGATGCATAAAGATATATCATAATTGGAATTGGCAAACTCTTGTTCCTGGTCAGAGAACAACTGGCAAATAGTTTCAAAAAAAGCTTTCTGTAGAAGTTTTATAACAGGAGCACTCTTTCCTCAAAAAGGTTTTTCAATGAAGGCTTTTAAAGTAATACTCAATAGGTAAGAGCTTTGTGCAAACAAGGAAGAATAAGAACATGATTGAATAAATCACCATATCAATGCTTGCAACACAACAACTCAAATGCTTGCTGGAGGTAGAGAGGAAGTAGGTTTACTGACTCAACTTGGAAAATCGTAGAAAGGTCCCTTCATAGAGGGTAGCAGGGATTACAAGTCATAAAGAGCTTCCAAAATATTATGGTACTTACTAGCTTTGAGCCCTCATTGCCCCTATCATAGGCATCTTCAGATGATTAAGGTTAAAGTGCACAAAGATTGAGTATATGCTTGACGAAATATAAGTTGGCAATCTCATGTACCTTGAATATGAGGGCCACTCCTCATGCTACTCAACTCCAGTTACCGGTAAGTTCTTGTCATTGTAAGTACATGCGTATCATAGAGAACCGCCAACGGGGTACCCCTTGCACATGGTACATGAGCTATCCCATAACCAAAATGACAAGGCAGGCAGACAATGAGCATCTCAGCGATCTTTTTATTTACTATGTGCATAGCTTTTTATTGAGGATGCTTCATAGATAACTCACTATGGTGATGCTGCAAGTTTCCACCATGATTAGGCATGGCTTAGGTGTAGGGGTTCGTAGCATGGAAAACAAAAAAATTCTATCGCATGCACACAAACAAACCAAGATCTATCTACTAGATTGTAGCAACGAGTCGATTAGAGTACTCACCCTCGAAGATTCCAAAGCGGTTAACGAGAGCAGATTCTCGTGGGTGATGTAGTCGTACACTTGTCGATCTCAAGATCACGTAGACGATCCTTCCGGCGCTGCATTCCTGCAGCGCTTACGTAGTCGGTCACACATTCGGTACTCGATGAAGACCTTCCTCTCCCTTGTTCCCGCAGCCACGGAGGTTGTATTTCTCCCCTCGCGATTCCGGCAGCATGACGACGTGGTGTCGGAAGTAGAGGGAAAATCCTGCAGGGCTTCGCCTAAGCTGGAGCAGGTTATAGTGGATCTAGGGTTTCCGGCGATCTAGGGATTAGAAGTACGGAGAGGAGGAGGCGTGGCTGGCGGCGGCGAAGGCGATCTGGCGGCGACGCAGCTAGGTGGGGAGGGGATGGTGTTGTGTTGCCTTGGGGCACCCCCTCCCCTCTATTTATGAGAGGGGGCAGCTTGGGAGAGGGGAGTTTGAATCCTTCCCCAACTCCCTCTCCTTGTTGGCTTGTGATGGAGGGAAAGAAGGATTCTTTCCTTCCTCCACCAAGACACATTGTCCTAGTTTGACTTTTCAAACTTGCCTTTTGACTTTCAATTTGGAGCTTGATTTCTTTATTTCTAATGCCCAACCAAGTGACCTAGGACACGATTCAATCATTCCACTTATCCATGACACATTCATGTACCCTTCCCCTTCCGGTCCGGTGAACCTTCTAGACCCTTCTAGAACCTCTTCGATGAAATCATCGGAATCATTCCCGAACTCCGGAATTGGACTTTCCTTATATGAATCTTATTCTCCAGACCATTCCGGATCTCCTCGTGATATCCCGGATCCCTTCCGAGACTCCCAACAACATTCGGTCTCCCTACTTAAATTCCATATCTACTAAAAAACATTGAATCCTTAAGTGTGTCTCCCTACGGTTCATGAATTACGCGGACATGACCGAGACACTTCTCTGATCAATAACCAATAGAGGAATCTAGAAATTCATATGGCTCCCACATATTTCTACGATTACTTTGCGATCGAATGAACCACTTACATACGATACCAATTTCCATTTGTCTCGCGATAGTTTACTTATCCGAGGTATGATCGTCGGTATCTCTGCATACCTAGTTCAACCTCGTTACCGATAAGTACTCTTTTCTCGTTCCCGTGATATGTGATCCCTTGTGATCCAGTCACATGCTTGCAAGCTAATTGGATGACATTCCACCGAGAGGGCCCAGAGTATATCTATCAGTCATATGGATGGAAAAATCCCACTCTTGATCCATGTGCCTCAACACATACTTTCCGAACACTCAATGGCACCTTTATAGCCACCCAGTTACAGTGTGGTGTTTGATGTCATCAAAGCATGCTTCCGGTGATGGTGATTGACATGATCTCATGGTCGAAGGAATTAGATTACTATGTGTAACAACCCAAGTTTGTATATATGTAACTAGTACCTAAGCATTGCATGGATCTGTTTAAATAAATAAAATGTATGCATAAGTTCAAGTGTGTTGAATTAAATGCAAACCCTAAACCCTAGTTTCCCTTCCTCCCCTCTCTTTGAAAAGCAATTCAAAATGGGTTTGAATTTTGAAAATCATAAAACAATGGGGCCCAAATTGAATAAAAGGGCTCTTGATTACTTTATATATTTCACAAAACCCCTCTAGTATTTCTGAAATATTTCAAAGCAGAAATGAATTTGAAATTACAAAACAGGAATAGAAATCAGAATAAGAAAATAGTTTCTGTAAAAAAACAGCAGCAGAGCACCCAGGCCGAGCAGCCCAGCAACCTTCCCTCTTCTCTTCCTTCCCTGCGCCCCAACTCAGCCCAATTCCCGGCCCATACCGCTTCAGCGTTATTTCTCGTTTTCTTCTTCCTCCAGCCAGAAGGACGGTGAGGAAGAGCACCTGCGTGTCGATGCTGACGCCGTTCCTGCCTCGCCGAGATGCCCGCCGCGCCATGATCCTCGCTACCGACGCCAGTGACGCCTATAAGACCCCCTGCCGCCAGATGAACCTTATCCTCTCCCTCTTCCCCAAATTCTCCTCTGGCCGAACCCTAGCTCTCGGACCCCACTAGTGGCCAGCCAACTCCGGTCGCCCCGAGCTCCGTCGAGCACGCTCCTGTCACCGCCTCGCTCGTCTCCATCGATTGGCCCAGCCAGCGCAAGAAGACAAGGTCCCAGGCGCCGCAATAGGACCCTTGTCCCCGACACCGGCCACCGCTGCTCGCCATCGATTCCAGCCTCCCCGTGCCTCCTCGATCACTCCATCACGCTCAGCGTGAGCTACCGGTCCCTCTAGACCTCTCCTTTTCCTCTCTTGCATGCCGTAGCCGTAGCTCGTCGTTGATCCGCAAGTTCCACCTCCATGCACCGTCGGGCTCGCCGTTCTGGTGACCAAGGAACAGCGGCGCCGCCCTGTTTTGGTTCCCCTGGCCGTGCTGTAGCGAACCCGCGTAACCCCGCCGTCCCGTGAGCCCTTAATCATCGTAACGATGCGCACCTGAGCCACCGCCGCCGTCGGGCCTACGTGGCCACGACCTGGCTCCTACGTGGCCCGGGCCCCACCCGTCAGCCCCTCTGGCTAAAGCTAGCCCTAGTGAGAAAAGCCCCTGACCCCACTCCGCGTGTGTGGCTGCTGATGTGGCTTAGGCCCCACACGTCAGCCACTATGGCTAGATCTGCCTCAATGAAAAAAGTATTAGGGTTAGGATAGGGTGACTTCAGCCTGATGTAATAAAGGTTTAAATATTTGAGAAAATGATATAAATTTGGAAATTCAATAACTAATTACTTATAAGTCAGAAAAATATGTATAATATATCAAAATGTTCAGAAAAATAAGAACTACCTAATTACACTATAATCATACATTGTTAACCAACTTTAATGATAAGTTTAATTAGAAGAACCAATTGAACCCCATAGGTGATTCCGAGGATCCCCCTGTTCTAGGGTTTGGACCTCTCGGACCCCATTTAAACTGATCAAGCATGTTCTAGGGTTGTTTTCAACACTACTTAACTTGTCATATCATCCATATTGATTGTGCATTGCATTATGCCATGTATTGAATGTTGGTTCCCCTTTTCCGGTATTTGGTTCTTCGCGAATAGGAACCGAACCCGAAGCTGAAGTTAACAACACCGAAGATCCATACCTGTCTACTAACGGACAAGGCAAGCGTAGCCTCTCATTCTGAACCTACTTTTACAAAGTATATTACTTTCTCGCTATGGTGCACACGATTCCAATGTGGTCTTTTGTCAGTAGTTAGTGTTACCTTTCTGCTGCATAGTTTCCCTCCTGTAGCCTTATACTCCTGATCCACTGCTCCTAGCATACCTAGGTTTGGCATGTGAGCATTGCTAGAGATTTTACGACTGACAGCTTAGCCATGCATAGTAACAACGTATGATCTATCCAAATGATGAATCAGAGGTGCCAAGGAAGGTAGTGAGGTAGGAGATGGTGACATCATCGAGGAGTTAACTAAATATGCTAAGCCTTGTATGGGAGGCCACGTTGGGTGTGGTTTTTGTAGTCCCATGCTCGCCACCACTAGGAACTGAGTTCTTGGCTTTGGAACCGAGACGAGCGTACAACCACACGGGGCCTGGACAACCCCTCGACTAACTAACTTGCCTAGTAGATTCCATGAGTCACATAGTTCGGGCTTTCCATTTGGCATACGCATTGAAAACGTTTTCTAACGAGGAGGTGATGGAGGTGCATCATAACAGGTAGGGAAGCGTGGACCGGGTTGCTTGGGGTAGATAGCGCCCCTGGTAAACCAACCTCGCCTCACATCTTTAAGTACCGGCTTCGGGATTTGACCCGTTACGGCGGAATCATACTTATTGCGTGACTCATGGTCTCGGCGAAAGAAAGGTAAAGGTCGTGGTAAACCACCCTCTGTCGGCCTTCCAAGGAAGAGGGCTAATAATTTGGCATTAAGAGTCGGTTGGTACGTGTGGGTAAAGTTGTACACCCCTACAAGGTTAAATCTTTTCGAAAAACCGTGTTCACGGTTATGAACGCTTGGTGACCAGATTCTAAGATCATAGATAACTTTAACCATTATAAAACTTGTTGATCCACGAGTGCTTAAGGATGCTTCCTCTGGGTCGAGGGGGTGATCCTAGATAGGAGATTCTGATGAAGCTGGTGGTTATCAATATGTGATGAACAAGATGAAGAAGTCGTTATCTTATCCCTTTTTAAAGATTCTGAGTAGACGAGCCTCTTCTCTCTCTTGTTTACAAATAAAGTTTGCTTTACGCAAAATAAAATCCAGAGAAAGCCTTTCCAGCCAGAGCATGTAGATACTAGGTTATCTAAGTCTTGCGGAGTACATTCTCGTACTCAGCCTTGCGCCATTGTTGTTTTTCTATAGATGATCTAGTTGCAACTGAAGGTGGCTTCTACGTTGACATCGACGAGTAGTTGGGGGTCCCAGGTAGCATCCTGAGGACTTTGGGATGGACGTCACTTTTGTTTATGGCCTCTTAGGCCTTTTGCCAAGTTGTTGTGTAGAACAACATAATTTGCTTTCGCTGTGTGATGTATTATTGGGTCTATGACCTCTGGTTTGTAATAACTCTAGTATCTTACTCTGTTAAGAGTTTAAACTTATGCTATTGAATCCCTGTGTTCTGTAATGTTACCAAATCATACTGTGATCTTCCGTGTTTGGAGTTGAACTTATCTTAGATGGTGATCTGAGGTTAGTTTAACCCTAATCTTGGGGGGTGCTACACTATGTATGAGAAAGCTTATAGCAAATGAACTAATGAAATGACTTGATCTTTATGCTACGCTTAGGAGTATGTCCATCACACCATTCTCCTAATGATATGATCTTGTTGTTAATAACATCTCAATGTTCATGATCAGGAAACCATGATCATATATTAACCAACAAACTAGTTTAATAAGAGGCTTTACTAGGGACTCTTTTATGTTTACAAATCACACAAGTATTAATATTTCCGGTTAATACAATTATAGCATGGTATGTAAACATTCATCACAAAGATGAAGATATGATTATAACCACTTTATTATTGCCTCTTGGGCATATCTCCAACAGTCTCCCACTTGCACTAGAGACAATAATCTAGTTTCAAATCTTTGTGTATTCAACACCTATGGCTTTCCGGTGTTGCATGTACACGATTGCTAGTGGTCAACTGATCTTCGGATCCGGCACTTACAGGTCCGTGTGTAATTGCATGTCTTTGCGTCTCCACGCATCACTCATTCTCTAATGAGATGGCTCTGTATAATTTTGGTCCTTTGGTGAGACCTTTAGTTCCTTGGGGTTAAAACATGTTGACAATATTGTCATACAATATATCTTCATAGTATTATCCCGCTGTGAAATACACCTAGTTTGATAACAAACTACTTGACACAAATGCTTTCTTTTGCTTCTATAATAGCAGTCATATACTTAGTCTTTTGTTGTAGTATCTGTCACAATGTCTTAACTTTGGAACTCATCCAAATCCATTATGGAACTTACTTTCCATTATATTGTGCCACCCTTAGTTTAGATTGAGATAAACTTAATTTGTACTTTGTGACAAAACTAGTATCAATGTAGTACTTTTACAATGAACTAATCATCTATTTGTCACATCTACAAAAATAATATATTCTTAGTTCTTCCAAAAGATCATAAGAATATCCTTACTATCGTCCAATGATCTTCTTATGAATTATTCTGGTATATGCTCGTAACATTTAGAGCATAGGACATATCTGGATTTGTACATATCACAGTATGATTGATATAAATACTCGTTGTGATTTCATACATCAAGTATCAATCTATACTTGAATCTTTGTTTCACTTACCAAGTGTCAATACACTTGAATTTCGATTCAATCCTTTCTGTGTGACAAGAACCTTTCTTGCCATTTCTATATTGAACTCATTCAATATCTCATCTATGTATATTTGGCACAACCATATTAGCGTCTCAATCTATCTTATATAGATATTGATGCCAAATACTTAGGTTTTGCCTAAGTATTTCATCGAGATGAAATTCTTAACATGTGTCAATAAAAATATACATCATTTCCAATCAACAATATGTCTTCCACATAATGTATTAGAAATATGTCTTAGCGCTCCCACTTAATTTCTTGCAAATGCAAACATCTTCATCGTCTCTGATGAATTTAAACTCTTTTAACAGTTTCATCATGGTGAAGATTCCAACTCTACGATGCTCACTTCAACCATTGAAGTTTGCATACGCTTTTAGCATCCTTTGAATTAACAAAACCCTTTGGAACGTGTTATGCACACGTCCTAGGTAAAAATTCTATTAGAAGAACTTGTTTTCTTTATTCAACTACCACATAACAAAATTATATGTGGTGGTTGCTACATTAATCCGTTTAGACTAAATATTGCTATGAAAGATCAAATCTTGTCATAGTCAACCTTTGAACATTGTTGTGAACTCTCTCCCAACATGTCGACTATTTCATAGACGTGAAACATCCATGTCTATTTCTTTATAGATCCAAACACGACTGTAAGGTCTTTCCAGAGGGTCTTTCAAGTTCAAAGCTTGATTTCTCATGTATGGAACTATCACGGATTTTATGGCTTCAATCCATTTGACGGAGTCAGGGCCCATCATCGCTTATTTGCATGTAGTCCGTTCATTATTGTCAAATAATGATTCAACCCTCAAATATTGGTATTTGATTGTTTACCCGACCTACTTGATTCAATAGGAGCTTTGACCTTCGTAACCATAACCTTTGAGGCACGAGAGCCATGAGCATTGTTGCTGCCTCCGGAACACTTTTCGGCGCTGCGCAACTTTGCACATATAGCTAAGGTTTGTTTAACCTTATCAAGGTTCTATTGTCCTCCCACTTAACTTTTCACGAAAAATTCCTTCTCAAAGAAACTTGACGTTCTAAGCGACAATTTTTTTTTGTCTTCGGTGTTATGGTAGTAAACATCTCACTTATGCATAGCATACCAATGTTTAAGAAAGGACAACTTGGGTTTTATCCCAAACCATAACTTTATATGGTATCATTTCAATGGATTATGATGGAGCTCTTTTCAGTGGAAAAAAGGTAGTCTCTAAAACTTTTAATCTTTCAAATATAATGACAGTTTTATGAATTACACCTTTGATCTTACCATATCACACAAGGTTTCATTACATATCTCAAACACTCCATACTCTTATGATGTTTTGGGAAACGCAAATCCGCGGAACGATTCCTCAAATCTTAGGTGTTATGCTAAAGTTGTAACTCAAATATCTTCCTTTATGATCCTATCATAAATTCTTTATTTTCTTGTTACATTGATTTTGCTCTTCATCTTGAAAGTATTTGAACTTTTCAAATATTTTACACTTCATCCTTATTAAGTAAATATTCATATATTCACTCAAATTTTTGGAGAAAGCATATGAAGTTGAAATCCATCGCTCTCGACTACATGTAATGGACTTCATACATCAAATATGTACAAATTCCAATAATCTAGTCATTCGTTCCCTTTTGGCCTATGAACAGAGTTTTAATTATCTCTAGGAAAGTTTCACAAGCATCATTTGATAAAAAATAAAAAGACTCCAAAATTCCATCCACATGGAGTTTCTTCATGTTTTCTTTCCAATATAATTTAAACGACGATGTCACTTCCTAAGTGATCTTTCAATCAATTTGTCTTTCGACATTTTTAGCACTAGTTTTATGGATGTGATTTCTCCAACGAGATTCGTAAATCATCCATCTTTTATGGATTACGGTAATAATTTGAACAACCCTTCTGTTCTCATAATACCTGATCAAAATAACAATTATTGAAACAAATCTTGAAGGTAAGTTTTGATTTCAACGAGCAACACAACAAACCTTTATTTGTTCTCTATGAACATCACCACATATTCTTTTGCTAGTTACTTAGGCCATTGTAGTTCATGATTGTGTTGTTTCGTATGACGATTCACACCAACAAATTCAGTATCCAATACTCAAGAACTACATTGTTTAACAGGCAAAGAATACAACCATAACATGTAAATCCTCTATATACCTAAGCTGAACAATTCTAGTCTTTTATTTTCTGCCAAATATTCCTTAGATTTCTCTTTCAGTATTTCTTTATCCTTTCAAAAGAATCTATCAATATCAACAGTGGCGCCATACTTATGACACATAGTCCAAAACATGTATAGTTAAATTCCAATGTCTTTGGACTTGCACTTTGAAGTAGATCACCATCATCAAATGTTTGGTGTTCTTTCAAATTCCATTCTTTAGTAATCTTTTAGTGTAGTAAACATTTTACCTACATCAAATATTCATCCTTATCATGGAACTATTCATGATCAAGCTACTTTAGCTTATAACGGTGAATGGTGAGTATAATGTTGCTCTCCAAAACCTTTTAGAGGATTAGGACGACCAGCGTCTCCAACCTTTTGCAAATTCTCATCAAATATGAGAACATGTCTTTGCCATATTATACTCTATCATGTTGCAACCAAAACTTCGTTTCAGATATCAAAATATATTTCACACTTACGGTTTCTGAAATAATTCTTTCAGCTCCCCGATAACTTTGATATTAAAACAATCTTTTGAATATCCAGAACCATGGAGACAAACATGATATTTATATACTAACACTGGAATTGTTACTCTTGATTTAATACTAATTATTAAAGTTCAAGAAGTAACCAGAACTTACTGAAAGTTTGCAATAGGACTTTTAAAATTTAGATTAACACTTCAAAACAATACGATACCAGTTCGTAAGTAACTAACCAGAATTCTATAGTTCTATTCTCAATTATAACTAAGTGCAAGGTGGTTAACGGACGCCAATGACTACAAAAACTATGTAAATTCACTTTGATTTAATTTATGATAAATAGTGTTCAACTTTTAATCATATTGATGTTGAACTCCCACTCAAAACAATATCCCTCACATTGTTTAGTGATTACATGAACTAAATCCACTATACCAAGTCCGATCATCATGTGACATGATGTAGTTTCAAAGGCGAACAATCATCATGTTCATCATATCGTCAAGATCAAACCTTAGCTTCCGCATGAGCAAATCTGGCTTGCTCTCGTTGTATACACTCACAGAATCTAACACACCCGATCATCACGTGGTGCTTCGAATAACGAGTCTTGGAAATGCTGCCTACTAAGGATGAACACTTTATAACTTGATATTTTGTGAGAGGGATCATCCTATAATGCTATCGTAGCTATCTAAGCAATACAACATAAACTATTACAACTACTTTGAATAATAGACACGCAGGTCTTAACGAAATTAAAAGACAACCATAAGGCTCCTGCCGATTGCCGACTTACAATAAGGAACATTGCATACATCAAATATAATCACAATCACGGCCATATCACATCACAGCACACCCCTTCAAAACAAAGTTAGACGCCTCTAATTTTCTTTGCATGTTTTACGTGGTTTGGGGCTTTCAATAAGTGTCGTTCTAACTTATGAATAAGAACCACAACGTTGATACTAGTATTGTCAATCAACTGTTGTAAATTGAATCTTAACTATGTTGGGGGAAACAGGCACCCGCAAAGCCACTTATGCAATACGAGTTGCATGTCAAGCATGGAGCAAGTCTCATGAACGATGTCATGTAAGGTTAACCCGGGCCGCTTCATCCCACCATCCCGCAAGATGCAAAGTACACAAGAAGAAATCGACAACAAAAACATCAACGCCCACAATGACCATTGTGTTCTACTCGTGCAACAGATCTACAAATAGATACGGCTCTGATACCACTGTAGGGGTTCATAGCATGGAAAACAAAAAATTTATATTGCATGCACACAAACAAGCCAATATCTATCTACTAGATTATAGCAACGAGTCGATTAGAGTACTCACCCTCGAAGATTCCAAAGCGGTTAACGAGAGCAAATTCTCATGGGTGATGTAGTCGTACACTTATCGATCTCAAGATCGCGTAGACTATCCTTCCGGTGTTGCGTTCCTGCAGCACTTCCGTAGTCGGTCACGCATTCGGTAATCGATGAAGACCTTCCTCTCCCTTGTTCCAGCAGGCAGCGGAGGTTGTAGTTCTCCCCTCGCGATTCTGGCAGCACGACGGCGTGGTGTCATAAGTAGATGGAAAATCATGTAGGGCTTCGCCTAAGCCAGAGAAGGTTATGGTGGATCTAGGGTTTCCGGCAATCTAGGGATTAGAAGGCCGAAGAGGGGGCGTGGCCGGCGGCGGCGGCGAGCGGCGGTGGCACATCTAGGTGGGGAGGGGATAGTGTTGTGTTGCCTTGGGGCACCCCTCCCCTCTATTTATGAGAGGGGGAAGCTTGGGAGATGGGAGTTTGAATCCTTCCCCAACTCCCTCTCCTTGTTGGCTTGTGGTGGAGGGAAAAAGGATTCTTTCCTTCCTCCACCAGGACACATTGTCCCAGTTTGAATTTTCAAACTTGCCTTTTGACTTTCCATTTGGATCTTGATTTCTTTCTTGCTAATGCCCAACCAAGTGACCTAGGACATGATTCAATCATTCCACTTATCCATGACACATTCATGTACCCTTCCCCTTCCGGTCCGGTGAACCTTCTAGACCCATATAGAACCTCTTCGATGAAATCATTGGAATCATTCCCGAACTCTGGAATTGGACTTTCCTTATATGAATCTTATTCTCCGGACCATTCCATATCTCCTCGTGATATACCGGATCCCATCTAAGACTCCGAACTACATTCGGTCTCCCTACTTAAATTCCATATCTACTAAACAACATCGAATCCTTAAGTGTGTCTCCCTACGGTTCATGAATTACGCAGACATGACCGAGAAACTTCTCCGATCAATAACCAATAGAGGAATCTGGAAATTCATATGGCTCCCACATATTTCTACGATTACTTTGCGATCGAATGAACCACTTACATATGATACCAATTTCCCTTTGTCTCGCGATAGTTTACTTATCCGAGGTCTGATCGTCGGTATCTCTGCATACCTAGTTCAACCTCGTTACCGATAAGTACTCTTTTCTCGTTCCCGTGATATGTGATCCCTTGTGAGCAAGTCACATGCTTGCAAGCTAATTGGATGACATTCCACCAAGAGGGCCTAGAGTATATCTATCCGGCATATGGATGGACAAATCCCACTCTTGATCCATGTGCCTCAACACATACTTTCCGAACACTCAATGCCACCTTTATAGCCACCCAGTTATGGTGTGGTGTTTGATGTCATCAAAGAATCCTTCCGGTGATGGTGATTAACATGATCTCACGGTCAAAGGAATTAGGTTACTATGTATCAGAAATCTTATAACAAATGAACTAATGAAATGACTTGATCTTTATGCTACGCTTATCTATAGGAGTATTTCCATCACACCATTCTCCTAATGATATGATCTTGTTGTTAATAACATCTCAATGTTCATGATCAGGAAACCATGATCATATATTAACCAACAAGCTAGTTTAATAAGATGCTTTACTAGGGACTCTTTTATGTTTACAAATCACACAAGTATTAATGTTTCCAGTTAATACAATTATAGCATGGTATGTAAACATTCATCACAAAGATGAAGATATGATTATAACCACTTTATTATTGCCTCTTGGGCATATCTCCAACATTAGTCTAGCGGCCCAAGCATTTCTCTAACACAAAATACAGACTCCATGGACTTACAAGTTCCCTCTTTATTTCACACCGTTGACATCCACAGACAAAAGAGCACGATATCAACTGTGTATAGAGTACATGTGCAATGTTGAAAGCGTTCCCCGTGACAGCACGGTTCTGCTAATTCCAACGTATAGATGCAAGCATATACAACTTCTATGACACAACGGTTCAAGTCTATTAGGGGCAAGGAAATAAGGTGTGACATCAAGTTCATGAGAGCTTTACTAACTAGTTTTCACATAAAAAATAGTTTTTAATTTGAAAGATAAATGAAGCTTGAGAATTTGCTTGGAATAGCAAAAGCTACTAGGTAGATATGGTGGACACAAGTGGCAAAGGTTTTGGTTTAAAGGGATTGGAAACATGAGAAGTATACCTTCTCAAAACAGGTTTTTGGCTAGCAAGGCTGGGTAGCAAGCAAAAGAGTTGAAAGAAACAAGCAAACATACAAGTAATAAAGCCAAAAATGCAATCTTTCTTGAAGACAAAAAAGATCTTAAATAAAGAATACTAAGCTTATGAGCCAACAAGAAAGAAGCTAAATGATACAAAATACCTTGAAGGTTTTTTCTTTCAAACCTCAAAAAGTAATGCTACTGACCAGAACTCGGTTTGCCAAAACCAATTTAGATTATGCTCCCAAAGATATGCCAATACTGGTCAACAAGATCCATCATATAATAGAGATTGCAAACTAAAATAAGAAGTGCAAAAAGTAAAAGATGAAACTTCTCATTAATATTCCAATAAAGGCACTCACACCAAGGGATACATGATAATCAACTAAAGGAGAGATACTTCCACATGCAAACCAAACTATAAGATAACACCTCTACCAAAGATATGAATCCACTAAAGAGGTAAAAGATAAAAGATAATGATTGTGATACCACGACACTCCCCCAAGCTTGGAACAAGCCAAGGGGGTGCCAAACCTGATGTCGAATTACTCCTTGGGTGGTGGTCATGTTCTCTTGATAAGCTCCTCAATTAGCTTCCTCAAATCCTCAATCTCAAAGGTTAGAGTACGAGTCAACTCCGAGTTTTTCTCAATGCGGTTCATGATCATATCGGACCGAGAATTCCAGTCCTTATTATTCTTTCCCCACTCTTCCTTCTTAGTGTGTTCCTCCCCTGCATGGTTAGAACGAGGCATATCCCACATCGAGGGCAAGTTCCCTTTGGGCACATATTGATATTGACGCTCATGTATAAGATTGTGGAAGGGTTTCTTGGTACTTGGAGGAGGTGACAGTGGAGAGAGGGTATGATGTCGAGATTTCCCTCCTGTAGACATCCGTGCTGTCCTCTTAAGCTTGGTAGGTTTTGCCACCAATCCAATGCTTGCGACGGTAGTGCAGCGTCCGGTTGCTTGTCCTCCTCCATGTATCCTTCATAACCTACCAAAATCTCCTCCTCCTTGGGTTTGTGAGGATCATCTTCCTCAGGATTCTTGCCTTTGTCATTGGCAGAGACCATGGTGCTCTAAACTTGAGAAGATTTCCAGACAGAAACAGATCAAAACGAAAACATGATGAGAACATGATGCACGAACCTCGGGGGATCTGGGGGGGGTTATATATTACGAAGTTTCAAAGCATAAGGAAGGTTCTGACACAGAAACAAGGCGGAGTCGGAGCTCGGGGGAGGCACACCCCCTCCAGGCACGACCAGGCTGGGGCCCGCACCTAGGGTGGGTTTTTTCACCCCGGACTCCGTTTACTCTTCTCTTCTGTCTCGTAACTTCCCTTATGTATTAAAAACATAAAAAATATACAAATATTGGGATTTCACGAACTTTCTATTTTCACCACTTTTACCTATTCAAAGACGAACTCTGCAGACTCCTTTTCTCCTTCTCCTGGAATTTACTTCCCTACAAGGTCTCACACAAAATTCAATGTCAACATTAGTGTAAGCAAAAACAATTAACCTTTAGGTCCACACTTCAACTGAAATCCATCAAAACAAAGGCTTCTATAAGAGGCAAATGCAAATGATAACAGAAATCTGTCAAAACAGACCAGCAGGTAAAGATTGATTTTTTCGAAAACCTTCTGTTGCTCAAATCAAAAAGTTCAGAACTAATTAAAGTTGGGTAACAACTTGGAGAACAATATCAGAAAAATACAGCTCCATCCAATGTACTGAGATCCCTCACGATTTTTTACAATTCAGCACAAAAATCTATCCTAGGACAGCCACTTTTCACAACTCCTCTACTTCACAAAAGTAGTTGGACTTGACACAAAAACCAAAACAAAAAAGGATAAGGAGCGGTTATTACTGAGGTAATAACTTCCAAGACTTGACAAAACTCTTGGGTTATCTCCAACAAGTAATTTTCTTTAATGCCTTTAAGTTAGGCTTGAAAGTTTCAAAAATGCTCACAAAGAAGATATATATTTGAAGTGAAAGAGAGCATCAAGAAGAAAATAACCAACACATTTGAGTCTAACCCACTTCCTATGCATGGGGGTATCATGAGAAAACAAATTGTTGAAACAAAAAGCCACTAGCATGGGAAGACAATACAGATGCAACTTCAAAGCTTTCAACATAAAACGGGGAAACTTAACATCATTGAGATGCATAAAACCATGTTTCCCTCTCTCATAATAACTTTCAGTAGCACTTTGAATAAAGTTGACAATATAGCTGTCGCTGGCAACAACTTTATCATCAGAATGAGCATACTTATAGTCACCAAAAAGACGTCCAAGGTCATAAACTGGATCAATAGAAGCAAGTTGTTCCATCCTGAAATCTTTATTAGGCAAGCTATTCTCACAAGGAGCTTTAGCAAATTTGGAAAAGTTAAACTCATAAGAATCTCTATCAAACTTAGTTAAAACTTTCTCCTTCTTACAATCTATAATAGCTCCACAAGTGTTCAATAAAGGTCTACCAAAAATGATAGGACAAGTTTTGCTAGCTGCAGAATTAAGCACTAGAAAATCAGCAGGATACTTAATCTTACCACAGAGAACCTCCACATCTCTTACAATGCCAATGGGGAAAATGGTCTCCTTGTTAGCAAGGTGAATGACCACATCAATGTCCACAAGCTCACAAGGACCAATTTCATGCATAATTTCCCTGTAAATCTCATAAGGAATAGCACTAGAACTAGCACCAATGTCACATAAACCATAGTAGAAATGATCACCAATTTTAACAGAAAGCACAGGAACACTAGCTTTTCTAGCCTTACTAGGATAAGAGATAATATTAGAAGCGTCTTCACAGAAGACAATGTGCTCATCCTCCATATTTCTAGTGTCAAAATCTCTCACAATAGCTACCATAGGTTCAACATTCAATTGCTCATCAGGCTCCATAGTTTTCTTTGTACCTTTGTTATTTGCACTAATAATCATAGAATACTCCTTTACCTTAGCTGGGAGAGGTATTTTCTCAACATAAGGTTCAGGCACAATATGATCAGTAGTACAAACTTCATTACTTCTAACAGGAACATGATTAACAACAACTTTATAAGGATCATGGTACTTATTCCACTTCTTCTTGGGAATTTCTATGTAAGAGGCAAAGGCCTTAAAACAGTTGGAAATACTTTGGGAATCAAGGCCAAACTCATTACAAATATCACAGAAGTCATCATTCCCATAAAAGATTTAATGCATTCATAATCATAGTTTATACCTGACTTTCTTCCTTTGTCATTCTCCCAAGCTTCAGTGTTCTCTTGGATACGGTCTAGTAGATCCCATTTAGCTTCTTACTCCATATGTGTGAATGATCCAGCACAAGAAGCATCTAGTAAATCTTTATCATGAAGAGAAAGTCTAGCATAAAAGTTATTGATAATAATATTGTTAGGGAGTTCATGAATAGGAAATTTAAGCATTAGTAACTTCAATATCCCCCAAGCTTGAGTTGTACTCTCTCCATCACGAGGCCAAAATTTATATATAAGATTTCTATCCTTATGAATCTCACTGGGAGGATAAAATTTAGAATAAAAGAGAGATGTCATTTCCTCCCATTCCATGGATTGTCCATTCTTCAGCAGCTTATACCATTCTTCAGCTCTCCCTTTCAAGGATATAGAGAGTAACTTCTTCTTCACCTGTTCAGTTGTGATACCTGCACACTTAAACAACCCGCATAATTCATGGATAAAAAGCAAATGATCACCAAGATGGACAGTTCCATCCCCAAAATAATAATTATCCATAACACGATCAACAATACTTGTAGGTATCTTAAAAGGATCTATCTCAATAGGTGGTGGTTCATCTACTACCCTAGCAGTGGAAGTAGTTTTCCCAAACAGAAAACCAAGTGGGTTATCCATATTGGAAACAAAGTAACAAGCAGTAACAAAAAAGCAATACTCACAGTAGAAGTTTCCTTTACCAGTTACACTCTTCAATAGCGCTTCACTCCCCGGCAACGGCGCCAGAAAATAGTCTTGATGACCCACAAGTATAGGGGGTGTATCGTAGTACTTTTGATAAATAGGAGTGTCGATCCCAACGAGGAGAAGAAGGTGTTGACTAGTGGTATGGAGAAAGAAATCTCTGTAAATACTTAGCAAACGGATTTTTAGAGGTTTTCTGATAAAGCAACAAAACAAAGTGCAAGTAATAAAGAACAAGCGTAGCAAGTGGCCCAATCCTTTCTCAGCAAAGGACAAGCCGGTGGAAATACTTGTAAGGACCAAACGTTCTCGAGGACACATGAGAATTCTGTCAAGTGCTTTCGCTTCAAATAGATGAGTACTCTTCTTTGGTGTTGTAAGTGTTGTGTGGGTGAACCTGTGCTAATGTACCGACCTTACTTGGACTAATACATACTTGTGATTAAACCCCCTGCAAACATCCGTAACTACAGGAAAGTAATTAAGACATAAACCTAACCACAGCCTTAAACTCTAAGATCCTACGCTCCCTTGTGCAAAGGTGTCCTAACGGGGGTTCAGGTTTCTGTCACTCCAGCAACCCCACAATTAGTAGACAAATACACAATGCATTCCCCTAGGCCCATAAATGGTGAAGTATCATGTATTCGACGTTCACATGACACCACTACAAGAATAGCACCATAACTTAAATACTAAACCATTGAATAATAACTCAACACAGGTCCACTAATAACAACATGACTTATCCCATGTCCTCAAGAACTAGACGAACTACTCATAAGACATCATATGGATCAAGATCAAAGATGATATGGTGATGAATAACAATCTGAACATAAACAATAATCCAATTGTTCCACTCAAAAGCATCAACTACAATAGTAATTAACACCAGGAAAGTTTCCCCTAAGAACTAAAGCAATATCCAACACAATTGTTACAGCGGGACGGAGTGGTGATGATGGTGCTGGTGGAGATGATGGTGTGGATGATGATGATCCCGATGAAGCCTAACTTGATGACGGTGTTGATGGCGACGATCTCCCCTCTCCGGGAATGAATTCCCCTGGCAAAAATCTATCTACCGGAGAGATCTTTCTCTCTTGGTGTTTTCCGCCCTGCAGAGGCGGCGGAAATCAATCTGTGGTCGCTCCCCTGGTATTAGGGTTCCGTGAGGAAGATATAGGCGAGAGGGCGGAGTCGGAGGCCGGGCAGGTGGGCCACACCTGCCCTAGGAGCGGGGAAAGGTGGGTCCACGCCTAGGGGGGGTGGGCCCCCTGTGGCCCTTCTTCGTCTCCCCTTCTGGCTTCCTCAGTCTTCCGGGAAAATATAATTTTCCAATATATTTTTAGTATTTTTCTGATCTTCGCAAAATTGCATCAAAACACCTCTTTTTCCATCAGAATCCAGACTCCGGCAGTCCATCCTCCAAGAATCATGCAACATGCAAAAAACAGTGGAAAGGACAAAAGTAATACCTCATAATAAGACATATATCAATGAATAGAGGCAAATTATGATATAAAAAGTTGATGCAAATTGGACGTATCATAAAACAACGCATAATTTCTTCAAGGCACACTAAGCAATCCCAATTGTTTGGAACAAGACATGCTACAGCAATAATCACTAAACATAAGGTCAAAACAACACCTAACATGTCATGCTAAAGTCTAAGTCACAGTCAATGCAAGCTCCTCTTGCACTTACAAGCAAGAACTTACTACTCCTTTCCAACACCAAGCAACTTATTTGCAAAACAACACAGCGAGAACGGGGGTCCAAACTACTTTAAGCAAACTAAACAACCTAATCAAAGCAAACGAAAACTAAGATGCTCCAAGAACAACACAATAGTTCATGAAACAATAAAAATGAAGTGTCTAGACATACCTGAGCTTTTTATTGATGAAGAAGGGGATGCCTTGGACATCCTCAAGCTTTGACGCTTGTAACTCTTGGATATTTCTTGGGGTGACACGATGGTGGCATCCCCAAGCTTGAGCTTTTTTCCATTCTTCATCTCATTACATCATTCTCTCTCTACACCTGAAATTTTTCCTTCGTACAAAACTTCACACAATCTTCATTAGCAACATTAGTTTATTCAAAAGATATTAGACCTCTGGCAAAGCTTTGGAACAGCAAGACTTTTCACTCAAAACACAAGTACTGTAGTAACTCCTTCAAAAAGCTCAATTCACCTTAAGAGAACTCAAAAAGGAATCAATAAGAAGCAAATGCAAATAATGGCAGAAATCTGTCAAAACAGACCAGCAGGTAGAAACCGATTTTTTTGAACGCCTTCTGTTGCTCAAATCAAAAAGTGTTGAACTAATGAAAGTTAGCTACCATACTGGGGATTTATTAGTAAATTTTGACCTCAATCCAAGTTATAGAGAATCCTCACGATTTTTTTGGTGGAGGACAGAAATCTGTTTTGGGACAACAACTCCCCAAATCTTACTTCCCTCTCATTAGAGGTCATTCTCGGCACAGAAAGCAAACAAAAAGGATAAGGAGAGGTCATTACTAAAGTAATAACTTCCAATACTCAAGGAAACTCTTAGGTTATCTCCCAACAAGTACTTTTCTTTAATGCCTTTAAGTTAGGCACAAGAAGCAAGAAGAATCAAGTATTTTCAAATGAGGAAGCATTAACATCAAACCTTAATTTCAAAGGAGGAGCAAAAAGCAACTTCTTTCTCCTCATAGGGAAGTGTTCAATACCTTTATTGAATGGAAAATGATATTTAATAGTGCCTTCTTTCATATCAATGATGGAACTAACTGTTCTAAGAAAAGGTCTTCCCAAAGTAATAGGACAAGAAGCATTGTATTTAACATCCAAAACATAGAAATCCATAGGGACATAAGCATTATTAACCATAATGAGAACATCATTAATACTCCCCATGAGTTTATTTTTAGCATTATCATTAAGTGGGACATCCAAATAACAATCTTCTAAAGGTGGCGAATCAAGCATTTCATAAATCTTCCTAGGCATAATAGAGAAACTAGAACCAAGATCACATGAAGCTTTGAGATCAAAGTCATTCACTTGCATATTAATAATGGGTTCCCAACTGTCTTCTACTTTCCTAGGAATAGAAGCTTTGTGTTTTAGCTTCTCTTCCTTAATCTTAATAATAGCATTAGTAATGTGTTTGGTGAAAGCCACATTCATATCACTAGCATCAGGACTTCTAGCAAGCTTTTGTAGGAACATAATCACTTTAGAAATATTGCAACCATCAAGATCAAAATCAAACTTAGCATCACTAGTAGTAGGCTCATTGGGTTTAGGCATTGTGGTAGGAGGAATAGGGACTTCTTGTGGTTTAGTGGCATCCATATTGGTGGTGGTGATAGTGCACACACTATTGTTTCTAGCAATTTCAGCTTCTCTTTCCCACTTAATATGTAGTTGGGCCAACAATCTTACATTTTGATCAATAGTAACTTGTATGTCATGAGTAGCAGCAAAGGTACTTTCCAAGGTTTCAGGTTTAGCAGCCATTTTATTAATCAAAGAGGACTGTGCTTCAGACAAAGAGTAAATATTTTTCTCAACATTCAAAAGCTTTACCTCCACAGTCTTGTTGAAAGTACTTTGTTTACTAATAAAGTCTTTGAGCATGACTTCAAGTTCAGAGGGAGCACTTCTAGCATTTTTGTAGGAGTTTCCATAGGTATTACAATTATTAGGAGGATAATGCCTATAATTGTTGTTACTACCAAAATTATTCCTATAGGCATTGTTGTTGAAATTGTTGTTTCTAATGAAGTTCACATCAACTTGATCTTCTTGAGCAACTAAACAAGCTAAGGGAACATTATTTGTATCTATATGAGCTTTACCATTAACAAGCATAGCCATGATAACATCAATCTTATCACTCAAAGAGGAGGTTTCTTCAACAGAATTTACCTTCTTACCATGTGGAGCTCTCTCAGTGTGCCATTCAGAATAATTAACCATCATATTATCAAGGAGTTTTGTTGAAGCACCCAAAGTGATGGTCATAAAGGTACCTCCAGCAGCCGAATCCAACAAGTTTCTTGAAGAGAAGTTCAAACCTGCATAAAAAGTCTGGATAATCATCCAAGCAGTAAGTCCATGAGTGGTACAATTCTTAACCAAAGATTTCATTCTTTCCCAAGCTTGAGCAACATGTTCGCTATAAAGTTGTTTAAATTTCATTATTTCACTTCTCATAGATATAATCTTAGCAGGAGGATAGTATTTTCCAATAAAAGCATCTTTGCACTTAATCCAAGAATAAATACTATTTCTAGGCAAGGATAGCAACCATTCTTTATCTTTTCCTTGCAACTAGAAAGGAAACAACTTGAGCTTAATAATATCTTCATCTACATCCTTATATTTTTGCATCTCACAAATTCAACGAAGTTATTAAGATCGGCAACAGCATCATTAGAACTAGCACCAGAAAATTGCTCTCTCATCACAAGATTCAACAAAGCAGGCTTAATTTCATAAAAGGTAGGATCAGGAGCAGGTGGAGCAATAGGAGTACTTAGGAAATCATTGTTGTTTGTTCTAGTGAAGTCACACAACTTGGTGTTCTCAGCTGAGTTCATTTTGGAAAAAGTGGAGCAAGCCAACAACAACAACAACTAGAGCAAGAACTAATTTTTTGGAGTTTTTGATAAGAGAAAGCAAACCAAACTAAACTAATTTTTTTTGGAGTTTTTGGTAAAAAGAAGCAAACAAAACCAAGAAAAAGAAACTAAGCAAAACAAAAACAAAGTAAAGAGAAAGGTTGTGAAGGACTCCCCTTGTGAAGACGTCCTTAGCCTCCCCGGCAACAGCGCCAGAAAATACTCTGATGGCGTGTTGTTGACATGGGAGCTTCTTCTTTAATTCCCCGGCAACGGCGCCAGAAAAAGCCTTGATGAGTGAGTGAACACTTCGTTGGGAGACCCCAAGCGAAAGGTATGATGAGCACAATAGCAAGTTTTCCCTTAGTAGAAACCAAGGTTATCGAACCAGTAGGAGGAAGGAAACGACTCAAAGGTGTTGCTAGCAACTTGGAAACCTGCACAACACAAACACAAGACTTTGCCCGAACAAACAGTGAGGTTGTCAATCTCACCGGTTTGCTGAAAACAAATGATTAACTGTATGGTGTGGAAGGAAATAGTGGTTTGCAGAAAGTAAACAGTAACATTGGAAGATGTATCAATGGTAAAGATTGCACCGGGGTCCATAGTTCACTAGAGGTGTTCTCCTTAAGATAAACAAACATGGAATGTTGGGTAAAAAAATTATAGCAGGGCAATTGATAGGACTGAGCAAGGCATAACAATGCAATACTATACATTCATGATCCTACGAGATTTGATTGGGCAATACAACAAGATACATAGACCACCATCCAACTGCATTTGTGACTAATAATCCACATTCAGGTTATCATCCGAACCCCCTCCAGTATTAAGTTGCAAACAACGGATAACTTGTTTAAGCAAAGTGTGTAAGGTAAACAATCCACTTGTTCCATGAACAAGAGACCATTGTTTTCTCCCTAGTGGGAACAACACATCTACAACCTTAGAGATTTATGTCACTTCCCTTAGATTAAATAGAGGCATGAACCCACTATCTAGCATAAATACCCCCTCTTGGAGTCACTAGCATCTACTTGGCCAAGATAGCTACTAGAAACGGAGAGCATGCAAGATCACAAACAACACAGACATGATAGAATAAATAAGACAAAACCATTAATCAATCTGACATAGTAATCTCAATATCCATCGGATCCCCGCAAACACAACATGCATAATTACAAATAGATGATCTTGATCATGAACGGAGCTTACAAGATCTAAACATGGTAGCACAAAGGAGGAGATACAACCATCTAGCTACTACATGGACCCGTAGTCCAAGGTGGAACTACCCACACTTCATACCGGAGGCTGGCATGATGAAGAAGAAGGCCTCCAGGATAATCTCCCCTCTGGCAGGGTGTCGGGAAGAGCTTCAGACCCCCCGATCTAGGGACGATGGTGATGGCGGCTACAGACGGTTTCGTGGAATATTGATCGGGTACTTAGGGTTTCTACATCGGGGGGGTCTTTATAGGCGAAGAGGCGAGGCAGGGGGCAGCCAGGGCGGTCGCACCCCCCAGGCGTGGGCTGGGCCCAGCCGCGTGGCCAGGAGGTGTGACCCCCTGGTGGCTCCCCCTAGTCTTGTATTCTGGCTCCGTTTTCCCACGGTAAAATATTGACTTTGGCTTTTGTCCCGTCCAATTCCGAGAATAATGATTTTCTTCCTTTCTGGAACTAAAAACAGAAGAAAACAGGCAACTAGCACTGTGGCAACTTGTTAATAGGTTAGTACCAGAAAACATATAAAAACACCTCAAAGTATAGACAAAGCAAAGCAAAGTAGATACTAAACAAGCATGGAACATCAAAAATTATAGATACATTTCCGACGTATCACATTCCATTACCTATAATTCACCAAAATCCAAGCAAACACTTTAATTCTCAATAGACATATGCTTTTCCATATCCAACTATAAACCTTCCTGCAACTGACTTGCATGAATTTAACATACAGGCGAGTTATTGGTGTTCTTATCTTAATTAAACAATAAGTTAGTATGTTCCTTTTCCATAAAATCAATATTGAAATACTTCCAAAAGGGAATTTGACCCGAACCCGATATTATCTGGATAGGAAACCCGTGAGCTTCTTGTAGTTAGATCGATGCCCATGGAGAGTGAAATAAAAACTTGCTTACAAAGATAAAGGAATTGATAAAGACAACTTTGACGAGGTTTGATCTCATCAATGCCCATTGTTATGGACTTGGTTTTGGGGAAGATGGGGATGCTGGAGATCGTGGAACGGTTAGCAAACAAGCAACACGGGGACACGAGGTTTACCCAGTTTCAGGCCCCCAGAGGGAAAACCCTACTCCTGCTTGTCTGCTCTTGATTACGGCGGAACCGAAGGTTACAGGGGTGCGCAGATGCAATCTGGCGTGGAGGTGTGTATGCGAAAGTATGAGTCGAGAGATCTAGGTCGTGCCCTCCTGGCCTTTATATAGACTTAGGGAGGTCCCGGGCATAGACCTAGTCGATTCTGTGTTCTAGGTTTTACCCCTTTGAATTTCCTATCTACTCTAGTCTTGCTCTCCAAGGCGTCGTGGGCCTGGGCCACCCGAAAGTCTTCATGGGTCGGCGTACATTTGCCGTGGGCCTTCCTTGGGCTGGACCAGGTATGCTGAGATCATGCACCCGCGGGGTATAACCATGTCAGTAGCCCCCGAGTGATCAGTCGAATCGTAGGTTCGGCTGAGGACTCTTCAATCTTTCGGGTGCAACTATGTAGTTCATGTGTAGGGATTGTTGATGCGTGTGCCTGACTTACCCAACGGACCAGGGTCAGTTAACTGTCTTAGGACGAAACTACACGATCTTCTTCAGGTTCGAGTCCCTCAACTCGAACCTGGAACATATGCTGGTGTAATTCGACTCAGGCCGCGGAGGACTTACAGGAGTGGAATTCCAGTGATTTTAATTGATGTACCCAATGCGTCCGTCGGGATTTTTCATCGCGCCTGCTGGCACGGGTTCATACTAGCAGAGCGCAGTCGTGTGCGTTGTCAGGCCATCAGATGGTATCTGTAGGTCTTATCTTTGTGTCGCAGACACAGCATCCGAATGTTTGTCACCGCGGAGGTGTTTCGGGTGGCCAAGGAGATCGTTGCTCACTCAGCGTTTTGTTGGGGCAGAGTTGCCGAAAAGTTTTTTGCATGCTGATCCGAAAGATCGCAGTCGAAGAATTCATAGGGTGCGCGACCAGCGCTCCCTATGGGAGTAGCCCCCGAGTTTCTGTTCGAGCCGTAGACTCGAGCGGAGACTTTAGTTCAAACATCGTTCAGTTTTTAAGTCCGTAGGACACAAAAAAATTTGGATGCTTAAATCCATCCTCCCTATGGGAGTAGCCCCCGAGTCCGTAGTGGAGTCGTAGACTCGACGTAGGACTCGAAGAAACAGTTCGTTTTTATTCATCTTTCGGGTGCGCGGCCAGCGCTCCTAAT
This sequence comes from Avena insularis, assembly GCA_023614405.1. Lineage (NCBI taxonomy): Eukaryota > Viridiplantae > Streptophyta > Magnoliopsida > Poales > Poaceae > Avena > Avena insularis. The sequence continues at coordinate 64,657,532 of CM042697.1, forward strand.
AGGAGTAGCCCTCGAGTATTTAGTCGAATCGTAGATTCGAGTGACTACTCTTAGCTTTGAAGCCGAAGAACTTGTAGTTGTTGCTAGTATAGCTTTTGATGACATCAGTGCTGACTATCAATGACTTCAAGCGTCTGCTGCGCCAGAGATGACTTGACTGGACGAATGTAGGTCCCACTTGCTGACCTTGAATTGACCGGTCACGCGCGGCGTGGAGATAATTATGGCGTCTCGTCGATTTCCGCACGTAGTGGATGGCGTGGTAACGACGGTTTGTTGTGCTGCTGACACGTGTATGGCCAGATCTGCCGTTGGCGTTAGGTCTTCTGGATGGACGGTTTCTGTGCATCGTCTTTGCCATTATAATCATTGGGGAAAGATGCAGTTTGTTTTCACCGCATCTACTCTTGTTTTCACTATCTCCTTGTGATCTAGCAGTTCTTGCTGCGCACTGGAATTTCCTTCCACGTTTCCCTCTTCCCTTCTATGCTCTCACCGCCGGCGCCATCGTAGCGCGATGGGGAAACCGAAGAAGTCATCCTCTGTTGTTGGTACCAGCGCCGCCGGAGGGAAGAAAAGCGCCACCGCTACCCGCGTCACCGATGGTGGTTGGCAGCGATCAGAGATGCGGGAGAGTGACCTCCGCAAACTTCGTGAGCAGGGCTTGATCCCGCAGGATAGGGAGGCCGTCAGACTCCCCGGCAATGAGGTAATCCCCCGTCCCCCTGCTAGGTATCGGGTTATATTTCTCGCCTTCGTTATGCGTGGGTTTTCCTTTCCAGTCCACAACTTTCTTCGTGGGATGCTCTTTCTCTATGGCATCTAGCTGCATCATCTTTCGCCCAATTCTCTTCTTCACATTGCTTGTTTCATCACTTTCTGCGAGTGCTGGCTCGGCATTGAGCCGCACTTTGGCCTCTTCCGGAAACTTTATTCCGTGAAGAGGCAGTCTGGTTCAGATGGTGTTTATCCCATTGGGGGTTGCATCATCTCCCTCAGGCCCAATCTGCTTTTCTTTTCCTTGTCTTTCTTCTGTGTTACTTTCTTCATTCCTTCTCTTTTTGTCTTAGATGCCGTAGGCATCGAGTTTGACCGCGGCGCTCTAGAGCATGGGAGTGCTCTAGATGATGCTACTGCAGCGGTCGAAGATCGCTGCAGCACCGTCGTCAACTCCCTTGCCAAGGCGAAGGAGGTTCTTGGCCGCTTCTACAAGGAGCTTGTCCCCAAGGGCGCGACCCTTGATGATGTTGACGCCCTGGCGGAGGCTTTGTCAGCCGAAGAGCCTGCGGCGTACAAGTGCAAGCAGAAGGGCATCAGCGCGTCCGTCGGGCTGGCGATGGCCTTGGCGGCTGGAGCGGAGCTGGACCTTCCCCAGATCACCTCCCGGATGCCGACGACCGCGGATGGATCCGAGGTAGCCTTTGCTGCCTATTCTGCTCGCTGCAAGCGATATGGGCCAAAGCTCATTGATCTGCTGTCTGAGTATGCGCTGCGGCAGCAGGGGGAGGCCAAGGCGAGGCAATCCGGCTCCGAGGCTACTCAGGGTGCCGCGTCTTAGGCGTTGTAGATGTAGGATAGTTTGTAGTCTGCTTTTGCTGTAAATATTTTGAGGAATGCCATCATTGTGCCACGTAGTGGCCTTTATATGCTTAATGAACTCTTCTGAGTTGTGCTCTTCTCTATCTGAATGTTTATGTCCTTTGCTTTTCTGCTGTTCTAGGTTCCTTCGGGTGCTGACCCCGTTGACACCTCGCCTGCAGCGCAGCTGCGGCCATCTTTGGATGATTCCTCGCAACTCGCTTTTCTTCGGGACCGTGTTCGTAGTCTTGAGAGGGAGTTGCTTGGGTTGCGTGGTCACGCCGATGTGTGGAAGTCCAAGGCAGATCGCGGTGCGGCCAGGGAGGAGTACTTAATGGCGGAACTGCTTCGGCTGTCTGAGCAGCTTCATTGTAAGTTGTTCTTTGTTTCGGGCTGCAGCTCAGATTTTCGGATGCGCCTGCTGGCCTTTCGTCTTATGTTCTGTGAGTGTCACAGGTGCTAACCTTGCTCTGAAGGAAGAGAAAGAGTGTGTCGCTGTTCGGGTCAATTGCTTGACTCAACAAGACATGGAGGCTGGCGGCTTCTTCTGGATGGATCGTGATCGTGCCATTGCTTTGGCGATGGTGCAGGATCGTGTGCACCAGGTTTCGCGGGTGCTTCGTCAGGTGCAGACGTCGCTTGCATCGGTGTTGCATGTCATGTTTCCTTTGGATGCCGTGCCAACAAGCCTTGCGGGTCTTCTGTCGAAGTTTTGGAGCGTGAGCAATGTCAAGGAGTTGGTGCGGCAATAGCTCGTCGCAGGAGTGAAGGCTGCTTTGTCCCTTGTGAGGCTGCACCGGCCTGATGTAGATTTGTCTGTTGTAGCAGTTGGGCCACCTCTTCAGTCGGATGGTGACGAGTGGGATATGCGTCCGCATTATGCGGCTGTAAGGCAGTATGCCGAACAGGTAGTAGATTTGTTTGAGCAGCGTGCTCAAGTTATTCTTCAGAATAGGTAGTACCTGTAAAAGAGATAGATGTAAAATTTGTATATTTTGACTGGCGTGTTGTGTCCTTTGTTATAAAGGTTTGTTTATTGTGAGCACGTAGTGCTTTGTTTGAGGACGTGTCCTTTTTGTTTGCCTGATGTTGTGAGCTACTCAGGTATACACGTGTGATCCTCGTCGATGAAATCGTGAGGTGGGGGAGCCCCCAAGTGCGTTTGTAGCATAAAGTAAAGTTGCAAGTAGCGAACAAGATTTTGGGGCGGAACACTTAGCTTTATTTATATCGAAATGGAGGAAGTACATTGTTCGGCTTAATAGCCTTGGCTGAAAAGCCTTATTGAAAGTAAAAGGGGTAGGTAGCTATAGGTAGAATCGTCGCAAGTGTGCGATGTTCCATGGGTTGGAGTATGCGACTCCAGACTCCACGTGCTTGAGGCGATAGGCGCCACCTGGGATGACTTCGGTGATGACGTAGGGTCCTTCCCATGGCGACTCGAATTTCTTCGGTCGTTCTTGCTTGAGTTGCAAGACGAGGTCTCCTTCGACGAAGGACCTTGGGCGTAGCCATCGGCTGTGGTAGTTGCGGAGACTCTGCTGGTACACCGCTGATCGAGCTGCTGCTACGTCTCTTGCTTCGTCGAGTGTTTCCACGGCGTCTTCGAGTGCAGCCGTGGATTCGGCTTCGCTGTAAGCGACGACCCGGGGGGCCTGGTGGCGTACTTCGGCTGGTAGCACGGCTTCGGCTCCGTGCACCATGAAGAATGGTGTGTAGCCGATGGAGCTGTTTGGCATAGTACGCAAACTCCATAGGACGGATGGCAGCTCTTTCGTCCAGGCTCCGGCCTTTCGTTCGAGTGGGCTCATGAGGCGCTTCTTGATGCCAGTGCCGATTAGGCCGTTGGCCTTTTCCACTTTCCCGTTCGTTTGCGGGTGTGCCACTGAGGCGTACGTGATGTTGATCCTGAGGCCTTCGTAGAAGTCCTGGAATTCCTTGGAGATAAAGTTCAATCCATTGTCGGTGATGATGCTGTGCGGTACACCGAACCTGTAGACAATGGATTCGAAGAACTTGACGGCAGTCTTGCCCTTTTGGTTGGTAACTGGCATGGCCTCGACCCACTTGGTGAATTTGTCGACTGCGACCAGGAGGTAGACGTACCCCCCTTTCGAGGACTTTGGCAGTTTTGCCGATCATGTCGAGGCCCCATTGAGCAAAGGGCCAAGCTATAGGTATGGGTCTAAGCTCTGACCCGGGTGCGTGCGGTTTGTCGACGAACCGTTGGCACCCGTTGCATCTTCGGACGATGTCCTTTGCATCGCTCATGGCCGTTGGCCAGTAGAATCCGGCTGGTAGAGCTTTGGCGACAAGGGATCGGCTGCCTGCGTGGTGGCCGCAGATGCCCTCGTGGATGTCTTGGGGGATGGCTTTCCCGTCAGCGATGGTGACGCACCTTTGTAGTACACCCGTAATACTGCGCTTGTACAGCTCGCCATTGATGATGGTGAAGGCTTTTGACCGACGAGATATGCGCCGGGCATCTGTCGGGCTATCAGGCAGTTCTCCGTTTATCAAGAACTAGAGGTACGGTCGCGTCCAAGTTTCTTCGACTGCCATAACCTGCATCAGGTTGACCATAGCGACCTCTGTGTCCAGCTTCTCGGCTCCTTCGTGTCCTTCGGGCAGCGTAGCCCCCGAGTGTTCTGCTTCTTCGGGTGATCCCTTGGGGAATTTCCGCTTGATGGATGGCATGCAGATCTGTTTGAGGAACACACCCGGTGGTACCTTTGCACAGGTGGAGCCGATGTTGGCGAGTCTGTCGTCTTCCTCGTTGCTTTCTCTTCTGACGTGCCGAAGCTCGCAGCCGTCGAATTCTCCTTCGAGTGCATTGTAGAGCGCGCGGTACGCGATCATGTTTTCGGCGTGTGCGTCGCACTCGTTCATCGTCTGCTGGACGACGAGGTTGGAGTCACCATAGATGACCAGGCACGTTGCACCGTAGATCTTTGCCATCCTCATGTCGTGGATGAGGGCTTCATATTCGGCCTCGTTGTTGGAGGCTCGGAATTTCATCCGAAGGACGTACTTCATCTGGTCGCCCTGCGGGGAGGTCAGTATGACCCCGGCTCCTACTCCAGCTTCACGCTTGGAGCCGTCGAGGTGCATTGTCCATGACTGCGACATGTCTAGGGTGTCTGGCAGCTGCAGCTCCATCCAATGTACGAGGAAGTCCGGGAGGACTTGAGATTTGATTGCGAGTCGCTTCTCGTAGATGATGTCCAAAGGTGACAGCTCAATGCCCCATAGGGCCACGCGTCCTGTGGCCTCAGGGTTATTCAGGATGCTGTTCATGTAGGGTTTCGTAGCATGGAAAACAAAAAATTTCTATCGCATACAAACAAACAAGCCAAGATCTATCTACTAGATTGTAGCAACGAGTCGATGGAATAACTCACCCTCGAAGATTCCAAAGTGTTTAACGAGAGCGGATTCTCGTGGGTGATGTAGTTGTACTCTTGCCGATCTCAAGATCGCATAGACGATCCTTCCGGCGCTGCGTTCCGGCAGCGCTTCCGCAGTCGGTCACACGTTCGGTACTCGACGACAACCTTCCTCTCCCTTGTTCCAGCAGGCAGCGGAGGTTGTAGCACCTCTCCTCGCGATTCCGGCAGCACAACGGCGTGGTACCGGAAGTAGAGGGGAGATCTCATAGGGCTTTGCCTTAAGCCGAAGCGAGTATGGTGGACTATGACAGAGAGCCTCGGCGATCTAGGGTTTAGATGCACCAAGGAGGGGGCAAGGCCGGCGGCTAGGGTTTGCCCTAGGCGGCGGCGAGTTGGCCCTAGGCGGCGGCTATGGAGGGCGGCGGCGGCTAGGGTTAGGGTTTAGAGGGGGGCAACTTGTGTGCTAGGAGGGGCAGCCCTGCCCCTCCTTATATAGGTGGGAGGCGCCGGCCAAGGGGAGGGGAGTCCCTCCCCAACTCGGATCCCAAGTGGGCCGGCGGTGGAGGGAGGGAACTCCTCCCCAAGTAGGTTTCCTACTTCCCCTCCACCTTCCAAAATAGCCGTTTGACTTTTCAAATTGGCGTTTGACTTTTCAAACTAGGATTTGATTAAACCCTTTATTTTGTTCAGCGATGACACCTAGTACATGATGCAATCATTCCAACTTGATATGACACATTCATGTACCCTTCCCCTCCGGAGTGCCGGACATTCCGGAACCTTCTAGAACATTCCCGATGAAAACACCGGAACCATTCTCCAAACCCGAAACAGGACTTTCCTTGTAACATCCCTAAAATCATGTTTCAAAACTCATGCATATCATCCATGCATCCATCATCATTTAGGGTTTCATCTCAAAATCATTTCAAAAATAGGAGCAATGTTGCTCATTATTTTATGTATGAAAACCCTAGCCTTTGTGCTACATGCTAATGAGAAAGGTGCTATTATTCATTCAGGATGTTTTGAATTCAAACTTAAGTGATTTCAAAAGCTTGAGCAAAGTTTCAAAACAAAATATGGAATAAAACCAAAGTTATGCCTATTATTATATCTCCTAAAAGGCTTGGTTTATTTGTATTATTTTCAAATAACCCAAGTAGGTCTGAGTGAACAGAGGTGTTTTACACTTATTTGGATGCAAGGAACACTGTACAAAAAGCTAGAGAAGATTTGAATTCAAAATTATTTGAAATAGGATTTGAAAACCATTCCTAGAAAAACAATCACAAAAAGAAAAGGAGTAAAGAAGAAAAAATAGACAGCCAAATTAATCCGCCGACCCGATAACACGGCCCAGCTAGCCCAGCAGCTCCCACCCCCGCGAAACGTTTTCTTTCACCCGCCCCCGAACCCACCAGCTCGCTGACAGGCAGGACCCACTCCCCCTCCTCCTCTCTCGCTGACAACCGCGGCCCACACGGGTACCGTCGTCTCCACCCCCACGACTGGTTCATCCCCAAATTGACGCCGGCCGTTTCCTGTTGATTTGCACAGCTTCAATTCGCGTAAATGCGCGAGTAAATCTCGCTCGTATCCTAGCTACTAAAACCCCCTCTGCCCCTCTCCATTCTCCCCCAAACCCCAAGCCCAGAGCGCCCCCAGGCTGCAAGAATTGCTCACTACAACCCCGCTGTCTCCGACGAGCTGCAGCCACGATTCCGGCCAACTCCGACCACCCCTCTGCTCCTGGTTCACACGAGCAGGCTCCATTTGACCTCGTGCACCTCCCAGTACCACCATCTCGCCCGCGCGTGACCCAGAACATCGGCAACGCAAGCGACTGAGCGCCACCATCTTCGGCTTCAACTCCGTCGAGCTCCTCCGGTAAGTCCAGACCGCCCCAAGCCTTCTCCTTCACGCACGCGTCTTCTCCGTGATTCCCTGCATCTGACCAAACCCTCTGTTTGCCTCCTCGTGACCGACAGCATCGCCTTCGACCTCGAACAGACCCACCCGTCACCAGACCCTACTCCGGCGAGCAATCCACCACAACCCTGAGCGCCCCTTGCCGAACCACCCATATGTTGAGCATCCCCACGTCCTTGCGATCACGGTGAGTACCTTCCCTACCCTTCTAGCTTCCTGTATTGCCGCTGGCCACCATCGATTCCGCCTAAGCGCCGCCAGTTAGTGGCTTGCTGTTTGTGTCCGTTGGATCTGTATCGTAGGGCTAGGATAGATTATAATCGAAGGGGTATCGCATGCCTCTGCGCCGCTAGATATAAGTTAGATCCTACGGTCCGTGTCTGTCGATCCAACCGAATCGGTATGCGCCAGTAATATTGCGACGCGTGTCTAGGGTTAGCTCAAAAACAGATTTCAAAATTAGATTTAGATCAAATTTTCAAATGGCTATAACTTGAGTTTCCCACGTTAGATTTTTGCAAATTTTATACCGTTGGAATCAGTGAATCAAGGCCTTTCTGAATCTGCAATGTGTTTAACAAAAAGTATCTGTTAAAATGACTTTGTATGCAGAAACATGTTTAGGTCCATTTTGAGCATAGATTTAGTTTAGTAATTTGTATTAGTGCTAAATAAGTTTAGTTAGCAAACTTTGTGACTTGTTATGTTTCTGTATCATGCACTTGCTTGTTAGAGTTTTCAAAAACATCACTTAGTAATTTCTTGCATGCATGCATTCCTATTTTTTTTGTATATAAATTGTGTGTAATTGTGTGCTACAAATTTTATGTGTAGATTTTGCTAGTGACTGTGATTGTGAAGAGTGCTACTCTCCCCATTACCAAGGCAAGTGATACTTCATTATATTTCCACCCTTTATTTTGAATAAGCATTAGAATTATTTTTTGCTAAGTTTTGCATGCTACTTTTGCCAAATGCTATGTTGGGAAATCCTATGTAGTGTAGAATTGTAGAATTGCTAGGGAATTTTCCTAAGTTAAGTTACTATGCCATGCTTAGCCTAGCTAGTAGAAAACAAGGGTTGGTAAAGTATGTTCATGCTATGTGGAAAATAATTCTAAGTCTTTTGGACTTATGCTTTTCTTAATAAAACAACTAAGTCAATGAACCTCCTGGGTGGAATGGGACTTGAATGGTGGTTTTGGTTGAGTGGTTACACAAGGCCATGGATTTGGCTTGTGTATCTCACTTGTGGTATGCCACCCAGGCACAAAGGGATTTGGAGGCCAAGTGTTGAGAAAGCTTACAGTGCAACCACTTGGCAATATGGGCTCTGCCTTGATCATATAGGTTGCTAGAACTTAGTCATTCAGACAGTTGGTGGTAGTGGGATGATAGGTTGGAACGCGTCCATTTGACTAAGGAAAGGCTTCTGAAAGGTCCTGTCTTAGGAAACCAAGTCTGGTGGGGAAAGTGCACAACCTCTGCAGATGGAAAAATCTAAGTACTTAGCCAAGTCCATGGCAATGGACAAATTGAGCATCAAGACATGGAAGCTACAAGAATCTCATCACTCCAACTTATAAGTAAAACTTGTGGGTGAACAAGGGTGAAGGACCCCAATGTCTATTGGTGGTTTCTTGGGAAAGTTTTGACAAAGAAAAACTTAGTGATTTCAACTAATAGGAAAAACCTATTTTGAGCAAAGCAAGCCAAGCTACACTTAGCCAAAATGCATATAGTAATATAGTCCACTTAAAATTTACTAAGGTATCACTTGCCAATACTATTCCAAAGTATTGACCCTCTGTGGCTGTAACTTGTAATGTTGCAGGTTACTCCGATGATGATTAGGAGTCATGAGTCTACACTCAACATGCTTGCCTGTGGCACATGAAGATGAAGACTTATGTTTATTTACTTATTCCAAGAACTCTTGTATTAGGCCTATGGCCCTGAGTTGTAAAAGACTATGTTTTATCTCTGGAATGAACGTAATAAATGACCTTTGTATCTGTGTACTTCATCTTAAACTGTGGATGCTAGCAATGATCCATGGACTAGTATTGCAATCACAGGGATCCTTTTCCTTTACAAAGGAGGGATCTTATAGATGGTATCAGAGCACTGTGTTGCCTGTAGGATTATGACCCTAGGATTGGAAACCACTAAGGAAAAATTTTCAACTACTTCTACACTTGTCTATTCTTCTCGTAAACTTTTCTAATCTTCTCATTCTCCTCTATGTTTGTAGATCAACTCCATCAACGAAGCCATGAAGAAAGGACCACTCATGACCATGACCTTGGAGTGTGAAACTGAGTTTCCCAAAATTCTCAAGGACCTCATGGTGGCAATGGAAGCACATGGTGCAGCTGTGTACAAAGGCTTTCCAGTGATGGATGAAGGAGTGGAGTATTGGTGGGTGCAACTTCACTTGTACAAAAACAAGGAAGACAACCACAAAGAAAGAGGCTTCTGCATGTACACCAACACTATGATGCACACCACATTCTTTGAGTCAGCCAGAGAAGCAGCTTGGAGGACTATCAAAGAACTTAGTGCTAGAGTCAAGTGCAGAATGCTCAACCTCCAAAAAGACTTAGAAAAAGAGAAGGAACTTACCCAAGAGTTGGAAGCCACCAACCAAACCTTAAGGGGAGATATTATAGACTTAGTGATGGAATCATGTGAACAAGATAGGTGGATTACCTCTAGGAACATTGTGTTAGCCAACAGATCCAGTGAGATAGGATTGTGAACGCACTTCGTTAGTTGGACCACCACCTATCACCTTATTTTCCAAAATGATACCTTAAATAAGTTTGGACCTTGATTGATGTAATGGAATTATGTATGCATGACTTGTGTGATTTTTGTGTTCCATGGATATGTATGAAATGTTGGTCTTGTTTTATCTTAAATTGCGTTGTTCTAACTTTTCAATCTTATAAATAGATGCCTATTACCATCAGCACTGTTGAGGAGTTCCAGGTTACCCGTTTCGGTCCTCGTATCGTTGAGCTTACCACTTTGCTCAATCTCCCTCTTCCCACCATCATGGTGCACCCACTCACCAAGTTCGAGAGGAAGGACCTCTGGGGCTTCAAGGTGAACCAGACCGGACGCCAGATGGAGCCTACGACGGAGGCCATCGTCTTCAATCTTATGCACGATGACAGGGAGAGAGGCATGGAGGTCGTCATGCAGGACCTGATAGGACGTCTGCTAGGCCGTCACTCCCGACAGGTTAGGGGCACCCACTTCCACGTCTTCGGAAGACGTGACGATGATGGAGAGTCCATCGACTTTGAGGACGACTCGAGGGACGCAGCAGAGCCGATACGTCTCTATCTCTAGGACCTAGAGTCTCTTATTAGGCACGTGGACACGGACAGGACCAACGTCATGCTCAGCAATGACGAGCTCCAGGTGCATCTTCGTGAGAAGGACAAGCTTTTTGCACAGCAGGACGAGATAGTCAAGGAAATGGAGGCGAAGTTCGAGACCCAGGACCGTAAGTTCAAGAGTCAGGAGAAACGTGTCCAGGATAGGAACAAGAAGATCCGGGACATGACTGAAGAACTGAAGTCCAAGGATTTCGAGCTAGAGCAGCAGCAGATGGTGATTGAGAGGCTTCGCTCCCAGAAGAGGGCTCTCAAGACCAAGATCGAGTCCTTGACCACTACTATTAAGGAGAACAAGACCGCGATGGAGAACGCAGGTCTTACTTTTGTTGAGGAGGAGATTGATGCTGATGAGTAGACTTGACTACTCGGTTATCTTTTACTATCGTACTTGTTATTCATGAACTTGTTATTGGACCATCCGACATGTGGATGGCTTGCCACTTGTGTGTTTTACTTTGAGAACTTGTTATCTTGTTGTTGAACTTTTATCCATGTGTTGCATTCTATGTGTTTGCTTATGTGATGTAATGTGCATGAATCATGTATGGGTATCTCATTCTTATCTCTATTTGAACAAACCACAGATGCCTCCCCGTCGCGCAAACCCCAACCCCAACAACATAACCCCGGAAATGCAACAAATGATGAATGCGCAAACACAGCTTATGCAAATGATGAAAACATTCATCCAAAACCAGAATAACAACAACAACCCCAACAACAACAACAACAACAACCCTCCGGGCTTTGATATGCTCACCAGATTTCTGCGTTTGAGGCCAGCTAAGTTCTCGGGGACAACTGATCCCATGGTGGCCAATGATTGGCTATGTTCTGTGAATAAGGACCTAGTGACCGTGGGCTGCACGGATGCTGAAAAGGTCAGGTTTGCAGCGCATCTGTTGGAAGGGCCAGCCGCCACATGGTGGGACAACTTCCAAATCACCACTCCTTTAGATGAGGTGACTTGGGCTATCTTTGAAGATGGTTTTCGCACTGCTCATATCTCATCAGGAATGATGAGCCTGAAAAAGAAGGAGTTTCACAACCTGAAGCAGCGCCACCGCAGCGTGGCTGAATAAATAGAAGAGTTCAACAATCTGGCGCGTTATGCACCGGATGAGGTTGACACAGATGCCAAAAGAAAGGAAAATTCTCGAAGATTGATCTCCGGTCAGGCTATTTTCAACTCAAGATAAGAGAGCAAGACATACCTAAAACAGCGTTCACCACAAGGTATGGATTGTATGAGTATACCGTAATGCCTTTCGGCTTAACCAATGCTCCAGCATACTTCATGTATATGATGAACAAGGTGTTCATGGAATTTCTCGACAAGTTCGTTGTTGTTTTCATCGATGACATCTTAGTCTACTCCAAGAGCAAAGAAGAACATGAAGGACACTTGCGCTTGATACTTGAGAAGTTGAGAGAGCATAAGCTTTATGCTAAATTCAGCAAGTGTGAGTTCTGGTTAGAGGAAGTTGGTTTTCTTGGTCATGTTATGACAAAGGATGGCGTGTGATTGATCCCGCTAAAGTTTCACAGAATGTGAATGGGAATCTCCCAAGAATGTGAAAGAAGTTCGCAGTTTCCTTGGCTTAGCAGGTTACTACAGAAGGTTCATTGAGAATTTCTCAAAGGTTGCTAAGCCCATGACTGAATTGTTAAAGAAAGACAAGAAGTTTGCTTGGTCTGAAGGTTGTGAAGTCAGCTTTCAAGAATTGAAGAAGAGACTTGTGACAGCACCGGTTCTATGTCTGCCAGATTTGGAAAAGGATTTCCAAGTATATTGTGATGCGTCTCATCAAGGTTTGGGTGCCGTACTTATGCAAGACGGTAAAGTTGTGGCCTATGCCTCAAGACAACTCAAAACTCATGAAGTAAATTATCCTACTCATGATTTAGAGTTAGCCTCTGTAGTCCATGCACTCAAAACATGGATACATTACCTTTTGGGAAAGCGTTGTGAAGTGTTCACCAATCACAAGAGCTTAAAGTATATCTTCACCCAGAAGGAAATCAATATGAGACAAAGAAGATGGTTAGAGCTTATCAAGGACTATGACTTAAGTTTGCAATACCACCCCGGTAAAGCAAATGTTGTAGCAGATGCTCTAAGTCGTAAGGTATTTGTGAATGGCCTTACCAAAGGCGAATTGCCAGATGATTTGTGTAAGCAATTCAAAGAACTCAGATTGGAGATTGTACCTGAAGGACATCTCATGTTGTTAGAAGTCCAACCCACTTTGTTGGACAAGATTCGAGAAGCTCAAAAGACTGATAAAGAAATTGAGGAGATTAAGGTAAATATTAGCCAAGGGAAAGCTAAAAGTTTCCATGTAGACGAACAAGGTACTTTATGGCATGGGAAACGTATCTGTGTTCCACAAGATCCGGAGATGCGGAAACTGATTCTGCAAGAAGCCCACAACTCCCCGTATTCTATTCATCCAGGTAACACCAAAATGTACATGGACATGAAAGAAAGATTTTGGTGGAATAATCTCAAGAGGGACATCGCCGAGCATATTGCTTTGTGTGATGTGTGTAGTAGAGTAAAAGCGGAGCATCAAAAACCAGCAGGTTTGCTTCAACCACTACCTATTCCTGATTGGAAATGGGACAAAATTGGTATGGATTTCATCACCGGATTACCAAGGACCAGATCAGGATATGATTCCATATGGGTAGTCGTGGATCGCTTAACTAAAGTGGCACATTTCATACCCGTGAAGACAACTTATACAAGTGCCAAGTTGGCCAAAATCTACATGAGTAGAATTGTATGCCTTCACGGTGTGCCTAAGAGTATTGTGTCTGATAGGGGAACCCAATTCACTTCCCATTTTTGGAGACAGCTACATGAGTCATTGGGAACGAGGTTGGAATTCGATCGCTTTTCATCCTCAAACCGATGGACAAACAGAAAGGACTAATCAAATTCTGGAAGACATGTTGAGGGCATGTGCCCTAGATTATGGAGCAAGTTGGGATGAAAGTCTGCCTTACGCAGAATTTTCTTATAACAACAGCTATCAAGCCAGCATTGAGATGGCACCATTTGAGTTTCTCTACGGAAGAAAATGTACCACCCCATTGTTATGGAATGGTGTGGGAGAAAGAAGTTTATTTGGGCCAGATCTTATCAAAGAAGCCGAAGAGAAGGTCAAATTGGTTAAGGACAGGTTGAAGATAGCATAGTCCCGACAGAAAAGCTACGTCGATCCTAAGCGTAGAGAAGTCACCTACGAAGTTGGTGATAGAGCCTATCTTAGAGTATCACCACTCCGTGGAGTGAAAAGATTCGAAGTCAAAGGAAAGTTGGCACCAAGATATGTTGGGCCATTCAAGATTCTGAGTCGCAAAGGAGAAGTGGCTTATGAGATTGAACTGCCAACATCTCTATCAGCAGTCCATAATGTATTTCATGTGAGTCAGCTTAAGAAATGTCACCCAGAAATGGAAGAATCTTCTTTGAAGGATACCATACCTTTGGAAGAAGTTCAACTAGAAAGTGATCTCACTTATGAAGAAAAGCCTATCAAGATTCTTGAGACTGCAGAAAGAGTCACGAGAACAAAGACTATCAAGTTTTGCAAAGTGCAATGGAACCATCATACCTAAGAGGAAGCAACATGGGAAAGAGAAGATGATCTTCGGAAAGACCACCCTCACCTATTTGCTAGCCAATTCGAATCTCGAGGGCGATATTCACCTTAAGGGGGTTAGATTTGTAACATCCCTAAAATCATGTTTCAAAACTCATGCATATCATCCATGCATCCATCATCATTTAGGGTTTCATCTCAAAATCATTTCAAAAACAGGAGCAATGTTACTCATTATTTTATGTATGAAAACCCTAGCCTTTGTGCTACATGCTAATGAGAAAGGTGCTATTATTCATTCAGGATGTTTTGAATTCAAACTTAAGTGATTTCAAAAGCTTGAGCAAAGTTTCAAAACAAAATATGGAATAAAACCAAAGTTATGCCTATTATTATACCTCCTAAAAGGCTTGGTTTATTTGTATTATTTTCAAATAACCCAAGCAGGTCTGAGTGAACAGAGGTGTTTTACACTTATTTGGATGCAAGGAACACTGTACAAAAAGCTAGAGAAGATTTGAATTCAAAATTATTTGAAATAGGATTTGAAAACCATTCCTAGAAAAACAATCAGAAAAAGAAAAGGAGTAAAGAAGAAAAAAATAGATGACCAATTAATCTGGCCGACCAATAACACGGCCCAGCTAGCCCAGCAGCTCCCACCCCACGCAACGTTTTCTTTCACCCTTCAACCCACCAGCTCACCGACAGTGCAGGACCCACTCCTCCTCCTCTCTCGACAACCGTGCCCACACGGGTACCGCTGCCTCCACCCCACGATGGTTCATCCCCAAATTGACGCCGGCCGTTTCGTTGATTTGCAGCTTCAATTACAGTAAATGCGCGAGTAAATCTCGCCAGATCCTGGCTACTAAAACCCCTCTGCCCCTCTCCATTCTCCTCCAAACCCCAAGCCCAGAGCGCCCCAGTCGCAAGAATTGCTCACCGCAACCCCGCTTGTCTTGACGAGCTGCAGCCACGATTCCGCCAACTCCGACCACCCCTCCGCTCTGGTTCACACGAGCAGGCTCCATTTGACCTCGCGACCTCCCAAGACCACCATCTCGCCTGCGTGACCTGAACATCGGCAACGCAAGCGATCGAGCCACCCACCGCTTCAACTCCATCGAGCTCCTCCGGTAAGTCCAGACCGCCCCAAGCCTTCTCCTTCACGCACGCGTCTTCTTCGTGATTCCCTGCATCTGACCAAACCCTCTGTTTGCCTCCTCGTGACCGACAGCGTCGCCTTCGACCTCGAACAGAGCCACCCGTCGCCAGACCCTACTCCGGCGAGCAATCCACCGCAACCCTGAGCGCCCCTTGCCGAACCACCCATACGTTGAGCATCCCCACGTCCTTGCGATCACGGTGAGTACCTTCCCTACCCTTCTAGCTTCCTGTATCGCCGGCGCTGCCACCATCTGACCGTCGCCGCCACAATGATGTTAGCGCCGCCGATTAGTGGCTTCTTTGTTTGTGTCCGTTGGATCTGTATCGTAGGGCTAGGATAGATTATAATCGAAGGGGTATCGCATGCCTCTGCGCCGCTAGATCTAAGTTAGATCCTACGGTCCGCGTCTGTCAATCCGACTGAATCGGTATGTGCCAGTAATATTGCGACGCGTGTCTAGGGTTAGCTCAAAAACAGATTTCAAAATCAGATTTAGATCAAATTTTCAAATGGCTATAACTTGAGTTTCCCATGTTAGATTTTTGCAAATTTTATACCGTTGGAATCAGTGAATCAAGGCCTTTCTGAATCTGCAATGTGTTTAACAAAAAGTATCTGTTAAAATGACTTTGTATGCAGAAACATGTTTAGGTCCATTTTGAGCATAGATTTAGTTTAGTAATTTGTATTAGTGCTAAATAAGTTTAGTTAGCAAACTTTGTGACTTGTTATGTTTCTGTATCATGCACTTGCTTGGTAGAGTTTTCAAAAACATCACTTAGTAATTTCTTGCATGCATGCATTCCTATTTTGTTTGTATATAAATTGTGTGTAATTGTGTGCTACAAATTTTATGTGTAGATTTTGCTAGTGACTGTGATTGTGAAGAGTGCTACTCTCCCCATTACCAAGGCAAGTGATACTTCATTATATTTCCACCCTTTATTTTGAATAAGCATTAGAATTATTTTTTGCTAAGTTTTGCATGCTACTTTTGCCAAATGCTATGTTGGGAAATCCTATATAGTGTAGAATTGTAGAATTTGTAGGGAATTTTCCTAAGTTAAGTTACTATGCCATGCTTAGCCTAGCTAGTAGAAAACAAGGGTTGGTAAAGTATGTTCATGCTATGTGGAAAATAATTCTAAGTCTTTTGGACGTATGCTTTTCTTAATAAAACAACTAAGTCAATGAACCTCCTGGGTGGAATGGGACTTGAATGGTGGTTTTGGTTGAGTGGTTACACAAGGCCATGGATTTGGCTTGTGTATCTCACTTGTGGTATGCCACCCAGGCACAAAGGGATTTGGAGGCCAAGTGTTGAGAAAGCTTACAGTGCAACCACTTGGCAATATGGGCTCTGCCTTGATCATATAGGTTGCTAGAACTTAGTCATTCGGACAGTTGGTGGTAGTGGGATGATAGGTTGGAACGCGTCCATTTGACTAAGGAAAGGCTTCTGAAAGGTCCTGTCTTGGGAAACCAAGTCTGGTGGGGAAAGTGCACAACCTCTGCAGATGGAAAAATCTAAGTACTTAGCCAAGTCCATGGCAATGGACAAATTGAGCATCAAGACATGGAAGCTACAAGAATCTCATCACTCCAACTTCTAAGTAAAACTTGTGGGTGAACAAGGGTGAAGGACCCCAATGTCTATTGGTGGTTTCTTGGGAAAGTTTTGACAAAGAAAAACTTAGTGATTTCAACTAATAGGAAAAACCTATTTTGAGCAAAGCAAGCCAAGCTACACTTAGCCAAAATGCATATAGTAATATAGTCCACTTAAAATTTACTAAGGTATCACTTGCCAATACTATTCCAAAGTATTGACCCTCTGTGGCTGTAACTTGTAATGTTGCAGGTTACTCCGATGATGATTAGGAGTCATGAGTCTACACTCAACATGCTTGCCTGTGGCACATGAAGATGAAGACTTATGTTTATTTACTTATTCCAAGAACTCTTGTATTAGGCCTATGGCCCTGAGTTGTAAAAGACTATGTTTTATCTCTGGAATGAACGTAATAAATGACCTTTGTATCTGTGTACTTCATCTTAAACTGTGGATGCTAGCAATGATCCAGGGACTAGCATTGCAATCACAGGGATCCTTTTCCTTTACAAAGGACGGATCTTCCATTCCTTATATGAATCTTATTCTCCGGACCATTTCGGGTCTCCTCGTGATATCCCGGATCCCATCCGAGACTCCGAACAACATTCGGTCTCTTACTCATCATTCCATAACTACTCAAACAACGTCGAATCCTTAAGTGTGTCTCCCTACGGTTCGTGAATTATGCGGACATGATCGAGACACTTCTCCGAACAATAACCAATAGAGGAATCTGGAAATTCATATGGCTCCCACATATTTCTACGATTACTTTGCGATCGAATGAACCACTTACATACGATACCAATTTCCCTTTGTCTCACGATAGTTTACTTATACGAGGTTATGATCGCAGATCTCTGCATACCTAGTTCAACCTCACATCGATAAGTACTCTTTTCGCTCCGTGATATGTGATCCCTTGTGAGCCAGTCACATGCTTGCAAGCTAATTGGATGACATTTCACCGAGAGGGCCCAGAGTATATCTATCCGTCATATGGATGGACAAATCCCACTCTTGATCCATGTGTCTCAACCAATACTTTCTGAAAACTCAATGCCACCTTTATAGCCACCCAGTTACGGTATGGTGTTTGATGTCATCAAAGCATCCTTCCGGTGAAGGTGATATGCATGATCTCATGGTCGAGGTTACTATGTATCAGAAAGCATATAGCAATTGAACTATTAAAATGACTTGATTTTTATGCTACGTTTATCTATAGGAGTATGTCCACCATATCATTCTCCTAACGATATGATCTTGTTGTTAATAACATCTCAATGTTCATGATAGGGAAACCACAATCATTTATTAACCAACAAGCTAGTATTATAAAGAGGCTTTACTAGGGACTCTATTTTAGTTTACAAATCACACAAGTATTAATGTTTCCTTGTTAATACTATTATAGCATGAATGTAAACATTTATCATAAACACAAAGATATAATAATAACTACATTTATTATTGCCTCTAGGGCATATCTCCAACAGTCTCCCACTTGCACTAGAGTCATCTAATCTAGATTACATGGTAATATACCGAACACCCATGGCAGTTTGGTGTTGGTCATGTTTTGCCCTCGGGAGAGGTTTAGTCAACGGATCCGCCACATTCAGATCTGTGTGTACTTTGCAAATCTTTATGTCCCCATCTTGGACATGTTCTCGAATAGCATGAAAACGTAGCTTGATATGCTTCAGCTTCTTGTGTGACCTTGGTTCTTGCGCATTGGCTATGGTGCACATGTTATCACAATAGATAGACATTGGGTCCAGCGCACTAGGAACCACACCCAGCTCTGTAATGAACTCTTTCATCCATATCGCTTCTTGTGAAGCCTCCGAAGCAGCCATGTATTCCGATTCAGTTGAAGATCTCGCCACAACGCTTTGCTTTGCACTCCTCCAGCTAACTGCTGCACCATTCAAAGTAAATACGTATCCAGATTGTGATTTAGAATCATCCGGATCGGTGTTCCAACTAGCATCGGTGTAACCATAAACAACGAGCTGTTCATCACCTCCATAAGAAAGAACCATATCCTTTGTTCTTCTCAAGTACTTAAGGATGTTTTTGACCGCTGTCCAATGATCCACTCCTGGATCACTTTGATATCTGCTAGTTAAACTAACAGCATATGCAATGTCGGGTCTAGTACATAGCATGGCATACATTAGAGATCCTATGGCTGAGGCATAGGGAGTCTTACTCATCCTTTCGCTATCTTCTGCCGTTGTTGGACTTTGAGTTTTACTCAAGGTCGTATTGGGCAACATGGGCAAGAACCCTTTCTTGCTATCTTCCATTCAAAACATCTCTAGAACTTTGTCCAAATATGTACTTTGTGACAATGATATTAGGCGTCTCGATCTATCTCTATAAATCTTTATGCCTAATATATAAGCTGCTTCGCCAAGATCTTTCATTGAAAAACTATTATTCAAATATTCCTTGACACTATTAAGAAGGTCTACATCATTCCCAATCAACAATATGTCATCTACATATAGTATTAAGAATGCTACAGAGCTCCCACTCACTTTCTTGTAAATACAAGCTTCTCCATAAGTTTGTATAAAACCAAAACTTTTGATTACCTTATCAAAATGTTGATTCCAACTTTGGGATGCTTGCTTCAATCCATAGATGGACCGTTGAAGTTTGCATACCTTGTTAGCATATTTAGGATCGACAAAACCTTTGGGTTGCATCATATACAACTCTTCATCAATGTCTCCATTGAGGAATGCTGTTTTGACATCAATCTGCCATATCTCATAATCATAATATGCAGTGATTGCTAACATAATCCTCACAGACTTTAGCTTCGCTACAGGTGAGAAAGTCTCATCGTAGTCAACTCCTTGAATTTGTTGAAACCCTTTTGCGACAAGTCGAGCTTTATAGACAGTAATATTACCATCAGCATCTGTTTTCTTCTTGAAAATCCATTTTTTCTCGACAGCCTTCCGGCCATCCGGTAAGTCCACCAAAGTCCATACTTGGTTTTCGTACATGGATCCAATCTCGGATTTCATGGCTTCTTGCCATTTATTGGAATCTGGGCTCATCATCGCTTCCTCATATGTCGCAGGGTCATCGGTGTTGTCCACCAACATGACACTCATAACGGGATCATACCAATCTGGAGTGGTACGAGTTCTCGTTGACCATGAGGCTCAGAAAGCAACTACAACCGAAGTTTCATGATCATCATCATTAGCTTCCTCTCTTATTGGTGCAGGCACCACAGGAAATTCTTCCGGTGCTGCGCTACTCGCAAGTTCGAGAGAAGGTTCGACAACCTCGTCGAGTTCTACTTTCCTTCCAGTCACTTCTTTCAAGAGAAATTCCTTCTCTAGAAAGGATCCATTCTTGGCAACAAAGATTTTGCCTTCGGATCTATGATAGAAGGTATACCCAATAGTTTCCTTCGGGTATCCTATGAAGATTTTTTTCCGCTTTGGGTTCAAGCTTGTCCGGCTGTAACTTCTTTACATAGGCTTCGCATCCCCAAACTTTAAGGAACGACAATCTAGGTTTCTTCCCAAACCATAATTCATACGGTGTCGTTTCAACGGATTTAGATGGTGCCCTATTTAAAGTGAATGCTGCTGTTTCTAATGCATAACCCCAAAATGATAGCGGTAAATCTGTAAGTGACATCATAGAACGAACCATATCTAAGAGAGTTCGATTACGATGTTCGGACACACCATTACGCTGTGGTGTTCCCGACGGTGTCAATTGTGAAAGTATTTCGTATTTCTTCAAATGCTCGCCAAACTCGTAACTTAGATATTCACCTCCACGATCAGAACGTAGAAATTTAATCTTCTTGTTACGTTGATTCTCAACCTCACTTTGAAACTCCTTAAACTTCTTGAAAGTTTCGGACTTATGTTTCATGAAATAGATATACCCATATCTACTCAAGTCATCCGTGAAGGTAAGAACATAACGATAACCACCGCGCGATGCTACACTCATTGGACCACACACATCGGTATGTATGATTTTCAATAAGTCCGTAGCTCGCTCCATCATACCAGAAAATGGAGTCTTAGTCATTTTACCCATCAGACATGCTTCGCATATTTCAAGTGATTCAAGAAGTCCATCGGAATGGAGTTTCTTCATGCGCTTCACTCCAATGTGACCAAGACGACAGTGCCACATATAGGTCGAGTTATCGCTCGATTTCAAACGTTTAGCCTCAATGTTATTAATATGTGTATTTCCACTATCGAGATTCAATAAGAATATACCATCTATCAAAGGTGCATGTGCATAAAACATATTACTCATATAAATCGAACAACCATTATTCTCGGACTTAAACAAGTAACCGTCTCGCAATAAACAAGATCCCGATATAATGTTCATGCTTAACGCAGGCACCAAATAACAATTATTTAAGTATAAAACTAATCCCGATGGTAGATGAAGGGGTAGCGTGCCGACCGCGATCAGATCAACCTTTGATCCGTTTCCTACGCGCATCGTCACTCGTTCTTCGCTAGCTTCCGTTTATTCTGCAGCACCTGTTTCGAGTTACAAATATGAGCAACCGAACCAGTATCAAATACCCAGGCACTACTACGAGTACTGGTGAGATACACATCAATAACATATATATCGGATATACCTTTCTTCTTGATGTTGCCGTTTTTCAAATCCGCCAAGTACTTTGGGCAATTCCGCTTCTAGTGACCTTCTCCCTTGCAAGAAAGCACTCAAGATCGGGCTTAGGTCCAGCCTTGGCCTTCTTCGCTTGCAGTAACTTTCTTACCACCCTTCTTGAAGTGTCCCTTTTGCTTAGACTTGCCTTTCTTGAATTTGGTGGTCTTATTGACCATCAACACTTGGTGCTCTTTCTTGATCTCCACTTCTGCAGATTTCAACATGGCAAAGAGTTCTGGCAACTGCTTGTTCATGTTTTGCATATTGTAGTTCATCACAAAGTTCTTGTAACTTGATGGTAGTGATTGGAGGACACGATAAATCCCTAAAGCATTAGGAATCACTATACCCAAGCTTTGAAGTTTGTTTATGCCTGCACATCTTAAGCACATGCTCACCGATTTGAGCTGCCCTCTTCCATCTTGTAGTTAAAGAACTTTTCAGAAGCCTCATAGCTCTCAATTGCCGCGTGAGTCTCAAAGATCAATTTGAGATCACGGACAATATCATGTGGGTCTAAATTCTCAAACCTTTTCTGAAGCTCCGATTCTAAACCATACAAGATAGCACACTGAACTGTGGAGTACTGAGTCTTCCGAGCGAGGTAAACATTCTTTACTTCATCGGTAGCAAGAGGCTGCAGTGGGTCACCTAGCGGTGCATCCAGCACATAGGTCAAATTACCAGCTGTGAGGACAATCCTCAAATTGCGGAACCAATCCGCGAAGTTGCTTCCATTGTTTTTCAACTTTTCTTTCTCTAGGAACGCATTAAAATTGTTGGTAGGGGCCGCCATTGATCTACAACATATTTGCAATAGTTTAGACTAAGTTTATGACAAATTGAGTTCTAATTAATAGTTAAATTAATCTAGGTGAACTCCCACTCAAAACAATATCCCTCACATTGTTTTAGTGAACACACGAACCAAATCCACCACATCAACACCGATCATCACGAGAGTTGATGTAGCTTCAATGGCGAACAATCGACATGTTCATCATATCTACTATATGATTCATTCTTTACCTTTCGGTGATCCGTGTTCCGAGACCATGTTTGTACATGCTAGGCTCGTCAAGATCAAACCTTAGCTTCTGCATGAGCAAATCTGGCTTGCTCACGTTGTATACACTTGCGGAATCTAACACACCCGATCATCACGTGGTGCTTCGAAACAACAAGCTTTAGCAACGGTGCTTACTAAGGATGAACACTTTAGAACTTGAAATTCATGTGCATGAGGGATCATCTTATAATGCTACCGTCATTAACTAAGAAATACAAGATGCATAAAGGATTAACATCACATGCAATTCATAATATGTGATATGATATGGCCTTTCTTCTTTGTGCTTCCGATCTCCATCTTCAAGCACGAACATGATCTCCATCATCACCGGCATTGCATCAAGGTCAATGACGCTGCTCCATGGTTGTCGTCCACCGACTTCAACTATTACAACTACTTTGAATAGACATGCGGGTCTTAACAGAAATTAAAGACAACCATATGGCTCCTGCCGGTTGCCAACTTACAATAAGGAACATTGCATACATCAAATATAATCACAATCATGGCCATATCACATCACAGCACACCCCTGCAAAACAAAGTTAGACGCCTCTACTTACTTTGCATGTTTTACGTGGTTTGGGGCTTTCAATAAGTGTCGTTCTAACTTACGAACAAGAACCACAACATTGATACTAGTATTGCCAATCACCCGTTGTAAATTGAATCTTAACTATGTTGGGAGAAACAGGCACCCGCAAAGCCACTTCTGCAATACAAGTTGCATGTCAAGCGTGGAGCAAGTCTCATAAACGATGTCATGTAAGGTTAGCCCGGGCCACTTCATCCCACCATCCTGCAAGATGCAAAGTACACAAGAAGCAATCGACAACAAAAGTATCAACGCCCACAATGACCATTGTGTTCTACTCGTGCAACAGATCTACATATAGACACGGCTCTGATACCACTGTAGGGTTTCGTAGCATGGAAAACAAAAAATTTCTATCGCATACAAACAAACAAGCCAAGATCTATATACTAGATTGTAGCAACGAGTCGATGGAATAACTCACCCTCGAAGATTCCAAAGTGTTTAACGAGAGCGGATTCTCGTGGGTGATGTAGTCGTACTCTTGCCGATCTCAAGATCGCGTAGATGATCCTTCCGAGCTGCTCCGCAGCGCCTGCTGATCGGTCACACGTTCAGACTGACGAAGACCTTCCTCTCCCTTGTTCCAAAGCAAATGGAGGTTGTAGCACTCTCGCATGATTCCTAAAGACAACGGCGTGGTACCGGAAGTAGAGGGGATATCTCGCAGGGCTTCGCCTTAAGCCGAAGCGAGTATGGTGGACTATGAGAGAGAGCCTCGGCGATCTAGGGTTTTGATGCACCAAGGAGGGGCAAGGCCGGCGGCTAGGGTTAGACCTAGGCGGCGGCGGCGAGTTGGCCCTAGGGAGGCGGCATGGGCTAGGGTTAGGGTTTAGAGGGCAACTTGTGTGCTAGGAGGGCAGCCTGCCTCCTTATATAGGTGGGAGGCGCCGGACAAGGGGAGGGGAGTACCTCCCCAACTCGGATCCCAAGTGGGCCGGCGGTGGAGGGAGGGAACTCCTCCCCAAGTAGGTTTCCTACTTCCCCTCCACCTTCCAAAATAGCTGTTTGACTTTTCAAATTGGCGTTTGACTTTTCAAACTAGGATTTGATTAAACCCTTTATTTTTTTCAGCGATGACACCTAGTACATGATGCAATCATTCCAACTTGATATGACACATTCATGTACCCTTCCCCTCCGGAGTACCGGACATTCCGGAACCTTCTAGAACATTCCCGATGAAAACACCGGAACCATTCTCCAAACCCGAAACACGACTTTCCTTATATGAATCTTATTCTCCGGACCATTCCGGATCTCCTCGTGATATCCCGGATCCCATCTGAGACTTCGAACAACATTCGATCTCTTACTCATCATTCCATAACTACTCAAACAACGTCGAATCCTTAAGTGTGTCTCATGATAGTTTACTTATCCGAGGTTATGATCGTCGGTATCTCTGCATACCTAGTTCAACCTCGTTACTGATAAGTACTCTTTTCTCGTTCCCGTGATATGTGATCCCTTGTGAGCCAGTCACATGCTTGCAAGCTAATTGGATGACATTTCACCGAGAGGGCCCAGAGTATATCTATCCGTCATATGGATGGACAAATCCCACTCTTGATCCATGTGTCTCAACCAATACTTTCCGAACACTCAATGCCACCTTTATAGCCACCCAGTTACGGTATGGTGTTTGATGTCATCAAAGCATCCTTCCGGTGAAGGTGATATGCATGATCTCATGGTCGAGGTTACTATGTATCAGAAAGCATATAGCAATTGAACTATTAAAATGACTTGATTTTTATGCTACGCTTATCTATAGGAGTATGTCCACCATATCATTATCCTAACGATATGATCTTGTTGTTAATAACATCTCAATGTTCATGATAGGGAAACCACAATCATTTATTAACCAACAAGCTAGTATTATAAAGAGGCTTTACTAGGGACTCTATTTTAGTTTACAAATCACACAAGTATTAATGTTTCCTTGTTAATACTATTATAGCATGAATGTAAACATTTATCATAAACACAAAGATATAATAATAACTACATTTTTTATTGCCTCTAGGGCATATCTCCAACAGTTCAGGGGTGCCTCGTTGACGACCATCACCTGGTGCTCCTGGAAGTAATGGCTCAGCCGTCGAGCCGTCATGAACACGCCGTAGGCGAGTTTCTGGTAGTGAGGGTATCGCTGCTTTGTTGGTAGTGAGGTAGTAGATTGGGCGTTGGACCCCGTGGGTCTTGCCTTCTTCGGGTCGTTCGACCACTAGCACGGTGCTGACCACCTGTTGTGTGGCTGCTATGTATAGCAGCAGAGGCTCGCGCTCCTTTGGCGTGACCAGGACGGGCGAGGTGGAGAGTAGCCGTTTGAGACTTTCGAACGCATCGTCGGCTTCGGGCGTCCACTCGAATTTATCTGTCTTGCGTAGCAGCTGGTAGAATGGTAGGGCCTTCTCGCCCATGCGGCTGATGAATCTGCTCAACGCCGCTATTCGTCCTATGAGCTGCTAGACACCCTTGAGGTTTTTCGGCTTCTCCATCGCCATGATGGCTCTGATTTTCTTCGGGTTCGCCTCGATCCCTCGTTGAGAGATGAAGTACCCAACCAGCTGACCCGATGGGACGCCAAAGGCGCATTTTTCGGGGTTGAGTTTGATCATGTAGCGATCGAGGTTGTCGAACGTCTCGCGGAGATCGTTGATGAGTGTCCTTGCCTCCCTGGTTTTGATGACTATGTCATCGACATAGACTTGGACGTTGCGACCAATCTGGTCCTTGAGGCATGCCTGCATGCATCGCTGGTACGTGGCACCTGCGTTCTTTAGCCCGAAGGGCATTGTGTTGTAGCAGAATACTCCGAACGGTGTGATAAATGCCGTTTTCTCCTGATCTTCGACCTTGAGTCGAATCTGATTGTAGCCTGAGTAGGCATCGAGGAAGGAGAGTTTCTCGCAACCTGCAGTTGAATCGATGATCTGATCGATCCGAGGAAGAGGGAAGTGGTCCTTTGGGCAGTGCTTGTTTAGCGACGTGAAATCCACGCACATCCGCAGGATGTCCGTGTCCTTTTTTGGGACCATCACTGTATTTGCAAGCCACTCGCTTTCTTTGATTTCCCTGATGAAGTCTGCAGCGAGTAGTCTGTTGATTTATTTGCCGATAGCTTCGGCTCATGGCTCGGACAGTCTCCGGATGGACTGCTGGACGGGCTTGGTGTCTGGAAAGACGTTGAGTGCGTGCTCGGCGAATTCCCTGGGAACTCCTGGCATGTCCGCAGGACACCAGGCGAAGATTTCCCAGCGCTCACGGAGGAATTCGACGAGCGCGCCTTCCTATGCAGGGCTGAGGTCGTTGGCGATTAGCGCCGTCTTGGAGGCATCCGTCGGATGGACTTGCACCTTCTTTGTGTTGACGGTGGAGTCGAAAGACATGTCGCGCTTTTGTCGATGCATGGGGGTGCCCGTGTTCCGTTACCTCGCGGAGCCTTAGGAGCTCCTCCTGCATGCCGAATGACTAGGAGATTCTGTTGAAATCTCTGTTGCATTGGTCCGATCGGGTGAAGCTCCCGTGGATTGTGATGACGCCCTTTGGTCCCGGCATCTTGAGTAGCAGGTATGGATAGTGTGGGACAGCCAAGAACCTTGCGAATGCTACACGCCCGAGGATGGCGTGGTACTGTGATGGCCAGTCCACCACTTCGAATTCGAGTCGCTCCAGCCGAAAGTTGTGCGCTTATCAAGATGACGCCGAGCCATATTTTGCCCAGGGGAATATGCCCTTCCACGAACGATACCGTGGAACGCCAGGTTCGATTGTTCCAGGCCGCACGGATCCGCATTGCTGCTAGAGTGCTTGCGAACTTCAGGTTGATGCCGCTGCCGTCCATGAAGACGCGACTCATCTCGAAACCTCCGATCGCCTCGGCAGCAAAGACCAGGCAGCATGACCTAGGCGAGGGATCCGCAAGGTGATCCGAACGATCGAACGCGATGCAGGACTCCGATCCGCTGAGGTACTCGGGGATGGCGGTGGAGTTGCCACGGCCAGGTTGATCCGGGTGATTTTCTTACGCACCCTATTCGTGGGGCCTTCCGGATCATCGGTGCTCCTTCTACCGGGGATACCCGTTCCGGCGTTGTTACGCGGCTGTGCGACTGGTTGGTTCGGGCCTCCAACAGGTGGTGGTGGAGGAGCTCCATGCGCTATTTCACCTGGCGCAGGTGTGTGTCCGAACGCAGGGATTGGGGCTTGCTGCCTCATCTGTACCATGCTTTCGCTGAGTTTCTGGAACTCGCGGCAGTCCTTGAGCATGTGGCTGGCTTTCTTTTTGCCATCCTGCTTGTCGATGTAGAAGTGGATGGTGCATGGACCCGAAAGCTTTTCGTATGCTGAGGGTCCGTTATCGCGGTCACGGCGTTGCCACGACTGCGCTGGGCGTCCCCCGTCGCGGAAGTTTCCTCCGCGATATCCTCCACTGTTGCGGTTGGCATTGTTGCGGCGATCGGCGTAGCCAGCCGCGACCATGTCGGGTCCATCGTGATCATCGTAGACGTGCGATCTTCTCTTGCTACGGCGTTCTCGCCGTCGACCGTAGTCATCTTCTTCTTCCGATTGTGCTCGGTGAATGGAGTCTTCGCCGTCAGCCCATCTGTTGGCGATATCCATGAGGTGGTCGAGTGTTTTGGGCTTGACGCGCCCAAGTTCCTCCTTGAAGTCTTGGCGCTTGACGCCGTCCCTGAAGGCATCGATGGCCCTCTCTTCGGAGATGTGCGCTGCGGAGTTCTTTGTGTTGGACCAGCGTAGTATATACAAGCGAATGGATTCGCCCGTTCGTTGAGTACAGGCTCGCAACTCTTCAATTGAGGCGGGCCTCTGTCAACACCCGGATTTTTCAATCCTAGATGCCTGTTATGCCATACATCGCAATCCCAGGATTACCATTTTTGCGAGACATAACAGAATTGGATACCATAGTACTTCATCCATTACAACGATACATAAGTTCTTACACAAATAGGGATTTCATGATCCAGTTCTTAATACAACATCAAGCAGCGGAATACGTAGTAATAACGGTAGCGTAGGCGAAGCTCCATCTTCAGGGTCACAGGCAATGCTGACGATGGGAGATGATCCTAGTTGTCGTAACCTTCCTGGGGTCCATCTTCCAGGTACTCCTCTTCATAGTCTGGCCATGGGAATAGCCAGGGACAAAGCCATGAGTACTCTTTAAGTACTCGCAAACTAATACTAACAGGTAAGGGGTTTTTGGATAATAGGACACTAGGCTCTAGGGTTGTTTTGCAAAAAGCCAGGTTTATCTCTACTAAGTTCCAAAACTAGTTATAATTTTATAACTCCTAAGTGGGATCTCGTAATTCAGGTCACAACTCTGTTGTGGTCAAGTCAAAGTCTCACTTCAGTTCACAAGTCATTTTGAAAAGTCTGACGGGGAACAAGATGGCCAATCGTCCATAATCATGACGCTTATTCGAATAGTTTGACACTCTATAGAGATTGTACACTTTCACCACAACATTCGATACATCCGTCAGGAACAAATCCTGAATTCACCATACTCAGTATGCGGATAATCAATCCTAACCTTTCAATTACACTCCCTAGTATAAGCACCTCTCCTGTGAGTTTGGCCTCCCAACCATGACCACTGTCATCTTGGGTACCGCATGTGGACAATCTTCACAAGGTAGCCTCAGCTTAGACCTTGGCCGTGAGGGAACTAATACTAAGGTATATAAGTTTCAAATAAGCCCTACCCAATATTCGGTATTGTGGTTTATGCGATAAAATTGGAATGGTATCGCATCCAGACAACCATCAGTTTTATAAAGGGCTAAGGCTCATGCCTCAACATTTTCATCACCAAAATCATCAAGTGTTTGGAAACACATGTCCAAAACATTTCAATAGAATGATCCATCATTCCGAGGTTTTCATAACCATTTTTCCACCAAGTATTCCCATCTAAAGTTGATCAAGTTTTATGCTTAGCACTAGCATCTACAGGTGGGGGTAGTACTAATGAGGGGTGGTAACTAGTGGAGTTTACTAAGTCCAACCTTATATCTTAGGCTGATATCCAGGTTTCTAGCTTAGGCCAAATTTTATGCTCTTTCTGCAACCTTCAGCACAACTGTCTAGTATCTACCAAACTCTTAGGTAGACACTAAGCAAGTTTTGATAGAGATAAAGTAAGAAGCTTGCCATAAAACTAGGATTGGTTTATCCAGTGGGTATGATCACATATGCTTAAGGCATAGAGTATTCATATCACAAGTATGGGTCTGTGGCATCAGTAGGGTATCTGGCAAGGGTTGGCTTGCATCAATATGAGTATAAGCTTGCATTGGTATAGTATCAGCTTGCATTGGTATAGTATCAGCTTGCATTGGTCAACTTGATTAGTAAAGCTTGCCTTGTGCAGAGCAGTGGTTGAAGTTCTCCTCGGCTTCCTCTCCGTAGTATCCTCCTTCCTCCTCGTATCCTTGGTCGGTACTAGCGTCTATGAATAAATACGAGGTACACAATCACCAAACAATACTTAACTACTTGCAATCATCACACACAAGGGTCCTATAGATGATCTAGCATCATCTCTAACATTACAAGGTTATGGCTTGGTTTAAATCTTTTTATTTTTAGAAAATTAATTTCTATTCATTGAAAAACTACTTAAGATTTAATATTCTCCAAACTAAACATGGGATCATGTTGACACATGTCATCACCACATATTGTAGTCCATGGGAATGTAATTTAAAGTGGTGTCACAATTTAATAAGGTTTTACCCTTTTATTTTAATTAATTAAAGTGGCTAGAAATGCTTATGAAGCATTCTTTTATTCCTTGAACATTATTTCTGCAAGTAAACCTACATATTTTTATATATTCTGAAAGGTATGGTTAAATGTGATTTTTGAGAGTTGGAATCAACTCAAAAGCTTTTATGGTTTAAATTTGAAAAATGTTTGAATGCAGAAAAGCTTCTGCCTTGTTATTTTTACTATGGGTGATCTACTGATCCAAATGACTTGAATCCAACGGGCTTGGATTAAGCATTCGCAGACCTTTCCAACAAAATTGGTTTCATCCAATTTGGTGCACTGAATCAATCTGGGTTGATTTTTGAAGTTGGGTACAGAAGTGTGTTTGAATTTAAAAAGAAAAGGTTTAATTTGAATTGCTGGGCTGCTGGAAATTTAACGGCGGCCTGTTGTTAGTGCTCCGTGGGCTTCTTAAGTGGGTGTCCCCACTAGTCAGTGCTGACACGGGCTGGGCGGGCGGTATGGGGCAATGTGGATCGCTCGATCGAGTTCTAATCCAACTAGTGGGGTCATCGTCCTTGAGACAGCTCCGGCGAGAACGAAACCTAGCGCCATTGAGGGGTGATGGGGCTCACCGGGAGTGCAGGCGAGGCGGGCGAACGACGAAGTCGACGACGGCGAACCTCCTGGTACTGGTGGCTTCTCCTGGGGCGGCTCCAATCGCTGGCTCCCTTCTTCTCCAGAGGCGGCGGGCTCCGGTGAAATTCCGGCGAGGTGGTGCTCGCCTTGCTCTAAGGATGGTGTGGCATGATCAGTGGGGAGAGGGGAGTGAGATGGTGTGAAGAAATCATGCGGGGGTGGCCTCTATTTATAGTCGAGCGAGGGGACCGTCGGGGCACACGGTGAGCTTGTCGAGGGCGACGTTACAGGCGGCTAATGGCATGGGCAAGGGTAGGGGACGGTGTTGTGTCTCCTGGCGATGCTCAACGACATGGTCGCGCGGCATGGGGCGGTGTGGTTTGGTCTGGAACGGGCGGTGCTCTGCACGGCAGAGGCGGCGTCTTCGACGGCGGGCGGTGGTTGTATGGCACGGGGTGGCAAACGGGGATGTCTGGCGGTCTTCTGGGTCGGTGGTGATCGTGTGTGCGCGTGGTGAGGGCGGCGCGCGGTCTGTGGATGCTGGTCGTGGGTGGCGCTGTGGCGCACGCTCGGCATGGTCTGGGCGTGTCTTGTGCGCGTGGTCCAGGGCTTGGCAACGCTTGCGGCTGGGACAATGAGTGGCGGTGGACGGTGGGCTGCCTCCCAGACATGCTGGCTAGGCTTGCTGCTGCTCCTAGCTTGCTGTCCACAATGGGGTGACATAGGTGTGCTCGGCTGTTCACCATTAATGGCAATGGCAAGCTCACAGGGGTGCTAGTGTTGGGCTAATCTTTCTAGATGATCTACTGAGTTGTGTGTGAGCTAACTAGGGAACAAGTTAGGCAAGAATCACTGCACACTATAGTGTTTGATGTTTTGTTTGATTTGTGTCTGCAACCTGTTTGATAAAATGGCCGCATGAAATCAAGTTTTGAATTTTGAAATGATTTTTGGTGGGTTTGCTAGATTGGTTCTGGTGAGTCTGCAGATGCTTGGGTTTTGAAAGTTGAGCTTGTTTGAGTGGGTTTTGATAAAGTGGGATCTTCCCATATGAAGAAGATTCAATTTTGAATTGTCATTTAAACTATGCATTTGAAAGTTTCTGGATGATCACAAAGTGGGCCTTGATACTCTGTTATGAGTACATTCAAGGGGTGCAAAGATCCAGAAAAGTTTCTGTTAGGTTTTGAAAGTTTGAGACAGCCAAAGTAGGCATGGGAGTTAAATTGGTCAAAATGACCATTCACTTAGTATATTTGTTTTGATTTACTTGTCTTTAGGAAAAGTGTGGGAAATGTTTTAGATGATGTTTATTTCACCTAAGAAACATTTTACAAGCAATGGATCACACAAACAAAGTGGTTTTAAAGAAATTCAAAAACTATGCATACACATATGCATGCCTTCATGGGTTTACTTAGAAAAGTTTTTGTTGACCCTAATCTTGGTGATTAGAAATTTGATGATCTAAGTTTAGTAATTTTGGGATGTTACAAACCTTCCCCCCTTAAACAAAATCTCGTCCCGAGATTTGAAAAAGGACGAAAAGATTACCTAGGATTTGAAGAGATCGGGAAACTCCGTCCTGATGTGATCTTCGCGTTCCCAGGTAGCTTCCTCTTCTGTGTGGTTGCTCCACTGAATCTTGAGAAACTTGATGCTTCGGGTTCTGGTAGTTCGAAAGGCTTCTTCCAATATGCGGATGGGTACTTCGGGATAGGTTAGGTCATCGTTGATCTCTATGGTCCGGTGATCGATATTCTTGAATACTTCGGTCTTCTCGGGGACTTCGAGACACTTGCGAAGTAACGAGATATGGAACACATTGTGCACAACTGACATCTCTTCTGGTAGCTCCAGTTGATACGATACTTCTCCTCGACGGTTCAGAATTTTGAAAGGTCCGATATATCTGGGGGCTAACTTTCCCTTGAGTTGGAAACGCTACATTCCCTTCAATGGTGACACTTTCAGATAAACAAAATCTCCTATGTTGAAGGCGAGGTCTCGACGTCTCTTGTCGGCGAATTTACTCTGTCGGGATTGGGCTGTCTTGAGGTGCTCACGAATCTTGTGAACCTTCTCTTACGCTTCTCGGGATGTCGGGTCCAAAATCTGACTCTCTCCTACTTCCGACCAGTTCAAAGGGGTGCGGCACTTTCTTCCGTACATGAATTCAAATGGGGCCATTTGCAAACTGGCTTGGTAACTATTGTTGTAGGAAAATTCTGCAAAAGGCAGAAAGTCTTCCCACTTGGATCCATATTCTAGTACACACGCTCTAAGCATATCTTCGAGTATTTGGTTTACTCGCTCCGTTTGTCCATCGGTCTGAGGGTGATACGCAGTACTGAAATCTAGGCGGGTTCCTAAACCTTCTTGGACTTTCTTCCAGAATCTCGAGGTAAACTGAGTTCCTCGATCCAATACTATGTTTTTGGGGACTCCGTGCAAGCTAACTATTCTAGCGATGTATAACTCCGCTAGCTTCAAACTCTGATAGGTGGTTTTGACGGGCAAGAAATGGGCGACTTTGGACAATCTGTCCACTATAACCCAAATAGAGTCATTTCCCCTACTAGAAGTAGGTAGTCCAGTGATAAAGTCCATTCCTACAGAATCCCATTTCCATTCCGGAATTTGCAAAGGTTGCAACAATCCAGCGGGTCTTTGATGTCCTGCCTTGACTCGCTGACATATATCATACTTGGCGATATAGCTTCCGATTTCTCTCTTCATCTTATGCCACCAAAATTGCTCTTTCAAATCTTGATACATCTTAGTTCCTCCGGGATGGATAGAATAAAGAGTATCATGAGCCTCCTTCAAGATAACTTCTTTTAACTCAGAATCTGATGGTACACAAAGGCGTCCTTTGTACCACAAAACTCCTTCTTCGTCCTCGGTGAATCCGGGTACTTTGCCTATACCGATAGGACGCTTGATTCCGTCGATACTAGCATTTCCTTTCTGCGCCTCTTTAATCTGACTGATCAAAGTGGGCTGAAGTTCTATGCTAGCCAAAAATCCTTCACTTACTAATTCCACTCGAAAATTTTCCATCTCTTTGTGCAAACTTGGTTGCTCCTTCAAAATCATGGAGTTCAAGCGGCACGGCAATCTGCTAAGGGCATCGGCTACCACATTGGCTTTTCCAGGGTGATAGTGAATGTCCAGGTCGTAATCCTTGATTATCTCAATCCATCTTCTCTGCCTCATATTCAACTCCTTCTGAGTGAATATATACTTTAGGCTCTTGTGATCCGAATAAATCTCACAACGATTTCCCATAAGGTAATGTCTCCATGTCTTCAGGGCTAGAACTACGGCTGCGAGTTCGAGGTCATGGGTTGGGTAATTTTGTTCATGTTGCTTCAATTGTCGCGATAGATAAGATATAACTTTGCCTTCTTGCATTAGCACACATCCGAGATCAATCTTGGATGCGTCACAATACACATCGAAGGGCTTCGTAATATCCGACATGATCAAGATTGGGGCTGAAATCAATCTCCTCTTGAGTTCTTGAAAACTCGCTTCGCACTTGTCTGTCCATTCAAACTTCTTGTCCTTCTTCAGCAATTGGGTCATGGGTCGGGCGATACTCGAGAATCCTTCTACGAATTTGCGGTAATATCCCGCCAATCCGAGAAAAGCATGAACTTGGGTTTGAGTGGTTGGGGCTTGCCAATCTTCTACATCTTTCACTTTGGCAGGGTCAACGGCAATTCCTCCTGCTGATACAATGTGACTGAGGAATCCTACTTACTATAACCAGAATTCACATTTGCTAAACTTTGCATACAGCTGATGCTCTCTAAGGGTTCCAAGAATGGTCCTTAGGTGTAGCTCATGTTCTTCTTCTGATTTGGAATAAATCAGAATGTCATCGATGAAAACAACGACAAACTTATCCAGGAAGTCCATAAAAATCTTATTCATGAGGTTCATGAAATAAGCGGGGGCATTGGTTAATCCAAAAGACATGATCAGATACTCATACAATCCATATCTGGTGGTAAAGGCAGTCTTTGGGATATCCTCTGCACGAATTTTGAGTTGATGATAGCCAGTCCTAAGATCAATCTTAGAAAACACTTGGGCACCGGTCAACTGATCAAACAAATCTTCTATCTTAGGCAAGGGGTACTTGTTCTTGATGGTGACATCATTCAACTTCCGATAATCCGTACACAAACAGTTACCTCCATCCTTCTTGTCCACAAACAAGACAGGTGATCTCCATGGGGACGCACTTGGTTGAATCAATCCGATTTCCAACATGGAATCCAGTTGCTTCTTCAGTTCTTCCAGTTCTGACGGGTTCATACTATAGGGTCTCTGGGCTATGGGTCCTATTCCGGGGATTAGTTCGATGATAAACTCGATATCCCGATCTGGGGGCATACCGGGCAAAACATCTGGAAATACATCGGGGTATTTGCAGACTATCCGAACTTGGTCAATGGTAGGTTGATCTATACTCTTGTTACACTTGAATTGGCGAGGTAAGGTTTCAGATATATGCTCGACTGATATTCCGGCGGTACTGGTCATGGTGATGGCTTTCTTAGCATAGTCAATCATCCTTTATGTTTGGACATCCAATCCATTCCTAGTACTACTTCCAAACCTTTAGTTCCGAGTACTATTAGGTTAGCATAAAAATCTATGCCATGGATTCGGATAGGGGACGACTTTGCAAATTTGCCTAGCCTTGGTGGTTGATCCGGGAATTTGCACAATCATCACATGCTTCAATTTGGTTGGTTGAATTTTACTAGTGCGGGAAAATTCTTTGGTGACAAATGAATGCGATGCACCAGAATCAAACAACACTCTTGCAAGTACTGAATTAACAGAAAACATACCCAGCACGACGTCTGGCGCTTCTTGAGCTTCTTCAGCATGCATGAGAAAAAGACGGCCATTGCGGTTGAGTGAATTTCCTGGGGCAAATCTTCTCCCTGGTTGGACACGACGCTGCTGCTGAGCTGGGACATTGGCGTTGGGGGCTGTAGCATTCTTCTTGTTGGGGCACTCATTGGAATAGTGGCCTTTATTTCCACAGTCATAACAGGTCACTTGTGACTTGTCCTTGGCTGAGACAGGCACAACATTGCTTCTAGTCCTCGGGGCAGTGTTAGGGTTGGCGATAGCATTGTTGGTGTTGAACTTGGGTGGGGCACGGGTGAAATTGCTAGAGTTGTCGGGGTTGTTGTGATTTCCTCCGGGTCTAGGGTTTCCACAGTTGGGATAGGTCGGACGGGTCATAGGGGGTCTATTGGTTCTTGGGGCAAATCCTGGAGATGGGTTGGGGCGATACTTTGGGGTCTGATGGGTTCCTGGTTGATGCATCATGCGACGCTTGCGGTTCTCATTGGCCTGGTTGATCTTTCCTTCCATCTGGATGGCTGAATCGACAAGGGCTTCAATATCAACAAAGGGGATATTGACTAACACCGTCTGCATCTCGTCATGCAGACCATTCAGGAATCTTTATTTCTTCTTGGCTTCGGTGTCTATCTCATTCGGGGCATACCTAGCTAATGACAAAAAATTGTCACGGTATTCCACTATAGTCATCCTTCCTTGCTTCAACTCTCTGAACTCGTCTCTCATTCTCTTGATTAAACCTGGTGGCACATGGGTTCTGCTAAACTTGACTTTGAATTCCTCCCAGGTCATCATCTGGCCTCCGGTCATGGCACGAACACTGTTCCACCATGCCCTGGCATCTCCGGCTAGATAATGGGTGGCGAACAGGACTTTCTCGTTGGCTTCGACTCCTGCTACTTCTAAGTTGTTTTCCATGGTTTGCAGCTAATCATTGGCGTCTAGGGGTTCTTCTGACTTGGTGAAAACGGGTGGGATGGTATTCTGGAAATTCTTGAGCTTAGATCCGTGGTTGTCCTGATTTCCGTGGCCTTGGTTGTTATGGGCTAGCTGGGCTATCTGTTGCAGAGTGGCTAGGTTGGCTTGACGTTCCGCTCTTTCAGCTTCGCGGTCAGAAGTCAACGTTTGCAGGATCTGCAACATCGGGTCCGGGGCTGAACCACTTCCTCCACGTGGCATCTGAGGATTGATATAGATCATGAGAAAAGAGGGAAATTTCTAAGGTTTTGGGTTTTTGAAAAGTTTTAAATGTTTGACTCAGATTTTTCTAGCAACTTGCGTTTTCATTCAATCATAGCACACAGTACAACACACACCACAACAAGGAACAACAGATGGTTTTAAGAACCATTCTAGAAACTACGATACAGTGGGACCGACTACTACTCACTACGCTAGTGCTCAGTGCTACTACTCCTCGGAGTCTGTGGCTTCATCATCTTCAGCATCATCGATGAAGGCGAAATCATCCTCATCGGTGAAGAAGTCCATGGCCTGATCCTCCAAGAAATCATCGTCATCGCTGAGATAGGAGTAAGGGTCTCCACGAAGATCCTCTCCGGCATTCTCCCTTTCCTCCAACTACATGTCCCTCTCGTGGATGGTCTCTTCTAGAGATGATATGCGATGGCGAAGACGGGCAATAATGCGCTCCTTCTTGTCAAGCTGACGGCGGCGAGACTTGCGATCCTTTGCTAGCATGGCTATGGTCTGATCCTTCGTCTTGATGATGGCAGACTTGTGGTTGCAATAGTCATGGCAGTTGTCCAACTCCTGCTGACGATCATACATCATGAAGCTAAGGTGGTCCAATTGAGTCTTCAGCTCGGGGTGGTATGGGGCTTCCAGTGGTTGTCCATTTGCATCACGTCTTGGGAAAAACTCAAAGCGAGTACCCTTGATCTGATTGATGCTCTGCCCACACAGACAGGAAAGAGCTTCCTGCATTGCTCTGGCAAGTCCATCGAGCCAGTTGTTTTCCCTCAAGGTAAACTGCATTCCCTCCGTAGTGGGGGGTTCAATCTTTCCTTGGAGACTTGCAACAATTAGCCACTGCAGATCTTCTCCTCCTTGATCATTGAGCTGAGCTCCGAAGAACTCGGGGTGTGGACGCTCGAAGTTCAAAGCTGATCCAGATCCCTCTCAAAGATAAGGTCTCCTCCATTCCCCAACTGATAAAACTTGCTGTACTTCACGTCCATCTATAAAAATAGAGGATGAGTAGATTAGCAGAGTGATCAAGTGTGTCAAAATTTTATCTATTTTGCAAGAGTTTTTTTGAGAAACGTGAAGTTTTATGAAAGAATTAAAGAGATAAGAATGAGAATAGGTTTTTGTAAATATTTGTTTTCTTTGGTTTTTGAAATTAAGTTTTGGGTTCAACGTCCAATCTAACTAGGGTCTCCTATGGTCAGGATGGCTCTGATACCAACTTGTCAACACCCGGATTTTTCAATCCTAGATGCCTGTTATGCCATACATCACAATCCCAGGATTACCATTTTTGCGAGACATAACAGAATTGGATACCATAGTACTTCATCCATTACAACGATACATAAGTTCTTACACAAATAGGGATCTCATGATCCAGTTCTTAATACAACATCAAGCGTGAATACGTACTAATAACGGTAGCGTGGCGAAGCTCCATCTTGAGGTCACAGTAATCAATGACGATGGGAGATGATCCTAGTTGTCGTAACCTTCCTGGGGTCCATCTTCGAGGTACTCCTCTTCATAGTCTGGCCATGGGAATAGCCAGGGACAAAGCCATGAGTACTCTTTTAAGTACTCGCAAACTAATACTAACAG
Source organism: Avena insularis (assembly GCA_023614405.1). Taxonomy (NCBI): domain Eukaryota; kingdom Viridiplantae; phylum Streptophyta; class Magnoliopsida; order Poales; family Poaceae; genus Avena; species Avena insularis. The sequence goes on from CM042697.1 coordinate 64,695,699, forward strand.
GTAAGGGTTTTTTGGATAATACGACACTAGGCTCTAGGGTTGTTTTGCAAAAAGCCAGGTTTATCTCTACTAAGTTCCAAAACTAGTTATAATTTTATAACTCCTAAGTGGGATCTTGTAATTCAGGTCACAACTTTGTTGTGGTCAAGTCAAAGTCTCACTTCTGTTAACAAGTCATTTTGAAAAGTCTGACGGGGGAACAGTATGGCCACTCCAACTGTCCATAACCGCGGACACGGCTATTCGAATAGTTTGACACTCTGCAGAGATTGTACACTTTCACCACAACATTCGATATATCCGTCAGGAACAAATCCTGAATTCACCATACTCAGTATGCGGATAATCAATCCTAACCTTTCAATTACACTCCCTAGTATAAGCACCTCTCCTGTGAGTTTGGCCTCCCAACCATGACCACTGTCATCTTGGGTCTTTGCATGTGGACAATCTTCACAAGGTAGCCTCAGCTCAGACCTTGGCCGTGAGGGAACTAATACTAAGGTATATAAGTTTCCAGTCAAGCCCTACCCAATATTCGGGTATTGTGGTTGTACGATAAAATTGGAATGGTATCGCATCCAGACAACCATCAGTTTTATAAAGGGCTAAGGCTCATGCCTCAATCTCAACATTTTCATCACCAAAATCATCAAGTGTTTGGAAACACATGTCCAAAACATTTCAATAGAATGATCCATCATTCCAAGGTTTTCATAACCATTTTTCCACCAAGTATTCCCATCTAAAGTTGATCAAGTTTTATGCGTAGTACTAGCATCTACAGGTGGGGGTAGTACTAATGAGGGGTGGTAACTAGTGGAGTTTACTAAGTCCAACCTTATATCTTAGGCTGATATCCAGGTTTCTAGCTTAGGCCAAATTTTATGCTCTTTATGCAACCTTCAGCACAACTGTCTAGTATCTACCAAACTCTTAGGTAGACTCTAAGCAAGTTTTGATAAAGAAATAAAGTAAGAAGCTTGCCATAAAACTAGGATTGGTTTATCAAGTGGGTATGGTCACATATGCTTAAGGCATAGAGTATTCATATCACAAGTATGGGTTTGTGGCATCAGTAGGGTATCTGGCAAGGGTTGACTTGCATCAATATGAGTATAAGCTTGCATTGGTACAGTATCAGCTTGCATTGGTATAGTATCAGCTTGCATTGGTCAACTTGATTAGTAAAGCTTGCCTTGTGCAGAGCAGTGGTTGAAGTTCTCCTCGGCTTCCTCTTTGTAGTATCCTCCTTCCTCCTCGTATCCTTGGTCGGTACTAGCGTCTATGAATAAATACGAGGTACACAATCACCAAAAATACTTAACTACTTGCAATCATCACACACAAGGGTCCTATAGATGATCTAGCATCATCTCTAACATTACAAGGTTAAGGCTTGGTTTAAATCTCTTTATTTTTAGAAAAGTAATTTCTACTCATTGAAAAACTACTTAAGATTTAATATTCTCCAAACTAAACATGGGATCATGTTGACACATGTCATCACCACATATTGTAGTCCATGGGAATGTAATTTAAAGTGGTGTCACAATTTAATAAGGTTTTACCCTTTTATTTTAATTAATTAAAGTGGCTAGAAATGCTTATGAAGCATTCTTTTATTCCTTGAACATTATTTCTGCAAGTAAACCTATATACTTTTATATATTCTGAAAGGTATGGTTAAATGTGATATTTGAGAGTTGGAATCAACTGAAAAGCATTTATGGTTTAAATTTGAAAAATGTTTGAATGCAGAAAAGCTTCTGCCTTGTTATTTTTACTATGGGTGATCTACTGATCCAAATGACTTGAATCCAACGGGATTGGATTAAGCATTCGCAGACCTTTCCAACAAAATTGGTTTCATCCAATTTGGTGCACTGAATCGATCTGGGTTGATTTTTGAAGTTGGGTACATAAGTGTGTTTGAATTTAAAAAGAAAAGGTTTAATTTGAATTGGTGCTGGGGAATCTAGGGCTCTAAGCGGCCTGCTCCCGCGGGCTGCTTAAGTGGGTGTCCCCACTAGTCAGTGACATGGGGCTGGGCGAAGCGGTATGGGGCAATGTGGATCGTTCGATCGAGTTCTGATCCAACGGCTGGGGGTCATCGTCGACGCGAGACAGCTCCGGCTAGAACGAAACCTAGCGCGGCCAGTGAGGGGTGCTGGGGGCTCACCGGGGTACGGGCGAGGGTCGGCGAGGCGGGCGAACGACGAAGTCGACGACGACGAACCTCCTGGTACTGGTGGCTTCTCCTGGGGCGGCTCCAATTGCTGGCTCCCTTCTTCTCCAGAGGCGGCGGGCTCCGGTGAAATTCCGGCAAGGTGGTGCTCGCCTTGATCTGAGGATGGTGTGGCACGATCAGTGGGGAGAGAGGAGTGAGATGGTGTGAAGAAATCGTGCGGGGGTGGCCTCTATTTATAGTCGAGCGAGGGGACCGTCGGGGTGCACGGTGAGCTCGTCGGGGGCGACGTTATAGGCGGCTAATGGCATGGGCAAGGGTAGGGGACGGTGCTGTGTCTCCTGGCGATGCTCAACGACATGGTCGCGCGGCATGGGGCGGTGTGGTTTGGTCTGGAATGGGCGGTGCTCTGCGCGGCAGAGGCGGCGTCTTCGACGGCGGGCGGTGGTTGTATGGCACGGGGCGGCAAACGGGGATGTCTGGCGGTCTCCTGGGTCGGTGGTGATCGTGTGTGCGCGCGGTGAGGGCGGCGCGTGGTCTGTGGATGCTGGTCGCGGGTGGCGCTCTGGCGCACGCTCGGCATGGTCTGGGCGTGTCTTGTGCGCGTGGTCCAGGGCTTGGCAATGCTTTCGGCTAGGATAGTGAGTGGCGGTGGACGGTGGGCTGCCTCCCAGACATGCTGGCTAGGCTTGCTGCTGCTCCTAGCTTGCTGTCCACAATGGGGTGACATAGGTGTGCTCGGCTGTTCACCATTAATGGCAATGGCAAGCTCACAGGGGTGCTAGTGTTGGGCTAATCTTTCTAGATGATCTACTGAGTTGTGTGTGAGCTAACTAGGGAACAAGTTAGGCAAGAATCACTGCACACTATAGTGTTTGATGTTTTGTTTGATTTGTGTCTGCAACCTGTTTGATAAAATGGCCGCATGAAATCAAGTTTTGAATTTTGAAATAATTTTTGGTGGGTTTGCTAGATTGGTTCTGGTGAGTCTGCAGATGCTTGGGTTTTGAAAGTTGAGCTTGTTTGAGTGGGTTTTGAAAAAGTGGGATCTTCCCATATGAAGAAGATTCAATTTTGAATTGTCATTTAAACTATGCATTTGAAAGTTTCTGGATGATCACAAAGTGGGCCTTGATACTCTGTTATGAGTACATTCAAGGGGTGCAAAGATCCAAAAAGTTTCATTAGGTTTTGAAAGTTTGAGACAGCCAAAGTAGGCATGGGAGTTAAATTGGTCAAAATGACCATTCACTTAATATATTTGTTTTGATTTACTTGTCTTTAGGAAAAGTGTGGGAAATGTTTTAGATGATGTTTATTTCACCTAAGAAACATTTTACAAGCAATGGATCACACAAACAAAGTGGTTTTAAAGAAATTCAAAAACTATGCATACACATATGCATGCCTTCATGGGTTTACTTAGAAAAGTTTTTGTTGACCCTAATCTTGGTGATTAGAAATTTGATGATCTAAGTTTAGTAATTTTGGGATGTTACAGCCTCTTGCTGGTGCCCTTGAAGTTTCGGATGAAGCTGTAAGCTAGCTCATCCCAGCTTCGGATGGACCCTTAAGATAGGTCAGCGAGATTCGTCATACTGTACCATGGTGAAGGCATTGCACGGCAGTCTCCTTGTTTCCACCGTGTAGTTTGACGGATGATAAGTGGTCGCTGAGCCAATCCTTTGGGTCTTAAGTGTCGTCGAACTTCGGAGTATCCGAAGGAAGCTTGAAATTTCGCGGCATCCGTGTCCGCCGGACGGATCTGCTGAAGCATCGGCCTCCGCAGAGTTCTCCTTCGTCTTCGTCCATCTCGGATTCAGACGAGCATGCGCGCTTGGCTCGCGCTTTGTCGATTTTGCAATGTGTGAGCGCATCTCTGGCGTCATAGTCGCGGTCGCGGCGGCGCGAACTCTTCTTCCTTCGAGGAAGGTCATGTTCCTCTTCTTCGGATGAAGGGGTGGGGCTGCGGTCGAACCTGACCGGAGCCTTCTTCTTCGGCTCCGTGGGAGCTTCCTGGTGGAGCGTAGCTCCGACGAGTCCGAGTCTGGTGAGTGCGGACTTGTGCATGGCTCTCTTCGGGTCCCCCTCCGGCGGTGGGTGGGCCGCGAGGTACGCGGTGGCAGCCATGATCGCAGCCTGTGGCGTTTTCGGGATGACGTTGCCGTCGGCGTCCATCTCCATGAAGGATGTGTGGAGGGTTCGGGTCACCTCACGGCGCTCCTTGGGGTCCATGTTCTCCACCCGAGAGCGGTGCTTGTTGCCTTGGTTGGCGTTCGAGCTGGAGCCGATGCCCATGGCGGAGAGCGCAGCTCATCGCTACTGACTCGAGGCTTGCTTGCGCTTGTCGAGCACCTCCTGCATCTTGACCTGCTTCTTGTGCTCCTCGATTAGGAGCAGGTGGTAGGCCATCAGCATATCCCGGGAGGCGTCTGCAGGCAGTACTATGTTGCCTGCCACGGCGTTGCGGACCTGGGCCCATCCTTCTTTGCTAAGGCGGATGACGTGGTCGCCGTTGTTTTCCCCTTCGAGTGGCGGGGACTGGCTTCTTCTGTTCCCGCCGTTTCGTTCTGGCGGGTTGGGCGGCGGGTTGGGTGTTTGCTGATCCGCGTCGCTCTGGATGACTACGGCGCATTAGTAGCGCTCGTAGATTGGTCTGCTGCTGCTGCAGCTTTCAGATCCGGAACCGTAGGTTCCTGCATCCGATGGCGGATCACACAGATCGGAGTTGCAGCTGCTGCTGTCGTAGGAATCATCTGTTGATGATGTTGTGCGTAGCACGGGGTGTGGGGTCCACGAAGCGGGCCTGATTGATGGCGAGGCACCCTTCAGGAGGCGGAGGTGTGCTTGCACCCGAAGCGAAGCTCCGAACAGGATTTCGAGTCCGTCGCCACGGGCTCAAGTCCTTCATGGTGGCCGTGAGTGGGCGGTGAAGTCGAAGCCGAAGAGGAGGTGACTCTCCGTCGCCGCAGAGTTGTAGATCGATCGGGTTGGGACCGCCACGACCGACAATCAGCGCCCCGGTTCCACATGACGCGCCAATTGACGAGGTTTGATCTCATCAATGCCCATTGTTATGGACTTGGGTTTTGGAGAAGATGGGGATGCTGGAGATCGTGGAACGGTTAGCAAACAAGCAACACGGGGACACGAGGTTTACCCAGGTTCAGCCGGAGAAAACCCTACTCGCTTGCGCTCTTGATTACGGCGGAACCGAAGGTTACAGGGGTGCGCAGATGCAATCTGGTGTGGAGGTGTGTATGCGAAAGTATGAGTCGAGAGATCTAGGTCGTGCCCGCCTGGCCTTTATATAGACTTAGGCAGGTCCCGGGCATAGACCTAGTCGGTTACAGGTTCTAGGGTTTTACCCCTTTGAATTTCCTATCTACTCTAGTCTTGCTCTCCAAGGATCCGAAGGCGTCGTGGGCCTGAGCCACCCGAAAGTCTTCATGGGCCGGCGTACATTTGCCGTGGGCCTTCCTTGGGCTGGACCAGGTATGCTGAGATCATGCACCCGCGGGGTATAACCATGTCAAACTTTGTGTAACCTGGCAATAAAATACTTACTGCTAGTGTTTACTGGGATCCCCCAAATGCAACTAAGTGCTTTGAGAAAAATCTTTGTTTCATGGTGAAAACTTTAATGTTGATGACAAGACAATGGTATGCAAATTTGGACATGTCATATCTCATCATATTGTTTTATTTTTTCTATATGTGAATATATGACATTATGTTCTTGGTCGGAGACTAGAATCTGGGCACAAGAAATTTGTTGAAGCGACAACCATGAAGCATATGAAAATATCATGATAAAATAATATCTTCCCAGAGGTCAACCTATTTGCGAAGAAAGTGACTTGAGGATGGAAATCAAATTAAAGCAATATGGAAGCAAGAATTGAAGACCATCCTCATGGTATGTTGTAAACTCATTCCCGTCAGTTGGTTAATCAAGAGATTGTGGATAGTATGTTTTCTAATGAGAATGTATTTTGGGTCAACTGGACCTCGAAAGCACGCATCTAAAGTGTCCGCCAGTCCACTTCAAAAACCGAAGGTGAATATTTGTTTTCTAAAAAATCAGCAAGCATTCCAAGTCAAAATCTATGATGACATATATTTGTCATGTAGTTAACTTTGTCACTAAAAATGAAAATTACTTGTCAGCATACCGAGTAACATTTGTTGTATCACACTCTTTGTTTTCGCCCCTCTTGGTCTACACATGATAGAAACAAGAGGTCACAAAAAGCTAACGGAACTAAAAATCCATCAACCAAAGAAAAAGAATGTATGACATGAGGAAAAAACCTCATGCAATATGTTAAATGCAATCTTCTGTTTGATACACTTGACTTACTGAAAGAACTAAACATAAAACCATATTAGAGACCACATACGGGTTATATGCACACAAAAATGAAAACAAGCCCGGTGATGAAAAAGTATTGTGTACAAAACACACACACAAATGCTTTATGCTAAAACTCCAAAAACACCTTATCAAACTATTATCTTCCAAAGACATATCCTTCCATCAAAACACATCAAAGGTGAAGTTAAAAAAGGTACATAAAATATGAAGTATTCGCATACATTGACCCTATGTAAAAAATATGTAGGAATGGAGAAAAATGGAGCAAGGACATAAAATACAACAAGAACACCAGATTAGTTGTGTCTTCGTGAATGCCCTCTTATAATAAGGGAATGTCTTCTATGTCATCGGACCCAGAACTAGCATATTTTGTTAGGACTAAGTAAGGTGCCTTGGAAGTCTTCTAGTGAAAGCAATCGATTTACTAGATGTTCGTATTACAACATATCACAAACACATTGCTAAAAGGATAAAAACAACTAATTGTATAAAAATCCCCCACCAAATAATATGAACACATTCAGTTTTGTTTCCCCATACATACAGACAACAAAGTGAACCAAAACATATAAAAATGATGTAAAACAAAACATAAATATGAGCGCGTCTATATTCTCAGAAGCATTGTACAATCTAACATCTTGTGTATACCTACCCTCCAAATTAATAGGGAGTTTGTAACCATCACAAGCATAAACAAAGATCAAAATCGACTACTATATATTAGCCTCAGATGTCTGTAAGAGTCTTTACATCTCTAATTACATAAAGACACACACACATGGCGTGATAGTGCATGAATAGCTCCTATACCATGCCCTGCTCTTCTAAAACCACTGACGCAAAATAAAATCTCGTGTATTTGCAATAGATGTCGCGGGCATACACAAATATAACCTAGTGAGGGTAAGAGCTCATCCCTCAGCGATCTGCAAACCCTAGTATGCCGTGACATTGAAAAATCACAAGAAGAAAAAAATGCGGAGTGATACCAAAGGGACCTTTAGGAACGAGGGTGATGAATAACAAAGCGGACACCAACCATTGACCCTACCGATTCCCTAGTTTTACACCGGCATTTCGCTCGCTGTCACCCAAGTTCTCGATTTGGAGCGGCTATTAGTCTATTGCTACCTCCTCTTCACTCTCACCCTCTCAACCGTTGACCTACCAGTGAATGATTGTGGAAGGAAAATAAAAGAAGAAGAAAGACAAAAAAAAGGAAAATTAGGCACATGGAGTGGAACTTAGCAAAAGTGTAATGCTTTCCTGAAAAGCAAATATTTTGTATATTCAATGAACTTAATTAAATCTCCCTTTTCACGGCCCTGGTCCTGGCTCTCCGACACGTCTCTTCAGTCTTCATCATCTTTATGTGCGTGTTTGGTAGGCAGTACCCGTTTTTGGAGCTCTTTGGTACAATGCCCTGACAAAACGGAAAAAATGAGTCCAAAAATCAAGATGCTAGTTTATTTGGTAGCCCACATGGTGGTTGGTGGACTTTGGTAGCCCACTGCGCGTTTGGTTGCGGCGGCATTGTACCTTTTTATGTGAGGGACTAGCACCATGATACTGATTACGAGGAAATCTTTCTCTTTCATCGTTGAGAACGGGCCAGCCCTGGAGAAACTGCTTGCCTATCCACACATTCTCCGGTGGCTTATGGTGTAAGTTCACACCCATAGGTTTGTTTAGATGCCCACCGAAAAAGAATCTTTTTGGCTGGACGACCTGCCACTGATTTGGCAACCAAACACGCGCTATTATTATACTCTAGTTTGAGTGGCGGCCTTGTCCATCCCCACTCTATTCAGTTTGCTTCTCAATATTCTCAGAACTTTGTTCAAGAAAAAGTACTGTACATGGCGTCGGCGGGAGAGGGGAAGAGCCAGGTGCTGGTGATAGGCGGCACGGGCTACATCGGCAGGTTCATCGTCGCCGCCAGCGCACGCGAGGGCCACCCCACCTCCGTCCTCGTCCGCGACGCCGCGCCCGCCGACCCAGCCAAGGCCGCCGTCCTCCAGGGCTTCCGGGATGCCGGAGTCACCCTCGTCAAGGTCAGCCGCCGTTCTCTTCTTTGTATTTCTTATTCAGTTCTGTTATTTCTTTATGCTTTCCGGGAGTTGGTCGTGGTCCTAGCTATGAATGATGCTGTCATCTTGGGTGAAAATGATACTAGCAGAAAGAAAGATACTAAGAAATCCCCTGTTTTGGTTCATGACATTAGGATTTCTACTTCCACTTCCTCCTCTGGAAGGGACACTAGTACTGAACATAGTGATGAAATTAATTTTACTGTGGCATATCTATCAACTAGACTGAAATCAAGAAAATGTCCTGTCTTAGAAAAAATAATGTTATAAATCTTTTTTTTTGAAGGATTATAATGTTATAAATCTGTTAAGGCAACGAACCTTTTCATGATGTTCGATGCAACCTACCACATAGCACTCCAATCAGGTGATTTGAGTGGAGTAAAGAGTAGGTGGTTCGAACCATTGCCACTGATCGTCTACAGAAGTTAATTCTTAAACACATCTGTTAGGACCCTGAACATTCTTCAGTCTTCCAAAAATAGTACAGTAGTAAAAAAATTGCACTCTCAGGGTGTTATTACTAATTGACTTATTTGTGGTTTGCATCTTCACTGCACTATGCCGATTCCCTGTAGTCTACTGGTCAACAAAAAAATTCTGACAACCTGTGTTCTTATAGCGGCAAAAGCTATATCTTGTAACACAGTCCTTGTCTTGTTTGACAAAAAAAATTATGTTTTTTTATTCGATAAGGCTTCAGCAAGCACATTTTCTACTCTTCCCATGTACGATGCATTAGTACTAAGCCAATTGGTGTAGTTAATTTCTACTATGGAATAGTATCTATCAACAAGACTAAAATCAAGGAAATGTGCTGTTTTAGAAAAACAAAAAATGTTAGAATTATGTTAAGGTAAGGAACCTTCTCATGCTGTTCGATTCAACCAATCAGATAACAGTCAAATCAGGTGATTTGAACGAATTAAAGATTAGGTGATTCAGAAGAATTAAATATTAGGTTATTCGAACCATTACCATTAATCGTGCACAAACATTACTCTTAAACAGATCTGCTAGGATCTTGAACATTCTTCAGTCTTCCAAAATAGTAGTCACAAATGCACTCTTAGGGTATTATTACTAATTCACTTATTTGTGGTTTGCATCTTCACTTCACATTGCGATTTACTTGTAGTTTACTGATCAAAAAACATCTGAAACAACCCGTGATCTTGTAGCGACAAAAGCTATATTTTATAACATAGTCCTTGTGTTGTTTGAGAAAAAATATATGTTTTTATTTGATAAGGCCTCAGCAAGCAAACAGTCTCTTATGCCATCCAAGAAAAAACTACAATTTCAGCAAGGACAATAACCAAGTCTGATTGTGTCAGTATCCTGTTTTGATTACTAACATAATCACCTTAGTATATAATTTGAGTGTACACTGATGTATAACTATTGTATTACTGTTGTATCATTAAGGGTGATATATATGACCATGCGAGCCTGTTGGCAGCCATCAAATCCGCAGATGTTGTGATATCAGCTGTGGGATATGCACAGCTACCGGATCAAACACTCATTATCGCGGCAATTAAGGAAACTGGGAATATAAAGGTGACTTCCAATGTCCAAATCATCAGTATTCAATTAATTTGTCTGCACACTTTATGGATTCCTATAAATGTTTAAACTGATGGTATAGTTCAAATTTATTTATGTTATTGAAGAGTAGTCAGTTCTGATTCATAATTGCTTCTAGACATAAAAACCTGTGCATCTATCAAACCTCTTCAAATAAAATAATCTGTACATTGTATTTGCTTCAAGTATTGATATTTTACTGATGAAAACACTATTCATTTTGGCACTAAGTAGATGTTTGGCAAGTTATAATATTCCCTGCTTTCCACCACATGGTGGACAAGGAAGTCTGAAATGGGAAGGCATTGGTTGTGCTTGTTTTGTTCAAGACATGTTGAATGTGCCTTTTTAAATATCTGATAGATGATACCATGAATTTCTGATGTCAAATTTTTCTGCTGCAATTCTTGTTGTGGTCCAACATTGATGAGCTCTTTGCAGAGATTCTTCCCGTCAGAGTTTGGTAATGATGTGGATCATGTACATGCAGTTGAGCCTGCAAAGTCAGTATTTGGTGCGAAAGCTCGTATAAGGCGTGCCATCGAGGCTGAGGGGATTCCCTACACATTTGTCTCTTCCAACTTCTTTGCTGGTCGTTTTTTGCCAAGCCTTGCACAGATCGGGGTCTCTGGACCCCCAACTGACAAGGTCCTCATTTTGGGTGATGGGAATGTAAAAGGTAAATTTGATTAAGATGCCCTTACTTGATTGTATTTTTTAAAATATAAGAGAGAATATCTATTTTAATGAAGGGATAGAATAAAAAATAAATGAGATCATAGCTGCTCTATTATGTGTATATTCTCGACAAATAGGAGTATTTTCCGCGGAGGAGGACGTGGGCACATACACTATTAAAGCTGTAGATGATCCAAGAACCCTGAACAAGATCCTGTATGTGAGGCCGCCGAGCAACACTTTGTCTCTTAACGAGCTTGTCTCACTCTGGGAGAAGAAACATGGGAATACACTTGCGAGGATCTACATCCCAGAAAGCGAAGTCCTGAAGAATATTCAAGGTCATAGTAAAGTCCATGTTTCTTTCACTTGGAGCACTGTCGTTGTCATTCATAATTATCTTTATTGCTTCTTCGCAAAGAGTGTCTGTTCCATTTTTACTGATTTTGCTCTGTTGGATATGTTTCAGAGTCTCCAGTGCCACTGAATGTAGCGCTGGCAATCTGCCACTCTGTCTGGGTGAAAGGGGACCACACTAACTTTGAGATCGACCCATCATTTGGAGTTGAGGCCACTGAGTTTTACCCCGATGTACATTACATTACTGTTGATGAATACCTAAACAGGCTCAACTTCTAAATCCTATTGGCACCAGTATTCATATACTTGGAATAAATGTTGGAGGTAATGTATTATCATTACACGTGAATTATGTAATCAGAATGTGTGAGACTTCAATCTTGTAAGTTGTGAGTAATGCATACCATGCTGGGGCTGGCTATGCATTGCCTTGAGCCTAGGCCACTGTAAACTGTACATTGGTATAAATATAGAAAAAATGGCTTGATGGAACATGATACTATAATATTTGTTTGGTCGAAAAAAACAGTAGCTTATTGTAAGCAACATCGACTCTGTTGTACACAAGTAAATGTTGCTTCAGTAATGGATGGTCACTGATGGTTTTATCATTAAACAGTTTACACCTTATAAGTCTGAGATATTGGAAAAAGTGTTTCTCAGTTTAATTAACGTGTAAATGTTTGTATTTTGCTTGGGGCCATAGATTCTCTTCACAGTTTAAACAGTTCCAAAAGTTAGGGACACTTTGGATATTCAGTTCATGAGTTCATTTTTCCTGTTCATTGAACATACACCTGAGTTTATTCCTCCAAATGGGCTTAATACTAGTTTTTGGTATGGAGCGAGTTGCAGTGAAACGCTACCAAAGGTGGACAAGAAGAGATGAAGCCGGGTCAGAACTTGCACACAAGGTTGGTGGCGAAGGTAACTAGTTCCTCCATTCACTGATATAAGATCTTTTTGCAAGCTTGATGTACTGAGTATTGACAAAATTGATGTAGTTAAGGTGTTCAATATTCCTACCACCCAACTATCTCAAAAGACCAATCTGATAGGAAGTGGAAATATAATATACATATCATAAATAACATGCATGATACTGCTGAATATTAGTTCTACTGCATACTTGATACTACTTTATACCACTGTAAAATTCATAATCCCTGTCAAGATTACCAGTTATCAAGTCCCAATGGATTGAACCATAGGAGAGTATGAACTTTCTAATGAATTTTAGCACGAAAAGTCTTCTCTTTCGTTATCAATACGAGAGTGATACTAGACTCCAGCTGTGCCTGGCCCACTACCACTAGTTTCAGAGAGCCCGTTTTGTCAGCATGGTTCAACAAACGCAGAAACAAGTTTTTTTTTGTTTTGAAAATAGACGCTTTATTACTTAACAGTAAGTTTACACCCGGCCTCTGCATAGCTAAGATGCACACAGCCGATCAACCACACAGTCTCGGACGAAAGCAATAAAAACGGCATTACAAAATAATGTAAATCAAAAACACAGTTCTCCAAACTAGCTAAGAAAGATCTATCCGCAGCGCTTGCTGCCTTCCATGCCGGGAGAAGAAATTCCGCGCCGTATCCTCCAACCACCTACAGCCCTCCGCAAACAAGTCGCGGAACTCCATACGTTGTAGAGAAGTCCATGATCGGAGGATCGTCGTGACTCGATAGATAACCTGCAAGGGAGAAGATACAATGTTATTAAAAAACTTGTCATTTCTACATAGCCAAAGCGACCAAATAATGGCAAGCGCTCCTACCCTAAATAAAGTCCTATATTTATCCTCAATTTCATTCATCCAGTTGCCAAATACATTGACTACCGATCGAGGAGAAGATAAACCAGAGGCTATTTGGATGATTGACCATATAGCACGAGCAAATTTACAATGGAAGAATAAATGTCGTATTGTCTCATTATGGTGACAAAATACGCATTCAGTGCTACCATGCCAATTCCTTCTAACAAGATTATCTTTTGTGAGAATCACCCCTTTACGGAGATACCAAGCGAATATCTTCGTTTTAAGGGGTATCCTCATCTTCCAAATTTTACTATTATCATCGACTGGAATATTAGGTTGGATCATGGCTCTATAAAATGAATCAACGGAAAATTTACCACTATGTAGTAATTTCCATTTGAATTCGTCCATGCCCTCAGAAAGCTGTATCCTAGATAATCTTACTAAAAGATTATTCCTACCAGTCTAGGACCTAAGAGGCTTCTTCTGAAAGACACATTAGGAGGATTGGTTTCCATTACCTCAGCGAGAGTATCCCCTTTGTGCCTAACTATCCAATATAGAGCTGGATATTGTTCACGAAGAGAATTTTGGCCAAGCCATTTATCTTCCCAGAACCTAATCTGTGAACCATACTTAATATTAAAATTGCCAAACCGGAAGAAATGTTTTTTGGAAGCCATTAGCCCATCCCAAAAGTGTGAATCACCTGGTTTCCAAACCAGTTTAGACACCGCTTTTAAGCCAACATATTTCCTCCATAGAATGGTTTGCCACACCCCTTCTTCTGTAAGAAGTTTGAATAACCATTTACCCACTAATGCGGTGTTTTTAACTTTTAAATCATGTATGCCCAATCCACCATATTCTTTGGGTCGGCAAACGACATTCCATTTGGCCAATCGATATTTCTTTTTCTCACTATCCCCCTGCCAAAAGAATCTAGAGCGGAAATAGTCCACTTTTAACAAGACACCTTTTGGTAACTGGAAGAATGAGATCATATACAATACCATGTTGGTGAGTACTGGATTAATAAGTACCAGTCTTCCACCGAGGGATAGCAATTTATCTTTCCAACTATTAAGACGTTTTTGAAGTCTTTCCTCAACGAGTTTCCATTCAGCAATCGTGAGACGCCGATAATGTATCGGTATTCCCAGATAATTGATTGGAAATTGCCCCTGACCATAGCCAAAGAGATCGGCATACAGGTGGGCCTCGTCTTTAGCCTCGCCAAAACAATACAAGTCACTCTTATGGAAGTTTATTTTCAAACCAGAGAGCTGCTCAAATGCTGATAGTATTAATTTCAGATTCTTGGCTTTCTCCAGATCATATTCCATAAATAGTATTATATCATCGGCATATTGAAGAATAGATAGTCCACCATCAACAAGATGTGGAACCAAACCTTCAATTTGGCCATCAGCCTTTGCTCTCTTAATAAGGATAGCCAGCATATCTGCCACTATATTAAATAGTATAGGCGATAGAGGATCCCCTTGTCGTAACCCTTTTTTGGTCTGTAAGTAATTACCCATGTCATCGTTGACATTTATGGCAACACTTCCGCCAGACACAAAAGACTGTATGAGAGTACACCACTCTTCTTAAAAACCTTTCATACGGAGTGTTTGCTGTAGGAAAGACCAATTAACTTTATCATATGCCTTCTCAAAATCAATCTTGAATAATACACCATTTAGTTTTTTTGAGTGCAGTTCATGTAAAGTTTCATGCAGGTTACAACTCCATCTAAGATGTTTCTCCCTTGCATGAAAGCAGTTTGAGAAGGGCGAACAACATGATCAGCCACTGAATTCAGTCTAATCGTAGCAACCTTTGTAAAAAAATTAAAACTAACGTTAAGTAGGCAGATTGGACGATACTGTTGTATACATTCTGCGTTATTAACCTTAGGTAGTAAAATTATGTTGCCAAAATTTAACCCGAAGAGGTCCAGCTAACCAACTTGCAAAAACTCAAACAAGCGCATCAAATCCACGTTGATAACTTTCCAGAACTTTTGATAAAACTCTGCTGAAAAACCATCAGCCCTGGCGCTTTGTTATGTTCCATTTGGAAGACAGCCTTCTTAACCACCTCCTCAGAATAAGGAGCAGTCCGAAAATTGTTTTCCTCAATAGAAATCTGAGGAATATCCTCCGTCCAGGACTCATCCAATGAAAAGGAATTTTCTGGTGGTGCCCCAAACAAGGATTTATACTAGTTAGTAATATAAGATTTAAGATGTTGTTGTCCTTCAATCGTCCCTTCATCCTGAATTAGAGTGAATAAGTTTCTTCTTATGCTTGCCATTTGCAAAAGCATGGAAGTATCTTGTATTCACGTCTCCTTCAAGGATGAATTTAGCTTTAGAACGTTGGTACCACTTGAGTTCTTCCTCACGCAGAAGTCTGGCAATTTCTGCATTTGATTGGTTTTTAAGCTTAATCTCTTGTGCAGTCAATAACCTAACCTCTGCTGAAGCCTCCAAGTCATTAATAATAGCAGAAAGGCGTATTTTTTCCTTTTTAAGAATACCAACAGTATGTTGGATATATTCCCTAGAGGCAATAATAAATGTAGTTATTATTATATCTTTGTGTTTATGATAAATGTTTACATTCATGCTATAATAGTATTAACAAGGAAACATTAATACTTGTGTGATTTGTAAACTAAATTAGAGTCCCTAGTAAAGCCTCTTTATAATACTAGCTTGTTGGTTAATAAATGATTGTGGTTTCCCTATCATGAACATTGAGATGTTATTAACAACAAGATCATATCGTTAGGAGAATGGTATGATGGACATACTCCTATAGATAAGCGTAGCATAAAGATCAAGTCATTTTAATAGTTCAATTGTTATATGCTTTCTGATACATGGTAACCTAATTCTTTCGACCATGAGATCATGCATATCACCATCACCGAAAGGATGCTTTGATGACATCAAACACCACACCGTAACTGGGTGGCTATAAAGGTGGCATTGAGTGTTCAGAAAGTATTGGTTGAGACACATGGATCAAGAGTGGGATTTGTCCATCCATATGACAGATAGATATACTCTGGGCCCTCTCGGTGGAATGTGATCCAATTGGCTTGCAAGCATGTGACTGGCTCACAAGGGATCACATATCACGGGAACGAGAAAAGAGTACTTATCAGTAACGAGGTTGAACTAGGTATGCAGAGATATCGACGATCAAAACCTCGGATAAGTAAACTATCGTGAGACAAAGGAAAATTGGTATCGTATGTAAGTGGTTCATTTGATCGCAAAGTAATCATAGAAATATGTGGGAGCCATATGAATTTCCATATTCCTCTATTGGTTATTGTTCGGAGAAGTGTCTCGATCATGTCCGCATAATTCACGAACCGTAGGGAGACACACTTAAGGATTCAATGTTGTTGAGTAGTTATGGAATGATGAGTAAGAGACCGAATGTTGTTCGAAGTCTCGGATAGGATCCGGGATATCACGAGGAGATCCGGAATGGTCCGGAGAATAAGATTCGTATAAGGAAAGTCCTGTTTCGGGGTTGGAGAATGGTTCCGGTGTTTTCATCGGGAATGTTCTAGAAGGTTCCGGAAGGTCCGACACTCCGGAGGGGAAGGGTACATGAATGTGTCATAACATGTTGGAATGGTTGCATCATGTACTAGGTGTCATCGCTGAGAAAAATAAAGGGATAAATCAAATCCTAGTTTGAAAAGTCAAACGGCAAGTTTGCTTGGTGGAGGGAGAGTAGGAAACCTACTTGGGGAGGAGTTCCTCTCCCTCCACCCGCCGGCCTTGGAAGCCAAGTTGGGGAGGGACTCCCCTCCCCTTGGCCGCGCCCTCCCACCTATAAAAGGAGGGGCAGGGCTGCCCCTCTAGAGCTACACCTTGCCCCACCAAACCCTAACCCTAGCCGCCGGGCACCAAGTCGCCGCCGCCGCCCTAGGGTTTCTCCCAAGCCGCCGAGTTGGGGCTTCTACTTGCCCTAGCCGCCGGCCTAGCCCTCTCTCCTTGGTGTGTCTAAACCCTAGATCACCGAGGCCTCTCTCATAGTCCACCATACTGCCGGCTTGGCGAAGCCTGCGAGATCTCCCTACTCTACTTACCACGCCGTCGTGCTGCGGAATCGCGAGGAGAGTGCTACAACCTCCGCTTCGCTGGAACAAGGGAGAGGAAGGTCTTCATCGAGCGAACGTGACCGATCATGAAGCGCCTTGAACCTTAGCGCCGGAAGGATCGTCTACACGATCTTGAGATCAGCAAGAGTACGACTACATCACCCACGAGAATCCGCTCTCGTTAAACACTTTGGAATCTACGAGGGTGAGTTATTCCATCGACTCGTTGCTACAATATAGTAGATAGATCTTGGCTTGTTTGTTTGTATGCAGTAGAAACTTTTTGTTTTCCATGCTACGAACCCCTACAGTGGTATCAGAGCCGTGTCTATATGTAGATCTGTTGCACGAGTAGAACACAATGGTCATTGTGGGCGGTGATGCTTTTATTATCAATTGCTTCTTGTGTACTTTGCATCTTACGGTATGATGGGATGAAGCGGCCCGGGCTAACCTTACATGACATCGTTCATGAGACTTGCTCCACGCTCAACATGCAACTTGTATTGCATAAGTGGCTTTGCGGGTGTCTGTCTCTCCCATTATAGTATAGATCCAATTTACAACGGGCACTTGATAGTTCAAACATCAACGTTGTGGTTCTTGTTCGTAAGTTAGATCGACACTTATTGAAAGCCCCAAACCACGTAAAATATGCAAAGAAATTAGAGGCGTCTAACTTTGTTTTGCAGGGTGTCTTTGTGATGTGATATGGCCATGATTGTGATTATATTTGATGTATGCAATGTTCCTTATTGTAAGTTGGCAACCGGAAGGAGCCATATGGTTGTCTTTAATTTCTGTTAAGATCCGCGTGTCTATTCAAAGTAGTTGTAATAGTTGAAGCTGGTGGACAACAATCATGGAGCAGCGTCATTGACCTTGATGCAATGCTGGTGATGATGGAGATCATGTTCGTGCTTGAAGATGGAGATCGGAAGCATAAAGAAGAAAGGCCATATCATATCACATATTATGAATTGCATGTGATGTTAATCCTTTATGCATCTTGTATTGCTTAGTTAACGACGGTAGCATTATAAGATGATCCCTCATGCACATAAATTTCAAGTTCTAAAGTGTTCATCCTTAGTAAGCACCGTTGCTAAAGCTTGTTGTTTCGAAGCACCACGTGATGATCGGGTGTGTTAGATTCTGCAAGTGTATACAACGTGAGCAAGCCAGATTTGCTCATGCAGAAGCTAAGGTTTGATCTTGACGAGCCTAGCATGTACAGACATGGTCTCGGAACACGGATCACCGAAAGGTAAAGCATGAATCATATAGTAGATATGATGAACATGTCGATTGTTCGCCATTGAAGCTACATCAACTCTCGTGATGATCGGTTTTGATGTGGTGGATTTGGTTCGTGTGATCACTAAAACAATATGAGGGATATTGTTTTGAGTGGGAGTTCACCTACATTAATTTAACTATTAATTAGAACTCAATTTGTCATAAACTTAGTCTAAACTATTGCAAATATGTTGTAGATCAATGGAGTCCCCTACCATCAATTTTAATGCGTTCCTAGAGAAAGAAAAGTTGAAAAACAATGGAAGCAACTTCGCGGATTGGTTCCGCAATTTGAGGATTGTCCTCAATGCTGGTAATTTGACCTATGTCTGGATGCACATTGGGTGACCTTTGCAGCTATTGCTACCGATGAAGTAAAGAATTTTACTACTTCTAAGACTCGATACTCCATAGTTCGGTGTGCTATCTTGTATGGTTTAGAATCAGCTTGAAAAGGTTTGAGAATTCGGACCCACATGATATTGTCCGTGAACTCAAATTGATATTTGAGACTCACGTGGCAGTTGAAACTATGAGGCTTACGAAAAGTTCTTTAACTACAAGATGGAAGAGGCAGCTAAAATCGGTGAGCATGTGCTTAAGATGTCTGGGCACGCAAACAAACTCCAAAGCTTGGGTATAGTGATTCCTAATGCTTTGGGGATTTACCGTGTCCTCCAATCACTACCACCAAGTTACAAGAACTTTGTGATGAACTACAATATGCAAAGCATGAACAAGCGATTGCGAACTCTTCTCCATGTTAAAATCTGCAGAAGTGGAGATCAAGAAAGAGCACCAAGTGTTGATGGTCAATAAGACCACCAAATTCAAGAAATGAAAATCTAAGCAAAAGGGAGACTTCAAGAAGGGTGGTAAGAAAGTTACCGCACCGACGAAGAAGACCAAGGCTGGACCTAAGCCTGATACTGAGTGCTTTTACTGCAAGGGAGAAGGTCACTGGAAGCGGAATTGCCCAAAGTACTTGGCGGATTTGAAGAACGGCAACATCAAGAAGAAAGGTATATCCGATATACATGTTATTGATGTGTATCTCACTAGTACCGTAGTAGTGCCAGGTATTTGAATCTTGGTTCGGTTGCTCATATTTGCAACTCAAACAGTCTGCGAATAAGCGGAAGCTAGTGAAGAACAAGGTGACGATGCGCGGAAATGGATCAAAGGTTGATGTGATCGCTTGACGCTACCTCTTCATCTACCATCGGGATTAGTTTTATACTTAAATAATTGTTATTTGGTGCCTGCGTTAAGCATGAACATTATATCGGGATCTTGTTTATTGCGAGACGGTTACTTGTTTAAGTCCGAGAATAATGGTTGTTCGATTTATATGAGTAATATGTTTTATGCACATGCACCTTTGATAGATGGTCTATTCTTACTGAATCTCGATAGTGGAAATACACATATTAATAACATTGAAGCTAAACGTTTGAAATTGAGCGATAACTCGACCTATATGTGGCACTATCGTCTTGGTCACATTGGAGAGAAGCGTATGAAGAAACTCCATTCCGATGGACTTCTTGAATCACTTTATTTCGAATCACTTGAAAGATGCGAAGCATGTCTGATGTGTAAAATGACTAAGACTCCATTTTCTGGTATGATGGAGCGAGCTACGGACTTATTGGAAATCATACATACCGATGTGTGTGATCCAATGAGTGTAGCATCGCGCGGTGGTTATCGTTATGTTCTTACCTTCACGGATGACTTGAGTAGATATGGGTATATCTATTTCATGAAACATAAGTCCGAAACTTTCGAGAAGTTTAAGGAATTTCAAAGTGAGGTGGAGAATCAATGTAACAAGAAGATTAAATTTCTACGTTCTGATCGTGGAGGTGAATATCTAAGTTACGAGTTTGGCGAGCATTTAAAGAAATGCGGAATACTTTCACAATTGACACCGCCGGGATCACCACAGCGTAATGGTGTGTCCGAACGTCGTAATCGAACTCTCTTAGATATGGTTCGTTCTATGATGTCACTTACGGATTTACCGCTATCATTTTGGGGTTATGCATTAGAAACAGCCGCATTCACTTTAAATAGGGCACCATCTAAATCCGTTGAAACGACACTGTATGAATTATGGTTTGGGAAGAAACCTAAATTGTCGTTCCTTAAAGTTTGGGGTTGCGAAGCCTATGTAAAGAAGTTACAGCCGGACAAGCTTGAACCCAAAGCCGAAAAATGCATCTTCATAGGATACCCAAAGGAAACTATTGGGTATACCTTCTATCATAGATCCGAAGGCAAAATCTTCGTTGCCAAGAATGGATCCTTTCTAGAGAAGGAATTTCTCTCGAAAGAAGTGACTGGAAGGAAAGTAGAACTCAACGAGGTTGTCGAACCTTCTCTCGAACTTGCGAGTAGCGCAACACCGGAAGAAGTTCCTGTGGTGCCTGCACCAATAAGAGAGAAAGCTAATGATGATGATCATGAAACTTGCCAGAAGTTGCCACAGAGCCTCGCAGGTCAACGAGAACTCGTACCACTCCTGATTGGTATGATCCCGTTATGAGTGTCATGTTGGTGGACAACACCGATGACCCTGCGACATATGAGGAAGCGATGATGAGCCCAGATTCCAATAAATGGCAAGAAGCCATGAAATCCGAGATTGGATCCATGTATGAAAACCAAGTATGGACTTTGGTGGACTTACCGGATGGCGGAAGGTCGAGAACAAATGGATTTTCAAGAAGAAAACAGATGATGATGGTAATGTTACTGTCTATAAAGCTCGACTTGTCGCAAAAGGGTTTCGACAAATTCAAGGAGTTGACTACGATGAGACTTTCTCACCAGTAGCAAAGCTAAAGTCTGTGAGGATTTTGTTAGCAATCGCTGCATATTATGATTATGAGATATGGCAGATGGATGTCAAAACAGCGTTCCTCAATGGAGACATTGATGAAGAGTTGTATATGATGCAACCCAAAGGTTTTGTCGATCCTAAAGATGCTAACAAGGTATGCAAACTTCAACGGTCCATATATGGATTGAAGCAAGCGTCCCGTAGTTGGAATCAACATTTTGATAAGGTGATCAAAAGTTTTGGTTTTATACAAACTTATGGAGAAGCTTGTATTTACAAGAAAGTGAGTGGGAGCTCTGTAGCATTCTTAATACTATATGTAGATGACATATTGTTGATTAGGAATGATGTAGACCTTCTTAATAGTGTCAAGGAATATTTGAATAATAGTTTTTCAATGAAAGATCTTGGCGAAGCAGCTTACATATTAGGCATAAAGATTTATAGAGATAGATCGAGACGCCTAATATCATTGTCACAAAGTACATATTTGGATAAAGTTCTAAAGAGGTTTGGAATGGAAGATAGCAAGAAAGGGTTCTTGCCCATGTTGCCCAATACGACCTTGAGTAAAACTCAAAGTCCAGCAATGACAGAAGATAGAGAAAGGATGAGTAAGACTCCCTATGCCTCAGCCATAGGATCTCTAATGTATGCCATGCTATGTACTAGACCCGACATTGCATATGTTGTTAGTTTGACTAGCAGATATCAAAGTGATCCAGGAGTGGATCATTGGACAGCGGTCAAATACATCCTTAAGTACTTGAGAAGAACTAAGGATATGGTTCTTTCTTATGGAGGTGATGAACAGCTCGTTGTTAATGGTTACACCGATGCTAGTTGGAACACCGATCCGGATGATTCTAAATCTCAAACTGGATACGTATTTACTTTGAATGGTGCAGCAGTTAGCTGGAGGAGTGCAAATCAAAGCGTTGTGGCGAGATCTTCAACTGAATCGGAATACATAGCTGCTTCGGAGTCTTCACAAGAAGCGATATGGATGAAGGAGTTCATTATAGAGCTCGGTGTGGTTCCAAGTGCGTTGGACCCAATGTCTATCTACTGTGATAACATGGGCGCCATAGCCAATGCGCAAGAACCAAGGTCACACAAGAAGATGAAGCACATCAAGCTACGTTTTCACGCTATTCGAGAACATGTCCAAGATGGTGACATAAAGATTTGCAAAGTACACACAGATCTGAATGTGGCGGATCCGTTGACTAAACCTCTCCCGAGGGCAAAACATGACCAACACCAAACTGCCATGGGTGTTCGGTATATTACCATGTAATCTAGATTAGTTGACTCTAGTGCAAGTGGGAGACTGTTGGAGATATGCCCTAGAGGCAATAATAAATGTAGTTATTATTATATCTTTGTGTTTATGATAAATGTTTACATTCATGCTATAATAGTATTAACAAGGAAACATTAATACTTGTGTGATTTGTAAACTAAATTAGAGTCCCTAGTAAAGCCTCTTTATAATACTAGCTTGTTGGTTAATAAATGATTGTGGTTTCCCTATCATGAACATTGAGATGTTATTAACAACAAGATCATATCGTTAGGAGAATGGTATGATGGACATACTCCTATAGATAAGCGTAGCATAAAGATCAAGTCATTTTAATAGTTCAATTGCTATATGCTTTCTGATACATAGTAACCTAATTCCTTCGACCATGAGATCATGCATATCACCATCACCGGAAGGATGCTTTGATGACATCAAACACCACACCGTAACTGGGTGGCTATAAAGGTGGCATTGAGTGTTCGGAAAGTATTGGTTGAGACACATGGATCAAGAGTGGGATTTGTCCATCCATATGACGGATAGATATACTCTGGGCCCTCTCGGTGGAATGTCATCCAATTGGCTTGCAAGCATGTGACTGGCTCACAAGGGATCACATATCACGGTAACAATAAAAGAGTACTTATCAGTAACGAAGTTGAACTAGGTATGCAGAGATACCGACGATCAAAACCTCGGATAAGTAAACTATCGTGAGACAAAGGGAAATTGGTATCGTATGTAAGTGGTTCATTCGATCGCAAAGTAATCGTAGAAATATGTGGGAGCCATATGAATTTCCAGATTCCTCTATTGGTTATTGTTCGGAGAAGTGTCTCGATCATGTCCGCATAATTCACGAACCGTAGGGAGACACACTTAAGGATTCGATGTTGTTGAGTAGTTATGGAATGATGAGTAAGAGACCGAATGTTGGTCGGAGTCTAGGATGGGATCCGGGGTATCACGATGAGATCCGGAATGGTCCGGAGAGTAAGATTCATATAAGGAAAGTCCTGTTTCGGGGTTGGAGAATGGTTCCGGTGTTTTCATCGGGAATGTTCTAGAAGGTTCTGGAAGGACCGACACTTCAGAGGGGAAGGGTACATGAATGTGTCATAACATGTTGGAATGGTTGCATCATGTACTAGGTGTCATCGCTGAGAAAAATAAAGGGATAAATCAAATCCTAGTTTGAAAAGTCAAACGCCAATTTGAAAAGTCAAACGACAAGTTTGCTTGGTGGAGGGAGAGTAGGAAACCTACTTGGGGAGGAGTTCCTCTCCCTCCACCCGCCGGCCTTGGAAGCCGAGTTGGGGAGGGACTCCCCTCCCCTTGGCCGCGCCCTCCCACCTATAAAAGGAGGGGCAGGGCTGCCCCTCTAGAGCTACACCTTGCCCCACCAAACCCTAACCCTAGCCGCCGGCCACCAAGTCGCCGCCGCCCTAGGGTTTCTCCCAAGCCGCCGAGTTGGGGCTTCTACTTGTCCTAGCCACCGGCCTAGACCTCTCTCCTTGGTGTGTCTAAACCCTAGATCACCGAGGCCTCTCTCATAGGCCACCATACTCGCTCCGGCTTAAGGCGAAACCCTGCGAGATCTCCCCTCTACTTCCGGTACCACGCCGTCGTGCTGCCGGAATCGCGAGGAGAGTGCTACAACCTCCGCTGCCTGCTGGAACAAGGGAGAGGAAGGTCTTCATCGAGTACCGAACGTGTGACCGACTGCGGAAGCGCTGCCAGAACGCAGCGCCAGAAGGATCGTCTACACGATCTTGAGATCGGCAAGAGTACGACTACATCACCCACGAGAATCCGCTCTCGTTAAATACTTTGGAATCTACGAGGGTGAGTTATTCCATCGACTCGTTGCTACAATCTAGTAGATAGATCTTGGCTTGTTTGTTTGTATGCGGTAGAAAATGTTTGTTTTCCATGCTACGAACGCCTACACAGTATGTCTCGCCCAACCACGTAGGAATTTGCGTAAGGCACGCATTTTGTTGTTCCAACGTTGTATAGGTGTGTGACCACTAACTGTTTTTTTTCCTAAATAGCCTTCACCATGTCATAAAAACCATCACGATCAATCCATCGAAGTTCAAATTTGAAACTGTTTTTGGATTTTCGTGGTGGTGTTCCGAGAAATAACAGTAATGGAGCATGATCCAACAAAGCCTCAATACGTTCTAGGGCGCAAACAATTACCATAGGAAATTTATCTTCCCATTTGGTATCCATAGGCACCCTATCTAATTTTTCGTATGTAGGCTCCGAAAGACTATTAGCCCAAGTAAACTGTCTTCCTAACATTGTAACCTCTCTTAAGTCCAAGCCGTCAATGACAACATTAAACATGAAAGGCCAATGTTCATCAAACCTGCCCCGACTTTTCTCATGGGGGAATCTTAGCAAATTGAAATCCCCACCTATAAGGATAGGATAGGGATTTTCCTTAGCTAGATTTACCAACTCACCTAAAAATTCAGCTTTATAAACATCCTAGGCAGCCCCGTATACGGCGACTAGAGACCAAACGAAATCATCAGTCTTGTTCCGAATATGGAGTTTGGTAAAAAAATCTCCAACCAAACTGGTTAAGATTTCCATATTCTCATCTCTGACGCCTAATAGGATTCCCCCGGATCTCCCCCGCGGCGGACGTAATACCCAAGTAAAATCCACTCCACCAGAAAGGCGATTGAGTTGACTTTGTGAGAAATCACGTATACCAGTCTCAGAAATACCCAAAAAATCCAACTTATAGTCTCTCATACAATCGGCAAAGAACGAATGTTTAGCCAAGTCTCGAAGACCTCTGCTATTTGAGAACATGCCATTCATTGAGAAACAACTGGAGATTTAGATACACGTGACCTCTTATGGGACCTTTGGCTCTTTGATTTCCGACTAGAAGCTGTAAGATCATATAATGAATCCAGCCCGGTCTCATCAAAGCTCACTTCTGATACTTCACCAACTAAGTGAGATAAGAGTTGACCATCTACTGTGGCATGCAACTCCTCCTCCTTCATTGGTGAAGAGTCAGGAACAACATAGATTTTAGGAGTAACCGTTAGACGGTCAACCTCCATATGTCTCAAAACAGAAGTAGAAAGACTAACTTCACTTACAGATCTCCCGAAACTAACACCAACGTTAGCCAGCTTATCCATAATAGAGTTGTTGGAGAAAGAAAGAAAGGATTTAGAAGATATACCCGGGGTGTCCAAATTCTTTTCTGCCTTCCTCCGCATGGCCTTGCCCAAGGAGTCCTCGTCCGTAGCTGAGGCCCCTAGAGCGTCGACACCATGACGAGAGCTCCTACGAGCCGGGGTCTAGGCCACGAAGTTAGGACCATCTGCGACAGGGGACTAACCCAACCCCTCCTGGGTCAAGTCAATCCCCCCGGTCACAGGTCCACCATCCGAGCTAGAGCGCCCCTCCATGTCCGCAGTACAAGCACCATGGGAGGGACCTCTAGCATCCCGCGTCAAAGTCGAAGGGGGTTGCTCCGCCAGGGGCAAAGGTGAAGCACCCTGCGCCCCAGCCGCCAACCCAACAGCCCCGCGGTCGGCGAGCCCCGCCTGGGCCCGCCCCCGCGCCGAAGACCCAGAGTCGACCTCCTGCACGACCGGTACCACCTCCTGTAGCACCGGGTTCGCGCGCGAGGGAATATAGCGACCCATCATGTTAGGCCTCCCACACGTGGGAGAAGCCGGAAGCGAAGAAACACAAGTCGTCCCAAAAGAACCACAAGCCACATGCAAAGCCTCCTGAAGCTATGAAGGAGAGACACGAGGAGAGTACAACACCGGTCCAGAACCGCGCAGGGGAGAGTCCAACGGAAGCGCCTCCAAAAGTTCCTTACCGCGGGGAGTGGCAGAGTTAGCATTAAAAGGAGTAACAACAAACAGTAGCACAGGATCCGAAGGCACTGAACAGTCCAGCTGAGCACCCTGCCTGGTAGGCGGCTACGCCGAGCCACCCTGCCTAGTAGTGGTCGAGGAAGAGCCAGCCCCAACAGCCTGTGAGCCACCCCCCGTGTCAGATGTATCCATAGCATCATCAGAAGGCTTCTCATTCGCATCATCATCCCGATCATCATCCCTATTCCTCCACAAGTAAGGTGCAAACTCAAGCTCAGATACATAACCCTCCGGCTCCAAACGAAAACGAAGCTCATAAGCCTTGAGACCCACCACAACATCAGTCACAATGTAATGTCCTAGCAAATCCTGCAGCCTCAAGAAAACGGTGGTATCCGTCATAGCAACAAGAATCCGAACAACACCATGTCTCCTCAAACTAAAAAGGTCCACATCCAAAGTAGTGCCCATGAGAAAACCAACCGTCCATAAACCCAAGAAAGACCGCAAACAGTGTGGCACCCCCTCGACATGCAGCCAAACCTGCTGCAGCTCAAGCTTGTGTGGCACCTCCTGTGTCCGGTAAACAGAAAACGAGAGCTGAGAGATGCTCAGCAGCACCGACACCTGGATCCCATCCACCCTGTCTAAATCCTCCATCAACGGAAAACTCACAAGAAAGGCAGATTATCCATAGGGCATCGCTTCCCACTTCCACTGAGTACGAACCGGACATCTCCTGGCAATCTGTCGCTGAACCACATCTGAATCCCGGGATTGAAAACGCACAATGTGTAATAGAAATTGTTTGGTTGCACCACATCAAAACATAGGAACTTTCTCCCAAAGATAGTTTCCACACTTGTCATAGAACCAAAGGAATTTTTTATGAGGTTAGACTCAGATGAAATTTTCCTTTAAAATATATGCAAAAAGAAGAAAATGAGAACATTTTTGAATGGTTCTCAATCCTAAAAATCTAGCAACCTCTCTAAGTAATACTCCAAGTAGAACTCACCGAAGTTTTAGTATGATTCATTTGCCTAAAAGAGTGGAGCCTCATAAAGAGGCCAGAGATTTGGAGTCTCTTTGATTCACAAGATTTTCATAAATTTTTTGAAGATCTGAATCCTTACAAAAATTTCAGTGTTTTTTTTTTGATTTATATGCTTGAATTCGGTAGGAATGTTTCTAAATGTAATTGCTTTCACTACATTTCAAAGAAAAAATTCCATCAACTCGAACTTCTCGCAAATTCCCATGATAAAATCAGACAAAACATTCGTGCTAACCCAATGTGAGACCCTGATGCATGGCTTAATAGGATTGATAGTATACCGATACCAACAAGTTGCAACTTCTTTTTCGGAATCTCATCTGAAAAGAACTCTGAGGTTAAGCGGGTTGGCCTAGAGCAATTTTAGGATGAGTGACCAACCGGAAAATGGGTACCGGATGACGCACGAGTGAGAACAAAGTGCGCAGAAAAGACTAGCGCTGGTCTGTGGGGTTAGTCTAGAGATCTTATTGAGTTGTCAGGAGTGACAGCCGCTGGTCCGAAGAGGCCAGTGTGTTACACCCAATGCTGTAGCATTTGAGCAGATAAGACATTGCAACCATGTCTTTCCTATTAATTCAGTTTTCCGAGTCATGCGTGTTGAGAATATAAATATATAGTCTAATCCTTTTCATTAGTTCGGATTTTCGGTTGGATTGGTTAGTGCATGAATTCAATATGGTATCAGAGGCAAGAGATCTCAAGTTCAAGACCCTGCTTACGCAATATTAAGATAAGAAAAAAAACAATTCTAAAGCCTGCACTGAACCCATGCTAAGAACTAAAATAGCCTAAACTTGACGGGTGTTGAGAATATAAATATATACCTAAACATTTTCATGGTTAGATTGATTAGTGCATTAATTCAATAATGTGAACCAAATATGAAGACCAACACGAAGGCCAGTTGGACACGTTGGAACAAGATCCGACTACCAAAGTCATTGCCGCGACAGACCATCACTTATCAATGTCGATGTTACTGCGCAAGCCACCACATGGAAGCCTCGCATCACCTGCCGACCGCAATGCCGTGTGCGACCAGCCCATCAAGCGACATGGAAGGGAGCATGATCTTCAAGGCGACGCCCCAAAGGAGGAAGGCGGCGCGAAGACAACGCCCCGTTGCCCGACCCAACCAGGTCTAGGCCTTCAGCCGAGAAACTTGCTCCAAGCCTAGACGAAGTCGAAGACTCCACCGCGACGTCTTCAAGAGAAAGAGACGCCCAAAGGCGCCATCGCCGCTAGCTGAACCTTTATCGTCATTACAAGAATGATGCCGGTCTTCTAACCGTCTAAGATAACTAGTAATCTTTACTATTAAAAGCAAATTGGTGGTGTCACACGGTGTCACACTTCAAGATAATTACTGAAAAATGCCACCTCAACAACTTTCCTTATCTACTCAACCTTATAACTAATTCGCTAACAAACTTTTCTTATCCTAATAATAAATTTAAATGAAGTAGCGGGGACAGACAGACCTTGTTGTACGTGCGCGTCGGTCAGCCTGACCTGTGGATTAATCGACCCGAAAATAAAGGTGCAACTAGCGAGATACAAATGGATTGGCGTGTTTTCCTTTTCCGGTCCGGCCGGTCGCTGGACCGCTCCTCATCGAGAGATCAACGATCAACCTAATTAATCTCCTACTACGGATGGATATGCCGTGGAGACTTGTATGTACTAAGGTTCATTTTACACCTATCTCTAAGCCTGTGCAAAAAATGAAACAGCTCAAACCGTCCAAACAGGCCAAAAACTACAGCTAATAAACCCAATTACTAAATGGCTACATCATATTTCTTTTTGCGTCACGGCCTTCTGTTTCCGGTTGAGCGTGGATGCTGGCCAGGAGTGCCAGGCTTGCGATAGCAGGTGCGGGCAACGCCAGGACACATCGCACGGGACATAGACATTCTTTTGCCTTCCGAGAACTGCTTCGCCGTCTTCAGTGTCAATCGGAAGGAGCCAGACGAAGACCGTGTCGCTCAAATTGATGGTGGTCATGGTCGTTGTCGTCTTGATGGTGCTCGTGGTTGTTATTACCTTCTTCTATTGGTTCAGATGTGGGAAAAGATATTTGTGCATTTTCTTCTGCTGGTTCAGAGCTCTGCGGTGGAGCAGGGGCGAATCAAGAGGAGAGAGACATGGTTTAGTTGGGCGGGGCAGAGAGAACCAAGACCTTTGACCCATAGATACACTATTAAATTAAATTCAATACTCAAAAGGGAAGCTCCCCTCCGCATGTTCCCTTTGTGAGAGGTGGAGAGGACGGATGAGGCGTTGGCGTCATGGAGCAAACAGAGTTTCCTCTCATGCATAGTGTATTTACCACCACTACTATAGAATAAGCCATCTTAGACAGTTGAAAAATACATTTTACTGAATCAGCAGCGGGTGTAATGACTCGAGTAAAAAAAGCCTCATCTAAGGTATGCGATGTGAAGAAGGACCAATGATAATACACAGTTTTTGCGTGAAGTTGCTAGGTACTCCCTCCGTTTCATAATTCTTGTCAAGGTTTTAGTTTAAATTATGCAACAAGGGAGTATATCATAAACGCCTCCGTAGTCTTATTGTTTTTTTCTTGCATAGCTACGCACCAACATGTTGCTGGACAGGCTAATGGCCGGGTGTCGATCAGCCCAAAGCTATAATTTATACCTACTAATATATCTATCTATGTATCTATACTATAATTTGTGTTAAGGTGGTTTTTGTCGTCAACACTTTTCGTCCCTCGGGGCTCTTTCCTTTATCCTAGACAAACCATGGTACGTGCGTCATTGGCTTCGTACGTAAAAAAAACCTCCCGAACGATAGACAAAACCGGCCTCCCAAACGAAACAAGAGAAAAACTGGTGTCGCACGACTCCTGAACGGTTCGGTTGGAAGCCTTGTGGCGTATCGAACGCGTGGTACATGCTCGGGGAAGGAGGGGTCATGAACTGGTGGTCGTGGTCGTCGCGATGGAGGGGAACCGGTCAAGGAACCGTGCCGAAGCCGTTTGGACTAGCGGCGGCAGCGACAGATGTAGCCGACGGCCGGAACTGCAAAAGGCGAAAGTAGGCTTGGCAGGTCGCAGGCGTAGGGGCACGGACGCGGGCCGCAATAGACCCATGCGGCAGGGAATTGGCGGAGGGGACCGGAAATGACCCTCTCCGGTGTGCAACAACGAAGAAAGCGGTTTGGGGTGGCCAGAGTGGAAGGGGCAGCAAGGACGTCGACAGTCATCAGTGAGAGAAAGGGGGTGGAGAGATTTGAGGATGAGCCAAATCCCCGTGAGCAAGGCACGTGTGTGTTGTGTACTTTTTTGTGTGTGTGTGTGCATTAACGTTTGAGGATGAGCCCAACCCAGGTGAGTAAGGTACGTTTGATATTTGGCCCATTCAGCGATAGCTAAATTGACTTGGCCCATTCAGCGATAGCTAAATTGACTTGTCTGTACTTATTTTTATGCAATTAATATTAAAGTATAAAAACAACTTTTAAAATATAATCTATCTATAGGTTGCATACGTAATAATAAATCTATATATGCCTAATAATAATAAAATGACTAACGCTTCTCTCTTGATCCATCGTCTTTGCTTCTCTGTGATAAAAATTGAATATTACACAAATATAAAGATAAAAAAAATAAGCTTGGTCGTTCTCACTGGAGATCCGCCTCACTCACCGTTGGATCATCGATCCCTCGCCCTCTGGCGGCCGCTGCGGTAGCGGGAGGGTGGGGAATCGTCGATTTGCGGCTTATCCATAATGTAGGGTCGTCTAGGTTGCCTGCCGGCGGCGCTGAGGAGATGATGGTGAGGTCGGCGTGGTGTTTTGAAGCGGAGCTCGTCCTCTTCGACGACGACACTCTTCAGAGCTCCGTGGTGGAGTTGCCGCCTTCCCCAATTTCAAGTATCTTCGGATTCATTGAGTTCGACAATCCCTCAACGGATCTGGCGTGGCGGTCGATCCAGAGCTCGAAGAAGGAGGTGCTAATGTTGTGATTTGCCGTGAAGATGGTGGCCTAGGGTGTAGGTTGTTTGGCGCCAGTGACCGGCGACTTCCTGTCCGTGGAGGATTTGTACCTGATACAAGCCATCAGCGGCGCAGCGATGGCGGCGCCACCTACTCATTCCGATTCATCGTCAACATCGGGATCCAGAGGACTCAGTTGTAATTTCTTTTTTTATTAATCTTTCTGTAAGAACAGGGCTATAATATCACTTTCTCTTTTTTCTGCAAAAAATATAAAGATAAAAGATAATCGGCATAACCATGTGTTCGTCAGTGCCATGCAGGCTTCTAAATATTCTTTTGCAAGCTTCAGCTTTTTTTCCGGGAGAAAAATTTAGGAGCAAAATTAAAAGGAGATGATTTTATGTTTTCTTGTGTTCCTACAGACTTTAATATCCGTTGCAGCGCATGCGATGAAATGACTATTGTTTTGATCAATATTTAATTTTGTTATTCCGTAGCAACGCACGGAAATTCAGCTAGTAGTTGTGAAGCAGAATGAATAACTTCTTTCACTGAATGCGCTACTACTGCAGACAATCAATCTACCAGTTTACTGAGTATTGGAGCTGGATGGACGCACTGTGGCCCCGCAAGCCCGGTTCTGTCTACAACATATTTTTCCGATGCCTCGCAGCCCCGGTTGCTATACACGTACACAAGGCACAACATAATTTGATTTGGTTCTAAAACCACACACAAAGCGTCGTCAAAGTGGGATGTCCCGAACAAGCAGACATCTACTAGTGGGGATTGTTTCTTGAGGAGAGATATTCAGCACCCTATAAACCGTCGTGATATTATTTTACACAGGACAAGAGGTCGATAAGAGATGAAGTAGGGTCAGAGATGGTACCGAAGGGTAGGTGACAAGATAATCCATGCATTGAATGCTGAGAAAATAAGGAGGCAAAAGAGACAGCGTACCTTTTTGCCGCTGAATTTTGGCTGGGCTGCGTATGATCTGGAAAACTAGAATAGAAATTGATTATTGTTTCGTAAGATCTCATGGAAACAAAAGCTCCATAAAAAACATGAAGATGAGCTCTCAACCTCTGACAAAAAAAAAATATAAATCGGGCTAGGCTCCACGCATTTTTGGACCATAGTTTAACAAACAATCAGAACAATGAAATCTAAGTTGTGCGGCATTAAACTAATACCAAACTCTATTTGGTGAAATGGGAGCAAAAAAATAAGATTCTATTTTGTGTTACGCCCTCAAAATTCCGGTAATTGCTCGTTTAAATTTCTCTCACAGGTAGATTGAAATCTGACGGCGACTACGCAGGTTGCGCAGGGAAGCAGGAATCGTTCGCATACAACTCAACCTCGTGAAATGATCACCAGAAAACGATTACCTGAATTTAATTAGAATAGGTCTCAAGAACCTTGTTTTTTTTTTTGTGAACTCAAGAACCTTGTTAATCTGTTAGGTACAAGTATTAGCATTACTATTTATTCCTATGTTTTGCATAATCATTTAAAATAGCCACTTCTATTGTTAATAAGAGCACATCTACACATGCAACAAGTTTACTCTTCTCTCTTTTTTGCTTCTTGCATTCATCTCCGCCAAATTTCAGTTTTTGTTCGGAAATGCCCCCTCTGTGAACTGTGATCTTCTTGGTCAAGCTACCAGAATGCTACCGGTATTCACCGACCTAACCAATAATCGTTCAAAAGCAGATACAGAGAAGTACTATGTCCAACATATGTACTACAGCTTCGGAGGCCTAATCTACTACGCCTCGGAGATGATGTGCTAAATGGATGAAAGGATGAACACACCACTTTACTGCAAGTTCATTTTGTGACATTTTTCTTGACACCTCACCCACCAGTTGCTATATACACACACAAGACACAATATACATATGTTTTCCTAATTCAGAAGCAACACTTGTATGTAGGATGTTCTTGGCCAGGCGCAACGACGTGCTGGAAATGCAAAGACATATTTTTTTCGAAAGGGGAAAACCCCGACCTCTACATCGGTTGATGCACACAGTCTTTTATTAAAAGTTTAGTATCTAAACATCCAAGATCCAAAATTATTACAAATCACTAGTGTCTCTTAGAGTTGATACATGAATCAACCAGCGAAAAAAATGCGTTCACTAATCATTTCGTAATTGACTAAAATACTTCCAGCCAGGCTGAATGATATCCCTGGCAACCGTCAAGAGACGGTTGTACCCAGTAGCAATACTCTCCTGCTGGTCCCGCGGTTGAAGGAGTGCACAAAGCTGTACTTAATGTACCACCATATGAATAACCTGTAAAATATATTTTTTTATTTGTTAAAAATAATGTCATTTCTAAATCTCCAAATAGACTAACACAAGGCCGAAACACCAACGTGAATTCTAGCCTTATAGTTTTTGTCGACTCCATTTAATCAATTACCAAAAATATTTGTTATATTCATGGGAGGGGTAATCATAAGCAAAATTAACTAGATGCCACAAAAGGCGAGCAAAGGGGCATGATATAAATAAATGTTCTATTTTTCATGAGACCCACAAAAACAATACTTGGTACATCCAACCTATTTCCAATATGTGAAGACATGTATGAAGCAGAGTCTGAGCTTGTGAAGAAAGGTAGCTGACATGGTAACCCTAAAAAATAGATGGAATTAAAGAAGAAAGTACGGTGATAGGTACAGCTGAAATTTGGTTGGACTACGTACTCTGCAGTAGTCTACAAGTTCACTATCAGTAGTCACTCTCAGGGGCTACATTAGTGTATATACACAAAATTTACAATTTATAATTCCTCAGTGTTAAAATGCACACTGCCCTTGAGGAAATTGCTTTTGGAGTCTCTTGAACAATTCTGAGTAACACCTCATAACTCATACAAAATGAAACTGCTTGCTCCCCTCTATTTCTCCCTATAAATTTAGTTACCAGTAAACCATCAGGCCCTAGTGAAACAACTACTACTCCCCCCATTCACTAATATAAGACATTCTAGCCTTTTTTGAAAACACATGTATGTAGAGATGTTTTAGTGTGTAGGTTCACTCAGTTTGAAATGTATCTAGTCCATTTTAAAATATTTAAAAGGGTCTTACATTAATAAACGAAGGGAGTAGCAAACATCACGTCGTTTCTTGGCAAGCTAAGGCGTACATGCATACATTGCAACTCTTCACCAAACAATATGAACGAGATTTGGTGCATTGCATTATCATCCAGAAACTATACAGAAACTACTCCATCCATCAGTGCTTAGCAGGGAGATAAGGAAATACAAACACAAATCTGAACAGAAATATAGGTTGCACAGATAAATATAACTATGAATGCTACAAACAAGTAGATATCTCTGAATTCTCAATTGTGTACAATATTACACAAAATTACATTATCTCAGTTATCTGAAAAGTGGAATGGTAACTCAGTCAATTTCAAATAGAATTCTCTTGAGTTGAATAGTTCATGCTGGTAAAGAACAATAGCAACATCAGACTATTATTGAGGGGGGTAAGATTTGAAGCCCCAATGACCAAGATACATGTTGCACTGAAAGGGGTTGATGCAAGGCTTGTGCTCGGAGCTGTGACAGTTGCATAGAACTATGACAGAGCTAATGTGCTATTGAACTATTCATCAGACTGCATACTCTGCACAAGTGTACGAATTCAGTTCTTCATGTTCGGTTAGTATATTTTTCTCATTGTCTCCATCAGTGTTAATATAGAATCAACATTTGCAAGTCATTTCTTTTAAGACTACCACTCTAAATCAACATTCGAGTTGTTGAAAAAACAAATGGTAAATCTTGGTGTGGGTGTGTGGCCCAAGCGGATGGTGCTGGGAAAGGTGTTGAAACCGCATAAGTCAGGCAGAATGATGATCTACGTACAAGGCGAATCAGTTGTGTGCTTCGGTGGCAAGAAGCTTGTGAGAGAACAAAATCAGTGAACTAGTTGTGGGACAAGTGCTCCGACACTGATGCACGCCATTTCTGAAGAAGATCCATATAGAGGAGTGTGTACTCTAACCATTTGTGAAGCCAAGATTTGACGGTTCATATAGACAAGGCTGCCTAATATTGCTGCTCAAGAACCATTAAATTCCATACACAATGGTCAATAGACAAGAACTAACATGATTATCCATTGCTCGAAGCTTTTGTCTCTTGGCTAGACTGAAATTTGTCTGGCTGGTACAAAGTTATCGTCCAGAAATCAAGAGAGGTAGAAATCGTCCACATAAGTAAGACTCAACGTGGTGAAAAGAAATCATCCAGACAGCTAAAACTAAAAAAATGCTCCATTTGTCCAGACTCGTGTGGTTGTGTTGGTAAATAGTGCTTTGAAAATAGATGGATAAACTACAAATAAGTGTTTTGCTACAATGTGTGTCCCATAATCCGCGTCATCTCGAGGACCTTGTGCTAAATAGACACAGTGTTGCACGTGTCTCCTGTACTTATCTGCAGCATCTTTTCCCTATACCTCACAGCCCTAGCCCCTGTCGCAATATAGTTCAGGCATGACAATAATATACTTTGGTCTAGTTCTAAAGCAGGTGCTCGACTCGTATGATGCACCAAAGACAGGCTAGCTGCAGCCACCGTGTATTGAGCATACAAACACACATACTGCATTATATATGTAACAAGTGGTCGACAATGAGAATCGCACCACCGGTGTGGCTGATCTAAGCTTGCACCGGATGGTAGGTGTGGCAAGCTACGACACTTAACAATATACTTTGGTCTAGTCTGCATTCTAAGCTTGCACCGGATTGGTATCCTAAAGAGCAGTGCACAACGCAGCACCAAAGTAGGATGTGCCTAGCTGCATTCACCGTGACTTGAACATACAAACACACATACATTATATCACAGAACAAGTGGTCGACAAGAAGATATAAACTAGGATCATAGGTAGCGCCGGAAGGTAGGTGGCAAGAGTAATTACTGAATTTCAAGGAAATTAAGGAGGTAGAATATCGAAAATTGGCTGCAGCACCCGAGCTCACTGCAGCCCGCTTTTTGAAAAAAAGTTAAAGTTGTACTTTTGAGTTTCAAAAAATCCAAAAACATTTCCTGGAATACATATTTATGGGCCAAATCACTGTGACAAGTTTCGGTACAAAACTCGTTTTGTTTTGGGATACAGAAAAAAAATACAAATTTCCAGTTGTATATAGGAGTAAAAAACACACATTTCTGTCAGGATTTTGTCTTTTTTGTACTCCCTCTGAATCTAGCACTAAAATATGACGTTGCTCAGGGAACCAGGAATCATTCGCGTACAACTGAACCTTGTGGAATGGTCAACAGAGAACAATTACCTGAATTTAATTAGAATAGGTCTCAAGAACCTTATTAATCAACTAAGGTACAAGTATTAGCATTACTATTTATTCATATGTTTTGCATAATAATTTAAAATAGCCGCTTCTATGGCTAATAAGAGCACATCTGCACATGCATCAAGCTTACTCTTCTCTCATTTTTGTTTCTTGCATTCATCTCCGCCAAATTTCAGTTTTGTGTTAACAAATGCCCTTTTGTGAAATGTGGTCTTCTTGGTCAAGCTACCAGACCTAATCAATAATCATTCAAAAGCAGTTACAGAGAAGTACTATGTCCAGCGCATGTGCTATAGCTTCACTGCAAGTTCATTTTGTGACATTTTTTCTTGACACCACACACACCCGGTTGCTATATACAAGCACAAGACACA
Organism: Avena insularis; assembly: GCA_023614405.1. Classification (NCBI taxonomy): domain Eukaryota; kingdom Viridiplantae; phylum Streptophyta; class Magnoliopsida; order Poales; family Poaceae; genus Avena; species Avena insularis. The sequence continues at coordinate 64,732,986 of CM042697.1, forward strand.
ACATACATATGTTTTGCTAATTCTGAAGCAACACTTGTACTCCCTCTGTTCGGAAATATAAGACGTTTTAGCTTTGTGAATCGAATGTATCTAGACGTCTTTTAGTATATAGGTTCGTAGAGGTTCGAAGTGAACCTATACCCTAAAAGGTGTCTAGATACATTTCTTTCACAAAGCTAGAATGTCTTATATTTCGGAACGGAGGGAGTATGTAGGATGTTCTTGGCCAGGTGCAACCGACATGCTGAAAATGCAAAGACATATATGAAGTAGGGTCTGAGCTTGCGAAGGTAGGTGACATGATAACCGTCAAAAATAGATGAAATTAAAGAAGAAAGTTCTGTGGTAGGAACCTCTGAAATTTGGTTGAATTCCTTACTCTTCAGTAGTCTACAAGTTCACTATCCATAGTCACTCCAGGGGGGCTATATATTACTAGTGCATACACAAAATTTCCAATTTGCAATTCCTCGGTGTTAAATTGCACACTGCCCTTGAGGCAATTGCGCCTTGAACCTCTTGAATGTTCTCAGTAACACCTCATAGACTCATACAAAATGAAACTTCTTGATGTCCCTATATTTCTCGCTGTCAATTTAGTTACCAATAAAGCATCATGCACCAGTGAAATAACTACTAGCAAACATCAGACGGCATATGCAACGATTGCAACTCTTCACCAAGGAATTTTAAGGAGATATGGTTCATTGCATTATCATCCAAAAACAATACAAACATTATTTCAGACATCAGTGCTGATCAGAGGAGATAAGGATATGGAAACACCAATCTGGACAGAAATACATGTCTGCACGGATAAATATAACTCTAAATTTTACACGCAAGCTAGAACATATCTCTGAATCTCGATTTTATAAAAGAGTAAATTCCAGTTTTTATCCCTAGTTTGATATTTTTGACATCAATTACCTCATTTAACATTTTTTCATCCATATTACCCCATTTAGCAAAAGTTTTATCAGTTTTTACCCCTTTAAAAAAACGAGAGTCATCTGCTAGGTGAGTCCGTTTGTTAGATACACATGCATGGCCAAATTGGTCTGCTCGCTGAGTTACGCTCAATTTTTACTTACAGTCATCAATTTTTTACACACTGAACGTACTCACTATTTTGATGCAGAAATCGATGGTAGTGGACTAGTCGAGGTGAGGCTAGCGATCTCGGAACTAGAGACAGCGCCCTGATCATTTCTTTTTTTTAAGTGTTGGAGCCGTGCGTTTAGCCAATGGCAACATGTATGATGTTGTTGTCACAATTGAAATCTACTCCTACGTTTAGCTATCAAAATTAGCCACTTACAATGTAAACATATATTCCTCTTAAAATAGTTTTTGCAGGTAGAGCAGCGTATGCGATCGATCATATACCTAGACGGCAAGACCAAAGTACAATACTACTATTTGGTATGTAATCTAACTCAACCTATATCTAGACGGCAAGACCAAAGTACAATACTACTACTTGGTATGTAATCTAACTCAACCCTGATACACAATTACACACATGCGACATAGTGGGTGTTGTGATTATTTCTATTCGGGGGTGGTTATGGTAAGGAAAAAATGGAGAAAAATTTCTAACTGCACCCATATGACAAATCACGTGCAAAATATCTTAGGGAGGGTAAGCAAAACTCTCGCTAAATGGGGTAATACGGATGAAAAAATCTTAAATAGGGTAATTCGTGTCAAAATTATCAAATTTGAGGATAAAAATTGGAATTTACTCTTTATAAAAAGATATAAAAAATAACATCAGTTTCATTCTCCAAAATGGAACACTAGCTCGGTCAATTTCAAATCTGATCCTCTTGAGATTGAATAGTTATTGGTGGTAAAAGACAATAGCAGCATCTAAATTTCATTGGTATGTAAGAATTGAAGCCCAAATGATGAAGACACATGGTACACTGAAAGGTGTCGAGGCAAGGCTCGTGCTCGGACTGTGCCAGCTACGTGGAACTGTTGCAGAGCTATCAGACCGCATGCTCTGTGCCAAGGACGAATTAATTGGTTGCGTCCGCACTCAAACTCATGCATGTCAATTCTGAGCTTTATTCGTCATTACAAGAATGCTGCTGATCTTCTAACCATCTAAGATAATCAGTAATAGTTGAGAAGCAAACCGAAGAACTTTTTTCTTTGAGAACACTGTTAGAGCCTCTCCACTCGTTGGGCGAATCTAGGCCAAAATCCGAACCTTTTTTGTCCAGACAGAACTTGATTTCGGCCTGGATACACCCGGTTTCCCACTCGCGTACCCAGGCTGAGTACCCAGGCGAACAAAAAACGACGACATATTTGAATCTTTATCGTTCCCGCCGGCGAGTGCTCGGCCACAAGGTGTTCGACAGAAACGCCCAGAAATTCGGCGACAGATTATTACTACATATCAGGGAAAATGACGTGAAGAGGATGGGCTCCTGCGGCGTGGCCGACGCGGCGTGGTTGTCAGACTCGCCGGCGGACGGCGAGGGGTTGGAGGAACTGGAAGCAGAGCTTGGCGTGGGGGCGTTCGGCGCATGGGTGGTCGGCGCAGGGACGGTCAGCGCAGAGGAAGGGGAAGGCGTGATCTCGCCCTGGAGGATGGCCTGGCGTTGCGCCATGTACCAGGCCTTGACCGGCGAGCTCATCTTCGACGTGTCCTCGCCGCCCATCAGGAACTTGAGATCCGTGTTGCGTTTCTTGGCGGCGTAGTTGACCTTCTTCTCGGCGAGGTTGGCCTTGATGAGGGCCACCTTTTCCCCTTGTGTCTCCATCAACTGCTTACAACGCTCGTCGGTCTTCTCGGCCCTCTTCTCGGCCTGCGCCCTCGTGTCGGCGATGCATTTCTCGATCGAAGCCTGGAGACACTCGGCGGGAGGTCCGGCGGCTTTGAGCATCTTCGCCTTCTTCTGGCCCATCTCTGGTCTTCCTTTGCCGGCAGCAGCGGAAGGGGACTCCGGGTTGTAGACGCCGTCCTTGGTCTTGGAGAGACCCAGGCGAGTGTCCCGCCACTTCTCGCAGTGCTCGATCTCCTCGAAGACATGATAGAACTTGAACTCCATCTGCATGTCCTCTCGAAACAAAGCAAGTGTACGACGAAGCTGCAAAATGGAAGTGTGTCAAGTGTGTCCAAATGGAAGTGAGTGCACGACAAAGCTAGTGTTCGCGAGTACCTTGTTGTCCATGTTTTCCCCGCTGGCTCGTGTGCGTTCCACCTCTTCCACGCAGCTGTGCCACTTGCTGCATGCAGTCTGGATGATCGCCCAATGATTGGTAATAGCCTTCTCTGTTGGAGATATGCCCTAGAGGCAATAATAAATATAGTTATTATTATATCTTTGTGTTTATGATAAATGTTTACATTCATGCTATAATAGTATTAACAAGGAAACATTAATACTTGTGTGATTTGTAGACTAAAAATAAGAGTCCCTAGTAAAGCCTCTATATAATACTAGCTTGTTGCTTAATAGATGATTGTGGTTTCCCTATCATGAACATTGAGATGTTATTAACAACAAGATCATGTCGTTAGGAGAATGATATGGTGGACATACTCCTATAGATAAGCGTAGCATAAAGATCAAGTCATTTTAATAGTTCAATTGCTATATGCTTTCTGATACATAGTAACCTAATTCCTTCGACCATGAGATCATGCATATCACCTTTACCGGATGGATGCTTTGATGACATCAAACACCACACCGTAACTGGGTGGCTATAAAGGTGGCATTGAGTGTTCGGAAAGTATTGGTTGAGACACATGGATCAAGAGTGGGATTTGTCCATCCATATGACGGATAGATATACTCTGGGCCCTCTCGGTGAAATGTCATCCAATTGGCTTGCAAGCATGTGACTGGCTCATAAGAGATCACATATCACGGGAACGAGAAAAGAGTACTTATCGGTAACGAGGTTGAACTAGGTATGCAGAGATACCGACGATCATAACCTCGGATAAGTAAACTATCGTGAGACAAAGGGAAATTGGTATCGTATGTAAGTGGTTTATTCGATCACAAAGTAATCGTAGAAATATGTGGGAGCCATATGAATTTCTAGATTCCTCTATTGGTTATTGATCGGAGAAGTGTCTCGATCATGTCCGCATAATTCACGAACCGTAGGGAGACACACTTAAGGATTCGACGTTGTTTGAGTAGTTATGGAATGATGAGAAAGAGTCCGAATGTTGTTCGGAGTCTCGAATGGGATTCGGGATATCACGAGGAGATCCGGAATGGTCCGGAGAATAAGATTCATATAAGGAAAGTCCCGTTTCGGAGTTGGAGAATGGTTCCGGTGTTTTCATCAGGAATGTTCTAGAAGGTTCCGGAATGTCCGGCACTCCGGAGGGGAAGGGTACATGAATGTGTTATATCGAGTTGGTATGATTTCATCATGTACTCGGTGTCATCGCTGAACAAAATAGAGGGTTTATTCAAATCCTAGTTTGAAAAGTCAAACGGCTATTTTTGGGAAGTGGGGAAGGAGGAGGAAACCGAGTTGGGGAGGAGTCCCTCCTCCACCGCCGGCCCACCTCCAAGCCGAGTTGGGGAGGGACTCCCCTCCCCTTGGCCGGCCGGCCCCTCCACCTATAAAAGGAGGGGCAGGGCTCCCCTCCTTGACACACAAGATCCCCGCCTCCAAACCCTAAGCCGCCGGCGCCGCCACCTGCTGTCGCCGCCACCGCCCTAGGTCAAGCCGCCGCCATCGCCTAGCAACCCTAGCCGCCGGCCAAGCTTCCTCCTCGGCGTGTCTAAACCCTAGATCATCGAGGGACTCTCTCATACTCCACCATACTCGCTCCGGCTTAAGGCGAAGCCCTGCGAGATCTCCCCTCTACTTCCGGTACCACGCCACAGTCTGCCGGAATCGCGAGGAGAGTGCTACAACCTCCGCTTCTGTTGGAACAAGGGAGAGGAAGGTCTTCGCCGAAAATCAACGCAGTGTGACTGGTTATGGAGCGCTTTAACGCAGCGCCGAAGGATCGTCACGCGATCTTGAGATCGAAGAGTGCGACTACATCACCCACGGAATCCGCCTCGTTAAACACTTTGGAATCTTCGAGGGTGAGTTATTCTATCGACTCGTTGCTACAATCTAGTAGATAGATCTTGGCTTGTTTGTTTGTATGCGGTAGAAATTTTTGTTTTCCATGCTACGAAACCCTACAAAGGGTATCGAGCCGTGTCTATATGTAGATCACAGACGAGTAGAACACAATGGTCATTGTGGGCGTTGATGCTTTATTGTCGATTGCTTCTTGTGTACTTTGCATCTTGCGGTATGTTGGGATGAAGGCCCGGCTAACCTTACATGACATCGCTCATGAGACTTGCTCCACGCTTGACATGCAACTTGTATTGCATAAGTGGCTTTATGGGTGCGGTTTCTCCTAGCATAGTTAAGATCCAATTTACAACGGGTGATTAACAATACTAGTATCAATGTTGTGGTTCATGTTCGTAAGTTAGAACGACACTTATTGAAAGCCCCAAACCACGTAAATATGCAAAGAAAGTAGAGGCATCTAACTTTGTTTTGCGTGGGTGCTATGATGTGATATGGCCATGATTGTGATTATATTTGATGTATGCAATGTTCCTTATTGTAAGTTGGCAACCGCAAGAGCCATATGGTTGTCTTTAATTTATGTTAAGACCCGCGGTTCTATTCAAAGTAGTTGTAATAGTTGAAGCCGGTGGGCTACAACCATGGAGAAGCGCCATTGACCTTGATGCAATGCCGGTGATGATGGAGATCATGTTCGTGCTAGAAGATGGAGATCGGAAGCACAAAGAAGAAAGGCCATATCATATCACATATTATGAATTGCATGTGATGTTAATCCTTTATGCATCTTGTATTGCTTAGTAGACGACGGTAGCATTATAAGATGATCCCTCATGCACATGAATTTCAAGTCATAAAGTGTTCACCCTTAGTTAGCACCGTTGCTAAAGCTTGTTGTTTCAAGCACCACGTGATGATCGGTGTTAGATTCCGCAAGTGTATACAACGTGAGCAAGCCAGATTTGCTCATGCGGAAACTAAGGTTTGATCTTGACGAGCCTAGCATGTACAGACATGGTCTCGGAACACGGATCACCGAAAGGTAAAGCATGAATCATATAGTAGATATGATGAACATGTTGATTGTTTGCCATTGAAACTATATCAACTCTCGTGATGATCGGTGTTGATGTGGTGGATTTGGTTCGTGTGATCACTAAAACAATGTGAGGGATATTGTTTTGAGTGGGAGTTCAGCTAGATTAATTTTATTATTAATTTGAACTCAATTTGTCATAAACTTAGTCTAAACTATTGCAAATATGTTGTAGATCAATGGCATCCCCTACCATCAATTTTAATGCGTTCCTAGAGAAAGAAAAGTTGAAAAACAATGGAAGCAACTTCGTGGATTGGTTCCGCAATTTTAGGATTGTCCTCACAGCTGGTAATTTGACCTATGTGCTAGATGCACATTGGTGACCCACCTGCAGCTGATGCTTCTGATGAAGTAAAGAATGTTTACCTCACTCGGAAGACTCACTACTCCACAGTTCAGTGTGCTATCTTGTATGGTTTAGAATCGGAGCTTCAGAAAAGGTTTGAGAATTCAGACCCATATGATATTGTCGAGGTTCTCAAATTGATCTTTGAGACTCATGCGGCAATTGAAAGCTATGAGGCTTCTGAAAAGTTCTTTAACTGTAGGATGGAAGAGGGCAGCTCCATCAGTGAGCATGTGCTTAAGATGTCTGGGCACGCAAACAAACTTCAAAGCTTGGGTATAGTGATTCCTAATGCTTTGGGGATTTACCGCGTCCTCCAATCACTACCACCAAGTTACAAGAACTTTGTGATGAACTACAACATGCAAAACATGAACAAGACGCTGTAACTCTTGCCATGTTGAAATCTGCAGAAGTGGAGATCAAGAAAGAGCACCAAGTGTTGTTGGTCAATAAGACCACCAAATTCAAGAAAGGCAAGTCTAAGCAAAAGGGACACTTCAAGAAGGGTGGTAAGAAAGTTACCACGCCAACGAAGAAGACCAAGGCTGGACCTAAGCCTGATACTGAGTGCTTTTACTGCAAGGGAGAAGGTCATCGAAGGAATTGCCCAAAGTACTTGGCGGATTTGAAGAACGGCAACATCAAGAAGAAAGGTATATCTGATATACATGTTATTGATGTGTATCTCACTAGTACTCGTAGTAGTGCCTGGGTATTTGATACTGGTTCGGTTGCTCATATTTGTAACTCGAAACAGGTGCTGCAGAATAAACGGAAGCTAGCGAAGAACGAGGTGACGATGCGCGTGGGAAACGGATCAAAGGTTGATGTGATCGCGGTCGGCACGCTACCCCTTCATCTACCATCGGGATTAGTTTTATACTTAAATAATTGTTATTTGGTGCCCGCTAAGCATGAACATTATATCGATCTTGTTTATTAAGTAGACTTACTTGTTTAAGTCCGAGAATAATGGTTGTTCGATTTATATGAGTAATATGTTTTATGCACATGCACCTTTGATAGATGGTCTATTCTTGTTGAATCTCGATAGTGGAAATACACATATTAATAACATTGAGGCTAAACGTTTGAAATCGAGCGATAACTCGACCTATATGTGGCAATCGCTGCCTTGGTCACATTGGAGTGAAGCATATGAAGAAACTCCATTCCGATGGACTTCTTGAATCACTTGATTTCGAATCACTTGAAAGATGCGAAGCATGTCTGATGGGTAAAATGACTAAGACTCCATTCTCTGGTATGATGGAGCGAGCTACGGACTTATTGGAAATCATACATACCGATGTGTGTGGTCCAATGAGTGTAGCATCGCGTGGTGGTTATCGTTATGTTCTTACCTTCACGGATGATTTGAGTAGATATGGGTATATCTATTTCATGAAACATAAGTCCAAAACTTTCGAGAAGTTTAAGGAATTTCAAAGTGAGGTAGAGAATCAACGTAACAAGAAGATTAAATTTCTACATTCTGATCGTGGAGGTGAATATCTAAGTTACGAGTTTGGCGAGCATTTGAAGAAATGCGAATACTTTCACAATTGACACCGGAACACCATAGCGCAATGGTGTGTCCGAACGTCAGAATCGAACTCTCTTAGATATGGTTCGCTCTATGATGTCACTTATAGATTTACCGCTATCATTTTGGGGTTATGCATTAGAAACAGCCGATTCACTTTAAATAGGGCACCATCTAAACTGCTGAAACGACACCGTATGAATTATGGTTTGGGAAGAAACCTAGATTGTCGCTCCTTAAAGTTTGGGGATGCGGCCTATGTAAAGAAGTTACAAATGGACAAGCTTGAACCCAAAGCGAAAAATGCGCCTTCATAGGATACCCAAGGAAACTATTGGGTATACCTTCTATCATAGATCCGGCAAAATCTTCGTGTTAAGAATGGATCCTTTCTAGAGAAGGAATTTCTCTCAAAGAAGTGACTGAAGGAAAGTAGAACTCGTGAGGTTGAACCTTCTCGAAATTGCGAGTAGCACAAAGGGAAGAAGTTCCGTGATGCTCACGCTGTATATTTGTGCAAAACTCAAAGGTCAAAAGTCTCGATATGATGAAAGAGTTAATCAAGCTGGTATGTAGCGCCGACCCAATGTCTATTCACTGTGATGACATTGGGTCCAGCGCACTTGGAACCACACCGAGGTCTGTAATGAACCCTTCATCCATATCGCTTCTGAAGCCTCCGGCAGCAAATTTATGTATTCCATTCAGTTGAAGATCTCACACAACGCTTTGCTTTGCACTCCTCCAGCTAATCGCCGCGCCATTCAAAGTAAATACGTATCATAATTGAGATTTAGAATCATCCGGATCGGTGTTCCAACTAGCATCGGTAACCATTAACAATGAGTCGCTCATCACCTCCATAAGAAAGAACCATATCCTTAGTTCTTCTCAAGTACTTAAGGATGTTTTGATCACGTCCAATGATCCACTCGATCACTTTGATATCCGCTAGTTAAACTAACATCATATGCAATGTCGGTCTAGTACATAGCATGGCATACATTAGAGATCCTATGGCTGAGGCATAGGAGTCTTACTCATTCTTTCTCTATCTTCCGCCATTGTCGGACTTTTGAGTTTTACTCAAGGTCGATTAAACATCGGCAAGAACCCTTTCTTGCTATCTTCCATTCCAAACCTCTTTAGAACTTTGTCCAAATATGTACTTTGTGACAATGATATTAGGCGTCTCGATCTATCTCTATAAATATTTATGCCTAATATGTAAGCTGCTTCGCCAAGATCTTTCATTGAAAAACTATTATTCAAATATTCCTTGACACTATTAACAAGGTCTACATCATTCCCAATCAACAATATGTCATCTACATATAGTATTAAGAATGCTACAGAGCTCCCACTCACTTTCTTGTAAATACAAGATTCTCCATAAGTTTGTATAAAACCAAAACTTTTGATTACCTTATCAAAACGTTGATTCCAATTTCGGGATGCTTGCTTCAACCCATATATGGACCGTTGAAGTTTGCATACCTTGTTAGCATCTTTAGGATTGACAAAACCTTTGGGTTGCATCATATACAACTCTTCATCAATGTCTCTATTGAGGAACACCGTTTTGACATCAATCTGCCATATCTCATAATCGTAATATGCAGCGATTGCTAACATAATCCTCACAGACTTTAGCTTCGCTACTGGTGAGAAAGTCTCATCGTAGTCAACTCCTTAAATTTGTCGAAACCCTTTTGCGACAAGTCGAGCTTTATAGACGAATATTACCATCAAAGATCTGTTTTCTTATTGAAAATCCATTTGTTCTCGACAGCCTTCCGGCCATCCGGTAAGTCCACCAAAGTCCATACTTGGTTTTCGTACATGGATCCAATTTAGGATTTCATGGCATCTTGCCATTTATTGGAATCTAGGCTCATCATCGCTTCCTCATATGTCGCAGGGTCATCGGTGTTGTCCACCAACATGACACTCATAACGGGATCATACGAATCAGGAGTGGTACGAGTTCTCGTTGACCTGTGAGGTTCTGTAGCAACTTCAACCGAAGTTTCATGATCATCATCATTAGCTTCCTCCCTTATTGGTGTAGGCGCCATACGAATCACGAGTGGTACGAGTTCTCGTTGACCTGTGAGGTTCCGGTGCTGCGCTACTCGCAAGTTAGAGAGAAGGTTCAACAACCTCGTCGAGTTCTACTTTCCTTCCAGTCACTTCTTTCGAGAGAAATTCTTTCTCTAGAAAGGATCCATTCTTAGCAACGAAGATTTTGCCCTCGGATCTATGTGACGAGGTTTAATCTCGTCAATGCCCATTGTTATGGACTTGGGTTTTGGAGAAGATGGGGATGCTGGAGATCGTGGTACTAATGCATAAGCAATCGGGACATGAGATTTACCTGTGTTTAGGCCCCGGAGGGAAAACCTACTCGCTTGTCTCGCTTTTGATTACGGCGGAACCGAAGGTTACAGGGTGCGCAGATTCGATCTGGCGTGGATGCATGTGCGAAAGTATGAGTCGATAGATCTAGGACGTGCCCTCCTGGCCTTTATATAGACTTAGGCAGGTCCCAGGCATAGTCCTAGTCGGTTACAAGTTCTAGGGTTTTACCCCTTTGAATTTCCTATCTCCGCTAGTCTTGCTCTCCAAGGATCCGGCGCCATGGGCCTTGGCCACCGAAAATCTTCATGGGCCAGCGATATCCGCTGTGGGCCTTTCTTGGCTGGACCAGTATGTCAAGTCTGCACTGTAGGGTATAACTATGTCAAGAGTTCGAGTGATCGGTCGAATCATAGATTCGGCCGAGGACTCTTCCATTCTTCGGTGCAACTATGTTTTAATAGTATATGAGCGTAGGGATTGTTGATGCGCAGTTCGACTCACCCGACGGATCAGGGTCGCTTAAGCCTTAGGACAAACGACACGATCTTCTTCAGTTTGGGTCCTCAACCCGACTGGAACATATGTTGGCGTAATTGACCAGTCGCGGAGGACTTACAGGAGTGGAATTCCAGTGGTTTTAATTGGTGTACCCAATGCGTCCGTCGGGATTTTTCATCGTACCTGCTGGTACGGCTTCATACTAGTAGAGCGCAGCCAGGTGCGTTGCCAGGCCATCAGATGATATCTATAGGTCTTATCTTTGTGTCGAAAACACAGCATCCGAATGTTTGTCACCGCGGAGGTGCTTCGTGGCCAAGGAGATTGTTGCTTACTTAGCGCTTTTGTCGTGCAGAGTTGCCAAAAGTTTTTGCGGTTGATCCTAAGATCGCAGTCGAAGATTTCATAGGGTGCGCGACCAGCGCTCCCTATGGGAGTAGCCCCCAAGTGTCTGTTCGAGTCGTAGACTCGAACGAAGACTTTAGTTCAAGCATTGTTTCAGTTGTTAGGTCTGCAGGACTCGAAAATTTTCGGATGCTTAAATCCATCCTCCCTATGGGAGTAGCCCCCGAGTCCGTAGTGGAGTCATAGACTCGACGTAGGACTCAGAGAAGTAATTTTGTCCTCATTTGTTTGTCGGTGCGCGCCGCCCCGATAGGAGTAGCCCCCGAGTATTTAATCGAATCGTAGATTCGAGTGAGTACCCTTAGCTGTGCAGCCGAAGTTGGTGCTAGTATAGCTTTTGATGACGTCAGTGCTGACGATCGATGACCTCAAGCGTCTTCTATGCCAGAGATGGCTTGACTGGACGAAGCATGGGTCCCACTTCCTGACTTTGAATTGACCGGTCACGCGCGGCATGGAGATGATTACGGCATCTCCTCGATTTCCGCGCGTAGTGGATGGCGTGGTAACGACGGTTCATTGTGATGCTGACACGTGTACGGCCAGATCTACCGTTGGCGTTAGGTCTTCTTGATGGACGCCGCAAGGCCGCCTTTGCTGTTATAATCCTTGGTGAAATCGTGGTTTGTTTTTCACCGCACCAGTTCATCTGTTCACTGCCTCCTTGTTCTTGAGCTATTCTTGCTGCGCGCTGAGAGTTTCTTCCACATTTCCTTCGTTCTTTCTTCGTTGGCAACGCCACCACCGCCGTAGCGCCATGGGGAAAGCGAAGAAGTCTTCATCTGCGGTTGGGACCAGCACCGCCGGAGGCAAGAAGGGCACCACTGCTGCTCGTGTCACCGATGGTGGCTGGCGGCGATCAGAGACGCGGGAGAGCGATCTCCGCAAACTGCGTGAGCGGGGCCTGATCCCGCAAGATACGACGGCCGTGAGACTCCCTGGCAATGAGGTAATCCCCCGTCCCCCATCTGGGTACCGGGTTATGTTTGTTGGCTTCGTGATTCACGGGTTTTCTTTTCCGGTCCACGACTTCCTCCGTGGGCTGCTCTTCTTCTATGGGGTTCAACTCCATCATCTGTCTCCAAACTCTCTTCTCCACATTGCGTGTTTTATCACATTCTGCGAGTGTTGGCTTGGCATTGAGTCAAGACTTTGGCCTCTTCCTAAGCTTTATTCCGTGAAGAGGCGCCTGTTCGATGGTGTGTATCCCATTGGGGTTTCATCATCTCCTCCCCAATGTGCAATTCTTTTCCTTTTCCATGTCCGAATCTGTCCAAGATCAAGGAGGCGATGGTTTTACATCCGCGACTCCGTTTTGCCCGGGCAAGATTTTGGTCTTGTTCCCTTTGACCCCTCCCAAAAGATTGAGAAGAAAAGGTCGTGGAAAAACCAGATCTTAGACGGTGAGGTTGCGGAGATAGAGGCCCTTTACCGTCGGGTGGAGGATCTCCAACTGATTCCTGAGAAGGAGGTGAACGGCGTGGACATCATCCGGACGCTTGAGCGCCGGTGCAACCTCTCCAAGCGAGGGCGCACCGATGTTTCTTTATTCGGGCGCCTGATCCGACGAGGGTTTCGAGTGAGAAAATCTCCGAGGGGAATCTTGACAAGGATCTTCGCGTGCTGCTGAAGTTCAAGGCCGGAGAAGAAATCCCGGGGAAGTCGCTGACTCCTCCCTTTTCTTCGACGCTGCCCGTGCCGAAGGTGTAGATTTGTGCACGTAGTGCTCCCCCTTTTTTTGAGTGTGTGTTTGCTTCCTTTGTTTGCTAACAAAGTTCCTTCTCATCTTGTAGAGATTCAAAGTGCCGGGCATGGTACCACCATTGCCCGAAAGGTATCTGAATGCCCCGGATAATGAAGTGGTGGATTCCGTGTCCGAGCTTCCTTCGGCGCAATCTCCGGCGGAGGATGCCGACGAGTCGAGTGAGGACCATACGCGCAAGCGGTCACGGAGCTCGAGCGAGTCTTCGGATGCCTCAACTCCTCTGACTCCCAGAAATCCTCTAGGCCTTGAGCGTCATAGTGATGGTCATGGGGGTTCTTCCTCTCCCCTTCCTGCTATTCCTGTGCGAGCTGTTGTTCAAGACCCGCCAAAGAAAGCGGAAGAAGGAAGAAAAGAAGGAGGAGAAGAAGGAAGAGAGGAAAGAGGAGAAGAGGGCCCGAAGGGCTTCTCCTATCTTCGACCTGAGCGCATTGGGCTCGTAAGTTTTCTTGTTGTACTGTTGTCCTTTTCCCTTCATGATTTTTTTGCACTTGGGCTGATTGATTTATATGCAGGCAATCCTCCGACGGCTCTAGTGATGGTGCGGGGGAGATGATGGGGGAGTCGAACATTGCGTCGCCTCCTCCTCAGACGGTGGCAACTTCGGGTGGCGCCGCTCCAGTTCCTCCTATGCGGGAGGGGCTGGTGGTTGCGCCTCAGAATTTCGCAGGCGGGCCTTCGGGTTCGCCATCGGAGCATGTAAGTTTTTCTGCTTCATGTCATGGGGGGAGCCCCCAAGTGTCTTCGTGTGCTGATGTTGTTTTTTCTTCTTTGTGTTGGGCGTAGCCCCCAAGTCCTGTTCTTACTGCTATTGCCTTTTTTTGCAGCCTTTTGTCCAAGAGGCCAAGCGGCTGGTGGAGGAATGCCTGACGCTAGAGGCGAAACTGCGGCAGCTTCAAGGTATTCGTCTGCCTTTTAGTACCTCTCTTGTTTATCTTGTCCTGTTCTTTGACACTTGCTTGTCTTAAATGCAGAGGAGCATAACGACTCTCTCCGTGAGGTCGACGCTCTTAAAAAGAGCCTTGGCCAAACGGAGCAGAAGTCAAGCTGCATGCAAAAAGAGCGCTTTGAGCTAGAGTCACAAAGGCAGCCGGCGAAGGAGCGTCGCAGCAGGAGGTCGCAGATCGTGATGAGCAGCTGGCCACCGCTATGCGGCTGCTCGTGAAAGAGGGGTGGCGAAGCTCATGGCTGCTGCCAAGGCTATTTCGGGTGAGTGCTGGATTTTTGTACTTGTTTCTTTTTCTACGGTCTTCTTCTATGCTGCCCTTCTTCATGTTTTTTTTCATTTTTGTCTCAGATGCCGCAGGCATCGAGTTCGACCGTGGTGCTCTGGAGCACGGGAGTGCTCTAGATGATGCCACTGTGGCGGTCGAAGACCGCTGCGGCACCGTTGTGAACTCCCTTGCCAAGGTGAAAGAGGTCCTTGGTCGCTTCTACCAGGAGCTCTTCCCGAAGGTCGCAGCCTTTGAAGATGTGGATGCCCTGGCAGAGGCTCTGTCGGCCGAAGCGCCTGCGGCATACAAGCGCAAGCAGAAGGGCATCGGCGCGTCCGTCGGGCTGGCGATGGCCATGGCGGCTGGGGCGGAGCTAGACTTGCCCCAGATCACCTCTCGGATGCCGACGGTTGCGGATGGATCCGAGGTAGCCTTCGCTGCCTACTCCGCTCGCTGCAGATGATATGGGCCCAAGCTCATTGACTTGCTGTCTGAGTACTCATTGCGGCAGCAGGGCGAGGCCAAAGCTAGGCAGTCTGGCTCTGAGGCGACTCAGTGTCCTGCGCCTTAGGCATAGTAGATGTAGGGTAGTATGTAGTTTACTTTTGTTGTAAATATCTTTTGTAGTACCATCCTTGTGCCACGCAGTGGCTTTATATATTTAATGAATTCCTCCGAGTTGTGCTCTATCCTTGGCTGAATGTCTGTGTGCCTTCTTTTTTCTGCTGCTATAGGTTCCTTCGGGTGCTGACCCAGCTGACACTTCATCCGCAAAGCCCGTGCGACCATCGTTGGATGATTCCTCGCAGCTCGCTGTCCTTCGAGATCGCGTGCGCAGTTTGGAGAGGGAACTGCTTGGGTTGCGTGGCCGTGCCGACTTGTGGAGGTCCAAAGCGGATCGTGGTGCAGCCAGAGAGGAGTACTTGATGGGGGAGCTCGTTCGGCTATCCGAGCAACTGCAATGTAAGTTGGTCCTTGTTTCGGGTTGTAGCTCAGTTCTTCGGGTGAGCTTGCTGGCCTTATTCTTGTCTTGTGCGGTTGTCGCAGGTGCGAATCTTGCTCCGAGGGAAGAAAAAGAGCGTGTCGCTGTTCGGGTCAACTGCTTGACTCAACAGGACATGGAGGCCGGCGGCTTCTTCTGGATGGATCGTGATCACGCCCTGGTTCTGGCGACGGTGCAGGATCGTGTTCATCAAGTTTCGCGGGTGCTCCGCCAGTGCGACGCCACTTTCGGTGCCGCACGCCATGTTTCCTTTGATGCCGCGGCGACCCTTGCAGGTCTTCTGTCGAGGTTTCGGAGTGCCAGCAATGTCAAGGAGCTGGTGCGGCAGCAGCTCGTCGCAGGAGTAAAGGCTGCCTTGTCTCTTGTGAGGGTGCACCGCCCTGACGTAGATTTGGCTGCTATGGCAGCTGGGCCACCTCTTCGACCGGATGGTGGCGAGTGGAACATGCGTCCGCATTACGCGGCTGTAAGGCAGTATGCCGAACAGATTGTAGATTTGTTTGAGCAGCGTGCTCAGGTTATTCTGCAAAATAGGTAGGACCTGAAAATAGACAGAGAGATGTAAAATTTGTATATTTCAGCTGGGCGTTTTGTGCCCTTTGTTGTAAAGGTTTGCTTTTTTGTGAGCACGCAGTGCTTTGATTGAGTACGTGTCCTTTTCGTTTGCCTGACGTGGTCAGCTACTCAGGTGTACACGTTTTGTCCTCAGTCAATGAAATCGTGAGGTGGGGGGATCCCCCGAGTGCGTTTGTAGCATGTAATAAAGTTGCAGAAAAATAGTCAACCGAAGGTTGGGGGCAAGACACTTAGCTTTATTTATATTGTAATGGAGGAGGTACATGGTTCGGCTGAGTAGCCTTGGCTGTAAGCCTTATTGAAAGTAAAAAGGGGGTAGGTTGCTACGGGTAGAATCGTCGCAGGTGCGAGATATTCCATGGGTTGGAGTATGCGACTCTAGACTCCACGTGCTTGAGGCGATAGGCGCCACCTGGGATGACTTCGGTGATTATATAGGGTCCTTCCCATGGTTACTCGAATTTATTCGGTCGCTTTTGCTTGAGTCGCAAGACGAGGTCTCCTTCGACGAAGGACCTTGGGCGCAGCCGGCGGCTGTGGTAGTTGCGGAGACTCTGCTGGTACACCGCTGATCGAGCTGCTGCTATATCTCGTGCTTCGTCGAGTGTGTC
Organism: Avena insularis; assembly: GCA_023614405.1. Classification (NCBI taxonomy): domain Eukaryota; kingdom Viridiplantae; phylum Streptophyta; class Magnoliopsida; order Poales; family Poaceae; genus Avena; species Avena insularis. The sequence continues at coordinate 64,749,498 of CM042697.1, forward strand.
GACGGCATCTTCGAGTGCAGCCGTGGATTCGGCTTCGCTGTAAGCGACGACTCGTGGAGCCTGGTGGCGTACTTCGGCTGGTAGCACGGCCTCAGCTCCGTGCACCATGAAGAACGGTGTGTAGCCGGTGGAGCTGTTCGGCGTGGTCCGTAAGCTCCACAGGACAGACGGTAGCTCCTTCGTCCAGTTTCCAGCTTTGTGCTCGAGTGAGCTCATGAGGCGCTTCTTGATGCCGGCGCCGATTAGACCGTTGGCCTTTTCCACTTGCCCGTTTGTTTGCGGGTGTGCCACTGAGGCATATGTGATGTTGATTCCGAGGCCTTCGCAGAAGTCCTGGAATTCTTCGGAGATGAAGTTCGATCCGTTGTCGGTGATGATACTGTGCGGCACGCCGAACCTGTAGACAATGGATTCGAAGAATTTGACGGCGGTTTTGCCCTTCTGGTTGGTGACTGGCATGGCCTCGATCCACTTGGTGAATTTGTCGACTGCGACCAGGAGGAAGACGTGTCCCCCTTTCGAGGACTTTGGCAGTTTGCCGATCATGTCGAGGCCCCATTGAGCAAAAGGCCAAGCTGTGGGTATGGGTCTAAGTTCGGACCCAGGTGCGTGCGGTTTGTCGGCGAACCGTTGGCACTCGTTGCATCTTCGGACGATGTCCTTTATCGCTCATGGCGTTGGTCAAGAGAATCCTGCTCAGAGAGCTTTGGCGACAAGGAGCTGCCGCGCATGGTGGCCGCAGATGCCCTCATGGATGTCTTGGAGTATGGCCTTGCCGTCGTTGATGGTGACGCACCGTTGTAGTACACCCGTAATGCTGCGTTTATATAGTTCGCCGTTGATGATGGTGAAGGCTTTTGACCGACGAGATATGCGCCGGGCATTTGTCGGGCTGTCAGGTAGTTCTCCGTTTATCAGGAACTGGAGGTATGGTCGCGTCCAAGTTTCTTCGACTGCCATGACCTGCATTAGGTTGACCATGGCAACTTCGGTATCCAACTTTTCGGGTCCTTCATGACCTTCGGGTAGCGTAGCCCCCGAGTGTTCTGCTTCTTCGGGTGATCCCTTGGGGAATCCGCTTGATGGATGGCACGCAGATTTGTTCGAGGAACACACCTGGTGGTACCTTTGCGCAAGTGGAGCCGATGTTGGCGAGTCTATCGGCTTCCTCGTTGCTCTCTCTTCCAACGTGCCGAAGTTCGCAGCCGTCGAATTCTCCTTCGAGTGTGTTGTATAGCACGCGGTACGCGATCATGTTTTCGGCGTGTGCGTCACACTCATTCATCGTCTGCTGGACGACGAGGTTGGAGTCACCGTAGATGACCAGGCGCGTTGCGCCGCATATTTTTGCCATCCTCATGCCGTGGATGAGGGCTTCGTATTCGGCTTCGTTGTTGGAGGCTCTGAATTTCATCCGAAGAACGTACTTCATCTTGTCACCTTACTGGGAGGTAAGTATGACTCCTGCCCCTGCTCCGGCTTCGCGTTTGGAGCCGTCGAAATGCATTGTCTAGGACTGCGACATGTCTGGGGTGTCTGGCAGCTGCAGCTCCATCCAGTGCACCAGGAAGTCCGGAAGGACTTGAGATTTGATTGCGTGTCGCTTCTCGTAGACGATGTCCAAGGGTGATAGTTCGATGCCCCACAGGGCCACGCGTCCTGTGGCCTCTAGGTTATTCAGGATGCTGTTCAGGGGTGCCTCGTTAACGACCATCACCTGATGCTCCTGGAAGTAGTGGCTCAGCCGTCGAGCCGTCATGAACACGCCGTAGGCTAGCTTATGGTAGTGCGGGTACCGCTGTTTTGTTGGTGTCGATTACGCTGAGGTAGTAATTGGGCGCTGGACCCCATGGGTCTTGCCTTCTTCGGTCGTTCGACCACGAGCACGGTGCTTACCACGGTGTGTGGCTGCTATGTACAAATAGGGCTCGCGCTCTTTTGGCGTAACCAAAACAGGCGAGGTGGAGAGGAGCCGCTTGAGGCTTTCGAATGCGTCGTTGGCCTCTGGTGTCCACTCGAACTTGTCTGCCTTACGCAGCAGCTAGTAGAATGGTAGGGCCTTCTCGCCCATACGGCTGATGAACCTGCTTAGTGCTGCTACTCCCCGCGAGCTTTGGACGCCTTGAGGTTTTTCGGCTTCTCCATTGTCATGATGGCTCTGATTTTCTTCGGGTTCGCCTCAATCCCTCGTTGAGAGATGAAGTATCCGAGCAGCTGACCCGAGGGGACGCCAAAGGCGCACTTTTCTGGATTGAGCTTGATCCTGTAGAGATCAAAATTGTCGAACGTCTCGCGGAGATCGTCGATAAGTGTCCTTGCCTCCTTGGTTTTTATTACTATGTCGTCGACATAGACTTGGACGTTGCGACCGATCTGGTCCTTGAGGCAGGCCTGCATGTATCGCTGGTACGTGGCACCCGCGTTCTTTAGCCCGAAGGGCATTGTGTTGTAGCAGTATACTCCAAATGGTGTGATGAACGCCGTTTTCTCTTGATCTTCGACCTTGAGTCGAATCTGGTTATAGCCTGAGTAGGCGTCGAGGAAGGAGAGTTTGTAGGGTTTCGTAGCATGGAAAACAAAAAATTTCTACCGCATACAAACAAACAAGCCAAGATCTATCTACTAGATTGTAGCAACGAGTTAATAGAATAACTCACCCTCGAAGATTCCAAAGTGTTTAACGAGAGCGGATTCTCGTGGGTGATGTAGTCGTACTCTTTCCGATCTCAAGATCGCGTAGACGATCCTTCCAGGCGCGTTAAAGCGCAGCGCTCCGTAGTCGGTCACACGTTCGGTATTGACGAAGACCTTCCTCTCCTTGTTCCATGCAGTGGAGGTTGTAGCACTCTCCTCATGATTCCGCGGACAACGGGCGTGGTATCGAAGTAGAGGGAGATCTCAGGCTTCGCCTTAAGCCTGAGCGAGTATGGTGGAGTATGAGAGAGTCCCTCGACGATCTAGGGTTTAGACACGCCGAGGAGGAAGCTTGGCTGGCGGCTAGGGTTGCTAGGCGGCGGCGGCGGGCAAGTGGTGGCGGCACGGCTAGGGTTTGGAGGAGAGGATCTTGTGTACCAGGAGGGAGCCCCGCCTCCTTATATAGGTGGAGGGCCGGCGCCAAGGGAGGGGAGTCCCTCCCCAACTCGGCTTGGGTGGGCGTCGCCGGTTGGAGGAGGGAACTCCTCCCCAACTCGGTTTCCCACTCCTCCTCTTTTCCTCTTTCCAAATTTAGCCGTTTGACTTTTTAAACTAGCTGTTTGACTTTTCAAACTAGGATTTGAATTAATCCTTTATTTGGTTCAGCGATGACACTTAGTACATGATGCAATCATACCAACTTGATATAACACATTCATGTACCCTTCCCCTCCAGAGTGCCGAACATTCCGGAACATTCTAGAACATTCCCGATGAAAACACCGGAACCATTCCCCAACTCCGAAATGGGACTTTCCTTATATGAATCTTATTCTCCGGACCATTCTGGATCTCCTCGTGATATCCCAGATCCCATCCGGGACTCCGAACAACATTCGTTCTCTTTCTCATCATTCCATAACTACTCAAAACAACGTCGAATCCTTAAGTGTGTCTCCCTACGGTTCGTGAATTATGCAGACATGATCGAGACACTTCTCCGAACAATAACCAATGGAGGAATCTGGAAATTCATATGGCTCCCACATATTTCTATGATTACTTTGCGATCGAATGAACCACTTACATACGATATCAATTTCCCTTTTTCTCACGATAGTTTACTTATCCGAGGTTATGATCGTCGGTATCTTTGCATACCTAGTTCAACCTCGTTACCGATAAGTACTCTTTTCTCGTTCCCGTGATATGTGATCCCTTGTGAGCCAGTCACATGCTTGCAAGCTAATTGGATGACATTTCACCGAGAGGGCCCAGAGTATATCTATCCGTCATATGGATGGACAAATCCCACTTTTGATCCATGTGTTTCAACCAATACTTTCCGAACACTCAATGCCACCTTTATAGCCACCCAGTTACATTGTGGTGTTTGATGTCATCAAAGCATCCATCCGGTAAAGGTGATATGCATGATCTCATGGTCGAAGGAATTAGATTACTATGTATCAGAAAGCATATAGCAATTGAACTATTAAAATGACTTGATCTTTATGCTACACTTATCTATAGGAGTATGTCCATCATATCATTCTCCTAACGATATGATCTTGTTGTTAATAACATCTCAATGTTCATGATAGGGAAACCACAATCATCTTTTAACCAACAAGCTAGTATTATATAGAGGCTTTACTAGGGACTTCAAATTAAGTTTACAAATCACACAAGTATCAATGTTTCCTTGTTAATACTATTATAGCATGAATGTAAACATTTATCATAAACACAAAGATATAATAATAACTACATTTATTATTGCCTCTAGGGCATATCTCTAACAGTCTCCCACTTGCACTAGAGTCATCTAATCTAGATTACATGGTAATATACCGAACACCCATGGCAGTTTGGTGCTGGTCATGTTTTGCCTCGGAGAGGTTTAGTCAACGGATCCGCCACATTCAGATCTGTGTGTACTTTGCAAATCTTTATATCCCCATCTTGGATATGTTCTCGAATAGCGTGAAAACGTAGCTTGATGTGCTTCAGCTTCTTGTGTGACCTTGGTTCTTGCGCATTGGCTATGGCGCCCATGTTATCACAAGAGATAGACATTGGGTCCAAATAAGCACTAGGAACCACACCTAGCTCAGAATGAACTCTTTCATCCATATCGCTTCTTGTGAAGCCTCCAAGCAGCCATGTATTCCGATTCAGTTGAAGATCTCGCCACAACGCTTTGCTTTGCACTCCTCCAGCTAATTGCTGCACCATTCAAAATAAATACGTATCCAGATTGTGATTTAGAATCATCCGGATCGGTGTTCCAACTAGCATCGGTGTAACCATTAACAACGAGCTGTTCATCACCTCCATAAGAAAGAACCATATCCTTAGTTCTTCTCAAGTATTTAAGGATGTTTTGATCACGTCCAATGATCCAATCGATCACTTTGATATCCGCTAGTTAAACTAACAAAGATATGCAATGTCGGGTCTAGTACATAGCATGGCATACATTAGAGATCCTATGGCTGAGGCATAGGGAGTCTTACTCATCCTTTCTCTATCTTCTGCCGATGTCGGACTTTGAGTTTTACTCAAGGTCGTATTGGGCAACATGGGCAAGAACCCTTTCTTGCTATCTTCCATTCCAAACTTCTTTAGAACTTTGTCCAAATATGTACTCTGTGACAATGATATTTGGCGTTTCGATCTATCTCTATAAATCTTTATGCCTAATATGTAAGCTGCTTCGCCAAGATCCTTCATTGAAAAACTATTATTCAAATATTCTTTGACACTATTAAGAAGGTCTACATCATTCCCAATCAACAATATGTCATCTACATATAGTATTAAGAATGCTACAGAGCTCCCACTCACTTTCTTGTAAATACAAACTTCTCCATAAGTTTGTATAAAACCAAAAATTTTGATCACCTTATCAAAATGTTGATTCCAACTTCGGGATGCTTGCTTCAATCCATAGATGGACCGTTGAAGTTTGCATACCTTGTTAGCATCTTTAGGATCGACAAAACCTTTGGGTTGCATCATATACAACTCTTCATCAATGTCTCCATTGAGAAATGCTGTTTTGACATCCATCTGCCATATCTCATAATCATAATATGCAGCAATTGCTAACATAATCCTCACAGACTTTAACTTCGCATCGGTGAGAAAGTCTCATCGTAGTCAACTCCTTGAATTTGTCGAAACTCTTTTGCGATAAGTCGAGCTTTATAGACGAACATTACCATCAACACTGCTTTCTTCTTGAAGATCCATTTGTTCTCGACAGCCTTCCGCCATCCTAAGTCCACCAAAGTCCATACTTGGTTTTCGTACATGGATCCAATCTCGGATTTCATGGCTTCTTGCCATTTATTGGAATCTGGGCTCATCATTGCTTCCTCATATGTCTCAGGGTCATCGGTGTTGTCCACCAACATGACACTCATAACGGGATCATACCAATCTGGAGTGGTACGAGTTCTCGTTAACCTGCGAGGCTCTGTAGCAACTTCAACCAAAGTTTCATGATCATCATCATTAGCTTCCTCTCTTATTGGTGCAAGCACCATAGGAACTTCTTCCGGTGCTGCGCTACTCGCAATTTCGAGAGAAGGTTCAACAACCAAATCAAGTTCTACTTTCCTTCCAGTCACTTCTTTCGAGAGAAATTCCTTCTCTAGAAAGGATCCATTCTTGGCAACAAAGATTTTGCCTTCGGATCTATGATAGAAGGTATACCCAAGTTTCCTTCGGGTATCCTATGAAGACGCATTTTTTTGCATTGGGTTCAAGCTTGTCCGGCTGTAACTTCTTTACATAGGCTTCGCACCCCCAAACTTTAAGGAACGACAATCTAGGTTTCTTCCCAAACCATAATTCATACGGTGTCGTTTCAACGGATTTAGACGGTGCCCTATTTAAAGTGAATGCGGCTGTTTCTAATGCATACCCCAAAATGATAGCGGTAAATCTGTAAGTGATATCATAGAACGAACCATATCTAAGAGAGTTCGATTACGACGTTCGGACACACCATTGCGCTATGGTGTTCCCGGCGGTGTCAATTGTGAAAGTATTCCGCATTTCTTCAAATGCTCGCCAAACTCGTAACTTAGATATTCACCTCCACGATCAGAACGTAGAAATTTAATCTTCTTGTTACGTTGATTCTCTACCTCACTTTGAAATTCCTTAAACTTCTCGAAAGTTTTGGACTTATGTTTCATGAAATAGATATACCCATATCTACTCAAGTCATCCGTGAAGGTAAGAACATAACGATAACCACCGCGCGATGGTACACTCATTGGACCACACACATCGGTATGTATGATTTCCAACAAGTTCGTAGCTCGCTCCATCATACCAGAAAATGGAGTCTTAGTCATTTTACCCATCAGACATGCTTCGCATCTATCAAGTGATTCGAAATCAAGTGATTCAAGAAGTCCATCGGAATGGAGTTTCTTCATACGCTTCACTCCAATGTGACCAAGACGATAGTGCCACATATAGGTCGAGTTATCGCTCGATTTCAAACGTTTAGCCTCAATGTTATTAATATGTGTATTTCCACTATCGATATTCAATAAGAATAGACCATCTATCAAAGGTGCATGTGCATAAAACATATTACTCATATAAATCGAACAACCATTATTCTCGGACTTAAACAAGTAACCGTCTTGCAATAAACAAGATCCCGATATAATGTTCATGCTTAACGCAGGCACCAAATAACAATTATTTAAGTATAAAACTAATCCCGATGGTAGATGAAGGGTAGCGTAACCGCGATCACATCAACCTTTGATCCGCTTTCCAACGCATCGTCACCTCGTTCTTCGCTAGCTTCCGCTTATTCGCAAAGACCTGCTTCGAAAGTTACAAATATGAGCAACCGAACCAGTATCAAATACCCAGGCACTACTACGAGTACTAGTGAGATACACATCAATAACATGTATATCAGATATACCTTTCTTCTTGATGTTGCCGTTCTTCAAATCCGCCAAGTACTTTGGGCAATTCTGCCCAAAGGACCTTCTCCTTGCAAGAAAAGCACTCAAGATCGTGCTTAGGTCCAGCCTTGGTGTTCTTCGTCGGTGTGGTAACTTTCTTACCACCCTTCTTGAAGTGTCCCTTCTGCTTAGACTTGCCTTTCTTTAATTTGGTGGTCTTATTGACCAACAACACTTGGTGCTCTTTCTTGATCTCCACTTCTGGAGATTTCAACATGGCAAAGAGTTCTGGCAACGTCTTGTTCATGTTTTGCATGTTGTAGTTCATCACAAAGTTCTTGTAACTTGGTGGCAGTGATTGAGGACACAGAATCCCCAAAGCATTGGGAATCACTATACCCAAGCTTTGAAGTTTGTTTATGCGTGCCGGACATCTTAAGCACATGCTCACGACGAGCTGCCTCTTCCATCTTGCGCTTAAAGAACTTTTCAGAAGCCTCATAGCTTTCAATTGCCGCATGAGTCTCAAAGATCAATTTGAGATCCTCGATAATATCATATGGGTCTGAATTCTCAAACCTTTTCAAGCTGATTCTAAACCATACAAGCTAGCACATTGAATCATGGAGTACTGAGTCTTCCGAGTGAGGTAAACATTCTTTACTTCATCGGCGGCATCAGCTGCAGGTGGGTCACCCAGCGGTGCATCCAGCACATAGGTCAAATTACCAGCTGTGACGGCAATCCTCAAATTGCGAAACCAATCCAAGTTGCTTCCATTGTTTTTCAACTTTTCTTTCTCTAGGAACGCATTAAAATTGATGGTAGGGGCTGCCATTGATCTACAACATATTTGCAATAGTTTAGACTAAGTTTATGACAAATTGAGTTCAAATTAATAATAAAATTAATCTAGGTGAACTCCCACTCAAAACAATATCCCTCACATTGTTTTAGTGATCACACGAACCAAATCCACCACATCAACACCGATCATCACGAGAGTTGATATAGTTTCAATGGTGAACAATCGACATGTTCATCATATCTACTATATGATTCATGCTTTACCTTTCGGTGATCCGTGTTCCGAGACCATGTCTGTACATGCTAGGCTCGTCAAGATCAAACCTTAGTTTCCGCATGAGCAAATCTGGCTTGCTCATGTTGTATGCACTTGCAGAATCTAACACACCCGATCATCACGTGGTGCTTCGAAACAACAAGCTTTAGCAACGGTGCTAACTAAGGGTGAACACTTTATGACTTGAAATTTATGTGCATGAGGGATCATCTTATAATGCTACCGTCGTCTACTAAGCAATACAAGATGCATAAAGGATTAACATCACATGCAATTCGAAATATGTGATATGATATGGCCTTTCTTCTTTGTGCTTCCGATCTCCATCTTCTAGCACGAACATGATCTCCATCATCATCGGCATTGCATCAAGGTCAATGACGCTTCTCCATGGTTGTCGTCCACCGGCTTCAACTATTACAACTACTTTGAATAGACACGCGGGTCTTAACATAAATTAAAGACAACCATATGGATCCTGCCGGTTGCCAACTTACAATAAGGAACATTGCATACATCAAACATAATCACAATCATGGCCATATCACATCACAACACACCCCTGCAAAACAAAGTTAGACGCCTCTACTTTCTTTGCATGTTTTACGTGGTTTGGGGCTTTCAATAAGTGTCGTTCTAACTTACGAACATGAACCACAACATTGATACTAGTATTGTTAATCACCCGTTGTAAATTGGATCTTAACTATGCTAGGAGAAACAGCACCAAGAAGCCACTTATGCAATACAAGTTGCATGTCAAGCGTGGAGCAAGTCTCATGAACGATGTCATGTAAGGTTAGCCCGGGCCGCTTCATCCCAACATCCCGCAAGATGCAAAGTACAAAAGAAGCAATCGACAATAAAAGCATCAACGCCCACAATGACCATTGTGTTCTACTCGTGCAACAGATCTACTTATAGACACGGCTCTGATACCACTGTAGGGTTTCGTAGCATGGAAAACAAAAAATTTCTACCGCATACAAACAAACAAGCCAAGATCTATCTACTAGATTGTAGCAACGAGTCGATAGAATAACTCACCCTCGAAGATTCCAAAGTGTTTAACGAGAGCGGATTCTCGTGGGTGATGTAGTAAATTCTTCCGATCTCAAGATCGTAGACGATCCTTCCGGCGCTGCTTAAGCGCTCCCGTAGTCGGTCACACGCTCGGTACTTTCGAAGACCTTCCTCTCCTTGTTCCAGCAATGGAGGTTGTAGCACTTCTCGCAATTCGGCAAAGACAACGGCATGGTACCGGAAGTAGAGGGGAGATCTCGCAGGGCTTCGCCTTAAGCCGGAGCGAGTATGGTGGAGTATGAGAGAGTCTCTCGACGATCTAGGGTTTAGACACGCCGAGGAGGAAGCTTGGCCGGCGGCTAGGGTTGCTAGGCGGCGGCGGCTTGGCCTAGGTCGGCGGGGGCGGCAGTGGAGGTGGCGGCGGCTAGGGTTTGGAGGAGAGGATCTTGTGTGTACTAGGAGGGAGCCCTGCCCCTCCTTATATAGGTGGAGGGGCCAGCCGGCCAAGGGGAGGGAGGGGAGTCCCTCCCCAACTCGGCTTGGGTGGGCATCACGGCGTTGGAGGAGGAACCTCCCAACTCGGTTTCCCACTCCTCCTCTTTTCCTCTTTCCAAATTTAGCCGTTTGACTTTTCAAACTAGCTGTTTGACTTTTCAAACTAGGATTTGAATTAATCCTTTATTTGGTTCAGCGATGACACTTAGTACATGATGCAATCATACCAACTTGATATAACACATTCATGTACCCTTCCCCTCCGGAGTGCCGGACATTCCGGAACATTCTAGAACATTCCCGATGAAAACACCGGAATCATTCCCCAACTCCGAAATGGGACTTTCCTTATATGAATCTTATTCTCCGGACCATTCAGGATCTCCTCGTGATATCCCGGATCCCATCCGGGACTCCGAACAACATTCGTTCTCTTTCTCATAATTCCATAACTACTCAAAACAACGACGAATCCTTAAGTGTGTCTCCCTATGGTTCGTGAATTATGCAGACATGATCGAGACACTTCTCCGAACAATAACCAATAGAGGAATCTGGAAATTCATATGGCTCCCACATATTTCTATGATTACTTTGCGATCGAATGAACCACTTACATACGATATCAATTTCCCTTTGTCTCACGATAGTTTACTTATCCGAGGTTATGATCGTCGGTATCTCTGCATACCTAGTTCAACCTCGTTACCGATAAGTACTCTTTCTCGCTCCTGATATGTGATCCCTTGTGAGCCAGTCACATGCTTGCAAGCTAATTGGATGACATTTCACCGAGAGGGCCCAGAGTATATCTATCCGTCATATGGATGGACAAATCCCACTCTTGATCCATGTGTTTCAACCAATACTTTCCGAACACTCAATGCCACCTTTATAGCCACCCGATTTGGTGTGGTGTTTGATGTCATCAAAGCATCCATCCGGTAAAGGTGATATGCATGATCTCATGGTCGAAGGAATTAGATTACTATGTATCAGAAAGCATATAGCAATTGAACTATTAAAATGACTTGATCTTTATGCTACGCTTATCTATAGGAGTATGTCCATCATATCATTCTCCTAACGATATGATCTTGTTGTTAATAACATCTCAATGTTCATGATAGGAAAACCACAATCATCTATTAACCAACAAGCTAGTATTATATAGAGGCTTTACTAGGGACTTCAAATTAAGTTTACAAATCACACAAGTATCAATGTTTCCTTGTTAATACTATTATAGCATGAATGTAAACATTTATCATAAACACAAAGATATAATAATAACTACATTTATTATTGCCTCTAGGGCATATCTCTAACAGAGTTTCTCACAACCTGCAATCGAATCGATGATCTGATCGATCCGAGGAAGAGGGAAGTGGTCCTTTGGGCAATGTTTGTTTAGTGACGTGAAGTCTACGCAGATCCGCAAGATGTCCGTGTCCTTCTTTGGAACCATCACCGTGTTTGCCAGCCACTCGCTTTCCTTGATTTCCCGGATGAAGTCTGCTGCGAGTAATCTGTTGATTTCTTTGCCGATAGCTTCGGCTCGTGGCTCCGACAGTCTTCGGATGGACTGCTTGACTGGCTTGGTGTCTGGGAAGACTTTGAGTGCGTGCTCGGCGAATTCCCTGGGAACTCCTGGCATGTCCGCAGGACACCAGGCGAAGATTTCCCAGCGCTCACGGAGGAATTCGACGAACGCGCCTTCCTATGCGGTGCTGAGGTCATTGGCGATCAACGCCGTCTTGGAGGCGTCCGTCGGATGGACCTGCACCTTCTTGGTGTTGACGGTGGAATCGAAGGACATGTCAGGTGCGTTCTGCCTTGTGACTGGGGGTAGCCCATTGTCCGTCGCCTCGCGGAGCCTTACAAGCTCGTCTTGCATGCCGAAAGACTGGGAGATTTTGTTGAAATCCCTGTCGCATTGGTCTGATCGGGTGAAGCTCCCGTGGACTATGATGACGCCCCTTGGTCCTGGCATCTTGAGTAGTAGGTATGCGTAGTGTGGGACGGCCAGGAACCTTGCGAATGCTACACGCCCCAAGATGGCGTAGTATTGCGACGGCCACCCACCACTTCAATTCTAGGCGCTCGCCAAAGTTGTCCGCTCAAGATGACGTTGAGCCCTATTTTGCCTGGGGGAATATGCCTTTCCTGGGACAATGCCGTGGAACGCGTTCTGATCCGGGCTGCATTGCGGGATCCGCATAGCTGCTAGAGTGCTTGCGAACATTAGGTTGATGCCGCTACCGCCGTCCATGAAGACGCGACTCATCTCGAAGCCTCCGATCTGCGCCTCTAGCACCAGGGCAGCATGACCTGGGCGAGGGATCTCCGCGCGAGTGAATGTGATGCAGGACTCCGATCCGCTGAGGTACTCAGGGATTGCGGGCGGAGTTGCCACGGCCAAGTTGATTTGTCGGGTGATTTTCTTCTGCACCCTGTTGGTGGGGCGTCCCTTCTGGATCATATTTAGTGCTCCCTTTGGTGGGGGGTACGCGACCCCGGCATTGTTTTGCGCTGGTGCGACTGGTTGATTTGGGCCTCCAATAGGTGGCGGTGGAGGAGCTCCGTGTGCTATTTCACCTGGGGCATGTGCTATTCCAAACGCAGGGATTGGGGCTTGTTGCCTCATCTGCACCATGCCTTCGCTGAGTTTCTGGAACTCGCGGCAGTCCTTGAGCATGTGGCTGGCTTTCTTTTTGCCATCCTGTTTGTCGATGTAGAAGTGGATGGTGCATGGACCCGAAAGTTTGTTGAATGCCGAGGGTCCGTTGTCGCGGTCGTGGCGTTGCCATGACTGCGTTGGTCGTCCATTGTCGCGGAAGTTTCCGCCGCGGTATCCTCCGTGTTGCGGCTGTTGTCGTTACGGCGGTCGGCGTAGCCGGCCGCGACCATGTCGGGTCCGTCGCGGTCCTCGTAGACGCGTGATCTCCTCTTGATGCGGCGTTCACGTCTTCGGCCGTAGTCGTCCTCTTCGTCTGATTGCGCTCGCTGTATGCAATCTTCGCCGTCTGCCCAACTGTTGGCGATTTCCATGAGGTGGTCGAGTGTCTTGGGCTTTACACGCCCAAGTTCCTCCTTGAAGTCTGGGCGCTTGACGCCGTCCCTGAAGGCATCGATGGCCCGCTCTTCCGAGATGTGTGCTGCGGAGTTCTTGATTGTAGACCAGCGTAGTATGTACGAGCGAATAGATTCACCCGTTCTCTGAGTACAGGCTCGCAATTCTTCGATTGAGGCAGGCCTCTTGCTGGTGCCTTTGAAATTTCGGATGAAGCTATAAGCGAGCTCCTCCCAGCTTCGGATGGATCCTGATGATAGGTGCGAGCTGCAGCCCGCTACCGCAAATGAAGGCATTGCATGGCGGTTTCTTTGTTGCCTCCGTGAAGCTTGACGGATGATGATGGTCGCTGAGCCAGGACTTTGGATCTTATGCGCTGAACTTCGGAGTATCCGAAGGAAGCTTGAAGTTGCGTGGCATCCGTGTTCGCCGAACGGATCTGCTGAAGCATCGAGCTCGCAAGTTCTCCTTCGTCTTCATCCATCTCAGATTCAGACGAGCATGCGCGCTTACGCGCGTGCTTTGTCGATCTTCGCTGTGTAAGCTTGTCTCCGCGCCGTAGTCGCGTTTATGGCGGTGCGAGCTCTTCTTCCTTCGAGGAAGATCGTGCTCCTTCCTCTTCGGATGAGGGGTGGGGCTCGCCGCTGGCCGGAGCTTTCTTCTTGGCTCCGCAGAGCGCCTTCGTGGAGCGCAGCTCGATTAGTCCTAGTCCGCAAGTGCGGACCTATGCATGGCCCTTTTCGGTCCCCTCCGGAGGTGGGTGAGCCGCGAGATACGCATGGCTGCCATGATCGCATCTTGTATGGCCTTCGGGATGATGTTGCCGTCGGCATCCATATCCATGAACGATGTGGAGAGTTCGGTCACGCCACGGCGTTCCTTGGGATCCATGTTCTCCACCGAGAGCGGTGCGTGTTTCCCTGGTTTGCGTTTGTGCTAGAGCCGGGTGCCATGGCGGAGAGCGCAGCTCGTCGCGCGCTGGACTCGGAGGCTGCTTGCTTGCGTTTGTCGAGCGTCTCCTGCATCTTGACTTGCTTCTTGTGCTCCTCGATGAGGAGGTAGTGGTATGCCATCAGTAGGTCACGTGAGGCGTCTACAGGTAAGACGATGTCGCCTGCGACGGCACGGCGCGCCTGCACCCATCCTTCTTTGCTAAGTTGGATGACGTGGCCGTTGCTTTCCTGCTGGGTGGGGGACCGCTTCTTTTTCGCCGTTGCCGCCATTTCGCTGGGCGTGTTAGGCGTTCCTCGCCGGTTTGGATGAATGCAGCTCATAGATAGCGCCGCAGATTGGTCGCTGCCGCCTTTCGGGTCGAATCAGAGGTTCCTTCATCCGAAGGTGGATCGCACAGATCGGAGTTGCAGCAGCTGCTGCTGTAGAACTCATCCGTTGATGGTGACATGCGTAGCACGGGATGTGGAGCCCACGAGGCAGGCCTGATTGACGGCATGGGCACCCGCCGTGAGGCGGAGGTGCGGTTTGTCCCACACGAAGCGTAAGCTCCCGAACAAAATTTCGAGTCTCTCGCCTACGGGCTCGAAATCCTTCATGGTGGCCGGCGAGTGGGCGGTGAAGTCGAAGGCGCCGAAGAGGAGGTGATTCTCCGTCGCCGCGGAGTTGTAGATCGATCGGGTCAGAACCGTCACGACCGCACAATCAGTAGCCCCAATTCCCACAGACGGCGCCAATTGTCGAGGTTTAATCTCGTCAATGCCCATTGTTATGGACTTGGGTTTTGGAGAAGATGGGGATGCTGGAGATCGTGGTACGGTTAACAGACAAACAACCAGGGGACACGAGATTTACCCAGGTTCAGGCCCCCGGAGGGAAAACCCTACTCCTGCTTGTCTGCTCTTTGATTACGGCGGAACCGAAGGTTACAGGGTGCGTAGATTCGATCTGGCGTGGATGCGTGTGCGAAAGTATGAGTCGATAGATCTAGGACGTGCCCTCCTGGCCTTTATATAGACTTAGGCAGGTCCCAGGCATAGTCCTAGTCGGTTACAAGTTCTAGGGTTTTACCCCTTTGAATTTCCTATCTCCGCTAGTCTTGCTCTCCAAGGATCCGAAGGCGCCATGGGCCTTGGCCACCCGAAAATCTTCATGGGCCAGCGTATATCTGCTGTGGGCCTTCCTTGGTCTGGACCAGGTATGCTGAAGTCTCGTACCCGTAGGGTATAACCATGTCACTATGATAGAAGGTATATCCAATAGTTTCCTTCGGGTATCCTATGAAGACGCATTTTTCCGCTTTGGGTTCAAGCTTGTCCGGCTGTAACTTCTTTACATAGGCTTCGCAACCCCAAACTTTAAGGAACGACAATCTAGGTTTCTTCCCAAACCATAATTCATACGGTGTCGTTTTAACGGATTTAGATGGTGCCCTATTTAAAGTGAATGCGGCTGTTTCTAATGCATAACCCCAAAACGATAGCGGTAAATCTGTAAGTGATATCATAGAACGAACCATATCTAAGAGAGTTCGATTACGACGTTCGGACACACCATTATGCTGTGGTGTTCTCGGCGGTGTCAATTGTGAAAGTATTCCGCATTTCTTCAAATGCTTGCCAAACTCGTAACTTAGATATTCACCTGCACGATCAGAACGTAGAAATTTAATCTTCTTGTTACGTTGATTCTCCACCTCACTTTGAAATTCCTTCAACTTCTGGAAAGTTTCGGACTTATGTTTCATGAAATAGATATACCCATATCTACTCAAGTCATCCGTGAAGGTAAGAACATAACGATAACCACCGCGCGATGCTACACTCATTGGACCACACATCGGTATGTATGATTTCCAACAAGTCCGTAGCTCGCTCCATCATACCAAAAAATGGAGTCTTAGTCATTTTACCCATCAGACATGCTTCGCATCTTTCAAGTGATTCGAAATCAAGTGATTCAAGAAGTCCATCAGAATGGAGTTTCTTCATACGCTTCACTCCAATGTGACCAAGACGACAATGCTACATATAGGTCGAGTTATCGCTCAATTTCAAATGTTTAGCTTCAATGTTATTAATATGTGTATTTCCACTATCGAGATTCAATAAGAATAGACCATCTATCAAAGGTGCATGTGCATAAAACATATTACTCATATAAATCGAACAACCATTATTCTCGGACTTAAACAAGTAACCATCTCGCAATAAACATGATCCAGATATAATGTTCATGCTCAACGCAGGCACCAAAAAACAATTATTTAATTATAAAACTAATCCCGATGGTAGATGAAGAGGTAGCGTGCCGACCGTGATCACATCAACCTTTGATCCAACGCGCATCGTCACCTCGTTCTTCGCTAGCTTCCATTTATTCTGCAGTACCTTTTTCGAGTTACATATATGAGCAACCGAACCAATATCAAATACCTAGGCACTACTACGAGTACTAGTGAGATACATATCAATAACATGTATATCGGATATACCTTTCTTCTTGATGTTGCCATTTTTCAAATCCGCCAAGTACTTTGGGCAATTCCACTTCCATTGACCCTCTCCCTTGTAGTAAAAGCACTCAATATCAGGCTTAGGTCCATCCTTGGTTTTCTTTGCCGGTGCGGCAACTTTCTTACCACCCTTCTTGAAGTTTCCCTTTTGATTAGACTTGCCTTTCTTGAATTTGGTGGTCTTATTGACCAACAACACTTGATGCTCTTTCTTAATCTCCACTTCTGCAGATTTCAACATGGAGAAGAGTTCTGGCAATGTCTTGTTCATGTTTTGCATATTGTAGTTCATCACAAAGTTCTTGTAACTTGGTGGCAGTGATTGGAGGACACGGTAAATCCCCAAAGCATTAGGAATCACTATACCCAAACTTTGGAGTTTGTTTGCGTGCCCAGACATCTTAAGCACATGCTCACTAACGGAGCTGCCCTCTTCCATCTTGCAGTTAAAGAACTTTTCAGAAGCCTCATAACTCTCAACTGCCGCGTGAGCCACAAATATCATTTTGAGTTCACGGACAATATCATGTGGGTCATGGTTCTCAAACCTTTTCTGAAGCTCCGATTCCAAACCATACAAGATAGCACACTGAACTATGGAGTACTGATTCTTCTGAGTGAGGTAAATGTTCTTTACTTCATCAATAGCATCAGCTGCAGGCGGGTCACCCAGCGGTGCATCCAGCACATAGGTCAAATTACCAGCATTGAGGACAATCCTAAAATTGCGGAACCAATCCGCGAAGTTGCTTCCATTGTTTTTCAACTTTTCTTTCTCTAGAAACGCATTCAAATGATGGTAGGGGCCGCCATTGATCTACAACATATTTGCAATAGTTTAGACTAAGTTTATGACAAATTGAGTTCTAATTAATAGTTAAATTAATCTAGGTGAACTCCCACTCAAAACAATATCCCTCACATTGTTTTAGTGATCACACGAACCAAATCCACCACATCAAAATCGATCATCATGAGAGTTGATGTAGCTTCAATGGCGAACAATCGACATGTTCATCATATCTACTATTTGATTCATGCTTTACCTTTCGGTGATCCGTGTTCCGAGACCATGTCTGTACATGCTAGGCTCGTCAAGATCAAACCTTAGCTTCCGCATGAGCAAATCTGGCTTGCTCACATTGTATACACTTGCAGAATCTAACACACTCGATCATCACGTGGTGCTTCGAAACAACAAGCTTTAGCAACGGTGCTTACTAAGGATGAACACTTTAAAACTTGAAATTTATGTGCTTGAGGGATCATCTTATAATGCTACCATCGTTAACTAAGCAATACAATATGCATAAAGGATTAAAATCACATGCAATTCATAATATGTGATATGATATGGCCTTTCTTCTTGTGCTTCCGATCTCCATCTTCAAGCACGAACATGATCTCCATCATCACCGACATTGTGTCAAGGTCAATGGCGCCGTTCCATGGTTGTCGTCCACCAGCTTCAACTATTACACCTACTTTGAATAGACACGCGGGTCTTAACATAATTTAAAGACAACCATATGGCTCCTGCCGGTTGCCAACTTACAATAAGGAACATTGCATACATCAAATATAATCACAATCATGGCCATATCACATCACAGCACACCCCTGCAAAACAAAGTTAGATGCCTCTAATTTTCTTTGCATATTTTACATGGTTTGGGGCTTTCAATAAGTGTCGTTCTAACTTACGAACAAGAACCACAACATTGATGTTTAAACTATCAAGTGTCTGTTGTAAATTGGATTTATACTATGATGGGAGAGATAGGCACCTGCAAAGCCACTTATGCAATACAAGTTGCATGTTGAGCATGGAGCAAGTCTCATGAATGATGTCATGTAAGGTTAGCCCGGGCCACTTCATCCCATCATACCGCAAGATGCAAAGTACACAAGAAGCAATTGATAATAAAAGAACCACCGCCCATAATGACCATTGTGTTCTACTCGTGCAACAGATCTACATATAGACACGACTCTGATACCACTGTAGGGGTTCGTAGCATGGAAAACAAAAAATTTCTACCGCATGCAAACAAACAAGCCAAGATCTATCTACTAGATTGTAGCAACGAGTCGATAGAGGAACTCACCCTCGAAGATTCCAAAGCGGTTAACGAGAGCAGATTCTCGTGGGTGATGTAGTCGTACTCTTGTTGATCTCAAGATCGCGTAGACGATCCTTCCGGCGCTACGTTCCGGCAGCGCTTCCGCAGTCGGTCACACGTTCGGTACTCGATGAAGACCTTCCTCTCCCTTGTTCCAGCAGGAAGCGGAGGTTGTAGCAATCTCCTCGTGATTCCGGCAGCACGACGGCGTGGTACCGGAAGTAGAAGGGAGATCTCGCAGGGCTTCGCCTTAAGCCGGAGCGAGTATGGTGGACTATGAGAGAGTCCTTGGAAATATAGGGTTTAGAGGCACCAAGGGAGGGAGCTTGGCTGGCGGCCTAGGGCTTGGGGAAGCCCCAAGTCGGCGGCTAGGAGAAAACCCTAAGGCGGCGGTGACTTGTGGTGGCCGGCGGCTAGGGCTAGGGTTTTGGTGGTGTTGGGTGTAGGGAAGAGGGGCACCCCTGCCCCTTCTTTTATAGGTGGGAGGGCGCCGGTTGGGAGGAGGGAGTCCTCCCACAACTCGGCCTCCTTGGCCGGCGGGCGGAGGGAGGAGGACTTCCTCCCCAAGTAGGTTTCCTACTCTCCCTTCACCAAGCAAACTTGCCGTTTGACTTTTCAAATTGGCGTTTGACTTTTCAAACTAGGATTTGATTTCTCCCTTTATTTTGCCCAGCCATGATACCTAGTACATGATGCAACCATTCCACATTGTCATGACACATTCATGTACCCTTCCCTTCCGGAGTGCTGGACCTTCCGGAACCTTCTAGAACATTCCCGGTGAAAACACCGGAATCATTCCCCAACTCCGAAACAGGACTTTCCTTATATGAATCTTATTCTCCGGACCATTCCAGATCTCCTCATGATATATCGGATCCCATCCGAGACTCCCAACAACATTCGGTCTCTTACTCATCATTCCATAACTACTCAACAACATCGAATCCTTGAGTGTGTCTCCCTACGGTTCGTGAATTATGCGGACATGATCGAGACACTTCTCCGAACAATAACCAATAGAGGAATCTGGAAATTCATATGGCTCCCACATATTTCTACAATTACTTTGCGATCGAATGAACCACTTACATACGATACCAATTTCCCTTTGTCTCACGATAGTTTATTTATCCGAGGTTTTGATCGTCGGTATCTCTGCATACCTAGTTCAACCTCGTTACTGATAAGTACTCTTTTCTTGTTCCCGTGGTATGTGATCCCTTGTGAGCCAGTCACATGCTTGCAAGATAATTGGATGAAATTCCACCGAGAGGGCCCAGAGTATATCTATCCGTCATATGGATGGACAAATCCCACTCTTGATCCGTGTTTCTCAACCCATACTTTCCAAACACTCAATGCCACCTTTATAGCCACCCAGTTACGGTGTGGTGTTTGATGTCATCAAAGCATCCTTCCGGTGATGGTGATAAGCATGATCTCATGGTCGAAGGAATTAGGTTACTATGTATCAGAAAGCTTATAGCAATTGAACTATTAAAATGACTTGATCTTTATGCTACGCTTATCTATAGGAGTATGTCCATCATACCATTCTCCTAATGATATGATCTTGTTGTTAATAACATCTCAATGTTCATGATAGGGAAACCACAATCATCTATTAACCAACAAGCTAGTATTATGAAGAGGCTTTACTAGGGACTCTAATTTAGTTTACAAATCACACAAGTATTAATGTTTCCTGGTTAATACTATTATAGCATGAATGTAAACATTTATCATAAACACAAAGATATAATAATAACTACATTTATTATTGCCTCTAGGGCATATCTCCAACAACCGTTGCCATTAACACCATTGAAAGAACATTTCATAATCCCTAGTGTTTTGTGTGTTAGATAACAATATCAAGGATTATTTAATGTGTGTTGAAGTGTTGCAGTTCTCTCTAAGGAAAAAGGAAAAGGAATCTGCCTTTAGGGGGCGGATAATCGGCCCCACCCGTTTCCCAGATAGGCGCAAGGCCCAGAAGGGGGGCGGAGTTTCGGCCGGATTTTCCGGCCCTGCCGGATAATCCGCCCCTCAAGGGGGCCGAATAGTTCGCCTCTCATGCTCAGCTTGAAGTTTGCCAAGGCGCAAGCCCTAGAGGGGGGCGGAGTTTCGACCGGACTTTCCGGGCACGCCGGATAATCCGCCCCTGGAGGGGGCCAGATAATCCGCCCCCAAGGTCTTCATCAAGTTCTTCAAGGCGCCATCCCCAGAGAGGGGGCGGATTTTCTTCCCGGAGTATCCGCCCTAGGGGCGGAGTTTTCCCCAGGGGCGGATAGTCCGCCTCTAGTGGGGGGCGGTTTATCCGCCCCCAAACTTGTTCAACGGCCAGATCGGTGCAGGGGGTATTTAAGCCAGCCTTCCCCCTCCTGCCAGATCCCTTGGTTCATTCGAAAAAGTCAAGATCTGAGCTGCAACCTTCATCCAAGAGAGCTCCACCTAGATCCACCCAAAGGCCCCGTCCCTTGGGGAATCGAAGGAGGAGGACTCGATCTTCAACAACTGCAATCAAGCGCTTCATATCCTCTCCATTCATTTGGAGAATCACCGATCTAGTATTGCTTGCAAATACCTAGATCCTTGTTTTGTTTATATTGATAAACCTTGTTCTTGTGACAGCTTGTTGTCATATCGGGAGCCCCCAATTCAGTTGTGGGTGTGTGCCCCGGTAGCATTGTAAAGGCACCGGTTCCCGCCTCGAAGGGTACCAATAGTGGAGAAGGTGGATCAGGCATGTCGTGGCGAGATCCATCGGAGAATAGGGTGAGGCCTATTGTGGCGTGGTGGTCTTAGAACCGCCCACCCCTCCAACGCAGATGTACTTCCCTTAACAAGGAAGGAACTGTGGTAAAACAAATCCCTGTGTTTCTGCGTGCTCCACTACGGTTCCCTCGCTCCTCTCTTTATGTGCTTAGTAGCTAGGTTTGCATATAGGGAAATTATCATAGCTACATATCTAGAGAATTTACTTTGTGTCAAGCCTAAAATTGAAAAAAGACTAAAAATTGGGTAGCACCTATTCACCCCCCTGTAGGTGCCCATACGATCCATTTCAATTGGTATCAGAGCCCTGGCTCTTATTTCGGGCTTAACCGCCTAAGAGAAGTATGGGTTCCAAGGTAGATGGGAGTGATGCTCCGGAGGTAGTCACCATGAACGATCTCAAGACGTTGGAAATAACCTCGGTGAGTTCAATGGAGGCTAAGATGGAAGAGATGCGTCAATTGAGAATGTGTCTCTCCACATCCGCAGCATCACCTCCATCTAACTCTGAGGCTACCACTCCGCAATCCAAGGAAATGGGTAAAACCGATTCCAAAGATAACGAAGTGGTTGGTGATGACACTAGCAAGAGCTCCTCCTCGAAAAAGGATAGTGGTAAGGAAGGATACAATGAGGTTTCCCATGTGTATTCTCCTGATCCACCTATCCCTCACCCACATATACATAATAGGGGTGATCCACCCAAACTTTTAGCATCTACTTTTACTCAATGGAAATTTTTGATGAAGTCTCATGTGTGCAGTTCCTCCATTGAGTTGTGGAAAATCATAGAAAATGGTCTTCATGTTGGAAATCCCAACAATCTCACAAGAAGAGAAGTTGTCGATAGTCAACTCAATGCTACAACTCTACACATGATACAGCTTGGTGTGGGTGACAAAGATATGCCACACATTCAGCATCTTAGTACAGCTAAGGAAGCTTGGGATGCTCTCACCGAGCTCTTCATCGGAAATGAAAGTATGAGAAGGAATAGACATGATGCTTTGAGCAATGAAGCTGAAGGATTTTATATGTTGGATGGAGAAAACCACGAGGACATGTATAGGAGGCTCAAGGCAATAGCCACAACTTTCAGGAATCATGGTGCCACTCACATTGATGATGCATGGATCAAGCACAAGTATGTCAGTGCTCTTATGCCATTTGAGCCCACAGATTTGAAAAGTCTCCAAGGTAGGCATAACTACCACCTTATGACATCCAATGAGGTAATGCAAGAAATGGCCGCTTTCAAAGTGGCTACCAAGAATGCCGAAGATGCTCGCGCACGAGCTATGGGGATGCAAAAGGGAGTCAACATGGCCTTGAACTAGTGTGATTGACCATGATGAATATGCCATAGAAGGTATGGACTATCCCGAGGATATAAAAAGTATCCATAGAAAATACCTGGCTCTTTACGCTAGAAACTTTTGGAAAGACCCGACCAAGGCTAAAGTTGAACTAGAACACAAGAGTGGAGCCTATGGAAGAAAGGAAAATGGTCCCAAGCTAAGAACATGTTTCAACTATGGTGACTGGCTGCACTTTGTAGCTGAGTGTCCATATCAAAGTAGGGACGATAATGGAGGAAGAATTATTTTCAAAGACAAGTCAAAGGCTCCACGCAAGAAACAGTTTGTAAAGAAGAATGCTCCTTTTAAGAAGCAACCAAAGATTGTTCTAGTGGCTCAAGAAGAATATTCTTCGGGAAGTGAAGATGAGGATGAGGATGATAGCTCTCAAGAGGTGGCTGCTATAGTCACCACATCTACATCAATATCTCTCTTCGACTCTCCAAACGAAAACATCATCAACAAGAATGCTACTTGTCTCATGGCAAGAAGTTCCGAGGTAACTACTTCTAACTTTTCTTTTCCTAAGGCTATGTTTGACATGGCTGATCCTACTAGTCTTAAGGTTAATGAAGAGATTATTGCTTTGGACTATTTCTTCACTAACTTGCAAGGTGAGAAAAAAATACGTTTTGAAGCTCTTATGGACCAGCTGGCCCAAAATGAAGCTATCCTCGAAGAAAAGGGCAGAATTGAAAGGGAGGATGCATTGGAAATTGCATCCTTAAAAAATGCTCTAGAAGAAGAAGAAGAGGCTCGAGTCTCTCTTAAAAAGAGGCTTGAGTCCATTGAGGAGTCACATGAAGAAATAGTGGCTAAACTTGTTAAGGAACGTGACAATGCAGTCGCCAAAGCAAAGAAGTTAAAGAAGGAAAATATTGACTTTGGGGCTGCTCATGATAGACTCTCCGAGGAATTGGAGAAACTTGACATCGCTCACAAGGCGTTGAAAAGTGATTTCTCCATTCTCAATGATTCACATGATCAGCTCCAAATTTGATTGGCCAAGTATGATGTTCCTAGCACATCGAATTCAACATATAGTCACAAGGAAAATGCTAGTGTGGAAGAAGATTTTGTCAATGACATCACTCCCAAAGATAAGAGTGTTCTTGATGAAGTTCTTGGCAAGCAAAAATCAAATCGTGGTAAATATGGACTTGGGTATGTCACCAAGTCCAAGAAAAAGAAAAACAAGAAGAACAAGACCAAGAATGTACAATCAAATACAAGCACCGCTGAGAAGAATGTCACAAAAGACAAAACTAACAATATTGGTTTTGCAGGGTCTCACAATCCAAATTATGAACTCTTTTGTGATGATTATGGCGATGTTTATGCTTATTATGTCGGTCCCTTTGATGAATATATTGCTTGTTCTTTTTGGGTTCCAAAGACCCTTGTTACTAACATGAAAGGACCCATTGAAAAATGGGTACCTAAAACCAAGAAGTAATTCTCTTGCAGGGATATGCTTCCGGTGGGTCGAAATGGGTGGTGTATAGTGGATGCACTAGTCATATGACCGAAAGCAAGGAGATCATCACGGAGATGCGTCCCAATCATGACAATATTACAGTCTCCTATGGTGATAAGTCTAAATCTCAGGTACTGGGTCTTGGCAAGTTTGTGGTTGCCCACGATATCTCTCTCGTGGACGTCATTCTTGTTGAGACCATCGGTTACAACCTTCTTTCTGTTCGTGCCCTTGGCAAGATGGGTTTTGCTGTTTTCATTGATGATGATTTGGTGGTACTTTTGTGGAGCAAGCTCTAAAGGTCGCTTCCGTTGGGTACGTCGAAAATGACCTGTATGTGGTGGAATTTTTGGGGAAAACCACTTCGGGTCCAATGTGCCTATTCGGAAAGGCCCACGTGGGCTGGTTATGGCATCGCCGGTTAGCCCATGTCAACATGAGAACTTTGCAAAGTCTCCACAAGGGTGGCCACATCCTTGGACTAAAAGACAATGTCTCCTTTGGCAAAGATCATGTTTGCAGGGCTTGTGTTGAAAGCAAAATGCATGACTCTCCCCACAAGAGGAAGACTATTGTGTCTTCAAAGAGGATCTTGGTATTACTTCATGTGAATTTATTTGGTCCTCCATCTCATGCCAGTCTTGGTGGGAAGAAATATTGCTTGGTCATTATCGATGATTACTCAAGATATACATGGGTCTATTTCTTCAAGCTAAAGAGTGAGACTCAACAAACGGTCATTGACTTTGCCAATGAAGTTCAACGTCAACACAATGTTCCTATCTTGGCAATAAGAAGTGACAACGGCTCCAAATTCAAGAACTACACTTTGAATGAGTTTCTAAGCGAAGAGGGGATAAGACATCAATATTCCACTGCGTACACCCCTCAACAAAATTGTGTAGCCGAGAGGAAGAACCGGACTTTGATGGACATGGCAAGATCAATGTTGGCTGAATTCAAGTCTCCTTACAACTTTTGGGCTGAAGCGATATCCACCGCTTGCCACTCATCTAACCGGCTCTACCTCCAAAATATTTTGGACAAGACTCCATATGAAATACTTACCGGTAACAAGCCCAACATCTCATACTTCAGGGTATTCAGTTGTAAGTGTTTCTTTCTTATTAAAGGTGTACGCTTGTCTAAATTTGAGTCCAAGGCTTTAGAAGGTATTTTTGTTGGTTACGGTGCCGAATTCCACACTTATAGAGTCTACAACAAGCTCACCGGGACTGTTGTAGAATCTTGTAGTGTGGAGTTCGATGAAAATAACGGCTCCTATGTGGGGCAAGTTGATGTTTGTGATGCAGATGTTGAAATACCCCAAGACGCCATAAGAAGAATGGGCGTGGGATTTTTCCGACCCATTGAGGAACCCCTTGTGGCAGATCGGGAAGGACAATGCTCCACTCAAGTGGAGCCCTCATCTTCACAAGATCAACAAGCTCCAACTACTAGAGAAAACTCTGCACCAACACCACAACTTTTTGAAGATCATCTGTCTCCTGGACAAAATGGCAGTCCCAGGGTATCGGAAGAAGAAATCAATCAAGAAGACTCCAGGCCGGATTCTCCGGCCCTCGAGGGTGGATTATCTGGCCCTGGATCCCCCAGCTCTATTGGCACTCTCAGGAAGAGGATGTTGCAGATGCTTCACCCAGGCCGGATAGTCCGGCCCCACCAAGGGGCAAATTATCCGGCCCTGAATAAAATGTTCTGCAGCAAGGTCCTGTTGTCAACTCAGAACAGGATCAAGGGCAAGATCAAGATCAAGGGCAAGGTAGTGGACAAGACAAGGATACCAATGTTGAATCAACTCCTCCTAGAAACAATAAGGATATTGAGACTCGTCGCAAGGCTCGTGCTGATTGGAACCTTGATCTTAGAGGACATACTCTTGACAAGGTTGTCGGTGATCTTCGAAGAAGGGTGTCTACTAGAAGAGAACTTGCAAGCTTCTGTGATCATCAAGCTCACATTTCTATGGTTGAACCGAAGAAGGTCTTTGATGCTCTTGAAGATCCCGATTGGGTTGTTGCAATGCATGGATAATTAAATAACTTCGAGCGCAACAAAGTTTGGAAGCTCGTAGAGAAACCGAAGGATTGCCGCAATGTTATCGACACCAAGTGGATTTTCAAGAACAAACAAGATGAAAATGGCATTGTTGTGAGGAATAAAGCAAGACTCGTGGCTCCAGGATTCTCTCAAGTGGAAGGAATTGATTTTGGCGAGACTTATGCTCCTGTGGCTCGTCTTGAGTCCATCCGTATCCTTCTTGCCTATGCCGCATAATTTTAAACTACAGCAAATGGATGTTAAGAGTGCATTTCTTAATGGTCCACTACATGAGTTGGTATACGTCAAGCAGCCCCCGGGTTTTGAGGACCCCAAATTTCCAAACCATGTCTACAAACTCGATAAGGCGCTCTATGGCCTTAAACAAGCCCCACGTGCGTGGTTGAGCACCTTAAAGAGCTTTTGTTAGACCGTGGATTCGAAGTTGGGCAAATCGATCCCACTCTTTTTACTAAGAAGGTTAATGGGGAGATTTTTGTAGGCCAACTTTATGTAGACGACATTATTTTTGGCTCTACTAACCAAGCTTTTAACGATGATTTTTCAAAGCTTATGACTGACAGGTTTGAGATGTCGATGATGGGTGAATTGAGGTTCTTTCTTGGATTCGATATCAAACAACTTAGAGAGGGAACTTTTATTAATCAAGCTAATTACATCCAAGACATGCTCAATAGGTTCAAGATGACGGATCTCAATGGCGTTTCTACTCCAATGCAAACAAAGTGTCATCTTGAGCTCAATCCCAAGGGTAAAAACGTGGACCAAAAGGTATACCGATCCATGATCAACTCTCTCCTTTACCTTTGCGCATCTAGGCCCGATATCGTGTTAAGTGTAGGAGTGTGTGCAAGGTACCAAGCCGCTCCTAAAGAAAGCCACTTAGTGGCGGTCAAACGAATCTTCAGATATTTGGTTCATTCCCCAAATTTTGGGTTATGGTATCCCAAAGGTTCAAGTTTCTCTCTATGTGGTTACACTGATTCATATTGGGCTGGTGACAAAGATGATCGAAAATCAACTTCTGGTGCATGCCAATTCTTGGGCAGGTCTCTAGTGTGTTGGTCTTCAAAGAAATAGAATTGCATATCACTCTCAACCGCCGAAGCTGAATATGTTGCTGCTGCAAGTGCTTGTACACAGTTATTATGGATGAGGCAAACTTTAAAGGAATATGGTGTCAATTGTGTCAAAGTGCCTCTATTATGTGACAATGAAAGTGCTATCAAAATTGCTTACAATCCCATGCAGCATACAAGAACAAAACATATTGAGATTCACAACCATTTCATTCAGGATCATGTTGCTCGTGGCGATATTGCCCTATCCTTTGTGAGCACGAAGAACCAACTTGATGATATTTTCACGAAGCCTCTTGATGAAGCAATATTTTGTTATTTGAGGAATGAGCTAAATATCATAGATTCAAGGAGCTTGGCTTGAGTACCCTTGCACACTCACTTACTCTTTTCATGTATTTGGTTTAGATGCGGGCATAGACATAGGGGGAGTGTGGTCCTAACTGATTGGGCTAACCCTCCCCCATAATGCCGAAAGAAAGAAAAATCATTTCCCTTAATATCATTTAGTGATATGTGGGTTATTGATGAGCATTGGTTTTGAACTCAAGATACATCTTCGCGGTGTCATGCCATGCGCTCCAACATGGTGGCTTCGGCCACCGCCCTCTTCCTTGAGAAGAGTTGGTTTCTAATGGATCTCTTTGGATTTTCTTGCATATTTCTTGTTCTTATGGAAAACACACTCAACTTTGGTTTTTGTTTGATTTGATTCTTGCAAATTTGGGTGTGTAGTACCATCTCAGTTTGTTGCTCTAAACCCAAGCCTTCTTTCCCTCCTTGAACCATCTATTCTTGCACACAAGTCCTCTATACACCATCGAGGGGTTTTGCAAGGGTGCTCTGGCCTGAATCTGTACTAAACAGAAAATTCAGAGGGGGGTGGACTATCCGCCCCAAGTGGGGGGCGGATTATCTTATTGGAGATATGCCCTAGAGGCAATAATAAAAGTGGTTATTATTATATCTTTGTGTTTATGATAAATGTTTACATTCATGCTATAACAGTATTAAAACGGAAACATTAATACTTGTCTGATTTGTAAACTAAATTAGAGTCCCTAGTAAAGCCTCTTTGTAATACTATCTTGTTGGTTAATAGATGATCATGGTTTCCCGATCATGAACATTGAGATGTTGTTAACAACAAGATCATATCATTAGGAGAATGGTATGATGGACATACTCCTATAGATAAGCATAGCATTAAGATCAAGTCATTTCAATAGATCATTTGCTATAAGCTTTCTGATACATAGTAAACTAATTCCTTCGACCATGAGATCATGCTAATCACCATCACCGGAAGGATTCTTTGATGACATCAAACACCACACTGTAACTGGGTGGCTGTAAAGGTGGCATTGAGTGTTCGGAAAGTATGTGTTGAGGCACATGGATCAAGAGTGGGATTTGTCCATCCATATAACGGATAGATATACTCTGGGCCCTCTCGGTGGAATGTCATCCAATTGGCTTGCAAGCATGTGACTGGCTCACAAGGGATCACATATCACGGGAACGAGAAAAGAGTACTTATCGGTAACAAGGTTGAACTAGGTATGCAGAGATACCGACGATCAAAACCTCGGATAAGTAAACTATCGCGAGACAAAGGGAAATTGGTATCGTATGTAAGTGGTTCATTCGATCGCAAAGTAATCGTAGAAATATGTGGGAGCCATATGAATTTCCAGACTCCTCTATTGGTTATTGATCGAAGAAGTGTCTCGGTCATGTCCGCATAATTCACAAACCGTAGGGAGACACACTCAAGGATTCAATGTTGTTTAGTAGATATGGAATGTTAGTAGGGATACTGAATGTTGTTTGGAGTCTCGGATGGGATCCGGGATATCACGAGGAGATCCGGAATGGTCCGGAGAATAATATTCATATAAGGAAAGTCCGATTCCGGAGTTCGGGAAAGATTCCGATGTTTTCATCGCAGAGGTTCTAGAAGGGTCTAGAAGGTTCACCGGACCGGAAAGAGAATGGACCATGAATGTGTCATGGATAAGTGGAATTATTGGATCATATCCTAGGTCACTTGGTTTGGGCATTTGCAAGAGAGAATTAAAGCTCTAAACTGAAAGTCAAACTGGAAGTTTGAAAAGTCAAACTGGAACAATTGTTTCCTAGTGGAAGAAGGAAAGAGTCCTTCTCTCAATCCAACTTGGGTTTGGGTTTGGATTCAAACCCACCCCTCCCAAGGTTGCCCCTCTCTCATAAATAGAGGGGGAGGGCTGCCCCAAAAGCCAAGCCCTAGCCTTCCCACACCAGTGTTGCCGCCAGTTGCCGCCGGCCCGTCGCCATCGCCCTAGCCGCCGTCTCCCTAGCCGCCGCCGACACCTCCTTCTCCTCCCGGTCTTCTAAACCCTAGATCACCAGGAAACCCTAGATCCACCATAACTCGCACCGGCTTAGGCGAAGCCCTGCGGGATCTTCCCTCTACTTCCGACACCACTCCGTCGTGCTGCCGGAATCGCGAGTGGAGAACTACAACCTCCACTTCCTTCTGGAACAAGGGAGAGGAAGGTCTTCATCGAGTACCGAACATGTGACCGATTGCGGAAGCGCTGCCAGAATGCAGCGTCGGAAGGATCGTCTACGCGATCTTGAGATCGGCAAGTGTACGACTACATCACCCACGAGAATCTGCTCTCGTTAACCGCTTTGGAATCTTCGAGGGTGAGTGCTTCTATCGACTCGTTGCTACAATATAGTAGATAGATCTTGGCTTGTTTGTGTGCATGCGGTACAATTTTTTTGTTTTCCATGCTACGAACCCCTATAGTGGTATCAGAGCCATGTCTATATGTAGATCTGTTGCACGAGTAGAACACAATGGTCATTGTGCGCGGTGGTGCTTTTATTATCAATTACCTTTTGTGTACTTTGCATCTTGCGGTATGATGGGATGAAGCGGCCCGGGCTAACCTTACATGACATCGTTCATGAGACTTGCTCCACGCTTGACATGCAACTTGTATTGCATAAGTGGCTTGGCGGGTGTCTGTCTCTCCCATCGTAGTATAGATTCAGTTTACAACGGGCACTTGATAGTTCAAACATCAACGTTGTGGTTCTTATTCGTAAGTTAGAACGACACTTATTGAAAGCCCCAAACCACGTAAAATATGCAAAGAAAATTAGAGGCGTCTAACTTTGTTTTGCAGGGGTGTGCTGTGATGTGATATGGCCATGATTGTGATTATATATGATATATGCAATGTTCCTTATTGTAATTCGGCAATCGGCAGGAGCCGTATGGTTGTTTTTTAATTCCGTTAAGACCTGCGTGTCTATTAAAAATAGTTGTAATAGTTGATGCTAGTGGACGACACCCATGAAGCGGCGCCATTGACCTTGACGCAATACCGGTGATGATGGAGATCATGTTCATGCTTGAAGATGGAGATCGGAAGCACAAGAAGAAAGACGATATCATATCACATAATATGAATTGCATGTGATGCTAATCCTTTTATGCATCGTGTATTGCTTAGTTCACGACGGTAGCATTATAAGATGATCCCTCAAGCACAAAAATTTCAAGTTATATAGTGTTCATCCTTAGTAAGCACCTTTGCTAAAGCTCGTTGTTTCGAAGCACCACGTGATGATCGGGTGTGTTAGATTCTGTGAGTGTATACAACGTGAGCAAGCCAGATTTGCTCATGTGGAAGCTAAGGTTTGATCTTGACGAGCCTAGCATGTACAGACATGGTCTCGGAACACAGATCACCGAAAGGTAAAGCATGAGTCATATAGTAGATATGATGAACATGTTGATTGTTCGCCATTGAAGCTACACCAACTCTCGTGATGATCGGTTTTTATGTGGTGGATTTGGTTCATGTGATCACTAAAGCAATGTGAGGGATATTGTTTTGAGTGGGAGTTCACCTAGATTAATTTAACTATTAATTAGAACTCAATTTGTCACAAACTTAGTCTAGACTATTGCAAATATGTTGTAGATCAACGGCGGCCCCTACCATCAATTTTAATGCGTTCCTAGATAAAGAAAAGTTGAAAAACAATGGAAGCAACTTCGCGGATTGGTTCTACAATTTGAGGATTGTCCTCAATGCTGGTAATATGACCTATGTGCTGGATGCACCGCTGGGTGACCTGCCTGCAGCTGATGCTACCGATGAGGTAAAGAATGTTTTCCTCGCTCGGAAGAATCAATACTCCACAGTTCAGTGTGCTATCTTATATGGTTTGGAATTGGAGCTTCAGAAAAGGTTTGAGAACCATGACCCACATGATATTGTCCGGGAACTCAAAATGATATTTGAGGCTCATGCGGCAGTTGAGAGTTATGAGGCTTCTGAAAAGTTTTTTAACTACAAGATGGAAGAGGGCAGCTCCGTTAGTGAGCACGTGCTTAAGATGTGTGGGCACGCAAGCAAGCTTCAAAGCTTAGTTATAGTGATTCCTAATGCTTTGTGGATTCACCGTGTTCTCCAATCACTACCACCAAGTTACAAGAACTTTGTGATGAACTACAATATGCAAAACATGGACAAGTCGTTGCTCGAACTCTTCTCCATGTTAAAATCTGCGAAAGTGGAGATCAAGAAAGAGCACCAAGTGTTGATGGTCAATAATACCACCAAATTCAAGAAGCAAGGCAAGTCTAAGAAAAAGGGAAACTTCAAGAAGGCGGCGAAGAAGACCAAGGCTGGGCCTAAGCCTGATACTGAGTGCTTTTACTACAAGGGAGAAGGTCACTGGATGTGGAATTGCCCTAAGTACTTGGCGGATTTGAAGAACGGTAACATCAAGAAGAAAGGTATATCCGATATACATGTTATTGATGTGTATATCACTAGTACTCGTAGTAGTGCCTGGGTATTTGATACTGGTTCAGTTGCTCTTATTTGTAACTCGAAACATGTGCTGCAAAATAGACGGAAGCTAGCGAAGAACCATGTGCGTTGGAAATGGATCAAAGGTTGATGTGATCGCTGTCGGCACGCTACCTCTTCATCTACCATCGGGATTAGTTTTATACTTAACTAATTGTTATTTGGTGCCTGCGCTGAGCATGAACATTATATCTGGATCATGTTTATTGCGAGACGGTTACTTGTTTAAGTCCGAGAATAATGGTTGTTCGATTTATATGAGTAATATGTTTTATGCACATGCACCTTTGATAGATGGTCTATTCTTATTGAATATCGATTGTGGAAATACACACATTAATAACATTGAAGCTAAACGTTTGAAATTGAGCGATAACTCGACCTATATGTGGCATTGTCGTCTTGATCATATTGGAGTGAAGCGTATGAAGAAACTCCATTCCGATGGACTTCTTGAATCACTTGAAAGATGCGAAGCATGTCTGATGGGTAAAATGACTAAGACTCCATTTACTGGTATGATGGAGCGAGCTATGGACTTATTAGAAATCATACATACCGATGTATGTGGCCCAATGAGTGTAGCATCGCGCGTGGTGGTTATCGTTATGTTCTTACCTTCACGAATGACTTGAGTAGATATGGGTATATCTATTTCATGAAACATAAGTCCGAAACTTTCGAGAAGTTTAAGGAATTTCAAAGTGTGGTAGAGAATCAACGTAACAAGAAGATTAAATTTCTACGATCTGATCGCGGAGGTGAATATCTAAGTT
Source organism: Avena insularis (assembly GCA_023614405.1). Classification (NCBI taxonomy): domain Eukaryota; kingdom Viridiplantae; phylum Streptophyta; class Magnoliopsida; order Poales; family Poaceae; genus Avena; species Avena insularis. Next base: position 64,782,775 of record CM042697.1, read on the forward strand.
ACGAGTTTGGCGAGCATTTGAAGAAATGCGGAATACTTTCACAGTTGACACCACCGGGACACCACATCGTAATGGTGTGTCCGAACGTCGTAATCGAACTCTCTTAGATATGGTTCGTTCTATGATGTCACTTACAGATTTACCGCTATCATTTTGGGGTTATGCATTAGAAACAGCCGCATTCACTTTAAATAGGGCACCATCTAAATCTGTTGAAACGACACCGTATGAATTATGGTTTGGGAAGAAACCTAAATTGTCGTTCCTTAAATTTTGGGGTTGCGAAGCTTATGTAAAGAAGTTACAGCCCGACAAGGTTGAACCCAAAGAGGAAAAATGCGTCTTCATAGGATACCCGAAGGAAACTATTTGGTATACCTTCTATCATAGATCCGAGGGCAAGATCTTCGTTGCCAAGAATGGATCCTTTATAGAGAAGGAGTTTCTTTCGAAAGAAGTGACTGGAAGGAAAGTAGAACTCGACGAGGTTGTTGACCCTTCTCTCGAACTTGCGGGTAGCGTAGCACCGGAAGTAGTTCCTGTGGCGCCTACACCAATAAGAGAGGAAGCTAATGATGTTGATCATGAAACTTCGGTTGAAGTTACTATGGAACCTCGCAGGTCAACAAGAACTCGAACCACTCCTGATTGGTATGATCCCGTTATGAGTGTCATGTTGGTGGACAACACCGATGACCCTGCGACATATGAGGAAGCGATGATGAGCCTATATTCCAATAAACTGCAAGACGCCATGAAATCCGAGATTGGATCCATGTACGAAAACCAAGTATGGACTTTGGTGGACTTACCGGATGGCCGGAAGGCTGTCGAGAACAAATGGATTTTCAAGAAGAAAACAAATGCTGATGGTAATGTTACTGTCTATAAAGCTCGACTTGTCGCAAAAGGGTTTCGACAAAATTCAAGGAGTTGACCACGATGAGACTTTATCACCAGTAGCGAAGCTAAAGTCTGTGAGGATTATGTTAGCAATCCCTGCATATTATGATTATGAGATATGGCAGATGGATGTCAAAACGACGTTCCTCAATGGAGACATTGATGAAGAGTTGTATATGATGGAACCCAAAGGTCTTGTCGATCCTAAAGATGCTAAAAAGGTATGCAAACTTCAACAGTCCATATATGGATTGAAGCAAGCATCCCGAAGTTGGAATCAACGTTTGATAAGGTAATCAAAAGCTTTGGTTTTATACAAACTTATGGAGAAGCTTGTATTTACAAGAAAGTGAGTGGGAGCTCTGTAGCATTCTTAATACTATATGTAGATGCCATATTGTTGATTGGGAATGATGTAGACCTTCTTAATACTGTCAAGGATTATTTGAATAATAGTTTTTCAATGAAAGATCTTGGCGAAGCAGCTTACATATGCGGTGACCCAGCATACCACTGCATGATGTAGTACACTATAGTCATTGATATAACACCAATGAAACACCGTTCACTAGTATTACATCCCTCAGAGTGGTACAACAGAAACACAACAGGTCCAAGACATGACTATAGGTTACAACTCAACTCTTTACACAAGATCCAGAGAACACTCTAGGTTAAAGAGAGAGAAAGAAACTTCTTACAAAGAAGAATCAGAAATAAACAAATCCAAAATTATAATTCTATTAAGACTAATATCTTAACTAATGGTCTGGCATTGCTGCTATTGTAATATACTACAGAAATAGGTTCTATGGCTAGAGATTCTGTTCTTATCTAATCAGCAACTTCGTCTTCACTTGAGCTGATGTATATGTTGGCTTTCTTCACTTCATTGAAGAGCTTTAGCTTTTGATGATGATTCCTGGAGCATGGCTTGATGTAGTCATCATCTGTACTGGCTTTAGAACCTAGCAAGGGTTAAGAAGATACTTTGAGTACGAGCGTACTCAGCAAGTCCACTAGAAAAGGAGTGTTTGATGTACTATATCTACAGCCACAGACCATAGGTCGTAGGCAATGCAGGTTTTCGTAAACATTTCTTCAAAGGTTGCTTTTATTCTGAAAAGCTATGTCCGTCAGCCTTCACGGGTTTACCAAAACTTTCATGGAGTTCCTTTCCCGCCGTGTTTGCAGCTCCTTCCCGGAACAGGGAGTAACAAGTTACAATTCTTACACTCTGCAGAGGTGCGTTACTTTACCCATGAGAGAACTTAGCCTTGTTACACAACCAAGTCATGACCTTGTCCATACTTCCTTGGTATGGGGCCCAGTCTAAGATCCAAGCCAATCACTGCCCCCTTCGCGACCCCGCATGCCTCCTTGGTGTACACCATGCCCACATATTGAATTACGGCAATGGTTTGTACAGACCATTAGATGCCAGAACTATCGTGGGACGTTGAGGGTTCCCACCCATATGCTGCATATCCTCTATGGATTACCAATTAATATGCACGCTACGAGTGATAACAGCCACGACCTGCACATCCGGCTTCATGCGAGAGGAAGAAGATACAGCTGAAATCTCTGTCCCATTCCAAATCTCATGGTTAACGCGTGATATACGGCGCAAGAATCACTGGCGACATTGGTTGTTAAGTCCTAGATAATATGTTCCTTTACCACCGGAACTTTCATAGTAGGTTATTACCTCATGGTAAATAACCTATAATCACATTATTATGAAAATAGTGTTTTCTGACCTTTTTCAAATGCAGGTGATGACAACATTGGATTTGTAAAATACTTTACAAAAAATAATCAAAGGACATGGGCAAGTGTGAACTTGCCTTTTGTGATTGCAAGATTATGCACTCACGGTCTTCGAGACGACATAAGATCCAATATCTGAAATCTGCATCATTGGTCCGGTAAGGACTAATGTTTAAAGAAGCAATATGCAGTTATGCATAAGTAATGATATGAATTTTTTTAAAACTCCCAAATTGAATCCCCAATACTTTGAGTGAAGTGAATTCAAGTGATTCGTTTTAGAGTTGGTTTATCTTCAAATTTTACATTACAAGTAATAACCTTTATAAAGAACCTAAGTGTTAACAATCCAAAATATGTAAGTAAAGTATAAGATGATGTGATTATGGTGAATTGTCATGTGGTGACTATGATAAAAGTCCTTGGGATTGAGTTGTTAAGAGTTGAAGAACTTATTATAAGATTGTTATTTGAAGTGGCAAAAAGAATAACATTTGAAGAAAAGATTTCCTTTATAATGTTTAAGCAATCTTCATTGTTAATAAAATGTGATAAATGCCTTCTGGTATTTGATTGATTAGTTTGGGCTTGAGATGCATTATGTCTTAATTGAAATAGACCAAAATTAACTATAAAAACATAAGTGATTTATTAGACATGATGTTTATAAGGTTTGAGACTAAACTTAACTTTAAAAGGTTAGGTAAACTTAAGATGTAATATATTTTAATTATTCCCAAGTTTTAGACTTATGATAGGTATAAATAAGGTGTGGAATTATTCACTTCCTATTTAAGTGAATGATTAGATTAAATTTGTTTTGCTATTATGAAAGGAATATGTATTTATTTAATGGAATCATAATTAGATGGTCTTAGTAATTTGTTAGAATTTAAATTTATGTTAACAGTGGTTAAGATATAATGATTATTCACCATATTATATAAATGGGTGATACCCAATGTTTATTTCAAAGGATTCTTAATAAGATTTTTAAAAGAATATTTGAAAGTTAAAAGTTATACTTAAGTTTGATTATGAATTCAAGTTATGGGTTTGCAATTAGTACTAAGACACTAATTGCTCAAGGTTTTATAAGAATTGTGATTATTTCTTACTTAAGAATTGTTTTTAAAGAATTCACAAAATAGGTATTAGTTAAGGATTTATTATTTAAAATATTAAAGACTTTTCTAATATTATATTTAATATTTTTCTAGTGTAATATATTTATTCAAAACCTTAAAAATGAATTTTATTAATTTTTTAAGTATTACCTTTATTTTTATAAAATTCATCAAAGAACTAAGTGTATTTAAATATTTGCTTTATGTTTTGTTTGTAAAACTCTAAGTGAGTATTTTTATAAAATAATAGAGTTACTTTGATACAAAAAATGATTTTTATTTATTTTTAGGGTTTTTGTTTTATTTTATAAAATTTCATTTAAGATTTAATGGTGTTAAAAATTATTTTACTTTAAATTTATTTTAAACACTTAAAATTATATTTTATTAGGTAGATATTATTTTTGTGGTCATTTTGATATATCATATGTATTTTTAGGATTTTTCTATAATTTTATATAGCTAAAAATGTTTGGAGGTTATTTTAGTAATTCATTTTTTTATTTTATTTTAAACCTAATCGACTTGGGCCGTTCGGTTGGATATGTGGGCTGGCCTGGCCCAACTGGACCATGCCAGACCCCTCACCCTGGCCCACCCCTCACTCCACACACACACGCACACACACACATACCTCATCCTCTCCTCTCTTTCTCCCGTGCGATGCTGCCGTCGCTGCCACTCCCGATTCCGGTGAGGCAGGCCGTTGTGGTCGCTGCCGATGGTCGCCGGGGCTTCTCCTCCCTCAGGCCGACCTGGCCCTCCAATTGGATTTATTCTTTAAGCCCTCCCGAGCTCGCCCCTTCCATTTTCTGTGCATCTAGGGTTTCGGTGTTAGGGTTGCCGTGTGCCGGTGATCCTGTGGTGCTCTTCGTCGGCCTGGACTCCACTCGACGCTAGTAGAAAGGTGCGTAGGCGCAACCCCGGTGTATCCTTCTCCTGATGCCTGCGGGACGGCGCTGTTAGCGCAACCCAGGCAGCGGGTGCTTTCTCCGATTCAGTGGTGGTGTTGGGCGAGATCTGTTCCATGGCTTCGTCAAGCCAACGCTCCAGGTGCTCGGCACCCCACGGTCAGTTCTAATTCTTTGCGACCAACCCTTGTGCTGATGGCTAGGATCCATGATTCAGTTATCCTTGTTTTCTACTGATCTATTGTTAGTTATGGTTCCTTACTTTGGATGAGTAAAGCTTTCCTGGCCCCTGTATTAAATATGTGAAATGAAGTTTGGGATGTTCTGAACTAGGTGGTTACTGAATTTTTGATTCAATCAAATGATTATTAAGTAGAGATACTGATTCTTGGGAATATGATGTAAATCTGTTTGAGATCACTTTCTCTATTGTTGCTTACGGGATAAGATTGGCAACATGACAGTAGAGATTTATTTAATTCCTAACTATTGTGTTAGGAAGATGATGCAAGGATTTAGCTTGTTTGATTATAGATGGTATACAGACATGGTATTTGCTGATGTGGTGCCTCAGTTGAGTGTGCACAGCAGCAGAGCAATCTATGCATGAGCTGCTGTGGTTGATCATTGGTTCATGTCCTTATTGGATCTGATTCATCTATTGTGAGTGTTTAGTATAAAGTGGAATTGTTATTTCTAAGTCAGATCCAATTCCAAATAACACTGTGATAAACACATATATTGAGCTTGTCATCTTATCTAAACCAATGATGCAAAGCTGAGGTTTTAGAAACATGTGCTAGTTTAAGATGACCTTATAATGATTCCTAGGCTACCTGATTAAGAAGATGGTTTATATGTCAATCCTATTTGCTTGTATATGCTCTGAAAAGCTATCTCTTTGAGGATGTGGTGATTATTAATTTTAGTGGTTTCCTCTGCTGTGAGATTAATACTGTGGAACCCAATTGAAGGGTGCACAGTAACATATCCATAGTGAGTAGGATTAATGCTATGTTGATGAATCTACATGGTCAAAAATCACTAGCTCTTGATGATCATTGTGTGCAATATGTTCTAGCCTATGATGCAAAGGCTGAGGCCATGATTTGGGTAGGAACAGATATTATGATGTGGTAAGAAACCTCTAGGATGAATCTACATAGAATTTTCTATGCAGTTCTGAGAGGAAAACTATCCTCCTAATTCCCCTAGACAAGCTCTAGTTGTAGGGAGTTGAATAGAGATTGATTTGTAGTACCCATTACTACCATTAATTCTATTGGTGCAGAAAAAACAAAAGTATATGTTTGTATGATCTGGGTATGCTCCTACTGGATATACCTGCTGCTCTTCTTTGGCTTGCTTGACTGGAACTTGAGCTTCTTGACCTACTAATGTGTAACTGCTCCATCCAGTACTATTGTCTTGCCCTTGTGATGCTGCTGATCTTGATCTACTCCTCCTTGTTCTCACTTGATCTTTTCTTGGAAAGCTTAATTAAGCAACCAGATACCGATTAAGTGGTGGATTTGGTGGGATGATCTAAGCATTCTTGGTTTGATGATGAGAGGATGAGATGGGGAATGTGCTCTGAAGTGTGGAGGGGAAATGGTAGCTTGCTGCTACGGCTGGTTCACCCCCTTTGTGTACATAAGATGGCTTTCTTGTCTCCTTCTGGCTCTTCTTGTGTTGTTGACAGCACACCCATATGCATGGTTGTGTGAGCAGCTTGCTTGCTTGCTGTGACTCCTGGATCAGATCAAGTACTTCCTTGATATTTCTGGATGGTTTTTTACTTCTTATATGTTTACTATATAAAACCAAGGTGAAACTTTCCCCTGGCTTATGATGCTAAGCCTGAAGCCTCTTTTTATGATAAGATCAGATACACACATTGGTGAAACTTTCCCCTTGAATTTAAAAGCTCAATGATGTGTCCAACAGTGCATTTCACTATCAGACTGAGAGCAAAGATTTAACCAAGTACCCATTCTGTTTCTTCCTTGTCTTTTTCTTTTCTTTTGTTTTGTTTTGCAGGGTGAAGAATAAGGAGAGTTGAAGAACAGAAGACATAGGACTAATTAGGAAAATAGTTTAGGTTTTCTTTTTTATTCTTTTACAACTTTATTTGATTCTTAATTATTGTAAATAATATTGTATTCTTTTATTAGTGTAATAAAGTTCATTTTTCTCTTTGTTAGTTGAAACTTGTAAGGATTTGTATCTTATTTAATAAAGTTTACTTATTTTCTTTTACAATTCTTTTGTAAAGACAATGTCATATTTATTTTGTTGTAATAAAGAGCGCTTTTATTGATTTCAGTAATGTAATTTCTTTTTCTGCTTGAATAATGTAAAGACATTGTATTATTGTCTTTCTTTCAATAAAGTTTATATTTGCTTATACCAGTTTGTATTATGATTATGAAATATCCTGTAATAGTTTAAGATTTAAATTTAAATCCAAGTTATATTTAAATCGTATGATCTCATATTTGAAGTCTTGAATGCAAATTCTTTTACCCAAAATTATAATTTCAACAAAGGTCATGTCCAAATTCCTAACCCCCATCTAAGATGAACTAAACCCCCTTTCTCCAATGGCAAGAGAAACACTGATCTCTTTGTGTTTTAAATTTTAATTCAAATAATTGTGAATATTGAATCTTATTCATAAATAAGAATTCACCTCTATCTTTTATTATAATTTAATTTCCAATTCTTATTCTATTTCAAATTCTTTTAATATTCAAATCTATCAAGTAAATATTCATATTTGAATTGTCTTCCCCTAAAATACAAAAGTACAATATAGGATATGTCGAATTCCATCGCACCTGTCCTGGTGTTTCCATCAGAACAAGGGAGACCTCGATCCCTCTATAGCCTCTTGTAGTTTTGCGCGAAAATTCCCCGGATTTTCTTATGCATGAATGCCTCTACAACCCTGTGTCCTCTATAATCCTGTACAACCCTGTGTCCTCTTTATTTCTAGGTGCTAATCCTGGGATGTTAGAACATATTAGGCATAAATATTTATAGAGATAGATCGAGACGCCTAATATCATTGTCACAGAGTACATATTTGGACAAAGTTCTAAAGAGGTTTGGAATGGAAGATAGCAAGAAAGGGTTCTTGCCCATGTTGCCCAATACGACCTTGAGTAAAACTCAAAGTCCTGCAACCATAGGATCTCTTATGCATGCCAGAGAAAGGATGAGTAAGACTCCCTATGCCTCAGCCATAGGATCTCTTATGTATGCCATGCTATGTACTAGACCCGACATTGCATATGTTGTTAGTTTGACTAGCAGATATCAAAGTGATCCACGAGTGGATCATTGGACAGCGGTCAAAAACATCCTTAAGTACTTGAGAAGAACTAAGGATATGGTTCTTTCTTATGGAGGTGATGAACAACCCATTGTTAATGGTTACACCGATGCTAGTTGGAACACCGATCCGGATGATTCTAAATCTCAATCTGGATACGTATTTACTTTGAATGGTGCAACAGTTAGCTGGAGGAGTGCAAAGCAAAGCGTTGTGGCGAGATCTTCAACTGAATCGGAATACATAGCTGCTTCGGAGGCTTCACAAGAGGCGATATGGATGAAGGAGTTTCTTATAGAGCTCGGTGTGGTTCCAAGTGCGCTGGACCCAATGTCTATCTACTGTGATAACATGGGTGCCATAGCCAATGCGCAAGAACCAAGGTCACACAAGAAGCTGAAGCACATCAAGCTACGTTTTCACGCTATTCGAGAGCATGTCCAAGATGGTGACATAAAGATTTGCAAAGTACACACAGATCTGAATGTGGCGGATCCGTTGACTAAACCTCTCCTGAGGGCAAAACATGACCAACACCAAACCGCCATGGGTGTTCGGTATATTACCATGTAATATAGATTAGTTGACTCTAGTGCAAGTGGGAGACTATTGGAGATATGACCTAGAGGCAATAATAAAAGTGTTTATTATTATATCTTTGTGTTTATGATAAATGTTTACATTCATGCTATAACAGTATTAAACCGGAAACATTAATACTTGTGTGTTTTGTAAACTAAATTAGAGTCCCTAGTAAAGCCTCTTTGTAATACTAGATTGTTAGTTAATAGATGATCGTGGTTTCCCGATCATGAACATTGAGATGTTGTTAACAACAAGATCATATCATTAGGATAATGGTATGATGGACATACTCCTATAGATAAGCATAGCATTAAGATCAAGTCATTTCAATAGTTCATTTGCTATAAGCTTTCTGATACATAGTAACCTAATTCCTTCGACCATGAGATCATGCTAATCACCATCACCGGAAGGATGCTTTGATGACATCAAACACCACCGAATCGGGTGGCTATAAAGGTGGCATTGAGTGTTCGAAAAGTATGTGTTGAGGCACATGGATCAAGAGTGGGATTTGTCCATCCATATGACGGATAAATATACTCTGGGCCCTCTCGGTGGAATGTCATCCAATTGGCTTGCAAGCATGTGACTGGCTCACAAGGGATCACATATCACGGGAACGAGAAAAAAGTACTTATCGGTAACGAGGTCGAACTAGGTATGCAGAGATACCGACGATCAAAACCTCAGATAAGTAAACTATCGCGAGACAAAGGGAAATTGGTATCGTATGTAAGTGGTTCATTCGATCGCAAAGTAATCGTAGAAATATGTGGGAGCCATATGAATTTCCAGATTCCTCTATTGGTTATTGATCGGAGAAGTGTCTCGGTCATGTCCGCATAATTCATGAACCGTACGGAGACACACTTAAGGATTCAATGTTGTTTAGTAGATATGGAATGTTAGTAGGGATACCGAATGTTGTTCGGAGTCTCGAATGGGATCCGGGATATCACGAGGAGATCCAGAATGGTCCGTAGAATAAGATGCATATAAGGAAAGTCTGATTCCGGAGTTCGGGAAAGATTCCGACGTTTTCATCGGAGAGGTTCTAGAAGGGTCTAGAAGGTTCACCGGACCGGAAAGGGAATGGACCATGAATGTGTCATGGATAAGTGGAATGATTGGATCATATCCTAGGTCACTTGGTTTGGGCATTTGCAAGAGAGAATTAAAACTCTAAATTGAAAGTCAAACGGGAAGTTTGAAAAGTCAAACTGGAACAATTGTTTCCTAGTGGAAGAAGGAAAGAGTCCTTCTCTCAATCCAACTTGGGTTTGGATTCAAATCCACCCCTCTCAAGGCTGCCCCCCTCTCATAAATAGAGGGGGAGGGCTGCCCCAAAAGCCAAGCCCTAGCCCTCCCACACGCTGTCAGCTGCCGCCAAGCCGCCGCCTTGCTGCCGTCAGCGTCAGTCGTCGGCCGTCATGTCGCCATAGCCGCCTACACCTCCTCCTCCTCCCGGTATTCTAAACACTAGATCACCGGGAAACCCTAGATCCACCATAACTCACATCGGCTTAGGAGAAGCCCTGCGGGATCTTCCCTCTACTTCCGACACCACGTCGTCGTGCTGTCGGAATCACAAGGGGAGAAGTACAACCTTTGCTGCCTGCTGGAACAAGGGAGAGGAAGGTCTTCATCGAGTACCGAACGTGTGACGGACTGCAGAAGCGCTGCCGGAACGCAGCGCCGGAAGGATCGTCTACGCGATCTTGAGATCAGCAAGTGTACGACTACATCACCCACGAGAATCTGCTCTCGTTAACCGCTTTGGAATCTTTGAGGGTGAGTGCTTCTATCGACTCGTTGCTGCAATCTAGTAGATAGATCTTGGCTTGTTTGTGTGCATGCGGTAGAATTTTTTTGTTTTCCATGCTACGAACCCCTACATATCCGCCCCGGGCGAATTCTGCCTCTTAAGGGCTGGGTCGGGGAGGCCAGGCTCAAATAGAGCAGCCAGCCCTCCCCCAACCCTAGCTCTGCCCCCAGCCGCCGCCGGAGCTTCCACCCCTCCCCGGAGTCGATTTGAGCACCGGATTCTCTGGGCCCTCCCCGGATCTTCTTCACCTCGCCTCCGGGTATCTTCTCCTCCATGATTTTCCTCCAATGAGTGAGGGTAACTCCCTCATCTCTCTCCTTTTGTATGGGATTCATTTTTTTGGTGGAAATCTCGTTGTAGAAGATCCTTGGTGTTTTCCTTGCTTGCTAGAATCAGTATTATTGCAACCCTAGTGCCCGATCTGTTTTGCCTTGGTAAATCTGGGCCGTTCCAGAATTTTTCTGCGGGGGGCGGATTATCCTCCCCTGCCAGGGCCGGATAATCTGGCCTCGAGATTAAAATCTGGTCTGGTTTGGTCCTGATTTCTGCAATGCACATCCTTGGCTTATGGATTGCTTTTCTACTATTTCTACCATTTCTCCTGGACTTGTGTGTGTGCTTATCTCCATGCTATCCCTCTCATGCTTTTCACAGGTGGTTCCAAGGCTACTAAGACCTTCTCTTGTCGTCCCCGTGCCCGTTATCTCAAGCCCACTGCAGAAGGGACGTTCATTGACGAAACAGAAGTTAGCAGAGCAGCAAGAGAGGCTGAAAGGATGGAAAAGACAACAAAGAAAACCAAGAGGACTGCATCTCGCAAGGGCAAACAGTCACGACCCAACTACAAGGCTATGGACAGTATTCAGTATGCCTCCATTCGCCAGACTGATTACTATGATGAGGCTGGCAGTGATGGTCCCCCAGAGGACTCTATGTTTTGGAATGCACACTTTCGGGCTATTCATGATGATATGTATGCCACTCTCAAGCTTCACCCCATGCACCCCATCAATATGACTGAGGCCCAATCCAAGGCAAGGCTCCTTGAGGCATTGGATGTGACCAACAAGATGGGGCTTCACCACCTTATGACTCTCCAATGCAACTATGATTCCTCCATGGTGAGGCAGTTTTTCTCGACACTTGTGATTTGCGGTGATGAGCGCCGTACCATGAAGTGGATGACCGGGGCAACAATGATTCAGTCATACTTCCGCATTTTTGGGCAGGTTCTTGGGTATGCTTTCCATGGCCGTGACACCGCTTCTGGCCACCGCATCATTTCTCCACTGAAGCCATCCAAGGACACTATGCTCACTCCTTGCCTTTCTCCTGATGGTATTTCTGGTACTTTCGCTGGACTCTCTCCCTTGTATGACTCCCTTGTTGGCATATTTAAGGAAATCATATCTCCGAGTGGAGGCAACAATGACAAGATCCGTGGCCACCTAGTTCCTCTCCTTGCTTTTGCTCACGAGTGTGCCACCAATTCTGGTTCAGCTACAGGTTACAAACTGGATGTCATGGACTACATAAATCTTGAGATGACGGATGCTATGATCAACAGGCTCTCTATCCCATATGCTCCTTTCATTATGATGCTCATCAAGCATATGTTGCCCCTTGAGGACTTTGGCACTGATTTGAATGGTGTTCACAAGCCCAAGAAAATCTATAACAAGGCTCAGAAGACCCATCACCCTTCCACTGCCCCTGAGTCCTTCATGCGTGATGCACGAGATAGTGGTCGTCGTTCCATGGTGTCCCCAATGGAACGCGAGGTTAAACAGCTCACTTGGTTCCAGCGGCACATCCTTTTCATGGGCATTGACACTCACAAGGGCCAGTATGAGGAGTACCGGATGAGCCATGAGAGGGATCACACTCAGCAGCTTATTCTTCACCATGTCTCAGGTGCCACTGTCCATCCACCTCCTCCCACTGCTTCGGAACCATATGCTCAGTGGAACACTTCAGGGATCAACTATGGTGAGCTTGATAGTTGCCTGTTTTCTCCACCTCCGAGGGCACCTACTCCTCTAGCTATGACGATGATGATGAGTATGATGAAGAGTAAGGGGACGGGGATGACTACGACGAGGATGAGGAGGCGTGATCTTCTGGGGCGTTAGCATCGCTCTTCTTCCTTTTTGGTGTTTCTATGCCAAAGGGGGAGAAGTAGTTCTATTAGGTCTCGTGGATTTGCTAGGGTCGGGCGCAAGCACTTGTCTTCCAGTCGTTTATTTTCTTGCTTGTGCCCCTTTTAGCGTGAACTTATTTGTTATTTGTGCTTGGTTTATGTAAGACTATGTCGTGCTTTACTCTGTTTGGTCTTCTGGAATTCCGGATTTATATTGTGATCTACTCTCATGGAATTCTGGATTTATCTATGGAGTCTATTTGATGGCATATGGAATCATGGGATTATCTAATGTATGCATCAATATTTTTGGATGTGCTTGGAGCCTGACAATCTCATTATTTTCTTTGACTATAATCACATCCCGGTGGTATGACCTTGTTTCCTAACCCACCTTGTTTCAATTATCGTTGCTATGAAAGTTTCGTTCTCTCTAGTGTGTGTATTTTATTCAAATGCAAATTGTAAATATGCACACATCTAGGGGGAGCCTCTTTCATTTTTTTAAAGGTGTCGCTAGCAGGTTTCATTGCAAATCCTAGTATTGTCATCTAACACCAAAATGGGGGAGATTGAAAGAACATTTCATAATCCCTAGTGTTTTGTGTGTTAGATAACAATATCAAGGATTATTTAATGTGTGTTGAAGTGTTGCAGTTCTCTCTAAGGAAAATGGAAAAGGAATCTGCCTCTAGGGGGCGGATAATCCTCTCGCACCAGGGGCGGATAATCCGCCCCACCCGTTTCCCAAATAGGCGCAAGCCCCAGAAGGGGGGCGGAGTTTCGGCCGGATTTTCAGCCCAGGGCCCTCAGGGGCGGATAGTCCGCCCCTCATGCTCATCTTGAAGTTTGCCAAGGCGCAAGCCCCATCGGGGGGCAGATTTTCGGACGGACTTTCCGGCCACGCCGGATAATCCGCCCCCAAGGTCTTCATCAAGTTCTTCAAGGCGCCATCCCCAGAGAGGGGGCAGATTTTCTAGGGGCGGATAGTCCGCCCCTAGTGGGGGGCGGATAAGCCAGCCTTCCCCCTCCTTCCAGATCCCTTGGTTCATTCGAAAAAGTCAAGATCTAATATGCAACCTTCATCCAAGAGAGCTCCACCTAGATCCACCCAAAGGCCCCGTCCCTTGGGGAATCGAAGGAGGAGGACTCGATCTTCAACAACTGCAATCAAGCGCTTCATCTCCTCTCCATTCCTTTGGAGAATCACCGATCTAGTATTGCTTGCAAATACCTAGATCCTTGTTTTGTTTATATTGATAAACCTTGTTCTTGTGACAGCTTGTTGTCATCTCGGGAGCCCCCAATTCAGTTGTGGGTGTGTGCCCTGGTAGCATTGTAAAGGCACCAGTCCCCTCCTCGAAGGGTACCAATAGTGGAGAAGGTGGATCAGGCCTGTCGTGGAGAGATCCATCGAAGAATAGGGTGAGGCCTATTGTGGCGTGGTGGTCTTAGAACCGCCCACCCCTCCAACGCAGATGTACTTCCCTTAACAAGGAAGGAACTGCGGTAAAACAAATCCCTGTGTCTCCGTGTGATCCACTACGGTTCCCTCGCTCCTCTCTTTACGTGCTTAGTAGCTAGGTTTGCATATAAGTAAATTCTCGTAGCTATATATCTAGAGAATTTACTTTGTGTCAACCCTAAAATTGAAAAATGACTAAAAATTGGGTAGCACCTATTCACCCCGCTCTAGGTGCCCATACGATCAATTTCAACCATCATCAAGCTAGGCTTCATCGGGATCATCATCATCATCCACCAGCACCATCATCACCACTCCGTCCCGCTATAACAATTGTGTTGGATATTGCTTTAGTTTGTAGGGGAAACTTTCCCGGTGTTAATTACTATTGTAGTTGATGCTTGTGAGTGGAAACTTTGGATTATTGTTTATGTTCATATTGTTATCCATTATCATATCATCTTTGATCTTGATCCATATGATGTCTTGTGAGTAGTTCGTTTAGTTCTTGAGGACATGGGAGAAGTCATGTTGTTAGTAGTGAATCTGTGATGAGTTATTATTCAATGGTTTAGTATTTAAGTTGTGGTGCTATTCTTCTAGTGGTGTCATGTGAACGTCGACTACATGACACTTCACCATTTATGGGCCTAGGGGGATGCATTATGTATTTGGCTACTAATTGTGGGGTTGCCAAAGTGATAGAAACCCGAATCCCTGTTAGGACACCTTTGCACAAGGGAGTGTAGGATCTCAGAGTTTAAGGTTGTGGTTAGATTTATATCTTAATTACTTTCCTGTAGTTACAGATGTTTGCAGGGCGTTTAATCACAAGTATGTATTAGTACTAGGAAGGGCATTATGTTAGCACAGGTTCACCCACACAACACTTACAAACACCAGAGAAGAGTACTCATCTATTTGAAGCGAAAGCACTTGACAGAATTCCCATGTGTCCCCGAGAACGTTTGGTCCTTATAAGTATTTCCACCGGCTTGTCCTTTGCTAAGAAAGGATTGGGCCACTTGTTCTGTTTGTTCGTTACTTATGTTACTTGCTCTTTGTTTCGTTGCCTTGTCAGAAAACCACTAAAAATCCGTTTGCTAAGTATTCACAGGATTTCCTGCTCCATACCACTGTTCAGCACCTTCTGCTCCTTGTTGGGATCGACACTCCTATTTATCGAAAGTACTACGATACACCCCCTATACTTGTGGGTCATCAAGACTATTTTCTGGCGCCGTTACTGGGGAGTGAAGCGCTATTGAAGAGTGGAACTGGTAAGGGAAACTTTCACTGTGAGTATTTCTTTTGTTACTGCTTGTTACTTTGTTTCCAATATGGATAACCCACTTGGTTTTCTGTTTGGGAAAACTACTACCACTGCTAGGGTAGTAGATGAACCACCTCTTGTTGAGATAGATCCTTTTAAGATACCTACAAGTATTGTTAATCGTGTTATGGATAATTATTATTTTAGGGATGGAACTGTCCATCCCGGTGATCACTTGCTTTTTATCCATAAATTATGCGGGTTGTTTAAGTGTGCAGGTATCACAACTGAACAGGTGAAGAAAAAGTTACTCTCCATATCCTTGAAAGGGAGAGCTGAAGAATGGTATAAGCTGCTGAAGAATGGACAATCCATGGAATGGGAGGCGATGCCATCTCTTTTTACTCTAAATTTTATCCTCCCAGTGAGATTAATAAGGATAGAAATCTTATATATAACTTTTGTCCTCTTGATGGAGAGAGTACATATCAAGCTTGGGGGAGATGTAAGTTACTAATGCTTAAGTGTCCTATTCATGAACTCCCTAACAATATTATTTGCAATAACTTTTATGCTAGGCTTTGTCTTCATGATAAAGATTTATTAGAAGCTTCTTGTGCTGGATCATTCATAGGTATGAAAGAAGAAGCTAAATGGGATCTTTTAGACCGTATTCAAGAGAACACTGAAGCTTGGGAGAATGACAAAGGAAGAAAGTCAGGTATAAACTATGATTATGAATGCATTAAATCTTTTATGGGAACTGATAGCTTCCGTGATATTAGCAATGAGTTTGGTCTTGATTCCCAAAGTATTGCCAGCTATTTTAAGGCCTTTGCCTGTTACATTGAAATTCCCAAGAAGAAGTGGAATAAGTACCATGCTCCTTATAAAGATGTTGCTAGTCATGTTCCTATTATAAGTACTCAAGTTTGTACTACTAATCATATTGTGCCTAAACCCCAAGTTGAGAAAATGCCTTTCCCAGCTAAGGTAAAGGAGTATTCTATGATTAATAGTGCAAATAGTAAAGGTACAATGAAAACTGCGGAGCCTAGTAAGCATTTGAGTGATGAACCTGTGGTAGCTATTGTGAAAGACACTGTCACTAGAAATATAGAGGATGAGCATATTGTCTTCTGTGAAGACGCTTCTAATATTATTTCTCATCCTGGTAGAGTTAGAAAGGCTAGTGTCCCTGTGCTTTCTGTTAAAATTGGTGATCATTGCTACTATGGTTTATGTGATATTGGTGCTAGTTCTAGTGCTATTCCTTATGAGCTTACATGGAAATTATGCATGATATTGGTCCTTATGAGCTTGAGGACATTGATGTGGTTATTCACCTTGCTAACAAGGAAACCATTTGCCCCATTGGCATTGTAAGAGATGTGGAGGTCCTCTATGGTAAGATTAAATATCCTGCTGATTTTCTAGTGCTCAATTCAGCAGCTAACAAAATTTGTCCTATCATTTTTGGTAGACCCTTTTTGAACACTTGTGGAGCTATTATTGATTTAAGAAGGAAAAGGTTTTAACTAAGTTTGATGGATATTCTTATGAGTTTAACTTTTCCAAATTTTCTAAAACTCCTTATGAAAATAGCTTGCCTTATAAAGATTTCAGGATGTAACAACTTGCTTCTATTGATCCAGTCTATGACCTTGGACCTCTTTTTGATGACTGTAAGTATGCTTATTCTGATGATAAAGTTGTTTCTAGTGATAGTTATATTGTCAACTTTATTCAAAGTGCTACTGAAAGTTATTTTGAGAGAGGGAAACATGGTTTTATGCATCTCAATGATGTTAAGTTTCCCCGTTTTATGTTGAAAGCTTTAAAGTTACATCTGTTTTGTCTTCCTATGCTTGTGGCCTTTTGTTTCAACAATTCGTTTTCTCATGATACCCCCATGCATAGGAAGTGGGTTAGGCTCAGGTGTGTTGGTTATTTGCTTCTTGATGCTCTCTTTCACTCCAGATATATATATCCTATGTGAGCATCTTTGGAAGTTTCAAGCCTAACTTAAAGGCATTAAAGAAAATTACTTGTTGGGAGATAACCCAAGAGTTTTGTCGAGTCTTGGAAGTTACTACCTTTGTAATAACCGCTCCTTATCCTTTTTGTTTTGGTTTTTGTGTCAAGTTCAACTACTTTTGTGAAGTAGAGGAGTTGTGAAAAGTGGCTGTCCTAGGACAGATTTTTCTTCTGCATTGTAAAAATTCGTGAGGAAGCTCAGTACTTCGGATGGAGCTGAATTTTTCTGAGCTTGTTCTCCAGGTTGTTACCCAACTTTCATAAGTTATGCACTTTTTGATTTGAGCAACAGAAGGTCTTCGGAAAAATCAATCTTTACCTGCTGGTCTATTTTAACAGATTTCTGCCATCATTTGCATTTGCCTCTTATAGAAGATTTTGTTTTGATGGGTTTTCAGTTGAAATGTTTACCAAATGCTTATTGTTTTTTATTACACTAATGTTGTCGTTGAGTTTGTGCAAAGGTTTTGTATGAAGGAAATTCTCAGGAGAAAGAGAGAAGGAATCTGCAGAGTTCATCTTTGAATAGGTAAAAGTGGTGAAAACAGAAAGATCATGAAACCCCAATCTTTTTATATTTTTTATGTTTTTAATACATAAGGGAAGTTATAAGACGAAACTGAAGAGGAAACGGAGCCCGGGGTGGACAAACCCACCCCCAGCGCGGGCCCAGCCTGGCCGCGCCGGGAGGGGGTGTGCCACCCTCGAACTCCGTCTCCGCTTTGTTTCCATGTCGAAACCTTCCTTATGCATTGAAAATTAGCAATATATAACTCCTCGGGTTCCCCGAGGTTCTTGCATCGTGTTCTTGTCGTGTTTTCGTTTCGATCTGTTTCTGTCAGGAAAATTCTCAGATTGGGAGCCTCAATGTTTTCCTCTGGATCACCCACGGAGGATTCCTCCGCGGATGTCCTCAACCCGTACATGTATGAGTCGAGGATTCATCCCAAAGAGTTGATCCTCAAAGATGGGAAGGTATAGATGAAAGAAGTTTAGGGCCCTAAAGGAGAAGGCAGCTTGGAAGACAGGATGGAAGCGTTGGAACAAGAAGTTTTTAGGTACAAGAAGATGGCACAATGTGAAGTGGATGTTATTCACAAGATAAGTTCAGAACTCATCACCAAGCACGAGGAAGAAGTTGCTGAGCTCCGAGAAGAGATTTTCTCACTCCGTCAAACCACCAATCAATTGCAAGCATAGCTCTATGACATACAAAACCAAAACTATGAGTATGAGGCTAGATTTGATCGCATAAGCTCCACTGCTAGCTTCAGGATTGCAGAGACAAGGATATCCTTTTTGGATGGGGAACCATTGCCTTAGAAGTTTTATGATGACAAGAGAATGCCACCACCACCAAAGGAGTGATTTGTCATCAGGTTTGGCATCCCCTTGGCTTGTTCCAAGCTTGGGGGAGTGCCGTAGTATCACCACCATTATCTTTTGTCTTTTAAATTTTTAGTGGATTCATATCTGTGGTAGAGGGGTTATCTTATAGTTTGGTTTGCATGTGGAAGTATCTCTCCTTTAGTTGATTATCTATGTATCCCTTGGTGTGAGTGCCTTTATTGGAATATCAATGAGAAGTCTCATCTTTTACTTTTTGCACTTCTTATTTTTACTTTGCAATCTCTATTATATGATGGATCTTGTTGTTCAGTATTGGCACCACTTTGGGATCATCAAGTGGATCTAAATTGGTTTTGGCAAACCAAGTTCTGGTTAGTGGCATTAATTTGGAAGAGAAAGAAAGAAAGGGAAAAATCTTACAGGTATTTGGTATCATTTATTTTCTTTCTTGTTGGCTCATAAGCTTAGTATTCTTTATTTAAGATTCTTTTGTGTCTTCAAGGAAGATTGCATGTTTGGCTTTATTACTTGTATGTTTGCTTGTTTCTTTCAACTCTCTTGCTTGCTACCCATCCTTGCTAGCCAAAAACCTGTTTTGAGAAGGCATACTTCTCATGTTTCCAAAATCCTTTAAACCCAAAACTTTTGCCACTTGTGTCCACCATATCTACCTAATAGCTTTTGCTATTCCTAGCAAATTCTCAAGCTTCATATACCTTTCAAATTAAAAAGTATTTTGTTATGTGAAAACTAGTTAGTAAAGATCTCACGAACTTGATGGCACACTTTATTTACTTGCCCCTAATAGACTTGAACCATTGTGGACATCGAAGTTGTATATGCTTGCATCTGTACATTGGGATTAGCAGAACCGTGCTGTCATGGGAAACATTTTCAACATTGCACTTGTACCTTGTCGTACATAGTTGATATCGTGATCTTTTGTCTATGGATGTCAACGGTGTGAAATAAAGAGGGAACTTGTAAGTCCATGGAGTTTGTATTTTGTGTTAGAGAAACGATTGGGCCGCTAGCCTAAGCTATGCTTAATCATGGTGGAAACTTGCAGCATTACCATAGTGAGTCATCTATGAAGCATCCTCAATAAAAAGCTATACACATAGTAAATAAAAAGACCGCTGAGATGCTCATTGTCTGCTTGCCTTGTCATTTTGGTTATGGGAAAGCTCTTGTACCATGTGCAAGGGGTACCACATTGGCGGTTCTCAAGGATATGCAAATACTTACAATGACAAGAACTTACATGGACCCAAAGTTGAGTATTCATGAGGAGTGGCCCTCATATTCAAGGGACATGAGATTGCCAACTTATATTTCGTCAATCATATACTCCATCTTTGTCCACTTTAACCTTAATCATCTCAAGATGCTTATGATAGGGGCAATGAGGGCTCAAAGCTAGTAAGTACCATAATCTTTTGGAAGATCTTTATGACTTGTAATTTCTGCTACCCTCTAAGAAGAGACCTTTCCCCTAGTTACCAGTTTGAGTTAGTAAACCTACTTCCTCTCTATCTCCAGCAAGCATTCGAGTTGTTGTGTTTCAAGCATTCATATGGTGATTTATCCAATCATGTTCTTTATCTTCCTTGTTTGCACAAAACTCTTATCTATTGAGTATTACTTTGAAAGCCTTCACTTGTGAAAAACCTTTTTGAGCAAAGAGTGTTCCTGTTTTGAAACTTCTACAAAAAGCTTTTTGTGAAACTGTTTGCCAGGTGTTCTCTGACCAAGAACAAGTTTGCCAATTCCAATTATGATTTATCTTTATGTATCTCTATTGTGACTGCTTTACTTGGTTGCAAGCTAAGTTATATAATGGTGAGTTGCTTTCTTTTATGAGTTGTGCAATGGTAAGTGTGATGCTTCTTGTTCGTATTCTTTTATCGACACTTCACTCCATAAACCTGTGGACATGTTTCTTGAGCTCGATTAAGCTTGGGGACAAGCGAAGTCTAAGCTTGGGGGAGTTGATACGCGCAATTTGCATCACCATTCTATATTATAATTTACCTATATTCATTGATATTTGTCTTATTATGAGGTATTACTTATGGATTTTCATCTGTTTATGCATGTTGGATGATTCTTGGAGGATGGACTGCCAGAGTCTGGATTCTGATGGAAAAGAAGGCGTTTCGGTGCAATTTCGCGAAGACCAGAAAAATATCAGAAAAATATGGAAACATATTATTTTACCAGAAGATGAAGGAAGCCAGAAGGAGGAGCAGAGGGGGGCCGCAGGGGGCCCATACCCCTAGGCGCGGCCCCACCTGAGGCTGCCCCTAGGGCAGGTGTGGCCCACCTGCCCGGCCTCCGACTCTCCCCCTTCGCCTATAACTTCCCTACGGAACCCTAACATCAGGGGGGCGACCACAGATAGATTTCCGCCGCCTCTGGGGGCGGAAAACACCAAGTGAGAAAGATCTCTCCGGGAGACAGATTTCTGCCGGGGAAATTCCTTCCCGGAGAGGGGAGACCGTCGCCATCAACACCATCATCAAGCTAGGATTCATCGGGATCATCATCATCATCCACACCATCATCTCCACCAGCACCATCATCAACTGCGTCCCGCTGTAACAATTGTGTTGGGTATTGCTTTAGATCGTAGGGGAAACTTTCCAGGTGTTAATTACTATTATAGTTGATGCTTGTGAGTGGAACCTTTGGATTATTGTTTATGTTCAGATTGTTATCCATTATCATATCATCTTTGATCTTGATCCATATGATGTCTTGTGAGTAGTTCGTTTAGTTCTTGAGGACATGGGAGAAGTCATGTTGTTAGTAGTGAATCTGTGATGAGTTATTATTCAATGGTTTAGTATTTAAGTTGTGGTGCTATTATTCTAGTGGTGTCATGTGAACGTCGACTACATGACACTTCACCATTTATGGGCCTAGGGGGATGCATTGTGTATTTGGCTACTAATTGTGGGGTTGCCGGAGTGATAGAAACCTGAACCCCCGTTAGGACACCTTTGCACAAGGGAGCGTAGAATCTCAGAGTTTAAGGTTGTGGTTAGATTTATATCTTAATTTATTTCCTATAGTTACGGATGTTTGCAGGGGGTTTAATCACCAGTATGTATTAGTCCTAGGAAGGGCAGCATGTTAGCACAGGTTCACCCACACAACACTTACAAACACCAGAGAAGAGTACTCAGCTATTTGAAGGGAAAGCACTTGACAGAATTCCCATGTGTCCTCGAGAACGTTTGGTCCTATAAGTATTTCCACCGGTTTGTTCTTTGCTAAGAAAGGATTGGGCCACTTGCTCCATTTGTTCGTTACTTCTGTTACTTGCTCTTTGTTTCGTTGCCTTGTCAGAAAACCACTAAAAATCCGTTTGCTAAGTATTCATAGGATTTGCTGCTCCATACCACTGTTCAGCACCTTCTGCTCCTCGTTGGGATCGACACTCCTATTTATCAAAAGTATTACGATACACCCCCTATACTTGTGGGTCATCAGTGTGTGTGGGCATCGCTCTATGGATAGGCTGTGCGGTTCTAGGGTCCTTTTGTTCGAGTTCGAACTACCATGCCCGGGCACTCCAGCTTCTCTTGGCGAGTGGCAATGGTGAGAGTGACCATGGGGCAGGGTCGAAAGAGGCAGCTAGGTGTTTGCTAGATCTCGTTGGGGAGCTGACAACACGGTTATCGTTTTGCTCTGTGTTTTGTTTTGGCAGATCCGGTTTGTATGATCTTTGTAATGGCCTTTGTGAAACATTGTGGTTCTAATAATGAATAAAGACTGTATGCATCGCTTGATGCTGAGGCCGGGGCTTCGCTCCCCATTTTGAAAAGAAAGAAAAAAGACACGAGCTCTGGACATATGATAAAAGAGCATGGAAAAACATAGATTGGGCCAGGCTCCACGTATTTTTTGACTACAGTTTAACAAACAATCAGAAAAACAAAATGCAATTTGTATGTTATTAAACTAATACCTAACTAAATTTCGTTAAATGGGAGCAAAAAAATAAGATACCATTTTTGTGTTATTTAATTTTACCCCCTCATAATTCAGGTGATTTCTCGTTGAAATTTCTCTCAGGTAGCCTGGGATGGCTACTACGCAACTTGAGCAGGGAACCAGGAATCACTCGCATACAACTCAATCTTGTGAAATGATCACCCAAGAAAAAATTTCTGAATTAATTAGAATAGGTTTCAAGAACCTTGTTAATCAATTAGGTACAAGTATTGCCATTACTATTTGTTCCTATGTTTTGCATAATCATTTAAAATATCTGCTTATATTTTAATCAGAGCACATCTGCACATGCATTAAGTCTACTCTACTCTGTTTTTTTTGCATCTTGCATTTATCTTCGCCAAATTCACTTTTGTGTTGGAAAATGCCCCTCTATGTGAATATGTGTTACCCATGATATATTCCTTTGTAAGACTTCTTTTTTTTTGAACAAATCCTTTATAAGACTTGAATTCTAATAACATAATAAAGAGGCTGCATGCATCAGTCGATGCATAGGATAGGGCTATGTCTCCATTTTGAAAAATGGCCATTTGTGAACTATGATCTTCTTTGTCAAGTTACTAGAATGCTACCTGCATTCACTGACCTAACCAATAGTTGTTGAAAAGTAGATACAGAGAAGGACCATGTCCAGCGCATGTGGTGCAACTTTGGAGGCCAAATCTACTAGGCCTCGGAGATGATGTGCTAAATGGATGAAAGGATGAACAAACCACTTTACTACAAGTTCATTTTGTGACATTTTTTCTTGACACCTCACACACCCGGTTGCTATAGACAAGCACATGACACAACATAGCATGTTTTTCCCTGTTCAAAAAAAAAAAACATAGCATTTTTACTAATTCAGAAGCAACACTTGTAGGTAAACCTATTTTACTTCTTATCATGGGTTCAATGTAGGTCGTAGAATCTTTTTTAATACTATATGAGTACAGGATTGAACTTGAGACCTCTTGGCTCGAATACCATAAATGATTGATGCACTAGCCAACTTTACGGAAAGACTGATCTGTTGGAAAGAAACTAGATAATATATTTATATTCAACAGTAGGTAGGATGTTCTTGGCCTAGTGCAACGAGATGCTGAAAATGCAAAGACATATATGAAGAAGGGTCTGAGCTTGCGAAAAAAGATAGGTGACATAATAAGTGTAAAAAATAGATGAATTAAAGACGGAAGTACACTTGTAGGTACCGCTGAAATTTTGTTGGACTGCGTACATTAGTCTACAAGTTCACTATCGGCAGTCATTCGAGGGGACTATATATATACACAAAATTTACAATTTACAATTCCTCGATGGTAAAATGCACACTTCCCTTGAGGAAATTGCACCTTGAGTCTCTTGAACGTTCTCATTAACACCTCATAGAATCATACAAAATGAAACCGCTTGTGTCCCTCTATTTCTCTCTGTCAATTTAGTTACTAGTAATCCATTAGGCACTAGTGAAATAACTACTAGAAAACAACATGTTGTTTCTTGGCAAGCTCAGACATATATGCATCCATTGCAACTCCTCACCAAGCAATTTTAAGGAGATTCGATAAATTGTGTTATCATCTAGAAACTACTCCATACATCAATACTGAATAGGGGAGATAAGGAAATACAAACAAGTGTACGAATTCATGTTGGACAGATACATTTAACTTTGAATGCTACAAACAAGAAGATATCTCTGAATTCTAAATGGTCTACAAGATTACACAAAATAAAATTATCTCAATTACCTGAAAATGGAATGCTAGCTCGGCCAATTTCAATTAGAACTCTCTTGAGATTTAATAGTTCATGTTGGTAAAGAACAATAGCAACATCAGACTGTCATTGAATGGTAGGCTTTGAACCCCCAATGACCAAGACACATGTTGCAGAGAAAGGGGTTGATGCACTCATGCTCGGAGTTGTGACAATGGCATAGAAATATGACAAAGCTATTGTGCTATTGAACTTCTCATCAGCGACTGCATACTCTGCACAAGTGTACGAATTCAGTGCTTCATGTCATGTTAGTATATTTTCTCATAGTATCCACCCGTGCTAATATAAAAATCAACATTTGCAATATTGCTGTTTCTTTTAAGACTACCACTCCAAATGTTTAAACTACATAAGACACTATGTACTAGGGATGTCAAATGGTGCGCCGTTTCGGTTTCGCCCACATATCGCCACTTAGTTGTTTATTGGCTTCTTTTTTTCAGGGTTTGTTTTAATTTTAGCAAGTTTACAACTAACAAGAAATAAATGGCAGTAAATGGGGCGCCACTTACATCCCTACTATGTACGCATCATTGGATGAAGACTCTTATCTCTCGTTATTCAAAAAGTTCAAAAGAAATAGTAATGTGTGGTTTGTCAAGAAGAATTAAAATAGGAGTCCAGTCTTTCACATAAGTCCTCCTGGTCTACTTCCACCAGTTTCGAGTTGTTGAAAAACAAATGGTAAATCTTGGTGTGGTTGTGTGGCCCAAGCGACTGGTGCAGGGAAAGGTGCTGAATAGCTGAATCTGCACAAGTCATGCAGCATGACGATCTACGTACAAGACGAATGAGTTGCGTGCTTCAGTGGCAAGAAGGTTGCGAGGGAACCAAACCACTGAACTAGTTGTGGGTAAAGTGCTCCAAACCTGATGCACGCCATTTCCAAAGAAGATCCAGATAGAGGAGTGTGAACTCTGATCATTTGTGTAGCCAAGATTTGACGATTCATAGATGAGGCTCTCTAATATTGCTCCTCAAGAACCATTAATTTCCATGAACAATGGTCAATTAATGGATAAAACTCACATGCTTGTCCATTGCTCGAAGCTTTTCTCTTTCCTTGACTGGAATTTGTCTAGGTGGTACAAAGTTATCATCCAGACTTTTTAAATTTCCAAAATGTTGAAGGTGTGAATCTAAGTATGCATATTTTTAAATTTCAAAATTTTACTGGATTTTTATTTTTGGGTAACACATAATATAAATAATTTCGTATTACGATTCTGCATGCTTGTTGGATACATCGTTGACCATGTCCCGAATTATTTTCAATTTTTAAAAACTTATAAATATGATTTTAATTTTTTCTAAAATAGAGGCTCCCTCAAGCTCGGGAGCCATAGACACTTGTCGCCACACACCCCTTATAATTCTTTATTTAATATTTTTAATCCAAATGCCCCATGAGAATTCTAATCCTGTATCAAAATTGACCTATTTATTAGATTTTCGTTGATGAAACATGAGGATTCCTGATCACTTGTGTGTAGGAAATCAATTAATGGTTTGTTAGGTTTCATCCATCAACTAGTAGAACCAAAAGTCTAAACTAATGAAAATAAGGTGGACAATGCATATACTCCATGTGTTTCAAATTACTTCGCACATACGCTTACCTAGATGGGCTAGTACTCTCTTATTTTTTATCCAAAGAATTCCTAGGATTTTTGTAGTATGTAATACACATTCCATACTATCTATTTTAAAAATCCTAGAATTTTTTTGGATGAAAAATAAGAGAGTACTAGCCCACCTAGATAAACATGCATGTGAAGTAATTTGAAACAGAGGGAGTATATAGTACTCCCTCCGTCTCGAATTAGATGTAGTAGATTTTTTATATTCACATGTATCTATGTACTAAAACACGTCTAAATAAATACGAATCTAGATAAATCTAAAACATCCAATTCAAGACGAAGGCAGTATAAAATTTCTATTAGTTGAAAAATAGGTTTTCATGTTGATATTATCGTGCGAAATATATTTTTCTGACAAAGTATGGTGTTATTAAAAAGAGTAAATTCTAGTTTACCCCCTACTTTGATATATTTGACAATAATTACCCCCATTTATCATTTTTTCATCCTAATTACCCCATGTAGCAAAAATTGTGCCAATTTTTACCCCTTGTAATAGTTTTGAGCATTATGACAGGTGGGTACCAATTAAGTTGGTTAAATTGTGTGGCACCGTTTCAAAAATCACTCGCCCAACCCTCGAACCATCTCGTGACGGCATCGTTTTGCTTGTTCAGAGATTGTGAGATGACTCGTAAGGCGTCAAGAGGCAATGGTCTCGGAGGTGATTGCCAGCAATTGGCGGACCAGGAGGTGACCACCGGTATGAAAACACACAGCTAGGAAAAGGCTTACCGCCGGTGCACCAAATTAGGCTACCACCAGCACAGAGGACATTTTTAACTCTAGTAATACTTAATCTCAAGTCAAATATTACTCTGGTCCTAACATGCTTAACTTTTTGGTTCCTTCCGAATGAGCTTCTAAGTTATCACACTATAACTTATTGATAATAGTACTCCCTCTGTTCAAAATATAAGACGTTTTAGCTTTTTGAATCAAATGTATTTTAGTGTATAGGTTCGTAGAGATTTGGAGTGAACCTATATACTAAAAGGCGTCTAGATACTTTCATTTCACAAAGCTAAATTGTCTTATATTTTAGAATGGAGGGAGTATATCCTATCAATCCTATTAACCCTTAGGTCATGATGTCACGTGTATTTATTTTTTAATTCCAAACAATTATTTAAGTAAACAAAAATGAATAAGTAATAATAATCTTGAACTCAAATAACAATAAAAATGCATTTTATTTTATTTTTTCCTTTTTTCCATTTAATATGAAATAATTCATATCTATAAATTTATAAATCGGATTTCGACAAATAATATGTCTAAGTCAATCAGAAAAATAAGAGGAATCTAAATATGACATCCATATCATCTTTTGAATCATGCATCATGTATTTTTTTAATAGTGTAGTGCAATGTTTTCTAATTGAAAATCATTTAATAGTGTCCAAATCTTCAAAAAACCATATAAAAATCCCCTTCTGAATTTGAGAAATCTATAAAAGGCAAATGATTTTCATATAATTTTTTTGATTCGAGATAGTATGCAAAAGTTATGACCATTTTACCAAGACATACAGTTTTTTTTGTAAAAAATACCAAAATTCATGTTTGTTAATTTTTTTTACAAACTAGACCTATATGTCTTGTGCATGTCTGACTATGGCTGGACATAGGCAAGTCTCGCCGCTGCCCCCTATGCCATAGCTCGGATCGTCGTCGGCTCTGGCTTGCCGGACATGCACCAAGAATACAATAACTAAGGAGGTTTTTCTTGGTTGGAAAAAATTAGAGCAGACTTGCTAGTGGCACATCCTTAGAACATTTCTCAAATTTCCCCAACCCGTGACAACAGAGGTACATCACAAATTAAGAATCTTGAGTCTGCTGCACTCTGAGCATGGAGCTAAATGGATGTTGTTGTGCACGAACCCCTTCAGTTAATCTTGGGCTTGCACACTATGTTCCCCATACCTCCTATCCCTACATATCGAGTTGCAGTATACACACATACATCTGGCACAACATGTATCACCTCATGTTCCGTAGGCATACGTCCGAACAATTTGTATCTATTAAGTTGTGAACCATGTTTTAATGGCCACAGCGGCACAGCCTCCCTACCAAAGTGTTTGTAACTTTGACTGTACACATGGTTCAAGCTATATGGGATGATCTTTTTTGGTTGGTGGAAGGGGACGATCAAGATGGTTCCCAGTTTTAAGGTATGCATGTGTTCTGCGCTACTCATAGTGAAGTGTTACGCAGAGTAGTATAATACATATGTTACTAGACTATATTATTCTCTTCATAGTGACTAATAGCATATGTGCTGTATCATGCAAGGTCTCATTTATTAGGTGATTTAGACTCGAATGTTATATAACATAATATATTACCACATGACTCTCTTTTATTATTTAATGGCATGCCAACCTAAATGCCTATGTGTCATTGCATGAGGTGGCATGTTATTATCTATGTTACACCCACTATAGTTAGTCTAAGGCCGTGGGATCGAGAAATACCAGTATATGTCTCATTGTGACCACCCGTGTCTTATTCAAGGGCACCATATCACATCTCAGTTCTAAATGCGATGAAACACACCGATTAGATCAAGAATGACTTATACCTGGCGCCTTCCATAATTAAAATGGTTTTATCTTAGGAATTGAACATAGGATAATTTCTCAGTTGGAGAAAAGAGAAATGGAAAATAGGTTTGCCTACCCTTTAAAAGAGACCATTTGTTAGTAAAACGATAATATGTTCAATAATGACTTATACCCGGTGTTTTCCATATTTAACAATGGTTTTATCTTAGGAATACAACATAGGATAAGTGCTCAGTTCGATAAAAGAGAAATGGAAAAATAGGTTTGACTACCCTTTAAAAGATATTATTTGTTAGTAAAAAAATAATACGTTTTTCTCCATCGTATGGGGCGCAATATCATAGTTACATGTTATCTAGTATATTTGTAGCCATGTCATAATTTGAGGAGCATGCAAACCTTAATCATGAGAGATAACACCAAGATATATTGCATTGTATACCACGTTTTTTACTTCTCTAAACAACATGCAATCTCTAAAGATAAGATTGTCATATCAACCACTCTACATGCCCTTAATTCAAGAAATGTTATTCTAGAAACTTCCGGTTTTGGTACCTCATTACTTAGAACTTTTCGATAAATGAATACGTTAATTCGAGAATCAATTATAGCTATCCCCTATAACCATATCAATGACGCACAAATCCAAAAATACATAAAAATAAATTTTGAAAAGAAACAATGCTCAATAAAATTGATTAGTAACTCATAGCAGCATGAAACAACCACCACCATTGGCAACACTAGGCTGCAAAAGAGGTTCTCCAACAATGATGTCTCCAAGAAAGAATAGTGCACAAGTGTCGACATGGCCCGATCTAATCACCAAAGTAATATTATAGCTTTTCACTCCTGGAAAAATCCGAGTAATCTCCAAACAATACTTTCA
This sequence comes from Avena insularis, assembly GCA_023614405.1. Classification (NCBI taxonomy): domain Eukaryota; kingdom Viridiplantae; phylum Streptophyta; class Magnoliopsida; order Poales; family Poaceae; genus Avena; species Avena insularis. Next base: position 64,812,408 of record CM042697.1, read on the forward strand.
AGAAGGAAACGGCTACAAGTCCATGTCATTGCTATGTACCACCAATGAAGGACAGACCACCGCAAACGAAGTCGCACTATATTATGATCCCTAAAGAATTTATGCACTAGCCAATTATCCCAAAAGACCGATCTGATGGAAGAGACTAGGTAGTATATTTATATTCAACACTCTCCCTCACATCTAGGCTATTTTAGTCGTTAGCATGGAATAGGAATAGGTCACAGAATCTTTTTTTCCTTTTTTTAATTATGCGTGAGCAGGGTCTTGAACTCAAGACCTCTTGGCTTTGATATCATAAAGGATTTATATACTAGCTAATTATCCCAAAATAGACCGATCTGATGAAAAGAGGTTAGGCAGTATATTTATATGCAACAATGCCCACTTGCCAAAACATTGTTGCAATGCCATACTTAGACTGTAGTCGCCACACACAATTTAGATGTTGACATCTCCATGCAAACTAAACTGTTTCGCACAACATGATGTTAAGCATAGTCCTCTTCCAATCCAATATCATTTCCATGACCATCACTTGTGTTATAATTGCGACAAGTAAAATAGCAAAAAACGAAAATAAAATCATAGCAAAGGGGACATAGATTTAACGTGGGAAAACCTCTCAAACAAAGAGAGAAAAAAACCACGGGCGCCAGCCAGCAAAACTTCACTATATCGGAGAGTGTTTGCACAACGCCGGGGATTTTCACAGATAAAACTTATCACAGCTGGCGGCTCACAAGAGGTTTATATATCGGTGAAAACCTAGGTCTTCGACGATTCATCAAAAGTTGACCTTTACTTTATAGAATTTGGATCAACATATAATAACTTGGCTATCTCAAACTTGACATGAGTATTTAAAACTTATGTATTTCCGAGCACACCTACCTTGACATACCCACCTGAGCCCAGATGGTAATCATGGTCGAAGTGCCCGATGGCATTGATGAAAAGGAAAGTTCTAATTTCCTAGGTTCGCACACATAGCGACAACGGCACCATGCCCTAGGATGGGTTGGATGCCAAAAATGGGTGGTGAACCATAGGTAGAGGGTCTCTAAAATACTTGCCCGATGCTCCATGTGAATGACACCCATCGGAAGTCACGTTTCATGTTACATACCCGCAGCTGAGCATGTCGGCCATGATGTCGATGTATTTCCACCACTGCACTGTCGCACTTTGGTGAAACAAGCATGGAAAATATAACCTAGCTAAATCCCTAGGAAGCAGCTGCACTAGTGGCGACTTGGACTGGTAGGCTAACAGATCGAAGGACATGGCTAGTCAGCGGACAGATCAAAGGACATGGCTGGTCGATAACCAGATCAAAGGACATGATGGCGGGTTGTCTGAGAAGGTGGGGAAAAATTCTAGGGACAACAGAAAAGGACGACCAACGGATTTCCTCTGCCATGGGGGAATACCTACTCTAGCAACTGTGATGTGGAAAGGACGGTGGTTTTGAGGTTTTGGTGATGGCTATTGGGGCCTCCAAAGCCGCCCTAGATATGACCTCGAAAGAAAAGTCATGTTACGAGGTCTCAAGATTTTTTGGAGGAATTCCGGCCTCTACATCAAATAGGAATGTACGTGGCCTTTTAAGTATGAGTATAAGGATTTTTATTTTGGTTAGTAACCAACCCTGATCCTCAAGATATATTGCATGATTATCAAAAAGTCCCGATACTGAAGAATAAAATAGGAACCCAAATTTATTTTAACCAAATTTATTTTGGTTCGCATTGAATAATTCCTTGCTTTTCTGGCAACAAAATTCGGTTAACAATGAACTAAAAGTCGGGTAACAAAAAAAAACCTCTTGCTTGTGGTACAAATACACACGTGGTAACAATATTTGCTAGAATTGTTTTATTGATTCAGCGATCCAGGGCACTCTTGGGAGCTCGAGAAGCAAAGGAAGAACCAAAATGACCGCTTGCCGGGGGCACGTCCTTAACCATGCAAACTAGCTGCCATGCGAAAGTGTAATAACTCATCATTTGGATACCATCATGGCAGTGGCATGATGCAGTGGAGCGCTGAAGTCTTGTAGCCTACTATACTTTCGGAGGCCCAAACCACCAGGTAATGAGAATGTGGAGCTAGGTGAGCATACTAAGGCATACCACTACATTTCATGTCTACTGTTGGAATTTTTGCTTAAATAGTCCCAGCTCATTTATTATATATCAATAAATTCCTGAAATCCTAGAGGCCCATATTGGCCCATTCATGCAAGGTAAGAGCTGGAACAAATGTTTAGTCCCACATTGCTAGTTGAGTGGAAGTTGGACTAGCTTATAAGGTGAGCTCTTACACCACTTGTATGAGCTTGAGAAGAGAAGACATATACACACGCGCTCCTCCTTCTCCTCCATGCTCGCCTCGCCACGACGCGCGCCGCGGGTTGCGGGAATCTCGCTGAGCCGAGCTTTGTTTTGCCACGCATGAATGATATATGAATGTAAAAAGCTGAAACGTTAAGCTCGAGTGGACTTTTAATACGAGCTAATTAAATATGAACTGAGTGGAGGCTGTCATCTGTTCGCTTCAACTTCTGTCCGTTCGTTTCATCTCCTGCGCAGCCTGTCTGTCTTCCCCTCTGTGTGCCTATATAAGAGAGAGGTCACGCCTCCTCTCAGATACACTGCCACATATCCTTTGCGCCTCCTATTTCAGAGAACTGCGCTACTTAGATCTTCTTCATCCCGTCTTGCGGCGTGCACCGCAAGCCAGGACAGTAGGCCTCCGAGATCCCGCTGCTTCGAGTCCTGTACGGGAGAAGGGCGATAAGGTTTTTGGGGAGCGCTATCAGCGCGACTACTGGCTTCGTCACAGACTCCCTCACGGATAGCGACTGCACCGACGTCTTCCCCAACGAGGACTTCTTCCCCGACATCAGCATCCTCTTCCTCGACGACATGGCTAACGATGGTTCCAACGTAGGCGGTTCCTCTATCGTGTATATTTTTTTTCAATCTTGTTCTGATCGCATATAAAGTTTTACGCCTTGCAGTCTGTTTGGTTATATGCCTTAATATGTATTCGCTATTTCACATGATTAGTATATTGCCTATTATTCTAATCATGTTTTATCTAGCGTTTATTATGGACAATTCGCTTGAATGATATATGAAAAGTTGTACAGAAGCTGAAACGTTAAGCTCGAGTGGACTTTTAGTACGAGCTAATTAAATACGAACTGAGTGGAGGCTATCGCCTGTTCGCTTCAACTTCTGTCCGTTTGTTTTATCTCCTGGCAGCCTGTCTGTCTTCCCCTCTGTGTGCCTATATAAGAGAGAGGTCACGCCTCCTCTCAGATACACTGCCACATATCCTTTGCGCCTCCTGTTTCAGAGAACTGCGCTACTTAGATCTTCTTCATCCCGTCTTGCGGCGTGCACCGCAAGCCAGGACAGTAGGCCTCCGAGATCCCGCTGCTTCGAGTCCTGTACGAGAGAAGGGCGATAAGGTTTTTGGGGAGCGCTATAAGCGCGACTCACCAAATCTTCAGACTCCCTCACGGATAGCGACTGCGCCGACGTCTTCCCCAACGAGGACTTCTTCCCCGACATCAGCATCCTCTTCCTCGACGACATGGCTAACGATGGTTCCAACGTAGGCGGTTCCTCTATCGTGTATATTTTTTTTCAATCTTATTCTGATCGCATATAAAGTTTTACGCCTTGCAGTCTGTTTGGTTATATGCCTTAATGTGTATTCGCTATTTCACATGATTAGTATATTGCCTATTATTCTAATCATGTTTTATCTAGCGTTTATTATGGACAATTCGCTTGAAAGATATATGAAAAGTTGTACAGAAGCTGAAACGTTAAGCTCGAGTGGACTTTTAGTACGAGCTAATTAAATACGAACTGAGTGGAGGTTGTCGCCTGTTCGCTTCAACTTCTGTCCGTTTGTTTTATCTCCTGGCAGCCTGTCTGTCTTCCCCTCTGTGTGCCTATATAAGAGAGAGGTCACGCCTCCTCTCAGATACACTGCCACATATCCTTTGTGCCTCCTGTTTCAGAGAACTGCGCTACTTAGATCTTCTTCATCCCGTCTTGCGGCGCGCACTGCGAGCCGGGACAGTAGGCCTCCGAGATCCCGCTGCTTCGAATCCTGTACGAGAGAAGGGCGATAAGGTTTTTGGGGAGCGCTATCAGCGCGACTACTGGCTTCGTCACAGACTCCCTCACGGATAGCGACTGCGCCGACGTCTTCCCCAACGAGGACTTCTTCCCCGACATCAGCATCCTCTTCCTCGACGACATGGCTAACGATGGTTCCAACGTAGGCGGTTCCTCTACTGCTACTGTCGTGTATATTTTTTTCTCAATCTTGTTCTGATCGCATATAAAGTTTTACGCCTTGCAGTCTGTTTGGTTATATGCCTTAATATGTATTCGCTATTTCACATGATTAGTATATTGCCTATTATTCTAATCATGTTTTATCTAGCGTTTATTATGGATAATTTGCTTGGTAAATTGCTCTTTTATTCAACTATCCAAAAACCTTATTTCAGGCAATTTGCCCCAAGTGGCTTTGTTGCTTCTATGAAGCCACCTGTGTTCGAAGGTGTGAATTACAAATGATGGCGTGGGAGAGCGGTGCTCTGGTTTCAGACCATGAGCTGCTATAACGCCATCTATGGCGCACCTGAGGGAGATCTTAATCCCGCTCAGGAAGAGGCGTTCCAAAAACTTGATACCACTTTTAAGGCTGCCTTGATCAGCATTCTTGGCGACAATATTATCGATTCATATCTGTCATTTAGAAATGGCAAGGATATGTGGTATGCGCTCGAGAGAAAATTTAGAGTCTCCGATGTTGGCAGTGAACTGTATGTCATGGAACAATTCTATGACTATAAGATGGTTGAGGACCGCCCCATTGTGGAGCAGGCTCATGAGATACAGTCACTTGCCAGGGAACTTGAGCACTTCACACTGTGTGTTACCGGACAAGTTTGTTGCCGGAGGTATTATTGCCAAACTTCCTTGGTCATGGAGGAATTTTGCTACTTCTCTGAAGCACAAGAGACAAGAGTTCTTCGTGATGGATCTCATTGGGACTCTTGATATGGAAGAGAAGGCGAGATAAAAATACACACGTGCTCGAGGTATCGAGGAAGGTTCTAATGCCAATCTGGTACAGAAAAGGAACTTCCAGCCTCACAAATTCAAGAACAAAGGCAAGTTTGACGGCAAAGGAAAGTTCGATGGAAAGAACAAGGCCTCACAGTCTACCAGCTTCAAGAAGAAGACTGATAAGAAGAAAGGTGCTTGTCATGTGTGCGGTGATCCTGATCATTGGGCTCCTGTTTGTCCCAACCGCTTTGACAAGCGCCATCATGGGAAGGGCAGCAAGACTGCTAATGTTGTCATGGGCGATGTTGAGATGAAAGATGTTGGGTATGGTATATTACCTACTGTTCTTTCATTATGTCATTCTCCTGATTGGTGGATTGACACGGGCGCTAATGTACATGTCTGTTATGATATTTCCATGTTTTCTTCATATCAGGTCAGAGGGACTCAAACCGTGCTGATGGGGAATGGCTCGCATGCTTCTATTCATGGTGTTGGTACGGTAGATCTGAAGTTCACTTCGGGAAAGACCGCGCGCCTAAAGAACGTGCATCATGTTCCCTCAATAAACAAAAATCTCGTTAGGAGATCTCTTCTATGTCGAGATGGCTACAAGATTGTATTCGAGCCCAATAAATTTGTAATTTCGAAGTATGGAACCTTTGTTGGTAAAGGCTATGAGTGCGGAGGCTTGTTCCGCTTATCTCTGTCAGACATTTGTAATAAAGTTGTTAATCATATTTACACGAATTTTGAATCAAATGTCGGCACTCTAAATCTTTGTCATATTAATTTTGGTTGTATGTGCGGCTAGCCAAAATGAATTTAATCCCTGATTTCAACTGTTAAGGGATCTAAGTGCCAAGTCTGCGTGCAAGCTAAACAACCGGCAAGTCACATACATTTGAAGTGAGAAATTTAACACCACTAGAGCTCATACATTCTGATCTTTGTGAGATGAATGGTGTGTTGACAAAAGGTGGAAAGAAATATTTCATGACTTTGATCGATGACTCTACGATATATTGTCATCTGTATCTTCTGAAATCAAAAGACGAGGCTTTGAGTTTCTTCAAAATCTATAAAGCTGAGGCAGAAAATCAACTTGATCGAAAGATTAAGAGGCTTATGTCTGATCGTGGTGGAGAGTATTTTTCCAACGAGTTCGATTCTTTTTGTGCGGAACATGGCATAATTCATGAGAGGACGCCTCCCTACTCATCCCAGTCAAATGGAGTAGCTGAAAGAAAGAACCGTACTCTAACAGATTTGGTTAACGCCATGTTAGACACATCGGGTCCTTCTAAGGAATTGTGGGTGGAGGCACTATTGACTGCGTGTCATGTCCTAAACCGAGTTTCCACAAAGAACAAAGAAATTACTCCATTTGAAGAATGGGAGAAGAAAAGATTAAAACTCTCTTACTTATGTACCTGGGGTTGTTTGGCAAAGGTTAATGTACCAATCCCCAAGAAGCGCAAGCTTGGACCAAAAACCATTGACTGTGTTTTTCTCGGCTATGCTTTTCATAGAATTGGTTATAGATTCTTGATAGTAAAATCTGAAGTGCTTGAAATTCATGTCGGTACAATCATGGAGTCAACTGATGCGACTTTCTTTGAGGATATCTTTCCAATGAACGATAAACCTAACTCATCAAATCCGGAGATACCTAGTTCATCTAATCAGGAATTTGCTACATTCTCTGAACCTACCATTCCAATTGAACACTCTGAAAGTCCTAAGGAGGATGATAATGAAATTACTAAAAGGAGCAAGAGACAAAGGACTGCAAATTCTTTTGGTGATGATTTCATTGTGTACCTTGTGGATGACACTCCCACTTCCGTTTCAGAAGCATATGCATCTCCTGATGCTGACTACTGGAAGGAAGCCGTCCATAGTGAGATGAATTCCATCTTAGCTAATGGAACATGGGAGATCACTGATCGCCCTTATGGGTGTAAACCTTTAGGATGCAAGTGGGTGTTTAAGAAAAAGCTTAGACCTGATGGTACTATTGAGAAGTACAAGGCACGGATTGTGGCCAAGGGATATACTCAAAAAGAAGGTGAAGACTTCTTTGACACTTACTCACCTGTTGCCAGATTGACCACCATTCGAGTATTACTCTCACTGGCTGCCTCTCATGGTCTTCTCGTTCATCAAATGGACGTTAAGACAGCTTTCCTTAATGGAGAGTTAAAAGAGGAAATTTACATGGATCATCCAGATGGCTTTGTGGTAAATGGTCAAGAAGGAAAGGTGTGCAAGTTGTTGAAGTCTTTATATGGCCTAAAACAAGCCCATAAGCAATGGCATGAGAAGTTCGAAAGAACTTTAACTGCTGCGAGATTTGTTGTAAATGAAGCTGATAAATGTGTGTACCATCGCCATGGTGGGGTTGAGGGAGTCATCCTTTGTTTGTATGTTGATGACATACTGATTTTCGGAACCAACCTTAATGCAATTAAGGAGGTCAAAGATTTCTTATCTCGTTCCTTTGAGATGAAGGATCTGGGAGTAGCTGATGTCATCCTGAACATCAAGATATTGAGAGATGATGACGGTGGGATTACATTGCTTCAGTCCCACTATGTGGAAAAGGTCTTGAGTCGTTTCGGGTATAGCGACATCAAGTTTTCTCCTACACCGTATGATCCTAGTGTGATGCTTCGAAAGAATCGAGGAAATGCTAGAGACCAACTGAGATACTCTCAAATTATTGGCTCGCTTATGTATTTAGCTAGTGCCACGAGGCCTGACATCGCATTTGTTGTAAGCAAACTGAGTCGATTTGTTTCAAATCCAGGAGATGATCACTGGCATGCTCTTGAGAGAGTCATGCGCTATCTAAAAGGCACTGCGAGCTATGACATTCACTATACCGGGTATCCGAGGGTACTAGAGGGTTATAGTGATTCAAATTGGATATCTGATGCTGACGAGATAAAGGCCACAAGTGGATATGTATTCACACTTGCTAGTGGTGCTGTTTCTTGGAAGTCTTGCAAGCAGACCATCTTAACAAGGTCAACTATGGAAGCAAAACTCACAGCATTAGACACAGCCACTGTTGAAGCAGAGTGGCTTCATGAACTCTTGATGAACTTGCCTGTGGTTGAAAAACCAATACTCGCAATCCTTATGAACTGCGATAATCAAACTGTGATTATCAAGGTAAATAGTTCTAAGGATAATATGAAGTCATCAAGACATGTGAAGAGGAGACTGAAATCTGTCAGGAAAATGAGAAACTCCGGAGTTATTGCATTGGATTATATCCAAACATCTAAAAACTTGGCAGATCCCTTCACAAAGGGTCTATCACACAACGTGATAGAAAATTCATCGAAGGAGATGGGCATGAGACCCACAATTTGAGCTTTCCACAGTGGTAAACCACTCTATGTGATCGGAGATCCCGTGAATTAGAATTGGGAGACAAGTTGTTGGTTAGCTGAGAGGAAAGTATCCCTACTTTAATAAACACCACTCCATAAAGATGCAATACTTTCCTATTCTGCACGGTAGGTTGATTTATTATCTTAATGTGTTCTAAGTGGCTTATCCTAAGCAAAGATGTTGTCCTGCAGAACATCTTTTGAAGAACACACCTATATGAGTCTGACTGTTAAAACGTTGCAGTCTATGAGAGTAGGGTGCTCTCTAATAAACTCATGAAAGGTCATGGAGTATGACGTATAAGCTCCACCCGCGGGGAAGTTCCACGGTAGCCTAGTATCGGTCAAGACTTTTTGTGAAGCTAGGTTCGCACCAAACTTGCAGTTCAAGGCATAGTCCACTGTACAAGTTGCAGCCTAGTATAACATAAAGCTCTAGGTGGAAGTTCAGCTTAACAGTTTCCACTATAGTACCGGTATATAAACAATGTTTTGAAACCAAAGGCAAACTTCATGTGCCTCTGGGATCTGGTGGGGGATTGTTGGAATTTTTGCCTAAATATGCCCAGCCCATTTATTATATGCCAATAAATTCCTGAAATTCTAGAGGCCCATATTGGCCCATTCATGCAAGGCAAGAGCTGGGACAAATGTTTAGTCCCACATTGCTAGTTGAGTGAAAGTTGGACCAGCTTATAAGGTGAGCTCTTCCACCACTTGTATGAGCTTGAGAAGAGAAGACATATACACGCGCGCTCCTCCTCCTCACTCGCCTCGCCACACCTCGCCTCGCCTCGTCACGATGCGTGCCGCGGGTTGCGGGAATATCGCCGAGCCGAGCTTTATTTTGCCACGTATGCATGGTATATGAAAAGTTGTACAGAAGCTGAAACGTTAAGCTCGAGTGGACTTTTAATACAAGCTAATTAAATACGAACTGAGTGGAGGCTGTACGGTGGGCTGCTGCCTGTTCGCTTCAACTTCTGTCCGTTTGTTTCATCTCCTGCGCAGCCTGTCTGCCTTCCCCTCTATGTGCCTATATAAGAGAGAGGTCGCGCCTCCTCTCAGATACACTATCATGCATCCTTTGCGCCTCCAGTTCCAGAGTACTGCGCTACTTAGATCTTCTCCATCCCGTCTTGCGGCGTGCACCGCGATCCGGGACAGTAGGCCTCCGAGACCCCGCTGCTTCGAGTCCTGTACGGGAGAAGGGCGATAAGGCTTTTGGGGAGCGCTATCAGCGTGACTACTGGCTTCGTCACGGACTCCCTCACGGATAGCGACTGCGGCGATGTATTCCCCGACGAGGACTTATTCCCCGACATCAGCACCCTCTTCCTCGACGACATGTCTAACGACGGTTCGAACGCAGACGGTTCCTCTACTGCCGTGTATATTTTCTTTCTCAATCTTGTTCTGATCGCATATAAAGTTTTATACCTTGCAGTCTGTTTGGTTATATGCCTTAATATGTGTTCGCTATTTCACATGATTAGTATATTGCCTATTATTCTAATCATGTTTTATCTAGCGTTTATTATGGATAATTCGCTTGGTAAATTGCTCTTTTATTCAACATCTATAGCCTCTTTTCTCGATGCCTCTTAGACCCGGTTGCATCATATGACACGGTATAATTTGGTCTAGTTCTGAAGCGAGATACAAAGCAGCACCAATGTGGGAGATGAAGGTACGATTTCCTAAACGTTCACATCATTTGCTTGTGTGTATTATTTCTTGGAAGAGAGTTACTCTACACTATATATACACAGAACAAGAGGTTGATAAGGGGTGAAGTAGGGTAAAAGCTTGTGTACAATGATAGTTGACAACATAAAATACGTATCCGGTATTGGAATGTTTGAAGAGATGAGGTAGAGGTTGATACGAGATGAGTAGGGCTATAACTTGCACTGAAGGGTAGTTGACAAGATAAACTACACTGTCGAATATAGAAATAAATAATGATGTAAAATATATGTGCTACCACTGAATTTTGGATGGACTACATACTCTAAAGGACAATTATACAAATCAGTATCGTTGTTTTATTTAATACTCCTTCTCTCCCATAATATTAATTGTAACCTTTTTCAAAATGGGGGAACTCACCTTGGCCTCTGCACACTTATCGTGCATACAACCATTTTATTACTTTATTAAGAGTTGTTTATTACAGAATCTTGACCTCATAGGTCACATAAGGTGGATACATGAACTAATCAACAAAAAAAGAAGGACGACATAGAATGATTCTGCATCAACATGCTATCTTACGATCAAAACGCCATGGGTGTATAAATCGCGTGCAACCCTCTCTAGCCGGTTGCACCCAGTTTCTAGATCATGGCACTTCTCCGTTGATTGTACATAGGACCACATACATATCCAATGAGTAGCCAAAAGAATAATCCATATAAAAGACGAAGATCTTGCATTGTTAAATATATAGTCGTTTCTTGTGTTCCATATGGCCCAAAATAAGGCACATACACCTACACGTATTTCTATTTTATCTCTCATATTAACTCGTCCTAGCCAATTACCGAAAAGTTGAGTTATACTCGTTGGGGCTATTATATTAAACACCATATGAACAATACACCAAACAATTTTAGTTAGAGGACAAGAAATGAACAAGTGCTGAATTGTTTCATCCTGTTCACAAAGACAATATTTTTTTCCTTGCCAACTCCACTTAGCTAGATTATCATTTGTTAGAAGTTCTTTACAATTTAAAAACCACATGAAATTCCTGATTTTAGTGGTATTTTAATTTTCCATATGTATTTGCGTAGGTATTTCATATGGTTTTTCATATAATCTATATACAATGACTTTTTTTGAGGGTACTATATACAGTGACTTTACAGTGAAAGAACTAGACGTGGTAAGTTTCCATCAAAACACATCGGCATGTGTAAAATGTTATCAAGTCAATATATGAGTATGTTATATTATGATACTGAGGTAGGACATGTGATGGAAAAAAAATCTCCATCACAAGCATGCCAAAAATGAGGTATGAGCCTCTTAACAGAAAACTAGGGAAAACGATTGAGCTAGGTTCAACTAATTTAGAGACTGAGTTTAAAAAAAATGAAATGTAAGTTTATGTGGCACGAAGAGATGATAATAAGATATGGACCTTGTTGTAAAAAAAATTAAACCCAATGTAAGAGGAGATATAGATTATCCGAAACAGGTACGCCCGCAAAGACGGGCATGAGAATGTCAGTGAAGCAGTATATAGTTTGTGGCTCAACTTTATAAAGGAATCTACCGGTATACACACAGTGAACCTTCTTATAGAAGTGTCACGTGTGATTTCGGTTGAGTTAGCGAAGATTACCATCATCAAGAGATAACATATATTTCACATATACTAGATCATTATTTTCCTCATTATACGAGATGACTTGTGTTTCCCACATGTTTTTATTACTCAATTTTAAATATCACATATTTTATGTTAATGTGAGCATTATTTGTTACGTCAAGAAAAATGAAAACTATTGACCGTTACATGTTCAAGCCTTTGAAAAGGGTTATGCTGAAAGACGGGGTAATCGGTAGGGCTTTGCACAGCACCCAATGGGGCCGGCCTCTCTCTTTATATAGTAGTGTACAGTACAAATACAGGGGTATAGGTACAAGCTATTTATATCTACAACAACTGAATACAATGTTTAACACCCTCCCTCAATCTCAACCGTTCCATGAATGTTGAGATTGTTCTTACAGAAGGTAAATAGAGGTAAAGGGAGAGGCTTAGTGAATATATCTGCTAGCTGATCCTTGGAGGAAATAAACCGTATCTGAAGCAACTTCTGAGCCACCCGTTCTCTGACAAAGTGAAACTGAACCTCTATGTGTTTGGTTCAGGCATGAAATACCGGGTTGGCAGGAAGAAATGTTGCTCCAATATTGTCACACCAAATGATAGGTGGGTGACCTTGAGACACTCAAAGTTCACCAAGTAAGGCCTGTACCCATATCAATTCAGCTGTAGCATTGGCTATGGCCTTGTACTCAGACTCTGTAATGGAGCGAGAAACTGTATCCTGTTTCCTAGGACTCCAGGAGACTAGATTACCACCATAAAAGATGGCATGTCCCCCCTTGGATCGTCTGTCATTCGAGCTGCCATCCCAGTCAGCTGTAGAGGTCCCAACCTGATAAGGTAGAGATCCATGTGTTTACAATGCTAGTCCCTGGATCGAATAGCTAGCATCCACAGTTTAAGATAGGTCATATTACAACTTATAACCAAGAATAAAATAAATCATTACATCTTACATAGCTCATTTGGCTATCTTATTACAATGCAGCAGATATAACTATATAGCATGGAGTCCTTCATCTTCAAGTGCCACATGCAAACATGTTGGTTGTAGACTTGTAATCCCTACTCAACAAACTTCACTAACATCAAACAAACCCGCAACATAATAAGTTACAGCCACACGGGTCAATACATTTGAATTGTATTGGCAAGTGATACTATGGTAGAGTAGTGGTATCTAGCATTTATATGCATTTGGCTAAGTGTAGCCGAGGGTTGCTTTGCTCAAAATAAGATTTTCCTTATTAGTTGAAAACACTAAGTTTTTGTTTGTCAAATAACCCAAGGAACTACCAATAGAAATTGGTGAACCTTTACCCTTATTCAACCACAAGTTTTTAACTTAGAAATTGGGATGAGGAGATCCTTCATAGCTTGAATGTCTTAATGCTCAAATTGTCCATTGCCGGGGACACGGGTAAGTACTTAGGTTTTAGTCTCTCAATAGGTGGTGTACTTTCCCCACAAGACTCGACATGTATCGAGACAAGATCTTTCAGAAGCCTTCCCTTAGACCAAATGGGCTCGTTCCATCCTATCATCCCTACCACCTTCTGTCCATCTGGCTAAGTTATTGCAACCTATATGATCCAGACAGAGCCCATATTGCCAAGTGGCTGCACTAGAAGCTTCTCAACACTTAACATCTCAAATATCTTTGTTCCTGGGTGGCTTTCCACAAGTGTGATACACAAGGTAGACCATAGATATGGGCCTTTTGTAACCACTCAACATAACCCATTCATACCATTCCACCCAGGTGATTCATTCACTTAGTAGTTTTGTTAAGCAAAAACATAAGTCAAAAGACTTAGCAAAATTTCCATAGCATGTGTATATATTCCACCCTTGTTTTCTATTAGCTAAGTTAAGCATAGTAGTAGCAAGAATTTTAACATAGGGAAAGTTCCACTAAGACAACATCTACTAGGATTTCCCAAGGCATAGCATAGTATAGATACTTAGAAAATTTCCATGCAAGTCCTACTCAAAATATCACTAATGCATAGTCAAAATAATAGGAAAAAATATATGAAGCACCACTTGCCTTTTTAGTAGAGAAACTATATTCACTCCTTGATCTTGCAATTGTCACACTCTTCAAAGTTCACTACAATTCAATCAAGAAAGCACATATTCAAAACTAGCATTCAAAAAATTCACCACATAAAATGATAAAAACAAGGAAATGTATGCATGCAAAAGATTGTTTTATTAAAAAAAGTAGTATCCAATAAGGTTATAAACATTTTAAAACACCTATTGGTCATTTATAAAAGTGGCAAAACCATTTAAAAAAAAGTTAGTGAAAATAACTCCTTTTAAATCATTTTTGTTTTGCTAGAAATGCTTTTATTCAAAGGAATAATTCCTTAGTGTCACAAAATATATTTTCAAATTCTAATGTTAGTGTTTAGGGTCAGAGAGTTCAAAACAAACCATTTGCAAAAGGTTTTACTCAAAAATCATTTTTTAGAATAATTTTTATAACCAAAATAGCCTTACAAATGTTTCTGCAAAAACACCTAATTTTCAGAAGAAAAATACTAAACTAAGGCCACAATTGTAAATTTAACATTTTTCTGAATCCATAGATATAAAGTTTGTAATTTTGGGCCAAACAGAACAAAAGTTATGATTTTTGCAAAATCAAACATCTAATAGATCTAATTTATGTTTTAAAACAGCAGCCAGGACACGTGTATGTTTCATATTGGTTGATACCTCTTCGTTCGGATTGAGCAACGTGGACCGCAAGATATCATTTAAATCGCACGGTGCAGATTGATGTGTACCGTTTCACTAGCTGTTCTATCCTAGCCAATAGATCATCATCCAACGGTCCAAAGCGCAACGACCAGAGTCCAGCGGTGCTTGGCGACAGTGAGCGGCGGTGGCGTTCGGTCAGTGGTGGTCCGGAGGTTCTAGGAAGCAAGGAAGGAAACGGAGGGGCTTACCGTGCTCGCGGGGTCGTCTGCAATAGTAGAAAAAAGGCTATCCGTTCGTGCCTCCTAACAGCATTAGTCCCGGTTCCGCCACGAACCGGGACTAATGCTGGCACGCGTCCCGATTCGAGCGGGCACGGGACCCAGAGGCATGCGTCCCGGTTGGTAGGGGAGCATACGTCTCGGTTTGTAACACAAACCTGGACTAAATGTTGGGCGTCAGCCACCGGGACGTATGCTCCCGCCCTCTATAAATGCAACACCCCAGCCCTCTGCCTCCACTCTGTTTTTTCTTGGTGGAAGGTGTGAGGGGTGTGCTAGTTTTTTCCCCTATGCATTCATTCAAGGTGTTTGATGAAATGTTTGAGTGAATGATCCTGTTCAATTTCTCATAGAACAAAAATATAGAAGGTGTCCGAGACGCACTTGAGCTTTCTCCTCTTTATTTCCCTCGATCGAGGTTAGCAAACTTATCTTTTCTCCGTCATTGATACAATGCATGTGTCGATATGAATTGGTCATTTCACTATTTATGATGTCCTGTTTTTGATAAACTTACTTATATGATGCAGATGAACGGTCGGGAATGGATGTACGGTGACCGGCGTGTACCCGGGTATATGAAAGGCGTGGATAAATTTATCGATGTGGCTACGGCAAACAAAGAGAATGGTTTTATATGTTGTCCATGTGTTCAATGCTGGAACAACAAGGAGTACTCTTCCTCTAAAATCATTCGCGGCCACCTAATTATGAAAGGTTTCATGCCCAACTATAATTGCTAGACCAAGCACGGGGAAAGAGGGGTTATGATGGAAGATGGTGAAGAAGAAGATGATGATAACAACTATCATCATATGTTTCCTGAATACAGTGATACTGCAATAGAAGTCAATGGAGAGGAAGGAGGTGAAGAACGGGCATCAGATGAGCCGGCTGATGAACTTGGTAGTGTCATTTCTGATGCAAAGCTAGACTGTGAAACGGAAAATGAGAAGTTGAAGTTAGAGGGCATGTTAGAAGATCACAAGAAATTGTTGTACCCAAATTGTGAAGATGGCAGCACAAAGCTCGGTACCACACTGGAATTGTTGCGATGGAAGGCAGAGTGTGGTCTAACTGACTCCTCATTTGAAAATATGCTGAAAATAATGAAGCTGAAGTTTTCAAAACATAATGAACTTCCCGAGAGTACCTACGAAGCAAAGAAGACTCTCTGTCCTCTAGGATTAGATGTGCAAAAGATACATGCATGCATTAATGACTGCATCCTCTACCGCGGTAAGGAGTATGAGAATTTAGATAAATTCCCGGTATGCAATGCATTGCGATATAAGATCATACGAGATGACCCTGGTGTTGTTGAGGGAGAGCCCCTCCGGAAGAGGGTTCCTCTAAGGTTATGTGGTATGCTCCTATAATACCAAGGTTGAAACGCATGTTCAGAAACAAAGAGCATGCCAGGTTGTTGCGATGGCACAAACAAGACCGTAAGAAAGACGGGAACTTGAGACACCCTGCTGATGGGTCACAGTGGAGAAAAATCGAGAGAGACTTCCAAGACTTTGCAGGTGATGCAAGGAACTTATGGTTTGGTCTAAGTACGGATGGCATGAATCCTTTTGGGGAGCAGAGCTGCAGTCACAGCACCTGGCCCGTGACTCTATGTATCTACAACCTGCCTCCTTGGTTGTGTATGAAGCGTAAGTTCATTATGATGCCAGTGCTCATCCAAGGCCCGAAGCAACCCGGCAAGAACATTGATGTGTACCTTAGGCCATTAGTTGAAGAACTCTTACAGTTGTGGGGGCAAACCAGGTGTACGTGCGTGGGATGAGAACAAACAGGAGCCATTTGATCTACGAGGGTTGCTATTCGTAACCATCAATGATTTGCCTACTCTTAGTAACCTTTCAGGACATACAAACAAGGGATATAAGGCATGCACATAGTGTTTAGATGAGACTGAAGGTACATATTTTCATAAATGCAAGAAGGTTGTGTACCTGGCGACTCGACGATTTCTTCCGACCAATCATCCCGTAAGAAAGAAAGACAAGCATTTCAAAGGTGAGGCAGATCACCGGAAGAAGCCTGAACTCCCTGCTGGTGATGATGTATTTGGTATGGTCAAGGACATAGAAGTAATCTTTGGAAAGGGTCCCGGCGGTCAATCAGTTCCGAATGACGTCGCTACAGGACATGCACCCATGTGGAAGAAGAAATCTATATTTTGGGAGCTGCCATATTGGAAAGTCCTGCGTGTCCGCTCTTCAATCGACGTGATGCACGTGACGAAGAATCTTTGCGTGAACCTGCTAGGATTCCTAGGCGTGTATGAGAAGACAAAAGATACACCAGAAGCACGGGATGACCAACAAATTATGGAAGACCCAAAGAACATGCATACACAGAACAAAACGGATAAAGGGCGTCACTTAAGTCGTGCCAGCTATGCTCTTACCAAAGCAGAGAAGGAAATCTTTTTTGAAGTCCTTTATAGTATCAAGGTGCCGTCTGGCTTCTCATCTAATATAAAGGGGATAATAAATATGGCAGAGAAAAATTTCCAAAACCTGAAGTCTCATGACTGTCACGTGATTATGATGCAGTTGCTTCCGATTGCATTGAGGGGGGCTTCTAGCGGAAAATGTTCGAGTACCCATTGTGAAGCTGTGTGCATTCCTCAATGCAATATCTCAGAAGGTAATCAATCCATATATTCTGCCAAGGTTACAGAAGGATGTGGTACAATGTCTTGTTAGTTTTGAGTTGGTGTTCCCACCATCCTTCTTCAATATTATGACGCATCTCCTGGTTCACCTAGTGGAAGAGATTGCCATTCTCGGTCCGGTATTTCTGCACAATATGTTCCCCTTTGAGAGGTTCATGGGAGTCTTAAAGAAATATGTTCATAACCATGCTAGACCAGAAGGAAACATCTCCAAGGGATATGGAACAGAGGAGGTCACTGAGTTTTGTGTTGACTTTATTCCTAACCTTAAGTCGATTGGTGTTTCTAACTCGCGGCATGAGGGAAGACTAAGTGGAGAAGGCACCACTACTAGGAAAACGGCTATAGGTAATCAGCACATCCGTGGCTCACATGGTTGAAGTGCCCCACGGCTAAAACAGGCGTGGCTCACCAAGGCTGCCTACTAGTAACTAGAACAACCGTGGCGCACATGACTATAGTGCGCCACAGATGTGTGTGGGCCAGGGCCCTGTTGGCCGCACTCCAAACATCTGTAGCGCACTATAGTCATGTGTGCCACGGTTGTTAGTGTCATCTGTGGCGCACATGGGGGGTGCGCTACGCCTAAGCGCACGCCCCCTCTGCTGTGAAACGGCCACAAACATCTGTGGCGCACTCGGCCTAGTGCGCCACAGGGACTAGGAGCATCTGTGGCGCACATGGCATGGTGCGCCATAGATGTTTGTACTCCCTGTGGCGCACTAGGGCCGTGTGCGCCACGGATGTGTCGATTTTTTTAGGACAGCTCTTTATGTGCACATGTGTGACCACATCCACCACCCCACACTTCACTTTCCCCTTCTTCTTCCTCCTTAGATCTAGTCGGGATCTTCTCCTTCCCACCTCAATTTCTCCACCCATTCACCATTTGTAGCATGTAAAACTTGCATTGGATGTTACATAAGTAATAGAGGAAGGTCTCCGGTCTCTCATCTCCTTCTCCGGTCGACGCGCGCACCTCTCCTTTCCATCTTTCTCGCGATCGGTCTCTCATCTCGGTAAGTTGTCCATGTAAGGATGTGTTCATGTGTATATGGATGATGTGCTCATATGTATGTAGATGATCGATGCTCATGATGTGTGTATGGAGAGGATCGATGGTCATATATGTGTGTGTATATGGAGAGTATCGATGATGCTCATGCATGTGTGTATGGAGAGGATAATGATATGTTCATGTGTGTATGGATCGGTCTCTCTCTCTCTTGTGTTTGTATGTGAACAAGTTGCCATTTGTTTTGCCAAAATGTTGATTCATTTCCATTTTGGCAAGACTTTGGCATTTCGCAAAGGTCCTTAATTTAGGATAGGTCATGCCGAAATTTTCTATCGACCATTGCATGCATGCATTCATTATGTGGTTCTAATAGACTTCAAAATTGTACCGTGTACACCGTGCAGGCAAAAATGGTCCGCATAATGAGCGAAGGTATTGTGGCTAGATTTTTAAAATGTGCGACGGCCGACATGATACGAAATAACAAGACAGATATAAGATGTCTGTGCAGAAGATGCAAACTCAACTGGGTGATCGACCCATGAAGTCTTTCGGTGGTTGGATGCAGACACATCTCTTGAATGACACCACTGTTGGAGATCAGCTATACTTGTTGGCCGCGTCACCATCTTCTACTGTATTGAATTTCCAAGGGTACGAAATAAATGGGAATACATTCTACGACGCCTAAGATAAAAAGAGCACCAACCAAAATAGTGGTGTCCGCTTTGATGCAATAGACGAGAATGGACAAAAGGACACATACTATGGTTACATAGAGGAGATATGGGAACTAGACTATGGAGTCTCTTTTAAGGTCCCTTTGTTTCGCTGCAAATGGGTCAACCTGAATGGGGAAGGGGTAAAGATAGACCAGTTATGAATGACAACAGTGGATCTCAACAATCTTGGTTATAGAGATGAACCATTCGTCCTAGCCAATGATGTGTCTCAGGTTTTCTATGTGAAGGACATGTCCTCCAGACCGAAAAAAGAAAAAATATGCAAACGAATACATCATATGATGAGCCAAAGTGTCACATAGTTCTTTCAGGGAAAAGAAACATCGTGGGAATCAAGGACAAGACATACATGTCAGAAGATTATAATTAGTTTGATGAAATTCCGCCCTTCATAGTGAAAACTGACCCAATCATTCCGTTTAGTAAATAAGATGCTCCATGGTTACATCTGAAGCGATCATAAGGAAGGACATATGCCAAGAAGTTCATGCTCATATTATGTAACTCTAGTTCATGTCTTTCGCGGTTTGTGGCTTGACCGAAGGATATCTTTCGCGGTTTGTGGCTTGACCGGGACTATATATAGGGGGGCCTTTAGTCCCAGATTTGTAGTCTCAGTTTTTAATATTAATAAATTTCTTAAGTGTTAGTCCTGATTTGTGGCTGGACCGGGACTAGGAAGAAGTTGTCCTGATTCGTACTTACCATTAAGATCTGATCTCCAAACGCGCGTGGTCACATATTAGGGAGTGCCTCTATGACCAGTTTCTTGGAGATGCTTGGGAGGATCTGGATCCGCGCATCTCCCCAAACTGGTCGTGGGTGTCCTCTCGAAAACCATCTTGCAGCTTGTAACTTCTCTAACTAGATCAGTACACCTGGGAGCTAACTAATTTCACATATTAGGGAGTGCCTCTATGACCAGTTTCTTGGAGATGCCGGAGGACTGGGATCCGGCGGCATCTCCCTGAAACTGGTCGTAGTGGTGTCCCTGCTCTCGAAAACCATCTTGCAGCTTGTAACTTCTCTAACTAGATCAATACACCTGGGAGCTAACTAATTTCACATATTAGGGAGTGCCTCTAGGACCAGTTTCTTGGAGATGCCGGAGGACTAGGATCCGGCGGCATCTCCCTGAAAGTGGTCGTAGTGGTGTCCCTGCTCTCGAAAACAATATTGGAGATGCCTCAATCTGGCTGGAGGACTGGACTCACAAGGATGCCTATTTATAGTACAAGCAGCTCGACATAGTGTTGACACTTACGACATAATGTCGACACTCACCCCTATTATTAGTGTTGACTCGTGTTTTGTCCCGGTTGGTGTCTCCAACCGGGACTAAAGGTTCATCTTTAGTCCCGGTTGGTGACACCATCCGGGACAAGGTACACAACGCACGACATAATGTCGACACTCACCCCTATCATTAGTGTTGCCTGGCCCAGCCTGCCGAAATCCCTCCAACGGGACTAAAGATGAACCTTTAGTATATTGAAAATCCGAACAATGAAAATCCTTCGCGTGGTGTCATATTATGTGACATATTTTAAAGGAAAAATACCAGACTTGGTAGATTGATCATGTCTCGAAAAAACCTTCACAAAATGACCTATCATGTTCGAGGTTTCATGGCTTTCGGTCCAAATGACCGATGTTATGTGTTGAATCACGGCATAGTTTGTGATGCTGTGCCCATATTATGCATGCATGTGGAAATTGGTATGAAGAACAATGCTTAAGGAGGAAGTTTTCCTTTTTGTCGCACGGAAAAGCCCTTTTCCATTTTCCGAGAGCAAAAAACGGGTCGTTTTGTGAAGTAACCACCAAAATGCTGTTTCAGAATGCTACCGTCCCATTTTCCTAAAATACTAGACCATCTTACATGGACTATCTCCCAACCGGAACATCTCAAACCTTTTCGTCCATCCCGGATAAAAAGGACAAATGTCTGCTGAATCGGTAGGAAGTGGGTCTGGTTTGTACTACAGGTACATGATCTATCGCCCGTGATTTTTTGAAAAAATCATTTTTAGACTCGCAATATGTGATTTCTTCAGAGATCCAATGCAAGTTCTAACGATGCTCGTCCCCTATCTTCATGCACGCCGGTTCGACCATAGTTAGAAATTCAAAAAATTCAAAACGGGCATAAGAAATTCAAAAAAATCCGAACAATGAAAATCCTTCACGTGGTGTCATATTATGTGACATAGTTGAAAGGAAAAATACCAGACTTGGTATATTGATCATGTCTCGAAAAAACCTTCACAAAATGACCTATCATGTTCGAGGTTTCATGGCTTTTGGTCCAAATGACAGATGTTATGTGCTGAATCACAGAATAGTTTGTGATGCTGTGTCCATATTATGCATGCATGTGTACATTGGTATGGAGAACATTGTTGCAGGAGGAAGTTTTCCTTTTTGTCGCATGGAAAAGGCCTTTTCCATTTTCCGAGCGCAAAAACGGGTCGTTTTGTGAAGTAACCACCAAAATGCTGTTTCAGAATGCTACCGTCCCATTTTCCTAAAATACTAGACAACCTTACATGGACTATATCCCAACCGGGACATCTCAAACCTTTTCGTCCATCCCGGGTAAAAAGGACAAATGTCTACCGAATCGGTAGGAAGTGGGTCCGGTTTGTACTACAGGTACATGATCTATCGTCCATGATTTTTTGAAAAAATCATTTTTAGACTCGCAATATGTGGTTTCTTCAGAGATCCAATGCAAGTTCTAACGGTGCTCGTCCCCTATCTTCATGCACGCTGGTTCGACCATAGTTAGAAATTCAAAAAATTCAAAACGGGCATAAGAAATTCAAAAAAATCCGAACAATGAAAATCCTTCGCGTGGTGTCATATTATGTGACATAGTTGATCATGTCTCGAGAAAACCTTCACAAAATGACCTATCATGTTTGAGGTTTCATGGCTTTCGGTCCAAATGACAGATGTTATGTGCTGTATCACGACATAGTTTGTGATGTTGTTCCCATATTATGCATACATGTGGACATTGGTATGGAGAACAATGTTGCGGGAAGAAGTTTTCCTTTTTGTCGCACGGAAAAGCCCTTTTCCATTTTCCGAGCGCAAAAAACGGGTCGTTTTGTGAAGTAACCACCAAAATGCTGTTTCAGAATGCTACCGTCCCATTTTCCTAAAATACTAGACCACCTTACATGGACTATATCTCAACCGGGACATCTCAAACCTTTTCGTCCATCCCGGGTAAAAAGGACAAATGTCTGCCGAATCGGTAGGAAGTGGGTCCGGTTTGTACTAAGGTACATGATCTATTGCCCGTGATTTTTTGAAAAAATCATTTTTAGACTCGCAATATGTGGTTTCTTCAGAGATCCAATGCAAATTCTAAATGAGCCATTTTTCTTCCCGCCATTTCTTCCCGCCATTTTTTTTCCCGCCATTTTTCCCTTGATTCTTCCGCCATTTCTTCCCTTGATTTTCCGCCAGTTCTTCCCTCCAGTTATCTTCCTGCCATTTCTCACTATATATATATGTAGGGTTGGCCTCCATTGTCATTGCACATCTCTAGACTCATATCTGCAACCTCATCACTCTTTCCCATGACTTCCACCATAGCACTAACTCCCAGGGAGGCGGAGGTGCTTTGAGCCTCGAATCACCTCGCCCACCGACTCTGTGTCCCGTCGGCCGGATGGATCTTTGGCGTCGGAGGCGTGCCGGTTCCTCCTGTCCCTCTAGGTGTGGCGCGCCGAATGGCCATCACGAACCACTACTACTTCGAGCTCACGCCGGAGCAGCGGAAAATCCTAGATGGCATCCCGACTATTTCCCGACTTGGGAAGCCTTCTTCGTGGATCGGCGTGAGAGGGCGCTCGCCAGGCACGAGGAGGACGGCCTACCTCCTCCGAACTTCAACGAGGCCGGCCATCGGCTGTGGTGGCGCGACCGGACTCTCCAGAGCATCATATCCTACGACACGGTCGCCGACTCTAGCCCCCGCCTGCGCTACCCTCAAGTCTAGTCCACTCGTACTCAGCCTTCAAGGTTCAACTACGGCGACCCCGACGACGACAGCGACGACGGCCTCAGCGAGTACGACGACTACAGTGGTGAGTATTACAGGTGTAGGCAGGAGCATGACTGAATCGCTCCAACATTGCAAAACAAGTTCGGCCGATTGTGGCTTAATCTGGCCATGTATCTTAATTTTTCAGTTCTTCTATGTAACTTTGTGTTAGTTGCGTTATGTACTTTAATTCCAGTTCTATCCTAATAAATTTTTCTTTCCGCCCATTATTTCCCGTCTTTTTTTCCCGCCCATTATTATATAAAAATATAAGTTAATTCAAATCCAAATTAAAAATAGAAAATGGTTTTGAATTAGTTATTCAAATCCAAACACTTTTTATGTTAAAAGTCTTTCTAAATGCCAAATTAATATTCAAAAAATATAAGTTAATTCAAATCCAAATTAAAAACATAAAATGGTTTTGAATTATTTATTCAAATCCAAACACTTTTTATGTTTAAAGTTTTTCTAAATTCCAAATTAATATTCAAAAAATATAAGTTAATTCATTTTAAATTTTAAATGGTTCATATTTTAAATGGTTACATTAATTATTGTTTAAAACAGAAAATGGTTTTGAATTATTTATTCAAATCCAAACACTTTTAATGTTTAAAGTTTTTCTAAATTCCAAATTAATATTCAAAAAATATAAGTTAATTCCTTTTTAATTTTAAATGGTTCATATTTTAAATGGTTACATTAATTATTTTTTAAAAACAGAAAATGGTTTTGAATTAGTTATTCAAATTCAAACACTTTTTATGTTTAAAGTTTTTCTAAATTCCAAATTAATATTCAAAAAATATAAGTTAATTCATTTTTAATTTTAAATGGTTCATAGTTTAAATGGTTACATTAATTATTTTTAAAAACAGAAAATAGTTTTGAATTAGTTATTCAAATTCAAACACTTTTTATGTTTAAAGTTTTTCTAAATTCCAAAGTAATTATCATTTAAAAAACATTACAAATTTAAACCCCAAAATAAAAAATATGACGGGAACAGAGAGAAAATTTCTGATTTTTTTTTAAAACAGGGTCATATGTCCCGGTTGGAGCCACCAACCAGGACTAAAGACCCCTGCGCGCGCCAACCCTTGGTATGCTGAAAAAAGTAGAGTATACGTCCCGGTTGGTTGCTCCAACCGGGACGTATGACCGTTTAGTCCCTGTTGGAGCTACCAACCGGGACAAAAGGTCCTTTGGTTAATAACTGGGTGCCCCTCCTCTTCTTCTTCCCCATCTCACAATCTTCTCAAGAGGATCAAGCGACGCCGTCTGCCGCTGCCCGCCAAGACGCCTCTGGCCGACGCTGCTTCGCCTCGGCCTCGCTAGGAACCGCCTCCCCTCCAACGGAAACGACAAACGGCGCCCGTAACCACCGCAATCAGGAGCTCCTCCCCAAAGTCCGGCCACCGCTGTTCTCGACGATTCTAGCCGCGTCCGAGCTCGCTTGGTCGAGCTGACCCCTCCACCGCCTCCGTGGTGAGCCCCTCCACCTCACAGTCCTCTCCGTTCTTCCTCTTCCTCTCAGACGCCGCTGCCGAGGACTGAAGCCACCGCCATCGTGCTTCCTCTTCTGGCGACCAATCCGGAGCGGTGCCGCCACTAAACAGCTCGGTACGTTAGCCCGCATCCATCGCACCCGCTCCCGCTGCTCCGCCCGCGCTCCAGCGCCTTCCGTGTCGACGATCTGGGGTCGATCCCCGGTAAATGACGTCACGCTGACGTCCTGGTGACATCAGCGGGCGGGGTCAGCACGGTCAAACCTTCGGCTATCAATAGGCAAAGGCAAGTATAGCCCCACCATGATATAATCCTATGATTTCTAAAGCATTTCAATTCTTTCCATGATGCATACGATTCTACTGTGGTCTTTTATCGATAGATAGAGTGTCCTATCTGTTGCATTACTCCATTTGAGCTTATATTACCTGTTCCACTGCTCCTAGCATATTAGGTTTATTTGTTTGGATTATTAGGTTTATTATTAGTTAGGTATTATTAGGTTTATTAATTAGTTAGGTATTATTAGTCTTCGGCCCCACTGGTCAGTCATTATGGGTAGGCCCAGACCCGATGAAAAACTACCTCCTGTGCTGATGTACATATTGATTGCGCATTGTATTATGCCATGTATTGATTGCTGCCTTTCTTTCCGGTATTGGTTCTTCGCGATAGGATCCGAGCCCGAGGGTTTCTCCGAATTAGGATTTCTGATATTGTAAATTCATTTTTATTATTGTGTATGTATATATTAGGGTTTCTCTGAATTAGGGTTTATATATCTCAACACCGTACCTAACATTCTCCCTTAGCCGCTTTGACTTATCCGTTTTTCCACCTATGCAGAAAATATGGACCCACATGACAGAGACGAAGAAAAGGAAGAGTTGATCCAAGGTGTGATCCGCGGGGAAGAAAATTTAGATGTATCGACGTTTCTGAACAACTCCGGTGAGGGTGATCCTCTTTTTGCCGGAAGAGACGACTTGTTTGAGGTTGAAGGTGATGCCTTCCGCGAGGGAGAAGGCGATGCCTTGTGTAATCGAGAAGACGACCGCTCTGGCGAGGTGCATGTAATATAATTAATTCATTAATTAATCATCTGCTATCTATATAGAAATAGTAACAACGATCTTTCTTATTTTAGCCCTCCGGATCGAACAAATCTACTGAAAAGAGCGGACGAGGCCCAACCAAAAAGTTGGAAGACCATGAGAGGTTCAGGATCAAAGATATCGCTGAAGACGGCAAACCGACAGCTCCCGAAGTTGTCGCAATCAAATTTGTGGCACAATGCGGAGTAATCGTTAGGGACTTAATCCCGATCACCATTCAAAATTGGAATAGGCCTGCTGATGCGGAAGAAGAGGGAACATGTTTGTTTGTCCCTAACAAGGCCAAAGATTTACTGTGGAAGAGGCTCATGCTTAATTTCAAACTACCGAAGATAGAGCTGGATCGAAATGCGGAGGATCCAGTTGAGGACGCCTTAGAACATGGGAGATCCATGGAGGCTAAGGTTAGGGAGTGGGCTATAAAGAAGATGGCCCAGTGTTACACCAACTGGAAGAAAATATTGCACCTTGACTATGTCGTGAAAGAGAAGACTCCGGATTTCAAGAAGATTCAGTTTGAGAAGATAAAACCATTCTGGGCTGAGTTTGTGAATTACAAGACATCAAAAAAAGCTAAGAAAATGTCTGCAACGAATAAGCTAAATGCTGCTAACAAGAAGTATCACCATACTATGGGGCAAGGTGGCTACATGGCTGGCATTCCTAAGTGGGAGAAACTTGAGAATGAACTACGTGCTAAAAAGATCACCCCAGAGACACACGATTGGGTAGAACGTGCAAGGAATTGGTTTTACGGGCATGGGGGCACGTTGGACTCGGAAGGGATGAATAAGACCCCTTGCAAATCGAGAAGATGAGAAAAGCAGTAAAGGCTGTTAAAGATGGGGACTTCATTCCCGATAGAGAGAATGATGAGCTCACACTCGCCCTTGGAAATAAGGAACATGATGGACGAACACGAGGCACAAGCGGCTCCAAACCATGGAGGACTGGGTTTCCCGAAGAGAGGAAGAAATATCCTGATAGAAGCCGTTAGAGGAGAAATGACAAGGCGGAAGTTGAAGCAGATATTCAGAAAGAGCGAATGCGTATAATTGAAGAACGAATAAAGCAACAACAAGATGAAATTAACGCACTTAAAGAGCAAAGTACTACCGGCCCATCTCAGCAGCACACTGCATTCGATGCTACCAGCCTATCGAATAATCAAAAAAGCAGTGTGGCTTCCACCGAGGTCCCGGTGATGACAATGACGATGACAATGGTGCATCGACGATGGCTCCTGTTGGCTACCCAGTGGATGACATCACAGAGATGACACACTTCGAGCTACATGTCAAAGTTGTGAACATATCAATGAAGGTGGGGGTCGGCTATGCCTTACCAATTGGACCCACACCAACTTACCACTGTCGTCCAGTTCCAGAGGGCTACGCTGTTGTCGGGGTGGAAGAAATCATGCCCACCTTTGAAGTTTTGAAGCTTGACTACCCTGCAGGTGAAGGGAATGTGACTGAACTGGGAGACGCAACAAACGTCACCATTCTATTGCCAAAGGAATGTATCATGCTTCGAAATCACACGCTTAAGGCCGCCTCACGTCTTCGCCGCCTCACCCGGCTTCGCCTCACCAATCTCCTGCGCAGCCATCGCCAAGGAGCCATTGCTCGTGCCTCTCAGATAAAAGCGTAAGCGTACCGCTACTCTGCGTCGTGGTAAGCGATCGCCGAAACGTAAACAAGAGCCTCTTCCAAAAGTACCAAAGGTTCCTCCCAAGAGAGCTTATGACTGTACTGAAGAGGAGACTACGGCGATCGTTGATGCGGAAATGACAATGTTTTTCGCTAAGCTGAAGCGGCCGAAAGAGCCAGAGTTCCCCAGCACCAAAGAAGAAAAAGCCAGAGTGTTAAAAATGCTAAAGACTCTTCATCAACCCGACCCAAAGCTGTCATCAGACTATGAACGTTCAATTCTCAAGTCACATGCGGCATAACAAGCCTCGAAGATTAGTACTGATGCAAGCGAGAAATCTGTTGCCCAGCTTAGAGAACAAGCAAAACAGTCTTGCGCCCCTCTCAAGGTGATTTCCCATACCAATGTGGGGTCGAGCAAATATGGGGCCGAAGAGCAGTATGATCCAGAGGTAGTTGCACAATACGGAGAAGCTGTCGCTGCTCAAGGTATGAGTATTGCCCAGGATAGAGTACTTCCCCGTGAGTGAAGTAGCATACAAATACCAGTAGGCAAACCTCTCGTCAAACCTGAGGAGGTAAATAATCTTCCAACAAAAATGCGAAGATTGCATAACTGGTACATGCATGCCACAAAGGCCGGGGCTAACTGGATAGTGCTGAAGGTTACAAAAAAACATTATGGGAAAGAAATAGATGACATGATATCCATTAAATTTGATGAACTATTTCAATTATTCAATCAAGACGCCTTGGACAAATCGATCATCAGTGCCTATTGTCTGTAAGTACTAATTCTGTAATTAATTTAGTCTCTAGCTATCTCACCTTTTTTATTGCATGTATATAATTATACTGTAATATGCAGAATGAAGATTCTCGAATGCAGCAGAGGACAAATCTATGACATTGGCTTCATTGACCCATATTGGGTTCATCAAGCTAATCTCAAAACAAGCCTCCAGGATACGGAGGATAATATAGTACACGCGTTATTTCAAGAAACCAGAAGGAAAATACTATTTCTTTACAACTTCGAGTGAGTGTTATTGTCCTGTATACACTTTCTATTTCGCTTACTTGATGTTAAGTATATAATTGATTAGTTATGCATTTGTAGCTTCTACTATATTCTGTTAATCATTCAACTTGACAAAGGGTGTGTACTAGTCATGGACTCGAAACATAAATCCCTTGAGCAGTGGAAGGACATGCAGATGCTTCTCTAGCTGTAATTCTAATCGTTATGACACTATATCGGCAACGTTCGTAAATTTTATGATATCAAGTAATTAATAACTTCTTTTATTCGTTTTCTTCGCCGAGCAGCGTTTGGAAACGGTTCACCAACAAGGCTATGGGTGTTTGGAAAGCGGAGCTTACATTTCAAGCACTAGATGTAAGAACCACTAGCTATATCCGTGCATCTCTTTGATTCTAGTTTTGACACTGTTATTATCATGCTTGATTATTATTTTGATTGAACTATGTTCTCGTAAAGTGCCTAACGCAGGGACCAGGTAATAATCTATGTGGATACTATGTTTGCGAGTTTATCCGGCAGACGTGCGATGAGAAGGGCAGAAATTTAGAGCAACTCCACGTACGTAAACAATTTCTATAGTTTTTAATTACCATCAAATTGTGTTTATGTTCATTCATATAGGCTGACTCCTTTTTTAAATTAGATCGAACGTCTACGGGACGGTCTTCTGCCAAAGGATCACGTACGGGCAATACAGGAGGAATTGGCGGGATTCTTGGATGCAGAAGTTCTAAACCCAAAAGGGGAATACTATTCGGGTGTGTATAAACAATAGGGATTGTATAAAGAGCAACTTTTGTATGTAGTGCATGAACTCGATCCGTGTATCGAATGTAATATTGTCATGATGATCTTGTGTAATATAATGGTTCCTTCATTGATGAGTGCAAAACACTAAATAAACAATAAAACAACATAAATGAATTCTCTGCCGCGGCACAAAAGGTGGCCAAAATGCTACCGCGGCAACAAAAGTTGCCAAAATGAATTATCTGCCGCGGCAGAGAAATGTGCCAAATCTCTGCCGCGACAGAAGGTTATTTGTCCCGGTTCGTGTTACGAACCGAGACGGTTGCTCCACCCCCTCGCCCTCTGCCGCGGCCACGTGTACCCCCTTTTGTCCCGGTTGGTGGGGCAACCGGGACTAAAGGTTGGGGCTTTAGTCCCGATTGCCCCGTCCCGGTTGGGTAATCGGGACTAATGCCCCTTACCAACAGGGACCAATGGGGCTATTCCCACTAGTGCTCGGTGCTCAAGGTGGCAGTAGTAGGGCAGGGGCGCATGGAGTTGCTGGAGACTGCTCGCCGGAGTCGATGTCACCGTCGGCAAGCACGGTCATCAATGGAGGCAAGGATACAAAGCACGCTAAGACAAACAAACAGTGTCGTTAGACGCGTAGGAGATTGGCGAGTACAGGAGCATCATTCCGAGAGGGAGGGGAGGTCAGGGTTCACCAGGAGGGGTCGCCAGAGTTGAGGCAGGGGACGGTGGCGAGTAGGCGTCGTCGTTGTCGAGCGTCTGGGGCGCGTGCAGGCAAGCAGAGGCCTCCGACAGATGCGCGTGTCGATAGGGAGCATGATAGCGTGTACTAGGGGGTAGGGGAGGGTCGAGCTCGCCGTAATTCGAGATGGAGCTCGCGGAGACAGTGAGGGTTCGATCGAAATTAGGGGCAGCCTGGGGGCTCACGTGGGGTGGTATCTAGGGGTAAAGAAAGAGGAGAGAGGGGCGATTAAGAAGGCACGGTCGCGGGGCGGAATTACTGGCGCATTCAAACGAATGGAAGCGGGGAATCAATGGCAGAAACGGCCGGGGGAGGGGGGAAAGAACTAGGGGCGGGGTCAGCGGGTGAGGAAAATGATGCTTGCATGGCAGTGGTTCCCAATGGTCAGTGGGGTGAGGGGGTACGCGTGCAAGTGAGAAAAGAACGAGGCAGAGAGAGTGGAGGTGACGGGTGGGCTGCTCTGTTGGGCTTGCTAGGACAGATTGGGCTAGGGGTCTGGTTAGGTTTAGTTGGGTTGGATCCTTTTCTATTTTTTTCTTTCTGATTTCTTTTTCTTTTTCTTTTTCTATATTATGTTTTATTTTAAACCAAT
Organism: Avena insularis; assembly: GCA_023614405.1. Classification (NCBI taxonomy): domain Eukaryota; kingdom Viridiplantae; phylum Streptophyta; class Magnoliopsida; order Poales; family Poaceae; genus Avena; species Avena insularis. Next base: position 64,843,180 of record CM042697.1, read on the forward strand.
TTGATTCAAGTTTCATTTTGAATTCAAATTTACCCAACCTTTTCAGTGGGTTTTAAACTATTTAATATTGTGTTTAAATAGTCCACTTTGGAATAATCCAAAATAATTTATTATGCTTTAATATTTATTTAAATGAGGCTTGTCTTTATTCAAATAAAATTGAATATGGTTTAAATCCATATAAATTTTATTCAAATAATCCTTTTATTCTTTTTAAGTTAATTAGATAACTTTTAATCCACTTTGGCAATTTCAATTATTTTCTCATGATTTAATTAATCATTTATCATTAGGAATTTTATCTTCATTTAAATAAAATTGAATATGGTTTAATCCCATATAATTTTATTTTAATAAACTTTATTCCTTAATTTTTATTTGGATTATATTTATTCCATTTGTTTATGGATTTGGCCAGGATTGAAATTGTCTCTGCAATTATTTCTTATTTAATTATTTCTTTCTTTATCTTATAAAATCCATATCTTTTTATTTATAGTTCCAAAATTGGTGATTCCAATTTTTATAATTTTATTTAATATTTTTTTATCTTTTTAAATCCTTTTAGGACTACTTTGCTCACAATTTGGTATTGAATTCAGTTAGGAGCTTTATTAGCCTTGGAAATTATTTTCCTTTTATCTTATTAAATTCATAAGTTTTTATCCATGGCTCCAAATTGAGTGAAACCAATTTCTATGGTTTTATAATATTTTTGTTTACCATTTTTGATCATTTAGAAATGTTTGTTGTTGAATTTTTATATGGAATAAACCCATAGTCTTAGAGAGATCTTAGAAATGATTTCTTTCATTAAGATTTAGGGTTTTGGGTTTAACTTTTCCAAGTGTTTAAATTTCAAGATACTTTTTTTGTGAATGCATTTCACTTGATTGAAATTTTGTTGGATGACCTTTTCATTCAAATTTTGTTCAAGAAGGGTTTTGATGTTTCCATTTAGAAGCAAAAAGTTTCTTTTCACCCTAAATTTCAATATTTGTTTCTTTTGTTTATTTTTTTCACATTTCAAAATTTGGAGAATTTGGGGATGTGACATCAGCGTCAGAGAAGGCAGACAGAAGATCTGGATCACCAGTAGAGGGTCGAAGAAGCAGTCCATTAGTTAAGGTAGCTTTGACATAACGAAGTATACGCTTAACTGCTGACCAATGAGTACATCGCGGGGCATGAAGGTACTGACATACTTTATTCACCACAAAATACAAGTCAGGTCGTGTCATGGTAAGGTATTGGAGTCCACCAACAATGCTATGGTATCGAGTAGACTCTTCAACAGATAGTAGAGTAACATCAGTAGCTGAAAGCTTATCAGTGGATGACATAGGGGTTGAGACAGGAGCACACTTTACCATTCCAGCATGCTGCAGTAGCTCACTGGCATATTTTCGCTGGCTCATAAGAATATTATATCCCAATGTATGATTCTGAATACCGAGAAAGTAGTGTAACAGACTAAGATCTTTAAGAGAAAAGATGTTACCAAGTCGGTGAACAAGATGATCAGTAGCTGTGGAGGAAGAGCTAACCACTATAATATCAACCACATAGACCAGAAGATATATGGTAGTGGCTGGACGATGCATGATGAATAATGATGTGTCAGCTGTAGAAGGTGTGAAGCCAAGATCAGCAAGAACGGAACTGAGACGAGCATGCTAGGCTCGAGGTGCTTGCTCCAAACCATAGAGGGCCTTATCAAGTCGAAAAAGATGTCTGGAGTATTCTGGATCCTCAAATCCAGGAGGCTGGTGCATGAACACTTCCTCATCAAGAACACCATGCAAAAGGCATTATGTATATCCAGTTGGCGAAGTGACCATCCCTAGGAGAGAGCCATGGAGAGCAATAAACGAATAGTAGTGGGTTTGACCACGGGACTGAATGTATCTTCATAGTCCAAGCCATATCGTTGTTTGAATCCCTTGGTAACAAGTCTGGCTTTGTATCTCCCAATTGACCCATCAACCTTCTTTTTAATTTTGAAGACCCATTTGCAATCTATCACATTTAATCCAGGACGATGAGGAACTAGACACCGTGTCTTATTTTGTTGAAGTGCAGTGAACTATTTTTCCATGGCAGTACGCCAGTGTGGAGAAGAAAGATCTGTTCTATAGTCACGAGGTTCGGTATGTAGGAGAGTAGGATCATGTGAACGAGTAGCACTCCAAGCCATACTACCATCTGTCTGAGTTTTGGCTTGGCGTATACTCCCTCCATTTAGGATTATAAGTCCCGCGCGGATAACTAGGTTGCTATTTTGAACAACAAAATATAAATATTATAGTATAAAAATTATATCATTAGAAACTTTAGAGGTTATATTTTCAAATGGTATAACTTTTGTAATATATAAGTTATATTTTATTGATTAAATTAACAACCTAGGTATGCGCGTAGGACCTATAATCCCGAACAGAGGGAGTACCACGTTGCAGCCGTGTAGTAGCACCGGGCTTGGGAGCAGGAGCATCTTGTAGCGGCCCAGGTGTCGAGGGAGACACGGATATATCAGTCGTCGAGGAGGCAGTTGATGTAGAAGGGGGCGACTCAGGCGCAGGGTGGTGCGGCCCGTCAGACGACGAGATGTGTGCTGCCCCAGGCGGCAGGGAGTCAGCGCCCGTAGGCTACGTGCGCGGGCCGTCCGACGCTGCCCCAGGCGAGGTGGAACTGGTTGTGCGCAACGGTGTAGACATGCCAGTGCTGGAGGCCCCAGTTGCATGGGAGCCTGTCGCTGCATGCGCCTGCTCGTCGCGATCGACATGAATATGGGACGACGCCTCATCGAGTAATTCCAGGCGAGCACCCTGAGCATTACCTGCACCATGGTTAGCCAATAACAGAGGATAGTATGCAACATCCACAAATCGGTTAGACTGTAAAGGAGGAGTGGAAGATGATGGTGGTGAAGTGGAAGACGTGAGTTGAGAGAAGGGAAAAACAGTCTCGTCAAACACAATGCCGCGAGAGATGTAAAATCGATTAGTGGGTATGTGTAAACATTTGTAACCTTTGTGTAAGGAACTGTATCCAAGGAAAATGCATTGGTTGGAGCGAAATTCGAGTTTACGGTTGTTGCGGGGGCGAAGGTGTGGCCAGCAAGCACACCCAAAAACCTTTTAAAAGGTGTAATCGGGTGTTTCACCAAGGATACGCTCAAGAGGAGTTTGCATATTGATAACATGTGTAGGAAGACGATTAATAAGAAAGCACGCGGTAGAGAAAGCATCACTCCAAAAACGAAATGTTGCCGAGGCATGCGGAAGTAGTGTTAATCCAGTTTCTACAATATGACGGTGTTTTCTTTCAGCAGTACCATTTTGTTGGCTAGTATGGGGACATGAAACTCGATGAGATATGCCAATGTCAGAAAAGAACTCGTTCAGCTTAAGATATTCGCCACCCCAATCACTTTGGATATGGACTATTTTTATATTGAGTAGGCGTTCTACATGTTGTTGAAACTGAAGAAAAATTTGGAATACATCAGATTTGTGTTTAAGAAGATATAGCCAAGTAAAAAGACTATAAGCATCAACAAAACTGACATAAAATTGATGTCCACTGACTGAAGTTTGAGCAGGACCCCAAACATCAGAATAAATAATCTCAAGTGGTGCAGTAGTAACAGGAGTTGACAAAGAAAATGGGAATTGATGACTTTTGCCTTGCTGACAGGCATCACAAACTACAACATTATTAACTAACACTGATGGTAACTCATGGCGGTGGAGAATATGTTGGACTATGGGTATAGATGGATGACCTAGACATGAGTGCCACTGATCTCGTGACACCCTGGTACTGCTGAAGACTTGTTTAACGGACTTCAAGTTGAGATTGTAGAGACCTCCTCGAAGTCCCCCACTAAGAAGAACCTCCCGTGTAGGCCGGTCCTTAACAAGAAAATACGACGGGTGAAACTCAAAGAAGACATTATTGTCATATGCAAGTTTTTTTACTGGGAGTAGATTGCGTGTAACGGATGGGACATGAAAGATATTTTTAAGTTGGAGTGAGGTATATGATGTAGGAATTGTAGACTGACCAACATATGTAATGCGCATACCTGTGCCATTGGCGGTTTGAACATGGTCCTTTCCATGATACTGTTCCTTCAATGTGAGGTCGTTGAGGTTGTTGGTGAAGTGGTCCGTCGCGCCGGTGTCCGGGTACCAGGATGGATCAATCGGGTAGGAGGTAGTGGTGCTGCTGGTGGTGGCAGAGAAGGCAGCAATCTGACGTGCCATGTTGCGGCCATCGTTGCCAGCACCCAGGTAATTCTTCTGGAAATGCTTGAAGCGGCACGAAGCAACGTGCCCCACCTTAGAACATATCTGACAGATGGGGCGAGGGTTACCACAGGTAGGGTTCCCTTGGCCTGCAGGGCGTGGAGGCGGTGGTGCATCACATCGAGGCTGATTCGCCGGGGGTGTTACTTTGGAGGTGTTGCAGGCGAACGACTGCCACGGTCATGGGGTTTGGTGGTGTAGTGCGCCATGTGGGCGTCGGCACGGAGCTCGGCACGCCGATTCTTGACGCGTTGTTCCGCGTTCAGAAGTTGGGCGAGCACATCACACATTAGCATATGATCAGTAATCAGACAAGCGCCGATGCAATCGGCCAGAGGGTCGTAATCGCCATCAAGCCCATTAAGCAGGTAGGTGTTGAACTCCTCAGGGCTCAGTGGCTGGCCAATAGATGCAAGGGTATCAGCATGTGCCTTGATCTCATTGAAGAAGGCCGTGGCCGTCTTGTCGAGCTTCTTGCACTTGGACAGAGTAGTCCGGATCGCCATCACTCGCGACGTGGACTGCGTGGCATAGCTCGCCTCAAGGGTTTCCCAGGCCTCCTGAGATGTAGCAGCAATGGTGACCAACCCGATCACTCCCTCGGTGAGAGAGGAGACGATGGCAGAAAGAATGTGCTGATCCTGTTGATGCACGGCGCCATGCAGTGGGTTGGGGATGGTTTTGGGGACATCCCCTATAGTCGCCGGGTTGGGAATCTCTGTGTCGGGGCACTTGAGGGTGCCATTTAGGAAGCCGAGGAGGAGATTGCTCCGTAGAAGAGTTACAACTTGGGTACGCCAGTAGATGTAATTGTCGGGGGTGAGGCGAATCGTGAATTGATTCACGAAAGAGATCGGCGTAGCAGGGATGCGAGACGCCATGGTAGCCCTCCTACTCAAGGACGATCCAGAGGTAGCAGAGCCGAAGCCAACAGAGAGGGAGGAGAAGGCGCTGGTGGTAGCCATGGAGGAGCGCGATGTAGGGCAGAGCTCGGCGAGGACTCGGAGATAGATCTACGATTGCTAGGTAGGAGGAAGCGGGGTATGGCGGCGGCGGAGGAAATTACCTACGCTCTGATACCATGAAAGACGGGGTAATCGGTAGGGTTTTGCATAGCACCCAATGGGGTTGGCCTATCTCTTTATATAGTAGTGTACAATACAAATATAGGGGTATAGGTACAAGGTATGTATATCTACAACTACTGAATACAATGTTTAACAATTGCCATAGTTTTAAGTAGCTGGCTATAGCGTCTGGCTATAGCCTGTTTGCAACCAGCCACTAAGTGCGTTACCCCGCTAAAAGGGTGGCTATAGCGGGCTATAACCACACTATATCTATTTTCGGAGGATGTGGATATAGCCTTTAGCCGGCTATTTAAAACATTGGTTACTGTACAGGTGGTCTGCGTGAAACCACAAATCGTTCACATACGACTCAACCTTGTGAAATGATCACCCAAAACTAGAAAAGAATAATAACAGAAAGACACCTTTGATGATGTTTTGAGTAGAAAGTCCTTAAAACCATGTTAATCAATTAGGTACAAGTATTAGAACTATTATTTATTCCTATGTTTTGCATATTCTGATAATCGTCAAGAATCCACCACTTGTGTTAATAAGAGGACATATGCACATACATTAAGTCTACTCTAGTTTTTATGCTTCTTGCATTCATCTTGGACGGCTGAAATTTGGTTGGACTGCATAATGTTGATTAGTCTACAAGTTCACTATGACCATTCACAAAAAAAAACATAAGTCCATACATAAAATTTACAATTTAAATCTCCTCTCTCACTGTCTAATTATACACGTGAATCTTCTGAACGTTTTTAGTAACATATCATGCAAAATGAAACTGCTTGCTGCCCCTCTTATACACGTGAATCTTCTGAACGTTTTCAGTAACATCTCATACAAAACGAAACTGCTTGCTGCCCCTCTATTTTTCACCGTCAATTTGTTACGAGGTGTGCTTCGGTCCCCCCTAAACTTAAGCTACATGGGCCGTTTTTTGACCCGTCAAAACCCATATCGAGGCCACGTATATCTTCGTATATGTGTACTCGCACTCGTGGAAAAAGGGCTATCCGTTCGCGACCCCTCAGAGCATTTGTCCCGGTTGCGCCACCAACCGGGACTAATCTCGCACGTCGATTGGCTGGAGACACGGGCGAGGGCATGTGTCCCGGTTGGTAAGGGAATCGTCCGGTTGGAGCCACCAACCGGGACTAAAGGTTTGGCCACAGCCGCATGGCACACCTTTAGTCCCGTTGCTTTGGCTCCAACCGACTAAAGACCCCGCCTCTATAAATGCATCTGACCCCTCTGCCTCCACTCTTTTTCGAATGGTGGAAGGGTGAGGGGGTGTGCTAGTTTTTTCTCATGCATGCATTGAAGGTGTTTGTTGAAATGTTTGAGTGAATAATCCCGTTGAATTTCTCATAGAACAAAAATATAGAAGGTGTCCGAGACGCACTTGAGCTTTCTCCTCTTTATTTCCCTCGATCGAGGTTAGCAATCTTATCTTTTCTAGGTCATTGATACAATTCATGTGTCGGTGTGAATTGGTTATTTCACTATTTATGATGTCCTATTTTTTGAAAAACTTACTTATATGATGCAGATGAACGGTCGGGAATGGATGTACGGTGACCGGCGCGTAGCCGGGTATATCAAAGGCGTGGATAAATTTATCGATGTGGCTACGGCAAACAAAGAGAATGGATTTATACGTTGTCCATGTGTTCAATGTCGGAACAACAAGGAGTACTCTTCCTCGAAAATCATTCGTGGCCACCTGATTATGAAAGGTTTCATGCCCAACTATAATTGCTGGACCAAGCACGGGGAAAGAGGGGTTATGATGGAAGATGGTGAAGAAGAAGATGATGATAATAACTATCATCATATGTTTCCTGAATACACTGCAATGGAAGACAATGGAGAGGAAAGAGGTGAAGAACGGGCATCAGATGAGCCGGCTGATGAACTTGGTAGGGTCATTTCTGATGCAAAGCGAGACAGAAATGAAAATGAGAAGTTGAAGTTAGAGGGCATGTTAGAAGATCACAAGAAATTGTTGTACCCAAATTGTGAAGATGGCAGCACAAAGCTCGGTACCACACTGGAATTGTTGCGATGGAAGGCAGAGTGTGGTCTAACTGACTCCTCATTTGAAAAGATGCTGAAAATAATGAAGCCGAAGTTTCCAAAACATAACGAACTTCCCGAGAGTACCTACGAAGCAAAGAAGACTCTCTGTCCTCTGGGATTAGATGTGCAAAAGATACATGCATGCATTAATGACTGCATCCTCTCCCGCGGTAAGGAGTATGAGAATTTAGATAAATGCCCGGTATGCAATGCGTTGCGGTATAAGATCAGACGAGATGACCCTGGTGATGTTGAGGGAGAGCCCCTCCGGAAGAGGGTTCCTGCTAAGGTTATGTGGTATGCTCCTATAATACCAAGGTTGAAACGCATGTTCAGAAACAAAGAGCATGCCAGGTTGTTGCGATGGCACAAAGAAGACCGTAAGAAAGACGGGAAGTTGAGACACCCTGCTGATGGGTCACAGTGGAGAAAAATCAAGAGAGACTTCGGACTTTGCGGTGTGACGCAAGGAACTTATGGTTTGGTCTAAGTACGGATGGCATGAATCCTTTTGGGGAGCAGAGCTGCACAAAGACACTGGCCCGTGACTCTATGTATCTACAACCTGCCTCCTTGGTTGTGCATGAAGCGTAAGTTCATTATGATGCCAGTGCTCATCCAAGGCCCGAAGCAACCGGGCAACGACATTGATGTGTACCTTAGGCCATTAGTTGAAGAACTCTTACAGTTGTGGGGCAAACCAGGTGTACGTACGTGGGATGAGAACAAACAGGAGCCATTTGATCTACGAGGGTTGTTATTCGTAACCATCAATGATTGGCCTGCTCTTAGTAACCTTTCAGGACAGACAAACAAGGGATATAAGGCATGCACCCACTGTTTAGATAAGACCGAAGGTACATATTTGCATAAATGCAAGAAGGTTGTGTACCTGGCGAATCGACGATTTCTTCCGACCAATCATCCCGAAGAAAGAAAGGCAAGCATTTCAAAGGTGAGGCAGATCACCGGAAGAAGCTGAACTCCCCGCTGGTGATGATGTATTTGGTACGGTCAAGGACATAGAAGTAATCTTTGGAAAGGGTCGGCGGTCAATCAGTTCGAACGACGCGTCGCTAGGGACACGCACCCATGTGGAAGAAGAAATCTATATTTTGGGAGCTGCCATATTGAAAAGTCCTGCGTGTCCGCTTCAATCGACGTGATGCACGTGATTTAAAAATCTCTGCGTGAACTGCTAGGATTCCTAGGCGTGTATGGGAAGACAAAAGATACACTGAAGCACGGAGGACCAACAAATTATGAAAGACCCAAAGAACATGCATACACATAACAAGGCGGATAAAGGGCCACTTAAGTCGTGCCAGCTATGCTCTTACCAAAGCAGAGAAGGAAATCTTTTTGAAGTCCTTTACGGTATCAAGGTGCCGTCGCTTCTCATCTAATATAAAGGGATAATAAATATGGCAGAGAAAGTTCCAAAACCTGAAGTCTCATGATCATCACGTGATTATGACGCAGTTGCTTCCGATTGCATTGAGGGGGCTTCTACCGGAAAATGTTCGAGTACCCATTGTGAAGCTGTGTTCATTCCTCAATGGAATATCTCAGAAGGTAATCAATCCAGATATTCTGCCAAGGTTCTGAAGGATGTGGTACAATGTCTTGTTAGTTTTGAATTGGTGTTCCCACCATCCTTCTTCAATATTATGACGCATCTCCTGGTTCATCTAGTGGAAGAGATTGCCATTCTCGGTCCGTATTTCTGCACAATATGTTCCCTTTGAGAGGTTCATGGGAGTCTTAAAGAAATATGTTCATAACCGTGCTAGACCAGAAGGAAGCATCTCCAAGGGATATGGAATGAGGAGGTCATTGAGTTTTGTGTTGACTTTATTCCTGACCTTAAGCCGATTGGTGTTTCGACTCATGCATGAGGGAAGACTAAGTGGAAAAAGGCACGCTGGGAAAGAAAGCAATGATATGTAGGGACGGGGATTCTTTCACTAAAGCACACTACACAGTTGTACATAATTCCACCTTGGCAGCTCTGTATATCGAGGAACACAAGAATATTGTACGCTCTAAAAACCCGGGGAAGCCTGAATCATGGATTACAGATGAACACATGAAGTCTTTCGGTGGTTGGATGCAGACACATCTCTTGAATGACACCACTGTTGGAGATCAGCTATACTTGTTGGCCGCGTCACCATCTTCTACTGTATTGAATTTCCAAGGGTACGAAATAAATGGGAATACATTCTACACGATCGCCCAAGATAAAAAGAGCACCAACCAAAATAGTGGTGTCCGCTTTGATGCAATAGACGAGAATGGACAAAAGGACACATATTATGGTTACATAGAGGAGATATGGGAACTAGACTATGGAGTCTCTTTTAAGGTCCCTTTGTTTCATTTGCAAATGGGTCAACCTGAATGGGGAAGGATAAAGATAGACCAGTTACGGAATGACAACAGTGGATCTCAACAATCTTGGTTATAGAGATGAACCATTCGTCCTAGCCAATGATGTGTCTCAGGTTTTCTATGTGAAGGACATGTCCTCCAGACCAAAAAAAAGAAAAAATATGCAAACGAATACATCATATGATGAGCCAAAGCGTCACATAGTTCTTTCAGGGAAAAGAAACATCGTGGGAATCGAGGACAAGACAGACATGTCAGAAGATTATAATAAGTTTGATGAAATTCCGCCCTTCACAGTGAAAACTGACCCAAGCATTCCGTTAAGTAAATAAGATGCTCCATGGTTACGTCTGAAGCGGTCATAAGGAATGACATATGCCAATAAGTTCATGCTCATATTATGTAATATCTTTCGCTGTTTGTGGCCTTTAGTCCCGATTTTGTAGTCTCAGTTTTTAATATTAATAAATGTCTTGAGTGTTAGTCCCGTTTTGTGGCTGGACCGGGAGTGCCTCTATGACCAGTTTCTTGGAGATGCCAGAGGACTGGGATCCGGCGGCATCTCCCTGAAACTGGTCATAGTGGTGTCTCTGCTCTCGAAAACCATCTTGCAGCTTGTAACTTCTCTAACTAGATCAATATGCCTGGGAGCTAACTAATTTCACATATTAGGGAGTGCCTCTATGACCAGTTTCTCGGAGATGCCGGAGGACTGGGATCCGGCGGCATCTCCCTGAAACTGGTCGTAGTGGTGTCCCTGCTCTCGAAAACCATCTTGCAGCTTGTAACTTCTCTAACTAGATCAATACGCCTCGGAGCTAACTAATTTCACATATTAGGGAGTGCCTCTATGACCAGTTTCTCGGAGATGCCGGAGGAATGGGCTCCACAAGATCTCCTCAAACTGGCCGTAGTGGTGTCCTCGCTCTAAAACCATCTTGGAGATGCCTCAAACTGGCTGGAGGACTGGACTCACAAGGATGCCTATTTATAGTACAAGCAGCTCGGCATAATGTCGACACTCACGACATAATGTCGACACTCACCCCTATTATTAGTGCTGACTCATCTTTAGTCCTGGTTGGTGTCTCCCCTATTATTAGTGTTGCCTGGCCCACTCTGCCGCAATCCCTTCAGTCGCGGTTGGTTTCTCCAACCGGGACTAAAGATGAACCCTCTCTTTATATAGGCATTTCCGTCTATTTATTAGGTAACACTCAAGACATTTATTAATATTAAAAACCGGGACAAACCGGGACTAGCTAACACTCAGGACTAAAGCCGCCCCCTTTAGTCATAATCATGCCTAGTCCTATAGTACGCAGCTTCAGGGTCTTCATCGTTGTCGTCATCATCATCGTCATCGTCACCTGCCACTCCGGGGATCCTCAGCCCATCCATGGCATATACCAGGGGCCATTCCAGCCTCGGATTCACGGCGCGGCGGAGAGGGTCTCTGAAGACGATACCGCTACCGCCGGGACAGTGTGGGGCCTGTGGCGGGTGGACTCGTGGGCACCGTAGGCGAGGATGGTCTCCCCCAGCAATGTAGCGCATCACTCCGATGATAGTACGGTTCTCCCACCACAGACGACGGCCGGCTTCGTTGTGGTTCACCGGTGGCGGGCCATCACCCTCGTACCTGGCGAGCTCCCTTTCCCGCCTATTAGCGAAGAAGGCATTCCAGGTGTCGTAGTTGTCGGGATCCCACTAGGGATCCATGCGCTGCTCCGGCGTGAGCTCGTGGTAGAAGTGGTTTGTGATGGCCGCCTGGCGTGCGGAACCTTGAGGGATAGGAGGGACAGGAACCCCTCCAGCCAAAGATCCACATGGCGGCGTGCAGTCTCGCGGACAAGGGTAGTTGGAGGCGCACAGCGCCTCGGTATCCTCGAGGGTTAGAATGGCCCAGTAGGCGTTGTCCATTGTTCTAAGAGAGGAAGGTGTGGATGTGTGGATAGCCATGACACGATCACCCTAAATATAGAGGGAAAGGGCGGGAAAACTTGGCGTGAAGCTTTGGGAAATGGCGGGAAATATCTTTAGTCCCGGTTAGTGACTACATCCGGGACTAAAAGCTCTAGTAGAAAGAAAAGGGCGGGAAAACTTGGCGGGAAGAGGTGGGAAATGGTGGAAAATATTTTTAGTCCCAGTTTGTGACTACATCCGGGACTAAATGTCTGCCGAACAATGATCTATCGCCCGGTTTGTACTACAAGTATATGATCTATCGCCCGTGATTTTTTGAAAAAATCATTTTTAGACTCGCAATATGTGGTTTCTTCAGATATCCAATGCAAGTTCTAACGATGCTCGCCCCCTATCTTCATGCACACCGGTTCGACCATAGTTAGAAATTCAGATAATTCAAAATAGGCATAATAAATTCAAAAAAAATCCGAACAATGAAAATCCTTCGCGTGGTGTCATATTTTGTTACATAGTTGAAAGGAAAAATACCATACTTGGTATATTGATCATGTTTCGAAAAAACCTTCACAAAATGACCTATCATGTTCGAGGTTTCATGGCTTTCGGTCCAAATGACCGATATTATGTGCTGAATCACGGCATAGTTTGTGATGTTGCGCCCATATTATGCATGTGTGTGGACATTGGTATGGAGAACAATGTTGCAGGAGGAAGTTTTCCTTTTTGTCGCACGAAAAAGCTTTTTTCCATTTTCCGAGCGCAAAAAACGGGTCGTTTTGTGAAGTAACCACCAAAATGTCGTTTCAGAATGCTACCGTCCCATTTTCCTAAAATACTAGACCACCTTACATGGACTATCTCCCAACCGGTACATCTCAAACCTTTTCTTCCATCCCGGGTAAAAAGGACAAATGTCTCATTAATCCAGGAAGTGGTCCGGTTTGTACTACAGTACATGATCTATCGCCTAGTGATTTTTGAAAAATCATTTTAGACTATAATATGTGGTTACATTTTTCTAAATTCCAAATTAATATTTAAAAAATATAAGTTAATTCATTTTTAATTTTAAATGGTTACATTAATTATTTTTTAAAAAATAGAAAATGGTTTTGGATTATTTATTCAAATCCATACACTTTTTATGTTTAAAGTTTTTCTAAATTCCAAATTAATATTTAAAAAATATAAGTTAATTCATTTTTAATTTTAAATGGTTACATTAATTATTTTTTAAAAATAGAAAATGGTTTTGAATTATTTATACAAATCCAAACACTTTTTATGTTTAAAGTTTTTCTAAATTCCAAATTAATATTTAAAAAATATAAGTTAATTCATTTTTAATTTTAAATGGTTACATTAATTATTTTTTAAAAAATAGAAAATGGTTTTGGATTATTTATTAAAATCCATACACTTTTTATGTTTAAAGTTTTTATAAATTCCAAATTAATATTTAAAAAATATAAGTTAATTCATTTTTAATTTTAAATGGTTACATTAATTATTTTTTAAAAATAGAAAATGGTTTTGGATTATTTATTCAAATCCATACACTTTTTATGTTTAAAGTTTTTCTAAATTCCAAATAAATATTTAAAAAATATAAGTTATTTCATTATTAATTTTAAATGGTTACATTAATTATTTTTTAAAAATATAAATTGGTTTTGGATTATTTATTCAAATCCATACACTTTTTATGTTTAAAGTTTTTCTAAATTCCAAATTAATATTTAAAAAATATAAGTTATTTCATTATTAATTTTAAATGGTTCATAGTTTAAATGGTTACATTAATTATTTTTCAAAAAATAAAATGGTTTCGAATTAGTTATTCAAATTCAAACACTTTTTATGTTTAAAGTTTTTCTAAATTCCAAAGTAATTATCATTTAAAAAACATTACAAATTTAAACCCCAAAATAAAAAATAAGGCGGGAACAGAGAGAAAATAACTGAAAAACTTTGAAAACAGGGGAATACGTCCCGGTTGGAGCCACCAACCGGGACTAAAGACCAGCTGGCTTCTAGCCGCTGAAAATTGGAGTATACGTCCCGGTTGGTGGCTCCAACCGGGACGTATGCCCTTTTAGTCCCGGTTGGAGCCACCAACCGGGACGTATACTCCCTCCCCTTTATAACTTCTCTTCTTCTTCTCTGCTTCTCTTCTCTGCTTCTCTGTTTCATCCACGACGCCGCCAGGCTGCCCGCGCACTGCCTCCGGCCGCCACCGCCGCGCGCTCCCCGACGACCGCCGCCCGCGTCTCTTCCCGCCGACGACCGCGCCGCCCGCGCCCTTCCCCCACCGCCGCGCGTCAGGTACGCCCCCTGCCTCTGTCCTCCCCCTCCCTCGTGCTGCTGCTGGTGGGCGGCGGCGGCCGGCGAAGACGGAGGAGGACGAGCCTCAATCCTGCAGGTCAGAGGAGGAGGGTGGCCGCTGTCCAGCCCGGCCGGCAGCCGACAAAGACGGAGGAGGACGACGCCTTCCACCGAAGCGGCAGGGGCTCGTCGGGGAGAGGGGTGGCCGGGGAGAGGGGTGGCGCCATGGGGAGCGCGAGATGAGGGGGCGCCCGCCGGTGCACCGGCCACCACGGGCAGAGACCGCCGGCGGCAGTGGCGTAGCCACATAGAGAGCTGTGTGGTCACTTGACCACACAGGTTTTTGGCAAATCCTTTATTGACAAGTATAAATTCAGCAAAAAATATTAAAAAAAACAGTAGAAATACATGTATTTGACATCACATAGTTGAAATGACAACACAAACCTGGAACTCTGGCTCCGCCACTGGCCGGCGGCAAGATTCACCACGGGTAGAGGGTGATTGGTGTAGTTTGGAAGAGTCGGGTCCTCTCAATCGCCTCAAGTATCTTGGTTTACATGGACTGGAGAATCGTCTTATATTTTAGTATGTTTATATAGAAAACTGATTGAAATTTTAGCACCAGTATGCATAGGAGTAGTTGGTTAGGACAAATGTTTACAACCCAATTGATCGCAAGATCAAGTGCTAGTCTTGCACCATTTATTGTTATTTTTTCCTTCATTTTTTACTATGAATACCCATTATGAAATTCCTGAGCCTGCCACTGCCTCCGGCGACCGCATGCACTATCGTCTAGGATCCGGCAACTGGCGTCGTCGACCACACCATGAGCGACAACAATAATGAACATGGTGCTCCTGCGATGAAGTTTATGTGATATTATTCACTTTGTTTGCACTAGTCGTTGCTAGATTTATAGATCTACTAGATGTGTGTGTTTGGCTGTATGTGTTTAGATATGCTATTGTTTGCTTATGTAATGTTGATTTCTGTAATTAATCTATGCCGAAATGGCTTAAAAATATTCCAAAAGTGGTCGAGCAGCAGGTACACCGTCGCGTCCGACATCCCGCCGGTCTCCTTCTGGTCGACGCCCTGTGTCGCCGCCGCCGCGACCTCGCTAGGTTTAGGGTTTAGGGTTTCTCTTCATTTTTATTATTGTGTATGTATATATTAGGGTTTCTCTGAATTAGGGTTTATATCTCTCAACACCGTACCTAACTTTCTCCTTTAGCCGCTTTGACTTATTCGTTTTTCCACCTATGCAGAAAATATGGACCCACACGTCAGAGACAGAGAAAAGGAAGAGTTGATCCAAGGTGTGATCCGTGGGGAAGATAATTTAGACGTATCAGCGTTTCTGAACAACTCCGGTGAGGGTGATCCTCTTTTTACCGGAATAGACAACTTGTTTGAGGTTGAAGGTGTTGCCTTCCGCGAGGGAGAAGGCGATGCCTTGTGTAATCGAGAAGACGACCGCTCCGGTGAGGTGCATGTAATATAAATGAATTCATTAATTAATCATATGCTATCTATATAGAAATAGTAACGACGATCTTTCTTCTTTTAGCCCTCCGGATCGAAGGAATCTACTGAAAAGAGCAGACGAGGCCCAACCAAAAAGTTGCAAGACCATGAGAGGTTCAGGATCGAAGATGTCGCTGATGAGGTAAACCGACAGCTCCCGAAGTTGTCGCAACCAAATTTGTGGCACAATGCGGAGTAATCGTTAGGGACTTAATCCCGATCACCATTAGAAATTGGAATAGGCTTGCTAATGCGGATGAAGAGGGAACATGTTTATTTGTCCCTAACCACGCCAAAGATTTACTATGGAAGAGGCTCATGGTTAATTTCAAATTACCGAAGATAGAGCTGGATCCAAATGCGGAGGATCCAGTTGAGGACGCCTTACAACATGGGAGAGCCATGGAGGCTAAGGTCAGGGAGTGGGCTTTGAAGAAGATGGCCCAGTGTTTCACCAACTGGAATAAAAGATTGCACCTTGACTATGTCGTGAAAAACAAGACTCCCGATTTCAAGAATATTCAGTTTGAGAAGATAAAACCATTCTGGACTGAGTTTGTGGAATACAAGAAATCAGAAAAAGCTAAGAAAATGTCTGAAACGAATAAGCTGAATGCTGCTAACAAGAAGTATCACCATACTATGGGGCAAGGTGGCTACATGGCTGGCATTCCTAAGTGGGAGAAACTTGAGAATGAACTGCGTGCTAAAAAGATCACCCCAGAGACAGACGATTGGATAGAACGTGCAAGGAATTGGTTTTACGGGCATGGGGGCACGTTGGACTCGGAAGGGAGGTGTATATATAACATACGACATAAAGAAGACCCCTTGCCAATCGAGAGGATCAGAAAAACAGTAAAGGCTGTTATAGATGGGGACTTCATTCCCGATAGAGAGAACGATGAGCTCACACTCGCTCTTGGAAATAAGGAACATGATGGATGAACACGAGGCATAAGAGAGCTTATGATCAGATCAAGAGGAGATCGGCGATCGTTGATGCGGAAACGACAAGAGTGTTTTTAAGCTGTCGAGGCGGCCGAAAGAGCCAGAGTTCCCCAGCACCAAAGAAGAAAAAGCCAAAGTGTGGAAAATGCTAAAGAATCTTCATCAACCCGAGCCAAAGCTGTCATCAGACTATGAGCGTTCTATTCTCAAGTCACATGCAGCACAAAAAGCCTCGAAGAGCAGTACTGATGCAAGCGAGAAATCTGTTGCCCAACTCGGAGAACAAGCAAAACAGACTTGCGCCCCTCTCAAGGTGATTTCTCAAACCAATGTGGGGTCGAGCAAATATGGGGCCGAAGAGCAGTATGATCCAGGTAGTTACTGTCGGAGAAGCTGCCGCTGCTCAAGGTATGAGTATTGCCCAGACTTATCGCTTAGAGTTCTTCCCGTGAGTGAAGTAGCATATGATACCGACGACAAACCTCTCGTCAAACCTGAGGAGGTAAACAATCTTCCAACAAAAATGCGAAGATTGCATAACTGGTACATGCATGCCACAAGGGCCGGGGCTAACTGGATAGTGCTGAGGGTTACAAAAAAGCATCATGGGAAAGAAAAGGATGACATGATATCCATTGAATTTGATGAACTATTTCAATTATTCAATCAAAACGCCTTGGACAAATCGATCATCGGTGCCTATTGTCTGTAAGTACTAATTCTGTAATTAATTTAGTCTCTCTATATTATTTTGTTTATTACATGTATATAATCATACTGTAATATGCAGAATGAAGATTCTCGAATGCAGCAGAGGAAAAATCTATGACATTGGCTTCATTGACCCATATTGGGTTCATGAAGCTAATCTCAAAATAAGCCCCCAGGATACGGAGGATAATATAGTACACGCGTTAAGGTTTCAAGAAACCAAAAGGGAAATACTATTTCCTTACAACTTCGAGTGAGTGTTATTGTCTTGTATACACTTTCTATTTCGCTTACTCGATGTTAAGTATATAATTGATTAGTTATGCATTTGCAGCTTCCACTATATTCTGTTAATCATTCAACTTGACAAAGGGCGTGTACTAGTCATGGACTCGAAATATAAACCCCTTGAGACGTGGAAGGACATGCAGATACTTCTCCAGCGGTAATTCTAATCATTACGACACTATATCGGCAACGTTCGTGAATTTTATGATATCAAGTACTTAATAACTTATTTTATTCGTTTTCTACGCCGGGCAGCGCTTGAAAACGGTTCACCAACAAGGCTAGGGGTGTTTGGAAAGAGGAGCTTACATTTCAACCACTAGATGTAAGCACCACTAGCTATATCCGCGCATCTCTTTGATTCTAATTTTGATACAGTTATTATCATGCTTGATTATTATTTTGATTGAACTCTGTTCTCGTAAAGTGCCTGACGCAGGGACCAGGTAACAATCTATGTGGATACTATGTATGCGAGTTCATCCGGCGACGATGGCGAGAAGAAGGGCAGAAATTTAGAGCAACTCCACGTACGTAAACAATTTCTATAGTTTTTAATTACTATCAAATTGTGTTTAGTTTCATTCATATAGGCTGACTCCTTTTTTAAATCAGATCGAACGTCTACGGGACGGTCTTCTGCCAAAGGATCGCGTACGAGCAATTCAGGAGGAATTAGCGGGATTCTTGGATGCAGAAGTCCTAGACCCAAAAGGGGAATACTACTCGGCTGTGTATAGACAATAGGAATTGTAAAAATAGCAACTTTGAAAAAATTGGCCGGTAGCATCGAGTAGCAACTTTTGTATGTAGTGCATGAACTCGATCCGTGTATTGAATATAATATTGTCATCATGATGTAATATAAGGTTCCTTTATTGATAAGTGCAAATCACTAAATAAACAATAAAACAACCTAAATGAATTCTCTGCCGCGGCACAAAAAGTGGCAAAAATACTGCCGCGGCAACAAAATGTGCCAAAATGAATTCTCTGCCGCGGCAGAGAAATATGTCAAATCTCTGCCGCGGCAGAAGGTTATTAGCCCGGTTCGTGTTACGAACCGGGACTAATGCTCCACCCCCCTCGCCCTCTGCTGCTGCCACGTGTGCACCCTTTAGTCCCGGTTGGTGGGGCAACCGGGACTAAAGGTTAGAGCTTTAGTCCCGATTGTCCCGTCCCGGTTGGGCAACCGGGACTAAAGCCCCGTACCAACCGGGACCAATAGCCCCGTTTCCACCAGTGTCGGTCGAACTGGATATAATCCATGTTCAGACCGTCTGATCCCACCTCCCATTATTGCGATCTACATCTTTGAATGTCATATTTTAAAATTTTATTGTTGGTGTTGTTATATAACTTCTGATTTTCGTCTTACGCAGACACATGAGTATATGTGTATGATGAGTATACGTCTAAGAGGATCATACGTAGTGCAGGTGGGTTCGTACAGTCCTCTAAAGATTTTTTGTTCGTCAAAGTTCGAAATTAAGGAAGGGGGACCAAAGCAAAAGTGTTTTGTTACGAGTAAATTATCGAACCAGAAGGATAGGCCTGCGCGCAGTGAGAAGGTCCCAGGTTCAATGCAGCCTCTGTGCATTGCACTTTGCAGGGTAAGGCTTTCCTCTATAATCCTTCCCGAGATTCCTCCCGGTGTGGAAGCTTCTACCACTAGAAGTGTCCTTTTTAAAGCATCAACGCACCAGTTGCATCAGGTACTGGTGAAACTACTACTAACAAACATCAAGCAGAAAGCATCGACTACAACTTTCCACCAAATAATTGTAACGAGATTTCTTGCATTGCATTATCATTTGGAATCTATACAAAAAGTATTCCATACATTAGTACTCAGAAGGGGATATAAGGAAAGACAAACACAAATCGGAACATAAAGACAGGTTGCAAAGATAAAGATAACCCTGAATTTTACAGGAAAGTGAATATCTCTGCACTACTAGGAAAAGGGCCGTTCGTTGCGCATCTGAAAGGACATCCGTGGCGCACTAGCAGTACGCCACTAGTCTCGCGCTGCGGCTATCTCTTATCCGTAGCGCACTGTATCTCGAGATAGTAGTAACGCACCTGCCAGTGCGCCACGGCTAGGAAGGCATGTGCGCTACGGGTATTGTTTCCTATGGCGCACATGGCAGTGCGCCACTGATTAGTGGCATGTGCGCTTTAGATGCAGTGCGCCACTAAAGTCATGCCATGTGCGCCACGGAATCTTTTTTTTAATTTCTGAGCCAGATGATATACAATACAGATTATATATAATATTATAGGCAGATATACACACAGATATAAGATATACAGTAATATATATAAATACTCAATTTGCAAAACAAGATTGAAATAAATACATATAGATAAGTCCCATACATGAATACTTAGTATAAGTTACATTGTTTCAATCAAGTTATAAAGTAGTTGGTGGCATGCGAATACATGTGTCTCGAAAAAGTTAGAGCTCGGAAGCTCGCCTAGACATCTAAACTAGCTAGAAACAAGCGCGGGATAAACAACCATAGACGATAAGCATCACCGCGACGAAGGTGTTTGTCTTCATCCGGTTCCTCGTCCTAAGTCCCGCTAGATAACGCGTGTATCTAGCTTCCGCCTCCGCCATAGTTTTGTACCCTTTGTAGCTATTGCCGCTGAAATGGTGCACCTATCTCCGACAGTCTTCTCAATCATCGTAGACTCCGGGAACCCGTCCCTTATACACAACGTACCACGTCATCTACAAGTTAACAATAATAATTAACCGGTGATTGAAAAAACATGTATAATTAATGTCGCATATGAAGATACACTTATAAAAAGTACTCCGAACTCCAAAAGACCAAAGTAACTCAAAAAACATGCATCATATATAACTAGGTTGTTCGACACAGAAATATGCTACGATGGAACTGTCCATCAAGTAGGATGCACAACACCTGGACTTGTGCATAGCACAACGTGGACAATCCCATCACAACACATTCACATATATAGTGTGCCACGACATTTTAATCATCGGCATTCTCGAAAAAGACCAAAGTAACTCAAAAAGAATGCCTCATATATAACAAGGTCGTTGGACACAGGAATATGCTATGATGGAACTGTAAGCCAAGTAGGATGCACAACATCTGGACTTGTGCATAACACAAGGCTTACAATCCCATCATAGCACATTCACATATATAGTGTGCCACGATATTTCAATCATCGGCATTATTCTCGAAAATTACCAAAGTAACTCAAAAAGAATGCCTCGTATATATATACATAGATCGTTGGACACAGGAATATGCTACGACATAACAGTTAGCCAAATAGGATGCACAACACCTGGACTTGTGCATATCACAAGGCTAACTATCCCATCGTAGCACATTCACATCTATAGTGTAACACGGCATTTAAATCATCGGTATTATTCTCGAAAAAGACCAAAGTAACTGAAAAAGAATGTCTCATATATATATATATACATATACATAGGTCGTTGGACACAGGAATATGCTACGACGGAACCGTGTGCAAAGTAGGATGCACAAGACCTGGACTTGTGCATATCACAAGGCTCACAATCCCGTCGTAACACATTCACATATAGTGTGCCACGAGATTTCAATCATCGTCATTCTCGAAAAAAGACTAATAAAGTAAGGGAAAAAAAGGACCAATGTGAGCAAAGGACCAAAGAGTAAGCAAAAAAACCAAGCATTGATTCATATATAATAATAATAAGCAAAAGAAGTAACCGATGATTCATAAACCTAATAAGATAAGTAGTAGCATGTACACTTGTCCACACACACAAAGGTCATCTATAGTTTGGAACTACAACTAGGCCAACGTCAAGCCTTCTGGCTCGGCTCAGGGAACGGGAGGACGCCTTGTCTCGTCATGAACTTCCTATAGTCACGTTGTATCTCTAGGCGATCTTCTATGTCACAGTTATTCGGAAGATTTCTTCCGTAGAAGATCCCCCCGAAGTCATGGCATCACGAAATATGATTGCCCCAAACTTCTGCTGGATGCGATACATCTCTTGTCTAATATCTGAATCAGTGATCTTGGCCTTGGCTTTGGCCCACTGTTTGAGATGATCTGGCAGCGTAAAATTCTGCTGGTCTAGTAGGAACTCCCTCATGTGATGGAGTGCATAGTAGGCTTCCTTCTTACTGCCTTCCGGCTGCTTCACGCAGGAGAACTCCGTTACGTGGTTGAAGACATGCATGCCAAACTTGACCTTCTTACGCACGAAGGTGGTGCCTTCCGTCAAGGCATAGCCAGTGAGAGCATCATCCAAAACTTCCTTGACCTTATCGTAGTTTTTATACTTTTCTAGACTCCCCGAGTCGAAATACATGGCGTTCGAATGCTTCGGCGATAAGGAGATGAGCATGCAGTGTTCATCTCTGCGCAAAAAAATTCAAATGGAATGTGTTGGAAAAAGAATGATGATAATCTAATAAATCCAATCGATGGTGGCGAGTGAATAATGACTTACTCGGGAAAGTAAGGCACGAGAATATATTCCTTTGTCTTGTTCGCCACGAAGATTATTTTTAGGTACGAGGCCACGAAACTTCGTTCAACGGCGCTTCCCAAGCAGCCGTCACGCATGTAGTAGGGGTCCACTATAGCGATGCCCGGTGTGTTCTCTCTAATGATCTGCATGGCCAGGCTGACAGAAAACAGGCGGACCATGGTATAGTGCAGATGGTACAGGTGGAACATATTGAAGATGTCATCAAACCGCAGGAAGAACAGATCCGCGGGGGCATTATCGACGAAGCCCAAGCCTGGTGGCACCTTAACCACGAATACCGGGTGCGAGGGATCTTTCTCCGCCAGAAGACGTCTCTCTATCGTCAGCACATCGTCATGCACACTCTTTAGTTCCGAACTGGAGAGCCTCCGCAAATTCTTAGGTACCATGGGCTCACCCGCCACATGAATCCTCTACATAATACCCTCAGGCCTTGGTGGCCCGTCCCAAAACCTGATCGGATTCGCAGTTGACGCCACCGACTGGCTCGAGCTGCTAGATTTTTTTCTTGGCCTTTTTCCTTTTGGAGAGCGGACAGGCACCGTAATCTGAGCACCGGCCTCCCTACGTAGTGTGTCAGGGCTTAGAATAAAGGGCCGTTTGGTTGTATCAGCTGGCTCGGAGAAGGCGCAAGCTGGAGGCGTCTCCTGAGAACCAAACAAACGCTTGCTGATAGTGGGTTTCTCTGTGAGGCTACCAGCTGGGTCTTCGTTGCTAAAACTAGTGTTTAAGAACTGATCATCGAAGTATTTGTCGTCCTCGGCCGGATCCCGCGCCATGTGCATATCATCAACATGATCATCCGACCCACCGCGTGGAGGTGACGGTGAGGGCGGTAAGGGGCGTTGCCACTGCTTGTCACTGGCACGACAAGCGGTGTTTTTGTCTATGGCATGATGGCCCCGACCGTCCCCAAACGAAATGCTCTTTGGCCATTGCAAGAATAAGCCAAAGCAACTTCTGAGGACAGCCGGCTCTTCTTCATCTGCTCCTGGGGGTTGAATGGGAGGTTCCAGGTCGTCACAGCCCCATAGCACCCGACTAATTTTAACCCGGTGCATGCTATCTGGCATCGGCCTTGAGTGGAACGTGAGCTGCAAGGGTTGAACGATGGTACCCTTGGCAACATCCCTTATCTCGTTGTTCACGTAGAATAAGAGAGTGCAAGGAACATCTGTTTGCGGAAAACATGTACGGCGTCAGAGAGATGCCATAAGAGTAATAGATGGAGTGAAAGGCGGTAAAGCAATTTGGTTACCGTCATGGCGTCAAGATAGGCTAATGTCGAGGCACCGCATACGAAAAAGGGCGTGCAAGAGACGGAGGGGCTGCTTGATGGCGCGGTGCCGGCCGCCGGGTGTATTCTCCCTACCGGGTGATTGGAGCTCCGGTGCCGCCGCGACGATGGCAGGGGGAGTCACCAACATGTCCGGCGCCACGGTGATAGCAGGGGGAGTCAGCAGCACTTCCGGCGCCATGGTGCTAGCGGGCGGAGTCACGAACACATAATTCGCCTGATTCGTCGGCGCCGTGTTGTTCGAGTGGCTGCTGACCATGCTTGGAATTGGGCACAGCCCTTGTCGACCACCCACACTCCAGTTCGCCATTGACTCCATGACTAGCAACAATTTCCTCCTCCTGTAGAAGAAGTAACAGTGAAC
Organism: Avena insularis; assembly: GCA_023614405.1. NCBI lineage: Eukaryota > Viridiplantae > Streptophyta > Magnoliopsida > Poales > Poaceae > Avena > Avena insularis. Next base: position 64,866,998 of record CM042697.1, read on the forward strand.
TGTTTAGAAACTCGACTTCATCAATTAGAATGCAATCGAGTTGATCCACGGTAATTAAATTACTTACCACAATTTCCTTGAATTCCTTCGCCACAGGATCCACGGTGAGTTGTTTGGTTTTTGGGTCCACATGGTAACGGGCCCTGATGAAGTTTCGAAGCTGCCCCTTTTCTAATTTCGCAAAGGGTTTAGCTATCCCCTTAGCTCTATACTCGTCATACTCCTTATCCCATTTGGCCTCCGCGGTTCTGTATCCACCAGATCCGAGATGGTGGTGACCTATATTCATCACCTGCAGCACCTTTCCCCGATTACTCGAGGCCTGGGCTCTTTCCGATTCGCACCAGTCCTTGAACTCCCAGTATATCTTCGGTGATATGCGGGTCAATCTTCTGGATCTCCTCGAGACTTTTGCCTTCTTTATAGATCTTCTTTTTTATCCGGGTTCTCCAGCTGGCCAGGGCGGTGCTCATCTTTGTGAGGGCGGATTTGTTTACTTCATTCCCATGATAATTTGTGTTCCGATACTCAGCGGGGAACTTGTATCTTGCGTGCAGCTTCTCGAAGAGGAGTGTGCACAAGTGGCCATTATATTTACGCCGGAGATTCTCGGTGTTGATCGAGATGGTTGTCCGGGTGATCGCCTCCACTTGCCCACCGTACCCTCTGACGACAAGGTCGGGCGCCAAAGGAACCCCTATTGGGCTCACTTTGGTAATTTCCTCTCTGACGGTGCCGACCGTGTTCAGGCGCCGTTCCTTCTGCTTCTTCTTCTTAGGAGGATTGCTACCACTCCTTGTGCCCTCGCCGCCATCAGTGGTTTCATCATCCTCCATTCCTTCGGCTTCTTCCTCAATGTCTTCAATCTCATCGTCCTCGCTCTCTGAAGGATGGTATTCTTCATCGTCTTCTAGCCGCTGGACCGCCACCCAGAATGTCAATTGTTTATTCGGAGGTATGACTTCTCCTTCAGCGCCGATGCACTTAGAACAGCCAGCCTCGTCGTTGTCACACATCTTTGCACTAATAAAAAACAAATAATTGGTTAGTAATAAATTCCATGGAAAAATCCGGCATGACCTTTGCTAATTTTCTTAAACTAGGAGTGCCCGATTTCTGCCGAAACGGAAGTTAATCAACATTCCGGCAAAAATCGGGACTCATTTCATACAAGAACCTGCATACACGACATAATAAAGTGCTTCATACAAGCACAAGCACAATTTCAAGTGCTACAACAATAACAAAAATGATGACATCATTTTTGTTAGCAAACCACATATTATATCACCACAGATTATAGCACCTATCATTGATGACACCAAGCAAATACATGCAGATTATAGCACCTGTCATTATAGCAAGCAAACAAATACAACATGCAGATTATATGACAGCAATCAAATACATAGCAACACACAAGTTTATGAATGTGTGTACAACAGTTTCCAAATTCAGAGATGTGCATTTTTTAGGGTCCACCATGATAAGAAGTCCTGAACTGATGTTCAGGTTTGGACTTACACCATTAACCATATAACCATAACCATTAACCATATAACCATAACCATATAAGTAGAACGAGCATCCCAGAACATTTGGAGCATTAGGGAAATTATTACACCATTAACCATATAATACTGACAACAACTAACCATGAGTGTGCCTCTCTGTTTCAAACATTCAGACAAGATACAAGCTAACTGCTACAAGCTACCATAAAATTTGTAGTTGAAATTTGCTAACTGCATTTCAAGCTACCATAAAATTTGTAGTTGTTGTAGTAACTACAAGATATCAGGCACATTCATACAAGATACCATAAAATTTGCTAACACTAATCTACTACAGCCACTGCAATGAATCAAGCTAAACAAATCATGTGTGTGCCTCTCTGTTTCAAACATTCATAAAATAATATGTGTGTGCCTCTCTGTTTACCTATGGATGGAGTTTCAAACAATCTCTCTATTTCAAACATTCAGACAAGAATCAAGCTAAACCTAAACCTAAATCAAACAGCCAGATGTCGTTCATGTGGACTCGTAGATTAACCTAAACCTAAATCAAGCTAACAATGAATCAAGCCACCTAAACCTAAACCTAAATCAAGCTAACAATGAATCAACCTAAACCTAAATCAAGCTAAATTTGGATAAGCCCGAAGCTAGGGTTGCAGTCGCTGCGCTCCAGTACCACCACCGAGAAGTAGAGAGGGGAGAGAGGGAGAGAGGGGATAAGGGGATGCTCACCTCTGAGACAACGACGATGACGAGCGCGTAGGCGATAGCGGCGGGCAGACAACGACTCTCCTCCATGGTCTCCTCCTCCTCGTACGCTCCTCCACGGTCTCCTCTTCCTCCTCCGAGATCCACGGACGCGTGGCTGCCTCCTCCTCCTGGCGAGGTGGCTGGCCTCCTGCTCCTCCTCCTCCTCCTGGCGAGGCTGGCGAGGCGGCTGGCGAGGCGAGGCTATAGGCTGGAGAGGAGAGGCGGCGTCTCGATGCGGCCGCGATGCGTCGTTGGGATGGCTCGATCTGTTTGAGGATGGGGAGGATAGGGACGACGTGGCGCAGTTGCCGTATCGCACTTGGCTAGGGTGCGCTACGCCTAACTGGGTAGGACTAGTCACATAAGAGGGCGGCCACCCCTCTTGTTAACACTAGCACTTCCCTATCCCACTGGTTTCGCCCACTATGCCTAACTGGGTAGGACGTGGTGCAGTTGCCGTAGCACACTTGGCTAGGGTGCGCTACGCCTAACTGGGTAGGACTAGTCACATAAGAGGGCGGCCACCCCTCTTGTTAACACTAGCACTTTCCTATCCCACTGGTTTCACCCACTACTCTATTCTAAACCTATGAGCACCCATGTTCGAATCCTGGTGCCCACCTTTTTTATTGTTATTTTAAAAATACTTTTAAATGTTCCAAAAAATGCCCAAAAGTGGTGATATATGCCACAAAAGTTTTGTTTTGTTTTTAAAATACTTTTAAATATTCCAAAAATGCCCAAAAGTGATAATATATGTCATAAAATTGGTACAAATATGATTCAAAGTATAACTAAATTAAATAATAATTTGTCCATGAATATCACAATCTTTTTTGACCACGCGTTTTACAATATTTTTTGAACTAGCGTTTTACAATCTTTTTTCCCTTCTTTGTCGCGGTTGAATAATTTAGCCCCGGTACTTTATGTTTCTTCTTTCGAACGGGCCACCTTTTTTGGTAGGGTTGTCCTTTTTCTTCTTGTGATGTAAGTTGGTGCATCATAGTCGTCGTCATCTTCAATCTTTGGATTGCCGTATTGGTCGAAGTCTTGCTCGTTGGCGACTCCATCCATTCCATTGATGTTTCTTTTTTCCTCTCCTCACGACAACACGGCTAGGCTTTGTCGGGTCGGTAATGAAAAAACATTGGTCCACTTTGCTAGACATTACCCACGGTTCATTTTTCGCGGCCATGTTCGCACCGACGGCCTTGGATTTAGCTGCTTCGGGTATAACCATGGTTGTGAAATACCGGTCTTCTCTTTCGACGCTCTTTGCCCATTTGACACGGAACATCGGCACCTTTTCTCCACAGTAGTCGAGCTCCTAGATCTCCTCGATCCTTCCATAGAATCTTTCCTTCATGTTATTATCGGTGTAGAATTCCGACGTTACGCCTGAGTTATGATAATCATACTTGTTGTCCTTTTCCTCCGTGTAAAATGTGTAGCCGTTGATATCATACGCCTGATAGGTTACCATGTTTTGCATGGGTCCCTGCAACAAGGTGAATATGATCTTTTCCGTGTCGTAAGAATGTGATCGCGGGGGATTATCAAGGAGCATTTGCCTAAACCAACGCGTGAAATCTGAGTTGTGCTCTTTGATTATTTCTCCTTGCGTCCTCTGTATGCCCCAGTCACTGTACTTATTCTCAATTAACCTTTTGTGCCTATGTACCCAAGGATCGACCAGTTCTAAATGCTGTAGCGCGACGAGGTTTGCTTGATCGAAGTCTACGCATCGACAATCGAAGTCTGCATGCAGTACGCGACAACCCTCTCGGTGACCAGATCCGTCGAGCTTGCCAAGGTGCCTATTGATGGGAAGACCGACAGATTTCTCTATGTCTAGATAATTTGTGCAGAAAGAGATGCATCTTCGGCCAGAAATCCCTTGTCTATGCTTCCATCTGGACGGGACCTGTTGAGAACATATCCTTTGATGTGTCCATTCATCCTTTCGAACGCCATCATGCTGCGGAGGAACATCGGCCCGAGTTGGACGATGTCCTCCACGACATGGACCAGCAGATGCACCATAATGTCGAAGAATGCGGGCGGGAAGTAGACCTCAAGCTCGCATAGTATCACCACGATCTCCTCCTGTAGCCTCCCGAGCTGATTCACGCCAATCGACTTCCTAGAGATGACGTCGAAAAACTTGCAGAGGCCAAACAATGTTTCACGGACGTGCTCGTCCATTATCCCTCTTAGTGCAACCGGAAGTACCTACGTCATTAGCACGGAATAGTCGTGAGACTTCATGCCACTGAACCTCTGCTTCGCCTCGTCTAGGTATCTGCTTATCTTGTCTGCGTAGCCGTAAGGAAATTTGACTCCTAGAAGGCACTTGGAAAACTGTTTGATCTCATCCTGGCTTAGATTGAAGCAAGAAGGAGGGCAGTAATATTCGTTCTTCTTGAACTTTTTACCCTTCCGACGACCTTGTGTCGCCTCCGACTCATGATCATCGTCATCTTCCTGATCATCAGGAGTAGTGCGTCCTCCGTGAAGCTCCTTCCGGATGCCCATGAACATCAGGTCATGCCTTGCTTTCGGACCATCTTTCGTCCTATATGGCATGTTGATTATGGTGGTGACCAGACTCTCGCACACGTTTTTCATGATATGCATGATGTCAAGGCTATGAGGCGTGCGAAGAAACTTCTAGTATGTCAACTCCTAGAAAACAGACCTTGTTTTCTATACCTTCAGCAGCGGCTTGTCTTGCTGCCTCTTTCGCTTCTTTCCAGGCTTAGGACAATCTTTCCAGTTTTTCAGCAATTCTTCCACTTCTTCACTACTCCTCCGCTCTTGGATTCCTCGGGTATCGGATTTGCCATCAAACAGATCTCCATGTTTTCTCCATGGATCATTCTTGCCGATCCACCTCCGGTGTGCCATGAACACGGTTTTCGAAGACCCTAAATCTTTATCTAGTTGGAGATAGCTTGTGTTATCCATGCACCTAACGCATGCGGAGAATCCTTGGATAACCTGCCCCAAGATATACCTGCAACCTAGATAGTCTTGCACCGTAGTGACCAACGCGACTCTCATAGTGAAATAATCTTGTACGACGGCGTCGTAAGTATTGGCTCCAGATTCCCATAACATGGATAGCTCCTCTTTCAACAGCCCGAGATACAGATTGATATCGGTACCAGGTTGTTTCGGCCCTTGAATTAGCATACTCATTTGTATGTACTTCTTCTTCATGCACAGCCATGGAGGGAGGTTGTACATCCATACAAACACGGGCCAAGTGTTGTGCGTGCTGCTCTGGCTATCGAATGGATTGAGTCCAACGGTGCTCGCACCAAGCCTGATGTTCCTCGAATCTCCACCGAATTCTGGGAATTCGAGGTCCAATGCTTTCCACTGGCTAGCATCTGAAGGGTGCGTCAGCAGATCGTCCTTTTTGGGGTCATCGTCATCTCCTGCCTTCTTCCTTTCCGCATGCCATCGCATGAGCTTTGCTTCCTTAGGGTCCATGAAATAGCACTGTAGACGAGGAGTGATAGGAAAGTACCGTACCACTTTTCGAGGTGCTTTCTTCCCTTTCTTGTATCGACTCACGCCGCACACCGGACATGTGATTTTCTCTATGTCCTCTCCCCGAAAATGATGCAATCGTTGATGCATACGTGGTATCTAACGTGCGGTAGATCGAGAGAATACACGATTTTTTTGGCGTCCTTGATACTAGTTGGACACGTGTTCCCCTCCGCGAGACGATCGTGCCAGAATGCCATCATATCGTCGAATCTTGCGTCGCTCAATTTGTGTTTTGGCTTCATCTCCATAGCCTTGAGCGTTACATTCAACCGGGTATCATCGGGCTTGCATCCTTCATACAATCGAGTAACCACGTCTTCCTCAAGTTGTGCAAGCTTGGATTTCTCTCTAGCGGCAGCCCTGGCGTTACTCGTCTACTTGAGAAGCAGCTCTTGCACATAAGGGTCCCGCACCCAGCCTGACGCTCTTCCATCGTTGTTTGCTCCTCCAGCATCTAGATCATCATCATCCCGGTCTGCTTCCGCACCTTCACCATCTCCAGGAGACTCTTCATCATCTCGCCCGTCCTCACCGTGATGATCATCGTCATGTTTCCCACCTTCGTCATTGCTTATCCAATGAGTGTATCCGTCCATGAAACCATGGCGGAGTAGGTGCTCCTGTAGATTCCCGGAATCTGGGTCGATCAACCAGTTGAGTTTGCATCTTCTGCATGGACATCATATCTCCGTCTTGTTATTTCGTATCATGTCGGCCATCGCACATTTCAAAAATCTAGCCACAATGCCTTTGCTCATTATAAGGACCATTTTTTCCTGCGCGGTGTACACGGTACAGTTAGAAGTTTATTAGAACCACATAATTAATGCATGCATGCAATGGTCGATAGAAAATTTCGGCATGACCTATCCTAAAATAAGGACCTTTGCAAAATGCCAAAGTCTTGCCAAAATGGAAATGAATCAACATTTTGGCAAAACAAATGACAACTCATTCACACACAAACACAAGAGAGAGACCGATCCATACACATGAACATACCATCCTCTCCATACACACATGCATGAGCATCGATCCTCTCCATATACACACATGCATGAGCATCGATCCTCTCCATATACACACACATGAGCATCTATCCTCTACATACATATGAGCATATCATCCATATACACATGAACACATCCTTACATGAACAACTTACCGAGATGAGAGACCGATCGAGAAGATGAAAAGGAGAGGTGCGCGCAAGATCGACCGAGAGGGTGGCGTGTCCGGAAGGAGAGCTTCCTCTATTATGTATGTAACATCCAAGACAATTTCTACATGCTAAAAATGGTGAATGAGTAGAGAAATTGAGATGGGAAGGAGAAAAATCCCGACTAGATCTAAGGAGGAAGAATGAGGGGAAAGTGAAGTGTGGGTGGTGGATGATCACATGTGCATAAAGTGGAGCTGCCAAAAAAATGGTCGACACATCCGTCGCGCACATGGCCCCAGTGCGCCACAGGCATTAATAGCAACTGTGGCGCACATGCCAGGAGTGCGCCATGGATGTGTTTGCCCATTTACAGAGCAAAGGGGGTTTAACTTAGGCGTAGCGCACTTGCCTCATGTGCGCTACGTCTATCCCTAACAACCGTAGCGCACTTACCCCATGTGCGCTACGGGTATGTGGCATGCAGCCAGCAGGCTCCTGGCTCACACATATATGTGGCGCACTATCACCATGTGCGCCACGATTGTGCTAGTTACTAGTAGGGTACTGCCCACAGGTGAGCCACGCCTGTTTTACCCGTGGGACACTTTAACAACGTGAGCCACGGATGTTTGGATTACCTATAGCCCTTTTCCTAGTAGTGCTGAATCCTCAATGTTGTACAAGATACACAAAATAGCATTATCTTAATTCTCTGGAAAAAATGGAACACTATACCTCAGTCATCCTTATGTAGAATTATAGTGAGGGTGAAGAGTTCTTTGCTGGTAAACAACAATTCTAACATCAGATTTCCATTGAAAGGTAACAACCGAAGCCCCAACAATGAAGACACGTGGTACTACACTGAAAGGTGGCAAGGCTCATGCTCATAGCTGTGCCGGTGGCGTCGAACCGTGCCAGGGCTAACATGCTACTGAATTTTTTGTTGAACTGCATACTCTACACAAATATACGAATTTTGCGCTTCATGTCGGGTTAGTTTTTTCAGTAGTTTCTTTTCAATGGAGGGTTTGATTCTCCATCGGTTCTAACACAAAAACAATAGTTAAAAATTTTGCCATTTCTTTTCAAAATGGGTTTGTATCACTGGATGAAGATCTCGTTTTTCAAAATAATTAAAAAGCAATTGTAACATCTGGTTTGTCAAGAAGAAAACGAGAGTTAAGTATTTCACAAAGGTCTACCTTGTCTACTTACACCAGTTTTGAGTCATTGAGAAAAATGGTCAAATTGTATGGCACGCGTGACTAGTGTGTGCAGGGTGCTGAAATCGTGTGACGATTTACCTCAGGGAGAATACGTTGCGTGCTTCAGTGGTACTACTTGTGTTTTATAACATAAGTCTTTCTAGCAGTTTAAATTAAACTGTTAAAAAACTTTACATTTTTGGAGCGGAGGTAGTAATTAAGAAGCTTGCGAGAGAACCAGTCATGGGAACATGATCTTGATGCATGTCATTTCTGAAGAAGAGCCAGGTAGAGCAGTGTGAACTCTATGGTGAAGGTAGGATTTGACGATTCACAAACGAGGCGGTGAAGTATCACTGCTCAAGAACCATGCATAATGGACAAGAACTCGCGTAATTTCTCATTGGATTTTTCTCTTTGCCAGACTGAAATCCGTCTGGCTCCTACAAAATTATATAGAATACAAAAAGAGCTAGAAATCGTGAATGTAAGACTTAACGTGGTAAAAGGGTATCATTCGGAGGGCTAGAACTAAAAAGTATATAGTACTTAATGGTGTAGTTTGTGCGATTGTGCCCAGGGGCGGAGACAGGGAGCGAGCAGGGGCTAGACCCTCCTAATAATTCGCCCCCCTCAACAAATAAGTGCACGTTGTACCTATGTTCTTGAATTGGACCAGGTACTAATCACTGTAATTATGTCAATGAAATAAGAACTAATTTAACCGTGCAGCATACATCAGAGCCCAGCCAAAAGCCCATGAGTGAAGCCTCTCTCTTCCCACGACCTAGCGCTGTAAGTCGTCCCAGAAAGACTGATCCGTCAGATAATGTTTTCACTTCTAAGGCAGATCCATTCATGTTGCCGATCAATTACGCCGCTATGCCAGACGTCGGGCTCTAGGACACGTTCAATAGGATGCGATGACGTTGTGCTACGGTGCTAGTCATGACGTTTATCTCTTGTTATTCTGTTGTGATTTTTTCTCTTTTATGCGACCAAAATATTTCTTCACCCCCCTCATGTGCTTCAATCCTGGCTCCGCCCCTGATTGTGCAGGTGATTAGCGCTTTCAAAATATATCGAAAAACAATATGGAAGACTGGCGGTACTGCCTCAGAAGCATAATCTACGTTATCTTCAAGAGGATGTGCTAAATGGACCTAGTGATGCATGACACTTCCTAGCCGGTCTGCAATATCTTTTCTCGATGCCTCGCATCCCCGATTGCCATATAAACATTCACGGCAATATATTTTGGTCTAGATCTAAAGCAATCCATGAAGCATCACAAAAGTAAGATGTGATTGGGTGAGGGCACCTTGTCTAGCCTGAACATGACATGCATACATTATATTACAGAACAAGAGGTCGACAAGATATGAAGTAGGATGAGAGATTGCGCAGAAAGGTAGGTGGCAATGTAGCTACTTAGTGTTGAGGAAATTAAAGAGGTAAAAGATATCTATGCGTGCTACCGCTGTAATTTGGTTGGATGGAAACACTCTACAACGGCATACAAATTCAGTAAACCGGTTTATTTGTAGCATCAGGAAGGCTTAAGGAAACAACAATTCCATGAGAAGCATATCAGAAATACGCACATAATTACAAAAAGATATGGATTGAAGTATTTGTAATGGACGTTGTTATGTTCTACTAGTAGACTTCTTTTACTGTACCTGTACCAACGTAGGGTAGCAAGACTATTTCTTGAAGATCGCCCCTCCCTCTCGCCCCCGTGCGGCGACAGGGGGGCCACCCTAGCCGCCGCCTCAGCCGCCCAACTCCCCTCCCTCCTCTCTCCACTGCTGCCATCTTGGTCGTGGGCGCTGCCGGCGACGGGGGCACGGGACGCCAATCCTCGTTGCGGATGGTGTGCGCGTCGGGCACCTCAGCGGCGTGGCATTTCTGGTGTGTGGCGGCAGCGGCATGGCTGGAGGAGCAGCGACATGGCGGACGACGATCTGATGCCCCTCATCCCTCTAGCCAAGAAAACTCCCGGGGAAACCTCAGATCCCGCGGGATCAAGCGATGGTGGTGTCCTGTGCATCGTTCTCCTGTTGAGGGCATCGCTTTTGGACTTTTCACCGGCTGTAGGGACCAGCGGCAGTGGTGCCGAGGTTGCGGTGGCCTCGTTTCTTCGCGTCGCTGGGCTTCGAGTGCGAGATTTGCAGCAACTTGCGGCGGGGAGGTGGTGGTTGCAGGCAACAGCCTGCAGTCGGTCTAGCGGCGGCGTGCTGGCCGCACTTTGCTCGCTGCAACGTCTCATGGTGTCACAGGAGTTTGGACATGGGGCGGCGGCCCGGCTTTTTCGACGGCGGCAGCCTCTGTGGTCATGTGGACGACGCGAAGGCTGGATCATCGCTAGTGGTTTCCACTTCGAGATCGGGTTCGTTTCAACTCAACAGGTGCTACGCACGATGGTGCTAGAGGAGGTGTCAAGTCATGCCTGACCGGCGGTGGCAATAGGCCTGATCCCGACGGGTGCTACGCACGACATCTCCTCTGGGGCGTCAAGTCATGCCTGTTTGGTCGATCGAAGGTGGTGCGATAGTGCTAGAGGCGTGGCGGTATGGGACGTCTCGTTTCCAGTCTCTTCTCCAGCGGTATCTAGTCAGCGAGTTGTCGTTGCCGGACAGGTGATGATGGTATAAGATTCTTCATCGAGTCTACACACTTCGGTGGAAACATTGATGGCATTGTGGACGTATGCTCGCGTCGTGTCCTTGATGAAGGTGGTGTCCTGAAGCTCGTCTTCGGGGATGAAAATCCTGAGCTCGACCGTTGGTTGGACTCGTCACTATCGGCGCGTGTGCGGCTTTTCCTTCTTGAAGGCTTTGTCTAGAAGTTGTGTATTTTTCTATTTGTTGTAGTCTTTGCCATAGGGTTAGTGGTAGTCTGGTGAAGTTACTGCCGTGAGGCTTTGGCCTCGGGTTTGTTTATTTTGTAATTCTTGCACTCTTGAAATAAACGGGTTGTGTGCATCGTTTCGATGCAGACGCTGGTGCTTTGTTCCCCTTTTCAAAAAAAAAAGGTAGCAAGACTGAATGTCTTACACTCTAGGTAGAGTACTTCTGATGATTGATGAAATGACGACCATATGTTCTTCTTCTTTTTTATGCCAGAAAATACTAACAAAGATCTGAATAGAAATACAGGTTTAACAAATTAATATAACTCTGAATTTACAGGCAAGAACTGAATTATCAATGTTGTACAAGATTAAAAACAATAAAGTTGTCTCAATTATCGGAAAAATTGGAACACTAGATAAGTCAATTCCAACAGAACTCTCTTGACATTGAAGAATTTAGTATTCACTTTTGCTTTAGTGTACCCCTCCTCCCAAACTAATAAAATTTAAAACATAAAGATCGGCCAGGAGGACGTGAAAGGGTATCGGCCAATCATGTCCGTCCTTATGTTTTAGTTTCATTGCTCTCCATGTCTTCTGAGTCAAAGGAAACCCCAAAATTACTACTTGCCGGAGGCACGTCCTTAACCATACAAACTTGCCGCTATGCGAAAGCGAAATAACTCATCATTTGGATACCCTCATGGCCAGTGGCATGATGTAGTGGAGCGCTGAAGTCTTGTAGCCTCCTACTCTTTGAGAGGCCCAACCCAGCAGGTAATGAGAATGTGAAGCTAGATGAGCATACCGCTACATGTTTCGTCTATAGCCTCTTTTCCCGATGCCTCGCAGACCCGGTTGTAGCATACATATAAATGGCATGGTATAATTTGATCTAGTTCTAAAGCGAGGCACAAAGCAGCGCCAAAGTGGGGGATGCAACTACGATATCCTAAACGTTCACACATTTGCTTGTGTGGATTATTTCTGGAAGAGAGCTACTCTAGACTCTCTATATACACAGAACAAGAAGTAGCGTATAAAGCTAGTGTACAATGGTAGGTGACAACATAAACTATGTATCTGATATTGGAAGGTTTGAAGAGATTAAGTAGGGGTTGATACGAGATCAGTAGGGTCATAGCTCGCACTGAAGGGTAGGTGACAAGATAAACTACATGTTGAATATAGAAATAAATAATGAGGTAAAATATATTTCATGCTACCACTGAATTTTGTCTGTACTACATACTCTAAAGGACAATTATATTACACAAATCACTATCGTTGTTTTATTTAATACTCCATCTATCCCATAAAATAAAATGTTACGTTTTTCGAAATGGGGGAACTCACCCTGGCCTCTGCACACTGATCAGTGAATACAACCATTTTATTACTTTATTAAGAGTTGTTTATTACAGAATCTTGACCTCATGGGTCACATAAGGTGGATACGTGAACTAGCCAATGAAAAAATAAGGACAACATAGAATGATTCTGCATCGACATGATATCCTACTATCAAAACATTATGGATGTATTTAAATCCCATGCAACCCTCTCTAGCCGATTGCACCCAGTTTCTAGATCAGGTCGCTTCTCTGTTGTTTGTAGATAGAATCACATACAAATCCAATGCGTAGCAAATAGAATAGTCTGCATAAAAGATGAAGATCGTGCATTGTTAAAGATATAGTCATTTCTTGTGTTCCATATGACCCAAAATAAATCACATACACCTACATGTATTTGTATTTTATCTCTCTTATTAACTTCCCCTAGCCAATTACCGAAAAGTTGAGTTATACTCGTTGGGGATATTATATTAAACACCATATGAACAATGCACCAAACAAATTTAGCTAGAGGACAAGAAATGAACAAATGCTGAATTGTTTCATCCTAGTAACAAAAACAACATTTTTTTATTTCCTTGCCAAATCCTCTCAGCCAGATTATCCTTTGTGAGAAGTTCTTTGCGATGTAGAAACCACGTAAAAATCCTGATTTTTAGTGGTATTTTAATTTTCCATATGTATTTGCGTAGGTATTTCGTATGGTTATTCATATAATCTATATATAATGACTTGACAGTGAAAGAACTAGGAAAAAATTGAGCTAGGTTCAACGTATTTAGAGACTGCAGTTTAACAAAAAAGAACAATGAAATGTATGTTTATGTGGCACGAATACATGATATCAAACTCAATTTAGTGACATGGGATCGAGTAAATATATGATACTACACAACTAATAGTGCAACTCGAACCGCAGAATTTCCTCCTACCGCTCAATGCATAAAAAGAAGTACTCCATCCTCCCATAATTTAAGATGTTAATACAACCTAATAAATCATATGTTCGTTGTATTAACATTTTATATTATGGAGGGAGTACTATTAAATATGATGGGAGATCCTCATACAACACCAATAAGTTGTATATGCTTCTACACTTAAATAGTAAATTAATAAGACATGGACCTTGTAACAAAATTAAACCCAATGTAAGAGGATATATATATTACCGGAAACATGTGTCCGCGCAAAGACAGGCATGACAAAGTCAGTACGGTTTGTAGCTCAATGTTATAAAGGCATCTACTGGTGTACATTAAGGATATATGCCCTAGAGGCCAATAATAAACTGTTTTTATTTGATGTCTCTCTTTTATGTTCATAATACTTCTCTTACCATGCTATAACTATATTAATTCGAAACGTTAATAGACGTGTGGTATGTAAACAACCGGGTCTCTAGTTACCTCTAGTGAACTAGCTCGTTGGGCAAGTGATGGTCTTATGGTTTTTAGATCATGGTGATAGTGCCGATTGACAATGATGTCACATCATTGGAGAATGATGAGATAGACAGACACCCAAAGTTAATCACAATGAGATCTAGTTACTTAAACGTTCGTCATTGGTGATAACATAGAAACATTGTGGCCTATATCCTTCGACTGTGAGATAATGCATAATCACTATTTTGGAAGGCGACTTTGATGATATCAAGCATTAAGCCGTGAAAGGGTGATCATAAAGGTATCGTTGGGTTTTTCGAAGAAATGGGTTGAGGTGTTTTTATCAAGACCAGGATTTGCCAATCCAAGTAACAGGTAGATACACATGACCAACTCGGTGATGTTGCATTAACGAAGCTTGCAAGCGTATGATTTGATCATGAAATGCAACGACACGGGAATGGGTAAACGAGATCAAACACAAGTATGGGGATACTTGAAGATCAAATCTTGGATGGCCTAGGTATCGTATGGAAAAAAGAATAGGACTACGTAGTTAAGGTTCAAGCAATGAGATTCGTGAGTGCACGGGTGGTCATTATGGGCATCTAGGTCCCGTTGTTGATCATTGACTCAGGAGCAGTCTTGGTCATGTCTGTAGCATATCCGAGCCGAAGGGTGGCACACTTAAGTGTGGGGACGCATTGGGATCGAACCGACATCACAGGAGAATTAGGAGAGAGAGAGAGACCGGAAAGGTTCCGGGTAACATCCGATGTTGATCGGAAGGGGTTCGAAAGGAGTTCTAGAGTATGAAATATAATGGTATATGTGTTTTATAATTAGTTGAAGTAATATTAAAACCATATTTTATTTTATATTTGTGGGAAGCCTTTTTCCAATGGGCTTCTTCCGGATGGAAGGGCCCATAGGGCTAGGCGCCAAAGGAGAAAGGGGAGAGGGGGGCCAGCCGAAACCCTAGGGTTTCCCACCGGCGGGGTGGGGCCTAGGGCCAGCAGCCGCTGCCCCCTGCCATCTTGGGGGTTCCCACTCCCTAGCCCTAGGGTTGTACCCTCCCACCTTGCTATGGCTCAGAACACTGTAGAGCTTCGTTGGGGAACCCCAAGAGGAAGGTATGATGAGTACAGCAGCACGTTTTTTCCTCAGTAAGAAACCAAGGTTATCGAACCAGTAGGAGGAAGGAAACGACTCAAAGGTGTTTCTAGAAACTGGAAACCTGCACAACACAAACTCAAGACTTTGACCCAATGAACAGTGAGGTTGTCAATCTCACTGGTTTGTTGAAAACAAAGGATTAACTGTATGGTGTGGAAGGTAATGGTGGCTTGCAGAAACATGAACAGTGGAAGATGTATCAATGGTAAAGATTGGACCGGGGTCCATAGTTCACTAGAGGTGTTCTCCTTGAGATAAACAACATAACATGTTGGGTAAATAAATTACAGCGGGGCAATTGACAGGACAGAGCAAGGCATAACAATGCAATACTAGACATTCATGATTCTATGAGATTTGATTGGGCAATACAACAATATACATAGACCACCATACAACTGCATCTATGACTAGTAATCCACCTTCAGGTTATCATCCGAACCCCCTCCAATATTAAGTTGCAAACAACGGATAACTGCTTTAAGAAAAGTGTGTAAGGTAAACAATCCACTTGTTACATGAACAAGAGATCGTTGTTTTATCCCTAGTAGCAAAAGCACATATATAACCTTAGAGATTTCTATCACTTCCCCAGATTAAATAGAGGCATGAACCCACTATCGAGCATAAATACTTCCTCTTGAAGTCACTAGCATCTACTTGGCCAAGATAGCTACTAGAAACTGAGAGCATGCAAGATCTCAAACAACATAGACATGATAGAATCAATAAGATAGAATCATTAACCAATCTGACATAGTAATCTCAATATTCATCGGATCCCCGCAGATACAACATGCATGATTACAAATAGATGATCTCGATATCACAAGATCTAAACATGTTAGCACAAAGGAGGAGAAATAATCATATAACTACTACATGGACCCGTAGTCCAAGGTGGAACTACTCACGCTTCATACCGGAGGCTATCATGGTGTTGAAGAATGCCTCCGGGATGATCTCTTCCCTCCGGCAGGGTGCCAGGAAGAGCTTCATATCGCCCACCCCCCCCCCACCCCGTTCTAGGGACGATGGTGGCAGCGGCTATGGAATGTTTCGTGGAAGATTGATCGGGTACTTACGGTTTAGGTATCGGGGACTTCTTATAGGTGAAGAGGGAGGACGAGGGGGTGCCCGAGGCTGCCACACCCCCTAGGCGCGGGCCAGGACTAGCCGCGTGGCCAGGGGTGTAGGCCCCTCGAGGACCTCCTCTGTCTCGTCTTCTAGCTTCGTGTCCCCACGGTAAAATATTGACTTTGTCTTTTGTCCCGTCCAATTCCGATAATATTGATTTTCTGACTTTTCTGGAACCAAAAACAACAGAAAATAGGCAACTGGCACTGTGGCATCTTGTTAATAGGTTAGTCCCAGAAAATATATAAAAATACCTCAAAGAGAAGACAAAGCAAAGCAATGTAGATACTAAACAAGCATGGAACATCAAAAATTATAGATACGTTTACGACGTATCAAGCATCCCCAAGCTTAACTCCTCGTCCTCGAGTATGTAAGTGATAAAAAGAATAATTTTTGAGGTGACATGCACCATCAAAATCAAGATCAAACCATTTGTAAGCATTGAAAGCTGGGATCAAAGTACTCTAAACATGAGCATGAAAGAAGAAGTTCTAACAATAAGACAAAGTAACTATGCATGCAACATGAAAGGTTACAAACAAAGATCATGAATAACAATGCATTGAAAGACGTTTGTTTGTTTCACATATAGAAAACATAGCATAGTGGCATTCAGCTTGTCCCTCATGGAGTAGCAATAAATGCATAGGACACCTTCAAAGTTCATAAGGGTGACTAGATACAAATAGTTCAAGAGCAAGCAATATCAACAATATGAGTCAATCAATAAGTTTTGGGACAATGCACATAGAACTAAGAATGGCAACTATGCTCTCTTAATCGGTGCCTAAGGATAGAAGGTGGAGACTCAATATAATAGTGAAAGAAAGGACCTTCATAAAAGGAACCAGTGATTTCAAGTTTCAAAAAGAGCTTCCAAAAATTATGGTACTTGTTAGCTTTCAGCTCTCACTGCCCCTATCATAAGCATCTTGAAGTGATTAAGGTTAAAGTGAACAAACTATGGAGTATATGCTTCACAAAGTATAAGTTGACAATATCATGTCCCTTTAGTATGAGGGCCGCTCCTCATGCTACTCAACTTTGGTCACCGGTAAGTTCTTATCATAGTAAGTACATGTGTATCATAGAGAACCGCCAACGGGGTACCCCTTGCACATGATAAATGAGCTATCCCATAATCAAAATAACAAGCAAGCAGACAATGAGCATCTCAGCAATCTTCTTATTTACCATGGGAAAATGGTGTTTTTTTCTCTCTTTCCTCTTTTCTCATCTTTTTTCTTCTCAATCTCTATCTCTTTTTTATAAGAAGAAAGCTTCATAGTTGCTCACTATGGTATGCTGCAAGTTTCCACCATGATTAGGCATGGCTTAGGCTAGCGGTCCAAGCGTTTCTCTAACACACATACATAACTCCATGGACTTACAATCTCCCCTTTCATTTCACATCGACGACATCCATAAACAAAATAGCATGATATCAACTATGTACAATGTACAAGTGCAATGTTGAAAGCGTTCCCCATGACAACACGGTTCTGCTAATTCCAACGTTTAAGTGCAAGCATATACAACAAAGATGACACAATGGTTCAAGTTTATTTAGGGGCAAGAAAAATAAAGTGTGCCATCAAGTTTGTGAGAGCTTTAATCACTAACTTTCACATAAAAAGTTTAATTTGGAAGATATATATATAACAAGAATATACTTGGAATGGTGTAACACACCATGCATAGGAATTTATAGTAGACACTTTGGAATAACTTGGTTTCTTGGGAGTTGGATGCATGAGTAGAGTTTACTCATGCAAGTGGAGACTAGCAAAAGACTAGGAGCGACCAACTAAGAGAGCAATAATGGCCATAATCATGCAGAGCGACAAAACATTACTAATCAAAGCATAAAGTGGTACTACAAGTGAAAAACTAAATGATCATCAAGGCTATGGTGACTAGTTCATAGTCATAACATGGTGTGAGAATGTGCCAAGTGAACCCAAATAAAGCATCAAAGGAGAATACCACAATACTATGCTTTTGTATGCTAAAACAATGCATGATTCTTTCAAGGCACATTAAAAAATCCTAATTGTTTGGAACAAGTCATGCTACATCAATAATCACTAAGAATAAGATCAAAACAACATATACCATGACATGATAAAGTCTAAGTCATAGTCAAAGCAAGTTCCTTCTTGCACTACTAAGCAAGAACTCCTACTCCTTTCCAACACCAATCAACTTATTTGAAACAACACGGCGAAAACAGGGGTCCAACTACTTTATTCAAAGCAAATTAAGCAAACTAAAACCAAAAAAACTAAGACGCTCCAAGAACAACACAACTTGTGCATGAAACAATAAAAACAAAGTGTCTAGAAAGATCTGACAATTTTATTGATGAAGAAGGGGATGCCTTGGGCATCCCCAAGCTTTGACGCTTGTACCTCTTGAATATTTCTTGGGGCGACACGGGGTTGCATCCCCAAGCTTGAGCTTTTGTCCATCCTTCATATCATTACATCATTCTTTTTCTAGACCTGAAAATTTTCCTTCATACAAAACTTCACACAATTTTCATTAGCAACATTAGTGCATTCAAAAGATAATAGACCTTTGGGTTTTAGTTTCAAAACAGAAAAACCTTCACTAAAGACACAAGCTACTGTATAAATTCCCTCAAAAATCTCAATTTCCCAAAAAGAACCCAAAAAGGAATCAATAAGAAGCAAATGCAAATAATGACAGAAATCTGTCAAAACAGACTAGTAGGTAGAAACCGATTTTTTCGAAGACCTTGTGTTGCTCAAATCAAAAAGTGTTAAACTATCAAAAGTTAGCTAACAACCCGAGGGATTTATTCAGAAAAGTAAAGCCCAATCTGACTTACATAGAATTTACACAAATTTTTGCAGTGGAGTACAAAAATCTGTTTCAGGACAGCAACTCCCCAAATCTTACTTCCCTCTCATTAGAGGTTACTCTTGGCACAAAAATCAAATAAAAAGGACAAGGAGAGGTTATTACAGAAGTAATAACTTCCAAGACTCAAGAAAACTATTGGGTTATCTCCCAAGAAGTACTTTTCTTTAACGCCTTTAAGTTAGGCACAAGAAGCAAGAGTCAAGTATTTTTAAATGAAGAAGCATTAACATCAGCTTTCTTACTCCTACCTTTCTTATTATCTTTAGGGAATGTATGATTGATTATTGGAGAAGCAAAATGCATAATGCCTTTTCCCACATCTATTATTGCTCCAAGGTGCTTCAGCAGGGATCTTCCAAGTGTAATTTGTCCTTTTCCTACACATTCAATAACAAGATAATCAGTAGACACCACTTTCCCTGAGATCTTTGTAAACACACCTTCAACTATTCCAATGGGTAATAAAGTTGCATTATTGGTAAGAGATATTACTTCTCCTCCTTCAAAAATTCCCCAAAGATTCAAAGACTCATAGATATCTTTAGGCATAAGACAAAATTCAGACATGATATCACAACGAGCAACAAAAGTTTCACTGTTTATAGCAACTTTTATTGCAGGAAACCACTTTGAAGGCTCAAAATTTATTGGAACATAATCATTGTACTCTCTAAGCATGTTATAGCAATCTTTCAAAGCAACTGTACAGGTCTCAAGGGTGTTCAACCTAGCATAGATGTTTATAAAGGAAGAATCAGACTTGCTAGGCATATTATAGATTGTAATCAACTTATTTATGGCATCCAAAGCTTCATTCCTATTACATCGAAAAATATATTTCCCAGCTACAACATCCAAGGTATATCTATAACAAAGAGCAAGACCATGGTAGAAACTACTAATAACTAGGCCTAGACACATTTTAGGCTTAGTTTTTTCTTGCAAATCAAAAATTCTAGACCAAGCTTCTTTGAAACTCTCTTCACTTCCTTGTTTGAAAGTAAAGATTATTTCCATAGGTGACACAGTGATTGGAACAACACCATTCATGGTCGCAACTAAAGTAGGAACTAATTTTTGTGTGCTTTTGATAAAAGAAAGAAAACCAAATGAAACTATTTTTTTTGGAGTTTTTGATAAAAAGAGGCAAACAAAAATAGGCAAAAGAAACTAAGAAAAACAAAAACAAAGTAAATAGAAAGGTTGTGAAGGACTCCCCTTGTGAAGCCGTCCTTAGCCTCCCTGCAACGGCGCCAGAAAAAGTCTTGATGCGGCTCAGAACACTGTAGAGCTTCGTTGGGAAACCCCAAGAGGAAGGTATGATGAGTACAACTGCAACTTTTTCCCTTAGTAAGAAACCAAGGTTATTGAACCAGTAGGAGGAAGGAAATGACTCAAAGGTGTTGCTAGCAACTGGAAACCTGCACAACACAAACTCAAGACTTTGCCCCAACGAACACTGAGGTTGTCAATCTCATCGGTTTGCTGAAAACAAAGGATTAACTGTATGGTGTGGAAGGTAATGGTGGCTTGCAGAAAGTAAACAGGAACAATGGAAGATGTATCAATGGTAAAGATTGGACCGGGGTCCCTATTTCACTAGAGGTGTTCTCCTTGAGATAAACAACATAACATGTTGGGTAAACAAATTACAGCGGGGCAATTGCAGGACAGAGCAAGGCATAACAATGCAACACTAGACATTCTTTATCCTATGAGATTTGATTGGGCAATACAACAATACACATAGACCACCATCCAACTGCATCTATGAGTAGTAATCCACCTTTAGTTTATCATCCGAACCCCCTCCAGTATTATGTTGCAAGCAACGGATAACTGCTTTAAGTAAAGTGTGTAAGGTAAACAATCCACTTGTTCCATGAACAAGAGATCATTGTTTTCTCCCCGATAGCAATAGCACAGCTACAACCTTAGAGATTTCTGTCACTTCCTAGATTAAATAGAGGCATGAACCCACTATAGAGCATAAATACTCCCTCTTGGAGTCACTAGCATCTACTTGGCCAAGATAGCTACTAGAAACAGAGAAGATGCAAGATCTCAAATAACACGGACATGATAGAATCAATAAGATAGAATCATTAACCAAACTGACATAGTAATCTCAATATCCATCATATCCCCACAAACACAACATGCATGATTAAAAATAGATGATCTTGATCATGAACGGATCTCACAAGATCTAAACATGGTAGCACAAAGGAGGAGAAACAACCATCTAGGTACTACATGGACCCATAGTCCAAGGTGGAACTGCTCACGCTTCATACCGGAGGCTGGCATGGTGATGAAGAAGTCCTCCAGGATGATCTCTCCCCTCCGGCAGGGTGCCGGGAAGAGCTTCAGATCCCCCCGATCTAGGGACGATGATGGCAGCGGCTACGGACTGTTTCATGGAAGATTGATCGGATACTTAGGGTTTAGGTATCGGGGGCTTCTTATAGGCGAAGAGGGAGGCCGAGGGGGTGCCCTAGGCGGCCGCACCCCCCCAGGCATGGGCCAGGCCTGTCCGCGCGGCCATGGGGTGTGGCCCCCTTGAGGCCCTCCTCCGTCTCGTCTTCTAGCTCCGTGTTCCCCACGGTAAAATATTGACTTTGGCTTTTGTCCTGTACAATTCTGAGAGTATTGATTTTCTGACTTTTCTGGAACCAAAACAACAAAAAACAGGCAACTGGCACAGTGGCATCTTGTTAATAGGTTAGTACCAGAAAACAAATAAAAATACCTCAAAGAGAAGACAAAGCAAAATAGATACTAAACAAGCATGGAACATCAAAACTTATAGATACGTTTACGACGTATCACCCCTCCACCTATAAAAGAGGAGCCCCCTACCCTCCATTTGCACCACAACAACAAATTATCTCCTCTCCCTATAAAACCTAGAGCTCTCTCCATTAGATTGGATCTAGATATTTGGTTTCGATCTCCACCTCCGCACTACTGTCGTGCGCATGACAGTCTGGCTTCCATCTTCTTCTGCTGCTCGGCTAGATCGAAGCCCAGGAGACGTTCCTACACCAGACATGTGTAGAGCTTTGAGGCGCAACACTTGGGGCACTGTATTGATCACTATACACCTTCCTACATAAGGCATGGCACGGTCTTAAAGGGTATGATTACCGTCCTCCCTCTCTGTTACTTATGTCTATATAGAAAAGATCTTGGTTGTCGTGTTCGCATATCTAGCAATTTTTTTGATTTTCTACACCGAACCCCAACAGTGGTATTAGAGCCAGGTTTATGGGTAGACATGTCGTACGGATAGAACACATAGCAATATGTGTGTGTTGATTCTCTAGTTGCGACCCTCTTTCATATTCTTATTATATCGCGGGATTGATTGATGAAGTGGCTCGTACCGACCTTACGCGTAAGCTTACGCGAGACTGGTTCCACGCTCAACATATGGATTTTTTTCGTATAAGTGGCTAGCGGGTTTCTGTCTCTCTTTCAATAGTGGATATGACTTTTACACCGGAGGGCCCTAAGAAGGGAGTAAATAGGCAATCATTGAATCAACGTTGTGGCTCAACGTTCATAGGTGGGAAAGGGTTCTATCATGAAAGCCATGTAAGCCACGTAAAACTTTCAAAAGGATAAAGTAGAGGCGTCTAACATTTTTTTGTGAAATGGTAATGGTAAGTTTGTGAAACGATTGTCCATTGGAGCTCTCGATGGAGATCAAGATGCTACAACCATGTCATGACACCATACTTTTGAAGTATTTGTTTACACATCTTGGTTGGCATAGTATATTAGATATATTATGGTAGATAAATAGGATGATCCCTCATAGTTCCAATGATTGTGTTACCCTTGTGTGTGCACCACAAAGAAAGTTCTTCGGTATGAGGAAGGCCATGTTGATCGGGTGTCAGACATACCTATGTTCGCATACAGTGGATGCAATGGTTGCACTGCAATACACACAAGTTAGAGTTGGCGAGCCTAGCATGTGTAGACATGGCCTCGAAACACAAGAGACCAAAAGGTCGAGCATGAATCACATGGGGATGTGATTGACATTCATAATGTCTACCTTTGGAGCTATGTCATCGGCCGTGACGATCGGGGGTGATATAGTGAAATGGGATCATGTGATCACTAAAACGAATGGAGGGATGTTCGTTTTTAGTGGGAGCCTTATTAATTTAAGTTTAAGAGTAAAACTTAAAACTTGTGTGTCACATCCCAAGATTTTCCAAATCTTGTAATGTGAAAAAAAAAATTGTTGAAAATCAGGGTGAAAAGAAACTTTTGTTTCTAAAAGGAAACTTAAAATCCCATCTTGAACAAACTTTGGTTAAAGTTTGAGTTCAACAAAAATCCAAATCAAGGGAAATGCATTCCTCAATGAATGTATCTGGAAATTTGAACACTTGGAAAATAAATCCAAAACCCTAAACCCTAATGGAATAAAAACCATTTCCAAGTTATCCCCAAGCCTATGGATTTGATCCATATAAAAAAAATTGATCAACAAACATTCACAAATGATCAAGAAAGACAAATAGAAATAATATAAGACCATAGAAATTGTTTTCACTTATTTTGGAACCATAAATAAAAATCTTATGGATTTAATAAAGGAATTGAATTTCCAAAGCCATTAAAGCCCTCATCTAAAATCCATACCAAGTGGTGAACAATAGATCCTAAAAGGATTCAAAAGGTTAAACAAATAATAAATAAGATTTCACAAATTGGAATCACCAAGTTTGGATCTATAAATAAAAAGATATGGATTTTATAAGACAAAGATAAAAATATTAAATAAAGAATATTTAAAGACCAAATCAAATCTTGGCCTAATCCATTAAGTAAATGTAGTGATTGTAGTCCCAATCCAAATAAAATAAAAGGATAAAGAATTTTCCAAATAAAATAAAATGGCAATAACCATTCTATCCCTATCTTAATAAGGACAAATCTCTAAATAAGAATACATGAGAAAATGATATTTGGAATTCACCCAAGTGGAATAAAAGTTGTTTAATCAACTTAAATAAAATAAAACCTCCAAATAAAAATTTGGGAATTAAAACTATATTAAATTCCATTGGAATTAAAACAAATACCCAATCTTAAATGATTAATAAATCATATTAGAATACTTTCCAAATAATTCAAGATGAATTATTTGAACCAACTAAACAAATAAAAACCTACTGAAAGGAATTGGGAAGTTTAAAGAATTTGAATGGAAATTTTATTAATTAAATCAAACCCTATTTTATTAAATAACTAAAGATCCATTTTATTTAATTATTAAATGGATCCTAAAATGAATAAAAATATTATTTTATTTTGAGATTTGGATTATGTTGAAAAACAGAACCAAATTCAAAGTACAAAGTTGAGTGATTGTTTGAATTGTTTGAATAATTGTTTGAATTGCAAAACAGAAAAATAGATTTAGAAAAAGAAAAATGGATCAGGCAGAAAAAAATAGTGCAAAGGAGCAGCCCACCATTTGGCCCAACAATGATCCAGCCCAGTCTTCTCCCCTCCCCCGAAGCGTTTCTTTTCTCACTTATTAACTTACCCGCAAAGAGTATGACAGCCTGGACCCACTTCTCCTTTCCCTCTTTCGCTGACGAGATGACCCCACCCCTCCTGTTCTTCTTCCCCACCCGCTGACCACGCCTTCCCCCTCGCCGGCCGTTGCAGGAAAAATTAACTCCGGCGTAATACGCCTTAATCCCGCATTGAATCAGCCCCAGGACTACGCAGGATAAATCGTCTCCCTCTCCTCTCCCTTCTCCCACAGACCACACCCCACCGGAACCCCCAGGCTGCACAAATTGCTCTCTGCAACCCCGCCGTCTCCGACGAGCTGTCGCAGCAATTCCGGCCAACTCCGACCATCCCTCTGCCTCTACTTCACGCGAGTGAACTCCTCTCGACCTCACGCATCTCCTAGTACTCCTGGTTTGCCCGCTTCCGAGCATCGGCAACGACACCGAAGCGTCGCCTTGCTCGCCATTTGCTCCGTCAAGCAATCCAGGTAAACACCGACCACCTCACGCCTCCTAGATCACGCACACAGCATCGCCTTGCTCTTGCGCATCTGAACTTGCTCCTGTCTTGCCTTAGGGCGATCTGCAGCGACGACTGCGACCGTCGCCACCGTCTGCCTCCGCTCCGACGAGCCCCACCGGTGAGACCACACTTCCCCTTCACCTCCCTGTGATGCACACATACTCGCCTCCCTCTTGCGAACCTAACGGTACAATCTGCTAGTCTTAGGGCGTCCTCTATCCTCATCTTCGACCGTGGACAGAGCCGTCCGTCGCCGTCCTCTACTCCGGCGAGGAATCGCGGCTGAACCAGAGCGCCCCTCGTCGAACCGTCGGCACGTTGAGCATCGCCGTGACCCCCTGAGCCCGGTGAGCAACCCCTCCTTCTCCCTCACCTCCTGTAGCGTCGCCTCCGTCGTCGACCGACAGCTCCGCCGCCGCTAGCCACCGTCAGCGCCGCCAGTTCTTGGCCAGGCAATAGCAGCCGTTCGATCTAGATCGGGCGAGTACGATAGAACCACTTAAACGCGAATGGGTGCGCTCTCAGGACCGTGCGATCTAACTAGATCCAACGCACCGCAACGCTGATCCGCGCGAACCGGTACCGTCCAGTAGAATACTGCCGCGTGTCACCTATTTGGTTTAAAAACAGATTTGAAAACAGATTTGTTTGCAAACTTCAAACCCTTGTATCTCTAGATCCACACGTCCAAAAATTACAAATTTTATGTCGTTGGATTCAGGAGAACAAGCCCTAACCAACCCTACCCTTATTTTAGCAAATAGTATTTGTTAGATTGGTTGATTATGCAGAAACTTTTGATTGCTTGCTAAGATTAGAAAAATTGTTTAAAAATGATTTTTGGGTTAAAACCTTTACAAAATGGTTTGTTGTGACCTTACTGACCCTAGGAACCAACCCATGATTTAGAAAATGATTTTGGAAAAGTTTAGAATGGATTAATTGGTTTAGTCCATTTCTAGCTAATTAAAACTATTGATTTGTTTATAAAAATGTTTTTGAGTAAAGAAAACTTTGGAGGAAATGGTTTAGACCAAACCTACTGACCAAAACACCAAGTTTTGCAATAGCAACTCATTTGGTGAAACAAAATAAGGAATCTTTGATTTAAAAACCATTTCTAGTCAAATAGAAATGTGGTTATTTTATTAAAAATAGTTTTGGAAGAAAACCTTTGGAAAATGTTTTGTTTTAAACTCACTAACCCTAAACCCCAAGTTTTGTGATTTGAAAACATTTTGGTGAACCCTATAGGCTAATGCCTTAGTAAAAATATTTCTACACCACATAAAATGATACTTTGTTTTGAAAATGGTTATGAAGTGAAACCTTTTGCTAATAACTTTTCCACTTTGGTAAATGACCAATTTGGATCTTACAAAGTTTAGGAATCTAATAGAGAACCTCTTTGCAAAATAAACTATCTTGTGCATGCTCCCATGCATGACCTAGTTTTCATAGTTTTGTGTGTGTGAAATGATGTTTGATTGATTATTTGGAATGCTAGTGCTTTGGTGTTTTGCTTGATTGGTAGATTGAGTTTGTGCCTTGCTTGATTGATTTGTAGTGACTTGAAGAGTGTGATTGTTGCAAGGACAAGGAGTGAACTTATACTCTACCAAAAAGGCAAGTGATGCTTCATACTTTCTATCCCAATATTTTCACTATGCATTAGTGTTTTTGCTAAGTAAAACCTGCATGGATTTTGATAAGTATAGACCTTGCTATAGGAAAACCTAGTAGATGAATCCTTAGTAGGATTTTCCTAAGTTAAGAATCCTATTACTATCAAGCTTAGCCTAGCTACTAGAAAACAAGGGTGGTTTCATACTATGGAAAAATCTCTAAGTCTGAGGACTTATGTTTTGTTTAATAAAACAACTAAGTTAATGAATCACCTGGGTGGAATGGAAGGAATGGTTTGTGTTGAGTGGTTCACAAGGCCATGGACATGGCTTGTGTATCTCACTTGTGGATGGCCACCCAGGAAACAAAGAGATTTGAGATGTCAAATGTTGAGAAGCTTCAAGTGCAACCACTTGGCAATATGGGCTCTGCCATGATCATATAGGTTGCAAGAACTTAGCCATATGGACAGTGGGTGGTAGTGTTTGATAGGTTGGAACGCGTCCATGATGGTCTAAGGGAAAGCTTCTGAAAGATCTTGTCTTGGGAAACCAAGTCTTGTGGGGAAAGTGCACCACCTCTGCAGAGTGTAAAATCTAAGTACTTAGCCATGTGCCTGGAAAAGGACAATTTGAGCATGAAGACATGGAAGCTATCAAGAATCTCATCATTCCAATTTCTAAAGTAAAACTTGTGGGTGAACAAGGGTTGTTTGAATTCTTCAATCTTTGATGGAGAGATGGCTTGGTACAAGGATCTTGAAATCTTTGATTGAGGAAAAAATAATTTTTGCCAAGCAAATCTTCAGTCTTTGATTGGTAGATGCCCTGAGTGGATCTTCAGTCTTTGATTGGTAGATGCCTTGGGAAAGATTTTATCAAAGCAAAAACTTAGTGTTTTCAAAATGATAGAGAAAAATCTATTTTGAGCAATGCAAGCCTCAACTCCACTTAGCCAAATGCATATAGATAATAGACTCCACCATACTACCAAAGTATCACTTGCCAATACAATTCAAATGTATTGACCCCTTGTGGCTGTAACTTGTAATGTTGCAGGTTTGATTGATTTTAGTGAAGATTGATTGATTAGGATTACAAAGTCTACAACCAACATCTGCCTGTGGCACTTTGAAGATGAAGGACCCCATGCTTATAGTTATTCAGCTGCAATGTAATGTAATAGCCAAATGAGCTATGTAAGGATGTAATAAAATTATGTTATTCCCGGTTATAAAGTTAAATTATGACCTTTGTCTCTTGATATTACATCTAAACTGTGGATGCTAGCTATTGATCCAGGGACTAGCATTGTAAACACAGGGGGCTCAATCTTATTAAAGGTTGGGGACCCTACAGAATGGTATCAGAGCATTGTGTTGCCTGTAGGATTTGTAACCCTAGGATTGGACAAAACCCCTTAGAAAATAGGAGTTGTATTTTGATCCAAAACTTATTTAAAAACAATCTTGTAAACTCTTTCCTCAACCATTTTGATTTCAAACTCTACATCTCATCTATTTCAAACTTAATGGAAAAGCCTACCCCATGACCAAAGACTTCACCATGTGCAAAGGACTTCATCAACTCTAATAACTTCAATATCTTCAACATTTTCACTAAGGACTTCCAACTTGGATATCACTAAAGAATACAAGTGAGACAAGAAATTTTGCTCAAGATTTGAAGATTAAGGAAACACAACTTAGAAGGAGCCATCATCACCTTTGAAGATTTGTGACCAAGACACAAGAATTCTCCAAGGATACAAAGATCTCATTCAAGAAGAATCAACCAAGGATGGAAAGATCACAAGTGAACCATATAGATGGACCACCATATTTTAGTTAAGTCAAACCCACCAACTTAGGTGGTGTAACAAAAATATTTTGTTGCCTAAGTATGTGCTTGAAACTTGTTGTTTGAGTGGAGTGTTTGTTTGTAATTGCTTGCACATTGCTGTGTGAATTGTGATGTGTGTGATTAGAATTGATTCCTTAGAAAATCTTTTGCCTATTCTAATCCCAATCCAACCCAAACAGATGACTACTCCAAGAGACTCCAATATCAAGGTTGATGACATCAACAACAACCAAGAGGACAACATGAGAAAACTCATAGCAACCCAACACCAGCTGAACCAACTAACAGCTCAGTTCATAGCCAGCAATAGTGATAAAGATCCAGCACTGCAAAGGTTTTTGGAAGAACAATCCCAACTGATGCTTAAGGTGGCTAATCAAATGATCAGCATAGAAGAAAACTATCCAAAAGGAGTTTATGACAACAAGGATGACAGGAATGTTATTCTAGATGGAGCCCCAGCTTGCATTATTTGTGGAGACAAGGACCATACTTCCAAGGAGCATGAAGATCAATGCCCCAACTGTGAGGAGAAACATCCTATTGGACAATGTCCTACATCTCAAGCTACTTGTTTCCTATGTGAAGGAAATAATCATGTCCCTATCCAATGCCCCATCTATGCCATAGTTGAACAAAGGAAACAAGAAGGATCCAAGTCTACCAAAGGAAAAGGACCACTTATACCTCTAAACAAGACAACCCAATTCAAAGGATCAAAGAAACCCAAGAAACCAAAGCAAGACATGAGCCTTGTGCAATGTCGTAAATGTAAGGAAATGGGACACTACCCCAGTGGATGCCCAGAGAACATGAAGAATAAAAGGATGGACCAAGTGGTGTGCAACAACTGCAAAGAACCAGGCCATTATGTCGCAACTTGTCCACAAGAGCAACGTAAAGAACTCCAAGATATCCACTGTTTCAACTGCAAGAACCCAGGACATTATGCAAGCAATTGTCCAGAAAAGATGAAGAACAAGTTGAACAAGCCTATGGAGAAACTCAACCTTGGCCCATGAGTCAAGTATGGAAATAAAGGACACTATGCAGAAGTTTTCCAAGAAGAAGATTTCCAAGATTCCAAGCAAGCCAAGATGTAGTTTAGTTGGAAATTTTTTAAGGGTGGTAGTACCCTAGATGCTTTTGAGCCAACTTGTAACCCCTAGCCTTCCCAAATCTCGGGACGAGATTTATTTTAAGGGTGGTAGCCTGTCACATCCCAAGATTTTCCAAATCTTGTAATGTGAAAAAAAAAATTTGTTGAAAATCAGGGTGAAAAGAAACTTTTGTTTCTAAAAGGAAACTTAAAATCCAATCTTGAACAAACTTTGGTTAAAGTTTGAGTTCAACAAAAATCCAAATAAAGGGAAATGCATTCCTCAATGAATGTATCTGGAAATTTGAACACTTGGAAAATAAATCCAAAACCCTAAACCCTAATGGAATAAAAACCATTTCCATGTTATCCCCAAGCCTATGGATTTGATCCATATAAAAAAATTGATCAACAAACATTCACAAATGATCAAGAAAGACAAATAGAAATAATATAAGACCATAGAAATTGTTTTCACTTATTTTGGAACCATAAATAAAAATCTTATGGATTTAATAAAGGAATTGAATTTCCAAAGCCATTAAAGCCCTCATCTAAAATCCATACCAAGTGGTGAACAATAGATCCTAAAAGGATTCAAAAGGTTAAACAAATAATAAATAAGATTTCACAAACTGGAATCACCAAGTTTGGATCTATAAATAAAAAGATATGGATTTTATAAGACAAAGATAAAAATATTAAATAAAGAATATTTAAATACCAAATCAAATCTTGGCCTAATCCATTAAGTAAATGTAGTGATTGTAATCCCAATCCAAATAAAATAAAAGGATAAAGAATTTTCCAAATAAAATAAAATGGCAATAACCATTCTATCCCTATCTTAATAAGGACAAATCTCTAAATAAGAATACATGAGAAAATGATATTTGGAATTCACCCAAGTGGAATAAAAGTTGTTTAATCAACTTAAATAAAATAAAACCTCCAAATAAAAATTTGGGAATTAAAACTATATTAAATTCCATTGGAATTAAAACAAATACCCAATCTTAAATGATTAATAAATCATATTAGAATACTTTCCAAATAATTCAAGATGAATTATTTGAACCAACTAAACAAATAAAAACCTACTGAAAGGAATTGGGAAGTTTAAAGAATTTGAATGGAAATTTTATTAATTAAATCAAACCCTATTTTATTAAATAACTAAAGATCCATTTTATTTAATTATTAAATGGATCCTAAAATGAATAAAAATATTATTTTATTTTGAGATTTGGATTATGTTGAAAAACAGAACCAAATTCAAAGTACAAAGTTGAGTGATTGTTTGAATTGTTTGAGTTGTTTGAATGTTTGAATAATTGTTTGAATTGCAAAACAGAAAAATAGATTTAGAAAAAGAAAAATGGATCAGGCAGAAAAAAATAGTGCAAAGGAGCAGCCCACCATTTGGCCCAACA
The DNA here is from genome assembly GCA_023614405.1 of Avena insularis. Taxonomy (NCBI): domain Eukaryota; kingdom Viridiplantae; phylum Streptophyta; class Magnoliopsida; order Poales; family Poaceae; genus Avena; species Avena insularis. The sequence continues at coordinate 64,898,102 of CM042697.1, forward strand.
GCAGCCCAGTCCAGCCCAGTCTTCTCCCCCTCCCCCGAAGCGTTTCTTTTCTCACTTATTAACTTACCCGCAAAGAGTATGACAACCTGGACCCACTTCTCCTTTCCCTCTTTCGCTGACGAGATGGCCCCACCCCTCCTGTTTTTCTTCCCCACCCGCTGACCACGCCTTCCCCCTCGCCGGCCGTTGCAGGCAAAATTAACTCCGGCATAATACGCCTTAATCCCGCATCTCTCCCTTCTCCCGCAGACCACACCCCACCGGACCCCCCAGGCTGCACAAATTGCTCTCTGCAACCCCGCCGTCTCCGACGAGCTGTCGCAGCAATTCCGGCCAACTCCGACCACCCCTCTGCCTCTACTTCATGCGAGTGAACTCCTCTCGACCTCACGCATCTCCTAGTACTCCTGGTTCGCCCGCGCGCGCCCCTGAGCATCGGCAACGACGACACCGAGGGTGCGCCGCCGTCTGCCATTTGCTCCGTCAAGCAATCCAGGTAAATACCGACCACCTCACGCCTCCTAGATCACGCACATAGCATCGTCTTGCTCTTGTGCATCTGAACTTGCTCCTGTCTTGCCTTAGGGCTATCTGCAGCGACGACTCCGACCGTCGCCACCGTCTGCCTCCGCTCCGACGAGCCCCACCGGTGAGACCAGACTTCCCCTTCACCTCCCTGTGATGCACACATACTCGCCTCCCTCTTGCGAACCTAACAATACAATCTGCTGGTCTTAGGGCGTCCTCTATCCTCATCTTCGACCGTTGACAGAGCCGTCCGTCGCCGTCCTCTACTTCGGCGAGGAATCGCGGCTGAACCAGAGCGCCCCTGGTCGAACCGTCGGCACATTGAGCATCGCCGTGACCCCCTGAGCCCGGTGAGCAACCCCTCCTTCTCCCTCACCTCCTGTAGCGTCGCCTCCATCGTCGACCGACAGCTCCGCCGCCGCTAGCCACCATCAGCGCCGCCAGTTCTTGGCCAGGCAATAGCAGCCGTTCGATCTAGATCGGGCGAGTACGATAGAACCACTTAAACGCGAATGGGTACGCTCTCAGGACCGTGCGATCTAACTAGATCCAATGCACCGCAACGCTGATCCGCGCGAACCGGTACCGTCCAGTAGAATACTGCCGCGTGTCACCTATTTGGTTTAAAAACAGATTTGAAAACAGATTTGTTTGCAAACTTCAAACCCTTGTATCTCTAGATCCACACGTCCAAAAATTACAAATTTTATATCATTGGATTCAGGAGAACAAGCCCTAACCAACCCTACCCTTAGTTTAGCAAATAGTATTTGTTAGATTGGTTGATTATGCAGAAACTTTTGATTGCTTGCTAAGATTAGAAAAATTGTTTAAAAATGATTTTTGGGTTAAAACCTTTACGAAATGGTTTGTTGTGACCTTACTGACCCTAGGAACCAACCCATGATTTAGAAAATGATTTTGGAAAAGTTTAGAATGGATTAATTGGTTTAGTCCATTTCTAGCTAATTAAAACTATTGATTTGTTTATAAAAATGTTTTTGAGTAAAGAAAACTTTGGAGGAAATGGTTTAGACCAAACCTACTGACCAAAACACCAAGTTTTGCAATAGCAACTCATTTGGTGAAACAAAATAAGGAATCTTTGATTTAAAAACCATTTCTAGTCAAATAGAAATGTGGTTATTTTATTAAAAATAGTTTTGGAAGAAAACCTTTGGAAAATGTTTTGTTTTAAACTCACTAACCCTAAACCCCAAGTTTTGTGATTTGAAAACATTTTGGTGAACCCTATAGGCTAATGCCTTAGTAAAAATATTTCTACACCACATAAAATGATACTTTGTTTTGAAAATGGTTATGAAGTGAAACCTTTTGCTAATAACTTTGCCACTTTGGTAAATGACCAATTTGGATCTTACAAAGTTTAGGAATCTAATAGAGACCCTCTTTGAAAAATAAACTATCTTGTGCATGCTCCCATGCATGACCTAGTTTTCATAGTTTTGTGTGTGTGAAATGATGTTTGATTGATTATTTGGAATGCTAGTGCTTTGGTGTTTTGCTTGATTGGTAGATTGAGTTTGTGCCTTGCTTGATTGATTTGTAGTGACTTGAAGAGTGTGATTGTTGCAAGGACAAGGAGTGAACTTATACTCTACCAAAAAGGCAAGTGATGCTTCATACTTTCTATCCCAATATTTTCACTATGCATTAGTGTTTTTGCTAAGTAAAACCTGCATGGATTTTGATAAGTATAGACCTTGCTATAGGAAAACCTAGTAGATGAATCCTTAGTAGGATTTTCCTAAGTTAAGAATCCTATTACTATCAAGCTTAGCCTAGCTACTAGAAAACAAGGGTGGTTTCATACTATGGAAAAATCTCTAAGTCTGAGGACTTATGTTTTGTTTAATAAAACAACTAAGTTAATGAATCACCTGGGTGGAATGGAAGGAATGGTTTGTGTTGAGTGGTTCACAAGGCCATGGACATGGCTTGTGTATCTCACTTGTGGATGGCCACCCAGGAAACAAAGAGATTTGAGATGTCAAATGTTGAGAAGCTTCAAGTGCAACCACTTGGCAATATGGGCTCTGCCATGATCATATAGGTTGCAAGAACTTAGCCATATGGACAGTGGGTGGTAGTGTTTGATAGGTTGGAACGCGTCCATGATGGTCTAAGGAAAGCTTGAAAGATCTTGTCTTGGGAAACCAAGTCTTGTGGGGAAAGTGCACCACCTCTGCAGAGTGTAAAATCTAAGTACTTAGCCATGTGCCTGGAAAAGGACAATTTGAGCATGAAGACATGGAAGCTATCAAGAATCTCATCATTCCAATTTCTAAAGTAAAACTTGTGGGTGAACAAGGGTTGTTTGAATTCTTCAATCTTTGATGGAGAGATGGCTTGGTACAAGGATCTTGAAATCTTTGATTGAGGAAAAAATAATTTTTGCCAAGCAAATCTTCAGTCTTTGATTGGTAGATGCCCTGAGTGGATCTTCAGTCTTTGATTGGTAGATGCCTTGGGAAAGATTTTATCAAAGCAAAAACTTAGTGTTTTCAAAATGATAGAGAAAAATCTATTTTGAGCAATGCAAGCCTCAACTCCACTTAGCCAAATGCATATAGATAATAGACTCCACCATACTACCAAAGTATCACTTGCCAATACAATTCAAATGTATTGACCCCTTGTGGCTGTAACTTGTAATGTTGCAGGTTTGATTGATTTTAGTGAAGATTGATTGATTAGGATTACAAAGTCTACAACCAACATCTGCCTGTGGCACTTTGAAGATGAAGGACCCCATGCTTATAGTTATTCAGCTGCAATGTAATGTAATAGCCAAATGAGCTATGTAAGGATGTAATAAAATTATGTTATTCCCGGTTATAAAGTTAAATTATGACCTTTGTCTCTTGATATTACATCTAAACTGTGGATGCTAGCTATTGATCCAGGGACTAGCATTGTAAACACAGGGGGCTCAATCTTATTAAAGGTTGGGGACCCTACATTGTGCTCAGTATATTATGAACATGGTTTGAACTCTTTGCAAATCCATTGTAGATGTATAGCCCATCCACCTTCAACCTTAGCTCATTCCTAGAGAAGGACAAGCTAAAAAACGATGGGTCAAACTTCACCGCCTGGCACAGGACCCTGAGAATCCTCCTCACCCCCTACAAGCTCAACTATGTCTTAGAAGAAGAACTACCTGCCAAACCCACAGATACCGCCACTAAGGACGAAAAGAATGTCAGGCAGTCCAAGGCGGATGATTCCTCCCTCATTCAGAGTGGAATGCTCTATGCCATGGAGCCGGATCTTCAAAATCGTTTTGAGAAGATGGCTGATACGTCGGAAACGTATCTATAATTTTTGGTGTTCCATGCTTGTTTAGTATCTACTTTGCTTTGCTTTGTCTACACTTTGAGGTGTTTTTATATGTTTTCTGGTACTAACCTATTAACAAGTTTCCGCAGTGCTAGTTACCTATTTTCTGTTGTTTTTTGTTCCAGAAAAGCTAGTAAGGAAATATTCTCAGAATTGGACAGGACAAAAGCCAAAGTCAATATTTCACCGAGGAGAAAACGGAGTCCATAGGAGAGACGGAGGGGAACCACAGGGCGGTCGCACCCCCCAGGCGCGAGTCCACCCTAGGTTTCGCCTGGGCAGGGTGTGGGCCCCCTGGATGCCTCCCTGTCTCGCATCTTCGCCTATAAGAATCCCTCGATGCCTAAACCCTAAGTACCCGATCATTATTCCACGAAATCGTCTGTAGCCGCTGCCAACATCGTCCCTAGATCGGGGGATCTGAATCTCCTGGCAGCCTGCCAGAAGGGAGATCATCCCAGAGGCCTTCTTCTTCATCATGCCAGCCTCCGGTATGAAGAGTGAGTAGTTCCACCTTGGACTACGGGTCCATGTAGTAGCTAGATGGTTGTATCTCCTCCTTTGTGCTTTCATGTCTAGATCTTGTGAGCTCCCTTCATGATCAAGATCTCATCTATTTGTATCATGCATGTTGTGTTTGCGGGGATCCGATGGATATTGAGATTACTATGTCAGATTGTTTAATGGTTTTTTCTTATTGATTCTATCATGTCTGTGTTGTTTGTGATCTTGCATGCTCTCTGTTGTTAGTAGAAATCTTGGCCAAGTAGTTTCTAGTGACTCCAAGAGGGGGTATTTATGCTCGATAGTGGGTTAATGCCTCTACTTAATCTAAGGGAAGTGACAGAAATATCTAAGGTTGTAGATGTGTTGTTGCCACTAGGGAGAAAACAATGGTCTCTTGTTCATGGAACAAGTGGATTGTTTACCTTACACACTTTTCTTAAAGCAGTTATCTGTTGCTTGCAACTTAATACTGGAGGGGGTTTGGATCATAACCCAAAGGTGGACTTCTAGTAATAGATGCAGTTGGATGGCGGTCTATGTATCTTATTGTATTTCCCAATCAAATCTCATAGGATCTTGATGTCTAGTATTGCATTGTTATGCCTTGCTCAGTCCTGTCAATTGCCATGTTGTAATTTGTTTGCCCTGCATGCCATGTTTGTTTAACTAAGGAGAGCACCTCTAGTGAAATATGGACCCCGGTCCAATCTTTACCATTGATACATCTTCCACTTTTACTGTTTACTTTCTACAAACGACTATCACCTTCCACACCATATAGTAAATCCTTTGTTACAGCAACCGGTGAGATTGATAACCTCACTGGTCATTGGGGCAAATTCTTGAGTTTATGTTGTGAAGGTTCCAAGTTGCTTGCAACACCTTTGAGACGTTTCCTTCCTCCTACTGGTTCGATAACCTTGGTTTCTTACTGAGGGAAAACTTGCTGTTGTGTTGCTTCACACCATGCTCTTGGGGTTTCCTGATGAAGCGTTCTTACATCAACGAAGCGCCATCATCAAGCTTTTCTGGCGCTATTGCCGGGGAGGCTAAGGACGTCTTCACAAGGGGAGGCCTTCTCAACCTTTCTCTTTACTTTGTTTTTGGTTTGCTTAGTTTCTTTTGCTTGGTTTTGGTTGCCTCTTTTTATCAAAAACTCCAAAAAATTAGTTTAGTTTGGTTTGCTTTCTCTTATCAAAAACACAAAAAAATTAGTCCCTGCTCTAGTTGTTGCTGCTGTTGGCTTGCTCCACTTTTGCCAAAATGAAATTTGTTGAGAACACCAAGTTGTGTGACTTCACTAGCACAAACAACAATGATTTCCTAAGCAATCCTATTGCTCCACCTGCTCCTGATGCTACCTTTTATGAAATTAAGCCTGCTTTGTTGAATCTTGTGATGAGAGAGCAATTTTCTGGTGCTAGTTCTGATGATGCTGCTGCCCATCTCAATAACTTTGTTGAACTTTGTGAGATGCATAAGTATAAGGATGTAGATGGATATATTATTAAGCTCAAGTTGTCTCCTTTCTCCTTGAGAGGAAAAGCTAAATAATGGTTGCTATCCTTGCCTAGAAATAGTATTGGTTTTTGGATTAAGTGCAAAGATGCTTTTATTGGAAAGTACTACCCTCCTGCTAAGATTATATCTATGAGAAGTGATATTATGAAATTTAAATAACTTGATAATGAACATGTTTCTCAAGCTTGGGAAATAATGAAATCTTTGGTTAAGAATTGTCCCACTCATGGACTTACTGCTTGGATGATTATCTAGACTTTTTATGCAGGTTTGAACTTCTCTTCAAGAAACCTGTTGGATTCAGCTGTTGGAGGTACCTTTATGACCATCACCTTGGGTGCTGCAACAAAACTCCTTGATAATATGATGGTTAATTATTCTGAGTGGCACACTGAGAGAGCTCCACATGGTAAGAAGGTAAATTCTGTTGAAGAAACCTCCTCTTTGAGTGATAAGATTGATGTTATCATGGCTATGCTTGTTAATGGGAAAGCTCCTCTAGATCCAAATAATGTTCCCTTATCCTCTTTGGTTGCTCAAGAAGAGCAAGTTGATGTGAACTTCATTAGGAGTAATAATTTTGGCAACAATGCTTATGGTAATAACTACAGGCCTTATCCTCCTAATGGAAATACTTATCATGGTAGATCTGGAATGCCTAGTGAAGATAGGATTCTAGAAGTTGAAATATCCACTAAAAACTTCATGCAAATGCAATATGAGCAAAACAAGATATTCACTAAAACTATGGAAGAACAATCTGTTATCTTGAAAAATATTAGTCATCGGCTTGAGAATCTAAATAGAGAAATTCCTAGTTTACAGTCAAAAATTTTGAGTGCTGAGAAAAATATTTCCTCTTTGTCTGAAGCACAGTCCTCTTTGATTAATAAATTGGCTGCTAAACCTGAAACCATGGAAATTACCTTTGCTACTACTCATGCCATACAAGTTACTATTGATGAAAATATTAGATTGTTATCCCAACTTCATGCTAAGTGGGAAAGGGAAGCTGAAAATGCTAGAAAAAATAGTGTGTGTACCATCACCACCACCAATATGGATGCCTCTATACCACAAGAAGTCCCTATTCCTCCTCGTACAATTCCTAAGCCCATGAGTCTATGATACGTTGGAAACGTATCTATAATTTTTGATGTTCCATGCTTGTTTAGTATCTACCTTGCTTTGATTTGTCCACACTTTGAGGTGTTTTTATATATTTTCTGGTACTAACCTATTAAAAAGTTGCCACAATGCCAGTTGCCTGTTTTCTGATGTTTTTGGTTTCCAGAAAATCTAGTAAGGAAATATTCTCGGAATTGGACGGGACAAAAGCCAAAATTAATATTTCACCGAGGAGAACATGGAGTCTAGAGGAGAGACGGAGGGGCGCCACAGGGCGGCTGCACCCACCCAGGCACAGCCTAGGGTGGGCCCACGCCTGGACAGGGTTTGGGCCCCCTGGTGGACCCCTACCTCGCCTCTTCGCCTATAATAAGCCCCCGATTCCTAAACCCTAAGTACCCGATCAATATTCCACGAAACCGTGTATAGCCTTCGCAACCATCGTCCCTAGATCAGGGGATCTGAAGCTCTTCCTGGCACTCTACCAAAGGGGAGATCATCCCGGAGGACTTGTTCTTCATCATGTTAGCCTCCGGTATGAAGTGTTAGTAGTTCCACCTTGGACTACGGGTCCATGTAGTAGCTAGATGGTTATATATCCTCCTTGTGCTTTCATGTCTAGATCTTGTGAGCTCCATTCATGATCAAGATCTCACCTATTTGTAATCATGCATGTTGTGTTTGCGGGGTTCCCATTGATATTGAGATTACTATGTCAGATTAATTAATGGTTTTGTCTTATTGATTCTATCATGTCTATGTTGTTTATGATCTTGCATGCTCTCCGTTGTTAGTAGCTATCTTGGCCAAGTAGTTGCTAGTGACTCCAAGAGGGGGTATTTATGCTCGATAGTGGGTTCTTGCCTCTATTTAATCAAGGGAAGTGATAGAAATCTCTAAGGTTGTAGATGTGTTGTTGCCATTAGGGAGAAAACAACAGTCTCTTGTTCATGGAACAAGTGGATTTTTTACCTTACACATTTTTCTTAAAGCAGTTGTCTGTTGCTTATAACTTAATACTGGAGGGGGTTCGGATGATAACCCAGAGGTGGACTTATAGTCATAGATGCAGTTGGATGGCGATCTATGTATCTGGTTGTATTGCCCAATCGAATCTCATAGGATATTTATGTCTAGTATTGCATTGTTATGCCTTGCTCAGTCCTGTCAATTTCCCTGCTGTAATTTGTTTACCCATCATGCCATGTTTGTTTATCTAAGGAGAACACCTCTAGTGAACTATGGACCCTGGTCCAATCTTTACCGTTGATACATATTCCAATGTTACTAGTTATTTGCTGCAAACAATCATCACCTTCCACACCATATAGTCAATCCTTTGTTACAGCAACCGGTGAGATTGACAACCTCACTATTAGTTGGGGCAAAGTCTTGAGTTTGTGTTGTGCAGGTTTCGACGTTGCTTGCAACACCTTTGAGATGTTTCCTTCCTCCTACTGGTTCGATAACCTCGATTTCTTACTGAGGGAAAACTTGTTGTTGTGCTGCATCATACCTTGCTCTTGGGGTTTCCCAACGGAGCGTCAACACGCATCAAGACTTTCTGGCGCCGTTGCCGGGGAGGCTAAGGATGTCTTCACAAGGGGAGTCCTCCTCAACCTTTATCTTTACTTTGTTTTTAGTTTGCTTAGTTTCTTTTGCTAGGTTTTGTTTGCCTCTTGTTATAAAAAACTCCAAAAAAAATTAGTTTAGTTTTGTTTGCTTTTTGTTATAAAAACATAAAAAAATTAGTTCCTACTCTAGTTGCCACCTTGCTCTTGCTCACCATGTTGTTCCCCAAGTTCACCCCGAAGGACCTTTCGATAGGTAGTGGCTCTATAATTGGGAAAGAAAATATTGAAGAATTCTTTAATCATGTTAGAAAGCATGAGGATATTGAGGATAGATCTATAGCAGAACTTGCTCCTAATTATGAAATTGCTGCAGCTTCTTTGGTTCATATGTTGGAGGCTCGGTTTGTTATCCTTAACCCCATGATGCAAATTTTGTTCCTTAAACTAAAAGAAGAAAAGAATGTTGAAAATAGAGAATTTATTCTTGAAACTTTACTAAAAGAGCTCCATGATGTTGCTAAGGAAGCCAAAAAGGTCTTTGAGCGTTTTAATATGCTAGGCTCAAGTGTAGATGTTTTGGGTTCCTCAGATAAAACCAAACCTAGAGAGGAATTTAAGATACCCGTACCATTTAATCTTGTTGGAATGCATGAAGCCCTTGAAAAGAATTTTGATTAGAATTTTCCTGAAAGTCCTTTTGTGAAAGTAGTGAACCAAAGAGATATGAGAAGGGATCCTCAAAAACTCATTTGGATGAGATACCTTTCATAGTTGAAGACTTTTCAAGTATTGATGTTAATGCTTCTTCATTTGAAAATACTTGATTTCTTGCTTCTTGTGCGTAACTTAAAGGCGTTAAAGAAAAATACTTGTTGGGAGATAACCCAAGAGTTTCCTTGAGTCTTGGAAGTTATTGCTTCAGTAATGACCACTCCTTATCCTTTTTGTTTGCTTTTTGTGCCAACAATGACCTCTAATGAGAGGGAAGTAAGATTTGGGGAGTTGCTGTCCCGAAACAGATTTCTGTCCTCCACCATAAAAATTCGTGAGGAGTCTCTGTAATTAGTATTGAGCTGAACATTTACGAATAAATCGCCCAGTATGTTAGCTAACTTTTGTTAGTTCAACACTTTTTGATTTGAGCAACATAAGGTCTTCGAACAAATCGATTTCTACCTGCTGGTCTGTTTTGACAGATTTCGGCCATTATTTGCATTTGCTTCTTATTGATTCCTTTTTGGGTTTCCTTTGGGAAATTGAGATTTTTTAGGGAATTGATACATTAGCTTGTGTTTTTAGTGAAATTTTTGCTGTTCTAAATCTAAACCCAAGAGTATTTTATCTTTTGAATACACTAATGTTGCTAATGAAGATTGTGTGAAGTTTTGTATGAAGGAAAATTTTTAGGTGTAGAGAGAGAATGATGTAATGAGATGAAGAATGGACAAAAGCTCAAGATTGGGGATTCCACCCCAGTGTCACCCCAAGAAATATTCAAGAGTTACAAGCGTCAAAGCTTGCATCCCCTTCTTCATCAATAAAAAGCTCAGGTCTTTCTAGACACTTCGTTTTTATTGTTTCATGCACTGTTGTGTTGTTCTTGGAGCGTCTTAGTTTTCGTTTGCTTTGCTTAGTTTGTTTAGTTTTCTTGAATAAAGTAGTTTGGACCCCCTTTCTCACTGTGTTGTTTCAAATAAGTTGATTGGTGTTGGAAAGGAGTATAAAGTTCTTGCTTGAATAGTGCAAGAGGAGCTTGCTTTGACTGTGACTTAGACTTTAGCATGTCATGCTAGGTGTTGTTTTCACCTTATGCTTAGTGATTATTGCTGTAGCATGACTTGTTCCAAACAATTGCGATTGCTTAGTGTGCCTTGAAAGAACCATGCGTTGATTTAGCATGCAAAAGCATAGTATTGTGGTATTCTCCTTTGATGCTTTGTTTGGGTTGACTTGGCACATGCTCACACCATGTTATGACTATGAACAAGTCACCATATCCTCTATGATCATTTAGTACTTGACTTGTAGTACCACTCTATGCTTTTACTAGTAATGTTTGTCGCTCTGCATGATTATGGCCATTATTGCTCTCTTAGTTGGTCGCTGCCACTCTTTTGCTAGCCTCCACAAGTATGAGTAAGCTCTACTCATGCTTCCAACTCCCAAGAAACCAAGTTATTCCAAAGTGTCCACTATAAATTCTTATACATGGTGTGTTACACCATTCCAAGTATATTCTTGTTTTCATCTATCTTCTTATTAAAAAGTATTTTGTTATGTGAAAACTTAGTGATTAAAGATCTCACAAACTTGATGGCACACTTTATATTTCTTGCCCCTAATAGACTTGAACCATTGTGTCATCTATGTTGTCTATGCTTGCACTTATACGTCGGAATTAGCAGAACCGTGTTGTCACGGGGAACGCTTTCAACATTGCACTTGTACTTTGTACATAGTTGATATCATGATCTTTTGTCTATGGATGTCGTCGGTGTGAAATAAAAGGGGAGCTTGTAAGTCCATGGATTTATGTATTTTGTGTTAGAGAAACGCCTGGGCCGCTAGCCTAAGCCATGCCTAATCATGGTGGAAACTTGCAGCATCACCATAATGAGCAATCTGTGAAGCATCCTCAATAAAAAACCTATGCAAATAGCAAATAAAAAGATTGCTGAGATGCTCATTGTCTCTTGCCTTGTCATGTTGGTTATGGGATAGCTCATGTACCATGTGTAAGGGGTACCCCGTTGGCGGTTCTCTATGATACACATGTACTTACTATGAAAAGAACTTACAGGCGACTAAAGTTGAGTAGCATGAGGAGCGGCACTTATATTCAAGGGACATGAGATTGCCAACTTATACTTTGTCAAGCGTATACTCCATAGTTTGTTCACTTTAACCTTAATCACTTCAAGATGCTTATGATAGGGGCAATGAGGGCTGAAAGCTAACAAGTACCATAATTTTTGGAAGCTCTTTTTGAAACTTGAAATCCCTGCTTCCCTTTATGAAGGGCCTTTCTTCCACTATTAACAAGTTGCCGCAGTGCCAGTTACCTATTTTCTGCTGTTTTTGGTTCCAGAAAAGCTAGTAAGGAAATATTCTCGGAATTGGACGGGACAAGAGCCAAAGTTAATATTTCACCGAGGAGAACACGAAGTCCAGAGGAGAGATGGAGGGGCGCCACAGGGCGGATGCACCCCCCAGGCGCAGCCTAGGGTGGGCCGCGCCTAGGCAGGGTGTGGGCCCCCTGGTGGCCCCCTGCCTTGCCTCTTCGCCTATAAGAAGCCCCCGATGCCTAAACCCTAAGTACCCGATCAATATTCCACGAAACCGTTTGTAGCCGTCGCCACCATCGTCCCTAGATCGGGGGATCTAAAGCTCTTCCCAGCACTCTGCCAGAGGGGAGATCATCCTGGAGGCCTTCTTCTTCATCATGCTAGCCTCCGGTATGAAGCGTGAGTAGTTACACCTTGGACTACAGGTCCATGTAGTAGCTAGATGGTTGTATCTCCTCCTTGTGCTTTCATGTCTAGATCTTGTGAGCTCCGTTGATGATCAAGATCTTATCTATTTGTAATCATGCATGTTGTGTTTATGGGGATCCGATGGATATTGAGATTACTATGTCACATTGATTAATGGTTTTGTCTTATTGGTTCTATCATGTCTATGTTGTTTGTGATATTGCATGCTATCCGTTGTTAGTAGCTATCTTGGCCAAGTAGTTGCTAGTGACTCCAAGAGGGGGTATTTATGCTCGATAGTGGGTTCATGCCTCTATTTAATCAAGGGAAGTGACAGAAATCTCTAAGGTTGTAGATGTGTTGTTGCCACTGGGGAGAAAACAACGGTCTCTTGTTCATGGAACAAGTGGATTGTTTACCTTACACACTTTGCTTAAAGCAGTTGTATGTTGCTTCCAACTTAATACAGGAGGGGGTTCAGATGATAACCCAAAGGTGGACTTCTAGTCATAGATGAAGTTGGATGGCGGTCTATGTATCTTGTTGTATTGTCTAATTGAATCTCATAGGATCTTTATGTCTAGTATTGCATTGTTATGCCTTGCTCAGTCCTGTCAATTGCACTACTGTAATTTGTTTACCCTGCATGCCATGTTTTTTATCTAAGGAGAACACCTCTAGTTAACTATGGACCCCGGTCCAATCATTACCATTGATACATCTTCCACTGTTACTGTTTACTTGCTGCAAACCATCATCACCTTCCACACCATACAGTTAATCCTTTGTTAAAGCAACCGGTGAGATTGACAACCTGACTATTAGTTGGGGCAAAGTCTTTAGTTTGTGTTGTGCAGGTTTCCATGTTGCTTGCAACACCTTTGAGATGTTTCCTTCCTCCTACTGGTTCGATAACCTCGGTTTCTTACTAAGGGAAAACTTGCTGCTGTGCTGCATCAAACCTTGATCTTAGGGTTTCCCAACGGGGCGTCAACACGCATCAATCTACTACTAGTGATGCTAAGTTTGATTTTGATCTTGATGGTTGCAATATTTCTGAAGTGATTATGTTCCTGCAAAAGCTTGCTAGAAGTCCTGATGCTAGTGATATGCATGTTGCTTTCACCAAACACATTACAGATGCTCTTGTTAAAATTAAGGAAGAGAAGTTAAAACACAAAGCTTCTATTCCTAGGAAAGTTGAAGATAGTTGGGAACCCATTATTAATGTGCAAGTGAATGACTTTTATCTCAAAGCTTCATGTGATCTTGGTTCTAGTGTCTCTATTATGCCTAGGAAGATTTATGAAATGCTTGATTTGCCACCTTTGGAAGATTGTTATTTGGATGTCCCACTTAATGATAATGCTAAGATGAAACTCATGGGGAGTGTTAATGATGTTCTCATTATGGTTAACAATTCTTATGTACCTGTTGATTTCTATGTTTTGGATGTTGAATACAATGTTTCTTGTCATATTACTTTGGGAAGACCTTTTCTAAAAATTGTTGGTGCCATCATTGATATGAAAGAAGGCACCATTAAATATCAATTTCCATTCAAGAAAGGTATTGAACATTTCCCTATGAGAAGAGAGAACTTGATTTTTGCTCCTTTGAAAGCAAGGTTTGATGTTAATGCTTCTTCATTTGAAAATACTTGATTTCTTGCTTCTTGTGCGTAACTTAAAGGCGTTAAAGAAAAGTACTTGTTGGGAAAACCCAAGAGTATTCTTGAGTCTTGGAAATTATTACTTTAGTAATGACCTCTCCTTATCTTTTTTGTTTGCTTTTTGTGCCAAGAATGGCCTCTAATGAGAGGGAAGTAAGATTTGGGGAGTTGCTGTCCCGAAACATATTTTTGTGCTCCACCATAAAAATTTGTAAGGAGTCTCTGTAAGTAGGATTGAGCTTAAAATTTATGAATAAATCCCCCAGTATGTTAGATAACTTTCGTTAGTTCAACACTTTTTGATTTGAGCAATAGAAGGTCTTCGAAAAATTGGTTTCTACCTGCTGGTTTGTTTTGATAGAGTTCTGCCATTATTTGCATTTGCTTCTTATTGATTCCTTTTGTGTTCCATTTGGTAAATTGATCTTTTTGAGGGAATTGCTACATTGGCTTGTGTTTTTAGTGAAAGTTTTGCTGTTCTAAAGCTAAACCCAAGGGCCTTTTATCTTTTGAATACACTAATGTAGCTAATGAAGATTGTGTGAAGTTTTGTATGAAGGAAAATTTTCAGGTGTAGAGAGAGAATGATGTAATGAGATGAAGAATGGACAAAAGCTCAAGCTTGGGGATTCCACCCAGGTGTCACCCCAAGAAATATTCAAGAGCTACAAGTGTTAAAGCTTGGGGATGCCCAAGACATCCCCTTCTTCATCAATAAAAAGCTCAGGTCTTTCTAGACAATTCGTTTTTATTGTTTCATGCACTGTTGTGTTGTTCTTGGAGCGTCTTAGTTTTTGTTTGCTTTGCTTACTTTGTTTAGTTTGCTTGAATAAAGTAGTTTGGACCCCCGTTCTCGCTGTGTTGTTTCAAATAAGTTGATTGCTGCTGGAAAGGAGTAGAAAGTTCTTGCTTGAATAGTGCAAGAGGAGCTTGCTTTGACTGTGACTTAGATTTTAGCATGTCATGCTAGGTGTTTTTTTAACCTTATGCTTAGTGATTATTGTTGTAGCCTGACTTGTTCCAAACAATTGGGATTTCTTAGTGTGCCTTGAAAGAATCATGCGTTGTTTTAGCATGCAAAAGCATAGTATTGTGGTATTCTCCTTTGATGCTTTGTTTGGGTTGACTTGGCACATGCTCACACCATGTTATGACTATGAAAAAGTCACCATATCCTCTATGATCATTTAGTCCTTGACTTGTAGTACCACTCTATGCTTTGATTAGTAATGTTTTATCGCTCTGCATGATTATGGCCATTATTGCTCTCTTAGTTGGTCGCTCCTAGTCTTTTGCTAGCCTCCAATTGTATGAGTAAGCTCTACTCATGCTTACAACTCCCAAGAAACCAAGTTATTCCAAAGTGTCCACTATAAATTCCTATGCATGGTGTGTTACACCATTCCAAGTATATTCTTGTTTTCATCTATCTTCCAATTAAAAAGTATTTTTTTATGTGAAAACTTAGTGATTAAAGCTCTCACAAACTTGATGGCACACTTTATATTTCTTGCCCCTAATAAACTTGAACCATTGTGTCATATATGTTTTATATGCTTGCACTTATATGTTGGAATTAGCAGAACCGTGTTTTCACGGGGAATGCTTTCAACATTGCACTTGTACTTTGTACACAGTTGATATCATGCTCTTTTGTCTATGGATGTCGTCGGTGTGAAATAAAAGGGCATCTTGTAAGTCCATGGAGTTATGTATTTTGTGTTAGAGAAATGCCTAGGCCGCTAGCCTAAGCCATGCCTAATCATGGTGGAAACTTGCACCATCACCATAATGAGCAATCTGTGAAGCATCCTCAATAAAAACTTATGAAAATAGAAAATCAAAATATCTCTGAGATGCTCATTGTCTGCTTGCCTTGTCATTTTTGTTACGGGATAGCTCCTGTACCATGTGTAAGGGTTACCCCATTGGCGGTTCTCTATGATACGCATGTATTTAATATGACAAGAACTTACAAGTGACTAAAGTTGAGTAGCATGAGGAGCGGCCCTCATATTCAAGGTGTAGGGTTTCGTAGCATGGAAAACAAAAAAATTCTATCGCATACAAACAAACAAGCCAAGATCTATCTACTAGATTGAAGCAACGAGTCGATGGAATAACTCACCCTCGAAGATTCCAAAGTGTTTAACGAGAGCGGATTCTCGTGGGTGATGCAACAGATTTTCCCGATCTCAAGATCGCAGAGACGATCCTTCCGCGCTATGCTTCGCAGCGCCCCAATCGGTCACACGCTTTACTCGACGAAGACCTTCCTCTCCCTTGTTCCAGCAGGCAGCGGAGGTTGTAGCACTCTCCTCGTGATTCTGGCAGCACAACGGCATGGTACCGGAAGTAGAGGGGAGATCTCGCAGGGCTTCGCCTTAAGCCGGAGCGAGTATGGTGGAGTATGAGAGAGTCCCTCGACGATCTAGGGTTTAGACATGCCGAGGAGGGGCAAGCCGGCGGCTAGGGTTTAGCTAGGCGGCGGCGGCAGTTTGCCCTAGGGCCGGCGGCGGCTATGGAGGAGGCGGCGGCGGCTTGGTATTAGGGTTTAGAGGTAGGAACTTGTGTGTCTAGGAGGGGAGCCCTGCCCCTCCTTATATAGGTGGAGGGGCCGCCCGGCCAAGGGGAGGGGAGTCCCTCCCCAACTCGGCTTCGAGGTGGGCCGGGCGGTGGAGGAGGGACTCCTCCCCAACTCGGTTTCCTCCTCTTTCTCCACTTCCCAAAAATAGCCGTTTGACTTTCAAACTTGGCGTTTGACTTTTCAAACTAGGATTTGATTAATCCCTCTATTTTGTTCAGAAATGACACCGAGTACATAATGCAATCATAACAACTTGATATAACACATTCATGTACCCTTCCCCTCCGGAGTGCCGGACATTCCGGAACCTTCTAGAACATTCCCGATGAAAACACCGGAACCATTCCCCAACTCCGAAACGGGACTTTCCTTATATGAATCTTATTCTCCGGACCATTCCGGATCTCCTCGTGATATCCCGAATACCATTCGATACTCCGAACAACATTCGGACTCTTTCTCATCATTCCATAACTACTCAAACAACGTCGAATCCTTAAGTGTGTCTCCCTACGGTTCGTGAATTATGCGGACATGATCGAGACACTTCTCCGAACAATAACCAATAGAGGAATCTAGAAATTCATATGGCTCCCACATATTTCTATGATTACTTTGCGATCGAATGAACCACTTACATACGATACCAATTTTCCTTTGTCTCACGATAGTTTACTTATCTGAGGTTATGATCGTCGGTATCTCTGCATACCCAGTTCAACCTCGTTACCGATAAGTACTCTTTTCTCGTTCCCGTGATATGTGATCCCTTGTGACCTAGTCACATGCTTGCAAGCTAATTGGATGACATTTCACCGAGAGGGCCTAGAGTATATCTATCCGTCATATGGATGGACAAATCCCACTCTTGATCCATGTGTCTCAACCAATACTTTCCGAACACTTAATGCCACCTTTATAGCCACCCAGTTACGGTGTGGTGTTTGATGTCATCAAAGCATCCATCCAGTAAAGGTGATATGCATGATCTCATGGTCCAAGGAATTAGGTTACTATGTATCAGAAAGCATATAGCAATTAAACTAATAAAATGATTTGATCTTTATGCTACGCTTATCTATAGGAGTATGTCCATCATATCATTCTCCTAACGATATGATCTTGTTGTTAATAACATCTCAATGTTCATGATAGGGAAACCACAATCATTTATTAACCAACAAGCTAGTGATGTATAGAGGCTTTACTAGGGACTTCAATTTTAGTTTACAAATCACACAAGTATTAATGTTTCCCTGTTAATACTATTATAGCATGAATGTAAACATTTATCATAAACACAAAGATATAATAATAACTACATTTATTATTGCCTCTAGGGCATATCTCCATGCCTCCCACTTGCACTAGAGTCATCTAATCTAGATTACATGGTAATATACCGAACACCCATGGCAGTTTGGTGCTGGTCATGTTTTGCCCTCGGGAGAGGTTTAGTCAACGGATCCGCCACATTCAGATCTGTGTGTACTTTGCAAATCTTTATGTCCCCATCTTGGACATGTTCTCGAATAGCGTGAAAACGTAGCTTGATATGCTTCAGCTTCTTGTGTGACCTTGGTTCTTGCGCATTGGCTATGGCGCCCATGTTATCACAGTAGATAGACATTGGGTCCAGCGCACTAGGAACCACACCCAGCTCTGTAATGAACTCTTTCATCCATATCGCTTCTTGTGAAGCCTCTGAAGCACCCATGTATTCCGATTCAGTTGAAGATCTCGCCACAACGCTTTGCTTTGCACTCCTCCAGCTAACTGCTGCACCATTCAAAATAAATACGTATCCAGATTGTGATTTAGAATCATCCGGATCGGTGTTCCAACTAGCATCGGTGTAACCATTAACAACGAGCTGTTCATCACCTCCATAAGAAAGAACATAGTTCTTCTTAAGTACTTAAGGATGTTTTTGACCGCTGTCCAATGATCCACTCCTGGATCACTTTGATATCTGCTAGTTAAACTAACAGCATATGCAATGTCGGGTCTAGTACATAGCATGGCATACATTAGAGATCCTATGGCTGAGGCATAGGGAGTCTTACTCATCCTTTCTCTATCTTCTGCCGATGTCGAACTTTGAGTTTAACTCAAGGTCGTAATGGGCAACATGGGCAAGAACCCTTTCTTGCTATCTTCCATTCCAAATCTCTTTAGAACTTTGTCCAAATATGTACTTTGTGACAATGATATTTGGCGTCTTGATCTATCTCTATAAATCTTTATGCCTAATATGTAAGCTGCTTCGCCAAGATCCTTCATTGAAAAACTATTATTCAAATATTCCTTGACACTATTAAGAAGGTCTACATCATTCCCAATCAACAATATGTCATCTACATATAGTATTAAGAATGCTACAGAGCTCCCACTCACTTTCTTGTAAATACAAGCTTCTCCATAAGTTTGTATAAAACCAAAACTTTTGATCACCTTATCAAAATGTTGATTCCAGCTTCGGGATGCTTGCTTCAATCCATAGATGGACCGTTGAAGTTTGCATACCTTGTTAGCATCTTTAGGATCGACAAAACCTTTGGGTTGCATCATATACAACTCTTCATCAATGTCTCCATTGAGGAATGCTGTTTTGACATCCATCTGCCATATCTCATAATCATAATATGCAGCGATTGCTAACATAATCCTCACAGACTTTAGCTTTGCTACTGGTGAGAAAGTCTCATCATAGTCAACTCCTTGAATTTGTCGAAACCCCTTTGCGACAAGTCGAGCTTTATAGACAGTAACATTACCATCAGCATCTGTTTTCTTCTTGAAAATCCATTTGTTCTCGACAGCCTTTCGGCCATCCGGTAAGTCCACCAAAGTCCATACTTGGTTTTCGTACATGGATCCAATTTCGGATTTCATGGCTTCTTGCCATTTATTGGAATCTGTGCTCATCATCGCTTCCTCATATGTCTCAGGGTCATCGGTGTTATCCACCAACATGACACTCATAACGGGATCATACCAATCTGGAGTGGTACGAGTTCTCGTTGACCTGCGAGGCTCTGTAGCAACTACGATCGAAGTTTCATGATCATCATCATCAGCTTCCTCTCTTATTAGTGCAGGCACCACAGGAACTTCTTCCGGTGCTGCGCTACTCGCAATTTCGAGAGAAGGTTCGACAACCTCGTCGAGTTCTACTTTCCTTCCAGTCACTTCTTTCGAGAGAAATTCCTTCTCTAGAAAGGATCCATTCTTGGCAACGAAGATTTTGCCTTCGGATCTATGATAGAAGGTATACCCAATCGTTTCCTTCGGGTATCCTATGAAGACGCATTTTTCCGCTTTGGGTTCAAGCTTGTCCGGCTGTAACTTCTTTACTTAGGCTTCGCAATCCCAAACTTTAAGGAACGATAATCTAGGTTCCTTCCCAAACCATAATTCATACGGTGTCGTTTCAACGGATTTAGATGGTGCCCTATTTAAAGTGAATGCGACTGTTTCTAATGCATAACCCCAAAATGATAGCGGTAAATCTGTAAGTGACATCATAGAATGAACCATATCTAAGAGAGTTCGATTACGACGTTCGGACACACCATTACGCTGTGGTGTTCCCGGCGGTGTCAATTGTGAAAGTATTCCGCATTTCTTCAAATGCTCCCCAAACTCGTAACTTAGATATTCACCTCCACGATCAGAACGTAGAATTTTAATCTTCTTGTTACGTTGATTCTCTACCTCACTTTGAAATTCCTTAAACTTCTCAAAAGTTTCGGACTTATGTTTCATGAAATAGATATACCCATATCTACTCAAGTCATCCGTGAAGGTAAGAACATAACGATAACCACCGCGCGACGCTACACTCATTGGACCACATATATCGGTATGTATGATTTCCAATAAGTCCGTAGCTCGCTCCATCATACCAGAAAATGGAGTCTTAGTCATTTTACCCATCAGACATGCTTCGCATCTTTCAAGTGATTCGAAATCAAGTGATTCAAGAAGTCCATCGGAATGGAGTTTCTTCATACGCTTCACTCCAATGTGACCAAGACGACGATTACATATAGGTCGAGTTATCGCTCGATTTCAAACGTTTAGCCTCAATGTTATTAATATGTGTATTTCCACTATCGAGATTCAACAAGAATAGACCATCTATCAAAGGTGCATGTGCATAAAACATATTACTCATATAAATCGAACAACCATTATTCTCGGACTTAAACAAGTAACCGCCTACTTAATAAACAAGATCCCGATATAATGTTCATGCTTAACGGGCACCAACTAACAATTATTTAAGGATAACACTAATCCTGATGGTAGATGAAGGGGTAGCGTGCCGACCGCGATCACATCAACCTTTGATCCGTTTCCCACGCGCATCATCACCTCGTTCTTCGCTAGCTTCCGTTTATTCTGCAGCACCTATTTCGAGTTACAAATATGTGCAACCGAACCAGTATCAAATACCCAGGCACTACTACAAGTACTAGTGATATACACATCAATAACATGTATATCAGATATACCTTTCTTCTTGATGTTGCTGTTCTTCAAATCCGCCAAGTACTTTGGGCAATTCCGCTTCCAGTGACCTTCTCCCTTGCAGTAAAAGCACTCAAGATGTGCTTAGGTCCAGCCTTGGTCTTCTTCGTTGGCGTGGTAACTTTCTTACCACCCTTCTTGAAGTGTCCCTTCTTCTTAGACTTGCCTTTCTTGAATTTGGTGGTCTTATTGACCAACAACACTTGGTGCTCTTTCTTGATCTCCACTTCTGCAGATTTCAACATGGCAAAGAGTTCTGGCAACTTCTTGTTCATGTTTTGCATGTTGTAGTTCATCACAAAGTTCTTGTAACTTGGTGGTAGTGATCGGAGGACGCGGTAAATCCCCAAAGCATTAGGAATCACTATACCCAATCTTTGAAGTTTGTTTGCGTGCCCAGACATCTTAAGAACATGCTCACTGACGGAGCTGCCCTCTTCCATCTTGCAGTTAAAGAACTTTTCAGAAGCCTCATAGCTTTCAATTTCCGCATGAGTCTCAAAGATCAATTGGAGATCCTCGACAATATCATATGGGTCTGAATTCTCAAACCTTTTCTGAAGCTCCGATTCTAAACCATACAAGATAGCACACTGAACTGTGGAGTACGGAGTCTTCCGAGTAAGGTAAACATTCTTTACTTCATCGGAAGCATCACCGCAGTGGGTCACCCAATGTGCATCCAGCACATAGGTCAAATTACCAGCTGTGAGAACAATCCTCAAATTGCGGAACCAATCCGCGAAGTTGCTTCCATTGTTTTTCAACTTTTCTTTCTCTAGGAACGCATTAAAATTGATGGTAGGGGCTGCCATTGATCTACAACATATTTGCAATAGTTCAGACTAAGTTTATGACAAATTGAGTTCAAATTAATAATAAAATTAATCTAGGTGAACTCCCACTCAAAACAATATCCCTCACATTGTTTTAGTGATCACACGAACCAAATCCACCATATCAACACCGATCATCACGAGAGCTGATATAGTTTCAATGGCGAACAATCGACATGTTCATCATATCTACTATATGATTCATGCTTTACCTTTCGGTGATCCGTGTTCCGAGACCATGTTTGTACATGCTAGGCTCGTCAAGATCAAACCTTAGTTTCCGCATGAGCAAATCTGGCTTGCTCACGTTGTATACACTTATGAATCTAACACACCCGATCATCACGTGGTGCTTCGAAACAACAAGCTTTAGCAACGGTGCTAACTAAGGGTGAACACTTTATGACTTGAAATTCATGTGCATGAGGGATCATCTTATAATGCTACCGTCGTCTACTAAGCAATACAAGATGCATAAAGGATTAACATCACATGCAATTCATAATATGTGATATGATATGGCCTTTTCTTCTTTGTGCTTCCGATCTCCATCTTCAAGCACGAACATGATCTCCATCATCACCGGCATTGCATCAAGGTCAATGACGCTTCTCCATGGTTGTCGTCCACCGGCTTCAATTATTACAACTACTTTGTATAGACACGCGGGTCGTAACATAAATTAAAGACAACCATATGGCTCCTGCCGGTTGCCAACTTACAATAAGGATCATTGCATACATCAAATATAATCACAATCATGGCCATATCACATCACTGCACACCCCTGCAAAACAAAGTTAGACGCCTCTACTTTCTTTGCATGTTTTACGTGGTTTGGGGCTTTCAATAAGTGTTGTTCTAACTTACGAACATGAACCACAACATTGATACTAGTATTGTTAATCACCCATTGTAAATTGGATCTTAACTATGCTAGGAGAAACAGGCACCCGCAAAGCCACTTATGCAATACAAGTTGCATGTCAAGCGTGGAGCAAGTCTCATGAACGATGTCATGTAAGGTTAGCCCGGGCCAATTCATCCCAACATACCGCAAGATGCAAAGTACACAAGAAGCAATCGACAATAAAAGCATCAACGCCCACAATGACCATTGTGTTCTACTCGTGCAACAGATCTACATATAGACACGGCTCTGATACCACTGTAGGGTTTCGTAGCATGGAAAACAAAAAAATTCTATCGCATACAAACAAACAAGCCAAGATCTATCTACTAGATTGAAGCAACGATTCGATGGAATAACTCACCCTTGAAGATTCCAAAGTGTTTAACGAGAGCGGATTCTCGTGGGTGATGTAGTCGTACTCTTCCCGATCTCAAGATCGCGTAGACGATCCTTCGGAGCTGCGTAGCAGCGCTCCCACAATGGGTCACATGTTCGGTTGATTTAAGACCTTCCTCTCCCTTGTTCCAGCAGGCAGCGGAGGTTGTAGCACTCTCCTCGCGATTCCGACAGCAAAACGGCGTGGTACCAGAAGTAGAGGGGAGATCTCGCAGGGCTTCGCCTTAAGCCGGAGCGAGTATGGTGGAGTATGAGAGAGTCCCTCGACGATCTAGGGTTTAGACACGCCGAGGAGGGGCAAGCCGGCAGCTAGGGTTTAGCTAGGCGGCGGCGGCTATGGGCGGCGCAAGGCTTGGTACTAGGGTTTAGAGGTAGGAACTTGTGTGTCTAGGAGGGGAGCCCTGCCCCTCCTTATATAGGTGGAGGGGCCGGCCGGCCAAGGGGAGGGGAGTCCCTCCCCAACTCGGCTTGGAGGTGGGCCGGCGGTGGAGGAGGGACTCCTCCCCAACTCGGTTTCCTCCTCTTTCTCCACTTCCCAAAAATAGCCGTTTGACTTTCAAACTTGGCGTTTGACTTTTCAAACTAGGATTTGATTAATCCCTCTATTTTGTTCAGCAATGACACCGAGTACATAATGCAATCATACCAACTTGATATAACACATTCATGTAACCTTCCCCTCCGGAGTGCCAGACATTCCGGAACCTTCTAGAACATTCCCGATGAAAACACCGGAACCATTCCCCAACTCCGAAACGGGACTTTCCTTATATGAATCTTATTCTCCGGACCATTCCGGATCTCCTCGTGATATCCCGAATCCCATTCGAGACTCCGAACAACATTCGGACTCTTTCTCATCATTCCATAACTACTCAAACAACGTCGAATCCTTAAGTGTGTCTCCCTACGGTTCGTGAATTATGCGGACATGATCGAGACACTTCTCCGAACAATAACCAATAGAGGAATCTAGAAATTCATATGGCTCCCACATATTTCTACGATTACTTTGCGATCAAATGAACCACTTACATACGATACCAATTTCCCTTTGTCTCACGATAGTTTACTTATCCGAGGTTATGATCGTCGGTATCTCTGCATACCCAGTTCAACCTCGTTACCGATAAGTACTCTTTTTTCATTCCCGTGATATGTGATACCTTGTGAGCTAGTCACATGCTTGCAAGCTAATTGGATGACATTTCACCGAGAGGGCCTAGAGTATATCTATCCGTCATATGGATGGACAAATCCCACTCTTGATCCATGTGTCTCAACCAATACTTTCCGAACACTTAATGCCACCTTTATAGCCACCCAGTTACGGTGTGGTGTTTGATGTCATCAAAGCATCCATCCGGTAAAGGTGATATGCATGATCTCATGGTCGAAGGAATTAGGTTACTATGTATCAGAAAGCATATAGCAATTAAACTAATAAAATGACTTGATCTTTATGCTACGCTTATCTATAGGAGTATGTCCATCATATCATTCTCCTAACGATATGATCTTGTTGTTAATAACATCTCAATGTTCATGATAGGGAAACCACAATCATTTATTAACCAACAAGCTAGTGATGTATAGAGGCTTTACTAGGGACTTCAATTTTAGTTTACAAATCACACAAGTATTAATGTTTCCCTGTTAATACTATTATAGCATGAATGTAAACATTTATCATAAACACAAAGATATAATAATAACTACATTTATTATTGCCTCTAGGGCATATCTCCAACACAAGGGACATGAGATTGCCAACTTATACTTTGTCAAGCATATACTCCATAGTTTGTTCACTTTAACCTTATCACTTCAAGATGCTGATGATAGGGGCAATGAGGGCTAAAAGCTAACAAGTGCCATATTTTTTGGAAGCTCTTTTTGAAACTTGAAATCCCTGCTTCCCTTTATGAAGGGCATTTCTTCCACCATTATATTGAGTCTCCACCTTCTACCTTTAGGCACCAGTTAAGAGAGCATAGTTGCCATTCTTAGTTCTATGTGCATTGTCCCAAAACTTATTGATTGATGCATATTGTTGATATTACTTGTTCTTGTGCTATTTGTATCTAGTCATTCTTATGAACTTTGAAGGTGTCCTATGCATCTATTTGCTACTCTATGAGGGACAAGCTGAATGCCACTATGCCATGTTTTCTGTATGTGAAACAAACAAACAAACGTTTATCAATGCATGTTATTCATGATATTTGTTTGTAGCCTTTCATGTTGCATGCGTAGTTACTTTGTCTTACTGTTAGAACTCCATCTTTCATGCTCATGTTTAGAGTTGTTTGATCCCAGCTTTTAATGCTTGCAAATGGTTTGATCTTGGTTTTGATGGTGCATGTCACCTCAAAAATTATTATTTTATCAATTACCTACTCGAGGAAGAGCAGGAGTTAAGCTTGGGGATTCTTGATACGTCGGAAACGTATCTATAATTTTTTATGTTCCATGCTTGTTTAGTATCTACTTTGCTCTGCTTTGTCTAGACTTTGAGGTGTTTTTATGTGTTTTCTGGTACTAACCTATTAACAAGTTGCCGTAGTCAATATTCTCCGAAAAGCTAGTAAGGAAATATTCTCGGAAAAGCTAGTAAGGAAATATTCTCGGAATTGGACAGGACAAAAGCCAAAGTCAATATTTCACCGAGGAGAACACGGAATCTAGAGGAGAGACGGAGGGGAGCCACAGGGCAGGCGCACCCCCCAGGTGCGGGTCCATCCTAGGTCGCGCCTGGGCAGGGTGTAGGCCCCCTGGCCGCCTCCCTGCCTCGCCTCTTCACCTATAATAAGCCCCCGATGCCTAAACCCTAAGTACCCGATCAATATTCCACGAAATCGTCTATAGCCGCCGCCACCATCATCCCTAGATCGGGGGGATATGAAGCTCTTCCCGGCACCCTATCGGAGGGGAGATCATCCCAGAAGCCTTCTTCTTCATCATGCCAGCCTCCGGTATGAAGCGTGAGTAGTTCCACCTTGGACTACGGGTCCATGTAGTAGCTAGATGGTTGTATCTCCTCCTTTGTGCTTTCATGTCTAGATCTTGTGAGCTCCGTTCATGATCAAGATCTCATCTATTTGTAATCATGCATGTTGTGTTTGTAGGGATCCGATGGATATTCAGATTACTATGTCAGATTGATTAATGGTTTTGTCTTATTGATTCTATCATGTATGTGTTTTTTTTGATCTTGCATGCTCTCCGTTGTTAGTAGCTATCTTGGCCAAGTAGTTGCTAGTGACTCCAAGAGGGGGTATTTATGCTCGATAGTTGGTTCATGCCTCTACTTAATCTAAGGGAAGTGACATAAATCTTTAAGGTTGTAGATGTGTTGTTGCCACTAGGGAGAAAACAACGGTCTCTTGTTCATGGAACAAGTGGATTGTTTACCTTACACACTTTGCTTAAAGCAGTTGTCTGTTGCTTGCAACTTAATACTAGAGGGGGTTTGGATGATAACCCAAAGGTGGACTTCTAGTCATAGATGCAATTGGATGGCGGTCTATGTATCTTGTTGTATTGCCCAATGGAATCTCATTGGATCTTGATGTCTAGTATTGCATTGTTATGCCTTGCTCAGTCCTGTAAATTGCCCTGCTATAATTTGTTTACCCTGCATGCCATGTTTGTTTATCTAAGGAGAGCACCTCTAGTGAACTATGGACCCTGGTCCAATCTTTACCATTGATACATCTTCCACTGTTACTGTTTACTTTCTGCAAACCACTATCACCTTCCACACCATACAGTTAATCCTTTGTTACAGCAACGAGATTGACAACCTCACTGTTTGTTGGGGTAAAGTCTTGAGTTTGTGGTGTGCAGGTTTCCAAGTTTCTTGCAACACCTTTGAGACGTTTCCTTCCTCCTACTGGTTTGATAACCTTGGTTGCTTACTAAGGGAAAATTTGTTGATGTGCTGCTTCACACCTTGCTCTTGGGGTTTCCCAACGAAGCGCTCTTACATCAACGAAACGCCATCATCAATGGCTGCATTTGCGATCCTTGAGGATCTCAAAGACGTCTTTGCTCCCCAGGCTCGGGCAGAGAGGTATGAAGCTTCCGAGCTCTTCTTCTCTGCTAGGATGGAAGACCATAGCAGTGTGATTGAGCATGTAGTTAAAATGTCTGGCGATGCTCAATGCTTGAATGCCCTAAATTGCAAAATCCCAGACGAGCTTGCGATTGATAGGGTGTTGCACTTGTTGCCCCCTAGCTACAGAGCGTTTGTGATGAACTACAACATGCAAGGGATGGTTAAGACCCTTGCTGACTTGTTTGCCATGCACTACCAGGAAACAACACATCTGTGGCACACCTAAAAAGGTCATCTGTAGCCCACTAGCAGTGCGCCACTAGCCACACACTATGGCTAAGTTTTATCAATAGCACACTAACTAGTGCAATAAGGGTAAAAATTTACTCGTGGTGCACCACCTAGTGCGCCACAAGAAGGGGTCCAGGTGCGCCACGCCTTTTTTTTTTGAAAAACAAAAAAAGCAAAAAAACACCCTCGTTTTGAATTGCGAAAGCAACCGGGTCCGTGCATAGTCGCCGCCATCGTGTCGCCTCGTCGAAGCATGGAAGTGGCCACGACCTACCACCGCAGGGAGTTGCGGGAGGCCGTGCCGCTCTAGTCCTCGCTGGCATCTAGGCGGTAGGAAGGGTGTGGTTGGAGAAAGGGAGGTAGAAAGAGAGGGAGGTAGGAAGAGATGGAGGAAGAGAGGGAGGAAGGGAGATCTATGAGGAGAAGGATGTCATTGTCACTGCGAGGAGGAGGAGAAGGACGTCGTCGTGCTACCATCACTGCAAGGATAAAGGACGCCGGAGCTAGGACACCGGAGCAAGGTAGCCAGAGAGAGGAGAAGGGGAAGGAGGAGAAGGAAAATGAGAAGGAGAAGGAAAAGGAGAAGGAGAAGGGAGAAGGAAAAGGAAAAGGAGGGAAAAGTATAGGGGTAGGTGGGCGGTGTGGTGATTCGAATTTTGAATCCTGCAAACTTACTCGTGGCGCACTAGGTGGTGGTGCGCTACGGGTAAGTTGCCCTCTATTTTTTTCTACGAGAAAAAACGGTCTTTTGACCGTAAATTTTTACTCTTTTAGAATTTTGAAAATCTAAAAAATCGCTAAAAGACCAGAGGTGGTTGCGAGCGGATGCGAAATCTCATTCTCGTCATTTTGGTATATTAAATGTATTTTTCGACTTCGTATGCAAAAGTTAGGGCCGTTTTACCGTGGCATAACTTTTTTTTGCAGAAGAAGTCGAAATTGTTGTTTGTTAATTTTCCTAGAAACTAGACCATATTATCTACCTAAATATGAAAGGATTTTATTTTTTGAAGTGTTTTTCATTTTCTTTTATTTTTTGCAAGGCTAAAAAGCCGATCCAAGGGGGTGGAGTTGGTGCAGGCCACTTAGCCGTAGGGTACTAGGGCGGAGTGTCCTATGGCTAAGTTTCACACCCGTAGCGCACCTTGACCTAGTGCACTACAGGTAGGTGGTTTGTGGCCACATGTGCCCTGGCCCACACATAGACGTGGCGCACGACCCCCATGTGCGCCACGCTTAGCAGTTAGCTGTAGGCCACCTATGGGCAGTGCGCCACGCCTATTTTACCTGTGAGGCACTTCAACCACGTGAGACACGGATGTGTGGATTACCTATAGCCATTTTCCTAGTAGTGATGCTCAAAAGTGCTGAGGTGGAAATCAATAAGGAGCACACGGTGTTGATGATAAATAAGACCACCAAATTTAAGAAGCCTACACATAGCAAGGACAAGAGGCCTAAGAGGGATGGCAAGCAAGTTGCTCGTTCCCCTAAGGCCCCAAAGCCAAAGCCCGGCGTCACGTGCTACTACTACAAGGGAGACGGGCACTGAAAGCACAACTGCCCCAAGTACCTCGAAGACAAGAAATACGACAACTTTTTTGCAAAAGACAAAGGTATATGTGATATACAATGTTATTGATGTGTTCATTACAATCACCAGGAGAAACACCTAGGTATTTGATATTGGTTCTATTGCTCATATTTGTAACTCCTAGTAGGAGCTATGGAATAAGCGGTGCTTGGGGAAGGATGAAGTGACCATGCACGTCGGCAGTGGATCGAAGGTCGATGTCAATGTCGTCGGCGATCTATCTCTGCGTCTGCCTTCATGATTAATTTTAGTTTTGAATAAGTGCTACTTTCTACCCGTCTTGAGCATGAATATTTTGAGTGGATCTTGCTTAATGCAAGATGGTTATTCATTTAAATCTGGAACAAATGGTTGTTCTATTTATATGAATGATGTCTTTTATGTTCATGTGCATGTATGCAAAGGTTTATTCTTACTAGATCTTGATGTTGGTACACACATCCATACCGTGTACCTATGGCATTGCCGTCTTGGTCATATTGGTGTAAAGCGCATGAAGAAGCTCCATTCCGATGGACTTCTGTGGTCACTAGATTTTGAATCTCTTGATACATGTGAGCCTTGTTTCATGGGAAAGATGACCAAGCCACCCTTCTCCGGTACTATGGAGCGGGTTGCAGACATGTTGGGAATCATACATACAGATGTGTGTGGACCAATGAGTGTCTCGACACGCAATGGGTATCATTATTTTGTTACCTTTACTGATAATTTGAGTAGATATGGGTATATCTATTTAATGAAGCATAAATCTAAAATCTTTAAAAAGTTCAAGGAATTTCAGAAAGAGGTAGAGAATCAACTCAACAAGAATATTAAGAACCTTCGATCGGATCAGGGAGACGAATACTTGAGTTATGAGTTTGGCATGCACTTAAGGGATTGTGATGTTATACCACAGCTTACGCCAGCCAGAACACCAAGCGTAATGGTGTGTTAGAATGGCGTAACCGTACTCTATTAGATAGTGTTCGGTCCGCGATGTCTTTGACTGATTTGTCTGTGTAGTTTTGGGGCTATGCGTTAGAAACCACATCTTTTATTCTAAACAAAGCACCATCCAAATCCGTGGAGACAATACCATGTGAGATGTGGCATGGAAAGAAGCCAACGTTGTCGTTCTTGAAAGTTTGGGGATATGAGGCTTACGTTAATAAACTACATCCTGACAAACTCGAACCTAAAGCAGAAAAGTGTATCTTTGTAGGATACCCAAAGGAAACTATTGGGTATACCTTCTACAATAAAGCCAAGGGCAAAACATTTGTGCTAGGAATGGCACCGTTCTAGAGAAATAGTTTCTCACGAAAGGAGTTAGTGGAAGGAAGATAGAGCTTTATGAAATCATTGACCCTTCTCTCCAAATACCGAGTAGCGCAACGAAAACTATTTCGGAACCACCCTCTATAGTGTAAGAAGAAACAAATGATACAAATCATAACATCGAAGCTCCTACAGTTTAGAGATCGACAAGAGTGTGTACTATCCCAGATTGGTATAGTAACCTTGTGATGTCAGTCTTGTTAGATGAACAACAGGAACCTAAAAACTAAAAAGAAGCAATGGAGAGTGTTGACTCCGAGAAATAGCTTCATGCCATGAAATCCGAGATAGGATTCATGCATGAGAACCAAGTTTGGAAATTGGTAGATCTCTCTGAAGGTCGAAAGGCTATGGAGAACAAATAGATCTTTAAAAATAAGACAGATGTTGATGGCAATGTGATTGTCCATAAGGTAAGACTTGTCGCAAAGGGTTTTCGACAAGTAGAAGGAATTTACTACAATGAGACATTCTCTCCTGTAGAAATGTTGAATTCTGTTCGGATTTTACTAGCAATTTCTGCATATTATGATTATGAGATATGGCAGATGGATGTGACGATCGCCTTCCTCAATGGTCACATTGATGAAGAATTGTATATGATGTAACCAGAGGGGTTTGTCGATCCTAAGGATGCTGGAAAGGTATGCAAGCTTGAGCGATCCATTTATGGACTAAAGCAAGTACCTAGGAGTTGGAATAAGCGATTTGATCAAGTGATCAAATTTTTTGGATTTGTCCAAAATAATCAGAAAGCTTGTGTTTATAAGAAAGCGAGTGGGATCTCTGTGGCATTCCTAGTGGTATATGTGGATGGCATATTACTAATTGGGAATTATGTGAGATTGCTAGGGAGCATAAAGGAATATCTGAGTAGTTAGTTTTCCACGAAGGATCTGGGTGAAGCAACCTACATATTAGGCATTAATATCTATAGAGATAGGTCGAGACACCTGATAGCATTAAGTCAGAGTACATACATAGACAAGATTTTGAAAAGGTTTAGAATGGAAGAGTACAAAAGGGGTTTTGTGCCTCTTGTAAAAGGTGTGCCATTGAGTAAGACTCAATGTCCAACAACAGATGTTGATAGAGAGATGATGGCTAATTGCGGTGACCCAGCATACCACTGCATGATGTAGTACACTATAGTCATTGACATAACACCAATGAAACGTCGTTCACTAGTATTACATCCCTCAGAGTGGTACAACAGAAACACAGCAGGTCCAGGACAGGACTATAGGTTGCAACTCAACTCCTTACATAACATCCAGAGAACACTCTAGGTTAAAGAGAGAGAAAGAAACTTCTTACAAATAAGAATCAGAAATAAACAACTCAAAAACTATTATACTAATAAAACTAGTATTTGAAGTATTGGTCTGGCATTGCTGCTATTGCAATATACTCCAGAAATAGGTTCTATGGCT
Organism: Avena insularis; assembly: GCA_023614405.1. Lineage (NCBI taxonomy): Eukaryota > Viridiplantae > Streptophyta > Magnoliopsida > Poales > Poaceae > Avena > Avena insularis. The sequence continues at coordinate 64,929,837 of CM042697.1, forward strand.
AGAGATTATATTCCTATCTAATTAGTAACTTCGTCTTCACTTGAGTTGATGTATATTTTGACTTTCCTGACTTTATTGAAGAACTTTAGCTTCTAGTGATGATTCCTGGAGCATAACTTGATGTAGACATCGTCTGTACTGGTTTTAGAACCTAGCAAGGGTTAAGAAGATACTTTGAGTACGAGCGTACTCAGCAAGTTCACTAAAAAGGAGTGTTTGATGCACTATATCTACAGCCACAGACCATAGGTCGTAGGCAATGCAAGTTTTTGTAAACATTTCTTCAAAGGTTGCTTTTATTCTGAAAAGCTATGTTCGTTCGCCTTCACGGGTTTACCAGAACTTTCATGGAGTTCCTTTTCCACCGCGTTCGCAGCTCCTTCCCGGAACAGGGAGTAACAAGTTACAGTTCTTACACTCTGCAGAGGTGCATTACTTTACCCATGAGAGACCTTAGCCTTGTTGCACAACCAAGTCATGACCTTGTCCATACTTCCTTGGTATGGAGCCCAGTCTAAGATCCAAGCCAATCACTGCCCTCTCCGTGACCTCATATGTCTGCACGATCCTTCGGGGCCGGCTCACCTCCGTTAAGCCCCCTTTCGGGCAGGCTAAAACCCTGATGATTTCCCGAAGACTCTATGACCTGGTGTTGCCCTGGCAAGTGCCATATTAAATGGCCCATCCACTAAACACCATCCATAGATAATCTAGACACCAAAAGTGTGGGGCGTAAGGGTGCCCACCCATATGTTGGATCCACACAAGGAATCACAATGTCACGTTAAGGTCGTCTTGCCTCCATACTAGAGGAAAAGGATACAACTGACTTCTCCGTCCCATTCCAAATCTCATGGTTAACGCGTAATATACGGCGCTAGAATCACTGGCGATATTGGTTGTTAGGTCCTAGATAATATGTTCCTTTACCACCAGAACTTTCATAGTAGGTTATTACCTCATGGTAAATAACCTATAATCATATTATTACGAAAATAGTTTTTTCTGACCTTTTTCAAATGCAGGTGATGACAACACTAGATTTGCAAAATACTTTACAGAAAATAACCAAAGGACATGAGCAAGTGTGAACTTTCCTTTTGTGATTGCAAGATTATGCACTCATGGTCTTTGGGACAATATAAGATCCAAGATCTGAAATCAACATCATTGGTCCGGTAAGGACTAATGTTTAAAGAAGCAAGATGCAGTTATGCATAAGTAATGATATGCATTTTGTAAAACTCCCAAAGTGAATTCCCAATGCTTTGAGTGAAGTGAAGTTATGTGATTCTTTTAAGAGTTGGTTTATCTTCAAATTTTACTTTATAAGTAATGACATTTATAAGGAACTTAAGTGATAATAATTCTAAATATACAGGTAAAGTATAAAGTCATGTGATTATGTTTAATTGTCATTTGGTGACTAAGATAAAAGTCCTTGGTTTTAGTTGTTAAGAGTTGAAGAATTTATTATGAGATTATTGTTTGAAGTGGCAAAAAGAATAACATTTGAAGAAAAGATTTTCTTCCTAAGGTTTAAACAACCCTGATAGGTTTTAGAATATGATTGATAGAATGTGATTGATGTTGTTTATGCTTGCTGGAATAGTCTGAACTTGAGATGCTTTATGTCTTAATTGAAATAGACCAGAGTTAACTATAAAAACATAAGTGGTGTATTAGACCTGATGTTTATAAGCTTTGAGACTAAAGTTAACTTTAAAAGGGTAAGTAAACTTAAGATGTAATATGTTTTAATTATTCCCAAGTTTTAGATTTATGATAGGTATAACTAAGGTGTGGAATTATTCACTTTATATTTTAGTGAATGATTAGATTAAATTTGTTTTTCTATTATGAAAATAATATGTATTTATTTAATGGAAACATAATTTGATGATCTTAGTGATTTGTTAGAATTTAAAGTTATGTTAATAGTGGTTAAGATATAATGATTATTCACCATATTATATAAATGAGTGATACCCAATGTTTATTTCAAAAAGTTTTTTAATAAGATGTTTAAAAGACTATTTTGAAGTTAAAAGTTATGCTTAAGTTTGATTACGAATTTAAGTTATGGGTTTGCAACTAGTACAAAGACACTAATTGCTCAAGGTTTTGTAGGAATTGTCATTATTTCTTACTTAACAATTATTTTTAAAGAATTCACAAAATACGTATTAGATAAGGATTTATTATTCAAAATATTAAAGACTTTTCTAATAATATATTTAATATTTTTCTAGTGTAATATATTTATTCAAGACCTTAACAATAATTTTTATTTAATTTTTAAGTATTATTTTTATGTTTATAAAATTCCATAAAGGATTAATTATATTTAAATATTTACTTCAAATTTTATTTATAAAAGAGTGGAGTTAGTATTTTTATACAATAGTGGATTTATTTTTATACACAAAATGATTTTTATTTATTTTTAGGATTTTTCCTTATTTTATGAGATTTCATTTAGGATGTAATGGTGTTAATATTTATCTACATTTTATTTATATTAACAAGTAAGATTATAATTTTTCAATGTATATATTATTCTTGTGGTCATTTTGATATATCATATGTATTTTGGGGATTTTTCTATATTTTTCTAGGGTATAAATTATGTTCAGGGGTAGTTTGGTCATTTAGTGATTTGATAAATATCTTATTTTCTTTTTTTCCTTTGGAATCGGGCCAGGCTCACCAATGGGCCCAACTTGGCCCAACTGGGTCAGGGTCAAACCCCACCCCGGCCCAGCCATCCACCACTCCTTCACACACATTTTCGTTTCTTTCCCCTCCTGGTTGCTGGCGACGCTGACGTTGTCGCCCGCCCGATTCCGGCGAGGCAGGCCATTGTGGTCGCCGCCGATGGTCGTCGGAGCTTCGCCTCCCTCTGGCCGACCTGGCTCTCCAATTGGATTTATCCTTAGGGCCCTCTCGAGCTCGCCCCTTCCATTTCTATGCGTCTAGGGTTTTGGTATCCTAGTTTCGCCGAGCTCCAGTGATGGTTTGATGTTGTCCTGGTGGATTGAGGTTGGTGAAGATGGGGTATGCTCTTTGGTTGATGTAGATTGGCGCAGGTCGCAGGTTGCAGCTCGGCGCAGGTTCAGGTGTCGCATGTGCCGTTGTGCCGTGGCCTTTGCCACTACGACCTCCCCGCTGGTCTACTTCCTCTTCAAATTCTAGCGAGGACCACCAGGTATGTTCTTCCTCCACCTTGTTCTACTCCCTTCCCTTCTATTCTGATTGAGTCCAATTAGGGTTCTTCTTATTCTAGATTTTAGTCTGCAGCTTGCGGTGACTTATCTGATACTAAGGTTGAACATTTCTTGTTCAATTAGGTTTGAACCTAGGCCCCCAATGATATTACTGATCCTTTGTTAGTGACCTATCTTGATCTGTTATCATGTCCAGTTTCTCCTGGTATCCTTGGCTCTACTGTAATCTTGATACCATGATGATGTTGGGATTTGAACAGTGCATAAAATTTATAGATGAAAATCTAGCTCTAGTAGACGATTGTATATCGAGCATCTACTCTACATGCTATTGAGTGTCACTGATGGTAAGGCTGAGGTTTGATATTGTGTCACACACATAATATGGTGGTTATCCTTAGCTGATTATAAGCTAAGTCAAATGATTTTAGAGATGAAATGATTTCTAGATTGGTGACTAGGAAGATGATTGGATTTACTTTGGTATCGGTCATATTTGGGATGAGGTTGCCATTAGCATATGCTGTCAACATGATAGTAGAGGTCTAATTGATTCCTAACTATTCTAGTTAGGAAGAATATGCAATGATTAGCTTGTGTGATTATAGATGATATATAAGCATGGTATTTGCTGATGTTGCTAGTGTGAATTCTTTAGTGATCTTTGTTGCTTGGAATTTTCTATTGTGGTGCCTCAGTTGAGTGTGCACAGCAGTCATGTATAGCAACATGATCTGCTGCTTGATTTTATTCACCAAAGATGAAACTTGGCTGCCTCTTAGATCAAATGTGAAGGTGTGCAGTGTGCACCTGAATCTTTGATGCAGTTACTTTTGTTCTAAAATATAGAATGATTCTTGGATGTTCTTGAATATCTAAGAAAGTGATTTATTATTTTACTTGATGAAGAACTGATGTTCTAGTTTAAAGACTAGATTAAGGATGTGGAAAAAATGTAAGAGTGATTGTGCCTGAGGTGCAATTTCCAATTCTTTTGGATTTGTGCCCAGCAATCCTTCATGCTTACTAGTTTGTGAAAAGATGGTTTGTAGGCTTTTATGGTTTGATATGAATGTTATAAGTGTGATATAGCCCCTGCCTATGATGCAAAGGCTGAGGCCGGAATATAATTAAGAACATATACTATTTTGTGGCTTTCTATCTCTATGATGAGCTTGCATAGCATATCTATGCAAACTGAGAGAACCTCCTCCTCCAATCCTCCTAAATGATCATTTAGTTGAAGGGCAGAGGAATAGATTTGATATGGTTTATTTCCCTTGTAATCCTAGATCTTTATGCAAAATATAAGATCAGATGCTGCATGATCTAGTGGCTAGTTCTGAATATTTTTACCTGCTTCACTGAGTGGCTTATGATGATATTTGTTCAGCTGTTGTGATAGCTTTCCTCACTTGGTGTTGCACTTGATCAACTTCTAATCCCCTTTTGCTGTTGCTGTGGTTGATCTTGATCAGTCATTGTTAATCTGGTGGCCTGCTTTTCTCCCTTCTCCTGGTGTAGCTACTGCTACTTCTTTCCTTAGCATCCAAGCCTCCTCCTTGTACTCCTGATCATGTCCTTTTACTTCTGGAGCCGATATCTTCTCTATAATCTTCTTTTCCCCATGCTCTTGGATGGATTTATTGAGCAACCAGAGACTGAATATATGGTGGATTTGATTTGTATGATTTGCTTTGGGTGCTAAATAGGGTAGTTCTTGGTGGTGGCTAAGAATAGTGTGCTCTTGAGATGGTACTATGGTTAAGCTCTGATGTTGAGAAGTTGAAGTGTGTATGTGCATATGTGGTGAAACTGGTGAAGCGCTTGGTGGTGCTATGGTTGGAGGCTGCTTTTAGCTATCTGATCCAGTCCTTGCTGTGTTGACAACACAACACTTGCATGTGTTGTGTGAGCTGCTGTCTAGTGGCCCCCCTCTGGTTCAAGTTTCTATGTCTGTGACTCCTCCTTGGAGATGAGATCAAGTAAAACCATATATTTTTCCTGATGCTTTACCATTTGCCTTTTATCTAGCTTTGGTGAAACTTGCCCCATAAGGCCTATGATGGTGCTCTGAGGCACATTCTTATTTTTATGATAAGAACAGATTCTATTTGGCCCCTTGAATAAAACTCAATGATGTGTTCAACAATGCATCACATTGCCAGACTGAGAGTTCAACTAACACTAACCCATTATTTTATTTGTTTTCTTTTTATCTCATTATTATGCAGGAACAAAAGTGAACAGGAGGAAAATCTTTAAGTCCAGAAGATATAGTTTAAAATTATCCCTTTTTCTTTCTTTTACAACTTTATTTGATTCTTAAATATTGCAAATAATATTGTATTCTTTTATTAATGTAATAAAGTTCATTTTTATTTTTCTTAGTTGAAACTTGTAAGGGTTTGTATCTTATTTAATAAAGTTAAGTTTTCTTTCTTTTTATAATTTCTATTACTCTTGTAATATATCTTATTAATTGAGATTTGTAAAACAATAAGACTTTTTGTTTATAATAATAATATTTATTGTCTTTAATTGTATTCTCTTATTTATTGAATTGTTAGTGTTTTGAATTTTTAATTCAAATACTCTTGGATTATATCAATTGTTCACTAAAGTCAAATTTGTTTCCCTCAAATCATGAAAATCAGCAAAAGTCATGTCAAAATTCTTCGTACTTATCCTGATGTGTTAAACTAAACCATCATAACAAGAGGAACTCTGATCCCTTCGTGTTTTCTTAGTTTTGAGCGAAAATTCTCCAAATTTTCTTATGCATGAATGCAATGCACACATCTGAGTTCAGCTTATTTCTAAGATCTAATGCTGGGATGTTACACTAATATCCCCTATGCCTTAGCCATAGGCGCTATCATGTATGCTATGCTATGTACTAAACCTGATGTGGCCCTGGCTCTCAGTTGGACCGGCCGTTTCGAAAATGATCAAGGAGTGAACCATTGGACAACTATGAAGAATATCCTTAAGTATTTGAAAAGAACTAAGGATATCTTCCTAGTATTTGGAGGTGTTGAAGAAGCTCAAAACGTAACTGGTTACATGGATGTGAGCTGGAACATGGACTTCGATGACTCGAAGTCTCAGCCGAGATTTGTCTTTCTGGTGAATGGTGGCACAGTAACCTGGAGAAGCGTGAATTAGACAGTGGTGGCATAGTCTTCAATGTAGTCGAAATACGTTGTAGTTAACTCTATAGCAAATGAAGCTGTCTGGCTACGGAATTTCGTCATCGAACTGGGAGTTGTTCCAAATGAAGATGAACATGTGACCATCTTTTGCAATAACACAAGCGCCATTGCAAATGTGTCGAAACCGAGAACTCATTCCATAGCCAAGCATATTCAGCTGAGATTCCACGCCATTAGACAAAATGTTGAGGACGGTGTAGTCAAGATTTGCAAAGTGCACACGGATCTGAATGTTGTAGATCCATTTACCAAAAGTCTACCACAAGCCAAGCATGAGCAACACCAGGATAGTATTGGTGTTAGATCATTGCCTATTGTAAATCTAGATTAATTTGTACTCTACTACAAGTGGGAGACTAAAGGAGATATGCCCTAGAGGCAAATAATAGTGTTTTTATTTAATGTATCTCTTATATGTCTATAATACATTTTTTATCATGCTATAACTGTATTAATTTGAAACGTTAATATTGTAGGGGTTCGTAGCATGGAAAACAAAAAATTTCTACCGCATGCACACAAACAAGCCAAGATCTATCTACTAGATTGTAGCAACGAGTCGATTAGAGTACTCACCCTCGAACATTCCAAAGCGGTTAACGAGAGCAGATTCTCATGGGTGATGTAGTCGTACAATTGCCGATCTCAAGATCACATAGACGATCCTTCCGGCGCTGCGTTCCGGCAGCACTTCCATAGTCGGTCACACGTTCGGTACTCGATGAATACCTTCCTCTCCCTTGTTCCAGCATGCAGCGGAGGTTGTAGTTCTCCCCTCGTGATTCTGGCAGCACGACGGCGTGGTGTCGGAAGTAGAGGGAAGATCCCGCAGGGCTTCGCCTAACCCGGTGCGAGTTATGGTGGATCTAGGATTTTCGGTGATCTAGGTTTAGAAGGCCAGAGAGGAGGAGGATGTGTCGATGGCGGGTAGAGCGACGGCGACGGGCCAGCGGCGGCTGGCGGCGGCGGCAGCGTGCGGTGGTGGAGGCATGGGCGGCGGCAGCGCACGGTGGGAGGGCTAGGTTGTGGTGGTTGGGGCAGCCCTCCCCTCTATTTATGAGAGGGGGAAGCCTTGGGAGAGGCGATTTTGAATCCATACCCAAACCCAAGTTGGACTCTTTCCTTCTTCCACTAGGAAACTATTGTTCCAGTTTGACTTTTCAAACCTTCCTTTTGACTTTCAATTTAGAGGTTTAATTCTCTCTCGCAAATGCCCAACCAAGTGACCTAGGACATGATCCAATAATTCCACTTACCCATGACACATTCATGGACCATTCCCCTTCCGGTCCGGTGAACCTTCTAGACCCTTCTAGAACCTCTCCGATGAAAACATCGAAATCTTTCTCGAACTACGAAATCGGACTTTCCTTATATGAATCTTATTCTCTCGACCATTCCGGATCTCCTCGTGATATACCGGATCCCATCCGAGACTCTGAACAACATTCGGTCTCCCTACTTACATTCCATATCTACTAAACAATATTGAATCCTTAAGTGTGTCTCCCTACGGTTCGTGAATTATGCGGACATGACCGAGAAACTTCTCCGATCAATAACCAATAGAGGAATCTAGAAATTCATATGGCTCCCACATATTTCTACGATTACTTTGCGATCGAATGAACCACTTACATACGATACCAATTTCCCTTTGTCTCGCGATAATTTACTTATCCGAGGTTTGATCATCAGTATCTCTGCATACCTAGTTCAACCTCGTTACCGATAAGTACTCTTTTCTCGTTCCCGTGATATGTGATCCCTTGTGAGAGAGTCACATGCATTCAAGCTAATTGGATGACATTCCACCGAGAGGGCCCAGAGTATATATATCCGTCATATGGATGGACAAATCCCACTCTTGATCCATGTGCCTCAACACATACTTTCCGAACACACAATGCCACCTTTATAGCCACCCAGTTACGGTGTGGTGTTTGATGTCATCAAAGCATCCTTCCGGTGATGGTGATTAGCATGATCTCATGGTCGAAGGAATTAGGTTACTATGTATCAGAAAGCTTATAGCAAATGAACTATTGAAATGACTTGATCTTAATGCTACGCTTATCTATAGGAGCCATCACACCATTCTCCTAATGATATGATCTTGTTGTTAACAACATCTCAATATTCATGATCGGGAAACCACGATCATCTATTAAGCAAACAAGCTAGTACTACAAAGAGGCTTTACTAGGGACTCTAATTTAGTTTACAAATCACACAAGTATTAATGTTTCCGGTTAATACTATTATAGCATGAATGTAAACATTTATCATAAACACAAAGATATAATAATAACCACTTTTATTATTGCCTCTAGGGCATATCTACAACAGTCTCCCACTTGAACTAGATTCAACTAATCTAGATTACATGGTAATATACCGAACACCCATGGCGGTTTGGTGTTGGTCATGTTTTGCCCTCGGGAGAGGTTTAGTCAATGGATCCACCACATTCAGATCTGTGTGTACTTTGCAAATCTTTATGTCACCATCTTGGACATGTTCTCGAATAGAGTGAAAACGTAGCTTGATATGCTTCAGCTTCTTGTGTGACCTTGGTTCTTGCGCATTGTCTATGGCGCCCATGTTATCACACTAGATAGACATTGGGTCCAGCGCACTTGGAACCACACCGAGCTCTGTAATGAACTCCTTCATCCATATCGCCTCTTGACAACCCTCCGAAGCAGCTATGTATTCCGATTCAGTTGAAGATCTCCCCACAACGCTTTGCTTTGCACTCCTCCAGCTAACTGCTGCACCATTCAAAGTAAATATGTATCCAGATTGAGATTTAGAATCATCCGGACCGGTGTTGCAACTAGCATCGGTGTAACCATTAACAACGAGTTGTTCATCACCTCCGTAAGAAAGAACCATATCCTTAGTTCTTCTCAAGTACTTAAGGATGTTTTTGACCGCTGTCCAATGATCCACTCCTAGATCACTTTGATATCTCCTAGTCAAACTAACAGCATATGCAATGTCGGGTCTAGTACATAGCATGGCATACATAAGAGATCCTATGGCTGAGGCATAGGGAGTCTTACTCATCCTTTCTCTATCTTCTGCCATTGCAGGACTTTGAGTTTTACTCAAGGTCGTATTGGGCAACATGGGCAAGAACCCTTTCATGCCATCTTCCATTCCAAACCTTTTTACAACTTTGTCCAAATATGTACTCTGTGACAATGATATTAGGCGTCTCGATCTATCTCTATAAATCTTTAAGCCTAATATGTAGGCTGCTTCGCAAAGATCTTTTATTGAAAAACTATTATTCAAATAATCCTTTACACTATTAAGAAGGTCTACATCATTCCCAATCAACAATATGTCATCTACATATAGTATTAGGAATGCTACAGAGCTCCCACTCACTTTATTGTAAATACAAGCTTCTCCATAAGTTTGCATAAAACCAAAACTTTTGATTACCTTATCAAAACATTGATTCCAACTCCGTAATGTTTGCTTCAATCCATAAATGGACCGTTGAAGTTTGCATACCTTGTTAGCATCTTTAGGATCGACAAAACCCTTGGGTTGTACCATATACAACTCTTCATCAATGCCTCCATTGAGGAACGCCGTTTTGACATCCATCTGTCATATCTCATAATCATAATATGCAGCGATTGCTAACAAAATCCTCATAGACTTTAGCTTCACTACCGGTGAGAAAGTCTCATTGTAGTCAACTCCTTGATCTTTCGAAACCCTTTTGCTACAAGTCGAGCTTTACAGACAGTAACATTACCATCAGCATATGTTTTCTTCTTGAAAATCCGTTTGTTGTTGACAGCCTTCCGGCCATCCGGTAAGTCCACCAAAGTCCATACTTGGTTTTTGTACATGGATACAATTTCGGTTTTCATGGCTTCTTGACATTTATTGGAATCTGGGCTCATCATCGCTTCCTCATATGTCACAGGGTCATCGGTGTTGTCTACCAACATGACACTCATAACGGGATCATACTAATCAGGAGTGGTACGAGTTCTCGTTGATCTGCAAGGTTCTGTAGTGACTTCAACTAAAGTTTCATGATCAACATCATTAGCTTCCTCTCTTATTGGTGTAGGCGCCACAGGAACTACTTCCGGTGTTGTGCTACTCGCAAGTTCGAGAGAAGGTTCAACAACCTCGTCGAGTTTTACTTTCCTTCCAGTCACTTCTTTCTACAGAAACTCCTTCTCTAGAAAGGATCCATTCTTGGCAACGAAGATTTTGCCCTCGGATCTATGATAGAAGGTATACCCAATAGTCTCCTTTGGGTATCCTATGAATACGCATTTTTTCGTTTTGGGTCCAAGCTTGTCGGGCTGTAACTTCTTTAAGCTTCGCAACCCCAAACTTTAAGGAACGACAATTTAGGTTTCTTCCCAAACCATAATTAATATGGTGTCGTTTCAACGGATTTAGATGGTGCCCTATTTAAAGTGAATGCGGTTGTTTCTAATGCATAACCCCAAAATGATAGCGGTAAATCTGTAAGTGACATCATAGAACGAACCATATTTAAGAGAATTCAATTATGACGTTCGGACACACCATTATGTTGTGGTGTTCCCGACGGTGTCAATTGTGAAAGTATTCTGTATTTGTTCAAATGCTCGCCAAACTCGTAACTTAGATATTCACCTCCACGATCAGATCGTAGAAACTTAATCTTGTTGTTACATTGATTCTCTACTTCACTTTGAAATTCCTTAAAATTTCTCGAAAGTTTCGGACTTATGTTTCATGAAATAGATATACCCATATCTACTCAAGTCATCCGTGAAAGTAAGAACATAATGATAACCATCGCGCGATGCTACACTCATTGGGCCACACACATCGGTATGTATGATTTCCAATAAGTCCGTAGCTTGCTCCATCATACCAGAAAATGGAGTCTTAGTCATTTTACCCATCAGACATGCTTCGCATCTTTCAAGTGATTCGAAATCAAGTGATTCAAGAAGTTCATCGGAATGGAGTTTCTTCATACGCTTCACTCCAATGTGACCAAGACGATAGTGCCATATATAGGTTGAGTTATCGCTCAATTTCAAACGTTTAGCTTCAATGTTATTAATATGCGTATTACTATAATCAAGATTCAACAAGAATAGACCATCTACCAAAGGTGCATGTGCATAAAACATACTACTCATATAAATCGAACAACCATTATTCTCGGATTTAAACAAGTAACCGTCTCGCAATAAACATGATCTGGATATAATGTTCATGCTCAACGCAGGCACCAAATAACAATTATTTAAGTATAAAACTAATCCCGATGGTACATGAAGAGGTAGCATGCCGACCGTGATCATATCAACCTTTGATCCATTTCCAACGCGCATCGTCACCTCGTTCTTCGCTAGTTTCCGTCTATTCTGCAGTACCTATTTCGAGTTACAAATATGAGCAACTGAACCAGTATCAAATATCCAGGCACTACTACGAGTACTAGTGAGATACACATCAATAACATGTATACCAGATATACCTTTCTTATTTATGTTGACGTTTTTTAAATCCGCCAAGTACTTAGGGAAACTCCGCTTCCAGTGACCTTCTCCCTTGCAGTAAAAGCACTCAGTATCAGCCTTAGGCCCAGCCTTGGTCTTCTTCGCTGGTGCGGTAACTTTCTTACCGCCCTTCTTGAAGTTTCCCTTTTTCTTAGACTTGCATTGCTTCTTGAATTTGGTGGTCTTATTGAACAACAACACTTGGTGCTCTTTCTTGATCTCCACTTCTGCAGACTTTAACATGGAGAAGAGTTCGGGCAACGACTTGTCCATGTTTTGCATATTGTAGTTCATCACAAAGTTCTTGTAACTTGGTGGTAGTGATTGGAGGACACGGTGAATCCCCAAAGCATTAGGAATCACTATACCCAAGCTTTGAAGCTTTCTGCGTGCTGCACATCTTAAGCACGTGCTCACTGATGGAGCTGCCCTCTTCCATCTTGTAGTTAAAAAACTTTTCAGAAGCCTCATAACTCTCAACTGCCGCGTGAGCCTCAAATATCATTTTGAGTTCACGTACAATATCATGTGGGTCATGGTTCTCACACCTTTTCTGAAGCTCCGATTCCAAACCATCAAGATAGCACACTAAACTGTGGAGTACTGATTCTTCCAAGTGAGGAAAACATTTTTCACCTCATCGGTAGCATCAGCTGCAGGTGGGTCACCCAGTGGTGCATCCAGCACAGAGGTCAAATTACCAGCATTGAGGATAATCCTCAAGTTGCGGAACCAATCCGCGAATTTGCTTCCATTGTTTTTCAACTTTTCTTTCTCTAGGAACGCATTAAAATTGATGGTAGGGGCCGCCATTGATCTACAACATATTTGCAATAGTTTAGACTAAGTTTATGACAAATTGATTTCTAATATTTAAATTAATCTAGGTGAACTCCCACTCAAAACAATATCCCTCACATTGTTTTAGTGATCACATGAACCAAATCCACCACATCAAAACCGATCATCACGAGAGTTGATGTAGCTTCAATGGCGAACAATCAACATGTTCATCATATCTACTATATGACTCATGCTTTACCTTTCGGTGATCCGTGTTCCGAGACCAAGTCTGTACATGCTAGGCTCGTCAAGATCAAACCTTAGCTTCCGCATGAACAAATCTGGCTTGCTCCCGTTGTATACACTCGCAGAATCTAGCACACTCGATCATCACGTGGTGCTTCAAAACAACGAGCTTTAGCAACGGTGCCTACTAAGTATGAACACTTTATAACTTGATATTTTGTGAGAGGGATCATCTTATAATGCTACCGTCGCGAACTAAGCAATACAACATGCATAAAAGGATTAACATCACATGCAATTCATAATATGAGATATGATATGGCCTTTCTTCTTGTGCTTCCGATCTCCATCTTCAAGCACGAACATGATCTCCATCATCACCGGTATTGTGTCAAGGTCAATGGCGCCGCTCCATGGTTGTCTTCTACCAGCATCAACTATTACAACTACTTTGAATAATAGACACGCAGGTCTTAAACAAAATTAAAAGACAACCATATGGCTCCTACCAGTTGCCAACTTATAATAAGGAACATTGCATACATCATATATAATCACAATCATGGCCATATCGCATCATAGCACACCCCTGCAAAACAAAGTTAGACGCCACTAATTTTCTTTGCATATTTTACGTGGTTTGGGGCTTTCAATAAGTGTCGATCTAACTTATGAACAAGAACCACAACGTTGATACTAGTATTGTCAATTACCCGTTGGAAATTGAATCTTCACTATGTTGGGAGAAATAGGCACCCACAAAGCCACTTATGCAATACAAGTTGCATGTCAAGCGTGGAGCAAGTCTCATGAACGATGTTATGTAAGGTTAGCCCGGGCCGCTTCATCCCACCATCCCGCAAGATGCAAAGTACACGAGAAGCAATCGACAACAAAAGCATCAACGCCCACAATGACCATTGTGTTCTACTCGTACAATAGATCTACATATAGACACGGCTCTGATACCACTGTAGGGGTTCGTAGCATGGAAAACAAAAAATTCTACCGCATGCACACAAACAAGCCAAGATCTATCTACTAGATTGTAGCAACGAGTCGATTAGAGTACTCGCCCTCGAAGATTCCAAAGCGGTTAACAAGAGCAGATTCTCATGGGTGATGTAGTCATACACTTGCCGATCTCAAGATCGCGTAGACGATCCTTTCTAAGGCCAAGCGCTTCCGCAATGGGTCACACGCTCTAAGATTTCGATGAAGATCTTCCTCTCACTTGTTCCAGCAGGCAGCGGAGGTTGTAGTTCTCCCCTCGTGATTCTGGAAGCACGACGGCGTGGTGTCGGAAGTAGAGGGAAGATACCGCAGGGCTTCGCCTAAGCTGGTGCGAGTTATGGTGGATCTAGGGTTTCCGGCGATCTAGGTTTAGAAGGCCGGAGAGGAGGAGGATGTGTCGGCGGCGACGGCTTGGGCGGCGGCGCACGGTGGGAAGGCTAGGTTGTGGTGGTTGGGGCATCCCTCCCCCTCTATTTATGAGATGGGGGCAGCCTTGGGAGAGGGGAGTTTGAATCCATACCCAAACCCAAGTTGGATAGAAGGAAGGACTCTTTCCTTCTTCCACTAGGAAACTATTGTTCCAGTTTGACTTTTCAAACCTCCCTTTTGACTTTCAATTTAGAGCTTTAATTCTCTCTTGCAAATGCCCAACCAAGTGACCTAGGACATGATCCAATCATTCCACTTACCCATGACACATTCATGGACCATTCCCCTTCTGGTCCGGTGAACCTTCTAGACCCTTCTAGAACCTCTCCAATGAAAACATCGAAATCATTCCCGAACTACGGAATCAGACTTTCCTTATATGAATCTTATTCTCCGGACCATTCCGGATCTCCTCATGATATCCCGGATCCCATCTGAGACTCCGAACAACATTCCGTCTCCCTAATTACATTCCATGTCTACTAAACAACATTGAATCCTTAAGTGTGTCTCCCTACGGTTCGTGAATTATGCGGACATGACCGAGACACTTCTCCAATCAATAACCAATAAAGGAATCTAGAAATTCACATGGCTCCCACATATTTCTATAATTACTTTGCGATCGAATGAACCACTTACATATGATACCAATTTTCCTTTGTCTCGTGATAGTTTACTTATTCGAGGTTTGATCGTCAGTATCTCTGCATACGTAGTTCAACCTCGTTACCGATAAGTACTCTTTTCTCGTTCCCGTGATATGTGATCGCTTGTGAGCGAGTCAGATTCTTGCAAGCTAATTGGATGACATTCCACCGAGAGGGCCTAGAGTATATCTATCCGTCATTTGGATGGACAAATCCCACTCTTGATCCATGTGCCTCAACATTGTGCAAGTTATGGTCTTATCATAAACCCGGAGCATGAATGTAAACATTTATCATAAACACAAAGATATAATAATAACCACTTTTATTATTTCCTCTAGAGCATACCTCCAACAAATACACGTGTGGTATGTAAACAACCGGGTCTCTAGTTACCTCTAGTAAACTAGCTCATTGTGCAAGTTATGGTCTTATGGTTTCGAGATCATGGTGATAGTGCCAATTGATAATAAGGTCACATTACTGGAGAATGATGTGATAGAAAGACACCCAGAGTTAATCACAATGAGATCTAGTTACTTAAACATTCGTCATTGATAATAACATAGAAACACCATGGCCTATATCCTTCGACTATGAGATAATGCATAATCACTGTTTTGGAAAGATACTTTGATGATATCAAGTATCAAGCGGTGAAAGGGTGATCATAAAGGTATCGTTAGGTTTCCCGAAGAAATGGGTTGATGAGTTTTTATCAAGACCAGGATTTGCCAATCCAAGTAATAGATAGATACACGTGGCCAACTCTGTGACTTTGCATTAACGAAGATTGCAAGCGTATGATTGTATTATGGAATGCAATGGCACGGGAACGAGTAAACGAGTTTAACGGTAATGAGATCGAACACAAGTATGGGGATAATTGAAGATCAAATCTCCGATGACCTAGGTATCGTATGGCAAAAGGAATAGGACTACGTAGTTAAGGTTTAGGCGATGAGATTCGTGAGTGCACGGGTGGTCATTATGGGCATCTAGGTCATGTTGTTGATCATTGATGCAAGAGGAGTATTGGTCATGTACGTAGCATATCCGAGCCAAAGGGTGGCACACTTAAGGGTTGGGACGCATTGGGATCAAACCGACACCACAGGAGAATTAGGAGAGAGAGACTGGAAAGGTTTCGGGTAACATCCGATGTTGATCGGAAGGGGTCCGGAGTATAAAATATAATGGTAT
Organism: Avena insularis; assembly: GCA_023614405.1. Taxonomy (NCBI): domain Eukaryota; kingdom Viridiplantae; phylum Streptophyta; class Magnoliopsida; order Poales; family Poaceae; genus Avena; species Avena insularis. Next base: position 64,946,147 of record CM042697.1, read on the forward strand.
ATGTGTTTTATATTAATTAGCTGAATTAATATTAAAACCATATTTTATTTATATTTGTGGGCATCCTTTTTCCATTGGGACACTTCCGGATGGAAGGGCCCATAGAGCTAGGCGCCAAAGGAGAAAGGGGTGAGGGGGCCCAGCCGAAACCCTAGGGTTTCCCACCCGCGGGGTCGGGCCTAGGGCTGGCGGCGGCTGCCCCCTGGCGGTGGATTGGGGGTTCCCACCCCCTAACCCTAGGGTTTGACCCTCTCCCCTCCACCTATAAATAGAGAAGCCCCCCTCCCCTCTATTTGCACCACAACAACAAATTCTCTCCTCTCCCTCTAAACCCTAGAGCTCTCTCCATTAGATTGGATCTAGCTATTGGGTTTAGATCTCCACCTCCGCACTACCATCTTGCGCAGGATGGTCCGACTTCCATCTTCTTCCGCTGCTCGGCTGGATCGGAGACCGGGAGATGTTCCTACATCGGATGTGTGTAGAGCTTCGAGGCACAACACTTGGGGCGATGTCTTCATCGCTATATGCCTTCCTGTGTAAGCCGTGCCACGGTCTTCAAGGGTATGATTACCGTCCTCCCTCTCCGTTACTTATGTCTATATAGAATAGATCTTGGTTGTCCTGTAGCTAGCAATTTTTTATTTTTTGCACCGAACCCCAACAATACACACAGTGAACCTTCTTATAGAAGTGTCACGTGTGATTTCGGTTGAGTTAGCGAAGATTACCATCATCAAGAGATAACATATATTTCACATATACAAGATCATTATTATCTACATTATACTGAATTTTAAGTATCACATATTTTATGATAATGTGAGTATTAGTTGTCACGTCAAGATAAATGAAAACGGTTGACCGTGTACATGTTCAGGCCTTTGACATGTTTGGAAATCGCAATCTAAAGAGGAACCGTGAAATTCGACGGGTTACTGCCATAGTTTTAAGTAGCCGGATATAGACTTTTTGCGACCTGCCACTAAGTAAATTACCCCGCTAAATGGTGACTATATCGGGCTACTGCCGCGCTATAGCCTTTAGCCGGCTATTTAAAACATTGTTTACTGCACAGGTGGTACACGTGAAACCACGAATCTTTCACATACGACTCAACCTTGTGAAATGATCACCCAAAACTAGAAAAGAATAATAACAAGAAGACACATTTGATGATGTTTTGAGTAGAACAGGTCCTTAAAACCATGTTAATCAATTAGGTACATGTATTAGAACTATTATGTATTCCTATGTTTTGTATAGTCTGATAATCGTTAAGAATAGACACCTCTTGTGTTAATAAGAGCACATATGCACATACATTAAGTCTACTCTACTTTTCTGTTTCTTGCATTCATCTTGGACGGCTGAAATTGGGTTGGACTGCAAAAATAATGATTAGTATACATGTTCACTATGACCAGTCACTTTGCAGGGGTAAGGCTTGGCTCTTTAATCCTTCCTGAGATTCCTCCCGGTGGGAAGCCCGGATACCTTTAGCTGGCCATGGACAAGCTCTGAATCCTACTCGGCTAAATTCATGTATGACATGCTCTCTTTGGGACGCGAGCGGTTTGAGATAGGGGAGGTCATCTGGAAGAGCAAGGCCATCCCCAAAAGCAAGCTATTCATGTGGCTAGCTGTCCAGCACATGATCTGGACCTCTGACTGGAGATTTCGACATCGGCTCCAGGCCCAATCGGCTTGCTGCTTTGTGTGTTTGCAGGAGGAAGACACCGCCGAGCATATTCTTTTGAGATGTGTCTTCACTAGGGAGGTTTGGTACCGTTGTGGGCAGACATTAGGTGCAGACTTTGGCGTTCCAGTACCGGAGGATACCATCACGAATTGGTGGGTGACGCAGAGGATTCGCCTTGGAGAGAAGGAGAGGAGGTGGTTTGATGGGTTAGTGTGCACGGCTGGCTATGCCCTGTGGAAGAACAGAAATACGTGGGTGTTTAACAACCCGCAAAGACAACATACGGCTAGTGGTCTCACGAAAATCATCCTAGAGGAGCTATGTCTCATGAGAGTTGCGCTTAGGCACGAGGAACATGTAGGAGTAGGAGTAGGAGACCAGATTAGAGGGATAGAGTAGCTTTCGTTGCTTTGGTTGGAGTGTGCTGGTCCTAGTGTTCGCACTAGTGACTCGCTTCTTGTACATTTTGTCTGTCTTTTATAAAATTAAGATACGCTTTCGCGTGCTCTCGAAAAAAAAAGATTCCTCCCGTGTGGGAGCTTCTAGCACTAGAAGTATCCTTTTTAAAGCATCAACGCACCAGTTGCATCAGGTACCGGTGAAACTACTACTAACAAACATCAAGCAGCATGCATCGACTACAACTCTCCACCAAATAATTGTAAGGAGATTTCGCGCATTGCATTATCATCTGGAATCTATACAAAAAGTATTCCATACATCAGTACTGAGCAGGGAGATAAGGAAAGGCAAATCGAAACATAAAGACAGATTGCAAAGATAAAGATAACCCTGAATTTTACAGGAAAGAAGATATCTCCAAATCCTCAATGTTGTACAAGATACAGAAAATAGCATTATCTCAAGTATACGAATGGAGGTTGCAAAGATAGTGATGCATTGGTACTGAATCTTTTATTGGACTGCATACTCTGCCCAAAGTATACGAATTTTGTGCTTCATGTCCGGTTAGTATTTTTTCAAGGGAAATTCTAATGCAAGGCGCCGCACACGTCTATTTCCATGCGGCAGTGCGCCACGCAAAAACACATCTCGTTCCATCCTTATCTTGTATCCTCTCAGGACTCTTCCTGTTCACTCATTATGTCTCTTTCTCTCTCAAATTCCGACAGGAGAGCGGCATGGAGGAGGTAGGGCGCCGCAGGAAGGCAGTCGCGGCGATGGAGAGGAGGCTTCCATCATGCGCGCAGGAACGCCGCCGTAGACGGGGCACGAGTCGGGGTGGGCCATCGCCGTCGAGCACGCGTCGGGGAAGGCATCAAGCGGAGCGTGAGGAGGTGGCTTCCGCCGCCACCGACGACGAGCACGCGTCGGGGTGGGCCGCCGCCACCACCAAGCACGTGCTAGGGGAGGCTACATCCGGAGCGCAAGGAAGAGGCTTCCGTCGCCTTCAACCACATGTTGCGGGAGGGCGCAACCAGAGCTCGAGGAGGTGGCTTCCGTTGCCGTCGAGCACACCACAGGAAGGCTATTGCGGAGAAGCTCATGGAGATATGTGCGTGAGGATGAGGCGTTCGTCGGCTAGCGCGGCAACGAGCACGCAACAGTGGGGAGGCCTCCGGCGTGCCAGCAAGGGAAGCCATGGCCAATGAAGCTTCACATTTACCATGTCTGTCATAGGTAGGGAAAATACATGGAAGAGAAGGCGTGGTACTCCTCTAATCAAACTGGCAATTAAGATGGTTTGAACCTGGCAGGATGTAATTAAGGTTGTAATTAGTGATGGTTAAACCTGACAACTAGGATTAGTTAATCTGGATAATGGGAACTAATAATATGGCATTTTGTGACAACTGAACCTCATGTTTGTCATAGGTAGGGGAAATACATGGAAGAGAAGGCGTGGTACTTCTCTAATCAATCCGGTAATTATGATGGCTTGAACATGGCAGTTACGTTTACTTAATATGGCAATTAGGAGTAGGATGGAATTAAGGCTGTAATTAGTGATGGTTAAACCTGGCAACTAGGATTAGTTAATCTAGGTACTAGGAACTAAGAGGTTTATATACTTTTAGTCCCACGTCTTGTACCGCGGAAGTGTTTTAGTCCCATATCTTGCAAAGTGAGCATCATTAGTTTCACAACTTGCATCCTGAGAAGACTTTAGTCCAATTTAATTAAATTTAACCAATTTTTAACCAAATTCATGATTTTTTTCATAATGCCTTTCGTATATATTTTTTACACTTGTGTCCTTGGTGTGGACCGATATGCGGACCCACCTGTCACTAAACGTACACCCACCTGTCACTAAACGTACAGATAGATAAACTAATAGTTAGGGAAGAGATTTGAAACTAGACCTTTGTAATGGTAACCACCGCTGCAAACCACTACATCAAACAATGCTAGTTATTAATTTGGAGGACTTGAGTTATTTATACCAAATAAACACACAACGTACGCAGAACACATGTCTCCGAATCTTGTAAGTGATATAATATTAACTCTTTTCACTGTATTTCATGTCCATCTATGTGTTGGAGACAAACACCTGCGACACAGAACGACTCACACGTAGACGAGGTAAGACGCGTCAGCCTGGAAATATAATAAAAGAAAGTTCTCCAAATCAACACGTTGCCTTTTGTGTTGTGGTGGTAAGCCTGAATTTCTTTGGCAACTTATTAGGTCTTGTGTTCAAATCCCCCCCATTGCAACTAGTTATTTTTATTATTGTGTCATTTTGCAAAAACTACGATGCCACGTGTGTTAGGTCTTCTGTTGGACAAATTAGGTTAAAATTATAGAAATATGATTGAATTGGACTAAAATGTACCAGGGTTGCAATTTGTGGGATTAATTTTTCTCACTTTATAAGATGTGGGACTAAAACGCTCCCGATATACAAATTGTAGGACTAAGTATTTATATGCCTCAGGAACTAATGATATGGCATTTTGTGACAACTAAACCTCACAAACTGGGCCTAATTAATCTCACAATCACTAAACTGGCAGCTATGCCTAATTAAAATGGCAATTATTTACAATTAAATCTGGCAATTGGGCTGGCAACTGGTAATTAATTGGGTAATTAAACTAAATAATCGGATAATTAGTAACTCCATCGACCATATGTGATCTGGTATTTAGAGACATGTGGCTGCAGAGAAAATAGTACGAGAGAAGTTGACTGTCGCAGAACACAAGTACGATAGTAGATTCTTATTTAGTTGCTCTACTAGGATGCATGTGATGGGCCTGCCACAAAAGGCTTTTTACAGTTTGATGGTATACATCGTACATAGCCACATTACACGGACAACTGTGCGGCGCCATGCAATAGCACAATCCTTTTTTCAATGGTTTCTTTCCAATGGAGGGTTTGATTCTCCATCAGTTATAACACAAAAACAATATTTGTAAATTTTTGACATGTCGTTCATGACTACCAATCTACCACTCCAAATGGTTTGAACTACATAAGCGTAACAACAATGGGTTTGCATCATTGGATGACGATCCGTCCATCTCATTATTCAGAAAAAAATAAAAAGCAATTGTAACATGTGGTTTGTCAAAAAGAAAAATGAGAGTTAAGTATTTCACAAAAGTCTACCTTTTACTTCAAAAAAAAAACAAAAGTCTACCTCGTCTACTTCGACTAGATTTGAGTCATTGAAAAATTAGTCAAATCGTGTGGTGCGTGCGACTGGTGCTGTGCAGGGTGCAAATCTCTCGAATCAGGCTTTCGCCCCGATTTATAAATAAAGCAATATCCAGGTACAGAGTTCAGCAAGCATCCACCACGGCCTAGGCCAAACGAAAAGGAAAAGAAGTGTACACACAACCGCTGGGGCCACAGCACAAGCACGCCCAAACAAAAACTAAAAACCGCAACGAGGATGCGGGAGGACTCAGGACGCCTGGGCCGGGGAAGTCGGAGCAGATAGGGGATCGCCGTCCTCGTGGCCCGTGATCGAGCTGTCGAAGGCCGCCCGATCACGCTGCCTCACCAGGGGAGACCACTGCTGGAGAAAGGCAAGAAAGGAAAACACATGGTCAGACACGCGGGAAGGATAAACCTTCTCAATCACCATCTTATTCCGCACGTTCCACAAAGACCACGAGATGGCCGCAAACACGAGCCAGAAGAGATGGTGACCTCCTCCGGCCCTGTAAGCCTAGGACTGCAGGAACTCCCCAAGTTCCTGCGCTCCCCAGGCAGGCCCTAGCGCCTCTCTGACAAAGCACCAAAGAGCTTGGGCCGCCGAACACGAGAACATAATATGGGCACAGGTCTCCAGAGTCCCACATAGGGGACACAAGCCATCGCTCGGGCCGTTACGCTTGGCCACCTCCACCCCCGAGGGTAGCCGGTCCCGCAGCAGCTGCCACACGAAGATGCGGATACTAAGCGGCAGGGGGGCCTTCCACAGAGGAGCCGTCCAACCCAACTCAGGGCCCTGGAAGAGGGCGCGGTAGGCCGAGTTCACCGTGAACTCGCCCGAGGGATGCAGTTGCCACGCTGCCGAGTCAGGGGCCTCAGATAAGGCCCTAGGGAGGGAGCGAAGCAGCAGTAGGCGATCCGCGTCCTCCGCCGCACTAAGGTGCCTCCAGAACAAGACGTTCCAGTGACCCTCCAGGAAGGCCTCCTGCACAAGGATCTCGGGGGAAGCGGAGATAGCAAAAAGGCTGGGGTAAAGGATCCCCAACGGGATCGGGAGCAGCTAGGGATCAAGCCAAAATCGAATCCCCTGTCCGCAACCAACCTCGAAGGAGAGGCCCAGCCCGATGAAATGCTTAATCTCCTGGAGGGCTCTCCAGAACTGAGAGCCCTCCCTCCGCTCTCAAGCTAAAAGGGGGCGGCCCCGGAGATACTTGGCTTTGATAAGCTGAAGCCAGAGCCCGCCGTCGTCCCTAAGAATGCGCCAGACCCGTTTCAACATCAACGCCACATTAAAAGCGGCGCGAGTCAAGGATACCTATGCCCCCTAAGCTCTTGGGGGCGCAGACGTCCGCCCATTTGACCATGTGGTATTTCTGATGGCCATCCCTCGCCGCCCAAAAGAACCTAGACAACTCCTTAGCAAAGTCGGCATGCGTCCCTTCGGGCAGCAGGTACAGCCCCATTTGGTACATGGGTAGACTCGCGAGACACGAGTTAATCAGCACCGACTTGCTCCCCTTAGACGTGAGGCGCGTTCTCCAGGGTTCCGCCCTCGAGCGCACCCTCCTGACCAAAGGGGCCAGGTCTCTAATCAACACACGCGTCTCCCTGATGGGCATCCCTAGATAGGTAATCGGGAAGTCCGCGAGCCTACAATTCAGCCCATCCGCGATCCGCTGACGCTCCTCCTCGGGGTACCCAAGAACCATCACCTCACTCTTGTCAAATTGATCGTCAGCCCTCACATGGACTCGAAGCAGAGAAGCAGGAACTTCAGGTGAATGATGTCCTGGTCCGAACCCTGCACCATGATCATGGTGTCATCCACATACTGAAGGTGGGAGACCCCACCCCCAGGGATCAAGTGCCCCACCACCCCGGATATGTGCCCCTAGCGTTGGGCCCTATCCAAAATCTCCGCCAGGGCGTCCACCACGGCGTTAAACAATATAGGGGAGATCGGGTCCCCCTGCCTAACACCGCAGGACGGACTAAAGTAAGGACCGATCTCCCCATTTATGTTGATCGCCGTCGTGCCACTCCTCACAAACTGCATGATCCAGCAGATCATGCGGTCATCAACGCCCCTCCTCTCTAGGACGAGTCTCAAGAAGGCCCAGTCTAAGCGATCATAGGCCTTCTGAAAGTCCAACTTCATGAACACCCCTTTTTGACGACGCACCTTAACTTCATGAATAATTTCATGAAGTGTCAGGACATCGTCATGAATGAGGCGTCCCTTGAGGAAGGCGAACTGGAGAGGATGGGTGAGGCACTCCATCACTGGAGCGAGACGGATGGCACAGACCTTGGCGAACAGGCGCTGAATGACATTAATCACCGTGATCGGACGGAACTGGCGGATGTCCGTGGCTCCCACAACCTTGGGGATCAGGGTAATCACGCCAAGGTTCAGTCGGGACATCACCAGGGTACCCGTGAAAAGCTCCTGGAAGAGTTGCAGGATCAAAGGCTGTAAGTGAGCCCAAAAAGCCTGGAAGAAGCACACCGGGAGACCATCAGGGCCCGGTGCCGAACTAGACTTCATGGACTTCAGAGCAGCCTCCACCTCCCCTCCTAAGAAGGGGAGAGTGGGATCAGCATTCTCCCTGGGAGAGACAAGCGCCTCACCAGTCCAAGTCGCGCCAACAGACTCGATCGCGAGGCGGAGAAAAGACCCCGGTAGAAGGCATAAATATGGGAGGAGAGCGCCTGAGGGGACTCCAGCAGCGACTCCCCCTCCCAGAGGCAAGGAATCGAGCACTTCCTCCTCCTACCATTAGCAATGGCATGGAAGTAAGCCGTGTTCGATTCCCCCTGGACAGTCTAGTTCTGGCGACTCCGCTGGCGCCAGAAAGCCTCCTCTCCCTTGTAGATTTCCATAATGGAAGTCTCAAGGGAGTACCTATGGGACCAGGCCTCAGGCGAGAGGCCGTGAAGATCGGCCTCCTGGTCCAAGGCCTGGATATCCCGCAGAATGGACTCCTTCTGATTCCTGAGGTCAGCCCCCAAATTCACCCCCAGCCTCGCATGAACTGTCGAGATAATTTGGCACAATGATGCCAGATATCCACCGCACAGTACACCCGAGGGGTAGAAGCGGCCGCTGCCATCCACCTTGCCCGAACCGCCTCCACAAATCCTCGTTTCTGCAACCAGAAAGATTAAAAGTGGAAGCGGTTCAGACGAGGGGGGCGGCCCCCTCCAGAGGAGAGGAGGAGAGGAGTATGGTCCGACCCAATCCTAGTGACCGCTCTCAGTGAGCAAAGAGGGAAGGCCACCTCCCAATCCACAGATACAAAGACGCGATCGAGAACGCTGTGAATTGGGTTCAACTGCTTATTTGACCAAGTATATCTAGCGCCCACACACAGGATCTCGCGGAGAGCAAGCTCGGCAATGCAGTCGTTAAACATACACATCCTAAGGAGGTCCACGTTTGCCGAGCTCTTATCGTCGGCAGATCGGATCAGGTTAAAGTCCCCGGTGACCACCACCGGGATAACCGTCCGTTCCACTTTCGATTTGAACTCACGCAAGAAGTCAGCGGACCTCCTATGGTCCGCGGGGCCATAGACAATGATCACCTCCCATCTAAAGCGAGACTGTCTATGGGTAAGCGCCATGCTCACAAATAATTCCCCGCAGTCCATATCATCAACCTCGAAGGTATCCTCCTTCACACCCAGGAGGATCCCCCCCCCCCGAGTGCCCGGATGCAGGAAGTCAGGACCAGGAGAACTTGAAACGGCTCAAAGCTTCCAATTTTGCAATGGAGAAGTCCTGGCGAATTGTCTCCTAAAGGCCGACAATATCTGGCGCTTCCAAGCGAAGAGACTCCTTGATCTGGCGGCAGCGGCCCTCACTGCCAAACCCCCGGATGTTCCAAATGAACACTCGGAAGGCCCGGAGGATGTCCATGAGGGAACCTCAAGCCGGGGGGGTCCCCTGAGCGGGGACCGAGCGAGCGTGAGGAGAAGAAGAGCGGATCGCAGCTGACTTGGGGGGCCTCCCATGCGGTCGGCCCGAGGGGGTCGACTTGTGGGTGGTCTCCCGCGCATCAGGGGCAGGCGGGGTCTCCCTGCTGGGGCTAGGCCCGTCGGGCCTAGCCTCGGCAAGGATACGAGAGTGTTCCCGCTCCCGGGCATCACGTGCCCGGGCCACAGCGATTGCTCCCGCGTACCCCTCCCGTGCCTTAATGGCCGCAATCTGCTCCAATCTCGGCCCCTTCTCTCCCCGAAAGACAATACCACAATCATCCGCCACCTCACCTAGGTGGGCCAGGGAGACCTCGGAGAGAACACAAAATGGCGAGCTAGACAAACCGTAAGGATACCCGAGGGGAGGGACCGGGTGGAAACAGTACACGAGAACTCACACGGGCCGCGACCCACTGGAGGCCCGCCACCATCCGTCTGTGCCCGGACATGCCTGTCCGAGAGTCAGTGAGGCGAACACTGTGGCGGGAGGGAGGCGGGGGAGGAGGCCTAGGAGCCCTGGACCGGCGCAGCTTGGCAACCGCCACCGGGGTGCTAGGGTCCTCGGCGGTGGAGAGTAGCATAGGCGGGTCCGGGGTGTCCGGGGCAAGAGTGTAGCACACCACCCCAGGAGAGCGCGGCGACTGGTGGGCATAGACCTCCAGTCCCACACTCCCAGAGGTCTCCTGCTCCGGGGACGAAGGGGCGGCAGGGGGCCCGGTAGGGGCGAAGGGCCCCGATCGAGGTAGGAGCCGTACTGGGCAATGTCGAGGCCGATGGAGATAGACTGGTCGGGGCGAAGGCAGCGGGGGAGGTCCACCGGGGCTAGCTTGGCAGGCGCGCTCAGCGATAGGGGGCGCCTCCCAGGAAAGGAGGGACTGCCACCTGAGAGTCCAGCCATCAGGGCTGCCGTGCCCCCAGACGACTCCTGCGGCGGGCGAGCCGGGGGGAGGGGGCGAAGCGTCAGTGGCGAGCGGCGACTCCGGGTCTGACCCCAAGTCGCTGTCCGAGTCCTCCCAAGAACCACCACCCCCCGCCCCAGCGTCGTCACCAGCCGGAGGGGGGGAGGGGGAGAGGAGCTAGCCTCCGGCGCGCCCACCTCCTCGTCCAGCTCCACCAGGAGGTCACGGCCCATGCGGTCGAAGAAGAAGAGCGGCAGGGAGACCGGGAAGACCGAGGTGTCCGGGCAGAGAAGCCGCAGATGGACCAGGCCGAGCCCCGACAAGGAACCCAAGTCAACCTCCGTCAACTTGCCCATAGTTTGAGCCACGAGCGCCACCACCTCCGGTCTCCGTGCCTCGATCAGGATCCCAGAGAGGCGGACCCAGACCTCGGAGAGGGTGGCCACTGTCTCCTGCTCCGCTGAGGAGGGCTAGATGGAGACCTTCAGCTGGTGAAGGGGGATCGTGAAGGAGGAGCCGAGGGCGCACATGCGGAGAACAGCCACGGACGGGAAGGACACCATAAACTCAGTCGCCAAGAACCGTCAGACCGCCACTGTGCCGGGCGCCAAGGCTGAGCTCCTCCTGCAGCAGGGCCTCCGTCACTTCCACCAAAGTGGAGGGGTCCTGCGCGGGGAGGATCGAAACCCGCGCCAGGGTCTCGGGGACGGTCATTGGCACGCCTCCCAGGTCGATGAAGTAAAACCCATCATTGACTCCGTGCCCGTAGTACTCGAGAGACTCTCTGGGGCGCGGGATGCCCGCCGCGGAGACGGATCCACCCCCCAGAGCCACCGCCCCCCCGGCCCAACGGTCACCGGCGCCGGACCCGACTTCTTCTTCTTGCTCTTTTTCTTCTTCTTGGGGACTGTACACGCCAGCCCGGACTCAAGGGCCATCATGAAGCGGCGCCACGGGGCCCGAGGCGGGACCCTCGCGCCACGAGCCAGCATCAGCCCGGCCAGCCCTCTGCCTAGGGCCAGCCGCACCCGCAGCAGCCTCGCGGGAGAGCAGCGCCGAAGCACACAGCCACCGCTCCCTCTCACGGTCCTCCACAGAGGGCCGCTGGGGGGACCGGCGGTGATCCTCCAGCCTGCGCTGCGCGTGGGAGGGGGGGATGGCCAGCGGGCAGCTGGTGCACGAGGAGAAGGCGGTGACCGCTGAGCAGGGTGGCGGTATGCGCCCTGCGGCCCGAGCGAGGGAGGGTGCCAACGAGAGGGGGGGCGCGGCTGGCGAGGAGGGGGGAACAGCGCAAACAAGGCCGCGCTGGGAGCCATCCCGAGGCGACGCCGGCGGGCTCCGGGGGCGGGGGGCCATGAGGGCGTCGCGGAAGCTCCGCGGGAGGACGGCAGGCGGGGTCGGCGAGGGGAGCGCCGACGACGAGGGGGCCGAAGGCGGCAGGGGGACACAGGCAGGAGGCGGTGGCGGGACAGGGGTAGGAGGAGGAGGAGGGAGCGAGCCCTGGCCAGGGGGATCCTGATAGGGCAACGACGCCTCGCCATGGGCCGGAGCCTGCCTAGTTGGCCGGTCCAGGCCAGCGTGGGGAGCCTCGGGCAGAACGGGCCAAACCTGGGCCAGCCCCACCAGGACACGCCCAGGCCGAGGCCCACGCGCGGCCCGGTCAGCCAGCCCAGCTCCAGACCCACCCCCAGAGGCCCACCGCGGACCCTGACCGAGGCCACCCCACCCTTGCTGCGGCGCCGCCATGGCTGCCCGCGGGGCAGCGCCTCCCCTCCGACGAGGCCGCCGCGGGGCAGCCCGCGCCAGCGGGAGGTACTCTCCCAGGGAGGAGCGGCGCAGGGACGACGGGCATCGCGGGAGAGGGACCCCGCGCTCTTCATCCGAGGCCTCCCCGACCGCCCTAACCCCGAGAACCGTCAGCGGCGGCTCCACCGGACCCTCCTCGTCCTCCACATCCGCCCAGTCGAGGCCGTGAAGATCCGCCAGGGCCGCGACCTGCTCCGGCGAGACCGGAGGCAGCAGCGGCGACCTTCCCCGAGGCCCCTTCGCCGGAGGGCAGGACGCGGCGGAGCGCCGCCCGACCCGCACCGAGTGTGCCGGGAAGGGGAGCGTCGCCCCCTGCCGGACGAATTCACCCCGACGCCGGTCGCGCGCGTCCACCACGACGCCGACGGCGTTGAGGAGGACAAGCCTGCCGTCGGCGGGGCGGAGCACCACAGTCGCCGCCGACCACCCCGGTCGGCATCCCGCGAAGACAGAGGCCGCGGAGGCCTCCCACCGGAGGACCGGCGAGCTCGGGCACGCGGGAGGAGGGAGGGGGCCATGGGACCACCCGGAGCGGCAGCCGCCGCGGCGAGGAGCGCCACCTGAAATTCAAACTCAAGTGCTGGGGACGCATACCTGCGCGGGGGGACCGGCGGCGCCAGCAGCCTCAGCGGCGGGGGCCTCGGCCGCGACGGCGAGGGCGGAGGAGCACGGGAGCACGGCCCCTACCAGGCGGCGGCGCGAGGCGCCGGCGAGCTCGGGGCATGCGCGCGCGGGCAGTTCAAAAACGTCATCTTCGACTGTCCCTCTCTCTCTCTCCCCTGAGGGTGCTAAAATCGCAAGACGATTTATCTCAGGGAGAGTCTATTAAAGATGAAAGAGTGTCTAGAAGGAACTAAACACTATTCATATATATAGGAGAAGGGAGAGTTTATTGTGTGCTTCCGTGGTACTCCCTCTATTCCAATATAATCCTTTTTAACAAAATAAAAAATGCTTATATTATGAAACAAAGGGAGTAATTTAGAAGCTTGCGAGAGAACCAGTCACGGGAACACGATGGTATAATGCGTGTGCGGCTGTGCCAGTGATTAGCGCTTTCAAAATATATCGAAAGACTGTGGAAGACTGGCAGTACTGCCTCAGCAGGATAATCTACGTCGTCTTCAAGACGATGTGCTAAATGGACCTAGTGATGCATGACACTTCCTTGCCAGTCTGCAATTTCGTTTCTCGATGCCTCGCAGCCCCGATTGCAATATACACACGCACGGCAATATATTTTGGTCTAGATCTAAAGCAATCCATGAAGCATCACAAAAGTAAGATGTGATTGGATGCAGTCACCATGTCTAGTTTGAACATGAAACACATACATTATATTACAGAACAAGAGGTCGACAAGGAGATATAAAGGTAGTAGGACCAGAGCTTGGGCAGAAAGGTAGGTGGCAATGTTGCTACTTCGTGTTGGGGAAATTAAAGAGGTAAAAGATATATAAAAACGTTGTCAATGGAGGAATGATCCTTTCCTTGGTTATACGTTGTTAGGTAGGTGAGACTGCCGATTTATTCGAGTATGTCTCGGCTGGGACTCGATTTTTCGAGTATTACCACAGCTAGGACTCGAACCAGGGCCGGCTGGCTCCACACCCGGAGCAACAGCCACCAGGCCAGCCAAGAGGTAAAAGATATATGTGTGCCACCGCTGTAATTTTGGTTGGATGGCAATACTCTACAACAACATACAAATTCAGTATACCGGTTTGTTTGTATCATCAGAAAAGATTAAGGAAACAACAATTCCATGAGAAACATATCAGAAATACGCACATAATTACAGAAAGATATGGATTGAACTATTTGTAATGGACGTTGTTATGTTCTACTAGTAGACTTCTTTTACTGTACTTGTACCAACGTAGGCCAGCAGGACTGAATGTCTTACACTCTGTGTAGAATACTTCTGATGACTGATGAAATGACGACCATATGTTGTTCTTGTTCTTTTTTATGCCAGAAAATACTAACACAGATCTGAATAGAAATACAGGTTGCACAAATTAATATAACTCTGAATTTACAGGCAAGAACTGAATTCTCAATGCTGTACAAGATTTAAAACAATAAAATTGTCTCAATTATCGGAAAAATTGGAGCACTAGATAAGTCAATTCCAACAGAACTCTCTTGACATTGAAGAATTTAGTTTTCACTTTTGCTTCGAGGTACCCCTCCTCCCAAACTAACGAAACTTAAAACATAAAGATCGGCCAGAGGACGTGAAGGGGTATCGGCCAATGTTGTCCGTCCTTGTGTTTTAGTTTCATTGCTCTCCATGTCTTCCAATGTAGGGATGCGCGTGGGTTAATGTCTTTTGTTTTGGGGTTTAAGGACATGATTCAAACAATTAGTCTATGAACACTATTTTAGTTGAGACCAATTAAAATTATGAAAGAACCCCGCTTGGTATTTACAGGTCTGTAATTTGGTACCTATTTCGTTTTTTATGTTGTTGCTTTCAAAAAAAGCACAAGATTGGGTCATGAAAGAAAAAAGAGTTTGAATACCTACACGTTTTGCTAGTTTCTTCTAAACTTTATTTTGTAATTGCTAAAGACAGCTCATGTATCTTCACCATTGTTAAAAAATTGCTTAATCTTTATTTTCTGTACCATCCTATAATTATTTTCTGATATTCTCGATGTCCCTCGGGACCCTCCCTGACTAGCACTTTGCATGGCTAGCCCTCTTATTTTTTGGATGGTACTAACACAAAAAAAAACTGTGCTACGCCTACGACTCACAGAAGTGCCGACAGTACAAATCCAGACCACCACGTCTACAACAGAGTGCCAAAACATTTTGTAGCCGGCGTGGCAAAGCGCGCATCTCCGCTTAGTGATAACATATTCTGTCTATTTCTAAAGTAACCCACGAAAGTATACTTATGAACCTGTTTATATACTTACTCGGCCTCTAAGTTATGTAGTTGTCTGACTCTTAAGTTACATACACTCCGGGAGGAGAGGGAGATCCTTCATACAGTTCATTCGAAACTTGTCATTTTTTCCTAAGCTATATACTTTCGATTTTCAGTATATTGGCACGTACACATATGTGTGTCTGCTAGATGCAAAAAAAATTGCAAAAAAATTGGAGATTGTACAATTTTTGGGCCACGCACAAAGTTGGGTTCATATGTACCCAAGTTCCAGGCGCCGTTTTGGCTCATAGGAACATATGCTCCTATTGTGGAAAACATATTTTATTATGGTTAAAACATTTTTTATTTCTTTGTGAATGTACATTGTGTCTTTTACATGTCTTGAAACATTCATGTAGTGTTCGTGGGCACAAAATACAAAAAGAATGTCTCGTCAAAAGATATTTTGTGGCACCGAAAATTGTCTTTGATACACATGCTGCAAAAATGTCCTTTTTCATGAAACTTTACTTGGGCACATAAAACATGTTGATATATACCTGATATTTTTAAAAAAGATAAATTTAAATGTGTTTTCCACTATTAGAGAATAACAACCAACCATCTCTTTCAGTTTAGGATTTTGGTTGAGTAGGGTAGTTCATCAATTTAATATGGTATCAAAGTCAAGAGGTCTTAAGTTAAGACTAAAATAGTCTAGAGATTGAGGAGAGTGTTGATAATTTAATATATTATCTAGTTCTTTTCATCCATTCGTACTGACAGATGAATTGGTTAGATACATACAACTTAAAACCAGATATTAAGAGTTCAATACCCGAATAATGCAATAAATAATTGCGGCCTAATAAGTGGATTTCTAGAGAATTACTCCCTGCATTCTGGGTTTAGTCAAGTATAGAAAAACTTTGTGGAGTATGTCCAATGTGTTGGAATTTGAGGCATGTTTGATGTTGGGCTTTTGGCCCATAACAAATAAAAATTCTGAAATTCTCTTTGGCCCATTATCATAGCAGCTCATGTGTGTGCTAGTGGTGCCAAAGTTTAGTCCCACATTGCTAGTGAAAGGGGTGTTGGACCACCTTATATAGTAGAGTGTTGCACCACTCACTAAGGTGTAAGAAGAAGAGAAGCCCTCGCGCACTCCTCCTCCGACGCCGCTCGCCACGCCGCGACGCGCGCGCGCCGCGGGTTGCGGGAATGCGTCATTACGGACGCGTTAATTAACCGGCCGTTTTCATATCGTGTTGCCCCACGTCCTACCCGACCCGCACTATATAGCAGGCAGACGCAAACCGTAGCAGTTACCAGCAATTAGATTGCGTCGCCACCTGCATCGCCGCTCCATCTCTCAGGTTGCCCTCTCGCTACTCCATTCCGGGCTGCGCACCGGTCCGGGAGAGCAGGCCTCAAACCCCGCTCTCGACATCGCACCGAGAGAGGCGATAAGGTTTTTGGGGAGCGTCTAGACGCGACTGCTCAAGCTCTTCCTCGACTTCATCGCCATGTCTGACGACGCTGCTGCTGGTGGTGGATCCACTTCTGTTGCGCCGTTGGTCATACCATCGATGAACTCGTACGTGTTCTTTGTCCTCCTGCTATTTTCTATGATGATCACTAGTATTGCAGTATGCGTAGATGTGCTAGTTTTTCACTTGCCTATATGGTGCATGTCTACTATGCGTATGCTAGTTAGTCTTGGAAATTGTTTTGTCACGATTTATATTTAGATTAAATTAAAGCGAAAACTGCTAATTATTTCAACACAATGCACATACTACTGTTTCCGAAGCCTAATCAACTATGCTGGAGATGGTGAGCTAACTTGACGAAGTGATGCTGACACCACTTCACTTCAATTTCTTTCTGCGCCATCTTTTCTCTATGCCTCACAACCCTGGTTGCTATGTTTCTTTTCGAAATGGGGAGCGGAGCCCCGGCCTCTGCATCAAGCGATGCACACATCATTTATTTATTATTAAAACCACATAGTTTGACAAAGGCCATTACAAAGATTATACAAACCGGAACTGCCAAAGCAAAACACTGAGCAAAAACGATAACTGTAAACGAGATCTATCAAACCCCTATTTACCTGTTTCGACCCCACCCCATGGTCACCCACATTGTTGCCACTCGCCAAGAGAAGCTGGAGTGCCTTGGCACGGCGGCACGAACTCAAGCAAAAGGAGCCCTAGAACCGCACAGCATATCCACGGAGTTACGCCCACGCACACATTCCGGATGTCGCCGCCTTCATAATCTTCCGCCAACCCGTCGTCAGCATGTAGATCGATGCGCAGACTGTCGCCACACCAGCCACCAACACCACCTCGATGCCAAGCAGCACCACCCTCCGCGCGCTATCCGCTCCACCCCTCCTGCCGCTTCCATCCAAAGCTGCTCCACAGGCGATGCTCCCAGGAGAGAAACGATACCGACACCACGGCACCGCCATCGCCCGACCCGAAGATCTTAGGGTTTCCCCCGGAGTAGCACGAGTGAGGTCGAGACAAGGTGCATGATGATGCCTTCATCAAGGTAACGACGTGGTAACGTCGCCATCGCCTACCAATGGCTCGGTTTTCCATGGCACCTAGGTATCCCCGCCTCGCTGGTGGGACTGGAAGACGGATCGCGAGATCTGCCAATCCAGCCGCAGGCCGGCCACCTTCGACAGAGAAGATGACCACCTCCACCAAACCCAGGGTCTCCGCCCTGGGCACCCTCATGATGCAAAGTTGGCCGCAGAAGACCTCCGGATGACACCGGCCGACGTTGAGTGGGCGATGACTACCGATCTAGGAACCCTAGATATCGCCACCACCCGCCGGCCTGCCTCCCAGGGACCGTTGCGGTCAAAGCTCACCGGCCACCGCCCACCCGCCATCACTGCTACAGATCCATTGGAGTGTCGCCGCCGTCGCCAGGATCTCAAGCCGCTGCCGCCATGAAAGCGACACGCGAGAGGGCTAGGGCCCAGCCGTCGCCTCACCGCTGGAGCTTTGTCCAGCGACTGATCCGGCATCAGCGGAGAGGTGGGGGCGAGCGGGAGGGGCTGGCTGGCCGGGGGCGCGGGAATCTGAGAATGAGTTTCGTTTAACCGGGTGCACTGGATCAGTTTTCCCGTGTGGGCTTGTTCGGTTCGGTTGTTGTTGGGCTGCATATGAAAACGATTTGGTGCGGTTTGGTTTTGCGTAAGAAATGGTTGGGTCTGGACAGGTATGGGCTCTAACAGTTCGGTTCCAAACAGTTCTAAACTATGGTTCACAACCGGTTGTTGAAACTGGTTCCTAGTCATGGCTCGACCTGCTCCAGTTCCCAACCCTCTCACCTCTCTAGTCATGGATCGCCGTCATGCCTTCCCATGACCGCCACCGCGTCTCCTATGCCACTTCCGCCGCCGCCTTCTCCTCATCCCGCTATCCCCGCCTCTAGGACAACAGTTTTTGCCCTCTCCTTTGCCCTCTGGCCTCTCTTCTTTGCCTGCAACTTCGGCACTATAGCGAGGCGGATGGCGGCGGTGAAGGGATCTTGCAACGACTGAGGTAGAAGTGCGGTGAGGCCAGCGGCGTTGGCTCTCCTTCAGTTCCACTGCTCATTAATTTTGGTCTGCTTTGGGGTGTGCAAGACGTGAATCTGGAAGCTCATGGAGGCCTTCACCCGCACAGCCTCACCTCGCCAGTAGTTCCTCGTTGTATATTATAAGACCATTCCGATTTCGGAATTGGAAGATATATGTGGTGCACCGGGTAGCTAGACATATAGTTGTATTTAGCTCACCGGGGACTTCCACTTATCCATGAGCTTCCACCTGGTTTAACTATTTTTACCTTGAATCTGATCCCCAATGCACTAGTAATGTGCTTGTCAGCTTGTGAGGAACAAGTCAAGTACTACTCGTGTCCTTACACAATCGCTTAGTACTACTACCTTGGTGAAGTGTCCTATAAGTCGCTAGACGTAAAGGGAGGTTAATGAAGGGTTACAATCACGGATTGTGAGCAATATAGTTTTCATATAACAGTTCCATTTTAGTATGTTAGTTCTTGATTAACCTTTTCTGATTACTTCCATGATCCATGGTACAGTTATTTCAACTGTTTCAACCTTGACGGTGGGCTTACAATGTCTGTTATGTCCGGTGGCTGCGCTAGAGTAGGAGATTCATCAAGCGGGAGCTCGTCCAGGTCCATTCCTTTCATGTCCTAGTGCTTTCTTGACACTGGTGGAAACATCCCTATAGGTCCCGGTTGGTATGGGGCTTTAGTCCCGGTTGCCCAACCAGGACGGGGCAATCGGGACTAAAGCTCTAACCTTTAGTCTCGGTTGCCCCACCAACCGGGACTAAAGGGTGCACACGTGGCAGAGGGCGAGGGGGGTGGAGCATTAGTCCCGGTTCGTAACACGAACCGGGACTAATAACCTGCTGCCGCGGCAGAGAATTCATTTTGGCACATTTTGTTGCCGCGGCAGCATTTTCACCACTTTTTGTGCCGCGGCAGAGAATTCATTTAGGTTATTTTATTGTTTATTTAGTGTTTTGCACTTATCATTAAAGGAACCTTATATTACATAAGATCATCATGACAATATTATATTCAATACACGGATCGAGTTCATGCACTACATACAAAAGTTGCTATTCGATGCTACCGGCCAATTCCTTCAAAGTTGCTATTTTTACAATCCCTATTGTCTATACACAGCAGAATAGTATTTCCCTTTCGGGTCTAGGACTTCTGCATCCAAGAATCCCGCCAATTCCTCCTGAATTGCTCGTACGCGATCCTTTGGCAGAAGACCGTCCCGTAGACGTTCGATCTGATTTAAAAAAGGAGTCATCCTATATGAATGAAACTAAACACAATTTGTTTGAAATTAAAAACTATAGAAATTGTTTACGTACGTGGAGTTGCTCTAAATTTCTGCCCTTCTCATCGCGTCTGCGGATGAACTCGCAAAACATAGTATCCACATAGATTGTTACCGTCCTGCGTCGGTGCACTTTACGAACAGAGTTCAATCAAAATAATAATCAAGCATGATAATAACTGTATCAAAACTAGAATCAAAGAGATGCGCAGATATAGCTAGTGGTGCTTACATTTAGTGGTTGAAATGTAAGCTCCTCTTTCCAAACACCTCTAGCCTTATTGGTGAACCGTTTCCAAGCGCTGCCATGAGAAAAACGAATAAAATAAGTTATTAAGTACTTGATATCATAAAATTCACTTAACGCTGCAATATAGTGTCGTAATGATTAGAATTACCGCTGGAGAAGTATCTGCATGTCCTTCCACGTCTCAAGGGGTTTATGTTTCGAGTCCATGACTAGTACACGCCCTTTGTCAAGTTGAATGATTAACAGAATATAGTGAAAGCTGCAAATGCATAACTAATCAATTATATACTTAACATCGAGTAAGCGAAATAGAAAGTGTATACAAGACAATAACACTCACTCGAAGTTGTAAGGAAATAGTATTTCCCTTTTGGTTTCTTGAAACCTTAACGCGTGTACTATATTATCCTCCGTATCCTGGGGGCTTATTTTGAGATTAGCTTCATGAACCCAATATGGGTCAATGAAGCCAATGTCATAGATTTGTCCTCTGCTGCATTCGAGAATCTTCATTCTGCATATTACAGTATGATTATATACATGCAATAAACAAAATAATATAGCTGGAGACTAAATTAATTACAGAATTAGTACTTACAGACAATAGGCACTGATGATCGATTTGTCCAAGGCGTCTTGATTGAATAATTGAAATAGTTCATCAAATTCAATGGGTATCATGTCATCCTTTTCTTTCCCATGATGCTTTTTTGTAACCCTCAGCACTATCCGCTTAGCCCCTTGTGGCATGCATGTACCAGTTATGCAATCTTCGCATTTTGTTGAAAGATTGTTTACCTCCTCAGTTTGACGAGAGGTTTGCGTCAGATTGGTATTTGTATGCTACTTCACTCACGGAAGAACTCTAACTCGATAAATCTGGCAATACTCATACCTTGAGCAGCTGCAACTTCTCAGACAGTAACTACCTCGGATCATACCGCTCTTCGCCCCATATTTTCTCGACCCCACATTTGTTTGAGAAATCACCTTGAGAGGGGCGCAAGTCTGTTTTGCTTGTTCTCCGAGCTGGGCAACAGATTTCCCGCTTGCATCAGTACTGCTCTTCGAGGCTTTTTATGCCGCATGTGACTTGAGAATAGAACGCTCATAGTCTGATGACAGCTTTGGCTCGGGTTGATGAAGATTCTTTAGCATTTTCAACACTTTGGCTTTTTCTTCTTTGGTGCTGGGGAACTCTGGCTCTTTCGGTCGCCTCAGCTTAGCGGCTTGTCAAGCTTCCGCATCAACGATCGCCGATTCTCCTCTTGAAGATCATAAGCTCTCTTGGGAGGAACCTTTGGTACTTTTGGAAGAGGCTCTTGTTTACGCTTGGCGATCGCCACGACAAGAGTGGTACGCTTACGCTTTTTATCTGAGGCGCGAGGCGCGATGGCTGCACCGGAGATTGGTGAGGCGACGGAGCCGGTGAGGCGACGAAGACGGCTGCCGCAGCGACGACCTCGCTGAGAGGTCAGCGTGGCGAAGATGGCCTTGGGGTGTGATTTCGAAGCACGATACATTCCTTCCGCCATAGAATGGTGACATTTTTTGCGTCTCCCAGCACAGTCACATCCCCTTCACCTGCAGGGTAGTGAAGATCCAAAACCTCAAAGGTGGGCATGATTTCATCCACGCCGACAACAACGTAGCCCTCTGGAACCGGACGACAGTGGTAAGTTGGTGTGGGTCCAATTGGTAAGGCATAGCCGACCGCCACCTTCATTGATATGTTCACAACTTTGACATGTAGCTCGCAGTGTGTCATCTCTGTGATATCATCCACTGGGTAGCCAACAGGAGCCATCGTCGGTGCATCATCGTCATCGCCATTGTCATCACCCGGGACCTCGGTGGAAGCCACTGCTTTTCGATTATTCGATAGGCGGTAGCATCGAATGCGGTGTCGCTGAGATGGGCCGGTAGTACTTTGCTCTTTAAGTGCGTTAATTTCATCTTGTTGTTTCTTTAATCGTTCTTCAATTAAACGCATTCGCTCTTTCTGACTATCTGCTTCAACTTCCGCCCTGTCCTTTCTCCTCTGACGGCTTCTATCAGGATATTTCTTCCTCTCTTCGGGAAACCCAGTCCTCCATGGTTGGGAGCCTCTTGTGCCTCGTGTTCGTCCATCATGTTCCTTATTTCCAAGGGCGAATGTGAGCTCATCATTCTCTCTATCGGGAATGAAGTCCCCATCTTTAACATCCTTTACTGCTTTTCTGATCCTCTCGATTGGCAAGGGGTCTTCTTTATGTCGTATGTTATATATACACCTCCCTTCCGAGTCCAACGTGCCCCCATGCCCGTAAAACCAATTCCTTGCACGTTCTACCCAATCGCTGCATCTCTGGGTGATCTTTTATCACGCAGTTCATTCTCAAGTTTCTCCCACTTAGGAATGCCAGCCAGAGCCACCTTGCCCCATAGTATGGTGATACTTATTGTTAGCAGCATTCAGCTTATTCGTTTCAGACATTTTCTTAGCTTTTTCTGATTTCTTGTATTCCACAAACTCAGCCCATAATGGTTTTATCTTCTCAAACTGAAGATTCTTGAAATTGGGAGTCTTCTTTTTCACGACATAGTCAAGGTGCAATCTTTTCTTCCAGTTGGTGAAACACTGGGCCATCTTCTTCAAAGCCCACTCCCTGACCTTAGCCTCCATGGCTCTCCCATGTTGTAAGGCGTCCTCAACTGGATCCTCCGCATTTGGATCCATCTCTATCTTCGGTAGTTTGAAATTAACCATGAGCCTCTTTCACAGTAAATCTTTGGCGTGGTTAGGGACAAATAAACATGTTCCCTCTTCATCCGCATTAGCAGGCCTATTCCAATTTCTAATGGTGATCGGGATTAAGTCCCTAACGATTACTCCGCATGTGCCACAAATTTGGTTGCGACAACTTCGGGAGCCGTCGGTTTGCCGTCTTCAGCGACATCTTCGATCCTGAACCTCTCATGGTCTTGCAACTTTTTGGTTGGGCCTCGTCCGCTCTTTTTCAAGAGATTCCTTGATCCGGAGGGCTAAAAGAAGAAAGATCGTCGTTACTATTTCTATATAGATAGCAAATGATTAATTAATGAATTGATTTATATTACATGCACCTCGCCGGAGCGGTCGTCTTATCGATTACACAAGGCATCGCCTTCTCCCTCGCGGAAGGCAACACCTTCAACCTCAAACAAGTTATCTATTCCGGTAAAAAGAGGATCACCCTCACTGGAGTTGTTCAGAAACGTTGATACGTCTAAATTATCTTCCCCACGGATCACACCTTGGATCAACTCTTCCTTTTCTTCGTCTCTGACGTGTGGGTCCATATTTTCTGCATAGGTGGAAAAACGAATAAGTCAAAGCGGCTAAAGGAGAAAGTTAAGTACGGTGTTGAGAGATATAAACCCTAATTCAGAGAAACCCTAATATATACATACACAATAATAAAAATGAAGAGAAACCCTAAATCATAAACCTAGGTACAAAAAGGAAACCGTGTAGTAGATATGCATATCGTCGAACCCACATGCACCTAAGGGGTATTAATGATTCCTTATCTAAGATAGGGCTTTTAAGTTGCTTGACAATGTGAACCGGTCTGGGCTACCCACAAAGGATGACTAAATCAAGACCAATAATACCAAAGTAATTAATAAACCTAATAATACCTAACTAATAATAAACCTAATAATCGAAACACCGAAAAGAAAGGGAAACAATCAACACATGGCATCGATGCAACGCTCAAGCAAGTATGATGATATGACAAGTTAATTTGCATTGGAATGTAACCCTAAGACATGCTCGACGATTTAATCGGGGTTCCGAGGGGTGAAAACC
Organism: Avena insularis; assembly: GCA_023614405.1. NCBI lineage: Eukaryota > Viridiplantae > Streptophyta > Magnoliopsida > Poales > Poaceae > Avena > Avena insularis. The sequence continues at coordinate 64,970,035 of CM042697.1, forward strand.
CTAACTCGGGGAAACTCCGGAACATATGAGAGGGGTGCATTTGTTCTTCTAATTATACTTGTCATTTAAGTTGTTGAACAATGCATGATTATAGTTTAGATAGATAGGTTTCATTTTTCTGAACAATTTGATATATTATTTGTATTTTTCTGACTTATAAACAATAAGTTATTGATTTTACAATATTAAATCATTTTCTGGAATTAAAAAAAAGGCAAATAGTTTTTACACCGGGGCGCCCCCTAGCCAGTGAGACTGACAGAAGGGCCCCAGTGCCAACTCAGCCTCCACGCGTACAGATCATTTTATACCACAGAGAAGCCTACCCACTGAGGCTGACTGATGGGCCCTAGGCCACATCAGCTGCCACGCGAGCACGAGTGACGTCAGCACGACGTCACGCTGGCGGTGAGCTCCCAGGCAGCGGCAGCGGCGGCGATAGCGGGCACGCCTGGACGCGCGGATGGGCGCGTTAGAGAGAGCGCGATGCAGGGAGAAAGAGAGTGGCGGCGCCGCTCCTTGTTGGTCACCGGAGCGTCGCCTCCGTCGAGCTCGAGCGACGGCGTCGTCGCACTGCGAGGAGAGTAATGAGGAGGAGAGGAGAAAGAAGAACACCGTGAGCATCAGCAGCTCACCAGAACACAGCAGAGGTGGTGGCGAGGCGGCGGAGGCGAGACGCTGAATCGACGCGAGGCGACGGAGCTTCCACAATCCAGCGATTGAGGTCACGCAGCGAGGAAAAGTAGGCACAAGGTGGACGAGGCGGTGGTGGCGACGGAACACGGGTGGCGACGAAGCTCGGGCAGCAAAGGCGTCGGTGAGAAGCAGAGAAGTGAGATGGGGAAGAAGAAAGGAGACGCGTCAGTTATAAACGAAGGGCCTTTAGTCCCGGTTGGTGGCTCCAAACGGGACTAGTAGATACGTCGGTTGGAGCCACCAAGGGACGATACTCCAATTTTCAGCAATGAAGGCGGCAAGAGGTCTTTAGTCCCGGTTGGTGGCTCCAACCGACATATTCCCGATTTCAAATTTTTCAGGTATTTTCTCTCTTCCGCCTTATTTTTTATTTTGGGGTTTAAATTTGTATTGTTTTTTAAATGATAATTAATTTGGAATTTAGAAAAACTTTAAACATAAAAAGTGTTTGGATTTGAATAAATAATTCAAAACAATTTTCTTTTAAAAATAATTAATGTAACCATTTAAAATATGAACCATTTACAATTAAAAATGAATTAACTTATATTTTTTAATATCAATTTGGAATTTAAAAAACTTTAAACATAAGAAGTGTATGAATTTGAATAAATAATCCAAAACCATTTTCTATTTTTAAAAATAGTTAATGTAACCTTTTAAAATGAATTAACTTATATTTTTGAATATTAATTTGGAATTTAGAAAAACTTTAAACATAAAAAGTGTTTGGATTTGAATAAATAATTCAAAACCATTTTCTGTTTTAAAAAATAATTAATGTAACCATTTAAAATATGAACCATTTACAATTAAAAATGAATTAACTTATATTTTTTTAATATCAATTTGGAATTTAGAAAAACTTTAAACATAAGAAGTGTATGGATTTGAATAAATAATCCAAAACCATTTTCTATTTTTAAAAAATAGTTAATGTAACCTTTTAAAATGAATTAACTTATATTTTTGAATATTAATTTGGAATTTAGAAAAACTTTAAACATAAAAAGTGTTTGGATTTGAATAAATAATTCAAAACCATTTTCATTTTAAAAATAATTAATGTAACCATTTAAAATATGAACCATTTACAATTAAAAATGAATTAACTTATATTTTTTTAATATCAATTTGGAATTTAGAAAAACTTTAAACATAAGAAGTGTATGGATTTGAATAAATAATCCAAAACCATTTTTTATTTTTAAAAAATAATTAATGTAACCTTTTAAAATGAATTAACTTATATTTTTGAATATTAATTTGGATTTTAGAAAAACTTTAAACATAAAAAGTGTTTGGATTTGAATAAATAATTCAAAACCATTTTTCCTTTTAACTATGTAACAAAATATGACACCACGCGAAGGGTTTTCATTGTTCGGTTTTTTTTTGAATTTATTATGCCCGTTTTGAATTATCTCAATTTCTAACTATGGTCGAACCGGTGTGCATGAAGATAGGGGATGAGCATCCTTAGAACTTGCATTGGATCTCTGAAGAAACCACATATTGCGAGTCTAAAAATGATTTTTTCAAAAAATCACGGGCGATAGATCATGTACCTGTAGTACAAACCGGACCCACTTCCTACCGATTCGACAAACATTTGTCATTTTTACCCGGAATGGACGAAAAGGTTTGAGATGTACCGGTTAGGAGATAGTCCATGTAAGGTGGTCTAGTATTTTAGGAAAATGGGACGGTAGCATTCTGAAACGGCATTTTGGTGGTTACTTCACAAAACGACCCTTTTTTGCGCTCGGAAAATGGAAAAGGGCTTTTCCGTGCGACAAAAAGGAAAACTTCCTCCTGCAACATTGTTCTCCATACCAATGTCCACACACATGCATAATATGGGCACAACATCACAAACTATGCCGTGATTCAGCACATAACATCGGTCATTTGGACCGAAAGCCATGAAACCTTGAACATGATAGGTCATTTTGTGAAGGTTTTTTCGAAACATGATCAATATACCAAGTCTGGTATTTTCCCTTTCAACTATGTAACAAAATATGACACCACGCGAAGGATTTTCATTGTTCGGTTTTTTTTTGAATTTATTATGCCCGTTTTGAATTATCTGAATTTCTAACTATGGTCGAACCGGTGTGCATGAAGATAGGGGACGAACATCGTTAGAACTTTCATTGGATCTCTGAAGAAACCACATATTGCGAGTCTAAAAATGATTTTTAAAAAAAAATCACGGGCGATAGATCATGTACCTGTAGTACAAACCGGACCCACTTCCTACCGATTCGGCAGACATTTGTCCTTTTTACCCGGGATGGACGAAAAGGTTTGAGATGTACCGGCTGGGAGATAGTCCATGTAAGGTGGTCTAGTATTTTGGGAAAATGGGACGGTAGCATTCTGAAACGGCATTTTGGTGGTTACTTCACAAAACGACCCGTTTTTTGCGCTCGGAAAATGGAAAAGGGCTTTTCCGTGCGACAAAAAGGAAAACTTCCTCCTGCAACATTGTTCTCCATACCAATGTCCACACACATGCATAATATGGGCACAACATCACAAACTATGCCGTGATTCAGCACATAACATCGGTCATTTGGACCGAAAGCCATGAAACCTCGAACATGATAGGTCATTTTGTGAAGATTTTTTCGAAACATGATCAATATACCAAGTCTGGTATTTTTCCTTTCAACTATGTAACAAAATATGACACCACACGAAGGATTTTCATTGTTCGTTTTTTTTGAATTTATTATGCCCGTTTTGAATTATCTGAATTTCTAACTATGGTCGAACCGGTGTGCATGAAGATAGGGGACGAGCATCGTTAGAACTTGCATTGGATCTCTGAAGAAACCACATATTGCGAGTCTAAAAATGATTTTTTCAAAAAATCACAGGCGATAGATCATGTACTTGTAGTACAAACCGGACCCACTTCCTACCGATTCGGCAGACATTTGTCCTTTTTACCCGGGATGGACGAAAAGTTTGAGATGTACCGGTTGGGAGATAGTCCATGTAAGGTGGTCTAGTATTTTAGGAAAATGGGACGGTAGCATTCTGAAACGGCATTTTGGTGGTTACTTCACAAAACGAAGGGTTTACATTTAGTCCCGGATGTAGTCACAAACCGGGACTAAAAATATTTTCCGCCATTTCCCACCTCTTCCCGCCAAGTTTTCCCGCCCTTTCCTTTCTACTAGAGCTTTTAGTCCCGGATGTAGTCACTAACCGGGACTAAAGATATTTCCCGCCATTTCCCAAAGCTTCACGCCAAGTTTTCCCGCCCTTTCCCTCTATATTTAGGTTGATCGTGTCATGGCTATCCACACATCCACACCTTCCTCTCTTAGAACAATGGCCAACGCCTACTGGGACATTCTGACCCTCGAGGAGACCGAGGCGCTGTGCGCCTCTAACTACCCTTGTCCGCCGGGCTACCGCCGCCTGGCCGGATCTCGAGCCGGAGGGTTCCTGTCCCTCTGTCCCTCAAGGTTCCAGACGCCAGCGCCATCACAAACCAGTTCTACCACGAGCTCACGCCGAGCAGCGGATGGATCCCAGTGGGATCTCGACAACCGACACACTGAATGCCTTCTTCGCTAATAGGCGGGAAAGGAGCTCGCCAGTACGAGGTGATGGCCCGCCACCGGTGAACCACAACGGCCGGCCGTCATGTGGTGGGCGAACTGCATTATCATCGGAGTGATGCGCTACATCGCCGAGGAGACCATCCTCGCCACGGTGCCACGAGTCCACCCGCCACAGGCCCCACACTGTCCCGGTGATGGCGGCATCGTCTTCCAGAGACCCTCTCCGCCCGCGCCGTGAATCCGAGGGAATGGCCCTGGTATATGCCATGGATGGGCTGAGGATCCCGGAGTGGCGGTGTGACGGCGATGATGATTACGACGACGATGAAGACACTGAAGCTGCGTACTATAGGACTAGGCATGATTATGACTAAAGGGGCGGCTTTAGTCCCAGTGTTAGCTAGTCCCGGTTTGTCCCGATTTTTAATATTAATAAATGTCTTGAGTGTTACCTAATAAATAGAGGGAAATGCCTATATAAAGAGAGGGTTCATCTTTAGTCCCGGTTGGAGAAACCAACCGCGACTGAAGGGATTGCGGCAGACTGGGCCAGGCAACACTAATAATAGGGGTGAGTGTCGACATTATGTCGTGCGGCTTGTACCTTGTCCCGGATGGTGTCACCAACCGGGACTAAAGATGAACCTTTAGTCCCGGTTGGAGACACCAACCGGGACTAAAGATGAGTCAGCACTAATAATAGGGGTGAGTGTCGACATTATGCCGAGCTGCTTGTACTATAAATATGCATCCTTGTGAGTCCAGTCCTCCAGCCAGTTTGAGGCATCTCCAAGATGGTTTTAGAGAGCAGGGACACCACTACGGCCAGTTTCAGGGAGATGCCGACGGAGCTCGGTCCTCTGGCATCTTCGAGAAACTGGTCATAGAGGCACTCCCTAATATGTGAAATTAGTTAGCTCCGAGGCGTATTGATCTAGTTAGTGAAGTTACAAGCTGCAAGATGGTTTTCGAGAGCAGGGACACCACTGCGGCCAGTTTGGAGATGCCGGAGCCCAGTCCTCCGGCATCTCCGAGAAACTGGTCATAGAGGCACTCCCTAATATGTGAAATTAGTTAGCTCTGAGGCATATTGATCTAGTTAGTGAAGTTACAAGCTGCAAGATGGTTTTCGAGAGAAGGGACACCACTGCAGCCAGTTTCAGGGAGATGCCGACGGAGCCCAGTCCTCCGGCATCTCTGAGAAACTGGTCATAGAGGCACTCCCGGTCCAGCCACAAAACGGGACTAACACTCAAGACATTTATTAATATTAAAAATTGAGACTACAAAACCGGGACTAAAGGCCACAAACCGTGAAAGATATCCTTCGGTCAAGCCACAAACCGCGAAAGACATGAACTAGAGTTACATAATATGAGCATGAACTTCTTGGCATATGTCATTCCTTATGACCGCTTCAGACGTAACCATGGAGCATCTTCTTTACTTAACGGAATGCTTGGGTCAGTTTTCCTTTGTGAAGGGCGGAATTTCATCAAACTTATTATAATCTTCTGACATGTCTGTCTTGTCCTCGATTCCCACGATGTTTCTTTTCCCTGAAAGAACTATGTGACGCTTTGGCTCATCATATGATGTATTCGTTTGCATATTTTTTCTTTTTTCGGTCTGGAGGACATGTCCTTCACATAGAAAACCTGAGACACATCATTGGCTAGGACGAATGGTTCATCTCTATAACCAAGATTGTTGAGATCCACTGTTGTCATTCCGTACAACTGGTCTATCTTTACCCCTTCCCCATTCAGGTTGACCCATTTGCAACGAAACAAAGGGACCTTAAAAGAGACTCCATAGTCTAGTTCCCATATCTCCTCTATGTAACCATAATATGTGTCCTTTTGTCCATTCTCGTCTATTGCATCAAAGCGGACACCACTATTTTGGTTGGTGCTCTTTTTATCTTGGGCGATCGTGTAGAATGTATTCCCATTTATTTCGTACCCTTGGAAATTCAATACAGTAGAAGATGGTGACGCGGCCAACAAGTATAGCTGATCTCCAATAGTGGTGTCATTCAAGAGATGTGTCCGCATCCAACCACCGAAAGACTTCATGTGTTCATCTGTAATCCATGATTCAGGCTTCCCCGGGTTTTTGGAGCGTACAATATTCTTGTGTTCCTCGATATCTGGAGCCAAGGTGGAATTATGTAGAACTCTGTAGTGTGCTTTAGTGAAAGAATCCCCGTCCCTACATATCATTGCTTTCTTTCCCAGCGTGCCTTTTCCACTTAGTCTTCCCTCATGCTGCGAGTCAGAAACACCAATCGGCTTAAGGTCAGGAATAAAGTCAACACAAAACTCAATGACCTCCTCTGTTCCATATCCCTTGGAGATGCTTCCTTCTGGTCTAGCACGGTTATGAACATATTTCTTTAAGACTCCCATGAACCTCTCAAAGGGGAACATATTGTGCAGAAATACTGGACCGAGAATGGCAATCTCTTCCACTAGATGAACCAGAGATGCGTCATAGTATTGAAGAAGGATGGTGGGAACACCAATTCAAAACTAACAAGACATTGTACCACATCCTTCGTAACCTTGGCAGAATATCTGGATTGATTACCTTCGAGATATTGCATTGAGGAATGCACAGCTTCACAATGGGTACTCGAACATTTTCGGTAGAAGCCCCTCAATGCAATCGGAAGCAATCAAGCGTCATAATCACGTGTGATCATGAGCCTTCAGGTTTTGGAACTTTTTCTGCCATATTTATTATCCCTTTATATTAGATGAGAAGCCGACGGCACCTTGATCTGTAAAGGACTTCAAAAAAGATTTCCTTCTCTGCTTTGGTAAGAGCATAGCTGGCACGACTTAAGTGACGCCCTTTATCCGTCTTGTTATGTGTATGCATGTTCTTTGGGTCTTTCATAATTTGTTGGTCCTTCCGTGCTTCAGGTGTATCTTTTGTCTTCCCATACACGCCTAGGAATCCTAGCAGGTTCACGCAGAGATTCTTCGTCACGTGCATCACGTCGATTAAAGAGCGGACACGCAGGACTTTCCAATATGGCAGCTCCCAAAATATAGATTTCTTCTTCCACATGGGTGCGTGTCAGCGGCGTCGTTGAACTGATTGACCGCCGGGACCCTTTCCAAAGATTACTTCTATGTCCTTGACCATACCAAATACATCATCACCAGCAGGGAGTTCAGGCTTCTTCCGATGATCTGCCTCACCTTTGAAATGCTTGCCTTTCTTTCTTACGGGATGATTGGTCGGAAGAAATCATCGATTCGCCAGGTACACAACCTTCTTGCATTTATGCAAATATGTACCTTCGGTCTTATCTAAACAGTGGGTGCATGCCTTATATCCCTTGTTTGTCCATCACGAAAGGTTACTAAGAGCGCCAATCATTGATGGTTCTGAATAACAACCCTCGAGATTAAATGGCTCTGTTGTTGTTCTCATCCCACGCACGTACACCTGGTTTGCCCCACAACTGTAAGAGTTCTTCAACTAATGGCCTAAGGTACACATCAATGTCATTGCCCGGTTGCTTCGGGCCTTGGATGAGCACTGGCATCATAATAAACTTACGCTTCATGCACAACCAAGGAGGCAGGTTGTAGATACATAGAATCACGGGCCAGGTGCTGTGACTGCAGCTCTGCTCCCCAAAAGGATTCATGCCATCCGTACTTAGACCAAACCATAAGTTCCTTGCGTTACCTGCAAAGTCTGGGAAGTATCTCTCGATTTTTCTCCTGTGACCCATCAGAGGTGTCTCAACTTCCGTCTTTCTTACGGTCTTCTTTGTGCCATCGCAACGACATGGCATGATCTTTGTTTCTGAACATGCTTTTAACCTTGTTATTATAGGAGCATACTACATAACCTTAGCAGGAACCCTCTTCAGGAGGGGCTCTCACTCAAAATCAACAGGTTCATCTCGTCGATCTTATACCGCAATGCGTTGCATATACGGGCATTTATCTAAATTCTCATACTCCTTACATGATGAGAGGATGCAGTCATTAATGCATGCATGTATCTTTTGCACATCTAATCCGAGAGGACAGAGAGTCTTCTTTGCTTCGTAGGTACTCTCGGGAAGTTCGTTATGTTTTGGAAACTTCGGCTTCATTATTTTCAGCATCTTTTCAAATGAGGAGTCAGTTAGACCACACTCTGCCTTCCATCGCAACAATTCCAGTGTGGTACCGAGCTTTGTGCTGCCATCTTCACAATTTGGTTACAACAATTTCTTGTGATCTTCTAACATGCCCTCTAACTTCAACTTCTCATTTTCTGTTTCATAGTCTCGCTTTGCATCAGAAATGACCCTACCAAGTTCATCAGCCGGCTCATCTGATGCCCGTTCTTCACCTCTTTCCTCTCCATTGTCTTCCATTGCAGTATCACTGTATTTAGGAAACATATGATGATAGTTGTTATTATCATCTTCTTCTTCACCATCTTCCATCATAACCCCTCTTTCCCCGTGCTTGGTCCAGCAATTATAGTTGGGCATGAAACCTTTCATAATCAGGTGGCCGCGAATGATTTTCGAGGAAGAGTACTCCTTGTTGTTCCGACATTGAACACATGGACAATGTATAAATCCATTCTCTTTATTTGCCGTAGCCACATCGATAAATTTATCCACGCCTTTGATATACCCGGCTACGCACCGGTCACCGTACATCCATTTCCGACCGTTCATCTGCATCATATAAGTAAGTTTATCAAAAAACAAGACATCATAAATAGTGAAATAACCAATTCACACCGACACATGAATTGTATCAATGACCTAGAAAAGATAAGATTGCTAACCTCGATCGAGGGAAATAAAGAGAAGAAAGCTCAAGTGCGTCTCGGACACCTTCTATATTTTTGGTCTATGAGAAATTCAACGGGATTATTCACTCAAACATTTCAACAAACACCTTCAATGCATGCATGAGAAAAAACTAGCACACCCCCTCACACGTTCCACCATTCGAAAAAACAGAGTGGAGGCAGAGGGGGATGGGGCGTTGCATTTATAGAGGGCAGGGGGCCAGCAACCGGGACTAAAGGTGCGTGCCACGCCACGTGGTTGTGGCCAAATCTTTAGTCCCGGTTGGTGGCTCCAACCGGGACGTATTCCCCTTACCAACCGGGACGCATGCCCCCTGGCCCCGTGCCCGCTCCAACCGGACGCGTGCCAGCATTAGTCCCGGTTGGTGGCGCAACCGGGACAAATGCTCTGTGGGGTCGCGAACGGATAGCCCTTTTTCCACCAGTGTGATCTGCTCTATTGTCGTCTATGTCCGAAGTACTCCCTCCGTTTCAAAATATAAGATGTTTTAGGTTTGTGAAAAAAATGAATCTAGACTTGTTTTAGTACGTAGATTCACTCAACTTTGGGATGAATCTACACATTAAAAGAAGTCTAGATTCATTTTCTTCACAAACCTAAAACATCTTATATTTTGAAACAGAGGGAGTACATTTGAATCTCAGATTTTTAATTTTGGATGATTCTTGTGATCATGGTCAGATCGGTCGTCTATGCACGTGAATCTTTGTAGGCAAACATTGCATTTAAAGTTTTTGGTGTAGTATCTGCAAGTATATGTATAGAAAAATTTAGACAGCAGCAGCAGGTGGGTCTCAGAAAATATGAGATGTATTAGATGTATTGTCCTGGTGTATTTCAATCTTTAAATTTGACAAAGCTTAATTTCCTGCATTTATACGCAAACATCATGCAGATTCTCACTATTGAGAAATTTACAATCCATTTCATTTAAGTAGAAGAACCATTAACATGTTAACCTGAGTGATACTATTGTATCAGGTCCTAGTTTTTGCAATTTTGTTCGCATCTTCAGACTGACATCTTGATTGCGTTTCTTTAGCCCGGCAGCCTTGTCTCTGAAACTTCAGTCATTGCATTGCTCATCCTGAATTTCCAAATTTTATTCAGGCCATCTATCAAGTATCTCGAGCGGCCAGAGGAGATTGCGAAGCTAGGCGACCTGCTGGACTTGCATCGTGGCAAGCCGATGCATCGAGTCGCAGGAGCGCTGGATACTGTGTTGACCTGTCCGCGGAGCTCTCTTTGTAGGGGTGGACAAACACCTGCCTCCTTACTGATTTGCAGTAGAGCCAAGCGTTTGGAGGTGAAACGTTTGGTAAAATCTTTGTGAAGCTGTCTTCCCTTTTATGAAGTCTTTGAAGGAATATTTGTTTGTATGAAAGGGCTAGTGTCTAGTGGCGATGTTGGCGCTGCCTGCTTCAATGTGTATATTATTCAGAGTGTTGCACGTTTGGTTCATGTACACTACGCTTCAGTGTGCAAGAGCTAGGATTATATCAAGATTTATACTCCGTGGTAGACGTGCTATGCTGGGCAAAACTCAAGTTCCGTGTACTTGCTCTACCCGGTCTCCATGAGCCAGCTAGCTTCGCCACTTCCATGTGCAATGTGCCAGGCTAGAAACTTTTGCGGACTCATAGATAAAAACTACCGGGGAACCGTGGTTCTAGCAACGGGTATAGTTCAGTTCCGGTGGAGGCAGGATGTGGTTCAGTTTGATTTGGGTTTAAACAAAAATTCCAGCGGGTTAGTTAGGTTCGGTTTTCCTAGTTTGATCATGTGGGTATAGTTAAGGTTTGGTTTAGTTCCCCAACCAATCTCAGGTTTACGCGGGTGTCGACCCGGTGCGGCAGCGGTGGTGCCACACGGGGTCGGGAGGAGGAGGGGTCGGGCTTATCATCCCTCCGTATGTGATGAACTAGTGCGGCATATATATCTTTGCCCAGTTCTGTTCCGTAGCAACACTCGTAGGTAGGGCTTATCACCCTGGTTGCTATGTATACACGCATGACAATTGACACAACATATATATCTTTGCCCAGTTCTGTTCTGTAGCAACACTTGTAGGTAGGATGTGCTTGGCCTGAAGCAACGATGTGCTGAAAGCAAACGTTTATATGAAGCAGGATCTGTACTTGCGAAGAAGGGTAGGTGACAACATAACTGTTAAATATGGATGAAATTAAAGAAAAAACGTGCGTACCGTACCGCTGAAACTTGTTTGGACTGCGTACTCTGCAGTAGTCTACAAGTTCAATATCACTAGTCACTCCCGTGGACTACATCAGTGCATACCCAAAATTAACAATTTACATTTCATCAGCTTTAAATTGAACATTGTATAATTCTACATTTGAATCTTCCGAACGTTTTCAATAACATATCATGCAAAATTAAAATGCCTGCTGCCCTTCTATTTGTCACTATCAGTTGTGCACCAGTTGCATCAGGCACTTGAGAAACAACTACTAGGAAACATCAAGCAACATGCATCGGTTGCAACCCTTCACTAAACAATATTGGCGCATTGCATCATAGAGAAATAGTACAAAAGCTACTCCAACATCAGTGCTGATCAAGGGAGATAAGGAAATGCAAACACAAATCTGAATAGGAATACAGGTTGCACAGATAAACTTTTTTGGGTTTTCCTTTTCTAATATATTACATGCAGTTCTTCTGTATGGTCCGAAAAAAAAGGTTGCACAGATAAATAGAACTCTGAGTTCTATAGGCAGGAACATACATCTGAATTTTCTCAACGTTGTACAAGATTTCACGAAATAATATTATCTCAAGCTCTAGAAATGAAACAATAGCTCGGTCAATTTTCAATACAGTTCTCTTGAGGTTGAAGAGTTCTTTGCTGGTAAAGAACAATATCAACATCAGGCTTTCAAAGAGAAGTAAGAATTGAAGACCCAATGATCAAGAAACATGGTAAGGTGAAAGACGTCGAGACAAGGCTCGTGCTCGGAGTTGTGCCGGTGGCGTCGAACTGTGGCACAACTAACGTGTTACTGAATTAAGTTTCAGACTACATACTCTGCACAAGTATACAAATTCAGTGCTTCATGTCCGGTTAGTATTTTTTTCCCGAAGGGAGCCAACCCAGATCCTTTTTCGCTAGCGCTCGCGTTGCCCCCCGCGGGCGACCGGGCGCTCTAACCCTAGCCTCCTTCCCTCCTCCCCGCCCTGCCACCGCGGCGTGCGCCAAGGCAAAGCTCAGGTGCCGGTGGCGGCGGGTCTCTCTCGTCTGCCAGAGAAGGGGCTAGCGGGTTGGCTCGCTTCATGCGGTTCCACGGCGGTCCTCTCCCACTCCGGCGTGGTTTTCTGGTTGCAGCGCGGCGGCTCAGGACTACTGGACGCGGCGGCGCCGTGCGCATCTTCCCTCCCCTCTCGTTGCTCCTCCCGGCGACGCCCGGAACCGCCCGATCTGGGCTGATGCGGGCCAGGCGGGCCTGCCATGGCCAGGAAAGGGTGTGTGCAGGGTGGTCGATCTGGAGGCGCTGGCGGCGAGGCGGTGGGTGCGGGCGCGGCATTTGGGCGGCAGCGGTGGCGGTAGGTCATGGTGTTGGGCGAGGCGGCCCAGATCTTGGCCCGTTTGGGCCCGATCTGGGTGCACCGCGCCAAACCTATGGGTCTCGGGCAGCGGGGCTCGGGTGCCTACCCCCTGGCTACTTGGCCGGGGCGCCGGAGTTGGGGCAGGAGGGCCAAATTCCGGTGGTCACAGGGCAGTCCCCGTGTGCCGGCAAGATCGGAGCCAGGTGGGCCGGGTTTTGTGATGTCCTCCCTCGTCCGCGGTGAAAGGGACGCCGGGGCTATGATTGGGGTTCTTCTCAGACCGACGACAGTCCGATTGGCCCGGGTGAACACGGTAGCGATGTCGCTGCTGCTTTGCGGCGGGGATCCGCGGTGGTGGCGGATCCACTGGGTGACGGAAGAGTAGGGGCTCGTGCTAGGGTTGGCGGCGACGGTGACACCCTTGCTGCAGTGTGGCGGCAGGGCTTCACGAGTCCTTTGAGGCTCGGCCGGGCCAGGTGGGTCTGGTTTGCCCTTGTTGCTGCATCCGGTCGGCTATCGCCCCAGGCGGTGGAGGTAGTTCTCTCCCGCGAGTTACTTTGCCGCCGACCGCCGCCGGGGTTCCCTTCTTTTCGGTCGTACCAGTCTCGCATTGTGGGTCACGGTGAGACGGCGATGGCGACTGCAAGACCGTGGTGGCGCGTACAGGTGGGCGGCGAGCAGGGTGGAGCCATCCGAAGCGTCCAAGAGCTTGGTTTTTTGAGGGATCGGGAGAAATTCTTGTCGTTCCGGCACCGACGTGGTGACGCCTGTGGGTGTCGCCGACCTTCCTGAAGGGCGTCGGGAGTATCTCTTCCCCACCTCTTGTTGCGTATCAGGGGAAACTCTAGGACCAGTCCGGACAGCAGCGTCGTTGTCGTCGCTTTCCTTCTTGGAGGTGCTGCTTGGTACGCGATGCTTCGGAGTGCTAGGAGCATGGTGGGAATTCTTCGGCGGGCGCAGCGGTTGCGGGTCATCATCGTTTTCGTCGAGCCACTATTGACGGCTTTATTTTCTCTTCTTTTTTCTTCTTCCTTTTCTTTTCTCTTTTTCTCTGTTGTTTCCTTTGGGCGTTGTGCTGTCTGGACCAACAGTGGTATCAAGTTATCGCTATATTAATATAGCTCGGCGTATGCCTGTTTCGAGAGAGAGTATTTTTTTCCCATAGCTTCTTTCCATTGGCGCATTTGATTCTCCGTCGGAGATGATTTAAAAACAATGTTTACATATTTTGTCATTTCTTTTAAGACTACCATTCCAAATGGCTTGAACTACACAACACTGCATATATGCATCGTTGGATAGAGACTCTTCTGTCTTCTCTCCCGTTATTAAAAAAGATACTAGTACAGTGCCGGATGGAGGAGTCTGAACTCTATGATCAATTGTGTAGCTAGGATTTTCTGATTTGTAAAGGAGGCTGTCCAATATTACTCCTTAAGTTTTTCTCATCGCTAGACTGAAATTGACCTGGCTCCCACAAAGTTATCGTCACAATAAGACAGCTAGAAACCGTCCACATAGGACCCAACGTGGTGAAATGATATCATCCACACGGCTAAAAATAAGGAATACTTACTTTTTGCATTGCTTGTGCCTTCATGACAGCGAATAGCGCTTCGGAAGAAGATGAAAAAAAAGTGACCAACACATGTGGTACTACTTGAGTGGCATAATCTACTAGCACATTTTACCACAAACTGTGAGCAACATCTTTTCATGATGCCTCGCAGCCCCGGTTGCAATATGTGCACGCATGACAATACATTCTGGTCTACTTCTAAAGCAGCGCATGAAGCATGAAGCTCCAAACTAAGATGTGCCTGGATGCAGCCAACATGACTTGAACATACAAACACATATATATTAGTATATCGCACAATAAAAGGTCGACAGGAAGCGATAAAGTAGGATCAAGAGTTGCGCAGAAAGGTACTGCCTCCGTTTAAAAATATAAGACGTTTTAGCTTTGCGAATCAAATATATCTAGACGTTTTTTAGTGTATAGATTCGTAGAGGTTCGGAGTGAACCTATAAACTAAAAATCTTCTAGATGCATTCATTTCACAAAGTTAAAATGTCTTATATTTCTGAACAGAGGGGAGTAGGTGGCAATATATCAATCGATTGTTCAGGAAATTAAAGAGGCACAAGATACTCTCTATTTTAGAAAATCCAAGATACTTTCTTTTTTAATCTACACAGGTTCATGTCCTAACCAGGACGTCGATTAAAGCAGAAGATGCTCCTGTTATTAGAGGCCTTCGCTCCAAATTATTTCCAGCTGGTGGTGTTATCTGTTTATACAGATGACACAATTCTCTTTTCTTAAAAAAAGTGGCTACAAACCTAAAATGGGTTCTCACTTGTTTTGAACAACTGTCGGGTATGAGGATCAATTAGAAATTAAGGAGAGAGGATATCCAACCTTTAATTGATAAAATTCTTAGAAAAATAGCTAGTTGATGAGGCAAACTTCTCTCATATGTTGCTAGACTGACTCTCATCAAAGCATGCCTAGCAAGCATCTCCATTTATTTGCTTTCCTTCTTCAAATTCCCTAAATGGGCCCTAGTAGAGCTGATAAATGCCCAAATGGATAATTTTCTTTGAATGATTTAGAAGGGCATGGGAAATTACTAAGACAATTGGAAGCTAGTGTGTAAGAAAAAAAGACTTTGGTGGGTTAGACATTCATGATCTAGCAAATATTAATCTTTGCCTCCTGGGAATTTGGCTAAAAGATATGCCAAGGATGATGGAAAGCTTTGGAAATCCTTGGTGCATGCAAAGTACAACACCCAAAATCCAAATAGCTTATGCAGTAGAACTATAGGTGTAGACCAAAAGATCAAGGAGGACAGGGTATTGAAGTACTAGAGATTAAAAAAAAATATTTACTTAGAAAATGGTTGTTCAAGTTGCTTAATGAAAAAGGCATATGGCAGGAGCTTTTGCATAACAAGTATTTGTCTAAAAAAACTTTAGCCCAAGTAAAAAGTAAACCGATGGATTCACCATTTTGGAAGGGACTCATGAAATTTAAAGATGAGTTCTTTAACAGGGGACTTTTCAAAATTGGTGACGATAATACGGTTAGATTTTGGGAAGATACTTGGTTAGGTTTATCGCGGCTATCTCAACAATACCCCTTATTATATAACATTGTGCAAACAAACATGTTACTGTTGCAATTTTTTTGTCAACAATTCCTTTAAACATTGGTTTTAGGAGACAACTAACAGGTAATAAGTGGAATTCCTAGATTCACTTATGCCAAAAACTAATGGGAGTATCACTAAAAAATGAACCTAATGAATTCATTTGGAAGTTAACTACTAATGAACAGGTTTTAGTTAGAACTATGTCTGTGGATCTCAACAATGGGCACACAAGGTTCCTTTTCAAATATTTATGCAAGTTCAAAAACCCACTAAAGATCAAAGTTTTTATGCGGTTCCTGAGTAAAAAGGTCTTTGCTTACTAGAGATAATTTGACTAAAAGGATTTGGAATGGAAGTAAGAAATGTTATTTTTGTGATGCTGATGAAACAATGGAACACTTATTTCTATCATGTCCTTTTGCTAGATTAATTTGGAGAATTGTTTATTCTACATACAACATACCACCACCAACTAATATAACTAATATGTTTGGGAATTGGTTGAATGGTATCGATAACAAAACTAAAGCTAGGATTCGTATAGGAGTTTCAGCTATAGTTTGGTCGATATGGAATTATAGGAATAACATTGCCCTTAATAGAAAGGATTCTACTAATTTCTTACAGGTTATCCATATGGTTGTACATTGGAGTCAGCTATGATGTTTCCTTCTCCTAGAAGACCAGCGACTGATAGTGCATGGTTTCGGGATGCACAACAAGGGGACACAGATTTAACGTGGAAAAACCTCTCCAACAAAGAAAGGAAAAAACCACGGGCACTAGCCAGTGAAACTTCACTATATCGAGGAGTGTTTACAAACGTCGGGGATTTCACAGATGCAACTCCTCCCAACCGGTGGCTTACGAGGGGTTTATATATCGGTGGAAACCTAGGTCTTCGACGATCCGTATCATTACACTCGGCCCAAGCCTCCGGCGACGGGCCTCGCTCCACTCGTCAGAAGTTGGCCTATACTTTGTAGAATTTGGATCAATAACAAACTCCACCTTGAGACAAATTCCTCCTTGTAGCATCAACAGCAACCATCTCCCTGAACAAACAAAGCAAATACTTTCAGCGCCAATAGCCACTTGGGCTAATCAGTTAAACCAATTAAGTTCGAGCAAAGCTCAACTTAGCAACAGGAACAAGTTTAGTCATCATATCAGCAGGATTATCATGAGTGCTGATCTTGCATACCTTTAATTTACCTTGAGCAACAATGTCTCTAACAAAATGGTACTTGACATCAATGTGCTTAGTTCTCTCATGGAACATCTGATCTTTTGTAAGGTATATGTCACTTTGACTGTCACAAAACAAAGTAATGCAAGAATCATCTCCACAAAGCTCAGCAAACAAACCTTTCAACCAAACAGATTCTTTGCAAGCTTCAGCAATAGCCATGTATCCAGCTTCAGTAGTAGATTGTGCAACAACAGACTGCAACGTAGCCTTCCAGCTAACAGCACAACCACCAATATTAAACGCATAACCTGTGAGGGATCTTCTCTTATCCAAATCGGCAGCAAAATCTGAATACATATAGCCAACGAGTCCCTCACCGGTCCTGCCAAACTTCAAACAAGCATTGGAAGTGCCAAGAGGGTACCTAAAAACCCATTGAGAACAGCCTTCCAATGTTCTTTACTAGGATTAGCAATGGATCTACTTATCAAACTCATAGCATATGATAAATCAGGACGAGAACAAACCATGGCATACATCAAAGAACCAACAGCACTACAATATGGCACCTTTGACATGTACTCAAACTCTTCATCAGTAGTAGGACATTGAGAAACTGACAATTTAAAATGAGGAGCAATAGGAGTACTAACTGACTTGGCACCATCCATATTAAAACAATGAAGAACTTTCTTAATGTAACTTTGCTGACTAAGAAATAACAAACCAGATTTTCTATCTCGGGTAATCTCCATACCTAAGATCTTCTTAGCAACACCAAGATCTTTCATCTCAAACTCACTACTTAGGTGTGCCTTCAAAGTAGTGATTTATTTCATGCCCTTGGCAGCAATTAACATATCATCAAAATATAGCAGCAAGTATATAGGTGAACCATCAACAAACTTGATATAAACACAACTATCATATTTAGACCTCTAAAAACCATGTGAGATCATAAATGAAACAAACCTTTTATACCACTATCTTGGAGATTGCTTTAAGTCATAAATAGGCTTCTTTAATTTGCACACAAATCCTCTTTACCAGGCACTATGAACTATTCTGGTTGGTCCATGTATATTTCCTCATCAAGCTCTCCATGCAGAAAAGCAGTCTTGACATCTAACTTCTCAAGCTCAAGATCACGCATAGCCACAATACTAAAGAAAGTGTGAATGGAACTATGCTTTACAACTGGGGAGAACACATCATTGTAATCAATACCTGGAATCTGGCTGAACCCTTTTGCTACTAACCTTGTCTTGTACCTTGAAGGCTCTTTGGGAGACAAACCTTCTTTTTTCTTGAAGATCCACTTGAAGCGGACCTCCTTCTTTTGTTTGGACAAGGGCACAACATCCCATGTGCCATTTTTATCAAGAGACTGCATCTCTTCTTGCATAGCAGAAATCCACTTCTCGCGGTCAACGGATGCAATGGCTTCATTATATGTAGCAGGTTCAGAATAGTTCTCCACCTGTTCAATACAACTCAAAGCATAATGAACAAGATTACACTCTTCAATTAAACGAGGACAAGGAACACAGTTACGCCTCGGTCTATCAGCAGCAATGGACTCATGTGGCTGCTGCAAAACAGTAGGTGAGTGCTGAACAACAATATCATCAATGTTTTCCTCATGTGTATCTTCAACGATAGCATCATTATCAACAGTTTTCTGCAGGTTTTCCACCTACACACTAACTCCATCCTCTCCAACACCAACAGGAGAGGTATCTGATGGCAAGCTATCATGATACATAACGGACTCATTGAAAACAACATTTCTACTTAGCAAAATCTTTTTAGTTTCAGAATTCCATAGTTTATATGCCTTAACTCCTTAACCATAACCAAGGGATATGCACTTAATAGACCTAGGCTCTAACTTTCCATTATTAACATGAGCATATGCAGTGTAGCCAAAAACTCTCAACTGTGAATAATCAGCAGGCGAACCTGACCATACCTCAATGGGAGTTTTCTTCTCAAGTGGAATAAAAGGTGACATGTTGATGAGGTAACACGATGTGTTGGCTACTTCAGCCCAGAAACGCCTATGCATACCTATATTAGACAACATACAACGAGCCCTCGAGATGATGGTTATGTTAATGCGCTCTGCCACGCCATTCTGCTAAGGAGTATATGGGATGGTGTGATGCCTGATCATGCCATCGTTACTGCAAAACTCCTCAAACTCATTAGAACAGAATTCCATATCATTGTTAGTACGTAGTACCTTTACCTTCTTCTCAGTTTGCTTTTCAACCATAACTTCCCACTTCTTAAAAGCATCAAAAACATTAGATTTATGCTTTAAAAAATAAGGCCACACTTTTCTTGAGTAATCATCAATAATAGTAAGCATGTAATTAGCACCACCAATACAAGTCTTACGGGACGGACCCCATATATCAGCATGCACATAATCTAATATGCCTTTGGTGGTATGAACGAAAGAATTGAATTTAACTCTTTTATGCTTACCAAAGATGCAGTGCTCACAGAACTCAAACTTACTCAAGTTGCAACCATCAATCAGCTCTCTCTTGACCAACTCTGCCATGCCTTGTTCGCTCATATGCCCAAGACGCATATGCCACAGATGTGTTTTACCACAATCATCAAAATCATTAGAAGTAACAGCAGCAGCAATACCAGGCAAAGTGCTACCTCTAAGAACATATAATTTAGCAGAATTCATATCACCTATCATGTGAATAAGAGAACCTTTTGATACCTTTAGAACTCGATGCCCACCGGCATACTTGTATCCATCAACGTCCATGGTACTCAGGGAGATCAAATTTCTGGCCATGCTTGGTATGTGCTTCACCTCACTCAACGTGCGTGTCACGCCATCATCTGTCCTGATCTTAACAGATCCAACACCAACAATATGGCATAGGTTGTCATTCCCCACACGCACAAAATCTCCAGTCTGCGCAGACTCATATGAACTGAACCAATCTTTGTTACAGCAAATATATAACGAACATGCAGTATCAAGTATCCATTCATCATCACGAGAAGCACAAGCAGCAAAAACAGCTAAGCATTCACCATCAGAACTATCATAAACAACAGGAGCCTTACCAGTACCGTCAGACCTATCTTTCGGTTGGTAAGTTCCGTTCCTTTTCTCCTTATTCTGCAACTTTCAACAATCATCAATAACGTGATTAGATTTCTTACAATACCTGCAGAATTTATCCTTTCCCTTAGACTTTGAACGACCTCTGCCGTCCTTGCTCTTATCTCTGTTGCCATAGTTGTTGTTCCTCTGCTCGGTTCTTCCACGAACCTGCAGATCCTCGGCCTTGGATGACGCCCATCTGACCCTACCATAGTTTTCATCTTTTCCCTCTGTTTGAGAGTGTCATGTAATTCGTCAAGGGTTAGTTCATCATGGCTCAACAATATTGTATCACAAAAATGTGTATAGGAACTGGGCAACAGGCATAAGAGTAGAAGAGCTAAATCCTCATTATCATATTTTACCTCCATAGACTGCAAGTCTGAAATAATCTCTTTAAAAACAGATATGTGATTCATTACCGATCCAACTTCTTGCAGCCTGTGCGAGAACAACTTCATATTCACATTCATCTTACTGGTTAGATCCTTTGACACACAGATCGTTTCCAGTTTTTCCCATAGGGCAGCAGATTTCATCTCTAGTACTTCCTACAAAATATTATTGGACAGATGAAGTTGAATCAAAGAAAAAGCTTTACGGTCCTTCCGCTTCTCTTCGGAGGACCAGGTCTTAGCATCCTTTTCACCGAATCCATCTAGCGCTTCATCCAGATCAGAAGTTTGGGCGAGAATCGCCCACATCTTACACTCGGCCCAAGCCTCCGGCGATGGGCCTCGCTCCACTCATCATAAGTTGGCCTATACTTCGTAGAATTTGGATCAACATATAACAGGAATAACATTGCCTTTAAACAGAAAGGATTCTACTAATTTCTTATAGGTTATCCATATGGTTGTACATTGGAGTCAGCTATGATGTTTCCTTCTCCTAGAAGATCAGCGACCGATAGTGCATGGTTTCTGGATGCAACCGTCTATTGATGGTCGCTCGGGATATCTTCTACCGGGCTATTTGGCGGCCTATTAATTGACTTCATGATGTTTAGCAACAATACTTGGAACTTTTTTTATGGCATACCATGGCTATCCCCGGCGAGAGGGTTCGCGTTCTCTGTCTAGGTTGTTTTTAGTGTCTTATTCAGTATGGTGAGGTGGAGGCTACATCTTGAAATCAGAATAAGGTTCCTCGCTCCGGTTGTGCATTTAGTTTTGGTGGAGGGCACGTGGAGTCATGTGTCTGCTAGGATCCAGTCGGTTTCATGTTCTGTGGTGTGGTTTTAGGTCAGTCCCTTATGATCGATAGTTGTTATCATTAGCGATGGTTGTTATCATTGGTGATGGTTGCTACTCTGGTGCGCTGGTCATTTGTAACCTTAGCACAAAGACTTATGATGTGTCTACTACTCCCTATGTCTTGAAATAAATAACTTAAATTTGTCTAGATTTGCATGTATCTAGATACTAAAACATGTCTAGATACATGTGAATCTAGACAAATACAAGTCACTTGTTTCAGGACAGAGGGTGTACAACAAACTCTACTACGACAAGCTTTGCCCGACTCCGGTTATGGAGGAGCGAAGACCGTGACGCGCCTTCGGTTCGTACTAGCGTCTGTAGTCGTCGCTAGGTACTCCAAGGACCCACTTGTAATTTTATTAACTTTTGGGCTTGTGGGAATGCTATTGATGATTACTAATAGATCGTTGAAAATTTTGCATGAAAGTAATTATTAAAAGTCTTTGTACTATGTGCATCAATACAGGCGGATGCTAGTGATATAACTTTTCATATGAAGTTACACCGGAAAGAATGTATTTCCTCCATCCTAAATTAGTTGGGACAACAAATTTAGAAGAGAGGGAGTAGTTTGAAGTTTTGGCACAGCTAACCAGGATGGACAAGGGATCGCGTATCCATGCGCTGTCAGCGATGACCCCTATGTGGGTAATGAGTCTAGTGTGGTGCACTTGGTAAGTGCAATGATGTTCTTAAAATTGAAGGACGCCCTGCAGAGCAAATTGACTGCATCATGCTACAGAGCTTGTGAGACTATTAGGCGCTGAGAGGGTGTTTATATGAGAGCACTGCTATGAACTCATGCGCTAATTGAAAAACCATCTTTGGTTCGATCAGAACAAGCCCAGCAGTCCCGGCCTGTCACGAACCGCGACTAGTGCTAGCACTAGTCCCGGTCCGTGAGGCCTCCAACGGCTAGAAAATGGACATAAGCATTAGTCCGGGCGGACGAGCATTAGTCGGTCCGTGTCTGACCGGGACTAATAAGCTGGAGCGTGGCAACAGCTCTTTTCGGGGACTATTAGTCCCAGGTCGTATCACGGCCCGGGACTAATTGTCCATCACTATATATACAGCTCCCTGGCCAGCTGCCCTAAAGCATATGGTGGCCATTTTTCTCAAATAAAGCAAGAGAGTTCATGCCATTTTTTTTCTCAAGATTTGTCAAGATTTAGTTTGCAACACCTAAATCCAAAGCTTTAAAAGGTTAGAACTTCATTCTTTTATCTCTTATTGCTACTTTAGCTCTATATAATGCTCTAGAAGTATAGAGATATGGATCAAATGCATATGCATGCTCTAGAAGTAGCTAGAAGGATTTTGATATATATGTGTAACAAATTTTGATTAGGCACATAGTTACTGAAAACTGAAATGTGTAATTTTAGAGTTTCAGAGCTTAGAATGGAATGAGGTTTTCACTGATAGAACAATAAAAAAAACTCCACATTTATCATGTTGATTGTTTTCTCCAATTCACAAATTGGTGCATGTAAATTTTTCAAAATTCAAAATTAATGCTCTAGAAGCTCTCAATATAACTTGTAATAATTTTATCATGTTGTGTAATGGTTTTTGATATACTTTTACTATAATGCGAGATGGTCCGGAATGGATGTACTTGACCGACGCCTTCTGGCGAGTTCATTAATGGCGTGCATGAATTCATCCGTGTTGATGCAAACAAGCACAATGGTTTTGTATTCTGTCCATGTAATGGATGTAGGAATCAAGGATTACTCGACTCAAAAACCCTTCACGACCACTGTTGAAGTCCGTCTTCATGCCCAGTTATAATTGTTGGACCAAGCACGGAGAGAGAGGGGTTATAATGGAAGACAATGAAGAAGAGGAGGAGGATGACAACTATCATGGTTTCCTTGAGTACGGAGATACTTCCATGGGGATGTGAAGGGAGGATGAAGAAGAGACACATGATGAACCAGCTGATGATCTTGGTGGACCATTGCCGATGCGAAGAGATTGTGAAACTGAAAAGGATAGGGAGAAGTTCAATCACATGCTAGAGGATCACAAAAGTTGTTGTACCCAAATTGCGAAAATGGTCTGAAAAAGTGGGCGGACACTGGAATTGCTGCGATGGAAGGCTGAGTGTGCTATACTGACTCCTCATTTGAAAAGTTGCTGAAAATGATGAAGAACATGCTTCAAAAGATAATGTATTGCCCTTGAGACATACGAAGAAAAGAAGGTTGTCGCCCTCTAGGTTTAGACGTTAGGAAGATACATGCATGCCCTAATGATGCATCCTCTACCGGTGAGGAGTATGAGAATTTAGATGCATGCCCGGTATGCACTTCACTTGATATAAGATTAGACGAGATGACCTGGTGGCGTTGAGGCGAACCCCGGAAGAGGGTTCTGCGAAGGTGATGTGGTATGCTCCTATAATACCACGGTTGAAACGCTTATTCAGAAACAAAGAGCACGCCAAGTTGTTGCGATGGCATAAATAGGGCGTAAGTCGACGGGATGTTGAGACACCCTGATGGGTCAATGGAGAAAATTGATAGAAAGTACCGGACTTTGCGGATGACGCGAGGAGTTTAAGGTTTGGTCTAAGTACAGATGGCATGAATCCCTTTGGGGAGCAGATCTCGATCCACAAAGACGGCCCGTGACTCTATGCATCTATAACCTTCCTCCTTGGTTGTGCATGAAGCGGAAGTTCATTATGATGCCAGTGTTGATCCAAGGTCCGAAGCAACCTGGCAACGACATTGATGTGTACCTAAGGCCATTAGTGGAAGAAATTTTACAGTTGTGGCACAAACCCGGGATACGCGTGTGGGATGAGCACAAGCAGGAAGAATTTAACCTCCGAGCATTGCTTTTCGTAACAATCAATGATTGGACTGCTCTTAGTAACCTTTCAGGACAGTCAAACAAGGGATACAATGCATGCACACACTGTTTAGATGAGACTGCAAGTATATATTTGGAACATTGTAAGAAGAATGTATACAATGAGCATCGTCGATTTCTTTTGGCCAAGCATCCCTTAAGAAAGAAAGACAAGCATTTCAATGGTGTGGCATGTCACCAGACGAAGCCTAAGGAGCGTACTAGTGCTGATATATTTGATATGGTCAAAGATTTGGATCAACTGGTAACCTTTGGAAAGGGTCCTGGAGGAAAATCTGTTCTGAAATACGCTGAAGGACACGCACCCATGTGGAAGAAGAAATCTATATTTTGGGAGCTACCATATTGGAAATTCTTAGAGGTCCGCTCTGCAATCGATGTGATGCATGTGACGAAGAATCTTTGCGTGAACCTGCTAGGCTTCTTGGGCATGTATGGGAAGACAAAAGATACACCGGAAGCACGAAAGGACCATCAACGTATGAAAGACCCAGATGGCCTGCATCCCGAATGGTTTCAAGGTCATGCCAGCTACGCTCTTACCAAACAAGAGAAGGAAATATTTTTTGAATGCGTAAGCAGTATTAAGGTCCCGTCTGGCTTCTCGTCGAATATAAAGGGGATAATAAATATGGCAGAATTTTTTTTCGAAAACCTAAAGTCTCATGACTGCCACGTGATTATGACGCAAATGCTTCCGATTGCATTGAGGGGGCTTCTAGCAGATAATGTTTGAGTACCCATTGTGAAGCTATGTGCATTTCTCAATGCAATCTCTCAGAAGATAATCAATCCTGAAGATCTACCACGGTTACAGAATGATGTGGTCCAATGTCTTGTCAGTTTTGAGTTGGTGTTCCCACCATCCTTCTTCAATATTATGGCCTTTTCTTTGGTTCACCTAGTCGAAGAGATTTCCATTCTCGGTCCTGTATTTCTACACAATATGTTTCCCTTTGAGAGGTTCATGGGAATCTTAAATAAATATGTTCGTAACCGTGCTAGGCCAGAAGGAAGCATCTCCAAGGGCTATGGAATAGAGGAGGTCACTGAATTTTGTGTTGACTTCGTTCCTGACCTTAAGCCGATTGGTCTTCCTCAATCGCGGTATGAGGGGAGACTGAGTGGAAAGGGTACTCTAGGAAGGAAATCAATAATATGTAGAGACGGACATTCTTACAACGAAGCACATTACACCGTTCTACAGAATTCTATCTTGGCAGCCCCATATATCGAGGAACACAAGAAAATCTTACGCTCCAACAACCCTGGAAAGTATGACTCTTGGATTAGACATGAACACATGAAGAGTTTTGGTGGTTGGTTGCAACATCTCATCAAAAACAACACTCTTGGAGATCAGCTATACTTGTTGTCTAGGTCACCATCTTCGACTATATCGACTTTCCAAGGGTACGAGATAAATGGGTATACATTTTACACGATAGCCCAAGATAAAAAGAGCACCAACCAAAACAGTGGTGTCCGCTTTGATGCAACAGACAACAATGGGTCAAAGACCATATATTATGGTTACATAGAGGAGATATGGGAACTTGACTATGGACCTACTTTTAAGGTCCCCTTGTTTCGGTGCAAATGGGTCAAGCTGACGGGAGGAGGGGTTGAGGTAGACAAGAAATACGAAATGACATTGTTGGATCTCAACAATCTTGGGTACTTAGACGAACCATTCGTCCTAGCCAATGATGTAGCCTAGGTTTTCTATGTGAAGGACATGTCTACCAAACCTAGAAAACGAAAAAATAAGAAAAATAATACATCAGCCGATGAGCCAAAACGCCACATAGTTCTTTCAGGAAAAAGAAACATCGTGGGAGTGGAGGACAAGACAGACATGTCAGAAGATTGTGATAAGTTCCATGAAATTCCGCCCTTCGCGGTGAAGGATGAGCCAAGCATCATGTTAATGAATGAAGATGCTCCATGGATATGACGGGATCAGAAAGGAACACACGCGAAGAAATGATATGTAATAATTGTAACCTTTTATGAGTGAAGATGGTCCATGCATGTGTCCATTTTTATAGTGTTGTTTGCAAACAATCTTGAGTGTGTTAGTCCCGTTTTGTGGCTGGACCGGGACTAAAGGAGGGCCTTTAGTACCGATTCATACTTACCATTAAGATCTGATCTCCAAACGCGTGACGTCACATATTAGGGAGTGCCTCTCTGACCAGTTTCTCGGAGATGCCGGAGGACTGGGCTCCGCTGGCATCTCCCTGAAACTGGCCGTAGTGGTGTCCCTGCTCTCGAAAACCATCTTGCAGCTTGTAACTTCTCTAACTAGATCAATACGCCTGGGAGCTAACTAATTTCACATATTAGGGAGTGCCTCTATGACCAGTTTCTCGGAGATGCCGAAGGACTGGGCTCCGTCGGCATCTCCCTGAAACTGGCTGTAGTGGTGTCCCTTCTCTCTAAAACCATCTTGGAGATGCCTCAAACTGGCTGGAGGACTGGACTCACAAGGATGCCTATTTATAGTACAAGCAGCTCAGCATAATGTCGACACTCACGACATAATGTCGACACTCACCCCTATTATTAGTGCTGACTCATCTTTAGTCCTGGTTGGTGTCTCCAACCGGGACTAAAGGTTCATCTTTAGTCCCGGTTGGTGACACCATCCGGGACAAGGTACTAACCATACGACATAATGTCGACACTCACCCCTATTATTAGTGTTGCTGGCCTGATGCATGCATAATCCCTTGATCAGCGGTTGGTTTATCCAACCGGGACTAAAGATGAACCCTCTCTTTATATAGGCATTTCCCTCTATTTATTAGGTAACACTCAAGACATTTATTAATATTAAAAACCGGGACAAACCGGGACTAGCTAACACTCAGGACTAAAGCCGCCCCCTTTAGTCATAATCATGCCTAGTCCTATAGTACGCAGCTTCAGGGTCTTCATCGTCATCGTCATCATCATCGTCATCGTCACCTGCCACTCCGGGGATCCTCAGCCCATCCATGGCATATACCAGGGGCCATTCCAGCCTCGGATTCACGGCGGGCGGGAGAGGGGTCTCCTGGAAGACGATGCCGCTACCACCCGGACGGTGTGGGGCCTGTGGCGGGTGGACTTGTGGGCATCGTAGGCGAGGATGGTCTCCCCCGGCGATGTAGCGCATCACTCCGATGATAGTACGGTTCGCCCACCACAGACGACGGCCGGCTTCGTTGTGGTTCACCGGTGGCGGGCCATCACCCTCGTACCTGGCGAGCTCCCTTTCCCGCCTATTAGCGAAGAAGGCATTCCAGGTGTCGTAGTTGTCGGGATCCCACTGGGGATCCATCCGCTGCTCCGGCGTGAGCTCGTGGTAGAAGTGGTTTGTGATGGCCGCCTGGCGTGCGGAACCTTGAGGGACAGGAACCCCTCCAGCGCTCAGCATCCATTCGGCGGGCGGCCGGTAGCCCGGCGGACAAGGGTAGTTGGAGGCGCACAGCGCCTCGGTCTCCTCGAGGGTCAGAATGGCCCAGTAGGCGTTGTCCATTGTTCTAAGAGAGGAAGGTGTGGATGTGTGGATAGCCATGGAACGATCACCCTAAATATAGAGGGAAAGGGCGGGAAAACTTGGCGTGAAGCTTTGGGAAATGGCGAGAAATATCTTTAGTCCCGGTTAGTGACTACCACTACTAGGAAAATGGCTATAGGTAATCAGCGCATCCGTGGCTCACATGGTTGAAGTGCCCCACGGCTAAAACAGGCGTGGCTCACCTATGGGCAGTGTCCTACTAGTAACTAGAACAATCATGGCACACATGACCATAGTGCGCAACAGATATGTGTGGGCCAGGTCCCTGTTGGCCGTACGCCAAACATCCGTAGCGCACATAGGGTAGGTGCGCTACGGTTGTTAGTGTCAACCGTGGCGCACATGGAGGGGGTGCGCTACGCCTAAGCGCATGCCCCTCTCTGCTGTGAAACGGCCAGACACATCCGTGGCGCACTATGGCATGTGCGCCACGGATGTATAAACTTAGTAGTAGGGCACCTTGCCCTAGTGCCCTACTCCTAACTATCCTGCACCAACTCCCCCCCCCCCCCCCCCCGTGGATCGTCTTTTTAGGCTTTGCAAAAAATAAAAGAAAATGATAAACACTTCAAAAAATTAAATCCTTTCATATTTAAGTAGGTAATGTGGTATAGCTTCTAGTAAAATTAACAAACATGAGTTTCGACTTTATCTGCAAAAAAAAGTCATGCCACGGTAAAAAGGTCGTAACTTTTGCATACGATATCGAAAAAAATCGTATAATATACCAAAATGACGAGAACGAAATTTCGCATCCGCTCGCAACGACCTTTGGTCGTTTAGCGATTTTTTAGATTTTCAAAATTTGAAAAGAGTAAAAAGTTAGGGTCAAAAGACCGTTTTTTCCTACAGAAAAAAAATAGAGGGCGACTTACCCGTAGCGCACCACCACCTAGTGCGCCACGGATAAGCTTGGGCGGGATTCAAATTTCGCATCCTCACCCCGCCCACCTACCCCTTTTATTTTCCCTCCCCTTATCTCATTTTCCTTTTCCTCCCTTCTCATTTCCTTCTTCTTCTCCTCCTTCTCCTTCTCTTTTGCTTTCGCCTTCTCCTTCTCCTCCTCTTCCTCCTCCTTGCTGTGAAGATGGTGATGGCGGCCTCCTCCTTGCAGTTCTGACGACGAGACGATGGGCTCCTTCTTCTCCTTCTCTTCCTCCTCCTTGTAGTTCCGACGACGACGAGGCCTCCTCTTCTTCTTCTCCTCCTCCTCCTCTTCTTATCCTCCTCTTCCTCCTCTTCCTCCTCTTCTTCTTCTCCTCCTCCTCCTCTTCTTCTCCTCCTCTTCCTCCTATTCTCCTCCTCCTCCTTGCAGTTCAAGCGATGACGAGGAGGCGACGACTTGACGGCTGCACCCGGCCTTGCTGACGGCAGATCGATGACAAGATCCAGATCTGCTGCTTTTTTTGAATTATGAAATTTATATCCGTGGGGCACAACACCTAGTGCGCCACGGTTATCGTTTCATACGCATGGCGCACCTGGACTACTTTCTGTGGCGCACTGGCATGTGCGCCACGCCTATCTCGACACAACCATGGCACACCAGGTAGTGCTCCACGGCTAGGAGATAGCCGTAGCGCAAGGCCCGTGGCGCACTCAGGTGCGCCATGAACAGACGTTTTCCTAGTAATGTACATCCGGGACTAAAAGCTCTCGTAGAAAGGAAAGGGCGACAAAACTTGGCGGGAAGAGGTGGGAAATGGCCGAAAATATCTTTAGTCCCGGTTTGTGACTATATCCGGGACTAAATGGATATTATATTAAGATTCATTATATTTTTCTGATAATAATAGACATATTATTTGTGTTATTTGGATTATTACAATAAAAGATATGATTTTCCAAAGTTTTTATATTTGATTTGAATTAAAAAAAGAAAATTTACAAATGAAATAATTTATAAATGATGCAAACAGATAAATGGATATTATATTAAGATTCATTATATTTTTCTGATAATAATAGACATATTATTTGTGTTATTTGGATTATTACAATAAAAGATATGATTTTCCAAATTTTTATATTTGATTTCAATTAAAAAAAGAAAATTTACAAATGAAATAATTTATAAATGATGCAAACAGATAAATGGATATTATATTAAGATTCATTATATTTTTCTGCTAATAATAGACATATTATTTGTGTTATTTGGATTATTACAATAAAAGATATGATTTTCCAAAGTTTTTATATTTGATTTGAATTAAAAAAGAAAATTTACAAATGAAATAATTTATAAATGATGCAAACAGATAAATGGATATTATATTAAGATTCATTATATTTTCTGATAATAATAGACATATTATTTGTGTTATTTGGATTATTACAATAAAAGATATGATTTTCCAAAGTTTTTATATTTGATTTGAATTAAAAAAGAAAATTTACAAATGAAATAATTTATAAATGATGCAAACAGATAAATGGATATTATATTAAAAATATTTATATTTTTCTAATAATAATAGACATATTATTTGTTTTATTTGGATTATTACAATAAAAGATATGATTTTTCAAAGTTTTTATATTAGTTTTGAATTAAAAAAGAAAATTTACAAATGAAATAATTTATAAATGATGCAAACAGATAAATGGATATTATATTAAAATTCTTTTTATTTTTCTGATAATAATAGACATATTATTTGTTTTATTTGGATTATTACAATAAAAGATATGATTTTTCAAAGTTTTTATATTAGTTTTGAATTAAAAAAGAAAATTTAAAAAAAAAAAACAGTCGCGGGTCGTGGCTGGACCCAGGACTAAAGGGTGAGTCTGTGGCAGCAAGCGGCGAAAAGACCTTTAGTCGGGACCGTGGCTTAGCCCATGACTAAAGGGTCTTTAGTCGCGGGTTAAGCCACGGCCCGTGACTAAAGACCCTTTAGTCGCGGGCGGTGGCTTAGCCCGAGACTAAAGGGTCTGTCCCTTTATATTCTGGCGCCAGCACCGAACACTTCGCATTTCTCATCGACGACGAAGCACAGACGAAGACGACGAAGCACAGACGAAGCACAGACGACAGGGGAGGTGCTGTCCGATTCCGCCGCCGCTCCGCCGTGCCGCCGCCGCTCCGCAGGTGAGATGGTTCTCCAGGACGTGGCGCCACTCCGTCGTGCCGCCGCGCAGCAGCAGCGCCTGCAACAGTTAGAAGCGAGAGAGAGAGCGGCGAGGCGTCGTCGCCGGAAGGGCGAGGAAGGACGGCCGAGGCGGCAGCGAGGTGGCGAGCGTCGTCGCCTTGAAGGGCAGGGGAAGGTCGGCCGGCTCGGCTGCTGGGCCTGTAGGGGAGAGAGGGAGAGATGAGCCAGCCTGTTTTTTTTCCAATTTTTTTTCTTTTTTTCTTTTTCTGTTTTTCCTTTTCTCTTTGTTTTTTTAAAATACAAATCTGTTTTATATTATTTTTTTAATTATTGTTTTAATTATAATTAGCTAGGATTAGGATTATATTGTTAGCTAGGGTTATTTTTTTAATTATTGTTTTAATTATAATTAGCTAGGGTTATTGTTTTAATTATAATTAGCTAGGGTTATTTTTTTAATTATTGTTTTAATTATAATTAGCTAGGATTAGGATTATATTGTTACTAGGGTTATTTTAATTATAATTAGCTAGGGTTATTTTTTAATTATTGTTTTAATTATAATTAGCTAGGGTTATTTTTTTAATTATTGTTTTAATTATAATTAGCTAGGGTTATTTTTTAATTATTGTTTTAATTATAATTAGCTAGGATTAGGATTATATTGTTAGCTAGGGTTATTATAATTATAATTAGACAAGGTTATTTTTTTTGTTTTAGTTATTAGCTATGATTATATTGTTTTACCACAATTAGTATTATTGTTTTAGTGATTTTTTTGTTTTATTTATTAAGATTAGAATTAGGATTAGGATTAGGGTTATTTTTTGTTTTAGTTATTATGATTATTGTTTTAGCACAAATAATATTAGGATTATTATAATTAGGATTATACTGTTTTAGTTATTAGGATTATTGGTTTTTCTAACCTGTTTAACTCTCTTTTTGTTATAGATAATTAACTCATGGATCCATCCGAAGATCCTGGTCGCATCGGTGAAGGTTTTCTTTAGGGCATGATAAGAGGTGAAATTCCTCTTATTACTATCGGCGCCGAAGATATTTTGCTTGAGGAAGAGATATCCTCATATCTGAATCCATCCGGTGATGGACTAGAGAAAAACCAAAGGGAAGACCAGATGGACGAAGGGCAAACAAATAACAACAATAATGATGGCCCCTCGACAGGATCCGGCGAAGTACATATATATATATGTATAAAGTCTCGTGTTAACTCTATTCATTAACTGATCTAGATATATATTAATCACTCTCTCTTCTTCTTTTAGCCCACCGGATCGAAGCAATCGACAGCTCGAACGAAACGAGGGCTGAACAAAAAGTTGGATGGTAATCAGAGGTTCACTATCGAAGAAATAGATGATGATGGTGAACCGATTGCTCCAGAGAAGCACTGGAGGATGTTTATAAATCAATGCGGGGTACTTGTTAGGGACAACCTGCCGATCACCATCCAAGAATGGAATAAGTCAAAGAAAGTCGGTGAAGAATCCAACAGCTATGTCACCGATGATGCCAAAGATGACCTTTGGCAGAAGCTCATAGCGCATTTCATACTACCTCCAGAGTATGAGGAATTTGAGGTAGATGGTATTACCCCAAGGCCGGGTGGGCTTGAAAATAGAGCGAAAGTCAAGGAGTGGGCACTAAGCAAGATGGCTGAACTGTACCGGAACCACAAGAAAAGTTTATACGCGAAATATGTCGCGAAAAAGAAAACTCCAGACTTCAAAGGAGTAAACGAGAAGTTGAGAGAACAGTGGCCCGATTTTGTACAGTACAAGCAATCTGATAAAGCAAAGGCAAAGTCGGCAAAGAACGCGTTAAATGCTGCCAACAAGAAATACCATCATAAAATGGGGACAGGTGGCTACAAGAGTGCCATCCCTAAGTGGGAAACTATGGAGAAGGATATGAGGGCTAGAGGCGTCACTCCTGGTACAGATGGATGGCCCGAGAGGTCAAAGCACTGGTGGTACGGGCACGGGGGATCCTTGGACCCAGAAACAGGGAAGACATTATTTCATGATAAAATTCTAAAACCCTCCCAAGACCTTATTCAAGCAATGAATGATGCTCAATTGGGATTGTTCCGTCCCGAGAGAGAGAACGACGAGCTGACACGCGCCCTAGGGAATCCTGAAAAGGAAGGACAAACACGAGGCAAAGGCGCCGGTGTCTCGTGGAAGAAAGGGTTTCCTCTGTACGATGCCAGTTACAGAAGCCGTCAGAGAAAGAAGGACCGGGAGGCAGACCGGATCTCCAGGGTAGAGCAGGACCTAGCTGATCTGAAGAACCTCATGCATGAAATTAGCCAAAGGCCGCCATCGTCAACTCACCCGCGGTCTGATGATCCTGCATTGGATCTTAGCCAACGGAGAAGCAGTGTGGCTTCCACAGAGGTCCGTGCTGATGATCAAGCACTGCTGGATGATGCACCGGCTCCTCACTACCCCGTGGATGATGTCATAGAGATGGCACAATGTGAGCTACATCAGCCAATGAACAACCTGTCCTTCAAGGTGGCGATCGGCACTGCTTTACCTTGTCTACCTGGAGCACTCCACCATTCACTTCCGATTCCACCAGGCTATGCTCGTGTCACGGTGGATGACATAGTGGAGGATTTTGCGGACCTAGAGATTGAAATCACTACGCCTGAAGGCCTTACGAAACTAGGAGATGTCAAGCGCAACATCATTCTATGGAATAAGAAGTACATCAAGTTTCCAGGCTCGGCGCCAAGGCCACCGACTCCAAGGAATCCAAATCCACCCCGCATCGAATATCGTCAACCTCCAAGTCCACCCCAACCCGATTATCGCCAACCTCCAAGTCCACCCCAACCCTATTATCGCCAACCTCCAAGTCCACCCTGCCCCGCTGACGATCGCCGCAATAGGAGTACATCAACTCGATCTCCGCCTCCGCCTCCGTGCAATACTACTACCTCGTCGAAGAAACGGAAGTTTGACGGTCCCCCGCGCCCCACATCGAAGAAAGGTCAAACGCCGAAGATAGTCGATATCCCGCCGACTCTTCCAAAGAGACCTTATGACAAGACCGACGAGGAAACTAACGCGGATGTGGCTGCCCAAGTTAATGCGCATTTTGCACCCAAAAGCCTGAGCCAAAGCCGGTATATAACGAAAAAACAAAAAAGTGGGCTAAGTCCTTTCTTGAGCAACCATCCCAGATATCGATGAATCTGGAATCAGACTATGACCGGGAGATTATTAAGCAAGAACAGAAGAAAAAAATCACAAGTGCAAAAAGCGGGAAGCAAGTTGCCCAGTTCGGAGCACAGAAGAATCAATCGGTCGCCCCGCTCAAAGTCATTTCAGACCTCGACAAGGCCTTCAGAGATGAAATGGATATGGACATGCAAATAATGGACCCTAGAGCCCATAATAATGCTGCACTTATGGGAATCTCTGTATCGGAGGCCAAAGCACTTGCTAACAAAACAAATATGTCTCTTGGTCAATATTTAGGCTATGAAGATACGCCCGATGGAGTAGATAATGCGGCAGTATGTCCAAGGGCAGCCTCTAGTCAGTAATGAGGAGCTCGCGCGTCTATCCATACATATGCGAAATCTGCATGAATGGTACATGTCGCAAGCAGAAAAAAGCATCATAAAGATTGGTTTCCGGTGGACGTTAGAAATGAGCATCACTTCAAACCATACTCGATACAGGTTCAAATGACCGAACTGTTTCAGTTATACAACCAGCGCGCCCTCGATAAATCTATCATTGGTTGCTACTGTCTGTAAGTTATTTATTTCTATAATTAAGTTTGTAGCTTTAGATCGTTCATTGCATTTAATATATTATCCTAACTATATATCCTTTTGTATGATGATATTATATTCCGCAGAATGAAGATGCTTGAATGCAAAAGAGCTAGAAGATACAACGATGGGTTCATTGACCCATATATCATTAATGAATATACGTTAAAGAATCACCCTAGAGACGTGGAGGAAGACCTGTCCAGGTTCTTAACCGAGCATAATTTTGTTAAGGAAATACTATTTCCTTACAACTTCAAGTGAGTGTTTATATCTTGTACACATTTTATTTTTGCTTACTGGATGAGCTATGCATGTATGCTTATGTAAATGTCTACAGATTCCACTGGATCTTGCTAAACATTCAAGTTGACAACTCTCTAGTTGAAGTCCATGACTCATTAAGTTGGGACCAAGAGAAGTGGAGCGACATGAAAGCAATGCTCCATAAGTAATTTCAATCATTATCGCATTATATCGTCCTGTTTCACTCATTTCCTGATATCAAGTAACTAATAACTCCTTTGTTCATTTTCTTTGCCGAGCAGGTGTTGGACACGGTTCAGACAGAAAATATCAGGTCCATTCAAAGAGGAGCTAACTTATAAAATGGCGAAGAGTTTACAGCAGCCACCGGGAAATCATTTATGTGGATACTACGTCTGCGAGTATATTCGAGAGTTGACCAGTGAGCGGAAAGTTGACTCACATTATATTTATGATTTGCGGGAGAAACTAGAGCCAGACCAGCGCATAAGAGCAATTCAAGAGGAGCTGGCGGGATTTATGATGAAGGAAGTCCTTGATGTACATGGAGAGCATTATGCGGATGACGTGGAACTCGATTTGCCTTAGTCATCTCCATGTAGCTCATATGATATATATTCATCAATGACCATGTAATTTCAAAACATTTTTTCCTTTTGATATGATTGATTATATGTATGCTTGCAAGGGATCGATCTTATATAAATGCATCGACGTGTAGTGTGTATATAGTAGCGTATAATATGTCTACTGAAATATATGTTTGTTATAGTGAAACACAAAACGAAAAAGGAACAAAATGGCAAAAAAAGGAAATACACAATCTCTGCCGCGACAGAGAAATGTGGTGTTTCTCTGCCGCGGCAGGAAACCTTTTAGTCCCGGGTGGTGTTACAGCCCGGGACTAGAGGGTTTCCGCCCCCGCGGCGCTGAAACAGCCACGTGGCTGTTATCAGTCGCGGGCCGTTGCGAGCCGGGACTAGAGGGGGGGGCTCTAGTCCCGTTTTCGCAGTCCCGGGCCCAAAACCGGGACTAGAGCCTGTTGCGGCCGGGACTGGAGGCCCTTTTTCCACCAGTGATGCATGGCATCATCAAAGATAATCGAGTGTGGGTATGATCATTTTCGAACTTATGAATTCACATTTCGTGATCGAGTCCCTGTAATATTATTTTCTCAAGAACCAGGCTCAATGAACAAGAATATGGTTAGGAAATGGTTCGCATTGAATAATTTCTTGCTTCTGGCAACAGAATTCGATTAACAATGAACTAAAAATCGGTTAACAAAAAACCCCTCTTACTTGTGTGGTACAAATAGACTTGTGGTAGTAAAAATATTTGTCAGAATTGTTTTATTGATTCAGCGGTCCAGGGCTCTCTTGGGCACTCGAGAAGCAAAGGAAAATCCAAAATGACTGCTTGCCGGAGGCACGTCCTTAACCATACAAACTAGTCGCTATGCGAAAGTGAAATAACTCATCATTTGGATACAATCATGGCCAGTGGCATGATGTAGTGGAGCGCTGAAGTCTTGTAGCCTCCTACTCTTTCAGAGGCCCAACCCACCAGGTAATGAGAATGTGAAGCTAGATGAGCATACCGCTACATGTTTCGTCTATAGCCTCTTTTCCCGATGCCTCGCAGACCCGGTTGTAGCATACATATAAATGGCATGGTATAATTTGATCTAGTTCTAAAGCGAGGCACAAAGCAGCGCCAAAGTGGGGGATGCAACTACGATATCCTAAACGTTCACACATTTGCTTGTGTGGATTATTTCTGGAAGAGAGCTACTCTAGACTCTCTATATACACAGAACAAGAAGTAGCGTATAAAGCTAGTGTACAATGGTAGGTGACAACATAAACTATGTATCTGATATTGGAAGGTTTGAAGAGATTAAGTAGGGGTTGATACGAGATCAGTAGGGTCATAGCTCGCACTGAAGGGTAGGTGACAAGATAAACTACATGTTGAATATAGAAATAAATAATGAGGTAAAATATATTTCATGCTACCACTGAATTTTGTCTGTACTACATACTCTAAAGGACAATTATATTACACAAATCACTATCGTTGTTTTATTTAATACTCCATCTATCCCATAAAATAAAATGTTACGTTTTTCGAAATGGGGGAACTCACCCTGGCCTCTGCACACTGATCAGTGAATACAACCATTTTATTACTTTATTAAGAGTTGTTTATTACAGAATCTTGACCTCATGGGTCACATAAGGTGGATAAATTAACTAGCCAACCAAAAAAGGACAACATAGAATGATTCTGCATCAACATGATATCCTGTGATCAAAACGCCATGGATGTATTTAAATCTCCTGCAACTCTCTCTAGCCGGTTGTACCCAGTTTCTAGATCAGGTTGCTTCTCTATTGTTTGTAGATAGGATCGCATACAAATCCAATGAGTAGCCAATAGAATAATCCGCATAAAAGATGAAGATCTTACATTGTTAAAGATATAGTTATTTCTTGTGTTCCGTATGATACAAAATAAAGCACATACACCTACAAGTATTTGTATTTTATCTCTCTAATTAACTCCCCCAAGCCAATTACCGAAAAGTTGAGTTATACTCGTTGGGGCTATTATATTGAACACCATATGAACAATGCACCAAACAATTTTAGCTAGAGGATAAGAAATGAACAAATGCTGAATTATTTCATCCTAGTCACAAAAACAACATTTTTTATTTCCTTGCCAACTCCTCTTAGCCAGATTATCCTTTATGAGAAATTCTTTACGATGTAGAAACCCCGTAAAAATCCTGATTTTTAGTGGTACTTTAATTTTTGCATATGTATTTGCGTAGGTATTTCGTATGGTTATTCATATAATCTATATAATATGATGTGGTAAGTTTCCAAGAAAACACATATGCGTGTGTAAAATATTATTAAGTCAATATATGAGTATGCTATATTATGATACTGAGGTAGGACATATGATGGGAACAAAAGCTCCATCACAAGCATGCCAGAAATGAGGTCTGAGCCTCTTAACAAAAAACTAGGGTAAAAAGATTTGAGCTAGCTTCAACATATTTAGAGACCGCAGTTTAACAAAAATTAGAACAATGAAATGTAAGTTTATGTGGAAATGAATAGATGATATCAAACTCAATTTAGTGAGATGGGATCGAGTAAATATATGATACTAGACAACTAGTAGTGCAACTCGAACCGCAAAATTTCCTCCTACTGCTCAATGCATACAAAGATGTACTCCATCCTCCCATAATTTAAGATATTAATACAACCTAATAAATCATATGTTGGTTGTATTAACATTTTATATTACTGAGGGAGTACTATTAAATATGATGGGAGTTCCTCATACTGTTCTACACCAGTAAGTTGTATATCCTTCTAACACTTAAATAGTAAATTAATAATATATGGACCTTGTTGTAACAAAATTAAAGCCACGGTAAGAGGAGATATAGATTACCCGAAACATGTCCCCCCACCCACCCAAAGATGGGCATGACAAAGTCTGTGAAGCAGTACGGTTTGTGACTCAACTTTATAAAGGCATCTACTAGTGTACACATGGTGAACCTTCTTATAGAAGTGTCACGTTTGATTTCTGTTGAGTTAGCAAATATTACCATCATCAAGAGATAACATATATTTCACATATATAAGATCATTATTTTCTTCATTATGCGAGATGACTTGTGTGTTTCCCACATGTTTTTCTTACTAAATTTTAAATATCACATATTTTATGTTAATGTGAGTATTAATTGTCACGTCAAGAAAAATGAAAACGTTGACCATGTACATGTTCAAGCCTTTGACATGTTTGGAAATCGCAATCTATAGAGGAACCATGAAATTTGACGGGTTATTGCCATAGTTTTAAGTAACCGGCTATAGCCTTTTCGCAACCTTTCACTAAGTGCATTATCCCGCTAAAGGGTGGCGCGGTACATCTGTTTTTGGAGGGCATGGCTATAGCCTTTAGCCTGCTATTTAAAACATTGTTTACTGCATAGGCGTTCGCCCAAAACTAGAAAAGAATAATAACTGAAAGAGACCTTTGATGATGTTTAGAGTAGAACCAGTACTTAAACCATGTTAATCAATTAGGTACAACCGTACAAGTAGAACTATTATTTATTTCTCACTTTTTTTCCGGTGTTCTCCTCCCCTTTTTTCAAACTTTGACAATAAAACTCAATACTGATTCGTTTCGAAGACTGTACAAATAAACTCGAAGCCTATATGGTCCTCTTAGACGTATACTCACTATACATATATACTCATGTGCCTGTGGGAAGCGGAAATCGGAAGTTATATAGAAGCAATAACGAAATTTTAAAACATGGCATGCAAAAACGTAGATCACGATAACGAGAGGTGGGATCAGCCGGTAAAAACATAAAGTATACCCAGCTCGACCGAGTATACCTATACGGAAATATACATAAACTGGATATGAGTTTCGGCGAGTTAAAAGAAAGTTGGCCCATACAAACATAAGTTGGGGGGACACCAAATCACACCTTTTTCTCACATTTGCATAGTCAGATAATCGTTAAGAATAGCCACCTCTTGTGTTAATAAGAGCACATATGCACATACATTAAATCTGCTCTACTTTTTCTGCTTCTTGCATTCAGGACGGCTGAAATTTGGTTCGACTTCATAATATTTATTAGTCTACAAGTTTAGTATGACCAGTCACTTCCACGGACTACATCAGTTCATACATAAAATTTACAAATTTAAAACTCCTCTCTCGCTGTCTACACTAGTAGAAAATGACCCTTTCATACAGAGCATTAGTCCCGGTTTCGCCACGAACCGAGACTAATGCTCGCGTTCGAGCGGCCGGCGTGTCGCTCGGGAGGCGGGGATATCCATCCCGGTTTATATGGGATATCCATCGCGTCAAACACGTGGCCTGCCGCATACCTTTAGTCCCGGTTTGTGTTACAAACTGGGACCCATACGCCCTGCCTATAAATACGCCGCCCCAGCCCTCTCTCTCCCCTCTGTTTTTTCTTGGTGGAAGGTGTGTGCTAGTTTATTTTTTTCCTATCCATGCGAGGTGTTCGATGAAATGTTTGAGTGAATGATCCTGTTTGATTTCTCACAAAACAAAAATATAGGAGGTGCCCGAGCCACACTTGAGATTTCTACTCTTTCTTTCCTCCTCGATCAAAGTTAGCAACCTTATCTTTTCATCTGTCATTGATACAATGCATGTGTCGATATGAATTGGTTATTTCACTAGTTATGATATTCTGTAATGGTTTTTGATAAACTTAATTATATGATGCAGATGAACAGTC
Organism: Avena insularis; assembly: GCA_023614405.1. Lineage (NCBI taxonomy): Eukaryota > Viridiplantae > Streptophyta > Magnoliopsida > Poales > Poaceae > Avena > Avena insularis. The sequence goes on from CM042697.1 coordinate 65,010,444, forward strand.
GGAAATGGATGTACGGTGATCGGCGTGAACCCGGGTACATTACGGGCGTGGATAAATTTATAGATGTGGCTACGGCAAACAAAGAGAATGGTTTTATGCGTTGTCCATGTGTTCAATCTCAGAACGACAAAGATTACTCTTTCTCGAAAATCATTCGGGGCCACCTGGCTATGAAAGGTTTCATGGTCAGCTATAATTGCTGGACTAAGCACAGAAAAAGATGGGTTATGATGGAAGACAATGAAGAAGAAGAGGATGATGATAATAACTATCATCATATGTTTCCTGAATATGGTTGTACTGCAATAGAAGACAATGAAGAGGAACAAGGTGAAGAACAGGCATCAGATGAGCCTGCTGATGATCTTGGTCGGGTCATTTCTGATGCAAAGCGAGCAGAAAAGGAGAAGTTGAAGTTGGAGGGCATGTTAGAAGATCATAAAAAATTGTTGTACCCAAATTGCGAAGATGGCAGCACAAAGCTCGGTACCACACTAGAATTGTTGCGATGGAAGGCAGAGTGTGGTCTAGCTGACTCCGCATTTGAAAATTTGCTAAAAATAATGAAGCCGAAGCTTCCAAAGCATAACGAATTTTCCGAGAGTACGTACGAAGCAAAGAAGATTCTCTACCCTCTAGGATTAGATTTGCAGAAGATACATGCATGCATTAACGACCCCATCCTCTACCACGGTGAGGAGTACGATAATTTAGATAAATGTACGGTATACACTGCATTGCGGTATAAGATCAGACGAGATGACCCTGGTGATGTTCAGGGAGAGCCTCCCGGAAGAGGGTTCCTGCTAAGGTTATGCGGTATGCTCCTATAATACCACGGTTGAAACACATGTTCAGAAACAAAGAGCATGCCAGGTTGTTGCGATGACACAAAAAAGACCGTAATAAAGACGGGAAGTTGAGACACCCAGCTGATGGGTCGTAGTGAAGAAAAATCGAGAGAGACTTTCTGGACTTTGCAGGTGACGCAAGGAACTTATGGTTTGGTCTAAGTACGGATGGCATGAATCCTTTTGGGGAGCAGAGCTGCAGTCACAGCACCTGGCATGTCACTCTATGTATCTACAACCTTTCTCCTTGGTTGTGCATGAAGCGTAAGTTCATTATGATGTCAGTGCTCATCCAAGGCGCAAAGCAACCCGAAAACGACATTGATGTGTACCTAAGGCCATTAGTAGAATAACTCTTACAGCTATGGGGCAAACCAGGTGTACATATGTGGGATGAGAACAAACATGAGCCATTTGACCTACGAGGGTTGCTTTTCGTAACCATCAATGATTGGCCTGCTCTTAGTAACCTTTCAGGACAGACAAACAAGGGATATAAGGCATGCACACACTATTTAGATAAGACTGAAGGTAAATATTTGTATAAATGCAAGAAGATTGTGTACCAGGGGAATCGACAATTTCTTCCGACCAATCATCCCATAAGAAAGAAAGGCAAGCATTTCAAAGGTGAGACAAATCACCGTAAGAAGCCTGATCTCCCTGCTAGTGATGATGTATTTGGTATGGTCAAGGACATAGAAGTAATCTTTGGAAAGGGTCCTGACGGTCAATCTATTCCGAACGACGTCGCTACCGGACACACGCCCATGTGGACGAAGAAATCTATATTTTGGGAGCTACCCTATTGGAAAGTCCTACATGTCCGCTCTTCAATCGACATGATGCACGTGACGAATAATCTTTGCGTGAACCTGCTAGGATTCCTAGGCGTGGATGGGAAGACAAAAGATACACCAGAAGCATGGGAGGACCAGCAACTTATGAAAGACCCAAAGTATACACCAGAAGCATGGGAGGACCAGCAACTTATGAAAGACCCAAAGTACATGCATACACAGAACAAGATGGATAAAGGGCGTCACTTAAGTCGTGCCAGTTATTCTCTTACCAAATCAGAGAAGGAAATCTTTTTTGAAGTCCTTTATAGTATCAAGGTGCCGCCTGGCTTCTCGTCTAATATAAGACGAAGTTTCTTCCGGTTGCATTGAGGGGAATTCTAACGGAAAATGTTTGAGTAGCCATTATGAAGCTGTGTGCATTTCTCAATACAATATCTCAGAAGGTAATCAATCCAGATATTCGGCCAAGGTTACACAAGGATGTGGTACAATGTCTTGTTAGTTTTGAGTTGGTGTTCCCACCATCCTTCTTCAATATTATGACGCATCTCCTGGTTCACCTAGTGGAAGAGATTACCATTCTCGGTCCTATATTTCTACACAATATGTTCCCCTTTGATAGGTTCATGAGAGTCTTAAAGAAATATGTTCATAACCATGCTAGGACAGAAGGAAGCATCTCCAAGGGCTATGGAACAAAGGAGGTCATTGATTTTTGTGTTGACTTTATTCCTGACCTTAAGCCGATTGGTGTTCCTGACTCGCGGCATGAGGGGAGACTGAGTGGAAAAGGCACGCTGGGAAAGAAATCAATGATATGTAGGGACATGGAATCTTTCACTAAATCACACTACACAGTTCTACAGAATTCCACCTTGGCAGCTCCGTATATCGAGGAACACAAGAATATTGTATGCTCCAAAAACCCGGGGAAGTCTGACTCATGGATTAGAGATGAACACATGAAATCTTTTGGCAATTGGTTGCGGACACATCTCATGAATGACACCACTATTGGAGATCATCTATACTTGTTGGCGGCGTCACCATCTTCTACTATATTGAATTTCCAAGGGTACGAAATAAATGGGAATACATTTTACAAGATCGCCCAAGATAAAAAGAGCACCAACCAAAATAGTGGTGTCCGCTTTGATGCAACAGACGAGAATGGGAAAAAGGACACATACTATGGTTACATAGAGGAGATATGTGAACTTAACTATGGAGTCTCTTTTAAGGTCCCTTTGTTTCGCTGCAAATGGGTCAACCTGAATGGGGAAGGGGTAAAGGTAGACCGGTTATACGGAATGACAACAGTGGATCTCAACAATCTTGGTTACAGAGATGAACCATTCGTCCTAGTAAAATATGTGGCTCAGGTTTTCTATGTGAAGGACATGTCCTCTAGACCGAAAAAAGGAAAAAAATAAGCAAACGAATACATCATACAATGAGCCAAAGCGTCACATAGTTCTTTCAGGGAAAAGAAACATCGTGGGAGTTGAGGACAAGACAGACATGTCAGAAGATTATAATAAGTTTGATGAAATTCCTCCCTTCACAGTGAAAACTGACCCAAGCATTTCGTTAAGTAAAGAAGATGCTCCATGGTTACGGCTGAAGTGATCATAAGGAAGGGACATACGCCAAGAAGTTCATGGCCTCATATTGTGTACCTCTAGTTAAAATCTGGCCGGCCAGCCGCATATTGTGAACCGAAATGCCATGAGACATGATATCTCATTTTGTGAAGGATATTTTATGATGTTTGCAATTTTCCAAGTTTAATATTTTTCCTTGAAACTATAACACATAACATGACAGCACGCGAAGGGTTTTGTATTTTTTATAATTGTGAAACATTAATTCGGTTGTTGCTTCACAAACTATATATTTCCCACCACTTCCAGCCAAGTTTTCCTGCCCTTTCCCTCTTACCGGAGCTTTTAGTCCTGGTTGTAGGCGCTAACCGGGACTAAATATATTTCCTGCCATTTCCCACTGCTTCCCGCCTAGTTTTCCCGCCCTTTCCCTCTGACCGGAGCTTTTAGTCCCAGTTGTAGTCACTAACCGGGACTAAAGATATTTCCCGCCATTTCCCACCGCTTCCTGCCAAGTTTTCCGGCCCTTTCCCTCTATATCTAGGCCGACCGCGTCATGGCTATCCACACCTTCGTATCTCACAATGATGGACAACGCATACTAGGCAATTCTGACCCTCGAGGAGACCGAGGCGCTGTGCGCCTCCAGCTTCCCATGCCCGTCGGGCTACTGGCTGCCTACCGACTGGATGCTGAGCACTGAAGGGTTTCCTGTCCCTCCTGTGCCTCAAGGTTCCGCACGCCAGGTGGCCATCACGAACCACTTCTACCTCAAGCTCACGACGGAGCAGCGGATGGATCCCCATTGGGATCTCGACAACTATGACACCTAGAATGCCTTCTTCGCTAACCGACAGGAAAGGGAGATCGCCAGGTACGAGGGTGACGGCCCTCCCCTGGTGAACTACAATGAAGCCGGACGCCTCCTGTGGTGGGAGAACTAGACTACCGTCGACGTGATCGCTACATCACGCATGGAGATCATCCTCGCCTGCGGTTCCCACAGCCGCTGTAGAGCCATAAGGGCAGTGGTGAAGTCTGTGGGTGTAGCGGCGTCGTCATCCGAGAGCCCCCTCCCCCACGCGCCGTGAATCTGAGGCCAGAGTGGCAGGTGGCCCCATAATATGCCAGGGCTAGGCTGAGGATCCAGCCGCGTGCCCCTAGCAACAACGACGATGACCAATACGAAGACGACCCTAAAGCTGTGTACTATAGGGCTAGATATGAGCATGATTAAAGGGGAACTTTTAGTCCCGATTCTGTAGTCTCGGTTTTTTAATATTAATAAATGTCTCCAGTGTTAGTACAGGTTTGTGGCTAGACTGGGACTAAAGGGGGCCTTTAGTCCCGATTCCGTACTCTCAGTTAGGAAACCGAGACTGGATAGTGATACGTCGGAAACGTATCTATAATTTTTGATGTTCCATGCTTGTTTAGTATCTACTTTGCTTTGCTTTGTCCACACTTTGAGGTGTTTTTTATATGTTTTCTGGTACTAACCTATTAACAAGTTTCCACAGTGCCAGTTTCTTGTTTTCTGCTGTTTTTGGTTCCAGAAAATCTAGTAAGGAAATATTCTCGGAATTGGACGGGACAAAAGCCAAATTCAATATTTCACCGAGGAGAATACGGAGTACAGAGGAGATACGGAGGGGCACCACAGGGTGGCCACCCTCCCAGGCACGGCCTAGGGTGGGCCCACGCCTGGGCAGGGTGTGGCCCCCCTGGCCACCTCCTAGCCTCGCCTCTTTGCCTATAAGAAGCCCCCGATGCCGAAACCCTAAGTACCCGATCAATATTCCATGAAACCGTCTGTAGCCGCCACCATCGTCCCTAGATCAGGGGGTCTGAAGCACTTCCTAGCACCCTGCCACAGGGGAGATCATCTTGGAGGCCTTCTTCTTCATCATGACAGCCTCCGGTATGAAGAGTGAGTAGTTCCACCTTGGACTACGGGTCCATGTAGTAGCTAGATGGTTGTATCTCCTCCTTGTGCTTTCATGTATAGATCTTGTGAGCTCCATTCATGATCAAGATCTAATCTATTTGTAATCATGCATGTTGTGTTTGCGGGGATCCACTGGATATTGATATTACTATGTCAGATTTATTAATGGTTTTGTCTAGTTGATTCTACCATGTCTGTGTTGTTTGTGATCTTGCATGCTCTCCGTTTTTAGTAGCTATCTTGGCCAAGTAGTTGCTAGTGACTCCAAGAGGGGGTATTTATGCACGATAGTGGATTCATTCCTCTAGTTTCCAAGGGAAGTGACAGAAATCTCTTTGGTTGTAGATGTCCTGTTGCTACTAGGGAGAAAACAACGATCTCTTGTTCATGGAACATGTGGATTGTTTACCTTACACACTTTGCTTAAAGCAGTTGTCTGTTGCTTGCAACTTGATACTAGAGGGGGTTCAGATGATAACCCAAAGGTGGACTTCTAGTCATAGATGCAATTGGATGGCGGTCTATGTATCTTGTTGTATTGCCCAATCGAATCTCATAGGATCTTTATGTCTAGTATTGCATTGTTATGCCTTTCTCAGTTCCTGTCAATTGCCCTGCTGTAATTTGTTTACCCTTCATGCCATGTTAGTTTATCTAAGGAGAGCACCTCTATTGAACTATGTACCCCGGTCCAATCTTTACCATTGATACATCCTTCGCTGTTACTATTTACTTGCTGAAAACCATCATCACCTTCCACACCATACAGTTAATCCTTTGTTACAGCAAACCGGTGAAGTTGACAACCTCACTGTTTTATTGGGGCAAAGTCTTGAGTTTGTGTTGTGTGGGTTTCCACGTTGCTTGCAACACGTTTGAGAAGTTTCCTTCCTCCTACTGGTTCGATAACCTCAGTTTCTTATTGAGGGAATACTTGCTGTTGTGCTGTATCACACCTTGCTCTTGGGGTTTCCCGACGAAGCGCTCCAAGTCAACAAGGAGTCAGCCATCAAGACTTTCTGGCGCCGTTGCTGGGGAGGCTAAGGACGTCTTCACAAGGGGAGTCCTCCTCAACCTTTCTCTTTACTTTGTTTTTTGTTTGCTTGGTTTTGTTTGCCTCTTTTTATCAAAAACTCAAAAAAAATTAGTTTGGTTTGGTTTGCTTTCTCTTATCAGAAACACAAAAAAATTAGTTCATACTCTAGTTGCCACCTTGCTCTAGCTTGCCATGTTGTTCCCCAAGTTTGCCCTAAAGGACCTTTCTATAGGTAGTGGCTCTATAATTAGGAAAGAAAATATTGAAGAATTCTTCAATCATGTTAGCAAACATGAGGATATTGAGGATAGATCTATAGCAGAGCTTGCTCCTAATTATGAAATTTCTGCAGTTTCTTTAGTTCATATGTTGGAGTCTAGGTTTGTTAGCCTTAACCCCATGATGCAAATTTTGTTCTTAAAACTAAAAGAAGAAAAGAATGCTGAAAAGAGAGAATTTATTCTCGAAAGTTTAGTCAAAGAATTCCATGATGTTTCTAAGGAAGCCAAAAAGGTCTTTTAGTGTTTCAATATGCTAGGATCATGTGTAGATGTTGTGGGTACTTCTGATAAAACTAATCCTAGAGAGGAATTTAAGATACCCATACCCTTTAAGCTTGTTGGGATGCATGAGGCATTTGAAAAGAATTTTGATTGGATTGTTCCTGAAAATCCTTTTGATGCAAGTAGTAAACCAAAGAGATATGAAAAGGGATCCTCCAAAAATCATTTGGATGAGTACCTTTCATATTTGAAGATTTTGCAAGTATTGATGTGAATGCTTCCTCATTTGGAAATACTTGATTTCTTGCTTCTTGTGCCTAACTTAAAGGCATAAAAAAAAGTACTTGTTGGGAGATAACCCAAGAGTTTCCTTGAGTCTTGGAAGTTATTACTTCAGTAATGACCTCTCCTTATCCTTTTTATATGTTTTTTGTGAAGGGTTTCGCAGCATAGTAAATCAAAATTTTCTACGGATGCGAACGGGGAAGCCAAGATCTAATCTAGGAGATGCAAACAACGAGGGGGGATAGATGAGATCTTCATACCCTTGAAGAAATCGCACAGCGGAACGTTCAACGGAACGTGGTTGATGTAGTCGTACTAGCCTTCTCCTCTCCGATCCGATCCAATGCCGCAAGTGGCGATGCCTCCGAGAGATGCGCACGTACGGCACCTCGACGTCTCCTCCTTCCTCGGTCCAGAAAGTGGGGTGGAGAGATAGATTGGATCTACAACACGACGGCGTGGTGCAAAGGTGGAGAGTTTCTGCGGCAGGGCTTCGCCTACGCGCAGTCGGGAGAGAGAGAGGAGGGCAGCTAGGGTTGGAGGAGGTGTGGGGGGAGGGTGCGCCCCTGCCCTCTTTATATAGAGGGCTGGCCGGCTGCCCTTGCCCCTCCTCCAAGCCCTAGGGTCGGCGGCCACATGGGATGGAGTGTGGGGCAAGTTTCCTCCCCCCTTCTAGGAGCTCACTAGTGCAGGGCCCCCCTTTAACTCCGGTTGGGAGGGCCCTCTAACAGCGGTTCCCCAACCGCTGTTGAGGGTTCGATGTTAGAGGGGGGGGCCCTTTAACACCGGTTCTTATACGAACCGGTTTTAAAGGGTGGCGACGTCAGAGGCTCAGCCCCCCTTTAACACCGGTTCAGATCTGAACCGGTGTTAAAATTCTTCTGCTGCGAGATTTAGGCCGTTTTCGCCATGGCAGAAAAGCGGCCTAAATCTCTGCGCATTTCTGCCCTGTTCTAGGCGTATTTCTGCGGGAGGGGGGAGCGAGGGGGAATCGATCGGGAGCGGTATACACATAAATCATCATCGGTACATACGAGTACATGAATAATTAAGCAACTATTATTATACAGAAACATCGTCATCGACACATACATCGTCATCGGCACATACATCGTCATCGTTCATTTTGGTGGATATCTAAAGAGTTCTCCGCCAGGCGTGACGACCTCATCAAGTATGAACCCCGCCAATTCCTCTTGAATGGCTCGTATGCGTTCAAATGGTAGGAGTTGGTCCCGCATCCGTTCGATCTGAATATATATGAAGAATGGGCCGTCAATATATATAAGAATAAAACTCAACACAATTGATGGTAATAAAATAATGTTGTGGACTTTGTTTACTTACTCTAAGTTGTTCTAGTGTGGCTTGGCCCATCGCACATATCGTGTTGCGAATGAACTCGCAAACATAGTACCCACATAAGTTATTGCCGTGTCCCTGATGCGCGCACTTTACGAGAATAGAGAGTTCAATCAAAATAATAATCAATAAAGCATGATATAATGGAATTGGAAGCTAGCTAGTATTACTTACATTTTGGTCTACAAAATTTAGTTCTTATGACCATTCACCCACGGCCCTGCCCGTGAACCTTTTCCAAACCCTGTCCGGCAAAGAAAATGGATAAAGGAGTAATTAATTACTTATTGTCACGAAAGTTGCTGATCTAGTGCGATAATATGATTGAAATTACCTTTGGATCATCTCTCTAAAGTTTGCCCATATCTCTTTTTCTTTTCGTAACGAGTCCATGATAAGGACTTTTCCTGAGTCGGGTTGAATGACTAGCAGAATAAAGTGGAACCTACGCACGCATAACTCATCATCAGTTACACTTAACATCGAGTAAGCTGAAATAGAATGTGTACAAGAGAGAGGGTAACAGTACTCACGAGAAGTTGTAAGGAAATAGTATTTCCCTTTTGGTTTGTTGTCTCAGTAAAGACGTTAGCAAGTAATCTTCTGTTTGCCCGGGTTTGGTTTCTACCACTTCTTCATGAACTCTATTTGGGTCAACGAACCCAATGTCAAAAGGGCCTCCTTTCCTGCATTCCATAACCTTTTTCCTGCATAAAAGTATATACATATATGGTGAGCATATATATATACATGCAATTAATAAAGTGAATGAGATGAGATATAAATTATAGAAATAGTACTTACACACAATAAAGGCTGATGGCAGCTTTGTCGAGTTCCTTCTGATTGAATAGAAAATGCAAGTCTTGAATGTTGAAGTCGATCGCGTCATCTCCGCAGAAGAAAATATCATCTCTTATATGCGCCGTGATCCATTCTACCTTTCTCGTATTGCAGAAATGAAGGTACCACTTGTGCAATTTTCGCATCTTTGTTGGTAGATTCTTGAGCTCCTCTTTCTTGACGAGATTCTTCCCATACTTCCATGGCTGTATGGGGTTGGCATCGCATTTGGGCAAGTTGTCTCCCATGACGTTCAAGTATGCAATGTAAGTCATCCCCATCTCATTGGCCTTTCTTTGTAGCTCTGCCTCGTAATCATTTACGGGAGGAGCGTCCCGTGTGTCGAACATTTGGAGCGGGGCACATGATTGGTTTTCCTGCTCTCCGAGAATGGGAACTATTTTCTGGGGTGCCTCACGACTGCTACTTTCAGTCTCCCTACGGCGCCTTGCATCCGCCTTCAAAATCTGGCGCTCGTAGTCTGGCACAAGTGGGGTTTCAGGTTTCGAAAGATTTTTATAAAACTTCTCCACCACCGCCGGATCTATTTTCTCCTTTGGCTCGGCCCGTCTAGGTGCAAAGAATTTCTTGACCTGTTCTTCCGAGATCCTATTGGTCTCCTCGTCGCTGCGATTCCACGGTAAAACCGGCAATGGCTTGGCGGAAGGCTGCGGGACGTAGTTTTTTGAACTCTTTGGCGTACGGTTTCCTGCGGATTTCTTTGTGGCAGTGCTACTGATGCTCTTCGTGGCAGTGCTCTTCCGCTTCCGCTGAGGAGATGGCTGAAGCACGGAGATGGTGACGGGCGGAGATGGCTGCCGCCAGAGATGGCTGAAGCCGGAGATGGCTGCAGCTTGAGAGATAGCTGAAGCGGCTCATCACTTGGCGGAGGCGGGGTGCCAGTGACCTCCAATTTGGAAGCACAATGTGTTCCTTCTTCCAAGGAATGGTTGTTTTCACTGCAAATTTGAGTTGAGTTTCCCCTTCACCTGTAGCATGGTCAAGCTGTGCTTCCTCATATTCCTTCACAACCTCATCCACCCCGACAATAGCATAGCCATCTGGAATCGGTCGGCAGTGGTAAGTTCCACCAGCTACAGGAGGTAAGGCATGGCACAACCACCTTAATGGATAAGCCCATTAATCTCACATGCAGCTCAGCGTGTTCGCTCTCCGTGATCTCATCCACGGGGTATCGAGGACCCGCCATTTCAAGCGTGGGCTGCACGTTCTCTGTGGAAGCCACGCTGCTTTTCCGCGCAGAGTCTGGGCCGTCGGCAGCTTCCAATGCAGGCTCTTCGTGCCGCTGATATGGGCCGATAGCTTGATGGCTCCGTTGTGCATTCACTTGCACCTGCAGCACCGCAAGTGCATGTTCTATCTGTGTCATCCGCTCTGTACGCTCTTTTTCTTTTCTGCCGCGCCATCTATAAGAGTCGCTCCAGTCGGCAAACCCATCCTTCCACGTCATTCCCCCTGTGCCTCGTGCATGTCCAGCGTGTTCTTTTTTACCGATGGCGCGTGTGAGCTGGTCATTCTCTCTGTCGGGATGGAAGGTCCTGGCGGCTGTTTCCTCGTATGCCGTGATGAGTTCAGTGACGGGTTTGGCAAGGAGTGTTGGGAAGATATACAATCCTGTTTCTGGGTCCAACCTTGCCCCGATTCCGTAGAACCAAGTCTTTGCACGTAGGTCCCACCCATCTGTCTAGGGTGTGATCCCTCTCTCGCGTAGGGCCTTCCCAGTTTCCTCCCACTTAGGCCTCTGAGATATGTAGCCTCATGACCCCGTCCTCTGGTGATATTCCTTCTTCAGGGCATTAAGCGTATTGGTTTCTGACCTCTTTTTAGCTATAGCACTTTTTTTATATGTCTCAAATTCGGGCCAGTGAGGTCTTATCTTCGCATAATATGCGTCTTGAAATTGGAGTCTTGCAGTTAACAAATTTGTTCAATTTTGTCTTCGATTCTTGAAAGCGTCACCCATCTTCTTTAGAGTCCACTCTTTGACCTTTTCCTTTATAACCGGGTTGTTTTCATCCTTCTCTGGCGGAAGGGTGAAATTTACCAACAACGAATCCAAAGCGTTTCTTTGGATCTGTCATCGACAAAGTTACCGCCTGCCATCAACACGGACTGCTTCGATCGTGAACTTGACACGATCTTTCAACCGCTGGCTCGCGCCTCGCTTGCTCTTTTTCGTAGAAGAAGATGGTTACTGGCTGGTCGATCCAGAGGGCTAAAAGAAGAAAGAAGCGTTAATTAATACATGTAGAAGAAGATTGTTGGTGGAAGTCAGCAGAGGCTTAATCAATGCATATACCTCGCCGGACTTTGTAACCATTAAATTGCGTTCACCGGAGTCTTCATCTTCTCCATGACTAGTACTTGAGCTGTCGTCATCATGTCCCTCCAAGTTCAGATATTGTGAGGTGTCCTCATCAATAATGTTCTCCATTATTTCTTCTTCTTCAAGGTTTCTACTAAGTGGATCCATAGTTTCTAAAACAATAATATTATCTAGAGTAAGAGTGTAAACATTCAAGTGGACTTGGATTCATACACAAATATACATATTATTCATACAAAAATACACAAATAAATACACAAATGAGTCAGAGGTCCAATTTGTATACAAGTTTTAATCTATGCATGTAGTACAATTTATCGAGCAAACAAGTTTTAATCAGGATGAGTCAGCAATCACACACGTTGCACTCCTCGCAATCTATCGAGCAAACAATTTCATACAACATAAACAATAGCACATAGAGATTAAACAAATGCATGCATGGCAATTTAATAAGTCACAATGGATAGAGAACATTAATACGAACCGGTGGGCGTTGGATTCACCCTAATCGAGTTACAAATCTTTTTCTTATGATTTAAATAGTGTTTAATGGGTTTTAAATCATTTAAATAGTTTCTGTTGTCTAAAAATCAAACTAAAATCAGATATATAATCCCCACGGGGTTGTGATTCCAGGGACATATTATTTGTAATTTTCTGAACATTATTTATTTTCTTATGAATTTATTACTCTAAATAAGCCATTCTACGATTTATTTAATTGATGAAAAACCTTATATTATTTGGCTTAACCATTTGCATATTGATGATCTACACACAATTGTGAATCCATAGGTATATTATTTGTGATTTTTGGACCAGGAGATATTTTACTATGAATTTATTAACCTAAAAGACCATTAAAACTAATTAAATTATTACAGTAAACACGTACTGTAAAAGTTAAATCCAACTTGATATTAATAATCTACTCAATTTTCTGAATTCATTGATACATAATTTGCTATTTTTGGATCGATGAATCTTTTTATATGATTTTTGCAAGATTATACAATTTTCTGCAATTTTTATCTTTTCTTCTATTTTCAGGCTGACGTGGCGAACGTGGCGAACCGGCGTGGCGCTCACCGGTGGGGCGGCGGTGTTCGTCGGGCGGCCGTGCTCGTCGGGCGGCGGCGGTGCTCGTCGGGCGGCGGTGCTAGCGGCGGGCCCGTCGGGCGGCGTTGGTGTTGGGAGGCGTCGGGCGGCGTCGGCGTTGAGGCGTTGAGGCGGCGGTGCTAGCGGCGAGCTATGAAGCGGCGGCGGCGAGACGCTCCTGCACGGGGAAGAGAGCGAGGTGGTCAGGGCGATGCGGTCGGGGGCGAGACGGACGGGGAAGAGAGGGTCGGGGGCGGCGGACCTCGAGCTTCTCTCGCGGCGGCGGCGGACTCCGAGGGCGGCGGCGGGGGCGGCGGCGGACTCCGAGAGCGAGGGTCGGGGGCGGCGGACTCCGAGGGCGGCGAGGCGCATGGCGGCGGCGCTTCTCTCTGTGGCCACGGCAGTGTTCTTCGATCGATCTAGCTCTGGGGGAAGAAAGGAAGGGGAAGGTGAATTATACCTTTAACACCGGTTCGTGGAACCGGTGTTAAAGATTCATTCCGCATTTACCCCCTTTAACACGGTTCCAGCCATGAACGGGTGTTAAAGAAGTCTGTGAGAACGAAATCATCTTTAACACGGTTCGTGGCTGGAACGGTGTTAAAGAGGGCATTTATTCATGGATTTAAGGTGCATTTTTAATTCAAAAAATATGATATGAATTTAGAAAATTCATATCTTTTTCATTTCAACTCAGAAAAATATGAATAATATATCATAATTTTCAGAAAAATAATATCTATCCATTCATGTAAATCATTTTATATTTACTTTACATGAAATTTTTCAAAATAATTAAAACACTTACATATAAATTTTGATTATTCAATTCAAACAAAAATAAATTGTTAAATCCGAAAACTTTGAACATAAGAAATATTAAGCATCTAAAAATGATTTTCATTAGATCAAATCATATTTTAATGCCGCATCTTTGTATTAACATTTTAAATTGATTGGATATTTAAATGTCATCTTTTGTATACACTTGAATCTCACCAAGCCTCGCTCAACTTGCATTGTTTTTTGATAAAATAGCATATTGTGAACCTAAAAATGATTTTGTAAAAAATCATGAGCATCGTATCATGTACTTGTAGTTCATATCTGACCCACTTCCTGCCGATTCGGTAGGAATTTTTGTCTTTTTCACCAGAGGTGGACGGAAAGGTTTCAGATCCCCCTGTTGGTACATTGTGCATATAAGGTGGTCTAGTATTTTGTAAAATGTGTTGGTGGTTTTTGAATTAGCCATTTGGTGGTTGCTTCACAAAACCGTCCATTTTATGCTCGGAAAATGAAAATGCCTTTTTGCGATAAAAGGAAAACTTCCTCTTGCAACATTGTTTGCCATGCCATGATGCACATGTATGCACAATATGGCCATATTATCACAAACTATGCCTTGATTCTAGCCATAACATTGGTCATTTGACCCGAAGCCAAGAAACCTCGAATGAGATAGGTCATTTTGTGAAGGTTTTTTCGAGACATAATCAATATACCAGATAAAGCCGAATTAATAGCCAACTAATAGTAAGTTACATAAAGCCGAACTGGAACTGAAAATTAAGATACATAAAAGAACTGAAAATTAAGATACATGGCCAGATTAAGTAACAATCGGCCGAACTTGTTCGAATGTTGGAGTGATTCAGTCATGCTCCTGCCTACACCTGTAATACTCGCCCTTTGTAGTAAATCGTACTTCGCCGCCGTCATCGCTGTCGTCGTCGGGGTCGCCGTAATTGAACCTCTGGAGAGTACGCGTGGGCTGGACTTGAGGGTAGCGCGTGGGCTGGACTTGAGGGTAGCACAGACGGGGGTTAGAGTCGGCGGCAGTGTCATAGGCCATGACGCTCTGGAGAGTCCGACCGCGCCACCATAGCCGACGGCCGGCCTCGTTGAAGTTAGGAGGAGGTGGGCCGTCCTCCTCGTGCCTGGCGAGCGCCCTCTCACGCCGATCCACGAAGAAGGCTTCCCAAGTAGGGAAATAGTCGGGATGCCATCTGGGATTCCTCCGCTGCTCCGGCGTGAGCTCGAAGTAGTAGTGGTTCGTGATGGCCATCCGGCGCGCCACACCTAGAGGAACAGGAGGAACCGGCATGCCTCCGACGCTCAGCATCCAGCCGACGGGGACACAGTAGCCCGGCGGGCAGGGGTAGTTCGAGGCGCAAAGCGCCTCCGCCTCCCTGGGGGTTAGTGCTACGGTGGAAGCCATGGGAAAGAGAGTGATGAGGTTGCAGATATGAGTCTAGAGATGTGCAATGACAATGGAGGCCAACCCTACATATATATATAGTGAACTAGCGGGAAGAACTGGAGGGAAGAACTGGCGGGAAGAAAAATGGCGGGAAGAAAAATGGCGGGAAGAAGAACTGGCGGGAAGAAAAATGGCGGGATGAACCTTTAGTCCCGGTTGGAGACACCAACCGGGACTAAAGATGAACCTTTAGTCCCGGTTGGAGACACCAACCGGGACAAAAAACACGAGTCAGCACTAATAATAGGGGTGAGTGTCGACATTATGTCGTGCGGCGTGTACCTTGTCCCGGATGGTGTCACCAACCGGGACTAAAGATGAACCTTTAGTCCCGGTTGGAGACACCAACCGGACAAAACACTCAGCACTAATAATAGGGGTGAGTGTCGACATTATGTCGTCTGGCGTGTACCTTGTCCCGGATGGTGTCACCAACCGGGACTAAAGATGAACCTTAGTCGGTTGGAGACACCAACCGACTAAAGATGAGTGTCGACATTATTTCGTAAGTGTTTACTATGTCGAGCTGCTTGTACTATAAATAGGCATCCTTGTGAGTCCAGTCCTCCAGCCAGTTTGAGGCTATGCCTTACCTCCTTCGAGAGCAGGACACCACGGCCAGTTTGAGGAGATGCCGACGAGCCCAGTCCTCCGGCATCTCAAGAAACTGGTCATAGAGGCACTCCCTAATATGTGAAATTCGTTAGCTCCCAGGTGGAGTGATCTAGTTAGAGAAGTTACAAAGCTGCAAGATGGTTTTCGAGAGCAGGGACACCACTACGGCCAGTTTCAGGGAGATGCCGACGGAGCCTAGTCCTCCGGCATCTCCGAGAAACTGGTCATAGAGGCACTCCCTAATATGTGACCGCGCGCGTTTGGAGATCAGATCTTAATGGTAAGTACGAATCGGGACAACTTCTTCTCATAGTCCCGGTCCATCCACAAAACATGACTAACACTCAAGACATGTATTAATATTAAAACATGAACTAGAGTTACGTAATATGAGCATGAACTTCTTGGCATATGTCCTTCCTTATGATCGCCTGACGTAACCATGGAGCATCTTATTTACTTAACGGAATGCTTGGGTCAGTTTTCCTTTGTGAAGGGCGAAATTTCATCAAACTTATTATAATCTTCTGACATGTCTGTCTTGTCCTTGATTCCCACGATGTTTCTTTTCCCTGAAAGAACTATGTGACGCTTTGGCTCATCATATGATGTATTCGTTTGCATATTTTTTCTTTTTTTTGGTCTGGAGGACATGTCCTTCACATAGAAAACCTGAGCCACATCATTGGCTAGGACGAATGGTTCGTCTAAGTTCTTCATAAGATTGTTGAGATCCACCGTTGTCATTCCGTACTTCTTGTCTACCTCAACCCCTCCTCCTGTTAGCTTGACCCATTTGCATCGAAACAAGGGGACCTTAAAATTAGGTCCATAGTCAAGTTCCCATATCTCCTCTATGAACCCATAATACGTGGTCTTTTGCCCATTGTCTTCTGCTGCATCGAAGCGGACACCACTGTTTTGGTTGGTGCTCTTTTTATCTTGGCCTATCGTGTAAAATGTATTCCCATTTATCTCGTACCCTTGGAAAGTACATACAGTCGAAGATGGTGTCCTGGCCAACAAGTACAGCTGATCCCCAACAGTGGTGTTATTCGTGAGAAGTCTTTGCAGCCAGCCGCCAAAACTCGCCATGTGTTCACTTATAATCCATTCATCGACCGCCGGGTGTTTGAGGCATATTAAATTCTTGTGTTCATTGATATACGGGGCAACCAAGATAGATCTTTGTAAAACCGTGTAGTGTGCTTGATTGAGAGAATGCCCGTCTCTACATATCATTGCTTTACATCCTAGGGTGCCTTTTCCACGCAGTCTTCCCTCATGTCGTGATTCTGGAACACCAATCGCCTTAAGGTCAGGAATAAAATCAACACAGAACTCAATGAACTCCTTTGTTACATAGCCCTTGGAGATGCTTCCTTCTGGCCTAGCACGGTTATGAACATATTTCTTTAAGACTCCCATGTACCTCTCAAAGGGGAACATATTGTGTAGAAATACAGGACCGAGAATGGCAATCTCTTCTACTAGGTGAACCAGGAGATGCGTCATAATATTGAAGAAGGATGGTGGAACACCAACTCAAAGTGACAAGACATTGGGCCACATCATTTGTAACCCCGGTAGGCTTTACGGATCAATTACCTTCTGAGATATTGCATTGAGGAATGCACATAGCTTCACAATGGGTACTCGAACATTTTCAGGTAGAAGCCCCCTCAATGCAATCGGAAGCAATTGTGTCATAATCACGTGGCAGTCATGAGACTTCAGGTTTTGGAATTTTTTCTCTGCCATATTTATTATTCCCTTTATATTCGACGAGAAGCCAGACGGGACCTTGATACTGCTCAGGCATTCAAAAAAGATTTCCTTCTCTGCTTTGGTAAGAGCGTAGCTGGCAGGAGTTAAGTGGCATCGTTTACCCTTCTCGTTCTCAGGATGCATAGGCTCTTCAGGGGCCTTCAGACGTTGCTGGTCCTGCCGTGCTTCCGGTGTATCTTTTGTCTTCCCATACACTCCTAGAAAGCCTAGCAGGTTCACGCAAACATTCTTCGTCACGTGCATCACGTCGATTGAAGAGCGGACCTCTAAGACTTTCCAATAGGGTAGGTCCCAAAATATAGATTGCTTCTTCCACATGGGCGCGTGTCCGGCATCGTCATTCGGAATAGATAGACTGCCAGGACCTTTTCCAAAGATTACTTCTAGGTCCTTGACCATACCAAATACCTCCTCACTGAGGACAGGCTTCCTCCGGGGTTCTGCCAGACGTTTGAAATGCTTGCCTTTCTTTCTTACTGGATGCAGGTTCGGAAGAAATCGGCGATACCCTAGGTACACAACCTTCTTACATTTATCCAAATATACACTTTCAGTATCATCTAAACAGTGTGTGCATGCATTGTATCCCTTGTTTGTCTGCCCTGAAATGTTACTAAGAGCAGGCCAATCATTGATGGTTACGAAAAGCAATGCTCGTAGGTCAAATGGCTCCCCTTTGTGCTCATCCCACATACGTTCTCCTGGTTTGGCCGACAGCTGTAGAAGTTCTTCAACTAATGGCCTTAGGTACACATCAATGTCATTGCTGGGTTGCGTCGGGCCTTGGATGAGCACTGGCATCATAATAAACTTCCTCTTCATACACAACCAAGGAGGAAGGTTATAGATACATAGGGTCACAGGCAGTGCTGTGTGCAGCTCCGCTCACCAAAAGGATTCATGCCATCTGTACTTAGACCAAACCTTAAGTTCCTTGCGTCACGTGCGAAGTCCGGTACTCTCGCCGACTTTTCTCCACTTGTGACCCATCAGGGGTGTCTCAACATCGCGTCTTTCTTCTGATCTGCCATGTGCCATCGCAACAACTTGGCATGCTCTTTATTTCTGAAGAGACGTTTTAACCGTGGTATTATAGGAGCATACCACATAACCTTGGCGGGAACCTTCTTCCTAGGGGCCTCGCCCTCAACATCGCCAGGATCGTCTCGTTTGATCTTATATCATGGTGCAGGTGCATACCGGCATGCATCCAAATTCTCGTACTTCTCACCGCGGTAGAGGATGCGTCATTAATGCAGCATGTATCTTACGCACGTCTAATCCTAGAGGCGCATAACCTTCTTTGCTTGGTATGTACGGGCAACTCATTATTTCTTGGAAGAAGATTCTTCATTTTACCAACAACTTTGAAAATCTGTTGTCGGTCACACCATTCTCGCCTTCCATTGCAGCAAATCCAGTGTGGCACCTAGCTTTTTGTGGCCATCTTCGCAAGTTGGATACAACAATGTTTTGTGATCCTTTAACATCTGCTCCAGCTTCTCCTTCTCCTTTTCAGTTTCACATTCTTCCTTTGCATCAAGAATGGCCCGACCAAGATTGTCATCAGCGGGCCCATCCGCTCCCTCTTGATCTTCATTATCTACCTCATTGCATTATCATCATATTCAGGATACATATTATGATAGTTGTCATCATCCTCTTCTTCTTCGTTGTCTTCCATCACAACCCTTTTCTCCGTGCTTGGTCCAACAATTATAGCTGGGCATGAAACCGGATCAAGCGGTGGGCGTGAATGGTTCGGTATTTGAGTAGTCTTTATTGTTCGACGGTGAACACACGGACAGACATAAAACCATTGTGACCACGGTTTGCATTAGCCACAACGATGAAATTTTGGAGGCCCGTAATGTACTCGGAAGCGGCGGTCACCGTACATCCATTGCCGATTCATCTGCATTAATATGTAGTATATATCAAAAAATAATAGGAAGATGACCATTTATATATATAGTACATCAATGACACATGAAACTATAGTTTCCGACCTCGACCGAGACAGAAAGAGCAACAAGAAAGCTTATTTTGAGCTCTCGGTCATTTCACCGAACACCTCTAGTGCATATGAAAAAAACACAAACTAGCACTCTTCACACCCTCTTGCTAGGCTCCAAAATGTGAAAGAATGGAAGAGTGGGGTGTGTGTGGGCTGGGGTGGTGTCTTATATAGCCCCCCCCTTTAACACCGGTTCATGCCACGAACCGGTGTTAAAGAAAGTCTGCCATCTTGCAGGGACCTTTAACACGGTTCGTGGCACGAACCGGTGTTAAAGGGGGCTCCTGTCGCAGGGCCACGCTGGTACGGCCCCCCCTTTAACACCGGTTCGTAGAAGAACCGGTGTTAAAGCCCTTTTTCAGGATCAACAAAAGACCTCGTTTCCACTAGTGGCTCTCCCTAGGGTTTCCCCTAGGGCTTGGCCGGCTGGGCCTATGGGGCCTTGTGCCCCTGGCCCAATGTGGCCAGGGCACTCACTCGTAGGCCCACGCCCCCTCCCTACAAGTGGGGCCACGTTGGTCCCACTCCGGAAGCTTCTAGAACCTTCTGGTACAATACCAAACATTCCGAAATCCAAAAACTGCTTTCCCTTATATGAATCTTATTATCCGGACCATTCCGGAACCTCTCGTGATGTCCTGGATCTCATCCGAGACTCCGAACAAAAACTCATAAACCAATTATCCATTCTATCCTAGCGTCGAGACACGTTAAGTGTGTGACCCTATGGGTTCGATAATATGCAGACATGATCTTCTATCAATAATCAACAGCGGGGTCTGGAAACCCATATTGACTCCCACATATTCATTGATGATCATATTGGATGAACCACGATGCCAGGATTCAATTAATCCCATATATATATTCCCTTCGTCACGCGATATTTTACTTGCCCGAGATTCGATCGTTGGCATCGGAATACCTAGTTCAATCTCGTTCACAGCAAGTACTTTACTCATTCCGTAATCCGATATCACTTTGTGATTAACTCCTTAACCACTTTCTTGCAAGCGGTGTTGATATCGATTACCGAGTGGGCCCGAAGTATATCTCTCCGACTTGGGAGGGACAAATCCCATCTCGATACATACAACCCAACAAGTACTTTCTGATCACCTGAGAGACACCTTTATGATCACCCTATCATAGGATGACTTTTGATGACCTCAAAGCTTTCTTCCGATACCAGGGAGTTGCATTATCTCATGGTCTAAGGAATACAATATTTGACATAAGAAAAATCTTCACAAAGATGAACACTATGACACGATCTAATTGCTCTGCTTAATATGGGTCTGTCCATCATATCATTCTCCCAATGACATGATCTCATTATTAATTGACAACTCATGTCTATGGTTAGGAAACCTTAACAATCATTAATCAATGAGCTAGTCCATAGAGGCATACTAGGGACACGGTGTTGTTCATAAATCACACAAGTATCAAAGTTTCTGCTTAATACAATTTTAGCATGGAATATAAACTTTATTGTAACTACCTCGGTGAATTACCCTCTTAGTTACAAGCCTGGATGAGCGGAAATGGTTAAAATAGTACGGTGGGGCCCAAATGCCACTCACAGGTAGACCTTTCGGCCGTCCTAACCATTTCCACACATCAGGACAAGAACGAGCGGCGTAATGTCGGCGAAGGATCAACTACATACACAAATGAGTATGTATGCAAGCCACCATACAACAGTCCTCGAGCCATTCCATCTAAAAAGAAATAGAAATATTGCAGCATATACGGCAAGATCCAAATATCCTAGATAGATATAATAGTTTAGGATATCTCCTCATACATCAAACATCAGAGTATCAAGCGGAAGAGGAAAACAAGATCCGAGTACGGATAAGAAGCAAATCGGCATAAGATGCCCATAAATAAACACATCCCGCCCACAGATCTCACGGATCCCCGTTCCTGGAATCTCTACACCGAGTGATCGTTGCCCACATCGTCCGTCTCCTCCACCCAGTATCCATCTTGCGAGCTTACATGTTCATCTGAATCAAACAATTTATCGTGTGAGACCCTAGGGGTACTCGGCAAGTCTTTATGCCTCTAAAGGGGACACAACCTAGGGTGACACAATTGCAGCAAAAGATAATACCTAACAATTCTATAGATACTCGCTAACCATCCGCCTAACCAGAGATAGACGGATGTCCGTGAATTAACAACAACAGTTATAACAGTAATATTAACAGATCCATCCTCCTCCTCACTTACCGACGAGGAAGCGGACGAACAACCCCCCCCATCCGTTGGTAGTTTTATTATCCATTCCATGAGTGTTGCACTATTTACTAGTCAGGTACTTAGTCAAATTAAAAGCGGTACTTTAGTTATACTTGTCTATGATCGAGAAACTGTGCTCCAAGTCGTCCATAACCGCGGACACGGCTTTAGAAGATTTACCTAGGGGTGCACAAATAGCAACACACACTCGATCAACCTCGGAAAAACCAAATCAAAACCCAACGAGGCATTCACGACAAAGCGATCACGAGATTCAGAAATATTTCGGGGGCACCCCATTAAGCTACCCATAGCGAAGTTGGCGGCTCGAGACGGACTCAAGGTTTGTGTGGACGGTCAGAACGACTAGGAACCCGAAAGTGTGACTGGGCTTGCCGATAAAGGAAATGTCACGGACCTAACAGATACAGGTGCTCCACGCACAATCTTAAATAAGCGATAAAGCATGGCATAAGTACAGGATAGTAATAAAGCCCCAAACTAATTGGCCCCAAGAACTAAGAATGAATCAAGCTCGGCTCGGGGTTCATAAGCCTCCGGATGTGGATAGCGCGAATATTCAAGGAACAGGAATCAAGTACTCGGGGTCCTACGGGACACAAGTGAGCATGAAAAACCAAATAGCAGATATTGCTCACCGATGCCACTTTCATTAGTTATCCCATTACTACTCAGGTTAAGTTGTTTAGGTACCTCGTTATCCATCAGACACTCACATACCCTACACATGCTGTTCTACGACCCGCATGGCTCAAACAACTCCTGTAGTAATGGCTCATGGGATGGAGGAACAAGCTTCGGTGGGGTTTAAAAGTAAAGGCTATGCAATACTTGGGATTCAGTTTAATGCAAACGTGACTCAATGATGCAAGAATAAGATAGAGGCAATAGGTATTATATGTATGCAAGCATGTGGTAGTGCTTGCCTGGCAGCTCAGTTGAAGCGAGGAACGGATGCAGGTAGTGCTCACAGGTTCCTTGATATATCCCACCTTTCAGCGTCTATTCGAAGAAGAACCAAACAAACAAGGGCCAACATAAATAAAGAGCACAAGCATATGAATAAAATGCGACAAGCAAACAATCATGCCATGATGAATGATGCACAATTTGCATGGCAATAAAGTAGCATGGCAAGGGTGAGGTGTGGAATACAAGAAATAAACATTTTATGGGGTTTTAATCACATTTTAACCTCATATAAGTTGCTGTAAACTTTATATTTATATGATGCATGCTGCAATACAGAACATGGAATGCATAAACAGAAAGGCCTCGTCGAGCTGATCATTTTAGACATATTATTTGTCAAATTCGGAGTTATAAAGCAAAAGTTATTAATTAAATAAGGAAAAGGTCATTTTGTTGTAATTTTAAACAACTTGAAGATTAAAGTTTCCAAAATATATTTTGAAGGGCATATTTGAATTCCTCATAATTTTCTGAGTTCAAAACATATATTATTTGTATTATTTGGAATAATATTTGAAAAGTTATTTGAAAACAGATTTAAATTGAATTTTAAACAAATTTGCAAAGTTTAAATTAAAACAGAAAACATAAGTCCTTTTGTTACTCGGCCCAGTCCTAGCCACAGACAGTGACAAGTGGGGCCAAGGCTGACTGGGCGACACAGCGACCAGGAATTGTTTTCTCACTGCGGCGGTTACTAGTCTCTGTGAATGACATGTGGGACCAGCTGGCTAGGGCCCAGATGCCAATGGGTGAACCGGCAGAGGCTGACAGGTGGGTAGCGTGCTGGAGCGCGGGTTAACGGCTCGAAACTGCGAGTTCTTTTTTGCAAAAACGCCACAGGCACGGACAGGTGGGGTCTCGAGGAGCGTGGGTTAAGCGGAAGATAAAAGAGGGGGCTAAGTGTAAAGTGGCAACGGCCCTGTACTGTTGTTCTTCTCTCTGAACCGCGGACAGATCGGTGAGCGACAGCTGAGGTGGGATTCGATCCGGCGTCTGGTGCGCTTGAAGTCTGAGCCGATCGGTAGGGCTAGGGGAGTTGCTAGGAGGGGGATGGGCGGCTAGATGAGGTTCTTCGCGACGCGACGGCAGATGACGAGCGCCTTGACGCGACGACCGAGGCGCCGACGTTGGTCCGGGGAGCAGGAGCCTGGCGAGGACGGAGGTGTCAGGGAGGGTCGTGGGCTCACCGTGGGGTTGTTGGTGCGGTCGGATCGGGCAGAGGAGTGGATGATCGTCGACGATGCAGACGTTCCGGCGGGCTAGGGTTTGGCGACGGTGGCGGCGGTACCGGCGGTTCCCGCCCTTCTCCTCCTCGACGGCGTGTCCAGGGTGAAGCAGAGGGATGCCCTTGGTCTTCCAGGCCACCTCCTCGACGCGCTTGACGGCCGGATCGAAGGAATGCCGGTGGAGCAGGTGGTGGCCGGCGATGGGGTAGATGGTGGCAGTGCGGTAAGAAGGGAAGGAGGAGGCGCTCTGGGGCGGATCTGGGGACACCAGAGAAGCCGTGTGGGATGGGGAAAAGGAGGGAGAGGGAGAAGACCATCTGTGGCAGGGGAGGGGTAGATAGGGTGGCTCGGTGCCACCTTTTCCCTCCTCGAGCACGTGATCGGCTGGCCGGCAGGAGCAGGGGGAGGGTAGATGGAGGCTGCCAGGTGGGGTCAGGGCGAGGCCAAGGAGGGTAGGCTCGGGTGGGGCTGCTGGCAGGGAGAGAGCTAGAGAGAGAGAGGAGGGTGGCATGGAGCTAGGGTTGGAGTAGGAGGGTAGCTCGGCCAGGGGGAGTAGGGTGGCTAGGTGGGGCCTGCATGGCATAGAGGAAGGGAGAGAGGCCGAGAGAGAGAGCATGGCAGCTAGGGTTAACTAGAGAGGGCTCGGGTTAGGGTTTGGTTTAGGGTTGGGGTATATCATGGTGATAGGGTTTAGAGATAGAAAAAGAGAGAGGGGTAAAAGGAGATTAGGGTTTAGAAGAACTAGGCTAGGAGAGAAAAGAGAGAAAGAAAAGAATAAGCCTCATATGATCATGCATAAGAGTTTTAATTAAAAGAAAAAGATATGGGTGAGATAAAGGGGTGATGGGATGGATGGAGATGGGTGTAGGGTTTTTAGCATGAAACAAACAACAAGCATGAAGAGGGTAGATGGAGATATGGGGGATGATCCACTCAAAGATTCAAATAAAATCCAAAAGACTAGAATGTGGTGGTTCTTGCATGGCCCATGCAAAATAATTAATGCCATGTCTATTCTTGTGAAAACAATAATATTAACATGGCATTATTCTTATGCATTCCCAAAAGTGGAATAAAGCCAAGCAAAAGAATTTGTGGAAGTAGATCCATCCTACCTCCCATGAGCTAGATTAAATACCAAAAGAAAATAAAATAAAAGCTCATGGATAATGGGATGGTGGAATTATAGGGTGGTGAAAGAAAGGGTGGTGGAGTGGAATAAAAGATATGCCCCCAACTCAACTTGGTCATTTAAACAATATATCAATAACCAACTACAATATCAAGAGGCAAATACAATTAATGATGCATATGAGAGAAGAACCAAAACAAAAAGGGTTTTGTATGATGCTCAAATGCAAGGTGGCATGATGACATGAGCATGATATAATTATGATGCAACAATTATATATAGGAAGTAGCCATTATATAGACTAGGCTAGTAGCATTGCAATTGTTAGACAATTGGGATGCTACAACTCTCCCCCACTAAACAAGAATCTCGCCCCGAGATTCCTAGGAAAAAGAAAACAACACAAGGAGAGGCGGGTGTTCGAACGAAGGTGGCCCTCACGTTCCCAAGTGGCTTCATCAACAGAATGGTGCGACCACTGCACCTTGCAGAACTTGATGGACTTGTTGCGAGTCCTTCTTTCTGCGACTTCAAGGATTTTTGTGGGGTGTTCTTGATAAGACAGGTCTTCTTGGAGATTGATAAGCTCATGGTCCACGGTCCTGCCGGGATCCTTGAAGCACTTCTTGAGTTGAGAGATGTGGAAAACATCATGGACCTTGAGTTTTTCCGGGAGCTCAAGAGCATAAGCAACTTCTCCTCTTCTTCCACGAATTTTGAATGGACCGATGTATCTAGGAGCCAGCTTTCCTTTGATACCAAAGCGGTGCGTGCCTCTCATGGGAGTGACACGAAGGTAAACGAGATCACGAGGGACATACTCCATGTCTGTGTGCTTTCTGTCATAATTGCTCTTCTGGCGACTTTGAGCAATCTTCAGATTTTCAAGAATGATGTGAACCTTCTCCTCCGCTTGAGTTACAATGTCAGGGCCAAAGAATATTCTTTCACACTTGACCAACCAATCGGAGTTCTGCATTTGCGGCCATAGAGAGCCTCAAATGGTGCCATCTTTAGACTTTTCTGGAAGCTATTATTGTAAGAGAATTCAGCATAAGGGAGACATTCTTCCCACTTCATGCCAAAAGAGATGACGCAAGCACGGAGCATATCCTCCAGAATCTGATTGATCCTTTCAACTTGTCCTTGCGACTGAGGGTGGTAAGCTGTGCTGAAGTTCAATTTTGTTCCCAAAGCATTTTGGAAACTTTCCCAGAACTTGGAAGTGAAGATGCTTCCACGGTCTGAACTGATCTCAAGAGGAACCCCATACAGAGAGACAATTCTGTTGATATAGAGCTCAGCCAACTGAATTGCAGAAATTGTTTCCTTGACGGGAAAGAAGTGAGCCACTTTAGAAAGCCTGTCAATGACAACAAAGATTGCATTGTCTCCCTTCTGTGACCTTGGAAAACCAGTGATGAAGTCCATCTCTACTTTCTCCCATTTCCATTCCGGGGGTTTCAATGGCTGTAGAAGACCGGAAGGTTTCTAATGGACAGCTTTAACTCTGCGGCAGACATCACACTCCGAGACATACTTGGCACAATATCGTTTCAATCCGGGCCACCAATATTGTGTTTTCAAGTCCATGTACATCTTTGTGCTGCCAGGGTGGATAGAAAGAACAGAATCATGCGCCTCCTTGAGAACTTGCTCTCTCAAACCCGGGTAGTTCGGAACAAACATCCGGTGTTCAAAAAAAAGCGTGCCTTGATCATCGACGTGGAAGGACTCATACTTCGGAAGCTGGATGTTGGAGATGATCTTTTTGGTGTACGGATCACCAAGCTGAAAGTAGCGAACCTTTTCTTCCAAGAGAGGGGTTGCCAGAAGGTTCAGAAGATACCCTTGATCCACAATTTCAAGGTTGAGTGTGAATTCCTCGCACAAGAGAGGCATTGTTAAATCCAGCATGAGGTTCTTGACATAAGCTTTGCGGAGAGCATCGGCCATGACATTAGCTTTGCCCGGAGTGTAGTTGATGGTCAAATCGAAGTCATTGATTGCTTCAATCCACCTCCTCTGACGAAGGTTAAGATCAGGCTGTGTGAAGATATACTTCAAACTCTTGTGATCAGAAAAGATTTCACAACGGTTGCCAAGCAAGTAGTGCCTCCATACTTTCAAAGAAAAGACAACTGCTGCGAGTTCGAGGTCATGTGTAGGATAGTTGATCTCATGCGTCTTCAACTGTCGAGAGGCATAAGCAACAACTTGTTTTTCTTGCATAAGGACCGCACCCAATCCTTGCAAAGATGTGTCACAGAATATCTGGAAAGGCTTGGATGTATCTGGAGGAACCAAGACCGGTGTGGAAGTGAGCTTCTCTTTGAGTGCTTCAAAGCTTGCTTGACATGCAGGAGTCCAAAGGTATTTCTTGCCTTTCTTAAGGAGATAGGTAAGAGGCTTCGCTATCTTCGAAAAGTTCTGAACGAAGCGACGGCAATAACTAGCCAAACCAAGGAAGCTCCGGACTTCTTTGACATTTACAGGAGGAAGCCAGTCAACAATTGTCTTTACAGTTTCCGGGTTGACGGCAATGCCCTTGGCAGAGATGACGTGACCAAGATAGGTTACTTGAGGCAGCCAAAACTCACATTTGGAGAACTTTGCATACAAGCGGTTCCCACGAAGCTTGTTTAGGACACACCGAAGGTGTTCTTCATGTTCTTCCTTTGACTTAGAATAGACTAGGATGTCATCCAGATAGACCACAACGAACTTATCAAGATACTCCATGAAAACCGAGTTCATGAGCCTCGAGAAGGTGGCAGGTGCGTTGGTGAGACCGAAAGACATGACCGTGTACTCATACAGGCCATAGCGGGTGGTGAAAGCTGTTTTAGGAACATCTTCCCTGCGAATCTTGATTTGGTGATAACCACTTCTCAAGTCAAGCTTAGAGAATACCACAGCTCCAGCTAGCTGATCGAAGAGATCATTAATCCGCGGAAGGGGATATTTATTCTTGATGGTTTTAGCATTGAGGCAGATAGTCAACACAAAGTCTATCGGTCTTGTCGCTTCTTCACAAAGAGGGTTGGGCTACCCCAAGAAGAATCTTGTGTTGAATGAAACCCAACTTCTCTTGTTCATCAAGCCGACGTTTGAGTTCCGCCAACTCAGCAGGACCCATTTATAAGGCCGCTTGGAGATAGGAGCCGTTCGAGGTTCAAGCTCAATTACAAACTCAACCTCACGATCCGGAGGCATACAGCAACTCTTGGAAAGACATCCGGGAACTCACGGACCACGGAACACTCAATAGCTTCCATAGCATCATCATTGAGCCGCCAAAGAAAAAGCTGAATAGCAGGAGTCGGACTTGGAGAATAGACTATATGGCCTTGAGAATTTTCAGAGAAACCGGCGTTCAGCACAATCAATCACAGCTGCATTTCTGTCAACCAATCCATGCCCAAGATGACATCAATGTCGAGTTGCCTGGAACAATTAAGGACGCCGAGCGAAGAGCCACCAATCTCAATTTGATTGCCATGGCTGATATGAGCAGCCCTCATGTTTGAGCCAGAGATTGTACCACCAGACGATGTGATAAGGAACCATATCTAGATCATGCTCATGAGCAAACTTATGCGAAACAAAGAATGCGGCACAGAATCAAACAAAACTCGTGCAGGACTGAGTTAACGGAAGCATACCCATCACAACTCAGTGCATGCTCGGCTTGAGCGGCGTTGACACAGTTGGCACGAGCAGTGAGACCGGGCTTGGTGTTGATGTTGAGAGCCGAGGTGGTGGTGCACGAACCAAAGGAGAGCTTGCAGCAGTCTTGGAGGTGGTGGAGGAAGAGCTTTGTTTTTCATCAGACGGTTCGAGATTGATGCCAGTGTTTCCAAAAGTGTAACAAGCACCGGTGGACGTGGAGCAACGTAGCGAGGACTCCTTGAGCGCTCAGGTAGTGGTGGTTGTAGCCACAGGAGCAGCGGTGAGGAAGTTTGGTGGCCTTGCAGCGTAGCTTGAAGGTCTTGGTGGAGCGGGAGGACGGTGGGGTGTTAGGAACCCAGACACGACGCTTAGAAGGAGTTGACATAGCTGAAGAGCTTGCTGCATCGCGGTTGTGTTTCTTTGACTCCTCAAACAGTTGCCTACTTGCTTCTTCCTGCAGAGCTGTATGCTGAAGTTCCAGAAAAGACGCCGGCCTTGCATGTGTGATTGCATATTTAATCGATGCATTGAGCCCTTGTCTGAACCTCTTTTGCTTCTTCTTGTCATCAGAGATCTCATCGCCACCATAAAGAGAAAGGTTCATGAAGTTTCTGATGTAGGTATTGACATTGTCATTGCCCTGCTTGAGGTTGAGAAACACTTCCTTCATCCTCTCCATGACAATTTCTGACAGATACTACTCTTTGAAAGCTCCAGTGAACTGTCCCCAAGTAGGCTGAAAACCAGTGCAGTTTGCCTTAAGGTAATTCTCCCACCACAGAGCTGCATCTCCCTTCAGAAGGTGAGTTGCACACTTTACCCATTCTTGCTCAGGAACATCAGCAGTCACCAGTAACCTTGACATCTCATGCAACCAATCATCAGCATCAAGTGGTTGATCAGAAACATCAAATTGGCGTGGGTTGAACTTCAGGAAGCTTTTGTTGTCTCCTCGCTTGGGAGGTGGAGGTAGCGGAACAAACTCATTCCTCCTGACACTTTCTTCAAAACGCTGCTGGTTCTGCTGCATTGCTGCCAAGGCATTGGCGATGCTTGACAACGCAGTTCAGGTTGTATGTCCTCATCAGAACGGCGTGGTGGTGCCATCCTGTGATTGATATAAAACACAAGTCAGTACTATAATGGAGAATAATAATAATCCAAAATAGTACCAAGATGGAATTAACCAAGATTTAAAGGATACAATTTACTAAGATGATATTAAAATATCAACAAAGTTCAAAGCACCTAGAAGATATTAAGCATATACTTTTGACTGAAAAGGAGTGTGGTACACAACTATCAAAGAAAAAATTTCCGCAATTTTCGGCATTAAAATACCAATAGATGCGCAAAATCACTTAACGAATCAAGATTAGTGACTCTACCAATTCAATATACAAGAGCGAATGATAAAAGTAGTGGTATGGTCGCGACTCCATCCCGCACTCAAATCATTACTCCGCACATGAATAAGTAGAACACATATCCCAACACCTTCTTCTCACGATGAACCTAAAGATTAGTAACTACGGAAACGAACACCCCAAACAGGATAACGTCGGATAACAAAGAGTAAGACAGATCGCGGCGGTATACAACGAATCAGATAGATCGCGTCGTTTTGCAAAAGCCTGTCGGTATGGAATGTACCAACAGTTGATAACCAAAGGCAGATTGTGATAACAACTTGGATGCAATAGATAGACAAGGATTTACACACACACACACACACACACACACAACCTATGGTACTACGGAAACCCAGAACACGTGAATCCTAGTTTGAATTTTTAAGAAGAGGATTGAAAACATTACACTTCCTTACCATAAAAGGGTGGGTGGGTGGGTAAGAAGAAAAATGGAAGCAGTCCTACTCTCGCGTTTTGTTTTTCCCTAGTATACATAGCTACCAAAAATATTTGCTAGGCCGACAATGACCATTTGGCTGAGACCCTGAAGGGCGGGATGGCTCTGATACCAATTGTAACTACCTCGGTGAATTACGCTCTTAGTTACAAGCCTGGATGAGCGGAAATGGTTAAAATAGTACGGTGGGGCCCAAATACCACTCACAGGTAGACCTTTCGGCCGTCCTAACCATTTCCACACATCGGGACAAGAACGAGCGGCGTAATCGGCAGGCGAAGGGATCAACTACATACACAAATGAGTATGTATGCAATCCACCATACAACAGTCCTCAGAGCCATTCCATCTAAAAGAAATAGAAATATTGCAACGCCATACGGCAAGATCCAAATATCCTAGATAGATATAATAGTTTAGGATATCTCCTCATACATCAAACATCAGAGTATCAGGCGGAAGCGGAAAACAAGATCCGAGTACGGATAAGAAGCAAATCAGCATAAGATGCCCATAAATAAACACATCCCGCCCACAGATCTCACGGATCCCCGTTCCCAGAATCTCTACACCGAGTGATCGTTGCCCACATCGTCCGTCTCCTCCACCCAGTATCCATCTTGCGAGCTTACCTGTTCATCTGAATCAAACAATTTATCGTGTGAGACCCTAGGGGTACTCGGCAAGTCTTTATGCCTCTAAAGGGGACACAACCTGGGGTGACGCAATTGCAACAAAAGATAATACCTAACAATTCTATAGATACTTGCTAACCATCCGCCTAACCAGAGATAGACGGATGTCCGTGAATTAACAACAACAGTTATAACAGTAATATTAATAGATCCATCCTCCTCCTCACTTACCGACGAGGAAGCGGACGAACAACCCCCCCCATCCGTTGGTAGTTTTATTATCCATTCCATGAGTGTTGCACTATTTACTAGTCAGGTACTTAGTCAAATTAAAAGCGGTACTTTAGTTATACTTGTCTATGATCGAGAAACTGTGCTCCAAGTCATCCATAACCGGACATCGCTTTGAAAGATTTACCTGCAGGGTGCACAAATAGCAACACATACTCGATCAACCTCGGAAAAACCAAATCAAAACCCAACAAGGCATTCACGACAAAGCGATCACAGATTCAGAAATATTTCAGGGGCCACCCATTAAGCTACCATAGCGAAGTTGGCGGCTCGAGACGGACTCAAGGTTTGTGTGGACGGTAAGCATCGGGAACCGAAAGTGTGGTGGGCTTGCCGATACAGAAAACGTGTCACGGACCTAACAAAGAGTGCTCCACGCACAATCTTAAATAAAGCAGTAAAGCATGGCATAAGTACAGGATAGTAATAAAGCCCCAAACTAATTATGGCCCCAAGAACTAAGAATGAATCAAGCTCTGGCTCAGGGGGGTTCATAAGCCTCCCGGATGTGGATAGCGCGAATATTCAAGGAACAGGAATCAAGTACTCGGGGTCCTACAGGACACAAGTGAGCATGAAAAACCAAATAGCAGATATTGCTCACCGATGCCACTTTCATTAGTTATCCCATTACTACTCAGGTTAAGTTGTTTAGGTACCTCGTTATCCATCAGACACTCACATACCCTACACATGATGTTCTACGACCCGCATGGCTCAAACAACTCCTGTAGTAATGGCTCATGGGATGGAGGAACAAGCTTCGGTGGGGTTTAAAAGTAAAGGCTATGCAATACTTGGGATTCAGTTTAATGCAAACGCGACTCAATGATGCAAGAATAAGATAGAGGCAATAGGTATTATATGTATGCAAGCATGTGGTAGTGCTTGCCTGGCAGCTCAGTTGAAGCGAGGAACGGATCTGGGTAGTGCTCCTGGGTTCCTTGATATATCCCCTGCTTAGCGTCTATTCGAAGAAGAACCAAACAAACAAGGGCCAACATAAATAAAGAGCACAAGCATATGAATAAAATGCGACAAGCAAACAATCATGCCATGATGAATGATGCACAATTTGCATGGCAATAAAGTAGCATGGCAAGGGTGAGGTGTGGAATACAAGAAATAAACACTTTATGGGGTTTTAATCACATTTTAACCTCATATAAGTTGCTGTAAACTTTATATTTATATGATGCATGCTGCAATACAGAACATGGAATGCATAAACAGAAAGGCCTCGTCGAGCTGATCATTTTAGACATATTATTTGTCAAATTCGGAGTTATAAAACAAAAGTTATTAATTAAATAAGGAAAAGGGCATTTTGTTGTAATTTTAAACAACTTGAAAATTAAAGTGTCCAAAATATATTTTGAAGGGCATATTTGAATTCCTCATAATTTTCTGAGTTCAAAACATATATTATTTGTATTATTTGGAATAATATTTGAAAAGTTATTTGAAAACAGATTTAAATTGAATTTTAAACAAATTTGCAAAGTTTAAATTAAAACAGAAAACATAAGTCCTTTTGTTACTCGGCGATCCTAGCCACGACAGTGACAAGTGGGGCCAAGGCTGGCCAGGCGACATGACAGGAATTGTTTTCTCCGCTGGCGGTTACTAGTCTCTGTGAATGACATGTGGGACCAGCTGGCTAGGGCCCAGATGCCAGTGGGTGAACTGGCAGAGGCTGACAGGTGGGTAGCGTGCTGGAGCGCGGGTTAAGGGCTCGAAACTGCAAGTTCGTTTTTGCAAAAACGCCACAGGCACGGATAGGTGGGGTCTCGAGGAGCGCGGGTTGAGCGGAAGATAAAAGAGGGGGCTAAGTGTAAAGTGGCAACGGCCCTGTACTGTTGTTCTTCTCTATGAACCGCGGACGGTCGATGAGCGGCAAGCTTGAGGTGGGATTCGATCCGGGCGTCTTGGTGTCTTGGGAAGTGCGAGCTTGGTAGGGCTAGGGGAGTTGCTAGGAGGGGGATGGGCGGCTAGATGAGGTTCTTCGCGGCTTGACGCCTTGAGACGCCGCACGTGACGCAAAGGCCTTTCAGCGGTTGGTCCGGCGAGAGCAGGAGCCAACAAGGAAGGAGGTGTCGGGGAGGTCGTGGGCTCACCAAGGGGTTGTTGGTGCGATCGGATCGGGCGGAAGGTGGGCGATCGTCGGCGATCTGAGCGTTCAGGCGGGCTAGGGTTTGGCGGCAGTGGCGTGGCGGCGGTTCCAGTTCCCCTTCTCCTCCTCGGCAGGCGTGTCGGGGTGAAGCGAGGATGCCCTTGGTCTTCGAGCCACCTCCTCGGGCATGACGGCCGGATCGAAGGAACGCCGGTGGAGCAGGTGGTGGCCGGCGATGGGGTAGATGGTGGCGGTGCGCTAAGAAGGGAAGGAGGAGGTGCTCTGGGGCGGATCTGGGGACACCAAAGAAGCTGTGTGGGATGGGGAAAAGGAGGTAGAGGGAGAAGACCAGCTGTGGCAGGGGAGGGGTAGATAGGGTGGCTCGGTGCCACCTTTTCCCTCCTTGAGCACGTGATCGGCTGGCCGGCAGGAGCAGGGGGAGGGTAGATGGAGGCTGCCAGGTGGGGTCAGGGCGAGGCCAAGGAGGGTAGGCTCGGGTGGGGCTGCTGGCAGGGAGAGAGCTAGAGAGAGAGAGGAGGGTGGCATGGAGCTAGGGTTGGAGTAGGAGGGTAGCTCGGCCAGGGGGAGTAGGGTGGCTAGGTGGGGCCTGCATGGCATAGAGGAAGGGAGAGAGGCCGAGAGAGAGAGCATGGCAGCTAGGGTTAACTAGAGAGGGCTCGGGTTAGGGTTTGGTTTAGGGTTGGGGTAGATCATGGTGGTAGGGTTTAGAGATAGAAAAAGAGAGAGGGGTAAAAGGAGATTAGGGTTTAGAAGAACTAGGCTAGGAGAGAAAAGAGAGAAAGAAAAGAATAAGCCTCATATGATCATGCATAAGAGTTTTAATTAAAAGAAAAAGATATGGGTGAGATAAAGGGGTGATGGGATGGATGGAGATGGGTGTAGGGTTTTTAGCATGAACCAAACAACAAGCATGAAGAGGGTAGATGGAGATATGGGGGATGATCCACTCAAAGATTCAAATAAAATCCAAAAGACTAGAATGTGGTGGTTCTTGCATGGCCCATGCAAAATAATTAATGCCATGTCTATTCTTGTGAAAACAATAATATTAACATGGCATTATTCTTATGCATTCCCAAAAGTGGAATAAAGCCAAGCAAAAGAATTTGTGGAAGTAGATCCATCCTACCTCCCATGATCTAGATTAAATACCAAAAGAAAATAAAATAAAAGCTCATGGATAATGGGATGGTGGAATTATAGGGTGGTGAAAGAAAGGGTGGTGGAGTGGAATAAAAGATATGCCCCCAACTCAACTTGGGCATTTAAACAATATATCAATAACCAACTACAATATCAAGAGGCAAATACAATTAATGATGCATATGAGAGAAGAACCAAAACAAAAAGGGTTTTGTATGATGCTCAAATGCAAGGTGGCATGATGACATGAGCATGATATAATTATGATGCAACAATTATATATAGGAAGTAGCCATTATATAGACTAGGCTAGTAGCATTGCAATTTTTAGACAATTGGGATGCTACATTTATCATGAACAAGAATTATAATAATAACATCTTTATTATTGCCTCTAGGTCATAATTCCAAGATTTTGTGCCAAGAATGACCTCTAATGAGAGGAAAGTAAAATTTGGGGAGTTGCTGTCCCGAAACTGATTTCTGTCCTTCACCATAAAAATTCTTGAGGAGTCTCTGTAAGTCGGATTGAGCTGAAAATTTACGAATAAATCCCCTAGTATGTTAGATAACTTTCGTTAGTTCAACACTTGTTGATTTGAGTAACATAAGGTCTTCGAAAAATAGGTTTCTACCTACTGGTCTGTTTTGACAGATTTCTGCCATTATTTGCATTTGCTTCTTATTGATTCCTTTTTGACTTCTCTTTTGGAGAATTGAGCTTTTGAGGGAGTTGATATAGTATCTTGTGTTTTTATTCAAAAGTATTTCTGTTCCAAAGCTAAACCCAAAGGTCTATTATCTTTTGAATACACTAATGTTGCTAATGAAGATTATGTGAAGTTTTGTATGAAGGAAAAAAATTCAGGTGTAGAGAAAGAATGATGTAATGAGATGCAGAATGGACAAAAGCTCAAGCTTGGGGATGCCACCCCGGTTTCACCCCAAGAAATATCCAAGAGGTACAAGCGTCAAAGCTTGCATCCCCTTCTTCATCAATAAAAAGCTCAGGTCTTTCTAGACACTTCGTTTTTATTGTTTCATGCACTTTTGTGTTGTTATTGGAGCGTCTTAGTTTTTGTTTGGTTTTCCTAGTTTGTTTATTTTGCTTGAATAAGGTAGTTCGGACCCCCGTTCTCTCTGTGTTGTTTCAAATAAGTTGATTGGTGTTGGAAAGGAGTAGGAAGTTCCTGCTTGAAAGTGCAAGAGGAGCTTGCATTAACTCTGACTTAGACTTTAGCATGACATGCTAGGTGTTGTTTTGACCTTATGCTTAGTGATTATTGTTGTAGCATGTCTTGTTCCAAACAACTGGGATTGCTTAGTGTGCCTTGAAAGAATCATGCGTTGTTTTAGCACACAAAAGCATAGTATTGTGGTATTCTCCATTGATGCTTTGTTTGGGTTGACTTGGCACATGCTCACACCATGTTATGACTATGAACAAGTCACCATATCCTCTATGATCATTTAGTCCTTGACTTGTAGTACCACTCTATGCTTTGATTAGTAATGTTTTGTCGCTATGCATGATTATGGCCATTATTGCTCTTTTAGTTGGTTGCTCCCAGTATTTTTCTAGCCTCCACTTGTATGCGTAAGCTCTACTCATGCTTCTAGCTCCCAAGAAACCAAGTTATTCCAAAGTGTCCACTATAAACTCCTATGCATGGTGTGTTACACCATTCCAAGTATATTCTTGTTTTTAGCTATCTTGCAATTAAAAAGTATTTTGTTATGTGAAAACTTAGTGATTAAAGCCCTCACAAACTTGATGGCACACTTTATATTCTTTGCCCCTAATAAACTTGAACCATTGTGTCATCTAAGTTGTATATGCTTGCACTTATACATTGGAATTAGCAGAACCATGCTGTCATGGGGAACGTTTTCAACATTGCACTTGTACTTTGTACATAGTTTATATCATGCTCTTTTGTCTATGGATGTCACTGGTGTGAAATAAAGAGGGATCTTGTAAGTCCATGGAGTTATGTATTTTGTGTTAGAGAAATGCCTGGGCCGCTAGCCTAAGCCATGCCTAATCATGGTGGAAACTTGCAGCATCACCATAATGAGCATTCTGTGAAGCATCCTCAATAAAAAGCTATGCACATAGCAAATAAAAAAATCTCTAAGATGCTCATTGTCTGCTTGCCTTGTCATTTTGGTTATGGGTTATCTCCTGTACCATGTGCAAGGGGTACCCCGTTGGCGGTTCTCTATGATAAACATGTACTTACTATGACAAGAACTTATAGGTGACTGAAGTTGATTAGCATGAGGTGTGGCCCTCGTATTCAAGGGACATGAGATTGCCAACTTATACTTTGTTAAGCATATACTCCATAGTTTGTTCACTTTAACCTTAATCACTTCAAGATTCTTATGATAGGGGAAATGAGGGCTGAAAGCTAACAGGTACCATAATTTTTGGAAGCTCTTTATGAAACTTGAAATCCCTACTTCCCTTTATGAAGGGCCTTTCTTCCACTTTTATATTAAGTCTCCACCTTCTACCCATAGGGACCATTAAGAGAGGATAGTTTTCATTCTTAGTTATATGTGTAGTGTCCCAAAACTTATTGATTGATGCATAATGTTGATATTGCTTGTTATTGTGCTACTTGTATCTAGTCACTCTTATGAACTTTGAAGGTGTCCTATGCATCTATTTGCTACTCTATGAGGGACAAGCTGAATGCCACTATGCCATGTGTTCTGTATGTGAAACAAACAAATGTTTTTCAATACATGTTATTCATGATCTTTGTTTGTAGCCTTTCATGTTGCATGCATAGTTACTTTGTCTTATTGTTAGAAATCCATCTTTCATGCTCATGTTTAGAGTTCTTTAATCCCAGCTTTCAATGCTTGCAAATGGTTTGATCTTGGTTTTGATGGTGCATGTCACCTCAAAAATTGTTCTTTTATCACTTAACTACTCAAGGACGAGCAAGAGTTAAGCTTGGGGATGCTTGATACATCGAAAACGTATATATAATTTTTGATGCTCCATGCTTGTTTAGTATCTACTTTGCTTTGCTTCGTAAACACTTTGAGGTGCTTTTTATATGTTTTCTAGTACTAACCTATTAACAAGTTGCCACGGTGCCAGTTGCCTGTTTTCTGCTGTTTTTGGTTCCAGAAAATCTAGTAAGGAAATATTCTCGGAATTGGACGGGACAAAAGCCAAAGTCAATATTTCACCGAGGAGAACACAGAGTCCAGAGGAGAGACAGAGGGGTGCCACAGGGTGGCCACACCACCCCGTGAGGGCTAGCCCTGGGCAGGTGGGCCCCGCGGGTGTGAGCCCCTGGCCGCCTCCCATCGCCTCGCCTTTTACCTATAAAAGCCCTCATGCGAAAAACCTAAGTGCAGATAAATATTCCATGAAACCGTATGTAGCCGCCGCCACCATCGTCCCTAGATTAGGGGGATCTGAAGCTCTTCCTAGCACCCTGCCAGAGGGGAGATCATCCCGGAGGCCTTCTTCTTCATCATGCAGCCCTTGGACTCTTGGTCCATGTAGTAGCTAGATGGTATGGTCTCCTCCTTGTGCTTTCATGGTTAGATCTTGTTCAGCCTAGTTCATGATAAAGATCTAATCTATTTGTAATCATGCATGTTGTGTTTGCGGTGATCCGATGGATATTGATATTACTATGTCAGATTGATATTACTATGTTAGATCAAACCAACATAATAATCTCAATATCCATCGGATCCCCGCAAACACAACATGCATGATTACAAATATATTAGATCTTGATCATGAACGGATCTCACAAGATCTATACATGAAATCACAAAGGAGGAGATACAATCACCTAGCTACTACATGGACCCATAGTCCAAGGTGGAACTACTCACGCATCATACTGGAGAGAAGGCCTCCGGGATGATCTCCCCTCCGGCAGGGTGCCGGGAAGAACTTCAGATCCCCCCCGATCTAGGGACGATGGTGGCGGCGGCTACAGACGGGTTCGTGGAGATTTGATCGGGTACTTAGGATTTCTGCATCGGGGGCTTCTTATAGGCGAAGGGGGAGGCTGAGGCGGCGGCCAGGGGCCCCACACCCCTCCCAGGCGCGGGGCAGGGCCCACCCGCGCCTAGGGTGGGTCTGGCCGCCCTGGCCTGCCTCTCCGTCTCCCCTCTGGACTTCTTGATCCCCACGAAAATTAATTGACTTTGACGTTTGTCCCGTCCAATTCCGAGAATATTTCTTTACTAACTTTTCTGAAACCAAAAACAGCAGAAAACATGCATCTGGAACTGTTGCAACTTGTTAATAGGTTAGTACCAGAAAACATGTAAAAAGCACATCAAAGTGTAGACAAGTAAAGCAAAGTAGATACTGAACAAGCATGGAGCATCAAAAATTATAGATACGTTTCCAACGTATCAGCATCCCCAAGCTTAACTCCTTAGGTAAGTGATAAAAGAATAATTTTTGAGGTGACATGCACCCTCACAATAAAGATCCAACCATTTGCAAGCATTGAAAGCTGGGATCAAAGAACTCTAAATATGTGCACGAAAGATGGAGTTCTAACAATAGGACATAGTAACTATGCAGGCAACATGACAAGCTACAAACAAAGATCATGAATAATATGCAATGAAAAACGTTTGTTTGTTTCACATACAAAAAACATAGCATAGTGGAAATCAGCTTGTCCCTCATAGAGTAGCAATATAGATGCATAGGACACCTTCAAAGTTCACAAGGGTGACTAGAAACAAATAGCACAAGAACAAGTAATATCACAATATGCATCAATCAATAAGCTTTGGAACACTGCACACAGAATGACAACTATGATCTCTGAATGGTCCCTAAAGGATAGAAGGTGGAGACTCAATATAATGGTGGAAGAAAGGCCTTTTTTTGTAAAGGAAGTAGGGATTTCAAGTTTCAAAAAGACCTTCCAAAAATTATGGTAGTTGTTAGCTATTAGCCCTCATTTCCCCTATCATAAGAATCTTGAAGTGGTTAGTGTTAAAGTGGCAAAGATGGATTATATGATTGACGAAGTATAAGTTGGCAATCTCAAGTCCCTTGAATATGAGGGACACACCTCATGCTACTCAACTTTGGGCCCAGATAAATTCTTGTCATTGTAAGTATTTGCATATCATTGAGAACCGCCAACGGGGTACCCCTTGCACATGGTACAGGAGCTATCCCATAACCAAAATCACAAGGCAAGCAGACAATGAGCATCTTAGCAATCTTTTTATTTACTATATGCATAGCTTTTTATTGAGGATGCTTCATAGATAGTTCACTATGGTGATGCTGCAAGTTTCCACCATGATTAGGCATGGCTTAGGCTAGCGGTCCAGGCGTTTCTCTAACATAGAATACAAACTCCATGTACTTACAATTTCCCTTTTTATTTCACCCCGGTGACATCCATAGACAAAAGAGCATGATATCAACTGAGTACAAAGTACAAGTGCAATGTTGAAAATGTTCCCCGTGATAGCACGGTTCTGCTAATTCCAACGTATAAGTGCAAGCATATACAACATACATGACACAATGGTTCTAGTTTATTAGGGGCAAATAAAATAAAGTGTGTCATCAAGTTCGTGAGGGCTTTAATCACTAAGTTTTCACATAACAAAATAGTTTCTAATTGCAAGATAGATGAAAACAAGAATATACTTGGAATGGTGTAACACACCATGCATAGGAGTTTATAGTGGACACTTTGGAATAACTTGGTTTCTTGGGAGTTGGAAGCATGAGTAGAGCTTACTCATACAAGTGGAGGCTAGCAAAAGACTGGGAGCAACCAAATAAGAGAGCAATAATGGCCATAATCATGCAGAGCAACAAAGCATTACTAATCAAAGCATAGACTGCTACTACAAGGCAAGGACTAAATGATCATAGAGTCTAATGGTGACTTGTGAGAGTCATAACATGGTGTGAGCATGTGCCAAGTCAACCCAAACAAACCTCAAAGGAGAATACCACAATACTATGCTTTTGCATGCTAAGACAATGCATAATTTCTTCAAGGCACACTAAGCAATCCCAATGACTTGGATCAAGCCATGCTACAGCAATAATCACTAAGCATAAGATTAAAAAACACCTAGCATGTCATGCTGAAGTCTAAGTCACAGTCAATGCCTGCTCCTCTTGCACTTATAAGCAAGAACTTACTACTCCTTTTCAACACCAAGCAACTTATTTGCAAACAACACAGCGAGAACGGGGGTCCAAACTACTTTATTCAAGGAAACTAAACAAACTAAGCAAACCAAACGAAAACTAAGACGCTCCAAGAACAACACAACTTGGCATGAAACAATAAAAACGAAGTGTCTAGATAGACCTGAGCTTTTTATTGATAAAGAAGGGGATGCCTTGGGCATCCCCAAGCTTTGACGCTTGTACCTCTTGGATATTTCTTGGGGTGACACCGGGGTGGCATCCCCAATATTGAGATTTTGTCCATTATTCATCTCATTACATCATTCTCTCTCTACACCTAAATTTTTTCCTTCATACAAAACTTCACACAATCTTTATTAGCAATATTAGTTTATTCAAAATATATTAGACCTCTGGAAAAGATTTGGAACAGCAAGTATTTTCACTAAAAACACAAGCTACTGTAGCAACTCCTTCAAAAAACTAAATTCACCTAAAGAGAACTCAAAAAGGAATCAATAAGAAGCAAATGCAAATAATGGCAGAAATCTGTCAAAACAGACCAGCAGGTAGAAACCGATTTTTTCGAAGACCTCCTATTGCTCAAAACAAGAAGTCTTGAACTAACGAAACTTAGATAACATACTGAGGGATTTTTTCATAAATTTTCAGCTCAATCCAAGTTACAGAGACTGCTCACGAATATTTTTGGTGGAGGACAAAAATCTGTTTCGGGACAGCAACTCGCCAAATCTTACTTCCCTCTCATTAGAGGTCATTCTTGGCACAAAAAACAAACAAAAAGAACAAGGAGAGGTCATTACTGAAGTAATAACTTCCAAGACTCAAGGAAACTCTTGGGTTATCTCCCAACAAGTACTTTTCTTTAAAGCCTTTAAGTTAGGCATGATAGTTTGAGAAGATGCTCACATAAGAAATATGAATTGAAGCAAAAGAGAGCATCAAGAAGCAAATTCAAAACACATTTAACTCTAACTCACTTCCTATGCATAGGAATCTTATATGCAAATAAATTCACAAAGAACAAAGTGACAGGCATAGGAAGATGAAACAAGAGTAACTTCAAAACTTTCAGCACATCGAGAGGTTTTTCAGTACCATGAAAACTTCTACAACCATATTTTCCTCTCTCATAATAATTTTCAGTAGCCTCATGAATAAACTCAACAATATATCTATCACATAAAGCATGCTTTTCATGATCTAGAAACACATAATTTCTATCAAGCTCAAAAATAGTGGAATTAAAACCTCCACAGGTTATATCCAAAGTAGATATTTCAAAAGGATCCACAGTAACATAACATTCATCCTCCTTTGGTAACCATGGAAGACAATCAAATAGTGTAAGGGATGAAGAGTTACTCTCATTAGAAGGTAGGCATGGGTAGATCCATTCTTCCTCCTTTTGTTCATCACTCTCTCCTCTTTTTCATCTAATGAGCTTCCACTTTCAACAATTTTTTCTTCCATAGGCTCCTGCAAGGCATTAGTCTCC
This sequence comes from Avena insularis, assembly GCA_023614405.1. Taxonomy (NCBI): domain Eukaryota; kingdom Viridiplantae; phylum Streptophyta; class Magnoliopsida; order Poales; family Poaceae; genus Avena; species Avena insularis. The sequence goes on from CM042697.1 coordinate 65,052,852, forward strand.
TCCATTTGTGGAAAACTCCTATTAAAATATTCAAGAATATAGCTATTTTCTTCCTTGTAATTCTCAAAGCAAAATTTAAGTATCTCAAAAACCTCATGTTTATAAGGTGCATCATCAGTATTCTCAAGCAAACTTTCGAGTTCAAATGCACCCTTGAAGGCAATAAATTCTTCAATTTGTTCCACATCATCAAAATCATAATTTCCTTTAACATAAGAAGATATGGTAACATTATCATTATACTCACATTGAAAGGGTAGGTGTTTATACATCCTGCAGCAACAAGCTTTATCAAAGCAATAAGTAACATTATAAGTAGAGCACACGTCTCTAGCAATAGTATTCAACTTATCAATTTGTTCCCATAAGTGTTTCCCTTTTTGTGACAAACGGTGTTCTTTATAATAATACTTTTGTTCTTCCGTGAAACCACCTTGCCAATAAGAACTAGTTTCAAAGAAACCATCCATTGATAGAAAGCATGACCAAGCAAGGTAATAACAGACCAGCAACCAGAGTGGGAACTAATTTTTTTGTGTTTTTGAATAAAGCAAGCAAACTAAACTAGACTAATTTTTTTGGGTTTTTTGAAAAGAGGCAAACAAAACCAAGAAAAATAAACTAAGCAAACTAAAAACAAAGTAAAGAGAAAGGAAGTGGAGGACTCCCCTTGTGAAGACGTCTTTAGCCTCCCCGGCAACGGCGCCAGAAAGACTTGACGGTGCTCGACGTGGCACTTTGTTGGTAGTTCCCCATAGTTTAATTAATAGAATCTAGTAAAACATTTTGTTCTGTCAAAGTCATCTTGGCTCCAGTTTTAATTGCTAGAACATTTGAGAATATGAAAGATGAGCCAAGACATTTTTTTGTAAAATAGTTTTTGTCAAATAGGGTTGAGGTAAGGAGTATATCATCTAATACATAGTCAGTTGCATGAGTGTCAACACCCGGATTTTTAATTCCAGATGCCTGTTATGCCATACATCGCAATCCCAGGATTACCATTTTTGTGCAGATAGGATATCACAGTACATCATCCATTACAAACCATACATAAGGTCTTACAACAAATAAAGGATCACATGATCCAGTCTTAGTACAATCAAAGAAGTGGAATAATATAATAACGATAGTGTGGGCGAAGCTCCATCTTCATGGTCACAGGCAATGCTGACGACGGGAGATGATCCTATTTGTCGTAACCTTCCTACGGTCCATCCTCCTGATAGTCCTCTTCATAGTCTGGCCACGGGAATAGCCAGGGACAAAGCCATGAGTACTCTTTAAGTACTCGCAAACTAAGACTAACAAGTGAAGTGGTTTTGAGTAGGAAATACTAGACTCTAGGTTGTTTTGCAAAAATCCAGATTTACCTTAACTTAGTTCAGAAGCAAAGAAAGCTAGTGTAAAGTTTTATAACACCTAAGTGGGAACTTAGCTTTCACTGTCACAACCCTATTGTGGTCAAGTCAAAGTCATGATTCATTTCACAAGTCATTTTGAAAACATCTGACGACGGAACAGTATGGCCACTCCAACTGTCCATAACCGCGGACGCGGCTATTCGAATAGTTTGACACTATGCAGAGGTGGTACACTTTCACCACAATATTCGGTACATCCGTCAGGAACAATCCTGAATTCACCATACTCAGTATGCGGATAATCAATCCTAACCTTTCAATTACACGCGCTAGTATAGGCACCTCTCTTATGAGTTTGGCCTCCCAACCATGACCATCTGTCATCTTGGGAACTGCATAGGTGGTCAATCTTCACGAGGTAGCCTCAGGTAAAACCTCGGCCGCAAGGGAACCCATACTAAGGTATATAAACTTCCAGTAAAACCCTACCCAATTTCGGGTATTGTGGTTGTATGGTAAAATTGGAATGGTATCGCATCCAGACAACCAGTAGTTTTATAAAGGGCTATAGCTCATGCCTCAACATTTTCATCATCAAAATCCTCTGGTGTTCAAGAACACATGTCAAAACATTTCATTAGAATGACTAATCATTCTAAGGTTTTAATAATCATTTTCACCAAGTATTCCCATCTAAAGTGATCAAGTTTTAAGCTTAGCACTAGCAACTACAAGTGGGGGTAAAACTAATGAGGGTGATAATCAAGTGTGACTTATCTAAGTTCAATCTCATGCCTCAGGATGACATCAAGATTTATCTAACTTAGGCCAAGTTTTATGCTCTTTATGCTACCTTTAATATCTTTCCAAATCTATAAGTCACTAAGTAAACACAAGTGGAAAGCTTTGATAAAGAAATAAAATAACTAGGCTTGCAAATAAAACTGGGATTTGTTATAACAATATGGTATAACCAAGGCATGCCTATTGCATAGGTTATCTTGTAGGTTTAAGCTTGCAAGTATGACTTGCATGGTTTAGCTTAGCTTGCCTTGTGCAGTGCAGTGGTTGAAGTTCTCCTCTGCTTCTTCCTCGTAGTATTCTCCTTCCTCTTCGTATCCTTGCTCGGTACTAGCGTCTATAAATAAATACGAAGTACAAAATCACCAAACAATTCTTAACTACTCTATTTAGCACACAAAGGCTCACACTAGATGATTTAGCATCATCACTATCATTACAAGAATTAAGGCAAAAGTCCTATTTATTTTATTTTAGAAAAGTAATTTCTACTCATTGAAAAACTACTTAAGATTTAATATTCTCCAACTAAAACATGGGATCATGTTGTCACATGTCATCACCAAATATTTTAGTACTTGGTAATGTGATTTAAAGTGGTGTCACAATTTAATAAGGTTTAACCTTTTTATTTTAATTAAACAAAGTGACTAGAAATGCCTATAGGGCATTCTTTTATTACTTGTCCATTATTTCTGCTAGTAAACCTAGATATTTTCATGTATTTAGAAAGGTCTTATCAAATGTGATTTTTGAGAGTTGGAATCAACTCAAAATCATTTATCGTTGAATTTTCAAAAATGTTTGAATGCAGAAAAGTCTCTGCCTTGTTATTTTTACTATAGGTGATCTATAATTCCAAATGATTTAAATCCAACGGGCTTGGATTAATAATTTCAATAACTTTCTAGCAAAATTGGTTTCATGCAATTTGGTTCAGTCAAACTCTCTAGAATGAATTTTGAATCTATAGACAGAACTAGGTTTGAAACTAAACCGATAAACCTAAATTCAAACTACCGGGTCATGCGGGAACGTTAACTGGGACGGCCCACTATGCACAGCACGCGCGGGCGGTTTAAGTGGTTGTCCCCACTCCTTAGTGAGACAGAGAGTGCTGAAGGGGTACGGGGTGATTAGGTGCGGTGACCCAGCATACCACTGCATGTGTAGTACACTATAGTCGTTGACATGACATCCACAGAACACCGTTCCGAAAATATCAAATCCCTTAGAGTGGTACAACAGAAACATTGCGGGTCTATATTACAAATGTACACACATTATTATTTTTACAATACCGGAAGTTCAAGACTTCCAAAAGATCCAACTTACAAACCAAAATATAAAGTGTTCAGCAGAATTTAAAAGTAGCAACTCCGACTAGGACTTGAGCTCAAAAGCTTATTTTATAGAGTTCATGTTGCTCGGCTCCATTGGTTACTATTAACTAGGGATACTTAGTTTGTCACATCCCAAGATTTTCCAAATCTTGTTATGTGAAAAATAAATGAATAAAATAAAACTTTATTAATTTTCAGGGTGAGAAGAAACTTTTGAATCCAATTTGAAATTTTCAAAACCTATTTGGATCAAATAAAATCCTAAAGGGATTTAAAAAAATAAATAAACAATAAACTTAAAAATATTTAAAATTACTATTTTTGGATCTTTTAATAAAAAGATTTGGATTTCAAATGAAAAAGTAGAATTTAAATAAAGATTATTTTTGTAAAGCCAAAGTAAACCTTGGCCAAGTTTTTGAAATAAAATATTTTGTTTTGATAAAAATAGTAAAGGGTTATTTAAATAAAATAATAAGGATTAAATATCCAATTTTATTAGAGATAAAGGTTTTACTATTTTAATTAAACATCAAAACTTGTTATTTTATTTTAAACAAGTTTTCCAAGTATTTTATTTCTCAAATAAAACTACTAAAGTGTTTGATTTTATTTTTAGATTTCAAATGGAGTTTTTAAATAAAACAAATCCTATTTGAATTAATAACTAAGGACTATTTACTTAATTATTAAATAGATCCTAAAAAGAATAAAAATATTATTTTGTTTTGGACTTTGGTTTATGTTGTTAAACAGAACCAAATTCAATCGAAAAGTGTGGTGGAAGTTTGATTGTTTTGAATGTTTGATTTGTTTGTTTGAAATTCAATCAGGAAATTCAAACAGAAAAAGGAAAAGATTCAGAACAAAAAAAAATGTGCAAAGGACATAGCCCAGCCGGCCAGCCCAACAAGCCCAACAGCAAGCCCACCCCACTCTCTCTCGCGAAACGTTTTCTCACTCAAACACGCACCCACAGAGCGACAGACAGATGGACCCCATTTTCCTTCTCCCTCTCTTGCTGCCAGACGGCCCCACCGCCAGCTCACTCTCTTCCTCCCCGCGACGGCCTCGCCCCTCATTCCTCTGGCCATTACTGCCGATGAAATGCCGGTGTGATTGCGCGTTAACCCAACCATGTAACGGCCCTGCGATGACGCCTACTAAAGCGCCAGCATCTCCTCTCTCGTTCCCACCTCGCGCCGCCTTAGTCAGCCCAGTACGCACCACCCTGCACCACCTCTCCTTTCACTCCGGCAAATTCCAGCGACCCCGCGCCACCCCTTGCCTCCCCGAGCACACGGGCACATTCCCCAGGCCCAGGCGCACCTATCCGTGTGATTAGTTCAACCGCGCTCGCCCCAGAACGTCGGCTTCGACAACCTCTAAGCACTGCCGCGTCTGCTTCCTTCTCCGGCGACCTCCCCTGGTAAGTATCGACCGCCCCAGCACTCCTCGATGATGCTCCCATCTTCTCCTGAACAGCACGCCTCAAACCGTACCACCCGTTCATCTTAGGGTGATCTGCAACGTCGTCCCCGACGACCACCAGAACCGCCTGACGCCGCCATCGTCTCCGGCGAGCAATTACTTCCACTCTAGTGCGCCCCTTCGCCAGCCAGTACCACCTCGAGCTTCAGCAAGCCTCTATGAGTCTGGTAATCCTCGCCAACCCCTTCCTTGCTTCCTGTAACCACCGCTAGCACCTCGCCTGACCGTGCGCTGCCGCCAGCCGCCGCGCAGCGCCGCCATTTAGTGGCAAATTGGTTGTAGCCGTTAGATCGATATCGTCCGGCTGAGATTAGAACTGAACGAAGAGGTATGAGTCAACCCATGCCGTGCGATCTGATTAGATCCAACGCCCCACATAGGCCGATCCGTGCGAACCGGTATCGACCAGTAGTTTTGCGCCGCGTGGCACCAGTTCTGTTTAAAACAAATTTTGAATCTGATTAGAATGTGATTTTGTAAACCTTGTAACTTTTGATCCACAAGTCCAAAATTTGCAAACTTTATATCAATAGAATCAGCAAGACAAGCCCTAGCCAACCATGCAATTTGTTTAGTAAAAAGCTTCTGGTAAAATGTTTGTTTTTGCAGAAACATTTGTAGGCTTGTTTAGGTTATAAAAATTATTCCAAAATGATTTTGAGGTTGAAATCTTTGAAAAATGGTTTGTTGTGAACCTACTGACCCTAGGAACCAACCCATGGATTTAAAAATGTATTTTGTGAAGTTTAGGAATAAAAACTTGAATTAGCTCATTTCTAGTCAAATAAAAATATTGATTTTGTTATGGAAATGATTTTTGAACAAAAACCTTTGGAATTTTTTTTGATTCAAAGCTACTGACCCCAAACATCAAGTTTTGTGAACTAACAACTTATTTGGAGAACAATGTAAAATTGTTGCTTTGCTAAAAACAATTTCAATCACATGAAATGATGTTTTGATTTAAAAATGGTCTATAGATAAAACCTTGTTACAAATGACTTTGCCACTTTGGAAAATGACCACTTTGAACCTTACAAAGTTTAGAGCCTAGTAGAGACCACTTTTGCAAATAAAACTATCTTTTGCATGCTTGCATGCATGACTTAGTTTCTATTATTTTATGTGTGTTGAATTGTTTGATTATTGGTTGGAATGCTAGTTGAACCTATGTTTGCTTGATTGATTTGTAGTGAAGTTAGAAGAGTGTGAGATTAGCAAGATCAAGAAGTGAACCAACATTCCCTACCAAAAAGGCAAGTTACACTATCATCCAAAGTCCTACTATTTTCATTATACTTAGTGGATTTTGAAAACATGCATGAAAAGGATTTCTATACTTTATGCTATGCTAAATCCTAATAGGACACCCTTATACATTCCTTAGTGAAAACAATGTAGTTGTAAAATGCTTAGCCAAGCTATATATTTTGAGAAGAGATACATGTTGAGATTTTATGAAGTTGAGAAAAGACTTGTGTTTTTATATAATAAAACAAGTACTCAATGAACCACCTGGGTGGACAAGGATACTCAAGTTTTGGACAAGGTGGCAACAAGAGGAACCATGTTTATATGGCAATCTCTTTTGTTGTGCACTAGATGAAAACCACCCAGGGACTTAGAGATTGAACATGTTTCTCCAACAGTGGCTTCCGTGTACAACCACATGCTATTATGGCTCTGGCTTAGTCAACCTCATTGGGAAGACCCATGCATTGGTCTTCAGGTTAACTGAAAATGAGGGAACTCGGAACCCTACATGGGTGCCTGAAGACAAGCTAGCATTGTGTATGGGAGGACCCTATGGAAAGACTTCGTCACATTATCAATCTGCCAGTACTCCATCTTGGTGAGTACTTATCCAGCGGCCACTGGTGGCAACAAGATGAGAGTGTGTCATGTGGGTAAAGTGTACAACTTCTGCAGAAGATAATAAAATTCTAAGTACTTAGTCGTGTCCTCGGTTATGGACAATACTGAGCAACTAAAGGCTTGAAGCTATGAGAAATCTCGACATTCCAATTTCTAAAAGAAAAACTTTAAAGTGAAAACAAAAGGCTTGAAGTACTTGGGGATTTACCAAGGAGCTCAAGAGATTTTGATAAAAACTTGAAGTACTTGGGGTGTACCAAAGAGCTCAAGAGATTTGATAAAAACTTGAAGCACTTGGGGATTTACCAAGGAGCTCAAGAGATTTTGACAAAGACTTGAAACACTTGGGGATTTACCAAGGAGCTCAAGAGATTTTGATAAAAACTTGAAGTACTTTGGGGTGTACCAAGGAGCTCAAGAGATTTGATAAAAACTTGAAGCACTTGGGGATTTACCAAGGAGCTCAAGAGATTTTGACAAAGACTTGAAACACTTGGGGATTTACCAAGGAGTTCAGAAAGATTTGACAAAAGATCAAAACTATTTGAAAATATAGGATAAAGTATTGCTTTCTGCAAATGAGACTAAAACCCTACTTAGCCAAATATGCATGTATTGATAGGATCCACTTATATTCTACATAGTAGTGAAACTTGCCAATACAATTCAAATGTATTGACCCTTGTGGCTGTAACTTGTTATGTTGCAGGTTTTGTTTGATATTAGTGAAGTTGATTGATTAGGATTACAAGTCTACAACCAACATGTTTGCCTGTGGCACTTTGAAGATGAAGGACCCCATGCTTATAGATATTCTGCTGCAATGTAATGTAATAGCCAAATGAGCTATGTAAGATGTAATAAAATTATGTTATTCCTGGTTATAAAGTTATATTATGACCTTTGTTTCTTGATATTACATCTTAACCGTGGATGCTAGCTATTGATCCAGGGACTAGCATTGTAAACACAGGGATCTCTACCTTATCAAAGGTTGGGACCTCTTAAAGATGGTATCAGAGCATTGTGTTGCCTGTAGGATTTGTAAACCTAGGATTGGACAAAGACCCTTAGAAAAATAGGAGTTGTATTTGTTCGAAAACTTATTTACAAACAATCTTGTAAACTCTTTCCTCAACCATTTTTGTTTCAACTCTACATCTCTTCTATTTCAACTTGATGGAAAAACCTACACCATGGCCAAAGACTTCACCATGTGCAAAGGACTTCTTCAACTCTAATGACTTCAACATCTTCAACTCTAATGACTTCAACTTCTTCAACTCTAATGACTTCAACATCTTCAGCATATTCACCAAGGACTTCAACCATGGTCATCACTAAGGACAAGTGAGGCAAGAAATCTTGCTCAAGATTTGGAGACTAAGGAAAAACAAATTAGAAGGAGCCATCATCACCTTTGAAGTTTAATGACTAAGAGTTTTCCCAAAGAAACCATGATCTCATGCAAGAAGAATCAACCAAGAAGGATGGAAAGATCACAAGTGAACCATATAGATGGACCACCATATTTAGCTAAGTCAAACACACCAACTTATGTGGTGTAACAAAAATATTTTGTTGCCTAAAGATATGCTTGAACTTTGTTGTTTGAGTGTAATGTTTGGCTTGTGATTGCTTGCACATTGCTTGAGTGAATTGTTATGTGTGTGATTAGAATTATTTCCTTAGAAATATTTTGCCTATTCTAATCTCAATTCAACCCAAACAGATGACTACTCCAAGAGACTCCAACATCAAGGTTGATGACAACAACACCAACCAAGAGGACAACATCAAAGAACTCATAGCAACCCAAAACCAGTTGAACCAAATGACAGCTCAATTCATAGCCAACACCAGTGGGGAAGATCCAACCCTGCAAGGATTTTTGGAAACTCAAGCCCAAATGTTGCATAAGGTGACAGATCAAATGCTCAACATGGAAAGTAACTTTTCCAAAGGAGTATGTGATAACAAGGATGACAAAGAGGTTATTCTAAAGGGAACCAAAGCTTGCAACATTTGTGGAGACAAGGATCACACTTCCAAGGATCATGGAGATCAATGCCCCAACTGTGAAGAGAAACACCCAGTTGGCCAATGTCCCACCTCTCAAGCTACTTGTTACCTATGTGAAGGAAACAATCATGTCCCTATCCAATGCCCCATCTATTCCATAGTTGAACAAAGGAAACAAGGTGGAGTGCAACAAATGATTGCAAACTATCAAGAAGGATCCAAGTCTACCAAGAAGAATGAGGACAAAGGAAAAGCTCCACTTATACCTCCATGCAATACAACACAATTTAAAGGACCAAAGAAGAGGCATATGAATTATCCAAAGAGCAATAGAAGGTCCAAGAAACAAGTAGACATTCCTACCTATAAGATAACATATGAACAACATGAACTAGATGCACTCCTAGCTTTGGAGAAACCCAAGAAAAAGAAGGACAAAAGCCATGTGCAATGTCATCATTGTAAAGAAATGGGACACTATTCCAGTGAATGTCCAGAAAAGCAGAAGTATAAGGAAATTGGCCAAGTATGGTGCAACAACTGCAAAGAGCTAGGCCATTATGCAGCAACTTGTCCACAAGGGACACGTGAAGAACTCAAACTTATCACATGTTTCAATTGCAAAGAACCAAGGCATTATGCAAGCAATTGTCCAGAAAAGATGAAGAACAAGATAAACAAGCCTATGAAGGATCTCAGCCTTGTCACATGTGTCAAGTGTGGAAACAAAGGACACTATGCAGATGTTTTCCCAGAAAAGTTTCCCCAAGATCCCAAGAAGGCCAATATGTAATTTAGATGGAAAAATTTTAAGGGTGGTAGTACCCTAGATGCTTTGAGCCTACTTGTAACCCTAGCCTTCCCAAATCTCGGGACGAGATTTATTTTAAGGGTGGTAGCCTGTCACATCCCAAGATTTTCCAAATCTTCTTATGTGAAAAATAAATGAATAAAATAAAACTTTGTTAATTTTCAGGGTGAGAAGAAACTTTTGAATCCAATTTGAAATTTTCAAAACCTATTTGGATCAAATAAAATCCTAAAGGGATTTAAAAAAAATAAACAATAAACTTAAAAATATTTAAAATTACTATTTTTGGATCTTTTAATAAAAAGATTTGGATTTCAAATGAAAAAGTAGAATTTAAATAAAGACTATTTTTATAAAGCCAAAGTAAACCTTGGCCAAGTTTTTGAAATAAAATATTTTGTTTTGATAAAAATAGTAAAGGGTTATTTAAATAAAATAATAAGGATTAAATATCCAATTTTATTAGAGATAAAGGTTTTACTATTTTAATTAAACATCAAAACTTGTTATTTTAATTTAAACAAGTTTTCCAAGTATTTTATATTCTCAAATAAAACTACTGAAGAGTTTGATTTTATTTTTAGATTTCAAGTGGAGTTTTTAAATAAAACAAATCCTATTTGAATTAATAACTAAGGACTATTTACTTAATTATTAAATAGATCCTAAAAAGAATAAAAATATTATTTTGTTTTGGACTTTGGTTTATGTTGTTAAACAGAACCAAATTCAATTGAAAAGTGTGGTGGAAGTTTGATTGTTTTGAATGTTTGATTTGTTTGTTTGAAATTCAATCAGGAAATTCAAACAGAAAAAGGAAAAGATTTAGAACAAAAAAAATGTGCAAAGGACACAGCCCAGCCGGCCAGCCCAACAAGCCCAACAGCAAGCCCACCCCACTATCTCTTGCGAAACGTTTTCTCACTCAAACACGCACCCGCAGAGCGACAGACAGATGGACCCCAATTTCCTTCTCCCTCTCTCGCTGCTAGACGGCCCCACCGCCAGCTCACTCTCTTCCTCCCCGCGACGACCTCGCCCCTCATTCCTCTAGCCATTACTGCCGATGAAATGCCGGTGTGATTGCGTGTTAACCACGCCATGTAACAGCCCTGGGACGACGCCTACTAAAGCACCAGCATCTCCTCTCTCGTTCCCCTCTGTCGCCCCACCTTAGCGCGCCCCTAGGCTGCCGAATTACCTCCTGCACCACCCTCTGCTCCGACGAACTCGCGGGCAAATTCCGGCGACCCCGCGCCACCCCTTGCCTCCCCGAGCACACGGGCACATTCCCTAGGCCCAGGCGCACCTACCCGTGTGATCCGTTCAACCGTGCTCACCCCAGAACGTCGGCTTCGACAACCTCTGAGCGCTGCCTCTGCTTCCTTCTCCGGCGACCTCCCCTGGTAAGTATCGACCGCCCCAGCACTCCTCGATGATGCTCCCATCTTCTCCTGAACAGCACGCCTCTAACCATACCACCCGTTCGTCTTAGGGTGATCTGCAACGTCGTCCCCGACGACCACCAGAACCGCCTGACGCCGCCATCGTCTCCGGCAAGCAATTACTTCCACTCGGTCGCCCCAGCCCCGATTACCACCTCGAGCTTCAGCAAGCCTCTACGAGTCTGGTAATCCTCGCCAACCCCTTCCTTGCTTCCTGTAACCACCGCTAGCACCTCGCCTGACCGTGCGCCGCCGCCAGCCGCCGCGCAGCGCCGCCAGTTAGTGGCAAATTGGTTGTAGCCGTTAGATCGATATCGTCCGGTTGAGATTAGAACTGAACGAAGAGGTATGAGTCAACCCGCGCCATGCGATCTGATTAGATCCAACGCCCCACATAGGCCGATCCGTGCGAACCGGTATCGACCAGTAGTTTTGCGCCGCGTGGCACCAGTTCTGTTTAAAACAAATTTTGAATCTGATTAGAATGTGATTTTGTAAACCTTGTAACTTTTGATCCACACGTCCAAAATTTACAAACTTTATATCAATGGAATCAGCAAGACAAGCCCTAGCCAACCATGCAATTTGTTTAGTAAAAAGCTTCTGGTAAAATGTTTGTTTTTGCAGAAACATTTGTAGGCTTGTTTAGGTTATAAAAATTATTCGAAAATGATTTTGAGGTTGAAATCTTTGCAAAATGGTTTGTTGTGAACCTACTGACCCTAGGAACCAACCCATGGATTTAAAATGTATTTTGTGAAGTTTAGGAATAAAAACTTGAATTAGCTCATTTCTAATCAAATAAAAATATTGATTTTGTTATAGAAATGATTTTTGAACAAAAACCTTTGGAATTTTTTTTGATTCAAAGCTACTGACCCCAAACATCAAGTTTTGTGAACTAACAACTTATTTGGAGAACAATGTAAAATTGTTGCTTTGCTAAAAACAATTTCAATCACATGAAATGATGTTTTGATTTAAAAATGGTCTATAGATAAAACCTTGTTACAAATGACTTTGCCACTTTGTAAAATGACCACTTTCAACCTTACAAAGTTTATAGCCTAGTAGAAACCACTTATGCAAATAAAACTATCTTTTGCATGCTTGCATGCATGACTTAGTTTCTATTATTTTATGTGTGTTGAATTGTTTGATTATTGGTTGGAATGCTAGTTGAACCTATGTTTGCTTGATTGATTTGTAGTGAAGTTAGAAGAGTGTGAGATTAGCAAGATCAAGAAGTGAACCAACATTCCCTACCAAAAAGGCAAGTTACACTATCATCCAAAGTCCTACTATTTTCATTATACTTAGTGGATTTTGAAAACATGCATGAAAAGGATTTCTATACTTTATGCTATGCTAAATCCTAATAGGATACCCTTATACATTCCTTAGTGAAAACAATGTAGTTGTAAAATGCTTAGCCAAGCTATATATTTTGAGAAGAGATATATGTTGAGATTTTATGAAGTTGAGAAAATACTTGTGTTTTTATATAATAATACAAGTACTCAATGAACCACCTAGGTGGACAAGGATACTCAAGTTTTGGACAAGGTGGCAACAAGAGGAACCATGTTTATATGGCAATCTCTTTTGTTGTGCACTAGATGAAAACCACCCAGGGACTTAGAGATTGAACATGTTTCTCCAACAGTGGCTTCCGTGTACAGCCACATGCTATTATGGCTCTGGCTTAGTCAACTACATTGGGAAGACCCATGCATTGGTCTTCAGGTTAACTGAAAATGAGGGAACTCGGAACCCTACATGGGTGCCTGAAGACAAGCTAGCATTGCGTATGGGAGGACCCTATGGAAAGACTTCGTCACATTCTCAATCTGCCAGTACTCCATCTTGGTGAGTACTTATCCAGCGGCCACTGATGGCAACAAGATGAGAGTGTGTCATGTGGGTAAAGTGTACAACTTCTGCAGAAGATAATAAAATTCTAAGTACTTAGTCGTGTCCCCGGTTATGGACAATACTGAGCAACTAAAGGCTTGAAGCTATGGGAAATCTCGACATTCCAATTTCTAAAAGAAAAACTTTAAAGTGAACACAAAAGGCTTGAAGTACTTGGGGATTTACCAAGGAGCTCAAGAGATTTTGATAAAAACTTGAAGTACTTGGGGTGTACCAAGGAGCTCAAGAGATTTGATAAAAACTTGAAGCACTTGGGGATTTACCAAGGAGCTCAAGAGATTTTGACAAAGACTTGAAACACTTGGGGATTTACCAAGGAGCTCAAGAGATTTTGATAAACACTTGAAGTACTTTGGGGTGTACCAAGGAGCTCAAGAGATTTGATAAAAACTTGAAGCACTTGAGGATTTACCAAGGAGCTCAAGAGATTTTGACAAAGACTTGAAACACTTGGGGATTTACCAAGGAGTTCAGAAAGATTTGACAAAAGATCAAAACTATTTGAAAAGATAGGATAAAGTATTGCTTTCTGAAAATGAGCCTAAAACCCTACTTAGCCAAATATGCATGTATTGATAGGATCCACTTATATTCTACATAGTAGTGAAACTTGCCAATACAATTCAAATGTATTGACCCTTGTGGCTGTAACATGTTATGTTGCAGGTTTTGTTTTATATTAGTGAAGTTGATTGATTAGGATTACAAGTCTACAACCAACATGTTTGCCTGTGGCACTTTGAAGATGAAGGACCCCATGCTTATAGATATTCTGCTGCAATGTAATGTAATAGCCAAATGAGCTATGTAAGATGTAATAAAATTATGTTATTCCTGGTTATAAAGTTATATTATGACCTTTGTTTCTTGATATTACATCTTAACTGTGGATGCTAGCTATTGATCTAGGGACTAGCATTGTAAACACAGGGATCTCTACCTTATCAAAGGTTGGGACCTCTTACATAGTTGGACTCGTTCTCATCGACACCGTAGCGGATCTCGTAATCCACTCCTTCAACTCCTCCGAACAAATCAGGTTCCTCGTAGAACACATCTTCTTGACATTCGGCTGCATACATTGGCATGTCTTCGGGATCCTCAAAGTCTAAGCAAGGGAACAAAGGAAAGAATGAGTAACAACATTACCCAACAAGTTCATTATATGCATGGTGGGAAGTTTGATGCTCTAACTACCACCTCGGATTATAAATCCTTGGCATTATGCAATTTTTGTAAATCTTGCTTCAAAGATTAATTTTATTATGAAAATCTATGACCATCAGCCTTCATAGGTTGACAAGAACTTTCATGGAGTTCCTTTCCTGCCGCGTTCGTAGCTCCTTCCCGGAACAGGGAGTAATAAGTTACAGTTCTTACACTCTGCAGAGGTGCGTTACTTTACCCATGAGAGATCAACTCCTTGTTGCACAACCGGGCATACTTTCCCGTCCACAATTCCATGATATGGGGCCCAGTAGTTGGTCCAAGACAATCACTGCCCCCTTCGCGACCCCGCATGCCTCCTTGGTGTACACCATGGCCACATAATGAATTACGGCAATGGTTTGTAGAAACCGTTAGATGCCAGAACTATCGTGGTACGATGAGGGTTCCCACCCATATGCTGCATACCCTCTACGAATTACCAATTAATATGCACGCTACAAGGATAACAGCCACGACCTGCACATCCGGCTTCATGCGAGAGGAAGAAGATAGAACTGACTTCTCTGTCCTATTCCAAATCTCATGGCTAACGCATAATATACGGCGCTAGAATCACTGATGTCAGGGGTTATTAAGTCCCTACTTGATCATCATTGTTGCAATTAGAACACTAAGTTCTATTGCTCCATTATATCACCACTTAGGATGATATATATGATTTCTTTATTTGTGAAAATAATATTTTCTTTCTTTTATAGCATATATGATAACACACAATTTGCAAATACTTTGATAAAGACTCTTCAAAGGACATGAGCAAGTGATGAACTTGCCTTGTGATGGCAAGGTAGTGAAGTCTGATGCTTGCACTGGACCTTGAGCTTCTAGTTCTACAAAAACATCATTATTGCCCGGTAAGGACAATATTTAAAGAAGCAAAATGATTATGCAAGTAATGTAATGCATTATTTAATTCTATATGCATTTTCTCTATATAAGGTGCCTTTTAATAAAGTATTTTTAAATATTAATTTATAATATTTATAACATATATTGAATTAGTTTATTTTATTTCCTTTTTATTTGACTTTTATTGATTTAATAATTCTTTTTAAGAATTATCAATTATACATTAAAAATTGTTATTGAATATATATTTAGTATTTTCCAAAAATACCATAATATTAATAGATAATGAAAGTGATTTTTATTTATTTTTATCATCTTTCAATAATTTTGTAAAATTCTATAAGGAATATATAAATTACAAAATTCTTATAAAAATTTAAATGTCTAAAATTTTATATTATAATTTATTTGAGTAGTTTGGATTTTTGTGAATCCAAAAATATTTTATTTATAATTTTTGGAATTTTATTTTATTTTCTATAATTTTATTAAGTCCAAGGGTATTTTGGTCTTTTCTTTTTATTGAAACAGGCCTGGAATTATTTCTGGGCTGATTATTCTTATTGGTCCCTAGTGGCCCATTTAGTTTTAGACAAAAGGACCACCCCGAAGGGTTTGGCCCAGCTCGGCCCACTCCTCACTGCCTCTCTCTCCCTCGATCTTATCCTCTCCTCCTCTGACCCCGACCCCGTGGCCGGCGATGCCGCCACCGTCGATTCCCGCCGCCGTCGGCCATTCTGGTCGCCGCCGTGGTGCAATTGGGGGTTGTCGATGACGCTCGTTTGTTCTATCCAATTGGATTTGAGCCTGGGGCTCTCCTGCAACGGATTGATGCCTCTCTGAACCCTAGGGTTTGGGGTTTGGCATGTGTTCAAGTGCTACTGCCGCCGCCGTGGTCTCGCCTGTGGTGATGTGGTGGATTCGTGTGCTGCTATGGCCGCCGCCGTGGCTAGTGCAGGTTGCAGCGCCCCCTGTGTGCTCATGTGCCGCCGTGGGTTCGTCGGCCAATCTGCTTCCTCTTTAATTTCTTCATCGAGGACCTACAATGAGTTTGATTCCTTCACTCTGGTGCTTTCTGTGCTTGTTGATTCGATGCTAGAGGCTGGCAGTGTCCTCTCTGTCTATTGTCTGATTCAGTTTAGGATGATTATCCATTTAGGGTTCCTGTTATGTGATTGATCATGTACTAGATGATTTCATTCATGTTTGGAAGGTCTGTACACATGCTCAATGCTTAAAATGATAGATGATGTTTTTGGTGGCTTACTAGATGATTTGATGCTTGGATTGCATCTGATTCAGATGATGTGGTTGTGTGGGAAGCATGCTTGGTAAAGCCAATGACTTGATAGCTTTCCACTGATTATTTGATTCATGGTCATGATTATGATAAGATACATCAACTGTGTGAGTGCTGTTAGCTTGGGAATTAACATGTGGTTTGAGATCATTATGATCTCAAACAGTGAAGTGTATCATAGGAATATCCTAGTTATGATTCCTGTGTTAATCAGGAAAATGATTAGTTAGTTGATTGTCTGAATCTATGATGATTTACTATCTTTCCTGATTCATATTGGATTGTTCTTGCGACACCATCATGTATGGCGCACAAGTTTGATTCTAAACCATGGATTTGGTTAGTTTATGCTTAAGACAATCTTGGCTTTGAAAGATAAATATAGATGCTCTTATCTGAATTCCCTAACACCAATGATGTTGGTCTGAGGCTTAGGGGTTTAGATCTTATCTAATTGGTTCATCTAGATAGTCCTGGTAGTGGTACCAGTTATTCTTTATTGAATCAAAACTAGGAAAAAATGATAGTGAGCTTGATCATGTTATGGATCCTAAGGATTTGTTCCTAAGGTGCTACCATTCCTTTAGGGATGTGCCTAGAAATAGATCATAGGTATATGCATGATTGAATGGTAAAATGAAGTTTGACAACCAGAGCAAGGATGTTGCTCTGAGCTCTGGTTGGATCTTCGTACTTTGTTGTTTGCCTTTAGAGTTTCAGAAATCCCTATGATGGATTCACCCCTCTTGGGTGTTTTCTGAGGTTTTGTTTTATAAAACAATACATGTTTTTCTCTGAATAAAATGATTAGATCATGTGAAGGTTTTATGAAACTCACCACAAAATCTGATGATGGTGTAGTAAGTTGGTGATGATGATCTTGATCTGGTTTTGCTGGATACTTTGCTTGCTCTTGAGCTAGCCTGCTCCTCCTAGCTCCTGGGCTTGATCTTGTTGTCCACCTGATCCATCCCCCTCCTTATGTCACCATCCTGGTGATGTTTGGTTGATCCTTAGTTGGTGTGGTTGCTGGCTGTGGTGTTTGGTTTAGCTGTTGTATACACTAGTTGTTCTTGTGTGCTGTGCAGTGGGGTGATGCACTAGTGCCTCCCACGGCTGTGTTGTGGTTTTGTGAGATTGGGTTGCTCTGTGAGCTTGACAACACACCACATGCATGCTGGTGTGTGTCCAGCCTGTGTGCTTGCTATGCACTTCTGGATATGTTCGGAATTTTTGAACTTACTCTTACCAGGTTACTTTCATCTGGCTGGTGAATTTGTCCCTCTTAGCTGTCATCTGACTTCTGGCTTTGAATTTACGAAAGATGGAATCTTTCATATTGGTGAAACTTGCCCCTTTTATAACATTTCTCAATGATGAATTTGTCAAGTGCATTTCACTGACATATCTGAGAGAAATAATACTAACACTAATCTTATTTTGTTTTTATTTAGTCTTTGTTTTGTAGGTACAAAGATAAGGATGAAGATTTAGTTTAGATTTAGATATAGGATGGTTAGTAAATATTCCAATGTAATTTTCTTATTCTTTTGTAATTTTCTTTTATTATTCTTGTAATCTTTATTTTATTCAATTGTAATAAAGATTATATTATTATTAATAAAGAATATTCCTATTATTTGTATATTTACTTTTGTAAGTTATGTGGATGATTCAAATAAGTTATAATTTTATAAGTTGATTATATGTATTGATGATAATAAATAGACTTTATATTCATTATTGTTTATCTTTGGATAGAATTCAAGTTGTAATATTTATCTCTTAATTGAATTAAGATTCAAAACTTATATCTAATTCATTTGAATTATAATTCAAACACTCAAGTCTAATATTTCAAATCCATTTGAATACACATAGCTCCTTAAGATCATCTCAAAGTTTATAACAATCATCCTTTAAGACTAAACCTAATCTCAAAGTATGAAAGAAACATTGATCACTTAGATTTTTATTTGGCGAAAATTTTACCCACATTTTCACAGATGAATGCATGCAAAAATCCATATTCCTAAATCTACCCTTCGTTAGGTCCTAAATGCTGGGATGTTACAGACTTCCCCCCTTAAATTAAACTTCGTCCCGAAGTTTGTGGGGATGTACCTGAATAGTTCTGGATAAGCCTTTCTTAAATCCTCTTCTTTCTCCCATGTGGCTTCCCTTTCAAGGTGATGTTCCCACTGTACCTTGCAATATTTGATTGCTCTATTCCTTAATCTTTTCCAGTTTTCTTCCAGAATCTTACATGGCTTTTCAATATAAGTCAGGTCTGCTTGTAGTTCTATCTCTTGATGTGTGATTGCATCATCTGGAACTTTCAAACATTTGCGAAGTTGTGACACATGGAAGACATTATGCACTTGAGCCAATCTTGATGGTAACTCTAAAGCATAAGCTATAGATCTGTTTTGACTCAGTATCTTGAATGGTCTGATGTATCTTGGACTCAATTTCCCTTTAACTCCAAATCTTTTCACCCCTTCATTGGACTTACTTTCAAATAGACCTTATCTCCCCCTTCTGGATGCCATGATCTTTGACTTTGATCCGCATAACTTTTCTGCCTGCTATGGGCTATTTTCAGTCTATCCCTAATCTTATCAATGATGTCTTGTCTCTCTTTGATATAATATGGCGCAAATTCTTTGCGGCTTCCATGTTCATACCAACATATTGGTGATCTACACTTCCTTCCATACAGAACCTCATATGGAGCTGCCTCCAGTCTACTCTGATAGCTATTATTATAAGAAAATCCTGCCAATGGTAGGTGATCTTCCCATGTTCCTCCAAAATCTAGTGCATAAGCTCTCAACATGTCTTCTAGTATTTGATTTGTTCTTTCAGTTTGACCTCCTGTCTCTGGATGATATGCCGTGCTGAAATCTAACTTTGAACCAAGTGCTTCATGTAATTGCTTGCAAAATGTTGAAGTAAACACTGATCCCCTATCAGTTACGATCTTTTTGGGTACTCCATGCTTACTTACTATCTCTTTGACATATACTTCAACTAACTTCTCAGCATTATCCTTTTGGTTCACCGGAATGAAATGTGCACTCTTTGTAAGTCTATCCACAATTACCCATATCATATCCTTCCTTGTTGGCGTCATAGGCAATCCTGTAATGAAGTTCATGCCTATTTCATCCCATTTCCATTCAGGAATTTCTAAGGGTTGTAATGTTCCTACTGGACTTTGATGTTCAGCCTTCACCCTTTGACAAGTATGGCATTCTGATACATATTTTGCAATGTCCCTTTTCATGTTATTCCACCAGAATAGTTCCTTTAAATCCATATACATCTTAGTACTCCCCGGATGTATAGAATATGGTGCATCATGTGCTTCTTTGAGTATGACATTTCTGATCTCGGTTACATATGGAACACATAGACGGTCTTGGAACCATAAAGACCCATAATCCCTAGGGTGAAATACTGATTTTTTCCCTTGAGACATCCTCCGAATTTCCTCAGCAATAAAAGGATCTTATTCTTGATGTCTAAAAATTTCTTGCTTAAGATCATTGTCCTGCTCTGCAACTACCTGCATAGTAGCTAATCCTCCAACAACCTCTGTTCTGATGAATTGAAGTTCTAATCTTTTCAAGTCCATTTGTAACTCTTTTGGTAGCTCCCTGTTGCTAGGCTGAGTATCTGCACTCTTTCTGCTTAAACCATCTGCCACAACATTTGCTTTCCCTAGAGTGTAGTTGATTGTTAAATCATAATCCTTGATTAGTTCCAACCAACGCTTCTGTCTCATATTCAATTCCTTTTGAGTGAAGACATATTTGAGACTTTTATGGTCAGTGTATAACTCACATCTGGCTCCATAAAGAAAATGCCTCCATCCTTTCAGTGCAAAAACTACTGCTGCTAACTCTAAATCATGAGTTGGATAATTGACTTCATGTGGTATCAATTGTCTTGAACAATAAGCAATAACTTTCCGATCTTGCATTAATACACAACCCAAACCTTCTTTAGATGCATCATAGTAAACGCTGAAATCCTTCCCTGTTTCAGGAACTGCTAAAATTGGAGCTGTGGTTAACCTAGTCTTCAACTCTTGGAAACTTGTTTCACATTTCTCATCCCACTTGAATGGTGTATTCTTCCTTAATAATTTGGTCATTGGTCCGGCTATTTTGGAGAAACCTTCAATGAATCTCCGATAATAACCAGCCATTCCTAAGAAACCTCGAATTTGCTTCACATTGGTCGATGCAGTCCACTCTAGTACCGACTGAACTTTAGATGGATTCACAACAATCCCATCCTTACTGATCACATGACCGAGGAATTCTACCTCATCTAGCCAGAACTCACACTTACTGAACTTTGCATAAACCTTATGTTCTCTTAAAGTCTGCAATGCTATTCTCAAATGGTCAGCATGCTCTTCCTTATCCTTGGAATATATCAAAATATCATCAATAAAGACGATGACAAACTTGTCCAAATATGGCATGAAGATCTTGTTCATCATATTCATGAATATTGCCGGTGCATTGGTCAAACCAAATGGTACTACCAGATACTCATGGTGTCCATTTCTTGAGACAAATGCTGTTTTTGGAACATCTTCTGGCTTGATTTTTATTTGATGGTATCCAGATCTTAAATCGATCTTTGAAAATACTCCAGCTCCTTTCACTTGATCAAAAAAATCTTGAATTCTTGGTAAAGGATACTTATTCTTGATAGTCACGTTTTTCAGATTTCTATAATCACCACACATCCGTCTTCCACCATCTCTCTTATCCATAAAGATTACTGGTGTTCCCCATGGAGATACACTTTCCTGAATAAATCCTTTTCTAACTAACTCATCAATTTGATCTTTTAGTTCTTTCAAATCTTTGGGTCCCATTTTATATGGTGCTTGAGCTATTGGTGCTGTAACAGGTATTAGGTCAATGGTGAACTCTATCTCTCGGTCTGGTGGCATTCCCGGTAACTCTGTTGGAAAAACATCTTGGAATTCATTAACTATAGGAATCTCTTCTAATTTAACTTCTTTCATTGAATTTAACTACAGATCCACCATGATATGACTGTGTTTATCTGCTTGGTAAACTATCCTTGCTCCACTTGGAGTTCTGATTGAGACAGTTTTCTCCTCACAATTTATCTGAGCTCCGTGTTCCATCATCCAATCCATCTCCAGCACTACTGCAATTACCTTCAAAGGAATCACATAATGGTCTACGAAATATGTACAACCACAGATCGAGATAACCTGATCTTGTTTTATGTGGCGTACAATCACATTCCCTCCTGCCGTAACTACGGTCACAGGACTTTCTAACGTTGCCCTTCTAATCCCGAATTTATCACAAAATTCTTTAGAAATGAATGAAGTAGTTGCACCAGTATCAAATAGAACTTTGCCGAGATTGGTAAGGATATTGAGCGTGCCTATCACTGCATGCTCCGAATTATCCACCTCCTTGAGGGTTGCACAGTTCAATTTTCCGGTAGGTCGGTTTCTCTTCCCATTGTTGTTCTTGCCATTATTTCCCCCTTTATTGGGTTGTCCATTACCTCCACTGGCTTGCCCTCCTACCTTGGTAGGCCATCCTCCTGGTAGGTTGCTCGGACAATCTGGCTTGATATGCCCCTTCTGACCACACCCATAATAGATCACTATAGGCTTTTTGCATTCCCTCTGGAAATGCCCTGGAATTCCACAATTGTTACAGATAACATTCCTTCCCGGATTGGATTGATTTCCACCATTGCCCTTGTTATTGTTATTGTTTTTGTTGCCATAATTCCTATTCTGAGGTTTGAACTCCAAGTTGGGTTTAGGTTTGCTTGCCTGAATTCTCTTAGTTTCCTTCTTGGCTCTCTTCCTCCGGTCCTCTTGGTCATTCTTGTAGTCGTCTTCAAAAGTAATGGCTGCAACCAACAACTGCCGATAAGTTTTCTTATTGGCTAACCTTAGCTGCATCTTCACAAACGGATTTAATCCACGCAAGAAACGCTGCTTCCTCTTCTCTTCAGTGTTAACATCCTCCTCAGCATAACGAGACAATTGGCTAAACTCCCGGATGTACTTCATGACACTAGTATATCCTTGCTGAAGCTCCTCAAATTCTCTCCGCTTTAACTCCATGACACTTTCCGGAACATGATATTCAGGGAATCTCTGCTTGAACTCCTCCTAGGTAAACTCCCTTCCTGGCTGTTGCATGGCTAACTGATTTTTCCACCATGATGCTGCAGGTCCAGTCAGCAGATGAGTTGCATGCCTCAGTTTTTCCTCATCATTGCAACCCACAGTTTTTAGCTTCCTTTATGTATCTGCTAGCCAGTCTTCTGCATCCATTGGTTCAGGAGCTGATGCAAAAGGTAACGGTCTTGCATTCTGGAAATCACATAGACTCACTCCTCCACCTTCAGGTGCCCTCTGATTTGCTCGCCCCAACAGCTCTTCCATGAACTTTTTCTGGGTCTCTTGCATTATTTGCATGCATTGCATAAAGTTCTGCTCCATTAACAGCCTCATTGGTGGTGGTGGTAATGCTTCTTGGTTTGCTGCATCTGCATCGGCCTTTTCCTTGGCCTCTCGCTCCATCCGCTGCTGCTCAGTTTCCATTCCTACACCCGTATCCATGACCCTCTAGTCCTGAAACATAAAGCGAATACTCATAATTACATCATGCGCATGTGTTCTGAGCTCGACTTTACGCACATAACTAGTCACACAATGAAGATCCAAAGAAAATCCAAATATGCATTTCACATATTTTACATAATGATACAAAGTCATTACAACATATACCATATAGGTATCATTACAAAACTACCTTATTACTTGGGTACAATACATAGTAATTGATACTACTGACTAATTGTCTCCTTCTAATAGTAACCACGTTCATCGTACATGCCTAATGTCCAACCATGATGACGTGTTGTTCGTCGCACAGTTTGTGGAACATATGGCCTTCCAGAAGGAACATACTCTGTATCTGAAGTGTCAGGACTTGAGTCATTACTCAACCTGAGCATATTGACTCCCTCCATCTCAGCTGAAAAGTCTTCATAAACATATTCAACATTATCTCTAGCATGCATCTCCTGAGCTTCACTTCTTGAGTTGTCAACAGGATACGCAGATCCTGCTGCTCCCCAGGTGCTCTCATGGGCAAGATAGTTAAACACTGGATAATGTATATTCCCTGGGTTTTGAGAAGAGGTTGATGATTCAAACACTCTCTCCTCAGGATCTTCTTCTTCATCCGGGTTATCTATTGACATGGTATTTCTACTACTGTTATTAGGGTTCATCCTTGCACCCATCCAACTAGATTGTCCAACATTCCTGTCGGAACCATCTGTGGACATCTGGTGTTCATGAGATCCTTCTCCAACCATTTGAATTCTCAATAGGAAGTTCTGAGTCAGAATCATCCTCTGAGCCATGTGGTACTGCATACCGCATATCCATAGTAGGATCATGTGTAGGTTCAAGTCTTGGTGAATAAGGATATGGTATAAAAGATTCCGGATCTATAGGTATATCCTTAAAGATAGGTGTTGCACTACTACTTGCTTCTTTATCTAACTGGAATGATAACTGCTTCCTCCGTTCTAGATCAGTTAGATCCTCTAACATGTCATTTTTGTCTTCAATAATCACTTGATGAGTCTTATAGAAAGACGCAACGAGTGTCCGGTATCTATCCATAAACTTGGAAGATAACTTAGGATACTTCTTAACCAAAGTAAGATGATACAGTATAGGCTCCGAGTCTATAGAATCATGAGGTATCACAGAGAATGTGCTACCTTCTAGCTCCTTGGTTTTCTGCTCCCTAGCTATCGCCTCCACAACAGCAACATGATAGGATGCTAAATGAGTCCTACCTTCTCCTATAGGTAGATCGTGATATAATCCAAGCTTCTCTGGAAGTTGGATACTCACACGATACTTGGATAACATTCGACCAGCGAGGTAAGTGATAGTGTTTACTGGAATTCTAGTTGGACAACTAAAGAGCTTTAAAAGTTGACGAAGTTGGTCTGTGAATGATCCTTGATAATCATCAAGAGTCTCCTCTTTCCTTACCAAAGTCTGTTTTGGAAACTTTGGTGCCATATCTCTGTATATCATAAAAATAATTTTGATTAGTATCCAATGACATATTTCATCATAACAAAGAATTATCGCACTAAAATATATAACGGAATATTCTCATTTGAATACCCATTATATTACTTTTAGAGAATTCTTTATCGTTGCTAAATTTCCCTACAGGTATTACCCTTTACTAGGTTTCCAACGTAAGTTCAAAGCAATTTGCTCTGATACCAACTGCGGTGACCCAGCATACCACTGCATGTATAGTACACTATAGTCGTTGACATGACATCCACAGAACACCGTTCCGTAAATATCACATCCCTCAGAGTGGTACAACAGAAACATTGCGGGTCCATATTACAAATGTACACACAGTATTATTATTACAATACCGGAAGTTCAAGACTTCCAAAAGATCCAACTAACAAACCAAAATATAAAGTGTTCAGTGGAATTTAAAAGTAGCAACTCCGACTAGGAGTTGAGCTCAACAGCTTATTTTATAGAGTTCATGATGCTCGGCTCCATTGGTTACTATTCACTAGGGATACTTAGTTGGACTCGTTCTCATCGACACCATAGCGAATCTCGTAATCCACTACTTCAACTCCTCCGGACAGATCAGGTTCCTCATAGAACACATCTTCTTGACATTCGGCTGCATAGATTGGCACGTCTTCGGGATCCTCAGAGTCTAAGCAAGGGATCAAAGGAAAGAATGAGTAACAGCGTTACCCAACAAGTTCATTATATGCACGGTGGGAAGTTTGATGCTCTAACTACCACCTCGGATTATAAATCCTTGGCATTATGCAATTTTTGTAAATCTTTCTTCAAAGATTAATTTTATTATGAAAATCTATGACCATCAGCCTTCACAGGTTGACCAGAACTTTCATGGAGTTCCTTTCCTGCCGCGTTCATAGCTCGTTCCCGGAACAGGGAGTAACAAGTTATAGTTCTTACAGTCTACAGAGGTGCGTTACTTTACCCATGAGAGATCAAATCCTTGTTGCACAACCGGGCATACTTTCCCGTCCACAATTCCATGATGTGGGGCCCAGTAGTTGGTCCAAGCCAATCACTGCCCCCTCCACGACCCCGCATGCCTCCTTGGTGTACACCATGCCCACATAATGAATTACGGCAATGGTTTGTACAAACCTTTAGATGCCAGAATTATCGTGGGACGATGAGGGTTCCCACCCATATGCTGCATATCCTCTATGAATTACCAATTAATATGCACGTTACGAGGATAACAGCCACGACCTGCACATCCGGCTTCATGCGAGAGGAAGAAGATACAACTGACTTCTCTGTCCCATTCCAAATCTCATGGCTAACGCGTAATATACGGCGCTAGAATCACTGATGTCAGGGTTATTAAGTCCCTACTTGATCATCATTGTTGAAATTAGAACACTAAGTTCTATTGCTCCATTATATCACCACTTAGGATGATATCTATGATTTCTTTATTTGTGAAAATAATATTTTCTTTCTTTTATAGCATATATGAAAACACACAATTTGCAAATACTTTGATAAAGACTCTTCAAAGGACATGAGCAAGTGATGAACTTGACTTGTGATGGCAAGGTAGTGAAATCTGATGCTTGCACTGGACCTTGAGCTTCTAGTTCTACAAAAACATCATTATTTCCCGGTAAGGATAATATTTAAAGAAGCAAAATGATTATGCAAGTAATGTAATGCATTATTTAATTCTATATGCATTTTCCCTATATAAGGTGCCTTTTCATAAAGTATTTTTAAATATTACTTTATAATATTTATAACATATATTGAATTAGTTTATATTATTTCCTTTTTATTTGACTTTTATTGATTTAATAATTCTTGTTAAGAATTATCAATTATACATTAAAAATTGTTATTAAATATATATTTAGTATTTTTCAATAATACCATAATATTAATAGATAATGAAAGTGATTTTTATTTATTTTTATCATCTTTCAATAATTTTGTAAAATTCCATAAGGAATATATAAATTACAAAATTCTTATAAAAATTTAAATGTCTAAAATTTTATATTATAATTTATTTGAGTAGTTTGGATTTTTGTGAATCCAAAAATATTTTATTTATAATTTTTGGACTTTTATTTTATTTTCTAGAATTTTATTTAATCCAAGGGTATTTTGGTCTTTTCTTTTTATTGAAACTGGCCTGGAATTGTTTCTGGGCTGGTTATTCTTATTGGGCCCTAGTGGCCCATTTAGTTTTATACAAAAGGACCACCCCGAAGGGTTCAGCCCAGCTCGGCCCACTCCTCACTGCCTCTCTCTCCCTCAATCTTATCCTCTCCTCCTCTGACCCTGACCCCGTGGTCGGCGATGCCGTCACCATCGATTCCTGCCGCCGTCAGCCGTTCTGTTTGCCGCCGTGGTGCAATTGGGGGTTGTCGACGATGCTCGTTCATTCTATCCAATTGGATTTGAGCCTGGGGCTCTCCTGCAATGGATCGATGCCTCTCTGAACCCTAGGGTTTGGGGTTTGGCATGTGTTCAAGTGCTACTGCCGCCGTCGTGGTCTCGCCTGTGGGGATGTGGTGGATTCATGTGCTGCTGTGGCCGTCGCCGTGGCTGGTGTAGGTTGCAGCGCCCCCTGGGTGCTCGATGTGCCGCCGCGGGTTCGTTGGCCAATCTTCTTCCTCTTCAATTTCTTCAGCGAGGACCTACGGTGAGTTTGATTCCTTCCCTCTGGTGCTTTCTATGCTTGTTGATTCGATGATAGAGGCTGGCAGTGTCCTCTCTGTCTATTGTCTGATTCAGTATAGGATGATTATCCATTTAGGGTTCCTGTTATGTGATTGATCATGTACTGGATGATTTGATTCATGTTTGGATGGTCTGTACACATGCTAAATGCTTATTGGCCTGAGGCTTGTTGCTTAAAATGATAGATTATGTTTCTGGTGGCTTACTAGATGATTTGATGCTTGGATTGCATCTGATTCAGATGATGTGGTTGTGTGGGACGCATGCTTGGTAAAGCCAATTACTTGATAGCTTTCCACTGTTTATTTGATTCATGGTCATGATTATGATAAGATACAGCAACTGTCTGAGTGTTGTTAGCTTGGGAATTAACATGTGGTTTGAGATCATTATGATCTCAAACAGTGAAGTGTATCATAGGAATATCCTAGTTATGATTCATGTGTTAATCAGGAAAATGATTAGTTAGTTGATTGTCTGAATCTATGATGATTTACTGTCTTTCCTGATTCATATTGGATTGTTCTTGTGACACCATCATGTATGGCACACAAGTTTGATTCTAAACCATGGATTTGGTTAGTTTATGCTTAAGACAATCTTGGCTTTGAAAGATAAATATAGATGCTCTTATCTGAATTCCCTAACACCAATGATGTTGGTCTGAGGCTTAGGGGTTTAGATCTTATCTAATTGGTTCATCTAGATAGTCCTGGTAGTGGTACCAGTTATTCTTTATTGAATCAAAACTAGGAAAAAATGATAGTGAGCTTGATCATGTTATGGATCCTAAGGATTTGTTCCTAAGGTGCTACCATTCCTTTAGGGATGTGCCTAGAAATAGATCATAGGTATATGCATGATTGAATGGTAAAATGAAGTTTGACAACCAGAGCAAGGATGTTGCTCTGAGCTCTGTTTGGATCTTGGTACTTTGTTGTTTGCATTTAGAGTTTCAGAAATCCCTATGATGGATTCACCCTTCTTGGGTGCTTTCTGAGGTTTTGTTTTATGAAACAACACATGTTTCTCTCTGAATAAGATGATTAGATCATGTGAAGGTTTTATGAAACTCACCACAAAATCTGATGATGGTGTAGTAAGTTGGTGATGATGATCTTGATCTGGTTTTGCTGGACTACTTTGCTTGATCTTGAGCTAGCCTGCTCCTCCTAGCTCCTGGGCTTGATCTTGCTGTCCACCTGATCCATCCCCCTCCTTATGTCACCATCCTGGTGATGTTTGGTTGATCCTTAGTTGGTGTGGTTGCTGGATGTGCTGTTTGGTTTAGCTGCTGTCTACACTGGCTATTCTTGTGTGTTGTGCAGTGGGGTGATGCACTAGTGCCTCCCATGGCTGTGCTGTTGTTTTGTGAGATTGGGTTGCTCTATGAGCTTGACAACACACCACATGCATGCTAGTGTGCCTCTATCCTGTGTGCTTGCTATGCACTTGTGGATATGTTCAGAATTTTTGAACTTACTCTTACCAGGTTACTTTCATCTGGCTGGTGAATTTGTCCCTCTTAGCTGTCATCTGACTTCTGGCTTTGAATTTATGAAAGATGGAATCTTTCATATTGGTGAAACTTGCCCCTTTTATAACATTTCTCAATGATGAATTTGTCAAGTGCATTTCACTGACATATCTGAGAGAAATAATACTAACACTAATCTTCTTTTGTTTTTATTTAGTCTTTGTTTTGAAGGTACAAAGATAAGGATGAAGATTTAGTTTAGATTTAGATATAGGATGGTTAGTAAATATTCCAATGTAATTTTCTTATTCTTTTGTAATTTTCTTTTCTTATTCTTGTAATCTTTATTTTATTCAATTGTAATAAAGATTATATTATTATTAATAAAGAATATTCCTATTCTTTGTATATTTACTTTTGTAAGTTATGTGGATGATTCAAATAAGTTATAATTTTACAACTTGATTATATGTATTGATGATAAGAAATAGACTTTATATTCATTATTGTTTATCTTTGGATAGAATTCAAGTTGTAATATTTATCTCTTAATTGAATTAAGATTCAAAACTTATATCTAATTAATTTGAATTATAGTTCAAACACTCAAGTCTAATATTTCAAATCCATTTGAAACCACATAGCTCCTTAAGATCATCTCAAAGTTTATAACAATCATCCTTTAAGACTAAACCTAATCTCAAAGTATGAAAGAAACATTGATCACTTAGGTTTTTATTTCGCGAAAATTTTACCCACATTTTCACAGATGAATGCATGCAACAATCCATATTCCTAAATCTACCCTTCGTTAGGTCCTAAATGCTGGGATGTTACATTAGGGCCGTAGGATTAGATGCAAGATCTATGGCTGAGGTTCATCGTCCATGTCTGGACAGAACGCGACGAGCACGAACCCTAGCGCGGCCAGTGGGGGTCAATGCCATCTCACCGGGGCTCCGACGTGGTCGGTGATGGGGGCGAACAACGAAGTTGATGATGGCAGTTCTCCTGGTACTAGAAGCTCCTCCTGGGGTGGCTACAATCAGCGGCGCCCTTCTCCTCCAACAGCGGCACGCTCCGGCGAAATTCCGGTGACCTGGTGCTCGCCTTGCTCCGGGGAAGAAGTGGGGTGGTTCTGAGAGAGGGGAGTGGAATGCTATGCTGAATTCGAATGAGGAAGGCCTCTATTTATAGTGCGATGAGGGAACCGAAGGGTGCGGATGGCACGTCAGGGTCGGCTGCACATCGAGCTACGGGCATGGCCGAAGGTAGGGGACGGCGCGCTGCCTCCTGGCGAAACTCAATGGCATGGTAGCGAGGCGTGGGGCGGTGCGATGCGGTCGGAACACTTCGATGCTCTAGGCGGCTCCGATGGAAGTTTTAATGACGCACAGCGGCTACGGGTCGCGCGGCGGCGAAAGGGCATGTCTGGGCGGTTCCTGGGGTGATGGTGATCACGTAAGCGAGCGGCAAAGGCAGGGCGCGGTCTGTGCGAGCGTGTCGAGCGCGGCGCTCTAGCGCGCTCTCGTCATGGTCGCAGAGAGACTGGGCGTGCGCGTTTCGTGTGGTCAAGTGGCGGGCAGGGCAAGAGTGCTGGACAAGGGGTGGAGGTGGACAGTGGATTTCTTGCTAGACAAGGTTGGAGAGGCTAGTGAGGCTTCTATCTTGTTGTCGACAGTGGGGGTGGTAAGTGTGCTCGGCCATGGTCACCATTGATGGCATGGTCGAGTTCACAGTGAGCTAGGGCTGCTTAAACTAGTTAGATGATCTACTGAGAGTGTAGTGAGAGCTAGAGAGGGGACAAGGTTGGCACAACACTACTCACTATAGTGTTTGATGTTTAATTTGATTTGTGTTCAGAAGGTGTTTGATGAAATGGCCGCAAGAGATTTGAATTTGAATTTTTGGAGGAAACTTGGTGGGTGTACTAGTCACATACTAGGTAGTCTCTGGTTGCTTGGATTTGTCAAGGTGAACTGGTTTGGTGGGGTTTTGAGAAATGGCGATCTTCCCATATGATATAGATTCAATTTTGAATTGTCATTTGAATCAGGTTGCCAAATGTTTCTATGAGTTTGCAAAGTGGGCTTGGGCTCACTTTCACTTGGTCTAGCAAGGGGTGAAAAGAAATAGATTTGTTTCTATTTGAAATCTTGGACTAGGAACACTCAAAGTGGCCTAGTGAGCAAGATTGGCAAAAATGACCATTTGCTTATTTTGTTTGTTTTGTATTTCTATTGATTTGATTCTGCTTGGAAATGATTTAGATGATGTTGTTTTCATCTCTAAACCATTCCTTTCTATTCACAACAATCAAACAAGTCCATTCATGCATTCATACATTCATACATTCATCACATACACACATGCATTCATATGGATTTAATTAACAAAAGTTTTTGTTAACCCTAATTTTAAGTGATTAGAATTTTATAATCTTGTTTAATAGTTTTGAGATGTTACAAACCTTACCTCCTTAAATAAAATCCCGTCACGAGATTTGAGAAAAATAAAACTAGGATTTAAAGAGATCGAGAAACTCCGTCCTAATGTAATCTTCTCGCTCCCAGGTAGCTTCTTCTTTAGTGTGGTTACTCCACTGAATCTTGCGAAACTTGATGCTCTGGGTGCTAGTGGTTCCGAAATATTCCTCCAAAATACGGATGGGTACTTCGGGATATATCAGGTCATCATTGATCTCTATGGTTTGGTGATCAATTTTCTTGAATACTTCGGTCTTCTCCGGGACTTCTAGGCATTTGCTAAGTAACGAGATATGAAACACATTATGTGTTGGGGATATGCTATATGGGTACCCTCATAGCATGTCTCCTATCTGGATAACCCGGGTGGCCCACAGTTGGTAGCATGGCCTATGGCCTGCTGGGCGGCCCAGTTAGATGGATCCAAAAGGGAGGCCCATGCCGGATAAAGGAAGGCTACGGTGGAGTCACCAACGTACCCGGAGCCTTGGAGTACAAGACACGCAAGACTAGTAATAGACGGTGTAGGACTCTGTAACCTGTCCGGCTAGGACTTTTCCTTGTAACCCTAGGACCTGGCGACTATATGAGTCGGGCCTATGGGAGCCTTTAGGGCACAATCTCAGACAACCAAGTAGCGATTAGCATACACCTAGCACAGCAAGCCTATCTCTGTAACTCGGCGTATTGCCATTATAGTGATTTATAGCAGGAGTAGGATTCCGCCACCGTTGTGGGATATGAACCTGGGTAAGCTGTGTTACCTCGTACCCGTCAACCATCCACCTTCCCCCACATCTCTAAACACGCACTGTGAGGACCCCTCCATGGCGTAATCGTCGGCAATACCACGACAGTTGGCGCCCACCGTGGGGCAAGAGGCGCTTCAGGATCTTCAGCGGGCGAGGACCAAGATCTTCGTGGGAATCGGCAAAACCATAGCCATCGGTCGTGTTCTCTTCTCCGTCAACATCCCGATCGTCCCTCCTGACGAGTCCTGGATCCTAGCGAAGACGAACCCTACGCGGTTTTCGATCGTTCCTTTCGGAGACATCCACCTCTTCATTGGTGAAACCGACTCGGGCACTAGTTCCCTTGGAGTCGTAGAAGCATCAAGACCCGCACGGACCGCCTACATGCAGGACACGTTCACGGAAGGATCGATGTCGGATCTCTCTTCGGAGTTTGCCGGCAAAGATTGAAAAAATTCAAGGCCCACCCAAACTGCCCTGTGCACGATATAACGGTGGAAGATCACTGCAAGTACGCCTGCTTCGTCCGTGCGTCTGGGCAACAGAGATCCAAGTTCGCCGGCGTGGTTACCATCTTTGATCTGGCGCGTTGCGTTCAGAGAGAGGGCGAAAACCCCCACGATTACCTGGCCAGGTGGCTCTGTATACGAGCCGATCTGGCCCACTGCCCCAATGATGATGCCATGTATCACTTTGTGGAAGGACTAGACCATGGCATGCTTCTCCGGCATTCTCTAAGACAGCAGTAGGCGTTGGGACGCCTTACCTTCGAAGGCATGGTGAACACCGTCAATAACTAAGCGGAGGCTGAAGCGGCAGCTCAGACAGCGCTTGCGCTCATTGACGGAGCCCCTCCGATTTAGCCACCGCCACCACCGCCTCCAGCCGCCATCGTCACAGTTGCGCCGCCACCTCCAGTCATTGTTGCTGCTGTTGCACCTCCACCCCCCGTCATCGAGGAGTTCCTGGCACCCTCCGACTCTGTGATTGACGCGCTATACGCCGACTTCAGCGCAGATTTGGAGGAGATAGATTTCAGTCCAGAAGAGCTAGACTCCGCCATGCAGGAGACGGAGGAAGAGTACACGTGTGACGATCAAGCCAACAATGCCGTCACGTCTCGAGGGGTGTTCGACACCATTGGGACGGCGATGGATGAAGATCAACCCGGACGAGCTCCGCCTACAGCGCTGGAAAAGGGGAAGGGGCCACTTATTGCTGCTGACGATGATTGCGCAAAGGTCATGCATCCTCCGCCTAATCCAATGCAACAGCCGCAGGAACTCGGCACCGGCCCGAGCAACAACAACACCGCAAACTTGCCACCTCCGGCATCCACGTCTGCTGCTGCCCAAGTTACTCCAGCTGATAGAGTGATGTATGGCAATCTCCTCGTTGAGCCACTGACCGTAGCTCATATCCGGAACGTGACTCAGCTTGACAAGAAGCGCCAGCAGCTGCTGGAGGAAGCGTAGGCCATCGCGGAGCAAGGCGCTAAGCTGTATCGAGATCTGGTCAACACGCAGAAGTCCATAGAAAAAGCTAGAGCAATGGAGGCCGAGTACAAGACTCTGCTGCAGCAGCAGGAGCAGAAGGCCAAGAAAGCTCCGGTTCGCGTCATCAACGATCCGGGTGTACGGCGAAACCTAGGATGGGATCCCTCGAAACCGGCACAGGCCAAGCCATACATTGACAGTGAAGGAAAACAGGTGATGCCCACTCCACTCCTCAACCTCGCAGTCGCCAAGACCCTTCTGGAGCAGGATAGATCTCCCGAGGCAGTGGAGCAGGTCTATGACCTAGTGGCCAAGGCGGTAAAACAGCAGGAAAAGGCCACCTCTCAGAGGCTTGATTCTGATCCAGCGTTTTGCCAGTCTAGTCAGCATAAGCCGCCAAGAGACAGATCTCCTCTTGATGTCAGGTCCCAGACGGGTTCATCAGAACGAAGACGGAGAGATGCGCGCAACAAGAAGGATGCTATCCCCATATCCTTCGACCACGGAGAAAAGGCCCGACCTCGTTGCCCATCGTCACCGCCCCAATCTCCCCGACATCATGAAGACCCCAAGGCTCACCATCATACGAATATGCCCCCGCCAAGGCAGTGCGACATCGTCATCCGCGACAACGCAGATCAGACCCGTCATGACAGAGAGAGCAACCAAGGACACAAGAGCAGGTCGCGCCATGACCCTTCGCGTCCGGCAAGCAATCGCGACAAGCGTGAGGCGTCACAGGAGGGTAATAGCAAGAAGGCTAACCCACCGCCACCTCCTCCTCCGTCGCCACCTAGCAGTCACCATGGCGGAGGGGGCCCGCGTCGTTCATGCAGCCCATCCCCTGTTGATAAGAAGAAGAAAAACCCGGAACCGTACAATGCACGTTCGTGGATCGATAAGATCCACGAGGCCTGGGAAGGACCATACCTAGGACCACGTTGCTTTGGACCTGCGATACGATCCGCAACTTACCCCAAAGGTTTCCGGATAGACAAGACCATCAAGCCCTATGACGGCACCTCCAAGCCAGCCACATGGTTGCAGGACTACGGCAACGCGGTGGAGATTGCCGGAGGTAACCCCAACGTTGTCGTCAAGTACCTCCCTTTGATGTTGGCGGGAACAGCCCGTCAATGGATTGATGACTTGCCGGAGAAATCCATCTGCAATTGGTTGGACATGCAAGAAGCGTTCACCAAGAACTTCGAGGGTACGTACAAGCGTCCCTGCGTTGTTGGCGATCTACAGCGGTGCGTGCAAGAGAAAGACGAGACATCTCGCGCCTAACTCTTCTGCCGGCTGGATATGAAGAATTCCTGCGCAGGAGTGCACGCTCAGACCGCCATGGCCGCCTTCATCGATGGGTTGGAAAGGGGCGCGTTGCTCCGACATAAGCTGAAGCGCTTGCAGGACAATCACCAGCTTGACTTGAACCAGATGATTCCGTTGGCTAGTGAATTCGCAGCTGCCGACGACGATGCTCGCGGCTCTCTGCCGGCAACAGCCATTCCAACTCAAGCTCGGAGGAACAGCAGCACGAAGCAGAAAACCGCTCTAGAAGAAAATAAATCTCCCGACATGGTCGCCATGACCTTTGCATGACGAGATGATGGTGGACAACGTGGCCGAGGACGGGGAGCTGGTCGTTGGCAGCAGCGAGGAAGTGAAACTACCTCGACACCGCTCCGCGTTCCCCAAACCTACGAAGAGTACCGCGATATGCCGTGCATCGTACACCTCGATGTCAACGGCAAGGCCACCCATACCAATTGACACTGCAAGTTCGTCAACAACCTCAAGGAAGACCCGAAGTCCGGCTACAAGCGAAGTCGGAAGAACAGACCGTGGGGCAAGGGCAAGGGGAAGAAGGAGGAGGAGGAGTCCAAGGACTCAAGTGACATGGACGAGGATGTTAACCCCAAGCACGCCGCCAAGAGCGACGACAAGGGAAAGAACCCCTTTGCGAAGAAGGCGCCAGTCTACCACACTTTCCTTGGCACCCCCACTGTCCGACAACAGAAGACCTCTTTGAGGATCCTGATGGCTACTCTACCCCCAGTTTCCCAGTTCCTGCGCTGGTCGGAGGTTCCAATTACTTGGGACAGGACGGATCACCCAAACCTTATTCCTACGGAGAACCAATACGCCATGGTCATCAACCCCCTGATTGACGGCGTTGAGTTCACCAAGTGTATGGTGGATAGTGGATACACTGCAAAAGATGAACTTGATGGAGCCAAACCTAAGGCGGACCAACACCATCTTCCACGGCGTAGTTCCTGGTCGGGAGGCTCGGTCCCTTGGGTGCATCACACTTCAGGTTTCCTTTGGTGATGTTAATAATTACCGCCAAGAGCGCATGACCTTTGAGGTGGTCCCCTTCAAGAGCGTGTACCACGTCATATTCGGCCACGACATATTCCACACCTTCATGGCCAAGCCATGCTTCGTGTACAACAAACTCAAGATACCCGGACCAAACGGTGTCATCACCGTATCCGGAAGCTTTACCAAGGCAAGGGACTACGAGATTAATGAAGCAGCCTTCGCGGAAGCTATCCTCTACAGCGAAGAATTCAAAGAGATCCAGAGCAAGGTCGATGACTCAGAGATGCCCGCGTCGAAGAAGCAGATCTCCGACTCCGCTCCTGCATTCAAGGACGACATCGAGACCAAGTCGGTGGAACTTCTGGTAGGTGATGCCTCCAAGACCACCGCCATTGGGACGAACCTGGATCCCAAATAGGAAAGTGCGCTCGTCGAGTTCCTCCGTGAGAACAGGGACATCTTTGTCTAGCAACCTGCCGACATGAAAGGTGTACCTAGGGAACTTGCCGAGCACAGCTTAAACATTGATCCAAAATGCAAACCAGTGAAACAACCTCTACGATGCTTCGGAGACGAGAAGAGACGTGCCATTGGCAAAGAGATAGCTAGGTTACTTAAGGCTAGATTTATCAGAGAAGTCCTTCACACCTGATGGGTGGCCAATCTTGTACTTGTCCCCAAAAAGGGAACCAAAGAATTAAGAATGTGCGTTGATTACACCGGCTTGAACAAGGCTTGTCCCAAAGATCTGTTTGCTTTGCCTCGCATTAACCAAGTCATTGACTCGACGGCTGGCTCGGAACTTTTGTGTTTTCTCGATGCATACTCAGGATACCACCAGATCAAGATGAGCAAGTCAGACCAATTGGCCACTTCGTTCACTACACCATAAGGCACGTTTTGCTATGTTACGATGCCCTTTGGGCTGAAAAACGCAGGTGCTACGTACCAGCGAATAATGCAATGTTGCCTTCACGACCAAATCGGTCGGAACATTCATGCCTATGTGGACGATATAGCGGTGATGTCTAAAAAGTCAAATGACTTAATCTCCGACTTAAAAGAAACCTTTTATAATCTCCGGAAATACAACATGATGCTTAACCCTAAAAAGTGCGTCTTCGGGCTTCCAGCCGGCAAATTGTTGGGCTTCATCGTTTCCCAGCGTGGAATCGAGGTCAACCCAGAGAAAATCAAGGCCATCTTAAACATAAACCGTCCGACATGCCTAAAATACATTCAACGACTAACAGGTTGTGTTGCAACAGTTAGTCGGTTTGTCAACCGACTTGGAGAGAAGGCCCTGCTGCTGTACAAGCTGCTGAAGAAGGCGGACAAATTCACGTGGACGGACGAAGCAGATGCAGCATTGAAGTAGCTCAAGTAGATTCTTTCCTCAGCGCCCATCCTTGCAGCACCCGAGCCTGGAGAGCCCCTGTTTATCTACATGGCGGCAACCAACCGGGTAATCAGCATCGTCGTCGTGGTAGAGTGGAAGGAACCAGGCTATGAGCAAGGCGTTCAACGACCAGTTTACTATGTGAGCGAGGTCTTGACGGAGTCCAAGCAGCTTTACCCGCACTACCAGAAGATAGCTTATGGAGTATTCCTTGCTTCTCGGAAGCTGAGGCATTACTTTCAGGAGCACCCAATCACAGTGGTGAGGAAGATTCCACTGTCCAACATTATCAACAACAGTGACGCTATGGTAAGGGTCACGAAGTGGGGCATTGAACTTACCGCCTTCGATATCACTTACAAGATACGCGACGCTATCAAGTCACAAGTCTTGGCAGATTTTATCGCAGATTGGATGGAGATGCCAGATGCTACTCCGTTGCCGGAACCAGAGTACTGGGTGATGCACTTTGACGGATCAAAGCTGTTCAACGGCTCGGGGGCTGGTGTAATGCTACAGTCACCAACTAGCGACAAGCTACACTATGTTCTGCAAATCCACTTCGAGGCTACGAACAACATGGCGGAGTATGAAGCACTCATTCACGGATTACGCGTAGCCAAGGATATTGGCATCAAGCGCATAGTTTGCTGTGGAGATTCCGACTTGGTTGCCGAGCAGGTGGCTGGCACCTGGAATGCGCGGAACCCTATGATGGCGGCATATCGAGACGAAGTGGACGAGATAGCCAAGAGATTCATGGGCTACGAAGTCAAGTATGTACCTAGGGAGCAAAACGAGACGGCTGATCTGCTATCTAAGCTTGGATCAGGGCGCAAACGAATTCCGCCAGGAGTTTTCCTAGAGCATATATGAACACCATCCGTGAAGGGAGCCGACATCAACAACCCGGATAGAGCTGACTCTTTCGTCCACATGGTGGCAAAGGTCCCTCCGTCTTGGACAAAACCGTTCATGGAATATCTCGAACACGGAACTTTGCCCGACGACGAGGTTGAAAGACGGCAAATAGTACGACGAGCAAAGGGTTATACCATAATCGATGGACAACCCTACAAAAGGAGCACTACTGGTGTATACCTAAAGTGTGTTTCCTAGCTAGAAGGTATTGAAATCCTACGCGAAATCCATCTCGAAGATTGCGGGCATCACGCCGCTCCTCGAACGTTGGTCGCGAAAGCCTTCCGGCAAGGATTCTACTGGCTGACTGCAAAGGAGGATGCCGACAAGCTGGTTGAGACATGCATGGGATGCCAGTATTATGCCCGACAACCACATGTTCCTGTTGAAGAATTGCGAACAATACCAATAACTTGGTTGTTTGCAGTCTGGGGGCTAGACATGGTGTGGACCGTTGCAGACGGCACCATGTGGGTTTACGCATATGCTAGTAGCAGTTGATAAATTCACCAAATGGATAGAAGCTAAACCCATTAGAAAGCTTGATGGGGCAACTGCCCTCAAGTGTGTCCGGGATCTAGTGGTGAGATTTGGTCTCCCACATAGCATTATCACCGACAACGTCAGCAACTTGTCACTCGGAGAAGTGGAGGCTTATTGTTGCGAGAAGGGTATCCGACTTGACCTTGCATCTATGGCACACCCATAATCCAATGGTAAGGTTGAGCGATCCAATGGATTAATTCTGCAGGGAATCAAGCCACGTCTTGAGGCACCGCTACATAGAGCAGCTGGAGCCTGGGTGGAAGAATTGCCATCTGTGTTGTGGAGTTTACGAACTACACCCAACAGATCCACCGGCTACACCCCTTACTTCATGGTATATGGAGCAGAAGCCATCCTACCTTCCGACATACTTCACGATGCCCCAAGAGTCGCCGCCTACGACGAAGATGACGCTGAAGAATCCTGACGCCTAGATGTGGACCTTCTCGAGGAGGAGCATGTTTTGGCATCCCAAAGATCCGCCATATACCAGCAGAAGCTACACAGCTACCATAGTCACCATGTTCAGCATCGCTCGTTTAAAGAGGGGGATTTGGTGCTCCGACTTAAGCAGAAGAAGTCACACAAATTATCCCCGCCATGGGAAGGACCGATCATCATAAGCAAGGCGCTACTCAATGGGTCTTACTACCTCGTTGACAATCGTGAACTGAAGGATAGACCCAACGAGGATCATAAGCGTAAGCGACGTGACCCGGATTATGACTACCCGGAGCTTGATCGGCCATGGAACATAGCACAGCTACGTCCTTTTTACACTTAGCATTTTTTTATCTAATTGTGTACCTCTTATATGATCAATGAAATAAAGCTCTCTAGTTCACTCATATTGCTGAGTCTTTTACCTCCTTTAGTGTTCATTTTTGGATCATATAAAACCTTTATGCACATGCTTTGCGATTGCACTTGTGAAAATTCCGCCTAAGGGCGTTAGGTTAAGTTTTCTGGTCTACACGTTCTTTGTCGTTTTTATGTGGATTCTGGAGTAGTGACTTTTGGCACTTATTGTCGGCGATTTTGTGCTTAAGTTATTGACGGTGCCATTGGGCATCATCGCTTGAGCGCATGGTTCCGACAACGAGTCTTCCGACTCACGAAAAGTCAAGCATAAGAACCAAAGTAATGGATAAGCCAGCACTTGCTTAAAAAATATACACATGCTGGAAACTAGTTCTTAAGTAGCAGGACATACATCATTGTTTTCCGCCTTAAGTTAATACATAGTTTTTTCCGCATACGCATCAAAGGTGAGACAAATATTACAAGTTGTTTTTCATTCCTTTGGTGCAGGCGACTTGGAAGCAGCGTCATCGGCAGCATGAGAATCACCCTCGAAGTTGGCAGTGTGAAGAGACTCGGAGGAGCTTTGGTTGCCGCCATCGATGGTATTCATCGGCACGAAGACGTTGACATCGACTAACTTGGCAACTCTGGTGTCATAGCCCGCGAGTGACGACAAGATGGACTCATGGTTTATTTCCTTGCCATCGTCATCTACGTCAGGAATGCCAGAGGTTACCGTGTCAATGTCGGCATCTTCGTAGTGTGCTTTTACCATGGACAACGCCATCCTTGCACCGGCCCGTGCACATGAAGCTTTATAGCTTGTGATACGCTCGGGGGCTCGGCGCAGGATCTCCGAGAACTTCGCCATAGAGTCTGATGCCTTGATGTTGATTTGGAGGGGCTTGGCAATCTCTTTGGCTTGCGCGATGGCAGTGTTGATGAAGTTGCCGGCAAGGACCATGCATTCCTTTGCCGGAGGAGGTGACCGGGTTAAACCCATCGGAGCTGCAAATTACGACAAGGAGCACATGAGTTCAAAAATTCAGAGTATCTAGACTACAGAAATCCAAGACGGAGAATCACTTACTGAAGATGCTAGCCTTAGCTTGCCAGAGGGTATCCGCCAAGGAGTCCCGTTCCTGTTGGAGGAGCTTGTACGCCTCATGATGGCGTTGATTCTGCTCATCGGCAGCTTTCTTCTGATCTCTTAAGATCGAGATCTCCTCCTTCAGGCGTTTCATCTCCTCGGTGGCGGAGTCCTGCAGGGCTTTCATTGACTCCTCATGCATTTTCAGCATGTCCTTCCTCTCCTGCTTAAGGATTTTGTTCTTGCTATCCAGCTCTTGAATGTTCTTGGATTGCTCGACAATGTCCTTAGCCTTGGCAATGGTATCTGCAAGTCAGAGAAAGCAAAGTACACAGTGAGTACTCGGAGAATACACGAGTTCAAGTCAGAATACAAAAAAGAAAGGAAAAACAGATGCTTGCTCTTGATGATTTGTTCCTTCAAGAAGGCAATTTTGCCCTTTTCGGCTTCCAAGTCCGCACGCATCTTCTGGTACTTGTCGTTGGCCATGCCCCTCCGAGCATTCTCATTCTGTGGGAAAAGGAAAAATTAAAACGTTGTTTGGTCTCCTTGGAGCATCTAGCCAGAAAATTTCCACCTAGACGCTCGGGGGCTACAGCGAGAGTTTTAAACTTAGCAATATGCTTAGTCTTTCTTTAAGCATCTAGTCGGAACTAATTCAGTTTTCGATTAGAAGCTTGGGGGCTACAGTACAAAGTTTTTTAACTCGGATGTATGCTTAGCTTTTCTTTAAGCATCTAGTCGGAACTAATTCAGTTACAACTAGAGGCTTGGGGGCTACAGTATTGAAATTTATAAACACTGCGTATGCTACTCTTAAAGCATCTAGTTGGAATAGTTTATTCCACCTATATGCTTGGGCGCTACAGTGAGAAGTTTTCTATCTTAGTCACTCTTAGAGCATCTAGACGCAAAGACCTATGGTTTTCCATCTAAATCCTCGGGGGCTACAGTGATATACTCATATGAAATGCAAAAGGCAAATAAAACTTACAAGTGCAATAATCTTGAGGTTGGTAGGACTCTCGGCCAGCAGCTTGCCAAAGGATATGCTATTTCCTTGCAAGATCTCTGCTTGCCGGAGAAGCTCCTCTAGACCGCACGTCGGTGATGTCAGCACCGCACCAGGAACTAGAGCAGTTCTATCCGGTGTAAGTACCGGATGGACTATCTTTGGATACTCTATGGCTTTCTTGGGTGCGGAAGTACCAGCTTCCACCACCGCCTTACCGCAACCGATGGCATCCTTAGCCAGAGCTTCAGCCATTGGGTGTGCGGCACTCTCCTGCGTCGTCTGCTCGCCGACGACAACAATCTCGGTAGAGGCACCTGAGTCCACTTCCATGGTGGAAGGGCCAGATGCTTCCTTAGCTTGTGATCTTGTCGGAGCGGAGGAGGGCTTGACGCTGGGAGTGACAGGGGCGATGGTGGGAGATGCGTCGCGATGCAGCATGTCCTTGATGGTTCTAGAAGCCCCCAATGTTTTGGAGGTCTTCTTCAGGCTGGTTGTGGCTTTCTTCCTGAAACGTGCAAAATGCATAAGTACAGGAACAAGACAGATAAATAGACAATGTCGGGGAGAAAGAAGCTTACACAAGAGGGGGTGCTTTGGCAAAGGGGATCCCGGTAGTCTTTCTTTTCTCCGCCTCCAGGGCGGCGGTAGTCTTTTTGGAGGCTCCACCCTCCGTCTTCTTCTTCTTGCCTCCGTCGGCAGCGTCAGAGGTGGAGCTCTTCCGCTTTCGCGCCAATGGAGCATCGTCGTCGGACACGACGATGACTTCCTTCATCTTTGGATCATAGATTTGAGGAGCCATTCTGTCCTCATCTATGTCGCTAAGCTGTAAGGTGAAGAACCATCGTGTTAGATGAGATGACAATTGCTAGACGGAAGAACTGGAGTATATGTCATGCACGGAAAATAAACAGTTACCTTTGGGCACTTGCTCTCTACGAACATGTCGTAGGTGATGGTGAAGCCACGCTTCTTGTCCTTCACCTTGACGATGTCCTTGAGGCGAAGCTTGACGGAGTCGCTTGAGAAATTGTCCACGGAGATGCGGAGGCTATCCCTTCTATCGCTGGTATACTCGTGCATCAGCTTCGAGCGGTGCTGCAGAGGATGGATTCGCCTGATGAACCAGCACATGGCCAGGTCCAAGCCGGTCAAACCCGTCTCTACGAACCACTCTATCCGCCTTATGGCGCGGGAAGCATCGATGTCGGAGGGAAGGGAGGCCTGGGATCTCCATGTCGAGGTGTCGGCGGCGGCTCCATCGATGAAGTCCGGGTATGTTACTTCTCCGCCGGCTAGAGGGATATCTGGGCCATAGAAGTAAGTACGCTGCCAGTTCTTGCATGACTCATGGCCGGCGATGTCGGGGAACCGCCGGCCAGGACGGATCTTGAAGCTTATGGTGCCACAATTTCTAAGTTCATCCTTGCTGGCCCCGGCTTCGCGCTTGACGGTGAAGAAATACACAAAGAGATCTAGACTAGGCTTAATCCCTAGGTAACCCTCGCAAAGCGCCGCGTAATTGCTAAGCGCTAGGATACTATTGGGAGAAAGGTTTTGGGGCTGTACTCGGTAGTGGTTCAAGACGGCAAGGAAGAAGTTAGAGATGGGCAGGGAGACGCCGCATACCAGTTGTGCTTTGAGGTACACCTTTTCTCCGGCTTGGGGAGAATGTGTGACCTCGCCGGCTGGCGCCGCCCGCTAGGCGAGCCCTTCCATCGTGGGGAGGTAGCCTTCGGCGATCAGCTCCTTGATGTCGCGGTCCGTGATGTCCGAACCGCGCCAATCGCCTTTGTGGGCGTCAAGCTCCTCCTCCAACGGCTCCAGCGCCGCTAGATTGTGGTCGCCGCCGGTGGTCTCGACCACCGCGGAGACAGTGATAACCAGGCCCTCTAGGGGCACGACGACGGAGCTCGCTGGCTTCACCATGGCTTCGCCCGACGCCGCCATCGAGGGAGTAGTGCTGCTGCTGGCCATTGCGTGTGTTCGGAGGTGACTGGCGAGATTGGAGTTAGGGTTTTTCGCGAGGTTGCACGGAGAGCTCGAGGGCGCGCTCGCTGGAGGAAGAAGATGATGCGAGGAGAGAATGAGGTGAAAAGTAAAAAATCCACCGCAGTTACTATTTATGATCTCCAACATCAAGATTCGTGTAGCCTGATCGGACGGTTGCCGCATAGACGACGTGTGCGCGAACGTGCGCGGAAATTTCTCCACGTCCCAACCGTCGCCGCCAATGGTTCGTATCGCTCACGCGGGAAAAGTGGACATGATTGTGTTCTCTGCATGTGTGAGTTACGAGGCATCGCTGACCTACGTCTACGTCGCCCTAGCTGACATAGGCAGATGAGCCATCACATCAGAAGATTTCGGCATGGACGGATCCAGTCCTGCTACAAAAGAGTACGATGGAAGATTCAGCAATTCTCCGACTTACAAGTTGAAGACGGAGAAAACCTTGCAGGGTTCTTTGGGAAGACTACAAGATGTTGTTTGACGATTTGCCGACATCCATCTAGACGGAGCATTCCATTTGAAGAGGCAAGATGGCGCAAGATCTTGGAGTTCTCTAGGGGCTACTGTTGGGGATATGCTATATGGGTATCCTCATAGCATGTCTCCTATCCGGATAACCCGGGTGACCCACAATTGGTAGCATGGCCTATGGCCTGCTAGGCGGTCCAGTTAGATGGATCCAAATGGGAGGCCCATGTCAGATAAAAGAAGGCTACGGTG
Organism: Avena insularis; assembly: GCA_023614405.1. Lineage (NCBI taxonomy): Eukaryota > Viridiplantae > Streptophyta > Magnoliopsida > Poales > Poaceae > Avena > Avena insularis. The sequence continues at coordinate 65,097,235 of CM042697.1, forward strand.
GAGTCACCGACATACTCGGAGCCTTGGAGTACAAGACACGCAAGACTAGTAATAGACGGTGTAGGACTCTGTAACCTGTCTGGCTAGGACTTTTCCCTGTAACCCTAGGACCTGGCGACTATATGAGTCGGGCCTATGGGAGCCTTTAGGACACAATCTTAGACAACCAAGTAGCAATTAGCATACACCTCGCACAGCAAGCCTATCTCTGTAACTCGGTGTATTGCCATTATAGTGATTTATAGCAGGAGTAGGATTCCGCCACCATTGTGGGACCTGAACCTAGGTAAGCTGTGTTACCTCGTACCCGTAAACCGTCCGCCTTCCCCCACGTATCTAAACACGCATTGTGAGGACCCCTACATGGCGTACTCGTCGGAAATACCATGACATTATGCACGGCTGACATCTCCTCTGGTAGATCTAGTTGATACGATACTTCTCCTCGAAGATTCAAAATCTTGAAGGGTGCAATATATCTGGGGGCTAACTTTCCCTTGAGTTGAAAACGTTGCATTCCTTTCAAAGGTGAAACTTTGAGATACACAAAATCTCCGATGTTGAAGGCTAGGTCTCGACGTCTCTTGTCGGCATAACTCTTCTGTCTAGATTGGGTGGTCTTAAGGTGCTCACAGATCTTGTGAACTTTCTCTTCAGCTTCTCGTAAGATGTCGGGTCCGAAAATCTGACTTTCTCCTACTTCCGACCAATTCAAAGGGGTATGGCACTTCCTTCCATACATGAATTCAAATGGGGCCATTTGCAAACTGGCTTGGTAACTATTGTTGTATGAATATTCTGCGAAAGGCAGACATTCTTCCCATTTAGATCCATACTCTAGCACACAGGCTCTCAACATATTTTCGAGTATTTGATTTACTCGCTCCGTTTGTCCATCAGTCTGAGGGTGATAAGATGTACTGAAATCTAGTCGGGTTCCTAATCCTTCTTGGACTTTCTTCCAAAATTTCGAGGTAAACTGAGTTCCTCGATCCGACACAATGTTCTTGGGGACTCCATGCAAACTGATGATTCTAGCGATGTACAACTCTGCTAGCTTCGAACTCTGATAGGTGGTGTTAGCTGGTAAGAAATGGGCGACTTTGGATAGTCTATCTACGATAACCCAGATAGAGTCATTTCCCCTACTAGATGTAGGCAAACCGGTGATAAAATCCATTCCAACTGAATCCCATTTCCATTCTGGAATCTGCAATGGTTGCAACAGTCCTGCGGGTCTTTGATGTCCCGCCTTGACTCCCTAACAAACATCACTGATACGTCCAAAACGTATCTACTTTCTCGAACACTTTGCTATTGTTTATTCTCTAAACTTGTGTGATTTGGATACAACTAACACGGACTGACGCTGTTTTCAGCAGAATTACCTTGGTGTCTTATTTTTGTGCAGAAAATGAACTATCAGGAAAAATACCGGAAAATATGCCAAAAATTATATTTCACCAGAAGATCCACGGAGCCAGAAGGGGAGACAGAGGGGAGGCCTGGGGGGCCCAGACCCACCCCAGGCACGGGCCCACTGACCCCACGCCTGGGGGAGGTTTGGCCACCCCAAGCAGCTTCTCGGCCTCCCTCCGTGCCTATAAGTTGCCTTCTGATCTAAAAACAGAGGGGGGTTCGATAGTTTTCCAGAAAGAGTTCTCCTCCGCCGCCGCCACAAGAAACCAAGATTCGGATCCAGGAACTCCGTTCTGGCACCCTGCCGGGACAGGGTATTTGGAGAGGATCATCGACATCATCATCACCAACGCATCTCCATCAACCATTGATGTTTCCCTCACCCATGAGTGAGTAATCCCCCGCTATAGGCTTGGGGATGGTAGGGATAGGATGAGTTCTATCATGTAATCGAATAAGATCTGTTAGGGGCATAGTGCATAGTATCTCTATTAGTGCTATTTGACTTTGTTGCAACTTGTTGTGCTTAATGCTTGTCACTAGGGCCCGAGTGCCATGATCTCAGATCTGAACATATTATTGAATCATTATGATAGTATTGTTTATGATCTTATTTGCAAGTTGTGTACACATATCATTGTCCGGATCCAAAGGCCCCAAAGTGACAATAATTGGGACAACCGGAGGGGATGGCTGTGGTGTGAGGATCACATGTGTTCATGGAGTGTTAATGCTTTGCTCTCGTGCTCTATTAAAAGGAGCAACTTAATTGCCAGTAGTTCCCTATAGGCCCCGCTGCCATGGGCTGGCTGGACAAAAGATGTTGTGCAAGTTATCATTGCGAGCACGTATGACTATATTTGGAGCACATGCCTAGGATTGTTTAGTACTTGGATGCTTATTATTATTTATCTGCAATGCCCTAGTTCTTTGAAGTTACATGTTTAGACTCGTCCATGCAACGCCCGTCCATCCATCCCTATGCCTATCGCACTCGAATCTTACTGTTACCATTACTGTTACTATTGCTATTGTTTAACTATTGTTGTTACTGCTGCTGTTGATTTGTTGTTGCTACTACAAACTGTTACTACTTATAAACTTCTGTGAGCAAGAACTATTTCCAGGTGCAGCTGAACTGACAACTTAGTTGTTAAGGCTTGCAAGTATTCTTTGGCTCCCCTTGTGTCGAATCAATAAATTGGGTAATACTACCCGCGAAGACTGTTGCGATCCCCTACACTTGTGGGTCATCAAGACTATTTTCTGGCGTCGTTGCCAGGGAGCATAGCTTTATTTGTAAGTTCACTTGGATCTATTATTGTTCACTGCTACTCCTTTCATCATGGGGAAGCCTCGTGATGGAAATTTCCCTATTTTACCATCCACTACAAGAAGAGGTACAGTCCTAAACACCTCTATTGCTCTTGATTCACCGTTTGTTATAAGTAAGCTTGTCACACCACCACCACATACTCATGCTACACACACTGCTACTACTGCTGAATCTGAAACTTCTTTTGATACTCATGATGTTACTTCTACTATGCTTGATGCGAGTGGTTCACTAGGTCCTTTTCTAGATGCTACTATGGCTAGTCTAGGAAATACCGAAACTCCTAGTGAAGACACTGTTACACCTGTTAGCTCACCTGCTAGTGAGAGTTTTGATATTAATGATGGTTACATAGAGCTCACTGATGAATTTGTTGAAGAGTGTCGAAACACACATGGTGCTAGTGCTATTAAGAGTCTCCTTGCTAGACGTACTATTATGCCTAAAAAGTCTTATGATCCTAAGTTTGCCACCTCTCCCATAGATATTAAAGTCAAAGATTATGATTTCTCTCTTGATTTAGCTTATTTAGATATTGTTGAGAAAGAACCTTTTTGTGGTACTAAAAATGAGAGTGTTGTGGCTCATATGAATGAGCTTTCTACTATGAGTGCTTTGTTTTCTGATGATTTTAAAATGCACAAGTACTTTGTTGCTAAGATCTTCCCCTTTTCACTAAAAGGAGAAGCTAGGGATTGGTTTAATAGATTACCTCATGGTTCCATTGATAGCCCTGATTGCTTGATTGCTTCTTTCTTCCATAAATATTTTCCTCCCAGTGTTAGACATGCTGCTTTGCAGAGACTTTTTGATTTTAAACAGGAAGAAGAAGAGAAAATGTCCGGAGTCATGGAAAAGATTATGTTCCTTGATTCATGCATATCCTGGATGTCCATTACCTTAGAATGAGCTTCTTGATATTTATTATAATGGACTAACTGATGATTCTAGGACCTACCTAGATAGCTTTGCTGATTGTGTTTTCAGGAAAAGGACTCCTACAGATGTTGAAGAACTAATGAACAAGATAAGCAAGAATTATGATGATTGGACTTCAACTGAGCTGAATACACCTAAGCCTATTACTCCTGAACCAGTTGTTCCTGAACCAGTTCCAACACCAACAACAAAGAAGATGGGAGATATTGCATTAAATGATGAAGTGATGAAGGAAGCTAAAAAGTGTCTAAAGGAGAAAGGTATTAGAGCTGAAGATGTGAAGAATCTACCTCCTATAGAAGAATTATGTAAGCCAATTCCCCACTCATCTATTATTGAGGTACACTCTCTCCAATTTAATGAAGGTGATATTCCTTATGGTAAGCCTCCTGATCAATGCTTAGAGGAACTTGACACATTTATTGTTAAACAAGTAATTTTAATAAACAAGTTCAGAATCATTTATTGGAAAACTCTAGAGCTATCCATGAGTTGAAAGATATTGTGGAAAGAACTTCTAATGATATTAAAATGCTTTGTAAACACTTTCAAATGGTTCAAACTCAACTTGATCAACTTGCTAAAGTACAAAAGGATATGCTAGTTAATGCTTCAGGAAATAAACATGCTTATGGAATTAGAACTAGGAGTGGTGCATCTACTCAAGATCCTTTATATCCTGAAGGACACCCTAAAATAATAGAGCAGGATTCCCAACAAGGTGAGGATAGTGGTAGTCCTCGTAAGAGGAAGAAAAAGAAACATAAGAAAGTTGAGGAACCACTTGAACATGTTGTAGATCCTAATAGTATATATGTCTCTGATGCTGAAACTGAGAATGGTAATATTGATGAGTCTCCTGATAAGGAGGAAGTTGAGGAAGAACCTGAGAAACACACTAAGAACATTAGGTACACAAAGGAAGATTTTATTGCTAATAAACATGGTAAAGAGAGAGAACCTTGGGTGCAGAAACCTATGCCTTTTCCAGGTAAGAAACACAAGTCAAACGAGGAACAACACTACAACAAGTTTTGTGAGTGGATGAAGCCTTTATTTCTGCAAATTCCTTTGACTGATGCTATTAAATTGCCTCCTTATTCAAAGTATATGAAGGATATTGTCTCTAATAAAAGGAAGATTCCTAATGAGGAGATTTCTACTTTGCTTGCTAATTACTCCTTCAATGGTAAGGTTCCAAAGAAACTTGGTGATCCAGGTATACCAACTATTCCTTGCTCCATTAAGAATAATTATGTTAGAACTGCTTTATGTGATTTGGGAGCTGGAGTTAGTGTTATGCCTTTTTTCTCTCTACAAGAGACTCCAGCTAGAAAAGTTGATACCAACTGATATATCTTTGCAAATGGCTAATAAGTCAACTAATATTCCTGTTGGTATATGTGAGGATGTTCCTGTTCAAGTTGCTCATAATTGCATGGTTTTAACTGATTTTGTTGTGCTTGAAATGCCTGAAGATGATAATATGTCTATTATTCTTGGGAGACCTTTTCTTAATACTGCAGGTGCTATCATAAATTGCAATCAAGGAAAAGTAACATTCAATATTAATGACAAAGCGCACACTGTCTATTTCCCCAAGAAGGTTGTCAGAAGCTATTGCCTGAATTCTATTGAAAATATTGAAGGCAGCAAGGTTGGAGAAATTTATTGTCCCATTCCACAAGAAAATTTTGAAACTATTATGATTGGGACAATTGTTATCAAGTATGAGGTAACATAATCACCTTGTGGAATGCAAAGTTTTGTTTCATATAAGATTGTTTTGGTAACAAGACTTGATCAACCTTGTTAACAAAAGGATTTTAATGAACAAAATAATGTTTCTACTATGGTTATACTTGCTTTCTTTTTCCTTTCTCCTTCCTAGTCTTTGCTTTAGCTTTAGTTTTGCTAGTTGTTTGCTTGTTTGAGTTTCTTAGAGCTCCTGTAGTTTGGCTTTTGGTTTGCTTTTGCTTCTTCTGAAAAACTGTTTCTGTGAGAAAATCAATTTTCATACCCTGAAAATTGGTCAAAAATAAAGTTTCCCGAAAAATCCCAAAAAATTCAAAATAAATTTTTTCTCGAAAAAAGGGGCAGAGAGGTACCAGAGGTGACCCAGGGGGCCACCCCTAGGCCCCACACCTGTGGTAGGCGCGGGCCCACCACTGGTGGCGCCTAGGGGGGTCTGGCCCACCTGGGCCCCTCCAGGCTGCCTCCTCAAAGCCACCTTCTTTCTCTCTCCCGAAAAACACCGGAAAACTTGCTCAAGCTCGAGTTCTTGCTGTTCTTGCTCGCGATTTTAGATTTCCTTGTTCATCCCATCTCAAGTGCTGATTTTTGGAGGGTTTGCTCCTTGGTATGTGCCTCCTCCACTTGTCCAATTAGATTTGTGATTGGTAGATTGTATCTTGATTATTTTGCTACTATAGGTGACAGGTTGTTTGAGCTTGCATGCTTGTCCTATGCTTAGAAACTTTGTTTTGATGCATGTGTAGTCCTCTAGCAAGTTCCTATAGTAGTTGCTCATCATTTATCAACTTAGAAATCACTTGGTTTGATGGTTGTCTAAAAATTTCAGCAAGGAAGATGAGTGCTTATACACTGAATCAATATGACTTGATGGTGCATGATCCAATGAAGGTTCATTGTGAGGAGGCAGTTTTTCCTTCCATATATCCATGCCATGAATTTATGAGAGCTGCGGGGATTCTCCAAGATTTTCAAACTTTGGTTACAAGTGCAGGGTTGGAGCACTTTGTTGAAGGAGAACCAATCCAATATGTTAAGCTAACCATGGATTTTGTGCAGGACTTCCGGTTCACTTGGTCTACTTCTAATCCCATGGTCCATTACAAAATATATAATATACCTGTCAACCTGCCTTTTGCTGATTTCTGTGCAGCAATTAGAGTACCTCAGTGGGGATCTTGTGAGAAGATCAAGGAGAGGCCCAAGTCACTTGTTGATTTGTGTGCTGAGATTTGCCAAGGTTTCGACTTCTCAAAGGAAAGTGGTAAAATTCGGAACATCCAGCTCCCAGCTATTAGATACTTTGCCTATTTCATTACCAAGTGTGTTCTTGCTAGAAAGACTGCTAGAAAGTTGTCTTGTTTTGATCTAGATTTTATTGCAGCTGCTCTAAATAGGAATAGTTCTTATAGTTTGGGTGCTTTGATAGCTCACCGTCTCACCACTAACCGTGAGAAGGGTAGAATTTGTGGAGGTCTCATTTCTTCTAGGTTGCCAGCTTTCCATAGTTTAGAGCCTCACTTTTCAGATTTTCAGTTCTCCATAGAGAGGCTTGATATCATATTGGTTTTGTTTCTTTGGGGGATAATGTGAGAAGTTTGCCATTTGAACTATATTTTGCCCAGCAAGGTCGGAGAAAGGGTAGGAGTGAGAAAATAGTTTATTTGCCTGCACCTGTTTTGTTTAACTTTGATAACAGGAAAGGATGGTCGCTTACAGAGGAAGAGGTTGACACATATGTTGGGGAACTCTCCCAGCAAGAGGAGAATGTTGAATAGGATGCCGAAGGAAATTCGGTTCATCCCTCCAACTTGGGAGAGTCTTCATACCAGCAGCCCTCATTTGATTGGGGCGCGTCTTCTTCTTCATCACAGGTGCCTGACTATGATCATTCCTATGATGACCCACCAGCATGGGGTTACTATCCGCGTTATTGAGCCCCGCTTAGGCCAAAAGCCTAAGCTTGGGGGGAGGTACACCGACATCACACTCATCGATATATCATGTTCGGTCGGTTCTTTGTATATCCATTGTTTTCGCTTTCTTTTTGGTTTTTGTTGCTTCTTTCTTAAAACCCAAAAATACCAAAAATATTTTCGTTGTTTATCTTGGTTTGTTTCTTTGTTTCTTTGCTTTGGTTTGCCTTAAAAGAAAATTCCAAAAAAAATTGCTTTGTTTTTGTTTGGTTTTTCTTTGTTTGCTTGTTTATAAAAAATCGAAAACACCGAAAATATTTGTTCTTCTTCTTTGGTTTTGTGAGTTCTTCGCAGGGTTCAGCCGTCCTCAGTGGATATTGGTTTTCATGTTAATTATTCAAGTCACACAAGTGAAGGGAAATAATGAAGATTAAGACAACTCGAGGTGTGGTAAGAGGCTGGTAACGAACTCTATTTGTTTCATTTTTGTACATATACTCATCATTGTGAGCATGCTTATCCTGTTTGTGTAAGGTGTATGTCATTATGGATGCTTAGTAGTTCTTGTTTGTCTATGATTAGCTCCAGCTTGCTAATAGTTTGTAGCATGTCATATGAATGTTTGCTTGCTTTGTTTTATTCATACTTTGGTATGATATTGTGGTATCCTCCTCTGACTATTCATGTGAATCGACTTGGCACATGCTCACGCATGCATATGACTAATCAATAGTCAGTAAGCCTCGATGATTTATTTTGCCTCAGAGTTCTTGTATCACTTTCATGCCATAGTTAGTCCTGTTTTGTTGCAAGCATGATTATGACAGTTATTGCTCTCTAGTTTGTCGCTCCCTCTCTATTGCTATCCTTCACTTGCACTAAGTATGTGCTCTACCTGTGCTTCCAACTCCCCAAAACCAGTATTGTTAGCTGTGTCCACCATATTAGCATCATTTGCTACTTCAGTGCATATTTTATATATGTCGTGTTTTCTTCCAAAATAAAATGTTTGTCTGTTTGAGAAAGTTAGTTAGTAAAGCTCTCACGAACTTGATAGCACACTTTATTCCTTGCGCTTAATAATTCTGAACCATTGTGACTAGTCCATGAAAGTTATATGCTTGCTTATTATATCTTGGAGTCGCTAGAACCGTCTTTGTGACGGGGAACGCTTTCAACACCTATTGGATATCTCATCCAGTTGATACTTTGCTCTTCTGTTTATGGATGTCGACGATGTGAAATAAAAGGGGAAGTTGTTAGTTCATGGAGTTTATGCATTGTGTTAGAGAAACGCTTGGGCCGCTAGCCTAAGCCATGCTTAATCATGGTGGAAACTTGCAGCATCACTATAATGAGCATCTATGAAGCGTCCTCAATAAAAAGCTATGCATATGGTAAATAAAAAGATTGCTGAGATGCTCATTGTCTGCTTGCCTTGTCATTTTTGTTATGGGAAAGCTCCTGTACCATATGCAAGGGGTACCCCGTTGGCGGTTCTCGATGATATGCATGTATTTACAATGACAAGAACTTTCAGGTGACCAAATTTGAGTAGCATGCGGAGCGGCCCTCGTACTCAAGAGACTTGGGATTTCCAGTCTATGGTCTGTCAAGCATATGATTCAGAGTGGACCTCACTTTCACCTTAACTACATGAAGATGCCTATGATAGGGCAATGAGACCTCAAAGCTAATGATACCTTCCTTTCAGCATTAGGAAGCCTTTCAAACCTTCACAAAACCGTTTTCACAACTTTGTTGAGTCACCACTTATTCTATGAGCACCTTCTTGAGAGCATAGTTGTCATTCTTGTGTTTGTTCCAAAACTTGGTTAATTATGTCATGACTTTGATGCTTGTATCTCTGATATCTTTATCTCTAGTTTCCATGTGAACTTCAGAGGTGCCTTGGCATTTATATTGTGCTCTTCAAACAAAGGCAAGCGAGATACGACTCTATCATACCTTATTATGAGCATTGCAATGTTGCTTGTGTTTATGTTTCATGCTACTTATTATTATTGAGTTGGTTTCTCTTCATAGCTTGCAATGACTATTGAGTAGACTTAGTTGCATATTCCTTATTATGAATTGTCTAAGCATCTACTCCTGTACTGAGAATATTTACATCATATGAAGCAAAGTGTTCGTGAAAATTCTTTTATCTCACTCAGTTTTCAACTGAATTGCTTGAGGACAAGCAATAAGCTAAGCTTGGGGGGAGTTGATAAGTCCAAAATGTATCTACTTTCTCAAACACTTTGCTATTGTTTCTTCTCTAAACTTGTGTGATTTGGATACAACTAACACGGACTGACGCTGTTTTCAGTAGAATTACCTTGGTGTCTTGTTTTTGTGCAGAAAATGAACTATCAGGAAAAATCCCGGAAAATATGCCAAAAATTATATTTCACCAGAAGATCCACTTGGGCTGGAAGGGGAGGCGGAGGGAGGCCTAGGGAGCCCAGATCCACCCAGCGGGCCCTTGACCCGTGCACGGGGAGGTTCACACCCCAAGCAGCTTCTCGGCCTCCCTCCGCGCCTATAAGTTGACTTCTGACCTAAAAATAGAGGGGGTTCGATAGTTTTCCAGAAAGAGTTCCGCTCCGCCGCCGCCACGAGAAACCAAGATTCGGATCCAGGAACTCCGTTCTGGCACCCTGCCGGGACGGGGAATTTGGAGAGGATCATCGCCATTGTCATCACCAACGCATCTCCATCAACCATCGATGATTCCCTCATCCATGAGTGAGTAATCCCCCGTTGTAGGCTTGGGGATGGTAGGGATTGGATGAGTTCTATCATGTAATCGAATAAGATCTGTTAGGGGCATAGTGCCTAGTATCTCTATTAATGCTATTTGACTTTGTTGCAACTTGTTGTGCTTAATGCTTGTCACTAGGGCCTGAGTGCCATGATCTCAGATCTGAACTTATTATTAAATCATTATGATAGTATTGTTTATGATCTTATCTACAAGTTGTGTACACATATCATTGTTCGGATCCAAAGGCCCCAAAGTGACAATAATTGGCACAACCGGAGGGGATGGCTGTGGTGTGAGCATCACATGTGTTCATGGAGTGTTAATGCTTTGCTCCGGTGCTCTATTAAAAGGAGCACCTTAATTGCCAGTAGTTCCCTAGAGGCCCCGCTGCCACGGGCTGGATGGACAAAAGATGTTGTGCAAGTTATCATTGCGAGCACGTATGACTATATTTGGAGCACATGCCTAGGATTGTTTAGTACTTGGATGATTATTATTATTTATCTGCAATGCCCTAGTTCTTTGAAGTTACATGTTTAGACTCGTCCATGCAACGCCCGTCCATCTATCTCTATGCCTACCGCACTTGAATCTTACTGTTACCATTACTGTTACTATTGCTACTGTTTCACTATTGTTGTTACTGCTTCTGTTGCTACTACAAACTATTACTACTAATAAACTTCTGTGAGCAAGAACTATTTCGAGGTGCAGCTGAACTGACAACTCAGTTGTTAAGGCTTGCAAGTATTCTTTGGCTCCCCTTGTGTCGAATCAATCAATTGGGTAATACTACCTGCGAAGACTGTTGCGATCCCTTACACTTGTGGGTCATCAATCACACTTGTCTATGTAGCTTCCGATTTCTCTCTTCATCTTATGCCACCAAAATTTCTCCTTCAAATCCTGATACATCTTGGTTCCTCCGGGGTGGATAGAATAAAGAGTATCATGGGCTTCTTTCAAAATAGCTTGCTTCAACTCGGAATCTGCTGGCACACAGAGACGTCCTTTGTACCACAAAACTTTTTCTTCATCTTTGGTGAATCCGGGTACTTTGCCTGTACCGATGTGACAGTTGATTATGTCGATACTAGCATTTCCTTTCTGCCCCTCCTTGATCTGACTGGTCAAAGTGGGTTGAAGTTCTATGCTAGCCAAAAATCCTTTACTTACTAGCTCCATTCTAAAATCTTCCAACTCCTTGTGCAAACTTGGTTGCTCCTTCAGAATCATAGAGTTCAATCGACACGGCAATCGGCTAAGGGCATCTGCTAACACATTGGCTTTACCGGGGTGATAGTGAATGTCCAGATCATAGTCCTTGATTAACTCTATCCATTTCCTTTGCCTCATATTCAGCTCCTTCTGAGTGAAAATGTACTTCAGGCTCTTGTGATCCGAATAAATCTCACAACGGTTTCCCATAAGGTAATTCATCCATGTCTTCATGGCTAGAACTACGGCTGCTAGTTCGAGGTCAAGGGTAGGATAATTCTGCTCATGTTGCTTCAGTTGTTGGGATAGGTAATATATAACTTTGCCTTCTTGCATAAGCACACATCTGAGACCGATCTTGGATGCGTCACAGTATACATCAAAGGGCTTCGTGATATCTGGCATGATCAAGATTGGGGCTGAAATCAATCTCTTCTTAAGCTCTTGAAAACTTGCTTCACATTTGTCCGTCCATTCAAACTTCTTATCCTTCTTCAGCAATTGGGTCATGGGTCTTGCGATGCTCGAGAATCCTTCTACGAACTTGCGGTAATATCCCGCTAATACGAGAAATGCACGAACTTGGGTTTGAGTGGTTGGGGCTTGCCAATCTTCAACATCCTTCACCTTTGCAGGGTCAACGGCAATTCCTCCGGCTGACACAATATGTCCGAGGAATCCTACTTCCTGTAACCAGAATTCACATTTTCTAAACTTGGCATACAACTGATTCTCCCTAAGGGTTCCAAGGATGGTCCTCAGGTGTAGCTCATGTTCTTCTTCTGATTTGGAATAGATCAGAATGTCATCGATGAAAACAACGACAAACTTATCCAGGAAGTCCATAAAAATATTATTCATGAGGTTCATGAAATAAGCGGGGCATTGGTTAATCCAAAAGACATGACAGTATACTCATACAATCCATATCTGGTGGTGAAAGCAGTCTTGGGAATATCCTCTGCGCGAATCTTGAGTTGATGATAACCAGTTCTCAGATCAATCTTAGAAAACACTTTGGCACCGGTCAACTGGTCAAACAGGTCTTCTATCTTTGGTAGTGGGTACTTGTTCTTGATGGTGACATCATTCATCTTCCGATAATCCATACACAAACGGTTACCTCCATCTTTCTTGTCCACAAACAAGATAGGTGATCTCCATGGCGACGCACTGGGTTGAATTAGTCCTATCTCCAGCATAGCATCCAGTTTCTTCTTCAACTCCACTAATTTAGACGGGTTCATACTATATGGTCTCTGGTCTATGGGTCCGGTTCCAGGGATTAGTTCAATGATAAACTCGATATCCTGATCTGGGGGCATACCGGGAAAAACATCTGGAAATACATCGGGGTATTCACAGACTACTCTGACTTGGTCAATGGTTGGTTGGGATAGACTCTTGTTGCACTTGAATTGACGGGGCAAAGTTTCAGATACATGCTCTACTGATATTCCGGCTGTACTGGTCATGGTTATGGCTTTCTTGGCACAGTCGATTAATCCTTTATGTTTCGACATCCAATCCATTCCTAGTACTACTTCCAAACCTTTAGTTCCAAGTACTATTAGATTAGCATAAAAATCTATGCCATGGATTCGGATAGGTACGGCCTTGCAAATTTGTCTAGCCTTGGTGGTTGAACCAGGTATTTGAACTATCATAACATGCTTCAATTTTGTTGGTTGAATCTTACTAGTGCATGCAAATTCTTCTGTAACAAACGAGTGTGATGCTCCAGAATCAAACAACACTCTTGCAAGTATTGAATTAACAGAAAACATACCCAGCACGACATCTGGCGCTTCTTGGGCTTCTTAGGCATTCATGAGAAACAGATGGCCATTGCGGTTGAGCGAATTCCCTAAGGCAAATCTTCTTCCAGGCTGAACACGACGTTGCTGCTGAGCTAGGGCATTCACATTAGGGGCTGCTGCAATCTTCTTGGGGCACTCATTGGAATAGTGACCCTTGGTTCCACATTCATAACAAGTCACTTGAGACTTGTCCTTCACTGCAACAGGCACATCATTGCTTCCAGCTATTGGGGCAGTATTGGTGTTGGTGGCGACATTTTTGTTGTTGAACTTGGGCGGTGCACAGTTGAAATGGCTAGAGTTGCCGGGGTTGTTGTTGTGGTTTCCTCCAGGCCTTGGGTTTCCTCCTCCATGGGTGGGATAGTTTAGATGGGTCATCGGGGTTCTATTGTTTCTTGGGGCAAATCCTGGAGACGGGTTGGGGCGATACTTTGGGGTATGGAGGGTTCCTGGTTGATGCATCATTCGACGCTTGCGGTTCTCATTGGCTTGGTTGATCTTGCCTTCCATCTGAATGGAAGAATCCACTAGGGCTTCAATGTCAGCAAACGGAATGTTGACTAAAAATATCTGCATCTCATCATGCAGACCATTCAAGAATCGCTCCTTCTTCTTGGCTTCCGTGTCAATCTCATCTGGTGCATACCTAGCTAATGACAAAAAATTGTCACGGTACTCAACTACTATCATCCTCCCTTGCTTGAGTTCTCTGAATTCATCTCTCGTCCTTTTGATCAAACCTGGTGGCACATGGGTTCTGCTGAACTTGAGTTTGAATTCATACCAGGTCATCATCTGTCCTCCATTCATGGCGTGAACGCTGTTCCACCAAGCTCTTTCATCTCCTACCAGATAGTGGGTGGCAAACAGTACCTTCTCGTTGGCTTCCACTCCTGCAACTTCCAAGTTGTTCTCCATAGTCTGCAGCCAATCATCGGCATCTAAGGGCTCTTCAGATTTAGTAAAGATGGGTGGATTGGTGTTCTGAAAGTTCTTGATCTTGGATCCATGGTTATCCTGGTTTCCATGGCCTTGATTGTTGTTGGCCATCTGAGCTATGTGCTGAAGGGTGGCTAAGTTGGCTTGACGTTCGGCTCTTTCAGCTTCGCGGTCCGAGACCAACATTTGCAAGATTTGCAACATTGGGTTCGGGGATGAACTGCTTACTCCGCGAGGCATCTGAAGATTGAGATAGATCATGAGACAAGGGGGAAATTTCTAAGGTTCAGGGGTTTGTTTTTGAAGAGTTTTTGAAGTTTGACTCAGGTTTTTCTAGCAACATGCTTTTCATTCATTCATAACACACCGTACAAACACACACCACAACAAGGAAAACAGATGGTTTTAAGAATAATTCTGTGAAACTACAATACAGTGGGACCGGATACAACTCACTAACGCTAGTTCTCAAGTGCTACTACTCCTCGAAATCGGTGTCGTCATCATCCTCATCATCATCATAACTTAAGGCGAATTCATCCTCATCGGTGAAGAAGTCCATGGCTTGATCCTCCAGGAAGTCATCATCGTCACTAAGGTAAGAGTAGGGGTCTCCACGGATATCCTCCCCTGCATTCTCCCTCTCCTCAAGCTGCATGTCCCTCTTGTGGATGGTCTCCTCCAGGTCTGTGATCCTGTGATGAAGGTGGGCAATGATGCGCTCCTTCTTGTCAAGCTGACGGCGAAGAGACTTGCGATCCTTCACCAGCATGGCGATGTTCTGGTTCTTCTTGAAGGCGATGGCATAGTTGTGGTTGGCGTAGGAACGGGCATTGTCTAACTCCTTCTGTCGTTCGTACATCATGAAGCTGAGATGATCCACTTGATGCTTCAGATCTGGGTGACGTGGTACCTCTAGTGGTTGTCCCATAGAATCACGCCTCAGGTAGAACTCAAAGTGCGTGCCCTTGATCTGATTGATACTCTGCCCACACAGACGGGCAAGCGCTTCCTGCATGGCCCTGTCAATTCCATCTAGCCAGTTGTTCTCTCTTAAGGTGAACTGAATTCCCTCTGAGGTGGGGGCTTCAATCTTCCCTCTGAGACTTGCAACAATCAGCCATTGCAATTCTCCTCCTTCCTGATCGTTGAGCTGGGCTCCGAAGAACTCGGGATGCGAGCGCTCCAGAAATTCCGAGAGCTGGTCCAAGTCACGCTCAAAGATGAGATCTCCTCCATTTCCCAACTGATAAAACTTGCTATACTTCACGTCCATATACAAGAATGTAGGATGAGTAAGTTAGTAGAGTGATCAACTATGTAAAATTTATGTAAGTTTGCAAGAATTTTTGAGGAACATGAATTTTCATGAAAGAATCTAAGTGATAAGAATGAGAATAAGTTTTCATAAATAGTCACTTCCTTTGGTTTTGAAACTAAGTTTTTGATTCAAGCGTCCATTCTAACTAGGGTCTCCTATGGTCAGGATGGCTCTGATACCAACTTGTCAACACCTGGATTTTTAATCCCAGATGCATCTTATGCCATACATCGCAATCCCAGGACTACCATTTTTGCGAGACATAATAGATTGGATATCACACTACATCATCCATTACAAACCATACATAAGGTCTTACAACAAATAAAGGATCACATGATCCAGTCTTAGTACAATCAAAGCAGCGAAATAATATAATAACGATAGCGTGGGCGAAGCTCCATCTTCATGGTCACAGTCAATGCTGACGATGGGAGATGATCCTAGTTGTCGTAACCTTCCCGCGGTCCATCCTCCTGATAGTCCTCTTCATAGTTTGGCCACGGGAATAGCCAGGGACAAAGCCATGAGTACTCTTTAAGTACTCGCAAACTAAGAGTAACAAGTGAAGTGGTTTTGAGTAGGAACTACTAGGCTCTAGGTTGTTTTGCAAAAAGCCAGATTTACCTTAACTGAGTTCAGAAGCAAAGAAAGCTAGTGTAAAGTTTTATAACACCTAAGTGGGAACTTAGCTTTCACTTTCATAACCCTATTGTGGTCAAGTCAAAGTCATGATTCATTTCACAAGTAATTTTGAAAACATCTGACGATGGAACAGTATGGCCACTCCAACTGTCCATAATCACGGACGCGGCTATTCGGATAGTTTGACACTCTACAGAGGTGGTACACTTTCACCACAATATTCGATACATCCGTCAGGAACAATCCTGAATTCACCATACTCAGTATGCAGATAATCAATCCTAACCTTTCAATTACACGCCCTAGTATAGGCTCCTCTCCTATGAGTTTGGCCTCCCAACCATGACCATCTGTCATCTTGGGAACTGCATAGGTGGTCAATCTTCACGAGGTAGCCTCAGCTCAAACCTCGTCCTCAAGGGAACCCATACTAAGGTATATAAACTTCTAGTCAAGCCCTACCCAATTTCGGGTATTGTGGTTGTACGATAAAAATGGAATGGTATCGCATCCAGACAACCATTAGTTTTATAAAGGGGTAAGGCTCATGCCTCAACATTTTCATCATCAAAATCATCTAGTGTTCAAGAACACATGTCAAAACATTTCATTAGAATGACTTATCATTCTAAGGTTTTCATAATCATTTTCACCAAGTATTCCCATCTAAAGTGATCAAGTTTTAAGCTTAGCACTAGCAACTACAAGTGGGGGTAAAACTAATGAGGGGTGATCATCAAGTGTGACTTACCTAAGTTCAATCTCATGCCTCAGGATGACATCAAGATTTATCTAACTTAGGCCAAGTTTTATGCTCTTTATGCTACCTTTAATATCTTTCCAAAATATATAAGTCACTAAGTAAACACAAGTGGAAAGCTTTGATAAAGAAATAAAATAACTAGGCTTGCAAATAAAACTGGGATTTGGTATAACAATGTGGTATAACCAAGGCATGCCTATTGCATAGGTTATCTTGTAGGTTTAAGCTTGCAAGTATGACTGGTTTAGCTTAGCTTGCCTTGTGTAGTGCAATGGTTGAAGTTCTCCTCTACTTCTTCCTCGTAGTATTCTCCTTCCTCTTCGTATCCTTGCTCGGTACTAGCGTCTACAAATAAATACGAAGTACACAATCACCAAACAATTCTTAACTACTCTATTTAGCACACAAAGGCTCACACTAGGTGATCTAGCATCATCACTATCATTACAAGAATTAAAGCAAAAGTCCTATTTATTTTATTTTAGAAAAGTAATTTCTACTCATTGAAAAACTACTTAAGATTTAATATTCTCCAACTAAAACATGGGATCATGTTGACACATGTCATCAGCACATATTTCAGTACATGGGAATGTGATTTAAAGTGGTGTCACAATTTAATAAGGTTTAACCTTTTTATTTTAATTAAACAAAGTGACTAGAAATGCCTATGGGGCATTCTTTTATTACTTGTCCATTATTTCTGCCAGTAAACCTAGATATTTTTATATATTCAGAAAGTTCTTATCAAATGTGATTTTTGAGAGTTGGAATCAACTCAAAAGCATTTATGGTTGAATTTTGAAAAATGTTTGAATGCAGAAAAGTCTCTGCCTTGTTATTTTTACTATAGGTGATCTATAATTCCAACTGATTTAAATCCAACGGGCTTGGATTAAGAATTTCAATACCTTTCTAACAAAATTGGTTTCATGCAATTTGGTTTAGTGAAACTCTCTGGATTAAATTTTAAATCTATAGACAGAACTAGGTTTGAAACTAAATTGATAAACCTAAATTCAAACTCTTTGGGTCATGAACGTTAATCGGGCCGCCATCAGTGCACATGCTGGCGGTTTAAGTGGCTGTCCCCACTCGTCAGTGAGACAGAGAGTGGTGAAAGGGTACGGGGTGGTTAGGGCCATAGGATTAGATGCAAGATCTACGGCTGAGGTTCATCGTCCACGTCTGAACAGAATGCGACGAGCACGAACCCTAGCGCGGCCAGTGGGGGTTAGTGGCGGCTCACCGGGACTCCGGTGATGGTTGGCGATAGGGGCGAACGACGAAGTCGACGATGGCAGTTCTCCTGGTACTGGCGGCTCCTCCTGGGGTGGCTCCAATCAGCGGCGTCCTTCTCCTCCAGCAGCGGCACGCTCCGGCGAAATTCCGGCGACCTGGTGCTCGCCTTGCTCCTAGGAAGAAGTGGGGTGGTTCTGAGAGAGAGGGGAGTAGAATGGTGTGATGAATTCGAACGGGGAAGGCCTCTATTTATAGTGCGACGAGGGAACCAAAGGGTGCGGGTGGAGCTCGTCGGGGTTGGCTGCACAGTGAGCTACAGGCATGGCCGAAGGTAGGGGACGGTGCGCTGCCTCCTGGCGAAACTCAACGGGTTTAGGGTTTAGGGTTTAGGGTTATAGTGAGCTACAGGCATGGCCGAAGGTAGGGTACGGTGCGCTGCCTCCTGGCGAAACTCAACGGCATGGTGGCGAGGCGTGGGGCGGTGCGATGCGGTCGGAACACTTTGATGCTCTGGGCGGCTCCGACGGAAGTTTTAATGGTGCACAGCGGCTACGGGTCGCGCAGCGACGAACGAGCATGTCTGGGCGGTTCCTGGGGCGATGGTGATCACGTACGCGAGCGGCGAAGGCAGGGCGCGGTATGGGCGAGCGTGTCGAGCGCGGCGCTCTGGCGCGCTCTCGGCATGGTCGCAGAGAGACTGGGCGTCTGTCCTGTGGTGGTCCAAAGGGCTCAGTGCTCGAGTGTCGAGGAGGTGGCGGTGGACGGTGGAGTGCCTGCTAGACAAGGTTGGTGAGGCTAGTGAGGCTCCTAGCTTGTTGTCGACAGTGGGTTTGGTAAGTGTGCTCGGCCATGGTCACCATTGATGGCATGGTCGAGTTCATAGTGAGCTAGGGCTGCTTAAACTAGTTAAATGATCTACTGAGAGTGTAGTGAGAGCTGTAGAGAGGACAAGGTTGGCACAACACTGCTCACTATAGTGTTTGATGTTTAATTTGATTTGTGTTTAGAAGGTGTTTGATGAAATAGCCGCAAGAGATTTGAATTTGAATTTTTGGATAAAACTTGGTGGGTGTACTAGTCACATACTAGGTAGTCTCTGGTTTCTTAGATTTGTCAAGGTGAACTGGTTTGGTGGGGTTTTGAGAAATGGTGATCTTCCCACATGATATAGATTCAATGAATTGTCATTTAAATCAGGTTGCCAAATGTTTCTGTGGGTTTGCAAAGTGGGCTTGGGTTCACTTTCACTTGGTCTAGCAAAGGGTGAAAAGAAATAGATTTGTTTCTGTTTGAAATCTTTGACTAGGAACACTCAAAGTGGCCTACTGAGCAAGATTGGCAAAAATGACCATTTGCTTGTTTTGTTTGTTTTTGAATTTCTATTGATTTGATTCTACTTGGAAATGATTTAGATGATGTTGTTTCATCTCTAAACCATTCCTTGCTATTCACAACAATCAAACAAGTCCATTCATGCATTCATGCATTCATCACATACACACATGCATTCATATGGATTTAATTAACAAAAGTTTTTGTTAACCCTAATTTTGAGTGATTGGAATTTGATAATCTTGTTTAATATTTTTGAGATGTTACAATGAGCATAAGCAAACAATCAAACAAACATTGCAACACTTAACAAGAATTTTTTTGTATTCCCCCTGATTTTTGCCTTTTGGACAATGAATCAGGGTTGCTGAAATTGGGATGCTACATACAAAGCAAGGCTCGTAGCACAGGGTTTCACGTAGAGACTCGGCATTGATTTCAATGAGACATATTCTTCGATAATGAGTGATATCACATTTTGATATTTTATATCTTCGGTAGTGCAAAATCGTCTATCTATGCAGTTGATGGATGTTATGACCGCGTATCTTTACGGGTCACTAGATTCAAACATATACATGGTATAAGGTGTATCTTGCAAATTGCACGAGACCCGACCTCGCATTTGTAGTGAATCTACTTGCTAGGCAGAGTGCAGCTCCCATCAAACGCCATTTGTCGGGAGTCAAGAATGTCTTTAGATATCTCCAAAACACAAAGGATCTTGGCCTATATTTTCAGTTTCAGAGAAATCTAGACTCCGTTATGATCGGATACACTAATGCTAGCTACTTATCCAATCCCCATAATGTCAGATCGCAGATCGGCTTTGTGTTCCTACATGGTGGAACTGCTATATCATGGAAGTCTTCGAAATAGACGCTGGTAGCCACTTCTACAATTATTCTGAAAATAATTGCATTATATGAGGCATCACGCAAATGTGTGTGACTTTGCAGAATGATAAACCACATACAAAAATCATGTGGAATTGGTTATATCGAATCACCTACGAAATACAAAAAACGACTATCCCTCGATTGTAATTGTTCACTTGTATATAAGGCTTTTCCTATGATGAATAAAATACACTTGATTCTTCACTTTTGTCTCTCGCCGATTTCTAATTCTAACACAAATCAAACATTGCTTCCTGGGGATCTTGCTCAGCATTTGCTTTTTGGGGGTTTTGCTCAGCATTTTCTTCCTCGCGATCTTGCCTCTTCATGCTCTTCTCAATTTGTTTTTTCATATAGCTATGCAAAGGTTTGGATAATAAGTTGTCCTTTTGGGCCATCATGTTATATTTTCACATATTCAGCCTTGTATGGGGTACTGGCTTCCTCTTGGTAACCAGCTTACATACTTTGTGAACATCGATTTGTTTCTTCATATAGCTTCACAAATAGAAGATTAAATTTACACCATCTAATTCTATTAAGCAATTTATGTCAGTCAAAGTTCGTATATGCACACAACTTACGCATTGAACAACAGTATTTTCTCATCCAATTTGAAAGACTTCTTGTTCTCTTGTACTTCCAACATTCTCGGTCTTCTTGTTTGAAAGCCTTCTTTTTTAGGAACTCGTTTGTCTACCAAAACCACAATTACTCACCGCTAAGAACTGCACTTGTATTTGAAAATGGCGGATTATCAGTAGATTACAACATCAGATCCATACACAAAATTGCAGGTAAATCATACCACCTAAATACATGCAAAGGTTTTTAATTACTACTTTAAGATATGCAATTTCGATTATACAAGTACAACATCAATTACAAGATGATGTTCACGGAAGGCTGGTATGTAGATGAGTGTATGTTGATACAGTCATTGTTTTCATGGTTTCATACCAGTACTGATTCTACCATGATCAGTACCAGTACAACATCTAAAATAATGAAGTTTCAGGCTGCTAGCTAAACATGAATTATTTTGTTCTTTTGTGTTCAGCACCATGCTGCCTGTAGAAACACTTGGTAACTTTCTGGTTCTCTGCGCGTGATCAATGGAGAAGATATCCAATGCTACAATACATTCGTGTGCTACAATACACTTGGTAACTTTCGTGTTCTCTGCCTTTTAGGACTTGTTCTTGTTTCACGGATGTACTAGATTTGCTTGCTCAACTAGCATTAGTACCTTCTCAATTGACCTTGCTACGGATTCCTAGAAGAGCACACTGACGAGACACCACAGCTCAGGATCAGCATCAATAGATTGGAAGGTGAATAGCAATCAATCCATGTTCTGCAACGAAAGAAACGAAGCGAGATGGAGTGGCAGTGGCAGCACAGGTCCAACTCAAAGGTTGAGATGACATGCAGCATTCCCATCCAAATGATTGTGGCTGCTGATTATACTTCTGAACTTTTGCATGGATAAGCTGACTTGTGCCTTATTTGTTATTCTTCAGAGCACATCACGACCTCAGCAGCTGGCGCACCACCAGTCTTATGGTCATCGGAGGAGCTCCGGTGAAGAGCTCCAGCAGCCACCTTTGACCTTGGCGGAGCGGCGCAGCCATAGGAGGGAGCGTGGCTACAAGGCCGGCCAGGAGCCAAGCTCCCCAGTGAGGTGATTGAGCTTGCCAGCAAGGTGCTGCTAGGAACGGCAGCCGGCAAGGCGACGGGTGGTGCAAGGGCACCATCGAGCAGGGCTGCCAGCGAGCTAGGGCACCGACGAGCAAAGATGTTGTCGAGCAAAGGGTGCCAGCAATCTGGGCCGAGATCACAGACACGAGGATCCTGGATCACAAGATCACATTTATCGCGGATGGGCGATCGTGAGTAGATTCCAGGACATGAGTCGATTCAAAATTTTGAGGGGTTTCTGTTAAATGGACCACGGTTCAAATAAATCTCCCCTGCGTTGAGTTAGTTATTTCTGATAGAGATGGAAATTTGGAACCTTTAGGGTACCCTTTTGTTTAGCCTAGCTCAAACAAATGAACTAGTTTTCTCAAAAGGTGGTGTTTTGCCAAAATTTAGTTCATTTTTTGTACTAAGTAGGGTACCCACTGCCATCCTTAACAAAAGAACTCGATTAGCTAACCACTAGTCCATGGTTGAGAATGGACTTTACACCTTGAACTTTCAAAATACAAATGAGTACAACATCAGTGAATAAAAGCTACCGTCTCAAAATAGATGTCGAATGTTTGTTTAAATTAGGATTTATCTAGACTAAATACATCTAAATTTTAAAAAAGTTGCAGCATCTGTTCTGAGACAGAGGGAGTAGAAAATTGAATACAAATAGAAGTAAATTTGATACGGTTCACCAAGAGCCAAAGGGAACATCATATAGCGGTGTACTTGAGTAAGCTAAGAACTGGAAAGTTAACTGCCTGAACCAACACATGAGGCTTGTTCATGAGGACATCCGTAGAAGCAACACAAATGATTAACGAATATATGTGCCAAAGCATTCTTCAACCAGGTTTCACCATAATTCAGAGCCACGGATCTTGTTCTCCTGGCCAGGTTCACCATCATTCAGAGTCATAGCACTGTTTTTTTACATGTAACAGTAAACTACAATTCTGGCCAACAATATAATGCAACAAAAACCAAGAATATTTTATAAGAGATCATAAAATGATATTGGAAATCCACTATGGCTCATAGGTGTAGCCCATTGCCTAAAACCTCATTTTAAAATGTAAAAAAAATCATGTATAAACCCATTGCCTAAAACCACATTTTAAAATGTCAAAAAAGGAAAAACATATTCATGTATATCCAGACATTCTATGTACAGACACAAAGTTTCAGCCAAAAGGAACAATTTTGTGGCTTGTGTAAAAAAGATAATTTTCGATGCTCCAATATGACTATTAACAAAACATTTTGTCTTTTTACACAAGCCACAAAAAATGTTCGTTCTCTACAAAACTACATGTGTGAGCATAGAATTTTTTGTATGTACATGTAAAAATCACTATCGGATTTTTTTTTTGACATTCTAAAATACATTTTTCTTAATAGCCAAAACACCAACTCTCAATGATATGGCATATTATAGAGAACATACCATCATATGGCAGTACGAGGAGCATCCATAGAGGGACAAAGCATCTCATCTGCTTTACCACTTCCATTACCTTACCCAGATGTCATCAATCTGTTGACAGCACAAAATAAAATTTAACTCCAGACCAGAAAACAAAGATGCAACTAGAAAACAAAATAATAGTTATCTTCAGATCATACGCTGAAAAAATGGAACCATGGATGTCAGTAAGAAATTGCAGTAATCGCTGACGTTGAGATATACAAATTTTAACCCTCGCAAAGCGGTCCTTGCAATTCTGATTCATCTTCAGCGAATCAAGCAGAAGATTGGCCTCCTTTTTCATGCCCTTCAAACATCATCAAAAATCGGTGACAATAAGCATATAGGCATTAAAGCATTAGAACTAAAAAATTTGTAAACAATTTTTATGGTAACAGGCATGAAACATACTAACAAGGAAGCAGCAACAGAGTCCAAACAAGGCCCACTGTAGGTAGTCAGAATATCAAGCGCGGTCTTTTGGACTGTATTGCTAAAGTTAAAGGAGTCGTCATCAAGAACCTCAGCAATAAACACATCGTCCTCCACACTGTTCTTTGTTTTGCATGACAGTAACTCAGACATCAGCTCATATTCTTCCGCAATACACTTGAAACAATCAATCAAAATGGTGCAAATATGTTAATAACAATCCAGCATAAAAACTAGAAATTATGTAGGAAATGCCACAATTTGATCTAATTTGTAAGAAGCAGAAGGTACCATAAAGCCAGCAGCTGCAACATGAGATTCATTATCTAATTTGATACAGCCTGCTTGCTCCTTGATCTTTTTGCTCAGTGCATCATCAGCAGTCAAACCTTTTGTGCAACTCAACTTCTCCATCTCCAGACACTTGATAACATTATTTTGCAACAATGTAAAGAAGCTAATGAGCAAAAAAATGAATCAAAATAACAGTTTGGCTAGATAGAGACAGGAGAGAACTTACACTAGAGGCCGCAGCATGAGCATTGAAAATTGCAGGAGTATTTCGGTAGAAGTACTCATTGAGATAAACCAAATAGAAATCAAAAGGAACATAATCAGACATCCACGGCAACAGCCTGTCCCAACTCCATGTGGTTTCCATAAGATCTTCATACAGAAGAAACACTAGTCAGATCAAATCTAACTGTAATAGTACGCATTGAAGAAAATAATGTGATGAGATTGGATCAGAGGGAAATGCACCATCACCACACTGAACAACGCAAAGGAAGCAAAGGATACCTAGACTACAGAACAAACCAGAAACCAACTTCTGGATGCATTGAATGTTTCAACCATGAAATGCACCACAAATCAATTACACTTCGTTTGGATGTTCGCATTGGGAAGCTAGGCATTATAATATTCGGTTAAATGTCTAATACGAAGGATAATGATATTGAGCTTAAATGCCAATATTTCTGTTTGGATGTGTTAGATATTCAGAGGAGAACTAGATATTAAGCTTGAATGCCAAAGCGATGAATTTCAGGTCCACGAGATTTGGATCGTTATACTGTCATATATACGTGTAAAAATTGTACGCAACAGCCACAATATTCTAGTACTCAGGACAACAAACAAATAATATGTTATGAACAATAAATACCAATAACAGTATTCTCGAAATAGTTTGACAACAAAAAAAGTATAGATAACCCCACAAGTTTCAGAAAAGGGACAGGGACCTCCCTTAAGTTAAAATTAGCTCACACAATCTCCTCTAGGCTGTATGTACGCATGTAAGAGCATCTCCACTCGTTGAGCGAATCCAGGCCGAAAACCGGACTTTTTTTGGCCGGACAAACCAAGTTTTCGGCCCGCGTACCCAGGCCGAGTCCCAGGTTCGGCGAAATTCAGTTAAACTCGGCGAAATATGGGCGAATATAGGCGGATTTTATTAAGTAGGGCAAGGGCGCACATATTACACCGAATTAAAAACTAAGAAAAGGCCGCCGTCGCCGTGGTCGACGCCGGACGCCGCAACTACAAGCCGAGGCGGGGGTGGTTGCCGGCCTGGATGTGCTCCATGACGCCGACGAGAGTTCGCCCTGGAACGCTCCAGAAGCGGCGGCGGAAAGCCACATTGTGACGCGGCGGCGGCGGTGAGCCTGGCGGTTCGTCGTGTCGGGGAAGTTCCTCGTCGGCCGGCACCAGCGGAACAGGATCCCACCGGCGCTGAGTTGCCAGCCGAAGGGGAGACGAGTGTCCGGCGGCGCCGTATAGCGCGCCTCGCGGAGCAGCCGGGCTTCCCACGGCGGCATCGTGCGTCGGCCCTCGGCCATGGTTTCTCGGCGGAGTTGAGGAAGAAAGGTGTGAACGTCCGAAGTTCACCGGAGTTGTGGTGGTGTGAGAGACTGTGAAGAGAGACGGCGAGATGTACGCCTTTTATAGGCGGAGTTCCGCCGGAAGAATGGCGGGAGGGGTGTAGCGGCGAGGGCGGGAAAAGGAAAACGACGGGAAAGATGGCGGCGACTCGGCTTCTGTCGCTGACAGGCTGGTCCACTCGGACAATTCACTTCGCCCGACGTCCCCAGGACGTACCCGGGATCCTGGGTTCGGCCTGGGTAGTCCGGACCAAAGTTGGCCTAAATCCGGCTGAAAAGAGGTCACTGAATACGCGACCAGTGGCGGAGCCAGGGCCCGGCGACCCCGGGCAGCTGCCCGGACTGTTCCGGCCAATCTCTACTAATTAATTATGTTCACTTAGTGATTAGCAACTAAATTCATTTGAGCAAACATGAGTTAATGTCACAGTCAACAGGTCTTGCCCAGGCTCCTTCAGCTGGCTGGCTCCGCCACTGTACACGACTAGACCGATTTTCGGCGTCCGGACGTAATTTTAACGTCTAGATCGGCCCCTGGGTAGGAGGGTGGAGATGCTCTAATTTGCAGCTCGATTGGGGCAGGTAATTACTCGTCGGCGAACACCCACGTCCACACATGCTCCGCTCCAGCGACAGCACGAGCGCGAGGGCGCACCTGGCTTCCTACAGTTGTAGCACATGAGCGCTGGCCAACAATGGCGTGCACCCATCCAGCTGATGGCAGGGATCAGGGCCGGCCCCTGGGGACCGGCGGGGCAGCCGTTCTAGGCGATATAAAAAAATTATAAGTCTAGTATATATATAAAAAAGAGAATTTTTATTAGGCTTGTGGGCAACTCGCTCGATTTTCAGTGTCCAGTCTCGGAGACATTGATCGATTTATCGATCGGCCTGTTCGTTTTTTGAGTCGCGCGCAAGCATTTCCTAGTACGGTTTCGCTAAAGAAAATTGGTAGTGGGTTGGGCCTGTTTAGAGAATGTGCTTAGGGTGTTGCCAAACTATTGATCCCCGCATCCACTCAAAAAGGTATCGCATACTCCCTGCGTCCCCCAAATAAGTATACTTCTAGTTTTGTCCAAAATCAAAGTTAGTAAGTTTGACCAACTTTATAGCAAAATATAACAATATTTATGACACTAAATTGGTACCAATAAAAATATTTTCAAATTTAGTTTCAAAATATATTAATTTAATATACTATATGTTGCTATATTTATCTATAAAATTGGTCAAATTTGATAAAGTTTAACTTAGTTAAAAGCTAGAAGTATATTTATTTATGGATGAAGGGAGTACTAATCAGAGACATACGAGACGGATTCTTTTTAACATATCAACGCATGTCTCTTTCCTTTATTTATTTTTACGTATTTTCTTTCTGTTTTATTCCCTTTCATCATTTTTCCTGTTTTTTCTTTGGTGTATTTCTTTCACGCCTTTTCCTTTCAATTTTATTTTGTTACCTTTTATCATGTTTAAATTGGATTTATATTTTTTTATGACTTTGTTCCTCATGTCTCTAAATATTGTTTCTGCTTATTTTAAAAAATATATCTCTTGTGATTTTTCTTCCATACTAAAATTATGTTTCAGCAGTAATCGTGATTGTTTTCTCATGTTTTTAAACTTTTCCCGTTTAAGTTTTATTGTAATTTTCTAACTTTGCTTCTAGAAATGTTCGGAGGAAATTTTAAGGTATCATGTAAATATTTTTATTTCTATATGAATATTATAGTTGAAGCATAAGTATAATATTAATTTTCATCATCTCATATATAAAAAAATATATAATAAACGACCCAAAATTTTAGTTTCGTCCCGAGTCCCGAAATCTCAGGACCGGCCGTGGCAGGGATGTGATCACGCGAGATCCTGCTGTGTGGTGGTTCATCGTGTAGACGTGTAAGTGCTCATCACCCTGGCTCTCCGCAGCGCAGAACAAGCCAGCAGACTTCCGTTTGGCATAGAAAATAGAGATTAGAGGAGCGGAAGGGAGAGCGGACAGTTGAGGGGGCCGTGGGGAAGGAGGGCGGGAGGGCAACGGCTCCGTTCCCAGCCAGAGAAGGAGGGAGGGAGGGCGACAGCGCCGGCGGCGTCTAGCAGGTCTTCTGCCTAGGAGCTTCATCAGCGGGAGGGAAGAACTCGTATCCTCTGTTCCACACCTGTTCGTCGAAGCTGGGTCCATGGCAGAATGCATCACGATGTCTAGGCCAACCCCTCGACATCAGATTTTTGGCCCAGCGGAGATTGTGAATAGATATCGAGCCCGAAACCCCAGTTTCAATATCCACTACATCCAAAACACAGCTGCATTCTGTGTATTCGGGCCTCACACCTCCCAAATACCCAATGTCTATCCTTTCCTTGGTACAAACATCCAAACGAGCTGTTATGAAATTCCTAGAGTAGATTGCAAACATCATTCCTAACACGAAAATAAGATCACGCAAATCCCGCGTACCTCTGTAGAGGATGATATCCAATGGCAATGGCGGCACCTCCTTAACATCTTCGAATTCTATTCTGGCTTCCATGGTCTTAAGATAACTCACCATATCTTTATGGCTGTTGCGGGCAAGCATGGGTTTTTTCCTGCGCAACAACTCATCCTATTAGTGCAGATGCCCTTTCATTGTGTTGATCCATGGTTTTCTAGATTGGATGTTGTGGGGATGAAAATTACAAGACCGGGATGAATGGATGGGGAGGGACGGAGACAGCTCGCAAAGAGAGATGGGGAGAGGCTACGGTTTACTCAAGGTAACAGGAGCTCCATCATTCTGTATTGACTAGCAACAAGAAGACAAGAACATGTTTATTATAGAGATCATACCATGATATGTCAGTAGCAGGATCGGTACCAGCATACAGCAATCTGTTGACAGCAAAAAATAAATTTGAACTTCAGACCAAAGAATTAACGTAAACGCAACAAGAAAAAATAGATAATACTTATTATTCAGATCTTACTCAGGGAACTTGCAATCATTAACGTCGACAAGAAATTTCAGCAAATGCTCCCACAGATATTCACAAATGTTAAGCCTCTCAAATCTGTCTATGCGGTTCTGATTCAGCTTAAGCAACTCGAGTAGAAGACTGGCCTCCTTTTTCATGCCCTTCAAACATTATTTAAAGTCAGTGACAATAAGCTTATAGCAGGCATTAAAGCATAAAACTACAAATTTGGTAAACCAATTTTTATGGTAACAGGCATGAACATACCAACAAGGTAGCAGCAATAGAGTCGAAACAAGGCCCTCTGTAGGTAGTCAGAATTTCAAACGCTGCCTTTCGGACCTTATTGCTGAAGTCAAAGGAGTCGTCGTCCAGAACCTCAGTAATAAACACATCATTCTCCACACTGTTCTTTGTTTTGCATGCCAATAACTCAAACATCAGCTCAGCTTCTTGCGCAATACACTTGAAACAATCAAATTAAAATGGTGCAAATATGTTAATAACAATTCAGCATAAAAACTAGAAATTATGTAGGAAATACATCATTTTGATCTAATTTGTATGAAGCAGAAGGCACCATGAAGGCAGCAGCTGCAACAGGAGATTCAGTATCTGATTCAGCCATATAGCGTGCTTGCTGCTTGATCCTGTTGCTCAGTGTTTCAACGTCAGCAGTCAAAACTCCTGCGGAACTCAGTCTGTTCTCCATCTTCAGACACTTGAATACAAAATGTTGCCACGGTGTAAAGAAGTTGATGAACAGAACAATCAATCAAACAATAGTTCAGCTTGGTAGATGCGGTAGGGCACTTACATTATGGGCTGCATCATGCATGCTGAAAACAGCAGGAGTATTTCGGTAGAAGTACTCATTGAGATAAAACGAGTAGACTTTGAAAGGAACATTGCCAGGCTTCCAGGGCAAAAGCCTATCCGAACTCCATCTGGTGTCCATAAGATCTTAATACGGAAGAAAGACTAGTCAGATCAAATCCAATAGTAATAGCATTGGCACACTGAACAACACAAGCATGCAAAGATGAACACAGATTATTCAATGATACAGGATAGGAGGGAAATGCACCATTGGCACACTGAACAACACAAGCATGCAAAGATGAACACAGATTAGAGCAAACCAAATATCAATTTCTGCAGGGACTGAATGTTTCGACCATGAAATGGAACACAAAAATTCCTAGAGTAAATTGCAAACCTCAGTCCTAAAAAAATAAAAATAGATCGCGAAAATTCACCGTACCTCTGTAGAGGATGATATCCAGTGGCGGCGCCCCCTTGACATCTTCAAATTCACTTAGGGATTCCATGATCTTAAGATACTTTGTCATGACTCCACGTCTGTACATCGAGTACAAGGTTGCCGTCTTCATCTTGGGAACTAGGGTTTTCTAGATTGGGTGTCGTGAGGTCAAACAGGGGAGGTTTGCACAGAACCTCGGAGATGCCGTTAGAAGACACGAGGACGAGGCTTATGGTGCAGGAGGCGGCGGTCGTGGACATGCGGGGAGAGGCTTGTGGTGCGGGAGGCGGCGGTCGTGGTGCGGGAGGTTTACACTCATCAAGTACTGAAGGCGCACGCGTTGTAAGATAAGAGCCCGAGCCGCATGCGCACGCGGAGGGTACTGTTGCGCCGAATGCTGTTTATCGCCTAACGCGCGCTTTTATTGTCTCCGCCCACGCGGATGTGCGCGTTGGGCCGGCCCATCTGACGTTTTTATTTTTTCTGTATTTTTCTGTGTTTCTTTTCTCTCTTTTTTTGACATTTTCTCTTTTTATTTTTTCTGTGTTTGCTGAATTTAATATGAACAATTTTCATAGTCGATTTTTTTTGAATTTAAACACTTTTTGAATTTAAATAGTTTTTAAATTTGAAATTTTTTCAAAATTTGAACAATTTTAAATATGAACAAATTTTGAATTTGAATAGTTTTAGAATTTAAACATTTCAAATAGCTGCGAAAACTATTTAAATTTTAAAACTGTTCTAACTTGAAAACTATTCAAATTCAAAAAAGTAAAAAAAAACAGTATCTAAAGGTGTAATTGGTGCATCCCATGGGGATCCTAGCATGATCTGATGCTATGGACCGTCCGATCGGGCATCCAGAGGACATCTGGACCGTTGGCTGCTGGTAAGACTATTTTTCTCACCTTTATAGTTAAAAACTGGTGTATTGCGTGCACCCGATTTTCCTACGCATAGTCGTGCTGCTCTTTGCCCAGGAATCTTTCGGTGGTGTCGTGAAACGCCCGGCCCCGTACGTCGGTATCATTGGTGTAGTTTATGTTGTCCGGGTGTTCCTCGTCTGGCGGGGGTAGCGACCCAGACCCTGCGTGCCCATGTGAAACATTAGGCTAATCTTCACCATCCTCCTCCCACAATCCTACCCTCGTACCAGATGAGCCGTCGCTGCCCCACCTGGTTCTGTGCCGCCGCTACGTACGCTTCTTCATGCATGCTCTCTCTCCCTTCGGGCTTCCCCTTCCCCCGCTGCTCTCTTCATATCCCTCTTTCTCGTCATATCCCTCTCTCTCCTCTTGCTTCGGCTACTCGTGCTTGAGAGGGAGCGGCGGTGCGCCTTTGCCATCTTCATCACCCCTCTCTCCTGAAAAAGGCAAGTCGGCAGTGGGGAGAAAGGGAGCCGGCAGCGGGCTAGCAGGTGACGGCAAGTAGTGGCAGAGGAGGAGAGGAGTGGCACCACATCCTTCTCAGTCTGTGACCCTGGCACCTTCCCTCCCGTTCTCCTCCTCCCCTCCACAACGCTCCTCTATCAGCAGCACCGATGAGGCTGCCTCCTCGCTCCCCCGGTCAGTCACAAGGGAGGAAGGAGGCCCTGCAACTTCCAGCAAGGGAGGGCGTTGTTTGGCAGTACGAGAAGGGGGGCGTGGGAGAGGAGCGTCGAGGTGGAGGCCCAGTCACGGAGGGAGCTCGATCTTCGCCGGCGTGTCCTGTACCAACAACAGGACTCGCTCCATTTTTGGTTAGTCCGGATCTCTCTCTCACTCACTGGTATATGATTTTGTCCTTGGCTAGCAAAAGCACTCCCTCCACATGGAGCAAGACTGGAGTAGATAGGAAATTCAAAGGGGGTAAAACCCTAGAACTTGTAACCGATTAGGTCTATGCCCGAGACCTGCCTAAGTCTATATAAAGGCCAGGAGGGCACGACCTAGATCTCTCGACTCATACTTTCGCATACACACCTCCACGCCAGATTGCATATGCGCACCCCTGTAATCTTTGGTTCCGCCATAATCAAGAGCAGACAAGCAGGAGTAGGATTTTCCCTCCGGGGCCTGAACTTGGGTAAACCTCGTGTCCCCGTGTTGCTTGTTTGCTAACCGTTCCGCAATCTTCAGCATCCCCATCTTCTCTAAAACCCAAGTCCATAACAATGGGCATTGACGAGATCAAACCTCGTCACTAGCTGTCTTTGTGCATCTTTAGTTTTTCTTTCAGTTAGGCTTTCTTGATTTACTATAATGAACAGACAACACATATTCTTTTAGGGATGATGAAATTCAGCGTAGAAGCACTGGTTCATACTAGGGACAAAATTTTAATTTATTGTAAAATCAGTAACTATATATATTTATTTCAGTAAATTCAACTGCAAATTAATCAAAAAAATCTCAATACTCATGTTGTTCTGGTATTTTTTAGGGAAGACACTATTTTTACTTTTTGCATACCACCATGGTACACATGTATATAAAGGAAAATCAAGTTAGTATGCCCATATTCTTTATGGAATTATTTTCAACACGTCGTGGACGAGTTCTTATCTTCCTTATGTCCTTCTCGGTGTGTTTGCTCTCCTACAATGCTGGTAGAATCCAATCCAGGATCTTGCATGATGGATATTGTGGCAGTTCTCATTCTTGAATTTTGATTTCGGCATTGTATTTATGAATTTTTTTGTTGTGGCATTAAGTCAAGTTACATAATGGGAGCAATTTAGCCTTATACCAGGCTTTTTATTTGGGAGAGTGGCTCTTTATTTATAGTCCAAATCACCATGTTTCAGTGATAGGAGTGCAGAATAAAATTTAGCTCACACTTTTAGTTTATCCTTTGAACTAGAATTAAGTTACTTATGTTTGTGGATTTAACTAGCCAATATTTAAATAATTGAATCTATATCAGGTTATTTTTAGACAATTTGAGTACTATTAACCTATATGTGGCTGGTGAAAGGATACGGATGTCGCCTAGAGGGGGGGGTGAATAGGCGATTAAAACTTTTCCTAGAGTGGCTCAACAAAGGCGGAATAAAACTAGTGTTTACTTTGTAAAGCACAACCTAGAACAACTAAGGTTCACCTATGTGCACCAACAACTTATGCTAAGCAATACAAGCAACAAAGTGATAGCAATATATATTACTTCAAGCACAAAGGCTATCACAATCTAAAGTGCATAAGTAAAAAGCTCGGGTATAGAGATAACCGAGGCACGCGTGGACAACGATATTTTACCGAGTTCCTCCCAACATGGAGTACGTCTCGTTTGGAGAGGGGGTGGTATCAAACCACCAACGCCACAAAAGGCCTCCCTTATTCTCCAGTGAATCTCACCCCAATGGGATCGATCCACACTTCCACTATCGGTGCACTTGTCGGTGGCAAACCGGAACCTCTCACAAGGTTGGGGCACTTCTCCACAACTTAATTGGAGGCTCCCAACAAACGCCACCAAGGCTACAACCTGCAACACCAACAAACCATCTAGGGTTCCAAGAACCCAAGAGTAAAAGCTTCTCAACTTTCACTCACCAAATCCTCCGGGGAGAACTCAAACCGATGCACCAAATGCAATGGCAAGAACACAAGTAGTGCTCAAATCCTTCTCTCCCAAATTCCACCAAAGCTACAAAAGCTTGTGGGGGAATAAGAGAGGAAGAACAAAGGAGGAAATCCACAAAAGACTCCAAGATCTAGATCCCAAGATGTTCCCCTCACTTAGAGGAGAGATGGATTGGTAGGATTGTAGATCTAGATCTCCTCTTTCAAATCCCTAAAGTATATGCAAGAATCAAGGGAGGGATTGAAGGGGGGTAGCAAGCTTCAAAAGGTCAACAATGGTGGGGGGAAACTTGCAAGAGAGCTAGTGAACCATTGGGGGAGAAGGGCCCCTTAAATAGGTCCCTAGAAATCCAACCGTTAGGCCTGAGAATCGCCGGTCCGAGTCTCCGGTGTACCCAGGCCAAGCGGGGACAATCTGGAGGACGTTCTGGACGCGGTCCGGAGATTAGACCGGAGATTAGTCCGGAGTCTCCGGTCTTACAAAAACTGGCAGAAGGACCAATACGAAAACATCCATAACTTTTGCATCCAGACTCCGATTTTGATGATCTTGGGCTCGTTTTAAAGAGGACAATAAGCTTTACAAGATCATACAGAAAAACATAATAGTACAGAAAGGGAGTATAGAACCAAATGACGAAAGGTTTAACCTCTCTCAAAAAGACAAACCAGTAAAACCTCCAACATCCAAAACATAGTAGAGAATGCATATGAAATCCGTTTTCGATGAACTAGAGCTTGTCATGGAGATTAAAACAAGCTCTAAATCCTCACATGAGTAAGAACCAAATAATGGAAGGTTTTACCTATCTCTAAAAGACAAACCGGTAAAACCTCCAAGATCAAAAACGCAATAAGATATAAAGGGGAAATCTGTTTTTGATGAACTAGGGCTTGTTATGAATATTACCACAAGCTCTAGAACCTCACATGGATAAGATCCAAATAACAACCAAGAAAGGATGATGCTAAGTATGCAAAGGTTTGAGCTCTTTCTTAACAGTATGATCGAGTTACTCACTTGGAAGCCCCTCTTGATAGTACGGTTGTCTATCCTATAAACTGGTCTCCCCAACTAACACCACGAGACCGGTAAGAAAGAAACCCTATCAAGATCATACCTTTGCCTTGTGCATATTCCACTTGATTATGATTTAGACGGTCTTGTCCTTCTCAAGATGGAACACCTTTCTTGATTGGTCTTGTACGCACTTGCTTGATGAAGACTTGCAAGTTACTCCCCCATACAACATGGGGAAACGTTTACTTTGACCTTGTCTTCATCGATCCATGATCACCGAGGATGGCAAGCTTTAAGCATGAGATCTTCATAGGTTTTTTTAACTCTCACATGACCAATATGTGGATCACTCTTTGAACACCTTTGTCACCACTTGATCCTCTTCACTTTCTTCTTCTCCAAACCTTGAAGCCAACATATGGTTCAAGCATTGCCTATGGACAATTCCTATAAGTACAACTTGATACAAGCATTAGTTCATAGAGATTGTCATTAATTACCAAAAACCACACATGGGGGCCCACATGTTCTTTCAATCTCCCCCATTTTGGTAATTGATGACAATCCATTTGAGAGGGTTTATATAAGTAATTTAACACATAAAATGGTAGCACCAATATCAAATACTACATAAGTATGTGATATTGGTACCACCACCATATATAGAGCAAACTCCCCCATAATCTATGCATGTGTGATGAACTTGAATTTCATTGCATATATTGCCAATCATTATCATTGGTGGAGTTTCCTCTATATATACCACATGCCAGGCAACAACAAAGATGCAAGAGCATGAAATGCAAATGCTTAGAAACAAACTCAAGGCATAAACCATTTCCCTAAAACCCTCTAAAACTTCTCCCCCATTGGCATCGATTGCCAAAATGGGTGACTAGTTCTAGATGGCCAATATAGTGATAAATCCCCAAACGGTGTGCATTCGCACATATCCAATGATGAATACTTGGGAGGAAGTAGAACTATATCGAGGACCCAAAGATTGCCAAAATAAATAAAATAAAAGAAGAATCAACAAATGATGTAAGCAATCACAAGATCCGACAAACCAATTGAAAGCAACAAAAGAGAAAAAGAATGTTTTTAAATAATAAATGGAGAAGCTCCCCAAGATTTGTGCACAATTTAAAAAATAAATGCATTAGAATACATAATGCACAAATATGGAATCCTTGCTCCCCCATAAACATTTAAGGCACAACGAATGAGAAAGAATACAAATGAGCATTATTAAATGAATTAGATGAGCTCCCCAAAGATAATGCACCAATTATGATAATTGCATTTGGGAACAAAGTGCATAATCATGGAATCCTCACTCATCCAACTCCATTTTAACAATACAAGGCATGAGAGAACTAATATGATAAGCACAAAGTGATGCTATAAATAAAGTTAGGAAGCTCCCCAAGGTATGTGCAACATTAGGTTTTTGTATGTGAATACAATGTGCACAACATGGAATCCTCACTTCCTCTATTTTACTTATAAAACAGCTTTGTGCAAATGAGCAAATACCAAGGCATAAAATTGCAAGAAACAAATGGTTGAGCAATAAGTAAGAGACAACATATTAGCAGGCTCAACCACAAGGATGTGTGAGATGCATGACAAAGCATATTATAAGACTAGTACAAGGATGATCATTGTGTATCCACATAGTCTTCAATGAATGATATTGCTTAGTATGACCATACAATACACAAGAAACAAGGAAGATATCAAGAAAAAATTGAGTAACCTCTTTCATGTGTATAAGTTTCTAAGTAGACAATCTTGCAAAGATATTGATCCACAAAGAAACATGTACGCATAAAGTAGATACTTAAAATAAATAGAGAAAAATATCCAAAATGAAGTCATGGCAATACCAATAAGATTTTTCTTGAAAGCATGGCCAAAAGGCTCAAATATCTTATTGTACATCGATGAGCTTCAACAACCAACACACCCCATACATTACAACGATCACCAAGGGAAAAGGAGAAAGTTGGAATATATGGAGAAAGGCAACAAGTATCACAAGGAGAAATCAACTAGCAAAATTTCACTATTGCACATGAGAGAAGTTGAGGAAAAGATAGGCAATAAAATTACTAGATTGACATATTTGGGATTGGTGGATCATATGCATGATTTTGTATAGTCCCAATTATATGCACTCATCTCAACTTATGCACATTTACAATAGAGAGTTCTTTTGATACCATGGCTAGAAATACAACAATAAATACAATAATAAGAATTCATGCCAAGATGCAACCTACAAAAGGTTGGAAGTATAATAAATATGCATGAGCAAGAGATACTTGTTACCGAGATATAATTGGTAGGATGTAGAGGATAGGAATTCGTTGTTCATCATACAGCTAGCCTCAAATTTTCTTGTAAGCTCTACTTCTTCAAAATCGAGAGACAAGCATCCAATATATCTCCATTGTACCTAAAACACAATTAAGTACAAAATGGTCCCCAAACTTATTTGGTCCAATGTAGTTAGTGCAACTACAATACAGAGGAGATACTCCACATAAATATGTGCATATTGATATTAAATTGAATTTCATGCACAACTTAGCCAATGGTATTTGGTGGAGTTTTCCCTATATATTGGATCAAAGAAAGCAAACATGCCATAATATAAACATATAGTAAATATGCATGCCTAAAGCTTTCAAGAACCAAAAACGAGATACAATTTGAACAAAAACACCAAGTAAACCAAGATGACACACACAAGAGTGTGACAAGACAAGCGGTGTCCAAATTGTATCATGAACCAATTCAACACATGAAAGATCACAAGTTCAACAAATGAACTAGGCTAAGGCCAAAAGAGCAAAAGTAGATAGAAATAAAAATGCTCAAAGATATATCGCATTCTAAAATAGTCAAATCAAGAAACAAGGAATGAGACAAAACCAACTCCCAAAAAGAGCAAGGTTCTAACAAGAAACCAAACTCCCCAAACTTCACATGATGGCACAAAATATCAAAACGAAAAGATTGAGGTTCCAAGCACATAAAACTCGATATGGATCAAACAAAGAAGCATAAATATGAGTGTTCTAAATAATATAGGAGAGCTCCCCCATGGATAGTGCATTATGTAGGATTTTTCTTTTGAAAGCAAAATGCACACAAATGGGATCATCACTACTACCTGTATTAAATAAACCACAAGAGGATATCAATAAAATAAGAAGATTCATAAGAGGCAAGTAAGGCATGGGAGCACACAAAACATTTACTTGGCCAAATATAGGACAAGATTAAGCAAAGTCCAAAGTGAATATGATCAATAAATTCTACCATAACTTGAGCACGCATTGTCCAAGGACAATAAATATTGGGAATAATTTTCCCAAGGTAGCTAGCATGGATATCCAAGATCATAGTCACAACAATAAGCATATAAACAAAATATAAGAATTAAGCATGATACTTCAAACATGATTCTTGGTAGCCTCCAATAGTCACACAATCACTAGTGATTAGAGTAACTTGAAGCAAATGGTTTCCATGCGGATATATATCTAAATATGAGTAAGCACATACCAAGAAACACTCTCATATACAAGATCCAAAATATGATCAATAAAGGCATTCAAAGCACATTGGAACTTGTATGAGCAAATGTGTCGCATAGGCGCTAGACAATTATCAATATCAATTCTAAGTGACACAACCTCGAATATTCACATTTTCTAGGATTGTAATATGCACTAAGCATATGACTCCCCCATAATGTGATACTACCATAAAACCATCACGAGGCAAAAGGATACAAATAGAGATAATTAATGGAAATTATAGAACTTAAATTTCTCATGAGAATTATACCACATTGAGACTAGACAATAATCCAATATAAATACTAGGTGGTAACCCACATGTACACACAATTTTAGGATTGTGGAATGCCCAAGCATAACACTCCCCCAAAATGGGATAATCCATTAATCTCTCATATGAGCCAAATAAGATACCAAGTAAGGCTCAAACACAAGAAACACACATACATGGTGTGCCACCTAATTATACACAAATATGCTTGATACATCAAGATAATTAATTGGAAAACACAACATGTACAAAAGCATGGAAGATACAAAACCAACACATGCACAAGGGGGCGAGTAACTTTCAATGTAATGAGTTAAGCATATGTTACCGCAAAGAGGAACATTGGATATATAATAGAATCATGATAATCCAAATGGCTTGGCTTGACAATAATAATTGACGAAGATCCCTCAATTCTTCATAATGTAGCCAAGTCTCCAATGCCCTCCAAAACACACCTATTTATCAAGTTTTGGCTTGTTGGTCCCCAACCAAGTTGGGTCCTAAGAGGTTAGTCACAATAGGTTTGGCAACCCAAATGGTTCTTTTCTTGACACCATATTGAGCACCAACAAATTTGGCAAACACATTGCCAACCTCATCCTTACAAAGAGAATAAGAATCATCAATCAAGATAAGATGGGATGAGGAGTTACCAATAGTGCATGCGGAAGAAATGTGCCCCTTCTCACGGCATATGTAGCAAGTTCTACTCTTGCCATCTTTATTCTTAGGTGAAGCCACAAATCGAGGAAGAGCTCGAGCAGTCCTCTTAGGAAGAGGCCCATTAATGACTTGAGGTGGAGCTTGAGGCCGCTTCCCTTGTTTCTTCACACTAAGAGGCTTTTTCTTCAATGGGCAAGATCTAACATGGTGCCCTTCTTCCTTGCACTTGAAACAAACAATGTTGGCCGGATTCTTGACTTGATCTTGGCCATTCTTCTTGTTGTCCTTGTGCTTCAACTTGATAGTGGACTTGTTCTTGACATTGGAGTTGAATCCAAGCCCACTCTTGTCATTGGGGGATTTTTGCACACTCAAGATTTTGTTGAGTGCGACCTTCCCTTGGTGACCCTTTTTCAAGTCATTCTTCAAAGAAGTGACTTGAGCCTTGAGCTCTTTGATTTCCTCTACATGGTTAGTTTCAACAAAAGTACTAGAGGAAGTAGATGCTATATTGTTAGAGCAAAAAGGCAAGGAATGTAATTCATCACGAGATATAGCATGGTTATGAGGGGATGAATTACAAGGACTAACACATGGCAATATAACATTTGGAGTAGATATAGTGCTAATGTCCACATGAGGCCCACTAGATGTTACCTTTGACACGATGGCCTCATGAGCTAACTTTAGCCTACCATGGGAGACTAGAAGATCCCCATGCGAGCTCGAGAGCTTAACATGACTTTCTTCTAATTTCCCATAGTTGCTAGTTAGCAAAGCAAGTTGAGCCTTTAGCTCAACATTATCCTTCAAAATAGATGCTTCACAAGAAATAGAGTTAGTAGCACAAGCATCATTATTATTAGCAAGAGGTGAGGGCAACTTGTCAAGCTCTTTTAAATATGAAGCTTTAAGTTGCTCATGTGACTCGGTGAGTTTGATGAGCTCCCTCTTAACGACCCGAGAGCCATTTTCGAGGTGCTTAAAATCCTCAACAAGTTTAGCATAAGAAACTTCAAGTTCATCATTTTTAATCTTGAAGGAGTTAGCCACCGCAAGTTCTCTATCATGCTATTCCTTTACTCTAGATAATTCTAGAGTAAAAGTCTCCTCAAGAGATTCTTTGGAGGTTTGTTCTTCTTCAAGGGAGTCCTTTAGTTGTGCAACTTCATTAGCATACTCACACTCAAGTGCAAACTTTTCATCAATTAAGTTTTATTGCTCCTCAATAAGATCATTTCCTTCTATGGCACAATTCAAGATTTCAAAAAAGTTGGAGGAAGCAATTTTATTTTTGAAGAGAGCACTATAGACAACCTCTCCCATTTTCTTAATAGAGGTAATATCATACTTACCTCTATAATCATCATTATCATTCTCAACCTCATCATCATCATGAGATACAATGGGATTCAAAGAGGTTACCTTTGTTCCCTTAGCCATAAGGCACATGTGAGAACCGGAGGAAGGAGATGATGAGATTGCACTTGTAGCTCTCTTCAAGACCT
Source organism: Avena insularis (assembly GCA_023614405.1). NCBI lineage: Eukaryota > Viridiplantae > Streptophyta > Magnoliopsida > Poales > Poaceae > Avena > Avena insularis. The sequence continues at coordinate 65,137,877 of CM042697.1, forward strand.
TGTGTTGGCCCATAGAATCTTCATTTTCCTCTACATGGTTAGCAACACAAGCACTAGAGGAAATAGAAGCATTTTTATCATGGAAACAAGACAACATGAGCATATCATCATGATATTTATTCAAGTCATTTCTACATGATATGCAAGGACTATTAACACAAGCATGTGAGGAATTTTGAGTGCTATAAGTGTTAAGGTCCAAAGATAGATCATTACAACTAGATAGAGATGAAGGATTGCAAATAGTAAGCACACTATCCAAATTGCAATTTCTATCACCACTCACCATATCATTACCTTGTGAAAAGTCACATGTTGGTGAAGTGGTAGAGGATGAGAACTCATCTCGACCGGAAGTGGAAGCAACACAATCATCCTCAATAATGTTGGACACAACATATTTATCTTGAAGTTTTGTCCATAACTCATGAGCGCTCCAAAAAGGAATGATTAAGGAGGTAACTACATAGCTCAAAGCATTAACAGGCACATTAGAAGCTTGAGCATCAAGATATAAGTTTTTCTCGTCCTCACTAGATAGATTTTTAAAATCCATAGGAGGAGAAAAACCTATATCTACAATACGCTCCAAATTTGGGTCCATGTCCCGAAAATGAATAAGCATATGAGTTTTCCAAATATCATAATTTGTGCCATCGAATATGAACATGTCATTGTGCACTAATCCTCTAGCCGACATCTTTACTCTCAAGGCGGTGAAGCCTAAAATGAGAGACCGGGCTCTGATACCAATTGAAAGGATACGAATGTCGCCTAGAGGGGGGTGAATAGGCGATTAAAACTTTTCCTAGAGTGGCTCAACAAAGGCGGAATAAAACTAGTGTTTACTTTGTAAAGCACAACCTAGAACAACTAAGGTTCACCTATGTGCACCAACAACTTATGCTAAGCAATACAAGCAACAAAGTGATAGCAGTATATATATTACTTCAAGCACGAAGGCTATCACAATGTAAAGTTCATAAGTAAAGAGCTCGGGTATAGAGATAACCGAGGCACGCGGGGACAGCGATATTTTACCGAGTTCCTCCCAACATGGAGTACGTCTCGTTTGGAGAGGGGGTGGTATCAAACCACCAACGCCACAAAAGGCCTCCCTTATTCTCTAGTGAATCTCCCAATGGGATCGATCCACACTTCCACTATCGGTGCACTTGTCGGTGGCAAACCGGAACCTCTCACAAGGTTGGGGCACTTCTCCACAACTTAATTGGAGGCTCCCAACAAACGCCACCAAGGCCACAACCTGCAACACCAACAAACCATCTAGGGTTCCAAGAACCCAAGAGTAAAAGCTTCTCAACTTTCACTCACCAAATCCTCCGGGGAGAACTCAAACCGATGCACCAAATGCAATGGCAAGAACACAAGTAGTGCTCAAATCCTTCTCTCCCAAATTCCACCAAAGCTACAAAAGCTTGTGGGGGAATTAGAGAGGAAGAACAAAGGAGGAAATCCACAAAAGACTCCAAGATCTAGATCCCAAGATGTTCCCCTCACTTAGAGGAGATATGGATTGGTAGGATTGTAGATCTAGATCTCCTCTTTCAAATCCCTAAAGTATATGCAAGAATCAAGGGAGGGATTGAAGGGGGGTAGCAAGCTTCAAAAGGTCAACAATGGTGGGGGAAAACTTGCAAGAGAGCTAGTGAACCATTGGGGGAGAAGGGCCCCTTAAATAGGCCCCTAGAAATCCAACCGTTAGGCCCAGGAATCGCCCGGTCTGGAGTATCCGGACTGGGACCAGAGTCTCCGGTGTACCCAGGCCAAGCGGGGACAATCTGGAGGACGTTCTGGACGCGGTCCGGAGATTAGACCGGAGATTAGTCCGGAGTCTCCGGTCTTACAAAAACTGGCAGAAGGACCAATACAAAAACATCCATAACTTTTGCATCCAGACTCCGATTTTGATGATCTTGGGCTCATTTTAAAGAGGACAATAAGCTTTACAAGATCATACAGAAAAACATAATAGTACAGCAAGGGAGTATAGAACCAAATTACTAAAGGTTTAACCTCTCTCAAAAAGACAAACCAGTAAAACCTCCAACATCGAAAACATAGTAGAGAATGCATATCAAATCCGTTTTCGATGAACTAGAGCTTGTCATAGAGATTAAAACAAGCTCTAAATCCTCACATGAGTAAGAACCAAATAATGGAAGGTTTTACCTATCTCTAAAAGACAAACCGGTAAAACCTCCAAGATAAAAAACGCAATAAGATATAAATGGGAAATCCGTTTTTTATGAACTAGGGCTTGTTATGAATATTACCACAAGCTCTAGAACCTCACATGGATACGATCCAAATAACAACCAAGAAAGGATGATACTAAGTATGCAAAGGTTTGAGCTCTCTCTGAAAGGTATGATCGAGTTACTCACTTGGAAGCCCCTCTTGATAGTACGGTTGTCTATCCTATAAACCGGTCTCCCCAACTAACACCACGAGACCGGTAAGAAAGAAACCCTATCAAGATCATACCTTTGCCTTGTGCATATTCCACTTGATTATGATTTAGACGGTCTTGTCCTTCTCAAGATGGAACACCTTTCTTGATTGGTCTTGTACGCACTTGCTTGATGAAGACTTGCAAGTTACTCCCCCATACAACATGGGGAAACCTTTACTTTGACCTTGTCTTCATCGATCCATGATCACCGAGGATGGCAAGCTTTAAGCATGAGATCTTCATAGGTTTTTTAACTCTCACATGACCAATCTGTGGATCACTCTTTGAACACCTTTGTCACCACTTGATCCTCTTCACTTTCTTCTTCTCCAAACCTTGAAGCCAACATATGGTTCAAGCATTTCCTATGGACAATTCCTACAAGTACAACTTGATACAAGCATTAGTCCATAGAGATTGTCATTAATTACCAAAAACCACACATGGGGGCCCACATGTTCTTTTAGTTGGTCTATCAACTCTATATACCTTCTTTTTTATTTCGAACCTTTTGGCTTGGTCATCTTATTAGAAAATGGTTGTTATTTTATACCTAATTCTTGGTGGTAAATGTTCTATTTAGCTTTCAAAACTGCATGCCAAGCTAATTCTGATGGATCTTCTAGAGACTAAAAATGATGTTCATCTTTAGCTCAAGACATGCCATGAGCTGATTCTTTGGTGTTTTCTCATTTCTGCAGGTTCACTTAGGACGGGTTGATCTCTAACTTTGTGGATGTTTTTCCCTCTCCAAGATGTGTTATGTTGGGGTTCTGGTGCAGAAAATCAAAAAAATACTATGACGGATCGTCCCGATACCCAAGATCTATCTACTAGTAATGCAGTAACGGCCGAGAGGTTTCGTATACATACCCTTGTAGTCCGAAATGTTTAATGTTCCGAGGGGAACGTGGTTGATGTGGTCGTGCTCGTAGCCGACCTCAACACTAGTAGAGAAACCTTATAGCAGCAATCCTTACCACCAGCGAAGTGGGCCTGTGCTCGCCGGCGGTAAGCGCTTCCAGGCCTACATAATATTACCACCGGCGAAATGTAATCTACACGCCGGCGAGAGAAGAAGTACCACAGGCGAAAGCGGCCTGTACACGCCAGGGATAGGGTGGGCCGCGTGCCCCCTGGATGGGCTCCCACTTACCGCTGGCGAAACTACCCGTGCTCGCCGGGGCTAGTGATGACTCCTTGATGGCGCCAGAGAACTTAGCGCTTGACGTGGAGCCTGTTGGGAACCCCAAGAGCAAGGTGTGAAGTAGCATAGTAGCAAGTCTTCCCTCAGTAAGAAACCGAGGTTATCGAACCAGTAGGAGGAAAGAAACGTCACACAGGTGTTGCAAGCAACGCGGAGACCTGCATAACACAAACTCAAGACTTTGCCCCAACTAACAGTGAGGTTGTCAATCTCACCGGTTGCTGTAACAAAGGATTAAGCGTATGGTATGGAAGGTAATGGTTTGCGGCAAGTAAACAAGTAACAGTGGAAGATGTATCAATGGTAAAGATTGGACCGGGGTCCATAGTTCACTAGAGGTGCTCTCCTTAGATAAACAACATGGCATGAAGGGTAAACAAATTACTGTAGGCAATTGGCAGAAGAGCAAGGCATAACAATGCAATACCAGACAAAAAGATCTTATGAGATTCGATTGGGCAATACAACAATATACATAGACCGCCATCCAACTGCATCTATGACTAGAAGTCCACCTTCAGGTTATCATCCGAACCCCCTCTAGTATTAAGTTGCAAGCAATAGACAACTGCTTTAAGCAAAGTGTGTAAGGTAAATAATGCACTTATTTCATGAACAAGAGACCGTTGTTTTGTCTCTAGTAGCGACAACACATCTACAACCGAAGAGATTTCTGTCACTTACCTTGGAAACTAGAGGCATGAACCCACTATCGAGCATAAATACTCCCTCTTGGAGTCACTAGCAACTACTTGGTCAAGATAGCTACTGATACGTCTAAAACGTATCTACTTTCCTGAACACTTTTGCTATTGTTTCTCCTCTAAACTTGTGTGATTTGGATACAACTAACACGGACTGACGCTGTTTTCAGCAGAATTACCTTGGTATCTAGTTTTTGTGCAGAAAATTAACTATCAGAAAAAATCCCAAAAAATATGCCAAAAATTATATTTCACCAGAAGACCCACGGAGCTAGAAGACGAGAGGGAGAAGGGGCCTGGGGCCCACCTCTGGTCGTGCCTAGGGGTTGCATCCACCACAGGCACCCCCTCGGCCTCCCTCTATGCCTATAAGTTGCCTCTCGACCTAAAAACCGAGGGGGGTTCGATGGTTTTCCAAAAAGAGTTTCGCTCCGCCGCCGTCACTAGAAACCAAGATTCGGATCCAGAAACTCCGTTCTGGCACCCTGCTAGGACGGGGAATTTGGAGAGGATCATCGCCATCGTCATCACCAACGCATCTCCATCAACCATCGATGTTTTCCTCATTCATGAGTGAGTAATCCCCCGCTGTAGGCTTGGGGATGGTAGGGATTGGATGAGTTCTATCATGTAATCGAATAAGATTATTAGGGCATAGTGTCTAGTATCTCTATTAGTGCTATTTGACTTTATTGTAACTTGTTGTGCTTTAAGGGTGGACATAAAGCTTGAAGCTCGAGGCTCGGCTCGAGCTCGACAAGGCTCGGCTCGGGCTCGGCTTGGCTCGAAGATTGAACAAGCCAAGCCTAAACCTTCCGATCAAGGCTCGAGGCTCAACAAGCCCGCTCGATAAAGCTTGCAAGCCGGCTCGACGTACTAAAAAGATCGTTATGACATTTGCTAAAAATATAACATTTCACAATTATAAACAACAATTCAGCGTGATTATATTCATAACATGGTCTAACAAGTTTCACAAAGTACTAATTCGTCTATAACATAGTCCCTACGATTAGCATTACGTGAGAGTAATAAGTTCAACAAGTTATTTTCCCACCGATTTACTATAAAAGTGGCAAGAGAGTATTTGAACAGTGTAAAATTGTCTACACGTCTTATATTTCTTACTCCACACCTTGAGGCAGATCTAAATCATCAAAATTATCAGCAAGCTGCTGAATTCATATTTTGATTGATTGTGGTTTCACTACAATCATCATCGTCGTCATATATAGTAATCTTCTTCCTCGTTTTCTACATAATCAGTAACTAGTAGCGGTGGTTTAGTATGTCAGATGAAAATAGAAGATATTTGACTTTGTTTTCTCGTGTATTCAGTGGAGCATTCTAGTTCACATTTTATACCGACAAAAGCTGATTAGAAAGAACAAGAAAAAACCAGAATAAACAGAAGACACTACAGTCTTCAAACATATCGAATTGCTCGTAGGACACAAATAGGCCTAACCACAAGCCAGTTATGACTGGCACTGTATCTATCGACCTGACAAAGAACAGACGCTGCAAAGAACGCATCCCTAAAGCCTAGAAAATTCTGCCCAAACATCCCAAGCCTAGTGTCAAGAAAGTAGATTCTCACCACTAAAAAAATCAATTCTGACTAAAACGAAAACCTGAACAGCGAATGGCATCCAAACTGCATCAATTCCTCAAATCCCCATGGAGATGGGGACACCGCTCCCGCAGTTCCATAGCGAATTGGCGATGATGCGCGCATGTGCATTCCCATGGAGATGCGAACACAGCTCCTGCAGTTCCACAGCGAATCGACGAATCGGCGATGATGCCCACCCTCCTCTCCACTTCTTCTTCTCAACGAACCAGCCCTGAGCGAGATCTGCCTTCGTGCCTCACCGACCCAAGCAGCAGCGTCCGGAATCGTGGGGACGCACGATGGCCAGCTCGCAGGCGTTGCGCGGATGGGCAGCTGGGGTCCTGGTGGAGGAGGGAGAGGGCGCTAGAGATGGCGGCCGGCGTTGGTGGTCGCGGCGGGGATGGGAATCAAGGGGAATCGTGATTGCCGATGGGAGAGGGAGATGAGGCATGACCGTGTGAACACGTGAGGCGAATCACCAGGGCGGGGGAACGTTCTGCTCGACGAGCCTCGCAAGCGAGCCACGAGCCCGCGGAGCCGAGCTACGAGCCCACTTTTTAGAAAAAAATTGGACCAAGCCGAGTCCAGGCTCGGCTCGATTTTTATCAAGATGAGCCGAGCCACGAGCTGGCTCGACTCGGCTCGATTTCACCCCTATTGTGCTTAATACTTATCACTAGGGTCCGAGTGTCATGATCTCAGATCTAAACTTATTATTGAATCATTATGATAGTATTGTTTGTGGTCTTATCTGCAAGTTATGTACACTTATCATTGTTCGGATCCAAAGGCCCAAAGTGATAATAATTGGGACAACCGGAGGGGATGGTTGTGGTGTGAGGATCACATGTGTTCATGAAGTGTTAATGCTTTACTCTGGTGCTCTATTAAAAGGATCACATTAATTGCCAGTAGTTCCCTAGAGGCCCTGAAGCCATGGGCTGGCTGGATAGAAGATGTTGTGCAAGTTCTCATTGCGAGCACGTATGACTATATTTGGAGCACATGCCTAGGATTGTTTAATACTTGGATGCTTGTTCTTATTTATCTGCAATGCCCTAGATCTTGAAGTTACATGTTTAGACTTGTACATGCAACGCCCGTCCATCCATCCCTATGCATACCGCACTCGAATCCCACTGTTTACTGTTACTGTTACTATTGCTCCTGTTTTACTACTACTGTTGCTTTGCTGTTTCTACTACAAACTGTTGCTAATGATAAACTTCTGTGAGCAAGAACTATTTCTAGATGCAGCTGAATTGACAACTCAGTTGTTAAGGCTTGCAAGTATTCTTTGGCTCCCCCTGTGTCGAATCAATAAATTGGGTAATACTACCCGCGAAGACTGTTGCGATCCCCTACACTTGTGGTCATCAAGACTATTTTCTGGCGCCGTTGTCGGGGAGCATAGCTTTATTTGTAAGTTCACTTGGATCTATTATTGTTCACTGCTACTCCTTTCATCATGGGGAAGCCTCGTGATGGAAAGTTCCCTATTTTACCATCCACTACAAGAAGAGGTACTGTCCTAAACACCGCTGTTGCTCTTGATTCACCGTCTGTTATAAGTAAGCTTGTCACAGCACCACCACATACTCATGCTACACACACTGCTACTACTGCTGAATCTGAAACTGCTTTTGATGCTCATGATGTTACTTCTACTGTTCTTGATGCGAGTGGTTCATTAGGTCCTTTCCTAGATGCTACTATGTCTAGTCTAAGAAATACCAAAACTCCTAGTAAAGACACTGTTACACCTGTTAGCTCACCTGAGTCTAGTGAGAGTTATGATATTAATGATGGTTACATTGAGTTCACTGATGAATTTGTTGAAGAGTGCCAAAACACACATGGTACTAGTGCTATTAAGAGTCTCCTTGCTATACGTACTATTATGCCTAAACTGTCCTCTGATCCTAAGTTTGCCACCTCTCCCATTGATATTAAAGATGAAGATTATGATTTCTCTCGTGATTTGTCCTATTTAGATATTGTTGAGAAAGAACCTTTCTGTGGGACTGAAAATGAGAGTGTTCTGGCTCATATGAATGAGCTTTCTACTATGAGTGCTTTATTATCTGATGATTTTAAGATGCGCAAGTACTTTGTTACTAAGATCTTCCCTTTTTCACTAAAAGGAGAAGCTAGGGCTTGGTTTAATAGATTACCTCCTGGTTCCATTGATAGCCCTGATTGCGTGATTGCTTCTTTCTTCCAGAAATATTTTCCTTCCAGTGCTAGACGTGCTGCTTTGCAGAGACATTTTGATTTTAAAAAGGGAGAAGAAGAGAAATTACCGGAGTCATGGACAAGGTTTTGTGCCTTGATTCATGCACATCCTGGATGTCCATTGCCTAAGAATGAGCTTCTTGATATTTATTATAATGGACTAACTGATGATTCTAGGACATGCCTAGATAGCTTTGTTGATTGTGTTTTCATGAAAATAACTCCTACAGATGTTGAAGAATTAATGGCTAAGATAAGCAAGAATTATGATGATTGGACTTCAACTAAGCTAAATACACCTGAGCCTATGCAGAGGTCCCAATCTGTTAAGGTAGAGATCCCTGTGTTTACAATGCTAGTCCTTGGATCAATAGCTAGCATCCACTGTTTAAGATGTAATATCAAGAAATAACGGTCTTAATACAACTTTATAACTAGGAATAAAATAATTCATTACATCTTACATAGCTCATTTGGATATCTCATTACAATGCAACAGAAATAACTATATAGCATGGAGTCCTTCATCTTCAAAGTGCCACAGGCAATCATGTTGGTTGTAGACTTGTAATCCTATTCAACACACTCCACTAACATCAAACAAACCTGCAACATAATAAGTTACAGCCACAAGGGTCAATACATTTGAATTGTATTGGAAAGTGATACTATGGTAGAATAGTGGTATCTATCATCTATATGCATTTGGCTAAGTGGAGCTTAGGCTTGCTTTGCTCAAAATAGATTTTCCTTATCATTTGAAAACACTAAGTTTTTGTTTGTCAAAAATCACCCAAGGAACCACCAATAGACATTGGTGAACCTTTACCCTTGTTCAACCACAAGCTTTTAACTTAGAAATTGGGATGAGGAGATCCTTGATAGCTTCCATGTCTTGATGCTCAAATTGTCCATTGCCAGGGACACGACTAAGTACTTAGATTCTTCCTTCTCGAGAAGTGGTGCACTTTCCCCACAAGACTTGACATGCATCAAGACAAGACCTTTTATAATCCTTCCCTTAGACCAAAATGGACGCGCTCCAAACCTATCACCCCCTACCACCAACTGTCCATCTGGCTAAGTTATTGCAACCTATATGATCCAGGCAGAGTCCATATTGCCATGTGGATGCACTTGAAGCTTCTCAACATTTGACATCTCAAATCTCTTTGTTCCTGGGTGGCTTTCCACAAGTGAGATACACTAGGGTAGGCCATAAATATGGGCCCTGTGTAACCACTCAACATAATCCATACAAGTCCCATTCCACCCAGGTGATTCATTCACATAGTTGTTTTATTAAACAAAACACAAGTCATTGACTTAGAAATATTTCATAGCATGAATATAATCCACCCTTGTTTTCTACTATCTAAGATAAGCATGATAGTAGTAGGGATCTTAACTTAGGAAAATTCTACTAAGGCATCATCTACTAGGATTTCCCAAGGCATAGCATACTTAGTAAAAAATCCATGCAAGTCCTACTCAAAATATCACTAATGCATAGTGAAAATAATGGGACAAAAGTATGAAGCACCACTTTCCTTTTTGGTAGAGAATATAAGTTCACACCTTGATCTTGCAATAGTCACACTCTTCAAATTTCACTAAATTCAATAAAGGCACAAATTCAATCTAGCATATAAGCAATTCATCACACAGAATAAAGAAAACAAAACAATGCATGCAAGCATGCAAAAGATTGTTTTATTGGAAAAGTAGTTTCTAACAAGTTATAAGCATTTTAAAACACATATTGGTCATCTATAATATGTGGCAAAACCATTTAAAAACAAGTTAGTGAAAATGGCCATTTAAATCATTCTTGTTTTTCTAGAAATGATTTAAATCAAAGTAATAGTTTCTAGTGTTTGACAAATATATTTTTGAACACAAATATTAGTGTTTTAAGGTCAAGTGTTTAATATTTAACCATTTGCAAAAGGTTTCACCTAAAAACCATTTTTAAATCAAAGCAACATTTTTATTTTACTAGGAATGCCTTTAATCAAAGTAATAATTTTCTAGGGTTTAATCAAATACATTTTTAAATCCAAAACTTAGTATTTAGGGTTAGAGAGTTTAATTCAACCCATTTGCAAAAGGTTTTACTCAAAAACTATTTTTGAAACTTAATCCATAATTTTATTCTATTAGAAATTCTTTTATTCAAGGAATAATTCCTTAGTGTCACAAAATATACTTTTTAAATCCAAAATTTGTTTTTTATGATCATTAGGTTCAAAAAAATCATTTACAAAATATTTTACCCTAAAATCATTTTTAGAATAAATTTTATACACAAAATAAGCCTAAACATGTTTCTGCAAAAACAACTAATTTTACAGAAGCAAAACACTAAACAAAGGGCATGGTTGGAAAGTATTCTTTTTCCTGATTCCAATGACATAAAATTTGTGAAATTTGGACGTGTAGATTAATAGTTATCAATTTTACAAAATCATACATCTAATAGAAAAGCTTCTGTTTTTAAAACAAAACACTGTCCACGCGTCACGTTTCTACTGGTTGATACCGTTTCGTATGGATCGAGAATCGTGGAGCGTTGGATTTAAGTGGCAACGCACAGATCAAATCAACCAAAAACGTTTCGCCTAAGATCTAATCTACACCACGTGATCTGCATCTAACGGACCAAAACCACCTGGCCAAGAACTGGCGGCGCTCGACGATGGCGCGCGGCGGCGATGCTCTGCTAACGGTGTTGCGGAGGCTACGGGAAGCGAGAGAGAGAGGATGAGGTGGCTCACTAGACTCGCCGTGTGTTGCTGATGCTCAACGTGCACGTGGGGAGGCAGGGGCGCACGAGAGCGAAGGGGATTGCTCGCCGTAGTTGTCGTCGGCGTCAGGCGTCTCTATTCGGCGACGGGGGCGAGGCTACAAACCACCAGAAGGCAATTGGAAGGAGGCGTTAGAAGCGCGTGGAAACAGAGTTCATCTGAGCGTCATTGCGAGAGAGAGAGGGGAGATCAGGGTTCACCTGGAAAGCTCGTCGGAGTGGAGGCAGACTGCGGTGGCGTTTTGTCGTCGAGGTTGCCGATGCTAGGGGACACGTGCGGGCGAAAGGAAGGCACTAGCAGGTGCGTAGCTGAATGGGGAACAGGCTCGTGGGATTTGGGAGGCAAGGGGAGGTAGTGGTTCGCCGGAATCGTGGCCGGAGTGTCATCGGTGAAGCGAGGTTGTAGCTAGAATTTTGGGCAACCCTAGGGCCGAGAGGTGGGGGATTGAGGGGAATGAGAGAGGGGGAGGAGGTGATTAAATGGGCGTGATCGCAGTGAGTAATGGCCGCGATGTTAAGGCGAATTAATCTGCGGAATCAAAGCCAGAAACGGCGAGGTGAGGGGGAGGAACGAGTCGTGGGAGGAGGAAGACGATGACGCGGCAGTGGGGTCTGTTGTCAGTGAGTATGGAGGGGTTACGTTGGGGTCCAAGCGGGTGCGTTTGCGTGTGAAAGAAAAACCATTCGGGGAGGGAGAGGGGGAGATGGACTAGTTGGGCCTGCTGGGTCTGTTTCATTTTTTCTTTTCTCTGAATCTTTTTTATTTTTCTGTTTTGAATTTATTCAAATGATTCAAACTCTTGTTTGAATTCAAATAACTATAAAATCTTTTCAGTAGGTTTATCTGTTTATTAATGTATTTAATTAATCCATTTTAGAATAATTCTTTTTATTCTTTTATGGTTTATTATTTAAAATAGGCACTAGTCTTTATTCAAATAAGATTTTAATTATATTTTCAAACTCTTATTTGAATTCTAATTTTCACCAAACTTTTTTTAGTAGGTTTTATTTAGTCAATAGTGTGTTAAATAATTCATTTTGAATTATTTAAATTAGTTTAATATGATTTATTAATCATTTAAATTGGGCAATTGTCTTTATTCAAATAAAATCAAATATGTTTTTAATCCCATATAAATTTTATTAATAATTCGTTTATTCTTTTTAAGTTAATTAGATAACTTTTTAATCCACTTTGGCAAATTCCAATTTATTATTTTCTCATGATTTAACTAATCATTTACTTTAGGGATTTTGTCTCCTTTTAAATAGAATTGAATTTGGTTATTGCCATTTAATTTTATTTGAATATTCTTTATTACTTTATTTATTTGGATTATCTTTATTCCATTTTCTTATGGATTTTCACTCAAGATTTAAATTGACTTCTAAATAATTTTCTTGGGTTTTATTATTTATTCAGGCAATTTGTCATTATTTAAATAGAATTGAATATGGTTCAAAGCCCATATAGTTTTATTTAAATAATCTTTTATTTCTATTTTATTATTTAATATCTTCCATTTGTTTATGGATTTGGCCAAGATTTAATTTGGATTTTAAATATTCCTTATTTATTTCTTTATTTTCTTCCTTGCCTTATAAAATCCATATCTTTTTATTTATAGATCCAAAATTGGTGATTCCAATTTGTATGATTTTATTTAATATTTGTTTATCTTTTTAAATCCTTTTAGGATTATTTTACTCACAATTTGGTATGGATTTTAGATAAGAGCCTTATTAGCTTTGGAAATTATTTCCTTTTATCTTATTATATTCATAAGTTTTTATCCATGGCTCCAAATTAAGTGAAACCAATTTCTATGGTTTGATAATATTTTTATTTATCATTCTTGATCATTTATAAATGTTTGTTGCTGAATTTTTATATGGAACAAATCCATAGTCTTAGAGATATATTGGAAATGATTTTCTTCCATTAGGTTTTTAGGGTTTTGGTTTACTTTTCCAAATGTTTAAATTTCAAGATACAGTCATTGATGAATGCATTTCACTTGATTTAAATTTTGTTTGATTCCCTTTTCATTCAAAGTTTGTTCAAGATGGGTTTTGATGTTTCCATTTGGAATCAAAAAGTTTCTTTTCACCCTAAATTTCAACCATTATTTATTTTTCACATTTCAAAATTTGGAAAATTTTGGGATGTGACAGGCTACCACCCTTAAAAGAAATCTCGTCCCGAGATTTGGGAAGGCTAGAAGTTACAAGTTGGCTTCAAGACAACTATGGTACTACCACCCGTAAAAAGATTTTCAACTAAATTACATCTTGTCTTACTTGGGATCTTGATGTATCTTCTCTGGGCACTTGTTGGCATAATGGCCTAGCTCTTGCATTTGAAACACATCAATTGGCTAACATCCTTCTTGTTCTCTAGATAATGTGATGCATATTGTCCCATCTCTTTGCAATTGTAACATTGCACTTGGCTATTGTCCTTCTTGCTAGGTTTGGGGCATTTCCTCTTTTTAGGTCTCTCCAAAGCTAGGAGTTCTTCTAGTTCATGTTCTTCATATTTCACCACAAAGGTGGGAAATCTTTCTCTCTTCTTGGGGCATTTACTAGAGATATGCGGTGACCCAGTATACCACTACATGTGTAGTACACTATAGTCGTTGACATGACATCCACAGAACACCGTTTCGTAAATATCACATCCCTCAGAGTGGTACAACAAAAACATTGCGGGTCCATATTACAAAAGTACACACATTAATATTATTACAATACCGGAAGTTCAAGACTTCCAAAAGATCCAACTTACAAACCAAAATATAAAGTGTTCAGCGGAAATTTAAAAGTAGCAACTCCAACTAGGAGTTGAGCTCAACAGCTTATTCTATAGAGTTCATGCTGCTCGGCTCCGTTAGTTACTACTAACTAGACACTTAAGTGGACTTGTTCTCATCGACACCGCAGCGGATCTCGTAATCCACACCTTCAATTCCTACGGACAGGTCAGGTTCCTCGTAGAACACATCTTCTTGGCATTCGGCTGCATACATTGGCACGTCTTCGGGATCCTCAGAGTCTAAGCAAGGGATCAAAGGAAATTATGAGTAACAGCGTTACCCAACAAGTTCATTATATGCAAGGTGGGAAGTTTGATGCTCTAACTACCACCTCGGATTATAAATCCTTGGCACTATGCGGTTTTTGTAAATCTTTCTTCAAAGATTGTTTTTATTCCGAAAAACTATGACCATCAGCCTTCACAGGTTGACCAGAACTTTCATGGAGTTCCTTTCCTGCCGCGTTCGTAGATCCTTCCCGGAATAGGGAGTAACAAGTTACAGTTTTTACACTCTACAGAGGTGCGTTACTTTACCCATGAGAGATCAACTCCTTGTTGCACAACCGGGCATACTTTCCCGTCCACAATTCCATGATGTGGGGCCTAGTAGTTGGTCCAAGCCAATCACTGCCCCCTTCGCGACCCCGCATGCCTCCTTGGTGTACACCATGCCCACATAATGAATTACGGTAATGGTTTGTACAAACCGTTAGATGCCAGAACTATCGTGGGACGATGAGGGTTCCCACCCATATGCTGCATATCCTCTACGAATTACCAATTAATATGCACGCTACAAGGATAACAGCCACGACCTGCACATCCGGCTTCATGTAAGAGGAAGGAGATACAGCTGACTTCTCTGTCCCATTCCAAATCTCATGGCTAACGCGTAATATACGGCGCTAGAATCACTGATGTCAGGGGTTATTAAGTCCCTACTTGATCACCATTGTTGCTTAGAACTCTAAGTTCTATTGCTCTATCATATGATCACTTAGTATGATATCCATAATTTCTTTATTTATGAAAATAATATTTTCTTTCTTTTATAGCATATATGATAACACACATTTTGCAAAATACGTTGATAAAGACTCTTCAAAGGACATGAGCAAGTGATGAACTTGCCTTGTGATGGCAAGGTAGTGAAGTCTGATGCTTGCACTGGACCTTGAGCTTCTAGTTCTACAAAAACATCATTATTGCCCAGTAAGGACAATATTTAAAGAAGCAAAATAATTATGCAAGTAATGTAATGCATTATTTAATTTTATATCCATTTACCCCCAAAAGTTCCTTTTTGAGTAATAAGGGATTAATAAATATTTCTTTTTAATATTTATAACATATATTGAGTTACTTTACTTTATTTCCCTTTTATTTGAATTTTATTGATTTAATAATTCTTTTAGGAATTATTAATTATACATTAAAAATGGTGATTAAATATTTATTTAGTATTTTTTATAAAATACTACAATATTGATACATAATGAAAGTGAATTTTAATTAATTTTATCATCCTTCAATAATTTTGTAAAATTCCATAAGGAATATATAATTTACAAAATTCCTAATGAAATTTAAATGTCTAAATATTTATATTTTAATTTATTTGAGTAGTTTGGATTTCTGTGAATCCAAAGATATTTTATTTATAATTTTTGGGCTTTTATATTTTCTAGAACTTTATTAAGTCCAAGGGTATTTTGGTCTTTTCTTTTTATTGAAACAGGCCTGGAAAAAGGTTTCTAGGCTAGTTATTCTTATTAGGCCCTGGTGGCCCATTAATTCTAGACAAAAGAGCCACCCCGAAGGGCTGGCCTAGCTCGGCCCACTCCTCACTGCCTCTCTCTCTCTCGAGTTCATCTTCTCCTCCTATGACCCCGACCCTGTGGCCGGCAATGCCGCCACCGTCGATTCCCGCCGCCATGGCTGTTCTGGTCGCCGCCATGGTGCAATTGGGGGTTG
This sequence comes from Avena insularis, assembly GCA_023614405.1. Taxonomy (NCBI): domain Eukaryota; kingdom Viridiplantae; phylum Streptophyta; class Magnoliopsida; order Poales; family Poaceae; genus Avena; species Avena insularis. The sequence continues at coordinate 65,153,715 of CM042697.1, forward strand.
TCGACGACGCTCGTTCGTTATATCCAATTGGATTCGAGCCTAGGGCTCTCCTGCGATTGATCGATGCCGTCCCGAACCCTAGGGTTTGGGGGTTGGCATGGATTCAAGTGCTGTTGTGGTCGTCGTGCGTCGAGGTGATGCTCTGCTCCTCCAGGTGTGATTAGGGTCGCTGTCGTGGCGCCGTGCGGGTTGCAGCGCCCCCTCTGGGGTGCTCCTCGTGCCGCCATGGTCGTCGCCCCCTTTGCTTCCTCTTCTATCCTTCAGCGAGGACCTATGGTGAGTTTGATTCTTCTCCCCTGGTGCTCTTTGTGTTTGCTGGTTCAATGCTAGACACTGGCAGTGTTCTCTCTGGCTACTGTCTATTTCAGATTAAGATGATCATCCATTTAGGGTTCCTGCTATGTGCTTGTTCATGTACTGGATGAATTGATTCATGTTTAGATGGTCTGTACACATGCTAAATTCTTATTGGCCTGAGGCTTATTGCTTAAATTGATCTATGATGTTTCTGGTGGCTTACTAGATGATTTGATGCTTGGATTGCATCTGATTCAGATGATGTAGTTGTTTGGGAAGCATGCTTGGTAAAGCCAATGATTTCATAGCTTTCCACTGTTTATTTGATTCATGGTTATGATTATAATAAGATACAACTACTGTCTTAGTGCTGTTAACTTGGAAATTAACATGTGATAGTGAAGTGTATCATAGTAATATCCTAGTTATGATTCATGTTTTAACAGGAAAATGATTAGTTAGTTAATTTTCTGAATCTATGATGATTTACTGCTTTTCCTGGTTCATATTGGATTGTGCTTGTGACACCATCATGTATGGCACACAAGTTTGATTCTAAACCATGGATTTGGTTAGTTTATGCTTAATACAATCTTGGCTTTGAAAGATAAATATAGATGCTCTTATCTGAATTCCTTAAGTCCAATGATGTTGGTCTGAGGCTTAGGGATTCAAATCTTATCTAATTCGTTCATCTAGATAGTCCTGGTAGTGGTACCAGCTATTCTTATTGAATCAAAGCTTGGAAAAAATATTGATAGTGAGCTTGATCAATCTATGGATCCAAAGATTTGTTACTAAGGTGCTACCCTTCCTTTAGGGATGTGTCTAGAAATAGATCATAGGTATATGTATGATTGAATTGTAGAATATAGTTTGACATCCAGAGCAAGGATGTTGCTCTGAGCTCTGGTTGGATCTTGGTACTTTGTTGTTTGCCTTTAGAGTTTCAGAAATCCCTATGATGGATTCACCCCTCTTGGGTGATCTCTGAGGGTTTGTTTTATAAAACAACACATGCTCCTCTCTGAATAAGATGATTAGATCATGTGAAGGTTTTATGAAACTCACCACAAAATCTGATAGTGATGTAGTAGATTGATGATGATCTTGATATTGATCTTGATCTTGATCTGCTTTTGCTAGGCTCCTGAGCTTGCCCTTGAGCTTGCCTACTCCTCCTAGCTTCTGGGCTTGACCTTGCTGTCCACCAGATGCATGCCCCTCCTTATGTCACCATCTTGGTGATGTTTAGTTGATCTGGGTTGGTCTGGTTTGGCTGTTGTTCTTGCTGTCTACCCTGGCTGTTCTTGTGTGATGTGTAGTGGAGAGATGCACTGATGTGCTCCTCCATGGATGTGCTGTGGTTTTGTGATATTGACTATGCTTGTGAGCTTGACAACACACCACATGTATGCTGGTGTGTGTCCATCTTGTGTGCCTGCTATGCACATGTGGATAGGTTTAGAGATTTTGAACTTACTATTACCAGATTACATTTACCTGGCTGGTGAATTGGCCCCTTTTTAGCTGTCATTTGACTTCTGGATTTGAATTGATGAAAGATGAAACCTTTCATATTGGTGAAACTTGCCCCTTTATAACATTTCTCAATGATGAATTTGTCAAGTGCATTTCATTGAGATCTCTAAGAGAAATATACTAACACTAATCTTATTTTGTTTTATTTTTTCTTTGTTCTGCAGGTACAAAGATGAAGATTTAGTGTAGGTTTAGATATAGGATAGTTAGTAGATTTTCCAATTTAATTTTCTTATTCTTTTGTAATTTTTCTTTTATTATCCTTGTAATCTTTATTTTATTTAATTGTAATAAAGATTATATTATTGTTAATAAAGAATATTCTTATTCTTTGTTCTTTTGTAAATTGTGAAGTTTGGAATGAATTCAGTAGATTATATTCTTTGTAACTTGTTTATGTATTAATCATATGAAATGAATTTCATATTCAATATTGTTATTGGATAAGATTTAAGTTATACTACTTATTTCATAATTAATTTAAGATTCAAATCTTATACCTAAAATAGTTAAATTATAATTCAAATACTCAAGTTTAAAATTCAAATTCATTTTAAACACATATCTCTTAAGATCATCTCAAAGTTTATAGCAATCCTCCTTTAAGACTAAACTAATCTCAAAGTAAGAAAGAATCATTGATCACTCAAGGTTTTATTTGGCAAAAAATTTACCCACATTTTCACAAAATAAATGCATGCAACAATACATATTCCTAAATCTACCCTTCGTTAGGTCCTAAATACTGGGATGTTACAGACTTCCCTCCTTAAATTAAACTTCGTCCCAAAGATTGTGGAGATGTACCTGAATAGTTCTGGATAAGCTTTTCTTAAATCCTCTTCCTTCTCCCATGTGGCTTCCCTCTCAGGGTGATGTTCCCATTGTACCTTGCAATATTTGATTGCTCTATTCCTCAATCTTTTCCAGTTTTCTTCCAGAATCTTACAGGGCTTTTCAATATAAGTCAGGTCTATTTTATCTCTTGATGTGTTATTGCATCATCTGGAACTTTCAAACATTTGCAAAGTTGTGACACATGGAAAACATTATGCACTTGAGCCAATCTTGATGGTAACTCTAAAGCATAAGCCGTAGTTCTGTTTTGACTCAGTATTTTAAATGGTCCAATATATCTTGGACTCAATTTCCCTTTAACTCCAAATCTTTTTACTCCTTTCATTGGACTTACTTTCAAATAGACCATATCTCCCACTTCTGGATGCCATGATCTTCGGCTTTGATCGGCACAACTTTTTTGCCTGCTCTGGGCTATTTTCAGTCTATCCCTGATCTTATCAATGATTTCTTGTCTCTCTTTGATATAATCTGGTGCAAATTCTTTGCTGCTACCAGGTTCATACCAACATATTGGTGATCTACACTTCCTTCCATACAGAATCTCATATGGAGCTGCCTTCAGACTACTCTGATAGCTATTGTTATAAGAAAATTCTGCCAATGGTAGGTGATCTTCCCATGTTCCTCCAAAATCTAGTGCACAAACTCTCATGTCTTCTAGTATTTGATTTGTTCTTTCAGTTTGACCTCCTGTCTCAGGATGATATGCCATGCTGAAATCTAATTTTGAACCAAGTGCTTCATGCAATTGCTTCCAAAATGCTGAAGTAAACACTGATCCCCTATCAGTTACGGTCTTTTTGGGTACTCCATGCTTACTTACTACCTCTTTGACATATACTTCAACTAACTTCTCAGCATTATCCTTTTGGTCCACTGGAATAAAATGTGCACTCTTAGTGAGTCTATCCACAATTACCCATATCATATCTTTCCTTTTTGGTGTCATAGGTAATCCTGTGATGAAGTCCATACCTATTTCCTCCCATTTCTATTCAGGAATTTCTAAAGGTTGTAATGGTCCTGCTGGACTTTGATGTTCAGCTTTCACCCTTTAACAAGTATGGCATTCAGATACATATTTAGTAATATCTCTTTTCATGTTATTCCACCAGAATAGTTCTTTCAAATCCATATACATCTTAGTACTCCCTGGATGTATAGAATATGGTGTATCATGTGCTTCTTTGAGTATGACATTTCTGATCTCAGTCACATCTGGAACACATAGACGGTCTTGGAACCATAAAGACCCATACTCTCCAAGGCGAAAAACTGATTTTTGCCCTTGAGTTATCCTCCGAATTTCCTCAACAATGAAAGGATCTTTTTCTTGATGTCTAAAAATTTCTTGCTTAAGATCACTGTCCTGCTCTGCAACTACCTGCATAGTAGCTAATCCTCCAAGAACCTCTGTTCCGATGAATTGAAGTTCTAATCTTTCCAAGTCCATTTGTAACTCTTTTGGTAGCTCCCTATTGCTTGGCTAAATATCTGCACTCTTTCTGCTTAAAGCATCTGCTACAACATTTGCTTTCCCTAGGGTGTAATTGATTGTTAAATCATAATCCTTGACTAATTCCAACCAACGCTTCTGCCTCATGTTCATTTCCTTTTGAGTGAAAAAATATTTGAGACTTTTATGGTTAGTGTATAACTCACATCTGGCTCCATAAAGAAAATGTCTCCATCCTTTCAGCGCAAAGACTACTGCTGCTAACTCTAAATCATGAGTTGGATAGTTGACTTCATGTGGTTTCAATTGTCTTGAACCATAAGCAATCACTTTTCGATCTTTCATTAACACACATCCCAAACCTTCTTTAGACGCATCACAGTATACAGCGAAGTCCTTCCCTGTTTCAGGAACTGCTAAGATTGGAGCTGTGGTTAATCTAGTCTTCAACTCTTGGAAACTTGCTTCACACTTCTCATCCCACTTGAATGGTGTATTCTTCCTTAATAATTTGGTCATTGGTCCGGCTATTTTGGAGAAACCTTCAATGAATCTCCGATAATAACCAGCCATTCCTAAGAATCCTCGAATTTGCTTCACATTGGTGGGTGCAGTCCACTCTAGTACTGACTGAACTTTAGATGGGTTCACAGCAATCCCATCCTTACTGATCACATGGCCGAGGAATTCTACCTCATCTAGCCAGAATTCACACTTACTGAACTTAGCATAAAGCTTATGTTCTCTTAAAGTCTGCAATGCTATTCTCAAATGATCAGCATGCTCTTCCTTATCCTTGGAATATATCAGAATATCATCAATAAAGACGATGACAAACTTGTCTAAATATGGCATGAAAATCTTGTTCATCAGATTCATGAATATTGCCGGTGAATTGGTCAAACCAAATGGTACTACCAGATACTCATGGTGTCCATATCTTGAGACAAATGCTGTTTTTGGAACATCTTCCGGCTTGATTTTTATTTGATGGTATCCAGATCTTAAATCGATCTTTGAAAATACTCCAGCTCCTTTCACTTGATAAAACAAATCTTGAATTCTTGGTAAAGGATACTTATTCTTGATAGTCACGTTGTTCAGATTTCTATAATCACCACACATCCGTCTTCCACCATCTCTCTTATCCACAAAGATTACTGGTGTTCCCCATGGAGATACACTTTCCTGTATAAATCCTTTCCCCGCTAACTCATCAATTTGCTCTTTGAGTTCTTTCAACTCTTTGGGTCCCATTCTATATGGTGTTTGAGCTATTGGTGTTGTACCAGGTATTAGGTCAATGGTGAAATCTATCTCCCGGTCTGGTGGCATTCCCGGTAATTCTGTTGGAAAAACATCTTGGAATTCCTTAACTATAGGAATCTCTTCTAATTTAACTTCTTTCATTGAATTCAACTGCATATCCACCATGATATGACTGTGTTTATCTGCTTGGTAAACTATCCTTGCTCCACTTGTAGTTTTGATTGAGACAATATTCTCCTCACAATTTATCTGAGCTCCATGTTCCATCATCCAGTCCATCCCCAGCACTACTGCAATTCCCTTCAAAGGAATCACATAAAGGTCTGCGAAATATGTACAACCATAGATTGAGATAACCTGATCTTGTTTTATGTATGCATAATCACATTCCCTCCCGCAGAATTCACGGTCATAGGACTTTCTAATGTTACCCTTCTAATCCTGAACTTATCATAAAATTCTTCAGAAATGAATGAAGTAGTTGCACCAGTATAAAATAGAACTTTGCCAGGATTGGTAAGGATATTGAGCGTACCTATCACTGCATTCTCCGAATTATCCACCTCCTAAGGGTTGCACAGTTCAGTTTTTTAGTAGGTCAGTTTCTCTTGCCATTGTTGTTCTTGCCATTGTTTCCCCCTTTATTGGGATGTCCATTTCCCCCACTGTCTTGTCCTCCTCCCTTGGTAGGCCATCCTCCAGGTGGTTTGCTCGGACAGTCTGGCTTAATATGCCCCTTCTGACCACAACCGTAACAGATCACTACAGGCTTTTTGCACTCCCTCTAGAAATGCCCTGGAATTCCACAATTGTTACAAATCACATTCCTTCTCGGATTGGATTGATTTCCACTACTGCCCTTGTTATTGTTATTGTTGTTGTTATTGTTGCCATAATTCCTATTCCGAGGTTTGAACTCCAGGTTAGGTTTAGATTTGCTTGCCTGAATTCTCTTAGTTTCCTTCTTGGCTCTCTTCCTCCGGTCCTCTTGGACATTCTTGTAGTCATCTTCAAAAGTAATGGCTGCATCCAACAACTGCTGATAAGTTTGCTTATTGGCTAACCTTAGCTGCATCCTCACAAATGGATTTAATCCACGCAGGAAATGCTTCTTCCGCTTCTCTTCCGTGTTGACATCCTCCTCGGCATAACGATACAGTTGGCTAAACTCCTGGATGTACTTCATGACACTAGTATATCCTTGCTGAAGCTCCTCAAATTCTCTCCGCTTCAACTCCATAACACTTTTCGGAACATGATATTCACGAAATCTCTTCTTGAACTCTTCCTAGGTAAACTCTCTTCCTGGTTGTTTCATGGCTAACTGATTTTCCCACCATGATGCTGCAGGTCTAGTCAGAAGATGAGTTGCATACCTTAATTTCTCCTCATCATTGCAACCTATAGTTTTCAGCTTCCTCTTTGTATATGCTAGCCAGTCTTCTTCATCCATTGGTTCAGGAGCTGATGCAAAAGGTAACGGTCTTGCATTCTGGAAATCAGATAGACTCACTCCTCCTCCTTCAAGTTCCCTCTGATTTGCTCGCCCCAGCAGCTCTTCCATGAACTTGTTCTGGGTCTCTTGCATCATTTGCATGCATTGCATAAAGTTCGGCTCCATTAACAGCCTCATTGGTGGTAGTGGTGGTAATGCTTCTTGATTTGCTGCATCAGCATCAGCCTTTTCCTTGGCCTCACGCTCCATCCTCTGCTGCTCAGTCTCCATTTCTACACCCGTATCCATGACCCCTAAGTCCTGCATCATAAAGCGAATACTCATAATTACATCATGCACATGTGTTCTGAACTCGACTTTACGCACAGAACTAGTCACACAATGAAGATCCAAGGAAAATCCAAATATGCATTTCACATATGATACATAATATCATAATGATACAAATTCATATACCATATTGGTATAGTTACAAAACTACCTTATTCATCTCACTACCCTATTACTTGGAGTACAAAACATGATACTTGATATCACTAACTAGTTGCCTCCTTCTAGTAGTAACTACGCTCATCATATATGGCTGATGTCAAACCGTGATGACGTGTTGTCCGTCGCACAGTTTGTGGAACAAATGGCCTTCCAGAAGGAACATACTCTATATCTGAAGTGTTAGGACTTGAGTCATTGCTCAACCTGAGTGCATTGACTCCCTCCAGCTCAGCTGAAAAGTCTTCAGAAGCATATTCCACATTATCTCCAGCCTGCATCTCCTGAGCTAGATTCCTTGAGTTGTCAACAGGATACACAGATCCTGCTGCTTCCCAGGTGCTCTTGTGGGCAAGATAATTGAATACAGGATAGTGTATATTCCCTGGGTGTTGAGAAGATGTTGATGATTCAAACACTCTCTCGTCAATATCTTCTTCTTCATCCTGATCATCTATTGACATGGTATTTCTACTACTATTATTAGGGTTCATTCTTGCACCCATCCAACTAGATTGTCCAACATTTCTGATAGAACCATCTGTGGACATCTGGGGTTCATGAGATCCATTATATGATCCCATTCTCCAACCATCGGAATTCTCAATAGGAAGTTCTGAGTCAGAACCATCCTCTGAGCACTGTGGTACTGCATAGCGCATATCTATAGTAGGATCATGTGTAGGTTCAGGTCTTGGTGAATAATGATATGGTGTAAAAGATTCTGGATTTATAGGTATATCCTTAAAGATAGGTGTTGCACTACTACTTGCTTCTTTCTCTAACTGGAATGCTAACTGCTTCCTCCTTTCTGGATCAGTTAGATCCTCTAACATGTCATTTTTATCTTCAACAATCACTTGATGGGTCTTATAAAAAGACACAACGAGTGTTCGATATCTATCCATAAACTTGGAAGCTAACTTAGGATGCTTCTTAACCAAAGTAAGATGATCCGGTATAGGCTCCGAGTCTATAGAATCATGAGGTATCACAGAGAATGTGCTACCTTCTAGCTCCTTGGTTTTCTTCTCCCGGATATTAGCTATTTCCTCCACAACAACAACTTGATAGGCTGCTAAATGACTCCTACCTTCTCCTATGGGTAGATCATGATATAATCCAAGACTCTCTGGAAGTTGGATACTCACACAATACTTGGATAACATCCGGCCATCTAGGTAAATGATAGTGTTCACTGGAATTCTAGTGGGACAATTAAAGAGCTTTAAAAGTTGACGAAGTTGGGGTCTGTAAACGATCCTTGATAATCAGCAAGAGTCTCCTCTTTCCTTACCAAAGTCTGTTTTGGAAACTTTGGTGCCATATCTCTGTATATCAGAAAAATAATTTTGATTAGTATCCAATGACATATTTCATGATAACAAAGAATCATCGCACTAAAATATATAACAGAATATTCTCATTTGAATACCCATTATATTACTTTTAGAGAATTCTTTATCGTTGCTAGCTTTCCTACAGGTAATACCCTTTACTAGGTTTCCAACCTAAGGTCAAAGCAATTTGCTCTGATACCAACTGTGGTGACCCAGCATACCACTGCATTGTAGTACACTATAGTCGTTGACATGACATCCACAGAACACCGTTCCGTAAATATCACATCCCTCAGAGTGGTACAACAAAAACATTGCGGGTCCATATTACAAAAGTACACACATTATTATTATTAAAATACCAAAAGTTCAAGACTTCCAAAAGATCCAACTTGCAAACCAAAATATAAAGTGTTCAGCGGAAATTTAAAAGTAGCAACTCCGACTAGGAGTTGAGCTCAACAGCTTATTCTATAGAGTTCATGCTGCTCGGCTCTGTTAGTTACTACTAACTAGACACTTAAGTGGACTTGTTCTCATCGACACCGTAGCGGATCTCGTAATCCACGCCTTCAATTCCTCCGGACAGGTTAGGTTCCTCGTAGAACACATCTTCTTGGCATTCGGCTACATACATTGGCACGTCTTCGGGATCCTCAGAGTCTAAGCAAGGGATCAAAGGAAAGGATGAGTAACAGCATTACCCAACAAGTTCATTATATGCAAGGTGGGAAGTTTGATGCTCTAACTACCACCTCAGATTATAAATCCTTGGCACTATGCAGTTTTTGTAAATCTTTCTTCAAAGATTGATTTTATTCCGAAAAACTATGACCATCAGCCTTCACAAGTTGACCAGAACTTTCATGGAGTTCCTTTCCTGCCGCGTTCGTAGATCCTTCCCGGAACAGGGAGTAACAAGTTACAGTTTTTACACTCTATAGAGGTGCGTTACTTTACCCATGAGAGATCAACTCCTTGTTGCACAACCGGGCATACTTTCCCGTCCACAATTCCATGATGTGGGGCCCAGTAGTTGGTCCAAGCCAATCACTACCCCCTTCGCGACCCCGCATGCCTCCTTGGTGTACACCATGCCCACATAATGAATTATGGTAATGGTTTGTACAAACCGTTAGATGCCAGAACTATCGTGGGACGATGAGGGTTCCCACCCATATGCTGCATATCCTCTACGAATTACCAATTAATATGCACGCTACAAGGATAACAGCCACGACCTGCACATCCGGCTTCATGCAAGAGGAAGAAGATACAGCTGACTTCTCTGTCCCATTCCAAATCTCATGGCTAACGCGTAATATACGGCTCTAGAATCACTGATGTCAAGGGTTATTAAGTCCCTACTTGATCATCATTGTTGCAATTAGAACTCTAAGTTCTATTGCTCTATCATATCATCACTTAGTATGATATCCATAATTTCTTTATTTATGAACATAATATTTTCTTTCTTTTATAGCATATATGATAACGCACATTTTGCAAAATACGTTGATAAAGACTCTTCAAAGGACATGATAAAGTGATGAACTTGCCTTGTGATGGCAAGGTAGTGAAGTCTGATGCTTGCACTGGACCTTGAGCTTCTAGTTCTACAAAAACATCATTATTGCCCGGTAAGGACAATATTTAAAGATGCAAAATAATTATGCAAGTAATGTAATGCATTATTTAATTTTATATGCATTTACCCCAAAAAGTTCCTTTTTGAGTAATAAAGGATTTATAAATATTCCTTTTTAATATTTATAACATATGTTGAGTTACTTTACTTTATTTCCCTTTTATTTGACTTTTATTGATTTAATAATTCTTTTAGGAATTATTAATTATACATTAAAAATTGTGATTAAATATTTATTTAGTATTTTTATAAAATACTACAATATTGATACATAATGAAAGTGAATTTTAATTAATTTTTTCATCCTTTAATAATTTTGTAAAATTCCATAAGGAATATATAATTTACAAAATTCCTAATAGAATTTAAATGTCTAAAATTTTATATTTTAATTTATTTGAGTAGTTTGGATTTTTGTGTAACCAAAGATATTTTATTTATAATTTTTGGACTTTTATTTTATTTTCTAGAACTTTATTAAGTCCAAGGGTATTTTGGTCTTTTCTTTTTATTGAAACAGGCCTGGAAAAAGGTTTCTGGGCTAGTTATTCTTATTCGGACCTGGTGGCCCATTAATTCTAGACAAAAGAGCCACCCCGAAGGGTATGGCCCAGCTCGGCCCACTCCTCACTGCCTCTCTCTCTCTCGAGTTCATCTTCTCCTCCTCTGACCCCGACCCTATGGCCGGCGATGCCGCCACCGTCGATTCCCGCCGTCGTCGACCGTTCTGGTTATCGTCGTGGTGAAATTGGGGGTTGTTGATGATACGCGTTCGTTATATCCAATTGGATTCGAGCCTAGGGCTCTCCTGCGATGGATCGATGCCGTCCCGAACCCTAGGGTTTGGGGGTTGGCATGGATTCAAGTGCTGATGTGGTCGTCGTGCATAAAGGTGATGCTCTGCTCCTCCCGGTGTGATCAGGGTCGCTGTCGTGGCGCCGTGCGGGTTGCAACGCCCCCTCTGAGGTGCTCCCCGTGCTGCCATGGTCGTCGGCCCCTCTGCTTCCTCTTCTATCCTTCAGCGAGGACCTATGGTGAGTTTGATTCTTCTCCCCTGGTGCTCTCTGTGTTTGCTGGTTCAATGCTAAACGCTGGCAGTGTTCTCTCTGGCTACTGTCTGTTTCAGATTAAGATGATCATCCATTTAGGGTTTCTGCTATGTGCTTGTTCATGTACTGGATGAATTGATTCATGTTTGGATGGTCTATACACATGCTAAATGCTTATTGGCCTGAGGCTTGTTGCTTAAATTGATATATGATGTTTCTGGTGGCTTACTAGATGATTTGATGCTTGGATTGCATCTGATTCAGATGATGTAGTTGTTTGGGAAGCATGCTTGGTAAAGCCAATGATTTGATAGCTTTCCACTGTTTATTTGATTCATGGTTATGATTATAATAAGATACAGCTACTGTCTTAGTGTTGTTAGCTTGGAAATTAACATGTGGTTTGAGATCATCATGATCTCAAACAGTGAAGTGTATCATAGGAATATCCTAGTTATGATTCTTGTTTTAATAGGAAAATGATTAATTAGTTGATTTTCTGAATCTATGATGATTTATTGCTTTTCCTGATTCATATTGGATGGTGCTTGTGACACCATCATGTATGGCACACAAGTTTGATTCTAAACCATGGATTTGGTTAGTTTATGCTTAAGACAATCTTGTCTTTGAAAGATAAATATAGATGCTCTTATCTGAATTCCTTAAGACCAATGATGTTGGTCTGAGTCTTAGGGATTCAAATCTTATCTAATTGGTTCATCTAGATAGTCCTGGTAGTGGTACCAGCTATTCTTATTGAATCAAAGCTTTGAAAAAATATTGATAGTGAGCTTGATCAATCTATGGATCCAAAGATTTGTTTCTAAGGTGCTACCCTTCCTTTAGGGATGTGCCTAGAAATAGATCATAGGTATATGTATGATTGAATTGTAGAATATAGTTTGACAACCAGAGCAAGGATGTTGCTCTGAGCTCTGGTTGGATCTTGGTACTTTGTTGTTTGCCTTTAGAGTTTTAGAAATCCCTATGATGGATTCACCCCTCTTGGGTGATCTCTGAGGGTTTGTTTTATAAAACAACACATGCTCCTCTCTGAATAAGATGATTAGATCATGTGAAGGTTTTATGAAACTCACCACAAAATCTGATAGTGGTGTAGTAGATTGATGATGATCTTGATATTGATCTTGATCTTGATCTGCTTTTGCTGGGCTCCTGAGCTTGCCTGCTCCTCCTAGCTTCTGGGCTTGACCTTGCTGTCCACCAGATGCATCCCCCCTCCTTATGTCACCATCCTGGTGATGTTTAGTTGATCTGGGTTGGTCTCGTTTGGATGATGTTCTTGCTGTCTACCCTGGCTATTCTTGTGTGATGTGTAGTGGAGAGATGCACTGATGTGCTCCTCCATGGCTGTGTTGTGGTTTTGTGATATTGACTATGCTTGTGAGCTTGACAACACACCACATGCATGCTGGTGTGTGTCCAGCTTGTGTTCCTGCTATGCACATGTGGATAGGTTCAGAGATTTTGAACTTACTATTATAGATTACATTTACCTGGCTGGTGAATTGGCCCCGTTTTAGCTGTCATTTGACTTCTGGCTTTGAATTGATTAAAGATGAAACATTTCATATTGGTGAAACTTGCTCCTTTATAACATTTCTCAATGATGAATTTGTCAAGTGCATTTCATTGACATATCTGAGAGAAATATACTAACACTAATCTTATTTTGTTTCTAGTTTTTCTTTGTTTTGCAGGTACAAAGATGAAGATTTAGTGTAGGTTTAGATATAGGATAGTTAGTAGATTTTCCAATGTAATTTTCTTATTCTTTTGTAATTTTTCTTTTATTATCCTTGTAATCTTTATTTTATTTAATTGTAATAAAGATTATATTATTGTTAATAAAGCATATTCTTATTCTTTGTTCTTTTGTAAATTGTGAAGTTTGGAATGACTTCAGATGATTATATTCTTTGTAACTTGTTTATGTATTAATCATATGAAATGAATTTCATATTCAATATTGTTATTGGATAAGATTTAAGTTATACTACTTATTTCTTAATTAATTTAAGATTCAAATCTTATACCTAAAATATTTAAATTATAATTCAAATACTCAAGTTTAAAATTCAAATTCATTTTAAACACATATCTCTTAAGATCATCTCAAAGTTTATAGCAATCCTCCTTTAAGACTAAACCTAATCTCAAAGTAAGAAAGAATCATTGATCACTCAAGGTTTTATTTGGCAAAAAATTTACCGACATTTTCACAAATAAATGCATGCAACAATACATATTCCTAAATCTACCCTTCGTTAGGTCCTAAATACCGGGATGTTACAAGATATGACCTTCTTCTCCCTAAGAGTAGCAACACTTTGTGGTCACTTTGGTTGTGGCTTTATGAGGCATGGTTCTGACTTTGCCTTCATCCTTCTTGGTAGAAGTTGTTCCCTTATGTAGGTTTCCAAACATTTGATGCATTCCATCTTGTTTAATTTGTTGAACTATAGGATAGATGGGGCATTGGATAGGGACATGATCATTTCCTTCACATAGGAAACAAGTCACTTGAGATGTGGGGCATTGTTTAGTTGGATGTTTATCTTCACAATTAGGGCATTGGTCCACATGCTCTTTATAGGTGTGTCCTATGTCTCCACAAATATTGCAAGCTTGAGTTCCTTCTATAATATCATCCTTGACATCATTGTTGTCACAATCTCCTTGGGAAAGGTTGTTTCTCATGTTGATCATTTGATTGGTCATCCTTTGCAACAATTGGGATTGGGTTTCCAAGAACTTTTGCAGGGTTGGGTCTATCCCATTGTTGTTGGCTAAAAACTAAGTTGTCACTTGATTCATCTGGGCTTGAGTTGCTAGAAGTTGTTCTCTCATGTGCATCTCTTGGTTGTTGTTGTCACCATCCTTGTTGTTGAAGTCTCTTGGGGAAGTCATCTGTTTGGGTTGGATTGGGATTAGAATAGGCAAAAGATTTATAGGGAAGAAGTCTAATCATACAGAACAATTCACACAAAAATGTGCAAGCAATCACAATCAAACATTCCACTTAAACAACAAGATTCAAGCACATTTTTAGACAACAACATATTTTTGCTACACCATATAAGTTGGTGTGATTAATCTAAACTAAACATTAGTATGGTGGTCCAACTATATGGTTTTCTTGAGATCTTTCCATTCTTATTAGTTGTTTCTTCATGAATGAGATCATGGCTTCCTTGGAAAAATTCTTGTATCTTGGTCACTAAGCTTCAAAGGTGGTGATGGTTCCTTCTAAGTTGTGTTTCCTTAGTCTTCATGTCTTGAGTATTCTTCTTGTCTCATTTGTAGTCCTTAGTGATGTCCAAGTTGAAGTCCTTGGTAAAGCTAAAGTAGAAGTCATTGGTAATGTTGAAGTCTTTGCATCTGTTGAAGTCTTTGTCCATTAAGTTTGAAAAGGGGGAGATGTAGAATCAAAACCAAAAGGGTTGAGGAAAGAGTTTACAAGATTGTTCGTAAATAATTTTGAACAAATACAACTCCTATTTTTCTAAGGGGTTTTGTCCAATCCAAGGGTTACAACCCTATAGGCAACACAGTGCTCTGATACCATCTGTAGAGGTCCCAACCTGTTAAGGTAGAGATCCCTGTGTTCACAATGCTAGTCCCTGGATCAATAGCTAGCATCCACAGTTTAAGATGTAAAATCAAGAAACAAAGGTCTCAATACAACTTTATAACCAGGAATAAAATAATTCATTACATCTTACATAGCTCATTTGGCTATCTCATTACAATGCAGCAAAAATAACTATATAGCATGGAGTCCTTCATCTTCAAAGTACCATAGGCAATCATGTTGGTTGTAGACTTGTAATCCTATTCAACACACTTCACTAACATCAAACAAACCTGCAACATAATAAGTTACAGCCACAAGGGTCAATACATTTGAATTGTATTGGCAAGTGATACTATGGTAGAATAGTGGTATCTATCATATATATGCATTTGGCTAAGTGGAGCTTAGGCTTGCTTTGCTCAAAATAGATTTTCCTTATCATTTGAAAACACTAAGTTTTTGTTTGTCAAAAATCACCCAAGGAACCACCAATAGACATTGGTGAGCCTTTACCCTTGTTCAACCACAAGCTTTTAACTTAGAAATTGGGATGAGGAGATCCTTGATAGCTTCCATGTCTTGATGCTCAAATTGTCCATTGCCGGGGACATGGCTAAGTACTTAGATTCTTCCTTCTCGAGAAGTGGTGCACTTTCCCCACAATACTCGACATGCATCGAGACAAGACCTTTCAGAAGCCTTCCCTTAGACCAAAATGGACGCGCTCCAAACCTATCACCCCTACCACCAACTGTCCATCTGGCTAAGTTATTGCAACCTATATGATCCAGGCAGAGCCCATATTGCCATGTGGCTGCACTTGAAGCTTCTCAACATTTGACATCTCAAATCTCTTTGTTCCTGGGTGGCTTTCCACAAGTGAGATACACTAGGGTAGGCCATAAATATGGGCCCTGTGTAACCACTCAACATAATCCATACAAGTCCCATTCCACCCAGGTGATTCATTCACATAGTTGTTTTATTAAACAAAACACAAGTCATTGACTTAGAAATATTTCATAGCATGAATATAATCCACCCTTGTTTTCTACTAGCTAAGCTAAGCATGATAGTAGTAGGGATCTTAACTTAGGAAAATTCTACTAAGGCATCATCTACTAGGATTTCCCAAGGCATAGCATACTTAGTAAAAATTCCATGCAAGTCCTACTCAAAATATCACTAATGCATAGTGAAAATAATGGGACAAAAGTATGAAGCACCACTTGCCTTTTTGGTAGATAATATAAGTTCACACCTTGATCTTGCAATAGTCACACTCTTCAAATTTCACTACAATTCAATCAAGGCACAAATTCAATCTAGCATTCAAGCAATTCATCACATAGAATAAAGAAAACAAAACAATGCATGCAAGCATGCAAAAGATTGTTTTATTGGAAAAGTGGTTTCTAACAAGTTATAAGCATTTTAAAACACATATTGGTCATTTATAATATGTGGCAAAACCATTTAAAAACAAGTTAGTGAAAATGGCCATTTAAATCATTCTTGTTTTGCTAGAAATGATTTAAATCAAAGTAATAGTTTCTAGTGTTTGCCAAATATATTTTAGAACACAAATATTAGTGTTTTAAGGTCAAGTGTTTAATATTTAACCATTTGCAAAAGGTTTCACCTAAAAACCATTTTTTAAATCAAAGCAACATTTTTATTTTACTAGGAATGCCTTTAATCAAAGTAATAATTTTCTAGGGTTTAATCAAATACATTTTTAAATACAAAACTTAGTGTCTAGGGCCAGAGAGTTTAATTCAACCCATTTGCGAAAGGTTTTACTCAAAAACTATTTTTGAAACTTAATCCATAATTTTATTCTACTAGAAATGCTTTTATTCAAGGAATAATTCCTTAGTGTCGCAAAATATACTTTTTAAATCCAAAAGTTGGTTTTTTTGGTCAGTAGGTTCAAAACAAATCATTTACAAAAGATTTTACCCTAAAATCATTTTTAGAATAAATTTTATACACAAAATAAGCCTAAACATGTTTCTGCAAAAACAACTAATTTTCTAAAAGCAAAACACTAAACAAAGGGCATGGTTGGAAAGTATTTTTTTCCTGATTCCAATGATATAAAATTTGTAAATTTAGACGTGTATATTAATAGTTATGAATTTTACAAAATCATACATCTAATAGAAAAGCTTCTGTTTTTAAAACAAAACACTGTCCATGCGTCACGTTTCTACTGGTTGATACCGTTTCATCTGGATCGAGAATCGTGGAGCATTGGATTTAAGTGGCAACGCACGGATCAGATCAACCAAAAACGTTTCGCCTAAGATCTAATCTACACCACGTGATCTGCATCTAACGGACCAAAACCACCTGGCCAAGAACTGACGGCGCTCGACGGTGGTGCACGGTGGCGGAGCTCTACTAACGGCGCTGCGGCGGCTATGGGAACCGAGGGAGTGGATGAGGTGGCTCACCAGACTCACCGTGTGTTGCTGATGCTCAACGTGCTCGTGGGGAGGCAGGGGCACACGAGAGCGAAGGGGATTGCTCGTCGTAGTTGTCGTCGGTGTCAGGCGTCTCTGTTCATCGATGGGAGCAAGGCTATAAACCACCAGAAGGCAATTGGAAGGAGGCGTTAGAAGCGCGTGGAAACAGAGTTCATCTGAGCGTCATCGCGCGAGAGAGAGGGGAGGTTAGGGCTCACCTGGAAAGCTCGTCAGAGTGGAGGCATACGGCGGTGGCATTCTGTCGTCGAGGTTGCCGATGCTAGGGGGCACGTGCGGGAAAAAGGAAGGCACTGGCAGGTGCGTAGGGGAATGGGGAACAGGCTCGTGGGAACTGGGAGGCAAGGGGAGGTAGTGGTTCACTGAAATCGTGGCCGGAGTGTCATCAGTGCAGCGAGGTTGCAGCTAGAAATTTGGGCAGCCCTGGGGTCGAGAGGTGTGGGGGATTGAGGGGAATGAGAGAGGGGGAGGAGGTGATTAAATGGGCGTGATCGCAGTGAGTAATTGCCGTGGCGTTAAGGCGAATTAATCTGCAGAATCAAAGCCAGAAATGGCGAGGTGAGGGGGAGGAACGAGTCACGGGACGAGGAAGACGATGACGCGGTAGTGGGGTCCATTGTCAGTGAGTGGGGAGGGGTTATGACGAGGTTTAATCTCGTCAATGCCCATTGTTATGGAATTGGGTTTTGGAGAAGATGGGGATGCTGGAGATCGTGGAACGGTTAGCAAACAAGCAACATGGGGACATGAGGTTTACGCAGGTTCAGGCCCCTTGAGGGAAAACCCTACTCCTACTTGTCTTCTCTTGATTATGGTGGAACCGAAGGTTACAAGGGTGCGCAGATGCAATCTGGCGTGGAGGTGTGTATGCGGTGGTGTGTGAGAGAGCCTCCTCGTCGTGCCCTCCTGGCCTTTATATAGAGATAGGCAGGTCCCAGGCACAGATCGAGTCGGTTACAGGTTTTAGGGTTACCCCTTTGAATATTCTATCTACTCTAGTCTTGCTCTCCAAGGATCCGAAAGCGTCATGGGCCCTGGCCACCCGAAAATCTTCATGGGCTGGCGCATATTTGTCGTGGGTCTTCCTTGGGCTAGACCAGGTATGCTAAGGTCATGTACCCGCAGGGTATAACCATGTCAGTAGCCCCCGAGTGTTCAGTCGAATCGTAGAGTCGACGTAGGACTCGAAGAAATATTTTGTCTTTATCCGTCTTTCGGGTGCGCGACCAGCGCTCATGATAGGAGTAGCCCCCGAGTATTTAGTCGAATCAAAGATTCGAGTGAGTACTCTTAGCTGTGGAGCCGAAGAATTGTTGTTGATGCTAGTATAGCTTTTGATGACATCAGTGCTGACGATCAATGACCTCAAGCGTCTGCTATGCCAGAGATGACTTGACTGGACGAACGTGGGTCCCACTTGCTGACTTTGAATTGACCGGTCATGCGTGGCGTGGAGATAATTACGGCGTCTCCTCGATTTCCGCGCGTAGTGGACGGCGTGGTAACGACGGTTCGTTGTGATGCTGACACGTGTATGGTCAGATCTGCCGTTGGCGTTAGGTCTTCTAGATGGACGGCTGCCGTGCATCGTCTTCGTTATAATCTTTGGGGAAAGCTGTAGTTTGTTTTCACCGCATCAGTTCTTGTTTTCACTGCCTCCTTGTGCTCTAGCGATTCGTGCTGCGCGCTGGGATTTCCTTCCACATTTCCATCTTCCCTTCTGCGCTTTCACCGCCGGCGCCGCTGCAACGCGATGGGGAAACCGAAGAAATTGTCATCTGCAGTTGGGACCAGCGCCGCCGGAGGAAAGAAAGGCGCCACCGCTACCCGTGTCACCGACGGTGGCTGGCGGCAATCAGAGACGCGGGAGAGCGAGCTCTGCAAGCTTCGCGAGCAGGGTTTGATCCCGCAAGATAGGGAGGCCGTCAGACTCCCCGGCAACGAGGTAATCCCCCGTCCCCTAGCTGGGTATCGGGTTATGTTTCTCGCCTTCGTTATGCGTGGGTTTTCTTTTCCAGTCCACAACTTCCTCCGTGGACTGCTCTTTCTCTATGGCATTCAGCTTCATCATCTGTCACCCAATTCTCTTCTCCACATTGCTTGCTTCATCACTTTTTGCGAGTGCTGGCTCGGCATCGAGCCGCATTTTGGCCTCTTCCGGAAACTCTATTCCGTGAAGAGGCAATCCGGTTTGGATGGTGTGTATCCCATTGGGGGTTGCATCATCTCCCTCAGTCCCAATCTTCTTTTCTTTTCTTTTTCTATGTCCGAGTCTGTCCAGTACTGGCGGAGGCGATGGTTTTATATCCGCGACTCCGTAGTGCCTGGCCAAGATTTTGGCCTTGTTCCTTTTGACCCCTCCCAAAAGATTGAGCCGAAACGGTATTGGAACAAAAAAAATCTTGGATGGCGAGGTGGCGGAGATAGAGGCCCTTTACCGTCGGGTGGAGGATCTCCAGCTGATTCCGGAGAAGGAAGTGAACGGTGTGGACATCATCCGGACGTTTCTAGAACGTCGGGTGCAGCCCTCTCAAGCGGCGCACTGATGTTTCTTTATTCTGGGCGCCGTGATCCGATGAGGGTTTCGGCTGAGAAAATCTCCGAGGGGGATCTTGACAGGACCCTTCGCTCGCTGCTGAAGTTCAAGGCCGGAGAGGAAATCCCGGGGAAGTCGCTGACTCCACCGTTTTCTTTGGCGTTGGTGGTTCCACAGGTGTAGATTTGTGCGCGTAGCGCTTTTTGTCGACTGCGTATTTACTTTCCTTTGTTTGCTAACAAAGTTCCTTCTGGCTTTGCAGAGCTTCAAGGTGTCGGGCCTGGTACCGCCATTGCCTGAAAAATATCCGAATACCTCGGATAATGACGTGGTGGATTCCGTGTCCGAGCTGCCGTCGGCGCGATCTCCGTCGGAAGATGCCGACGAGTCGAGTGAAAACCATACGCGCAAACAATCACGGAGATCCAACGAGTCTTCGGATGCATCGACTCCTGCGACTCCCAGAAACCCTTTGTGCCTTGATCGTCATAGTGGCGGGCATGGAGGTTCTTCCTCTCCCATTCCTGCCATTCCTATGCGGGCTGTAGCACCGCACCCGCCAGCGAAGCGGAAGAAGGAAGAAAAGAAGGAAGAGAAAAAGGAGGAGAAGAAGGAGGAGAAGAGAGCCCGAAGGACTCCTCCTGTCTTCGACCTGAGCTCACTGGGCTCGTAAGTTTCTTGTTATACTGCTGTCCTTTTTCCTTCTTGATTTTGCACTTGTGCTGATTGCTTCGTATGCAGGCATTCCTCCACGACTCCTCCAGTGATGGTGCTCGGGAGATGATGGGGGAATCGAAAATTGCATCTCCTCCTCCTCAGACGGTGGCAACGTCGGGGGGCACCGCTCCGAATCCTCCTCTGCAGGAGGTGCAGGTGGTTGCGCCTTAGAATTTCGCCAGCGGGCCTTCGGAGTCGCCATCAGAGCATGTAAGTACCTCTGTTTCATGCCACGGGGGGAGCACCCAGGTGTATGAATAATTTCTTGTCTAGTTCTTTTTTCAAATCTTCGGGGGGGGAGCCCCCGAGTGTCTTCGTGTGCGAGTTTTGCCTTTATTCCTTAATTTTGGGTGCAGTCCCCAAGTCCTTTTCCTTACTGGTGTTTCTTTTTCTGCAGCCTTTTGTGGAGGAGGCCAAGCGGCTGGTGCAGGAGCGCCTGGTGCTAGAGGCTAACCTCCAACAGCTTCAAGGTACCTGTTTGTTTTTGGTGCTTGGTTCATTTATTCTGGTCCTACTCTCTGACGTTTGCTTGTTTCGAATGCAGAGGAGCATAATACTTCTCTCCGTGAGGTCGACGCTCTCAAGAAGAGCCTTGGTCAATCGAAGAAGAAGGCCGAGGCCGCCGTTGGTGCGAAGGAACGCCTCGAGCTAGAGCTGACCAAGGCAGCCGAAGCTAAGGAGCGTCTGCAGCAGGAGGCCGCGGACCGTGAGGAGCAGCTGGCCACTGTTGCGGCTGCACGCGAGAGAGAGGTGGCAGGCAAGCTCATGGCTGCTGCCAAGGCTGTTTCGGGTGAGTGTTGTATTTGTGCTTCTTTCTTCTTGTTTTCTTGTCTTCTTCTGCTTTGCTTTTCTTCATGTCCCCCTTTTTTGTCTCAGATGCCGCAGGCATCGAGTTTGACCGAGGCGCTCTGGAGCACGGGAGTGCTCTAGATGATGCTACTGCAGCGGTCGAAGATCGTTCTGGCACTGCTGCCTCCTTGCCAAGGCGAAGGAGGTCCTTGGCCACTTCTACAAGGAGCTTGTCCCTAAGGGCGCGGCCCTTGATGATGTGGATGCTCTGGCGGAGGCTTTGTCAGCCGAAGCGCCTGCGGCGTACAAGCGCAAGCAGAAGGGCATCGACGCGTCCGTCGGGCTGGCGATGGCTTTGGCGGCTGGAGCGGAGCTGGACCTGCCCCAGATCACCTCCCGGATGCCGACGACCGCAGACGGATCCGAGGTAGCCTTTGCTGCCTACTCTGCTCGCTGCAAGCGATATGGGCCGAAGCTCATTGATTTGCTGTCTGAGTATGCGCTGCGGAAGCAAGGGGAGGCCAAGGCTAGGCAATCCGGCTCGAGGCTACTTCGTGTGCCGCCAGAGGCATTGTAGATGTAGGATAGTTTGTAGTCTGCTTTTGCTGTAAATATTTTGAAGAACACAGTCCTTGTGCCACGTAGTGGCCTTATATGCTTAATGAATTATTCGGAGTTGTGCTCTACCACTGTCTGAATGTTTGTGTCCTTTTCTTTTTCTGCTGCTCTAGGTTCCTTCGGGTGCTGACCCTGTTGACACCTCGCCCGCAGTGTAGCTGCGGCCATCTTTGGATGACCCTTCGCAACTCGCCTTTCTTCGGGACCGTGTTCGTAGTCTTGAGAGGGAGCTACTTGGGTTGCGAGGTCACGCCGATGTTTGGAAGTCCAAGGCGGATCGAGGTGCAGCCAGAGAGGAGTACTTAATGGCGGAACTGCTTCGGTTATCTGAGCAGCTTCAATGTAAGTTGTTCTTTGTTTCGAGCTGTAGCTCTATTCTTCGGATGAGCCTGCTGACCTTGCCCTTTATTTTATACGATCGTCGTAGGTGCTAACCTTGCTCCGAGAGAAGAGAAAGAGCGTGTCGCCGTTCGGGTCAATTGCTTGACTCAGCAGGACATGGAGGCCGGTGGCTTCTTCTGGATGGATCGTGACCGCGCCATGGCTCTGGCGACGGTGCAGGATTGTGTGCACCAGGTTTCGCGGGTGCTTCGCCAAGTGCAGACGTCGCTTTCCTCGGTGTTTCACGTCATGTTTCCTTTGGATGCCGTACCGACGAGCCTTGCGGGTCTTCTGTCGAAGTTTCGGAGCGTGAGCAATGTCAAGGAGTTGGTGCGGCAACAGCTCGTCGCAGGAGTGAAGGCTGCTTTGTCTCTTGTAAGGCTGCATCGGCCTGATGTAGATTTGGCTGTTGTGGCAGCTGGGCCACCTCCTCGGCCGGATGGTGATGAGTGGGACATGCGTCCACATTACGCAGCTGTAAGGCAGTATGCCGAACAGGTCGTAGATTTATTTGAGCAGCGTGCTCAGGTTATTCTTCAGAATAGGTAGTACCTGTAAAAGAGATAGATGTAAAATTTGTATATTTCGACTGGGCGTGTTGTGCCCTTTGTTGTAAAGGTTTGTTTGCTGTAAGCACGCAGTGCTTTGTTTGAGTACGTGTCCTTTTCGTTTGCCTGACGTTGTCAGCTACTCAGGTGTACACGCGTGATCCTCAGTCGATGAAATCGTGAGGTGGGGGGAGACCCCGAGTGCGTTTGTAGCATAAAGTAAACTTGCAAATAATGAACGGAAGTTTGGGGCGAGACACTTAGCTTTATTTATATCGTAATGGAGGAAGTACATTGTTTGGCTGGATAGCCTTGGCTGAAAAAGCCTTATTGAAAGTAAAGGGATAGGTAGCTAGGGGTAGAATCGTCGCAAGTGCGCGATGTTCCATGGGTTGGAGTATGCGACTCCAGACTCCACGTGCTTGAGGCGATAGGCGCCACCTGGGATGACTTCGGTGATGACGTAGGGTCCTTCCCATGGTGACTCGAATTTCTCCGGTCGCTCTTGCTTGAGTTGCAAGACGAGGTCTCCTTCGACGAAGGACCTTGGGCGCAGCCGGCGGCTGTGGTAGTTGCGAAGACTCTGCTGGTACACCGCTGATCGAGCTGCTGCTATGTCCCTTGCTTCGTCGAGTGTGTCGACGGCGTCTTCGAGTGCAGCCGTGGATTCGGCTTCGCTGTAGGCGACGACCTGGGGGGCCTGGTGGCATACTTCGGCTGGTAGCACGACCTCAGCTCCGTGCACCATGAAGAATGGTGTGTAGCCTGTGGAGCTATTTGGCGTAGTTCGTAAGCTCCACAGGACGGATGGTAGCTCTTTCGTCCAGGCTCCTGCTTTCCGTTCGAGTGGACTCATGAGGCGCTTCTTGATGCCCGCTCCGATTAGGCCGTTGGCCTTTTCCACTTGCCCGTTCGTTTGCGGGTGTGCCACTGAGGCGTACGTGATGTTGATCCCAAGGCCTTCGCAGAAGTCTTGAAACTCCTTGGAGATAAAGTTCGATCCATTGTCGGTGATGATGTTGTGCGGTACGCCGAACCTGTAGACAATGGACTCGAAGAACTTGACGGCAGTTTTGCCTTTCTGGTTGGTAACCGGCATGGCCTCGATCCACTTGGTGAATTTGTTGACTGCGACCAGGAGGTAAACGTGTCCCCCTTTTGAGGACTTTGGCAGTTTGCCGATCATGTCGAGGCCCCATTGAGCAAAAGGCCAGGCTATAGGTATGGGTCTGAGCTTCGACCCGAGTGCGTGTGGTTTGTCGGCGAACCGTTGGCACCCGTTGCATCTTAGAACGATGTACTTTGCGTCGCTCATGGCTGTTGGCCAGTAGAATCCGGCTCGTAGAGCTTTGGCGACTAAGGAGCGGCTGCCTGCGTGATGGCCGCAGATGCCCTCGTGGATGTCTTGGAGGATGGCTTTCCCGTCAGCGATGGTGACGCACCTTTGTAGTACACCCGTAATACTGCGCTTGTACAGCTCGCCATTGATGGTGGTGAAGGCTTTTGACCAATGAGATATGCGCCGGGCATCTGTCAGGCTGTCAGGCAGTTCTCCGTTTATCAAGAACTGGAGGTATGGTCGCGTCCAAGTTTCTTTGACTGCCATGACCTGCATTAGGTTTACTATGGCGACCTCTGTGTCCAGTTTCTCGGGTCCTTCATGTCCTTCAGGCAGCGTAGCCCCCGAGTGTTCTGCTTCTTCGGGTGATCCCTTGGGGAATTTCCGCTTGATGGATGGCACGCAGATCTGTTCGAGGAACACACCTGGTGGCACCTTTGCGCAGGTGGAGCCGATGTTGGCGAGTCTATCAGCCTCCTCGTTGCTTTCTCTTCCGACGTGTTGAAGCTCGTAGCCGTCGAATTCTCCTTCGAGTGCGTTGTAGAGAGCGCGGTACGCAATCATGTTTTCGGCGTGTGCGTCGCACTCGTTCATCGTCTGCTGGACGACGAGGTTGGAGTCACCGTAGATGACCAGGTAGCGTGCGCAGATTTTTGCCATCCTCATGCCGTGTATGAGGGCTTCGATTCGCCTCATTATTAGAAGCTCGAATTTCATCCGGGACGATTTCATCTTGTCACCTTGCGGGAGGTCAAGATGACCCGCTCCGCTCCAGCTTCACGCTTGGAGCCGTCAAGTGCATCGTCCATGATCGCGACATGTCCGGGTGTCTGGCAGCAGCTCCATCCAATGTACCAGGAAGTCCGGAAGGACTTGAGATTTGATTGCGAGTCGCTTCTCGTAGACGATGTCCAAGGGTGACAGTTCGATGCCCCACAGGGCCACGCGTCCTGTGGCCTCTGGATTATTCAGGATGCTGTTCAGGGGTGCCTCATTGACGACCATCACCTGGTGCTCTTGGAAGTAATGGCTCAGCCGCCGAGCCGTCATGAACACGCCGTAGGCGAAGCTCGGTAGTGAGGTACCTCGCTTTGTTGGTGTCGACCTTGCCGAGGTAGTAGATTGGGCCTGGACCCGTGGGTCTTGCCTTCTTCGGTCGTTCGACCACTAGTATGGTCTTGACCACTGGTGTGTGGCTGCTATGTAAGCAGCAGAGGCTCGCGCCCTTTGGCGTGACCAAGACGGGCGAGGTGGAGAAGCCGCTGAGGCTTGAATGCGTCGTTGCTTCCGGCGTCCACTCAATTTATCTCGATTTATGGCAGCTGGTAGAATGGTAGGGCCTTCTCGCCCATGCGGCTGATGAATCTGCTTAGCGCCGCTATTCGTCCTGCGAGCTACTGGACGCCTTTGAGGTTTTTCGGCTTCTCCATCGCCATGATGGCTCTGATTTTCTTCGGGTTCGCCTCGATCCCTCGCTGAGAGATGAAGTACCCAAGCAGCTGACCCGATGGGACGCCGAAGGCGCACTTTTCGGGGTTGAGCTTGATCATGTAGCGATCGAGGTTGTCGAACGTCTCGCGGAGATCGTCGATAAGTGTTCTTTCCTCCTTGGTTTTTATCACTATGTCGTCAACATAGACTTGGACGTTGCGACCGATCTGGTCCTTGAGGCAGGCCTGCATGCATCGCTGGTACGTAGCACCTGCGTTCTTTAGCCCGAAGGGCATTATGTTGTAGCAGAACACTCCGAACGGTGTGATAAACGCTGTTTTCTCCTGATCTTCGACCTTGAGTCGAATCTGGTTATAGCCTGAGTAGGCGTCGAGGAAGGAGAGTTTCTCACAACCTGCAGTCGAATCAATGATCTGATCGATCCGAGGAAGAGGGAAGTGGTCCTTTGGGCAATGCTTGTTTAGTGACGTGAAATCCATGCACATCCGCAGGATGTCCGTGTCCTTCTTTGGGACCATCACTGTATTTGCAAGCCACTCGCTTTCCTTGATTTCCCTGATGAAGTCTGCAGCGAGTAGTCTATTGATTTCCTTGCCGATAGCTTCGGCTCGTGGCTCGGACAGTCTCCGGATGGACTGCTTGACGGGCTTGGTGTCTGGGAAGACATTGAGTGCGTGCTCGGCGAATTCCCTGGGAACTCCTGGCATGTCCGCAGGACACCGTAAGATTTCAGCGCCACGGAGGAATTCGACGAGCGCGCCTTCCTATGCAGGGCTGAGGTCGTTGGCGATCAGGGCCGTCTTGGAGGCATCCGTCGGATGGACCTGCACCTTCTTTGTGTTGACGGTGGAGTCGAAAGACATGTCAGGTGCGTTTTTCCTTGTGACTGGGGGTGCCCCATTGTCCGTCACCTCACGGAGCCTTACGAGCTCGTCTTGCATGCCGAAAGACTGGGAGATTTTGTTGAAGTCCCTGTCGCATTGGTTCGATCGGGTGAAGCTCCCGTGGACTGTGATGACGCCTTGACCTGCATCTTGAGTAGTAGGTATGCGAGTGTGGACGACCAGAACCTTGCGAATGCTACACGCCCAAGGATGGCGTGGTATTGTGATGGCCAGTCCACCACTTCGAATTCAAGTCGCTCCTGCCGGAAGTTGTCCGCTTTGCCGAAGATGACGTCGAGCCCTATTTTGCCCAGGGGGAATACGCCCTTCCACGAATGATGCCGTGGAACGTTGTGTTCGCTGTCGGGCTGCATTGCGGATCTGCATTGCTGCTAGAGTGCTTGCGAACATTAGGTTGATGCCGCTGCCGCCCATGAAGACGCGACTCATCTTGAAACCTCCGACCAGGCCTCCAGACCAGGGCAAGATGACCTGGCGGGGATCCGCAAGGGTGATCCGCACGAGTGAATGTGATGCAGGACTCCGATCCGCTGAGGTACTCAGGGATGGCAGGTGGAGTTGCCACGGCCAGGTTGATTTGTCGGGTGATTTTCTTCTGCACCCTATTCGTGGGGCGTCCCTTCTGGATCATCATTAGTGATCCTTTTGGTGGGGGGTACCCATTCCCAGCGTTGTTCTGTGCTGGTGCGACTGGTTGGTTTGGGCCTCCGATAGGCGGCGGTGGGGGAGCTCCATGCGCTATTTAACTTGGCGCATGTGCGTTTCCGAATGCAGGGATTGGGGCTTGTTGCCTCATCTGCACCATGCTTTCGCTGAGTTTCTGGAACTCGCGGCAGTCCTTGAGCATGTGGCTAGCTTTATTTTTGCCATCCTGTTTGTCGATGTAGAAGTGGATGGTGCTTGGACCCGAAAGTTTGTCGTATGCTGAGGGTCCGTTGTCGCGGTCGCGGTGTTGCCACGACTGTGCTGGGCGTCCGCCGTCGTGGAAGTTTCCTCCGCGGTATCCTCCGCTGTTGTTGTCGTTATGACGACGTCGGCGTAGCCGGCCGCGACCATGTCGGGTCCGTCGCGATCGTCGTAGACGCGCGATCTCCTCTTGCTGCGGCGTTCCCGTCTTCGGCCATAGTCGTCCTCTTCATCCGGTTGTGCTCGGTGAATGCAATCTTCGCCATCGGCCCACCTGTTGGCGATGTCCATGAGGTGGTCGAGTGTTTTGGGCTTGGCGCGCCCAAGTTCCTCCTTGAAGTCTGGGCGTTTGACGCCGTCCCTGAAGGCGTCGATGGCCCTCTCTTCGGAGATGTGTGCTGCGGAGTTCTTGGTGTTAGACCAGCGTAGTATGTACGAGCGAATAGATTCGCCTGTTCCGAGTGCGGCTCGCAACTCTTCGATTGAGGCGGGCCTCTTGCTGGTGCCCTTGAAATTTCGGATGAAGCTATAAGCTAGCTCCTCCCAGCTTCGGATGTACCCTGATGATAGGTCATTGAGCAGACCAGCGCGCCGCTACCGCAGCGGTGAAGGCATTGCATGGCGGTTTCTTTGTTACCTCCGTGCAGCTTGACAGATGACAGATGGTCACTGAGCCAGGCTTTTGGATCTTGCGTGCCGTTGAACTTCGGAGTATCCGAAGGAAGCTTGAAATTGTGTGGCATCTATGTTCGCCGAACAGATCTGCTGAAGCATCGAGCTCCACAGAGTTCTCCTTCGTCTTCGTCCATCTCAGATTCAGATGAGCATGCACGTTTGGCTCGCGCTTTGTCGATTTTGCGCTGTGTAAGCGCGTCTCTGGCGTCATAGTCGCGTTTATGGCGACGCGAGCTCTTCTTCCTTCGAGGAAGGTCGTGTTCCTCTTCCTCTTCGGATGAAGGGGTGGGGCTCCGGTCGTGCCTGGCCGGAGCTTTCTTCTTCCGCTCCACGGGAGCGTCTTGGTGGAGCGCAGCTCCGACAAGTCCGAGCCCGGTGAGTGCGGACTTATGCATGGCTCTTTTCGGGTCTCCCTCCAGAGGTGGGTGGGCCGCGAGATACGCAGTGGATGCCATGATCGCAGCTTGCGGTGTCTTCGGGATGACGTTGCCGTCGGCATCCATCTCCATGAACGATGTGTGGAGAGTTCGGGTCACATCACGGCGCTCCTTGGGATCCATGTTCTCCACCCGAGAGCGGTGCTTGTTTCCTTGGTTTCCGTTCGTGCTAGAGCCGGGGGCCATGGCGGAGAGCGCAGCTCGTCGCGCGCTGGACTCAGAGGCTGCTTGCTTGCGTTTGTCAAGTGTTTTCTGCATCTTGACTTGCTTCTTGTGCTCCTCGATGAGGAGGAAGTGGTATGCCATCAGTAGTTCATGTGAGGCGTCTGCAGGCAGGACTATGTCGCCTGCTACGGCGCGGCGTGCCTGGACCCATCCTTCTTTGCTGAGTTGGATGACATGGCCGTTGTTTCCCTCGTCGGGTGGGGGGACTGGCTTCTTCTGTTCCCGCCGTTTCCGCCGTTTCTGTCCTGCGGGTTGGGGTTCGTGTTGGGTGGCGGGTTAGGCGTTTGCTGTTCCTGGATGACTGCGGCACATTGGTAGTGCTTGTAGATTGGTCCGCTACTGCCACAACTTTCAGATCCGAAACTGTAGGTCCCTGCATCCGATGGCGGATCGCATAGATCGGAGTTGCAGCTGCTGCTGTCATAGGAATCATCTGCTGATGATGTTGTGCGTAGCATAGGGTGTGGAGCCCATGAAGCGGGCCTGATTTATGGTAGGGGCACCCGCTCAGGAAGGCGGAGGGTGCCAGTCTGACCCACCTGGAAGCAGAAGCTCCCGAACAGGATCTCGAGTCCGTCGCCTACGGGCTCGAAATCTTTCATGGTGGCCGGCGAGTGGGCGGTGAAGTCGAAAGCACCGACGAGGAGGTGACTCTCCGTTGCCGCAGAGTTGTAGATCGATCGGGTCGGGAACGTCACGACCGCACAATCAGCAGCCCCAGTTCCCACAGACGGCGCCAATTGACGAGGTTTGATCTCATCAATGCCCATTGTTATGGACTTGGGTTTTGGAGAAGATGGGGATGCTGGAGATCGTGGAACGGTTAACAGACAAGCAACCAGGGGACACGAGATTTACCCAGGTTCAGGCCCCCGGAGGGAAAACCCTACTCCTGCTTGTCTGCTCTTGATTATGGCGCAACCAAAGATTACAGGGGTGCGCAGATTCGATCTGGCGTGGAGGTGTGTATGCGAAAGTATGAGTCGAGAGATCTAGGTCGTGCCCTCCTAGCCTTTATATAGACTTAGGCAGGTCCCGGGCATAGTCCTAGTCGGTTACAGGTTCTAGGGTTTTACCCCTTTGAATTTCATATCTACTCTAGTCTTGATCTCCAAGGATCCGAAGGCGTCATGGGCCTGGGCCACCCGAAAGTCTTCATGGGCCAACGTACTTTTGCCGTGGGACTTCCTTGGGCTGGACTAGGTATGCTGAGATCACGTACCCGTAGGGTATAACCATGTCACGTGCGTCGGGATTTTTCATCACGCCTGCTGGCACGGATTTTTACTAGCAGAGCGCAATGCATGCGTTACGTGCCATCGGATGGTATCTCAGAGGTCTTATCTTTGCGTTGCAGACGCAGCATCCGAATGTTTATCACCGCAGAGGTGTTTCGGGTGGCCAAGGAGGACGTTGCTCACTTAGCGGTAATTAGGGCAGAGTTGCCGAAAAGTTTTTTGCATATTGATCCGAAGGATCGCAGTCGAAAAATTCATAGGGTGCGCGACCAGCGCTCCCGATGGGAGTAGCCCCAGAGTGTTTGTTTAAGTCATAGACTCGAGCAGAGACTTTAATTCAGCCATTGTTTGGCTTCAGGTCCGTAGGACACAAAATTTTCGGATGCTTGAATCCATCCTCCCTATGGGAGTAGCCCCGAGTTTGTAGTGGAGTCGCAAACTCGACGTAAGACTCGAAGAATAGTTTCATGGTATAGTGTTTTGATTATTTTTCGGGTGCACGGCCAGCGCTCCTGATAGGAGTAGCCCCCGAGTAGTTAGTCGAATCGTAGATTCGAGTGAGTACTCTTAGCTATGTAGCCGAAGAATTGTAACCGTTGCTAGTATAGCTTTTGATGACGTCCGTGCTGACGATCGGTGACCTCAAGCGTCTGCGGTGCTAGAGATGACGTGACTGGACGAACATGGGTCCCACTTCTGACCTTGAGCTGACCGGTCATGCGCCGCATGGAGATAATTACGGTGTCGCCATGATTTCCATGCGTAGTGGACGGCGTGTGAGCGACGGTTCGCTGTTGTGCTGACACGTGGACGGTCAAATCTTGATGTTGGCTCTAGGTCTTCCCGATGGACGGTCGTTGTGCATCGTCCTCGTCCTTATAATCATTGGGGAAAAGTTAGTTTGTTTTCACCGTAGCCATTCCTGTTTCACTTCTCCCATCTTCTTTGAGCTTTTCTCACTGCGCGCTGGAATTTCCCTGAGCCTTTCCTTCCTTGTTTCTGCGTGCTCGTCGTCGTCGCCACCGCACTGCAAAGGGGAAGTCCAAGAAGGCCTCCACCGCAATTGGTACTAGTGCTGCCGCCGGTGGCAAGAAGGGTTCCGCCGCCACTCGCGTCACCGACGGTGGCTGGCGGCGATCGGAGACGCGTGAGGGTGACCTCCGCAAGCTCCGTGAGCGGGGCCTGATCCCGCTGAAAGGACTATATCTTCCCATGATGTTTTTGGTGTTAAATGACAATCCCAACCGTGTTTTTTAACTGTGCTCTTGAGTTTCAGGGGAGACGTCGTTGATGTTTCTTTTTAGTGTGATGGATGCTCTCTGGTGATCTTTTGAAGACGGTGGCATTTTTAGTCTTCTCCTAGTTTCTTTCCGGTTGTTGTTTTTAGGTCACCGTACTATTAAGAGGGGCTCCATGTTGGAAGGCTGTGGGAAATCACTTGTTCTTGCACAAACCTATATGCACCGCCACAGCCATCCCATTATTCCGTGAGAGAGAGCTTTTTTCCTGTTCTGTTGGGGCCTTTTGTGTCTCACCGGAACTTCCGGTCATAGACCGGAAGTTCCGCTCAAACCTTTTTCTGCGGGCTGTTCTACCGTTTGTTCCGACGCTAGTTCCTCCCAAGTTCCGATGGCGGTTCAGTAACCTTCTGTTTTGAAGTGTGCTAATTGCCGGAACTTGGCCGGAACTTGCATCGGAACTTGTCCTGGCAAAAGTTCTTGAGCGGAACTTCCGCCTGAAGGCCGGAACTTCCGGTCAGACTCGCTTCGCGACCCAAAAGTTCCGCCCCTTGTTCCGCCCAAGTTCCGGTGAAGGCTCAGTAACCTTCTGTGTAGAAGTGTGCTATTTAGCCGGAACTTGATCGGAACTTGGTCGGAAGTTCACCGGAACTTCCGGTTCGTTTTGACCGGAACTTTCGGTTGCGCTTCTGGAGCGGGCGTCAACGGTCTGATGACCGTTGGAGCCAGGCTGGGCGGAACTTCCGGCCCCGCACCGGAACTTCCGGTGAGGTCGCGGGGAGGCTGTAACAGTTCGGCGTGGGGGGCCTATTTAAGGCACCCCTCTTCTTCCTCCCACTCTCTCTCGAATTTTTCTCTCTCCTCCATTAATGCTTGAGCTTCACCTCACTAGATCTCTCTCTCTAGCCACTCAAATGACCTGATCTTTTGAGAGGTGAGGGAGGTGACCTAGATCTACACTTCCACCAAAGAAGAATTGATTTCCCCCACCCATCCTTTGTGGATCTTGTTGCTCTTGGGTTTCTTGGAACCCTAGACGGTGTAGGGCATCCCCGGAGCTGAGGCATGTGTTGTAAAGCTTCGAGGTGTCGTTGAGGGCCTCCAATTGAGTTGTGGAGCCTCCCCCTCAACTTTGGTGTAAAGGTTTCGGTTGGCGCCTTCAAGGTCACCGGTTAGTGGATTGTGAGGCCTCCTTTGTGGGGGAGCTCACCGGAGAAGAAGGTGAGGCCTTTGTGGCGCTCGGGTGACCTTGTGTGGCCCCGACACCTCTCCAACATAGACGTAGCTCCTTGGGAGTGAACTACGGGAATTACATCTCCGTGTCTCCTTGCCGGTTACTTCGTTCCCCTCCTTTACTCCTTGCTATTTACTGTTCTTGTGGTTGGTGCTCGTTTTCTTGCATTTAGGTTGTCCACTTAGTTGCATCTCTAGATAACTTCCTTTCTCGTTTAAGCCTAAAAGTGAGAAACAAATTAAAATTGGTAGACGCCTATTCACCCCCCCTCTAGTCGTATCAAGTCGGTACTTTCAATTGGTATCAGAGCCCAGGCTCTTACTTCGGGCTTTACCGCCTAAGATACTATGGCCGATGAAGGGGGTAGTGAAACTGAAAAAGCCAAGAACTTGGCCACTATGGATGACCTCAAGCAATTGGAGTCATCCATGATGTCCAAGTTCGAGGAAATGATGACACTCTTGCAGTCTCTCAAGCCAAACCCCATGGTTACTATTGACACACCCCAATCCAACGAGGTTCCTCCCACCATTACGGTGTCCGCCCTCGGGGTAACTCCCGCGGCTGCCACCACTCACTTGGGACTTGGTTTTGTTGCTCAAACCTCCACCAAGGTTCCAAGTGAGAACATAGAGGAGCCCGAGAACCCAACTTCCAAAGGGGATAATGGAGGAAAGGACTACTCGGCGGTACCCCCACCGCCGAAGTACACTCCGGATCCACCCATTCCCATGCCACACATTATACCTCAAGGAGCACCACCCATTCTAGATACGTCTAATTTCGCCAATTGGCAATATCTAATGCACTCACATATTTCCAGCTCATCCATTGAGTTAATGAGGATTGTGGAGGATGGATTCTCTCCATTTGACCCAAAGAAGTTGACACGAGGTGAAGTGGTGGACAAGCAACTCAATGCTACAGCTTTGGGAATGATTCAAAAGGCTTTGACTCCAAAGGATTTTGCTCACATTCGCCAATTTGACACTGCCAAGGGAGCTTGGGATCATCTCACCGAGCTCTTTGTTGGGAATGCTAGCATCCAAAGCTCCAAGTTTGATGAGATCAACAACGAGTGCGATGGTTTCACAATGCAAGATGATGAGACCTCTGAAGACATGTATAGGTGCCTTAAGGTCCTTTGTTCCACTATGAGGGACCTCGGGGCTCACTATGTTGATGACAAGTTTATGAAGAGGAAGTTCATTCAAGCTCTTCTCCCATTTGAAGAACAAAAGCTCAACTCTATCAAGGGAAGAACCAACTTTCACTTAATGACCTCCCAAGAAGTCTTGAGTGAAGTAATTGCCATGACTATCGCTAAGAAGAATGCGGAGTCCGCTCGAGCTAGAGCCATTGGATCAACAAAAGTGAACCTTGCTTTGAAGGCCAAGGCTATTGAAGTTGATGATGATGATACATCAAGTGAGTGGTCTCAAGAAGATCTCAAATGTGCCTTCAACGAACATCTTGCTCTCGCTTCAAGGGCCTTTTGGAACAAGTCCGGATTCAAGTCAAGATCAAGGGACAACTCAAGATTCAACTCACCCAACAAGTCTCCCAAGGCAAGGTCATGCTACAATTGCAACGACAAGAGTCACTTTGTGGCCAAGTGTCCCTTTGAGAACCGTGAAGACAATGGTGGTCGTCTCATTCGCAAGGTCAAGTCAAGATCTCCTCATCCCATAAACAAGAACTACACCGTCAAGAACGCCACTAACAAGGAACGAGCAATTGTGGTCCATGAAGAATATCTTTCGGGCACGGATGAAGATGATGATGATGAAGGTCATGGTGGAGAGATTGTGGGGGTTGCTGCTATTGCCACTACCTCAACTCCACGTCTATCCCTCTTCGACTCGCCAAACGAAAATGTCATCTCCTCCAACCATAAGTGCTTCATGGCCAAGGCCACCGAGGTATCACCGAAACCCACTCCTCAACCCATCTCTAGTGAGCCTTCCTCTCTTGATCTTGTTGGTCTAGAGGTGAAGAAAGAGATGATTGACATGTGTGAATTTGTTGCTACCTTGGATGAAGAAACTAAAAACTGCTTTGAGTCCTTACTTGCACAACTTGAAAATGCTAGAGATGCCTTAGATGAAAAGGAAGAACTTCTTGACTTGCTAAGTAAAAATGAAAGAGATGCCGCCGATGAAATTGCCTCTCTCACTCAAAGTCTTGAGGATGAACAAAATATGAGAATTAATCTTGAATAAAATGTGTCTAAGCTTGTAGATGATCATAACAACACTTTGACCTCTACAATTAAAGAACGTGACCATGCTCTTGCTTTGATTAAGGTTCTCAAGAAAGAAAATGCTGAGTTTGTGGGTGGTCATGATAGGACTCAAAAGGATCTTGAGAAACTCAAAGAGGAACACAAAGCCTTGGAGAGTAAATTCTCAAGTCTTTTTGAGGCTCATGAACAGCTTCAAACTCAATTAACTTGTGATCTTTCTAAGTCTTCCGCTGTGCAAATTATAGACTTGTCTAGCTCTCCTAACCCTTGTTGCAAGCATGAGCATCTCATAGAGAAGGTCAAGGTTTTGAAGGATCAACTTGCCAAGACTAAGAAGAAGAAGAAGAAGAACAAGAAAAATAAAAAGAACAAGGGCATGGCCCAAGGAGTTCCAAATGGCCTAACCCTCTTGCAAAGTGACAACTTTGCCGGAAAGAACAATCCCTCTTATATTCTTTGCAAATCTTATGATGGTCATGTATATGCTAGATATGTGGGGACATCTTACACGCATGATTATCATTGGGCCATTTGGGTGCCAAAGGTTCTTGTCACTACCAACAGGGGACCCATTGCAAAATGGGTACCTAAAACCACGGCTTGATTTTCTTGTAGGACTATGCTTCCCATGGATCAAAATGGGTGCTTGATAGTGGTGCCACGAGTCATATGACCGGAAGCAAGTCTATCATGACCAAGTTGAGACCCAATATTGCCAACACCATGGTCTCCTACGGTGACAAAACAAGCTCTCAGGTTTTGGGTTTTGGCAAAGTGGTGGTAACCCCGGATGTATCCTTGGTTGACGTCATGCTTGTCAAAACTCTTGGTTACAACTTACTCTCAGTTCGTGCTCTTGCTCTTATGGGTCTTTCTTCTTTCTTTAATTCTCATTCCGTGGTCCTCATGTGGAGCAAGTCTCTCAAGGTGGCTTTTGTAGGATATGTAGAACATGACTTGTACGTGGTGGACTTTTCAGGGACCACTACTCCTCATGCTCTATGTCTCTATGCTAAAGCCGACAAGGGCTGGTTGTGGCATCGCCGCCTAGCCCATGTTAACATGAGAACTTTGCAAAGACTTCACTTCGAGGGCCACATCCTTGGAATTAATGATGTTTCTTTTGCCAAAGATCGTGTTTGCAGGGCTTGTATTGAAGGGAAGATGCATGAAACTCCTCACAAAGCGCTCAATCAAATCACTACCGAGAGATGTTTGGAGCTCTTGCACATGGATCTCTTTGGTCCTCCCTCTCATGATAGCCTTGGAGGCAAGAAGTATTGCTTGGTTATTGTGGATGATTTCTCAAGATACACTTGGGTGTTCTTTTTCAAGTACAAGAGTGAGACTCAACAAACCGTCATTGACTTTGCTAATGAGGTTCAACGGAAGCATAATGCAACTATTATCTCAATTCGAAGTGACAATGGCACCGAGTTCAAAAACTTGTTGGAGATATGCCCAAGAGGCAATAATAAAGTGGTTATTATCATATCTTCATACTTATGATAAATGTTTACATTCATGCTATAATAGTATTAACAAGGAAACCATTAATACTTGTGTGATTTGTAAACTTAATTTGAAGTCCCTAGTATAGCCTCTATACTTCACTAGCTTGTTGGTTGATTGATGATTGTGGTTTCCATATCATGAACATTGAGATGTTATCAACAACAAGATCATATCGTTAGGAGAATGATATGGTGGACATACTCCTATAGATAAGCGTAGCATAAAGATCAAGTCATTTCAATAGTTCAATTGCTATATGCTTTCTGATACATAGTAACCTAATTCCTTCGACCATGAGATCATGCATATCACCTTTACTGGATGGATGCTTTGATGTCATCAAACACCACACCGTAATGTGGTGGCTAAAGGTGGCATTGAGTGTTCGAAAAGTATTGGTTGAAACACATGGATCAAGTGGGATTTGTCCATCCACATGACGGATAGATATTCTCTGGCCCTCTCGGTGAAATGTCATCCAATTAGCTTGCAAGCATGTGACTTGGTCACAAGGGATCACATATCACGGAACGAGAAAAGGGTACTTATCAGTAACGAGGTTGAACTAGGTATGCAGAGATACCGACGATCATAACCTCGGATAAGTAACATATCGTGAGACAAAGGGAAATTGGTGTCGTATGTAAGTGGTTCATTCGATCGCAAAGTAATCGTAGAAATATGTGGGAGCCATATGAATTTCCAGATTCCTCTATTGGTTATTGATCGGAGAAGTGTCTCGATCATGTCCGCATAATTCACGAACCGGGGAGACACACTTAAGGATTGACGTTGTTTGAGTAGTTATGGTATTATGAGAAAGAGACCGAATGTTGTTCGGAGTCTCGGATGGGATCCGGGATATTACGAGGAGATCCGGAATGGTCCGGAGAATAAGATTCATATAAGGAAAGTCCCGTTTCGGAGTTGGGGAATGGTTCCGGTGTTTTCATCAGGAACATTCTAGAAGGTCCCGGAATGTCCGGCACTCCGGAGGGGAAAGGGTACATGAATGTGTCATTACATATTGGAATGATTGCATCATGTACTAGGTGTTCTTGCTGTCCAAAATAAAGGGTTTATTTAAATCCTAAATTGAAAAGTCAAACGGCTAGTTTGAAAGTCAAACGGCAAGTTTTGGAAAGTGGAAAGAGGAGGAGAAGTGGACACCGAGTTGGGGAGGGATTCCCTCCTCCCCAAGCCGGCGCCCCACCTCAAGGCCGAGTTGGGGAGGGACTCCACTCCCTCCCCTTGGCCGCCGGCCCTCCCACCTATATAAGGAGGGGCAGGGCTCCCTCCTAGCACACACAAGTTCCTATCCTCTAATCTCCGGTTTAGAGCCGTTTTGGTTTAGAGCTTCTAATTGCTTTAGCCAGCGGTTTAGAGCCTTCTAATTGGTTTAGAGCCTTCTAATTGGTGTGTCTAATTACTAGACCACTAATAGCCTCTCTCATAAGCTCCACCATACTCTGGCTTAGGCGAGAAGCCTGCAGCACACTTAAAAGAAGCCTCATGGATCTCCCTCTACTTAGGTACCACGCCGTTGTCGCCGGAATCGCGAGGAGAGTGCTACAACCTCCGCTGCTTTGGAACAAGGGAGAGGAAGGTCTTCGCCGAGTACGAACGTGTGACCGATCAGGGAGCGCTTGAGGAACGCGCCGGAAGGATCGTCACGCGATCTTGAGATCGGAAAGAGTACGACTACATCACCCACGAGAATCTGCTCTCGTTAAACACTTTGGAATCTTCGAGGGTGAGTTATTCCATCGACTCGTAGTAGATAGATCTTGGCTTGTTTGTTTGTATGCGGTAGAAAATTTTTGTTTTCCATGCTACGAACCCCTACAAGGGTATCGAGCCGTGTCTATATGTAGATCTGTTGACGAGTAGAACACAATGGTCATTGGGCGTTGATGCTTTATTGTAGATTGCTTTTGTGTACTTTGCATCTTGCGGTATGTTGGGATGAAGCGGCCGGGCTAACCTTACATGACATCGTTCATGAGACTTGCTCCACGCTTAACATGCAACTCGTATTGCATAAGTGGCCTTATGGTGCCTGTTTCTCCTAGCATAGTAAAGATCCAATTTACAACGGGTAATCAACAATGCTAGTATCAATGTTGTGGTTCTTGTTCGTAAGTTAGAACGACACTTATTGAAAGCCCCAAACCACGTAAAATATGCAAAGAAAGTAGAGTCTAACTTTGTTTTGGGGTGTGATGATGTGATATGGCCATGATTGTGATTATATTTGATGTATGCAATGTTCCTTATTGTAAGTTGGCACGCGTGAGCCATATGGTTGTCTTTAATTTCTGTTAAGACCTGCGTGTCTATTCAAAATAGTTGTAATAGTTGAAGCTGGTGGGCGACAACCATGAAGAAGCGTCATTGACCTTGATGCTATGCGGTGATGATGGAGATCATGTTCGTGCTTGAAGATGGAGATCGGAAGCACAAAGAAGAAAGGCCATATCATATCACATATTATGAATTGCATGTGATGTTAATCCTTTATGCATCTTGTATTGCTTAGTAGACGACGGTAGCATTATAAGATGATCCTCATACACATAAATTTCAAGTTCTAAAGTGTTCACCCTTAGTATGCACCGTGCCAAAGCTTGTCGCTCAAGCACCACGTGATGATCGGGTGTCTTTGATTCGGGTGAATACAACGTAAGCAAGCCAGATTTGCTTATGCGGTAGCTAAGGTTTGATCTTGACGAGCCTAGCATGTACAGACATGGCCTCAGGAACACGGATCACCGAAAGGTAAAGCATGAGTCATATAGTAGATATGATGAACATGTTGATTGTTCGCCATTGAAGCTACATCAACTCACGTGATGATCGGTTTTGATGTGGTGGATTTGGTTCGTGTGATCACTAAAACAATGTGAGGGATATTGTTTTGAGTGGGAGTTCACCTAGATTAATTTAATTATTAATTAGAACTCAATTTATCATAAACTAAATCAAAGTGAATTTGCATAGTTGTTGTAGTCATTGGCATCCGTTTACCACCTTGCGCTTAGTTATAATTGAGATAATAGAACTATAGAATTCTGGTTGGTTACTTTACGAACTGGTATCGTATTGTTTTGAAGTGTTAATCTAAAGTTTACAAGTCCTATTGCAAACTTTCAGTAAGTTCCGGTTACTCCATGAAGTTTAATAATTAGTATTAAATCAAGAGTAACAATTCCAAATGTTAGTATATAAGTATCATGTTTGTCTCCATGATTCTTGATATTCAAAGATTGTCTTAATATCAAGGTTATCTAGGATCTGAAAGAGTTGTTTCAGAAACCATGATGTGTGGAAGATATTGTGATATCTGAAACAAAGTTTTGGTTACAACATGATAGAGTATAATATGGCAAAGTTCATGTTCTCATATTTTTATGAGAATTTGCAAAAGGTTGGAGACACTAGTTGTCCTAATCTTCCAAAAGGTTTTGGAGAGCAACATTATACTCGCGATTCACCGTTACAAGCTAAAAGTAGCTAGATCATGGATAAGTCCATGATGAGGGTGAATATGTGATATAGGTAAAATGTTTACTACACCAAGAGATTACTAAAGAAAGGAATTTGAAAGAACACCAAATATTTGATAATGGTGATCTACTTCAAAGTGCAAGTTCAAAGACATTGGTATTTAACTATACACGCTTTGGACTATGTGTCATATGTATGACTCCACTATTGATGTTGATAGATTCTTTCAAACAGAATAGGAAATACTGAAAGAGAATCTCATAAATATATGGCAGAAAAGAAAAGACTAGAATTGTTCAGTTTAAAGTATATAGATGATATACATGTTATGGCTATATTCTTTGCTTATTAAACAATGTGGTTCTTAAGTACTTGATACTGAATTTGTTGGTATGAATCGTCATACGAAACAACACAATTCATGAACTACAATGGCCTAAGTAATTAGCAAAAGAATATGTGATGATGTTCATCGAGAACAAAATAAAGGGTTATTGTGTTGCTCGTTAAACATCAAAAGCTTGCCTTCAAGATTTGTTTTATCAGGTATTATGAGAACAAAAGTGTTGTTCAAATAATTGCCGTAATCCATAAAAGATGGATGATTCGCAAATCTCGTTGGAGACATCACATCCATAAAACTAGTGCTAAAAATGTCGAAAGACAAATTGATTGAAAGATCACTTAGGAAGTGACATCGCCGTTTAAATTATATTGGAAAGAAAACATGAAGAAAATCCATATGGATGGAATTTTGGAGTCTATTTGTTTTTGATCAAATGACGTTTGTGAAACTTTCCTAGAGATAATTAAAACTTCGTTCATAGGCCAAAAGGGAACGATGGACTAGCTTATTGGAACTTGTACATATTGTTGTACGAAATCCATTATGTGTAGTCAAGAACGATGGATTTCAACTTCATATGCTTTCTCCGAAAATTTGAGTGAATATATGAATATTTACTTAA
Source organism: Avena insularis (assembly GCA_023614405.1). Taxonomy (NCBI): domain Eukaryota; kingdom Viridiplantae; phylum Streptophyta; class Magnoliopsida; order Poales; family Poaceae; genus Avena; species Avena insularis. The sequence goes on from CM042697.1 coordinate 65,194,685, forward strand.
TAAGGATGAAGTGTGAAATATTTGAAAAGTTCAAAGAATTTTAAGATGAAGTGCAAAATCATTGTAACAAGAATATAAATAGTTTATGATAAGATCATAAAGGAAGATATTTGAGTTACAAGTTTAGCATAATACCTAAGATTTAAGGAATCGTTCCGTGGATTTGCATTTCCCGAAACACCATAAGAGTATGGAGCGTTCGAGATATGTAATTAAACCTTGTTTGACATGGTAAGATCAAAGGTGTAATTCATAGAACTGCCATTATATTTTAAAGATTAAAAGCTTTAGAGACTACCGTTTTCCACTGAAAAGAGCTCCATCATAATCCGCTGAAATGACACCATAAAAAGTTATGGTCTGGGATAAAACCCAAGTAGTCCTTTCTTAAACATTGGTATGCTTTGCATAAGAAAGATGTTTGCAACCAAAGTCGGATAAACCTGTCTTTGTATTACTATTAAGTATTCCTCCATAAAACACCGGAGACAAAAGTGTTTGTCGCTTAGAACGTCAAGTTTCTTTGAGAAGGAATTTTTCGTGAAAAGTTAAGTGGGAGGACAATAGAACTTTGATAAGGTTAAAAGAACCTTAGCTATATGTGCAAAGTTGCGCAGCACCGAAAAGTGTTCCGGAGGCAGCAACAATGCTCATGGCTCACGTGCCTCAAAGGTTGTGGTCACGGAGGTCTAAGTTTCTATTGAACCAAGTAGGTCAAGTAAACAATCAAATACCAAGATTTGAGGGTTGAATCATTATTTGAGAATAATGAACAGACTACATGCAAAGAAGCGATGATGGGCCCTGACTCCGTCAAATGGTTTGAAGCCATAAAATCCGTGATAGTTCCATACACGAGAAATCAAGTTTTGAACTTGAAGGACCCTCGAGAAAGGTGTAAGACCTTACAGTTGTGTTTGGATCTATAAAGAAGTAGACATGGATGTTTCACATCTATGAAATAGTCGACATGTTGGGAAAAAGTTCACAGCAATGTTCAAAGGTTGACTATGACAAGATTTGATCTTTCATAGTGATATTTAGTCTAGACGGATTAATGTAGCAACCACTACATATAAATTTGTTATATGGTAGTTGAATAAACAAAACAAGTTCTTCTAATAGAATCGTTACCTAGGACATGTGCATAACACGGTCCATAGGGTTTTGTTAATTCAAAGGATGCTAAAAGCATATGCAAACTTCAATGGTTAAAATGAGCATCGCGGAGTTGGAATCTTCACTATGATGAAACTGTTAAAAGAGTTTAATTTCATCGGAGACAATGAAGATGCTTGCATTTGCAAGAAATTAAGTGGGAGCGCTAAGACATGTTTCTAATACATTATATGGAAGACATATTGTTGATTGGAAATAATGTATCTTTTATTAACACATATTAAGAATTTCATCCCGATGAAAGACTTAGGCAAAACCCAAATATTTGGCATCAATAGACGCTAATATGGTTGTGCCAGAAGTACATAGACGAGATATTGAATGAATTCAATATAGAAACTACAAGAAAGGTTCTTGTTGCACAGAAAGGATTGAAAGAGTTCAATGTTGATGATATATTCAAGTGTATTGGCACTTGGTAAGTGAAACAAAGATTCAAGTATAGGTTGATACTTGATGTATGAAATCACAAAGAGTATTTATATCAATCATACTGTGATATGTACAAATCCAGATATGTCCTATGCTATAAATATTATGAGCATATACCAGAATGATTCATAAGAAGATCATTGGACGATAGTAAGGATATTCTTATGATCTTTTGGAAGAACTAAGAGTATATTATTTGTAGAAGTGACAAATAGATGGTTAGTTCATTGTAAAAGTACTACATTGATACTAGTTTTGTCACAAAGTACAAATTAAGTTTATCTCAATCTAAATTAAGGGTGGCACAATATAATGGAAAGTGAGTTCCATAATGGATTTGGATGAGTTCCAAAGTTAAGACATTGTGACAGATACTTCAACAAAAGGCTAAGTATATGACTGCTATTATAGCAGCAAAAGAGGGCATTTGTGTCAAGTAGTTTGTTATCAAACTAGGTGTAGTTCACAGCGGGATAATACTATGAAGATATATTGTGCGACAATATTATCAACATGTTTTAACCCCAAAGAACTAAAGGTCACACCGAAAGACCAAATCATACAAAGCCATCTCATTAGAGAATGAGTGATGCGTAGAGACGCAAAGACATGCAATTACACACGGACTGGAAGTGTCGATCCGAGATCAGTTAACCACTAGCAATCGTATATACAACACCGGAAAGCCATAGGTGTTGAAAACACAAAGGTTTGAAACTAGATTATTGACTCTAGTGCAAGTGGGAGACTGTTGGAGATATGCCCAAGAGGCAATAATAAAGTGGTTATTATCATATCTTCATACTTATGATAAATGTTTACATTCATGCTATAATAGTATTAACAAGGAAACCATTAATACTTGTGTGATTTGTAAACTTAATTTGAAGTCCCTAGTATAGCCTCTATACTTCACTAGCTTGTTGGTTGATTGATGATTGTGGTTTCCATATCATGAACATTGAGATGTTATCAACAACAAGATCATATCGTTAGGAGAATGATATGGTGGACATACTCCTATAGATAAGCGTAGCATAAAGATCAAGTCATTTCAATAGTTCAATTGCTATATGCTTTCGATACATAGTAACCTAATTCCTTCGACCATGAGATCATGCATATCACCTTATCGGATGGATGCTTTGATGTCATCAAACACCACACCGTAACTGGGTGGCTATAAATGTGGCATTGTGTGTTCGGAAAGTATTGGTTGATACACATTGATCAAGAGTGGGATTTGTACATCCACATTACGGATAGATATTCTCTGGCCTCTCGGTGAAATGTCATCCAATTAGCTTGCAAGCATGTGACTTGGTCACAAGGGATCACATATCACGGAACGAGAAAAGAGTACTTATCAAGAACGAGGTTGAACTAGGTATGCGAGATACCGGCGATCATAACCTCGGATAAGTAACATATCGTGAGACAAAGGGAAATTGGTATCGTATGTAAGTGGTTCATTCGATCGCAAAGTAATCGTAGAAATATGTGGGAGCCATATGAATTTCCAGATTCCTCTATTGGTTATTGTTCGGAGAAGTGTCTCGATCATGTCCGCATAATTCACGAACCGTAGGGAGACACACTTAAGGATTCGACGTTGTTTGAGTAGTTATGGTATTATGAGAAAGAGACCGAATGTTGTTCGGAGTCTCGGATGGGATCCGGATATTACGAGGAGATCCGGAATGGTCCGGAGAATAAGATTCATATAAGGAAAGTCCCGTTGAGTAGCGGAATGATTCCGGTGTTTTCATCAGGAACATTCTAGAAGGTCCCGGAATGTCCGGCACTCCGGAGGGGAAGGGTACATGAATGTGTCATTACATATTGGAATGATTGCATCATGTACTAGGTGTTCTTGCTGTCCAAAATAAAGGGTTTATTTAAATCCTAAATTGAAAAGTCAAACGGCTAGTTTGAAAGTCAAACGGCAAGTTTTGGAAAGTGGAAAGAGGAGGAGAAGTGGAAACCGAGTTGGGAGAGGATTCCTCCTCCCAAGCCGGGCGCCCACCTCAAGGCCGAGTAGGGGAGGGACTCCACTCCCTCCCCTTGGCAGCCGGCCCCCCCACCTATATAAGTAGGGGCAGGGCTCCCGCCGAGCACAAACAAGTTCCTATCCTCTAAGCTCCGGTTTAGAGCCGCTTTTGGTTTAGAGCTTCTAATTGCTTTAGCCAGTTTAGAGCCTTCTAATTGGTTTAGAGCCTTCTAATTGGTGTGTCTAATTACTAGACCACTAATAGCCTCTCTCATAAGCTCCACCATACTGCACTTGGCTTAAGGCGGCCTGGATCTCCCTCTACTTCGGTACCACGCCGTTGTGCCTAGGAATCGCGAGGAGAGTGCTACAACCTCCGCTGCTTTGGAACAAGGGAGAGGAAGGTCTTCGTCGAGTACCGAACGTGTGACCGATCGGGAGCGCTATGAACGCTGCCGGAAGGATCGTCTACGCGATCTTGAGATCGGAAAGAGTACGACTACATCACCCACGAGAATCTGCTCTCGTTAAACACTTTGGAATCTTCGAGGGTGAGTTATTCCATCGACTCGTTGCTACAATCTAGTAGATAGATCTTGGCTTGTTTGTTTGTATGCGGTAGAAAATTTTTGTTTTCCATGCTACGAACCCCTACAAAACTATACCTTGGATGAGTTTCTCAGTGATGAAGGAATCAAGCATCAATACTCCACTCCCTACACCCCTCAACAAAACGGAGTTGCTGAAAGGAAGAATCGCACTTTGATGGATGCGGCTCGGTCTATGCTAGCTGAGTTCAAGTCTCCATACAACTTTTGGGCCGAGGCCATCTCCAGCGCTTGCCATGCAACCAACCGGCTTTATCTCCGCAAGAATAAGAACAAGACCCCCTATGAACTTCTCATCGGGAAAAAGCCTAATGTTAGCTACTTTCGGGTGTTTGGGTGCAAGTGCTACATACTCAAGAAAGGAGTTCGGTTGTGAAAGTTTGAATCCAAGGCTCAAGAAGGAATTTTCGTTGGTTACTCAAATCAGTCCCATGCTTATAGAGTCTACAACAAAGCCAATGGAAGAGTTGAAGAGACGAGCAACATGAAGTTTGATGAAAATCATGAGTCTCTTGTTAGGCAAGATGGTGTTTGTGATCCAAGTGATGAAATTCCTCCCAAGGCCATAGGAAGAATGGGTGTGGGTTTCCACCTCCCCATTGAGGATCCCCTTATGGACGAAGGAGAAGGACCAAGCTCTACTCAAGTGGAGCCCTCACTCTCACAAGATCATCTTGCACCTCAAGGACCTACTTTCTTGGCACAAGCTCCCTCAAGCTCTTCCGAAGCTTCCCATGCTCATGACTCTCCAAGCTCTAAAGAACAAGCTCTTCATCAACAACATCAACCTCCCCACGATGGGGCTCCTCCTCAAGGCACCTCTCACGGACAAGCTCTTCATCAACCTCATCAACCTCCCCAAGATGGGGCTCCTCCTCAAGGTCATGTTTCTCCCCAAGGTCAAGCTCGTCGAGATCAAGATCAAGTCAATGATCCTCAAGGATCCTCTCCAAGTGATGACTCCCCCGAAGTGGAAATTGATGAAGATGACCCTCGTGTTCGTGCTTATAGTCAAGGGGGCGGCTCAATTGGTGGAAATGACCAAGTGGTAGCTCAAGAATCTCGAATTAAAGCTCAAGCCCGTCGTCAAGCCTATCGTCTCGCCAAGCTTGTTCGAGATGGCCATATCCTTGATAATGTCTATGGAGATTTCAATAAAGGTTCCACTACTAGGAGGCAACTAGCTTCCTTTTGCTCTCACCATGCATTTATCTCTCATGTGGAACCACAGAAAGTCTTCGAAGCTCTTGAAGATGATGATTGGCTTGATGCTATGAACGAGGAACTTCACAACTTCAAGAGGAACAATGTTTGGACATTGGTTGAGCGGCCTAAAGACTGTCAAAACGTCATTGGAACCAAGTGGGTCTTCAAGAACAAGTGATTTCCCACAGCCTTCCAACATGGACCCCCTCTTAATAGTACGGTGGCCTAAAAACAACAACCGGAAAGAAACTAGGAGAAGACTAAAAAGGCCACCGTCTTCAAAAGATCACCAGAGAGCATCCATCACACTAAAAAGAAACATCAACGACGTCTCCCCTGAAACTCAAGATCACAGTTAAAAAACACGGTTGGGATTGTCATTTAACACCAAAAACATCATGGGAAGATATAGTCCTTTCAATCTCCCCCTTTTTGGTGTTAGATGACAATCCCACAGATTTGCAAAGAAACAAAGCAATCTTTGCAATGGACGGGGCAAGCTCCCCATGTATGTGTGCAAGGTAGAGAGAAGACCTCTAAGGACAGGACTAGCACACATACATGGAGGATCGCCCCTAACAATTGCAAAGATAGCACAAGAGCAAGGTACAAAAAGGGATAGAGATCATACCAGTACCAACTAGAAGTGGTGGAGACAAACGGAGTAATAATAACAATAAGAGCAATGAGGCTCCACCACCAAAGCAATAGCCCAAAAGACGACAACAAGATACCACACATAGTCTCAAACATAACATACCACAAGGTCCACAAGCATACATAAGTTCACAGACATAAAACCATAAGCACACAAATAAACTAAAGAGTTCGCGAGTAAGAAAGGATCAAAGACAAGAACAGGCTCGCGACTCATCCCATGCAAATCCCGTAGAAAACCTAATAGACATCTTTCTCCCCCTTTTTTCACCGGAAGTTCCGACGTTTCAGCGGAAGTTCCGGCTACAATGCAATTTTCTTCCTGTTTGTATTTTTCCAATCTAATTCTTTTGTTTCATCTTCCGAACTTGTGCACTTATCCCACCTTACCTCCCTATTCTTGTGCTTTCTTCTCAGGGGAAGGAGAGACTCGCCAAGGCAAGCGTGCCCGCCGACCATCCGCTGACATTCCTCCTGAGATTGATGAGGACGATGCTGAGGTTGTGTGTCTGACCGCTCAGACTTTCGCTGTAAGGTCGTCGCTGCTCGTCTTTGCCGTCAGGGAAGAGGCCTGCTCTTGCTCAGAAGGCCACTGCTGCTGGTCCAGACATGACCAAAGCCAAGATTTCCAAGTGGTCTCAGAAGGCTTACTCTGCATTCAGGGCTACGGATCCCTACCTTGTGCCTCGTGATCGTCTTTGCTTGGATCCTCATTTTCACACCTGCCGTCAGGAACAGATTTATGAGGAGATTTATGCATCAAAGAAGAAGTTCGTGGTTGCTCCTTAGAAGTACATCAATGTGCCTCACATGGAAGAGAAGCAAGTTTACTTTGGGGAGGCTCTTGATATCTGCAAGAAGTTTGGGCTGATTCCCCTCATGGAGCACCGTCAGAACTTTGATGTGACTGCCATTGCTCAGTTCTACTCTACTCTGTATCTTCACATGCAGTCTTCTACTGAAGGTGAGATGAAGTGGATGACCAGAGACGTGCTTCTTACCGCTACTTGGGCTGAGTTTGCTGAGCTTCTTGGGTATCCCATTCAGCCTGGCCGCGGGGCAAATGGTTGGCGTGTTCATGGTCCTATAGCTGCTGATCCTGAGGTCCTGGAGCCTCTCTACATTGAAGGGTGGGGGTCTGTTGGGTTTGTGAATCATCTGCTGCCAGTCTATGACATCATGCGCAGGGTGTACTTGAACACCATCTCTCCCAAGGCTAGCAACTTTGATCAGTTTCATGGATATCAGGTTGACCTCATGCATCAGACTCATCTTTGCCGAGACACTGACAGGTCAATGGATGTTATGCACTTCATCTACTCAGAGATGTGGGCGGCTCTCATTGAAAAGCGCTCCTGCATCTATGCTCCCTACATTCAGACTCTCATTAATCACAAGTGGCTCGAGAAGACTGGCAACCCCTTCCCTCAAGACAACATCACCATTCATGAAGAGAAGAAGTTCCGAGTGAGTAAGCACCAGAAGCCTCGTACTCAGGAAGAAAAGGAAGCTGCTCTCAAGAAGACTCAAGATGTTGCTAGTGGTCCCTCCTCTGCTCCTGGTGGCTCTAGTGCTGGTGGTCCTTCTCTCCAGAGGCAGCCATCTTGGGCAAAGAAGCTGCTTGGGAAGGTGAAGAAAACTTTCTACTTTCTGCAGGACCACCAGTATCAGGCTTATGTTGATCAGCGTCACAATGTTCAGCGCCAGAAGGCTAATCATGGCAGCCCTCAACATTCCTTGCTCACCGGTCTCTAGCTCTGTCACTGCTCCCAAGGAGGATTGGGTTCGCAACAACTGCAACTGGTCCGATGATGAGTCTGAGGAGGAGGTCACTGGCATGCCTGAGTCTTCTCCTCCTCCCCCTTCTCGTGGCTAGGACGAGTAGATTGATCTCTTCTTCCTTTTTGGTGTCTCGATGCCAAAGGGGGAGAAAGATGTCTATTAGGTTGTCTACGGGATTTGCATGGGATGAGTCATGATCATGTTCTTGTCTTTGATCCTTTCTTACTCGCGAACTCTTTAGTTTATTTGTGTGATTGTGGTTTTATGTCCGTGAACTTATGTATGCTTGTGGACCTTGTGGTATGTTATGTTTGAGACTATGTGTGGTATCTTGTTGTCGTCTTTTGGGCTATTGCTTTGGTGGTGGAGCCTCATTGCTCTTATTGTTATTATTACTCCGTTTGTCTCCACCACTTCTAGTTGGTACTGGTATGATCTCTATCCCTTTTTGTACCTTGCTCTTGTGCTATCTTTGCAATTGTTAGGGCGAGCCTCCGTGTATGTGTGCTAGTCCTGTCCTTAGAGGTCTTCCCTCTACCTTGCACACATACAGGGGGAGCTTGCCCCGTCCATTGCAAAGATTGCTTTGTTTCTATGCAAATATGTGGGATTGTCATCTAACACCAAAAAGGGGGAGATTGAAAGGACTATATCTTCCCATGATGTTTTTGGTGTTAAATGACAATCCCAACCGTGTTTTTTAACTGTGCTCTTGAGTTTCAGGGGAGACGTCGTTGATGTTTCTTTTTAGTGTGATGGATGCTCTCTGGTGATCTTTTGAAGACGGTGGCCTTTTTAGTCTTCTCCTAGTTTCTTTCCGGTTGTTGTTTTTAGGTCACCGTACTATTAAGAGGGGGTCCATGTTGGAAGGCTGTGGGAAATCACTTGTTCTTGCACAAACCTATATGCACCGCCACAGCCATCCCATTATTTCGTGAGAGAGAGCTATTTTCCTGTTCTATTGGGGCCTTTTGTGTCTCACCCGAACTTCCGGTCATAGACCGGAAGTTCCGCTCAAACCTTTTTCTGCGGGCTGTTCTACCGTTTGTTCCGACGCTAGTTCCGCCCAAGTTCATGATGTTCAAGAACCTTCTGTTTTGAAGTGTGCTAATTGCGAACTTGGCCGAACTTGCATCGAACTTGTCCCGCAAAAGTTCTTGAGCGGAACTTCACCAAGGCCGAACTTCCGGCCGACTCTTCATGACCCAAAAGTTCCGCCCCTTGTTCCGCCCAAGTTCCGGTGAAGGCTCAGTAACCTTCTGTGTAGAAGTGTGCTATTTAGCCGGAACTTGATCGGAACTTGGTCGGAAGTTCACCGGAACTTCTGGTCCGTTTTGACCGGAGCTTCCGGTTGCACTTCTGGAGCGGGCGTCAACGGTCTGATGACCGTTGGAGCCAGGCTGGGCGGAACTTCCGCCCCAAGACCGAACTTCCGGTGAGGTCATGGAGGCTGTCAGGCGTGGGGGCCTATTTAAGGCACCCCTCTTCTTCCTCCCACTCTCTCTCGAATTTTTCTCTCTCCTCCATTAATGCTTGAGCTTCACCTCACTAGATCTCTCTCTCTAGCCACTCAAATGACCTGATCTTTTGAGAGATGAGGGAGGTGACCTAGATCTACACTTCCACCAAAGAAGAATTGATTTCCCCCACCCATCCTTTGTGGATCTTATTGCTCTTGGGTTTCTTGGAACCCTAGATGGTGTAGGGCATCCCCGGAGCTGAGGCATGTGTTGTAAAGCTTCGAGGTGTCGTTGAGGGCCTCTAATTGAGTTGTGGAGCCTCCCCCTCAACCTTGGTGTAAAGGTTTCGGTTGGCGCCTTCAAGGTCACCGGTTAGTGGATTGTGAGGCCTCCTTTGTGGGGGAGCTCACCGGAGAAGAAGGTGAGGCCTTTGTGGCGCTCGGGTGACCTTGTGTGGCCCCGACACCTCTCCAACGTAGACGTAGCTCCTTGGGAGTGAACTACGGGAATTACATCTCCGTGTCTCCTCGCCGGTTACTTCGTTCCCCTCCTTTACTCCTTGCTATTTACTGTTCTTGTGGTTGGTGCTCGTTTTCTTGCATTTAGGTTGTCCACTTAGTTGCATCTCTAGATAACTTCCTTTCTCGTTAAGCCTAAAAGTGATAAACAAATTAAAATTGGTAGACGCCTATTCACCCCCCCCTCTAGTCGTATCAAGTCGGTACTTTCACCCGCAAGATAGGGAGGCCGTCAGACTTCCTGGCGACGAGGTAATTCCCCGTTCTCCCGCTGGGTTTCGGGTTATGTTCATCGCCTTTGTCCTTCGTGGCCTTTCCTTCCCAATCCACGATTTTCTCCGTGGATTGCTTTTCCTTTATGGCATCCAGCTTTATCATCTTTCGCCAAACTCTCTTCTTCATGTCGCCTGTTTCATCACATTCTGCTAGTGCTGGATCGGTATCGAGCCGCACTTTGGCCTCTTCCGGAAGCTCTATTCCGTGAAGAGGCAATCTGGTTCCGATGGCGTTTATCCCATCGGCGGCTGCATCATCTCCCTGAGATCCAACTTTCTCTTCTTCTCCTTTTCTATGAATCATCCAAGATCTTGGCGGAGGCGATGGTTTTACATCCGCGACTCCACAGTTGCCGGACAGAACTTTGGCCTTGCTCCTTTCGACCCCTCCCAGAAAATCGAGCCAAAGAGGTCTTGGAAGAACCACATCTTGGATGGCGAGGTGGAGGAGATAGAGGGGCTCTATCGTCGGGTGGAGGATCTTCAGTTGATTCCGGATAAAGAGGTGAACAGTGTGGATATCATCCACACCTTACTTAAACGTCGGGTGTAGCCGCTCCAGGTTAGGGCGGACCCGATGTTCCTTTATTCTAGTCGCCGTGATCCGACTAGGGTTTCGGCTGAGGAGTTCTCTAGGAGGGATCTCGACGGGATTCTTCACCCGCTGCTGAAGTACAAGGCTGGAGAGGATATCTCGGGGAAGTTGCTGACTCCTCCATTCACCGCCTCTCGTCTGGTTCCGCAGGTGTAGATCTGAGGCGTGCACGTAGCGCTTTTTTGTCGACTGTGTAGATCTGAGGCGTGCACGTAGCGCTTTTTTGTCGACTGCGTTTTCCCTTCACTTGTTTGTGTGCTGAAAATTTGTTTCTTTTTGCGCAGGAATTCAAGGTACCGGGCATGTTGCCTCCACCTCCCGAATTGTTTCCGGATGCACCGGACAATGAGGTAGTGGACTCCATGTCTGAGCTTCCTTCGGCGCGGTCGCCGGCCGAAGAACCCTTTGAGTCGAGCGAGGATCACACTCGAAAGCGGACACGGAGCTCCAGCGAATCGTCGGATGCTTCGACTCCGCTGACGCCTAGGAACCCGCTGTGCCTTGAACGTCACAGTGGGGGTCATGGGGGCTCTTCCTCTCCTATTCCGGCCGTGCCCGTGCGGGCTGTGGAACCGCACCCGCCGGCGAAGCGGAAGAAGTAAGAGAAGAAAGAGGAGAAGAAGGGCAGGATGACCCCGCCTGTCTTCGACTTGAGCGATCTCGACTCGTAAGTTTTCTTTAGTTTCTTTTTGCTTTCTCTCATCTGTTTGCTTGTACTTGGCTGACTTTTTCTATTGTAGCCACTCCGCCGATGGCTCCTTCAGCGATGACGCTCGGGAGATGGTGGGGGAGTCGAAGGTTGTTCCTCCTCCTCCTCAGGCGATGGCCACCTCTGAGGGCGCTGCTCCGAACCCTTCTCCACAGGAGGCTCGGGTGGTTGTCCCCCAAAAGACTTCGGCTGGACCTTCGGAGTTGCCGTCTGACTATGTAAGTTTCTTCGTTCTTGCCATGGGGGGAGCCCCCGGGCGTTTTCGGGTGATCTGCTGATCACTTTTATTTTTGCTTCTTGTCTCGGGGGGAGGCCCTGAGCATCTGTAGGATGATCTGCTCCTCGTTTTTGCTTTGTGTCTCGGGGGGAGCCCCCGAGCATTTTTTCATATGTGTAACTTGTCTTGCTCGTTCTTTGGGCGTAGCCCCCGAGCCTTTCTTTTGACGAGTAGTATCTTTTTGCAGCCTTTGTGCAAGGCGCCAACCAGCTGGTGCAGCAGCACCTGGTGTTGGAGGCCAGCTTCAAACAGCTTCAGGGTACGTTCACGAGTTGATCTTTTTGCTTCTTCTATTTCTTTTTCTTTGATCTGATAAGTGTTCTGATGTTTGCAGAGGACAACAATACCACCCTCCGCAAGCTTGATGCTCTCAAATAGAGCCTTGGGCGAGCGGAGAAGAAGGCCGAGGACGCCGTTGGTGCGAAGGAGCGCCTCGAGCAGGAGCTAGCCAACGCAGCTGCGGCCAAGGAGCGCCTGCAGCAGGAGGCGACGGACCGCGAGGAGCAACTCGCCACCCCTGCGTCCTCGCGCAAGAAGGAGGTAGCCGGCAAGCTGATGGCGGCTGCCAAGGCTATTTCGGGTGAGTGGTTTCGTATTTCCCTTTTCGGCTTCCTTGTCTTTTCTTGTTGTGCTTTTTATTCATGTTGCCTCTTTTGTTTCTTTAGATGCCGCAGGCATCGAGTTTGACCGCGGTGCTCTGGAGCATGGAAGTGCTCTGGATGATGCCACTGCGGCGGTCGAAGACCACGGCAGTACCGTGGTCGGCTCGCTTGCCAAGGCCAAGGAGGCTCTCGGGCGCTTCTATAAGGAGCTCGTCCCCAAGGGCGTCGCCCTCGAGGATGTCGATGCCTTGGCGGATGCGCTGTCAGCCGAAGCACCTGCGGCGTACAAGCGCAAGCAGAAAGGCATTGGTGCGTCCGTCGGGCTGGCGATGGCCCTGGCCTCTGGAGCGGAGCTGGATCTTCATCAGGTCACCTCCCAGATGCCAACGGCTGCTGACGGATCCAAGGTATCCTTCGCCCTCTACGCTGCCCGCTGTAAACGTTATGGGCCGAAGTTGATTGACTTGCTGGTTGAGTACGTGTGGAGGCAGCAGGGGGAGGCCAAGAGCAGCCAATCCGGCTCCAAGGCTACTCAGAATGCAGCTTCTTAGGCCTTGTACTTGTAGAATAGCTTTTGTTTCTTTTGGTGTAATTATGTCTATGAACGGTCCTTGTGCCACACAGTGGCTTTTGCTGCATATAATGAATCTCTGAGTTCTGTGTTCATTCGTCTGTTTGTTCATATCCTTGCCTTTTTTCCCTTAGGGACCTTCGGGTGATGATCCCGTTGCCACTTCGTCTGCGCCATAGCTGCGGCCATCCTTGGATGGTGCATCGCAACTTGTGTTTATTCGTGACCGCATCTGTAGTCTTAGAAAGAATTACTTGGAGTGCGCGGCCACACCGACGTTTGGAAGTTGAAGGCAGAGCGAGGCGCTGCCAGAGAAGAGTATTTGAGGGGGGAGTTGCGTCGTCTGTCCGAACAGCTGCAATGTGGGTTTCTGGAGCTGCTGCTCATTGTTTCGGGTGCGCCTGTTGGCCTTTCATCTTACTTTTGCAAGTATTGAAGGTGCTAACCTTGCTCTGAAAGAGATAAAGGAGAGCGTTGCTGTTCGGATCAACTGCCTGACCCAGCAGGACATGGAGGCCGGCGGTTTTTTCTGGATGGACGCGATCGTGCCATGGTCCTTGTGACTATGCAGGATCGTGTTCACCAGGTGTCACGGGTGCTGCGTCAGGCGAAGACTTTGTTGGCGTCGGTTCTGCACGTGATGTTTCCGCTGGATGAGGCACCATCGACTCTCTGGGGCCTCCTGGCGAAGTTTCGAAATGTGCATCATGTTAGGGAGCTGGTGCGACATCAGCTGGTCGTGGGGGTGAAGGCCGCGCTTTCTCTGGTGTGGTTACATAGTCCCGATGTAGATCTGTCTGCTGTAACGGCTGGGCCGCCTCTTCGGCCAGATGGTGGCGAGTGGGATATGCGCCCACATTATGCGGCTATAAGGCAGCATGCCGAACAAATTGTAGATCTCTTTGAGCAGCGTGCGCAGGTGATTCTTCAGAATAGGTAGGACGTATAAAAACATACATGTAAAATTTTTTATGTATTCGACTGGGCGTGTTGTGCCCTTTATTGTAAAGGTTATTGTTGTTTAGCACGTGGTGCTTTGTTTATATATGTGCCCTTTTCGTTAGCCTGACGTGGTCAGCTATTCAAGTGTACACGTGTTATCCTCAGTCGACGAAGTCGTGAGGTGGGGGGAGCCCCCGAGTGTGTTGTAACATGGAGTAAAATGCGAATAATAGACAAAAATTTGGGGCGAGGCACTTAGCTTTATTCATATCGTAAGGAGGAGGTACATTGTTCGGCTGAGTAGCCTTGGCTGAATAGCCTTATTGAAAGTAAAAGGAAGGGGGTAGCTAGGGGTGGAAGTGTCGTAGTTGTGCGACGTTCCATGGGTTGGAGTATGCGACTCCGGACTCCACGTGCTTGAGGCGATAGGCGCCACCTGGGATGACTTCAGTGATTATGTAGGGTCCTTCCAATGGTGACTCGAATTTCTTCGGTCGCTCTTGCTTGAGTTGCAAGACTAGGTCTCCTTCGACGAAGGACCTTGGGCGCAGTCGTCGGCAGTGGTAGTTGCGGAGGCTCTGTTGATACACCACTGATCGAGCTACTGCTATGTCACACGCCTCGTCGAGTGTGTCGGCGACGTCTTCGAGTGCGGCCGTCGATTCGGCTTTGCTGTAGGCGAGGACCCGTGGGGCCTTGTGGCGTACCTCTGCTGGTAGCACGGCTTCGACTCCGTGCACCATGAAGAAAGGCGTGTAGCCAGTTGAGCTGTTCGGTGTCGTGCACAAACTCTAGAGGACCGAGGGTAGCTCCTGTGTCTAGGCTCCTGCGAGTCGCTCAAGTGGCCTCATTAGGCGCTTCTTGATGCCAGCACCGACGAGGCCGTTGGCCTTTTCGACCTGCCCGTTCGTTTGCGGGTGCGCCATAGAGGCGTATGTGATGTTGATTCCGAGGTCTTCGCAGAAGTCCTGGAATTCTTTAGAGATGAAGTTCGACCCATTGTCGGTGATGATGTTGTGCGGCACGCCGAACCTGTAAACAATGGATTCGAAGAATTTGACCACTATTTTGCCCTTTTGGTTAGTGACGGGCATGCCCTAAATCCACTTGGTGAATTTGTCTATGGCGACCAAGAGGTAGACGTGACCTCCTTTCGAGGACCTTGGCAGTTTGCCAATCATATAGAGCCCCCATTGGGCGAAAGGACATGACAGAGGTATGGGCCTAAGCTCCGATCCGGGTGCGTGCGGTTTGTCGGTGAACCTCTGGCACCCATTGCATCTTCGGACGATGTCCTTGGCATCATTCATGGCCGTTGGCTAGTAAAATCAGGCTCGTAGAGCTTTGACGACAAGGGCGCGGCTGCCCGCATGATGGCCGTAGATGCCCTCGTGGATGTCTTGGAGGATGGTTTTGTCGTCACCGATGGTGACGCACCTTTGGAGTACACCTGAAATGTTGCGCTTGTACAGCTCGCCATTGATGATGGTGAAGGCCTTGGACCGGCGAGATATGCGTCGGGCATCTGTCGGGCTATAAGGCAGTTCTCCGTCTTTTAGATACCTGAGGTATGGCCGTGTCCACGTTTCTTCGACTGCCATGACCTGCATCAGGTTGACCACTACGACCTCTGTGTCGAGTTTTTCAGGTCCTTCGGGTAGCGCTGCCCCCAAGTGCTCTGCTTCTTCGGGTGATCCCATAGGGAATTTCCTTTTGATGGATGGCACGCAGATATGTTCGAGGAACACACCTGGTGGCACCCATGCGTAGGTGGATCCGATGTTGGCGAGTCTGTCGGCCTCTTTGTTGCTTTCTCTTCCAACGTGCCGAAGCTCACAGCCGTCAAAGCCTCCTTCGAGTGCGTTGTAGAGTGCGCGGTACACAATCATGCTGGCGGTGTGTGCGTCGCACTCGTTCATCGTCTGCTGGACGACGAGGTTGGAGTCACCGTAGATGACCAGGCGTGTCGCACCGCAGATCGTGGCCATCCTCATGTCGTGGATGAGGGCCTCGTATTCGGCTTCGTTGTTGAAAGCTGGAAATTTTATCCAGAGGACATACTTCATCTTGTCGCCCTGCGGGGAGGTCAATATGACCCCGGCTCATGCTCCGGCCTAGCGCTTGGAGCCGTTGTCACATCCCAAGATTTTCCAAATCTCGTAATGTGAAAAATAAATGAATAAAATAAAACTTTGTTGTTTTTCAGGGTGAGAAGAAACTTTTTGATTCCAAATGGAAACCTTCAAACCTTTTTGATCAAACAAATCCTAAAGGGATTTGAAAAGTTAAACAATTAATAAAGAAAATATTTTGAATAAGTGGAATTACTATTTTTGGATCTTTTAATAAAGGTTTTGGTTTTCAAAAGAAAACGTGGATTTATAAATAAAGATTATTTTATAGAGACAAATTAAACCTTGGCCAATCTTTTGAATTAAAATGTTTTGCTTTGATTAAAAGAGTAAAGGTTTATTTAAACAAAATAATGAGGATTTATTAATATCCAGTTTTATTAAAAATAAAGGCTTTTCCCATTTTAAATAAACACTAAAACTTATTAAATTATTTTAAATAAGTTTTCCAAGTATCTTATATTCTAAATTAAAACCTACTGAAGTGTTTTGGTTTTATTTTAGATTTCAAAATAAAGTTTTAAATAAAACAAATCCTATATGGATTATTAACTAAGGTCCATCTTATTTAATTATTAATGGACCCTAAAACAAAAATGTTATTTTTAAAACAAGTTTTCCAAGTATTCTCTATTTCCAAATAAAACCTACTGATTTGGTTTTGAAAATATTTAGATTTCAAATGGAGATTTTATTAAATAAATCAAACTCTATTTGATTAAATAACTATGGTCCATTTTATTTAATTAATGAATGGATCCTAAAAAGATTAAAAATATTATTTTATTTTTGGACTTTGGTTTTGTGTTGCTAAACAGAACTAAAACAATACAAAGTTTGGTGAGTGTTTTGATTTGATTTGGTTGTTTGAATTGATTTGTGTGATTGAATTTCAAAACAGTAAATAGAAATAGAAAAGGATAAATCAATCAGACAGAAAAAAAAATATGAAACGGCCCAGCCCAACTATCCTAGCCCACTAAGCCAGCCAGCCCATCTCCTCTCCCCCCCCCCCCGAAGCGTTTTCTTTCACTCGAACTCACACCCGCTAAGTCGCTGACGACTGGACCCCACACTCGCGCTCTCTCTCTCGCAGACAGCCAGGACCCACACACTGTTCATCGTCTCCACCACTGCGACCCATTCTTCCCCGCTCCTGCTGTTGATTCCTCCGGTTTAATTCGTCTTAACGCGGCCACCATTACTCGCTTTGATCACTCAAGCTTAAACGCCCATGCCTCCTCTCCATTTCCCCTCTGTCACCCCACATTAGCACGCCCCCAGGCCGCCCTGATTATTCTCCGAACCTCACTGCCACCGAGGAGCTTTTTCCTCGATTCCGGCCGTGTCCTGCCACCCCTCGCCTCCTTGACCACACTCACATACTCTCCTAGCCTTGGCGCTTCTCCCGGCGCTTTCCATTCACCCGCGGGCACACCAGAACGTCGGCAACGACAACAACCGCCGCCACCGCGTCTGGTTCTTCTCCGACGACCTCCCCCTGGTAACACCGACCTCCCCTTCATCTCAGGATGATACTCCTACGCTCTACTCTCTCTTGCGCGTCTAACAGACCCCCTGTTTTGCCTTTCCGTGATCTGTAGCCTCGCCAACTGCGACGCCAGTGCGTGCCCGACGCTGTCCTAAACTCCGGCGAGCGATTGCCGTCCACCCCGAGCGCCCCTTCGACGGAGACGACCATGTTGAGCACCAGCATTCCATGGCGATTCTGGTGAGCATCTCCCCTACTCCTCTCGCTTCCTGTTCTTGCCGTTACACAGCTAACGAGCACCAAGCCGCAAGGCCACCGTCGTCGCGCCGCCAGTACTTGGCAAGGCATTAGGAGCTGTCCGAGCCAGATCCGAGGCACGCGATTGATTGACTTATCAAAGGGGTAAGATCGATCCTGTGCCGCACGGTTCACTTTAAATCCTGCGGTCCACGTTGCTGATCCGAATGAACCGGTATAAACCAATGGGAATCAGACACGTGGCTCTGAGTGTGAGTTAAAACAGAAACATTTCAATATGATATGTGATTTTGAAAATTGCACAACTTTTGATCCACACGTCCAAAAATTACAAATTTTATATCAATGGAATCAGTGGAACAAACCCTAGCCAACCATGCCATTTGTTTAGTAAAAAGCCTCTAGAAAAATGTTTGTTTTTTTGCAGAAACATTTGTATGCTTGTTTAGATTATAAAAATTGTTCTAAATGTTTTTGTGGATAAAATCTTTGGCAAATGGTGTGATTTAAACCTACTGACCATAAGAAACACTTTGTGGATTCAAAAATGTATTTGGTGAGACAAAATAATGATTCTTTGATTTAAAACCATTTCTAGTCAAATAGAAATGTGGTTTATTTATTAAAAATGGTTTTGAAAGAAAACCTTTGGGAAATATTTTGTTTTAAACTCTCTGACCCTAAAAACAAAATTTTGTGGTTTGAAAACATATTTGGTGAACCCTATAGATTAATGCCTTAGTAAAAATATTTCTACACCACATAAAATGATACTTTGTTTTGAAAATGGTTTATGAAGTGAAACCTTTTGCAAATGACTTTGCCACTTTATAAAAAGACCATTAGGTGTTTTCAAATGTTCATGACCCATTAGGAACCACTTTTTCAAATAAAACAAAGCTTGGCATGTTTGCATGCATTACCTTGACTTTGTTATTTTATGTGATGTTTTGCTTGATTGGTAGATTGAGTTTGTCCCTTGCTTGATTGAATTGTAGTAACTTGAAGAGTGTGATTGTTGCAAGGACAAGGAGTGAACTTATACCCTCTACCAAAAAGGCAAGTGATGCTTCATACTTTTGTCCCATTACTTTCACTATGCATTAGTGATTTTGCTAAGTAAAACTTGCATGGAATTTTGCTAAGTATAAACCTTGCTATAGGAAATCCTAGTAGATGAAACCTTAGTAGAAATTTCCTAAGTCAAGATTCCTATTACTATCATGCTTAGCTTAGCTAATAGAAAACAAGGGTGGAAATATATTCACACTATGGAAAATTTCTAAGTCTGAGGACTTGTGTTTTTGTTTAATAAAACAACTAAGTTAATGAATCACCTGGGTGGAATGGTAATTGCTTGGTGGATTTTGGTTGAGTGGTTCACAAGGCCCATGTCTATGGTTTACCTTGTGTATCTCACTTGTGGATGGCCACCTAGGAACAAAGAGATTTGAGATGTCAAATGTTGAGAAGCTTCAAGTGCAGCCACTTGGCATTATGGGCTCTGCCTGGATCATATAGGTTGCAAGAACTTAGCCATATGGATAGTGGGTGGTAGAGTTTGATAGGTTGGAACGCGTCCATTTTGGTCTAAGGGAAGGCTTCTGAAAGATCTTGTCTTGGGAAACCAAGTCTTGTGGGGAAAGTGCACCACCTCTGCAGAGTGTAAAATCTAAGTACTTAGCCATGTCCCTGGTAAAGGACAATTTGAGCATCAAGACATGGAAGCAATCAAGAATCTCATCATTCAAATTTCTAAGTTAAAAACTTGTGGTTTGAACAAGGGTTAAAGGATCTTCAATCTTTGATTGGGAGAAATGATTTTGTCAAGCAAAAACTTAGTGTTTTCAAATGTTAAGGAAAAATCTATTTTGAGCAATGCAAGCCTCAACTCCACTTAGCCAAATGCATATAGATGATAGACTCCACTATTATACCATAGTATCACTTGCCAATACAATTCAAATGTATTGACCCTTTGTGGCTGTAACTTGTTATGTTGCAGGTTTGATTGATATTAGTGAAGTTGATTGATTAGGATTACAAGTCTACAACCAACATGTCTGCATGTGGCACTTTGAAGATGAAGGACCCCATGCTATAGATATTCTGCTGCAATGTAATGTAATAGCCAAATGAGCTATGTAAGATGTAATAAAATTATGTTATTCCTGGTTATAAAGTTGTATTATGACCTTTGTTTCTTGATATTACATCTTAACTGTGGATGCTAGCTATTGATCCAGGGACTAGCATTGTAAACACAGGGGACTCTACCTAATTAAAGGTTGGGACCCTTACAGATGGTATCAGAGCATTGTGTTGCCTGTAGGATTTGTAAACCTAGGATTGGACAAAACCCCTTAGAAAAATAGGAGTTGTATTTGTTCCAAAACTTATTTACAAACAATCTTGTAAACTCTTTCCTCAACCACTTTGATTTTGATTCTACATCTCATTTATTTTCAACTTGATAGAAAAACCTACCCCATGGCCAAAGACTACACCATGTGCAAAGGACTTCTTCAACTCTAATGACTTCAACTTCTTCAACTCTAATGACTTCAACATCTTCAGCATAGTCACCAAGGACTTCCAACTTAGATACCACTAAGGACTACAAGTGAGACAAGAAACCTTGCTAAAGATTTGGAGACTAAGGAAACACAACTTAGAAGGAGCCATCAACACCTTGAAGATTTGTGACCAAGACATGAGAAATTTTCTCCAAGGATACAAAGATTTTGTTCAAAGATAATCAACCAAGAAGGATGGAAAGATCACAAGTGAACCATATAGATGGACCACCATATTTTAGTTAAGACAAACACACCAACTTATGTGGTGTAACAAAAGTATTTTTGATTGCCAAGTATATGCTTGAAACTTGTTGTTTCAGTGGAATGTTTGTTTGTGATTGCTTGCTCATTTCTTGTGTGAATTGTGATGTGTGTGATTAGAATTATTCCCTTAGAAATATTTTGCCTATTCTAATCCCAATCCAATCCAAACAGATGACTTCTCCAAGAAACTCCAACATCAAGGTTGATGACACCAACAACAATCAAGAGGACAACATGAGAGAACTTATAGCAACCCAAAACCAGTTGAGCCAAGAGACAACTCAGCTTTTAGCCAACAACAATGGACTAGACCCATCCATACAAAGGATTTTGAAACTTCAATCCCAATTGTTGCAAGGATTGGTTACTCAAATGATCAACATGGGAGAAAACTTTTCCCAAAGAGCTAATGACAACAAGGATGACAAAGATGCTATTCTAGAAGGAACCCAAACTAGCAATACTTGTGGAGACAAGGAGCATACATCCAAGGAGCATGAATATCAATGCCCCAAGAAGAGAGAAAGATATTCCACCTATTAAGAACATGAACTAGAAGAACTCCTAGCTTTGGAGAGACCCAAAAAGAAGAAGAAGGACATAAGCCAGTTGCAATGTTACAATTGCAAAAAGAAGGGACACTATGCCAGTGAATGCCCAGAAAAGAAGAAGAACCAAGGAAATAAACAAGAAGAATTGTTACCCAAGGAAAAGAAAGATATTAGCCAAGTGTGGTGCAACAACTGCAAAGAGCTAGGACATTATGCAAGCAACTGTCCAGAAAAGATGAAGCACAAGATAAACCAGCCTATGAAGGATCTCAGCCTTGTCACATGTTTCAAGTGTGAAAACAAAGGACACTATGCAGATGTTGCCCAGAGAAGTTTCCCAAGATCCCAAGCAAACCAACATGTAATTTAGTTTGAAATTTTTTAAGGGTGGTAGTACCCTAGTTGTTTTGAGCCTACTTGTAACCCCTAGCCTCCCAAATCTCGGGACGAGATTTATTTTAAGGGTGGTAGCCTGTCACATCCCAAGATTTTCCAAATCTTGTAATGTGAAAAATAAATGAATAAAATAAAACTTTGTTGTTTTTCAGGGTGAGAAGAAACTTTTTGATTCCAAATGGAAACCTTCAAACCTTTTTGATCAAACAAATCCTAAAGGGATTTGAAAAGTTCAACAATTAATAAAGAAAATATTTTGAATAAGTGGAATTACTATTTCTGGATCTTTTAATAAAGGTTTTGGTTTTCAAAAGAAAAGGTCGATTTATAAATAAAGATTATTTTATAGAGCCAAATTAAACCTTGGCCAATCTTTTGAATTAAAATGTTTTGCTTTGATTAAAAGAGTAAAGGTTTATTTAAACAAAATAATGAGGATTTATTAATATCGAGTTTTATTAAAAATAAAGGCTTTTCCCATTTTAAATAAACACTAAAACTTATTAAATTATTTTAAATAAGTTTTCCAAGTATTTTATATTCTAAATTAAAACCTACTGAAGTGTTTTGGTTTTATTTTAGATTTCAAAATAAAGTTTTAAATAAAACAAATCATATATGGATTATTAACTAAGGTCCATCTTATTTAATTATTAATGGACCCTAAAACAAAAATGTTATTTTTAAAACAAGTTTTCCAAGTATTATCTATTTCCAAATAAAACCTACTGATTTGGTTTTGAAAATATTTAGATTTCAAATGGAGATTTTAGTAAATAAATCAAACTCTATTTGATTAAATAACTATGGTCCATTTTATTTAATTAATGAATGGATCTTAAAAATATTAAAAATATTATTTTATTTTTGGACTTTGGTTTTGTGTTGCTAAACAGAACTAAAACAATACAAAGTTTGGTGAGTGTTTTGATTTGATTTGGTTGTTTGAATTGATTTGTTTGATTGAATTTCAAAATAGTAAATAGAAATAGAAAAGGATAAATCAATCAGACAGAAAAAAAATATGAAACGGCCCAGCCCAACTATCCTAGCCCACTAAGCCAGCCATCCCATCTCCTCTCCCCCCCCCCGAAGCGTTTTCTTTCACTCGAACTCACACCCGCTAAGTCGCTGACGACTGGACCCCACACTCGCGCTCTCTCTCTCTCGCAGACAGCCAGGACCCACACACTGTTCATCGTCTCCACCACTGCGACCCGTTCTTCCCCGCTCCTGCCGTTGATTCCTCCGGTTTAATTCGTCTTAACGTGGCCACCATTACTCTCTTTGATCACGCAAGCTTAAACGCCCATGCCTCCTCTCAATTTCCCCTCTGTCACCCCACATTAGCACACCCCCAGGCCGCCCTGATTCTTCTCCGAACCTTACTGCCACCGACGAGCTATTTCCTCGATTCCGGCTGTGTCCTGCCACCCCTCGCCTCCTTGACCACACTCACATACTCTCCTAGCCTTGGCGCTTCTCCCGGTGCTTTCCATTCACCCGCGGGCACACCAGAACGTCGGCAACGACAACAACCGCCGCCGCCGCGTCTGGTTCTTCTCCAACGACCTCCCCCCGGTAACACCGACCTCTCCTTCATCTCAGGATGATACTCCTACGCTCTACTCTCTCTTGCGCGTCTAACAGACCCCCTGTTTTGCCTTTCCGTGATCTGTAGCCTCGCCAACTGCGACGCCAGTGCGTGCCAGACGCTGTCCTAAACTCCGGCGAGCGATTGCCGTCCACCCCGAGCGCCCCTTCGACGGAGACGACCACGTTGAGCACCAGCATTCCACGGCGATTCTGGTGAGCATCTCCCCTACTCCTCTCGCTTCCTATTCTCGCCGTTACACCGTAGCCAGAGCACCGCTGCCGCGTGCCACCGTCGTCGCGCCGCCAGTACTTGGCAAGGCATTAGGAGCCGTCCGATCCAGATCCGAGGCACGCGATTGATTGACTTATCAAAGGGGTAAGATCGATCCTGTGCCGCACGATTCACTTTAAATCCTGCGGTCCACGTTGCTGATCCGAATGAACCGGTATAACCCAATGGGAATCAGACACGTGGCTCTGAGTGTGAGTTAAAACAGAAACATTTCAATATGATATGTGATTTTGAAAATTGCACAACTTTTGATCCACATGTCCAAAAATTACAAATTTTATATCAATGGAATCAGTGGAACAAACCCTAGCCAACCATGCCATTTGTTTAGTAAAAAGCCTCTGGAAAAATGTTTGTTTTTTTGCAGAAACATTTGTATGCTTGTTTAGATTATAAAAATTGTTCTAAAATGTTTTTGGGGATAAAATCTTTGGCAAATGGTGTGATTTGAACCTACTGACCATAATAAACACTTTGTGGATTAAAAAATGTATTTGGTGAGACAAAATAATGATTCTTTGATTTAAAACCATTTCTAGTGAAATAGAAATGTGGTTTATTTATTAAAAATGGTTTTGAAAGAAAACCTTTGGGAAATATTTTGTTTTACACTCTCTGACCCTAAAAACAAAGTTTTGTGGTTTGAAAACATATTTGGTGAACCCTATAGAATAATGCCTTAGTAAAAATATTTCTACACCACATAAAATGATACTTTGTTTTGAAAATGGTTTATGAAGTGAAACCTTTTGCAAATGACTTTGCCACTTTATAAAAAGACCATTAGGTGTTTTCAAATGTTCATGACCCATTAGGAACCACTTTTTCAAATAAAACAAAGCTTGGCATGTTTGCATGCATTACCTTGACTTTGTTATTTTATGTGATGTTTTGCTTGATTGGTAGATTGAGTTTGTGCCTTGCTTGATTGAATTGTAGTAACTTGAAGAGTGTGATTGTTGCAAGGACAAGGAGTGAACTTATACCCTCTACCAAAAAGGCAAGTGATGCTTCATACTTTTGTCCCATTACTTTCACTATGCATTAGTGATTTTGCTAAATAAAACTTGCATGGAATTTTGCTAAGTATAAACCTTGCTATAGGAAATCCTAGTAGATGAAACCTTAGTAGAAATTTCCTAAGTCAAGATTCCTATTACTATCATGCTTAGCTTAGCTAATAGAAAACAAGGGTGGAAATATATTCACACTATGGAAAATTTCTAAGTCTGAGGACTTGTGTTTTTGTTTAATAAAACAACTAAGTTAATGAATCACCTGGGTGGAATGGTAATTGCTTGGTGGATTTTGGTTGAGTGGTTCACAAGGCCCATGTCTATGGTTTACCTTGTGTATCTCACTTGTGGATGGCCACCCAGGAACAAAGAGATTTGAGATGTCAAATGTTGAGAATCTTCAAGTGCAGCCACTTGGCATTATGGGCTCTGCCTGGATCATATAGGTTGCAAGAACTTAGCCATATGGACAGTGGGTGGTAGAGTTTGATAGGTTGGAACGCGTCCATTTTGGTCTAAGGGAAGGCTTCTGAAAGATCTTGTCTTGGGAAACCAAGTCTTGTGGGGAAAGTGCACCACCTCTGCAGAGTGTAAAATCTAAGTACTTAGCCATGTCCCTGGTAAAGGACAATTTGAGCATCAAGACATGGAAGCAATCAAGAATCTCATCATCCAAATTTCTAAGTTAAAAACTTGTGGTTTGAACAAGGGTTAAAGGATCTTCAATCTTTGATTAGGAGAAATGATTTTGTCAAGCAAAAACTTAGTGTTTTCAAATGTTAAGGAAAAATCTATTTTGAGCAATGCAAGCCTCAACTCCACTTAGCCAAATGCATATAGATGATAGACTCCACTATTCTACCATAGTATCACTTGCCAATACAATTCAAATGTATTGACCCTTTGTGGCTGTAACTTGTTATGTTGCAGGTTTGATTGATATTAGTGAAGTTGATTGATTAGGATTACAAGTCTACAACCAACATGTCTGCCTGTGGCACTTTGAAGATGAAGGACCCCATGCTATAGATATTCTGCTGCAATGTAATGTAATAGCCAAATGAGCTATGTAAGATGTAATAAAATTATGTTATTCCTAGTTATAAAGTTGTATTATGGCCTTTGTTTCTTGATATTACATCTTAACTGTGGATGCTAGCTATTGATCCAGGGACTAGCATTGTAAACACAGGGGACTCTACCTAATTAAAGGTTGGGACCCTTACAGCCGTCCAAGTGCATTGTCCATGATTGTGTCATGTACGGGGTGTATGGCAGCTGCAGTTCCATCTAGTGTACTAGGAAGTCCGGGAGGACCTGAGATTTGACCGTGTGGCGCTTCTCGTAGACGATGTCTAGAGGTGATAGCTCGATGCCCCACAGGGCCACGCGTCATGTGGCTTCCGGATTATTCAGGATGCTGTTTAGGGGTGCTTCGTTGACGACCATCACCTGATGCTCCTGGAAGTAGTGGCTCAGCCGACGAGCCGTCATGAACACGCCGTAGGTGAGTTTCTGGTAGTGAGGGTACCTCTGCTTTGTCGGCATCAATACCTCGCTGAGGTAGTAGATTGGGTGTTGGACCCCATGGGTCTTGCCTTCTTCAGGTCGGTCGACCACCAGTACGGTGCTTACCACCTGGTGTGTGGCTTCTATGTACAGCAGTAAAGGCTCGCGCTCCTTTGGCGTGACCAAGACAGGCGAGGTAGAGAGCGGCCGCTTTAGATCTTCGAATGCATCGTCCGCTTCGGGCGTCCACTCGAATTTGTCTGCCTTGCGTAGCAGCTGATAGAACGGCAGAGCTTTTTCGCCCATGTGGCTGATCAATCTGCTCAGTGCCGCGATTCGCCCGGCAAGCAGCTGGATGCCCTTGAGGTTCTTCGGCTTTTCCATGGCCATTATGGCCCGGATTTTCTTTGGGTTCGCCTCGATCCCTCGCTGGGAGATGAAGTAGCCAAGCAGCTGGCCAGATGGGACGCTGAAGGCGCACTTTTCTGGGTTTAGCTTGATCTTGTAGCGATCAAGATTATCGAACGTCTCGTGGATATCGTCGATGAGCGTCTTCGCCTCCCTTGTTTTGATGACTATGTCGTCGACATAGACTTGGATGTTGCGGCCGATCTGGTCCTTCAGGCATGCCTGCATGCACCGCTGGTACGTGGCACCTGTGTTCTTCAGCCCAAAGGGCATTGTGTTGTAGTAGAACACTCCGAACAGCGTGACGAACGCCGTTTTTTCATGATCTTCTACCTTCAGTCGAATCTGGTTGTAGCCTGAGTAGGCGTCGAGGAAGGAGAGCTTCTCGCATCCTGCAGTCGAATCGATGATCTAATCGATCCGAGGGAGAGGGAAGTGATCCTTCGGGCAGTGCTTGTTCAGCGATGTGAAGTCCACGCACATCTGCAGGATGTCCGTGTCCTTTTTGGGGACCATCATGGTGTTGGCGAGCCACTCGCTCTCCTTGATATCCCTGATGAAGTTTGCATCGAGTAGTCTATTGACTTCGACTCCGATTGCTTCGGCCCGTGGTTCGGACAGTCGTCGGATGGACTGTTTGACGGGCTTGGTGTCTGGAAAGATGTTGAGTGCGTGCTCGGCGAATTCCCTGGGAACTCATGGCATGTCTGCAGGACACCAGGCGAAGATTTCCCAGCGCTCACGGAGGAATTCGACGAGTGCGCTTTCCTATGCGGGGTTGAGGTCGTTGGCGATCAGTGTCGTCTTGGAGGCGTCCGTCGGGTGGACTTGCACCTTCTTTGTGTCGACGGTGGATTCGAAGGACATGTCTGATGCGTTCTGTCTTGCGACTGGGGGTGCCCTGTTGTCCGTCACCTCGCAGAGCCTTATGAGCTCCTCCTGCATGCCGAATGACTGGGAGATTCTGTTGAAGTCTATGTCGCAGTGGTCCGATCGGGTGAAGCTCCCGTGGACCGTGATGGCGCCCCTGGGTCCTGGCACCTTGAGTAGCAGGTATGCGTAGTGCGGTACTGCCAGGAATCGTGCGAATGCCACACGCCCGAGGATGGCATGGTATTGTGATGGCCAGTCCACCACCTCGAACTCGAGTCGCTCGCACCGAAAATTATCCGGCTTGCCAAAGATGACGTCGAGCCATAACTTTCCCAGGGGGAATACGCCCTTCCCTGGGATGATGTCATGGAACGTTGTGTCGGACTGTTCCAGGCTGCACAGCGGGATCCGCATTGCTGCTAGGGTGCTAGCGAACATCAGATTGATGCCGCTGCCGGCATCCATGAAGACGTGGCTCATGTCGAACCCGCCGATCTGCGCCTCAAGCACCAAGGAAGCATGACCTGGGCGAGGGACCTGGCAAGGGTGATCCAAACGACTGAACATGATGCAGGACTCTGATCCGCTGAGGTACTCAGGGATGGCTGGTGGGGCGGTCACAGCCAGATTGATCTGACGGGTGATTTTCTTCTACACCCTGTTCGTTGAGCGCCCTTTTTGGATCATCAGAGATCCCTTTGGCGCGGGGTACCCGTGCCCACTGTTATTCTGCGTGGGTGCGATTGGGTGGTTCGAAGGTCCCGCAGGTGGTGGTGGAGGAGCTCCATGTGCGATCTCGCCTGGTGCGGGTGCGTTCCCGTATCCAGGGTTCGAGGCTTGCTGCCTCATCTGAGACATCCTCTCGCTGAGTTTCAGGAACTCGCAGCAGTCCTTGAGCATGTGACTTGCTTTCTTCTTACCATCCTGCTTGTCGATGTAGAAGTGGATGGTGCAAGGACCCGACAGCTTGTCATATGCTGAGGGTCTGTCGTCACGGCCGTGACATTGCCATGACTGCATTGGGCGTCCTCTGTCACGGAAGTTGCTTCCGCGGTATCCGCCGCTGCTGCGGTTGCCGTCGCTACGGCGGTCGGCGTAGCCAGCCGCGACCATGTCGGGTCCATCGCGATCGTCGTAGATGCGCGATCTTCTCTTGCTACGGCGTTCACGTCGCCTGCCATAGTCATCGTCCTCCTCCGAGTGCGCTCGGTGAACGGAGTCCTCTCCATCTGCCCACCTGTTTGCGATGTCCATGAGGTGGTCGAGTGTCTTGGGCTTGACGCGCCCAAGTTCTTCCTTGAAGTCCTAGCGTTTGACGCCGTCCTTGAAGGCGTCGATAGCTCTCCCCTCAGAGATGTGCGCCGGGGAGTTCTTGGTGTTGGACCAGCGCAGTATGTACGAGTGAATGGATTCGCCCGTTCGTTGGGTGCAGGCCCGCAGCTCCTCGATCGAGGCTGGCCTCTTGCTGGTTCCATGAAGTTTCGGATGAAACTGTATGCCAGTTCCTCCCAGCTTCGGATGGATCCCGGCGATAGGCTACTGAGCCAGATTCGGGTTGCGCCTATCAGCTGCAGCTGAAAGCATTGCAGGGCGGTGTCCTTGTTCCCGCCGTGTAGCTTTATGGACGACAGGTGGTCGCTGAGCCACGCCTTGGGGTCCTGTGTGCCGTCGAACTTCGGAGTGTCCGAAAGAATCTTGAAGTTCCATGACATCCGTGTTCGCCGAACGGATCAGCTGAAGCATTGGGCTCCACAGAGTTCTCCTTCGTCCTCGTCCATCTCGGATTCAGACGAGCATGCGCGCTTGGCGCACGCTTTGTCGATTTTGCGCAGGGTGAGCTCGCTTCGAGCGTCATAATCGCGGCTGTGATGGCGCGAGCTCTTGTGCCTTCGAGGAAGGTCGTGCTCTTCATCTTCGGATGAAGGTGTGGGGCTGCGGTTGAACTTGACCGCAGCCTTCTTCTTTGGCTCCGCAGGAGCTTCTCCGTGGAGCGCAGCTCCAACGAGTCCGAGTCCGGTAAGCGCGGACTTGTGCAGGGCCCTTTTCGGGTCTCCCTCCGGAGGTGGATGGGACGCGAGGTACGCGGTGGATGCCATGATCGCAGCTTGCGGCGTCTTCGGGATGACGTTGCCGTCGGCATCCATCTCCATGAAGGACGCGTTGAGGGCCCGAGTCACCTCGCGACACTCCTTGGGGTCCATGTTCTCCGTCCGAGAACGGTGTTTGTTGCCATGGCTGCCGTGCGAGCTGGAGCCAATGCCCATGGCGAAGAGCGCAGCTCGCCGTGCACTGGACTCCGAGGCTGCTTGCTTGCGTTTGTCAAGCACCTCTTGCATCTTTACCTGCTTCTTGTGCTCCTCGACTAGGAGCATATGGTATGCCATCAGTAGGTCCCGTGAGGCACCCACGGGCAGGATCTTGTTGCCTGCTACGGCTTCGCGTGCTTGAGCCCATCCTTCCTCGCTGAGGCGGATGACCCGATCGGTGCCGTCCCCGTTGGGCAGGGGGACTGGCTTCTTCTATTCTCGTCGTTTCTACCCTACGGGTTAGGTGGCGGGTTGGGTGCGTGATGTTCCGCGTCACTTTGGATGACTACGGCGCATTGGTAGCGCTCGTAGATTGGATCGTTGTTGCCACAGCTTTCGGATCCGGAACCGTAGGTCCCTTCCTCCGATGGTGGCTCGCACAGATCTGAGTTGCAGCTGCTGATGTCATAGGACTCATCTATCGATGGCGATGTGCGTAGCACGGGGTGTGGGGCCCATGAAGCGGGCCTGATCGATGGTAGGGGCACCCGCTCTGGGAGGCGGAGAGTGTCGGTCTGCCCGACCTGGAAGCAGAAGCTCCCGAACAGGATCTCGAGTCCGTCGCCAACGGGCTCGAAGTCCTTCAGGGTGGCTGGCGAGTGGGCGGTGGGGTCCAAGCGTCAGCGACTACGCGGGTGCGTTTGCGTGTGAAAGAAAAACCATTCGGGAAGGGAGAGGGGGAGATGGGCTAGTTGGGCCTGCTGGGTTGGTCTGGGTCTGTTTCATTTTTTCTTTTCTCTGAATCATTTTCCTTTTTCTGTTTTCATTTTCTATTTTCAATTTATTCAAATGATTCAAACTCTTGTTTGAATTCAAATAACTATCAAATCTTTTCAGTAGGTTTATCTGTTTATTAATGTATTTAAGTAATCCATTTTAGAATAATTCTTTCTATTCTTTTATGGTTTATTATTTAAAATAGGCACTTGTCTTTATTCAAATAAGATTTTAATTATATTTTCAAACTCTTATTTGAATTCTAATTTTCACCAAACCTTTTTCAATAGGTTTTATTTATTCAATAGTGTGTTAAATAATTCATTTTGAGTTATTTAAATTATTTTAATATGATTTGTTAATCATTTAAATTGGGCAATTGTCTTTATTCAAATAAAATCAAATATGGTTTTAATCCCATATAAATTTTATTCAAATAATTATTTTATTCTTTTTAAGTTAATTAGATAACTTTTTAATCCACTTTGGCAAATTCCAATTTATTATTTTCTCATGATTTAACTAATCATTTACTTTAGGGATTTTGTCTCCTTTTAAATAGAATTGAATTTGGTGTTTGCCATTTAATTTTATTTGAATATTATTTATTCCTTCATTTATTTGGATTATCTTTATTCCATTTGCTTATGGATTTTAACTCAAGATTTAAATTGACTTCTAAATAATTTTCTTGGGTTTTATTATTTATTTAGGCAATTTGTCCTTCTTTAAATAGAATTGAATATGGTTCAAAGCCCATATAGTTTTATTTAAATAATCTTTTATTTCTTTTTTATTATTTAATATCTTCCATTTGTTTATGGATTTGGCCAAGATTTAATTTGGCTTTTAAATATTCCTTATTTATTTATTTTCTTCCTTGCCTTATAAAATCCATATCTTTTTATTTATAGATCCAAAATTGTTGATTTCAATTTGTATGATTTTATTTAATACTTTTTATATTTTTAAATCCTTTTAGGATTATTTTACTCACAATTTGGTATGTATTTTAGATAAGAGCCTTATTAGCTTTGGAAATTATTTCCTTTTATCTTATTTTATTCATAAGTTTTTATCCATGGTTTTATAATATTTTTATTTATCATTCTTGATCATTTATAAATGTTTGTTGCTGAATATTTATATGGAACAAATCCATAGTGTTAGAGCTATCTTGGAAATGATTTTCTTCCATTAGGTTTTTAGGGTTTTGGTTTACTTTTCCAAATGTTTAAATTTCAAGATACCTTCATTGATGAATGCATTTCACTTGATTGAAATTTTGTTTGATTCCCTTTTCATTCAAAGTTTGTTCAAGATGGGTTTTGATGTTTCCATTTGGAATCAAAAAGTTTCTTTTCACCCTAAATGTCAACCATTATTTATTGTGTTTATTTATTTTTCACATTCCAAAATTTGGAAAATATTGGGATGTGACAGCTTATTACTCCTGAACCAATTGTGCCTGAACCAGTTCCAACACCAACACAAAAGAAGAGGGGAGTTATTGCATTAAATTATGAAGTGATGAAGGAAGCTAAGAAGTGTCTAAAGGAGAAAGGTATTAGAGCTGAAGATGTGAAGAATCTACCTCCTATAGAAGAATTATGTAGGCCAATTCCCCACTCATCCACTACTGAGGTACACTCTCTCCAACACTTTGATGAAGGTGATATTCCTTATGGTAAGCCTCCTGATCAATGCTTATAAGAACTTGACACATTTATTATTAAACAAGGTAATTTTAATAAACAAGTTCAGAATCATTTATTGGAAAACTCTAGAGCTATTAAAGAGTTGAAAGATATTGTGGAAAAAACTTCTAATGATATTAGAATGCTTTGTAAACACTTTCAAATGGTTCAAACCCAACTTGATCAACTTGCTAAGGTACAAAAAGATATGCTAGTTAATGCTTGAGGAGATAAACATGCTTATGGAATTCGAACTAGGAGTGGTATAGCTAGTCAAGATCCTTTATATCCTGAAGGACACCCTAAAAGAATTGAGCAGGATTCTCAACAAGTTAAAAGTAGTGGTAGTCCTCGTAAGAGAAAGAAAAAGAAACATAAGGTAGTTGAGGAACCACTTGAACCTGATGTAGATCCTAATAGTATACCTGTCTCTGATGCTGAAACTGAGAGTGGTAATGATAAAAATGAGTCTCCCGATAAGGAGGAAGGTGAGGAAGAACCTAATAAGCACACTAAGAAGACTAGGTACACAAAGGAAGATTTTATTGCTAATAAACATGGTAAATAGAGAGAACCTTGGGTGCAGGAACCTATGCCTTTTCCAGGTAAGAAACACAAGTCAAAGGAGGAAGAACACTACAACAAGTTTTGTGAGTGGATGAAACCTTTATTTTTGCAAATTCCTTTGACTGATGCTATTAAATTGCCACCTTATTCAAAATATATGAAGGATATTGTCTCTAATAAAAGGAAGATTCCTAATGAGGATATTTCTACTTTGCTTGCTAATTACTCCTTCAATGGTAAGGTTCCAAAGAAACTTGGTGATCCAGGTATACCAACTATTCCTTGCTCTGTTAAGAATAATTATGTTAGAACTGCTCTATGTGATTTGGGAGCTGGAGTTAGTGTTATACATTTTTTCTCTACAAGAGACTCCAGCTAGAAAGTTGATACCAACTGATATATCTTGCAAATGGCTAATAAGTCAACTACTATTCCTGTTGGTATATGTGAGGATGTTCCTGTTCAAGTGGCTCATAATTGCTTGGTTTTGACTGATTTTGTTGTGCTTGAAATGCCTGAAGATGATAATATGTCTATTATTCTTGGGAGACCTTTTCTTAATACTACAGGTGCTGTCATTAATTATAATCAAGGAAAAGTAACATTCAATATTGATGACAAAGAGCATACTATTTATTTCCCCAAGAAGGTTGTTATAAAAATATTGAGAGCATCAAGGTTGGAGAAATATATTGTCCCATTCCACAAGAAAATTTTGAAACTATTATGATTGGGACCATTGCTATCAAGTATGAGGTAACATAATCACCTTGTGGAATGCAAAGTTTTGTTTCATATAAGATTGTTTTGGTAACAAGACTTGATCAACCTTGTTAACAAAAGGATTTTAATGAATAAAATAATGCTTTCACTGTGGTTATATTTGCTTTCTTTTACTTTTCTCCTTCCTAGTCTTTGCCTTTCTTTTTCTAGCTTTGGTTTTACTAGTTGTTTGCTGGTTAGTTTGTCTTAGAGCTTCTATAGTTTGGCTTTTGGTTTGATTCTTCTGAAAAAACTGTTTCTGCGAGAAAATCAATTTTCATACCCTAAAAATTGGCCAAAAATAAAGTTTCCCGAAAAATCCCAGAAAATTCAAATAATTTTTTCTCGAAAAAAGGGGCAGAGGGACACCTGAAGTGACCTAGGGGGCCACCCCAGGCCACCACACCCACGGTAGGCGTGACCTACCTGTGGGTGGCGCCTGGGGGGGTCTGGCCCACCTGGGGCCCTTCAAGGTGCCCCCTCACATCCATCTTCTTTCTCTCTCCTGAAAAACATCAAAAAACTTGCTCAAGCTCGAGTTATTGCTGTTCTTGCTCGCAATTTTCGATCTCCTTGCTCATCCCATCTTTTCTTCTGATTTTTGGAGAGATTGCTCCTTGGTATGTGCCTCCTCCACTTGTCCAATTAGATTTGTGATTGCTAGATTGTATCTTGAGTATTTTGCTGCTATAGGTGTCAGGTTGTGTGAGCTTGCATGCTTGTTCTATGCTTAGAGACTTCATTTTGATGCATGTGTAGCCCTCTAGCAAGTTCCTATAGTAGTTGCTCATCATTTATCAACTTAGAAATCACTTGGTTTGATGTTTGTCTAAAAATTTCAGCAAGGAAGATGAGTGCTTATCCACTGAATCAATATTACTTGATGGTACCTGAGCCAATGAAGGTTCATCGTGAGGAAGGAGTATTCCCTTCCATATATCCATGCCATGAATTCATGAGAACTACGGGAATCTCCCAGGATTTCCAAACTTTGATTGCCAATGCAGGGTTGGAACACTTTGTTGAAGGTGAACCATTTCAATTTGTTAAGCTAACCATGGATTTTGTGCAGGACTTCCGGTTCACTTGGTCTACATATAACCCCATGGTCCATTACAAAATATACAATATACCTGTCGACCTGCCTTTTGCTGATTTCTGTGCAGCAATTAGAGTACCTCAGTGGGGATCTTGTGAGAAGATCAAGGAGAGACCCAAGTCGCTTATGGATTTATATGCTGAGATTTGCCAAGGTTTTGACTTCTCAAAGGAAAGTGGTAAAATTCGGAACATTCAGTTCCCAGCCATTAGATATTTTGACTATTTCATTACCAAGTGTGGTCTTGCTAGAAAGATTGCTAGAAAGTTATCTTCTTTTAATCTAGATTTTATCCCAGCTGCTCTGAATAGGAATAGATCTTATAGCCTGGGTGCTTTCATAGCTCACCATCTGACCACCAACCGCGAGAAGGGTGGAATTTTTGGAGGTCTCATTTCTTCTAGGTTGCTAGCTTTCCATGGTATAGAGCTTGCTTCTAGGTTGCTAGCTTTCCATGGTTTAGAGCCTCACCATTCAGATTATCGGTTTCCCATAGAGAGGCTTGATCTTGAATCCATGATTCAGCATGGTTTTGTTTCCCTGGGGGCTAATGTGAGAAGTTTACCGTATGAATTATCTTTTGCCCAGCAAGGTTGGAGAAAGGGTAGGACTGAGAAAATAGTTTATTTGCCTGCACCTGCTTTGTTTAACTTTGATAACAGGCAAGGATGGTCGCTTACAGAAGAGGAGGTTGACACATATGTGGCGGAGCTCTCCCAGCAAGAGGAGAATGTTGAAGAGGATACCGAAGACGATTCGGTTCAGCCCTCCAACTTGGGAGAGTCTTCGTACCAGCAGCCCTCATTTGATTGGGGCGCGTCTTCTTCTTCATCGCAAGCGCCTGACTATGATCATTCCTATGATGACCCGCCAGCATTGGGTTACTACTAGCACTATTGAGCCCCACTTAGGCCAAAAGACTAAGCTTGGGGAAGGTATACCGACATCACACTCATATATATATATCATGTTTGGTCGGTTCTTTGTATATCCATTGTTTCGCTTTCTTTTTGGTTTTTGTTGCTGCTTTCTCAAAAACTCAAAAATACCAAAAATATTTTTCGTTATTTCTCTTGGTTTGTTTCTTTTCTTTGGTTTGGCTTAAAAGAAAAATCCAAAAAGATTTTGCTTTGTTTGGTTTGTTTTTGCTTTGCTTGTTTTTGCTTTGTTGGCCTGTTTGAAAAATCGAAAACACCGAAAATATTTGTTGTTTTTCTCTGGTTTTGCGAGTTCTTTGCAGGGTTCGGCCGTCCTCAGTGGATTTTGGTTTCATGTTATTATTCAAGTCACACAAGTGAAGGGCCATAATGAAGATTAAGACAACTTGGGGTGTGGTAAAAGGCTGGTAACGAACTCTATTTGTTTTCATTTTGTACATATACTCATCATTGTGAGCATGCTTAGTCTGTTCATTGTAAGGTGTATGTTACTAATAT
Source organism: Avena insularis (assembly GCA_023614405.1). Taxonomy (NCBI): domain Eukaryota; kingdom Viridiplantae; phylum Streptophyta; class Magnoliopsida; order Poales; family Poaceae; genus Avena; species Avena insularis. The sequence continues at coordinate 65,230,438 of CM042697.1, forward strand.
ATGCTCAGTAGTTCTTGCTTGTCTTTGATTAGCTCCAGCTTGCTAACAGTTTGTAGCATGTCATATGAATGTTTGCTTGCATTGTTTTATTCATATTTTGGTATGATATTGTGGTATCCTCCTCTGACTGTTCATGTGAATCGACTTGGCACATGCTCACTGATGACCCATAAGTATAGGGGGTGTATCATAGTAATTTCTATATAAATAGGAGTGTTGATCCCAACGAGGAGCATAAGGTTCTAAACAGTGGTATGGAGCAGGAAATCCCTGTGAATACTTAGCAAACGGATTTTTAGTGGTTTTCTGACAAGGCAACAAAAAAAGATCAAGTAACAGAAGTAACGAACAAACAGAGCAAGTGTCCCAATCCTTTCTTAGTAAAGGACAAGCCGGTGGAAATACTTATAAGGACTAAACGTTCTTGAGGACACATGGGAATTCTATCAAGTAATTTCGCTGCAAATAGCTGAGTACTCTTCTCTGGTGTTTGTAAGTGTTGTGTGGGTGAACCTGTGCTAACATACTGCCCTTCCTAGGACTAATACATACTTGTGATTAAACGCCCTGCAAACATCTGTAACTATAGGAAAGTAATTAAGATATAAATCTAACCACAACCTTAAACTCTAAGATCCTACACTCCCTTGTGCAAAGGTGTCCTAACGGGGGTTCAGGTTTCTGTCACTCCGGCAACCCCACAATTAGTAGCCAAATACACAATGCATTCCCCTAGGCCCATAAATGGTGAAGTGTCATGACACCACTAGAAGAATAGCACCACAACTTAAATACTAAACCATTGAATACTAACTCATCACAGATTCACTACTAACAACATGACTTCTCCCATGTCCTCAAGAACTAAATGAACTACTCACAAGACATCATATGGATCAAGATCAAAGATGATATGATAATGGATAGCAATCTGCACATAAACAATAATCCAATGGTTCCACTCACAAGCATCAACTACAATAGTAATCAACACCGGGAAAGTTTCCCCTAATAAACTAAGCAATATCCAACACAATTGTTACAGCGAGACGGGGTGGATATGATGGTGTGGATGATGATGATGATGATCCTGATGAAGCCTAGCTTGATTACGGTGTTGATGGCGACGGTCTCCCCTCTCCGGGAAGGAATTCCCCCGGCATAAATCTATCTGCCGGAGAGATCTTTCTCACTCGGTGTTTTCCGCCTCCTAGAGGCGGCGGAAGTCTATCTGTGGTCGCCCCCCTGGTGTTAGGGTTCCGTAGGGAAGATATAGGCGAAGGGGCGGAGTCGGAGGCCGAACAGGTGGGCCAAACCCACCCTAGGAGCGGGGTCAGGTGGACCCATGCCTAGGGGGTGTGGGCCCCCTGAGGCCCCCCTTCGCTCCTCCTTCTGGCTTCCTTCGTCTTCCGGTAAAATAATATGTTTCCATATTTTTCTGGTATTTTTCTGATCCTCGCGAAATTGTACCGAAACACCGCCTTTTCCATCAGAATCCAGACTCCGGCAGTCCATTCTCCAGGAATCATCCAACATGCATAAACATATGAAAAGCCATAAGTAATACCTCATAATAAGACAAATATCAACAAATAGAGGTAAATTATGATATAGAATGGTGATGCAAATTGGGCGTATCAACTCCCCCAAGCTTAGACTTTGCTTGTCCCCAAGCGAATACTGAGCTTAGTAAACATGTCCACAGGTTTATGGAGTGAAGTGTCGATAAAAGAATACGAACAAGGAGCATCACACTTACCATTGCACAACTCATAGAAGAAAGCAACTCACCATTATATAACTTAGCTTGCAACCAAGTAGAGCAGCCACAATAGAGATACATAAAGATAAATCATAATTGGAATTGGCAAACTTGTTCTTGGTCAGAGAACACCTGATAAACAGTTTCACAAAAGCTTTTTGTAGAAGTTTTAAAACATGAGCACTCTTTTGCTCAAAAAGGTTTTTCACAAGTGAAGGCTTTCAAAGTAATACTCAATAGACAAGAGTTTTGTGCAAACAAGGAAGATGAAGAACATGATTGAATAAATCACCATATGAATGCTTGAAACACAACAACTCAAAAGATTGCTGGAGGTAGAGAGGAAGTAGGTTTACTGACTCAACTGGTAACTGGAGAAAGGTCCCTTCTTAGAGGGTAGCAGGGATTACAAGTCATAAAGAGCTTTCAAAAGATTATGATACTTACTAGCTTTAAGCCCTCATTGCCCCTATCATAAGCATATTGAGATGATTAAGGTTAAAGTGAACAAACATGGAGTATATGCTTGACGAAATATAAGTTGGCAATCTCATGTCCCTTGAATATGAGGGCCACTCCTCATGCATACTCAACTTTGGGTCCAGGTAAGTTCTTGTCATTGTAAGTATTTGCATATCATTGAGCACCGCTAACAGGGTACCCCTTGCACATGGTACAGGAGCTTTCCCATAACCAAAATGACAATCCAAGCAGACAATGAGCATCTCAGCAATCTTTTTATTTACTATGCATATAGCTTTTTATTGAGGATGCTTCATAGATGACTCACTATGGTGATGCTTCAAGTTTCCACCATGATTAAGAATGGCTTAGGCTAGCGGCCCAGGCGTTTCTCTAACACAGAATACAAACTCCATGGACTTGCAAGTTCCCTCTTTATTTCACACCATTGACATCCATAGACAAAAGAGCACGATATCAACTATGTACGGCAAGGTACAAGTGCAATGTTGAAAACGCTCCCCATGGCAGCACGGTTCTGCTAATCCTAACGTATAGATGCAAGCATATACAACTTCGATGTCCACAATGGTTCAAGTTTATTAGGGGCAAGTAAATAAGGTGTGCCATCAAGTTCATGAGAGCTTTACTAACTAGTTTTCACATAACAAAATACTTTTTAATTCGAAAGGTAGATGAAGCTTGAGAATTTGCTAGGAATAGCAATAGCTATTAGGTAGATATGGTGGACACAAGTGGCAAAAGTTTTTGGTTAAAAGGGTTTTGGAAACATAAGAAGTAAGCCTTCTCAAAACAGGTTTACAAGGCAAAAGTGGGTAGCAAGCAAGAGAGTTGAAAGAAACAAGCAAACATACAAGTAATAAAGCCAAACATGCAATCTTCCTTGAAGACACAAAAGAATCTTAAATAAAGAATACTAAGCTTATGAGCCAACAAGAAAGAAAACAAATGATACCAAATACATGTAAGCTTTTTCTTTCTTTCTTTCTTTTTCTTTCAAACTAATGCCACTAACCAGAACTCGGTTTGCCAAAACCAATTTAGATCCACTTGATGATCCCAAAGTGGTGCCAATACTGAACAACAAGATCCATCATATAATAGATATTTCAAACTAAAAATAATAAGTGCAAAAAGTAAAAGATGAGACTTCTCATTAATATTCCAATAAAGGCACTCACACCAAGGGATACATAGATAATCGACTAAAGGAGAGATACTTCCACATGCAAACCAAACTATAAGATAACCTCTCTACCAAAGATACGAATCCACTAAAAAGGTAAAATATGAAAGATAGTGGTGGTGATACCGCGACACTCCCCCAAGCTTGGAACAGGCCAAGGGGATGCCAAACCTGATGACGAATCACTCCTTCGGTGGTGGCACTCTTCCAATTCTATCTCCACGGGCTTCTTGCCTTTGTCGTTGGCGGAGGCCATGGCGCTCTAAACTTGGGAAGATTTACTGACAGAAACATATTGAAACGAAAACACAACGGGAACATGATGCACGAACCTCGGGGGATCCGGGGGTGATATATTACGAAGAATCAATACATAAGGAAGGTTTTTACATGGAATCGAAGCAGAGATGAAGTCTGGGGGTGGAACACCCCCCTCAGGCGCGGCCAGGCTGGGCCCGCGCCTGGGTGGGTTTGTCCACCCCGGGCTCTGTTTCCTCTTTAGTTTCGTCTCGTAACTTCCCTTATGTATTAAAAACATCAAAAATATAAAAGGATTGGAGGTTCGCAAACCTTCTGTTTTCACCACTCCTTACCTATTTGAAGACGAACTCTGCAGTTTCTGGTGTTTGGTTCTTGATAAATTCTTATGGATTCACCATTTGAATGACATGCATTTCTTCATTGTAAGAATCTCCAGAAATATAATGTTTTAGTCTTTAACCATTAACCACATGTGTCGTGTCATCCTTCAGAGAAGAGATTTTGATGGCACCTGAGCGGTACACTTCCTTGATAACAAAAGGTCCTTCCCATTTGGAGAGTAGTTTCCCTACAAAAAATCTGAGACGAGACCTATACAAAAGAACTTTATCACCAACATGGAACTCCCTTTTGAGAATTCTCCTATCATGCCATATTTTTACTTTTTCCTTAAAGAGTCTAGCATTCTCGTAATCTTCTCCTCTCCACTCATCTAGATTACTTAAGTAAAGCAGTCTTTTCTCACCAGCAAGCCTAAAATCTCTATTCAACTCTTTCACTGCTGAAAGGATCGTATGGGTACCTATAGGGGGGTGAATCGGTGCTACTTCAAATTTTCTTATTTTTCAAATTAGGGTTTGACAAGAAAGGTAAATTCTCTAGATTATGCAACTATGGTGAATTTACCTATATGTCAACCATGCATAAGCTAATACAACACTAAGCAAGAACAAGTAAGTAAAGTGCGGTAAAGGATAGAAGTAACCAAAGGAGTGGACGCGGAGACACAAGGATTTGTTTCCCGTAGTTCCTTCCTTTTGAGGGGAAGTACATCTACGTTTGGAGAGGGGGTGGTTTCAAACCACCAACGCCACGAGAGGACTCCCTTGTTCTTCGATGAATCTCACCCCAACGGGCTCGATCCACCTTCCACTATATCGGCAACCTTCGAGGTGGAAGCCGGCACCTTTACAACAAGTTCGGGGCACACATCCACAACTTAATTGGAGGCTCCCAAATACAAGCAAGCTGTCAAGACAAATCAAAGACAAGCTTGTAAGAACCAAATCAAAGTTAGGGTTTCCAATGAAACACTAGAGCTTGGGGGCCCTCAAGTGAATGAGGGGGAAATGAATGTCTCTCTTGGTGAAGATGTAGATCAAGGCCTCCTCCTTCGATTCTCCAAAGATCAATGACTTTGGATGGTTGGATGGAGAGATCTTGTAGATTTGGTGGCTCTAATGGAGTGGGTGTTCTTGAGAAGCTCGAGCAACTGGAGGAAGAAGATAAGGGTCCCTTTTTATAGGCAGCCCCCTCCACGAACCGTTTTCTGACCGTTGTAGAAAAGTCAGACCAGAGACTCCGGTCTACACCAGAGAATCCGGCCAATCTCCGGACCGCCCATCTGATGACCCAGACCGATCATGACCCAGCAACACCGGAGACTCCGGTCTTCCAACACCGGAGACTCCAGACTGATCAAGGTCCGGAGACTCCGGAGTATCCTCCGGTGCAGGCTCCGGACCCCTAGTCAGTATGTCCCATCCCAGATCCTGAAGACACCACCGGAGACAGATCCGGAAACTCCGGACCACACCGGAGACTCCGGTCTTGGCAGGCCGGAGACTCCGGTCTGGAGTTTCCAGATATGTGTCAAATGAGTGTGGACTTTTCCCAAGTGTGAGGGTGCTTTTCACTTATCATAATATCAACCAGTGGACAGTGACAAACTGTAAAATGATCTGCTTGTTGTTACCGAACACCAAAAGTGATTATGACAATAAATGCCCTTTCAATCTCCCCCTTTTTGGTGTTCGATGAAAACAAGTGATTTGCATGGAATAACATATATATGGGACTCCCCCTGACTATATGCAGAAAGATAATTAAGTAAATCATGTAAGGTAGATAGTATCAACGGTAGCACACATAAATCTCACATGAGTTACAATAGATGGTGCACACAAGCACATAGTCATAGTCAAACACATGAACAGCAAATAACACACATAAATTTCAAGTTCGAATATGGCAAATAAAAGGCAAATAAAAGCAGATAGTCGCAAATCCAAAGTCACAAGCCCATGCAAACCGATGAGAATGTCTTCTCCCCCTTTGGCATCGAAACGCCGAAAAAGGGAAAAGACCTAAACTAGCGCCCCAACAACTCAGTAGTCATCATCATCCTCGGCATCCTCCTGGTCATCATTATCCTCATCATAGGCATCATCGTCGTCTTCAGGGACAGCAGGCCCTTTGCCGTGAGGGCGAGAAGAGGAAGTACCCTGGTACCCGAAACCGGAGGTGACATCAGCAAAAGTTTTCCAATCCACCAGACTATCCTGTTGGGCATTCCATGCCCCAAATGAGAGTGTGTGGTCGGAATCTGTGGAATGCTGAGCCCCATTCTCATCATTGTATTCATCTTCACCTTCCTCATTATCCTCAGCACCCTGTTCCTTGATTTCCTTGAGGAGCTTCTCAATGCGACGGTTGCTTTGGTAGGATGCATGTTGTTGCTTACGGATGTCGACGTTCATGCAACAAAGGGTCCTCTCCCAAAAGCTGGCCTTATTGACCCGCTCATGCACATAGTCTCGAGTCATAGTAGGCATAGGGGCATTGGAGGCATTCTTCCTCCAAACTCTAGGTGGAGAGGGAGCCCTCTCAGTCTCAATCTCCTCATCATCATCCCCATAGCGACGCCTTGAGCAGGCCATATACGCCCCTTTTGCTGTAGTGAGACCAACGTGTGTTCAGTGAGTTGTGATGGTATGCCAAGTGGAGAATCATGCTCCTGGGAGTTGATGAGCCTCATAACCAAAGGTGCATAAGGAGGAGATTTCTTGTAGAGAATGGCATGGAACATCTCCTCGAAAATAAAGTCCATCACATCAATAGGTGTAGCATCTGCCTCCGGTCCAGCATTGTAGGTCTGGTGAGTGTGGTACAGAAGATTGACAAGCCCACCCCTAATTGCATCATCATTTCCAGCACTTGGTGCAATGGTATGACGAAAAATCTTCAACATAAGGTTGTAGAGGGTCTTGAGTCCCTTGGACCCTCCCACACCACCCTCATCATATAGAGGTGCCAGCTTCAACTTGTTCTCAGCCCAACAGGAGTGGAGACACCATGAAAGGTCTCAAAAATGACGTTGGCAAAGTCATGGAATGTAGCTGTGCAGCGAGTGGTACCAGACATCCAAACCATAGTCCTGTCTTGATCAGACCCAAACACAACTATGGCATAGAACTGCTGTACAAGGTATATATTGTAGTCTTCACGCATCTCCATCAAGTTATACAGACCCATATTCTCACAGATCCACAAGGCATCATTGAAGTAGGGGCTGAGGCGCATCTGCTCAACACTCATGAACTTCTGAGGGCAGACAGGTGATTTGGTGAGCACACCATAAACATCCTTCATGAACACAGCCTGTTCTTTCCTCTAGAAACGAGGGTCATCACTAGTGCGAGGCAGCGTATAGAAGTCTGTCTTTCTCAGCTCACGGTACTCCTCTTTAGACATTTTGGACAAGGTCTGAAGGTTGTCATATTTGGCCTTCTTGGCACGGTCCTCTCGTTCAGCCCTCTCCTGATCCCTCTTCAAGTAGGATGCATCACGTGCCCGTTGTTTCTAGTTGGACGGAGGCACGATAAACTGACCCTGAGCTTCATCATAGCGAGGATTGCCCCTTTGGGACTTGGCCTTGGTACGATGATGACGACTAGAACCATCACATGTGAACAGCAGTGAGGGAGATAGCATGGAGATGAGTATATATGTCCCAATAATGCAGTACAAGAGCTTTGATGCATTTCTGGACTATTTTGATTCACCCAACACCGGAGTCTCCGCACCTTATACCGGAGTCGCCGGTCCTGGGGACCGGAGTCTCCGGCCTGGACCAGAGTGTCCGGACCTAAGTCCAGAATCTCCGGTCAGGAGGCTCGGGCATGAGATGGGAAGATGCTGGTGAGGTTGAATCTAGTAGATCGGGCAATGCAACAAGGCTTAAGTACTAGAGTGCACGCAAACAAGTGATTCCAATGGACAAATCAGCAGCAATCCTCAAAAACACATCTAGAGATGAACCCTAGGAGAAAAAGTAGAGGAGAGGTACCAGATCTGTCCATGGGATCAATTCCTCCGGTGGGAATGACCCAATGGAGGAGAGGGGAAGGTTGGCCGGCGGCACGACGGATCCTGGGGGATTCTTGACCTCCGGGGAGGAGTTTTGGAAGAGGAGGCGACGGGTTTGGAGGTAGGGGACGGGGTGAAGAATGAGGAACTGCTGTGCCAGTTCACCCAGCGCCCCTTCTTTAAGTGACAGAAACCATCTTGATCGGAGACTCCTGCCTGCACCGGAGACTCCGGTGTATGTACACCAGAGACTCCGGTCCTCCTCGACCAAAAGTTCCAGGAAAGGTGTTTTGGGGACATATATGAGAGATAGACAGTTTTAAGATAGGGATAGGGCTTGGGTTGAGACATCAAACTATGAAGAACCAACAAGAGCCATAGGAATTCACAAAACATTCAGAAAAGCTCCCAGAGACTAGAATCAAGCAAATGACAAACATGAGTAAGTACCAACCTCTCGAATGATAGAGGGCGGTGGCCTAGGCCACCATATTTGAGTATACTCGTCTTGGCACCACGAAAATATATCTTGGGTCCATTACCAAAACTCATCATTAAGCTCACATATCACTAAATGATATTAATAGGAATGATTTTGATTTCTTTGGGCATAATGGGGGGAGGGATGGTCCAATCAATTAGGACCACACTCCCCCTATATCCATGCCTACACCTAAACCAAATATGAGTTGAAACATAGGTGAGAATGCAAGAAAATCAAGTCAAGCTCCTTGAATCTACGACATTTAGTTCATTCCTCAAATAGCAAAACCTTGCTTCATCAAGTGGCTTCATGAAGATATCGGCAAGTTGATCTTTGGTTGACACATATGATAGATCAATATCACCTCGAGCAACATGATCTCTAATGAAGTGATGGCGAATCTCAATATGCTTTGTCCTTGTGTGATCCACCGGGTCATAGGCAATCTTGATGGCACTTTCATTGTCACATACAAGAGGCACTTTGTCACACTGGACACTGTATTCCTTTAAAGTTTGCCTCATCCATAGCAATTGGGTGCAAGCACTAGCAGCTGCCACATACTCGGCTTTGGCGGTGGAGAGAGATATACAATTTTGCTTCTTGGAAGACCAACATACCAAGGACCTACCAAGGAATTGGCAAGCCCCGGATGTTGATTTCTATCATCCTTGTCCCCCGCCCAATCCGAATCCGTGTATCCACAAAGAGCAAATGTTGAGCCTCGAGGATACCAAAGACCATAAAATGGGGTATGAACTAAGTATCGAAAGATTCTCTTGACCGCCATTAAATGGTTTTCCTTAGGAGCCACTTGATATCTTGAACACACACCTACACTCAACACAATATCGGGTCTAGATGCACAAAGGTAAAGCAAAGAACCAATCATAGACCGGTATACCTTTTGATCCACATCTTTACCATTTGGATTTTGTTCTAGATGAGTCTTTGTAGCCATGGAAGTAGGAGCTCCATTTAAGTCTTGCATATTGAATCTCTTGAGCATATCTTGAGTATACTTGGCTTGATTTAAGAATGTCCCTCCTCTCACTTGCTTGATCTCAAAACCAAGAAATACACTCAACTCCCCCATCAAAGACATCTGGAACCTACTAGTCATAAGCTTTGAGAATTCATCATTGAAAGCTTTGTTAGATGAGCCAAAGATGATATCGTCAACATATATTTGGCATACAAAAAGCTCCCCATTGACTTTCTTAGTAAAAAGAGTGGGATCGATTTTCCCAACCTCAAATCCACAGCCAAACAATAACTCTCTAAGGTGCTCATACCACGTGCGTGGGGCTTGCTTGAGCCCACAGAGCGCCTTATAAAGTTTGTAGACATGGTTAGGGAAGTTGGGGTCCTCAAATCCCGGGTGTTGCTTAACATATACCAATTCATTTAATGGGCCATAAAGAAATGCACTTTCTACATCCATTTGTTGCAACTTGAAGTTATGATGTGCCGCATAAGCAAGAAGGATACGGATGGACTCAAGGCGGGCCACGGGTGCATAAGTCTCTCCATAGTCAATTCCTTCAATTTGAGAGAACCCTTGTGCAACCAATATAGCCTTGTTCCTTACGATAATTCCATGCTCATCTTGCTTGTTCTTGAATATCCACTTTGTTCCAATAACATTGCGGCAATCCTTTGGCTTCTCTACTAACTTCCATACTATGTTTCTCTCAAAGTTGTTGAGCTATTTGTGCATAGCTTCTAACCAATCCGAATCTTCAAGAGCTTCCCATACTTTCTTTGGTTCAATCATGGAGATGTGTGCTTGGTGATCACTGAACCTATTCAATTGTGCTCTTGTGGAAATACCTTTCCTTAGGTCACCAACTACATTTTGTAGAGAGTGGTCTCTTAATTCCAACATTCTTTCCTTTCTAGCTTCGCGACGAGCGTGGATCTCCGTGTTGTTTCTTGAGGGACCCTCTTCATCATTTTGATCCTCGTCTTGACCATCAACTTGACCTTGATCATCATTTGTCTTTAAGTCCTTGACAATAGACAAGCTTCCGGTCATATGACTTGTGCAACCACTATCAAGCACCCACTTTGAACCCCCGGAAGCATATGTCTACAAAAGATCAAGCTAATTTTTTAGGTACCCATTTTTCAATGGGTCCTCTTTTGTTAGCAACAAGGGTCTTGGGAACCCAAATAGACCAAGCAATATAACCATCATATGGGCCAACATATTGTGCATACACATCACCATAATAATCACGCATTAGAACATAGTGAGGGTTAGCACTTCCCACAAAGTCATCATGAGACATAGTTTTACCACTTGTGGACTTACTATCCACAATGGCCTTGTTAGTCTCTCGTGTGGGCTTGGCCTTCTTCTTCTTGTTGTTGTTCTTCTTCTTAGTATTGGAGACAAAACCAATGCCCCCTTTATCACCACTAGGCCTTTGCTTGCTCAAAAGATCATCAATGGACTTGTTGCCTTGTGGAAATGTGGCCTTAGCAAGCTCCCCCTTCAACCTAGCATTCTATTCAAGAATAGTTGTACTACTAGATGGAATGAAGTTACTAGGTGAAGGAATATTGGCCAATTGAGTTTGAAGCGTTTCATGGGACTTTGTGAGTGACAAGAGTTCACTCTCCAAAGCCTTGTGGGCCTTGTTAAGCAAACTAAAGTCCTCGAGAAGTTTTTCATGAACCACACCAAACTCAATCTTGTCCTTTTTAGCCCTTTTGTATTTCGCAATAGCATGATCACGCTCTTTGATGAGTTTGTTAACAATAGTGTCATTGGCCTCATCAAGCCCTTCAAGTTTTAATTCAAGTGACAACCTAGTTTCCTGTTCTTCTTCTAGAGCATTGTTTAAAGCCTCTAGCTCAATCATGTGTTCATGCCCAAGTTTACATCTTACATCTAGAAGCTCTTGTGTATGGGAAAGTTGATCTAAGATGTTTCCAAAATGTATCTTGGCATCTCCTTGTAGATTAGTCATAAACTCATTAAAGGCAATTAATTCCTTTTTAACATCAAGAGACATCTCATCTTCAATTTCATCATTGTCTAAGGGAGTAGAGTGAGATGATGAGGATACCTCCATTCCTATTGCCATAAGGCAAGTGACGTTCTTGATGGGAGAATTCTCATTTGGAGAATCGAAGAGTGAGAATGTCGGAGTAGAAGTAGTGGATAGAGCCGCCACACCATTAGAAGTTTCCTCTTCCTCATCTTCATCATCTTCATTGTCGGAGGAGTATTCTTCATGAGTGATCAAGACAATTTCTCCCGACTTCTTGTTGATGAGATTATTCATGATGAAGGGTTTCTTGTAAGGTGCTTTGAGAGTCTTCTTCAACACAAGCTTACCCCCATGATCTTCTCTCTTCTCATAGGGACAACTTGCCACAAAATGATAGCGGTCACCACAATTGAAGCAAGTTCTCAATCTAGTAGTATTTTTTCTTTTCCCATTTGGGTTACTTCTTCGTTGGATTTCCATCTTGGCCTTGGCGGGGTTCTTCCAAAATTTCTTTGCATAGAAGGCCATATATTGACTATGTGCAATATTGACTTCATCGGGGTGGTCCATGGAGAGGCCTTCATCACTATCATCTTCATCCCCATGGTCCACAGCTTTGGCCTTCAAGGCAACATTGACAACATTGCTCATGCCAAGGGCACGGGCACGAGCATCTTTGGCATTCTTGGCGGCAACTTTGAAGGCGGCCATCTCTTGCATTACTTCATTTGAGGTCATGATATGGTAGTTGTGTCTTCCTTGTAGGCTTTTAAAGTCGGTGGGCTCAAAGGGCATGAGTGCACTCACATATTTCCTTTTTATACATGCATCATCCACATGTGAGGCACCCACATTTCTAAAAGCGGTGGCGGTGGTCTTGAGCCTTCGGTACATGTCTTCGTGATCTTCACCTTCCTTCATGTAGAAGCCTTCGGCTTCATTGCTTAGAGCATCATACCGGTTTCTCCTCATACTCTCATTTCCAACAAACAATACGGTGAGGGCATCCCAAGCTTCCTTGGCAATGCTAAAGTGCTCAATGTGTGGATAATCCTTTGTACCTAAACCTTGTTGAATCATATGCAAGGCAGTGGCATTGAGTTGACTATTGACAACCTCTCTTCTTGTCAAGTTGTTTGGATCCCCAATAAAAAGTCCATGCTCGATGATGTTCCATAGTTCAATGCAATAGCTGCACACATGAGTTCTCATTAGTGATTGCCATTGAGCAAAAGTAGCAGATTCTTCAAGCTTAGGTGGGTCACCTCTATTGTATACATGAGGGTGAGGGATTGGAGGGTCGGGAGAGTACCACGAATCACGGTGCTCACCCTTCCCACCATCATTATGTGTGGAGGAATTAGCGTTGTCTTGTTTACCCCCAACCATTATATCCTCGGGGGATACCGGAGTATTCCCTTTGGGTAAAACGGATGGAGGATCCTCTTGAGGAGAGGTGGATGATGAGCCATCTTTGTATTTAAGAAGTTGCTCAAGCATCTTCTTGACTTCGTTGACCAAGGAAGAGCTCAATCTTGTTTCCAAGTTTTTGAGATCTTCCATGGTCACCGTGGTAGGCTCACCATCACCATCACCATCACCATCCCCATCTTGGCTACCCATATTCTCTTAGGAGGCGAAGCCCAAATAAAGATTCGAGGCTCTGATACCAATTGAAAGGATCGTATGGGCACCTATAGGGGGGTGAATAGGTGCTACTTCAAATTTTCTTCTTTTTCAAATTACGGTTTGACAAGAAAGGTAAATTCTCTAGATTATGCAACTATGGTGAATTTACCTATATGTCAACCATGCACAAGCTAACACAACACTAAGAAAGAACAAGTAAGTAAAGTGCGGTAAAGGATAGAAGTAACCAAAGGAGTGGACGCGGAGACACAAGGATTTGTTTCCCGTAGTTCCTTCCTTTTGAGGGGAAGTACGTCTACGTTTGGAGAGGGGGTGGTTTCAAACCACCAACGCCACGAGAGGCCTCCCTTGTTCTCCGATGAATCTCACCCCAACGAGCTCGGTCCACCTTCCACTATATCGGCAACCTTCGAGGTGGAAGCCGGCACCTTTACAACAAGTTCGGGGCACACATCCACAACTTAATTGGAGGCTCCCAAATACAAGCAAGCTGTCAAGACAAATCAAAGACAAGCTTGTAAGAACCAAATCAAAGTTAGGGTTTCCAATGGAACACTAGAGCTTGGGGGCCCTCAAGTGAATGAGGGGGAAATGAAGATCTCTCTTGGTGAAGATGTAGATCAAGGCCTCCTCCTTCAATTCTCCAAAGATCAATGACTTTGGATGGTTGGATGGAGATATCTTGTAGATTTGGTGGCTCTAATGGAGTGGGTGTTCTTGAGTAGCTCGAGCAACTGGAGGAATAAGATAAGGGTCCCTTTTTATAGGCAGCCCCCTCCACGAACCGTTTTCTGACTGTTGTAGAAAAGTCAGACCGGAGACTCCGGTCTATAGACCGGAGACTCCGGTCTACACCGGAGAATCCGGCCAATCTCCGGACCAGCCTCCGGACCACCCATCTGAATGACCCAGACCGATCATGACCCAGCAACACCGGAGACTCCGGTCTTCCAACACCGGAGACTCCGGACTGAGCAAGGTCCAGAGACTCCGGAGTATCCTCCGGTGCAGGATCCGGACCCCTAGTCAGTATGTCCTAGCCCAGATCCTGAAGACACCACCAGAGATAGATCCAGAAACTCCGGACCACACCGGAGACTCCGGTCTTGGCAGACCGGAGACTCCGGTCTGGAGTTTCTAGATATGTGTCAAATGAGTGTGGACTTTTCCCAAGTGTGAGGGTGATTTTCACTTATCATAATATCAACCAGTGGACAGTGACAAACTGTAAAATGATCTACTTGTTGTTACCGAACACCAAAAATGATTATGACAATAAATGCCCTTTCAACTGCCCAATAAGCTTTGTGTTCTAATTCTAGCGGCAAGTGACAAGCTTTCCCATAGACCATTTTGTAAGGATACATCCCCATAGGATTTTTATAAGCAGTTCTATAAGCCCACAAAGCTTCATTCAACTTTTTAGCCCAATTTTTTCTAGACCTATTAACAGTCTTCTACAAGATAGATTTAATTTATCTATTGGAAAGTTCTACTTTCCCACTAGTCTGGGGGTGATAAGCTAAAGATATTCTGTGGTTTACATCATACTTAGCGAGAGTTTTTCTAAAAAACCCATGAATAAAATGGGAGCCTCCATCAGTCATGAGATATCTAGGTACACCGAACCTAGGAAAAATAACATCTTTGAGCATTTTCAAAGAGGTCTTACCATCAGCACTACTCGTAGGTATGGCTTCTACCCACTTTGTAACATAATCAACAGCAACAAGAATATGAGTATACCCTTTTGAAGGAGGAAAAGGCCCCATAAATTCAAATCCCCAACAATCAAAAGGTTCAATAACAAGAGAATAATTCATAGGCATTTAATTGCGTCTAGAGATGTTACCTACTAGTTGGCATTCATCAAAGGATAAGATAAACTTCCTTGCATCTTTAAAAAGAGTAGGCCAATAAAATCCAGATTGTAAAACCTTCTGTGCAGTCCTATCCCCAGCATGATGTCCTCCATAAGCACTACCATGACATTTCCTCAATATCTCTTGTTGTTCAAATTCTGGAACACATCTTCTCATAATGCCATATACTCCTTCCTTATATAGGTGTGGGTCATCCCAAAAGTAATGCCTTTGATCATAGAAGAATTTCCTTCTTTGATGGGCTATAAAGGTTGGAGGCAAATACTTGGAAACAATAAAGTTAGCATAATCAGCATACGAAGGATTCTCATGTGGACTTACCCTTATTGCAGTTAACTGCTCATTTGGAAAATTATCATTAACAGGTAAAGGGTCAAAAGAAATGTTTTCCAAATGAGATAAATTATCAGCAACAGGATTATCAGCACCTTTCCTATCCACAATATGCAGATCAAACTCTTGCAAAAGCAACACCCACCTTATGAGCCTAGGCTTAGCGTCCTTCTTTGTCATAAGGTACTTAATAGCTGCATGGTTAGTATGAATAGTAACCTTAGAATCAAAAATATAAGGTCTAAACTTATCACAAGCAAAGATCACAGCTAAGAACTCTTTTTAGTAGTAGCATAATTCTTTTGAGAAGCATCTAGAGTCTTGCTAGCATAATGAATAACATTCAGCTTCTTGTCAACACGTTGTCCAAGGATAGCACCCATAGCAAAATCACTAGCATCACACATGATTTCAAAAGGTAAACTCCAATTAGGTGGTTGGACTATAGGAGCAGTTGTTAAAGCTTTCTTCAAAGTTTCAAAAGCTTCCTTACAATCATCATCAAAAACGAAAGGTACATCTTTTTGAAGAAGATTAGTCAGGGGCTTTGAAATTTTGGAGAAATCTTTAATAAATCTCCTATAGAAACCAGCATGACCAAGGATACTACGAATACCTTTGATATCTCTAGGGCAAGGCATCTTCTCAATTTCTTCAATTTTGGCTCTGTCAACTTCAATACCTCTTTCAGAGATCTTGTGTCCAAGAACAATTCCCTCATTAACCATGAAATAAAATTTCTCCCAGTTAAGAACAAAGTTGGTTTCTTCACATCTCTGCAAAACTTTATCAATGTTGTGTAAACAGTTATCAAAAGAAGTTCCATAGACAGAAAAATCGTCCATGAAAAACTCTACAATTTCTTCACAAAAACCATGAAAGATAGCATACATACATCTCTGAAAGGTAGCAGGAGCATTACATAAACTAAAAGGCATATGCATATAAGCATAAGTACCATAAGGACAAGTGAAAGTGGTTTTCTCCTGATCCTGTGCTTTCACAACGATTTGAGAAAACCCAGAATAACCATCAAGAAAGCAAAAGTGAGTCTTTTTGGACAGCCTTTCAAGAATTTGATCAATAAAGGGCAAAGGATAATGATCTTTCTTAGTAACTTTATTAATCTTTCTAAAATCAATGCACATTCTATACCCAACTACTACTCTCTAGGGTATAAGCTCATTATCCTCATTAGGCACAACAGTAATTCCCCCTTTATTGGGAACACAATGAACAGGGCTAACCCATTGACTATCAGCAATAGGATAAATAATACCACCATCAAGGAGTTTTAATACCTAATTTCTTACCACTTCCTTCATTTTAGGATTTAGACGGTGCTGGTGCTCAACAACTAGTTCCGCATCAGGCTCAATATTAATAGCATGCTGACATATAGTGGGAGAAATTCCTTTTAAATCATCAAGAGTATAACCCATAGCTCCTCGGTGCTTCTTCAATACCTCCAATAGCCTTTCTTCTTCCTTTCCTGAAAGTTTAGAACTAATAATAACAGGATATATCTTCTTATCATCAAGATAAACATATTTAAGATCATCAGGTAAAGGTTTTAATTCGAAAACAGGATCCCCTTTGGGTGGTAGTGTGGTACCCAAATCTTCCACAGGTAAATTATGCTTAAGTAACTCAGGCTGACGAAGGAAAACCTCATCAATCTCATTTCTTTCCTTCATAAAGGCATCACTTTCATGATCTTCCATGAACTGCTGCAACGCATTGTTAGGAGCAAGAGAAATAGCAGATAGTTGTTCAACCTTGAAATCCTCATCAGGTAATTCATTTCCATAAGGGGTTTTGGAAAAATTAAACTCATAAGATTCTCCATCAAACTTAGTCAAAACTTTTTCCTTCCTACAATCTATGATAGCCCCACAAGTATTAAGGAAGGGTCTACCAAATATGATAGGATAGGTTTTACTAGCTTCTTTACCAAGTACCAGAAAATCAGAAGGATATTTAATCTTACCATAAAGGACCTTCACATCTCTTACAATACCAATGGGGCAAACTTGCTCTCTATTGGCAAGATGAATAACCACATCAATGTCTTCAAGCTCACAAGGACCAATCTCATGCATAATTTCCCTGTAAAGCTCATAGGGGATAGCACTAGAACTAGCACCAATATCACATAAACCATAATAGCAATGATCACCAATTTTAACAGAGAGCACGGGAACACTAGCTTTTCTAACTTTCTTAGGATGAGAAACAATATTAGTAGCATCCTCACAAAAAACAATGTACTCATCCTCTATATTTCTAGTGACAAGATCTTTCACAATAGCTACCACAGGCTCGATATCAATAAGCTCATTGGAACCTATAGTTTTCTTTGCACTTTTGCTAACCACATTAGCCAAAATAGAGTGTTCCCTTACCTTGGAGGTAAAAGGGATCTTTTCAACATAAGGTTCAGGCAAAATAGGATCAGCAGTACAAACCTCTACACTAGCAGGAATGTGGGTAACAACGTCTTTATAAGGAGCATGGTACTTGTCCCACTCTTTCTTGGGAATCTCAATATAAGAGGAAAAAGCATTAAAACATTCCGAAATAACTTGAGGATCAAGGCCAAACTTATTGCTAATATCAAGGAAGTTATCAGTTCCCATAAAAGATTTAATACATTCATAATCATAGTTTATACCTGACTTTCTTCCTTTGTCATTCCCAAGCTTCAGTGTTATCTTGAATACGGTCCAAGAGATCCCATTTAACTTCTTCCTTCATACTTGTGAATGATCCAGCACAAGAAGCATCTAGTAAACCTTTATCCTGAAGAGAAAGCCTAGCATAAAAGTTATTGAGAATAATATTGTTAGGGAGTTCATGAATAGGACATTTAAGCATTAATAACTTCAGTCTCCCCCAAGCTTGAGTTGTACTCTCTCCGTCAAGAGGCCAAAAATTTATATATAAGACTTCTATCCTTTTGGATTTCACTGGGAGGATAAAATTTAGAGTAAAAGAGAGATTCCATCTCCTCCCATTCCATGGATTGCCCATTCTTTAGCAGCTTATACCATGCCTCAGCTCTCCCTTTCAAGGATATGGAGAGTAACTTCTTATTCACCTGTTCAGTTGTGATACCTGCACACTTAAACAACCTGCATAATTCATGGATATAAAGCAAGTGATCACCAGGATGGACAGTTCCATCCCCAAAACAATAATTATCCATGACACGATTAACAATACTCGCAGGTATCTTAAAAGGATCCATCTCAACAGGTGGTGGTTTATCTACTACCCTTTCAGTGGTAGTAGTTTTCCCAAACAGAAAACCAAGTGGGTTATCCATATTGGAAACAAAGAAACAAACAGTAACAAAAGGAAATACTCACAGTAAAAGTTCCCTTACCAGTTCCACTCTTCAATAGCGCTTCACTCCCTCGCAACGGCGCCAGAAAATAGTCTTGATGACCCACAAGTATAGGGGATGTATCATAGTACTTTCGATAAATACGAGTGTCGATCCCAACGAGGAGCAGAAGGTGCTAAACAGTGGTATGGAGCAGGAAATCCCTGTGAATACTTAGCAAACGGATGTTTAGTGGTTTTCTGACAAGGCAACAAAACAAAGAGCAAGTAACAGAAGTAACGAACAAACATAGCAAGTGGCCCAATCCTTTCTTAGTAAAGGACAATCCGGTGGAAATACTTATAAGGACTAAACGTTCTTGAGGGCACATGGGAATTCTGTCAAGTGCTTTCGCTGCAAATAGCTGAGTACTCTTATCTGGTGTTTGTAAGTGTTGTGTGGGTGAACCTGTGCTAACATACTACCCTTACTAGGACTAATACATACTTGTGATTAAACCCCCTGCAAACATCTGTAACTACAGGAAAGTAATTAAGATATAAATCTAACCACAGCCTTAAACTCTGAGATCCTACACTCCCTTGTGCAAAGGTGTCCTAACGGGGGTTCAGGTTTCTGTCACTCCGGCAACCCCACAATTAGTGGCCAAATACACAATGCATTCCCCTAGGCCCATAAATGGTGAACTGTCATGTAGTAGATGTTCACATGACACCACTAGAAGAATAGCACCACAACTTAAATACTGAACCATTGAATAATAACTCATCATAGATTCACTACTAACAACATGACTTCTCCCATGTCCTCAAGAACTAAACGAACTACTCATAAGACATCATATGGATCAAGATCAACGTTGATATGATAATGGATAACAATCTGCACATAAACAATAATCCAATGGTTCCACTCACAAGCATCAACTACAATAGTAATCACCACCGGAAAAGTTTCCCCTAATGAACTAAGCAATATCCAACACAATTGTTACAGCGAGACGGGGTGGAGATGATGGTGTGGATGATGATGATGATGATCCCGATGAAGCCTAGCTTGATGACGGTGTTGATGGCGACGGTCTCCCCTCTCTGGGAAGGAATTCCCCCGGCAGAAATCTGTCTGCCGGAGAGATCTTTCTCTCTTGGTATTTTCCGCCTCCCAGAGGCGGCGGAAGTCTATCTGTGGTCGCCCCTGGTGTTAGGGTTCCATAGGGAAGATATAGGTGAAGGGAAGGAGTTGGAGGCCGAACAGGTGGGCCAAACCCACCCTAGGCGCGGGGTAAGGTGGGCCCGCGCCTAGGGGGTTTGGGCCCCCTGAGGCCCCCCTTCGCTCCTCCTTCTGGCTTCCTTCGTCTTCCGGTAAAATAATATGTTTCCATATTTTTCTGGTATTTTTCTGATCTTCGCAAAATTTCACCGAAACGCTGTATTTTCCATCAGAATCCAGACTCCGGCAGTCCATCCTCCAGGAATCATCCAACATGCATAAACAGATGAAAATCCATAAGTAATACCTCATAATAAGACAAATATCAATGAATAGAGGTAAATTATGATATAGAATGGTGATGCAAATTGGGTGTATCACTCACGCATGCATATGACTAAACAATAGTCAGTAAGCCTCGATGATTTATTTTGCCTCAGAGTTCTAGTATCACTTTCATGCCATAGTTAGTCCTGTTTTGTTGCAAGCATGGTTATGACAATTATTGCTCTCTCGTTTGTCGCTCCCTCTCTTTTGCTAGCCTTCACTTGCACTGAGTATGCGCTCTACCTGTGCTTCCAACTCCTCAAAACCAATATTGCCAGCTGTGTCCACCATACCTACCTATTAGCATCATTTGATATTTCAGTGCATATTCAATATGCCTTGTTTTCTTCCAAATAAAATGTTTGTCTGTTTTGAGAAAGTTATTTAGTAAAGCTCTCACGAACTTGATGGCACACTTTATTCCTTGCACTTAATAATCCTGAACCATTGTGACTTGTCCATGAAAGTTATATGCTTACAAATTATATGCTGGGAGTCATCAGAACTGTGTTGTCATGGGGAACGCTTTCAACACTTTTTGGATATCCTATCCAGTTGATACTTTGCTCTTTTGTTTACGGATGTCGACGATGTGAAATAAAAGGGGAGCTTGTGAGTTCATGGAGTCTATACATTGTGTTAGAGAAACGCCTGGGACGCTAGCCTAAGCCATGCCTAATCATGGTGGAAACTTGCAGCATCACCATAATGAGCATTCTGTGAAGCATCCTCAATAAAAAAAGCTATGCATATAGTAAATAAAAAGATCGCTGAGATGCTCATTGTCTGCTTGCCTTGTCATTTTGATCATGGGATAGCTCATGTATCATGTGCAAGGGGTGCCCTGTTGGCGGTTCTCTATGATATGCATGTATTTACAATGACAAGAACTAGCAGGTAAACAAAGTTGAGTAGCATGCGGAGCGGCCCTCGTACTCAAGGGACTTGGGATTTCCAGTTTATGGTCTGTCAATAATATAACTAATACTGGACCTCACTTTCACCTTAATCACATAAAGATGCCTATGATAGGGGCAATGAGAGCTCAAAGCTAATGAGTACCTTCCTTTCAGCATTAGGAAGCCTTTCAAACTCAAAACCGTTTTCACTCCCTTGTTGAGTCACCACTTATTCTATGAGCACCTTCTTGAGAGCATAGTTGTCATTCTTGTGTTTGTTCCAAAACTTGGTTAATTATGTCATTACTTTGTTGCTTGTATCTCTGATATCTTTACTTCTAGTATTCACTTGAACTTCAGAGGTGCCTTGGCATTTATATTGTGCCCTACAAACAAAGGCAAGAGAGATACCACTCTATCATACCTTACTATGAGCATTACAATGTTGCTTATGTTTATGTTTCATGCTGCTTATTATTATTGAGTTGGTTTCTCTTTGTAGCTTGCAATGACTATTGAGTAGACTTAGTTGCATACTTCTTATTATGAATGGTTTAAGCATATACTCATGTGCTGAGAATATTTACATCATATGAAGAAAATGTGTTCATGAAAGTTCTTTTATCGCACTCAGTTTTCAACTGAATTGCTTGAGTACAAGCAATAAGCTAAGCTTGGGGGGAGTTGATACTTCCAAAACGTATCTACTTTCCCGAACACTTTTGCTATTGTTTCTCCTCTAAACTTGTGTGATTTGGATACAACTAACTGCAATTTGTTTTGGCTGAATTACCTTGGTGTCTAGTTTTTGTGCAGAAAATCAACTATCAGGAAAAATCCCGGAAAATATGCCAAAAATTATATTTCACCAGAACACCCACGGAGCCAGAAGATGAGAAAGAGAAGGGGCCTGGGGGCCCACATCCCTACCAGGCACGGGCCCACCTCTAGCCGCGCCTAGGGGTGTAGCCACCCCAAGCACCCCCTCGGCCTCCCTCTGCGCCTATAAGTTGTCTCTCGACCTAAAAACCGAGGGGAGTTCGATAGTTTTCCAGAAAGAGTTCCGCTCTGCCGCCGCCCCCAGAAACCAAGATTCAGATCCAGAAACTCCGTTCTGGCACCCTGTCGAGACGGGGAATTTGGAGAGGATCGTCGCCATCGTCATCACCAGCGCATCTCCATCAACCATCGATGTTTCCCTCATCCATGAGTGAGTAATCCCCCAATGTAGGCTTGGGGATGGTAGGGATTGGATGAGTTCTATCATGTAATCGAATAAGATTGTTAGGGCATAGTGCCTAGTATCTCTATTAGTGCTATTTGACTTTGTTGCAACTTGTTGTGCTTAATGCTTGTCACTAGGGCCCGAGTGTCATGATCTCATATCTGAACTTATCATTGAATCATTATAATAGTATTGTTTGTGGTCTTATCTTAAAATTGTGTACACATATCATTGTCCGGATCCAAAGGCCCCAAAGTGACAATAATTGGGACAACCGGAGGGGATGGTTGTGGTGTGAGGATCACATCTGTTCATGGAGTGTTAATTCTTTGCTCCGGTGCTCTATTAAAAGGATCACCTTAATTGCTAGTAGTTCCCTAGAGGCCTCGCTTCCACGGGCTAGCTGGACAGAAGATGTTGTGCAAGTTCTCATTGCGAGCACGTATGACTATATTTGGAGCACATGCCTAGGATTGTTTAGTACTTGGATGCTTGTTCTTATTTATCTGCAATGCCCTAGATCTTGAAGTTACATGTTTAGACTTGTCCATGCATCGCCCGTCCATCCATCCCTATGCCTACCGCACTCGAATCCCACTGTTTATTGTTACTATTACTATTGCTCTTGTTTTACTGCTATTGTTGCTTTGTTGTTTCTACTACAAACTGTTGCTACTGATAAACTTCTGTGAGCAAGAACTATTTTCAGGTGCAGCTGAATTGACAACTCAGTTGTTAAGGCTTGCAAGTATTCTTTGGCTCCCCTTGTGTCGAATCAATACATTGGGTAATACTACCCGCGAAGACTGTTGCGATCCCCTACACTTGTGGGTCATCAGCTACTAACAACGGAGAGCATGCAAGATCACAAACAACACATACATGATATAATCATAAAGACAAAACCATTAATCAATCTGAGATAGTAATCTCAATATCCATCGGATCCCGCAAACACAACATGCATGATTACAAATAGATTAGATCTTGATCATGAACGGAGCTCACAATATCTATACATGAAAGCACAAGGAGGAGATACAACCATCTAGCTACTACATGGACCCATAGTCCAAGGTGGAACTACTCACGCATCATACCGGAGAGAAGACTTCCGGGATGATCTCCCCTCCGGCAGGGTGCCGAGAAGAACTTCAGATCCCCCCTGATCTAGGGATGACGGTGACGGTGGCTACAGAAGGTTTCATGGAGTTTTGATCGGGTGCTTAGGGTTTCTGCATCGGGGGCTTCTTATAGGCGAAGAGGCGAGGCCGGGAGGCGACCAGGAGGGCCACACCCTGCCCAGGCGTGGGACCACCCCTGGCCGCGCCTAGGGGGGTTTGGCCGCCCTGGTTTACTTCTCCGTCTCGTCTTATGGATTCGTGTCCCCCACGGTAATATTGACTTTGGCTTTTGTCCCGTCCAATTCCGAGAATATTGATTTTCTGCCTTTCTGGAACCAAAAACAGAAGAACAGGCAACTAGCACTATGGCAACTTGTTAATAGGTTAGTTCCAAAAAAGATATAAAAACACCTCAAAGTGTAGACAAAGCAAAGCAAAGTAGATACTAAACAAGCATGGAGCATCAAAAATTATAGATACATTTCTGACGTATCACACATCCCCAAGCTTAACTCCTGCTTGTCCTCGAGTAGGTAAGTGATAAAAGAATAATTTTTGAGGTGACATGCATCATCAAAACCAAGATCAAACCATTTGCAAGCATTGAAATCAGGGATCAAATAACTCTAAACAGGTTCATGAAAGATGGAGTTCTAACAATAGGACATAGGAACTATGCATGCAACATGACAGACTACAAACAAGGATCATGAATAACATGCATTGAAAAACGTTTGTTTGTTTCACATACAAAAAACATGGCATAGTGGCATCTAGCTTGTCCCTCACAGAGTAGAAAATAGACGCATAGGACACCTTCAAAGTTCACAAGGGTGACTAGAAACAAGTAGCACAAGAACAAATAATATCACAATATGCATCAATCAATAAGCTTTGGAACACTGCACACAGAATGACAACTATGCTCTCTTAATGGTGCCTAAAGGTAGAAGGTGGAGACTCAAATAATGGTGGAAGAAAGGCCCTTCACAAAGGGAAGCAGGGATTTAAAGTTTCAAAAAGAGCTTCCAAAAATTATGGTACTTGTTAGCTTTCAGCCCTCATTGCCCCCTATCATAAGAATCTTGAAGTGATTAAGGTTAAAGTAAACAAAGATGGAGTATATGCTTGACAAAGTATAAGTTGGCAATCTCAAGTCCCTTGAATACGAGGGCCACACCTCATGCTACTCAACTTCAGTCACCTGTAAGTTCTTGTCATTGTAAGTATTTGCATATCATAGAGAATCGCCAACGGGGTACCCATTGCACATGGTACAGGAGCTATCCCATAACCAAAATAACAAGGCAAGCAGACAATGAGCATCTCAGCGATCTTTTTATTTACCATATGCATAGCTTTTTATTGAGGATGCTTCATAGATAGCTCACTATAGTGATGCTGAAAGTTTCCACCATGATTAGGCATGGCTTAGGCTAGCGGCCCAGGCGTTTCTGTAACACAAAATACAAACTCCATGGACTTACAAGTTCCCTATTTATTTCACACCGGTGACATCCATAGACAAAAGAGCATGATATCAACTAAGTACAAAGTACAAGTGCAATGTTGAAAACGTTCCCCGTGACAGCACGATTCTGCTAATTCCAACGTATAAGTGCAAGCATATACAACATAGATGACACAATGGTTCAAATTTATTAGGGGAAAGAATATAAAGTGTTCCATCAAGTTTGTGAGGGCTTTAATCACTAAGTTTTCACATAACAAAATAGTTTTTAAATGGAAGATAGTTGAAAACAAGAATATACTTGGAATGGTGTAACACACCATGCGTAGGAATTTATATTGGACACTTTGGAATAACTTGGTTTCTTGAGAGTTGGAAGCATGAGTAGAGCTTACTCATACAAGTGGAGGCTAGCAAAAGACTGGGAGCAACCAACTAAGAGAGCATAATGGCCATAACCATGAAGAGCAACAAAACATTACTAATCAAAGCATAGAGTGGTACTACAAGTCAATAACTAAATGATCATAGAGGCTATGGTGACTTGTTCGTAGTCATAACATGGTGTGATCATGTGCCAAGTCAACCCAAGAAAAGCATCAAAGGAGAATACCACAATACTATGCTTTTGCAAGCTAAAACAACGCATAATTTATTCAAGGCACACTAAGCAATCCCAATTGTTTGGAACAAGACATGTTACAGCAATAATCACTAAGCATAAGGTCAAAACAACACCTAGCATGTCATGCTAAAGTCTAAGTCACAGTCAATGCAAGCTCCTCTTGCACTTACAAGCAAGAACTTACTACTCCTTTCCCACACCAAGCAACTTATTTGTAAAACAACACAGCGAGAACGGGGGTCCAAACTACTTTATTCAAGTGAACTAAACAACCTAAGCAAAGAAAATGAAAACTAAGACGCTCCAAGAACAACACAACGGTGCATGAAACAATAAAAACGAAGTGTCTAGACAGACCTGAGCTTTTTACTGATGAAGAAGGGGATGCCTTGGGCATCTCCAAGCTTTGACGCTTGTACCTCTTGGATATTTCTTGGGGTGACACCGGGGTGGCATCCCCAAGCTTGAGCTTTTGTCCATTCTTCATCCCATTACATCATTCTCTCTCTACACCTGAAATTTTTCCTCCATACAAAACTTCACACAATCTTCATTAGCAACATTAGTTTATTCAAAAGATATTATACCTCTGGCAAAGCTTTGGAACAGCAAGGCTTTTCACTAAAAACACAAGCTACTATAGTAACTCCTTCAAAATGCTAAATTCACCTAAAGAGAACTCAAAAAGAAATCAATAAGAAGCAAATGCAAATAATGGCAGAAATCTGTCAAAACAGACCAGCAGGTAGAAACCGATTTTTTCAAAAATCTTCTATTGCTCAAATAAAAAAGTGTTGAACTAATAAAAGTTATCTAACATACTGGGGGATTTATTCATAAATTTTCAGGTCAATCCGAGTTATAGATACTACTCGCGTTTTTTTGGTGGAGGACAGAAATCTGTTTCGGGATAGCAACTCCCAAAATCTTACTTCCCTCTCATTAGAGGTCATTCTTGGCACAAAAAGCAAACAAAAAGGATAAGGAGAGGTCATTACTGGAGTAATAACTTCCAAGACTCAGGGAAACTCTTGGGTTATCTCCCAACAAGTACTTTTCTTTAACGCCTTTATGTTAGGCATGATA
Organism: Avena insularis; assembly: GCA_023614405.1. NCBI lineage: Eukaryota > Viridiplantae > Streptophyta > Magnoliopsida > Poales > Poaceae > Avena > Avena insularis. Next base: position 65,257,165 of record CM042697.1, read on the forward strand.
GCTTGAGAAGATGCTCACATAAAAAATATGAATTGAAGTGAAAGAGAGCATCAAGAAGAAAATTCAAAACACATTTAAGTCTAACCCACTTCCTATGTGTAACATCCCAACATTTAGGAACCAACGAAGGGTAGATTTAGGAATCTGTGAAATTGCATGCATTCATCTATAAAAATGTGGGTAAATTTTTTGCCAAATAAAAACCTATAGTGATCAAAGTTTCTTTCATGCTTTGAGATCAGGTATAGTCTTGGAGGATGATTGTTATAAATTTTGATATGATCTTTGTGGATTAGTGTGTTTTGGGAAATGAAATTTGAATTTAAACTTGAGTGTTGGATTTATAATTCAAAAGGATTTAGATTTATGTTTGAGTATTTTTTATTTAGTCAAGAGATGATAATTAGTAGCTCAAACTTTAAATAAATAACATAATCAATAAAATCAATATTTATTCCATAATTTTATTCAAGAAATAAGTTACAAAAATGTAACTTAGGAAAATTATCAACAATCTTTACAATAGTAATTAAATAAAAGAATAATCTTTATATATTGAGTAATAGTACAATCCTAATTACAAAAGAATAAAATAAAAGGTACAAAAGAATAAAATAAAGCTTACAATTGAATAAGAGAAATATTACAAGTAACTATCTATAAAGAAAAAGAAAACCTAATCTAAGTCTTGAATCTTCAAGTCTGGTACCTGCAAAACAAACACAAACTAAAAGAAAGAAAGTTAAGGTTAAAAATATTTTACTCTCAGTATTGACAGTGAGGTGCACTGTTCAAAAGTTCATCATTGAGTAATCTTTTAAGGGGCAAGTTTCACCAATATGAAAGAACTATATCTTTCATAAATTCAAGCCATAAGTCAAATAAACAGCAAGCAGGGGCAAGTTTCATCAGACAAGTAAATGTAACTAGATAAAAGTAACTTTCATATCCAGAGCATATCCACATGGTGCAGCAGGCACACAGGCAGTACACACACCAAACTGCATGGTGTGTGCTGTCAGCACAACATCAATAGGCCACACACACAAAACTACTCAGCATAGCCGTGGGAAGCAACCCAACACCATTTCCCTGTTCTTACACATCAAGAACACACTTAGCTTAGCAAAGCCAAACCATATCATACCAACCAAACCCTGGATCATATCACCAAGATGGTGACATAAGGAGGGGGTAGATCAGGTGGATAGCAAGCACAAGGTCAAGCCACCAGGACCAAGAGGTGGAGAGCTAGATCAAGGACAAGTCCAGAAGCTAGAAGTATCAGGAGAAGCATCGGATCAAGCTAGTCATACAACCAGCAAGATCAAGCTAGCCACAAGATCAACAACTTGCAACCCCAACAACACCCAAGTGTGGTGAGTATCATAAAACATCCACATATTCTATTCATCTTAATCAAACAGAAAAGCATGTGTTGTTTTACAAGTTAAACCTCTCAGTGATCACCCAAGTGGGGTAAACCTATCATAGAGGAAATTTGAAATAAAAAGTCTAACAGTAAACTCTACCACATCCACCAGAATCTCAGACCAGCATCATAGATCTTGGTGATCATAAACAACTCATATATTCCATATGTTCTCAAACAGCTTATAAAATTTGGGCACATCTCCTAATGGAGTAGCACCTCAGATTTCATAAACTATATGCACCAACATTAAGCTATAAGCAAACCAATCATTTTAGCCAACTAGGATCCAAGGTCCAATGAGCAACCTTGATACTTAAGCATATCTATGAGGAACAGAAAGATAGGGATCTAGTTCCTAAGCCTCAGACCAACATCATAGGCATTGATACTTAAAGAAAAGAAAGCTTACAATTTATCTTTAACAGATATTCAATCTTAATCACTGACCATAGTAAAGCCCAGCAGTAGAATCATCACTTGTGTGCCATTCTAAAATGGTGTCACAAGAACAAACTCTAAAACCAAGCCGAACAATTACTTAGCTTTCATAAATAAACCAGCAAGCAAATAACTATCATTTTCCTGGAAACAATAACCAGGAATCAGGATCAAGTTTATATGTACAGAGTAGTACTGGAAGAAACTAATTAACCTCAATCTGCACATGAATCCACAAGCCAACATTTACTGGTGCAGTAAATCACCACTAACAGTGTTACCATCACTACTAGAGTACTAACAGTAGAGAGAGACACTAAGCATCAACCTAACCAACCAGGTTTCACAGTTACACCATCAGCTTAACCAAGCTTTATCACCAATTAGAGGCAACACTACTTAACCACTAGCATCAGATCATCAATAGCATCAGATCAACAATAACATCAGATAAAACATGACAGAAAGCACTGAAGTACAGTGAGCACAATATTCATTAGGCATCATTACCAGATCAAATCATCATCTTACAAGCACAAAGAGGAATGAATCCTAGAACCAGGGAAGAACCCTAGAACCAATATGAACCCTAATGAGGGATGACCACTAGTTACACACATATGAACTCAGAGGAGGTGGAGGCACGGGTGATAACTAAGGACCAACTCACCTATGGTCCTCGCTGTAGATTAGAAGAGGAAGCAGAGGGTCGTCGACGAACACGGCGGCACGGGAAGCACCCCAAGGGGGCGCTACGACCCACACCACGCCGAGACGGCGACAATAGCCATGCCTGAGGCGCAGAGCATCACCACAGCACACAGCAGCAGCGGTGGCGACAGCACCAGCGCCACCCCAAACCCTAGGGTTCAGGACAGAGCTAGTCTGGCCATGGGGAAGCTCCAGGTCCAAATCGAATTGGACAGTAAGGTGGAGCATGGTAGAAAACCTCGCCCTGCATCACGGCAGCGGCCAGGGAGGACCACGGCGACGAGCAGCGCACGTCGGTGGCGTCACCTACCACGGGGTCGAAGAGGAGAAGGGAGATGAGAACGAAAGGGTGACAGGGGAGTCTGGGCTGGACTGGGCCAAAACCCCTTCGGGGTGTGGTTTTGGTTCTGCCCTATTGGGCCACAAGGGCCCAATAAATCAATGCAGACATTCCATTTTACAAAAGACGGATTTTAAGAAAAGACCAAAATGCCCCTAAACTTAAATAAATTCTTGAAAATAAAAAAATCCAAAAAAATATAAATAAAATATTGTTGGATTCACAATAATCCAACCTATCCAAATAAATTATGAAATAGAATTTTAGGCATATAGTTTTAATTAAGAATTTTTTACTATATTTATTCCTTATGGAATTTTACAAAATTATTGAAAGATGATAAAAAAATAAAAATCACTTTCATTATACATTAATATTGTCGTATTTTAAAAAATACTAAACAAATATTTAATATCAATTTTTGGTATTTAAATAATAATTCTTAAAGGAATTATTAAATAAATAAAATTCAAATAAAAGGAAATAAAATAAAAGAATACAATACTCAATAATTAATATTCCTTTATTATTAAAAAGAGTTTTTATAATAGGGGAGAATACACCTAAAGTTAAATAATGCAATACATTACTTTGCATAATCATTTTGCTTCTTTAAATATTGTCCTTACCGGGCAATAATGATGTTTTTATAGACATAGAAGCTCAAGGTCCAGTGCAAGCATCAGACTTCAATACCTTGCAATCACAAGGCAAGTTCATCACTTGCTCATATCCTTTGAAGAGTCTTTATCAAAAAATTTGCAAATTGTGTGTTATCATATATACTCCAAAGAAAGAAAATATTATTTTCACAAATAAAGAAATCTTAGATATCATCCTAAGTGATGATATAATGGAGCAATCGAACTTAGGGTTCTATTTGCAACAATGATTATCAATTAGGGACTTAATAACCCATGACATCAATGATTCTAGCGCCGTATATCACGCGTTAGCCATGAGATTTGGAATGGGACAGAGAAGTCAGCTTTATCTTCTTCCTCTCGCATCTAGCCGGATGTGCAGGTCGTGGCTGTTATCCTCGTAGCGTGCATATTAATTGGTAATTCGTAGAGGATATGCAGCATATGGATGGGAACCCTCAACGTCCCATGATAGTTCTGGCATCTAACGATTTGTACAAACCATTGTCGTAATTCAATATGTGGGCATGGTGTACACCAAGGAGGCATGCGAGGTCGCGAAGGGGGCAATGATTGTCTTGGACCAACTACTGGGCCCCACATCATGGAATTATGGACGGGAAAGTATGCCCGGATGTGCAACAAGGAGTTGATCTCTCATGGGTAAAGTAACGCACCTCTGCAGAGTGTAAGAATTGTAACTTGTTACTCCCTGTTCCGGGAAGGAGCTACGAACGCGGCAGGAAAGGAACTCCATAAAAGTTCTGGCCAACCTGTGAAGGCTGATGGTCATAGATTTTTATAATAAAATCAATCTTTGAAGAAAGATTTACAAAAACTGTATAGTGCCAAGGACTTATAGTCCGAGGTGGTAGTTAGAGCATCAAACTTCCCACCTTGCATATAATGAACTTGTTGGGTAACGCTGTTACTCATCCTTTCCTTTGATTCCTTGCTTAGACTCTGAGGATCCCGAAGATACGCCAATGTATGCAGCCGAATGCCAAGAAGATGTGTTCTACGAGGAGCCTGACCTGACAGGAGGTGTTGATAGCTATGGTGTCGATGACAACGAGTCCAACTAATTATCCTAGTTAGTAGTAACCGACGGAGCCAAGCAGCATGAACTCTATAAAATAAGCTGCTGAGCTCAACTCCTAGTTGGAGTTGCTAATTTTAAATTCCGTTGAAACACTTTATATTTTGGTTTGTAAGTTGAATCCTTTTGAAGTCTTGAACTTCTTGTATTGTAATGATAATAATGTGTGAATGTTTGTAATATGGACCCGCAATGTTTCTGTTGTACCACTCTGAGGGATGTGATATTTACAGAACGGTGTTCTGTGGATGTCATGTCAACCACTATAGTGTACTACACATGCAGTGGTATGCTGCGTCACCGCACTATGCATCGGAATCTTTTACACAAATAAATTCACAAAGAACAAAGTGACAAGCATAGGAAGATAAAACAAGAGTAACTTCAAAACTTTCAGCACATAGAGAGGTGTTTCAGTACCATGAAAAATTCTACAACCATACTTTCCTCTCTCATAATAATTTTCAGTAGCATCATGAATAAACTCAACAATATAGCTATCACATAAAGCATTCTTTTCATGATCTACAAACACATAATTTCTATCAAGCTCAAAATAGTGGGATTAAACCTTCACAGGTTTTAACCAAAGTAGATATTTCACAAGGATCCACAAGAACATAACATTCATCCTCCTTTGGTAAGAATGGGGGACAATCAAATAATATAAGAGGTAAAGAGTTACTCTCATTAGAAGGTAGACATGGGTAGATCCATTCTTCCTCCTTTTGTTCATCACTCTCCTCCTCTTTTTCATCTAATGAGCTTCCAGTTTCAGCAATTTCTTCTTCCATAGGCTCCTGCAAGGCATTAGTCTCTTACATTTGTGGAAAACATCTATTAAAATATACAAGAATATATCTATTTTCTTCCTTGTAATTATCAAAGAAAAATTTAAGTATCTCATAAACCTCATATTCATAAGGTGCATCATCAGTATTTTCAAGCAAACTGGCAAGTTCAAATGCACCCTTGAAGACAATAAATTCTATTTTTTCCACACCATCAAAGTCATAATTCCCTTTAACATAAGAGGATATGGTAACATTATCATTATACTCACACTGAAAAGGGAGGTGTTTATACCTCCTACAGCAACAAGCTTTATCAAAGCAATAAGTAACATTATAAGTAGAGCACACGTCTCTAGCAATAGTATTCAACTTATCGATTTGTCCCCATAAGTGTTTCCCTTTTTGTGACAAACGGTGTTCCTTATAATAATACTTTTGTTCTTCCGTGAACCCACCTTGCCAATAAGCACTAGTTTCAAAGAAACCATCCATTGATAGAAATCATGACCAAGCAAGGCAATAATAGACCACCAACTAGAGTAGGAGCTAATTTTTTTGTGTTTTTGAATAAAGAAAGCAAACCAAACTAAACTATTTTTTTGGGGTTTTTTGAGAAGAGGCAAACAAAACCAAGCAAAAGAAACAAAGCAAACTAAAAACAAAGTAAAGAGAAAGGAAGTGAAGGACTCCCCTAGTGAATACGTCCTTAGCCTCCCTGGCAACGGCGCGAGAAAACTTGTTGATGACTCCTTGATGGCGCCAGAGAACTTGGCTCTTGACGTGGATCCTGTTGGAAACCCCAAGAGCAAGGTGTGAAGCAGCACATCAGCAAGTCTTCCCTCAGTAAGAAACCGAGGTTATCGAACCAGTAGGAGGAAGGAAACATCACACAGGTGTTACAAGCACAGGCTCTCCTCAGATAAACAACATGGCATGAAGGGTAAACAAATTACAGCGGGACAATTAACAGGAACTGAGCAAGGCATAACAATGCAATAGTAGACAAAAAGATCCTATGAGATTCGATTGGGCAATACAACAATATACATAGACCGCCATCCAACTGCACCTATGACTAGAAGTCCACCTTCAGGTTATCATCCGAACCCCCTCTAGTATTAAGTTGCAAGCAACAGACAACTGCTTTAAGCAAAGTGTGTAAGGTAAACAATCCACTTGTTCCATGAACAAGAGACCGTTGTTTTATCCCTAGTAGCAACAGCACATCTACAACCAAAGAGATTTCTGTCACTTCCCTTATAAACTAGAGGCATGAACCCACTATCGAGCATAAATACCCCCTCTTGGAGTCACTAGCAACTACTTGGCCAAGATAGCTACTAACAACAGAGAGCATGCAAGATCACAAACAACACAGACATGATAGAATCATAAAGACAAAACTATTAATCAATCTGACTTAGTAATCTCAATATCCATCGGATCCCCGCAAACACAATATCCATGATTACAAATAGATTAGATCTTGATCATGAACGGAGCTCACAAGATCTATACATGAAAGCACAAGGAGGAGATACAACCATCTAGCTACTACATGGACCCATAGTCCAAGGTGGAACTACTCACGCATCATACCGGAGAGAAGGCCTCGGGGATGATCTACCCTCCGGCAGGGTGTCGGGAAGAACTTTAGATCCCCCCCGATCTAGGGACAACTGTGACGGCGGCTACAGAAGGTTTCATGGAGTTTTGATCGGGTGCTTAGGGTTTCTGCATCGGGGCTTCTTATAGGCGAAGAGGCGAGGCCGGGAGGCGACCAGGGGGCCACACCCTGCCCAGGCGCGGGCCCACCCCTGGCCGCGCCTAGGGGGGTTTGGCCGCCCTGGTTTGCTTCTCCGTCTCGTCTTCTGGATTCGTGTCCCCCACGGTAAAATATTGACTTTGGCTTTTGTCCCGTCCAATTCCGAGAATATTGATTTTCTGCATTTTTTGAACCAAAAACAGAAGAAAACAGGCAACTGGCACTGTGGCAACTTGTTAATAGGTTAGTTCCAGAAAAGATATAAAAACACCTCAAAGTGTAGAAAAAGCAAAGCAAAGTAGATACTAAACAAGCATGGAGCATCAAAAATTATAGATACATTTCCGACGTATCAGCTAGCACAATTAGCGCCGACGAAAACGGCCCACACACGCCAGGGGTAGGGTGGGCCTCGTGCCCCCCGAATGGGCTGCCACTTACCTCTAGCGGAAGGTCTCCTGCTCGCCGGGGATAGGGCCTTATACCACCGGCAAAAACCGTAGCACTCGTCGGGGATGCATGGGGGGACGGGTGGGCCACTGGGCCGTGTTATTACCGCCGGCGCCTCGGTGCTTTCCGCTGGTGGTAAAGGACTACCACCGGCGTGTTGGGCTTATTTTGCTGCTGGTAACCTGGCATTTATTACAAGGTTGAACCAGCCACCTACCAACACCTCCTCACTCACCACTAGCTCCCCTTTCTTGGAAACTCAACCCCAAGCTTTGCTAGCTCATTCCCCCACTTCTCCCCACCTATTTTAGCTAATTCAACCAACAAAGTTTAATATATTTGTGGATATGTCGCTCCCCTCGCATGCATTTGTAGATCTACATAGCAAGATCTAGATCTAGATCCATCTCGCCCCACCACCTTTCCCACTTCTCTCTACCGGTGCTCTTGGACCTCGCGTCAACTAATAGGTATAATATGGTGGAATGTGCATTAGTGTTGGCGACAAAAGTCACCGGTGATGTCACTTGTGATGGTGAAAAGCGTGGTTACGCGCATATGTGGACCTTTTGTGTTGTTTTGCTGGTGGAATGTGCATGTACAATGAGTTGCCAATGTTTTGCCGGAATATCGATTAACTTCCGTTCCGGAAAATTTCTGGCACTCCAACGAGACCATTTTTAGCAAAGGTCATGCCGAATTTTTCCGTAAAAGCAGCCGAGTGAGGCGACGGTTCAAATATATTCTCTTATTGTGCAGGCGACGATGGTCATCGAGATGAAGGAAAGCGTGGTGGATAGATACGTGGAACGCGCGACTGCCGACATGTATCGAAACAACCGCTTGAAAATAATATGACCGTGTAGAAAATTCAAACTATCGTCATTGTTTGACCCCTTGTCACGCACGGTGAATGAGCACCTCCTCAGGTATAGTTTCATGGATGGATACACTACTCCGTGGATGGATGATGAACATGATGATGATGACTTTGACCATAAGGAAGAGGATGTCGTTCAACACGAAAATGAAGATGATGAGGAGGGAGAAGAACGGGATGTCGCACATGACGATGATGGCCGTGATGAAAAAGGTCGGGAAGAAGAAGAAGAAGAACATGCGAACGACGAGGACAGGAGTGGAAATACCCCGCTAACCGCGGTCGTGCACGACCCTCATGTTTAGGAAATTCTTCTCGGCAATGCATCGACTGACCCCAGATTTGCTGGTAGACGGAAGTCTAAGCTGGATCAACTGGAGGTAGACTCGAGAAGTCCGTTGTACGACGCAGGTCACGGGCCGGAGGAGACCCGCTTGAGAGTAACTCTCGATCTTCTAGAGATGAAGGCAAGATACGGATGGAACGATGCAAGTGCAGACGAACTCTTCTGATACTTGAAGAAGCACTTACCTAAAGATAACACGTTGGCAGGTAGCCTACAAGAGGCCAAAAAAGTGGTGTGCCCTCTCGATTTACCACATGAAAAATACCACGCCTGCATCAGTGATTGCGTGATTTATCGGAACGAGCACAAGGACTTGACCACGTGCCCAAGGTGCGGCGAGCCTCAATACAAGAGAGGGACGAGAAAAGCTCCTCGAAAAGTTGTGTGGTACTTCCCGCTCAGGCCCGTCTCCAGCGGTACTTCGCGGACCCCAAGAAAGCGAAGCTCATGCGCTGGCATGCAGAAAGGAAGGAGGCGGTGATGAAGGATTCAGTGCGGGTTGGAAACCCAGTGCTGACGCACCCTTCGGATGCAATCCAGTGGAAAGCATTAGACGATGAGTACGAAGATTTCAGGAAAGAACCAAGGAACGTATATAACAAGACCACGTCAAAGACAGTTGTAGCAAGCCCGCACGCCTTAGGTTGTCTAGACATCGCCGCAGGACATGGCTGCGGAATTCGGCGACTCCAGCGAGGGTGGGGGAGGGCCGCGGTGCAGGGAGGCTACTCCGGCGAGGGTGGGAAAGGACGATGCAGGGAGGCTACTCCAACGAGGGTGGGCACGGCTGGGCGTGGCGCGGCAGCCATGGCATCCACGTCGAGGGTGAGGCCTACTGGATGAGAACACTGTCGTCCTCGATGCTAGCCTGCAGGATCCGGTGGAGGATGGACTGGGGGAAAAAGAGGAGATGTTGCATCGCGCACAACACTACCACCGCGGAGATCCGGCGGCGGCAGCGCGGGGGAAATTGCTGGCAGAGGTGGCTTGGTCAGGCAGTGGGGACTGGCTCTGGCGGCGCGTGGCAGGAGCAGTGGCGCGAGGCCGTCGAGTAGCAACTGTGCGAGGTCATGCCGTCGAGGAAAGGTATGTGGGTCAAGGAGCAGCGGCGCAAATGGGAAAGTTGGAGACGACACGTCAAGGGACTCTCGCAAGGAAGCGTACATACGCGGGTAATTGCCAGGAGCAAGCGACCCGGGGATCCTATCGTTTGATCAAGTACGCGGGTAGTTGCGAGGAGCAAGTACGCGGGTAGTTGCGAGGAGCGAGCGACCCGGGGATCCTATGAGTTCGATCCCCCGGATGATACCTATCATTTTCCATTAATCTAGGCATCTTGTATGTTCCAAAAATAAAGTCGTTCGAAGATAAGAATATACTCCCTCCGTTTTAAAAAATAAGGTGTTTTAACTTTGTGAAAGAAGTGTATCTAAACTTTTTTAGTGTTTAGATTTGGAGTGAACCTAGATACACTCCTCTATGAACAAAGGGAGTAGGTGTTTGTTTTGTCTTTCGTCAATGGGTCTCCAGATGGTTTATCAACCTGGTGGGTGTGACCCAGGTGTAAGCAAGAACAGGTGCCATTTTCAGACTGCAAATTTAAATTTAGAAACATGAATGGACTGAAACACTTCGAGAGTTTTCATAAAAAGAATGGTTCTTTTATGCAATTATTATATGCACGGGCAAGGCCTCTTGTAGATTTCCCAACTCTATGAATGAATGGGGAGTATGAGGAGGGCCGATATGAAGATGGAAAAAGGATCAGGGCCTAGCATTTCTTACTTTTGCTAAGTATGACTGACTGAGGCGTAACATGGGGTAGGGAACATCCATATATACATACATACATACAGCACATCACCAAACATAAGGGAAGTGCCATCACAAAACATGAGGTCTCATCACGGTAACCTGCCAAAATCGAGAGACCCAGAGCACAGTTTGAAACTGTCCATCGCAACACCTTCTAACGTACTAGTATAATAAGTCCTAACTATCAGTACTAAGTAGGGTATGTAGTAGCCAGAGCAGGGATATATATACATGACAGTCGTTCCAGAGATACGAGAAGAAACAAGGAAGAAGGTTTCCTGTCCTTCCGCCTCTCCGAGACACTTGACATCGCAGTTGCTTACACGCACTGTGGCTCCTCCATAGACTTGGCAGCCTCCCTGCGAGCAAGTTGCCAGAATCAAAGGCGTCAAAACAGCATCGCCACCGATCCAATCGTTCAGGGTAGTAGTAACCAGCCAGCATTGTTACCTCAGCGCTTCCTTGATCTCGTTGCTCCTGGGGTCGAGCCGCAGAGCTTCCCGGAACGCGCCGGCTGCTCCTGCATAGTCCTGCACATAGAGAGAGTGCCACGGGGGAGATATATACCAGGTCGGGAATAGGCATACAAGGAAGGATATGACTGATACTACAGCATTTGTACCTTCATGAAACTGAGGGCTGCCCCCTCACGGTACCATGCCTTGGACCAGTCAGGACGCATCATTTTGCACTGCTGTGCGTCTACCAAAGCTCTGTGCCCTTCACCTTTCCGCAGCCAGCAGAGACTCCGGTTGGCAAACATGGCGGCGTCAAATGGATCTAGCTCCATTACCTGCATTTGCAACCAGCAAGCATGCGCTCAGTCTAGCAGGATTATTTTATTCACCAGTGATTAATGGATCTAACAGGCTCTGTGGAGCATGTCGTTGCCTTGACCCTGATGTTTCAGAACTATAAATAGACACTTCTTCAATCTTGACCCTGATGTTTCAGACCTATAAATTTGCCTTGCGATCTTTCTGATTGTCCCAAACAAGTACTATGTTGGTTCATGCACTTACCAGGCCATAGAAGTACATCGCCGTAAGGTAATCCTTCTTTCCAAATGCTTCCTTTCCTTGTGACTTCAGATCAGCAATTCTTTCTTCCACAGAAACTGTGGCCTGAAAACAGTAAATGTGTCTAGTTACAGGCGTAGCAAACGACGGTTTGGATAACACGATAACCATCTAAGTTTGGAAGTTCAAATAATGTGTTGCTTGATCCAAATTCCTTAAATCATAGTCATGTTAGCTTTGCAAAGTTAGCTGGGGGCACTACCCATGCAATGAGAACTACTCGTATCTTTTTTTTTCGAAAAGGGGAATAGACCCCCGGCCTCTGCATCGGTTGATGCACACAGCCATTTATTAATAGTTCATCATCCAAAAGTATTACAAATTAAACAAGAAGTGAACTGAAATACAGATTGTGCTCGTGTATAATACCTTCCATCCAAATATCTAAAAGGGTGCCTGTACCTAATTTCACAAATTTTATCATGTCTGACACAGTCGCGAAAAACAAAGTGGCGAACAATTGAAGGACCAAAGCAATCCACGCAAGTAAACAGAATTCATGAGTATATACTGTGTGGCGAACTTTCGACCCCGACAAGGAAAATGCAGCATAAGCTGTCTATGAGAGGATAACGAATTATTGCGGTCTAAATACAAAATAAGAAGCGATCATGCATTAAGCTGCAGGAGTACAGGTTATCCTAGAATGAAGCAATAGAAGTATCATGTACATACCGGACCAGGATTGATATGTGGAGAACTGAAATTTCTAATTATCCCATCAACACTCCAGTCTGGCAGAGATGAAATTGGTTTTGTCCCAGGGAATAGAATTTCAACAAGCTTGCGTCGACCTCGCGCTGCTGCTACCTCGATAGGAATTGCTCCATGCTATATCATAAAACGAAACATAAGATGACATATAATCAAGTGCGAAAATGACAAAGCTATCAATGTCACTAGCTCTTCTTTCGTCAAAAAACATCGTTAGAAAATGAGATATTCCTGAATCTATTCCACTGGCAGTAACAGTCCTAGATACTGGCAGAAACAGCATTCAAGGAAAGCTAGACACTGTACTCTGTCTCAGTTATTGACCTACTAGTATCATGTTTCTGAGATGAGATATGTAAAACCTGCTGTATCACTTAGCAATGAAGCTGCAATCTTGCAATCTCTGACTAGATCAAACTCTGAAGCAAACCAAAAAAGATGCACTGGAATACAAACCTACGGTAACGTTATTAACTTGACACACAAACAATTAATCAATGCACTCGTCTCTACAAAGGCTTTAGTTAGATTCCACCCAAAATCAGATAAGCAAAGAGAAGGGTCAAGATTACAACTCATAAAGCATAAGAAGTACTAGTAAACGGAGAGACGAAAACAGATCTATAGTTACCTGGTTAGGGATGTTAGGATCGGCTCCAGCCTCTAGCAAGACCTTGACAAAGTCGGTTAAGCCATCATCAACAGCCTCCGTTAAAGGAGTTGGTCCAGAGTAACCATGGGCATTCACATCAGCACCAGCCTATAAATAAAATTAGGCAGGCTTAGAGATAGTATTTGCACAAGTAATCAAGATAGTAAGTTAGAATAGAAAAACAATGCTGCTTCGTTAATCTGGATTTTCACCCAACAGGTTATACTACTTCAGAATCAGGACACCATTCAAATAGAAAAAAAAACACAAGAAAATGCATCCAAGTAAGTCAGAGGACCTCAATCAGTAGCCTCATGCATTTCAAGGCCTTGCCACAGACAGCCATCATGAGTGGTGAAAAGACGTGATGGGCAACTCTGTTGGGCTGAAAAGAGAAATGAATCACAATTCTGAAAGGAGTCAGTCAGGTCACATAAAATATACTTTAAAATGTGCCAACCAACCAAAGAACTATGATGCACCCCCAAGAATAAATTAATTTATATTCAAGCCACATGAAATTTGTCGCATTTGCATTTCCAAAACATAGATTTGTGTCTGCCTAGGTGAATGAAATACTAAACAACTTACATCAGCACCATGCTCCAGCAGAACCTTCACAACCTGATCATGGTCCTTTGCGGCAGCCAAGTGTAATGGCGTTCCCCGATGATCAATAGGATCCACACAAACTCCTTGGGAGAGCAATAGCCTTACGGCCTCGCAGTGCCCTGGAGGCACAACAAAGATAGTACAAATCCAGATAGATCACAAGTAGAGCCTCTACGGACTGTATATACAGAAATGGCCATTCCTTTGATTTCAGGGACAGGGAGAGCGCACCTTTCTCTGCTGCAATGTGCAGCGGCGTGCAGCCCGTCTCGTCAGGCATCGCAGGGTCGCCGCCACGGCCGAGGAGGTACCTCATAACCTGGACATTCCCCTCGAATGTGGCGAACAACATGGGTGTCACGCCTACAAGGGGAACACAACATCTGAGTACCAACAGAAACAGAATCCACTCATGAACAAGAGGTGTGACAGACAAACCTGTCTTGGACGCTGAATTGACATCAAGCCCCAACTCCTCCACCAGGAACTGGCAGCTCCCGACGCAGCCCTGGCTCGCGGCGAAATGGAGTACGGTTTCCCCTTTCTCGTCCTTTGCTCCCCTCAGGTCATTCTTCTTCGCCAGCCCTAGCAAAGGGAAATCACAGCCATAACTGAAGTCAGACAGCACAATCATTCCAGCGAGCAAGCATCCCCTGGGTTGAAACATGCACAGACACCAGATCGGTGCAACTAGCGCGCTCGCCCCCACTGATTTCGTGAAGTGAGTCCGCACAGCCTCACATTTGGCTTTGGGGTTTGCTACTTCGAAATACATTTTAGGGTTTTCCGCCTACACGTGCGAATCGAAGTTAACATTTTGGGGGTTTCCGCCTACACGAGAGAATCAAAGTTTTATCGGAAAAACTCGCATCGAAATTGTGGATTTGCAACCACCCAGCCACCAAGCAGGCACCACGAGAATGCTCGAGACAAGGGAGACTAATCGGTCGTACATACTACATACAAGGGCGGCGGCTCTTACTCTTGAGAGCGGCCTCAATGTTGGAGGTGGAGGACGGCATGGTGGCGGCGGAGAGCCTAGCCGCCCGGGAGGTTGTAGCCTTGTAGGTAGGCGCCGCTAGAGCCCAGAGGCGTAGGATTTTGGGCGAGGGTATGGGTGAATGCGATGCGGCGGCGAGACGGGGAAGGGGGCGCGGCTGTGTGTATAGCGCGAAACAGGCGGCGGACGGGAGGGAGTGCAAGCGGACGGCCGCCACCTGGCGTGGACGCTTGTAGAGCAAAGCACGTTATGCCATGCTCAAGTCTGCTGAGAATTTGAGAGCGGTTTTTTTTGCAAAATAAGCTACTCCCTCCGTCCCGGTTTAAAGGACACAATTTGCAAACCATGCAATTCTAAAATACTTAGATACAAAAGCATTTAATCTCTGTAATTACTTCTGTGTGAAAGCAATAAAATGCTTGCATGCACATGTGTGAACAAATGTGAACACTTTCCTAACTCTTTTTCTTCTTATGCATGTTCTACTACATACTATTAAATGGACCAATTAGATGACACATAGGGCCCAGAGAATTGCAAATTGTGTCCTTTAAACCGGAACGGAGGGAGTATAATAGATAAGATAAATTGGAGAGCTTACTTTATGAGTGCCAAAAACTAGTTTGCTCATTTTGAGCTTATCTTTTTTCTATTTTTTTCAAATTATTGAATATTTAAAAAAAATAAAAATAAAATGTTTCCACATATTATCACTACAATAATTCATGACAGATTAGACATCACAAATCCATAATGCTTTGTTTGGATGCAGACACTGGGGCTGGGTATTCGGCATTCAGGAGGTCTCACCCCCAATACATATAATCATGTTGCTCGGACGTCTTATGTATTCAACGAGGGTCTGGACCTCAATATCAAGGCGACGCACTGAAGACATAAAAATTGTAGGACCGATGTCGAGGTGTTAGACTCGACATCAACTAAGCATTTGGCCTTGCACCCTTCCAGAAACACCTCGTGACAGAGAACTAGAAATGCTCGCGACAGAGACCTAGGCACCCTTTCATATATTTATTAAGTTATGATTTGATTAAAAATAATATATTTTGAAGATCAAGATTTTATCAATAAACTTGAAGATTTACTTGTCACTTGACTCTTGTCAATCACAAGTGATGATAGATAAGACGGTGATCAAGCTAAGGTATATCAAAAATAAGATAAGATAACTAGATAAGAATAGACTTGATCTTGTTTTGGTGGAGTGATCATGCGCTAAGGACTATTCAGCGCATGCGTTAAATGAGGTTTAGAGAAGATAAGCTAGTTATTAAGTTGTTATTTGTTTATTTACGTGTCTTGTGTGTTGAATCACTTTTATTTATGAATCTAACATTTACCCTTCCTAACATAGAAGTTTGCCAAAGATTATTTCAAAGTTTGAGCACTCATCTTATAAACTAGTCCTAAATCACCAGCTCAAGTAAAACTTCAATCACTTTAACAAATTCTATCAAAAAGTTTTAATTCTCCTAGATTTTATATGCATCTGTGCAATACACATAACTATATTCTACCCATTTTGAGTCTCTCAAATTTACGAAATATTACAGTGTCCATGATCCATAAATGGTGAGCTTACCAATATCCACAAAGTTCACAACACATGCAAATGATCATTAGCAAAATAAGATCATATTGTCAACCTACCACCACATCAAAAACTGAGTATCAATCTAGCACCACGAGTTCATCATTCTACCACCACCTAGGTACAACAAGAAGAAATCAATAGAAATTACAATCATCCGTATTTTCCTGATCATCTTCAACTTGTGATTCTTAGCCTCTCTAGCATTGAGCATATCGAATATGTACTCAAGCTTCTTATTTTCCTCTTTCATACCCTCCTTTTTCTCATTACATTTATGTTGCTTGGCCTTCAATATGTCTGCTTGATATTACTGCACCCGCTTCAGTATATCTGCTTCATTCCACAACACTTCGGTCCTCTCCTTGTACTTCTCCACCGATTTGTCCTCGAATTTAGGAGTGTTGTCCTTCATCCTAGACAAGTTCTCCTCCAGCACCATCTTCTCAATTCTACCCATGAATTTCTTTACATCAGCTAACAGGCTTGAGTACTTATTCCCAATCTTGGTCTTCTCATATGCTAGCTCCTTCACCAACTTTGCACTATGAATATTTTCATCGGTTCTTGCACTGTTACTTCCATGATACATTCCCTAGAGTTTTCCGAATGCATTTTTGCTATTTCTAGACATTCCTTATCCAACCAAGCCGCAAAAACAAAGTTTGTGAATTCCTACAAATTAGAAGATCCTACTCACACTTGTGGATGATCTAGTATGTGATAAATCAGAAGCTTGGAACTTACATTCTGCACTTGGCAGAGATAAAAATCGGCGGTCTATGTTGCTTTCTTCAAATGCAATACACTTGATAGGCTCAACCTTGTGGATGTGGCACACCTCCGGACAATCTACTGTTATGTCGGTGAATGTGGGATCTTCGATACATTCAGGAGCATAGCCCATGTCATGAGGTCCTAACACACCCAAAATCACCAAGAAATTGAGTTCAACCAAGGTCAAATAAAAAATCTCCAAATCGGCAACATACCCTAACCCCTATGGAGGAATTGGGGAAAATTGAGATTACTCCTATGTACGATTGGCTCGAGCTCTTGCCATCATTCCATCACTACATGGCGACTTTGGTGACCACATTGCCAGCTTGACGAAAAGGGCGTAGTATTCATAGTCGTCACCGTCTCTGATGATCGAAGATGAGGAAGCTGACTGTTGCGGAGAAAATGGAGCTCAATGGGAGGAAGGGTTTCAACGAGAGGTGACGGAATCCTTCTCAACCCTTTTCCCTTTTTGCACCGGCACCCGCATTGCTCCCGTCATCTCCATGTGTGGCCGTGCTAGTATAGGGAATCTCTCCTTTTGCACCTAGAGAGCACACTGAGGGTGGCTTGCTAGAAACATACTAATCATTAGTTCCTAGTTGAGTGACACGATGTGCTTTAAAGTTCGCGCAGACCACAACACGAAGCCTGGGCAAGCAACCAATCAGCCCAATTTCTTCTCCCTAGAGCCTAGCTGATCCTCGGACAGCCTACCAAACACATCCAAACTTTTTTTTGACTATGTACGCCCGTGGCCATACATTATTTGTATTTATGACTATAGCAACACAAAGATGGTACACATACAAGCAAAAAAACATGGAGAAAACAAACGGTTAGACAGCTGCAAACCATGCTCGTCGCAATTACCAAAAACCCTAATCCTTCGACAGCCTACCACGCGCCCAAACTTGCACAAGTAGGGAGAAAAACTAAATTCATTTTTTTAGAACAGAAAAAGATCATAACACCTGGAAAGTTGTCTGTGCGTTCTCGTCTATCATCGGACCGGATCGAGGAAGGCCTGACAGACAAAACCCATGACCTAGACGTTTTTGCGCACACAACCCAATAATAAGAAGATAGTCCACTTCATCCCAAAAGCCCGGACTGAAAGGAGGAAGAAATCTCTCCCTTATAAGTTGGATGTGGCCTCCTCCCGTAGACGAGGTGAGACTAAACCAAGCAGCCTTCACCAATCAACAGAAGGGTCTAGACACTGGGTTGTGAGACCACGTTCCTTAAATTTGCATTTTCCTTAGACCGAGACTGGCCCAAGCTTCCACCGAGCCACAAACCAACCCGTCGGTCTTTCTTGGGGCCCGGCGGACCGAGCCATTTTTTTTTTTTGAGAATCACGACCGGGACGGTTTTGTCACGCCCAGATCTGATTGGAGACGAGGTTGTGAGTTGTGACAATCACCATTGGGGGGCTCATGACATCTTCACCAGGACTACCCAAACGGTCTGAGCATGTCCGAATAGGTCTGCGCGAACACGCGGGACCTGCGCAACCCATCCGGATTAATTCGGGCGGACCGATCCATCCGTGACCCAGATCTGATGCATGGATGGGTCCAGGGACGGAGCTGCCTTATAGGCATTGGGGTCAGCTGACCCCAATAAAAACTAGCAAAATCCTCACTAATTTATACTAAGTGATATTTATTTATAGAAGATGACCCCAATGTAATTTAGAAGTTATAAAGCTGACCCTATTGGCAGATTTTTTTAGCTTCGTCCCTGGATGGGTCTATCCGGACAGACGCGGACACAAACTGGCCAGATGCAGACGCACATGAGCCTTCTTCTTTTAGATTGCCCTGTCCGTTTTCGTTCATTTAGGTCGCGCTGCTATGCGTGGCTGGCCGAACGGACTATAACCCCAAATCGTTCATGGCCCCACCCAAACTAACAAAATCGAACAGTTTGGATTGTTCCGTTTGCGTCTGGCCAGCGGTTTCCTGTCGCGGAAGCCTTTTCCCAGCGCGCGGAGCCCCAATGAGGAAGGTGTTAGTGCTTATCCTTGTATGGCTTCCTCTATTTTGTTGGAACACCCCCTGCCGACTGGCCGGTCCCGAGGCTGTTCCACACCGGAGAAGAAGACTGGAAGAAGGCACACACAGTACAAAGTAGATGAAACAGGGAACTTTATTGAAAACTCTCTCGGTAAACTCCCGTACACAGATTGTTCCTCTATTTATAGGCTAAAGGGGGATACGATACCCACATGGGCCAACCCTAGCCTGGTAGAGGCCACACCGAGTGGCCTCTACCGGCCCAGTTTCCCAACACTCCCCCTGGATATCTTATCTGTATAACCATGGCTTAAAACTCCGAAAAACCCAGTGGGAAAAATATGGAGAAATGCACACGGTATACTTCTTGCTATGTTGCACGAATTGCCTCATTAAAAATCTCATGTGAGAAACTTCATAAAAACTCACTAAGGGAAAAAGAGTACAATTCACTTAACTATAAAGTTAAGCACCCAATCATCGGGATCAAGATTTCAGCGATGAGTTTGTGAAGATTCTCCCCCTGAACGTTGCATCTCCCTAAGTCTCATCATGCCGATCCCTCGGACACATCTCTCGAAAGAAGACGCTGGCAATGATTTAGTGAACAAATCAGCGAGATTTTCACACGACTTAGTATGCAAGACTTTCACTTCGTTCATCTTTTGCAACTCATGTGCATAGAAGAACTTGGGGTTTATATGCTTTGTGAGGTTGCTCTTCACGTAACCCGTCTGGACTTGTGCAACACAAGCGGCATTATCTTCATAGATAATTGTTGGGGTTTGTATGGTGTTCAGTCCACATGACATCTGGATGTGACTGACTACTCGTCGAAGCCATACACATTCTCGTGATGCTTCATATAATGCTATGATTTCCGAGTGGTTTGTCGAAGTTGACACAAGAGTTTGCTTAGACGATTTTCAGGAAATTGCCGTTCCACCACAAAGGAAAACATATCCAGTCTGCGACTTGGATGTATGCGGGTCCGAAAGGTACCCAGCATCTGCATAGCCTACAACAGATAGGTCTTGGTTCTTTTGGTAAAACAAGCCAAGGTCCTTTGTCCCTTGTATGTACCTAAAGATGTCCTTAACGTCTTTCCAATGCCTCTTGGTAGGCTCAAAACTGTACCTTGCAAGCAAATTGACGGTGAATGCAATATCCGGCCGTGTACAATTTGCGAGGTACATAAGTCGCCTAATCGCACTTAAGTAGGGGAATTCGGTCCTGAATTTCCTCCCCCTCTTCTTTAGGCCTGAACGGGTCCTTGTCTTGCTGCAAAGATCTTCCGACCATCGGGGTCTTAGAAGGATATGCCTTATCAAACCCAAATCGTTCCAACACCTTCTGGGTGTAGGCCGACTGGTGAACTAGAATCCCAGCAGGGGAATGCTCAAGTTGTAGACCGAGGCAGAACTTGGTTTTGCCTAAGTCTTTCATCTCGAATTCCGACATCAGGTAGGAACTCGCTTCCTCAATATCGGTGTACCGATTATATTCAAATCGTCCCACGTACACGAGATAATCTGAAACCATCCCGGGATCTCCGTATAAAAACACATGGGGAATCTTCATTGCTCACAGAGCCCTTCGATGAAGAAAATCGCTAAACGATTATACCACATCCTACATGTTTTAGTCCATACAATGACTTCTTAAGCTGAACACTGTATAAGCTCCTGTTTGCTCTATCCTGGTTCGGGACAGGGATACCTTCTGGTACTTTCATGTATATGTCCGAATCCAAGTTACCATATAGGTAAGCGGTGACAACATCCATTAGTTTCATTTTTAAGTCCATGTTTACTGCCATTGAGATCAAGTATCTAAAGGTAATTCCATCCATGACCGGAGAGTAAGTTTCCTCAAAGTCGACACCTGGTCGCTGAGTGAAACCTTGAGCAACGAGCCTTGCTTTGTACCTTACTACTTCATTATTCTCGTTTCTCTTTCGAACAAAAACCCACTTATGGCCAACGGGGCGAATGTGGGGAGGAGTTAGACAAACAGGTCCAAATACCTCTCTTTTGTTTAACGATAATAATTCAGCAGTAATTGCCTTCTGCCAATCTTTCCAATCCGACCTTTTCTTGCAATCAGCGAGCGTGTTAGGCTCAGGGTCAAGATCTATGATTGAGGCAATTTTCTTGGCAAAATTAACGTCGACATTTGCCATGGCTCGGTTGTATGACTCGCCCGAATTAACATAGTTAATGACCATTTCGTCATGGAGTGCATCAGGCACATCCTCTTGCTCCACCGGATTTCCCAATCCAGGAGCTAGGTCCTTTAGTTTTCCCGCTCCGATGTGTGCGCACACAACTTCGCTGGATATTTCCGATATAGGAAAGTTCAAGTCCGGAATTTCGTGCACTGAAATATCCGTACTCGTGCCAGGTCTCAACTGGCTCCCCTCAACAGGGGCAGACTGTAATAAATCTCTCTTATCCTTTTTCTTCGGGCGTCCCCGGGTACTTGGGATTTGAGAAACCGGAATCCGCGTCCTCTTAGGCCTTGGAGCAGGAGCGGGTATACCATCATTTTTCTTTGGTATTTCAACCCTTTCCGGTGCATTGCGTGCATGCACATGCAACTTTGTCACAGTCTTTAAATCACTAAAATGATCGGGCAGTTGATTCGCTAGAGAGTGCAAATCTAGTATCTTTTGGACTTCTCTATTAGTCTCAATAGTGCGCGGGTCATGAGCATGGATCCCCGTGGCTTTCCACGTGATTTCTTGACTTTTGTCATCCAGGGGTTGATTCCCTCCCCCCAAAGTCGGAAAGAGATCCTCGTCAAAAATGCAGTCAGCAAAACGGGCCGTGTGACAGTCACCTGTCAAGGGGTCCAAGAACCTGATTATGAACACAGTCTCATAACCAACGTATATCCCCGACTTACGGAGCGGTCCCATTGCTGATCGCTGGGGTGGTGGTATAGGTACATATACCTGGCAGCCGAACCTACGTAGGTGGGAAATTTCCGGTGCCGACCCTTGCGCAAGTTGGATGGGAGAGTGGATGTTGTAGGCCGATGGTCGAAAGTTGATGAGATTAGCGGCGTGTAACACCGCGTGTCCCCAACATGTAGTTGGTAAATTACAACCTTGAAGGAGTGGTCTGGCAATGAATTTAATTCTTTTAATCAATGCCTCCGCAAGTCCATTTTGAGTGTGGACATGCAGTACGGAGTGCTCAAGTTTGATTCCAGTTGCCATGCAATAATCATCGAATGCCTTTGAAGTAAATTCTCCGGCATTGTCCATTCGAATAGACTTTAAACGATAATCTGGGAATTTATTCCTTATTTGTATGATCTGGGAGATCAACTTTGCAAAAGCATGGTTCCTTGTTGACAGCAGGCAAACATTGGACCATTTAGAGGAAGCATCGATGAGCACCATGAAGTATCGAAACGGCCCTGAGAGGGGTTGAATTGGACCACATATATCCCCTTGAATGCGTTCCAAGAACGCGGGGAGTTCATCCTTCACCTTTAGGGGGGACGGTCTAATGATCAATTTTCCCGTAGCGCATGCAGAGCACACGAAATCATCGGGATTCGGGAAATTTTTCACATTAACATTATGACCGTTCGAGTTGTTAATTATATTTCTCATCATCCTAAGACCGGGGGTGGCCTAACCTATCATGCCAAAGGCAGAATAGTTCGGAGCTTCTAAAGACAGTCTTAAGGGTAGTGTAAATAGGTGGTGCTACTATCTTAGTGTAGTACAACCTAGTAGCTAATGAAGGGAGTCTTTCGATAACATGTTTACCATTTTCGTCACGCTTGGTAATGAGTAGGAACTCCTTTCCATTCTCATCATCATCGGTTTCGACATGGAAACCATTTGCGCGGATGTCTCTAAAACTTAAGAGAGTACGAGTCGACTCCGGATACAACAATGCCTCTTCAATGATCAGAGTTGTTCCATTTGGGAGTATGATAGTTGCTCTTCCGGAGCCAACTACATTCGGACCGCAGTCGGCGATCGTCATTATGTTACCAGGGTTTTTGGTAATTGACTCAAAATACTTTGTTTCTCTCAAGATGGTATTGGTGGTGCCGCTATCAGCAAGGCACGTTTCCTCCATTTGGGCGCCACACGTTTTCTAAAATATAGTGCATAATTAATATAATGGAGTGAGGAAGATGCTACATCAAGTAAGTAAAACACATAAACATTTCAGAACATCACATAATCAAATAATGGAATAAATGAATAAATGTCATCCAATCGCCGGAAACAAATAAATGTTATGCTCTCATAGAGCTTACAACCATATCGAGTAATTGTATCTGATTATTGCGGAAAAGGAATCATCACAACAAAAAGGAGCTCAGGTGGATTCATGAGAAATCACCAAGCTCACCAAGATCTCAAGGTCGCATGCTCTGCTGGCCATCATCATGGACAAGGGGCTTGGCTGAGGTGGCGGGGGCACAACGTGCTCAACCTCCATGGGCACAGCGGCGTCCGTGGGGACCGCCGAGGGTGCTGCCACTTGTGCTACGTCCTGCGCCACTATGTGCGTGACATTCTGCACAGGCGCCGCTCCGGGCGCCAGTGGTGCCTCAACCTGGACAAGATACGCCTCGCGCGCCTTCTTGTTGGTCTTGAACGCGTCCACGACGTGTTTAGGGGCCAAACACTGCCTGGAGAAGTGAGTCTTGGAGCCACAAGGCGATCCACGGGCCTCGCCTCCCCCTTGTCCGCCTTGCGTTGCTTGGCCGGGTTGGAGGAGTTGGGTCCCTTCTTGCCCTTCTTGCCTCTCTTCTTGTGGATGGGCTTGCGCACCTTGTAGGCACCAGCATTGGCCTCATGACTTGGGCCCCCTGCGAAGGGTTGTGCGGAAAAGTTCTTTTTCAGAACATTATCCTGCGCCTCGGCCACCTGGAGAGCATCAATAAGCGCTGCATATTCCGTGAATCCTTCCTGGCGAAAGTTTCGCGAGGACTGGATGTTGTCCGGATGGAATGTGGAGAGGGTTTTGTCTATCTTCTGCTGATCGGTGGTACTGGTCCCACACAGCTGAAGAATAGTACAAATCCGGTGCAACCTGGAGTTGTACTCTCCCACCGTCTTGAAGTCCGCAAACCTCAGACGTATCCAATCTGCCTCCGCCTGTGGCTGAATGGTGTACTTCAGCCTAGAGAACCGCTTGTTGAGGGCGGTCCAAAGGGCAGAAGCACTCCGTTCTTCCATGTACTCATTCTTGAGAGTCTCACACATGTGATGGCGGAGGAAGTGCAGGGCTTTGGCGTTATTCGCCGGGATGGTTTTGCTGGGGGCCGTCGGGGTCCCCGCAATCAACGCATACTTGATGCATCGGCCCTCAAGGACGATCTCAACGTCCGAGGCCCAAGTCAGGTAGTTAAGCCCATCCTGGGTCAACTCCGGGAACTCGCGGCTGATGATTCCGATCATCTGCAATTTATGCAAAGTGTGTAAGATTACAGCAGGTAATCGGTTGCATAAATGCGATAATCGATACAATAATTCAAATATGACGGCGTTCCAAAATTCAATTTAAAAACGGTGCAAGCTATCTATAAGATACAAAGTATTAAAAACATGCGATAATTAATAACTGTAGTAAAACATATTACAAAAGCTTGTGCTAAATCGGACTGAAAACAGAGCAAAAAAACGGTCCCACCGCCCAGCGATCGTGTGCTCCCAAATGGCCCGGCCACACTTGCCTCTATGCGGCCAACCCGCTCCAGACTGTCCCTGCCCGCTTAGCGGGGGAACGGAGCTAGCAGAGCTAGCTTCCGATCGGGCGGAATGGCGCTGCAGCGCAGAGGCCGGCGGCGATGCGAAGCTGGAAGGCGGCGGCGGCGCCACGGGCGCAGGCACGGCGGTCACTATGCGGCGACGCAAGACGCGGCAAAGCAAGGCTGACGGACGCGGCGAAGCGCAGAAGCGGAGGCGCTGCCAGCGCGGAGGCCGGGCGGCGGCGACGCCAGTATCGCCAGCTGGCCAGCGGCCGGCGCGGCGGGCGGGCGCGGGCGCGTCATGCCGAGCGTCGGGGCGGCGACTCGGCGGGCGCTAACGGGCCAGTCAGGCGTGGCATCGCAGCGTGCGAAAGTAGCAGCCAGCGGGGCTGCTCCATAGCCATGACCTCTTCATTTGCAAGGCACGTACGTACTCGGTTACCAAAAAAATACGTGCAAAAACTGTAGATCCGATCCGAAAACGGTCGAGATCAGCCCGATTTGCTAAGAAAAAAATCCAGATCTGCCGCAAGAAAGTGCACGATCGATCCAGATACCAACAAATTTCTAATCTGGGAGTGATTAGATCGACATTGGTCGGTGACAGCAGGTCAGCTTGACTCCCGGAAAGAAAAATCCGCACCTAAGATGGGATCTGATCTAAGATCTGAACGCAAATCTTGAAAGGAAAACGCGAGACGAATCTATTTTTGCGGTCAGATTTGTGTTACCTTCAATGAAAGCCTGCGTGATGCAGGCTCGACGGTGGCTTGACGGAGGCTCGACGGAGAGACTCGTGCTGATAACGTGTTGGAACACCCCCCGCCGACTGGCCGGTCCCGAGGCTGTTCCACACCGGAGAAGAAGACTAGAAGCAGACACACACAGTACAAAGTAGATGAAACAAGAAACTTTATTGAAAACCCTGTCGGTAAACTCCCGTACACAGATTGTTCCTCTATTTATAGGCTAAAGGGGGATACGATACCTATATGGACCAACCCTAGCCTGGTAGAGGCCACACCGAGTGGGCCTCTACCGGCCCAGTTTACCAACATATTTCTCTATAAAAGGAAATATGACCAAGAGTGGTTCGGTGAAGATACCCTCGCAGATCACAACTCGATCCCAAATCAGGCCCCGCACCTCCTCCGTGTCCCCCTAGCCTGGTAGAAGCCACACTGAATGGGTCTCTACCGGCCCAGTTTACCAACATATTTCTCTATGAAAGAAAATATGACCAAGAGTGGTTCGGTGAAGATACCCTCGCAGATCACAACTCGATCCCAAATCTCCTCGTGTCCCCCGGCCGTGCCGAACGTGGCGCCGGTAGCGGGATCCACGACACGCTACGCAAGTCTCAATCTCAACTAACGCACGCACACACCTCAACTCCACTGTTTTTCTTCCCCCACCCGACTCACCCGCCCATCCGTCACGGTCCACCCCCTGCTCTGTGCTCAGCCCCGATCTCTGCTCCGAGCCGTCCGAAATGGAGGTGCTCTGCATCGGGACGGCCGACACCAAGCTGGAGGAGCTGCTCTTCCTCGCCACTCGCCTCCGCTCCAGCCTCGCCGCCTCGGCCTCTGCCTCCCTCTCCGCCTCCGCCCCAGAGGTATCACACTGCACTGTCCGCCCGTGTCTTCTCGTCCCCTCGTGCACGTAGAAGTAGGTGAGGAGTTTACCAATCTGCAGCTTGATTCCCATTCGTATGCTTGATGCGACGGTCGGTCGCATTTTATTTGGTTGTTCACACAAGATCGTGGCTCCGCCTAGTTTCGAAGTAGTACCCTGCAGTTTTGCTATCGAGAGAGTCCCTTCACTGAACTCATGTGGAAGCTGGAGCTCCTCCTCTGAAAGTAGAAACTGCTTCATCACAGTCGGATACAGCACGAGAACATGTGAATGTATTGTTTGCCATATGGTTTTTTGGAGCTACTTCATTTCCTCGTTTGGTAATGTCTAGATTGCCATGTCATTAAAGAGCCAAGCCTCTAGATTAAAGGTTCAGACAAATTTGACGAAATCATGTGGTAACATGTTCTTTCAGCTCAGCAATTGCGTTAGCCTGTGGAAATTCTGCTTATTGACCAGGTGACAACAGATGTTATCTCTAATGTTTTACCACTCTCGGAATTCTTATACTACAACTTCACCAAAGTCCATTTCTTGCTTATGGATCAGAATACACGAGCCCTTCATTAATTTGTGTTAGCCACATACAATAGTCTTAATGATCGATCGTATGCTCGCAGCACCAGGCAATCATTTGCCAAGTACTCCTGTCAACACGTGCTACTGAACATGTGTGTTACATTAGAGCATCCAAACTTCTGACGCGTGCCGCAACTTTATGTGCACTTGGGAATGCCATTGGAGTTGTGACGTATCTTATAACTTTCTTCGTTAACTCTTATCATAACATGCGGCATTGTGGTCTATTGAAATGGTAGGTTCAGGTAAGCATAGTGGATGTCTCCACGAGTAAAACAGTGCCAGCACAGGATTCTAAAGACTTCACAGTTATTGCGAGAGACACGGTTCTCTCATGTTATCCGGATGCCAACCTACAAGATCTACCAGATGACAGAGGTGAAGCGATGGTGCTTATGTCAAAAGCTCTTCAGAGATTTATGAAGAACAGATATGAGGGGGGTACCCTGGTTGCTGCTGTTGGCTTAGGAGGAAGTGGAGGAACCGCACTAATTGCTCCTGCTCTAAGATCCCTACCGCTCGGAGTGCCTAAACTTATTGTGTCTACTGTCGCTAGTGGCAATACTGCACCCTATGTTGGGACATCTGACTTGGTATTGTTTCCTTCAGTTGTGGACATTTGTGGAATAAACAGTGTCAGCCGTGTTATACTGTCTAATGCTGCTACAGCTGTGGCCGGAATGGTACATGGTATATTAATGGCTTCCAGTGAATCAGATGAAACAGACACAAAGCTGACTGTTGGTATTACGATGTTTGGTGTTACCACGCCATGTGCAAATGCTGTCAAAGATAGGCTAAACAAAGAAGGGTATGAGACGCTTGTATTCCATGCCACTGGTGTCGGAGGCAAAGCAATGGAAGAACTAGTCAGAAGTGGTTTCATACAGGTAAACTTTCATGTGGTTTCGTACTGTACATTTATTTCTTTGTCTTGTCTATTTTGCTGTAAGTTCCTGGCCAGGTGGCATAAATTGGTGCGTAATTATGCTTTTCAGCTCATGAACTCATTGTCAGATGCAAATTCTGTGGATATTAATTTTCTGTTTGTATACCCATCTTACTTCCATTTTGGTTGCATATAGGGCGTATTGGACATAACAACAACAGAAGTTGCGGATCACATTGTTGGTGGTATCATGGCATGCGATGAGACCAGGTTTGATGCAGCTATAGTTAAAAATATCCCTCTCGTTCTCAGTGTCGGGGCCTTGGATATGGTTAACTTTGGAGCTCATGACACAATACCTGCTGCTTTCGCAGACAGAAAGATCCATGTACATAATGAACAGGTTAGGCGAAGCATAATTTTCCAATTTTGGGTGTCATTTTGCTGCCTACATTTACATACATGCTTTTTGCGAAATTTCCTTTATGATGTATATACTCACTGTAAATATTGAATCGTATATATACTGTTAGGTTGGCACCATGATCTGTTACGAGACTAGTACACTAGGATATTGTTACAGACAATTATTATAGTACCAAGATGATCTTTTTACGGAGCATCTTGAATCATCTGATCTGCGATGAAACTTTGTTCACTGGTATAACAGTAACCCTTGGGCACCTTTTAGGACCCTTTGATCATGCCCCTAGAGAAGAACTCATGCTAATAAAACATGGAATCCAATTCTCTCTTGCCTGCACCTTGCTTTGGATTGGTTGATTGATGCCTCCTCATGAGGTTATATAGGTTCCCGCTTGTTCTCCTATAAAGCAAGTAACACTCCACAGTCCATGTCCTGGTAGGATTCCTTTAGGATTTCTGGTTCCATGCCTGTTTGAGTTCTAATAAATTGGGATTAGCGTCACCATATTCAACACCAATCCTATCTGACAGTTCAGAAAAATCTATCCTTTATTCCTTTATATGTAAGCTGTAATTGCTACCTTATGAATACTTTATGTTCTGTTATTTGTGAGGAGTTCACATTTCCTGGTTTTCTTGTGTTGAGTAAAAGACCATGTAATTCTTTCAGATCTCGTTGATGCGGACTACGGTGGAAGAGAACAAGAAATGCGCTCAGTTTATTGCTGACAAGCTGAACAAATCTTTGTCCAGAGTTACTGTTTGCCTGCCACAGAAGGGCATCTCTGCGATAGATGCACCTGGAATGCCATTTTATGATCCCGAGGCTACATCTGCACTCTTGGATGAGTTAAACACTCGTATAGTCAAAACTGAAAATAGACAGGTTTCTTCATGTTACATAATCTCATATGCAGTTTCATCGCTTGAGGGTCTTCAGATGAACTAAGCTGGTTGAGTTGTTGATAGGTGAAGCTGCTTCCTTATCACATAAATGATCCTGAATTTGCCAATGCCTTGGTGGATGCATTCTTGAGTATGGATATAAAGGCCTCTAGTGACATAACTCAGAAAAACAAATTGGTCCTACCTAAGGAAGATGCAAATAAAGGAGAATCTTGTTCAGGAGAGAGGACTTCAGATAGTTCTATCATATGGAGACCTCCTGTGGATTACCCTGATGCAAGACCAGGTAAGCGGTGATCCTATTTTTCTCTCTTATGGACAATTCTTTTATGCTCACACAAACAGCCTGTTGATTGAAACAACTTGCAGTTTCTCATATAAGAATTTGTAGAATTGTATCTGATACAGCCTGACAGAATAATCCCGCAGGGTGAAGTTCATATATGCCTAGGACTTTATTTTGAAAGAAAACAGCAGGGAAACCCTGTTAAGGTTTGTGTGATCTTGACGTTTCTTCTAATACAGAACGACACATATTTTTGAGAAAAAACATCTTTGCATTTCTGATTGTCCCATAGGCCAAAGATTAGTTCTTATTGACTACGCATTTGGGGATGCGCTACAATAATCTGTAGTCAGCTTCACCAGTTGATGTTGTCCACCTTTCTCTAGTCCTAACATCATGAAATTGTTGTGGGTTTGATTTGGGGAAGACCAGCAGGCAATGGTCCAAGGACTCACGCAATGGTAGGAGTGCTTAGGCGCAAGTCGTGGCTTGGGGGTGGTAGGCATTAGAACATAAGCATGGTCGGGGATAAGTCGACAGCATATCTCAATAAATCAGTTGTCTCCTCGTAGGTGTTCTTCGTTTGTTTCAGGTTTTGAGATCTATTTGACACAGTTTTAAAACTGTATGCCCTAATGGCTTGCTCTTCTATGCTGACAGAAACTTTGCAAAAGACAAAGTCAATATTACGTAAATTAAAGCAACAAATTTGTGAGGGTATTCCTGTTATTGGAGCTGGTGCTGGCACAGGCATATCTGCAAAGTTTGAAGAAGCTGGTGGGGTTGATCTGATTGTGCTGTACAATTCTGGTCGGTTTCGAATGGCTGGAAGGGGCTCATTAGCAGGGCTCCTACCATTTGCTGACGCAAATGCCATTGTACTTGAGATGGCCAATGAAGTGTTGCCTGTAAGTTCTCTTGTAGTAACAGACTTCACTCTTTCTTTCCTGTCAACCGACTGAGTATAGCTGAAAGTTAATGACATGTTGATTTAGGTCGTTAAAGAAGTTCCTGTCCTTGCTGGGGTTTGCGCTACTGATCCATTCCGCAGAATGGATTACTTTCTTAAACAGCTAGAAGCCATTGGATTTTGTGGTGTCCAGAATTTCCCTACAGTTGGTCTGTTCGATGGGAACTTCCGACAGAACTTGGAAGAAACTGGAATGGGCTACGGGTATACTTTCATCACTTCCTTATTTTTTGGATACTGTACATGATTTATCCATGGCATGGCACAAACATAATCGGTGCATGAAAAACTATGTACTGAATGTTGGTCATGGTTTCTGCTTCAGTCACTTGATTATGGTTAGCTTT
Source organism: Avena insularis (assembly GCA_023614405.1). Taxonomy (NCBI): domain Eukaryota; kingdom Viridiplantae; phylum Streptophyta; class Magnoliopsida; order Poales; family Poaceae; genus Avena; species Avena insularis. The sequence continues at coordinate 65,288,117 of CM042697.1, forward strand.
CTAATGGCATGCATTTGTGTGTGTGTGTTTTAGAGGAAAAATGTGTTAACTTGGTCTTGTCTTCTGCCAGCATGGAAGTGGAGATGATCTCAAGAGCTCACAACATGGGTTTCCTGACGACTCCGTACGCTTTCAATCCAAAAGAAGGCGCTGCTATGGCCAAGGCTGGTGCTCACATCATAGTGGCACACATGGGTCTCACAACAGCTGGGTCGATCGGCGCAAAGACAGCTGCGACTTTAGACGACAGCGTTGCTCGTGTTCAAGCCATCGCCGACGCTGCACTGGGTGTTAACCCTGACATTATTGTTCTCTGCCATGGAGGTACCCATTCTAATTTCTGCATGCGTCAAGTCTTAATGCTCTGCAAAATCATGTAATTCCCATGCACAATTCCATCAGGTCCCATATCAGGCCCCCGAGAGGCGGAGTTTGTCCTGAAGAACACTACTAGGGTCCATGGGTTCTACGGTGCTTCGAGCATGGAAAGATTGCCGGTTGAGCAGGCCATCACGAACACTATGAGGGAGTACAAACGCATTTCCCTGAAATGAGGACGGTTTGCTTACAAGTGTGCAGATGAAGCCCAGTCCTTGTTACCTTGTTGTCACATGTAAAACAAATGTAACTTGTGTGAAGACATCGACAAAACTACTACCATATGAGAGAGTATATCGTCTCTTTGGTCCAGACGGCATATTGTTTTCTTTCTCAACAATGCCTTGGGGTGAGGGGACAGAATTGTATGAGCATAAATTTTATACTACCTCCGTTCCATAATATAAGCCTTTCTAGCAGTTTAAATTGTACTGCTAAAGAGGCTTGCATTTTGGAACGGAGGTAGTACTTTACAATGATCATATATAATAAGGTGATGTTTTGCTTCCCATGCATCATCAGTCTACTAACTGGAGGAGTAGCTGCAAAACGAGCATGACAGACCTGTCCTGGTGAGATCAATCATATAAACCGTGGCTCGTATGTAAGTAGGGCATTTGCATGCAGTTTCAGTAGGGTAACTTCAGACCATAAATAACACCTGCTTCGTCATATCTTCAATGGGCTCTTGCTGTCGTCCGATAGCTCTCCTGCTGTAAGAAGAAAGCACGGACGGATAGGAAAGGCAAGAACCCGCCTTGTGCAGGAAATGCAACAAGCATTCACGATCTCTGGCGGAAGCCCGGCCAGACGATGTGCTGCATGGGTGGATGACACTGGAACGGTCAGAGCAACGCACACCGCTGCAAGAACGAGGCAAATCCCCGGTGCGGCCACGCTTCCCTCTGCCATGGAGAGTGCGAACCCTGAAGACGACATGCGTACAGTCTGGGCATCCCAGGAGCAAGCACTTTGCTCCATGGCATTGTTCCTGGTAGTTGGACACTTGAGCCTTATGATCTCCAGGTTGACACCACCACAGGAGCTTTCTCCGTCACCACACGAGCCAGCATTTCCTCGGACCACATAACAGTTTTTGCCTAGATGCAAGGAAACAGATGCACGAGCATCAGATTCCAGCGGACCCATGGAAAGCCATGAGATTTCCAGTGAAGATGCACACAATGAAAAAATCTGTCATATAATATCGGCCAACAATCCCATGCGTTTTTGCTAAAAGAATATATCCAAGATCATCGGGCCAATGAGCAGCTGCTCATAGACTCATAGATCCGGAAAATCCACCATGCTCATCTCGCAGTCCATAACAGCAAAAGCATAGCAGAATACACGAAGACACAAGACAGATCACAAAGGGACAAACATTAGCGAAAGACAGCATGGCCTCAATCAGGACAATAAGCTTACAAACACAGTCAAGGACGGAAAGGCCTAAAGCCTCTGGATTAATAATTCGTCTAATTGTCTAAGTACGGAGAAAATATACTGCATAATGCTTTGCTAGTCCACGATGTTATCATCTACAGTAGCCTGCAGCGATACAGGATAAACCTAAATTTACCTTATATGAGCAGTACCAGTACTAGGCAACGTACCATTACATTGTTATATATATGATCAGAAGCAAGTAAGGTCTTCCAGCAGCATGCAAGAGGTTTTGCTAACTAAAGTAACATGTCGCCGCCCAGTTCATCGATGGCTTTGTCGAGCGAGGCCAACATATCTAGGGGAAGCAAGAGTATTTAATTAATAGAAGCTTGTGAAATGAGGTTCAGTGTACTGATAATATTATGAAAAATACATAGCGTAAGTTTTCAAATTGGCACGTGTTAGCACCCGAAATGCTAAGAAAGGCAATTGATGGTTTATTAGCAATTATCAAAGCATACTAAAAAATTAAACCCACTGGAAGAGGAAGAGAAAACATACCATTAAAAGAGTCACTGGCCGCACATGTCTCCTATAGTAAAAGTAAAACAGAACATGTTAGAACATATAAATTAGTCTGGTGGATTTAAGAACAATCTTGACGTGCGAGATACCTTTACCCCTGCCAAAATATCAAGAATTTCGATACTGCCAGCATCCATCTCTTTAGCAGCACCCTTTCCTTTATCAGCAATCAATTCTTTACCAGCAACTGCAGCTACAGCTACAGGTCAGGAAAAGATGGGATACAACCATCAAAAAAGAACTAGCAATACAATCAAAATTATCTGTACCATCATGACAAGTATCCAGTGTGTAGGCCTGCAAAAATCGCAGACATTAAGAAAATTTCCTTGTAGACCATTTGCAGGATTTACAAATAACCACAGGATTACCTTTTCAGAAGCGTGATCAGTTGCAGTCACTGGACAGGGTATGTTTCCATCTGAGTTACATGTGTTAAAAGTTACTTAAACTCGAACATCAAACATCAAAATGAAGATATTTGCGTTTCAGAGTAAATGCATCTGATCATCATTTGCCTACCTTTCTCATGTTTTATCGAATAACCTGTCGGCATTTCAGAGTAACTATGAGGGAAACTGGAGTAGCTGCTACCAATATTTGTAGCCAGGGGAGATCGGAGAACAGACTGGTCTACTTCCTCAGGGTAGCCTAATGAAGGTGCATCTGTCCTGTGATCAGAAGTTGGCTCCTGAAAGCTTGCCACCTCATCAGGCCTAGGCATTGAACATAAGTTATCAAAGGCATCATTTCCACATGTGACAAAAATGATCATTTTTGCTTACTCATTACCTGTATTGAAGTCCATCAGAAGCAATATCTTCAGATGATGATGAATCTTCATACACGCAGTCGCTTCCAGATGGTATGATATCCATGGTGTTGGTTGAGAGTTCCTTTAAAGTCCATCGAACAAATGCATTTAGTGTTTGACAAAACATAAGACCTTACACAGTAAAGGCAAATCATGTCTAATACTAATTCTTATTTGCTTAATCCCTCCAAGAAAATCTGCAACTAGCAAGGGTAGTAAATGTTATTACTCGACTCCCATAAAAAGTAAACTTGCACCAAAGCAATCTGAATTGTGCAGTGATAGTACCTCTGATTCAAATTAATTGACTTAGATTTGTCTAGATACGGATGTATCTAGAGACATTTTAGTGCTACATACATCTATATCTAAACAAACCTAAGTCAATTAATTTGGATCGTAGGGAGTAGAAGAATGGTTATGACATATTAATTACCGCACAACAAGGTGATAAATGAAGGCAAACAAACTTCGGTAACAGAGAACCAGTATAGTATGTCAAATGCTGAAAAGCATCCTAAATCGTTTTATCCAGTCACTAACATCATGGTACTCATGTTCACACATTAGAGCAGCCAAGCAGGGATGTGTTGTGTACCACTGATAAAGATATAGATAAATCTTTCAAAACAAGGTGCAACTTAAGAAATGGTGTGAATACTACGAAAAACTTTTTTTAAGGTTGCTGTACAGCTACTAGTATGGTATATATTGTGAATCTATAACTACTTTATAAGCTTCTTTCTAAGTAGAGGGGAACGCACACCTGGGAAAAATACAATTTCATTTTTTGCAATAAGTTGACATGCAAAATATGCAGATAAAATGAAAAGGTGTCACAACACTTTCACAAAATGTGGCCTTCATCACTTCATGGATCTCTCCATTATTTTATTCTGGGAATAACTATAGTATAGTACAGTATTAGCAAGCTATCGAATGCAGAGATAGAAGTCACAAATACAAGAGAGAAATTGAGCCATGGCATGCAGTCTTCAGAGACCAACGTAAGTATGTAACTGTGTTTAAGCCACAAATGAACAGCATCTGCAGATAACAGAATGATAAAAAAAATGCACCTTCACACTATTCAAGAATGATCCTGCATCACTGAGATGTGGGAAACGTACAGCAAACTTCTGGATCTGCAGAAAAATCAATGTTATATGTAATTTTTTCATTACAAATGAGCACATGGGGATAATTTTATGTGCAGAAACATCCCATATGAAGAAATTGCAACAACAACATCAGTCATTAGAATCGCATTTGGTATTGCAAGAAAACATGCCTGCTTGGACCTATCACAAAAGCTCACGAACACGACCCTGCTCCCTCTAACTGGGCACTCTGTCACGCATGCAACTTGTGGCCATGAGAAGTTGAGGATGGAGACATAGTGCTCCTCCTGTGCCATGAAACAATACCTTAAGACAGGAAAAAGAAGATATGACAAAACAGAAAAGAACAATGTGTTAAAGCTAGCAAAGTATCCTCATTTTTCCAACCTCCATTACTTCTCTCAAGGATTGTGCAAAACTGAATACCATGGTGGGGGGACTTTGTCACGAGATGAGCAGTGCTAGGTATGATCACGATACCACATTTTCACTTTTAGAGTTAGAAGGGTTTTGAAGACTTCCTTTGGGAGAAATGTGCTTATGCAACCATGAAAATGAAATTTCCAGGGTTGCTCCCTCTTATACATTAGGGGTCCCAATTAAACGAATATCAAACTTGCTCTGACCAAAGCTCACAAAAGATTCAAGGTAGCATGAGTTTTTCTCCAAGGGTAGAAGTTCATTGAGTAGCATGAAAATGAGAGCCTATTGGATAACTTAAGAAACTACAATAAGTGAGTTCAAAAAGAGAATGCGTGGATGACGCAAGAATACACATGACAGCTATGCTTTCTGTCATTAAGGAAACAAAAACGAAGATTGGGTTCAGGAACTACCTACAGGCTACAGCCAACCCAAGTCGTCTAAAAAATCTAGTAATAAATCAATGCAGTCAGAGTTCCTCCACCTCTAAGGAACCATTATTGAATTTCCACACACGTCACATATCTGGCCTTGTGGAGTATTACATTCTTTCGAAGATTCACAAATTTGTAGGTTTTAATGTAGAACCTAGCTAAAAAAGTAAAACTTGATATAACAGCGAATATAATTTCCCATAATACGATGATCAAGGAAGAATATAAGAAAAGGAAGATGAAACACTATATTAAATGAGAACATGCTCCATCATGGTAGGTTACAACAGAAAAAACATCCAAAAAAGTGACAATAAGGAAAAACAGCACTAAATCAGAAAAATACAACACAGTATAATCTCATAAACACTGGAGAAGTTATTTTGGTAATAATTTGGCACATCAATCAGTTCAACAAGCATCCCTTATTTTCAAACGTGAAATCATTTGAAGACCACAGGTGTCTATGATCCTATTGAGCAATGTTGTGGCATCCAAGTGCTAGCCTACAAACAACCATGAACAATCATGCTTACCCTGCAACAGCAACACAATACAAAGACACAATCCATATCGCATACGCTTGAAACAATCAATCCAGAGCAGCAGCAGCAAGCACACCGAAGAGAAATGCTGGGTCGATCTAATGTAGCGACACAAGCGAAAATGGACGAAACAAGAAGGGGGAAAGGGGGCGGTTTCGGTACGGACGTAGACGACGTCGCCAATGGAGACGGTGAGGACGTGGGCGGCGAAGGAGTGGCTGGGGCGCGAGATGCAGAGCGCGGCGGGGGAGGCGGCAGGGATCCAGGTCCCGTGGAGGCGCTGCCTGCCCCGGGACACGTAACGAAGGCCGGGGGGCGGCCGCGTCGAGGGGCTGCGCCGCGGCGTCGCGAAGTAGCGCGCGAACTCCACCTCCCACCTCTGGCTCCGCCGCTTGCCTCCCGCGGCCTCCGCGTGCGACGTGAGGAGCTCCCTGCTCCTAGCGCCGGAACCCGCCATGGCGACGACGATGATGCCGAGAAGGTGGTACGGAGTATTTGCCGTTTTGGGGAGTTGGGGGTTTTCAGAGCAGAATTTGGTGTTGAATGGGGGAGGTGGATATAGCAATTCTAGCATCTCCTTTTTTTTTTTTGAGACAAATTCTAGCATCTCCTGGAGCACCGCCCTCGTCTTAGGGCCCAAAGGCGAATGGGGCCGCCGGTAGCCCAAAGGTGTTTGGTTTGAGTCCAAAATTATCCTACAAAGCATTTGGTGTTTTTTTTTTCAAAATAAAGAGCATATCCTCGTCCTCTACATCAAGCATTTGGTAGCTACAATTTTAGCCTAGATTTTGTGCAAAATCATTAGAAAAAGCAGATGTCAACGAAAGTATCTTCCCGCGGCCTCCTCGTGCCATGTAGCACGTTCTCCTTCCCGCGCGCTTTTCTTGATACAAGTGTCATGTTTTTATTCACGCACGATATTGGGGTCGTTGTTACACGTTGTCATGCTATTGGGGCTGTTGTTACATGTTGCCATGCTATTGGGGTCGGCTTTCCAGACCGACGACTCCCAATGTCCTAATCCAAAGAAGCAACGGCTCCTCACGACGCGAGAGTGACAACCGGAGAGGGATACGGTGGCATGTTGCTCCGTACTAACCAACGAACTAACTACACATTGAAAAGAGGGTGGCAGCGGCGATTTAGCGGAGATTCGTGGGGTTGGGAGAGGCACCAAGCATGGGGGAGACGACCTAGGGCAGGAGGGTGGCTAGGCCATTGACAAAGAGGACTCCTGCGGCCAATCCTCGACGCTCCCACACTAGCCCCGACCTACAGGAGTTGATGTGTTGGGGAACATGCTACGTAAAACAAAAAATTGACCTACATGCATAACCAAGATCGCATGGAGTTGCAAGCAACCAAATCATACCCTGGACGTGTGTCACGTTTCGAAAGTTGATGACGTTGTCGGGGTAGATGTGTGTCGATTCCCGTAACTAGTCGATTAGTTGTGAGAAGGTTCTCCTCGTAAAGATCCACATGATCAAGCGTTGAAGTAGACGATGTCTCCAAGGTATTGACACATACGGGTGTAGCATCACCGCCTCACCATGTGATCAAGCGCACTAAAGAAGCAGAGAATTGATATGTCCAAAACATATCTACTTTCTCGAACACTTTGCTATTGTTTCTCCTCTAAACTTGTGTGATTTGGATACAACTACACGGACTAACGTTGTTTTCAGCAGAATTACCTTGGTGTCTTGTTTTTGTGTAGAAAATAAACTATCATAAAAAATCCCAGAAAATATGCCAAAAACTATTTTTCACTAGAAGATCCACGGAGCCAGAAGGGGAGACAGAGAGGAGGCCTAGGAGGGCCAGACCCACCCCAGGCATGGGCCCACCTAACCCCGCGTCTGGAGGGGGTGTTGCCACCCCAGGCAGCTCCTCGGCCTCCCTCTGCGCCTATAAGTTACCTTCTAACCTAAAAACCCAGGGGGTTCAATAGTATTCCAGAAAGAGTTCCGCTCCGCTGCCGCCACCAGAAACCAAGATTCGGATCCAGAAACTCCATTCTGGCACCCTGTCGGGACGGGGAATTTGGAGAGGATCATCACCATCGCCATCACTGTAACACACTAGCATTAGAGCTTAGAAATAAGCTGAACCCAGATGTGTAAATTGCATTCATGCATAGAAAATCCGAATAAATTTCGCGCTTTTAAACAAAACTTGTCAAAGTGATTGAAGTTTCTCTTAACTTGATGGAATAAGAAGTAGATCATCAAGTTGACTGCGATAAGTTTCAATATGACCTTTGCTAAAACCTTATTTTGTGTAAGGGAGATTTGATCTAAGGGTAGATCAAAGGAAATCAAAGTTAAAACCTAATGCATTGTGATTTATAGTTGATCCTTAGGTGATCATATCATAGTATCCATTATAATCACTCATGAGTACCAATTTAAGGATATAACATAAATAACAAGAATGTAACAACTATATCTTAATCTCATCTGCATATACCATGAGTATCATGGTAATACTTAACATTCCTCCCTAAGTAAGATTAAGTAGGACAGACACTAAGCTAAGATCATTCACCATATCTGTTGTTTATTAATATTGAGAAATCAACTATTGATACATCCATTCTCAACCTATCAAGCACTTGATCATAATCCAGCTTACAAGTAAGTGTCTACAGAGAAACAATTAAGAAGAAGTGAATAGAGATGTTAGTTTCAGATGTTATCTATTTGATAGGAATGATTGAAAAGAGTCCAATCAATAGAATATATGATGGAGTTAAATCTTTCCTTGATAGAAAAGAAGATTAAAAGGATGAAGACTAAAGATAGCTACCAGGAGTAGTCCTATTGGATCAAGTAGGTATAGTTAATAAATTATATCTCTTAATCCAATGGAGCTAAACAGAAGATAATTCTAATACAACTGTAATGTTGTGTTGATGAAGCCTTGATTGGCCAATTGGAAACCAAACCATAAAGGATCAAAGGATTATAATGATCATACCTTATTCTCTAAGATTGAATGCTTATATCAGGTATAAGTGACATTGGTGAATAGAACATTATTGAACCCTAGTCTAAATATAATGCCCTAGGTTAACTGTTACAAGCCACAATAGTATAATGTAAGATTGATGTATAAGTACTAGAGTAAATAGAAGACAATATGATTCAATTAAAACAATTATAGTATTAAGTTATGGAAGAAGTCTTATTATTTTGAAGAATAATAAACCTTAGAGAAAGGTAGTTGGATACATACATTTGATGGAGGAATATTAGTGATGGATGTTTAAGGAAGACTATGAGTGGAGTTTGAAGGAATACTTGTTGGATGGAAGGTTATCAATAGTAGAGTAGTGAATATAATTCAGAATGAATAAAAGGAAACTATAAAAGTTTCAATGACAAGCTCATTAGGTTTATCAATGAATTTAGAAGAATAAAAGGTGAATGAGAATAGTACTATGAAGTAAAGCTCATCATACTAACTATGATGATGGATAGGAAGAAGTATTATATCTAGGAAAGGAATTCCTTAATAAGAAGTCTAGAATTATGAATTATAGAAGATAGTAATTATTGGTTAAAAAACCAACTTTAAATCTTAAGCCAAACATAATATCCAATTCATGTGCTTGATCTATCATCTTATATTCATATCACCTTACAGAAATAATTTTCAAGAGCAAATCACATAAGCACATCTTTGTTAATTCCAACCATTATAACTATATGTGATTAAGTATATCCTTACCAATTCCTTTCCATAAAACATTCAAGTTATAACTTTCAAGCACCAATGGTGAATAATCATAATTTAAAATCCTAAACTTCCTTGTTTATCATAAAAGAATAGATGCAATCACCATTTCCCAAATCAATGGAAGTAGTAATGAACATATTTATTTATTTCATATTTCATGCATCAAATAATGTCATCGTCACGCACATAGATAACTCGCTGGCGGAGCTCGCCACCGCTCGATGCCATCGTCGTCGTCAGTCGTGCGCCAAGATACTCGTCGTCGTTCTAGAGAGGGATAAGAAGGCCACCGCGACGCCCTGCCTCAATCCCTATCTCCAATTCCTCCTTATCCTCTCAGATGCAAACGAGACCAAAACCCTAGCTCACCGGAGCCACCCCTCACCGTCGAATCACATCTCCCCACACCATCCTGAGAAGCCATGGAGAAGCGCCGTCCTCCGTAGATCCTCGGGGTAGAATCTTGCATCAAGGGAAGCACTAGAGCGGGTAAATTTTGTCGTTCCTCTTCGCAGCAGTTCGTCGGAATCCTCGTCGGGGAGCTCGTTTCCGACCGCGCATGTCCTCGCCGACCACTCTATCATCATTAGGGTGAGTTCCTGAACCTTCCAGCATCCTCGAATCGTCTGATCTCGTTGTAAATCGTTGTTTCACCATGTGCCACCGTCGACCACCGTCGGAGCTCGTCGGAGCTGAAGCTCCGATGACTATTTCCGAGCGCCGCCGCCACTCTTAGGTTCAGTAGGTTGCGCTGATTCGAACTAGACTAATCTTGCTTGCTAGGGCATCGTAGATCATCCCCGGTGACCACTCACCGACGGCGGTGGTGGTGCTGACGCCATCGTTGCGTCATGCTTACCTCATGATCGAACCACGTCAGCTAGTTTGACTAGTCTTTGCCTCGCGTGGTGGATGACATGGCCTAGGGCCCACATGTCATCGACAGTGAGTAGAGAGGAAGTCAGTAACTAATGCATTTCTTTCATCTGAGAGATGAGGTGGATCATGGCCCACGGGTCAGTGACTGGAGCTAGCTCTTAGTGCGGTGTAAAAAGTATTTTCTGTTAGGAAATAAGTAAAATGTTATAATTCATTTAATAATATTCCAGAAATCAAATAAATGATTAAATCTTGTTTAATTAATAACTTTTGATTTATAATTCAGAAAAATGTGTATAATATATGAAAATTTGTAGAAAAATAAAATCAACAACTTAAATATATTATCAAATATTAATATAATGATTATTTAAATAAATATTATTTAATAAAGGTTTTAAATATAACAAAACTTTAATAATGCAAATTTTAATAATAGAAAAATGTGAAAAATATAAATAAAATACCAAAAATCTTAGAAAAACAAGAATTTCAATTTAAAATTATAATCATACATTATAATTCAATTTAATCAAGTATTTGTTATTTATTAAATATTTATAAAGAAATAAATCTTATTATTTATAAATCACAAAAATAAATGTAATATACCAAAATGATCACAAAAATAATATCTACATGTTAAAAATCTAATATTCCACTATTGAGTTAAATAAAAACTAAATTATTTTAATAAACTCAAATTTGAACTTATCTACTTCATTAATAATTTATATAAGGATAAATAAAATTTATTAATATAAGTTAGATAAGTCTAATAAATAGTATTACTCTTAAATATTAATAATATAAGACCATAATAGTTTAACACTTTATAAACACCTTTTTATTACATTACTTTCAACCTTAAATGAAAATCATAATCTAAAAGATTTCCATTCATAATAAAAACCTTAAAGAACAATTTAAAGATACATCAAATCCTTTCTATTTATTTCAACCACCAGATTACAAAACCACCATCACACTATAATTAATCCATAAGTAGTTAAGGAATATTAACTATAACCACTCATCTATAAAAGTTAAATGATACCACTCCAATATAAACTCAATAAACCACCACACCAAGTAAAGCTACAATCATTTTTAAGTAACCTTAAAGAAACATTACCAAGTACACTAGGTACAAAGGTTATAAATATTATACTTTCAAACTGTCTCTGTTTTAAAGTTAACTTAAGTCTACAAGGATTTAATTACAACATTATACACATTATCATATGTTTTATAGTTAACTTTGGTCTAAAGTAGTTAAGTTATAAAACAAATCAAGTCAAACCATTTGAGCAAACCAATAACATCAACCACCACTAACTAACCACAAAGCTTGTTTAGACCTTAGAATAAAAACCTTTTCTTCAACAAAAACTCTTTCTTAAGCAATATTGACTAGTACTTCATAAGTATATATATTTTATTACTACGGATGTGTTACTCATAACCACTTATAAATTCTAATAGAAGCACAAATGTAAAACCTATCTAAAAGGACCACGCATTCCAAAGTAATCATTTCCGGAATCCAAAACCTAAAACAACGTTACCTCCGGGATTCGCGTTTAGAACGTGCATCACATTACTTATGCATAAATGCATATTGCTTCTTTAAACATTATTACTTACCGGACCAATGATGCTGATTTCAAATTTTGGATCTTATATACTGACTCGAAGACCGTGAGTGCATAATCTTGCAATCACAAAAGGCAAGTTCACACTTGCTCATGTCCTTTGATTATTTTCTGTAAAGTATTTCACAAATCCAGTGTTGTCCTCACCGGCATTTGAAAAAGTTCAGAAAACACTATTTTCAATAATAATGTGAACTATTGATTACTGATCCAGGGTGATTAGTTAATCTATTAAATCTGACAGTTGGAATAACACTGTTCAGAACTATATCACCTAGGATTTAACAACCAATGTCGCCTGTGATTCTTGTGCCGTATATTACGCGTTGACCATGAGATTTGGAATGGGACGGAGAAGTCAGCTGTATCTTCTTCCTCTCGCATGAAGCCGGATGTGCAGGTCGTGGCTGTTATCCTCGAAGCGTGCATATTAATTGGTAATTCGTAGAGGATATGCAGCATATGGGTGGGAACCCTCATCGTCCCACGATAGTTCTGGCATCTAACGGTTTGTACAAACCATTGTCGTAATTCGTTATGTGGGCATGGTGTACACCAAGGAGGCATCTTGAGGTCCGCGAAGGGCGATGATTGGCTTGGATCATCTTCGGGCCCCACATCATGGAATTGTGGACGGAATAAGCTGCGGTTGTGCAACAAAGAGTTGATCTCTCATGGGTAAAGTAACGCACCTCTGCAGAGTGTAAGAATCTGAACTTGTTACTCCCTGCTAGGGAAGGAGCATGAACGCGGCGGGAAAGGAACCCCATGAAGGTTCTGGTAAACCCGTGAAGGCTGACGGACATAGATTTTTAGAATAAAAGCAACCTTTGAAGAAATGTTTATGAAAACTTGCATTGCCTACGACCTACGGTCTGTGGCTGTAGTTATAGTGCATCAAACACTCCTTTTCTAGTGAATTTGTTGAGTACTCTCGTACTCAAAGTATATTCTTAACCCTTGCTAGATTCTGAATCCAGAATAGACAACAACCACATCAAGTTATGCTCCAGGATTTATCATGCGAAGCTAAAGCTCTTCAATGAAGTCAAGGAAGTCAACATATACATCAACTCAAGAGAAGACGAAGATACTGATTAGATAGGAATATAATTTCTAGCCAAAGAACCTAATTCTGTAGTGTATTGCAATAGCAGCAATGTCAATTCCTTAGTTAAATACTAGTTTTAATAGTATAATAGTTTTGCGTTATTTATCTTTGATTCTTCTTCGTAAGAAGTTCTTTCTCTCTCTTTAACCTAGAGTGTTCTATGGATCTTGTGTAAAGAGTGAGTTGTAACCTTTAGTCTTGCATTGGACCCACTGTGTTTCTGTTGTGCCATTCTGAGGGATGTAATACTAGTGAATGGTGTTTCATTGGTGTTATGTCAACGACTATAGTGTACTACATCATGCAGTGGTATGCTGGATCACCGCAGTTGGTATCAGACCATATGCTTTGACCTTAGGTTGGAAACCTAGTAAATGGGTAGAACCTGTAGGACACATCCTAGCAATAATAAAGAGTTCTCTAGTGATATGAGGGATATTCACTTGAGGATAATCCTGTTATGTTACTAGTGCGATAACTCCTTTATATGCTTATCATTCCGATCATTACCCAAGAGTTTTAACTCTATGTGACCGATGATAATTTCTTATCTACAGTTCCACATGGCACCTCGATATCCACCCCGGAATGTTCAAGTGATGAACAGGACGTTGGATGACTACGGAGGGGATTGGACAGACAATCTCCGACAACTTCTATGGAGTTTGGAATGTGAATCAAGACTTTTGGTCAAGATTTACACATACTATGATGGGCAGGTATTAGCTAAATACCGTGTCATGATCATGTTACCCAAGAAGTTAGGACTTAAGGGAGAAATGCCATCAAGAGAGGCAAGGTGCATGGCATCTGCATACCAGATTGCCGTAGCAGCAGCCATAACCATGATCCGAGAACAGAAATCCCAAGCTCTAGAAGGTAGTACCCATACCATTATACCACATGAAACCTCAAACTCACAGCATAAGTTAGATCACTCTACCTTAGTCCAAGCTGAACCTACTCTAGCTATGGAGTATATGAATCGTTATCGGTCTTTGCTAAACACTTATCATAACACTCACCAAGTGTTAGTTCAGGAACTGGATACGGTCATTGAGGATTTTACTGATCCTGCTAAAGCAATGGGACGTAGGAAGAAGTTAGATAAAGAAGCTAAGCATCCCAAATACATACCTTCAGGAGAGGTGTTTGAGGAGACTGAGTTTGATGACCCAAACTTAGAAAATTATGCCTACTACCAAAATGACTTCAAGCCACCTGAAGACCTATGGACCAAGTATAACTCCGAACAACAGGAATGGAATAAAGTTATTCCAAATAACCCTGAGCCAAACCAGTATAAAGGGGGAGTATAATCTCAAGGTGGAACCGTAGGAAATCCCATACCTTGTGATACAGGTGTCGGAGAAGAGACCAACTATAACCATAGAGAGCCTTATGGACCGTATGGGGGTGATACTAATCCAATCAACTTAGAAGAGTATCCCAATAGCTACTACACCAATCTGTATGACTGGATCCAAGAAAAAGCTAAGGAACCAACTTACTACGAGGAAGCGTTGCCAGACAACCCGGATTATTCAGTGGAAGATTATGCCAACTCTAGTTATCTTTCAATGACTAATCTCAGCCTCGATACTTCTAATCAAGAATACGCACCTCCTGGATGCTCTTATGCTCCAGAAGGCAGTCGTAGGACTTCACGTCATCATGGACGAAACTCCAGGAAGCACTAGAGGAAGATGAAAGTAAGAAAGGAACAACATCCTAAGGGATGAGGGCTTGAATAATGTATATAGAGGGTAATGCGTATTGTAGTTGAAAGGTTTGCTGGAATAAGTGAGGATATATCGACAAGAACAAGAAGTTCTTGTAAGATAGTTGTGTAAATAGGTATGGAGCAAACCGTTGGAACATCTAGTATATTTGTAAATTATCTAAAACCTATGTGTAATAGATGGTATATGTTTGGTTGTTTATCGACTTTTGGATCTTATTGATTTTTCTTGATTGACTAGATCTGTACATGAAGTTTAATTAGGTGTGCAAATGCATGATGTAACACCCAGTTATTACTTGATGTTATAGACCTAGATAGGAATGGGAATCCGTGTAAGGGAGCGACGAATTTCAAAGATCAAAAAGGAAGACTTACTGGAAGGAAGAAGCAAGATATAAGGAGTGTTAACACCACTTGGAGGATAGGTAAAGCATAAATTATTCCTAGCCAGACCCAAGAAAGAAGTTGGGTATAGAAGATGTAGGGAGCCACAAGAAATAATAAACTTAAAGTTCAATCAAAGTGGGTAATATTACTAAGAAGTAATAGAATAGTTGTACCAAGTTCATGGAAGTATCATGAATAAGTACAAATAGTTAGCTTTGGAACCAAAATGGTATTCAAACTCTGAAAATTCCGAGAGAATGTGAGAGGTATGTGGGAAACCATAGGGTAATACACACACCCTAGGACGGTTCGCAGCCGGTAATAATCTGCAACTGGTATTTGATCCATAGCTAGTAACTAATCCACAATTGGTATTTTGTCCACAACTGGTATTTGGTTGAAATAGTTAACCAAATCTTATTAAAAGTTTCATAAAGAGCATTAAATTTGGCCTAAGTTAAGTAAGACCTAAGAAAGTTTAACAGATTTGAAGACGATCGCCTGGCAAGATGCTTCGCAAGGTCCAGTTTATCCAGCGAAAATACCCAATAGTAAGTACGACATTTAATGCTGAAAGATTTGCTTCGGAGATCCACACCTATGTGGATGCATCGTATAATCTTTCATTGGAACTTAAACCGGTAAAATATAAACTGAACAGGAACCAACATTTTAGTTCAAGAATCAATGGTTTCTATGTATGGAGTTTCAAAACTATTAGTAAAACTTAAGGGGGAGAGTAGACATTAGGAATGAAAGTTGAAGAAAATACTATAGGTAATAAAGAAAAGTTATTTAAAAACCTTAAGAAGGTATAAACTTGAGGATGATAAAGGATACATTTAACAATCAAATTTAAAAATAAACAACTTTTAAGTAACCCTTAAGAAGTAATATAGAACACCTAATTGAACAAGTGTCGAAAATGAAAAGTTCCAATGGGTATGGACAAATTGAGTTCAAATCCAATCTTGGAAGGAATACCAGTATCAACTATACAATGACAGGAATAGTAAGATAGTCTTTTGACTATTAACACGCGTATATAGAAACTTAAAAACTTATGGTAGTGAGAACCTCCAAACTGTACTTAAAATAGTAATGAAGTTTGATGATTCAAGAAAAAGAATTGAATGAGGATATCTAATCAGGTTATGGAATACTCCAATTAATTCCATTAAAGATTATCATGGAGTGGAGAGTGTAGCAACCACTACAAAACAATTTCTTGCTCTGAAATGTGAGAGTTTGCGAACTTCGAGGAAAAAGTTTATTTTAAGGGGGAGAGTCTATAACATCCCAGCATTAGAGCTTAGAAATAAGCTAAACCCAGATGTGTGCATTGCATTCATGCATAGAAAATCCGAATAAATTTCGCGCTTTTAAACAAAACTTGTCAAAGTGATTGAAGCTTCTCTTAACTTGATGGAATAAGAAGTAGATCATCAAGTTGACTACGATAAGTTTCAATATGACCTTTGCTAAAACCTTATTTTGTGTAAGGGAGATTTGGTCTAAGGGTAGATCAAAGGAAATCAAAGTTAAAACCTAATGCATTGTGATTTATAGTTGATCCTTAGGTAATCATATCATAGTATCCATTATAATCACTCATGAGTACCAATTTAAGGATATAACATAAATAAAAAGAATGTAACAACTATATCTTAATCTCATCTGCATATACCATGAGTATCATGGTAATACTTAACATTCCTCCCTAAGTAAGATTAAGTAGGACAGACACTAAGCTAAGATCATTCACCATATCTGTTGTTTATTAATATTGAGAAATCAACTATTGATACATCCATTCTCAACCTATCAAGCACTTGATCATAATCTAGCTTACAAGTAAGTGTCTACAGAGAAACAATTAAGAAGAAATGAATAGAGATGTTAGTTTCAGATGTTATCTATTTGAGAGGAATGATTGAAAAGAGTCCAATCAATAGAATAGATGATGGAGTTAAATCCTTCCTTGATAGAAAAGAAGATTACAAGGATGAAGACTAAAGATAGTTACCAGGAGTAGTCCTATTGGATCAAGTAGGTATAGTTAATAAATTATATCTCTTAATCCAATGGAGCTAAACAGAAGATAATTCTAATACAACTGTAATGTTGTATTAATGAAGCCTTGATTGCCCAATTGGAAACCAAACCATAAAGGATCAAAGGATTATAATGATCATAACTTATTCCCTAAGATTGAATGCTTATATCAGGTATAAGTGACATTGGTGAATAGAACATTATTGAACCCTAGTCTAAATATAATGTCTTAGGTTAACTGTTACAAGCCACAATAGTATAATGTAAGATTGATGTATAAGTACTAGAGTAAATAGAAGACAATATGATTCAATTAAAACAATTATAGTATTAAGTTATGGAAGAAGTCTTATTATTTTGAAGAATAATAAACCTTAGAGAAAGGTAGTTGGATACATACATCTGATGGAGGAATATTAGTGATGGATGTTTAAGGAAGACTATGAGTGGAGTTTGAAGGAATACTTGTTGGATGGAAGGTTATCAATAGTAGAGTAGTGAATATAATTCAGAATGAATAAAAGGAAACTATAAAAGTTTCAATGACAAGCTCATTAGGTTTATCAATGAATTTAGAATAATAAAAGGTGAATGAGAATAGTACTATGAAGTAAAGCTCATCATACTAACTATGATGATGGATAGGAAGAAGTATTATATCTAGGAAAGGAATTCCTTAATAAGAAGTCTAGAATTATGAATTATAGAAGATAGTAATTATTGGTTAAAAAACCAACTTTAAATCTTAAGCCAAACATAATATACAATTCATGTGCTTGATCTATCATCTTATATTCATATCACCTTACAGAAATAATTTTCAAGAGCAAATCACATAAGCACATCTCTGTTAATTCCAACCATTATAACTATATGTGCTTAAGTATATCCTTATCAATTCCTTTCCATAAAACATTCAAGCTATAACTTTCAAGCACCAATGGTGAATAATCATAATTTAAAATCCTAAACTTCCTTGTTTATCATAAAATAATAGATGCAATCACCATTTCCCAAATCAATGGAAGTAGTAATGAACATATTTATTTCTTTCATATTTCATGCATCAAATAATGATATAGGAGCATGGCCCACGGGTCAGTGACGGGAGCTAGCTCTTAGTGCGGTGTAAAAAGTATTTTCTATTAGGAAATAAGTAAAATGTTATAATTCAATTAATAATATTCCAGAAATCAAATAAATGATTAAATCTTGTTTAATTAATAACTATTGATTTATAATTTAGAAAATGTGTATAATATGTGAAAAAATTTAGAAAAATAAAATCTACAACTTAAATCTATTATCAAATATTTATAATGATTATTTAAATAAATATTATTTAATAAAGTTTATAAATATACCAAAACTTTAATAATGCAAATTTTAATAATACAAAAATGTGAAAAATATAAATAAAATACCAAAAATATTAGAAAAACAAGAATTTCAATTTATAATTATAATCATATATTATAATTCAATTTAATCAAGTATTTGTTATTTATTAAATATTTCTAAAGAAATAAATCTTATAAAAATCATATCTTATTATTTATAAATCACAAAAAAAATGTAATATACCAAAATGATCACAAAAATAATATATACATGTTAAAAATCTAATATTCCACTTTTGAGTTAGATAAAAACTGAATTATTTTAATAAACTCAAATTTGAACTTATCTACTTCATTAATAATTTATATAAGGATAAATAAAATTTATTAATATTTCTAAAATAAGTTAGATAAGTCTAATAAATAGTATTAATCTTAAATATTAATAATATAAGACCATAATAGTTTAAAACTTTATAAACACCTTTTTATTACATTACTTTCAACCTTAAATGAAAATCATAATCTAAAAGATTTCCATTCATAATAAAAACCTTAAAGAAAAATTTAAAGATACATCAAATCCTTTCTATTTATTTCAACCACCAGATTACAAAACCACCATCACACTATAATTAATCCATAAGTAGTTAAGGAATATTAACTACAACCACTCATCTATAAAAGTTAAATGATACCACTCCAATATAAACTCAATAAACCACCACACCAAGTAAAGCTACAATCATTTTTAAGTAACCTTAAAGCAACATTACCAAGTACACCAGGTACAAAGGTTATAAATATTATACTTTCAAACTGTCTTTGTTTTAAAGTTAACTTAAGTCTACAAGGATTTAATTACAACATTATACACATTATCCTATGTTTTATAGTTAACTTTGGTCTAAAGTGGTTAAGTTATAAAACAACTCAAGCCAAACCATTTGAGCAAACCAATAACATCAACCACCACTAACTAACCACAAAGCTTGTTTAGACCTTAGAAGAAAAACCTTTTATTCAAATGTTATTCTTTTTGCCACTTCAAACAAAAACTCTTGCTTAAGCAATATTGACTAGTACTTCATAAGTATATATATTTTATTACTACGGATGTGTTACTCATAACCACTTATAAATTCTAATAGAAGCACAAATGTAAAACCTATCTAAAAGGACCACGCATTCCAAAGTAATCATTTCTGGAATCCAAAACCTAAATCAATGTTACCTCCGAGATTCGCGTTTAGAACATGCATCACATTACTTATGCATAAATGCATCTTGCTTCTTTAAACATTAGTCCTTACCGGACCAATGATGCTAATTTCAGATTTTGGATCTTATATACTGACTCGAAGACCGTGAGTGCATAATCTTGCAATCACAAAAGGCAAGTTCACACTTTCTCATGTCCTTTGATTATTTTCTGTAAAGTATTTCACAAATCCAGTGTTGTCCTCACCGGCATTTGAAAAAGGTCAGAAAACACTATTTTCAATAATAATGTGAACTATTGATTACTGATCCAGGGTGATTAGTTAATCTATTAAATCTGACAGTTCGAATAACACTGTTCAGAACTATATCACCTAGGACATAACAACCAATGTCGCCAGTGATTCTTGCGCCGTATATTACGCATTAACCATGAGATTTGGAATGGGACGGAGAAGTCAGTTGTATCTTATTCCTCTCGCATGAAGCCAGATGTGCAGGTCGTGGCTGTTATCCTCGAAGCATGCATATTAATTGGTAATTCATAGAGGATATGCAGCATATGGGTGGGAACCCTCATCGTCCCACGATAGTTCTGGCATCTAACGGTTTGTACAAACCATTGCCGTAATTCGTTATGTGGGCATGGTGTACACCAAGGAGGCATGCGGGGTCGCGAAGGGGGCAGTGATTGGCTTGGATCATCTTCTGGGCCCCACATCATGGAAATGTAGACAGGAATATGCTGCTCGGTTGTGCAACAAAGAGTTGATCTCTCATGGGTAAAGTAACGCACCTCTGCAGAGTGTAAGAACTATAACTTGTTACTCCCTGTTCCGGGAAGGAGCTGCGAACGCGGCGGGAAAGGAACCCCATGAAGGTTCTGGTAAACCCGTGAAGGCTGACGGACATAGATTTTCAGAATAAAAGCAACCTTTGAAGAAATGTTTATGAAAACTTGCATTGCCTACGACCTACGGTCTATGGTTGTAGTTATAGTGCATCAAACACTCCTTTTCTAGTGAATTTGATGAGTACGCTCGTACTCAAAGTATCTTCTTAACCCTTGCTAGATTCTGAAGCCGGAATAGACAACAACCACATCAAGTTATGCTCCAGGATTTATCATGCGAAGCTAAAGCTCTTCAATGAAGTCAAGGAAGTCAACATATACATCAACTCAAGTGAAGACGAAGTTACTGATTAGATAGGAATATAATTTCTAGCCAAAGAACCTAATTCTATAGTGTATTGCAATAGCAGCAATGCCAATTCCTTAGTTAAATACTAATTTTAATAGTATAATAGTTTTGCGTTATTTATCTTTGATTCTTCTTCGTAAGAAGTTCTTTCTCTCTCTTTAACCTAGAGTGTTCTCTGGATCTTGTGTAAAGAGTGAGTTGTAACCTTTAGCCATGTATTGGACCCATTTGTGTTTCATTGTGCCATTCTGAGGGATGTAATACTAGTGAACGGTGTTTCATTGGTGTTATGTCAACGCCTATAGTGTACTACATCATGCAGTGGTATGCTGGGTCACCG
Organism: Avena insularis; assembly: GCA_023614405.1. NCBI lineage: Eukaryota > Viridiplantae > Streptophyta > Magnoliopsida > Poales > Poaceae > Avena > Avena insularis. Next base: position 65,309,484 of record CM042697.1, read on the forward strand.
CAATCACCAACGCATCTCCATCAACCACCGATGTTTCCCTCATCCATGAGTGAGTAATCCCCCGCTGTAGGCTTGGGGATGGTAGGGATTGGATGAGTTCTATCATGTAATCGAATAAGATTTGTTAGGGCATAGTGCCTAGTATCTCTATTAGTGCTATTTGACTTTGTTGCAACTTGTTGTGCTTAATGCTTGTCACTAGGGCCCGAGTGCCATGATCTCAGATCTAAACTTATTATTGAATCATTATGATAGTATTGTTTGTGATCTTATCTGCAAGTTGTGTACACATATCATTGTCCGGATCCAAAGGCCCCAAAGTGACAATAATTGGGAAAATCGGAGGGGATGGCTGTTGTGTGAGGATCACATGTGTTCATAGAGTGTTAATGCTTTGCTCCGGTGCTCTATTAAAAGGAGCACCTTAATTTCCAGTAGTTCCCTAGAGGCCCTGCCGAAATGGTGAATGAGAAGATGTTGTGCAAGTTCTCATTGCGAGCACGTATGACTATATTTGGAGCACATGCCTAGGATTGTTTAGTACTTGGATGCTTGTTATTATTTATCTGCAATATCCTAGATCTTGAAGTTACATGTTTAGACTCGTCCATGCAACGCCCGTCCATCCATCCCTATGCCTACCGCACTTGAATCCTACTGTTACCGTTACTATTACTATTGCTACTGTTTCTCTATTGCTGTTGTTGTTGCTATTGCTACTACAAACTGTTGCTATTGATAAACTTCTCTGAGCAAGAACTATTTCCAGGTGCAGCTGAACTAACAACTCAGTTGTTAAGGCTTGCAAGTATTCTTTGGCTTCCCTTGTGTCGAATCAATAAATTGGGTAATACTACCCACGAAGACTGTTGCGATCCCCTGGGCTTTTGGATCATCAAGACTATTTTCTGGCACCGTTGCCGGGGAGCATAGCTTTATTTGTAAGTTCACTTGGATCTATTATTGTTCACTTCTACTCCTTTCATCATGAGGAAGTCTCGTGATGGAAAGTTCCCTATTTTACCATCCACTACAAGAAGAGGTATAGTCCTAAACACCTCTGCTGCTCTTGATTCACCGTCTGTTATAAGTAAGCTTGTCACACCACCACCACATACACATGCTACACAGATTGCTACTACTGCTGAGTCTGAAACTACTTTTGATACTCATGATGTTACTTCTACTGTGCTTGATGCGAGTGGTTCATTAGGTCCTTTTCTAGATGCTACTATGGCTAGTCTATTAAATATCAAAACTCCTAGTGAAGACACTATTACACCTGTTAGCTCACCTAAGGCTAGTGAGAGTTATGATATTAATGATAGTTACATTGAGTTCACTGATGATTTTATTGAAGAGTGCTGAAACACACATGGTACTAGTGCTATTAAGAGTCTCCTTGCTAGACGTACTATTATGCCTAAGATGTCCTCTGATCCTAAGTTTGCCACTTCTCCCATAGATATTAAAGATGAATATTATGATTTCTCTCTTGATTTATCTTATTTAGATATTGTTGAGAAAGAACCTTTTTTGTGGGACTGAAAACGAGAGTGTTGTGGCTCATATTAATGAGCTTTCTACTATGAGTGCTTTGTTCTCTGGTGATTTTAAAATGCGTAAGTACTTTGTTGCTAAGATCTTCCCTTTTTCATTAAAAGGAGAAGCTAGGGCTTGGTTTAATAGATTAACTCTTGGTTCCATTGATATCCCTGATTGCTTCTTTCTTCCAGAAATATTTTCCTCCCAGAGCTAGACATGCTTATTTGCAGAAACTTTTTGATTTTAAACAGGGAGAAGAAGAGAAATTGCGTGAGTCATGGAAAAGATTCTGTGCCTTGATTCATGCACATCATGGATGTCCATTACCTAAGAATGAGCTTCTTGATATTTATTATAATGGCCTAACTGATGATTCTAGGACCTACCTAGATAACTTTTCTAATTGTGTTTTCAGGAAAAGAACTCCTACAGATGCTGAAGAATTAATGGCTAAGATAAGCAAGAATTATGATGATTGGACTTAAACTGAGCTAAATGCACCTGAGCCTATTACTCCTGAACCAGTTGTTCCTGAAACAGTTCCAACACCAACAACAAAGAAGAGAGGAGTTATTGCATTACATGATGAAGTGATGAAGGAAGCTAAGAAGTGTCTAAAGGAGAATAAAGAACATGTGAGCCCCCATGTGTGGTTTTGGTAATTAATGACAATCTCTATGGACTAATGCTTGTATCAAGTTGTACTTGTAGGAATTGTCCATAGGCAATGCTTGAACCATATGTTGGCTTCAAGGTTTGGAGAAGAAGAAAGTGAAGAGGATCAAGTGGTGACCAAGGTGTTCAAAGAGTGATCCATAGGTTGGTCATGTGAGAGTTAAACCTATGGCAAGTATGTCTTGAAGAATAAGATGGATTAATATCTCTGGTGCACCTTCAAGGCATCAACATAATGAAGAAAAGAAGAAATGATGTGCAAGCTAAAGCTGTGCAATATCTAGAAGATCTCATGGTTGAATCTTTCCATCCTCGGTGATCATGGATCGATGAAGACAAGGTCAAAGTAAAGGTTTCCCCATGTTGTATGGGGGAGTAACTTGCAAGTCTTCATCAAGAAGGTGCGTACAAGAGCATTCAAGAAAGGTGTTCCATCTTGAGAAGGACAAGACCGTCTACATCATAATCAAGTGGCATATGTGCAAGGCAAAGGTATGATCTTGATAGGTTCTATTTATTACCGGTCTCGGGATGTTAGTTTGGGAGACCGGTTTATAGGATAGACAACCGTACTATCAAGAGGGGCTCTCAAGTGAGTAACTCGATCATATCTTTTAGAGAGAGCTCAAACCTTTGCATACTTTGCATCATCCTTTCTTGGTTGTTATTTGGATCTTATCCATGTGAGGTTCTAGAGCTTGTGGCAATATTCATAACAAGCCCTAGTTCATCAAAAATGGATTTCCCCTTTATATCTTATTGCGTTTTTGATCTTTGAGGTTTTCCAGTTTCTCACCAAGAGAGGTATCTCACTTTATAATACATGAAATGTTCTCTCTTGGTGGTATCCAATATTGGTTTCGGGTACCTCTTGTTGGGTACCTCTTGTTGTTCTCTTTCCAACAAAATTGGTTTCGGGTCAATCGGAGTTTCCAAACTCTAGATATCGCCATTTGAAGTTTGCCTCTTATTTGGTCCAGACCGGAGTCTCCGGTCTCCATGGACCGGAGTCTCCGGTGTGGTCCGGAGTTTCCGGAACTGTCTTCGGTGGTGACTTCAGAATCAGGTCTGGGACATACTGTATGGGGGTCCGGAGCCAGGTCCGGAGGTTACCCCGGAGTCTCCGGTGTTGGCTCAGTCCGGAGTCTCCGGTGTTGGAAGACTGGAGTCTCCGGTCTTGTTGGGTCAGGGATGGCCCAGGTCATTCAGATGGGTGGTCCGGAGGCTAGCCCGGAGGTTTGGCCGGAATCTCCAGTGTAGACCGGAGTCTCTGGTGTAGACCGGAGTCTCCGGTCTGACTTTTCCCCAATGGGAAGAAAACGGTCAGAAATCTGTGGGCCTATAAAAAGGGGCCCTTCTTCCCCAATGGAATGGCTCGAGTTTTACAGGCTTTCTCCTCCATTCTTGACCCTCTTGAGCTTGCTCCCCCTTCAATCCCTCCCTTGATTCTTGCATATACTTTAGGGATTTGAAAGAGGAGATCTAGATCTACAATCCCACCAATCCATCTCTCCTCTAAGTGAGGGGAACGGCTTGGGATCTAGATCTTGGAGTCTTTTGTGGATTTCCTCCATTGTTCTTCCTCTCTTATTCCCCCACAAGCTTTTGTAGCTTTGGTGGAATTTGGGAGAGAAGGATTTGAGCACTACTTGTGTTCTTGCCATTGCATTTGGTGCATTGGTTTGAGTTCTCCCCGGAGGATTTGGTGAGTGAAAGTTGAGAAGCTTTTTACTCTTGGGTTCTTGGAACCCTAGAGGGTTTGTTGGTGTTGCAGTTTGTGGCCTTGTTGGCATTGTGGCCTTGGTGGCGTTTTTTGGGAGCCTCCAATTAAGTTGTGGAGAAGTGCCCCAACCTTGTGAGAGGTTCCGGTTGCCACCGACAAGTGCACCGATAGTGGAAGCGTGGATCGATCCCATTGGGGTGAGATTCACGGGAGAATAAGGGAGGCCTTTTGTGGCGTTGGTGGTTTGATACCACCCCCTCTCCAAACGAGGCGTACTCCATGTTGGGAGGAACTCGGTAAAATATCGTTGTCCCCGCGTGCCTCGGTTATCTCTATACCCGAGCTCTTTACTTATGCACTTTACATTGTGATAGCCTTCGTGCTTGAAGTAATACATATCTTGCTATCACTTTGTTTCTTATATTGCTTAGCATAAGTTGTTGGTGCACATAGGTGAACCTTAGTTGTTCTAGGTTGTGCTTATCAAAGTAAACACTAGTTTTATTCCGCCTTTGTTGAGCCACTCTAGGAAAAGTTTTAATCGCCTATTCACCCCCCTCTAGGCGACATTTGTATCCTTTCAGAAAGGTATTAGAGCAGAAGATGTAAAGAATCTACCTCCTATAGAAGAATTATGCAAGCCAATTCCCCACTCATCTACTGTTGAGGTACACTCTCTCCAACATTTTGATAAAGGTGATATTCCTTATGGTAAGCCTCCTGATCAATGCTTATAGGAACTTGACATTTTTATTGTTAAATAAGGGTGACATGGTTATACCCTACGGGTACGTGACCTCAGCATACCTGGTCTAGCCCAAGGAAGGCCCACAACAGATGTACACTGGCCGATAAAGATTTTCGGGTGGCCAAGGCCCATGACGCCTTCGGATCCTTGGAGAGCAAGACTAGCGTAGATAGGAAATTCAAAGGGGTAAAACCCTAGAACTTGTAACCGACTAGGACTATGCCCGGGACCTGCCTAAGTCTATATAAAGGCCAGGAGGGCACGACCTAGATCTCTCGACTCATACTTTCGCATACGCACCTCCACGCCAGATCGAATCTGCGCACCCCTGTAACCTTCGGTTCCGCCGTAATCAATAGCAGACAAGCAGGAGTAGGGTTTTCCCTCCGGGGGCCTGAACCTGGGTAAATCTCGTGTCCCCTGGTTGCTTGTCTGTTAACCGTTCCACGATCTCCAGCATCCCCATCTTCTCCAAAACCCAAGTCCATAACAATGGGCATTAACGAGTCAAAACCTTGTCAATTGGCGCCGTCTGTGGGAACTGGGCTGCTGATTGTGCGGTCGTGACGGTCCCGACCCGATCGATCTACAACTCTGCGGCGACGGAGAGTCACCTCCTCTTCGGCGCTTTCGACTTCACCGCCCACTCGCCGGCCACCATGAAGGACTTCGAGCCCGTAGGCGACGGACTCAAAATCTTGTTCGGGAGCTTCTGCTTCCAGGTGGGGCAAACTGGCACCCTCCGCCTCCTTGAGCGGGTGCCCCTACCATCAATTAGGCCCGCTTCATGGACCCCACACCCCGTTCTACGCACAACATCGTCAACAGATGATTCCTATGACAGCAGCAGCTGCAACTCCGATCTGTGTGATCCGCCATCGGATGCAGGGACCTACTGTTCCGGATCTGAAAGCTACGGCAGCAGCGGACCGATCTACAAGCGCTACCAATGCACCGCAGTCATCCAGGAACAGCAAACGCCTAACCCGCCGCCCAACACGAACCCCAACCCGCAGGACAGAAACGGCGGAAACGAGAATGGAAGAAGCGTCCCCCACTGAAGAAAACAACAGCCACGTCATCCAACTTAGCAAAGAAGGATGGGTCCAGGCACGCCGCACCGTAGCAGGCGACATAGTCCTGCCTACAGACGCCTCACGTGAACTACTCATGGCATACCACTTCCTCCTCATCGAGGAGCACAAGAAGCAAGTCAAGATGCAGGAAATACTTGACAAACGCAAGCAAGCAGCCTCTGAGTCCAGCGCGCGACGAGCTGCGCTCTCCGCCATGGCCCCCGGCTCTAGCACAAACGGAAACCAGGGAAACAAGCACCGCTCTCGGGTGGAGAACATGGATCCCAAGGAGTGCCGTGATGTGACCTGAACTCTCCACACATCGTTCATGGAGATGGATGCCGACGGCAACATCATCCCGAAGACACCGCAAGCTGCGATCATGGCAGCCACTGCGTATCTCGCGGCCCACCCACCGCCGGAGGGGTACCCGAAAAGAGCCATGCATAAGTCCGCACTCACCAGACTCGGACTTGTCGGAGCTGCGCTCCACGAAGACGCTCCTGCGGAGCCGAAGAAGAAAGCCCCGGCCAGGCGCGACCGAAGCCCCACCCATTCATCCGAAGAGGAAGAGGAACACGACCTTCCTCGAAGGAAGAAGAGCTCGCGTCACCGTAAACGCGACTACGACGCCAGAGACGCGCTTACACGGTGCAAAATCGACAAAGCGCGAGCCAAACCTGCATGCTCGTCTGAATCCGAGATGGACGAAGACGAAGGAGAACTCTGTGGAGCTCGATGCTTCAGCAGATCTGTTCGGCGAACACAGATGCCACGCAATTTCAAGCTTCCTTCGGATACTCCGAAGTTCAACGACACGCAAGATCCAAAAGCCTGGCTCAGTGACCATCTGTCATCCGTCAAACTGCACGGCGGTAACAAAGAAACCGCCATGCAATGCCTTCAGCTGCAGCTGACGCGAGCGGTCAGTGCAGCTCGTGACCTATCATCAGGGTCCATCCGAAGCTGGGAGGAGATAGCTTATAGCTTCATCCGAAACTTCAAGGGCACCAGCAAGAGGCCCGCCTCAATCGAAGAGTTGCGAGCCTGCACTCAGAGAATGGACGAATCTATTCGCTCGTACATACTACGCTGGTCTACCACCAAGAACTCCGCAGCACACATCTCCGAAGAGAGGGCCATCGACGCCTTCAGAGACGGTGTCAAACGCCCAGATTTCAAGGAGGAACTTGGGCGCGTCAAGCCCAAAACACTTGACCACCTCATGGACATCGCCAACAGGTGGGCCGACGGCGAAGATTGCATTCACCGAGCACAATCGGATGAAGAGGACGACTACGGCCGAAGACGGGAACACCGCAGCAAGAGGAGATCGCGCGTCTACGACGACCACGACAGACCCGACATGGTCGCGGACGGCTACGCCGACCGACTTAAAACAACCGCAAGCAATGAAGATACCGCGGAGAAACTTCATGACGGCGACGCCAGACGATCATGGCAACGCCGCGACCGCGACAATGGACCCTCAGCATACGACAAACTTTCGGGTCCATGCACCATCCACTTCTACATCGACAAGCAGGATGGCAAAAAGAAAGCTAGCCACATGCTCAAGGATTGCCGCGAGTTCCAGAAACTCACCGAAAGCATGGTGCAGATGAGGCAACAAGCCCCAATCCCTGCGTTCGGAAACGCACCTGCGTAAGGTGAAATAGCACATGGAAAACTCTAGGGCTATCCATGAGTTGAAAGATATTGTGGAAAGAACTTCTAATGATATTAAAATGCTTTGTAAACACTTTCAAATGGTTCAAACTCAACTTGATCAACTTGCTAAGGTACAAAAGGATATGCTAGTTAATGCTTCAGGAGACAAACATGCTTATGGAATCAGAACTAGGAGTGGTATAGCTACTCAAGATCCTTTATATCCTGAAGGACACCCTAAAAGAATAGAGCAGGATTCCCAACAAGGTGAATATAGTGGTAGTCCTCGTAAGAGGAAGAAAAAGAAACATAAGATAGTTGAGGAACCACTTGAACTTGCTGTAGATCCTAATAGTATATCTGTCTCTAATGCTGAAACTGAGAGTGGTAATGATAAAAATGAGTCTCCTGATAAGGAGGAAGGTGAGGAAGAACCTGAGAAGCACACTAAGAACACTAGGTACACAAAGGAATATTTTATTGCTAATAAACATGGTAAAGAGAGAGAACCTTGGGTGCAGAAACCTATGCCTTTTCCAGGTAAGAAACACAAGTCAAAGGAGGAGGAACACTACAACAAGTTTTGTGAGTGGATGAAACCTTTATTTTTACAAATTCCTTTGACTGATGCTATTAAGTTGCCTCCTTATTCAAAGTATATGAAGGATATTGTCTCTAATAAAAGGAAGATTCCTAATAAGGAGATTTCTACTCTACTTGCTAATTACTCCTTCAATGGTAAGGTTCCAAAGAAACTTGGTGATCCAGGTATACCAACTATTACTTGATCCATTAAGAATAATTATGTTAGAACTTCTTTATGTGATTTGGGAGCTGGAGTTAGTGTTATGCCTTTTTCTCTCTATAAGAGACTCTAGCTAGAAAAGTTGATACCAACAGATATTTCTTTGCAAATGGTTGATAAGTCAACTACTATTCCTGTTGGTATATATGAGGATGTTCCAGTTCAAGTTTCTCATAATTGCATGGTCCTAACTGATTTTGTTGTGCTTGAAATGCCTGAAGATGATAATATGTATATTATTCTTAGGAGACCTTTTCTTAATACTGCAGGTGCTGTCATCAATTGCAATCAAGGAAAAGTAACATTCAATATTAATGACAAAGAGCACACTGTCTATTTCCCCAAGAAGGTTGTTAAGAGCTATTGCCTGAATTCCATTAAAAATATCGAGAGCATCAGGGTTGGAGAAATATATTGTCCCATTCCACAAGAAAAATTTGAAACTATTATGATTGGCACCATTGCTATCAAGTATGAGGTAACATAATCACTTTGTGGGATGCAAAGTTTTGTTTCATATAAGATTGTTTTGGTAACAATAATTGATCAACCTTGTTAACAAAAGGATTTTAATAAACAAAATAATGTTTCCACTGTGGTTATACTTGCTTTCTTTTTCCTTTCTCCTTCCTAGTCTTTGCTTTAGCTTTAGCTTTAGCTTTGCTAGTTGTTTGCTTGTTTAAGTTTCTTAAAGCTCTTGTATTTTGGCTTTTGGTTTGCTTTTGCTTCTTCTGAAAAAACTGTTTCTGCGAGAAAATCAATTTTCATACCCTGAAAATTGGCCAAAAATAAAGTTTCCCAAAAAATCCCAGAAAATTCAAAATAAATTTTTCCTCAAAAAAGGGGAAGAGTGGCACCTGAGATGCCCCAGGGGTCCACCCAGGCTGCCACAGTGGCGTGGCTACCAGTGGTTCGGGGTCTGGCCCACTTGGGCCCCTCCAGGCCGCCTCCTCAAAGCCACCTTCTTTCTCTCTCCCAAAAAACACCGGAAAACTTGCTCAAGCTCGAGTTCTTGTTGTTCTTGCTCGCAATTTTCGATCTCCTTGTTCAGCCCATCTCAAGTGTTGATTTTTGGAGGGTTTGCTCCTTGGTATGTGCCTCCTCCACTTGTCCAATTAGATTTGTGATTGGTACATTGTATCTTGAGTATTTTGCTGCTATAGGTGTCAGGTTGTGTGAGCTTGCATGCTTGTTATATGCTTAGAAACTTCATTTTGATGCATGTGTATCCCTCTAGCAAGTTTCTATAGTAGTTTCTCTTCATTTATCAACTTAGAAATCACTTGGTTTGATGGTTGTTTAAAAATTTCAGAATAGGGAAGTCATGGACCACCACACCTTTGGTGACATATTTGAGAGTGATGCACCTAGAATGGCAAGGCTTCCAAGGTCATCTACCAGTACTAGACCCTCATACAATGAGGATATCATCACTCCACTATTTGGCGATGAGGAAGATGAAGGGGATGCGCACCCCTCCACCTTTCCTGGCCAAACTTTCTTGCAAGCTGCTGGGATTCCTAACGATTTTATGACTTTGGTACAGAGGGCTGGTCTAACAAGTTACATGCAGGATGAGAGTGCACAATATGCTTTGCTTACTAAAACATTTGTGGAGAGTTTCTCCTTTACTAATAGTATGTTCAAGCCTTCTGTGTCTTTCAAAATTTATGGCAGGGCTCATTCTATGACTTTGAAGAAATTTTGCAAGGCCCTGGGACTTGGTACAACTAGGTCATCAAAGAAGATTCAAGCTCTACCCGCTGATTTGTTAGAGCTTTACCGAGGAATAACCAATGATGATGACCGTAGATCTCAGCGAGGGAAGATAAAGAACATTCAGCTTCCAGCCATCAGGTATTTTGCCTACTATCTTGCCACCAGTGTTCTTGGTAGGGATAACACTAGTAATATTTCCAACTATCAATTGGCCTTCTTAGTTGCCGCGCTCAACAATGAAGACAAGTATAATCTTGGTTCTCTCATTGCTCGTCATCTAGCTTCTAAGGGACCCATTTATGGGGGAATTATTGCTACTCATATTGTTGCTGCCTTGGACATTGTTGTTGATCCACATGATATAGTTTTGGCGCCTCAGAGGCTTGATCTTGCTTCCACGAAGGCGCACCACTTTGTCACCACTAGCTCTACTCTTGATAACTTGGTTTATAGAATGTTGTTTATTGATGGGGAAGAGAGAGACATCCCTCTACCCCAAACCACTTTGCTCAGTATTTATCAGGGACCTTGGTCATGCTCGAAGGCGGAGATGGATGACGAGTTGCGCTCTCTGAACTTCCATGGGAGCCATCAGGAGGAAGCACCCTCATATGACCCAGCGATACATTACACACGGGAGTCCTCAAGCTCGTACCAGGATGAGGGAGTTTCCTCGACATACTACGGAGGTGCATCTACTTGGGCACCATGGGATTGAGCCCCACTTACGCCAAAAGCCTAAGCTTGGGGGGAGGTATACCGACATCACACTCATCTATATATCATGTTCGGTCGGTTCTTTGTATATCCATTGTTTTCGCTTTATTTTTGGTTCTTGTTGCTGCTTTCTCAAAAAACCAAAAAATACCAGAAATATTTTCGTTATTTCTCTTGGTTTGTTTCTTTGCTTTGGTTTTCCTTAAAAGAAAAATCCAAAAATATTTTGCTTTGTTTGGTTTGCTTTTTCTTTGTTTGCTTTCTTTAAAAAAATCGAAAACACCAAAAATATTTGTTCTTCTTCTTTGGTCTTGTGAGTTCTTTGCAGGGTTCAGCCGTCCTCAGTGGATTTTGGTTTCATGTTATTATTCAAGTCACACAAGTGAAGGGCAATAATGAAGATTAAGGCAACTCGAGGTGTGGTAAGAGGCTGGTAACGAACTCTATTTATTTCATTTTTGTACATATACTCATCATTGTGAGCATGCTTAGCCCGTTTGTGTAAGGTGTATGTCATTATGGATGCTTAGTAGTTCTTGCTTGTCTATGATTAGCTCCAGCTTGCTAATATTTTATAGCATGTCATATGAATGTTTGCTTGCATTGTTTTATTCATACTTTGGTATGATATTGTGGTATTCTCCTCTGACTGTTCATGTGAATCGACTTGGCACATGCTCACGCATGCATATGACTAATCAATAGTCAGTAAGCCCCGATGATTTAGTTTTCCTCAGAGTTCTTGTATCACTTTCATGCCATAATTAGTCCTGTTTTGCTGCAAGCATGATTATGACAGTTATTGCTCTTTCGTTTGTCGCTCCCTCTCTATTGCTAGCCTTCACTTGCACTCAGTATGTGCTCTACCTGTGCTTCCAACTCCCCAAAACCAATATTGCCAGTTGTGTCCATCATACCTACCTATTAGCATCATTTGCTATTTCAGTGCATATTCCATATGCCGTGTTTTCTTCTAAAATAAAATGTTTGTCTGTTTTGAGAAAGTTAGTTAGTAAAGCTCTCACGAACTTGATGGCACACTTTATTCCTTGCGCTTAATAATTCTGAACCATTGTGACTAGTCCATGAAAGTTATATGCTTGCTAATTATATACTGGGAGTCAGCAAAACCGTGTTGTCACGGGGAACGCTTTCAACACCTGTTGGATATCTCATCCAGTTGATTCTTTGCTCTTTTGTTTATGGATGTCGACGATGTGAAATAAAAGGGGAGGTTGTGAGTTCATGGAGTTTATACATTGTGTTAGAAAGCGCTTTGGTAGCTAGCCTAAGCCATGCTTAATCATGATGGAAACTTGCAGCATCACCATAATGAGCATCTATGAAGCGTCCTCAATAAAAAGATATGCATATGGTAAATAAAAATATTGCTGAGATGCTCATTGTCTGCTTGCCTTGTCATTTTGGTTATGGGAAAGCTCATGTACCATGTGCAAGGGGTACCCCGTTGGCGGTTCTCGATGATATGCATGTATTTACAATGACAAGAACTTTTAGGTGACCAAAGTTGAGTAGCATGCGGAGCGACCCTCGTACTCAAGGGACTTGGGATTTACAGTCTATGGTCTATCAAGCATATGATTCAGAGTGGACCTCACTTTCACCTTAACCACATGAAGATGCCTATGATAGGGGCAATGAGAGCTCAAACCTAATGAGTACCTTCCTTTCAGCATTGTCAAGCCTTTCAAACCTTCACAAAAACCGTTTTCACAACTTTGTTGAGTCACCACTTATTCTATGAGCACATTCTTGAGAGCATAGTTGTCATTCTTGTGTTTGTTCCAAAACTTGGTTAATTATGTCATGACTTTGATGCTTGTATCTCTGATATCTTTATCTCTAGTCTTCATGTGAACTTCAGACGTGCCTTGGCATTTATATTGTGCTCTTCAAACAAAGGCAAGCGAGATACCACTCTATCATACCTTATTATGAGCATTGCAATGTTGCTTATGTTTATGTTTCATGCTACTTATTACTATTGAGCTGGTTTCTCTTCATAGTTTGCAATGACTATTGAGTAGACTTAGTTGCATACTCCTTATTATGAATTGTCTAAGCATCTACTCCTGTGCTGAGAATATTTACATCATATGAAGAAAAGTGTTCGTGAAAGTTCTTTTATCGCACTCAGTTTTCAACTGAATTGCTTGAGGACAAGCAATAAGCTAATCTTGGGGGAGTTGATACGTCCAAAACGTATCTACTTTATTGAACACTTTGCTATTGTTTCTCCTCTAAACTTGTGTGATTTGGATACAACTAACACGGACTAACGTTGTTTTCAGCAGAATTACCTTGGTGTCTTGTTTTTGTGCAGAAAATGAACTATCGGGGAAAATCCCGGAAAATATGCCAAAAACTATTTTTCACGAGAAGATCCACTGAGCCAAAAGGGGAGACAGAGAGGAGGCCTGGGGGGCCTATACCCACCCCAGGCGCGGGCCCACCTGACCCCGCGCCTGGAGGGGGTGTTGCCACCCCAGGCAGCTCCTCGGCCTCCCTCCGCGCCTATAAGTTGCTTTTGACCTAAAAACTCAGGGGGGGTCGATAGTTTTTCAGAAAGAGTTCCGCTCCACCGCCGCCACCAGAAACCAAGATTCAGATCCAGAAACTCCGTTCTGGCACCCTGCCGGGATGGGGAATTTGGAGAGGATCATCGCCATCGCCATCACCAACGCATCTCCATCAACCACCGATGTTTACCTCATCCATGAGTGAGCAATCCCCCGCTGTAGGCTTGGGGATGGTAGGGATTGGATGAGTTCTATCATGTAATCGAATAAGATCTGTTAGGGCATAGTGCCTAGTATCTCTATTAGTGCTATTTGACTTTGTTGCAACTTGTTGTGCTTAATGCTTGTCACTAGGGCCCGAGTGCCATGATCTCAGATCTGAACTTATTATTGAATCATTATGATAGTATTGTTTGTGATCTTATCTGCAAGTTGTGTACACATATCATTGTCCGGATCCAAAGGCCCCAAAGTGACAATAATTGGGACAATCGGAGGGGATGGCTATGGTGTGAGGATCACATGTGTTCACAGAGTGTTAATGCTTTGCTCCGGTGCTCTATTAAAAGGAGCACCGTAATTGCCAGTAGTTCCCTAGAGGCCCCGCTACCATGGGCTGGCTGGACAGAATATGCTGTGCAAGTTCTCATTGCGAGCATGTATAACTATATGTAGATCACATGCCTAGGATTGTTTACTACTTGGATGCTTGTTATTATTTATCTGCAATGCCCTAGATCTTGAAGTTACATGTTTAGACTCCTCCATGCAACGCCCGTCTATCCATCACTATGCATACTGCTCTCGAATCCTACTGTTATCGTTACTGTTACTATTGCTAATGTTTTATTGTTGCTATTGTTGTTGTTGTTGCTACTACAAACTGTTGCTACTGATAAACTTCTGTGAGCAAGAACTATTTGCAGGTGCAGCTGAACTGAAAACTCAGTTGTTAAGGCTTGCAAGTGTTCTTTGGTTCCCCTTGTGTCGAATCAATAAATTAGGTAATACTATCCGCGAAGACTGTTGCGATCCCCTATACTTATGGGTCATCAAGAATTACTTTATATTGGTTTTTGTTTGGTTTCGATGGTTTTCACCTTCCAACTAACGCTAATATTGCGAACACAAAGGACATTGTTCCCTAAGATGAATTTTAGGTGTTGGGCACTTTTGGAAGGATATAAAGTCATTTATGAGCTAGTTGGAGCAAATCAAGCAAGTTACTAATTGGAAAAAAATCCATCAGAGGTGCGCAACACCTTTAACAACCACGGGAACAGACGGATGCCGCCGTATCACCCGGCCGTACCACCTGTCGCCGCTTTCGCTTGGTCAAAAAGAACACTTTTCGTGAAAAAGGAATACACGAAAACACAACAAAACCGCCACCATTTGTTCCAGAACAGAGAAAAAAGAGATCTGGAGAAGAAACACTTTGATGTGCTCTGTGATCTTCGACCTCTAGATCATCCATTCCACCATCATTCCCCTTGAGAGAGATAGGGAGAGAGAGAGTGAGAGTGAGAGAGTGAGAGAGAGAGAGAGAGTGACAACCGAAGAGGGATACGGTGGCATGTTGGGGCCGTTGTTACATGTTGCCATGCTATTGGGGTCGGCTTTCTAGATCGGCGACCTAGGGCAGGGGGGTGGCTAGGCCATTGCCAAAGGGGACTCCTGCGGCCAATCCTCGACGCTCCCACGCTAGCCCTGACCCACATGAGTTGATGTGTTGGGGAACACGCTACGTAAAACAAAAAATACCTACATGCATAACCAAGATCGCATGGAGTTGCAAGAAACCAGATCATACCCTCGACGTGTGTCATGTTTCGGAAGTTGATGACGTTGTCGGGGTAGATGTTTGTCGATTCCCGTAACTAGTCGATTAGTTGTGAGAAGGTTCTCCTCGTGAAGATCCACATGATCAAGCGTTGAAGTAGACGATGCCTACAAGGTATCGACACATGCAGGTGTAGCATCACAGCCTCACCATTTGATCAAGCGCACTAAAGAAGAAGGGAATTACTTTATATTGGTTTTCATTTGGTTTCGATGGTTTTCACCTTCCAACTAACGCTAATATTGCGAAAACAAAGGATCTTGTTCCCTAAGATGAATTTTAGGTGTTGGGCACTTTTGGAAGGATATAAAGTCATTTATGAGCTAGTTGGAGCAAATCAAGCAAGTTACTAATTGGAAAAAAATCCATCCGAGGTGCGCAGCACCTTTAACAACCATGGGAACAGACGGATGCCGCCGTATCACCAGGTCGTACCACCTGCTGCCGCTTTCGCTTGGTCAAAAAGAACACTTTTCGTGAAGAAGGAATATGCGAAAACACAACAAAACCATCACCATTTGTTCCAGAACAGAGAAAAACAAGATCTGGAGAAGAAACACTTTGATGTGCTCTGTGATCTTCGACCTCTAGATCATCCACTCCACTATCATTCCCCGAGAGAGAGAGAGAGAGAGAGAGAGAGAGAGAGAGAGAGAGATTCACACTTATAAGATTAGGGTTTGAGACTCTATTCATACTTGGATTGTATTCAGTTTGGTCTTCCTTCTTATTGTGGATTACTAGGGTTATATCGAGATGAACCCTATTTACTTTATGATAATATCATTTCTTTATTCTCCTGTCATATGCGAGTAAATACCCATAGTCGTGGGAGATGTAGGAGATTGGTGCAATTTGATGTGCCTTTATTATTCTCATCTATTTATGTTTTTTTAGAAAATCTATTTATGGTTATTGTTATTTTTATTTTTAAAGAAACACGGTATAATCGTAGACACTCACAACAGGTACAAAAATCTGTGCAAAAATGATTTTCTTTATTATGCATAATGCTTATTTTAGTCATGTCCTTAATATCAAATGGTATCATTGTGTCATTTTTTAATCCTAAAATTAGGTTATTTCGGGCTTACAGGCCATACTTGGGACCTTGAACTAACCCTATATAGTTGGCTATCGAGCTTGGACCATCGTACTGATTCATGACCTATCAAGGCGGCTCTAAATCAACGCCAAAAAGAAAAGGCGGCTCTAAACATCTGTAGTCAACCTTAACTATCCTCCCTACACAAATTCTCAAAACAAAACAAAAAACTATCCTCCCTACACATGCCGTCGTGCTATGTCCTTTCCCCATTTCCAACAGTATGAACTGCTCCCCATAGAAGAAGACCGCAGAGAATGGGCAAAAAATTGTCTTTCTAGATTTCAGTACAGTATTAAAAGTTGTCTTTCTAAATTTCAGTAGTATATCATTTGCAAGTTGGTAATACGATCCATTTCATAATAAAAAAATGGTCTAAACTCTATTTAAAACGGCCAAAATGCGATCAAAATTAAAGAGCAGCTAGTACAGAGGGGCAGCAATAATCAAAGCAAAATGAAGGAAATCAGCAACATCCAAGTCAGCAGATTAACTAGATTTGGCATTAACATCTTTCAGGCTATCAGGCGACCTGTAACTTTCATGATGTTCACAGACTAAAGACAACGGACAAACGGCAGACCAACACTGCAGTGACCAGTTCAACTGAAGGTCAAATCACTTTAATATATGGGCACCGGATCGCTAATCTCCTAAGATCCGCCAGACTACACTTTGTAAAAACACAGTTAATCGTTTAATGTAACAACTCTATTCAACCCACCTCTATGCAAAAGCATGATTTGATCTATAAACCAAATAATAGACAATTTCCTAATGCCGGCACACCCTCTGTTGAAGCAGCCAATCCAGATGGAGGTTCGGAATGAGGCGATTGTTGACACGCTACAGCAGAGTGCTGCTTCATCGTAGCACTCTCAGGTGATTTCAGATGGTCCGAACCAGCAGCAGTAACATGTATAGTGCCCATCTCGGGCATGTCAGTTGCAGGCATGGCAGACATGGTAACATTCTCAGAGACACCAGCTGTGGGTATGCCAGACATGGTAACATTCTCAGAGACACCAGCTGCAGGTATGGCAGACATGGTAACATTCTCAGAGGCACCAGCTGGCTCAACCGTGCTCTTCGCCTTTTTGGTTTTCTTGGTGCCGGCCTTCTTGGCCCGACGTTTCGGCTGTGGTGCTGGAAGCACTCCATCAGCGGAATCACCGCCACTCAGCATGCTCTTCCTATGTGTAGAGCAGAAATCCACCCCCCATTTTGAGCTTGCACTACATCCTTGAAACTTGCAACGTCTACCACCACCATGTTTGATGCAGTAATCACTCCGCCCTTGTGCACTCTTCCCGCACCCTTCAAACTTACACCGTCTCCCTCCACCATGTGCAATGCAAAAATCTGTGTTTCCTTGAGCACCTTTTCCGCATCCATCATGTTTACACCTCTTGCCACCACCATGCCTCACGCAGCAGTCAGTACGGCCTTGACTGCTTCCACATGCTGCGTTGGAGCATCCAGCAACTGAACAACGTTTGCCTCCTCCATGGCCAATGCACAGTGGAGTGCCTCCATGTGCACCCTTGGTACAACCTTCAACCATACATGCCTTTGAAGCACCGCTGTGGACTTTGCAGTACACTGTATTTCCCTGGGTTCGCTTGTTGCATCCTTGGTAATTACACATCACAACTTCACCATCAGGATTATAAATTTCTGTGCTGCCCATAGCATTTCCAGCATTTTCCATCAGTCTAAATCCACCATCTCCTTCATACTTCATTGAACTTTCTGATTTGGTGAATGGTACTGCAGCGGAACCAGGTTCACTATATAGGTGGCCTCCCCCATGGGACATGCACAAAGATATGCCATCTGGTAGGATTTGAGGGCAATCAGCCATCTGGCAATGTTGGCCTACACGGTGATTTTTGCACAACACTGTCTGCCCTTCAGCAGCTTCTTTACACCCGAGACTCTCGCAGCGTCGTCCAGCTGTTTAATAAGAAAAAAAAGGCCTAAGAAAGATGCAAGACATTACACAGAAACATTGATTTTATTCCCAGAATAAATTCCAATTAGCCAACTATGTGTTCCAATGTTTACAGTCTGGTCTTATCCAAACTGCCAAATCATATTAGCCTAAAACCAATAAATATCTAAAACTCGCTTACGTACAATGAGAAAACACCAATATAACAAACTCATCACTGGCTCCATCTTGAGATGCTTGAGAAAATAGAAATTTGCTCACAAAAGGGTTGTAGTTTTCAAACATCATTGCAAAAAAAAAAGGACTAACTATTAAACTCCCTCTGCCCAAAAATAACCAAAATAAGTGACGTGGATTTGTCTAGATTCACATGTATCTAGACACGTTTTAGTATATAGATACATGCAAATCTAGAAAAATCCAAGTCACTTATTTTGGGACGGAGAGAGTATCTTATTTTGAAAATAGTGGACTCTGGAATAAAGTGAATGTTTGGACAAGTGCATATAAAAGAAAACATACCAGGAGAAGAATCATCCGCCATGCACTTCTGTATGGAAAGATAAACATGAATATCTCAGAGAACACAATTTAGAGTGGACCGTATTAATGAGAAGACATTGTAGCTTACATTTAGCTGCATCATATTGACACGCTCCGCGAAACTGCTTTGTTTATCAGCATAAATACCTAGAACAAGTACATCATGGTCAGTGGAACAGAAATAGTAGTTTAGCATTCAGAAAGTTATTATGTCAGTGGTTCTGCCGTACCTTGGCTAAAAGAAGAGTCCATGACATACACCTGCATGTAGCATTTAATATGTTACAAAACAAAATAATAATTTTTGAATATAAATTTATCGAAGACCATTAAACATACCCCTTGCTGAGAAGGATGACCATGCCCAATCATTGAGATCTGTTGCCCTATGAGATATACGCATACACATTAAATCACATTGTCTGTTGAAAACCATAAATTTCAGCTTCAATGCTGCAAGAAGGCTCAGTAAATAGCATTTTAGCTAACCTTGTAGGTTATGAGTTGGATTGCCTGCCTGTAACATAGAAAAAACAGGTGGACCAGACATTGGCTATATCGTGAGAAATAAGAGCTTTATTAATACACTCCAGCTGTTCCTCGTGGCGATCAGGCACTGCTATCTGTATTCTATGCTCAAAGGAAGTCACCAATATTTTGCAGCTCATCAAATCTACATAGAGTGCAACATATTAGTTAGAGATACATATAGCATGACAATACAAACTACCAAATTTGAGTCTGTAAGTTAGCAAACCCCCTGGTTTCAGTTCGGTTTCTGAGGGAACAAATGGTGTTTGAATGTTGGTTATGAGTATATCACATGGCATGGTGAACAAAAAATATGGTATAACAAAAACAGAAAGCTTTACAGGCAGACCATGTTATCTTTTACTTTTACAGAGAAGTCAACATTCAGAATTCTAGCATGTTCAAGGCTAAGCATGGAAAGACAGAAGATTTATATCATAGTTTATAGACAAAACAAATTCTTCATCTAATAGGTCAAAAGTTGTTAAAGACCAACAGTACAGAGTCAGTTTGACCAGAGTTAAAATTGATAAGACTGCTTCAATAGTAGAAAATGAAACAGGTAGTGTATTATGGAGCATGGACGTAGTAGTAACGATAGAAGGATGTGTCTGTTTCTTGAAAAAAAGTGTGCATCCCGATCTGAATATCTTGTACAGTAGAAGCTAATAAGTCTTCCGCAAAGATAATGACTGATTAATCAAGCCATCAACAACGAATTAGGGATTGCCACGAAGCACACACTCTTGAGATAGGCAGGGGTCAGACCCACCCCTTTTGGTGACTATCCTAAGTATATTGAGCCAAAGCAACACGCAAACAATCCTTAATCTTGCGAAAGAAAAGGAAACTACATTAAAGATGACAGTTTACAAGAACCGAGCAGCGCTCGGTTGGCTAGAGCGCACGCCTGTGAGCTCGACCACCCGAGTTCGAGGCGTGGCCTCCGCAGGAGCCTCACTTCTACATAAAAACTTTTTAATATGCCAGTTTACTTGAGCAACAAAACGAGAATACGTCCAACTATAACTCTAGAAGAATATCCATGCATTCAAAGCTTATGTAAGCACGGAGGAAGTGTCACATACAACCCTAAATTGTACTGATATCGATCATTGCAATTAAATTACAATCAAATCCCTAGTTCTTGACAGAAACATGAATGGTTATCCTCGGAGAACGTATGCAACATCTGATTGCAAAACATGGTAACCCTAGTTGGTTATCCTCGGAGAACATATGCAACATCTGATTGCAAAACATGGTAACCCTAGTTGGTTATCCTCGGAGAACATAAGCAACATCTGATTGCAAAACATGGTAATCCCAGGACGCCAGGAGCATCAATTATTAATAGATTAAATAGCAATTTCAGGTTCTGCAGAGCTCCATGTGTCGCATGATAGCAACGAAATCGTGCTCTGTCCTCCATCCAGACCAGGGGCGGATCTAGATGGAGTGCCGAGTGTTATGAAGGTCAGTGGGATTTAACTAATCGCTGGATCAAAACAACATCATACCTCAGAACCAATTGCCGAGGACTTGCGGACCAGGTGGAGACAGCAGGATGTCGATGTGACGACGAGGAAGAACGGGGACGGAGATGGCAGCAACGCGGCAGGGGGGCGTGGGGGTGGGGGTGGGGCGTGGGATCGAGACGTCGGCGGTGCCGGCAAGGTACGGCGGCAGATGTAGGGCACGGTGGTTAAGGTTGACTATCAGGAGAGATTTAGAGGCGCTTTTTCTTTTTCGCGTTGATTTAGAGCCGCCTTGGTAGGTCAGGACTCGGGACGATGGCCCGAGCTCGACAGCCCGACGATGTAGGGTCAGGATCCGGCGCCGATTAAACGTCCCTAGTATGGCCCACAAGCCCAGAATAACCTAATTTTAAGATTTTAATTTCAATAATAAAATATAGGCACAACGAAGTTGTCAAAAAAAAGCCCAACGAGGAAGGTGTATACTCCAAGAGGAGATATTATCTCAAGTCAAAAAAAAAAAGAGGAGATGATATCTTAACTAAAGTTTTAGAGCTCATTAATCCAGATAGGACCGCGGGATGAGGAGTTGATTCGAGAAGTCTCCTCAAGTGTAAATGCAGCCCGGATCTTAGAAATCCCTCTTGCACCTTCGAGTATGCAAGACTTTATTGTGTGGCATCTAACAAAAAATGGCTTTTTTTTATGCGATATGCATATCATGCTCAATGGGAGTACCAATTCGGGAGGCATAATCCGTAAATAATGTATATTGAAGGATCACAAGGAGGGAAGAAGTTGTGGGGATTACAAGTTTCAGCTAAAATTAAAACTTTTGGTGAGAGAGTTTTACATGGAATGATCCTGTGCTTAGGGTTTTTAGCAAATATACATATTGGCACATCTAGTCAATACCCTATATGCAACATGGGTTGTGAAGATATTATGCACACTTTATTCTCATGCCAGCGTGCAAGACAAGTTTGGCAGAAGCTAGGAATTGGAAATATAATTGATGGTGTCCTGGAAAATGAGTGATTAGGTTATGTGATGATGGAGCATATGATATTGAATCTTGGGTCCTTGTCACCATTGGGAGATATTGGAATTCTTGAGATTATTCTTACTTGTGCATGGTATAAATGGCGAGAAAGACGGCAGTTCACTCATGGCGAAGAAATTCAAACCCATAGAAGTGTAATGTCGATTCGGTACTGATTACAAACTATTGGAGGTCAAAAAAAGAAACCAAAAGAAAGGAAGAAGGAGGCATCGCTACGACCAGCAGATGGAACTAACAAGATAAATGTTGACGCGACATATGATGTTGAACAAATTAAGGGATGTATGGGGTTGTAGCTCGTGATTGCAATGGAAAATTTATAAGTGCAAGTTTCAAAGAGATTCACTTTGTGGCGGACGCTTTTATGGCCGAAGCTTATGCGCTAAGAGATGGAATTAGCTTAGCCTAACACCTTGGTGGCAATAGATTCATTAGCCAATCAGATAATATGCATGTCATTCAAATAATGATTGATGGTGGATTCACAGTGACGTTATCTACGGCAAATTTTAATGATTACAAGATCCTTGACATAGACTTTAGAGAAAAAATGTCCAAACGTTGTAATAGGGAGGCAAATAAGGCCGCTCACGTGTTAGCAGTGGCGATTCTACAATAAAACTGAAGGGTGGGCTCAAAATAACAGATTACTCAAGTTACTGGATTGACTTTAAACAAAGCAATATCTCTCGTGCACTCAATGCATGACATTGTAAAGTCAACAGCTAGAGCAAAAAAAAAAACACAAAAATATACCTTGCTAAGATGCTAACATCAAGTATCTAGTGACCTGCATGGCGAGGTTAGAAAAGTTAGTGAAACATAGGTATGATAAAAATGATCTATGCTCTAAATAAATTTACGTACCACTAAGATGCTATGGTTATTTCTTTAGGAAGATGTCTAACACGGTCTTTCATAGCTTGGTAGCATTTCATTACCTTGACATCCTCAATACTTTTGAATATTCATTGCTCAGTGTAGCATACCATCAAGTCATTTAACCACAAATATAATAGCGAGCAAATCAGTTGGACTTTTGTCACGCGATGAGAGGAGAGTGATCGTTTCTTCATTGCAGATCTATTGAGAGAATAATATGACAGCGAAAGATTCATAGCTTACTTGATACAAACGAATTAATTATTTAAGGTTGATTTGAGTCTAATAAATTACCTAAACAGGGCGTTGGATAGTGTTTACAAATATACCTGATGTGTAGGCTGGAACTGAACAACTTGACAGAATCAGTGAAGGATCAATAGTCGCCCTGAGCCCGGCACCCTCACCGATTTTCATCTGCTTCTGCCTGCAGTTCGATTGCCAACATTGTTGCGCGCATCTCCGCCGCCGCGCCGTGCGACCTGGCCGAAAACGAGATGCGATCAATCGAGTTTAGCTGCTGTATGGTTGTACCTCTCCGCTCTCCCTAATCTCTCCCGCTTGGACAGGTCTCCACTAATGGCCAAATAAACGTATCGTAGGGCCAGAACAGTTGGTTGCTTCGTTTTGTTCTCTTTCCTGCTTTTCCCTGCCGTGAACGCATGAACAGTGCCAGCAGAAGCTCTAATCGATTGCTAAAAGACTAAAGCCTATATATTTGATATTGTTTTGCAAAATTGAAGGTGAGGCTCGAGCCTAGCGAAGCCTCGTCGGTAAAATCGCCACTGCGTGTTAGCTAGGTTTAGATTTACTGATGTTGATTGTTATTAGAACAATGACCCCCCTAGCTTTCTGTTGCCTAAACTCATAAACGAGCGTAAGTTCATTTGAGATTTAATAAAATGATGCAATAGGACGGATTCCAACTGTTTCCCTCAAAAAAAAGTTGTCAGAAAATATATAGGCATGAAGATGCCATTTTATATTTTGAAAATTACTAAAATGTCATACTTCAGTATAAAAACGCAACTGTTGGCACGTTTCAAGAGAAGTAGGACGCATACCATTATTCTCTTACCTCCTAAGGATACTTAAACCTCATCTCGCATACCATTATTCTCTTACATCCTAAAGATACTTAAACCTCATCTCGCATATCATTATTCTCTTACCTCCTAGATCTAGGCATATAGCAAACCTAATCTTAAACTTCGTTGCTTGGACAAAAGGAGTTCAACAAGACAAAAGGAGTTACATAATGAATATTTCAAACCTAACTAAAAACTCAACTAATTTTTTGTGAACCATAATGGAACTGAAATATTAATTGTATATTATCCCACAATGATGCTCTAATGGAACATGGCGAAAACTAGATCTTGGTGTTGGTTTTGATATAATACGAGATTCTTTTTGAAATATATACCCACAACCCTAACTTATTGAAAGAGCATGTATGCCCCCATGTGTGGTTTTGGTAATTATTGACAATCTCTATGGACTAATGTTTGAATTGAGTTTCACTTGTAAGAATTGTCCATTGGCATTGCTTGGACCATGTATTGGGTTTCAAAGTGGATAAAAAGAAGAAGAAGAAGAAGAAGAAGAAGAAGAAGAAGAAGAAGAAGAAGATCAAGAGTGTCTTGAAGAAGAAGGAGTTCCTCATGTGCATCTTCAAGACATCGTCCTTATGGGGATAGAAAAAATGAAGTGCAAGCTCAAGATTCACCATCTCTAGAAGATCTCATGCTTGATGCTTGCCATCCTTGGTGATCATGGATTGATGCACACAAGTTCTCGGAAGAGGTCTCCCATGGTGTTTAGGGGAGCAATTTGCAAGTCTTCTTCAAGCAAGAGCGAGCAAGAGCAATCAATAAAGGTGTTCCATCTTGAGGAGGACAAGCCGGTCTATATCAAGCTCCAGTGCAATGCTCAAGGAAAAGATATGATCTTGATAGGTTTTATCTTTTGTCGATCTCATGTTGTTAGTTGAGAGACCGGGTTTAAGATAGATGGTTGTACTATCATGAGGAGCTCTCAAGTGAGTGACTCGATCACATCTTTCAGAGAGAGCGCAAACCTTTGCATTCTTGTATCATATTTCTTGGTTGTTGTTAGTTTTGGATCTTGTGCATGTGAGGATCTAAAGCTTGTGATAATCTTCATAACAAGCTCTAGTTCATTAAAAACGGATTTTCCTTGCATATTATATTGCTTTTTTTATCTTGCGGGTTTTCTGGCTCCACACCGGGGAAGGTATCTCACACACACACACACACACACACACACACACACACACACACACATATATATATATATAGGGTTTATATAAGGGTTTATATATATATATATATATCCTTGCAAAATAACTTTTCTGCATCCTGGGTGCTGAATAGGGTTTATATATATATACTTGATATTTTCTCCCTTGGTGATATAGTTTTCCAATAACATATCACAAAAAAATATGTAAGCAAAAACAATAAAAATACAAGTGCATATAAAATACAATTATAGTTAAATCAAAATACCATAAATATAAGAGAAAGTTTCTATTATGGCGAAACATGCATAACACACGGTTCCTCCGTGTCAGGCGGGATTAGATCAGAAACCACGACTATGCGGCCTACTAGGCAAATGGATGGCCCAAAGGGTGTCAAGCTGAAAACATCTTCATTGAAAATAATTGGAGAAGGGTTGTTACTTGTTACATTTATCCATGACAATTGGTTTGATAAGTATAAACCTATGAAATTCTAAGAAAATAAAGTGTGAAAGTATGTTCAAAATTTCACATGACTCATGTCTTATGCTGGTAAAATGGAATATAACACCTCGCTAACATGTAAAAAATTGATGACGACATTTTAATTTCTAGTTTTGCTAATTATTAGTCCATTGGGGAATTTTGTAAATCTTAGTAGATGCTAATAATAATCGATCCAAAGTTAATATCCCTGTAAGAATTTACACGTGTAACTCTAAACTAACAATACGTTTTTTGCACTACTAAACATATTGTTACACAACATGAACATTTTTCAAACATGCATACATAATGTTGCGCTTTAAGCTGGCCCCACATTCGTAGTCGTGTGATTTAGGGAGTCACCACACTGTTTGATCGAATAACAATTAAGGTCTTAGCCGATTTACCCATAGGATAAAGGGTGATGCACACCAATGCGTCTAGGGAGGTCAGACTTACATTGCGATAATATGCAAGACAGTAAGCCAACACCTTTTAGACCAAAAGCTCAGGTTCCTCAAGAGGGACGTCGTTTGAGGTTACGGTGGCTATTGGTTGAGTTAAGTCAGCTTGACCGCCTCTAAATTATCGGTTCTATGAGCAAAAACTTAGATGAAATTGCCAAAAAAACGAAAGAGGGACAAGGGTTTCGAGGCTATGTAAAACTATATTATATTAATGTATGTTGATTTTGTACTTAATTTTAATCGGTTGTCACCCTCACATATATATGGCGCGGATGATCTTTTCATGCAAATCTAGAAGGGCTATTACATGTATAAAATAAGGATTTCTTATTAAGAAATATTACTAAACTAGATAGAAAAGCAGGTCGGCTTCGTACTAGACCCGGACTCCAATCGCCTGAGCCAACCCCCGTAGAATCACCTTGCCTTCTATGTTGGAGTAGTTTTTCCCCAAAGTCTTGATTTCATGGACATGAAGTTGATTCAAACCCGACTTCTATTGACGTGGCTTTTAGAACGTCCAGCTTTGTTTTCTACGTCTTTTAGTCGCTTGTCTTCTGGCCTGTCCTTTTTTTGAGAGGCTTTTAGAATATTTTTTTTGGCACGATTCATTCTCAAACTTGTTTTGCTTTTGGTATATGCCAATTTTCCAGATTCTAACGGTTAGCCTCCATTTTATCCAAAAAATTGTGTTAACATATGGCCGTGGCGTAGCTTCACTTGTCGGGAAATACTCCATGTAAAGCTACCAAGGGTGATTCTTTGTTATTCATTGACCATTTTCTACTAAGGGTTATATGCATATTTCGATCGTCTTGTTCATGTCTTTAGGCGAATCGCCAAACACTAGGATGACACTTCTTTAAATATCGTTTATTTAAAGCTTTAGAAAATAAGTCTTTGTCCAGTGTTTCCATCAAATAAGAGTTGCCGAGTATGATTCTTACGACTCATAGTGGACCTTTCCAACTAGACGACCATTTATCGAGTTTGTAGCTTCGAGAGCCGATTGACAATATAACTCTCTAGACAAGTTGCCTACTTGGAACTCCTTAAGTCTGATCTTCTTATTATAAACTCTGGATACATGTAGCTTCTGTTTCTCGATATTTCCTAGTCAATCACTTGTTCGCCTACGACTTTATCAATGTTATCAATCATTAAGTCGTGGTAGTCCTTAGCTGACAAACTATTTTGTTTAGCAAACCTTAAGGCAGGCTGATTCACCTAACACAAGTAAGACAAGTTCTTGTCTATAGACTAACTCGAAAGGAGTAACTTTAGTATCACCATTGCTTACTCTCCATCTGGCACATGTTGGCATCAAGGAAGGAGGCACGAGAAGGACTAGATCATACACATTAATTAATAAAAGAAATCGCTTCTGACGAAGCTTAACAATACTACATTGATGGATGAAGGATGAAGGATGAAGCCGAAACGATAAGACGAAGTGAGCAAGACCAAGATAGGCTAGACACAGAGTGGACTTGAGTTATTCACTTCTTTGTAAAAATAGATTATATATCCATGATGATTGGTCAAGTGGACATTACCAAATGGGTACCCGACGAGAGTATATTATGGCAGGATCAGTCACCATGGCAAACTAAAACCCTAATCCAACAAGAATCGTGCTATATGCCCCTGATACCTCTATAGAGAAAATGAGCTGCCTAGTGATCCCTAGGTCGTTTACTCCTGGCTAAGAGCACCTCCAGCCATTTGCCCCCTAGGATGCATTTTTCTAGCTAGTGGAATTTTGCCCCTGGGGCTGAAATTTTCACAACCGTGACCCCACCCAAGATGCAACAGAGCATCATCCAGTGGACGCGTGGCGGCAACTTGGCTTGCCACAACGACCTCCGCCAGCCCCGGCGGCGTCCTCGCTAGCCCCGGATGCCGACCACTCGACCCGAGCTTTGACCCAAACAACGGCCACCACGAGGCCGAGGAAGCAGAGAGTGGCCTCGGGATCAGGTGCACGAGTGGAGGGCCGAGGAAGGCGAGCGTAGGGCAGAGCTAGGCGAAGAGGCGGTGACATGTCGGGCGACGGTGCGAGGTCGACACATGGGGCGACGATCAGGCGATGGCGCGAGGGTCGGCACGAGGAGCGATGGCGGCTGCACCGTAGGCAGACGGTATACAGGAGAGAGGAGCGGTTAGTGGGAGAGAAAAGGAGGAAGAGGGCCAGTGGTGGAGCGAAAAAAAAGAGGAAAGCGAGCGTTGGGAGTGGCTAACAGTGGGCCTGGCTGCATGCAAAAGTTTTATTCGACGTCCCGGCTGCCCCCAAAAACCTGGGTTCACCTTGGGTACGCTAGCGGATTTTTGGCACTAATTCAGCGGAAATCGGCTTCCTGGAGGCGCGAGTGAGACGTTTTTTACATCCGGATAAAAAAGGGGTCTTGGGGGCCTCTTGGGGTCTGGTTGAGATGCTCTACTTTCTTAAGAAGGTGAGTTTCAATATGTGGTTAGATGCTCTACTTTCTTAAGAAGGTGAGTTTTAACATGTCGTTGGATGGTTAGGAGGTAGTCATATCCTTAGCCTACCAAAGTTTAAACTTTGCGCTTTGACGCTTTGTTGTTTCATAAAAGATAAAATATTTTTAAGTGGTAGGCGACATCTCCGTCGATAGCGAACTCGTCAGATCATTATCTCGGACTCAAGCTTTAGGAGGTGCTCATAGATAGGATATGTGTGCGTGTGTTATAGGGGCATGTGTGTATATATACTAAGTTTAGGAAAAAAAACTTCATAAAAAGGTTTATAGATCTGTAAATATTTCACGGGTAAAACAGCTTAGCGAAGTACTTTTGCAAAATAATAGACGCTCCTTATTTTTTCCGCAAGCCAGCGGTTAGGAGCCCCGAGGTAATAGCTACTTTCACCCAAACTGTTCCACACCAAAGGTGTTACAGAAACCCCAAAGCAGAACGGCAAATACGACCTCGGCACCGTTGTTGCGCCATGGTAGGCGCCGTCGACGACAGCAGGGCGCTGCTCGCACTGCGTTCGGAGGCCGCGGCAGGCCGGTGGCGGAAGCAGCAATGGGAGGTCGAATTTGCTCGCTACTTCACGGCGCCGCCACGCGTCCCCTCGACGCTGCCTCCCCCCGGCGTCCGTTACGCCTTCCACGCGAAGCGTCGCCATCCCGGTGCCTGGCTCCCCGCCACCGCCCCGGCTACTCTTTGCGTCTCCCGTCCCGTCCACGCCTCCGCGGCCCCCGTCCTCACCGTCTCCTTCGGCGACGTCGTCTTCGTCCGTACCGCCTCCCTTCCCTTTCCCTTCTTATATCTGGTGATGTGGTTGCTTGCTTGCTGTGTGCTTGGCCGATACAGTTAGTTGTGCCTCTGCGTGCTTGTTTGTGGAGGGATGTGGGGATGGGGTTTCGGTTATGGTTTTGATGAGGCTTGATACATGTGCTCTGAATTCATTTGCTTCAAGAATTTGTGAGGACGTTGATTTTGTCCGACAGGCTCCATCTGTGTACTTAGTATCTGTGTTGGGATATGATCGCGACGTACTATGATTTTGGATGGTTCAAGTGATTGTGAATTGTGCTGGTGTGCATTTCGAAAGAGGGCCTGATTTTTGTATGATGCATTTGTGCTTCACCTTAGGTACGGTGGATGGATCCATGCATGTTTTTATGCAAGCGATTACTGTGAAATCATGGTTTGTTATCATCCTAGTGTTTTCCTTTCAAATTTATTATTGCCAAATGTGCTCGTGAAAAGAACTGGTGGATGCTTTGTGTACAAGTGTTGTGCTATATTAATGTTCAGATGTGAGGTGCCACCCGAGGGATATTAATGATTTTGTGCGTGTTCACTAATGTTGGTTTTCAAAATTATATTAAGTATCACTGGATCATTTCAGTTGTTCTGCATAAATAGGTTTGTGCCTGATCAGATTTCTTTACTAAGGCCTAGCACCACAATCATTTTGTACAAACTTTCAATCTATTCTGTCCTCTTACACTGTCTATATCTAGTTATTTACTGGAACAATATGCTTCAGCTATGGTATGCTTTCATGGCCTTTAAGCAGAGAAACTAATTCGTCATTCATCTCATTAGTATCACAATTGCATTTGGCTCCTGAGCTCCAGTGGTATCAATATTTTTTGAAAAATTCAAAAAAGTGCGTTGACAAGTAAAAATAAGTCTAAGAAGATTCCTACATGTATATGTGCGATAGCACTTCAAATCTACAAAGTTTCATGAAATAATGCTTTCCTTTGTGGGCTGCACAAGTAAAACAAAATGTCTCAATCTACAATAATAAACAGTAGCAATACTATTCGCTATTATGGATCACTATTCGCACATGAACAAAAAACACGAAATTATGCAGATTTGTAGAGCATTCCAGCATGTACACATCATATCCTTTTGGACTCTTTAAACTTTTAAATACACTTTCTAAATATTTCAAAATAAAGAGATCATTGGAGCTTGGGAGCAAGAGAATCTATCCTGTCAATGTGTGTCCTTGATTTTTATGAGTGAACATGCTTGGAAATTCCTTTAGTTGAACATATTAAAGCGGGTGGTGTTGGCTGACTAATTTGATGTTAAGCAATTAGATTTCTGTCCGAAGGAAATCCTTAGCATCATTTTACCTCTCAAAACTGGACTAGTATTGTAATACTAATTGTCACTCATTCATTTAAGTAGGTTAACTGTAGGTTAGGCCTTGGTAATTTTGATGTCTGCTGCATTGCTATAACTACAATCAAATATTGCATGTTTGACAGATGGGTCTAGTATGAGTTAATTTTGGGTCCTTGTATAACCCGCTTCTATGTAATCCTAGGAAATAAATTGAGGGTCTTAATTATTTTAACAATTTCTTCTAAATTGCACAGTTATTTCTATGTTATATTATTCTACACAAGTTACACAAATTTTAGAATATTCTGTTCTAACATTGTTTTGCTGGATTTTCCCTGTTCCTTACATAACTAGTTGGCATTATTGCCTTTGCTTGTGGCACAGGAGGAGCACTTTTTGTCCATTCTCAACTTCTCATGGCCTCAGATTACATGTATGACAGAATGTCCAGTGAGAGGGAGTAGGGTGGTGTTTGTGAGCTTTTGTGACAAGTCCAAACAGGCAAGTCTTATATACCATACTGCACTGATTTTATGATCTCAGTGACTTGTTCACTAAATA
Organism: Avena insularis; assembly: GCA_023614405.1. Lineage (NCBI taxonomy): Eukaryota > Viridiplantae > Streptophyta > Magnoliopsida > Poales > Poaceae > Avena > Avena insularis. The sequence goes on from CM042697.1 coordinate 65,340,499, forward strand.
TTACAGAGTATCTGGAACAAATGGGTCTGTGTTCTTTTGGATGTTTATGCACGTAACATGTTTAAATTATTAATGGATAATATGTATACAATCATGATCACATTGGTTACTCACTCTGCAGATACAGAAGTTTGCTCTACGTTTCCCGGTGTTCAGTGATACAGAATCATTCTTAAATTGTGTGAAGGTGCAGTTTCTTATCTTTCCGATATATGTCCAGACCATGTGAAGCTGCGATTTCATGTGGTCTCTTTGGTATTGTCTTATGTCATCCATTTCATAGGTCATCAGGATATTATCTTTTGGTATATTTGTGAATTGAAGTGTTTTCTAACACAGTATTATGCATGGTTATATTCAAATTCGAAAGTTGGTGGCACATAATGTGATATTATTATGGTGTGTTTAATTGTAGTTGCATATTCTTCATGTGAGCTTGCCACAGAGAAATAATATCATTATGGTAAACATTAGCTTTATGTCTATAAATGGAACTTTTTGATCATGTGGAAGTATTTATGCACCAACTACCAAATAAGGTTAATCATATGCAAAAGCAATATCTTAAAGAAATGCTTATGTATTAACCAATTTATTGCTACTTTTTCTGAGTTCTTATGTACAACTAATATTTGATGGATGTATCTATTCTTCATAATGTTGAACGTACACCCCTAATTTAATGTATTCTTAACTAACTTATGACTACAAAATGTTATAGGGCTGGAGAAAACTATGGTACCTTTGTTATTCCTCCTTTGTAAACTTCACTACATGTGCCTGTGCCTAGACTAACATAAAAAATCAGAGACTGTAGTGCTGATGGTTACCACTTAGCTTCTTGGTATGGGAACTGCAGTAGTGAAATATACTATTTGTGCTAGTTATAGAAAACTTTCAGTACATAGAGAAAGAAAAATCTAACACTAGCTTTGGTTTTGCTTAATAAGCTTTGTCAAGCAGTAAATTAATTTTTGTCGTTGATTAAAAAGGAATGCTTAGGTGACACCAGGGATATCATACCATCTGGAAGTGACTATGCGTGTGAAGATTCGCCAGTATCTGAATATATTGCTTCCAATGAACTTCGGGACAGGTATAGCAGTAGAGCTGTCGCGGGTTTTTATGTTGCCAGATATATTTTTCCATGATAGCGTAATATATAATGCATGGGCCTGATGATGCTGCCAGCTTTGAGGAGCCAGCTTCAGACCAGAGGGCAGAGGTGCCAGCATTATGCTACCATGAGGAACCAGACCAGCCTGCTTTTGAACCTATCCATGCTACCAACATTGACAATAACAACTCTGGTTTCCCTCCTAGTTTCACTGAAATGCTGACAAATTTATCAACTGAGAATGAAAAAGGTAAGCCAATTCATGTTGGATGATGTTATACTTAATCACAGTATATTATATTTTGTTGTTTCTTTGGTTATGCATGAAAATGTTTCGTATGTACAAATCAGATACAGAGGACCCGTATCCCGGAGCAGGCCAGCCTGCTTTTGAACCTATCCATGCTACCAACATTGACAATATCAACTCTGGTTTCCCTCCTAGTTTCACTGAAATGCTGACAAATTTATCAACTGAGAATGAAAAAGGTAAGCCAATTCATGTTGGATGATGTTATATTTAATCACAGTATATTATATTTTGTTGTTTCTTTGGTTATGCATGAAAATGTTTCGTATGTACAAATCAGATACAGAGGACCCGTATCCCGGAGCAGACCAGCCTGTATTTCAACCTCTCCTCGCTACCAACATTGACAATATCAACTCTGGTTTCCCTCCTAGTTTCACTGAAATGCTGACAAATTTATCAACTGAGAATGAAAAAGGTAAGAGAATTCCTATTGGATGATGTTATAATTAATCACATTATATTTTATTTTGATGTTTCCTTGGTTATGCATGAAAATGTTTCATATGTACAAATCAGATACAGAGGACCCGCGTCCACTGACTGAAACAGACCATACTCAAGAGGTAACACGTGGTTAAATACTGCAATTTTGCACTACTTAAGAAATGTTATTTATATTAGTATAAACTTTGCAGGTGTACACTCAAGATACTTGTCACGACGGTACACATAATTTCAGCTTCATTTACTGCTTAAGCATCTTGATGCTTCACCTTCCTGACCTATCTGCAGTATTTCGTTCAATTGCAGTTGCCAGTGATGAAAACACTCCCAGTAAAGAAATCGACACTAGTAAATCAACAAATGATATTATGGCAAGGATAAAGGTATTTTCTGCATCAACAATCTTCTAGTGGGTCCATTAACTTTCCCTCTGAATTCTGCGTACAGTTTGCATGTTTTGATATCTTTTGTTTTATTTATGCAGGCATATCTAGCCGATGACTCATTCCATGGTACGTTCACATTTTTTTCAGCATTTGCATTGCTAAATAACATGTGCTGACCTGGAAACCCATGCGATGTATTATTTGTATTACAAGTAAGTAGAATCCTCATTTCACCATTCAGTCTTGTACTAATTTTGTGCTTTCTCTTTCTCTAGATATGCTGTTCAAGCTCTCAAGTGTCATTGACGAACTGGGTATGGACCTGTCGCTGTAGATAGCAAAATCATGTCATTGCCGCATGAAGGCTTTTTAACTTTCCTGCTCCGATGAAATACACAACGTAGTTGTACTTCACTTGGTGGTTCATTATAGTTTGCTTCTCCTGCTCCTACAAAATCATCGGTAAGTCATTGATGGGGAGCTTCACGGGATGAGTGAGCAACATACATACCTCTTATATATTGTACATCTACGGTACATGTTCATGTGGTATGTTGTATTTATGCTAATGTGTTATGATGCTTACCAGTGGCGGACCCAGAGCAAAAATTACAGGGGTGCACGACAATATTTATGTTATCATTTGAGCTTGTTCTACAGGTGTCACACACACTAAGTATAGGTTATGCAAGGAGAAAATCAAAATGGACCCGGTGTCTTGTGACACCCCTAAGCTCTACGTAGGTCCGCCCCTGATGCTTACAGAATAATAGATCTCCACGGGCTATCCCATTGCCTCTAGAAATGAGGTTTTATCCCTGGGCACAACCGCCACACTGGCCATCTAATATAGCACATGGTTGATTTTCTAATGACGCAGTCTTTATTATTCATGTCAGCATCTTTGAAGTCATCTCGTGTACAGTGTTTGTTATAATGCATGGTTTGAGATAACTATTGGCACCAGAGTGATATGTCAGGAATAGTGGTTTTGCTGTAATGGCTGAGCATGAGCAATGTAGGCCATAGGATAGTTGTTGCCTGATATGGAGCAAGATGTGATCGGCACACCTTCGTCGCCATTGTCAGATGCAGTGGGATTGGTGTTGCCATTGTTAAGACAAAGATGCTTAGTGCGTCGCAATTCATTGCTAGAGGAAGCACAATGGAGATCCATCGGAGTTGGAGAAAGTGCGCACGACATAGTTGAGCGACGCGGAATGATCGAGGATGCAACGGCGTTAAGAATTAGATGGAGACGAGAAATATGACACAGAATGATGGAGCAAACTGATGACGTGGTAGCAGAGCCAGAGGCAAATCCGAGCCCGAGAGGATGGCGAAGAGGGCTGAATGAAGAGGGAAAAGAAGCACCTTGCCTGTCAGGCATTCAGAGGTATTCGAGATGGCAAATAGGGATGAATGAAGAGAGAACAACAATCTCAAGGAAGTAGACAAACTTAACCATCCGAGTGGTGGTGGGTGGTGGTGGTCTCATAAAGGAGACGATCTCTTACATAATTTTTTTCCTTTTTAGATATACTAGTACAATGCCCACGTGTTATTGCGAAAGAGCAAGTTTGCGTCCCAATCGTTCCCTGTTTGTTACTTAGTAAATAACTTTCCAATTTCAAAGTAGAATCCTATTTGTTCTTTTTTTCATGTCTAAAAGATTGAAAATGATTTTAAAAGAGAACATAAACAATAATGGAAAAATCTAAGAGGCGCCGCACGCAGCTCTCTACCGTGCAGCAGTGCGCTAAGATTCGCGGAACGGATCATGGCTTCACCACAGCCTTATCTCTTATCCTCTCACTCTATACACCTCCTCACCACACATTCTCGCACACACAGAAATCGCCACGGGAGCGGCGATGCGCTGGAGGAGCACCGCGTCAAAGAGGTGAGAGAGGAGGAGAACGCCGTTGCAGTCGAGCTCGAGGTGGGGAGGCCGCCGTCGTGGCCGAACTCGAGGTGGTGAGGCCGCCATCACCGCCAAACTCGAGGTAGGGAGGCCGCCGTCAACGAGCACGACTACCAGGCCGTCGAGGAGCGCGGGGAGAGATCCGCCAGCTCGTCTCCAGCAAGCGCGAGGAGGAAGCGTCCCTCGCCACTGCAGGGAGGGCTATGCCAGCGCGTCTCCGGTGACTGCGAGGAGGAGGCGTCCCTCGCCACTTCAGGTAGGGCTCCACCAGCGCATCTCCGACGAGCTCGAGGAGGAGGCGCCCCTCGCCAACGCAGGGAGGGCTCAGCCAGCGCGTGTCTGGCGAGCTCGAGGACGAGGCGTCGGTCTCCTTCATAGGGCCTCCAGCGCAGAAGAGCAGCGCCACCGAGCAGGCAGTAATCTGGCAACTAGGCGTAATTAGCCTGGCAGCTAGGCCTGATTAACTAGACAACTAACTAATATGGCAATTGACAACAATTGGTCCGACAACTAGTCTAACTAGTTTTATAATTATTAATCTGACAACTATGAATAATTAAATACGGCATGCAGTTAATCTGGCAACTAGAGGTAATTAACCTGGCAGCTAGGCCTAATTGATTAGGCAGCTAACTAATATGACAATTAACACCAATTGGTCCCATAACTAGGCCTATAATTAGTAATATGGCAACTATGAATAATTAATCTAGCAATTAAGAAAATGATTGGGTTGGCCTGGAGGTCCAGAGCTGTCCTTTAGACCGAGACGTGACTTGGTCCTGAAGGTTTGGCTGCACGTGCAGTTTCTGGCACGTCGCTTTCGTGCGCGTCGCTTTCGCGGAGCTGGCAGCCGTCGCTCGGGACGTAGCTACGTACGACGCCGCGCGTTAGCACAATCCAACAATAATTAAAGAAAATTTGTTTTTAAGGGAGAGCAAAAATCAGGGCCACCAGGCCCAATAGCCCAGCCCACGTCTCTCCACCTGCTCCTCACCCCGCCGCTAGACACATACTACACTAACATAAACAAACGCATGGCTCCTCACGATCCCCCTTCCGATATACGTCCGAACCCTCTCCATCGTGAGCTCCGCCCGGTTCCCTTTTCCTTGACCTCCACCATGTCTCTTATGTCCTGCAAGGCAAGTGAAGGAATATTGGTTAAGAATCTGATAGTGAAGGAGTGCAGCTTTCGGGGCCATTATCATTGGTATAGTGACGTTTATCTTCTTTGTTCAGTTAATAGGGTATTTTTTACGAGGGAAAATTCTAAAAAGTCCTAGAAAAACAGAAACAGCTGGCCATTAATTTAACTATTTAGCCGACGTCGGCCGATAGATTTTAGGAATATTCTATTGATATTAAAGTTAGAAAAAAATTACTCACCAATGTCCTCCATAACTTTTTTGGTACCCCTTTGTTCTGCCTCTATCAAGAAAAACATAAAAACAGAAGCTATCAACTCAAAAAAGGAGCTACCCCCTCCATTTAGAAATATATGATGGTTTAGCTATATGAATCAAATGTATCTAAACGTATTTTAGTGTATAGGTTCATATTTTTAGATTCACGATGAATATATACACTAAAAGGCGTCTAGCTACACTTATTTTACAAAGACAGAAAAATCTTTAGAGGATGAATCGAGATGCAGATGTCATGACTACTCTTTCGATTATTTGCTCCACCGAATTCATAAAAATATTCTAGGCGTGCTCAAATCCAATCATATATTTAGCCTAAATGAACTTTAAAAAAAGTAGCCCACGAGTGGTCATGCATTCGCAACATCCCATCATAACTTGTCCATTGTTTAAGCACACTAGTTTTTTTTTTCATTTTGAGTGGGTACGCTAGAGCAACCCGAACGCGGCACTAGCTGGGCCAGGCGGAGCCAGCGATGGCGGAGCCGGAGGCGGAGGAGGTGCGGGAGCCAGGCCCCTCTGCCCAAGAGGCGCTCTTCCCTTCCTCCCACATGGCCAAAGTAATGGCCACAACCGTTGCGATGTTGCCTGCCAAGAGCACCCATGCAGCCTCTCCTTCTAGGGTCACCACCCCGATATCCGCGTGCATGAGCCCAAGTCACAAGATGCAACACAACACGGAAACTAGCAGGCCAGGTGAAAGAACATTTCATAATCCCTAGTGTTTTGTGTGTTAGATAATAATATCAAGGATTATTAAATGTGCGTTAAAGTGTTGCAGCTCTCTCTAAGGATAAAGGAAAATGAATCTGCCTTTGGGGGGCGGATAATCCGCCCCCACCAGGGACGGATAATCCGCCTCGCCCTTTTCCCAGATAGGCGCAAGCCCCAGAAGGGGGGCGGAGTTTCGACCGGATTTTCCGGCCCCGTCGGATAATCCGCCCCTCAAGGGGGCCGGATAATCCGCCCCTCATGTTCACTGCCAAGGCGCAAGCCCTAGAGGGGGGCGGAGTTTCGGCCGGACTTTCCGGCCTCGCCGGATAATCCGCCCTGGAGGGGGGCCAGATAATCCGCCCTCCCAAGGTCTTCATCAAGTTCTGCAGGCGCCAGCCCTAGAGAGAGGGGGCGGATTTTCTCCCCGGAATATCCGCCCTGGGGGCGGAGTTTTCCCAGGGGGCTGATAGTCCGCCCCTAGTGGGGGGCGGATAATCCGCCCCCAAACTTGTTCAACGGCCAGATCTGTGCATGGGGTATTTAAGCCAGCATTCCCCCTCCTGCCAGATCTCTTGGTTCATTCGAAAAAGTCAAGATCTGATCTGCAACCTTCATCCAATAGAGCTCCACCTAGATCCACCCAAAGGCCCCGTCCCTTTGGGAATCGAAGGAGGAGAACTCAATCTTCATCATCAACAATCAAGCGCTTCATCTCCTCTCCATTCACTTGGAGAATCACCGATCTAGTATTTCTTGCAAATACCTAGATCCTTGTTTTGTTTATATTGATCAACCTTGTTCTTGTGACAGCTTGTTGTCATCTCGGAAGCCCCCAATTCAGTTGTGGGTGTGTTCCCCGGTAGCGTTGTAAAAGGCACCGGTTCCCGCCTCGAAGGGTACCAATAATGGAGAAGGTGGATCAGGCCTCTCGTGGCAAGATCCATCGGAGAATAGGGTGAGGCCTATTGTGGCGTGGTGGTCTTAGAACCGCCCACCCCTCAAACGCAGATGTACTTCCATTAACAAGGAAGGAACTGCGGTAAAACAAATCCCTGTGTCTCCGCGTGCTCCACTACAGTTCCCTCTCTCCTCTCTTTACGTGCTTAGTAGCTAGGTTTGCATATAGGGAATTCTCGTAGTTACATATCTAGAGAATTTACTTTGTGTCAAGCCTAAAATTGAAAAAGTATTAAAAATTGGGTAGCACCTATTCACCCCCCTCTAGGTGCCCATACGATCCATTTCAATTGGTATTAGAGCCCCGACTCTTATTTCGGGCTTAACCTGTTGGGAATATGCCCTAGAGGCAATCATGTATGATGAGATTTCCCATTGTATTCATAAAGATATTAGTCCTTGTATAAACATCTGATGTGTATCATTGAATATGTGATTCAATTGTGGAACTATGCATTCATGTTGTTTGCACTAAATATCCTTGGTCATTGAGGTTGTGCTGGACACACAACTTAGACCAATGTGAAAGTTGGCTTGATGACTCGGTTCCACTTGTCATGGGCATGGAGATGCTATTCCAACTTACACAGACTCGGCTAAAGAGTTTAGCGAGTCGGATTGACCCATATTGAGGTACAACGAACTATCTATCATTTGTATATCTCAATCAATGTAATCCTTAGACCTGAGGTTGTTGCATAGTCCGAGTTGAGGATCACCGACTTAGGTTCTGTCAAACGCTGATCCGTAGAATCGGGCGCTTATAAAGGTGGTACGGGTCGACTGAAAATCAAGCTGCGTGATGTGAATAACCAAGATGGGATTTTGCCCCTCCACTCGAAGAGATATTCTCTGGGCCCTCTTGTGAGATATGATTCGGAAAGCATGGCCATGCACGACTCGGTTAAGTGTTAACCAAGGCGATCGACTAAGAGTTAGTCGGGTGAATCACTTATCTCGGATCGAGAAGAGAGTCGGACTATTTAAGGGATGAAATATATTCGCCTATAGTCTGACAAGGTATATCGTGAGGCAAAAGGGACTCGGACGCAAGTCGCATTGGAAAGGCAAGTCGTCATGACTCTTTGGTACTTGGGAGTCGGCACGTTCTGCTAGGAGCCGCTACCGACTGATCGATTGAGAGTCAGACTCCTATCGTGTCCAAGTAGCCATGAGCCTGCGGGGTCACACACTTAAGAGCGGGAGCAAGTTCGGATTGGATCTGAACATATAATCTGGTTGGGTTGGACCTAAACCTGATTAGGACTGAGTTAGTGAGTTGGACTCACGGTGACTAGTGTTATATGGGCTTTAGTGAATGGGTCGCGAAAGAAGCCCACGTTCACTCCTATATATAGTGGAGCACCTTAACCCGTAAAGGTTAATCGTTGTTCGGTTAGGTCATTCCATGTGTTGGAAACCCTAGCTCCACAGAGTCCACCGTGATTCTGAACCTAGCAGTTCGCCATGGCCTCCTTGTAATGTGTGGATACCATCGAGAGGTGTTGTGCGATCAGCACCAGACGATCGGATCGTGAGGATCTTGCATCAATCGACGCTTCATCGGTAATCCATAGCTGGCGTCTAGTGGTAAACCTCGTGGCCTTCTACCTCATCTAGATCTTGGGATCACCATATTAGAGGAAAAATTTGTTTTATCTCTGCGTGGCCCAACAGTGGTATCAGAGCGATAGCTTCTGGTTTTAGGCTCGAGATCTCGCATATGTGATATGCGGTAGGCTATAGATGAGATCTATGTGCTGTTTGGTGGTCGATCTATGAGATAGATCGGTTTTGTACGAAGTTGATTAGATCAACTGTGCTCGGGGAATGGTAGATCTGATTTTCGTGATCATACTGCTAAGGTCGTGAAACGACATACCCCTACCGGTCGGCTTCCGCCATCGGGGTAGACTGTGACACGTAAATCCAGAAGCGGTGATCGAAGATCAAGGAGTTTGATCGAATCGGAACAATGGTCGGAATCCATGTCCGGATCGTAGATGAGATCTACGTTTTCGGAAAAATGGTCGGGACCGCCGGCTTCGCCCTGTCGTAGCGCCTTAGATGTCGTTGCGAGTTTCACAACACCGATAGATATTGTATCTATGCATAACTTGTTTTTGCAGGAAGTTGTGAATGGTATGGTTCATGTGCATGTGATGTATGTGTGTAATCCATACGTGATCTGCGAATCACGGTTTATGTCAGCCGGCTGGAGCCTAGGTGCTGTCATTTTATTGTATAACGACCTGCGTGTCGGATTCTCTATGTAATTTACTTTACTAAGCTAGTGTAGCTGTTTGGAGAATCCGGAAGGCATGCAAGGCGTTGTACATGTCGGCGACATGGAGTAAGACGGCAAGTGACAAGAGTTGGCACGAGTCGGATTACAGGCTTTGTGGAGATGGAGATCGCCATGAAGAGAGCCATACCATTTCACATTATAATTGCTTTATTTTGTGGTATTGTTATGTCTCTGTTTTACCTTTAGATAGTCGGTAAAATTTAATCCCTCAAAGAAGGTCTAGTCGGTTTTCCCGCCAGTGTTTGCACCATCACAAGTCGGACATTTTTGGTAGTGGGCTCATAAAATTGAGGTGCTGCCAATTCTTCCCGACTAGGTGGGTTCGAGTCGGACTCTTACTGCAGAAACACTCGGTAAGCTAGACGGGTCTATCACAACAGTTGTGGGACTCGGGGAAAAGTCGGATGGGTGCCGGGGCATGTGATGCCACCCGTCCAATAGGAGTCGCATGAGATGCGATTGACAAGGAGTTGTCTACCTAGATCACTTGGCGGCTAGCGGTGATGCTAAAGATCACTAGCCGACTTGCTTATTTAGGATCCTGAATCACTAAGTAACCATCGGAGGGGTGTTGGTTCTAGTGGGAGCATAAAATATTAAAATATTTAATATGCTTGCTCTTTTATGAATACATGTCTTAAGTGTTTTGCATATTTTCTGTTGTAGATCATGGCACCAAGTAGCAGTCACTCTCAGATATCCGGTTTTGTGTTGAGAACCATTCTTGAGAAAGATAAACTGAACGACACTAATTTTACCAAGTGGTATCGAAATCTGAGAATTGTTCTCAAACAAGAAAAGAAGGACCATGTCCTAGACAACCCACTTCCAGATGAGCCGAATGAGAATGCGACTGTCGCAGCCACCAATGCCTACCGTCGGGCTAAGGATGAGTCCACGGATATTAGCTGTCTTATGCTTGCTCACATGGAACCGGACTTGCAAAAGCAGTTCAAGCATGTTGAGGCCTACGATATGATCGAAAGCCTCAAAAGTATGTTCCAGGCTCAGGCGAAGACTGAGAGGTATCAAGTCTCTCAGGCTCTGCTGAGTTGCAAGCTTAAGGATGGTGATCCACTGAGTCCGCATGTGATCAAAATGGTTGGTTACATGCAGTCTCTGGAGAGGCTTGGCTACCCCATAAGCGAAGAGTTCGCTACGGATATAATTCTGAACTCTCTTCCTAGTGCATATGGGCAGTTCATTTCGAACTACCACATGCATGGTATGGATAAGAAGCTCACTGAATTGCATGGGATGCTCAAGCAGTGTAGGCGGATCTCAAGAAGGGCACCAGTCAAGTGTTGATGGTGCAGAATAAGGCTAAGTTCAAGAAGAGTTCTTGGACTAAGAAGAAGGCTAAGTCAGGAGGAAAGCATGCTCCGGACCCGGTCCCAAGCACTTCCTCAGGGACTAAGCCATCTCCTTCAGCCGGATCCACTTGCTTCTACTGCAAGGCGGATGGCCACTGGAAAAGGAACTGCAACAAGTACTTGGCCGATAAAGCCAAGAGTGGAGGTATGACTTCCGACTCAGGTACACTTGTTTGCAATGTTATAGACATATATCTTGCTGATGCACCTAATAGTTCTTGGATATATGATACTAGATCAGTTATTCACATCCGCAACTCGTTGCAGGGACTGGTAAGAACTAGGAGCGTAGCAAGAGGCGAGGTTGATATTCGAGTCGGCAACAAAGCAAGAGTTGCTGCGTTGGAAGTCGGCACGATGCAACTTCATTTACCTTCCGGATTCATTATGGAACTGAATAATTGTTATTATGTTCCAGTGCTTTCATCAAACATTATTTCTGCTTCATGTTTGATGAGGCAAGGCTATGAGTCGAATATCAAGAATAATGGTTGTTCTTTGTATTTGAATGATATGTTTCACGGCTTTGCACCCGTCCAGGACGGGTTATTTATTTTGAATCTTGATGGTGAGTCGGTTTATAACATAAATGTTAAAAGGTCGAAACCAAATGATCTGAATATGACTTACTTTTGGCACTGTCGGCTTGGTCATATAAGTTGGAAACACATGAAGAAGCTCCATGATGATGGACTCCTAACTTCGTTCGACTTGGAGTCGTTTGAGACATGCGAATCTTGCCTACTCGGCAAAATGACCAAGACACCTTTTGCAAAGAGTTGCGAAAGGGCGTCTGACTTGTTGGGACTAGTAAATAGTGATGTATGTGGACAAAAGAGAACGACGACCGGGGTGGTTATGAGTACTTCATTACCTTCACTGATGATTTGAGTAGGTATGGATATATCTACTTGATGAAACATAAGTCGGAAGCCTTTGAAAAGTTCAAAGAATTCCAGAATGAAGCACAGAATCAACTCGGCAAGAAAATAAAGTTTCTTCGGTCGGACCGAGGAGGTGAGTACATGAGCCATGAGTTTGATGACCATCTGAAAAGTTGTGGAATAGTTCCTCAACTCACTCCGCCAGGAACGCCGCAAAGGAACGGTGTTTCGGAAAAACGGAATCGAACCTTGTTGGACATGGTACGATCAATGATGAGTCAGACAGATCTGCCTTTATCATTTTGGGGTTATTGTCTAGAAACAGCGGCGTTCACACTAAATAGAGTACCATCAAAATCGGTAGAGAAGACACCGCATGAGATGTGGACAGGCAAAAAGCCAAGTTTGACTTTTCTTAAGATTTGGGGTTGTGAAGCATATGTCAAGCGACTTCAGTCGGACAAGCTTACGGCCAAGTCAGATAAATGTATTTTCGTGGGGTATCCGAGGGAAACCTTGGGTTACTACTTCTACAACCGAGAAGAGGGCAAAGTGTTTGTCGCTCGGAACGGTGTCTTCCTTGAGAAAGAGTTTCTCAGTCGGGGAGTAAGTGGGAGCACGGTGCAGCTCGAAGAAATTCGAGAGGAACCGACTAGTGACGAGTCGGCAAAAACCTTGGAGGTTGAGCCGATCGTGGTAGCTGAGCCGGCAGCAGCACCTGTACTGCGAAGATCGGCGAGATTACGAAGTGTTCGTGATGTGTTACTGTTAGACAGTGATGAGCCGACAATTTATTCGGAAGCGATGGTGGGATCTGATTCTGAGTCATGGCTTGGAGCCATGAGATCCGAGTTAAAGTCCATGGATGAAAATCAAGTTTGGAACTTGGTTGATCTGCCAGACGGTGCAAGACATGTCGAGTGCAAATGGGTCTTTAAGAAGAAAACTGATATGGATGGAAATGTTTCCGTCTATAAAGCACGCCTTGTCGCGAACAGGTTCCGACAAGTTCAAGGAGTTGATTACGACGAGACTTTCTCGCCCGTAGCGATGCTTAAATCAGTTCGGATCATGTTAGCTATAGCGGCCTATTTCGACTATGAGATATGGCAGATGGATGTCAAAACGAATTTCCTTAACGGAAATTTAACCGAGGACGTGTATATGATACAGCCCGAGGGTTTTGTCGATCCGGCTAATGCTGAGAAGGTGTGCAAACTTCAGAAATCCATTTATGGGTTGAAGCAAGCATCTCGGAGTTGGAATATTCGCTTTGATGAGGTAGTCAAATCGTTTGGCTTCATCAAGAGTGATCATGATTCTTGTTTGTACAAGAAGTTTAGTGGGAACAAAGTAAATTTTCTAATCTTATATGTGGATGACATATTACTGATTGGAAATGATGTCCAGATGTTGCAAGAAACCAAGGAATCATTGGAAAGGAGTTTCTCAATGAAAGACTTGGGTGAGACAACATACATCCTCGGAATCCGGATCTATAGAGATAGATCAAGGAGGCTCATTGGATTGAGTCAGAGTACTTATTTGGACAAAGTGTTGAAGAAGTTCAACATGGAATCGTTTAAGAAGGGGTTCTTACCGATGTCCCATGGTGTAAAACTTAGCAAGACTCAGTGTCCTGCGACAACTGATGAGCGAAGTCGGATGAGTGCGATTCCATATGCTTCTGCAGTCGGATCCATCATGTATGCCATGATTTGTACTAGGCCGGATGTTTCCTATGCTCTAAGTGTTGTGAGCACATACCAGTTGATCTGGAGAGATCCAATCGACGGCTAAAAATATCCTAAAGTACTTGAGAAGGACTAAGGATATGTTCTTGGTTTATGGTGGTGAAGATGAACTCAGTGTAAAGGGTTACACGGATGCGAGTTATCTTACCGACTCTGATGATTCTCGTTCGCAATCCGGATACGTGTTTATTTTAAACGGAGGTGCTGTGGAGTCTGGAAGAGTTCCAAGCAAGAGGCGTGTCGTGTCACAACAGAGGTTGAGTATATTGTCACGGAGGCAAAGAAAGGAAGCTGTTTGGATGAGGAATTTCCTCATGGATCTTGGTGTGGTTCGTGGCTCGTCCAATCCGCTGACGTGTATTGTGACAACAATGGTGCTATTGCACAATCCAAGGAACCTAGACACCGGAAGAACAAGCACATACTCATGCGGTACCACCGATTCGCCATTCGTGGATCGAGGTGATATCAAGTTATGCAAGGTACACACGGATGCAAATATTGCGGATCCGTTGACAAAGCCGTTACCACACTGAAGCATGAGGCATTGCCCCGAGAGCCATGGGCATTAGATGCTTAGACATGTGATGTCGAAGATTGACTCTAGTGCAAGTGGGAGATCTGTGGGAATATGCCCTAGAGGCAATCATGTATGATGAGATTTCCCATTGTATTCATAAAGATATTAGTCCTTGTATAAACATCTGATGTATCATTGAATATGTGATTCGTTGTGGAACTATGCATTCATGTTGTTTGTACTAAATATCCTTGGTCATTGAGGTTGTGCTGGACACACAACTTAGACCAATGTGAAAGTTGGCTTGATGACTTCCCACTTGTCATGGGCATGGAGATCTTGTTCCAACTTACACGCACTGCCAAAGAGTTTAGCGAGTCGGATTGACCCATATTGAGGTACAACTATCTGTCATTTGTATATCTCAATCAATGTAATGCTTAGACCTGAGGTTGTTGCATAGTCCGAGTTGAGGATCACCGACTTAGGTTCTGTCAAACGCTGATCCGTAACTGGGCAATTATAAAGGCAGGGTTCGGGTCGACTAAAAATCAAGCTGCGTGATGTGAATAACCAAGATGGGATTTTGCCCCTCCACTCGAAGAGATATTCTCTGGGCCCTCTTGTGAGATATGATTCGGAAAGCATGGCCATGCACGACTCGGTTAAGTGTTAACCGAGGCGATCGACTAAGAGTTAGTCGGGTGAATCACTTATCTCGGATCGAGAAGAGAGTCGGACTATTTAAGGGATGACATATATTTGCCTATAGTCTGACAAGGTATATCCTGAGGCAAAAGGGACTCGGACGCAAGTCGCATTGGAAAGGCAAGTCGTCATGACTCTTTGGTACTTGGGAGTCGGCACGTTCTGCTAGGAGCCGCTACCGACTGATCGATTGAGAGTCGGACTCCTATAGTGTCCAAGTAGCCATGAGCCTGCGGGGTCACACACTTAAGAGCAAGAGCAAGTTCGGATTGGATCTGAACATATAATCTGGTTGGGTTGGACCTAAACCTGATTAGGACTGAGTTAGTGAGTTGGACTCACGGTGACTAGTGTTATATGGGCTTTAGTTAATGGGTCGCGCGAGCAGAGCCCACGTTCACTCCCTATATATAGTGGAGCACCTTAACCCAGAAAGGTTAATCGTTGTTCGGTTAGGTCATTCCATGTGTTGGAAACCCTAGCTCCACAGCAGTCCAGCCATCGTTACAAACCTAGCAGTTCGCCGCTGGCGCTCCTCCTTGTACGTGTGGATACCATTAGAGGTGTTGTGCGATCAGCACCAGGACGATCGGATCGTGAGGATCAGACGCATCAATCGACGCGCTTCATCGCAGAATCTGCAATCGCTGCCTAGTTGTAAACCTTGTGGCCTTCTACCTCAGCTAGATCTTGGGATCACCACATTAGAGGAAAAATTTGTTTTATCTCTGCGTGGCCCAACATAACCGCCTAATAGAAGTATGGGTTCCAAGGTAGATGGGAGTGATGCTCCGGAGGTAGTCACCATGAACGATCTCAAGACGTTGGAAACAACCTTGGTGAGTTCAATGGAGGCTAAGATGGAAGATATGCGTCAATTGATAATGCGTCTCTCCACATCTGCAGCATCACCTCCATCTAACTCTGAGGCTACCACTCCGCAATCCAAGGAAACGGGTAAAACCGATTCCAAAGATAACGAAGTGGTTGGTGATGACACTAGCAAGAGCTCCTCCTCGAAAAAGTATAGTGGTAAGGATGGATACAATGAGGTTTCTCATGTGTATTCTCCTAATCCACCTATCCCTCACCCACATATACATAATAGGGGTGATCCACCCAAACTTTCAGCATCTACTTTTACTCAATGGCAATTTTTGATGAAGTCTCATGTGTGCAGTTCCTCCATTGAGTTGTGGAAAATCATCAAAAATGGTCTTCATGTTGGAAACCCCAACAATCTCACAAGAAGAGAAGTTGTCGATAGCCAACTCAACGCTACAGCTCTACACATGATACAGCTTGGTGTGGGTGACAAAGATATGCCACACATTCAGCATCTTAGTACAACTAAGGAAGCTTGGGATGCTCTCACCGAGCTCTTTATCGGAAATGAAAGTATGAGAAGGAATAGATATGATGCTTTGAGCAACGAAGCTGAAGGATTCTATATGTTGGATGGAGAAAACCACGAGGACATGTATAGGAGGCTCAAGGCAATAGCCACAACTTTCAGAAACCATGGTGCCGCTCATGTTGATGATGCATGGATCAAGCGCAAATATGTCAGTGCTCTTATGCCATTTGAGCCCACAGATTTGAAAAGTCTCCAAGGTAGGCATAACTACCACCTTATGACATCCAATGAGGTAATGCAAGAAATGTACGCTTTCAAAGTGGCTGCCAAGAATGCCGAAGATGCTCGTGCACGAGCTACGGGGATGCAAAAGGGGGTCAACATGGCCTTGAAGACTAGTGTGATTGATCATGATGAATATGCCATAGAAGGTATGGACTGTCCCGAGGATATAAAAAGGATCCACGGACAATACCTGGCTCTTTATGCTAGAAACTTTTGGAAAGATCCGGCCAAGGCTAAAGCTGAACTAGAACGCAAGAGTGGAGCTTATGGAAGAAAGGAAAATGGCCCCAAGCTGAGAACATGTTTCAACTGTGGTGACCAGCTGCACTTTGTAGCTGAGTGTCCATATCAAAGTAGGGAAGATAATGGAGGAAGACTTATTTTCAAAGACAAGTCAAAGGCTCTACGCAAGAAACAGTTTGTAAATAAGAATGCTCCCTTCAAGAAGCAACCAAAGATTGTTCTAGTGGCTCAAGAAGAATATTCTTCGGGAAGTGAAGATGAGGACGAGGATGATAGCTCTCAAGAGGTGGCTGCTATAGCCACCACATCTACATCAACATCTCTCTTCGACTCTCCGAACGAAAACATCATCAACAAGAATGCTACTTGTCTCATGGCAAGAAGCTCCGAGGTAACTTCTTCTAACTCTTCTTTTTCTAAGGCTATGATTGACATGGACTATCCTACTAGTCTTAAGGTTAAAGAATAGATTATTGCTTTGGAATATTTCTTCACTAACTTGCAAGGTGAGCACAAAATACGTTTTGAAGCTCTTATGGACCAGCTTGCCCAAAATGAAGCTCTCCTCGAAGAAAAGGGCAGAATTGAAAGGGAGGATGCAATGGACCATTGCATCCTTTAAAAATGCTCTTGAAGAAGAAGAAGAGGCTCGGGTCTCTCTTGAAGAGAGGCTTGAGTCCCTTGAGGAGTCACATGAAGAAATAGTGGCCAAACTTGTTAAGGAACGTGACAATGCAGTCACGAAAGCAAAGAAGCTAAAGAAGGAAAATATTGACTTTGGGGCTGCTCATGATAGACTCTCTGAGGAATTGGAGAAACTTTACAACGCTCACAAGGCGTTGAAAAACGACTTCTCCACTCTCATTGAGTCAAATGATCAGCTCCAAATTCGATTGGCCAAGTATGATGTTCCTAGCACTTCCAATTCAACATATAGTCACAAGGAAAATGCTAGTGTGGAAGAAGAATTGGTCAAGGACATCACACCCAAGGATAAGGGTGTTCTTGATAAAGTTCTTGGCAAGCAGATGTCAAATCATGGTAAAGAGGGACTTGGATATGTCACCAAGTCCAAGAAAAGGAAAAACAAGAAGAACAAGCCCAAGAATGTTCAATCAAAGACAAGCACCGTTGAGAAGAATGTCACCAAAGACAAAACTAACAATATTGGTTTTGCAGGGTCTCACAATCCAAATTATGAACTCTTTTGTGATGATTATGGCGATGTTTATGCTTATTATGTCGGTCCCTTTGATGAATATATTGCTTGGTCTATTTGGGTTCCAAAGACCCTTGTTACTAACATGAAAGGACCCATTGAAAAATGGGTACCTAAAACCAAGAAGTAATTCTCTTGCAGGGCTATGCTTCCGGTGGGTCGAAATGGGTGTTGGATAGTGGATGCACTAGTCATATGACCGGAAGCAAGGATATCATCACGGAGATGTGTCCAAATCATGATAATATTACAGTCTCCTACGATGATAAGTCTAAATATCAGGTATTGGGTATTGGCAAGGTTGTGGTTGCCCACGATATCTCTCTCGTGGACGTCATGCTTGTTGAGACCCTCGGTTACAACCTTATTTCTGTTCGTGCCCTTGGCAAGATGGGTTTTGCTATTTTTATCGATGATGATTTGGTGGTACTCTTGTGGAGCAAGTCTCTAAAGGTCGCTTTCGTTGGGTATGTCGAAAATGACCTGTATGTGGTGGACTTTTCGGGGAAAACCACTTCAGGTCCGATGTGCCTTTTGGGAAAGGCCGACGTGGGATGGTTATGGTATCGCCATTTAGCCCATGTCAACATGAGAACTTTGCAAAGTCTCAACAAGGGTGGCCACATCCTTGGACTAAAAGACAATGTCTCCTTTGCCAAAGATCGTGTTTGCAGGGCTTGTGTTGAAGGCAAAATGCATGACTCTCCCCACAAGAGGAAGACTATTGTGTCTTCAAAAAGGATATTGGAATTACTTCATGTGGATTTATTTGGTCCTCCTTATCATGCAAGTCTTGGTGGGAAGAAATATTGCTTGGTCATTGTCGATGATTACTCAAGATATACATGGGTCTATTTCTTGAAGCTAAAGAGTGAGACTCAACAAACAGTCATTGACTTTGCAAATGAAGTTCAACGTCAACACAATGTTCCTATCTTGGCAATAAGAAGTGACAACGGCTCCGAATTCAAGAACTACACTTTGAATGAGTTTCTAAGCGAAGAGGAGATTAGACATCAATATTCCGCTGCGTACACCCCTCAACAAAATGGTGTAGCCGAGAGGAAGAACCGGACTTTGATGGATATGGCAAGATCAATGTTGGCTGAATTCAAGTCTCCTTACAATTTTTTGGCTAAAGCCATATCCACTGCTTGTCACTCATCGAACCGGCTCTACCTCCGAAAGATTTTGGACAAGACTCCATATGAAATACTTACCGGTAACAATCACAACATCTCATACTTCAAGGTATTTGGGTGTAAGTGTTTCTTTCTTATTAAAGGTGTCTGCTTGTCTAAATTTGAGTCCAAGGCTTTAGAAGGTATTTTTGTTGGTTATGGTGCCGAATCCCACACTTATGGAGTCTACAACAAGCTCACCCGGACTGTTGTAGAATCTTGTAGTGTGGAGTTCGATGAAAATAATGGCTCCTATGTAGGGCAAGTTGATGTTTGTGATGCAGATGTTGAAATACCCCAAGATGCCATACGAAGAATGGGAGTGGGATTTTTCCTCCCCATTGAGGAACCCCTTGTGACGGATCGGGAAGGACAATGCTCCACTCAAGTGGAGCCCTCATCTACACAAGATCAACAAGCCCCTACTGCTGGAGAAACCCCTGCACCAACACCGCAACCTGCTGAAGATCATCAGTCTTCTGGGAAAAATGATAGTCCTAGGCCGGACTATCCGCCCCCTCCAAGGGGCGGACAATCCGCCCTTGGCACTCCAACTTGTCCCAGGGGATCCGAAGAAGAAGTCAACAGCCAAGAAGACTCCGGCCGGATTCTCCGGCCCCCGAGGGCGGATTATCCGGCTCTGGATCTCCCAGCTCTGTCAGGCATTCTCAGGAAGAGGAAACTGGTGCCTCATCTCCCAGGACGGATAGTCCGGCCCCACCAAGGGGCGGATTATCCGGCCCTGAAGAACAAGTTCTGCAGCAAGCTCCTGTTTTCAACTCAGATCAAGATCAAGGGCAAGGTAGCGAACAAGACAAGGATACAAATATTGAATCAACTCCTTCTAGAAACAATAAGGACATTGAGGCTCGTCGCAAGGCTCATGCTGATCGGAACCTTGAACTAAGGGGTCACACTCTTGACAAGGTTGTTGGTGATCTACGAAGAAGGGTGTCTACTAGAAGAGAACTTACAAGCTTCTGTGATCATCAAGCTCACATTTCCATGGTTGAACCGAAGAAGGTCTTTGATGCTCTTGAAGATCCCGATTGGGTTGTTTCAATGCATGAAGAATTAAATAACTTCGAGCGCAACAAAGTTTGGAAGCTCGTAGAGAAACCCAAGGATTGCCGTAATGTTATCGGCACCAAGTGGATTTTCAAGAACAAACAAGATAAAAATGGCATTGTTGTGAGGAATAAAGCAAGACTCGTGGCTCAAGGATTCTCTCAAGTGGAAGGAATTAATTTTGGCGAGACTTATGCTCCTGTGGCTCGTCTTGAGTCCATCCGTATCCTTCTTGCCTATGCCGCTCATCATAATTTTAAATTACAGCAAATGGATGTTAAGAGTGCGTTTCTTAATGGTCCACTACACGAGTTGGTATACGTCAAGCATCCCCCGGGTTTTGAGGAACCCAAATTTCCGAACCATGTTTACAAACTCGATAAGGCGCTCTATGGCCTTAAACAAGCCCCATGTGCGTGGTATGAGCACCTTAAAGAGCTTTTGTTAGACCGTGGATTCGAAGTTGGGCAAATCAATCCCACTCTTTTTACTAAGAAGGTTAATGGGGAGATTTTTGTATGCCAACTTTATGTAGATGACATTATTTTTGGCTCTACTAACCAAGCTTTTAACGATGAATTTTCAAAGCTTATGACTGACAGGTTTGAGATGTTGATGATGGGTGAATTGACGTTCTTTCTTGGATTCAAGATGAAACAACTTAGAGAGGGAACTTTTATTAATCAAGCTAAGTACATTCAAGACATTCTCAAGAGGTTCAAGATGACGGATCTCAATGGCGTTGCTACTCCAATGCAAACAAAGTGTCATCTTGAGCTCAATCCCAAGGGTAAAGACGTGGACCAAAAGGTATACCGATCCATGATCGGCTCTCTCCTTTACCTTTGCGCATCTAGGCCCGATATCGTGTTAAGTGTAGGAGTGTGTGCAAGGTACCAAGCCGCTCCTAAAGAAAGCCACTTAGTGGCGGTCAAACGAATCTTCAGATATTTGGTTCATTCCCCAAATTTTGGGTTATGGTATCCCAAGGGTTCAAGTTTCTCTCTATGTGGTTACACTGATTCAGATTGGGCTGGTGACAAAGATGATAGAAAATCAACTTCTGGTGCATGTCAATTCTTGGGAAGGTCTCTAGTGTGTTGGTCTTCAAAGAAACAGAATTGTATTTCACTCTCAACCGCCGAAGCTGAATATGTTGTTGCTGCAAGTGCTTGTACACAGTTATTATGGATGAGGCAAACTTTAAAGGAATATGGTGTCAATTGTGACAAAGTGCCTCTATTGTGTGACAATGAAAGTGTTATCAAAATTGCTTACAATCCCGTGCAACATACAAGAACAAAACATATTGAGATTCGCAACCATTTCATTCGGTATCATGTTGCTCGTGGCGATATTGCCCTATCCTTTGTGAGCACGAAGAACCAACTTGCTGATATTTTCATGAAGCCCCTTGATGAAGCAAGATTTTGTTATTTGAGGAATGAGCTAAATATCATAGATTCAAGGAGTTTGACTTGACTACCCTTGCACACCCACTTGATCTTATTCATGTATTTGGTTTAGATGTGGGCATAGACATAGGGGGAGTTTGGTCCTAATTTATTGGGCTAACCCTCCCCCCATAACGCAGAAAGCAAGAAAAAACATTTCCCTTAATATCATTTTGTGATATGTGGGTCATCGATGAGCATTGGTTTTGAACTCAAGATACATCTTCGCGGTGTCATGCCATGCGCTCCAACATGGTGGCTTCGGACACCGCCCTCTTCCTTGAGAATAGTTGGTTTCTAATGGCTCTCTTTGGATTTTCTTGCATATTTCTTGTTCTTATGGAAAACACACTCAACTTTGATTTTTGTTTGATTTGGTTCTTGCAAGCTGATGACGATGATGATGAGTATGATGAAGAGGAAGGGGACGGGGACGGGGACGGGGATGACTACGACAAGGATGAGGAGGCATGATCTCCAGGGGCGTTAGCATCGCTCTTCTTCCTTTTTGGTGTTTCGATGCCAAAGGGGGAGAAGTAGTTCTATTAGGTCTCGTGGATTTGCAAGGGTCGGGCGCAAGCACTTGTCTTTTAATCGTTTTATTTGCTTGCTTGTGCTCTTTTTATCATGAACTTATTTGCTATTTGTGCTTGGATTATGTAAGACTATGTCGTGCTCTACTCTGTTTGGTCTTCTGGAATCCCGGG
Organism: Avena insularis; assembly: GCA_023614405.1. Classification (NCBI taxonomy): domain Eukaryota; kingdom Viridiplantae; phylum Streptophyta; class Magnoliopsida; order Poales; family Poaceae; genus Avena; species Avena insularis. Next base: position 65,362,842 of record CM042697.1, read on the forward strand.
TTTATATTGTGGGTCTACTCTCATGGAATTCTGGATTTATCTATGAAGTCTGTTTGATGGCACATGGAATCATGGGATTATCTAGTGTATGCATCAATATTGTGGGATGTGCTTGGAGTCTAACAATCTCATTATTTTCTTTGGCTATAATCACATCCCGGTGGTATGACCTTGTTTCCCAACCCACCTTGTTTCAATTATCTTTGCTATGAAAGTTGTGTTCTCTCTAGTGTGTGTATTTGTATTCAAATACAAAATGTAAATATGCACACATCTAGGGGGATCCTCTTTCATTTTTGTTAAGCTGGCATTTGCCGGTTTCATTGCAAATCCTAGTATTGCCATCTAACACCAAAAAGGGGGAGATTGAAAGAACATTTCATAATCCCTAGTGTTTTGTGTGTTAGATAACAATATCAAGGATTATTTAATGTGCGTTGAAGTGTTGCAGCTCTCTCTAAGGATAAAAGGAAAATGAATCTGCCTTTGGGGGGCGGATAATCCACCCCCACTAGCGGCGGATAATCCGCCCCACCCTTTTCCCAGATAGGCGCAAGCCCCAGAAGGGGGGCGGAGTTTCGGCCGGGTTTTTCGGCCCCGCCGGATAATCCGCCCCTCAAGGGGGCCGACACTACTAGGAAAATGGCTATAGGTAATCAGCACATCCGTGGCTCACATGGTTGAAGTGCCCCACGGCTAAAACAGGCGTGGCTCACCTATGGGCAGTGCCCTACTAGTAACTAGAACAACCGTGGCGCACATGACTATAGTGCGCCACAGAGATGTGTGGGCCAGGGCCCTGTTGGCCGCACGCCAAACATCTGTAGCGTCAACCGTGGCGCACATGGGGGGGTGCGCTACGCCTAAGCGCATGCCCCCCTCTGCTGTGAAACGTCCAGAAACATCTGTGGCGCACTCTGCCTAGTGCGCCACAGGGAGTAGGAACATCCGTGGCGCACATGGCATAGTGCGCCACGGATGTTCCTACTCCCTATGGCACACTAGGGCAGAGTGCGCCACGGATGTGTCGATTTTTTTGACAGCACTTTATGTGCACATGTGTGACCACATCCACCACCCCACACTTCACTTTCCCCTTCTTCTTCCTCCTTAGATCTAGTCGGGATCTTCTCCTTCCCACCTCAATTTCTCCACCCATTCACCATTTTTATCATGTAGAACTTGCTTTGGATGTTACATAAGTAATAGAGGAAGGTCTCCGGTCTCTCATCTCCTTCTCCGGTCGACGCGCGCACCTCTCCTTTCCATCTTTCTCGCGATAGGTCTCTCATCTCGGTAAGTTGTCCATGTAAGGATGTGTTCATGTGTATATGGATGATATGCTCATATGTATGTAGATGATCGATGCTCATGATGTGTGTATGGAGAGGATCGATCGATGGTCATATGTGTGTGTATATGGAGAGTATCGATGATGCTCATGCATGTGTGTATGAAGAGGATAATGATATGTTCATGTGTGTATGGATCGGTCTCTCTCTCTTGTGTTTGTATGTGAACAAGTTGCCATTTGTTTTGCCAAAATGTTGATTCATTTCCATTTTGGCAAGACTTTGGCATTTCGCAAAGGTCCTAATTTTAGGATAGGTCATGCCGAAATTTTCTATCGACCATTGCATGCATGCATTCATTATGTGGTTCTAATAGACTTCAAATTGTACCGTGTACACCGTGCAGGCAAAAATGGTCCGCATAATGAGCGAAGGCATTGTGGCTAGATTTTTGAAATGTGCGACGGCCGACATGATACGAAATAACAAGACGGATATAAGATGTCCATGCAGAAGATGCAAACTCAATCGGGTGATCGACCAGATTCCGGGAATCTGCAGTGCACCCGCCCGCCATGGTTTCATGGATGGATACACTCGTTGGATAAGCGGCGACGAGACAATGGAGACGGTGAAGGTGGCCAACATGGCGATGATCATCATCACCGAGAACGGGCGAGATGATGAAGAGTCTCTAGAGATGGTGAAGGTGCGGAAGGCACCGGGATGATGATGATCTAGATGCCGGAGGAGCGTAGACGATGGAACAACGTCAGCCGGGTGCGGGACCCTTATGTGCAAGATCTGCTTCTCAAGCGCATTTAGTAACACCAGGGCTGCCGCTAGAGAGAAATCAAGCTTGCAACTTGAGAAAGACGCGTTACTCCATTGTATGAAGGATGCAGCCCGATGATACCGGTTGAATGTAACGTTCAAGGCTATGGAGATGAAGGCAAACACAAATTGAGCGACGCTTCGACGGTATGATGGCATTCGGCATGATCGTCCCGAGGGGAACACATGTCCAACTAGTATCGAGGACGCCAAGAAAATCGCTCATCTCTCGATCTACCGTGACGTTAGATATCACGTATGCATCAACGATTGCATCATTTATTGGGCGAGGACGCGGAGAAAACCACATGTCCGGTGCGGCGTGAGTCGATACAAGAAAGGGAAGAAAGCACCAAAAGTGGTATGGTACTTTCCTATCACTCCTGGCTGCAGCGCTATTTCGCGGACCCTAAGGAAGTGAAGCTCATGCGATGGCATGCGGAAAGGAAGAAGCCAGATGATGATGATGACCCGAAAAGGATGAGCTGGCGACACCCTTCGGGATGCTAGCCGCTGGAAAGCATTGGACCTCAATTCCTAATTCGTGGAGATTCGAGGAACATCGGGCTTGGTGCGAGCACCGATGGACTCAATCCGCTCGATAGCGAGAGCAGCACGCACAACACTTGGCCCGTGTTTGTATGGATGTACAACCTCCTCCATGGTTGTGCATGAAGAAGAAGTACATACAAATGAGTATGCTAATTCAAGGGCGAAACAACCTGGTACCGACATCAATCAGATCTCGGCTGTTGAAAGAGGAGCTAGCCACGTTAGGGAATCGAGCCAATACTTACGACGCCGTCGCACAAGATTATTTCACTATGAGATCCGCGTTGGTCACTACGGTGCAAGACTATCTAGGTTGCGTATATCTCGGGCAGGTTATCCAAGGATTCTCGCATGTGTTAGGTGCATGGATAACACAAGCTATCTCCAACTAGAGAAAGATCCAGGTCATCGAAACCGTGTTCATGGCGCACCGGAGGTGGCTCGCAAGAATGATCCATGGAGAAAACGTGGAGACCTGTTCGATGGCAAATCGAGACCCGAGGAATCCCAGAGCGTAGGAGCAGCAAGAAGTGGAAGAGTTGCTGAAAACCGGAAAGATTGTCCTAAGCACGAAAGAAGCAAAAGAGGCAGCAACAAGACAAGCGGTGATGAAGGTATGGAAAACAAGGTCTGTTTTCGAGTTGCCATATCGAAGTTTCTCCGATGCCTCATAGCCTCGACATCATGCATATCACGAAAACGCAAAGTGGAGTCCGTCGCCCCATAATCAACATGCCGATAGGACGAAAGATGGTCCAAAGCAAGGCAGGACCTGATATGCTTGGGTATCCGAAGGAGCTTCACGAGGACGACTACTCCGATGATCGTGAAGATGACGATGATCATGAGTCGGAGACGACACAAGGTCGCTTAAGGGTAAAAGTTCAAGAAGAACGAATATTACTGCCCTCCTTCTTGCTTCACTCTAAGCCAGGATGAGATCAAACAGTTTTTCAAGTGCCTTCTAGGAGTCAAATTTCCTTACGGCTACACGGGCAAGATAAGCAGATACCTAGACGAGGCGAAGCGAGGTTCGATGGCATGAAGTCTCACGACGCGTGCGCTAATGATGCAAGTACTTCCGGTCGCACTAAGAGGGATAATGGACGAGCACGTTTGTGAAACGTTATTTGGCCTATGCAAGTTTTTCGACGTCATCTCTAGGAAGTCAATTGGCGTGAATAAGCTCGGGAGGCTACAGGAGGAGATCGTGGTGATACTATGTGAGCTTGAGGTCTACTTCCCACCCGCATTCTTTGACATTATGGTGCATCTGCTGGTCCATGTCGTGGAGGACATCGTACAACTCGGGCCGATGTTCCTCCGCAGCATGATGGCGTTCGAAAGGATGAATGGACACATCAAAGGATACGTTCGCAACAGGTCCCGTCCAGATGGAAGCATAGCCAAGGGCTTTCTGGCCGAAGAGTGCATCTCTTTCTGCACGAATTATCTAGACATCGAGAACCCTGTCGGTCTTCCCGTCAACAGGCACCTTGGCAAGCTCGACGGATCTGGTCACCGAGAGGGTCGTCGCATACTGCATGCAGACTTCGATTTTCGAGGCGCAGACTTTGATTGAGCAAACCTCGTCGCGCTACAACATTTAGAACTGGTCGATCCTTGGGTACAGAAGCACAAAAGGTTAATCGAGAAGAAGTACGGTGACCGGGCATACAGAGGACGCAGGAGAAATAATCAAAGAGCACAACTCAGATTTCACGCGTTGGTTTAGGCAGACGCCCTTGATAATCCCCGCGATCGCATTCTTTTGACACGGAAAAGATCATATTCACCTTTGTCGCAGGACCGATGCAAAACCTGGTGACCTATCAGCGATGATATCAACGGCTACACATTCTACACGGAGGAAAAGGACAACAAGTGTGATTATCGAACTCAGCGTAACGCCGGAATTCTACACCGATGACAACGTGAAGGAAAGATTCTATGGAAGAATCGAGGAGATCCGGGAGCTCGACTCATGTGGGAGAAAAGGTGCTGATGTTCCGTGTCGATGGGCAAGAGCGCCGAAGAGAAGACCGATATTTCACAACCATGGTTATACCCGGCAGCCAAATCCAAGGTCATGGTGCAAATGTGGCATGAAAAATGAACCGTGGGTACTGGCTACCAAAGTGGACCAATGTTTTTTCATTACCGACCCGACAAAGCCTAGCCGTGTTGTCGAGAGGAGAGGAAAAAGAAACATCATCGGAATGGATGGAGTCACCAACGAGCAAGACTTCGACCAGTACGGCGATCCAAAGATTGAAGATGACGACGACTACGATGCAGCAACATACATCATAAGAAGAAAAAAGACAACCCTATCCAAAAAAGGAAGCCCGTTCGAAAGAAGAAACATTAAAGTGCCGGGGCTAAATTATTCAACCGCGATAAAGAAGGGAAAAAAGATTGTAAAACGCTAGCTCAAAAAATATTGTAAAACGCGTGGTTGAAAAAGATTGTAATATTCATGGACAAATTATTATGAAATTTAGTTATACTTTGAATCATATTTGTAACACTTTTATGACATATATTATCACTTTTGGGCATTTTTGGAATATTTAAAAGTATTTTAAAAACAAAACAAAACTTGTATGGCATAAATCACCACTTTTGGGCATTTTTTGGAACATTTAAAAGTATTTTTAAAATAAAAATAAAAAAGTGGGGCACCAGGATTCAAACCTGGGTGCTCATAGTTTAGAATAGAGTAGTGGGCAGAACCAGTGGGATAAGACAGTACTAGTGTTAATTAGTGGGGTGGCCGCCCTCTTATCTGATAGTAACTTACTGGACCTGCTAGTAAGCACCTTAACAAGCAACTAGTGAAAGGCATGGTAAACTGATAATATTCCATCATTTTAGAACCATGTGCAAATATCAACACAGAAGAAAACAACTACGACGGCATGAAACCATACAAATTATTTTGAATATAATAAGCAGCTCAATGGTGTTCAGCATTCAGTGCATAAGAGAAAACAACACAATAATCCAGTAGCCAATAGCTACTATGATCTCGCTTGACCTAGCCAGAACACAATGCACGATACAAATAGAAGTCAATCTTCAAGCACAAATAAGATCAAGAGATGCAGAGGCCAAGAAAATAATCAATGGGAATATAACAGTCTTAATATAAGCAACTCGATGGTATATGAAAACAAAATATCCAGACTTTGGTTGTTAAGATGTGAAGACTTAGCACATGACTTCTGACGAGGTTTGGTTGATTCAGGTTTAAGAGGGATTTGAGGGTCATATGGAAAGATCCTACTGCTTCAAGTCCCTCTAAATCTGAAGCATCCAGATCATCCCCATCAACCAGTGTTAGTGTTTATATCCCAATACAAAAAATGGGCATTGCCACTGAATTTTGATTAACTAATATTTACAGCTGTATTAGTAAGTGGAAGTAGAATAGATACGTGCAAGAGCAATGTTTTTTTCTGTGGCATACACTCAAGTCATGGCAATGCTTATATATAGTGAAACTGTTAGATGAAGAGTATGAAACAGGTATGTATGGCACGCAATGCACTTATATTCTTACTAGAAAGGAGAGGGGTTTGTGTACATATAATGCCCGTGTACTTATGTTCAGAAGTTATTATCTCACAAGTGAGAAAAATATGCAAAAGTAGTTACACCTCACAGGAACTTGATCAACATCATAAATTCAGAACAGTAAAAAGGAACATATGATCATGCAAGGAATGGTTTTTAGTTACAGGTGTGGTTATTTCAAATGCAGTAAGTGAGAACTCGGCAACTCGCTAGTTAAAACTGAATACCAATGTGTAACTCAAAAGACTTGGTGACTGGAGACATACATGCACAGCTTGCTTGCTGACAAATATGCAAAGATAGGTCGACCAACTAACTTGATCAACATCAGAATAGCAAGAAATAACACAAAGCCATTCGCTTCTGTGGTTTGGTCCTTATGGAAAACCAGGAATGGAACTTGTTCTTTTTGAATAGTCTATATGTGTTGATTTGCTTGCTGTCATCACTTGGTCATTCGCTTGCTGTCACTTGCTGTAATGATCTTCTAGTATAGAACTTGGTCATTTGTTGTATTCTCATTTGCTTGCTGTCACTTGGTCATTTGTTGTCATTTGTTCACAGAACTGAAATAATACAAATGACAGCAATATGGCTACGCTTAAATTGATAACAAAAGTATATATGGTTGTGGAACTGTGCTGGGACTGGATGGATGTGGTTGTAAAATGGTTTGGAAGGAAAAATAGAGTAGTGTTGGTTTTGCTACTATCTGTGCTGGGACAACAGCACCTTGAAATTGTGCTTGTGCTTGTATATGAAGCACTTTATTATGTGTGTATGCAGGTTCTTGTATGAAATGAGTCCCGATTTTTGCCGAAATGTTGATTAACTTCCGTTTCGGCAGAAATTGGGCACTCCTAGTTTAAGAAAATTAGCAAAGGTCATGCCGGATTTTTCCGTGCATTTAACCAATTATTTGTTTTTTATTAGTGCGAAGATGTGTGACAACGACGAGGCTGGATGTTCTAAGCGCATCATCGCTGAAGGAGAACTCATACCTCCGAATAAACAATTGACATTCTGGGAGGCGGCCCAGCGGCTAGAAGACGATGAAGAATACCATCCTTCGGAGAGCGAGGATGATGAGATGGAAGACGCGGAGGAAGAAGCTGAAGGAACGGCGAACGATGAAACCACTGATGGAGGCGAGGGCACAGGGAGTGGTAGCAATCCTCTTAAGAAGAAGCCGAAGGACCGGCGCCCGAACACGGTCGGCACGGTCAGGTAGGAAATTACCGAAGTGAGCCCATCAGGGGTTCCTTTGAAGCCCGCCCTTGTCAAAAGTGCGGTGGGCAAGTGGCGTACATTACCCAGACAACCATCTCGATCAACACCGAGAATCTCCGCATAAAGATAATGGCTACTTGCGCACACTCCTCTTCGAGAAGTCTGACGCAAGATACAAGTTCCCGCTAAGTATCGAACACAAATTATCATGGGAACGAAGTAAACAAATCCGCCCTCACAAAGATGAGCACCGCCCTGGCCAGCTGGAGAACCCGGATAAAGAAGAAGATCTATAAAGAAGGCAAAAGTCTCGAGGAGATCCAGAAGATTGACCCGCAGATCACCGAAGATCAGTTCCGGGAGTTCAAGGAGAGGTGTGAATCCAAAAGAGCCCTGGCCAATAGTAATCGGGAAAGGTGTCAGCGATGAATATAGGTCATCACCATCTCGGATCTGGTGGATACGAACCACGGAGGCCAAATGGAATAAGGAGGACGAAGAGTATAGATCCAAGGGGATAGAAAACCCTTTGCTAAATTCAACCCGGCAGGTTCGAACTTCATCAGGCCCGTTACCATGTGGACCCAAAACCAAACAACTCACCGCGGATCTGCGATGAAGGAATTCGAGGAAATTGTGGTAAGTATAATCTAATTACCATGATCAACTCGATTGCAATCTAATCGATGATCTAAATGATTCAACATTACTTCTTCCGCAGGAGGAGGAAATTGTTGCTAGTCATGGATCCTAGGGTTCCTCATCCTGTGGGTCGACGGCGCGGCCACCCGTGGATAACCTTTATCAGGCGATGAACCGGCCAAGAAAATAGAGCGATTCTGAAGAAGTCGTCGCCGGCTGGCCTGCCGCCTCGGGTAAGAATTGGGTGGATCATTTTGGTCCACCGCCGAGGATGCATGTGGCGCCGTCGGAAGGAGCGAGGAGGAAAACCGCGAGGTTCAAGAACTTAAGGCACAAGTGGCGGATCCCGCAGATCGTCCAAGAAAACGGCAATCACCCTCACGTCCTTCCTGCCTACCTTGGTGGAGTCAATAGCGAATGGAGTGCGGGTGGTCGAGTAGGGCCGTGCCGATTCCAAGCATGGTCGCAGCCACTCGAACAACGCGGCACCAACGAATCAGCGAACTACATGTTCGTGACTCCGCCAGCACCGCTGGCGCCGCAAGTGTTGGTGACTTCGCCATCACCGGGCGCCGAGTACATGTTGGTTACCTCGCCATCGCCGCGCGACACCGAGCTCCAAGCACCCGTCGGTAGGGAGAATACACCGCGCCAGCACCGCGCCATCAAGCAGCCCTTCCGTCTCTTGTACGCCCATCGCCAGCGCGGCGTCGACATTAGCCGATCTCGACGCCATCACGGTAAACAAATTGCTTTAATTACCGCCTTTCATGCCATCTATTACTCTTATGGCATCTCTGACGACGTCGTACATGTTTTCCGCAGACGGATGTTCCTTGCACTCTCTTATGCTACGTGAAAAACGAGCTGAGGGATGTTGCCAAGGGTACCATCGTTCAACCCTTGAAGCGCATGTTCCACTCAAGGCCGATGTCAGATAGCGTGCACGGGGTTAAAATTAGTCGGGTCCTAAGGGGCTGCGACGACCTGGAACCTCCCATTCAACCCCCAAGAGCGGATGAAGAAGAGTCGTCTGTCCTCAGAACTTGCTTCGGCTTATTCTTGCTATGGCCAAAGAGCATGATCCGTTTGGGGACGGCGGGGGCCATCACGCCACGAACAAACGCCGTGCGTGCCGACAAGCGGTGGCAAGGCCCCCTTACCGCCCTCGCCGTCACCTCCACACGGTGGGTCGGATGATCATGTTGATGATATGAACATGGCGCAGGATCCGGCCGAGGACGACGAAGAATGGAATGATCACTTCTTCAGCACTCAGTTTGGCAACGAAGAAGACCTAGCTGGTGGCCCCACAGAGAAAGCCACTATCACCAAGCGTCTGTTTGGTTCTCGAGGCGCCTCCAGCTGCGCCTTTACTGAGCCAGCTGATACAACCAACCGCCCCTTTATTCTAAGCCCTGACACTACATAGAGTGGCGGTGCTCAGATTATGTGCCTGCCCGCTCTCCAAAAGGAAAAAAGGGAAAAAGAAAATCTAGCAGCTCGAGCCAGCCGGTGGCGTCAACAACTGCGAATCCGATCAGGTTTCGGGACGGGCCACCAAGACCCGAGGGTATTATGTGGAGGATTCATGTGGCAGGTGAGCCCATGCTACCTAAGAATTTGTGGAAGCTCGCCAGTTCAGAACTGCAGAGTGTGCATGACGGCGTGCTGACGATAGAGAGACGCCTTCTATCGGAGAAAGACCCCTCGCACCCGGTATTCGTGGTTAAGGTGCCACCAAGCTTGGGCTTCGTCGACAATGCCCCTGCGGATCTGTTCTTCCTGCGGTTCGACGACATCTTCAATATGTTCCACCTATACCCGCTGCACTATACCATGGTCCGTCTCTTTTGTCTCATCCTGGCCATGCAGATCATTAGAGAGAACACACCGGGCATCGCTATAGTGGACCCCTACTACATGCGTGATGGCTGCTTGGGTTCCCCCGCCGAACAACGTATCGTGGCCTCGTACCTAAAAAGAATCTTCGTGGCGAACAAGACAAAGGAATACATTCTTTTTCCAACTCGTTATTCACTCGCCACCGTCGATTGGCTTTATTAGATCATCATCATTATTTTTCCAACACATTCCATTTGAATTTTTTGTGCAGAGATGAACACTGCACGCTCATCTCCTTATCGCTGAAGCATTCCCACGCCACGTATTTCAACTCGGAGAGTCTAGAAAAGAAGAAAAACTATGACAAGATCAAGGAAGTTCTGGATGATGCTCTCACTGGCTTTGCCTCGACGGAAGGCACCACCTTCGTGCGTACGAAGGTCAAGTTCGGCAGGCACGTCTTCAACCACGTAACGGAGTTCCCCTGTGTGAAGCAGCCGGAAAACAGTAAGAAGGAAGCCTACTACGCACTCCATCACATGAGGGTGTTCCTACTTGACCAACAGAATTCTACGCTGCCAGATCATCTCAAACAGTGGGCCGAAGCAAAGGCCAAGATCAATGATTCGGATATTAGACAAGAGATGTATCGCATCCAGCAGCAGTTTGGGGTAATCATCTTTCGTGATGTCATGACTTCGGGAGGGATCTTCTACGGAGGAAATATCCCGAATAACTGTGACATAGAAGATCGCCTAGAGATGCAGGGTGACTATAGGAAGTTCATGACGAGACAAGGCGTCCTCCCGTTCCCTAAGCCGAGCCAGAAGGCTTGATGTTGGCCTAGTTGTAGTTACAAACTATAGATGACCTTTGTGTGTGTGTGTGTGGACAAGTGTACTTATCTTATTAGGTTTATGAATCATCGCTTACTTATTTTGCTTATTATTATTATATATCAATCAATGCTTGGTTTTTTTGCTTACTCTTTGGTCCTTTGCTCACTTTGGTCCTTCTTTTTTTCCTTACTCTTTTTTCGAGAATAATACCGATGATTGAAATGTCGTGGCACACTATATATGTGAATGTGCTACGATGGGATTGTGAGCCTTGTGATATGCACAAGTCCAGGTCTTATGCATCCTACTTGGCTCACCGTTCCATTGTAGCATATTCCTGTGTCCAACGACCTATGTATATATATGAGGCATTCTTTTCTAGTTATTTTTGTCTTTTTCGAGAATAATGCCGATGATTGAAATGTCGTGGAACAATATATATGTGAATGTGCTACGACAGGATAGTTAGCCTTGTGATATGCACAAGTCCAGGAATTGTGCATCCTACTTGGCTGACTGTTCCATCGTAGCATATTCCTGTGTCCAACGACCTATGTATATATATGAGGCATTCTTTTCGAGTTATTTTTGACTTTTTCGAGAATATGCCGATGATTGAAATGTCGTGGCACAATATATATGTGAATGTGCTATGACGGGATAGTTAGCCTTGTGATATGCACAAGTCTAGGAATTGTGCATCCTACTTGGCTAACCGTTCCGTCATAGCATATTCCTGTGTCCAACGACCTAGCTAGTTATATATGAGGCATTCTTTTCGAGCTACTTTGGTCTTTTTCGAGAATAATGCCGATGATTGAAATGTCGTGGCACACTATATATGTGAATGTGCTACGATGGGATTGTACGCCTTGTGCTATGCACAAGTCCAGGTGTTGTGCATCCTACTTGGCATACGGTTCTATCGTAGCATATTCCTGTGTCCAACGACCTATGTATATATGAGGCATGCTTTTTGAGTTACTTTGGTCTTTTTCGAGAATAATGCCGATGATTGAAATGTCGTGGCACACTATATGTGAATGTGCTGCGATGGGATTGTTCGTCTTGTGCTATGCACAGGTCCAGGTGTTGTGCATCCTGCTTGGCGAACAGTTTCATCGTAGCATATTCCTGTGTCGAACAACCTAGTTATATATAAGGCATGCTTTTTGAGTTTGATCTTTTTGATTTAGGAGTACTTTCTATAAGTGTATCTTCATATGCGACTTTAATTATATATGTTTTTTCAATCACCGGTTAATTATTATTGTCAACTTATAGATGACGTGGTACACTTGTACAAGGGACGGGTTCCCGGAGTCTACGATGATTGGGAAGACTGCCGGAGACAGGTGCACCGTTTCAGCGGCAATAGCTACAAAGGGTACAACACTATGGCGGAGGCGGAAGCTAGATACACGCGCTATCTAGCGGGATCTAGGACAAGGAACCGAATAAAGACCTACACCTTCGTCGCGGCGGTGATCATGCTTATCTTCTTTGGTTGTTTATCCCGCGTTTGTGTCTAGCTAGTTTAGATGTCTAGGCGAGCTTCCGAGCTCTAACTTGTTCGATCGACACATGTATTTGCATGTCACCAACTACTACTTTGTAACTTGATCGAAACAATGTAACTTATACTATGTATTCATGTATGAGACTTATCTATATGTATTTGTTTCAATCTTGTTTTTCATATTGTGTATTTATACATATAATTGTATATCTTGTATCTATGTGTGTATATCTGCTGTAATATTGTATATAATCTGTATTGTATATAATCTGGCTCGGAAATTAAAAAACAAAAACAAAAAACACATCTGTGGCGCACATGATCTACCTTCTGTGGCGCACTACACCTAAAGCGCACTATAGAAACTTAGTGGCGCACTAGGAAGTGCGCCACAGAAGATCCTAGGCGTAGCGCACCTGCCCACACATCTGTGACGCACTAGCAGGTGCGCTACGCCTATCTCTACACAACCGTGGCGCACTAGGCAGTGCGCCACGGATGAGAGATAGCCGTAGCGCAAGGCACGTGGCGCACTGCTAGTGCGCCACAGATGATGTTTTCAGGTGCGCCACTAAAGGCCGTTTTCCTAGTAGTGCGGATGATCCGCCTCTCATGTTCACTGCCAAGGCGCAAGCCCCAGAGGGGGGACGGAGTTTCAGCCGGACTTTCCGGCCTCGCCGGATAATCCGCCCCTGGAGGGGGGCCGGATAATCCTCCCCCAAGGTCTTCATCAAGTTCTACAGGCGCCAGCCCCAAAGAGGGGGTGGATTTTCTCCCCGGAATATCCACCCTGGGGGCGGAGTTTTCCCATGGGGCGGATAGTCCGCCCCTAGTAGGGGGCGGATAATCCGCCTCCAAACTTGTTCAACGGCTAGATCTGTGCATGGGGTATTTAAGCCAGCCTTCCCCCTCCTGCCAGATCTCTTGGTTCATTCGAAAAAGTCAAGATTTGATCTGCAACCTTCATCCAAGAGAGCTCCACCTAGATCCACCCAAAGGCCCCGTCCCGTTGGGAATCGAAGGAGGAGAACTCGATCTTCATCATCAACAATCAAGCGCTTCATCTCCTCTCCATTCACTTGGAGAATCACCGATCTAGTATTTCTTGCAAATAACTAGATCCTTGTTTTGTTTATATTGATAAATCTTGTTCTTGTGACAGCTTGTTGTCATATCGGGAGCCCCCAATTCAGTTGTGGGTGTGTGTGCCCCGGTAGCGTTGTAAAAGGCACCGTTTCCCGCCTCGAAGGGTACCAATAGTGGAGAAGGTGGATCTGGCCTCTCGTGGCGAGATCCATCGGAGAATAGGGTGAGGCCTATTGTGGCGTGGTGGTCTTAGAACCTCCCACCCCTCCAACGCAGATGTACTTCCATTAACAAGGAAGGAACTGCGGTAAAACAAATCCCTGTGTCTCCGCATGCTCCACTACGGTTCTCTCGCTCCTCTCTTTACGTGCTTAGTAGCTAGGTTTGTATATAGGGAAATTCTCGTAGTTACATATCTAGAGAATTTACTTTGTGTCAAGCCTAAAATTGAAAAAGTACTAAAAATTGGGTAGCACCTATTCACCCCTCCTCTAGGTGCCCATACGATCCATTTCACCAGGGAGATGGTCCAGCCAGCCACTCTACAACCATCAGAGAAGACAAATCGACCAATCTCACTGCTAGAAGCGGTTGCGACCGGACGCGACACCCGTAGCACACCAGGCCCTCAGGCCCATAAAGCTCTAGACGTCATGTCGTAGCACCCGAGTCGCCGACTTCCACCTACCCGCCATCCACCCGTCATCACCAGGTGCTCCGCCTTGCGCTGTCGTTCGCCATAGAGTGGTCTGCCGCACAGGCGCGGGAGTGGACACCAGAGACCCCCATCCTTGCCCACAGCCCACTGCCATCCACTGCCACCAACCAGACGCCATCGTGTTCCATCTATAAACCACCCATATGTAAACATATCCGGTGTGCCCATTCTTACCATCCATACATGCAAAACCATTATACAAGGATTAGTCTATAACTATTCTAAACGGATCAATGGTCTCTAGTAGAAAAATGTGATATGGTAACATAGTTAGTTGCCACAACCATCTCTCTCCTCATTTAATAGAGTGTCATGTCATCAAATTGCTTATTTGGCAATGCATGTAGTTGCATGTTACTACTTATGTTACTCTCACTATAACTAGATAGCTCTTGATTGCAACATTACATGACTAAGCTAGGAATTACTACTCCCTTCGGTTTATATTAGTAGCCTCAATTTTATCTAGATATGAATACATCTAGTCTAAATAACTAACTAAATACATATAAATTTAGATAAAGTCGAGCCTATTAATATAGACTAGAGGGAGTAGAAAAAAGAGAGCATGGGCCCGCCACACATGTTGACCGAAGGAAGAGACATATACTGAAAAAGCGTCTCGATGACAACCTAGAATCCTATGCTTAGAGCATCTATAGCGGACATTGTATCATGCGGACCTTTAAAACACAAATAAGGGTCGCAGGAAACAAGTTTTGAGGGCTTGTATGGGCTGTGGCTGGACAGACACCTGCATCGACGAACAATAAAACAAAATATTCTACAAATCATATTGAAATTCCTCTGAATTAAGAAAGAAACCATAGTTTTTTTAGGGGTTTTGACAGTACAAATGACGTGCCTAGTAGCCGGGGCACCGTTATTGCCTTGTATGTACTTGGCCATGCTTGTGAAAACCTATGGAAAATAAGGGTTTTCCAGATAAGTGATATCCTTCTAATGAAGTACTACCATTTGCTTTATAAAAAGAACCATAGCCTAAATTGAAGAAAAAAGACAGGACCAAGGAAACAAAAACCAATTTTTCGTAGAGACGATGGTGGTGTGCACATACTCGTAAATGAGTTTAACAAGAAGCATAGCATCAGCGAGCTAGCTCTTGATTGCAACACTGCAGTACTTATTCAAGAGAGATTCAGTTTGCCTGTAATTAGCTAGCTCTTGATTGCAACAGCACATGACAAGACTACTAGCACATGCAGTACCAGAGAGCATTGGCCAGCCACAGATACTGAGAATGTTTGCTCAGGTCATAATTAATCAAGATAGACATCGGTCATGCACGCTAGTTCTGGGTTACGGCCACCCAGGCGAACAATCCGTGCAGCAGCGCGAAGAGACCCACCACCAGCACTCCCAGGGCCGTGCCGAAGCCGTACCCGGCCACGTGGTCGGCGTGGCAGCCGATCCGGTAGAGGAACCCGTCCTCGAAGGTGGCTTTGGCGAGGACGGACGCGGCGAAGGAGAGGGCCACGGCGAGGAGGAGCGTCCCGCGCAGCGAGCGCCTCTTCCACCCGGCGGCGACGGAGCCGATCCCCTCGTGTCCGGCTTGCAGGGCCTTGGCGGCGGCGAGGGCGCGTGCCGCCGCCTTGACCGCGAGGAGGAGCGCGCTGGCGGCGAGGGCGGTGAGGTGGAGGTAGCGGTGGGTGAGCAGGATGCGGTGGTAGAGATCGGCGCCGCACTCGTTGACGGGGCTCGCCGGGACCAGGCGGAAGGTGTTGGCGTATAGGAGGACGTGGAACAGCCAGGTGAGCTCCGTCGTTGCGACAAGTTGGAATATCCCCATGGCACTGGCTGCTCTGCTGCTAGTAGGCCGGGGGAGGGGGAAGGAATGGAGCGCAACGCTCCGGGATTGAAGGGAAAGGAGGTGGGAACTGGGAAGGGGTTAAATACAGAGAGAATTTGGATCTGAATTTGAATTTGAAGTTGATCCCGGCCGGTGCGGTGGGCGTACCCTACCGTATCTTTGTGCTCCATGTGTGTACTGTAAAGCTGGCTAGCGTTTGTTGTGTGTCAGTCGGTCAGTCAGTCAGAGCATCAGCTATGGGGGCAGTGGTAGGGTGTGGTTCCCAGCTATCCACGTAGACAAGCCACCAGGTGTGAAAAATAAGCCCCAACGGAAGCTACTCCATATGAGGTCATACTCCTGTTTTTTTCTCTGACTATTTTTTACCTACACAGCAACCCCTCATTTGAACCATAGATTTAAAACAAATTCATTCATCGATATAGCAAAATACCAAATAAAGTTTCAAATTTGGCCCAAACACCATCCAAATTTACACATAGTAACAGAATATACCAAACTGGTAGTACTGATTACAAGAAAACAAAATCATGTCGCAACTGCTTTTAGTATTTGAGAAGCCACAACTTATCACATATCATCTCCTGTTATTCACCAATTTAGAAGCCCAAGCTCACTTCGCTAATATATTCTTGGTCGAGTCACAAAAAAGGCATGTATCTTCTATGCTTCCTTCTTTATACATGGCTCCTGTTGAAAAACACGAAATATATAAGATGCATACACTATACATAATAGGCAGGCAACAAAGATATTTTCTTCGCATGCGGAACCTTCTACGAAAGTATTAATCGGGAAAGGTAGGATTATCAGAGAAGTAATCTGCGACGAGATGTTCATTGTAGAATTCTCTGTCAATTGCCCCCGACCTCTGGCAACCTGGAAATAAAGCTGGCGGTCGATCGACACGTAGAGGGAAAAGAAATTGATCCCACCGCGTCAATTTTTTTTAGACAAATGCATACTCGCAGGAGAGAAAAATTAATGCAGGGGAGGTGTTGGAGTGAAAAACTAGTACAACAACATCGACCCCTATATATATGCTCGGCGCCACAGTGTTTAATATATATGGCTCACGCGGTACAGACGCTATGCAAATTGTTTTCACAATATGGTTATTTTTGGTTGAAAAGGGTCGATTCCATCGGCTTTCACGATTGGCAAATACATTTTCGTCTTCCTTCAAGAGTTCTGAACGAGTGCGAAGAAGGAGCACAAGTGGAATGCACAAAGGAGATATTTCTGATTAAGGCAGCAGAAACAAGAATGGGCCAGGTTTTTGCGCCAATTAATCGATTCCATAAACTGACCATTCAAGTTATTTATTTAGGTAAAAAAATACAAAAGGAGTCCAACAGCCATGCATGTCACTTGCTGCTTGTTTGGTGATACGGAATGCGTGGCATGCTCAGGAGTAGACAAATGATCATCCAATCATAAGCATGTCCACCTATAACTATACCATCCATAACCAAGATTACATCAGTGATTATCCAACCATGCATAGATCCTTGCACAAGGTCACCATACCATCTATAACCACTTATGCAGCTTCATGATCATCCAATAGAAAATACTGAAAAATAAACAACAAAAAGGGAGGGAGGGTATGTTTTACAGGGTTGTATGATCAGTGTGTTGGATATAAGTAATCTACAGTGATCATTTAAGAGGTTGTTATTTATAGCCATTGGATGCCCTCATCAGGGACATCCTGACCATCCATTAGAGGTGTTGGTTCCCCTAGTGCAAGTGCTATAAACAGGGGTCCTACGGTTTGAGCTGAGTTGATTGCTCATTCAGGTGTGCTTCTCTCTCTCACTCACTCTACCCTTCTCACTGATCAAGCCAGCACTCACAACATTAGGAAGAACCACTCACTGCTCAAGATCAAGAACATTAGGAGAGAAGGATCAAGAGAAGGGGCGGACCCAGGTGTAGCTGAGTGGGGGCCTAGGCCCTCACTCAAAATTTTAAATTCCTTTAGTATTTATTCATATATGAGAGAAATTTCTTTAGATTTTACAAATTAATGGAAGGAATGCCCCCAGTCACTTCATTTGCCCCCACTCTAGATTTTCTCTGGGTCCGCCCCTGATCAAGAGGAGACCATGGCTGGACCTCCAGATCAAGGTACATATACCTGATTCCCTATCTATGACTCAAATCTTAAACTAGATGATCCTAAGGGTTTCTAACAGTGGTATCAGAGCATCTAGCTCTAAGATTGAGCCCTCTTATGTATTGGTTTTTGTTCTTGCAAGCTTGTTCTTGCTGAGATCAAGTTTCAGGCTTATGATCATGGTTCTGTTGCTAGAACTATGTTTTATTCAAGTTCTTGCTCAGAACTGAATAAGGTTGATGATTTAACCCTAAAATTTTCTAATTTTAAGCCCTAACTAATCAAGAACAGGTGCTAGGGTTTTTATTATGTAACTATGATGAGGGTATTTCAATTCTTATGCAGTTCCTAAGTGAAATACCCAATTTGACTGAAGAACCCTAACCCTAGTTCATTGAATCGATGAACCTAACCCTAATTTCCCCAATTAGTCAAGAACCCTAACCCTAATTCCAAAATTAGACGAACCCTAACCCTCATTTCTTGGATCAAGAAACCCTAATCCTAATTTGATGATCTAAAGAGAGGCAGTGGACACATACCTTATGGGCCTCGTCGTCATCGCTGGCCACGACGACGCTGGAGCCACCATCTCAATTGGGCAGACCTGCTCGGGCTCGTACCCCAGCGGTCTCGCCGTCCACTGCACCGGATGGTGGTCGAGCCCTCTCGTGCCCTTGTGGCCGTTGGAGCTCGTCACTGTGCTGGGTACGGCACTACGTCATCGTTGTTGTCGCGGGGACACTCGCATGCTTCTGGCTGTGGCACAAAGGGCATCGGCAAGCACCGCTCGACGGAGCCACGCACTGACTTCACGTGAATCTGGCGAGAGGCGCCCACCGGCGCCGTCCTCCTTCTCCACTGCGGCGGCAGCCGCTGCCGCTTGCTCTCTCTCGCTCGCAGGTGGGGAGGCAGAGGGAAGGCGAGGGGGAAATGAGGCTAGGGTTTCGTGCGGGTGTCGCCGTAGGTCGGTTTTGTTCCGATCGGCGCATCCTCTGCCGTTGGATGCGATCCAACGGCTTGCAGTGCTTAGCTGCCTAACGGGCCATGTGGGCCGCTTTGGGAACCAGGGGGAGACGGGCTAGGCCAGATTCGGCCCAGTCTGAAAGTTTTTTCTGTTACAATTTTAACATAAAAGGGGTTTTAAAGATTAATGATTATAAGATAGGGTTTTATATATGGTTTTTGGGGATAATTTTTTGGCATATTTTATTATGTCAATTATGGAACACAATTGTGTGACAAATTATTCTTTTGTCATGCAATTATGTATCTCACTTAAGTAAGTTTAATGTGTTTTATTATGATAAGTTAATTCTTTTATGACTTTATTATATTTGGTTGATTCTTTGTATTTTTTTTACAAATAAATTGTGATGATAATGTTTTGCTGCAAAATAAAGTTTGTAAATCTTCTATGGCTTATGTCTATCATTCTGGCCAAAGCTGATTGATGAATTTTTGACCATGAAATTTTATTAATCTGGTTCACTTTGGCCAAAGATGATGTGTTCCAGATTGCTGAAATAATTTTATATATTAGAGTATTTAATTAAGTGTGGCTTATATCTGTTATTCTGGCCAAAGCTGATTGGAAAATGTTTTGATCACAAAATTTTATTGATCATGTCTATTTCTGGCCAAAGCTGATGTAGACTAGATTGATGAAAGGAGTATAAAATGGTGATGCTTATTCAAAACATTTGTTTTATTTTGCAGCATCTAATGCCTCTTAAATTGCCGGTATTATTAATGACATAGAATAATTGACTGGTAGCAATTTTGGTACTTAGAAGGAGAAGCTTGAGATCACTTTAGTTTTGGGTGGTGGTGGTCTCATGAAGGAGACAATCTCATGAAGGAGAAGTAACAAATAGGATTCTAAGAAAATGAATAGTGAATAGTCGGTGTACCCGGCAAGGCTAGCTCTATCTATGATGCAGTGGCGATTAACTGACATTATGAGAACTTTGGATTGCTGCTATGTCATGCGCATTGACCGAGTGATAATGCAAATCAAGTTCACATTATAAATGGATGATGACTAGTGCTTGGTCAGATGAAGCCACCCGACCTCAGTTGCGACCTATGCACAACTTCACGATGTTATCAAAACAGTCCGAAAGTTTACCGATTACTCCGTGAACAATTATTCTCAATTGCAATCCATGTGCAACTATGTGACCAGCGTGAATCACAACGCAATCTAACAGTCCGCGAGTTAACCGAACTCTAACTTAATCTTGGTTAGATGAGAATTACCAACTGTTACAAATCAAACAAAAACATAAGATGAAAATCCAATGGTGCACAAGCATCTAAAAGCAATTTTAATGGCAAGTTATATAACTTAAATTGTTTTACAAGTTTAATAATTAAATTCAAATTATATTGTACAATGTCATCAGAATATACTCCCTCCGTTTCAAAATATAAGATGTTTTAGGTTTGTGAAGAAAATGTATCTAGGCTTGTTTTAGTATATAGATTCACTCCAAACATGAGTGAACCTAGATACTAAAATTAGTCTAGATACACTACTTTCAGAAAGCTAAAACATCTTATATTTTAAAACGGAGGAAGTACACACTATAGGGAATAAAAAGTCGCCGCCCAAATATGCATCGTAGCATGCATGAGTTGCTTAGGTGAATAGACAGGCACGGATACACGACATAAAGAAGAGATGCATGAATCTGCTTGCACTAGTAGCGTTCCAGCCGCTAGAAGTGACAACGAAGTGGTTGATTCATGATCGAAACTTATAAGAACCACCAATTACATGGAATGGAGGAGATTGGGCAAGAGAAAAAAACGGACCTATGATAGTGTGATTGGTTGATTCATGATCGAAACTTATAAGAACCACCAAGTACATGGAATGGAGGAGATTGGGCAAGAGAAAAAAACGGATCTATTATAGTGTGATTTTTATGCAAACGAGTGTATAGCATGAAACAACACAACATTGTGGGTGTGGAGGAAGAAGTTGGATAGAATAGGTTGTTATATTGATAATGATCACCAAAGGTAGAAATATATAGGAGGGCAGGAGACTAAACCCTAACCGAACCGCTATGTCCTAAAGACTAGGGAATACACGTAACCCTCCCCCCACCCCCCAGTCAAAACCGGGCTAGGAACAATGTTGAGACTGGTTGGAACACAGCAATTGGTAATCCTTTGGTGAAGATCCAACATACTATGAACTAGTAGGAACATGTAGCACACGTGCTTCACCGAGTGCGACGCGATCTCAACATGTTTTGTGCGCCAATGTTGCACATGATTAGTCGAGAGATAGGTAGCGCTGGTGTTATCACAGTATACGGTAGTTGCTTTGTTGGCTGGTTGATGAAGAAATGCATCAGTCGCGTCCACGTGGAGCAGGCCTGACCGTCGTCGCTTTGGACGAGACGATAGAGGTCGTCGCTCAACGTGTCCATGAACCACAGTGTGATGTGGATATCCACTGCAAGCCAATCGCCACTGGGGTTGGGAGGAGTGACACCCTCCATGATGTGACCGAGCGCCTTGTACATGGTGAGGAGAAAAGTAAAGTTTGCCGCCACTTGAAGAAGTTTGCGCCAGTGGAGTTGACATGATACTTGATGTAGCTTGTGATGTGGACGCCGAGGATTGGGTGGAAAGAAGGGCAGGGGAAGACGAGGGAGGGTTGATGTAACATCCAGGGCCGGCCCTGGAGGGGGGCAGGGTGTGCGGACGCCCCAGGACCCAAAAATCAGGGGGCCCCACCTGAGATATACACATGCGTATAATATTCTCATACATTGATACGTATCGGCTGATTCATAGGCCAGCGTTTGGGCCTTACGTTGTGACTTGTGAGCTAGCTGTGAAAGGCCTGACTAGGATAGGGAAACTCAATCGTCGCTGCTCGCAGCTCGCTACGGAAAGAGTCAATTGATGCGATCGATTGGTCTGGCGGTGCCCCATCGCGTGTCCTCCTCCTCGGCTCGACTAGGATAGGGAAACTCAATCGTCGCTGCTCGCAGCTCGCTACGGAAAGAGTCAATTGATGCGATCGATTGGTCTGGCGGTGCCCCATCGCGCGTCCTCCTCCTCGGCTCCTCGAACATCGCTCGTCAGGCGGCGCCCCGCGCCCAGTCCGTCACCGACGACAAGACCACGAGCGCGCCGCGCGCGGCAGCCGCGGCTGGCTCCTTGACCTTACGGACGGCAGGCGGCACTGACCAGCACCGACGGCCGACGACACTGCCACACTGACCCATGCGCGATCGGCGATCCCAAGTCCCAACCGCCGGTAAGCTTCACGAATTTAGCACGCTTTTTATTTCTAAATTTCATCTAATTACGTACTATTGATTGTCAGTTCATCGACTCGTCATCTCGCCGATTTTTCTGGTCTCAATTTGCGATCGCGAGAATATCACACGCATAATACCAATCCGAGGTATATCCGTATATTCAATATTTTACTTGGTACAATCACAACACGCTTCTTATTTCTAAATTTCATCTAATTACGTACTATTGATTGTCAGTTCATCGACTCATCGTCTCACCAATTTGTTTTCGGGCCCCTGATTGCGATCGCGAGAATATCACACGCATAACACCAATCCAAGGTATATCCGTATATTCAATATTTTACTTGGTACAATCACATGATGCCCTGATCGTTGATATCCTACAATATTTGGTATATTTTTTTCAGCATTGTGGTCTACCATATCATGTCCTCCTCTTCGAGGAAGTGTCCATCTGGTCATGCTAAAAGGAAAAGAGCAAAAGAGGTGTCTACCTTGGTACAGTCACAGAGAGGAGATATCCACAAATTTTTCAAGGCTAATTCGGGTGCATCGGTAAACCCAAATGATGAGTTGGCGATAGTTGCCATGGAGGAAGATCAACCAGCTAATGGAAATGTTGAATCCGATCAACAGGAAGAAAATATTGAAACCAACATTGGCGATAGCAATGTAAGTGGCTCTGAGAATGTAGTTGATTCATCTAATGCACATACTGAGTCTGCTAGTGTCGATGAACAACCAGTTAATACTTCTGATATTTATGATCCACGAAATTGGGATAATCTTGATAATAAAGCAAGAGACATCTTAGTTGAGAAAGGACCTATGAGAGAGTAAGAAATGGAGTACCCTCTAGATGGTGCATCAAGGAATTTTTCATATTCTCATTACCATAGGGATTTAAGGAATGGAGAGAAGCATGATAGAAAATGGCTTGCTTTTTCAGAATTACAGAGATGAAGGGTTTGCTGCTAGTTTGATCAACGCCAAAGGTATTGCAACTAAAATGGGTGTAGAGGCATTTTTTCCAGTAAAACGTCGTGCTACTAGGAAGAAACAATTTGATGAAAGTATTTGTGAAGAAGAAATTCTAGAAGCTAAGAAGGCTTTTCAGGTTAAATATTTTTTTGTTGTGGTTGATATGGCGATAACTTATTTGGAGGATAGATTTGAAGAACTCATGGTGTTTAAAGATATATTTGGTTTTCTATTAAGCTCTGGCACCTTGAAGTCGCTAAATGATGATGAACTTCAAGAGGGCTGCACAAAATTTGCAAATACTTTCTCTCATGCTGGTTCATGTGATGTTGAAGTATATGATCTTTTTTCTGAATTAAAGATGATGAGATTCACCTTGCCAGATGAAGTAATGTCTGCTATGGAAATTTTTGAGCATGTCGGAGAAGTTGATTGTTATCCTAATATCTCTATTGCTTACCGCATCTTATTCTTGTGCTGTTGCATCATCGGCTGAAAGAAGTTTTTCAAAGTTAAAATTATTGAAGAACTATTTGAGATCCACAATGTCTCAACAGAGGTTAAATGGTTTGGCAACATTATGCATCGAGAAGAAATTAGTGGATGACATCGACATCGACCCCATCATAAGTGAGTTTGCATCGAGGAATGTTAGAAGAAATTTCTAAGGTAATATGTATAATGTTTTTAATATGTTCGTACTTCTTTTGAATGCGTTTAAGGCTTATTGAGAACATATATATTACATGTATAATATTCATCGGTATCATTGTGACGTCTATACTAAGGGCCCCAAGTTTTAGTCTCGCCCAGGGCCCCCAAAATCTCAGGACCGGCCCTGGTAACATCCCATCATTATAGGCTAGAATTAAAAAGACATCGGAGGTGTGCATTGCATTCATGCATAGAAAATCTAAATAATTTTCACATTTTTGATTAAAACTTGTCAAAGTGATTGAAGCTTCGCTTAACTTGATGGAACTGAAGTAGATCATCAAGTTGAGTGCGATAAGTTTTAATATGACCTTTGCTAAAACTTTATTTTTACGTAAAGATAATTTGATCCATGGGTAGATCAAATATCAAACTAAACGTGTAACACATTTTTTAATGATTAATACCAGATCTTCTAGAGATCATATCATGGTATTCTTTACAACAAATCATGAATACCAAGTTAAGTATATAACTGAAGTAAAAGGATTTCAATAACAAAAACCTCGATCTATATTGTTCTTGTGTATTTCTACCATGAGCATCATGGTAATTTTTTAAACCCTAACTCCTTAGTTTATATTGAGTAAGCATGAAAAGTCAATCAAGACTCTTCAGCATATATCATTCTTGTCATACTAACCATTGTCATCCCTACTAAATCTTGTTCTAGAATCTGTTGATAATCAATGATGGGTGATCAAATCTTGACCTTTCAACTCTGGATCCATTATATTGTCCTTTCAAAGTCTCGAAGGAGATTACTAAGAAGAGAGGAATGAAACATGATTGAATGTGCCATTATCACTAGAATGAGAGTCTTAGTTGAGATTAACCATTCAATGTTGGAGGAGTTAAATCATTTATGGGTTAACTAGAAGAAGCATCTAGACTTAAGAGATAAGCTAATAATTAGGAGTCACGAGAAAATTAGTGAGCATAGAGTATCAAGGAGTAGTTTTGTTGATCCAAGTAGGTATCACCATAGATATGATCAAGTAGGAATTCGATGAGCGCGGGTTCCTATGTGGAACTCAAGTTGTTGGTGATGAGGGCCGTCTTGGTGGGGTCCGCCGGGTGGACTTGGATCTCCTTGGTGTTGACCGTGGAGTCGAATGATTGCTCATGTGCGTTCTTCTTGGTCACCAGGGGAAGCATGGTGTCTCCTGCATGCCGAAGGACTGGGAGATTTTGTTGAATTTCATGTCGCAGTTGTCATACTTGGTGAAGCTCCCTGGGATGGTGATAACGCTGTTTGGCCCCGACATCTTTAATAGGAGGTACACATAGTGCGGTATCGCCAGGGACGCTACGAATGCTACCCGTCCGGGGATGGCGTGATACTGCGATGGCCAGTCGACCACCTCGAACTCGAGACGTTTGCGCCCAAAGTTCTCGGGGTTGCTGAAGATGACGTCCAACCAGATTTTGCCCAGGGGGTAGATTCATTTCCCTGGGACGATGCCGTGGAAGGTTGTGTTAGAGGCTTCCAGGATGGAGACGGGGATCCGCATGGCGCGCAGGGTGCTGGAAAACATGAGGTTGAGTTCACTACCGCCGTCCATGAAGACTCGCTCATATTTAAGTCGTCGATCTATGCATCAGGGCAGAGTGGCCTGGGCGAGGAATTTGGCAGGGGTGATCGGATATGTCGAAGGTAATACAGGACTCAGAGCCGCTGAGGTACTCAGGTACGACTGGTGGGGCGGTGGCGACCACGTTTATTTGGCGGGTGATCATATTTTGAATCATGTTGGATGTACGCCTCTTCTGGATCATGCCCATACTTCCCAGTAGGCGTGAGTACTATTCGGCCCCATTATTTTTGTTGGAATTATGCCCTAGAGGCAATAATAAAGATGTTATTATTATAATTCTTGTTCATGATAAAGTTTATATTCCATGCTAGAATTGTATTAAGCGGAAACTTTAATACTTGTGTGGTTTGTGAACAACACCGTGTCCCTAGTACGCCTCTATGGACTAGCTTATTGATTAATGATGGTTAAGGTTTCCTAACCATAGACATGAGTTGTCGATTAATAATGAGATCATATCATTGGGAGAATGATACGATGGACAGACCCAAATTAAGCAGAGCAATTAGATCGTGTCATCGTGTTCATATTTGCAAAGCTTTTCTTATGTCAAATATTGTATTCCTTAGACCATGAGATAATACAACTCCCTGGTATCGGAAGAAAGCTTTGAGGTCATCAAACATCATCCTATGATAGGGTGATCATAAAGGTGTCTCTCAGGTGATCGAAAAGTATTTGTTGGGTTGTATGTATCGAGATGGGATTTTTCCCTCCTAAGTCGGAGAGATATACTTCGGGCCCACTCGGTAATCGATATCAACACCGCTTGCAAGCACGTGATTAAGGAGTTAATCACAAAGTGATATCGTATTACGGAACGAGTAAAGTACTTGCTGTGAACGAGATTGAACTAGGTATGCCGATGCCGACAATCGAATCTCAGGCAAGTAAAATATCGTGTGACGAAGGGAATATATATATGGATGGGATTGATTGAATCCTGACATCGTGGTTCATCCGATATGATCATCGATCAATGTGTGGGAGTCAATATGGGTTTACAGACCCCGCTGTTGATTATTGATAGAAGATCATGTCTGCATATTCTCGAACCCGAAGGGTCACACACTTAACGTGTCTCGACGCTAGGATAGAATGGATAATTGGTTTATGAGTTTTTGTTTGAAGTCTCGGATGAGATCCAGGACGTCACGAGAGGTTCCGGAATGGTCCGGAGAATAAGATTCATATAAGGCAAAGCAGTTTTTGGAGTTCAGAATTGTTTCGGATTGTTCGACATTGTACCGGAAGCTTCTAGAACCTTCCGGAGTGGGACCAACGTGGCACCACTTGTCGGGAGGGGGCGTGGGACTACGAGGGAGTGCCCTGGCCGCATTGGGCCAGGGGCACAAGGCCCCATAGGCCCAGCCGGCCAAGCCCTAGGGGAAACCCTAGGGGAGCTTCTAGAAGGGGGGAACTTGCCCCCCACTCCTCCCTCCTTGGCCGCCGACCCTAGGCTTGGAGGAGGGGCAAGGGGAAGCCGCCCACCCCTCTATATAAAGAGGGCTGGGGGCGCACCCTCCCCCCACCACCTCCTCAATCCCTAGCCGCCCTGCTGCCCTCCTCTCTCTCTCCCTCCCGACTGCGCGTAGGTGAAGCCCTGCCGCAGAAACTCTCTACCGCTTGCACCATGCCGTCGTGTTGTAGATCCAATCTATCTCTCCACCCCACTTGCTGGACCGAGGAAGGAGGAGACGTCGAGGTGCCGCACGTGTGCATCTCTCGGAGGCATCGCCACTTGCGGTGTTGGATCAGATCGGATCGCGGGGAGGAGAAGCGAGTATGACTACATCAACCACGTTTCGTTGAACGTTCCGCTATGCGAATCTTCAAGGGTATGAAGATCTCATCTATCCCCCCTCGTTGTTTGCATCTCCTAGATTAGATCTTGGCTTTTCCTGGTCACATCCGTAGAAAATTTTGATTTACTATGCTGCAAAACCCATCAGTGGTATCAGAGCTAGATCTATGCGTAGATGTGTTTCACGAGTAGAACGCAACATGCTTGTTGCGGGCGTTGATGTTTTCTGTTGCAAGCCTCTTGTTTGTGTACTTCTTATGACGCGGGATAGTGAGATCGAAGCGGTCCAGGCCAACTTTACACGACCTCGTTCGCGAGACCGGCTCCGCACTTGACGTGTGGTTGTTCCACACATGCGGCTGGTGGATGCTAGTTTCTCTCACTATAGTTCGGCAACCATAATATCACCGTTGTGGCTTTTCGTAGGTAAGAATCGTTCTTAGCTTGTTACTCCCATAAGCCACGTAAAACATGCAACAACAAAGTAGAGGCGTCTAACTTGTTTTTGCAGGGAGTGTTTTCTATGATATGGTATGGCCCAAGATGTGATGTGTATGTTGTATGCAATGATCATGTTTTGTAATATTTCACGACTTGCATGTCGATGAGTACACAACCGGCAGGAGCCATATGGTTGTCTTTATAATTATGTATGACCTATGTGTCAACTTCTTATACGCCATGTAATAGCTTTACTTTATCGCTAAGTAGTTAGCAATAGTTGTAGTTGCTATTTGTGGTGGAGGCAATCATGGTGGAGTGATGGAGATCATGCTGGCACGCACAAGATGGAGATCATTGCGCGAAGATTGGCTATACCATGTCACATAAAGTTATATGCATGTGATGTTTATCCTTTTATGTATCTTATTATGCTTAGATCGCGACAGTAGCATTATAAGATGATTCCTCACTTAAAGATCAAGATAAAACTGTGTTCTCCCCATGTATGCACCGTTGAGAAAGTTCCTCGTGTTCAAGCATCACGTGATGATCGGGTGCTATAAACTCTACGTTCACATACAACGGGTGCAAGCCAGTTTTGCACACGCGGAAATACTTGGGTTTGACTTGATGAGCCTAGCATGTACAGACATGGCCTCGGAACACATGAACCGAAAGGTTAAGCATGAGTCATATGAATGATATGATCGACACTTCGTTGTCCACCATTGAAACCACATCTCTTCTCGTGAAGATCGGATTAGGTGTGGTGAATTTGGATCATGTTCACTAAACAACTTGAGGGATGTTGAATTTAGTGGGAGTTCATCTAGTAATTTCATTAAGTTGAACTAGTTATCATGAACATAGTATAAATTGTACTTGCAAATTTTGTAGATCAAATGGCTAAGTCCAACTTCAACTTCAACGTTTTGCTGAGAAAGAAAAGCTTAAGAACAATGGGTCTAACTTCACCAACTAGTTCCGCAATCTGAGAATCATTCTCGCTGGCAGACAAAAGGACTATGTCCTTGAGAAAGCGCTAGGTGACGCCCCTGCTATAGATGCGTCGACTGATGAGAAAACTGTTTATCAGTCGCGCAAAGATGATTATGGTGTGATTAAGAGCACCATGTTGTTTTCTATGGAATCGGACTTCAAAATCGTTTTGAGGATTTCCTCGGGCCCTTTGAGATTCTTGAGGAACTGAAAACTATGTTTCAGACTCAGGCCCGTTCTAAGAGATATGAGATCTCTGAGAAATTCTTTGACTACAAGATGGAGGAAGGGGGTTCCGTTAGTGAGCACGCCATAAAGATGTCGGGCTACACTCAACGCCTTGAGCAAATGGACTGCAAGATTCCAGAGGAGCTCAAGATTGACAGGGTTCTGCAGTCACTCCCTCCTAGCTACAAAGGTTTTGTACTTACTCATAATCAGATTGGTTCCACTGATACGATCACTGAGCTCTTCGCTAAGATGAAAGCTGCAGAGGTGGACATCAAGAAAGATAATCATGTGTTGATGGTCAACAAGCCCCCCAGCTTTAAGAAAGGTAATGGTGCAAATAAGCCCTTCAAGAAAGGCAGCGGCAAACGCGTTGCCCCTGCTGAGAAGAAGCTCAAGTCTGGACCTAAGCCGGACACTAAGTGCTTCTATTGCAAGGACAAGGGTCACTGGAAGCACAACTGTCCGAAGTACTTAGCGGAGAAGAAGGCTGGCACCATCAAAGGTATATTTGATATACATGTTATTGATGTTTTCCTTACTAGCCCTCGTTGTAGTGCCTGGGTATTTGATACTGGTTCAGTTGCTAATATTTGTAACTCGAAACAAGAGCTACGGAATAGACGGCGGCTGGCGAGGGATGAGGTGACGATGCGCGTTGGCAACGGATCAAGAGTTGATGTGATGGCCGTCGGCATGCTCTCCTTAGTTTTACCTTCGGGATTAGTTTTAAACCTCAATAAATGTTATTATGTGCCTGCGTTGAGCATGATCATCATATCTGGATCGTGTTTATTGCAAGACGGTTATTCATTTAAATCTGAGAATAATGGTTGTTCTATTTATATGAGTAACATCTTTTATGGTCATGCACCTGCTGTGAATGGTTTATTTCTTCTGAATCTCGAAAGGGATGAAACACACATCCATAACATTGAGGCTAAAAGATGCAAAGTAGAAAGTGATAATTCTACTTATTTGTGGCACTGTCGTCTAGGTCATATTGGTGTAAAACGCATGAAGAAACTCCATTCTGATGGACTTTTGGAGTCTCTTGATTTTGAATCATTTGACACATGCGAACCATGCCTCATGGGCAAGATGATCAAAACCCCGTTCTCCGGAATGATGGAGCGAGCAACGGACTTATTGGAAATCATACATACCGATGTATGCGGACCGATGAGTGTTTCGACGCGCGGTGGATATTGCTACTTTCTCACTTTTACTGATGACTTAAGTAGATATGGGTATATCTATTTAATGAAACATAAATCTGAAACATTTGAAAAGTTCAAAGAATTTCAGAATGAAGTGGAAAACCATCGTAACAGAAAAATTAAGTTTCTACGATCCGATCGTGGAGGTGAATATTTGAGTTATGATTTTCTTACGCATCTTAAAGCAAGCGGAATTGTTTCGCAACTCACGCCACCCGGAACACCACAACGCAATGGTGTGTCTGAACGCCGGAATCGAACTCTATTAGATATGGTGCGATCAATGCTGTCTCTTACAGATTTGCCGTTATCATTTTGGGGTTATGCATTAGAAACCGCTGCATTCACTTTAAATAGGGCACCCTCTAAATCCGTTGAGATGACACCGTATGAACTGTGGTTTGGTGCTAAACCTAAGTTGTCGTTTCTTAAAGTTTGGGGATGCGAAGCTTACGTCAAGAAGTTGATGCCGGACAAGCTCGAACCCAAAGCGGAGAAATGCGTCTTCATAGGATACCCTAAGGAAACAATTAGGTATACCTTCTATCACAGATCCGAAGGCAAAGTGTTTGTCACAAAGAACGGATCCTTTCTTGAGAAGGTGTTTCTCTCGAAAGAAGTGAGTGGGAGGAAAGTGGAGCTAGACAAGGTTATTGAACCTTCTCTTGAGTTAGAGAGTAGCGCAGCACCTGAAATTGTTCCAGTGCCGTCTGCATCGACAATAGAGGAAGCTAATGACAAGGATCATGAAGCTTCGGACGATGCTACTACTGAACGTCGCAGGTCGACAAGGTCACGTGCCCCTCCTGAGTGGTACTAGACCGGATGTGTCCAATGCTCTTAGTTTGACGAGCAGGTACCAAAGTGATCCAGGAGTGGAACACTGGACAGCTGTGAAGAACATCCTAAAGTATTTAAATAGGACTAAAGAAATGTTCTTAGTCTATGGAGGTGATGAACAACTCGTCGTAAAGGGTTACGTTGATGCTAGTTTCGACACTGACAAGGATGATTCTAAATCTCATACAGGATACGTTTATATTTTGAATGGAGGAGCTGTGAGCTGGAGAAGCTGCAAGCAAAGCATGATCGCAAGATCTACATTAGAAGCGGAATACATGGTTGCTGCAGAAGCGTCAAGTGAAGGAGTTTGGTTCAGGAACTTCATCACTGAGCTTGGTGTGGTTCCAAGTGCCTTGGACCCATTGGAGATATTGTGTGACAACACTGGTGCCATAGCACTGGCTAAGGAACCAAGATATCATCCAAAGACCAAGCATATCAACCGCAAGTTTCATATAATCCGAGATTATATAACAGATGGAGATCTGAAGATCATCAATGTACATACAGATCTGAATGTCGCAGATCCATTGACTAAACCTCTTCCACGAGCAAAACATGATCAGCACCTTAGTGCCATGGGTGTTAGATTGTTGCCAGATGTAAACTAGATTATTGACTCTAGTGCAAGTGGGAGACTATTGGAATTATGCCCTAGTGGCAATAATAAAGATGTTATTATTATAATTCTTATTCATGATAAAGTTTATATTCCATGCTAGAATTGTATTAAGTGGAAACTTTAATACTTGTGTGGTTTGTGAACAACACCGTGTCCCTAGTACGCCTCTATGGACTAGCTCATTGATTAATGATGGTTAAGGTTTCCTAACCATAGACATGAGTTGTCGATTAATAATGAGATCGTATCATCGGGAGAATGATATGATGGACAGACGCAAATTAAGCAGAGCAATTAGATCGTGTCATCGTGTTCATCTTTGCGAAGCTTTTCTTATGTCAAATATTGTATTCCTTAGACCATGAGATAATACAACTCCCTGGTATCGGAAGAAAGCTTTGAGGTCATCAAACGTCATCCTATGAGAGGGTGATCATAAAGGTGTCTCTCAGGTGATCGGAAAGTACTTGTTGGGTTGTATGTATCGAGATAGGATTTGTCCCTCCCAAGTCGGAGAGATATACTTCGGGCCCACTCGATAATCGATATCAACACCGTTTGCAAGCACGTGGTTAAGGAGTTAATCACAAAGTGATATCAGATTACGGAACGAGTAAAGTACTTGCTGTGAACGAGATTGAACTAGGTATGCCGATGCCGACGATAGAATCTCGGGCAAGTAAAATATCGTGTGACGAAGGGAATATATATGGGATTGATTGAATCCTGACATCATGGTTCATCCGATATGATCATCGATGAATGTGTGGGAGTCAATATGGGTTTCCAGACCCCGCTGTTGATTATTGATAGAAGATCATGTCTGCATATTCTTGAACCCGAAGGGTCACACACTTAACGTGTCTCGACGCTAGGATAGAATGGATAATTGGTTTATGAGTTTTTGTTCGGAGTCTCGGATGAGATCCAGGACATCACGAGAGGTTCCGGAATGGTCCGGAGAATAAGATTCATATAAGGCAAAGCAGTTTTTGGAGTTCGGAATTGTTTCGGATTGTTCGGTATTGTACCGGAAGCTTCTAGAAACTTTCGGAGTGGGACCAACGTGGCCCCACTTGTCGGGAGGGGGCGTGGGCCTACGAGGGAGTGCCCTGGCTGCATTAGGCCAGGGGCACAAGGCCCCATAGGCCCAGCCGGCCAAGCCCTAGGGGAAACCCTAGGGGAGCTTCTAGAAGGGGGGGAACTTGCCTCCCACTCCTCCCTCCTTGGCTGCCGGCCCTAGGCTTGGAGGAGGGGAAAGGGCAGCCGCCCACCCCTCATATAAAGAGGGCTGGGGGCGCACCCCCCACCTCCTCAAGCCCTAGCCGCCCTGCTGCCCTCCTCTCTCTCTCTCTCCCTCCCGACCCAGAGGCGAAGCCTCGCCTGTAAACTCTCCACCGCTTGCACCATGCCGTCGTGTTGTAGATCTAATCTATCTCTCCACCCCACTTGCTGGACCGAGGAAGGAGGAGACGTCGAGGTGCAGCACGTGTGCATCTCTCGGAGGCATCGCCACTTGCGGTGTTGGATCGGATCGGATCGCGGGAAGGAAAAGCGAGTACGACTACATCAACCACGTTTCGTTGAACGTTCCGATGTGCGAATCTTCAGGGGTATGAAGATCTCATCTATCCCCCCTCGTTGTTTGCATCTCCTAGATTAGATATTGGCTTTTCCCGTTCGCATCCGTAGAAAATTTTGATTTACTATGCTGCGAAACCCATCAATTTTCCGTTGGCGCAGCCGTAGGCTGCGCATGTCCTCCAAGTGGTGGTGGTGGTGGTGGAGCACCATATGTGATGGGTCCTGGGGCGATGACGTACCCTTTGTTTACCATGTCACGCTATAGTTGGGCATACCCGTCATCGAGTTTCTGGCGTGCTCGACAGTACTTGAGTAGGTGACTCGATTTCTTCTTGTCATCCTTGTTGTCGATGTAGAAGTGTATGTTGCAAATCTCCATGGTGGAGGGTGCATCGTCGCGAGTGAGGCGTTGGCAAACTTGCTTAGTTTATCCGCTGTCTCGGTAGCCGCTGTTACGGTATCCGCCACCATGTTGCCATCGTCGCGCTTGTCGGCGTAGCCAGGGACGACCATATAGACTTCTTCGCGGTCCTCATAATTGCACGATCGGTGCTTTCCTCGGCAGTCGCGTCTGCGGCCAAGGTCGTATTCGTCGTTGGAGCGCTCGGTTGTTGTGGATGGCGTCTTCACCATCCGCACAACGATTCTCTATGTCCATCAGGTGATCGATGGTATTTGGCTTGGTGAGACCTAGCTCCTCCCTTAGATCTTGGCGGTGTACTCCGCCATTGAATGCATCAATTGTGTGCTCCTTGGAGATGTCTTTCGCGGAATTCTTGAGGACGGACCACCACTGTATGTATGAACGGAGGGACTCGCTGGGCTTCTGGCGGCAGGCACGAAGTTCTTTGATTAACGCTGGCCACTTGTAGGTGCCTTTGAAGTTCTGTACTAAGATGTACACGAGCTTCTCCCAACCACGAATCGATCCTAGAGGGACATTGTTGAGCCAGGATCGTTGCACGCCCTTTATCTGTGAAAGGGCATTTTCTGCCTTAATGATGTTTTGGTGTTTGTTGTCAACACAAGTTTTTACCGTGTGCTAAGTATGTTGTAGATTTTATCCATGTAATGGCACAAGATGGTGTTCTGTCTAGCAATAGAGAAGGGTTCAAAATCTAATCAGGAAAAGGATGCATGGAATTTAAGATGGGTTCAGGAGCTACTGACATGGATATGCCCTACGGGTACCCGATGTTATCCTACCTGGTCCTGCCCGACAGAACGCCCACTCGACGACCTGCCAGGTTCCATGACGCCTATGACGGTTCGGGTGATATGAAGCCCATATGGACACGGACTCCCAAGCGCACAAGACAAGGAAAACTCAAGACTAGAGTTTGAATACAACTTGTAACCTACTCGTATCGTACCTGAGACCTAGCCTCCCCATATATAAAGGCTAGGAGGGTAATAGACTAGACCACAATAGATCTAAAGATCTAGGGCAATACTTTTCCACCGCATACACACCTCCACCCAGATTGCATCTGCGCACCCCTGTAACCTTCGGTTCCGCCATAATCAAGAGCAGACAAGCAGGAATAGGGTTTTCCCTCTGGGAGCCTGAACCTAGGTAAATCTCGTGTCCCCTGGTTGGTTGTATGTTAACAGTTCCGCGATCTCCAGCACCCCCATATTCTCCAAAACCCAAGCTCATAACAATGGGGATTGACGAGATTAAACCTCGTCAATTGGCGCCGTCTGTGGGAATCGGGGGCGCTGATTGTGCGATCGTGACGGTCCCAGCACCTTTGATCTACAACTTGTTGAGTTCCGGAGAGCCGATCGCCAAATCGACTGGTCGCGGTGGCGTATAGCCTGCCTAGCAGCTCAACTCCGACAAAACAACAACGTTCATACAAGATTCTATGCGCGATCAACGAGAAGTGCGTATGTAGCAACCAGCAATCCACGCGGAAGATCAAGTCTTGGTATTGGAGTCCACATCGGACCGGATTCGTTGAATCTGACGCTCCCTTGAGCAACATGATGGAAGATTGGCTCAAATTCAAGGTTGCCAACGCGTCGGACAGCGCGATACGCACACGTCTAGACCTTGAATCTTTTCGGCGGTGGTCCAACTCGCTAATGCAGCTCCAACAGATGTGTCGTACATCAGTTCGAGCAAGCCAGAAAAATATTCTAAGAGAACTAAGCTCCCTAGAATTGGAGAGCTTAGGCCGCTCCACACGAGAGTGCTGGTATGATGGCCCACATGTTGTCGGAGTTCGTGGACTGCTCTTAGCTGGTTACCTAACACGGGTGTTGGTGGTGGTGTGTACGTGATCGATTGGCCTGCGGCAATGTCGGTTGGGTCGACCGCTTTGTCAAAAGAAAAAATAAGGCAGACGCGAGACGCCAGACGCCAGACGGTACCTCTTCTGCTCGCCCCATGGGTCGCCGCCACCGCCTCTTTTACTCCCCATGGATCCCCGCCACAACCTCTTCTGCTCTCCCATGGATAGCCGCCGCCGCGACCATCTAGCCACTCTCGCCACCCGCAGCGAGGGCCTGCTGACGCTAGCAAGGTTTGGCGCGTTCGATGCTTTCCGGTCATCCTCTAGCACGGTCTTGCGGGGGCTGCGGATGCGAAGGCTGATGGAGCCGCCGCTGATCCCTCGCTGCGGGGGTTGCGAAGGCGAAGGCTGATGGAGCCGCCGCTGATTAGCTTGGGACATAGGATATCCCATCAAAGACCGTGATGCTGTCGGAGCCACATCTGATCGGTCCGTGACATAGGCGAGGCCGACCAAAACCGTGGTGCTACCGGAGCCGCTGATGGTGCGACGTGGAAGCCGAGGGCTGATATTCCACCACGCCAGAGGCCATCGCCTCTAGGTCGCTCATGTCGTGCCTATCCGCCTATTAGTCGACTCGTTCACCAGCGTCGGCGGCAACTCTGACCAATTTTCCACGAGGCGCGCGCCCCTGGACTATCCCCGCTTTCTCCTTTCCTGGTCAATGGGCAATGGATAGTGTTCGGTGAGGTTTGCTCTCTAATTAATTCATAAAACAACATGGTTTCTCTACAGCAACTAGCCTGAATCATACCCGGGTGTGACAATGTGACAGCGGATTTTTCAGCAAATAGGGAAGCTAGACGAGGACTTCTTATTCTGCTGTAAATTACCATGCATCTACTCTCCTTTTAGTTATTCTTGTTCGTGTTCTTCCTAAAGCTAGAACGTCTCTGCAGTGCAAATTACATCACGTCTATGATGATACAATTCTAAAAGAGGGTAAAATTTCTTTGCTTTTATAATGGCGCTAAACATGCAGGTATGCGATTCATTGATTAATTTACTCGTGTTGCAATTTGATTTTACTTCACATGATTTGATTTGAGCAGTTTAGCTCTCATTTCAGCAATATGCATAGTTCACAAAAAGGTTTGCTTTCTTCTATTTATTATGTGTGGTACGGACGATTTGATTTTGAAATTTAGCTCTCTCTGCCTTCACCAATATATATAGTCCATAAGAGATTCATATTTATATGATAGTGATGCTAACTATGCAGATATGAGATTCATCAATTTAATTTTCACATGTTGCATTGATATTTGTAGTCTTTAGATCTTTGTACTTTTTCGTTCTATAGGTTTTTGGAAATGTTAATTCGAACATTGCTCTATGAAAAATCACAATGCTCTAAACATCTAAGTATTTTTTTTCATGGTAGTGTATACTGCTCCACTTTAGTTTTTAGTTTCTTACTTTCACTTGCTTTGTGATTAAATATAGTTGTCTTCTCTTTTGCAGATGAACTGGACCAATCTGCCCAGCACATCCAATAATGTAGAAAATAAGAATTTTTTAATTAAGATATTTAGGTGAAAACCCATGTGCCCAGCTCTAACATTTAGATCGATTTGCAAAAAGAAAAGGAGAGGACAACAATGGTAATAACACGAAGTTTCTATACGACACCGAATGTTCAAAGTAAGCCCTCGACAATTGAACTTGTGGTTTTAGCTTATGTGTTATTTGGGAATAATGCCTTACAATGCTTGAATAGATTGTGGTGTCATACAGACATACAAAAATCCAGTCATAAGTTAGTAGCAAAAATCCAGTCATAAGTTAGTAGCAAATATATTTTCCCAAAAAAGAGAGGTTAATTCCTGCACATTCTCCGGTTGTTATGATAATATTGCACTATCTCAACAGGTAAGATGAATCACTTCACAAGATTCGCATCTTTAGAAGCTATGGAAACAAGTGCTTGGCAATCTCCGTGTGGTGGAAGGGCAAACAAAGCAACTGCCAAAGCTATATTCTTTGATGCTAAATCTAGCATATTCAGATTGGCACTTTGTTTTCATGTTTTGTTTCCGCTGATATTTTTCATGTTTCCTTTTTTTAATTTTAATTTTAAAAAATCCTTTTTAGATATTTATTACCAAACTGCAGATAGGTGTTTTTATGCAAGGAGCTCCAAAAAATTAGGGCAAGGCATTCGTGTATGACTTTGGTGCGGCTAGACGGGGTTAGTCTCTCTATGACTTTGGTGTGGCTAGATAGATAGAGACACGGAAATATTTATTTACCAAACTGTGCAATGAAGAAGAGGTTAGTCTATGTATGACTTTGGTGTAGCTAGACGGGGGTTTGCTCACAACCATATCGTTGCCTATAGAGGATACGTCACAAGGGACAAGAAGATGCCAGCCAAGAGGATTTTGCCGAGGGGGCAGAGACACTGCAGTCTGGATACCTAATCTAAAGTTTTACATGTAGCCCTTTTCTGTTGGCTATGTTGTTAATGTGTCTACCTGTCGCGTGTGTGCACATCACGTTACGTTAGAAGTAGTCTCCATCCACGCCTATGGACCGCCAGCGAGTCAGTACTGCATTTCGGCTGCTAACATGGAAGTGTTCAACCGGTGTGTAGTATTTGGTTGATGCACGGCGCGGATAACTCCTACAGGTTTAGCTTTGTGTGTTTTCGTTTCTGTAGGTGGACATTACGCCAGTCACTGTTGAATCCCCAGTCTCCTTTTAAGAGGACCCACACACCAAAGTGCCTCGGTTATGCTACATCTAAGGCCCCAACAAATCAGAACCATAACCATGATCCTGACACCGAACAAACACCCCCATTACAGAATCTAAGCGCTAATAGCAGAGGATGGCGCGGCATAGCGCGTCGGGTCCATCTAGTAAAAAGCATGTGCGATCAGAGACAAAAGAGAAAAAATCCATGCAACAGACCTTATGAGTCACGTCAAGGTCACGTCCTAACAAATCAGGATATTCAAAACAAAGACAGTTGTTCACCTAATAAAAGTACTACTTCATGAGAAAAGAAAGCAATCAAATATCATGACAGAGGCTAGCTACGTACATACATCAGTGCACAGTTTCCTCGGTTGAATCAGCACTGTATTGCAGCACGCCCGGATGGCGATCACTCGGTCGAGTGGCTCAACTTCAGTATTGTCATCGCAATATACTTTGCTTCACCATGGTCCTCTTCACAGCTAGCTCAACGCTCGGGGCTGCCTATTTCGTCGCGTGACCCGCTGCGATCTTGAGCTGCGGCGACTCGCCACTACGTCTTCGGCATCAGCGACCCGATGCGGCTTTCAGCTACAGTGACCCGATACATCCTTCGGATGCGGCGACACTGTGTGGTCTTCGATTGCGACATTCTTCCGATGTGGAACTCGCTGCCGCCATCGACCCTGAAATCTGTCGCTGCTACGAGGGCGGTCTGCCGTGTCGACTACGTCCGCCGCGTGACCCGCTACCGCGTCAACTTCGCCACGACAACCAACAAAGCTAAGTTTCTCTCTACCTAGAGTTGATTTTCTTATTAACTCGCACTTGAAACACTCGGGGGCTGCACCCTCTTTGAGTAACCTAATATGTCATCGGCTCCACGCACTCGAGCAGCTCGAACGCGACAGCCCGAGTAGCTGATTCTGCCTGAACGTCGAATCCTTGAACTCCGAGTGCCTCGGAAAGGTACTGAGACTAAGGGTAATCAGGCTAATGAAAAGGCCTAGCATACAGTGCAAAAATGTCGACTCGATTGGCACTAGAATTTTACTTTATAAGCCGACAGGCAAATATTTTTTACAAGATACAAGTACTTCATAACTTTTTTATGTTTTCTGCAGCTTACAAAGATGTTGACTGCGTCGAGCTATTCTATCGGGTCCTCCAACAAGAGTCGTCAAAGCAAGTGGCTACGCCATAAACTCAAGGCCCGAGTCGAAACCCTCCTCGGATGGTTGCATCGCTTGATGCTACATAAGCGCGACGCTGACTATGTACCCGACAGAAGCAACGGTGTTGACTTCATCCGCAACGTCGAGTCCTTCCGGCTAGACGGTGCATTACTCCACTACGTCGACTCTTTGGCTTCTTATGCGTGAGACGCTGACTCGATGCACTTGCGGTTCAGTGGTTCCTCCTCGCATGAGTCTCCACTCGAGTCTACGACTCGACTAGACACTCGGGGGCTACTCCTATCAGGAGACTCCTATCAGGAGCGTTGGTCGCGCACCCGATGTACTTCCGGGTGAGCGGTACGCCCACGATATTATCTGCTACAACTAGACGATACAAGACTCGAATCTCTGCCCGAGTCTACGAGTCCGCCAGACACTCGGGGGCTAATCCAAACTGGAGCGTTGGTCGCGCACACAGAAGATCTTTGAGTGGCATGCTTCGATTCCTCACTCGAATCAACGATTCGACTAAGGACTCCGGGGCTACTCCCATAGGGAGCGCTGGTCGCGCACTCGAAAAAATGAAGGCATTCAGGAAATCTGTAAGGTCATCCGAAGAACTTCCGGATCACCATATCACGCAACTGACGACTATAAGTTTCTGCTCGAGTCCATGACTCGAACAGACACTT
Organism: Avena insularis; assembly: GCA_023614405.1. Classification (NCBI taxonomy): domain Eukaryota; kingdom Viridiplantae; phylum Streptophyta; class Magnoliopsida; order Poales; family Poaceae; genus Avena; species Avena insularis. Next base: position 65,403,133 of record CM042697.1, read on the forward strand.
GGGGGCTACTCCCATAGGGAGCGCTGGTCGCGCATCCTATAGTCCATTGTGTTGACTACGTCCATAATGTTGACCCATTTACAACACCCGAATAAATTCAGCTGACCCGATAAACTTTCGGGTGAAGTGCTTCGCACTCGACACAACTTTCGACTCCGACATCAAATGCAACGCTCAAGACAACTGAGTCTCCACCCGAAACTTGTTCGGATGAAAGCACTCGAAAGACTTAAGAGTCTCCACCCGAATCTATGTTTCGGATGGACACTCGGGGGCTACTGACATGGATATGCCCTACGTGTACCCTATGTTATCCTACCTGGTCCTGCCCGGCGGAAGTCCCACTCGACGACCTGTCAGGGTCCATGATGCCTATGACGGTTCGGCTAATATGAAGCTCATATGGACACGGACTCCCAAGCGCACAAGACAAGGAAAGCTCAAGACTAGAGTTTGAATACAACTTGTAACCTACTCGTATCGGTACCTGAGATCTAGCCTCCCCATATATAAAGGCTAGGAGGGTCTAACGAGGAGGGCACGTACACAATAGACAGATTACGATACAATAGACTAGACCACAACAGATCTATAGATCTAGGACAATACTTTTCCACCGCATACACACCTCCACGCTAGATTGCATCTGCGCACCCATGTAACCTTCGGTTTCGCCATAATCAAGAGCAGACAAACAGGAGTAGGGTTTTCCCTCCGGGGCCTGAACCTGGGTAATTCTCGTGTCCCCTGGTTGCTTGTCTGTTAACCGTTCCGCGATCTCCAGCACCCCCATATTCTCCAAAACCCAAGCTCATAACAATGGGCATTAACGAGATTAAACCTCGTCAGCTACCCAGGTACGGAGACTCTGGTGTGCTAGGCTAGAGACTTCGCCCCAGCCTCCAGGCCTGTCTCCACCCCCTAGGAAAGCTCTCAGTATATGATACGTCCAAAACGTATCTAGTTTGTCGAACACTTTGCTATTGTTTCTCCTCTAAACTTGTGTGATTTGGATACAACTAACACGGACTGACGCTGTTTTCAGCAGAATTACCTTGGTGTCTTGTTTTTGTGCAGAAAATCAACTATCAGGAAAAATCCCGAAAAATATGCCAAAAATTATATTTCACCAGAAGATCCACGGAGCTAGAAGGGGAGACAGAGGGGAGGCCTGGGGAGCCAGACCCACCCTAGGCGCGGGCCCACTGACCCCGTGCCTAGGGGAGGTTTGGCCACCCCAGGCAGCTCCTCGGCCTCCCTCCACGCCTATAAGTTGCCTTCTGACCTAAAAACTCAGGGGGGTTCGATAGTTTTCCAGAAAGAGTTCCGCTCCGCCGCCGTCACCAGAAACCAAGATTCAGATCCAGAAACTCTGTTCTGGCACCCTGCCGGGACGTGGGATTTGGAGAGGATCATCGCCATCGCCATCACCAACGCATCTCCATCAACCAACGATGTTTCCCTCATCCATCAGTGAGTAATCCCCCACTGTAGGCTTGGAGATGGTAGGGATTGGATGAGTTCTATCATGTAATCAAATAAGATATGTTAGGGCATAGTGCCTAGTATCTCTATTAGTTCTATTTGACTTTGTTGCAACTTGTTATGCTTAATGCTTGTCACTAGGGTCCGAGTGCCATGATCTCAGATTAAACTTATTATTGAATCATTATGATAGTATTTTTTGTGATCTTATCTGCAAGTTGTGTACACATATCATTGTACAGATCCAAAGGCCCCAAAGTGACAATAATTGGGACAACCGGAGGATGGGCTGGTGTGAGGATCACATGTGTTCATGGAGTGTTAATGCTTTGCTCGGTGCTCTATTAAAAGGAGCACCTTAATTGTCGATAGTTCCTAGAGGCCCGCTTGCAGGCTGGCTGAATGAGAAGATGTTATGCAAGTTCTCATTGCGAGCACGTATGACTATATTCGGAGCACATGCCTAGGATTGTTTAGTACTTGGATGCTTGTTATTATTTATCTGCAATGCCCTAGTTCTTTTAAGTTACATGTTTAGACTCGTCCATGCAACGCCCGTCCATCTATCCCTATGCCTACCGCACTCGAATCCTACTGTTACCATTACTGTTACTATTGCTACTATTCCACTATTGTTGTTATTGTTGCTGTTACTGCTGCTGTTGCTACTACAAACTGTTGCTACTGATAAACTTTTGTGAGCAAGAACTATTTCTAGGTGCAGATGAACTGACAACTCAGTTGTTAAGGCTTGCAAGTATCTTTGGCTCCCCTTGTGTCGAATCAATAAATTGGGTAATACTACCCGCGAAGACTGTTGCGATCCCCTATACTTGTGGGTCATCAAGACTATTTTCTAGCACCGTTTCCGGGGAGCATAGCTTTATTTGTAAGTTCACTTGGATCTATTATTGTTCACTGCTACTCCTTTCATCATGGGAAAGTCTCGTGATGGAAAGTTCCCTATTTTACCATCCACTACAAGAAGAGGTACAGTCCTAAACACCTCTGGTTCTCTTGATTCACCGTCTGTTATAAGTAAGCTCGTCACACCACCACCACTTGCTCATGCTACACACACTGCTACTACTGCTGAATCTGAAACTGCTTTTGATACTCATGATGTTACTTCTACTGTGCTTGATGCGAGTGGTTCATTAGGTCCTTTTCTAGATGCTACTATGGCTAGTCTAGGAAATACCGAAACTCCTAGTGAATACACTGTTACACCTGTTAGATCACCTGAGTCTAGTGAGAGTTATGATATTAATGATGGTTACATAGAGCTCACTAATGAATTTGTTGAAGAGTTCCGAAACACACATGGTGCTAGTGCTATTAAGAGTCTCCTTGCTAGATATACTATTATTCCTAAGAAGTCCTATGATCCTAAGTTTGCCACCTCTTCCATAGATATTAAAGATAAAAATTATGATTTCTCTCTTGATTTATCTTATTTAGATATTGTTGAGAAATAACCTTTTTGTTGTACTGAAAATGAGAGTGTTGTGGCTCATATGAATGAGCTTTCTACTATGAGTGCTTTGTTATCTGACGATTTTAAAATGCGCAAGTACTTTGTTGCTAAGATCTACCCTTTTTCACTAAAAGGCTTGGTTTAATAGATTACCTCCTGGTTCCATTGATAGCCCTGATTGCTTGATTGCTTCTTTCTTCCATAAATATTTTCCTCCCAGTGCTAGACATGCTGCTTTGCAGAGACTTTTTGATTTTAAACAGGGAGAAGAAGAGAAATTGCCTGAGTCATGGAAAAGATTTTGTTCCCTGATTCATGCATATCCTGGATGTCCATTACCTCAGAATGAGCTTCTTGATATTTATTATAATGGACTAAATGATGATTTTAGGACCTGCCTAGATAGCTTTGTTGATTGTGTTTTCAGGAAAAGGACCCCTACAGATGCTGAAGAATTAATGAACAAGATAAGCAAGAATTATGATGATTGGACTTCAACTGAGCTGAATACACCTGAGCCTATTACTCCTGAACCAGTTGTTCCTGAACCAGTTGTTCCTGAACCAGTTCCAACACCAACAACAAAGAAGAGGGGAGTTATTGCATTAAATGATGGAGTGATGAAGGAAGCTAAAAAGTGTCTAAAGGAGAAAGGTATTAGAGCTGAAGATGTGAAGAATCTACCTCCTATAGAAGAATTATGTAAGCCAATTCCCCACTCATCTACTATTGAGGTACACTCTCTCCAATTTAATGAAGGTGATATTCCTTATGGTAAGCCTCCTGATCAATGCTTAGAGGAACTTGACACATTTATTGTTAAACAAGGTAATTTTAATAAACAAGTTTAGAATCATTTATTGGAAAACTCTAGAGCTATCCATGAGTTGAAAGATATTGTGGAAAGAACTTATAATGATATTAAAATGCTTTGTAAACACTTTCAAATGGTTCAAACCCAACTTGATCAACTTTCTAAGGTGCAAAAGGATATGCTAGTTAATGCTTCAGGAAATAAACATGCTTATGGAATTAGAACTAGGAGTGGTGCAGCTACTCAAGATCCTTTATATCCTGAAGGACACCCTAAAAGAATAGAGCAGGATTCCCAACAAGTAGAATATAGTGGTAGTCCTCGTAAGAGAAAGAAAAAGAAACATAAGAAAGTTGAGGAACCACTTGAACCTACTATAGATCCTAATAGCATATTTGTCTCTGATGCTGAAACTGAGAGTGGTAATATTGATGAGCCTCCTGATAAGGAGGAAATTGAGGAAGAACCTGAGAAACACACTAAGAACACTAGGTACACAAAGGAAGATTTTATTGCTAATAAACATGGTAAAGAGAGAGAACCTTGGGTGCAGAAACCTATGCCTTTTCCAGGTAAGAAACACAAGTCAGAGGAGGAAGAACACTACAACAAGTTTTGTGAGTGGATGAAACCTTTATTCTTGCAAATTCCTTTGACTGATGCTATTAAGTTGCCTTCTTATTCAAAGTATATGAAGGATATTGTCTCTAATAAAAGGAAGATTCCTAATGAGTAGATTTCTACTTTGCTTGCTAATTATTCCTTCAATGGTAAGGTTCCAAAGAAACTTGGTGATCCAGGTATACCAACTATTCCTTGCTCCATTAAAAATAATTATGTTAGAACTGCTTTATGTGATTTGGGAGCTGGAGTTAGTGTTATGCCTTTTTCTCTCTACAAGAGACTCCAGCTAGAAAAGTTGATACCAACTGATATATCTTTGCAAATGGCTGATAAGTCAACTACTATTCCTGTTGGTATATGTGAGGATGTTCATGTTCAAGTTGCTCATAATTGCATGGTCTTAACTGATTTTGTTGTGCTTGAAATGTCTGAAGATGATAATATGTGTATTATTCTTGGGAGACCTTTTCTTAATACTGCAGGTGCTGTCATCAATTGCAATCAAGGAAAAGTAACATTCACTATTAATGACAAAGAGTGCATCGTCTATTTCCCCAAGAAGGTTCTTAGAAGCTATTGCCTGAATTCTATTGAAAATATTGAAGGCATAAAGGTTGGAGAAATATATTGTCCCATTCCACAAGGAAATATTGAAACTATTATGATTGGGACCATTGCTATCAAGTATGAGCAAGGAAGATGAGTGCTTATCCACTGAATCAATATGACTTGATGGTGCATGAGCCAATGAAGGTTCATCCTGAGGAGGCAGTTTTTCCTTCCATATATCCATGCCATGAATTTATGAGAGCTTCGGGGATTCTCCAAGACTTTCAAACTTTGATTAAAAATGCAGGGTTGGAGCACTTTGTTGAAGGTGAACCAATCCAATATGTTAAGCTAACCATGGCTTTTGTGCAGGACTTCCGGTTCACTTGGTCTACTTCTAATCCCATGGTCCATTACAAAATATATAATATACCTGTCAACCTGCCTTTTGCTGATTTCTATGCAGCTATTAGAATACCTCAGTGGGGATCTTGTGAGAAGATCAAGGAGAGGCCCAAGTCACATGTTGATTTGTATGATGAGATTTGCCAAGGTTTCGACTTCTCAAAGGAAAGTGGTAAAATTCGGAACATCCAGCTCCCAGCTATTAGATACTTTGCCTATTTCATTACCAAGTGCGTTCTTGCTAGAAAGACTGCTAGAAAGTTGTCTTCTTTCGATCTAGCTTTTATTGCAGCTGCTCTTAGTAGGAATAGTTCCTATAGTTTGGGTGCTTTGATAGCTCACCGTCTCACCACCAATCGTGAGAAGGGTGGAATTTGTGGAGGTCTCATTGCTTCTAGGTTGCTAGTCTTCCATGGTTTATAGCCTCATTATTCAGATTTTTAGTTTCCCATAGAGAGGCTTGATATTGAATCCATGATTCAGCATGGTTTTGTTTCTTTGGGGGATAATGTGAGAAGTTTGCCATTTGAACTATCTTTTGTCCAACAAGGTCGGAGAAAGGGTAGGAGTGAGAAAATAGTTTATTTGCCTGCACCTGCTTTGTTTAACTTTGATAACAGGCAAGGATGGTCACTTATGGAGGAGGAGGTTGACACATATGTTGGGGAACTCTCCCAGCAAAAGGAGAATGTTTAAGAGGATGCCGAAGACAATTCGGTTCAGCCCTCCAACTTGGGAGAGTCTTCATACCAGCAGCCCTCGTTTGATTGGGGCGCGTCTTCTTCTTCATCACAGGTGCCTGACTATGATCATTCCTATGATGACCCACCAGCATGTGATTACTATCCGCGCTATTGAGCCCCACTTAGGCCAAAAGCCTAAGCTTAGGGGGAGGTACACCGATGTCACACTCATCTATATATCATGTTCGGTCGGTTCTTTGTATATCCATTGTTTTGCTTTATTTTTGGTTCTTGTTGCTGCTTTCTCAAAAACCCAAAAATACCAAAAATATTTTTGTTGTTTCTCTTGGTTTGTTTCTTTGCTTTGGTTTGCCTTAAAAGAAAATTCCAAAAAGATTTTGCTTTGTTTGGTTTTTCTTTGTTTGCTTGTTTCTAAAAAAATCGAAAACACCAAAAAAATTGTTGTTCTTCTTTGGTTTTGTGAGTTCTTTGCAGGGTTCAGCCGTCCTCAGTGGATATTGGTTTTTATGTTAATTATTCAAGTCACACAAGTGAAGGGCAATAATGAAGATTAATACAACTCGAGGTGTGATAAGAGGCTGGTAACGAACTCTATTTGTTTCATTTTTTGTACATATACTCATCATTCTGAGCATGCTTAGCTTGTTTGTGTAAAGTGTATGTCATTATGGATGCTTAGTAATTCTTGCTTGTCTATGATTAGCTCCAGCTTGCTAATAGTTTGTAGCATGTCATATGAATGTTTGCTTGCATTGTTTTATTCATACTTTGGTATGATATTGTGGTATCCTCCTCAGACTGTTCATGTGAATCGACTTTGAACATGCTCACACATGCATATGACTAATTAATAGTCAGTAAGCCTCGATGATTTATTTTGCCTCAGAGTTCTTGTATCACTTTCATTCCATAGTTAGTCCTGTTTTGTTGCAAGCATGATTATGACAGTTATTGCTCTCTCGTTTGTCGCTCCCTTTCTATTGCTAGCCTTCACTTGCACTGAGTATGTGCTCTACCTGTGCTTCCAACTCCCCAAAACCAATATTGCCAGCTGTGTCCAGCATACCTACCTATTAGCATCATTTGCTATTTCAGTTCATATTCCATATGCCTTGTTTTCTTCCAAAATAAAATGTTTGTCTGTTTTGAGAAAGTTAGTTAGTAAAGCTCTCACGAACTTGATGACACACTTTATTCTTTGCGCTTAATAATTCTGAACCATTATGACTAGTCCATGAAAGTTATATGCTTGCTAATTATATACTAGGAGTCAGCAGAACCATGCTGTCACGGGGAATGCTTTCAACACTTATTGGATATCTCATCCAGTTGATTCCTTGCTCTTTTGTTTACGGATGTCGACAATATGAAATAAAAGGGGAGGTTGTGAGTTCATGGAGTTTATACATTGTGTTAGAGAAACGCCTGGACCGCTAGCCTAAGTCATGCTTAATCATGGTGGAAACTTGTAGCATCACCATAATGAGCATCTATGAAGCGTCCTCAATAAAAATCTATGCATATGGTAAATAAAAAGATTGCTGAGATGATCATTGTCTGCTCGCCTTGTCATTTTGGTTATGGGAAAACTCCTGTACCATGTGCAAGGGGTACCCCGTTGGCGGTTCCCGATGATATGCATGTATTTACAATGATAAGAACTTTCAGGTGACCAAAGTTGAGTATCATGCGGAGCGACCCTCGTACTCAAGGGACTTGGGATTTTCAGTCTATGGTCTGTCAAGCATATGATTCAGAGTGGACCTCACTTTCACCTTAACCACATGAAGATGCCTATGATAGGGGCAATGAGAGCTCAAAGCTAATGAGTACCTTCCTTTCGGCATTAGGAAGCCTTTCAAACCTTCACAAAACCGTTTTCACAACTTTGTTGAGTCACCACTTATTCTATGAGCACCTTCTTGAGAGCATAGTTGTCATTCTTGTGTTTGTTCCAAAACTTGGTTAATTATGTCATGACATTGATGCTTGTATCTCTGATATCTTTATCTCTAGTCTTCATATGAACTTCAGAGGTGCCTCAACATTTATATGGTGCTCTTCAAACAAAGGAAAGTGAGATACCACTCTATCATACCTTATTATGAGCATTGCAATGTTGCTTATGTTTATGTTTCATGCTACTTATTATTAGTGAGTTGGTTTCTCTTCATAGCTTGAATTGGCTATTGAGTAGACTTAGTTGCATACTCTTTATTATGAATTGTCTAAGCATTTACTCATGTGCTGAGAATATTTACATCATATGAAGCAAAGTGTTCGTGAAATTTTTTTTATCGCACTCAGTTTTCAACTGAATTGCTTGAGGACAAGCAATAAGCTAAGCTTAGGGGGAGTTTGAAGGGAATATGCCCGAGAGGCAATAATAAAGTGGTTACTATTGTATTCCTTGATTATGATAAATGTTTATTTTACATGTTATAATTGTATTAATACGGAAACGTTAATACATGTGTGTTTAATAAACAAAAAGGAAGTTCCTAGTTATGCCTCTCTTATAAACTAGCTCGTTGATTAACAAGATGATCAAAGATTTCCTGATCATGGACATTGGATGTTGTTAATAACGAGGTCACAACATTAGTGTAATGATGTGATGAACATTCATCCGAAGTATAGCATTACGATCAAAGTCATTGAGTTTATATTGCTATAACAACTTACGAAGTGATCCTAATCCTTAGACCATGAGATCATGTCAATCACTAACATCGGAAGAGTTTCTTGATAACATCAAACGTCACACCGTAAGAGGGTGATTATAAAGATGGGTTCAGAACTACTAAAGTGTTATGTTGAGGCCCATGGATCGAGAGTGGAATCTGTTCATCCCGATGACGGATAGATATGCTCTAGTCCCTCACGGTGATATCACATTGATTAGCTTGCAAGCAAGTGATTTGATCACTAGAATGTTGTATCACGGGAACGAGAAAAGAGTGCATGTCAGTAACGAGATCAAACTAGGTATGGAGATACCGATGATCGAATCTCGGACATGTAATATATCGCGAAATAAAAGGATTAAGATACTAGCATAAAAGGTTCTCGCGATCACAAGAAAGTCATCGCTGAATGTGTGGGAGTCAGTATGGGTCTCCAGATCCCGCTTTTGATTATTGATCTGAGAGGGGTCTCTATCATGTCCGCATTATTCACGAACCGTAGGGTGACACACTTAAGAGACACCGACATCCATTTGGAGCAAAAGTTTCATGCCAGAAAGAATAAACAAGCGCAGGAATTTATTTCACTAGATACCGAAACGGGTTTTCGGGTGAAATTGCAGAAAGTGTTTTTGCATGTGAAATGAAATACTAGCAAGGGGTTATATGAGAATGTTTGTCATTAAAGTAATTGACAAAATTCTGAATAAATAAAAGGAGTTTTATTTAATGAGAGTTTGCATTAAATTTGGTGGAAATTTAATGGGAATTTGAGTGGGTTTTTTAGTGGAGGAAATTGAAAGGCTTTTGTGTGAGTGGAGTGTCCACCCACATGAATGAAAGGAGGGGAGGGGCAGCCCCATGGCTGGGCGTATGGCCCCTTGGGTGCCCCCTCTCCCTATAAAAGGAGCCCCCTCCCTCTCTCTCACTCACACCTCCTCGTGAAGGATCTCTCTCCCCCTCTAGTATTTATCCCCCATGGTCTCGGACTAGCGAGATACATGTTTCTGGTGGATTTTCGGCAAGAAAGAGTTGTGCTTCCGCTGCATCGCTGGAGCGAGAAGGCGGAGGTTGCTCGGTGCCTCGGACGTGTGTGCGAGCACAGATGCGCCGCAGGTTTGCGGCGCTAGGACTTCCTCTCGATCTTGAGATCGACAAGAGATCGTCTACATCAACCATGAGTTTGGACTCGCTAAGCTTTGTCGGTCTTCAAGGGTATGTTCTCTACGGATATACATCTGCCCGTTGCTTGTATCTAGTAGATAGATCTTGGTACTTAGATGTTCCTATCGTAGGGAAATTTTGGTTTTCTATGCTGCAAACCCTACAGTGGTATCAGAGCCAGATCTATGTGTAGATGCTTTGCACGGGTAGTACACATATGAGTATGTGGGTGATGATGATCATTTTATTGCTTCTTAGTTGTACTTTGGATATTGGTGGCATAGTGGGATGAAGCGGCATGGACAAAATTTACATGTCCTCGCACATGAGACCTGTTCCACGCTTGACATGCAACTAGTTTGCATAAGTGGCTAGCGGGTGTCTGTGTCTCCTACTATAGTCAATATCTATCTTGCAACGAGTTGTCAATAATTTGGTTATCCTCGTTGTGGTTCATGTTCATAGGTAAGAACGGTTCTATCTTCGAAAGCCCTAAGCCACGTAAAACTTGCAATGGATAAATTAGAGGCATCTAGTTTAGATTGTTGCTGGGCTAGTGTTATGATATGGTGATATTGTAAGTAGAAGTATGAGATGATACTCTTACAACACACATAACATGTAGGTTCCATATACCTTGGCCTTACACATAGAGGTATGATGGAGATCATACCACGATGCACATGATGGAGATCATATGCGGGAACCATATCATTTCACTTACAAACATGTGATGTTTGATTGCATCTTATATTGCTTGTTTAGCGTTTTATTAGCATAATAAGATGATCCCTCATTTAAATATCAAGATAAGAATGTGTTCTTCCTTAAGTATGCACCGACAATGTTTCGTCGCTTCAAGACATCACGTGATGATCGGGTGTACTTGAATCCACGAGCATATCTCGGCTGTAAGACAGTTACACACGCAAATACTAAGGTTCTTACTTGGCGAGCCTAGCATGTACAGACATGGCCTCGGAACACGGACCGAAAGGTTAAGCATGAGTCATATGTTTTGATATGATGACTATATGGATGCTCGCCTTTGAAGCTACACCGACTCACGTGATGATCGGACTTGGTGTAGTGGATTTGGTTCATGTAATCACCAAAAAGGCATGAGGGATGTCGTTTTTGAGTGGGAGTTCATTTCTAATTTGGATTAGTAGAACTCAATTTATCATAAATTAAATCAAATTGAATTTGCATAATTTGTTGTAGTCATTGGCATTCGTTCACCACCTTATGCTTAGTTGTAATTAAGATAATAGAACTATAGAATTCTGGATATTTACTTTACGAACTGGTACCGTATTGTGTTGAGTGTCAATCTAAAGTTTAAAGTCCTATTGCAAACTTTCAGTAAACTCTGTTTACTCCGTGAAATTTTATAATTAGTATTAAATCGAGAGTAAAAATTCCAGTGTTAGTATCTTAAGTATCATGTTTGCCTCCATGATTCTTGATTGTTTTAATATCAAGTTTATCTAGGAGCTAAAAGAATTGTTTCAGAAACCATCATGTGTGACGGATATAACGATATCTGAAACAATGTTTTGGTTGCAATGTGATAGAGTATAATATATGTTCTCATATTGGATGAGAATTTGCGAAGATTGGAGATGCTAGACATCCTAATAATCCAAAAAGGTTTTGGAAAGTAATGTTATACTCACGATTCTTCTTTATAAGCTACATTAGCTTGATCATGAAAGTCGTCATGATAAGGATGAATAGAAGATGTATGTAAAGTGTTTACTACACTAAAAGATTACTAAAGAATGGGTTTTGAAAGAATGCCGATCATTTTGATGATGGTGATCTACTTCAAAGTGCAAGTCCAAAGGTATTATTATTTGAATATACACGCTTTGGACTATGTGTCATGTATATGGCGCCACTTTTGATGTTGATAGATTCTTTTAAAAGGAAAAGGAAATGCTGAAAGAGAATCTATAAAATATATTTGGCAGAAAAGAAAATATTGGAAATATCCAATTTAGGTATATGGATGATATACATGTTATGGTTGTATTCTTTGCTTGTTAAACAATGTGGTTCTTGGGTATTGGATACCGAATTGGTTGGTATGAAATTTCATACGGAACGACACAATTCATGAACCACAATGGCCTAATAAGTAACTAGCAAGAGAATATGTGATGATGTTCATTGAAAACAAACAAACCGTTGTTTGTATTTCTCGTTGACATCAAAGCTTGACTTCAAGATTTGTTTTAATAATTGTTATTTAAATCAGGTATTATGAGAACAAAGGTTGTTCAAATAATTACCGTATTCCATATAAGATGGATGATTTACAAATCTAGTTGAAGAAATCACATCCATAAAGCTAATGCTAAAATGTCGCAAGACAGATGATTGGAAGATCACTTACGAAGTGACATCACTGTTTAAATTATATTAGAAGAAACTCCATTTTCATGGATTTTTGGAGTCTTTGATTTGATTAAGTGACGCTTGTGAGACTTTCCTCGGGATAATTAAAACTTCGTTCAAAGGCCAAAGAAGAACGATCGACTAAATTATTGGAATTTATACATATTGATGTATGTAGTCCATTATGTATAGTCGTAAGCGATGGACTTCAACTTCATATGCTTTCTCCGAAAATTTGAGTGAATATTCACTTAATGAGAAAGAAGTATGAAATATTTGAAAATGTTCAAAGACTTTCAAGATGAAGTGGAAAATCGTTGTAACAAGAAAATAAATGGTTTATGATTTTATCATAAGGGATTTATTTGAGTTGCAAGTGTAACAAGAAAATAAATGATTTATTATTTTATCATAAAGGGATTTATTTGAGTTACAAGTTTAGCAAAAACACCTAGATTTGCATCTCCCGAAACACCATAGGAATATGGAGTGTTTGAGATTTGTAATGAAACCTTGTGTGACATGGTTGGATCAAAGGTGTTATTTATAAAACTGTCATTATGTTTTAAAAGATTAAATCTTTAGAGACTACCGCTTTTACACTGAAAAGAGCTCCATCTTGATCCGTTGAAATGACACCATATGAGTTATGGTTTGGGGTAAAACCCAAGTTGTCCTTTCTTAAATTTTGGTATGCTAAGCATAAGTAAGATGTTTACAACCAAAGTCGGATGAGCATGTCTTTGTAGGTTATTTCGAATAACAATTGGTTATTCCTCCATAACACCAAGGACAAAAAGGGTTTGTCGCTTGAAATGTGAAGTTTCTTAAAAAAGGAATTTTTTGCAAAAGTTAAGTGGGAGGACAATAGAACTTTGATAAGGTTAACGAACCTTAGCTAAATGTGCTAAGTTGCGCAGCGCCGGAAATCATTCCGGAGGCTGCCATAATGCTCATAGCTTATGTGCCTCAAAGGTTGTGGTCACGGAGATCTAAGTTCTTATTGAACCAAGTCGGTCGGATAAACAATCAAATGGTGAGATTTGAGAGTAAATCATTATTGTTTGACAATGATGAACCGACTACATGCAAAGAAGCTATGATGGGCCCTGACTCTGTCAAATGGCTTGAAGCCATAAAATCCGTGATAGTTCCATACACGAGAAATCAAGTTTTGAACTTGGAAGACCCTCCGGAAAGGTGTAAAAACCTATCGGTCGTATCTGGATCTATAAAGAAACAGACATGGATGTTTCACATCTATGAAATAGTCGACATGTCGTAAAGTATTTTATGACAATGTTCAAGTAGTTGACTATGACAAGATTTGATCTTTCATAGCGATATTTAGTCTAGACGGATTAAAGTAGCAACCACTACATATAATTTGGTATATGGTAGATGAATAAACAAAACAAAATTATTCTAAAAGAATGGTTACCTAGGACGTGTGCATGACACGTTCCAAAGGGTTTTGTTAATTCAAAGAATGCTAAAAGGGCATGCAAACTTGAATGGTTGAAGTAGGCATCGCAGAGTTGGAATCTTCACCATGATGAAAAGGGAGTTTTCATCGCAGAGTGGGAGCACTAAGACATATTTCTAATACATTATGTGGAGAACATTTTGTTGATTGGAAATGATGTATCTTTTATTGACAAAGGTTAAGAATTTCATTTTGATGAAAGACTTAGGCAAAACCCGAATATTTAGCATGAATGTCTATAGTGGATAGACTGTGACGCTAATATGGTTGTGCCAAACGTACATATATGAGATATTGAAGGAGTTCAATATAGAAACGACAAGAATTGGTTCTTGTCGCATCAAAGGAATTGAATCAAGATTCAAGTGTATCGACACTTGATAAGTGAAACAAGATTCAAGTGCTTTGACACTTGATGAGTGAAATCACAAGGATGTTTTAATCAATCATACCATGATATGTACACATCCAGATATGTCCTATGCTCTAAGTGTTATGAGCATATACCAGAATGAATCATAAAATGATCATTGGACGGTAGTGAGGATATTCTTATGATCTTTTGGAAGAACTAAGAATATATTTGTGTAGAGGTGACAAACAATTACAAATAATTCATTATAAAGCGTTACATTGATACTAGTTTTGTCACAAGATACAAATTAATTTATCTCAATTTAAACTATGGGTGGCACAATGAAATGGAAAGAAAGTTTCCATGATGGATTTGGAAGAGTTCCAAAGTTAATACATTGTGATGAATACTACAACAAAAGGCTAAGTATATGACTGCTATAGTAGCAGCAAAGGAGGGCATTTGTGTCAAGTAGTTTGTTATCAAACTAAGGTGTGGTTCACAACGGGCTAACACTAAAGATATATTGTATGACAATATTATCGACATGATTTAACCCCAAGGAACTAAAGGTCTCACCGAAAGACCAAATTTATACAATGCCATCTCATTGGAGAATGAGTGATGCATGAAGACGCAAAGACATGCAAATACACACGAACCTGAAAGAGTCGGATCCGTAGATTATGTTAACCACTTGCAATTGCGTATATGGAACACCAGAAAGCCATAGGTGTTCAATACGCAAAGTTTTCAAACTAGATTATTGTCTTTAGTGCAAGTGGGAGACTGAAGGGAATATGCCCGAGAGGCAATAATAAAGTGGTTATTATCGTATTCCTTGTTTATGATAAATGTTTATTTTACATGCTATAATTGTATTAATACGGAAACGTTAATACATGTGTGTTTAATAAACAAAAAGGAAGTTCCTAGTTATGCCTCTCTTATAAACCAGCTCGTTGATTAACAAGATGATCAAAGATTTCCTGATCATGGACATTGGATGTTGTTAATAACGAGGTCATAACATTAGTGTAATGATGTGATGAACATTCATCCTAAGTATAGCATTACGATCAAAGTCATTGAGTTTATATTGCTATAACAACTTACAAAGTGATCCTAATCCTTAGACCATGAGATCATGTCAATCACTAACACCAGAAGAGTTTCTTGATAACAACAAACGTCACACCATAACAGGGTGATTATAAATATGGGTTCAGAACTACTAAAGTGTTATGTTGAGGCCCATGGATCGAGAGTGGAATTTGTTCATCCCGATGACGGATGGATATGCTCTGGGCCCTCTCGGTTATATCACATTGATTAGCTTGCAAGCAAGTGATTTGATCACTAGAATGTTATATCACGGGAACAAGAAAAGAGTGCATGTCAGTAACGAGATCAAACTAGGTATGGAGATACCGATGATCGAATCTTGGACATGTAATATATCACGAAACAAAAGGATTAAGATACTAGCGTAAAAGGTTCTCGCGATCACAAGAAAGTCATCACTGAATGTGTGGAAGTCAGTATGGGTCTCCAGATCCTGCTTCTGATTATTGATCCGAGAGGGGTCTCGATCATGTTCGCATTATTCACGAACCGTAGGGTGACACACTTAAGATACACCGACATCCATTTGGAGCAAAAGTTTCATGCCGAAAAGAATAAACAAGCATAGGAATTTATTTCACCAGATACCGAACCGGGGTTTCGGGTGAAATTGCAGAAAGTGTTTTTGCATGTGAAATGAAATACCAGCAAGGGGTTATATGAGAATGTTTGTCATTAAAGTAATTGACAAAATTCTGAATAAATAAAAGGAGTTTTATTTAATGAGAGTTTGCATTAAATTTGGTGGAAATTTAATGGGAATTTGAGTGGGTTTTTGAGTGGAGGAAATTGAAAGGCTTTTGTGTGAGTGGAGTGTCCACCCACATGAATGAAAGGAGGGGAGGGGGAAGCCCCATGGCTGGGCGCATGGCCCCTTGGGTGACCCCCTCTCCCTATAAAAGGAGCCCCCTCCCTCTCTCTCACTCACACCTCCTCGTGAAGGATCTCTCTCCCCCTCTAGTATTTATCCCCCATGGTCTCAGACTAGCGAGATACATGTTCCCGGTGGCTTTTCGGCAAGAAAGAGTTGTGCTTCCGCTGCATCGCTAGAGCGAGGAGGCGGAGGTTGCTCGGTGCCTCGGGCGTGTGTGCGAGCACGTATGCGCCGCTGGTTTACGGCGCTAGGACTTCCTCTCGATCTTGAGATCGGCAAGAGATCGTCTACATCAACCATGAGTTTGGACTCGTTAAGCTTTGTCGGTCTTCAAGGGTATGTTCTCTACGGATATATATCCGCCCGTTGGTTGTATCTAGTAGATAGATCTTGGTACTTAGATGTTCCCATCGTAGGATTTTTTTTGTTTTCTATGCTGCGAATCCTACAGAGTTGATACGTCCAAAACGTATCTACTTTATCAAACACTTTGCTATTGTTTCTCCTCTAAACTTGTGTGATTTGGATACAACTAACACAGACTGACGTTGTTTTCAGCATAATTACCTTGGTGTCTTGTTTTTGTACAGAAAATCAACTATTAGGAAAGATCCCGGAAAATATGCCAAAAAATATATTTCACCACAAGATCCACAGAGCCAGAAGGGTAGACAGAGGGGAGGCCTGGGGGCCCAGACCCACCCTAGGCGTGGACCCACTGACCCCGCGCCTAGAGGAGGTTTGGCCACCCCAGGCAGCTCCTCGGCCTTACTCCACGCCTATAAGTTGCCTTCTGACCTAAAAACAGAGGGGGGTTCGATAGTTTTCCAGAAAGAGTTCTGCTTTGCCGCCGCCACGAGAAACCAAGATTCGGATCCAGAAACTCCGTTCTGACACCCTGTCGGGACGGGGAATTTGGAGAGGATCATCGCCATCATCATCACCAACGCATCTCCATCAACCACCGATGTTTCCCTCATCCATGAGTGAGTAATCCCCCGCTGTAGGCTTAGGGATGGTAGGGATTGGATGGGTTCTATCATGTAATCGAATAAGATCTGTTAGGGGCATAGTGCCTAGTATCTCTATTAGTGCTATTTGACTTTGTTGCAACTTGGTGTGCTTAATGCTTGTCACTGGGGCCCGAGTGCCATGATCTCAGATCTAAACTTATTATTGAATCATTATGATAGTATTGTTTATGATCTTATCTGCAAGTTGTGTACACATATCATTGTCCGGATCCAAAGGCCCCAAAGTGACAATAATTGGGACAACCGGAGGGGATGGCTGTGGTGTGAGGATCACATGTGTTCACGGAGTGTTAATGCTTTGCTTCGGTGCTCTATTAAAAGGAGCACCTTAATTGCCAGTATTTCCCTAGAGGCTCCGCTACCACGGGCTGGCTGGACAGAAGATGTTGTGATCACGTATGACTATATTTGGAGCACATGCCTAGGATTGTTTAGTACTTGGATGCTTGTTATTATTTATTTGCAATGCCCTAGTTCTTTGAAGTTACATGTTTATACTCGTCCATGCAACGCCCGTCCATCCATCCCTATGCCTACCGCACTCGAATCCTACTGCTACCATTACTGTTACTATTGCTACTGTTCCACTGATGTTGTTATTGTTGTTGTTACTGCTGATGTTGCTACTACAAACTGTTGCTACTGATAAACTTCTGTGAGCAAGAACTATTTTCAGGTGCAGCTGAACCGACAACTCAGTTTTTAAGGCTTGCAAGTATTCTTTGGCTCCCCTTGTGTCGAATCAATAATTGGGTAATATTACCCGCGAAGACTGTTGCGATCCCCTATACTTGTGGGTCATCAGTATACCTCCTCCCCTAGAATCAAGACCAGAGTCGTGCCTCCCCCTCAGAGACTCCGGTCAAGTCTCCATCCCAGTCTCCGGGGCTCCCAGATTTGCTCTTAGTATACCCCCCAGAATCAAGACCAGAGTCCTGCCTTCCCTCCGGAGACCCTGGCCAGGGTCGTAGACTCTGGCCCTGGTGACCAGAGACTCCTAGGTTAGTGACTGCAACGGCTAGATTCTTTGGGGGCTATGTATACCCCCTTCTTCCCCAAGTGAATACAGTGGCTTCTACTCTCTCTCTCTCTCCTCCATTGTTGCTGAGCTCCAACCTCCTAGTTCTCCCTCCCTAGACACTAGAACTTGATGCCCCTTGGGGAATCAAGGGAGGAGACCTAGACCTAGCTTTCCACCAAAGGGAGACCTAGACCTAACTTGAAGAATTCGCCCTCCATATATCATCCTCGTGTGTAAGAGCTTCGGGGTCGTCTTGGGAGCCTCCAATTCAGTTGTGGAGAAGTGCCCTGAGGTTTTGTACAAGGTTTCAGTAGCCACCTTGAAGGCCACCGTATAGTGGATCATGTGCTTGCCGTGAGGTGGATGCGTGAGAATAGGGTGAGGCCTTTCGTGGCGCTGGTGGTATTAGTACCGCCCACCCCTCTAACGGAGACATACTTCCCCTGAAAAGGAAGGGACTTCGGGATAACATCTTCGTGTCTACTCTCGGTGACTTCTATCCTTTACTCATTATTATTATTATTGTTGCTTGCTTGCTTGTCATATAGGTTCTCTCACTTAGTTGCATATCTAGAGAACTTACTTTGTGTCAAGCCTTAATTTGAAAAACAAAATAAAAATTGAGTAGTGCATATTCACCCCCTCTAGTCACTTATACCGATCTTTCAAGCTGTAGCTGCAGGCATTGCATAGAGGTCTTTTTGCACTCTTCGTGGCACTTGAATGACTGAATGTGGTCATCCAGCCAGGTTTTCGGCTCGTGTAGGCCGTCAAATTTTGGATTTTCCGAGGGGAGCTTGAAGCCTTGGGCATCTGAGTTTGTCTGATGGCTCGACTAAAACATCGAGTGCCGCAGAACTCCGTGTCTTCGTCCTCGGACTCAGTGGAGTAGGTGCGTTTGGCGCGCATCTTGTTGACCTTGCGCTTCGTGATTTCATCGTGAGCGCCGTAGTTGTGGCTCTTTCGCCGCGGGCTATGACTTCATCATGATAAGTCATGGTCTTACTCATCGGAGGATGATGTGCGGTGCCTCATGAACTTCACCATTGATTTCTTCGGCTCTAGAGCCAGATCTATTGTTAGCGCAACTTCTACCAGTTTGAGTCCGATGATAGCATATCAGTGGACTTCGTCTCGCGGGTCCTTAGTCGATGCCAGGTTGGTTAGTAGGTACGTAGTAGATGCTATCACCACTTCTTGCGTCGTCTTGGGTATCATGTTACCATGTGAGTCCACCGACATGAAGGAGAAGTTGAGGGACTTGGTGGCCTCACGCCTCGCGTCCGCGCCCATGTGGTCCAGACAATAGCTCTTCTTGTGGGCGCAGCCACCGTTCTCCTTTGAGGAGGAGCGGCCCATGGAGGAGAGTGCCACACGCCTAACACTCGATTCCTTGGATGCCTCTTGCATTGCTCGAGTTGAGCATTCACCGCCTGCTGGCGATGGTACTCTTTCACAAGGAGCCAATGGTAACCCATCAGCATGTCCCGGGATGCGTCATATGGTAGGGGATTGCCTTGTAAGGCCTACCTTTCCCTTTCCCATTCGGTATCGGTGATATGGATCTGAGGGTGACCCGATCCGTTGCTACCGTTGGCGTTGGGATCTGTAGAGGCTCCAACATTGACTTTGAGGTTAGGAGGGTCATCTCAGTTCCCGTTATTTCCGCAAGTGTCATCGTCGTTAACGATAGCAACACACATGTAGCGATGGGAGAGGTCGTTGCTCCCATAGCTCTCCGATCCAGAGCGGTAGGCCTCTTCTCCTGACAGCGGATCGTATAGATCGAAGTCGCAACTGTTGTTGCTATCCTTGTAGATCAGCATGGGAGCCTTGAGCTTGTTCAGCGTGCCGATCGACGAAGTCCATGAGGCAGGTACGATCGCCAGAGGCGTCACCCGCTCGGGGAGGCGAAGTGTGACGATCTTTCCAACTTGGAAGCATAGGCTCCCAATCATTATGTAGACTCCGCCTCCTACGGAATCGAAGGCCGAGCGTGTTGTTGGCGAGTGGATGGTGAATTCGATGGCGCAGAAGAGGAGATGGTTCTCTGACGCGGACAAGTCAAATATTGCAGGTGATGGGGCCATCGAGATCGCAACATCAGCGCTCCAGGTTCCCACGGACGATGCTAATTGACATGGGGTGTTCACGTTAATGCCCATACTCTATGGACTTGGGTTTAAGGAAGAGCGGTGCATTGGAGATCTTGTTCGTCTAACAAACAAGCAATGCAGGACACGATGTTTACCTAGGTTCAGGCCTCCAGAGGAAAAGCCAACTTCTGCTTGTCTATTCTTGTTTATCAGCAAAACCGAAAATTACAAGGGTGCACATATGATATCTGGCGTGTGTGTGTGCTAGGGTTGAGATGGCTCCTTCTTGCCATGCCCTCCTGGCCTTTATATATGTAGGCCAGGTGTTGGGATAGAGCCAAGTTGGTTACAGATTAGGGTTTGCCTTTTAAACTTTCTATCTAAAGCTAGTCGTATCCTTCAAGGAATCGTATCCTTCATGGGCCTGTGCCACCCGAATCTTTTCTAGGCTTCATCATGAAGTGCGGATCATCACATGGGATCTCGCTGGACCAAACCAGATAGACCAATATTGGATACCTGTAGGGCATATCCATGTTAGTAAGTCCTATTAATAAAATAAAAACTTCCACAACGTCCAAATCGAAGAGAGTGAAAATTAAACTCCACGAGAAGGATGTTGAGCTGTATCCCTGCCATATTTTATCTACTAGGAAGGAATAATGTTTGTCATATCGATCAAAATTCAGACAACATTTCCAATAAGCGGATGGAGCTCCAACGATCGAGGCATATTTTATCTACTAGGAAGGAATAATATTGGATACCTGTAGGGCATATCCATGTTAGTAAGTCCTATTAGTAAAATAAAAACTTCCGCAACATCCAAATCGAAGAGAGTGAAAATTAAACTCCACGAGGAGGATGTTGAGCTGTATCCCTGCCATATTTTATCTACTAGAAAGGAATAATGTTTGTCATATCGATCAAAATTCAGACAACATTTCCAATAAGCGGATGGAGCTCCAACGATCGAGGCATATTTTATCTACTAGGAAGGAATAATGTTGGTCATATTGTATAAGGATGGATATTGCTATACTAGAGGTATCACCTAACCGTATATCCTTCCAAAATCTAGTAGTAATACCGTTCCCGATCTTGAAATGACCTCTAGTAAAGAACTCATTCTTTATCCGCATAATCCTTTTCTAAAACGGATAATTAGTCGGTTTTGTTTGGTCTTCAAACAAAGTTTTTAACTAAGATATTTTTTTTGTAGAAATTCCTGCCACACACCCTCCTCGTTCATTAATTTGAATAACCATTTGATCAGTAGACATTTATTTTTAATTTCTAACACCTCAATGCCTAACCCACCTTGATCTTTAGGTCTATAAATTATATCCCATTCCATGAGTCTATATTTTGTTTTGTTCTCATCACTTTGCCAAAAAGAGAGATCTATAGAAATTCAATCGTATTCTTACCCCCTTGGGTATTTCAAGAAAAGATAGCATAAACATAGGTAAACTTGTTAATAAAAAAATGATTAGAACCGGTCTATCACCATAAGATGATAGTTTGCCCTTTCAGCAACTTAATTTTCCTTCACATCGAGTTTCTACTGGGTACCAATCTGAATTTTTAAGTTTTCTATAATGAATAGACACACCAAGATATCTAAAAGGCAGAGTTCCAGTCTCACACCCAAATATTTGCTTATATTATAACTCATCGTCTTTTGCTTTACCAAAACAAAAGATCTCGCTTTTATAAAATTTAATCTTTACCCCTGATAATTGTTCAAAGATACATAATATTAGTTTTATGTTCACGGTCTTCTGTAGGCCGTGTTCCATAAAAAGAATAGCATCAGCCCCATGTTGTAAAATTGAAACCCTCCATCAACTAGATGTGGAATGGGGCCTCCAACTTGATCATCCTCCTTTTCGTGTGCAATAAGAATGGAAAGCATATCTACAACAATATTAAAAATTATTGGGGATAGTGGATCTACTTATCGTAAATCCTTTCTTATTTAAAAATAATGTCTAATATCATCGTTGACCCTTATGCCGACACTTCCTCCCTGAACAAATTGTTCGATCAACTTACACCACTCTGGCGTGAATCCTTTCATGCGTAAAGTTTGTTAGAGGAAAGACCATTTAACCTTGTCATATGCCTTTTCAAAATCAATTTTAAACAGGACGCCATCCATTTTATTCCAGTTAAGCTCATGAATAGTCTCATGGAGAACAACTACTCCTTCGAGAATATGTCGTCCCGGCATAAAAACAGATTGAGTAGGTCTAATTAACTTTGGAGCAATCCCCGTAATACGATTATTCCCTACTTTAGTAAATATTTTAAAACTGACATTTAAAAGATATATGGGTCTATATTGTTGTATAGAAAGGGTTTACGACATAAGTTATCCTCCCCCACAATGGTTCCTTCATCCCGTCCAAGTTTTTTTTGATAGATAACCCAAATGCGGTACGAGAGGGAGTCTTAAGTTATCCTCCTCCACAATGTTTCCTTTATTCCGTTCAAGTTGAAATATTTTTTTTCCTATGTTTGCCATTTGCAATCAAATGGAAAACCTGATAGAAGACATGATAGAGTGATAGAGTTTAAGTCTTCACCTCATGTATCTTGGTTACAAGCTTTTTACATCTAATAATCTTCCAAGAATTCAAAGCTTATACAGTAATAAAAGTGCATTCATAATAACAAATCTACTCCCGTGAAAAGCTTGCGAGCCACCTTGCTAGTTATTATTCGATGACGATGGTCGGAACAACATACATATTAGTTGAAGTTGATAATAAACATAAAAAAGGCGCAAATGTACAGTACATGGTTGGCTTAATCATCAACAACAGTCGTCATTACTTAGACCGAGGACAAAATACAAGAAAAACATCCAAATCGAAGAGAGTGAAAATTAAGCTCCAGGAGGTGGATGTTGAGCTGTATCCCTGCCATGTTTTATCTACTACAGTAGGAATGAAGGAATAATAATGTTGGTCATATCGATCGGAACTCAGACAGCATTCCCAATAATAAGCAGATGGATCGAGGCGTACGCTGCTCAGTCCTGCTGGAATCCACGGATGAACCAGTTGAGCATCTGCTGCATGGGGTGCCTGGGTGGACTGGGCCATCTGATGATCGGGAAGTGCTGGCCCCTGGCCTTGTTGACGACGTGGCAGTCCCGCCTGATCTGTCCCTGGTCCGGGCGGAGGAGCACGTCCAGCGCGCTCACCTTCTGCATCGCCTCCCCGAACTTCTTCTGGAAGAGCGCGTCGTCCTTGGCGTACCGCTCCACGATGGGCCTCGTCTTGGGGTCCAGCGCCAGCGTGTTGTCGGAGGTGAGCAGGCTGCGCTTCTCCAGCAGCTCCTGGTAGTAGACGTTGTCCAGCTTCTCGCTGGTGCGCTCGTCGAAGGGCACCTTGCGCGACTCCTGCGGGTTGTCGTCGGGCTTGGGCCGCGGGCACAGCTTGCGCAGCCGCTCCGCGAACGCCGGGTCCAGCGACGGGTCCACCTCCGAGGTCTTGGAGAAGCCGTAGATGCGGTTGGAGAACATGAAGCAGTGCGCGCCGCCGATGGAGTGCGCGCCGGAGAGGGTCACCAGGTCCTCCTGCGAGAGGCCACGGCTCGCGAAGAGCTCCGTCAGGCGCGGCACCGTGTGACCGGGAACCGGGAAGTTGCCCGGGAGGTCGTCCATCCTCGAGTGCACGCCATCGCGCCGCCCGCCGCCCACCTCGTAGCTGGGCAGGCCCGCGGCCACGGCGGCGTCGCGCGCCGCGAAGGCCAGGATGTCCGAGCAGGAGACCGTGCGCGGGCACATGGCCTCCAGCGTCGTCTTGGCCACGTCGATCGTCCGCAGGCCCACCAGGGTGAACCCGTTCGCCGACGACTCCTTCTCCGGGACGTCACCCGCCGGCGTCTCGTCCAGCAGGATGGAAGCGTCGCAACCCTATACGTACACAGGCAGCGACCATTAATTAACTCTTACTCCCTCCTTCCGCAACGCAAATAAGTGTACTTCTAGCCTTGTGTTAAATCAAAGTTAGTAAAATTTGACTAAGTTTATAGAAAAACGTAGCAATATTTATAGGAATTTGCTAATTCTCAGCTAGCTGAAATTTAGCTTAGGGCATAGTCAGATCCTAAACCATCCGATTTGCTCCACGCGTCAAGATCTGTGCCCCGCATGGGGCTGTCCCGTGCGTTGCCTTGACTTGTTCTGCGCGCTTTGTCCTGCGCGCTCGCGCGTCACGGCCTGGGTTGGTTGGCCCATGTTGTCTCATGTTTATTTCTGGCTCTTGGGCCGTGTCCTTTTTTCCTTTTTGTTTTTTCTTCATGTCTTTTGCTGTTGTATAGTTGTGGTTTGATCAGGATAGTAAATGGCTACATAGGTGTGTTTTTGTTTTGAGCGGCACTCAGCGACAGCCATGTATAAACTCTCCAAAAAATACTGTGTGGTTGTGGTTTATTTTTTGAATTTTTCCAGCTTAGTTGTTCAAACAAATGTACTTTTTGTGTGACATCATTTTCGATTTGAGTTGTTTGGCCCATAAAGGTTGTGTGGTTTGGTTTTTTTGCGGTTGTGTACTATTGAGTGGGTAGTGGCCTGATTTTATCCTCCAGTATACCCCGTTGAGTAGTTCATTGTTTTGTTATTTTCTCTTCTGCGAAGTTGAATTCTTTTTATTTAGAGATGTCGGGAGTGGCAGATTAGTGGACATCGACCAAGCGCGGCGTAATCGGGTCATTGATTTGAGCGGATGTTCTTTTCCTAGCGTCGGAGCCCCGCTAATTTGTGTCAACGTCGGTTCTTCTCCGACGACTACGGTGGAGAGCAGCGGAGTCCAGTTGATTTTGATAGGCTTTTCTATGGTGCCTGTCTCTTTTTTCGGTGTGGTAGTATTTGAACAAAAAATTATGCTCATTGACTTTTTTATGATTTCCTTCCCATTTTCTACAAACTCATTGTTGCAAGTTTTATGTGGTATCATGGTTCTTGTAACCGTGAAGAGAGGAGAAGAGCTTTCTTTGAGTTGTGGACTATTGAGTGGATTCGCAATTGTTTTCGTGATCTTTCCTTCCCTTCCCGTTGTGGACTATTGAGGTGTCGGAGTGGGCAGCGTTGGCATTTTTTCTGTTCATCCATTTATATAAAAATGGTTTATTTTTAGTTTTGGGGTGCTTCCTCCGACCTATATTAGTTGACTCAAATTTTTCTAGATACGGCACCAAAACTTGACTAGATACATTCGTATCTAGATGAATCTAAGCCAACTAATATGAGTCAGAGGAAGTACTATTATTCGAATTTATTTATTGTTATTTTTTTGTAGTTGATTGTATTTTTTCTGCTCAATTTTATGTGTTGCACCTACTAAGATGCATTGACATCTACTCACTTGTTTCCAATTTCGAGAGAAGACGAGTATATAGTTCTATATATATATATATATATATATATATTACTATTCTATAAAATGTGTTTATTTTGTTTCCAACTTACTTCTGTAATTAGTTTTAGGAAATGAATATTTTTTGAGTTGCATCTGGTACTGTAACTGACTCTGTTTGCGTGAGTTGCAAATATGGTTGAAAATGAGGACTCACTTTCTTACGAGAGTTACAACTTTGCCTACAACTTAAAATGTTTTCGTGTTCATGTATTAGTTGCAACTGAGGATTGTTTTTCTACTTTATCTTATTTAACTTGTGAGTTGCATCTAGTACTTAACTGACCACACTTTTTGGCTGGAGTGGCATCTGCTATTGCAAATGGCTTTCTCACGGGAGTTGCAACTTTTTCTGCAATTGAGGACAGGTCATGTGTGAGTTGCATCTACGGTTGCAACTGCCGATTGTTTTTTTCCTGATACCTTCTTTCTTAATATTTTAGTTGCATCTTGTACTCTAACTGGCCAAACTATTTTGCAAGAGTTACAAATCGGGCTAAAAATAAGGACCAGTTTAACGTGGTACCTTCCTATTTTTTAAGGGACCACACATCTAGCCTTCTCCAATGATGGTATACAGAGGGAGTTGTAACTAAGGACTGTATTTTTTTTGTTTTTTTAGCCTTGAGTTGCACCTCAATACGCAACCGGCCTTCTACCTGATGATATAGAGAGGGAGTTTGCAACTGAAGATTGTGTTGTTCTTTTGTCTTTTTAGCCTTGAGTTGTATCTCGACACGCAACTGACCTTCTCCCTGATGATATAGAGAGGAAGTTGCAACTAGGGTTACAAATAAGGACTGTGTTGTTCTTGTCTTATTAGCATTGAGTGGAATCTCTACACGCAACCAACCTTCTACATGATTGTAGAGAGGGAGTTGCAACTAGACTATGAGTCTCGAGTTGTAACTTGACATGCAACTAGTATTCTCCCCTGATGGTATACAAAGGGAGTTGCAACTAGGTTTGTAACTGAGGATTGTGTTGTTATTATGTAGTTATTATCCTTGAGTTGAATCTCTACATGCAACCGACCTTATCCCTGATGGTATAGAGAGGCAGTTGCAACTAGGGTTGCAATTGGACCGTGAGTCTCGAGTTACACCTCGACACGCAACATGTCTTCTCCCTGATGATATAGATAGTGAGTTGCAACTAAGGACTGTGTTGTTGTTTTGTCTTTTTAGCATTGAGTTGTATCTCAACATGCAACCGGCCTTCTCCCTGATGTTATAGAGAGGGATTTGCAACTAGGGTTGCAAATGAGGACCATGTTGTTCTTTTGTCTTTTTTAGCATTGAGATGAATCTCTACACGCAGCCAACATTCTCCATGATGGTAGAGAGGGAGTTGCAACTAGTGTTGCAACTGGACTATGAGTCTCGAGTTGCAACTTGACACGTAACTAGCCATCTCCCTTGATGGTATACAAAGGGAGCTGCAACTAGGTTTGCAACTGTCGATTGTGTTGTTCTTTTGTAGTTTTTATCGTTGAGTTGAATCTCTAAACGTAACCGGCCTTATCCCTGATGGTATACAGAGGGAGTTGCAACTAGGGTTGCAACTAGACTATAAGTTTCGAGTTGCAACTTGACACGCAACTGACCTTCTCCCTTGATGGTATAGAGAGGGAGTTGCAACTAAGGACTCTGTTTTTTTTTGTATTTTTAGCTTTGAGTTCCATCTTGACACGCAATCGGACTTCTCCCTAATGGTATAGAAAGAGAGTTGCAACTAGGGTTGGAACTGGACTATGAGTATTGAGTTGCAACATGACACGCAACTGGCCTTCTCCCCTGATGGTATAGAGAGGGAGTTGCAACTAGGGTTGCAACTAAGGACTTTTGTCTCAAGTTGCAGCTCGACTTGCAACTGGCCTTTGGTTGAATTAGAGTTGCAACTGGACTGTGAGTCTCGAGTTGCGTCTCGACATGCTCCTCTGATTGTATAGAGAGAGAGTTGTAATTAGGGTTGCAACTAACTACCATGTTGAATGGTCATTGTCTTTTTTTTGCCCCGAGTTGCATCTCGACACGCAACTGGACTTTCGTCTTCAGTTGCATCTTCACATGCAAGTGGCCTTATTCCCCTGATGATATAGCTTAAGAGTTTGCAACTAGGGTTGCAACTAAGGACTGTGTTTTTGTTTTGTTTTTATCCTTGAGTTGCACCTAGACACGCAACCCGGCCTTCCCCCTGATGATATAGAGGGAGTTTCAACTCAGGACTGTTTTGTTCATTTGTCTTTTTAGCGTTCAGTTGAATCTCTAAACGCAACCAACCTTCTACTTAATGGTAGTGAGTCTCGAGTTGCAACTTGACACACAACTAGCCTTCTCCCATAATGGTATACAGAGGGAGTTGCAATTAGGTTTGCAAATAAGGATTGTGTTGTTCTTTTGTATTTTTTATCCTTGAGTTGAATCTCTATACGCCTTGGCCTTATCACGATGGTATAGAGAGGGAGTTGCAACAGGGAGTTGCAAATAGGGTTGCAACTAGGACCGTGAGTCTCGAGTTGCAACTTGACACGCAACTGGCCTTCTTCCCTGATGGTATATAGAGAGAGAGAGGGTTGCAACTGTTGTTATTTTGTCTTATTAGCCTTGAGTTGCATCTCGACACGCAACCGACCTTCTCCCTGATGGTATAGAGAGGGAGTTGCAACTAGGATTGCAACTGGACTATGAGTATTGAGTTGCAACTTAACACGCAACTGGTCTTCTCCCTTGTTGGTATAGAGAGGGATTTGCAACTAGGGTTGCAACTAGACTATGAGTCTCGAGTTGCAACTTGAATGTTCTAAACGAGAAAAAATGTTCTTGAATTGAACGTTCTAAACTACATTTGCCACTTCCAATTGTGGTTGCAACTGTGATTTTTATTGCAAATGTGATTTTGTCTAGTTACAAGTAGGGTTGTAACTAAGATTTACCAATTGCAAGTGCAATTGCAAGTATGATTTGTAATGGAAAATGGGGTTAAAATTAAGATTTCATGTATTTGTACGTGAATTTTTACGGTCATGAATTTCGCATATTTATCTATCCCTCTGATCCATATTAATTGACTTTGATTTATCAAAATTTGGATGAACCTATATACTAAATAGTGTCTAAATTCATTCAAATCTAGACAGACATGAGTCAATTAATATGGGTCGGAGGGAGTAGATACACCTATATCTAGATTTATACAAATCTGGGACGGTTAATATATAAGTTGCAACTACTTGTTTTCCGAGTAGAGAATTAGCAAAACATTTCTTATTCTTTTTGAAGCTGGAGCAATCATTTTCCCCTTCTGTATAAACAGTGTTGATTAAAAATAACGAGCAAATCCTCCAAAAAAAACAAGAAAATGAGTTGCATCAAAAACCAAACTACTATGACACATTATGTCTTTGCCGTAGGAGGTGGAGTACAGCCGGCCGGATGCAAGTCACACAAGAGCTGGTCGAGCGGGTGCATGATTGAAGGGAAGACGTTCACGCGCGCGCGGCTGACGTCACATGACTGAGAGTTATGTTAATTCTCAGTCAGCGCTGAGCATTAGAGAGACCCTTTGTTTTATGGTCTCTTCTTACTATGAGTTGCAATTGTACTTGCAAGTGGGTTTGTAACTGAGAATTGTTTCATCGACCCTTCTTACTATGAGTTGTAATTAGAGACTTGCATATGGCTTTCTCGGGGGTTGCAACTGGGTTACAAATAAGGTTTTAAATTTCATTTTCCTGTTCCGTGCCCCCTTATTACTATGAGTTGCAACTATACTTGCAACTGGTTTTTCTCGGGAGTTGCAGTCGAAGATTGCTTTCTCGTCCCTTCTTACTATGAGTTGCAATTGACATTTTCTCATGGATTTGCAACTGAGAATTGTTTCGCGGTCCCTTCTTGTTATGTGTTGTATCTGGACTTGCATCTAGATTTTTCAGGGTAGTTGCAACTGAGGATTGAAAAGTCATTTCCGTGTTTCACAATTCTATCTTACTACAAGTTGCAATTGGCTTTTCCTCGGGAGTTAACAACCCAGTTGCAACTGAGGATTCTTGTGGTGTCCCTTCTTATTATGAGTTGAAATTGGACTTGCAACTGGAATTGGAATTGAGGATTAAAATATCATTTTCTAGGGTTTTGCTAATTTTCACGGTTGTGTCAGTTATGTCCCTATTCATTTCATCTGTTTGGTTGAAATTCGTATGATGAATTGTTGTTCCGGTTGTATCGACTTTTGCTCCGGCGTGCAACTGTGATTTGTCAATTGCAAATGGAGTTGCAGATGAGAGTTTTTGGTGACAAGTGGTTTTTTATGATGCAAGTTGCGAATGTGCAAGACGGTTGCAATTACTTCCGCTGTGTCAGAATTAGATGTCACTGATTTGTCTATATTTACATGTATGTAATACTAAAATACGTCTAAATACATGTGTGTCTAGACAAATCTGTGACAAGTGATTCAAGATAAAAAAAAGTATTTTTCCTATTAGTTTAGTTGAGAATTAGCAAATGTTCTTTAATTTCTCTAAAGTTGGCCGAAGAAAAACATTGCTTAGAAAACATGTACTTTTGTAGCAGCGCGGATAGTACAGACTGCAGCAAGCAAATGAATTAACTGTTGCCACCACTCACGCATCGGAGTTCACTGCCTAGGAGCTTGTGTAGGGCTGGCCGGGACGGGTGTGCATGCTTTACTGACACTCCAAAAGTATACTTGCAGTTCACGCGCGGGAGCGGATAATAGAAGGTCGTGCGCCGGAGCCAAGTTTGATGGCGCCACACAGCTCCCTCGCACACGCGCATGACGTTATCTGACTGAGAATTAACTTAATTCTCATTCTCAGTCAACTGAGCGTTAGACAGACCTATATTTATAACACTAAATTGGTACCATTAGATATGTTTTCAAAATTAATTTCATAAAATGTCAATTTGATGTAATATATGTTGTTATATTTATCTATAAAGTTGATCAAATTTGATAAAGTTTGATTAAGACAAAAGTTAGAAGTACACTTATTTGCGGACGGAGGGAGTACGAAACAAAGTGCTGCATATTATGCTCCGCATTGGCATGTAAAACGATCAGGCATACCGTGATGAAGCAGTCGTGGAAGAAGATGCGGATGAGGCCCGGGGCGATGCTGCGATTCATGGCGACCTCGGCATCCACGACGTCGCGGACCACCTGCTCCGCCTCCGGGCACGACAGGTTGTAGTACCCCACCTGCAGGCCGTCCACGACCACCGCCTCCACGACGGCGGTGCGCGGGGCCAGCGCCAGCACGAGGGAGAGCACGAACAGCATCGCCATCGAGAGCCGCCGCGACATGATGCCGGTTGGTTCGAATAGTCGCATCAGCGGCGTACTACCTCGGCAGGGCGAGCTAGAGAAGAGAGAGGGTCCGACGTACGGAATGGGCTGTTTGCATTTTTTAAGAGGGGCGTGGGAGTGCTTAAGAGCATGTTTGTTTCAAGAGGCCGAGCAACTTAAGCCTCATATTCTTTAGCCATTTCCTTTGTGGAGACAGTCCCAATAATAGGACACGTACGTCCACGGACGGTCAACTTAACCTCCACATGTTTCACAACCAAAAAACAACACAATGTTTGTTTCGGCAACGTGACGACCACAGGAAAATAATCATTTTGCTAGGAGTACTTGGTAGCCAAGTGTTTTTCATTTCGTCATAACTAAAACTTTTGTAGGAATAATTTTTGAGGATTTGAATTATAGAAAACTTTTTGTATGGGAGCTCTTTGGATAATAGGATTCTTGTAACCAAATTTCTACGGAGTCAATTCTCATGCCTACAATTCGCAAATAAAAAAAATCTCATGCCTACGTTACCCGCCAAAAAAAAAAATCTCATGCCTACATTCTACAGGAATCTCAAGTTATCAAATACGTTCAGACCACATTTAATTTTTTTTTGAGAAGTCCAAAGTACTTTCACACTATCTCTCTACCGTCTCCCTCCTCCATAATCTAAAATTCATGTGTTTATTTCATCCACATTGTCACCAAGGATAATATTGTAATCTTATAGGTGAGATCACAATCCTGCATTTACTAGGAGTGCACGCGGATTTTCTCACTGTGCCCTGCTAGACCCGGTTGATGTATTCAGCCTATGTCATATCGGTGAGACATATTTTCTATACTAAACTACAAGCGTACTCGTATCGGCACAATTTTCTTATAAAATTAAAATTTACCGTAATTTAATTACAATGACTGAAAATATCTAAATATGTATCTCTATGGAATATTTCTGAAATAACAAGATTTTGTTACGGTTCTAATTTTGGTATTAAGAAGTGTCGTTTTAATATGGCACATAAGTCAGATATACCGACTGGCTCTAGCACGAATCACGAGGTAGCGGACGGCTGATTCAACGCAGAGAAGTAGCCGCGATTGCATTTTTGTACTAAGAGACCTTTGAAGTCCTTTTTGCTTTTGACAGGATGGAGACCCTGATAGCATCTCCACACGGCCTCTCCAGCAACTTTTTTCCCGTACAAAGAGACGCGGGCTATTTTTTTTTAGTTTAGGAGGGGGTATTTCTAGTCACGCTCCCTTTCAAGGTTACATATTATTTATTTCATATGCATATATTAAATAAAAGGCCATTCTGCATTGCCAACTTCGCGCAATCCTAATCAACTATGCCGCTTTCACTACCGTTGTCGCCGTCTTCGCCATCGGCGCTGTTCGCCGTGTCGTCGTTGTCCTTCTCCGTGTTAGAATCAAGGTCGACGATCCCGGCGGCCTCCATCCTCCTCATGAATTCTTGACGGCGCGTCGTGTCACCTTGACGATGCGTCTCTTCGATAGCGGTGTAGATCGTATGCCTGCACACTGTCTAGAAACGCTGCCTCCCTTTAGGGTTGTGCAGATCCAGGTGGAGCTGCCGCCGGTGAGCTCGATACAGCGTGAGCTCCTTCACCCGCTCCTTCTTGAACCGCTTCGGCCAGTACGTGCTCGTGGGCGCGTACCAGGCCATCGCCCTCTTTCGCTCCGGCAGCTCGCGACGTCGCTCCTCGATCAGCATCACCAACTCGGCGCCACGGACACACCGGCGTAGCTGAGCTCGAAGCCGGCCGAAAGCCTCGCCGCGCAGCGGCATGAGGATGTCATAGTGGACGAAGATCACAGCCTCGTAGAAATTGAGGTTGGGCCTCCCATGGCGGCGACGAGAGGGAAAGCGAGGGAGGGAGGGACGCCTAGATATAGCGGGAAAAGAGCGAGAAGACGGAGCGGAAAACGGTAAAGAGGATGAAAACAAAGCTTTCTCTAACTGCTGGGCTGGTCTGCGCCGTTTTTAGCTTTATCCGACGCCCCGCTTGCCTACCGTGGGCTGTGGGTAGGGTTTAGCATAGAGACGGATAATTAAATGGGTTGGGTCGACCAAATAAAAATTAGAAACGGGCTGTACGCGATTTTTAGGCCTCCGAGCGGAAATGCTCTGAGCTGAGATGGGCGAACGCATTTTAGCCGGCGGCAGTTTGCTAAAAAAAAATGTACTAGAATCGTTTCGCCTGAGTAGCTTAAACTGTCACGAAGAGGACCGCAAGAAACAGCAACAATCGGCGCTGCCGCTGCAACTTCCAGACACGCAGGACGTATGCACAAGGCCGGAACCAGAAGGTAGGCTAGCTGGAGAACGAGTGGGGAGTGTGCGCCGGTACTACATGTCACGCCATGGCACCGTTCTCGCGCATGCAGCTCAGGTGTCAGCCCCCTCGCCACGTACCCACCCGGCGTGGCAGCTCGCCTCGACCCGCGCACGCACCGCTCCTCCCTCCCTATATACCCACACAACATCCTACCAGCTCACACACACCACCATCCATCTCCTCCTCCGCCGCCGCTCTAGCCAACTCGCCACCATGTACACGACATCCCCGCCGCGCGCTCCGAAGCAGTACCAGCCGCTGCGGCACATGGAGGGCCTCACGCTCCGGTCCGCGCTGCGCACCAACCCGCGCGCGTCCGCGCTGGCCCTGGCCGCGCTGCTCGTCCCGCTCGGCGGCTCGCTGCTGGGCCTCTCGGCCCTCGTCCTCCTCTTCACGCTCGGCGGCGTCGCCCTGGCCGTACCCCTCGCCGTGCTCTTCAGCCCCGTGCTCGTGCCCGCCGCGCTCGGGGCGGCTCTCGCCACGGCGGGCTTCGTCGCCGCCGGCGCGCTCGCCGTGGCGGGCCTCTCGACGCTCGTCTGGATCGTCGGGTACGTCCGGAGAGGCGGCGCGCGCGGAGATGCCGGCGCGGTGGCCGGGATGGTGGTGCAGCCGGCGGACGGCGGGAAGGGGATGGCGTCGGCGTCGTTCGTCGGGCACAGGCTCAGGACCTCCGGGGACGGTTTGGGCAGTGAAGGTGAAGCCAGCGCTTATTAGTACGCTGCACCGGGTGAAGTGAACGTACGCCGTCGTGTTGAGCTAGCAGTCTTGCAAGATGTTTTATGAATTTGATTTGTCCAAATTAGATTGTAGTGTATGCGCGTTCACTCACGTGTAAAATAAGTGGGTTTCATTGGACCCTGGAAAATAGAGGCGGCCGGGTTTTCTTGCACAATGTCGTAATTGGTCTCAAGCTCCTTTGCCTTTTGTGCTCTCTAGTTCTGGTCTGACATAGGTTCACTTGAATCGGGCTTTCGCCGCCTCGCTATAGCAATCATACGACAACCAAGTTCAAAAGAAAATAAAGAGAACAAACAAATGCCAATATTGAGAGTTCGATAAAACAAAGACGGCCCTCTACTGTTCTACCCTTGGAAAGGTTTTATCGTGCTCCCGCCCCTCGAAAGGTTTTATCATTCCGAATCCCCGGTATCAAGCAGCAACCGCTGCCACATCATCCCGTAAGTTTACCCCGTAAACAAATTTCCGTAGGTCTAGGATTACTGCCCCCCCCCCCACCCCCCACACACACACCCAATACACGGAGGATACCCGACTCCCTTCAAGAAGAAATGACGGCAGACGTCAATGTTAGAGTCAGACTGGGCCGACAGGGATTTCTGTCCTACCCCAAACCCCAAAGAACCACCACTCCGGACGGTCCAAAATGCTCGGCCTAACCCGGCGCCATCTTCGTCTTCTCACCGTGCACATCAGCGTGAGCCCTCGAGTCCCGAGAAGGGGATAGTGGTACCGGGGTAGTAGCATCACAGCCACATGGGAGGAAACTACCTCAACTGCCATGACAGTAGCCAACACGGCAACAGGAACACACCGGGCCTGACTCGGCCGAGCCCAATTGGGCCCGCAAAGCCCCCGTCACCACATTGCAGCAAGGGCGGCTGCGAGCCATTCCAGACCCTCCGTCACCCCTCCTCAACCTCCAGGAAGCCGCACAGGATCGCGACAAAGCAGGCTTGTCCCAACCCGATGGGGCCCAAACGGACCTAGATGTGGCCAAGCAGGGCACCGCCAGCCACCACCGCATCCGCACGGGAACTCCCGGCATCTAATGCCAGGGAGGGGGTGTTTGGAAGAGGTGGCGGCGGCCGCCCGTCTCCCTACGCGTGGGGAGGGGGCTCTGTTCATAGGTTACCTTGACACTCATCGCCAATCAAAAAGAGCTCTAAGGTAAATTTGAAGAGTTGAATACCTGAATTGTTGGATTCTAGATTTCCATATAGTTACATTTCTTAAGGAGTGTTACAACTTGCTTCAGAAAAAACAAAAAAAACCGTCAAAATAAAGAGAATAGTTCAGGGTGCCGGGTTGTGAAGGTTGATGCGGTCCGTATTTGCTCTCCCATGCTGCTATGAACAATTAGGAAAATTAATAAGGATTCCATGTTATTCCAGCTTTCACGCTCTGTTCACTACTACCACATGTCCAAGAGACGAAACAAAGGTACCGGAGTTACATTATTGACTAGCCTATCCTTACACACACCCGTCCTCCTGGGACATCGCACACCTAAACGGTGCCTAGATCAGGTGAACACCCTGGGTCTAGTACCCGCGTCCTTAAGATCCACCTCACGGATACCCGTCTTCAAGCCCTTTCCGGCCGCGTTGGCCAGCGGGTGGATGCCGTGCGCCGGCCCGCTCATGTACGCCCGGTTCTCCTTCTCCTTCTGGAACGACACGCCGAACTTCTTCTCCACACCTGCACGTGTACAAAACATACTGTAAGAGCTAAGCCGATCGAGAGGGAAGACGGCAGAGCGCGGTAGCTTACACTCGGCGAGGTCTTGCCGGAGCTGGCCCTCGCGGGTGAGCGCCATCATGATCTGGGGGAGACCAAGCGGCAGCGCGTCGCCGCGGTCCACCTGCCAGAAATGCACGGTCTTGCCGTACGTCTTGGCCACCTTCTCGAGGTCCCGGCGCTCGACGACCCCGGGCACGCCCGGCATGAAGAGCACGCCGCCCTTGACCTCGAACTCGTGCGAGTGCCAGAGCGGCTTCTCGTCGTCGGGCAGGGTGAGGAAGAGCTCCTCCGTGACGAGGTACTCGAGGCCGATGAGGCGGGCGCCGGCCTCGGCGCCGTCGAAGATGAGGCACTGCCGCACGTCCTCGCTCAGGTGCGCGCAGAAGTGGTGCGCCTCCACCTGCCGCGCCATGTCGTCCCCGTAGAAGTGGAACGCGCACAGGTGCTGGTGGATCTGGTTGAGCGGGGCGAACCCCTGGATGGCGCCTGTGGCGGTTTCTAGCAGCGAGGTTCCCGTCTCCGTCGGGTTGCCCGGCACCGGATCCACGTCGTGGCAGGAGGCCGCCATTTTCCTTCCGTGTGAGCAGAGCAGAGCAGAGCAGATTTTGTGTGTTGAGATGAACTGGTCTAGTAGTAGAGGGGGCAGGTGCGGCCTCGCCTGTTTTTGAAGGCGTGGGTGGGCTCATGCAGTTGTACACGTGTGGATCCTTGGAGGTGGTACGTGTCCCTGGCAGTCCACCTGGTGCGGGCGTACGTGTTGGTACAGGTGCCTTCGCGGGGGAGGGGCGGTGGGCCGGGGGTTGGGATCAATCTAGTAGGCTTCGTCGAGGAGCATAGCATGCCATGGCAGATGGCACCGTCTCGCGCATGGCAGCTCTTGTGTCAGATGCACCGCCACGCACCAGCCCACATGTTGCGAACACCCCCTCTTCTCGTCCTTTTTCGGCATGTTTTCAGAATTGCAAACATCCCCGACCTCTTCACTCCTGGACTGCTGGTCCTCTTAAGAGCAACTCGAACAGAAACTATGAAACCCCACACGTGAATCGCTACGCAGGCCGCGCGATCCAGTTTTAACGTACATGCTTATACTTTTTTTCTAACGGAATGCGACATGTAAAAATAGAGCTAAAATCGTTCCTCAGCGGAAGCGCTAAATTCAGCGTGCAAAAACAGCTTTCACAACACATATATGCATTAATAAGATGTCTTAGGTTTTTTAAAATTTAGATAAATCTAGACACTAAATACAAATTTAAGACATCTATTTGAAAACGGAAGTAGTTATTATTACAACACAACCAAATGGTACATGAATAATACAATAAAATGGGAATTTTTTTTCACAATACAACAAACAACAAATAAAATAAGACCTCAATGTTGTGCCCCAAACCATTTCCACCACTCCTCGATTAGATTTTTTTAAGATTATCATGGGTCTCGTTGTCGTGAATGGCATGATATGAGGCAATAAAACACACCACCATGTGCTCTCTCCTATGCACTTACATGTGAATCCCCATCAAATCATAATGGTGGTTGCGATCTATATTTTTGCCATGATCATCGTCTATGATATGCATGATGACACAAGCTGTCATGGTGTACCAAAGACATTCTTGGTCCCAAAATCTAGCCGATCCTCTGATAGCAAATTGGGCTTGTAGAATCCCGAAGACTCTCTCCACAACTTTTCTAGCCGCCGCTTGTGCGGCGTGGAAATCCTTTTCTTTCTTATCTTTGGGTTTGTGAACCAGCTTCACAAAAGTTTGCCATATTGGGTAGATGTCATCGGTAAGATAATAGTAATAGTTGTATGTGTGACCATTTGCTTCAAACTTCACTTGTGGACCTTCACGCAATGCAATCCTTGATATAAGAGGAGATCGTTGAAGAACATTGATGTTATTGCAGGAACCGGGCATTCCAAAAAATACATGCCAAATCCAAGTCTCATAATCTGCCACGGCTTCAAGGATGATAGTGCAGTCCTTCTTGTGACCTTTGAATTGTCCATGCCATGCCGCAGGATCATTCTTCCAACCCCAATGCATAGAATCAATAGAGCCAAACATTTCCAGGAACCCCGAGCCTTGTTCTCCTTTGGGGTGGTACGTGTCCTTGGCTGTCCACCTGGTGAGAGCGTACGTGTTGGTACTTGGTAGAGGTGCTTTCGGGAGTGAGGATGGGGAACAATCTAGTAGGCTTCGTCGAGGACATGTCATGGCACCGTCTCGCGCATGCAGCTCATGTGTCAGATGCACCGCCACGTACCAGCCCACATGTCACCTCGCCCTGTGCGCACACCCCTCTTCTCGTCCTTTGTCGGCATGTTTTCATAATTGCAAACATCACCTGACCTCTTCACTCCTGGTCCTCCCGAGACATGTTTGGGAGGTTGTAGAAAGTTCAGTCGTGTTTTAGGGAGCCAAAAACCGGGTGATTAGATTTCTAGACAACTTTATATCGTGTCTAGCGCGTCTCAAATCAGCCTCACTAGAACGGTCAATTCGGACATCCGGTGAGCCATCCTTGAGGCTGCCAAAATCATGAATGTGGCTTTTCCTCATATGTAGTTGAGGGATTTGACATGATCTCCTACACCGGGAAAAATCCGACAGGAGATTCTCGGTCGCCACCTATGAAAGTTTGTCACTGTCACCCTAACTCGAAATCCACCATTTCCTCCCACTTCGAGCTCCTCTGCACATTGAAATCAATGGCCATGAGCTCCTCCACACTTTGAAATCAATGGCCGTTGCGAGACTTTCTAGATTTGAGGCTCCACCCATGTCCACGGTGGACCCGACGGGTTCTTTTTCTAGCACATCGATGTTTTATCTGTCGGGTTCTCTCTCTAGCACAATGGTCGTTGGCGGCGGCATTCTGCCGGTGTAACCCCCTTCCTTAACCTCTATGTTGAATCCTAAGGTTATAAGATACATCTAGCTTTTGATGAATCCTAAGGCTATAAGGAATTATGGGGATCAGATAAGTAGCCAGCATCAGGGTACACCAAACCTGCTTATATCTATAAAATATTGGAGAAATTCAATATGGACAAATCCTATCACATCTAAAACTCCCGTGGTGGTTCGCTCTCTAGACATAGGGAAAGATCCCTTTAGACCAAGGGAAGAAGAAGAAGAGATGTTGGGACCCGAGGTCCCATATCTCAGTGTCATTGGAGCGCTCATGTATCTTGCAAATTGTACGAGACATGATCTTGCATTTGCAGTTAATTTACTTGGTACATACAGCACAGCTCTGAACAAACTCCATTGGCCAGGAGTCAAGAATATCTTTCGATATCTCCAAGGCACAAAGGATCTTGGCCTACTCTTTAAGTTTTAGAGAAATCTAGACTCCAGTATGATTGGATACACTGATGCTGGCTACTTATCTGCTCCCTCCATAATGCCAGATCGCAGACCAGATTTGTGTTCCTACATGGTGGAACTGCTATATCATGGAAATCTTCGAAACAGACTCTGATTGCAACTTCTACCAATCATACTAAAATAACTACATTATATGAGGCATCACGCGAATGTGTGTGGCTTCACAAAATGATAAACCACATACAACAGTCACGTGGAATTGGTTCTATCGAATAATCTAACATTATCTATGAGGATATGCGGCTTGTATTGCACGGAAAACAGGATACATCAAGAGCAATATCACTAAGCATATTGCCCCTAAGTTGTTTTATCCTCATGAACTCTAGAAGAGTAGGAAAATAAACATCCTGCAAGTTAAATCATGCGATAATATCGCTGAGTTATTCACGAAGTCTCTACCAACTTCAACATTCCAGAAATACATTCAAGGAATTGGTATGTGTCCGGTTCGAGATTTGCAAGAATCAGGTGGAGTGTCTTCCTGAACTATGCATGTTTAAAGTATCATATTATAGTCTTTTTGTAGGGGTTCGTAGCATGGAAAACAAAAATTTTCTACCGCATACAAACAAACAAGCCAAGATCTATCTACTAGATCGTAGCAACGAGTCGATAGAGGAACTCACCCTCGAAGATTCCAAAGCGGTTAACGAGCAGATTCGTGGGTGATGTAGTCGTACTCTTTCCGATCTCAAGATCGCGTGAGCGATCCTTCCGGCGCGTTCATAGCGCTCCCTTGATCGGTCACTGCGTTCGATTTTCGACGAAGACCTTCCTCTCCCTTGTTCCAGCAGGCGGAGGTTGTAGCACTCTCCTCGCGATTCCGGCAACTGTGGCGTGGTCTGGGAGGTAGAGGGAGATCCGAGGCTTCGCCTTAAGCCGTGCGAGTATGGTGGAGCTTATGAGAGGCTATTAGTGGTCTAGTAATTAGACACACCAATTAGAGGGCTCTAAACCAATTAGAAGGCTCTAAACCGAATAGCTCTAAACCGGGGTCTAGATCTAGGGTTTAGTTTAGAGGATAGGAAAACTTGTGTGTCTAGAGGAGGAGGCCCTGCCCCTCCTCTTATAGGTGGGAGGGCTGGCCGGCCAAGGGGAGGAGTTCCTCCCCAACTCGGCCTAGGGAGGTCTGGCCAAGGGAGAACCCTCCTCCAACTCGGCCTCCACCTCTCCTCCTCTTTTCCCACTTCCCAAAAACTGCCGTTTGACTTTCAAACTAGCCGTTTGACTTTTCAATTTAGGATTTAAATAAATCCTTTATTTGGGACAGCAAGAATACTTAGTACATGATGCAATCATTCCAATATGTAATGACACACTCATGCACCCTTCCCCCTCCGGAGTGCCGGACATTCCGGGATCTTCTAGAATGTTCCCGATGAAAACACCGGAACCATTCCCCAACTCCGAAATGGGACTTTTCTTATATGAATCTTATTCTCCGGACCATTCCGGATCTCCTCGTGATATCCCGGATCCCATCCGAGACTCCGAACAACATTCGGTCTCTTTCTCATAATACCATAACTACTCAAACAACGTCGAATCCTTAAGTGTGTCTCCCTACGGTTCGTGAATTATGCAGACATGATCGAGACACTTCTCCGAACAATAACCAATAGAGGAATCTGGAAATTCATATGGCTCCCACATATTTCTACGATTACTTTGCGATCGAATGAACCACTTACATACGATACCAATTTCCCTTTGTCTCATGATATGTTACTTATCCGAGGTTATGATCGTCGGTATCTCTGCATACCTAGTTCATCCTCGTTACTGATAAGTACTCTTTTCTCGTTCCCGTGATATGTGATCCCTTGTGACCAAGTCACATGCTTGCAAGCTAATTGGATGACATTTCACCGAGAGGGCCCAGAGAATATCTATCCGTCATGTGGATGGACAAATCCCACTCTTGATCCATGTGTTTCAACCAATACTTTCCGAACACTCAATGCCACCTTTATAGCCACCCATTACGGTGTGGTGTTTGATGACATCAAAGCATCCATCCGGTAAAGGCAATATGCATGATCTCATGGTGAAGGAATTAGGTTACTATGTATCAGAAAGCATATAGCAATTGAACTAATGAAATGACTTGATCTTTATGCTACGCTTGTCTATAGGAGTATGTCCACCATATCATTCTCCTAACGATATGATCTTGTTGTTGATAACATCTCAATGTTCATGACAAAGAAACCACATCATCAATCAACCAACAAGCTAGTGAAGTATAGAGGCTATACTAGGGACTTCAAATTAGGTTTACAAATCACACAAGTATTAATGGTTTCCTTGTTAATACTATTATAGCATGAATGTAAACATTTATCATAAACACAAAGATATATAATAATAACTACATTTATTATTACCTCTAGGGCATATCTCCAACAGTCTCCTACTTGCACTAGAGTCATCCAATCTAGATTACATGGTAATATACGAACACCCATGGCAGTTTGGTGTTGGTCATGTTTTGCCCTCGGGAGAGGTTTAGTCAACGGATCCGCCACATTCAGATCTGTGTGTACTTTGCAAATCTTTATATCCCCATCCTGGATATGTTCTCGAATAGCGTGAAACGCAGCTTGATATCTTCAGCTTCTTGTGTGACCTTGGTTCTTGCGCATTGGCTATGGCGCCCATGTTATCACGATAGATAGACATTGGGTCAGCGCACTTGGAACCACACCCAGCTCTGTAATGAACTCTTTCATCCATATCGCTTCTTGTGAAGCCTCCGAAGCACCATGTATTCCGATTCAGTTGAAGATCTCGCCACAACGCTTTGCTTTGCACTCCTCCACTAGCTTCTGCACCATTCAAAATAAATCATTATCCAGTTGTGATTTAGAATCATCCGGATCGGTGTTCCAACTAGCATCGGTGTAACCATTAACAACGAGCTGTTCATCACCTCCATAAGAAAGAACCATATACTTAGTCATTCTCAAGAAGTTAAGGATGTTTTTGACATTGTCCAATGATCCACTCTGGATCACTTTGATATCTGCTAGTTAAACTAACGACATATGCAATGTCGGGTCTAGTACATAGCATGGCATACATTAGAGATCCTATGGCTGATGCATAGGGAGTCTTACTCATCCTTTCTCTATCTTACGCGATGTCGGACTTTGAGTTTTACTCAAGGTCGTATTGAGCAACATGGGCAAGAACCCTTTCTTGCTATCTTCCATTCAAACCTCTTTAGAACTTTGTCCAAATATGTACTTTGTGACAATGATATTTGGCGTTCGATCTATCTCTATAAATCTTTATTCCTAATATGTAAGATGATTCGCCTATATCCTTCATTGAAAAACTATTATTCAAATACTCTTTGACACTATTAAGAATGTCTACATCATTGAAAATCAACAATATGTCTTCCACATACAGTTTTAAGAATGCTACAGAGCTCCCACTCACTTTCTTGTAAATACAAGCTTCTCCATAAGTTTGTATAAAACCAAAACTTTTGATTACCTTATCAAAGCGTTGATTCCAACGGGATGCTTGCTTCAATCCATAGATGGACCGTTGAAGCTTGCATACCTTGTTAACATCTTTAGGATCGACAAAACCTTTGGGTTGTATCATATACAACTCTTCATCAATGTCTCCATTGAGGAATGCTGTTTTGACATCCATCGCCATATCTCATAATCATAATATGCAGCGATTGCTAACATAATCCTCACAGACTTTAGCTTCGCTACGGTGAGAAAAGTCTCATCGTAGTCAACTCCTTGAATTTGTCGAAACCCTTTTGCGACAAGTCGAGCTTTATAAACGATAACATTACCATCGGCATCTGTTTTCTTCTTGAAAATCCATTTGTTCTCGGACCTTCCGGCCATCCGGTAAGTCCACCAAAGTCCATACTTGGTTTTCGTACATGGATCCAATTTCGGATTTCATGGCTTCTTGCCATTTATTGGAATCTGGGCTCATCATCGCTTCCTCATATGTCTCGGGGTCATCGGTGTTGACCACCAACATGACATTCATAACGGGATCATACCAATGCAGGTGGTACGAGTTCTCGTTGACCTCCGAGGCTCTGTAGCAACTTCAACCAAGTTTCATGATCACTATCATTAGCTTCCTCTCTTATTGGTGCAGGCACCACGGAACTTCTTCGGTCTGCGCTACTGCAAATTCGAGAGAAGGTTCGATAACCTCGTCGAGTTCTACTTTCCTTCCAGTCACTTCTTTCGAGAGAAATTCCTTCTCTAGAAAGGATCCATTCTTGGCAACGAAGATTTTGCCTTCGGATCTATGATAGAAGGTATACCCAATAGTTTCCTTCGGGTATCCTTATGAAGACGCATTTTTCCGCTTTGGGTTCAAGCTTTGTCCGGCTGTAACTTCTTTACATAGGCTTCGCATCCCCAAACTTTAAGGAACGACAATTTAGGTTTCTTCCCAAACCATAATTCATATGGTGTCGTTTCAACGGATTTAGACGGTGCCCTATTTAAAGTGAATGCGGCTGTTTCTAATGCATAACCCCAAAATGATATTGGTAAATCTGTAAGAGACATCATAGAACGAACCATATCTAAGAGAGTTCGATTACGACGTTCAGACACACCATTATGCTGTGGTGTTCCCGGTGTGTCAGCTGAAAGTATTCCACATTTCTTCAAATGCTCGCCAAACTCGTAACTTAGATATTCACCTCCACGATCAGAACGTAGAAATTTAATCTTCTTGTTACGTTGATTCTCTACCTCACTTTGAAACTCCTTAAACTTCTCGAAAGTTTCGGACTTATGTTTCATGAAATAGATATACCCATATCTACTCAAATCATCCGTGAAGGTAAGAACATAACGATAACCATCAGCGATGCTACACTCATTGGACCACACACATCGGTATGTATGATTTCCAATAAGTCCGTAGCTCGCTCCATCATACTGAAAATGGAGTCTTAGTCATTTTACCCATCGGACATGCTTCGCATCTTTCAAGTGATTCAAAATCAAGTGATTCAAGAAGTCCATCGAATGGAGTTTCTTCATCGCTTCACTCCAATGTGACCAAGGCAGCGATTGCCACATATAGGTCGAGTTATCGCTGATTTCAAACGTTTAGCTTCAATGTTATTAATATGTGTATTTCTACTATCGAGATTCAATATGAATAGACCATCTATCAAAGGTGCATGTGCATGAAACATGTTACTCATATAAATCGAACAACCATTATTCTCGGATTTAAACAAGTAACCGTCTACAATAAACAAGATCCCGATATAATGTTCATGCTTAACGCAGCACCAAATAACAATTATTTAAGTATAAAAC
Organism: Avena insularis; assembly: GCA_023614405.1. Lineage (NCBI taxonomy): Eukaryota > Viridiplantae > Streptophyta > Magnoliopsida > Poales > Poaceae > Avena > Avena insularis. Next base: position 65,447,765 of record CM042697.1, read on the forward strand.
TAATCCCGATGGTAGATGAAGAGGTAGCGTGCCGACGCGATCACATCAACCTTTGATCCGTTTCCTCACGCATCGTCACCTCGTTCTTCGCTAGCTTCCGTTTATTCTGCAGCTCTGTTTGAGTTACAAATATGAGCAACCGAACCAGTATCAAATACCTGTGCACTACTACGAATACTAGTGAGATACACATCAATAACATGTATATCAGATATACCTTTCTTCTTGATGTTGCCGTTCTTCAAATCTGCCAAGTACCTTGGGCAATTCCGCTTCCAGTGACCTTCTCCCTTGCAGTAAAAGCATTCAGTTTCAGGCTTAGGTCCAGCCTTGGTCTTCTTCGTCGGTATGGTAACTTTCTTACCACCCTTCTTGAAGTGTCCCTTTGGCTTAGACTTGCCTTTCTTGAATTTGGTGGTCTTATTGACCATCAACACTTGGTGCTCTTTCTTGATCTCCACTGCAGATTTTAACATAGCAAATAGTTACAGCAACTCTTTGTTCATGTTACGCATGTTGTAGTTCATCACAAAGTTCTTGTAACTTGGTGGTAGTGATTGGAGGATGCGGTAAACTCCCAAAGTATTAGGAATCACTATACCCAAACTTTGAAGTTTATTTGCGTGCCCAGACATCTTAAGCACATGCTCACTGACGGAGCTACCCTCTTCCATCTTGCAGTTAAAGAACTTTTCAGAAGCTTCATAACTTTCAATTGCCGCATGAGTCTCAAAGATTAATTTGAGATCCTCGACAATATCATATGGATCGACTCTTCAAACCTTTTACGAAGCTCGATTCTAAACCATACAAGATAGCACACTGAACTATGGAGTCTTGATTCTTGAGCGAGGTAAACATTCTTTACTTCATCGGTAGCATCAGCTGCAGTGGGTCACCTAGCGGTGCATCCAGCACATAGGTCAAATTACCGGTGTGAGGACAATCCTCAAATTGCGGAACCAATCCATGAAGTTGCTTCCATTGTTTTCAACTTTTCTTTCTCTAGGAGCGCATTAAAATTGATGGTAGGGCTGCCATTGATCTACAACATATTTGTAATAGTTTAGACTAAGTTTATGACAAATTGAGTTCAAATTAATTAATGAAATTAAACTAGGTGAACTCCCTCAAAACAACATCCCTCACATTGTTTTAGTGATCACAGACCAAATCCACTACATCAACACCGATCATCACGAGAGTTGATATAGTTTCAATGGCGAACAATCATCATGTTCATCATATCTACTATATGATTCATGCTTTACCTTTCGGCGATCCGTGTTCTGAGGCCATGCGTACATGCTAGGCTCGTCAAGATCAAACCTTAGCTACCGCATAAGCAAATCTGGCTTGCTTACGTTGTATTCACCGGAATCAAAGACACCCGATCATCACGTGGTGCTTGAAGCAGCAAGCTTTGCAGCAGTGCATACTAAGGGTGAACACTTTTAGAACTTGAAATTTATGTGTATGAGGGATCATCTTATAATGCTACCGTCGTCTACTAAGCAATACAAGATGCATAAAGGATTAACATCACATGCAATTCATAATATGTGATATGATATGGCCTTTCTTCTTTGTGCTTCCGATCTCCATCTTCAAGCGAATATGATCTCCATCATCACCGGCATAGCATCAAGGTCAATGACGCTTCTTCATGGTTGTCGCCCACCAGCTTCAACTATTACAACTATTTTGAATAGACACGCAGGTCTTAATGTAAATTAAAGACAACCATATGGCTCCCGGTTGCCAACTTACAATAAGGAACATTGCATACATCAAATATAATCACAATCATGGCCATATCACATCACTGCACACCCCTGCAAAACAAAGTTAGACGCCTCTACTTTCTTTGCATATTTTACGTGGTTTGGGGCTTTCCATAGGTGTCGTTCTAACCTACGAACAAGAACCACAACATTGATACTAGCATTGTTGATTACCCGTTGTAAATTGGATCTTTACTATGCTAGGAGAAACAGGCACCCGCAAAGCCACTTATGCAAAACGAGTTGCATGTCAAGCGTGGAGCAAGTCTCATGAACGATGTCATGTAAGGTTAGCCCGGGCCGCTTCATCCCAACATACCGCAAGATGCAAAGTACACGAAAAGCAATCTACAATAAAAGCATCAACGCCCACAATGACCATTGTGTTCTACTCGTGCAACAGATCTACATATAGACACGGCTCTGATACCACTGTAGGGGTTCGTAGCATGGAAAACAAAAATTTTCTACCGCATACAAACAAACAAGCCAAGATCTATCTACTAGATCGTAGCAACGAGTCGATAGAGGAACTCACCCTCGAAGATTCCAAAGCGGTTAACGAGAGCAGATTCTCGTGGGTGATGTAGTCGTACTCTTTCCGATCTCAAGATCGCGTAGACGATCCTTCCGGCGCCGCGTTCCCATGGCGCTCCATGATCGGTCTGCGTTCGGTGCTCGACGAAGACCTTCCTCTCCTTGTTCCAGCAGGCGGAGGTTGTAGCACTCTCCTCGCGATTCCGCGTGACTGGCGTGGTACCGGAGGTAGAGGGAGATCCTGAGGGCTTCGCCTTAAGCCGGTGCGAGTATGGTGGAGCTTATGAGAGAGGCTATTAGTGGTCTAGTAATTAGACACACCAATTAGAGGGCTCTAAACCAATTAGAAGGCTCTAAACCGAATAGCTCTAAACCGGGGTCTAGATCTAGGGTTTAGTTTAGAGGATAGGAAAACTTGTGTGTCTAGAGGAGGAGGCCTGCCCTCCTCTTATAGGTGGGAGGGCTGGCCGGCCAAGGGGAGGAGTTCCTCCCCAACTCGGCCTAGGGAGGTGCCCGGCCAAGGGAGGAACCCTCCTCCAACTCGGCCTCCACCTCTCCTCCTCTTTTCCCACTTCCCAAAGCTGCCGTTTGACTTTCAAACTAGCGTTTGACTTTTCAATTTAGGATTTAAATAAATCCTTTATTTGGGACAACAAGAATACTTAGTACATGATGCAATCATTCCAATATGTAATGACACACTCATGCACCCTTCCCTCCGGAGTCGGACATTAGGGATCTTCTAGAATGTTCGATGAAAACACGGAACCATTCCCCAACTCCGAAATGGGACTTTCCTTATATGAATCTTATTCTCCGGACCATTCCGGATCTCCTCGTGATATCCGGATCCCATCCGAGACTCGAACAACATTCGGTCTCTTTCTCATAATACCATAACTACTCAAACAACGTCGAATCCTTAAGTGTGTCTCCCTACGGTTCGTGAATTATGCGGACATGATCGAGACACTTCTAGAACAATAACCAATAGAGGAATCTGGAAATTCATATGGCTCCCACATATTTCTCACGATTACTTTGCGATCGAATGAACCACTTACATACGATACCAATTTCCCTTTGTCTCATGATATGTTACTTATCCGAGGTTATGATCGTCGGTATCTCCGCATACCTAGTTCATCCTCGTTCGATAAGTACTCTTTTCTCGTTCCGTGATATGTGATCCCTTGTGACCAAGTCACATGCTTGCAAGCTAATTGGATGACATTTCACCGAGAGGGCCAGAGAATATCTATCCGTCATGTGGATGGACAAATCCCACTCTTGATCCATGTGTTTCAACCAATACTTTCCGAACACTCAATGCCACCTTTATAGCCACCCTGTTACGGTGTGGTGTTTGATGACATCAAAGCATCCATCCAGTAAAGGCAATATGCATGATCTCATGGTCGAAGGAATTAGGTTACTATGTATCAGAAAGCATATAGCAATTGAACTAATGAAATGACTTGATCTTTATGCTACGCTTGTCTATAGGAGTATGTCCACCATATCATTCTCCTAACGATATGATCTTGTTGTTGATAACATCTCAATGTTCATGACAAAGAAACCACATCATCAATCAACCAACAAGCTAGTGAAGTATAGAGGCTATACTAGGGACTTCAAATTAGGTTTACAAATCACACAAGTATTAATGGTTTCCTTGTTAATACTATTATAGCATGAATGTAAACATTTATCATAAACACAAAGATATATAATAATAACTACATTTATTATTACCTCTAGGGCATATCTCCAACACTTTTTACCTTGATGAGTTTACTATCCAGGTTCTCATTAAGGTTTTTAATAAGGTAATATCAACATGAGATATGTCATACTATCTTTTTTCCCGGCGGTTTTTTTAGAAAGTATACACGATATATTTATTGTTCTCTATATTCTATGGATCTACTTCATATTGAATTAAGAGAAGCAAAAAAATCATTATGTGATGTGTCATTTTCTCCTTATTTTTTCAATGGGTTTAAAGGAGTTTTAGCAGCATATCCTACCATACTCTTCATATTTTCCCATATTTTTGGAGGAGACTTAATCAAGATGCTGACCTATATACAGTCAAGCGGTGATTAGGGGGAGTGTTAAAATTAGATAACCCAAGCGGTTATTGGGGATAATCCTCGTTTCCTCCAAGATGTGAAACTACGGTTCCACAACTCTGGAACCGACGTACACGATCCTGAGAGCGTCTCCACGGAACTGCCTCCAGGAATCGTCATAGAGAACCAACTTACTATTGTATACAAACTTTCATTCTTGATCAATAAAGACATCGATTTCATTCTCTACTCTCTTGATGTCTACTTTTCATCACAATATGCTCAATCTAGTAGGCTTCGCCGAGGAGCATATTGCGGTGACCCAGCATACCACTGCATGATGTAGTATACTATAGTCGTTGACATAACACCAATGAAACACCGTTCACTAATATTACATCCCTCAGAGTGGTACAACAGAAACACAGCAGGTGAAAGGATCATATGGGCACCTAGAGGGGGGTGAATAGGTGCTACTTCAAATTTTCTTCTTTTTCAAATTAAGGTTTGACAATAAGGTAAATTCTCTAGATAATGCAACTATGGTGAATTTACCTATATGAAAATTATGCAAGTGCTACCACACCACAAAGTAGTAACGAGTAAGTAAGGTGCGGTAAAGGATAGAAGTAACCGAAGAGTGGACGCGGAGACACAAGGATTTGTTTCCCGTAGTTCCTTCCTTTTGAGGGGAAGTACGTCTACGTTTGGAGAGGGGGTGGTTTCAAACTACCAACGCCACGAAAGGCCTCCCTTGTTCTCCGATGAATCTCACCCCAACGGGATCGATTCACCTTCCACTATATCAGCAACCTTCAAGGTGGAAGCCGGCACCGTTACAAGTTTGGGGCACACATCCACAACTTAATCGGAGGCTCCCAAATACAAGCAAGCTGTCAAAGCAATCAAAGACAAGCTTGTAAGAACCAAAACAAGAACTAGGGTTTCCAAGAAAACACTAGAGCAAAGGGGCCCTCAATGAAATGAGGGGGAAATGAAGATCTCTTTTGGTGAAGTAGTAGATTGGGGCCTCCTCCTTCGATTCCCCAAAGATCCAGGACTTTGGGTGGTGGAATGAGGAGATCTTGAAGATTGGGTGTCTCCAATGGACTCCAATGGTGGTCTTTGACTTAAATGAGCTGAGCAACTTGTCCCAAGGTAGGTGGAGAGGTATTTATACCCCTCCACCAAAATCTGGCCGTTGGAGCATTTATTGGAGCGGTAGTACCGGAAGTTCAAGCGGTACTACCGGAGAACTCCGGTACTACCAGACCACCCTCTTTCAAACTTTATGAAGCACAGCCCACAGCGGTACTACTATTGATGCTACCGTTAAGCGGTAGTACCGCAACTGGCAACCGGTACTACTGGACGAGCAGTGGAGACAGCATCTTTAGACGAAAAAACATTCTGTCACGCATTTTTCTACCTAGGTAGACAGAAGCTTTTTGCCAATATACAAAAGTTTCTGCCTCGAGCGGTACTAAAATGCGGTACTATCGCATTTTGGTACCGGAGCAGGCAGAAGCTTTTGACAACATCCAAAAAGTCTCTGCCTGGTGTGGTACTAAAATGCGGTACTACCGCATTTTAGTACCGGAGCAGGCAGAAGCTTTTGAGAAGTTGTCAAAAAGCTATTGTCGTGCTAGGTACTAAAATGCGGTACTACCGTTTTTTAGTACCTAGCCTGGCAGAGGCTTTTTGACAGTTAGTCACAGCCTTCTGTCGCATCCGGTAGCAAAAAGCGGTACTACCGCTTTTTGGTACCGCGCCAGGCAGACAATTTTTTGAACATTGCAGATATTTTTTTAATGCACCTGCGACACACTGAGCAAATCATTAGTCCGATATGTGTGTTGTTATCGAACACCAAAATCACTAGGGATAGCAAATGCTCTTTCAATCTCCTCCTTTTTGGTGTTTGATGACAACACACATTTTGCAGGGAAATCTAGTGATGACAAGATATAGATGGGGCTCCCCCTAGATATGTAGAAACAAGCCTCATACACTCTAACAAGCTACCTGGGAGTAGAAGTCGCACATAGAGCACATACCTTTGCTAAATAACATGTGATGACCAATATTGATTAGGAATGGGGAAGGTCGTCACACAGAATGGATCCAAATGAGAATAGCCATATTACACACAAGATGGATCCATACGATAACCACATAGTCTTACCATACATAGCACACATAGTTAGTTCACACATAGTAAGTCACACATAATAAGAGGCAAACAAATAAAGTTCATGTTTAATAAAATCAATGGAAAGAACGAGCTTGTGACTTTTCCCTCGCAAATCCCGCATACCTAATGTGCAACTTCTCCCCCTTTGGCATCAAGATGCCAAAAAGGGACAAGAGCAACACTAACGCCCTGGAGATCACTCATCATCATCATAGTCTTCCCATGCATCATCATGAGGTGGCGGGGCACGGAAGGAGGAGGTGGCATCATCTTCCCAGTTGCTGTGCTTGGAGATCCATTGGTCTTCTGGGGTAATGTTGTTCTCTGAGCCCTTGGAAACAGTCAAGCCTTGAGCCTCCATTATTTCCTTCTGACGAACAACAGATTTCTTGGCATAGACATGGGCCTCGTACATGCGTTTCTGATTGTCCACTTGGAGGCAGAATATTTTCTGGAGTTTGGCCTCAAATCTTTTGGCCCAAGATGGCTGAGCGGTCTTGCGGCGAGAGACCACATAGTCAGTATCCTGCGGAGCATCATCGGCATCACTGGATTCCTCCACAATGGGGTTCCCATCCTCATCAACAATCTAACCATCGGCATTGCGTGGTTTGAGATGGGTCTTGATCAACAGATTCTTGTGGCGGTGAGTGACAAGGCGAAGAGAAGATAAGTCACGGGCAATCACATGGCACTTGCTAATGATGAGAGCCATGATGTATGGAGCAAAAGGAGGCACCCTCCTTTGAAAAGTGGCACATACCATTTCATTCCAAATGACATCCATCACATCCATGGGAAATCCAGAGTCACGGTGGTGGTAGGTGGCAAGCATAATATCCACCATGAAGGCATGTATCTCATCAACAAAATTCCAGCACGGGGGGCGATGGTCTCACGGAAGATGCGATGCAAGATATCATATGTAGGTAAAAGTCCTTTGATCTTTCCAGGGATACCGCGCCCCCGGATGTACAGTGGTGCAAGAGCATCTTTCTTCTTGGGGCGGTCATTGTCATGGCACTGAAAACCAACGGGAGTGTCTTTGCCACGGTCTTCGTACCCGAGAATGGCTGCGAACTCAGCCAACGTTGCTTGCTTGACAACACCCTCAGTCATCCAGGTGAGAGTGCGAGTATCATTCTTGGCAAAGTGAACGGTGGCATAGAACTGAGCAATGAGTATTGGATCATAGTTGCACCGGAACTCCATAATGGGAAGCAAGCCAATGTTGGTGCAAATGTCAAGGGCCTCACCAAAGTAGTTCAGGTTCTTCCTCACATGATTCATCTTGATCCATTTTTGAGGAACCACAATTTTGCCATCCTTCATGAGTATCTCATGGAACACCCGCTCCTGGAAATCCGTAAAGAAGAGGCTGCCTTCCCGAAGGTGAGAGCGAGCTGTTCCATATGGACTGACAACCCGTAGGTCATGAAATGTTGTCTCAGACAAGTCAGACAACAGCTTTGGCCCTGATGGCCCGGAACTGTGGCTCTTGCGAGGACCGGAGGGAGGAGGAGGTGGAGGAGCTTTAACACGACCAGCACTTTGCTTGACCCCTCCACCCCGACGACCACGAGTTGTTGGCAGTTTCAGACGGGCACTAGGTTGAGGCATGACCTCCTGTTCTGACTCAGTCTCTGATTCTGACTCATAGTCCTCGATATCATAGTGAGATTGGGAGCGTTTGCGCAATCCCCGGGACCCCCCTGCACCTGTGAAAGAATGAGGGAGACAACATAGGGGTAAGGGCACAAGAACCTGAGGCAAATAGGGGATGGAGCTCTTGGTGTTTTAAAAACAATTTGCTGCCAGTACAGGGCGGTAGTACCGGATATGCACTGGCGGTAGTACCGCAAAGCGGTAGTACCAGAAAAGATTCCCGGTACTACCGGCCCACGACCACAGTGCAGATCTGATCTAGAGATCCATGTACGAGCAGTAAATTGGTTGTAAAACACAATTTCCATCGGACAAAGTGGTAGATCTGGGAAATAGCACACGATACAACCTATAGAATACAAGTTTTAACCAAGAATCGAAGTTACCCTAGATTCAATGGAGAAAACAAGGGAGAGGATGAGGAGGGCGGTAGTACCGGTGTCCATGATGGTGGGGAAGAAGGAGGAGCCCACGGGGAGGCCGGATCCGGTGTGGATCCGGGAGAGGGAGAGAAGAGCGGGGCTCCTGCGGCGTCTTCTTGCTCCTGTGGTGGCGCTGGTGAGGAGTGGAGACGAGGGATGAATGAGGCACTGAGGGGTGCCTCACCCCCGTCTCCAATATTAACCGACACGCACAAGCGGTAGTATCGGTGCCAGGGGCGGTAGTACCGCTATGCGGTAGTACCGAAAATACCAACCGGTAGTACCGCACCTGGGAAGTTTCCAGACAGGAATATGGAAACTGAACCAGAGGCGGTAGTACCGCTAGCAATGTCCGGTAGTACCGTTTGGCGGTAGTACCGCCTATGGGACCCGGTAGTACCGTAACCATTAGGACAGAGAGCCAAGATACATAAAATAGAAGGTTCTTATGCAGAGTAGATGAGTTTTGTTGGGGGATAAGAATGGTATGGGTTTAGAGAGTCACACTGATATGGACCAATGCACTCAAAAAGTACTAGAAACATATGAAGAGCCAAATGTGAGTGCATGACCAAAAGAACAAAACCAACTAGAGGATGACAAACATGAGTAAGAACAAATGCAAAAAGTGACAAACACGTGTAAGCACTTCAACCTCTCGAATGAGAGGGGGCGGTGGCCTAGGCCACCATATTTGAGTATACTCGTCTTGGCACCACGAAGATATATCTTGGGTCCATTACCGAAACTCATCATTAAGCTCACATATCACAAAATGATATTAAGAGGAATGATTTTGTTTGCTGTGTGCATAATAGGGGGAGGGATGGTCCAATCAATTAGGACCGTACTCCCCCTATATCCATGCCTACACCTAAACCAGATATGGGTCGAGTATTAGGTGAGAGTGCAAGAGAATCAAGTCAAGCTCCTTGAATCTACGATATTTAGTTCATTCCTCAAGTAGAAAAACCTTGCTTCATCAAGTGGCTTCGTGAAGATATCGGCAAGTTGATATTTGGTTGAGACATAAGATAGATCAATATCACCTCGAGCAACATGATCTCTAATGAAGTGATGACGAATCTCAATATGCTTTGTCCTTGTGTGATCCACCGGGTTGTATGCAATTTTGATGGCACTTTCATTGTCACATAGAAGAGGCACTTTGTCACAATGGACACCGTATTCCTTTAAAGTTTGCCTCATCCATAGCAATTGAGTGCAAGCACTAGCGCCAGCAACATACTCGGCTTCGGCGGTGGAGAGAGATATATAATTTTGCTTTTTAGAAGACCAACATACCAAGGACCTACCAAGGAATTGGCAAGCCCCGGATGTTGATTTTCTATCATCCTTGTCCCCCGCCCAATCCGAATCCGTGTATCCCCAAAGAGCAAATGTTGAGCCTTGAGGATACCAAAGACCATAAAATGGGGTATGAACTAAATATCGAAAGATTCTCTTGACCGCCATTAAATGGCTTTCTTTAGGAGCCGCTTGATATCTTGCACACACACCTACACTCAACACAATATCGGGTCTAGATGCACAAAGGTAAAGCAAAGAACCAATCATAAACCGGTATACCTTTTGATCCACATCTTGACCATTTGGATTTTGTTCAAGATGAGTCTTTGTAGCCATGGGAGTAGGAGCTCCATTCAAATCTTGCATTTTGAATCTCTTGAGCATATCTTGAGTATACTTGGCTTGATTGAAGAATGTTCCTCCTCTAACTTGCTTGATCTCAAAGCCAAGAAATACTCTCAACTCCCCCATCAAGGACATCCAGAACCTACTAGTCATAAGCTTTGAGAATTCATCATTAAAAGCTTTGTTAGATGAGCCAAAGATAATATCATCAACATATATTTGGCATACAAAAAGCTCCCCATTGACCCTCTTAGTAAAAAGAGTGGGATCGATTTTCCCAACCTCAAAGCCACGGTCAAACAATAACTCTCTAAGGTGCTCATACCACGTGTGTGGGGCTTGCTTGAGCCCATAGAGCACCTTATCAAGTTTGTAGACATGGTTTGGGAAGTTGGGGTCCTCAAATTCCGGGGGTTGCTTAACATATACCAATTCATTTAAAGGACCATAAAGGAATGCACTTTCTACATCCATTTGTTGCAACTTAAAGTTGTGATGTGCCGCATAAGCAAGAAGGATACGAATGGACTCAAGACGAGCCACGGGTGCATAAGTCTCTCCATAATCAATGCCTTCAATTTGAGAATACCCTTGTGCAACCAATCTAGCCTTGTTCCTTACTATAGTTCCATGCTCATCTTGCTTGTTCTTGAATATCCACTTTGTTCCAATAACATTGCGGCAATCCTTTGGCTTCTCAACTAACTTCCATACTTTGGTTCTCTCAAAGTTGTTGAGCTCTTTGTGCATAGCTTCTAACCAATCGGAATCTTCAAGAGCTTCCCACACTTTCTTTGGTTCAATCATGGAGATGTGTGCTTGGTGTTCACTAAACCTCTTCAATTGTGCTCTTATGGAAATACCTTTCCTTAGATCTCCAACAACATTTTGGAGGGTGTGGTCTCTTATTTCCAACATTCTTTCCTTTCTAGCTTTGCGACGAGCGTGGATCTCCGTATTGTTTCTTGGAGGACCCTATTCATCATTTTGATCCTCGTCTTGACCATCATCTTGACCTTGATCATCATTAGAATCATCCTCTTCATTGGGAGGCAAGGATTGACCTTGGTCTTGATCAAGTGCTCTTCTAGCATCAATTTGAGCTTGTCTCAAAACAGTTTGGATGGATCTTCCTTGACAAATTGACTAGCACCACTTGAAAACCCATCGAATGGACCAAGCTCCCTTTGACTAGAGTTCACACATTGATCATCATGTTGAGGGTCCACATCTTGTCTTTAGCTTGGGTCAATGTCCTCTTCGGTGGATGGAGCATGTTGAGCTTGTGAAGATGAGGGCTCCACTTGAGTGGGGCATAGTTCTTCTCGATCCGCCATAAGGGGTTCCTCAACGGGGCGGATATATCCCACACCCATTCTTCCTATGGCATCCTGAGGCATTTCATCATCTGCATCACAAGCATCAACACTCCCCCCTTGGGGACCATCATATTCTTCGAAGGTCACACTAAAAGATTCTATGACGGCTCCGAAGAGCTTATCATAGATTCTATAAGTGTGAGATTCGAGACCATAGCCAACAAAAATACCCTCTAATGCTTTAGACTCGAATTTAGACAAACGAACACCTTTGATGAGATAGAAACACTTACAACCGAACACCCGGAAATAAGATATGTTGGGCTTATTACCGGTAAGTATCTCATATGGAGTCTTGTTGATTTTATTGCGGAGGTAGAGTCGGTTTGAAGCATGGCAAGCAGTGGAGATGGCTTCGGCCCAAAAGTTGTATGGAGATTTAAACTCCGCCAACATGGTCCTAGCCATCTCATAAGAGTCTGGTTCTTCCTCTCGACCACACCATTTGTTGAGGGGTGTATGCAGCGGAATATTGATGTTTAATCCCCTCATCACTAAGGAAATCATTCAAGGTGTAGTTCTTGAACTCGGTGTCGTTGTCACTTCTTATAATCAACACGGGAACATTGTATTTCCGTTGAACCAAGTTGATGAAGTCGATAAAGGTCTTTTGAGTCTCATTCTTCAACTTGAAGAAATAAACCCAAGAGTATCTTGAAAAGTCGTCAACAATCACCAAACAATATTTCTTCCCACCAAGACTTGCATGAGATGGAGGACCAAATAGGTCCACATGGAGAAGTTCCAAGATCTTGTTAGACTTGATTTAGTTCGTGGGCTTGTGAGGAGCGTCGTGCATCTTCCCTAGAACACATGCCCTGCAAACACGATCTTTGGCAAAGGAAACATTTTCTTTTAGTCCAACTATATGGCCCTCTTTATGGAGACTTTGCAAAGTTCTCATATTGACATGGGCTAGTCGGCGATGCCATAGCCAACCCACATCAGCCTTTCTGAATAAGCACATCAGACCGGTAGTGGTTTGCTTCGAAAAGTCCACCACATACAAGTCATGTTCGACGTACCCAACGAAAGCGACCTTGAGAGACTTGCTCCACAAGAGGACCACAATATCTACATCAATGAAGACGGCAAAGCCCATCTTACTAAGAGCAAGGACAGAAAGTAAATTGTATCCAAGGGTCTCAAAAAGCATGACGTTCACGAGTGTAATGTCGTGAGCAACCACAACCTTGCCGAAACCCATTACCTTAGACTTTGATTTGTCGGCATATGTCACGGTGATTTGATCATCATTAGGCTTTAACTCCTTGACAATAGATGAGCTTCCGGTCATATGACATGTGCAACCACTATCAAGCACCCACTTTGACCCTCCGGAAGCATAAGTCTACAAGAGATCAAGCTAGTTTTTAGGTACCCATTTTGCAATGGGTCCTCTTTTGTTAGCAACAAGGGTCTTGGGTGAAGGGTTTCTCGGCATAGTAAATCAAAATTTTCTACGGTTACGAACAGAGGGAAACCAAGATCTAATATAGGAGATGCAAACAACGATAGATTAGATTAGATTAGATCTTCATACCCTTGAAGTTTCGCATAGCGGAACGTTCGTCGGAACGTGGGTGATGTAGTCGTACTCGCTTCTCCTCCTCGCGATCCGATCCGATCTAGCACCACAAGTGGCGATGCCTCCGTGAGATGCACACGTGCAGCACCTCGACGTCTCCTCCTTCCTTGGTCCAGCAAGTATGGTGGAGAGATGGATTGGATCTACAACGCGACGGCGCGGTGCAATTGGTGGAGAATTTCTGCAGCAGGGCTTCGCCTACAAGCAGTCGGGAGGGAGAGAGGAGGGCATCAGGGCGGCTAGGGTTGGAGGGGAAGGTGTGGGGGGGGGGTGCGCCCCCAGCCCTCTATATATAGAGGGGTGGGCGCAGCTAACCTCCCAAGCCCTAGGCCGGCGGCCAAAGGAGGAGGAGTGGGGGGCAAGGAAACCTCCCCCCTTCTAGAAGGTCTATCTAGGGTTTTACCCTAGCTGGCCGGTTGGGCCCTATGGGGCCTTGTGCCCCTGGCCCAATGCGGCCAGGGCACTCCCTCATAGGCCCATGCCCCCTCCCGGAAGGTGGGGCCACATTGGTTCCCTTCCGTAAGGTTCTAGAAGCTTCCGGTACAATACCGATTAACCCGGAACAATTCCGAACTCCAAAAAACTGCACTGCCTTATATGAATCTTATTCTCCGGACCATTCCGGAACCTCTCATGATGTCCCGGATCCCATCCAAGACTCCGAACAAAAACTCATAAACCAAATATCCAATCTATCCTAGCGTCGAGACACGTTAAGTGTGTGACCCTGCGGGTTCGAGAATATGCAGACATGATCTTCTATCAATAATCAATGGGGTGCGGAAACCCATATTGACTCACACATTCATCGATGATCATATCGGATGAACCACGATGCCAGGATTCAATCAATCCCATATATATATTCCTTCGTCTCGCGATATTTTACTTGCCGAGATTTGATCGATGCATCGTCATACCTAGTTCAATCTCGTTCACAGCAAGTACTTTACTCGTTCCGTAATCCGATATCACTTTGTGATTAACTCCTTAACCACATGCTTGCAAGCGGTGTTGATATCGATTACCGAGTGGGCCCGAAGTATATCTCTCCGACTTGGGAGGGACAAATCCCATCTCGATACATACAACCCAATGTACTTTCCGATCACCGAGAGACACCTTTATGATCACCCTCTCATAGGATGACGTTTGATGACCTCAAAGCTTTCTTCCGATACCAGGGAGTTGTATTATCTCATGGTCTAAGGAATACAATATTTGACATAAGAAAAGCTTCGCAAAGACGAACACGATGACACGATCTAATTGCTTCGCTTAGTTTGGGTCTGTCCATCATATCATTATCCCAATGATATGATCTCATTATCAGTTGACAACTCATGTCTATGGTTAGGAAACTTTAACCATCATTAATCAATGAGCTAGTCCATAGAGGCATACTAGGGACACGGTGTTGTTCACAAACCACACAAGTATTAAAGTTTCCGCTTAATACAATTCTAGCATGGAATATAAACTTTATCATGAACAAGAATTATAATAATAACATCTTTATTATTGCCTCTAGGGCATAATTCCAATAGTCTCCCACTTGCACTAGAGTCAATAATCTAGTTTACATTTGGCAACAATCTCACACCCATGGCACTGAGGTGCTGATCATGTTTTACACGTGGAAGAGGTTTAGTCAATGGATCTGCGACATTCAGATCTGTATGTACTTTGCTAATCTTCAGATCTCCATCTGCTATATAATCTCGGATTATATGAAACTTGCGGTTGATATACTTGGTCTTTGGATGATATCTTGGTTCCTTAGCAAGTGCTATGGCGCCAGTGTTGTCACACAATATCTCCAGTGGGTCCAATGCACTTGGAACTACGCCAAGCTCAGTGATGAAGTTTCTGATCCAAACTCCTTCACTTGACGCTTTTGCAGCAGCCATGTATTCCGCTTCTACTGTAGATCCCGCGATCACGCTTTGCTTGCAGCTTCTTCAGCTCACAGCTCGTCCATTCAAAGTATAAACGTATCCTGTCTGAGATTTAGAATCATCCTTGTGGGTGTCGAAACTAGCATCGACGTAACCTTTTACGACGAGCTGTTCATCACCCCCATAGACTAAGAACATTTCTTTAGTCCTATTTAGGTACTTTAGGATGTTCTTCACGGCTGTCCAGTGTTCCACTCCTGGATCACTTTGATACCTGCTCGTCAAACTAAGAGCATTGGACACATCCGGTCTAGTACACAGCATGGCATACATGATAGAACCTATGGCCGAGGCATAAGGCACTTTGCTCATAGATTCTGTTGGAGAGGTAACCCCGGATAGGGTAAATACGGGGAAAGACGAGAGTATAACCCCCGTCTGGTTTCCGAGTTACAGTCTAAGTCGGCCGAATCCTGTAGAAGTCGGCCGAGATATGAAGGGGAGAGACCCATATATTTATGCTAAGACATTACCCGGCCGAGATATTGCGTAAGTCGGCCGGGTTAGCCTGAGTGATCTTGATACAGGTGAAGGACGATCCGAGTTATGCGAGGAAGGACCGAATGATACGAAGCTTGCAGGAGAAGGAGAAGCCCAAAGTCAAACCCTAGCAGCAAGCTAGGGAGAATCTGAGCGGAGCCAAGCGCTAGGGACAAAGGCGTAGAGCAACAGAGAGGCAGAAGGAGGTCACAAGGTGATAGTCCAGAAGCCCGAGGCGCACAGGAGGGGCCCTCTGGAACCTTGCCGTCATTAGGGGAGCGACAGGGAAAGGGGGGCACCGAACTACTATATTGGGACAAGCATATTCCTCGAATATGCTTGCCATGTCAGCCCTAGAGGAACCCAAGGCTCTCCTTTATAAGGAGAGGCTTGGACTCTGAAGCGAGGAGAGACGAAAGTTAGAGCCGTTAGGCTGGTAAAGTTCTTCTCTTCTCCCTGTATACAGCTCAAGGAGCACTTGTAGCCCAAGGAAGAAGAAATAAAGATCTTTGCCTTAGTCTTCTGTGTGTAGAATCAACTACATCTTCCCTCCCCAGATCCCTCTAGCATCCATTGGCCCCATACTTTAGCCTACCCATGGCATCTGCCGTGCCACCACCACGACAGTTGGCGCCCAGTGGGGGCCAGCGGTGCTAGCTGGAGTTATGATCCGGACGGGAAACTTCATCAACACGGGCGAGCGCGTTGTTTCTGGCTTGGTCCAGAGATTTGGTCTCTGTGACTACGTCAGCGACAATGCGGACAGCTTTAGGGGAAGAACTCCCCCGTGTAACGGTGTCTTCATCAGCCTGGGCGGGCACAAGTTCTACGTCGGCGTCGACATCTCCGGCGTTTATCCTCACCAAGTTGTTGTTGCAGGAGAGCCACCTCTTAACACCCGAGCGCATCCTGCAGCAGCGTCGAGGTGATGGTCGCGCGAGTGCAAACTGAGTAGCAGTTCTGGGTCGACAGAGAACCCGCCACCGTGCAGGCGTACCAGTGCACAGACCACCACCCACCGAGGTAATCCCGCCAGAGACCAACCCGACCGAGGTGCAGGACACCACCCCAAAGGCACCAAGAGTAAGAGGGCCACCTTTGGAAGGCGGAGAACATTCTTGAGCGACCATAGAAAACTTGACTACGCTCAGAAGCGCCGATACTTGATCCGCAAATGCTCAGCAGAGTTAGAGGAAACCAGGCAAAAGGTCTGGTAGAGGCCAAAAGGTGTCGACCTTGCGGAGTCCTTAAACAGGACCTGCGAGAATATGCCAAAGCTAATAAGCTTGACGCCGGCGGGTGGACGAATTAAGATTGAGGGGGAAAAACCTCATAGATGATATCAACAAAGAGCATGATGCTCATAAAGCAGAATCAGTAGATTTGGGCTTGCCGAGGTACAGTACCCCGGCAAAAAACCTAAGAGCGGCAAATGCCGCAGCATTAGAGTTGGAGGGGTTGACTGGCGAAGCCCGGCAGAAACAGCAAGAAAGAGTGAACGAACTGGTGCGCATCGCGAACCAGCAAAATGAAGAAATGCTCAGGAAGGACCTGGCGAGGCCGGGGGCCTCGCGAATGGTTCATTCGGCAGGAGCAACACCTGCCTTGTCCGTGGCAGCAGCGTCTTCGCCCGGAAATAATGCACGAAGGGACAAAGCAGTAACCTCAGGAAAAATAAACAAGCAAATTGTTCCATATGATCCGGCAATGGCCGGGAAGGCAAATGAGAACAGAGGCAATGCAAGCCGAGGTAACAGTGGGGAGAGGAACCCCGGCCGTATTGAGAAATATGGCGGAAGCCGAGGCAATGGAGATCTCGGCAGAAGAGAACCCGGAAGAGGCAATCATGAGAACAATACCCCGGTCGAAGTAAGGAGAGAACTGCCACTCAACCCGCAACCGAGGCATGAACCCCGACAGGAAAGAGAAACGAGACCAGCTCGCCACAATCAAATTAATGAAAGATACAACGATGGTTATTCCGAGATGGAATATGCGATCCATGGCGGAAACAACCACTATGGAATACAAGACAGAGTTCTGTACAGAGATTTTCCATCAAATGATGCAAGAATGAAGCTGGACCGGCTATACAGGTCCGAGTTGTTGGAAGAACAGGGTCCACCAGGGCCGACATGCTTTGGACCACGGATCATGGGCGAACCACCTGTGCCAAACTTTCAGCTGGCAAGGGGCACGAAAACATATAATGGGAGTACCAAACCACAAGACTGGTTGATTGACTATGCCACTGCTGTGAAAATAGCGGGTGGAAACTTACGATGGGCAGTACGGTATGTCCCACAAATGCTGGAAGGACCAGCTAGGGTGTGGCTGAATAATCTACCAACGGGCAGTATCAACTGTTGGCTGGATTTTGAGGAAATGTTTGTCAGTAACTTCACTAGCACATACAAGAGGCCAAACAGGCCACAACAGTTAGCCATGTGCAAGCAGAGGCCGAATGAAACAGATAGAGATTTTTTAACTCGGTGGTGCAACCTGAGAAACTCATGTGAAGGAGTTATAGAATCGCAAGCAATAGCTTGGTTCGCGCAAGGATGCCGTTATGGCAGCGTATTGTGGCAACGTCTGCAAAGAGATATGCCGACCACACTAGCAGAAACTATCAGAATAGCGGACTTCTACGCATTAGGAGACCCAACGCAACCAGAATTAATGTCAGCGGATCATCGCGAGCAACATGACCATTATGCAAGAGATTTGGCCGGGTCATCCAGGCGGAGTGATTTCAGAGGAAGAAGAAGAGAGGAAAGGCCGGATTATAGATATAATTCGGCCCAAGTGGCGGCAGTAGCGCAAGATCCGCCGAGTCACGGAGCAACTCAACGGCAGAAGAATGGTCCTCAGCAGTGGACACCAAGGAATGAAGGAAAAAGGCAGTGGACCCCCGAACAAAAGAAACAGTGGCAAGAGAGGCCGAAGTACACGTTCGAATCTATGTTAGATCAGTCGTGCAAATTTCACACGTCAAACCCGTCCAGGCCAGCCAACCATACGACCTGCCAATGTGCATGGATGAAAAATGCAATGGGGAATCCCGCAGGTATTCAGGCACCCCATCAAGTACATCAGCAGCATCAACCACAGTTGACTGGAGCAAATGCACAACAACTGATGTTGCCGCCTCCTCCCCCGAGGTACGATAACTCGGATCGGAGAGACGTGGTACATCAAGTGATGAACCAAGTCCAGGATGGAAGGACAAATCCGGCGAATACTGGACGCAATGATTACAGAGAACATCATCAGTCGTATTGCGTGTTCACAACGGAACAACAAGACAAACAAAGTGTGCAACGCCGGCATATGGAAGTAAATGCAGTTATGCCGGCAGTACCAAGATATGTGCCTTGGTCGGATCAGGAAGTAACTTGGAGCATAAAGGATCATCCCAAGATAATGCCGAATCCCGGATCATATGCACTCGTGTTGGATCCGACATTTGTTGGACCGAGCATCAATGTGAAATTCTCAAAAGTACTCATTGACAATGGAAGCAGTATCAACATCATGTACAAAGATACCATGCATAAACTCGGAATATCGCAGAACATGTTGCAATCCACGAGGACCACTTTCCATGGGATAGTGCCAGGGCTTTCATGTGAACCCATTGGTAAGGTCCGAGTGGATGTGTTATTCGGCACAAGAGATAATCAGAGAGCGAAAACTTAGAGTTTGAGGTGGTGGATCTAGAGAGTTGTTATCATGCTTTACTCGGACGGCCAGCGTTGGCCAAATTCATGGGCAGCTGTCATGTAGGTTATCTGAAAATGAAGCTACCCGGACCGCAAGGAGTGATAGCGATTGGGGGATTACAAGAAGTCAATGGAGTGTGCTTCACCGGGTCAAATTTGGCGAATCATTGGTTATAGCAAGAGAAAAAGAAGGATTCAGAGGTAGCAGCCCTCGCTCGGCACAATCGAACATGCCGGCACTAGCCAACCCGCATGGCGGTGTCTCTTTTCAGCCGACTAAAGAAGCGAAAAGTTTGAGATAGATGAGCAATTCCGGAGCGCATCGTTACTATTGGTGCAGGCACGACGCCAAATAGGAAGCGAGCTCACCAACTTCCTCCGTGAGAATCGGGACATATTTGCATGGTCAACTCAGGATCTGCAAGGTGTTCCGAGGGAGTTGAGCACTCTTTGAATGTAAGGCCAGGAGCAAGGCCGGTGAAGCAACCTCTCCGCCGCTGAAGACAGGAGAAAATAATAGGGGATGAAATAGCTCTCCTCGCAGCCGGGTTCATCATGGAGGTGCTGTATCCGGATTGGTTGTCGAATCCGGTGCTAGTAGAAAAGAAGAAAGATGATCCCAATGTAGCCATTGTATGGCGAATGTGTATCGATTACACGAACCTGAACAAGGCGTGTCCAAAAGATCCTTTTCCATTACCTAGAATAGACCAAGTCATTGATTCGACCGCTGGTTGTGAGTTATTGTCATTTGTAGACGCGTATTCTGGTTTCCACCAGATACCGTTAAATCTGGCCGATCAAATAAAGACTGCGTTCATTACCCCGTACGGGGCTTATTGCTATCGCACAATGCCATTCGGCCTGCGAAACGCAGGAGCAATATATCAAAGATGCATGCAAAAATGTTTACACGATCAGATAGGAAAAAATGTACAAGTATATGTAGATGACGTGGTCATCAAAACCAAGGAAAGAAAAACGTTACTGGAAGATATACGGCAGACTTTCGAACACGAGAAGGTTCGAATGAAGCTTAATCTGAAAAATGCTGCGTTTAGGCGTGCCGGCAGGAAAATTACTCGGTTTTCTTGTATCTAGCCGAGGTATAGAGGCCAACCCAACAAAGATAAAGGCAGTAGAAAGAATGGAATTGCCAAGATGCTTAAACGATGTACAAAAATTCACGGGTTGCCTAGCTTCGCTCAGCCGGTTTGTATGTCGGCTGGGAGAGAAGGCGCTACCACTCTATCAGCTGATGAAGAAATCAGATAAATTCATTTGGACTCCACAAGCGTACAGCGCATTTCATGAGTTGAAAAAGATGTTGGTCACAGCACCCATTTTGGCTTCTCCATTATCAAAAGAGCCTATGTTACTTTATGTAGCGGCTACCAACAGAGTAGTGAGTGTTGTAGTCGTAGTAGAACGACTTGAAGATGATAAGTCGGTACAGAGGCCGGTGTATTATTTAAGTGAGGTGTTATCCACTTCAAAGCAGAATTACCCACATTATCAGAACATGGCTTATGGAGTGTATATGTCGGCAAAAAAAGCTTAAACATTACTTCGAAGAGCATCCCATCAAAGTGATCTGTGAAGCACCCATAGCCAACATATTGAGCAACAAAGATGCAAGTGGCCGAATAGCAAAATGGGCAATCGAGTTGTCACCGTACGCTCCACAATTTGATAGGAGAGATGCAATCAAATCTCAAGCGTCCGACTTCTTCAGAGATCGGGCCGAGTGCAGTATGAGCCACCATTGCCAGACCCCAATTATTGGACGATGCATTTCGATGGTTCCAAACTAAGGAATGGTTTGGGGGCAGGAATAGTGTTAACCTCGCCTAAAAGAGATCAGCTAAAGTATGCGCTACAAATACATTTTGCCGCATCCAACAACGTAGCCGAATATGAAGCACTGGTCCATGGATTGAAAGTAGCAAAAGAGATTGGCATACGCCGAATCTTATGCTATGGGGACTTGGATCTAGTAGTACAGCAAGTCTCTGGCAATTGGGATGCATTAGATGCTAATATGGCTTTATACAGATTTCATGTGCAAAAGATCAGTGGATACTTTGAAGGATGTGAATTTCACCACATACCTCGGGCAGAAAATGATGCCGCAGACACGTTGTCAAAACTAGGATCAACCCGGCAATCAATTCCCCCGGGTATTGCCCTGGAACACCTCAGGAAACCGTCAATAATCCCATCACCAGAATCCGAATCTATCTTTATTCCGGCAAATTCAGCAGAAGATAATGCGCTGATGGAAGTAGACCAACAATATGACTCGGCACCCCCCAAGAGGAGGACAGCAGAAGTAAGCACAATCATGGAGAAAGCCGAGGTAGATATGTCAGCAGAAAACATGGAAATAGACAGTGAGATCACACCAGAAAAAGTCACACCGCTATGGGCGCAACCCATATTCTCTTACCTTAAAGACTCGATGTTGCCGAATAATGAAGTATTAGCAAGACAAATTGTAAGGAGAGCAAAAGCTTATACAATCATAAACAATGATCTATATAAAAGAAGCATCACAAGCGTATTGCAAAAGTGTGTGAGTTCGGCAGAAGGCCAGGAGATCCTCCTAGATATACATCAAGGAGAATGTGGGCACCATGCCTCATCTCGTGCCTTGGTAGCCAAAGCATTCAGGCATGGATTTTATTGGCCGACAGCATTGAAAGAAGCCAAAGAGTTAGTTGAAAAATGCAATGGCTGTCAGCGATATGCAACCAAAATACACATGCCATCGGCCGAGTTAAAAACAATACCCATCACTTGGCCATTTTCTGTGTGGGGTTTAGATATGGTGGGACCATTTAAGCCGGCCCGAGGGGGAATGACCCACATATTGGTTATGGTGGACAAGTTCACAAAATGGATTGAAGTGAAACCAATGAAAAAATGCGATGGGCCCACAGCAGTGAAATTTCTCAAGGATATTATTTTAAGATATGGGTATCCGCACAGTATTATTACAAATAATGGCACAAACTTTGCAGAAGGAGCCTTCGCAAGATTTTGCAGAGAGAAACACATAAAACTAGATGTTGCCTCTGTGGCTCACCCAGCATCTAATGGGCAAGTGGAAAGGTCTAATGGACTGGTATTGTCAGGAATAAAACCACGACTTGTCGAACCACTTCAAAGGTCGGCAGGATGTTGGATTGAGGAACTCCCAGCCATATTATGGAGCCTCAGGACTACTCCGAATAGATCAACAGGTTATACACCATTCTTTCTGGTATACGGGGCAGAGGCCGTGCTTCCAGCCGACATAATACATGACTCGCCAAGAGTTACTCAGTATACAACCTCAGAGGTAAACGAAATAGCTCGGCAAGATACTGTAGACCTGCTAGAAGAAGCCAGAGAACTGGCACTATCACGATCAGCTATTTATCAGCAGAACTTGCGACGATATCACAACAAGAAGGTGAATCCAAGGGTATTCAAAGAAGGAGATTTAGTCCTCCGACTGGTGCAACGCACGGCCGGCATGCACAAGCTGTCACCTCCATGGGAGGGACCATTCATCGTGAGCAAAGCATTGCATAACGATGCCTATTATCTAATCGACGCTCAATCCCCCGGAAGGAACAAGGCAGACAAAGCTGGCGAAGAAACGAAGCGGCCATGGAATGTAGCTTTGCTTCGTCCTTTTTACTCATAGCATAGTATCTCAAGGTCAAGAACCAACGATGTATTAAACCTCGGCATCCAGAGCAGGGACTGCCATATGTTATTTCCATTTCATGTTATGTATTTGAACCTCGGCACCCAGAGCAGTGACTCGGGGACTGCCATATGTTATTTCAATTTCATGTTATGTATTTGAACCTCGGCACCCAGAGCAGTGACTCGGGGACTGCCATATGTTATTTCAATTTCAGGTTATGTATTTGAACCTCGGCACCCAGAGCAGTGACTCAGGGACTACCGTGTGTTGTTCCAATTTCATCTTATGCATTGAACCTCGGCATCCAGAGAAATGACTCGGGGACTGTCGTATGTTATTTCAATGTCATCTTATGTATTAAACCTCGGCATCCAGAGCGATGACTCGAGGACTGCCGTATGATTTCATATTATGTATTTGAACCTCGGCATCCAAAGCAGCGACTCGGCATTAGTCTTATATTATTTCTGAAATTTGGTTTACATACTGGAATTCGGCGCGATAGGCAGTGATTCGGGGACTGCCATATATTGTTCCAAAGTAGTAGTCAACCTTTGATACAAGAAAGGTATCACACTCAACACTCAGAATCAGAGCAGATCAATCTTATATGATATTCGAAGCTCACACCTAGAATACTCGGCTAAACCACGAGAATACAAAGACAGGGATACATCCTAAAATCAGGAAATCGCAGGTCGTCAAAGCAAGAATTCGGACGAAAACCCACTTAAACAAAATTATAACAAACATATATGTCGCAGCAGTACACGGCAAAAGAAATTCAGGTCATACAGAGAACGGACAAATGTTTCGCGTACATCATACGCCCGGCATGCCAGGGATAAGGGATAACTTAAGAGGCAGTAACTTGGTCAGGCGCTGGACACTCCGATGTAGGAGGAACTTTGACCGAGGTTGCCTCGCCCTCCATAGACCCAGGTGCAACTTCAGCGGAAGCCCGAGGCTGCTCGGGAGCATCAGTTTGTGCAGTTGAATGCCTAGTACCTTTGGAGGAGGACCGCGCATCGCCGTCACTGTCCGAGCTTGAACTGGAGCTACCAGATGTGGCCGAGTCATCCTCACCCTCCCCTTGCTCAACTGAGTTGTTATCCGAGGCATCCTCAACTACAACCTCATCGTCCGGGTTGGGAAGGAAACTCGGACCTTCATTCCAGGTATGCACATCGGCATACTCAACAAGCTGGAAGGCGCGGGCTTGCCGAAGAGCAACAAAGGTGGGGTCCTCAACCCAACGGGAACCAGTGCGCAAATTTCTCAGGATATCAAGAGAAATGTCTTCATACCATGACATGATAATGAAGGGCCATATCGGTAGCGACCGGCTGATTCCCTCCAGAGACTTAGCTGCTTCTCAGATGCCATCAGTCTTTTCACCAGCAATTCGACCTCATTGATATCAGGAGTCCCAGAAGTGTTCGGCCAGAGAACATGGTAAGCTCGAATAGCTGCCTTCACCAAATCCCGGCCCATAATCTTCATTGGACCAACTGCGACCAAACAAGAACCAAGAAATCCTCCATCGAATACTCGTCTCGCAACCGAGGACACCTCGGCGCGCACAAGCTGCAAGAACCGCTTTAGAACTCACGGGCTTAGCTTCGGGAAAATGATCTGCACAAAACACGAATGTGTCAGGTGGCAGCAGGAACAAAGAGAAAACTATAATTCGGCCGCGCTAAGAAGCTTACGATGAATATAACTCATCATTATCTGAAGGTCTTTGGCCCAATCGATCTTGTTCTTCTGAAAGCGAGCGATTTCCTCACTCATTTCATGAGTTTTCAGTTCGGCAGCCTTGAGGAGTTCTTTATTCTTCTGCAGCTCCAAAGCTAGCTGATTCTTCTCCTCGGAGAACTCCTGATCAACCTTTTCTAGTTCGGATTTCTGGGAGAGCTTAAGGGCATCCACCTCAGCCCGCAGGCGAGCTATTTCATCATCTTTTTCTTGTAGCTGTGCCGAATGAGTAGCGCTTTGTTCTAAAAAATGCAGCATCATGTCAGGGATGGGCGTGCAATCTTGGTGAGATGCTGCAAAGGTTTGCAACTCGGCTTTACCATAGCCAAACGAAATAAAAAAAAAGCTTAGCACACATGTTAAAGGGGAAAAGGTGTAAGATAAAAGGGAAACTAACCTTCCAAGCTCTTGACTTTCTTCTCAAGACGAATGTTGAGGTTATTGATATTACCTGTTCACCAAAAAAGTGAGCCGGCATCTCGCGGACAAATCAATAAGAACGTCGAGAATAACGAAAAGGAACTATCGACTTACCAGCCTTTTTTACCACAGGAAGGATTTTCTCATACTTTTCTTCCAGTTTGCGGTGCGAAAAAAGCAACCTCTGAAATTCGGCAGTCCGCCGGTCATGTGCAACCTGAACAATGGAGCAAAGCGATAAATGAATATTCAAAGCTAAACCAGATCCGAGTCAAGCAAAACTTAACCCGGATCTAGGTGGCTGAATATTCGAAGCTAAACCAGATCCGAGTCAAGCAAAACTTAACTCGGATCTAGGTGGCTGGATATTCGAAGCTAAACCAGATCCGAGTCAAGCAAAACTTAACTCGGATCTAGGTGGCTGGATATTCGAAGCTAAACCAGATCCGAGTCAAGCAAAACTTAACTCGGATCTAGGTGGCTGGATATTCGAAGCTAAACCAGATCCGAGTCAAGCAAAACTTAACCAGGATCTAGGTGGCTGGATATTCGAAGCTAAACCAGATCCGAGTCAAGCAAAACTTACCTCGGATCTAGGTGGCTGGATATTCGAAGCTAAACCAGATCCGAGTCAAGCAAAACTTAACTCGGATCTAGGTGGCTGGATATTCGAAGCTAAAATAGATCCGAGTCAAGTGAGACTAAAACCAAATATAGGTGGCTGAATATTTCAAGATCAACTAAAACGAAAGTTAAGCAAACTATAAGACAAATCTAGTCGGATATAAATTCGAACCCTAGAGATAAAGTTAGATTAAGTAAAGCATTATTAAACTTCCAAGCATATAACAAGTTATTTCCTTGCAAGTTTCGGGGACTAGAGCATATAGTAACATCTGGAGAACTAATCTAAACTCCGCAAAACAGCAATTACCTCATTCATCTTGTTAGTGTCAAGGATGAACTTGGCAGCTTGATCGAAACGGCCGCTGATGTCGGAAAGCTGAAAGGGCTGACTGATTGGATTACCCTCAAACTGATCAGCAGCATTCCAATGATTAGCATACTCCACCAGCGAGCCGATGCTGTTCCCACTAGCCGTCCGAGTTAAGACTTTACCCTGAACATGTTGTGTAACCACTGCGGCCGCAGGGCTTTTATGAAGAGCAAGTTGGGTGCTGGCAGCCGAGGTAACGAAGGCTTTGGTAGGCGCAGTTCCTTTGCGCAGCACGTCGGCAATACTCGGCTGAGAAGAGCCGACAAGACCTTTCTAGGAAGAGGAGGCCTTGGTGGCAACAGTTTTTCTTGCCTTAGAAGAGGCATCAGCAGGAGCCGATACCTCGGTAATGGGAACGGTGTCTTTAGGAGCAGCAGGAGTCATGGTCGCAGAAGGCGCCGAGATAACGACCTCTTCGGCCGAGGCTGGAGTTGCTATAGAGACTGCTGGGGCAGATAGAGGCTCAGTAGAGGCGCTCGGACCCACAGAGGGGGCAACGGGTTCGACGGAAATCTCGGAGGGCCGAGTGGAATCGATATCGACAAAAGGAGTTTTAGGCACGTCGCGACGAGGGGGCGACTGATTCGGAGCTGAAGGAGAGGCAACACGAGCAGGACTGGGAATCCTAGTATCTTCAACGGGCGGAGGAGACGGCTGCCGAATCGGGCGGCTAGTCATGCTAGGACCGCCGGGCTTAACAGAAAGCGGAGCACTGCGAAAATAAGAAAGAAAAAAGGGTGTCAGGATGAAAAACAGAAAGAGAGAAACAAGAAATACGAGCAAAAGGAACTTACCCTGCGACCCTAGGCATGGTCTTGCGCCTGGGAGGATTCGGAGCAGATTTCTTCATTCGTTTCTTGGGGGCCGCCTCTGAGGCACTAGCAGGAGCCCCGCTCCCCGAGGTAACAGGGGGTCGGGAAGAAATAGGCTCGGCGTCGTGAACCTGACCGGCCGGATTAGCTGGGAAAGTAGAAGCCGGAAATGCATAAGAAATAGGCATTGCGGCAACTACCTCAAGAACTTGGACCCCGTCCGAATCACCTTCCTCCTCGTGGGCCGAGGTCTTGCCACGAGCTCGAGCCGGGGCAGGATCCGACTTAGGGACGAACTCTTCCAAGTCCGGCTCACCAGTATCCGGGGTGCTCCGGTCCGCAAGCCACGGAAGCAACAAAACTTCGGCATCCTCATTCTTCTGCTCTGCGAACCTCTGCAAGACAAGAAAAAAGGAAAATTAGCGAAAACCGTTACGAAAGCAATTGGATAATAGAGCGTTATTGGTTAAGCTTACTTCGGGAGGCGGACGATCGCGGGTGAACGGTTTCAATCCCCAAGCCCAATCCTCAGGCATCTCCGTCTTGAAGATAGCTCGAACACGCTTATAGATAAGATAGTTGTCCAGCTCCACGGTCGAGACTCGGTTAGGGTCAAGAGGACCGCTCATGTAGCACAGTTTGTGAGTCCGCTTCTGGAATGGGCAGATTCGGCTACTGATAAAGGTAGCCATCAGATCTTCGCCGCATAACCCGGCACGGATCAGCTCTTTGAGCCGAATCTCAAAGGCCTCAGCCAAGGCGTGACTCTTCCTCGGATTATAAGTCCAATTCACCTTAGAAGGCGGACCAATGGAGAAGGCAGGGAGCCGAATCTTGTCCTCCGTCCCTCTGTTCTTGACGTAAAAGAAGGATTTGTGCCACTTCTTGCACGACTCTAACCCGGTGACACGAGGAAATACGGACTTCCTCCGAGGTGTAATGGACGCTGCCCCACATTGGGTAAGCAGTTTCTCGGAAGGGTGCAGAGACGTGTCAGGGACTACGTTAGAGCGAATCTGGAAGAACTTCGAACAGACTTGCACAGACAGCCATAGGCCGAAGTATCCCTCCGAGGCGGAGATAAAAGCAGAAAGAGAAGCGATGGCATTTGCAGGAAGATGATGCGGCTGAAGGCCGAAGTAGTCGAGAAACTCTCTAGCAAAATCGCTGAGAGGGAGACCAAAGCCGCGCGAGAAATGTGACATAAAAACTATGTACTCGCCCTCCCTAATATCCGGAGAGGACTCGCTGCCGGGTAAGCGACAGGAGACCTCGGCAGGAATCCTCCGAGTTCGGATAAGCCACTCGATCTCGCGGCGTGTAACGGAGGAGCCTTGCCACGAGCCTCGCTCGGGCCCAGAGCCAGCATCGTCATCCTCTACCAGGGCACCGCTAAAGGAGCTAGACATGGGTTCGCCGGAAAGATCGACGGAGGAAGAGCTGGTGGCGGAGGAAAGTTTAGAGCTATGAGGCCCCGTCGTGATTTTGCACAGGAACGGCGGCGGGGGAGCAGAGGAACCGCCGCACGAATACAAGATCGAAACAGAGAAATCTAGGATAGAACCTAGGCAGCGCGGCCGGAAAGGACTCACCGGCGACGGCGCCGGAGCCGGCGAACGCGGACAAGGCGGACGGAACAACACGACGGAGTCCTCGCCGTCGGAAGTTCTGATCACTGGCGAGTGGCAGAGGGCGCGGAAGCGAGAGGAAGAAGAAGGGCGCAGGCGAACGAAAAGGGGAAAAGTGAATTCCCAGACGCCGCGCCCCTCTTTATAATCGAGCCGCAAGCGAGGTTGTGGGATCGTGGGTGCGGCGGTTGACCGTGTAGATCGTGGGTGCGGCACAAACGCACGTCATTAGGAGGAACCACACCAAGGGCCACACAGTAGCGAAGAAGGTCGCGATCCCCAAGGGAAGCGGCACAGCGTCGCCGGTAGGCGATAAACCAGTGTTAGCGTAGCTTTGTCGAATACTTGTAGAGGAACAAAAAACTAGAGGAACAATGATGGGAGTGACACGTAGGACAAGGCGTACAAGAGAAGGAACGTGGGTACCTCGAACGAGGGAGGGATAACTCGGAAACAATACAGAAAGAATGTGATGAAACTGATACGGCCCGGCCGAGGTTATCAGCGGGGCCACACCAGCTTCGGGGACTAATGTTGGGGAGGTAACCCCGGATAGGGTAAAGACGGGGAAAGACGAGAGTATAACCCCCATATGGTTTCCGAGTTACAGTCTAAGTCGGCCGAATCCTGTAGAAGTCGGCCGAGATATGAAGGGGAGAGACCCATATATTTATGCTAAGACATTACCCGGCCGAGATATTGTAAAGTCGGCCGGGTTAGCCTGAGTGATCTTGATACAGGTGAAGGACGATCCGAGTTATGCGAGGAAGGACCGAATGATACGAAGCTTGCAGGAGAAGGAGAAGCCCAAAGTCAAACCCTAGCAGCAAGCTAGGGAGAATCTGAGCGGAGCCAAGCGCTAGGGACAAAGGCGCAGAGCGACATAGAGGCAGAAGGAGGTCACGAGGTGACAGTCCAGAAGCCTGAGGCGCACAAGAGGGGCCCTCTAGAACCTTGCCGTCATTAGGGGAGCGACAGGGAAAGGGGGGCACCGAACTACTATATTGGGACAAGCATATTCCTCGAATATGCTTGCCACGTCAGCCCTAGAGGAACCCAAGGCTCTCCTTTATAAGGAGAGGCTTGGACTCTGAAGCGAGGAGAGACGAAAGTTAGAGCCGTTAGGCTGGTAAAGTTCTTCTCTTCTCCCTGTATAGAGCTCAAGGAGCACTTGTAGCCCAAGGAAGAAGAAATAAAGATCTTTTCCTTAGTCTTCTGTGTGTAGAATCAACTACATCTTCCCTCCCCAGATCCCTCTAGCATCCATTGGCCCCATACTTTAGCCTACCCATGGCATCTGCCGTGCCACCACCACGACAGCTTCCCTATCATTTACCGTAGCGGACACTGAGCCTTGCTCAATATCTTACCTGACAACATAGGCACTGAACCTTTCTTTGCCTTATCCATTCTGAACCTTTTCAGAACTTTGTCTAGGTATGTACTCTGGCTTAAAGCTATCAGGCGTCTTTGTCTATCTCTATAGATTTTGATGCCCAATATATAAGCAGCTTCACCTAGGTCTTTCATTGAAAAACACTTGTTCAAATAACTCTTCACATCGTTAAGCATGTTAATGTCATTTCCAATAATCAATATGTCATCCACATATAGTACCAGAAATGTCACCGAGCTCCCACTCACTTTCTTGTAGATACAAGCTTCGTAGAAATTTGGAACAAATCCAAAGCTCTTGATCACTTGAGCAAAACGAAGGTTCCAACTCCGAGATGCTTGCTTCAGTCCATAAATGGAACGCTCAAGCTTGCATACTTTATCAGCATCCTTCGGATCGACAAAACCTTCGGGTTGCATCATATACAACTCTTCATCAATGTTGCCATTGAGGAATGCAGTCTTGACATCCATCTGCCAAATTTCATAATCATGAAACGCAGCAATTGCTAATAAAATCCGAATAGACTTAAACATCGCTACGGGAGAGAAAGTCTCATCGTAGTCAACACCTTGAACTTGTCGAAAACCTTTCGCGACAAGCCGTGCTTTATAGACGGTAACATTACCATCCGCGTCCGTTTTCTTCTTGAAGATCCATTTGCACTCAACGACCTTTCGGTCGCTAGGAGGGTCCACCAAAGTCCATACTTGGTTTTCGCTCATGGATCCCAATTAGGATTTCATGGCTTCTAGCCATTTCTCAGAGTCTGGGCTCATCATCGCTTCCTCATAGTTTGCAGGCTCACTGTCATCTACTAACAAGACAGTTAAGACAGGGTTGCCGTACCACTCAGGAGGGGCACGCGACCTTGTCGACCTGCGACGTTCAGTAGCAGCATCGTCCAAAGCTTCATGATCCTTATCATTAGCTTCCTCTATTATTGGTGTAGGCGACACTGGAACAATTTCAGGTGCTGCGCTACTCTCCAACTCAAGAGAAGGTTCAATAACCTCGTCTAGCTCTACTTTCCTCCCACTCACTTCTTTCGAGAGAAACTCCTTCTCAAGAAAGGAACCGTTCTTTGCGAAACACTTTGCCTTCGGTTCTGTGATAGAAGGTATACCCAATAGTTTCCTTAGGGTATCCTATGAAGACGCATTTCTCCGCTTTGGGTTCGAGCTTGTCCGGCATCAACTTCTTGACGTAAGCTTCGCATCCCCAAACTTTAAGAAACGACAACTTAGGTTTAGCACCAAACCATAGTTCATACGGTGTCGTCTCAACGGATTTAGATGGTGCCCTATTTAAAGTGAATGCAGCGGTTTCTAATGCATAACCCCAAAATGATAACGGCAAATCAGTAAGAGACATCATTGATCGGACCATATCTAATAAAGTTCGATTCCGGCATTCAGACACACCATTGCACTGTGGTGTTTCGGGTGGCGTGTGTTGCGAAACAATTCCGCTTGCTTTAAGATGCGTGAGAAAATCATAACTCAAATACTCGCCCCCACGATCGGATCATAGAAACTTAATCTTTCTGTTATGATGGTTCTCCACTTCATTCTGAAATTCCTTGAACTTTTCAAATGTTTCATATTTATGTTTCATTAAATAGATATACCCATATCTACTTAAGTCATCGGTAAAAGTGAGGAAATAGCAATATCCACCGCGCGTCGAAACACTCATCGGTCCGCACACATCGGTATGTATGATTTCCAACAAGTCCGTTGCTCGCTCCATCATTCCGGAGAACGGGGTTTTGATCATCTTGCCCATGAGGCATGGTTCGCATGTGTCAAATGATTCAAAATCAAGAGACTCCAAAAGTCCATCAGAACGGACTTTCTTCATGCGCTTTACACCAATATGACCTAGACGATAGTGCCACAAATAAGTAGTATTATCACTATCTACTTTGCATCTCTTAGCCTCAATGTTATGGATGTGTGTTTCATCCCTTTCGAGATTTAGAAGAAATAAACCATTCACAAGAGGTGCATGACCATAAAAGATGTTACTCATATAAATAGAACAACCATTATTCTCCGATTTAAATGAATAACCGTCTTGCAATAAACACGATCCAGAAATAATGTTCATGCTCAACGCAGGCACATAATAACATTTATTAAGGTTTAAAACTAATCGAAGGTAAAACTAAGGAGAGCGTGCCGACGCCATCACATCAACTCTTGATACATTTGCAGCGTCACCTCATCCCTCGCATAAGCCGCGTCATTCAGTAGCTCCTATTTCGAGTTACAAATATTAGCAACGAACCAAGATCAAATACCTGTGCACTACAACGAGGGCTAGTAAGGAAAACATCAATAACATGTATATCAAATATACCTTTGATGGTGCCACCTTCTTGTCCGCTAAGTACTTGGACGATTGCGCTTCCAGTGACCCTTGTCCTTGCAATAGAAGCACTCAGTGTCCGTCTTAGGACTAGACTTGAGCTTCTTCTCAGCAAGGGCAACGCGCTTGCCGCCGCCTTTCTTGAAGGGCTTCTTTGCACCCTTACCTTTCTTAAAGGAGGGCTTGTTGACCATCAACACATGATTATCCTTTTTGATGTCCACCTCCATGACCTTCAGCTGCGAAGAGCTTGGTGATCATATCAGTGGAACCAATCTGATTATGAGTCACTACAAAACTTTTGTAGCTGGGAGGGAGTGATTGCAGAACCACTGTCAATCTTGAGCTCCTCCGAATCTTGCGATCCAGTTGCTCAAGGCGTTGAGTGTAGCCCGACATCTTAATGGCGTGCTCACTAACGGAACTTCCTTCCTCCATCTTGCGGTTAAAGAACTTCTCGGAGATCTCATATCTCTCGAACGGACTGAGTCCAAACATGTTTTCAGCTCCTCGAGAATCTCAAAGGGCCCGGGATAGTCTTCAAAACGATTTTGAAGGTCCGATTCCATAGCAAACAACATGGTGCTCTTAATCACACCATAATCATCTTTGCACGACTGATAGACAGCTTTCTCATCAGCCGGCGCAGTAGCAGCAGGGGCATCGCCTAACGCATTCTCAAGGACATAGTCCTTTTGACCGCCAGAGAGAATGATTCTCAGATTGCGGAACCAGTTGGTGAAGTTAGACCCATTGTTCTTAAGCTTTTCTTTCTCAGAAAAAACGTTGAAGTTGAAGTTGGACTTAGCCATGTGATCTACAATATTTGCAAGTACAAATTAGACTATGTTCATGATAACTAGTTCAACTTTTAATCAAATTACTAGATGAACTCCCACTAAATTCAACATCCCTCAAGTTGTTTAGTGAACACGATCCAAATTCACCACACCTAATCCAATCTTCACGAGAAGAGATGTGGTTTCAATGGTGGACAACGAAGTGCCGATCATATCATTCATATGACTCCTGCTTAACCTTTTGGTTCATGTGTTCCGAGGCCATGTTTGTACATGCTAGGCTCGTCAAGTTAGACCCAAGTATTTCCGCGTGTGCAAAACTGGCTTGCACCCGTTGTATGTGAGCGTAGAGTCTATAGCACCCGATCATCACGTGATGCTTGGACACGACGAACTTTCGCAACGGTGCATACATGGGGAGAACACAGTTTTATCTTGATCTTTAAGTGAGGAATCATCTTATAATGCTACCGTCACGATCTAAGCATAATAAGATACATAAAAGGATAAACATCACATGCATATAACTTTATGTGACATGGTATAGCCAATCTTCGCGCAATGATCTCCATCTTGTGCGTGCCGGCATGATCTCCATCACTCCACCATGATTGCCTCCACCATGAATAGCAACTACAACTATTGCTAACTACTTAGCTATAAAGTAAAGCTATTACATGGCGTATAAGAAGTTGACACACAGGTCATACACAATTATAAAGACAACCATATGGCTCCTGCCGGTTGTGTACTCATCGACATGCAAGTTGTGAAACATTACAAAACATGATCATTGCATACAACATACACATCACATCTTGGGCCATACCATATCACAGAAAACACTCCCTGCAAAAACAAGTTAGACGCCTCTACTTTGTTGTTGCATGTTTTACGTGGCTTATGGGAGTAACAAGCTAAGAACGATTCTTACCTACGGAAAGCCACAACGGTGATATTATGGTTGCCAAACTCCGGTGTAAATCCCATGACAACTATAGAGAGAGAAAAATGCATCAACCACCCGCATGAGAGGAACAAGCCACATGTCAAGTGCGGAGCCGGTCTCGCGAACGAGGTCGCGTAAGGTTGGCCTGGACCGCTTCGATCTCACTATCCCGCGTCATAAGGAGTACACAAACAAGAGGCTTGCAACAGAAAACATCAACGCCCGCAACAACCATGTTGTGTTCTACTCGCGAATCACATCTACGCATAGATCTAGCTCTGATACCACTGAAGGGTTTCTCGGCATAGTAAATCAAAATTTTCTACGGTTGCGAACAGAGGGAAGCCAAGATCTAATCTAGGAGATGCAAACAACGAGAGAGATTAGATTAGATCTTCATACCCTTGAAGATTCGCACAGCGGAACGTGCGTCGGAACGTGGGTGATGTAGTCGTACTCGCTTCTCCTCCTCGCGATCCGATCCGATCTAGCACCACAGGTGGCGATGCCTCCGTGAGATGCACACGTGCAGCACCTCGACGTCTCCTCCTTCCTTGGTCCAGCAAGTATGGTAGAGAGATGGGTTGGATCTACAACGCGACGGCGCGGTGCAATTGGTGGAGAATTTCTGCAGCAGGGCTTCGCCTACAAGCAGTCGGGAGGGAGAGAGGAGGGCAGCAGGGCAGCTAGGGTTGGAGGGGAAGGTGTGGGGGGGTGGTGCGCCCCCAGCCCTCTATATATAGAGGGGTGGGCGCAGCCCTAACCCCTCCCCCAAGCAAAAACTCATAACAAAAACTCATAAACCAAATACTCATAAACCAAATATCCAATCTATCCTAGCGTCGAGACACGTTAAGTGTGTGACCCTGCGGGTTCGAGAATATGCAGACATGATCTTCTATCAATAATCAACAGCGGGGTTTGGAAACCCATATTGACTCCCACACATTCATTGATGATCATATCGGATGAACCACGATGCCAGGATTCAATCAATCCCATATATATATTCCCTTCGTCTCGCGATATTTTACTTGCCCGAGATTTGATCGTTGGTACCGTCATACCTAGTTCAATCTCGTTCACAGCAAGTACTTTACTCGTTCCGTAATCCGATATCACTTTGTGATTAACTCCTTAACCACATGCTTGCAAGCGGTGTTGATATCGATTACCGAGTGGGCCTGAAGTATATCTCTCCGACTTGGGAGGGACAAATCCCATCTCGATACATACAACCCAAAAGGGTACTTTCCGATCACCTGAGAGACACCTTTATGATCACCCTCTCATAGGATGACGTTTGATGACCTCAAAGCTTTCTTCCGATACCAGGGAGTTGTATTATCTCATGGTCTAAGGAATACAATATTTGACATAAGAAAAGCTTTGCAAAGACGAACACGATGACACGATCTAATTGCTTTGCTTAGTTTGGGTCTGTCCATCATATCATTCTCCCAATGATATGATCTCATTATCAATTGACAACTCATGTCTATGGTTAGGAAACCTTAACCATCATTAATCAATGAGCTAGTCCATAGAGGCGTACTAGGGACACGGTGTTGTTCACAAACCACACAAGTATTAAAGTTTTCGCTTAATACAATTCTAGCATGGAATATAAACTTTATCATGAACAAGAATTATAATAATAACATCTTTATTATTGCCTCTAGGGCATAATTCCAACATTGGGAACCCAAATAGACCAAGCAATATAACCATCATAAGGACCAACATATTTTGCATACACATCACCATAGTAATCACGCATTAGAACATAGTGAGGGTTATCACTTCCCGCAAAGTCATCATGAGACAAAGTTTTACCACTTGTGGTCTTACTCTCCACAATGGTCTTGTTGGTCTCTTTGTGCGGGCTTGGCCTTCTTCTTCTTATTGTTCTTCTTCTTGGTTTTGGAAACAAAACCAATGCCCCCTTTGTCACTACTACGCATTTGCTTGCTCAAAAGCTCATCAATTGACTTGTTGCCTTGTGGAAATGTGGCCTTAGCAAGCTCCCCCTTCAACCTAGCATTCTCTTCAAGAATAGTTATGCTACTAGATGGAATGAAGTTACTAGGTGAAGGTATATTGGCCAATTGAGTTTGAAGCGTTTCATGGGACTTTGTGAGAGACAAGAGTTCACCTTCCAAGGCCTTGTGAGCCTTGTTAAGCAAGCTAAAGTCCTCGGCAAGTTTTTCATGAACCACATCAAACTCAATCTTGTCCTTTTTAGCCCTTTTGTATTTAGCAATAGCATGATCATGCTCTTTGATGAGTTTGTTAACAATGATGTCATTGGCCTCATAAAGCCCTTCAAGTTTTGACTCAAGGGACAACCTAGTCTCTTGTTCTTCTTCTAGAGCATTGCTTAAAGCCTCTAGCTCAATCATATGTTCATGCCCAAGTTTACATCTTACATCTAGAAGCTCTTGAGTATGTGAGAGTTGGTCTAGGATGTTCCCAAAATGTAGCTTAGCATCACCTTCTAGGTTAGTCATAAACTCATCAAAGGAAATTAATTCCTTTTTAACATCAAGAGACATTTCATCATCAATTTCATCATTATCTAAGTGAGTAGAGCGGGATGATGAGGATACCTCCGTTCCTCTTGCCATAAGGCAAGTGACGTTCTTGGTGGAAGAGTTCTCATTTGGAAAATCGAAGAGTGAGAGTGTCGGAGTAGAGGTGGTGGCTAGAGCAGCCACACCATGTGAAGTTTCTTCTTCCTCATCTTCATCATCTTCATTGTCGGAGGAGTATTCTTCATGAGTGATCAAGACAATTTCTCCCGACTTCTTATTGAAGGGATTCTTTTTGATGAATGGTTTCTTGTAAGGTGCCTTGAGCGTCTTCTTCAACACAAGCTTACCACCATGATCTTCTCTCTTCTCATAGGGGCAGCTTGCCACAAAGTGATAGCGGTCACCACAATTGAAGCAAGTTCTCAACCTAGTGGTATTCTCCCTTTTCCCATTTGGATTGCTTCTTCGTTGCATTTCCATCTTGGCTTTGGCGGGGTTCTTCCAAAAGTTCTTTGCATAGAAAGCCATATATTGACTATGAGCAATCTTGACTTCATCGGGATGGTCCATGGAGAGTCCTTCATCACTGTCATCTTCATCCCCAAGGTCCACAACCTTGGCCTTCAAAGCAACATTGACCACAGGGCTCATACCAAGGGCACGAGCACGGGCATCTTTGGCATTCTTGGCGGCAACCTTGAAAGCAGCCATCTCTTGCATAACTTCATTTGAGGTCATGAGATGGTAGTTGTGTCTTCCTTGGAGGCTCTTCAAGTCGGTGGACTCAAAAGGCATGAGTGCACTCACATATTTTCTTTTTATCCATGCACCATCCACATGTGAGGCACCCACATTTCTAAAAGCGGTGGCGGTGGTCTTGAGCCTTCGATACATGTCTTCATGATCTTCACCTTCTTTCATGTAGAAGCCTTCGGCTTCATTGCTTAGAGCATCATATCAGTTCCTCCTCATACTCTCATTTTCAACAAACAACACAGTGAGAGCATCCCAAACTTCCTTGGCAATGCTAAAGTGCTCAATGTGTGGATAATCCTTTGTCCCCAATCCTTGTTGAATCATGTGCAAAGCAGTGGCATTGAGTTGACTATTGACAATCTCTCTTCTTGTCAAGTTGTTTGGGTCCCCAATAAAGAGTCCATGCTCGATGATGTTCCATAGTTCAATGCAAGAGCTGCGCACATGAGTTCTCATTAGTGATTGCCATTGAGCAAAAGTAGCAGACTCTTCAAGCTTAGGTGGCTCACCCCTATTATACACATGAGGGTGTGGGATGGGAGGATCGGGAGAGTACCAAGAATCACGGTGCTCACCCTTTCCCCCATCAAGTTGTGTGGAGGAATTAGCGTTGTCTGGTTTACCCCCTACCATCGCACCCTCGGGGGATACAGACGTATTCCCCTTAGGTAAAATGGATGGTTGATCCTCTTGAGGAGATGGGGGTGATGAGCCTTCTTTGTCTTTAAGAAGTTGCTCTAGCATCTTCTTGACTTCGTTGACCAAGGAAGAACTCAATCTTGTTTCCAAGTTTTTGAGATCTTCCATGGTCACCGTGGTCGGCTCACCATTACCATCCCCTTCGCGACTACCCATATTCTCTTAGGAGGTAAAGCCCAAATAAAGAGCCGAGGATCTGATACCAATTGAAAGGATCGTATGGGCACCTAGAGGGGGGGTGAATAGGTGCTACTTCAAATTTTCTTCTTTTTCAAATTAAGGTTTTACAATAAGGTAAATTCTCTAGATAATGCAACTATGGTGAATTTACCTATATGACAATTATGCAAGTGCTACCACACCACAAAGTAGTAACGAGTAAGTAAGGTGCGGTAAAGGATAGAAGTAACCGAAGAGTGGACGCGGAGACACAAGGATTTGTTTCCCGTAGTTCCTTCCTTTTGAGGGGAAGTACGTCTACGTTTGGAGAGGGGGTGGTTCCAAACCACCAACGCCACGAAAGGCCTCCCTTGTTCTCCGATGAATCTCACCCCAACGGGATCGATTCACCTTCCACTATATCGGCAACCTTCAAGGTGGAAGCCGACACCATTACAAGTTTGGGGCACATATCCACAACTTAACCGGAGGCTCCCAAATACAAGCAAGCTATCAAAGCAATCAAAGACAAGCTTGTAAGAACCAAAACAAGAACTAGGGTTTCCAAGAAAACACTAGAGCAAAGGGGCCCTCAATGAAATGAGGGGGAAATGAAGATCTCTTTTGGTGAAGCAGTAGATCGGGGCCTCCTCCTTAGATTCCCCAAAGATCAAGGACTTTGGGTGGTGGAATGAGGAGATCTTGAAGATTGGGTGGCTCCAATGGACTCCAATGGTGGTCTTTGACTTAAATGAGCTGAGCAACTTGTCCCAAGGTAGGTGGAGAGGTATTTATACCCCTCCACCAAAATCTGGCTGTTGGAGCATTTATTGAAGCGGTAGTACCATCAAGCGGTACTACCGGAGAACTCTGGTACTACCGGACCTGGTACCGGACCACCCTCTTTCAAACTGTATGAAGCACAGCCCATAGCGGTACTACTATTGATGCTACCGTTAAGCGGTAGTACCATAGACGACAGCGATGGAGACAACATCTTTAGACGAAAAAACATTCTATCACGCCAGGTAGTAAAATGCGGTACTACCGCATTTTGCTACCTAGGCAGACAGAAGCTTTTTGCCAATATACAAAAGTTTCTGCCTCGAGCGGTACTAAAATGCGGTACTACTGCATTTTAGTACCGGAGCAGGCAGAAGCTTTTGACAACATCCAAAAAGTCTCTGCCTGGTGTGGTACTAAAAAGCGGTACTACCGCATTTTAGTACCTAGCACGACAGTAGCTTTTTGACAACTTGTCAAAAAGCCGCCGTGCTAGGTACTAAAATCTTGATACTACGCTTTTAGTACCTAACCCGAGAGGCTTTTTGATTAATTAGTCATGACCTTCTTTTCAGATCCGGTAGCAAAAAGAGGTACTACCGCTTTTTGGTACCGCGCCAGGCAGACGGTTTTTTGAACATTGCAGATCTTTTTTTAATGCACCTACGACACACTTAGCAAATCATTAGTCCTATATGTGTGTTGTTATCAAACACCAAAATCACTAGGGATAGCAAATGCTCTTTCAGCAGGTCCAATACATGGCTAAAGGTTACAACTCACTATATACATAAGATCCAGAGAACACTCTAGGTTAAAGAGAGAGAAAGAAACTTCTTACAAAGAAGAATCAGAAATAAACAACTCAAAAACTATCATATTAATAAGACTAGTATTTTAACTAATGGTCTAGGATTGCTGCTATTGCAATACGCTATAGAAATAGGTTCTATGGCTAGAGACTATATTTCTATTTAATCAGTAACTTTGTCTTCACTTGAATTGATGTATATGTTGACTTTCTTGTCTTCAAGCAAGAGCTTTAGCTTTGGATGAGAATTCCTGGAGCATAACTTGATATAGACGTCGTCTTAATGGCTTCAAAATCTAGCAAGGATTAAGAAGATACGTTGAGTACGAGCGTACTCAGCAAGTTCACTAGAAAAGGAGTGTTTGATGCACTATATCTATAGCCACAGACCGTAGGTCATAGGAAATGCAAGTTTTCATAAACATTTCTTCAAAGGTTGCTTTTATTCTGAAAAACTATGTCCGCTAGCCTTCACGGGTTTATCAGAACTTTCATGGAGTTCCTTTCTCGCCGCGTTTGCAGATCCTTCCCGGAACAGGGAGTAACAAGTTACAGTTCTTACACTCTACAGAGGTGCGTTACTTTACCCATGAGAGATCAACTCTTTGTTGCACAACCGGGCAGCTTATTCCCGTCCACAATTCGATGATGTGGGGCCCAGAAGATGATCCAAGCCAATCACTACCCTCTTCGCGACCTCGCATGCCTCCTTGGTATACACCATGCCCACATATTGAATTATGGCAATGGTTTGTACAGACCGTTAGATGCCAGAACTATCATGGGACGTTGAGGGTTCCCAACCATATGCTGCATATCCTCTACGAATTACCAATTAATATGCACGCTACGAGTGATAACAGCCACGACCTGCACATCCGGCTACATGCGAGAGGAAGAAGATACAGCTGACTTCTCCGTCCCATTCCAAATCTCATGGTTAACGTGTGATATACGATGCAAGAATCACTGGCGATATTGGTTGTTAAGTCCTAGATAATATATTCCTTTACCACCGGAACTTTTCATAGTAGGTTATTACCTTATGGTAAAATAACCTATAGTCACATTGTTATGAAAATAGTGTTTTCTGACCTTTTTCAAACACAGGTGATGACAACACTGGATTTGTAAAATACTTTACAGAAAATAACCAAAGGACATGAGCAAGTGTGAACTTGCCTTTTGTGATTGCAATATTATGAACTCACCGTATTCAAGACAATATAAGATCCAATATCTGAAATCAACATCATTGGTCCGGTAAGGACTAATGTTTAAAGAAGCAGGATGCTTTTATGCATAAGTAATGTAATGCATTTTTTAAACGTGGATCCCGGGGATAACGTTGTTCTAGGGTTTGGATACTGGAAATGATGTCTTTGGAATGTGTTGTACTTTTAGTTTAGTTTCACACTTGTGCTTCTTGTTAAGGCTTGTGAGTGTGTGAAACAACGTGTAGTTATAATAACATAAAACAATGAGATACACACCAACATGAAATGTTACTCAAGATTGCTTACATTATAATTGTTTATCTTTAAATTTTATTTTACAAGTAATGGACTTAATAAGGAACTTAAGTGTTTACAATCCTAAGTATACAAGTAAAGTTTGAAACAACGTGATTGTGATTAATTGTCATCTGTTGACTTAAGTGGCAAAACGAATAACTTTTGAAGAAGAGATTCCTTTTCTAAGGTCTAAATAATCTTTGTGGTTAATCAAATTTGGTCGAGGTTGTTTGTGCTTGCTTGAATAGCTTAGACTTGAGATGCTTTATAACTTAATTATAACAGACCAAAGATAACTATAAAACATATAACAAAGTCTTTAATCTTTTATTGAAAGTCTTGTGGACTAAAATTAACTTTAAAAACATGGATGGTTTGAAAGTGTAATGCTTATGATATTTGTACCTTGTGTACCTTGTAATGTTTCCTTAAGTTACTTAAGAATGGTTATTCTCCTATTTAAGTAGTGGTCTCTTAATTTTATAATGGAACAAGATCACTTATTTCCTTATAAAGGTGTGATTATAGTTTGTGGATAAGTAAATAGTAGCAGTGACTACTCATGACTTATCTTTGGATTCAGTCCATTTTAAGGTTGTGAGTGGAACAATGGTAAAAGGTTGTATTTGATTAAAATATCATTC
Source organism: Avena insularis (assembly GCA_023614405.1). Classification (NCBI taxonomy): domain Eukaryota; kingdom Viridiplantae; phylum Streptophyta; class Magnoliopsida; order Poales; family Poaceae; genus Avena; species Avena insularis. Next base: position 65,489,961 of record CM042697.1, read on the forward strand.
TTGAAGATTTTATAATTGTTAAAGAGCTTCTTAGGAAATAAACTACACATATGGTTGAAAGATAATTCAATAAAATTGTATTTATAATGTTTTGAACCATTATGACTTCATATTATTAATATTTAAGACTAGTATTACTTATTAGACTTTAATTGGTTGATTTTTAGAATATTAGCAATTTTTATCTACCCTTATATGAATTAACAACTAAGGAAATAGGTTTAAATTCAAGTTATTGAAGTGTTTAAATTTTTATTTACCTCAAAAGTGAAACATTATATTTTTAACATGTAGGTATTATTTTTGTGATCATTTTGGTATATTACATTTATTTTTGCAATTTATAAATAGTAATATATGATTTTTATAAGATTTATTACTTTATAAAAAATTAATAAATAACAAATATTTAATTAAGTGAAATAATAATGCATGATTATAGTTTTGAATTAACGTTCTTATTTTTCTAAGATTTTTGGTATTTTATTTATATTTTTATCAATTACCAATATTAAAATATGAATTTTCAAAGTATTAAAACTTATAAAATCTTTATTAAATAGTAATTATTTTAATTGTTAACATAATAATGTTTGATAATAGTTTAATGTTATAGATTTTATTTTTCTGAAACTTTTAATATATAAAACATATTTTTCTAAATTATAAAATAAAAGATACTAAATTTAAAAGATTTAATTACTTTATTTCAATTCTAGAATGTTTATATTTGATTAATATTGTTTTAGTAATTTGCTAAACAGACACAGAACCTTTTTATACCTAAGCTAAACCTACCCAAGGTCACTGACCAGTGGGCCAGTGGCCACATCATCAGCCACATGTGCAAAGACAGAGTCAAACTGGCTGACTAGGCATAGGATGATGCGAGCATGACGTCATCATGATGTCATCAGAAGATGAACATCATATATCGATGATCAATCTGCTGATTTAGTGCATACGCGGGGCTGCGGTTAGGCTTGTTAGAAAGAGGACGACGCGAGGATCCTAGAAGTGGTGGCGCCGCTAGCAAATGGTCGTCGGAGGATGGTCAACGACGGTGGACAACGTCGGCGGTGTTGGGTGCTCGTGGTGGAAGAGATCTAGAGCGAAATACAGAGAATAAAAGGTACTAGAAGAACCAGTGGCTCACCAGGATGCTTGTAGTGACGATGCCGAGGAGAGGCGAGCTTAGATGGCGTCGCCATGGTCGACGGCGAGCGGCGGACTGACACGTCCGATGCACATGATTACGGCCTCCCCCAGGATGCTTGTGGTATCACCAGTTGGTATTGGGGTGGTCTCAAACGGCGACGGCAAGCGACTCCGGCGAGCTAGGGTTTCGGGTCCTATGCGAGAGAGAGAGAGAGAGAGAGAGAGAGAGAGAGAGAACGAGAGGAGATGAGATAGGTATGAGAGGATAGAGGAGGACGCGGCGGTCTTATCTACACCCCTCAGGGTTGGCGGCGAGCATCACGGCGATCGAATTTTGATGACGGTGGCAGACGGCATCGACGGTACGCACGCAGGTGCCTGTGTGCGTGAGGATGACGACGATCATCATTTTGCAGAAAACCCCCTAAGCTTCTTCAAAACAAACCCGCGGTCCCTAGCAGTGTCCCACCTGTCAGTCATAGAGTGAGATAAGCCGGTCTGGTTACTGGGCCGAGGTGGGCTACTACGGGCTGCGTGTGAGTAGATAAAGAGATAGACAATGGTCCATGGGCCAGATCTGGTCTCCTTCTGTTTTTTCTTTGATCTTTCCTTTTTCTATATTCTGTTTTGTTTTCAGATTTGAATTTTAATCTTTGATTTGAACTTTTCTAACAAAGTTTATTTGCTGAATACTTGCAGCAACAATAAGATTATTTAGAATCAGTTTGTGATCTATTTTTATATAATGTTATATTTCTTTATTTTCTTTATATTAATCCCTTTTTAATATTTTGTAGAAGCCTTTGTTATTAATCTTCTTTCTATAATAAGCCATAGCTTTATTATATGATATTTCCTTATTTGTTCAGAAAACTTAATTCTAGTTAGCTCATAGTTTGAATGAAATTCTATATAATGATCATATACCATTATTTGATGTATGATATACAAAAGAATTAATATGGTTAATATTACTCCCATCAATTTAGGAAATAACAATGTATATATTCTATTATAATTAACATAGAAGTTAGAGTTTGAATTGTAAGTGCTTACCCTAGGGTTTAGGGTTCTTAATATACTTATGTTCTTTTGTTGATAAAAGTTTATGGCTAAGCATATTGTCTTTTTTTTATGATATTTAATGATATCGCCCTTTAAAATAGAAAGTTATTAACTGGAATGTCTGATGGAAAAGAATTGATAAAAATATCTCCTAAACACATATGGTTAAGACAATTGGAAATGTCAGAGATGTGCTTAAGTGATTTGCTATAGGAAATATTCCTATAAAGCATTGTGTAAATAATATGATTTATCCAACAGATGAGATGGATGTTAAGCTTGATTATAGATTTGGGGTTTAGTGTTTAGCAAGAACTCCTATCTTCCATAATTCATAATTCTGGACTTCTGATTAAGGAATTCCTTTCCTAGATATACTACTTCTTCATATCCATCATCATGTGCTAACATGATTAGCTTTGATTCACAAAAATATTCTTATCTACCTTTAATTCCTCTAAATCCATTTATAAATCCAATGAGTTTGACACTAAGGCTTTCATAATCTTCTCATGTCCATGCTTGGTTATATCAACTACTCTACTGCTGATAGCCTCCAATCCAACAAGTAGCTACTTATAACTCCATTCATACTCTTCCATAATCATCCACCACTAATATTACTCAAGTAGATGTATTTATAATTAGATATACATCAAATCCTACTTCACCTCAAGTGTTTACTCTTTTTCCAGAGGAAAATACTAACTCTATAATTCAATGCTGCTCTAACATCATCTTAATCATACAATCTTATCTTTACTTGACTCCAATATCTCATATTAGAGTCCAATCATGTGTTACCCACCAATGTTACTTATACTGGATATAAGCATTCAATCTTGGTGAATAAGGCATGATCATTATAATCCTTTGATCATTTATGATTTAGATTTTCAATTAGCTAGTCAAGGCTTCATCAATATAACATTACAGTTGTATTGAAATTATCTTCTTAATATATCTAGTGGATTAGGGAATGTTATTAATGGACTATACCTACTTAGTCCAATAGGATTACTCCTGGTAACTATCTTCAATAATCATCCTTATAATATTCTTTGTTACCATACAAATATATATTCCAGATAACTCTTCTATCATTTCAGGAGTGAGTTAATTCCATCAATTATCATATTGATCTTATTCACTTACAACACTCCCATCCTATGGATGATATCTATAACTAGCATTACCATCTATCTCTTCCTACTTCTTTCTCTACAGGACTTAAAATGAATGCTATGATAAGGACAAGAGTTGATAGATCAAGTATTGATAGATTAAGAATTGGTGAATCAATAGTTGATTAGGCAACATTGATGAACAATAGATATTAGAATAAGATTCAATAGTGATGATAAGGATTGATATGAGAAGAAAAATATATGGTGAATGATCTTGTCTTGGTTTCCTTCCTACTCAATCTCACTAAGGAGTTAAAGTCAGGTATTACCATGATACTCATGGTATAAATAGATGAGATTAAGATTTAGTTGTTACAATCCTATTACTTAAGTTATATTCATAATTTGGTATTTAGGGGTTGTTGTAGTGAATATTATGGTATGATCCCTTAAGGATCAGATATCAATCATTAAGCAATGCATTATGATTTTAATTTTATTATATTTGATCTACCCTTTGATCAAATCATGTTTACCCAGATAAGGTTTTAGAAAAGGTCATATTGAAACTTATCGCAGTCAACTTGATGATCTACTTCCATTCCATCAAGTTGAGAGAAGCTTCAATCACTTTGACAAGTTTTGTTTAAAAGCGCGAAAATTATTCGAATTTTCTATGCATAAATGCAATGCACACATCTGGGTTCAACTTATTTCTAAGCTCTAATGCTGGGATGTTACACATACCCTGCCATGGCACCGTCTCGCGCATGCAACTCTTGTGTCAGATGCACCGCCATGCACCAGCCCACGTGTCACCTCGCCCTGTGCGTACAGCCCTCTTCTCGTCCTTTTTCGGCATGTTTTTAGAATTGCAAACATCACCGACCTCTTCACTCTTGGTCCTCCTGAGACGCGTTTGTAAGGCTGTAGAAAGTTTGGTCGTGTTTTAGGGATCCAAAACCCAGGTGATTAGATTTCTAGGCAACTTCATATTGTGTCTAGCGCGTCTCAAATTAGCCTCGGGTTAGCCCCACTGGAACGGCCAATTCGGACTTGTTGGGGAGGTGACCCCGAATAGGGTCAAGACAGGGGAAAGACGAAAGGAATCTCCCTTGTCGTAAGCCGAATTACTGATTGTGTCGGCCGAATCATGTAAGAGTCGGTCGAGATAAGCAGGGCCATGACAAATGAAGAATGAGTAACGCCATATCCGGCCAACATATGAGTTAAATCAGCCGAATGAATCTGACTAATTCAAATATAGGTGAAGGCCAAGCCGAGTTATGCGAGACAAGGCCGAATAACGCGAAGCTTGTAGGAGAAGGAGGTGCCTATAGTCAAACCCTATTCACTGGCTAGGAGGAATCTAGACAGAGCCAAGCGCAAAGGACAAGAAGCAGAGCAGCGGGAGGGCAGGCGAACGTCATGGAGGTGACAGTGAGGAAGCCCGAGGCGTGCATGTGAAGTTTTCTGCAACATTGTCACCAATAGAAGGGGGACACGGAAAGGAGGCCGCTGAGTTACCATATTGGGACAAGCATATTCCAAGGATATGCTTGCCACGTCAGCCCTAGAAGGAACCAAGGCACCCCTTTATAAGGGGAGACGCGGGCTCCTGAGGGGGATCGATTGACTCTACGCCGGAAGGCTCGTGTATTAGTGTTCTTCCTCTCTATGAGACTGCAATAGAAACACTTGTATCCATTGAGAAGAGGAATAGAGATTTACTTGTAGAACTGTTGAGTGTAGAAATCACTACATCTTCCCTCCCCAGATCCCACTAGTATCCATTGGCCCCATACTTTAGCCTACCCATGGCATCTGTCGTGCCACCACCACGACAATTGGCGCCCATCATGGGGCCAGCAGCGGTGCTAGCTAGAGTCAAGATCCGGACGGGAAACTTCATCCACACCGGCGAGCGGGTTGTCTCTGGCTTAGTCCAGAGATTTGATCTCTAGGACTATGTCAGTGATAACGCAGGTAGCTTCAGGAGGAAAGCGCCTCCGCGCAACGACGTCTTCATCAACCTGGGCACGCATAGGGTCTATGTCAGCGTCGACACGTCCTGCATCTATCCTCGCCGAGTCGTTGAAGCGGAAGAACCTCCCCTCAGCGCTTCTAACGGTCTGTGTTGCGCATGCCCTGTTGATAGCGTCGAGGTGATGGTGACAGCCATAGCACCGGCGGCAGGGGCAGGCGTCGGGCCAAGCAAGGACCCAGCGGCGGGAGGACAGATGGCCGCAAAGCAGACAGCTCTGCAGCCCACCGAGGTAGATCCGCCAGCAGCCAAGTCAGCCGAGGTGCAGGAGACGACCCCAAAGGCGGCAAGGGTAAGATCGCCGCCTCTGGAGAGACCAGAGAATATTCTCCAGGCAACTATAGATAATCTAACCACGCCTGTGGCATCGATACTTGATCCGGCAAATGCCTAGGCGGAGTTAGAAGAAACTAGACAAAAAGTACTGGTAGAGGCAAAAAAGGTGTCGGCCTTGCGGGAGTCGTTGAACAGGACCCTGCGAGAGTATGCTAAGGCAAACAAACTGGATGTGGCCCCCGAGCGGGTAGATGAATTGAGATTGAGAGGAAAGAACCTCATGAATGATATCAACAAAGAGCATGAAGCTCGTGAAGGTGATTTAGTCGACCTAGGCTTGCCGAGGTATAGTACCTCGGCAAAGAACCTAAGGGCGGCAAATGCCGCTGCTTTGGAGCTAGAAGGATTAAGCGGCGAAGCCCGGCAGAAACAGCAATAAAGAGTGAATGAGCTGGTGCGCATTGCGAACCAGCAGAATGAGGAAATGCTTAGGGCTGACCCGGCAAGACCGAGAGCTTCGTGTATGGTTCATTCGGCCGGAGCAGCACCCGCACTATCTGCGGCAGCGGCATCCTCACCCGGAAACAACGCGCGAAAAGATAGAGCGGTGACTTCAGGAAAAAGAAATAAGCAAATCATCCCGTATGATCCGGCAGTAGCCAAAAAGGTCAATGATAACAGAGGCAATGGAAGCCGAGGTAACAGTGGCGATAGAAACCCCGGCCGTGCGAACAAAGGGCACGGGGACCTCGGAAGGGGAAATCATGAGAACAATAACCCGGCAGAGGGAAGGAGAAACCCTCCACCAGATCCTTAGCCGAGGTATGATCCTCGGCAAGAGCGAGAAGTGAGACCAGCTCACCATAATCAGGCAAATGAGAGGTACAATGATGGGTACTCAGATATGGAGCATGCAGAACATGGTGGGAATAACCATTATGGAATACAAGAGAGGATCATATACAGAAACTTGCCGTCAAATGATGCAAGACTAAAATTGAACAGGTTATATCGGTCCGAGTTATTGGAGGCACAGGGTCCGCCTGGTCCGGCGTGCTTCGGACCTCGGATCATGGGCGAACCACCGGTGCCAAATTTTCAATTGGCAAGGGGCACGAAAACATACAATGGGAGCACAAAACCACAAGATTGGTTAATTTACTATGCCACTACGGTGAAGATAGCTAGCGAAAACCTACGATGGGCAGTGAGATACGTCCCACAGATGCTGGAAGGACCAGCCAGAGTATGGCTAAACAATCTGCCAGCAGGCAGTATCAACTGTTGGTTAGATTTTGAAGAAATGTTTGTCAGCAACTTCACCAGTACCTATAAAAGACCAAACAGGCCACATCAGCTCGCTATGTGCAAGCAAAAGCCGAATGAAACAGATAGAGAATTCTTGACTCGGTGGTGTAACCTCAGAAACTCATGCGAAGGAGTCATAGAGTCTCAAGCGATAGCTTGGTTCGCTCAAGGCTGCCGATATGGAAGTGTATTATGGCAAAGGCTGCAAAGAGATATGCCGACCACGTTGGCAGAGACCATCAGGATAGCAGATTCGTATGCTTTAGGGGATCCGACGCAACCGGAATTAATGTCGGCAGAGCATCGGGAACATCAAGATCAATATGCAAGAGATGCAGTCGGATCATCATGGCGCAACGAATTCCGAGGTAGAAGAAGGGAGGAGAGGCCAGATTACAGATATGCTTCCAATCAGGTGGCAGCGGTGGTACAAGATCAGCCGAGTCATGAAAACAGTCAGCAACAGAAGAATGGTCCTCAGTAGTGGACGCCGAGGAATGAAGGGAAAAGACAGTGGACACCAGAACAGAAGAAGCAGTGGCAGGAAATGCCAAAGTACACATTTGAATCCATGTTGGATCAACCGTGTAAGTTCCACACTCCAAACCCGGCCAAGCCGGCTAATCATACAACTCATCAATGTGCTTGGATGAAAAATGCAACGGGGAACACGGCGGGCATGCAAGCGCCTCCTCATCAAGCGCATCAGCCATAGCTAACCGGAGCAAATGCGCAGCAGTTAATGTTACCACCACCTCCTCCGAGGTATGATAACTCGGACCGGAGGGATGCAGTGCATGAAGTGATAAATCAAGGTCAAGATGGAAGGGCAAACCCCGAAAACAACGGACGTAATGATTATAGGGAGCATCATCAATCATATTGTGTGTTCACAACAGAACGGCAAGACAGGCAGAGCGTACAACGCTGGCATATGGAAGTGAATGTTGTTATGCCGGCAGTACCAAGATACGTGCCTTGGTCCGATCAGGAAATAACCTGGAGCATAAAAGATCACCCGAAGATAATGCCGAATCCAGGGTCGTATGCATTGGTACTAGATCCGACATTTGTCGGACCCAGCATTAATGTGAAATTCTCAAAAGTACTCATTGATAATGGGAGTAGTATCAATATTATGTACAAGGACACAATGCACAAACTTGGAATAACACAGAATATGTTACAATACACAAGAACCACGTTCCATGGAATAGTGCCGGGTCTCTCATGTGAACCCATTGGGAAAGTCCGAGTAGATGTGCTATTCGGCACAAGGGAGAATTGCAGAGCAGAGAATTTGGAGTTTGAAGTGGTGGACCTAGAGAGTTGCTATCATGCTTTACTCGGACGGCCAGCACTGGCTAAATTCATGAGCAGCTGCCACATTACTTATCTGAAAATGAAGTTACCCGGCCCACAGGGGGTGATAACAGTAGCCGGAGATTACAGAAAATCAATGGAGTGTGCTTCGGCCGGATCAAACCTGGCTGAGTCGTTGGTGATTGCAAGAGAAAAAGGGAGGATTCAGGAAGTAGCGGCTCTGGCTCAGTCGGCACAGCTGAATATGCCGGCATTAGCCAACCCCCATGGAAGTGTTTCTTTCCAGCCGATTAAAGAGACGAAAAAGATCCAGATAGATGAGCAGTTCCCAGAGCACACCATCACAATTGGTGCCGGCCTAGATGTCAAATAGGAAGGCGAGATCACCAACTTCCTCTGTAAGAATCGGGATATCTTTGCATGGTCGACTCAAGACCTGCAAGGTGTGCCGAGGGAGTTGGCTGAGCACTCTTTACATGTAAGGCCAGGAGCAAGGCCGGTGAAGCAACCTCTCCGCCGCTTCGCCGAAGACAGGAGAAAAATAATAGGGGACGAGATAGCTCGGCTCCTTGCGACCGGGTTCATCATGGAAGTGCTTCATCCGGAATTGGCTATCAAATCCGGTGTTGGTAGAAAAGAAAAAGGATGACCCGAATGTAGCCGTCGTATGGCGAATGTGTATCGATTATACGAACCTAAACAAGGCATGTCCCAAAGATCCTTTTCCTTTACCTAGGATACATCAAGTCATTGATTCGACCGCTGGTTTTGAGATGTTGTCATTTGTAGACGCGTATTCTGGTTTTTACCAGATACCGTTAAATCCGGCCGATCAAATAAAGACTGCGTTTATTACCCCATACGGGGCTTATTGCTATCACACCATGCCATTCGGCCTACGTAATGCAGGAGCAACATACCAAAGATGCATGAAAAAGTGTCTACATGACCAGATAGGAAAAAATGTACAAGTATATGTAGACGATGTGGTGATAAAAACCAAAGAGAGCAAAACGCTCCTTGATGATATTCGGCAGACATTCGCAAACTTGAGAAGATTCCGGATGAAGCTTAACCCGGAAAAATGTACCTTTGGTGTGCCGGCTAGAAAATTACTCGGTTTCCTCGTGTCTAGCCGAGGTATAGAGGCAAATCCAACTAAAATCTGAGCAGTTGAAAGAATGGAACTGCCGAGGTTTCTGAACGATGTACAAAAGTTCACGGGATGCCTGGCTTCGCTGAGTAGATTCGTATGTCGGCTAGGGGAAAAGGCATTACCTTTATATCAACTGCTGAAAAAATATGGTAAATTCATCTGGACACCACAGGCTGATAATGCATTTGATGAGTTAAAAAAGATGTTGGTCACAGCACCGATCTTGGCTTCTCCATTGTCAAAAGAACCTATGTTACTTTATGTAGCCGCCACTAACAGAGTGGTAAGTGCGGTGATTTTCGTGGAGCGGAATGAAGGGGATAAGTCAATACAAAGGCCGGTATATTACCTAAGCGAGGTATTATCGGCCTCAAAGCAGAACTACCCGCACTACCAGAAGATGGCTTATGGAGTATACATGTCGGCGAAAAAACTCAAACACTACTTCGAAGAACATCCGATAGAAGTGATTTGTGAAGCGCCCATAGCCGAAATATTGAGCAACAAAGAAGCAAGTGGCCGAATAGCAAAATGGGCAATCGATTTATCACCTTATGCTCCGTAGTTTGATAGGCGAGATGCAATTAAATCTCAGGCAGTGGCTGACTTCTTTGTGGGTTGGGCCGAGGTACAATATGAACCACCATTACCAGATCCGAATTATTGGACAATGCATTTTGACGGATCCAAGCTGAGAAATGGTTTGGGGGCAGGGATAGTATTAACTTCGCCGAAAAAAGATCAGCTGAAGTATGTGCTGCAGATACATTTCGTCGCGTTAAACAATGTAGCCGAGTATGAAGCACTCGTCCATGGGTTAAAAATGGCAAAGGAGATTGGTATACGTCGGATCCTATGTTATGGGAATTCAGATCTGGTAGTACAGCAAGTATCAGGCAATTGGGACGCACTAGATGCGAATATGGCCCTATATATATTTCATGTGCAAAAAATCAGTGGTTATTTCGATGGATGCGAATTTCACCATATACCTCGGGCGGAAAATGACACTGCAGATACACTGTCAAAGCTCGAATCAACTAGGCAATCAATTCCCCCGGGCATTGCCCTAGAGCACCTGAGAAAACCATCGATTACACCATCACCATAATCCAAGTCAATTCGTATCTCGGCAGAACTGATAGAAGGAAGTGTGCCAATGGAAATCGACAAAGAATGTAACCCGAGTTTTCTAAAGGTAAACCCGGCCGTCGCACGAGCAAACACAGAAAGGTCCGGAGCTGTTATGTCGGCGGAAAATATGGAAATCAACAGTGAAACTATCCCAGAGAAAATCACACCGATATGGGCGCAACCCATATTCTCATTCCTTAAGGACGCAATCTTACCGAGTAATGAGGTACTGGCTAGACAGATAGTAAGAAGAGCAAAAGCTTACACAATCATAAAAAATGAGTTGTATAAGAGAAGCATCACAAGCATACTGCAAAGATGTGTTGACTCGACAGAAGGGCAGGAAATACTCTTGGATATACATCAGGGAGAATGCGGGCATCACGCCTCGTCCAGAGCTTTAGTGGCCAAAGAATTTAGGCATGGATTTTATTGGTCGACGGCATTGGAGGAGACACAAGAATTAGTAGAAAAATGTAATGGTTTCCAGAGATACGCTAGCAAGATACATCTGCCCTCGTCCGAGTTAAAGAGGATACCAATCACTTGGCCTTTTTCTGTATGGTGCTTGGATATGGTAGGTCCATTCAAGCCAGCCCGAGGCGGAATGCCTCACATTCTAGTCATGGTGGATAAATTCACAAAGTGGATCGAGGTGAAACCAATAAGAAAATGTGATGGACCAATAGCGGTAAAATTCCTCAAAGATATTATCTTGAGATATGGATATCCACACAGTGTTATCACGGATAATGGCACAAATTTTGCTGAAGGAGCCTTTGCTAGATTATGCCAAGAAAAACACATAAGACTAGATGTTGCCTCGGTGGCTCACCCAGCATCAAACGGGCAAGTAGAGAAGATCAAATGGGCTAGTATTATCAGGAATAAAACCCCAGCTTATCGAACCACTGCAAAGGTCGGCAGGATGCTGGATTGAGGAGCTTCCAGCAGTACTGTGGAGCCTTAGAACTACCTCAAACAGGTCGATAGGGTATACCCCATTCTTTCTAGTATACAGGGCAGAAGCTGTGCTTCCAGCCGACGTAATGCATGACTCGCCAAGAGTAATCCAATACACAACGGCCGAAGTAAATGAAGTGTCACGGCAAGACGATGTGGATCTGCTAGAAGAAGCAAGGGAATTGGCATTATCAAGATCAGCTGTTTATCAGCAAAATCTCAGACGATATCATTGCAAAAAGGTCAATCCAAGAGTTTTTAAAGAAAGAGACTTGGTTCCTCGGCTAGTGCAACGCATAGCCGGCATGCCCAAACTCTTACCCCCATGGGAAGGACCATTCATCGTGAGTAAAGCATTGCACAATGATGCATATTACCTGATCGACGCTCAGCCACCAGAGAAGAACAAGGCAAATAAAGCCGGAGACAAATCAAAAAGACCATGGAACATAGCCTTACTTCGCCCGTTCTACACTTAGAAGCCATATGTTGTACATCGCGATGCGACGCATCAAGTCGGAATATCAAGCATGTATTAAACCTCGGCACCTCGAGCAGCGACTCGGGGACTGCGCTGTGTTATTTCTATTTTTTAAGACTATGTATTAAACCTTGGCACCTCGAGCAGCGACTCGGGGACTGCGCCATGTTGCTTCTACTTTTTAAGACTATGTATTAAACCTCGGCACCTCGAGCAGTGACTCGGGGACTGCATCATGTTATTTCTTGCTTCGGATTATGCATTAAACCTCGTCACCTCGAGCAATGACTCGGGGACTGCCCCGTGGTGTTCTCTACATTGAGTTATGAACTATATTTCAGCAACCCAGCTTATAACTTGGGGACTGTTTCATATCATTCGATGTTCTTTGAGTGGGTATAAAACTTCAGCAACCCAAGCGATAACTTGGAAGTAACCTACGCCACCCATTAGTTTTTTACATACACACAAGAGCTCGATAACTTCAGCGGAAACTCGGGGACTACCCAATTTGCTGATCATAACTCATAGGAGGCAATGTAAGCTTGCCTCGATCGACAAAGGAATAACAAGGAGGAAACAACTAATGACTTCTAGATATAACAACCTCAGCAAGTCGGAGTATAGTAAGGGATACAAGCCAATCTATGAGGTTAGAGCATTGCACTTCAAGAAGAAAACGCAAAAACAACAGCTACACAACCAAGTTTACAAAGGGCAAGCAAGATAAATGCCGCACGAAGGTCAGCCACATGGGAGAATACGATCCGACTTTACGAAATTAAAGTTCGGCAAAGCAAAAGATATGAAGCAATGAGATTTACTTAGATGAAATGATAATAGCTACCATCACCAATGCCTCAGCGGCACAAGGCAAAAAGGTTCACACCACACCAAAAGACGGACAATTGTTCCACGAACATCATACGCCCGGCATACCGGGGACTTAAAATAACTTAGAGTTTTTTGAACCTAAATAACAAAAAAGGCCAAATCACCCTTAAGGGGCAGTAGCATGGTCAGGAGCATCGGGCATGGGTATCTCGGACGATGGCGGAGCGACCTCGGTCTCCTGCGCAAGGGTATTTTCAGGAACTGGGCGCTCCGAGGTAGCTGGCGCCTTAGCCGAAGTTACTTCAGCTTCAACAGAAGCCATAGTAACCTCGGGGACAAGCCCCGGCTACTGAGAGATATTAGCTTGAGCTCAAGATTTCTCAGTCCCTTTAGAGGACGATCGCGCCTTCCCATCCTCATCTGAGCTTTAATTTGAATCGCGGGAATTATCCGAATCACCCTCCGGTTCATCCTGATCGGCCGAATCATCACCTGATGCATCTTCATCTTCGACATCATCCGCCGGATTGGGAAGAAAACTCGGCCCTTCGATCCAATTATGCAAGTCAGCATACTCGATAAGCTGGAAGGCACGAGCTTGATGGCGAGCAATAAACTCCGGATTTTCAACCCAAGGAGAGCCAGTGCGTAGATGCATCAGAGTATCGAGGAAGATATCTTCATACCAAGACAACACGGCCGTAAGGTCCATGTCAGCACCAGCCCTCCCAGCAGATTCCCTCCAGAGGTTAAGTTGGGTTTGAGATGCCATCAGCCTTGACACAAGCACTTCAACTTCATTAATCTCAGGCATTCCAGAGGTGTTCGGCCAAAGAACATGGTAGGCCCGGATAGCTGCTTGCACCAGATCTCTTCCCATAATCTTCATTGGTCCAATAGCAGTACCGACAGCAATCAGGAAGTCTTCCATCGAATATTCTTGATTCGGAGCAACGGGGACACCTCGACGCTCACGAGAAGCAATCACAGCCTTAGTGCTCATTGGTTTCGCTTCGGGAAAATGATCTACACAAAAGGAAATCACATCAGTTAAAGTAGTAAGAAAGAGAAGAAGATAACTCGGCCGCAGGCGGAGACTTACGATGGATGTAACTCAACATTTTCTGGAGATCCAGGGACCAATCGGCCCTACTCTTCTCGAAACGAGTGATTTCCTCGCTCATCACCCGGTTCTTTAGCTCGGCAGCGTCAAGAAGTTCCTTATCTTTCTGCAACTGCAGGCTCAGTCGATTCTTTTCTTCAGAGAATTCTTGATCAACTTTTTCCAATTCGGACTTCTGGGAAAGCTTGAGAGACTCAACCTTGGCGCGTAACAGAGTTATCTCATCATCCTTTTCTTTGAGTTGCGCCGAATGGGTGGCAGCTTTCTCTAAAAAATGCAGCATCATATCAGGCATAGGTATGCATTCTTGATGCGATGCTGCAAGTGTTTGTAACTCGTCTATACCAAAGCCGGAAGGTTGTAAGAAACCCAATATTTATCTCGGACAGGAATTAACAAATTAAAAACCAAAAACGAGGAACCAACCTTCAAGAGCGTCAACCTTCTTGGTAAGGCGGGTATTCAGATTGTTGATACTAGCTGCATACCAGCAAAGAGTGAATTAGAATGACAAGCCAAAAATGTTACGAACTTAAGGAACAATACACAGATTTATTAAATTACCAGTTTTCTTCACTACAGGAACAACCTTCTCAAATTTTTCTTGCAGTTTCTTGTGGGCAAAGAGTAACCTTTGAAATTCGGCAGTCCGCCAATCATGGGCAACCTAGATATAATAGAAGGTTACAAAACTGGATATTCAAAGTTAAAGCAGATCCGAATCAAGTAAAACTTGACTTGGATCTAGGTGGCTGGATATTCAAAGTTAAAGCAGATCTGAATCAAGTAAAACTTGACTCGGATCTAGGTGGTTGGATATTCAAAGTTAAAGCAGATCCGAATCAAGTAAAACTTGACTCAGATGTAGGTGGCTGGATATTCAAAGTTAAAGCAGATCCGAATCAAGTAAAACTTGACTCGGATCTAGGTGGCTGGATATTCAAAGTTAAAGCAGATCCAAATCAAGTAAAACTTAACTCGGATCTAGGTGGCTGGATATCCAAAGTTAAAGCAGATCCAACCCAAGTGTAACTTAACTTATATCAAAGTGGCTAGATATTCAAAGCTAAAGAAAATCCGAACTAAGTAAAACTTGATTCCGATATCACGGCTAATCCGAGTCACGAAGGGGGTTGACTTAGCAAGAAATGCATTTGAAGCCTGACAAAGCTTCCAAACGAACAACAAGTTATCCAGTTGCAAGCTTTGGGGACTAGTGTGTATATAATACCATTTGAATGATAGACAAAGTATCAACGAAAGCACTTACCTCATTCATCTTGTCACTATCAAGGACAATCTTAGCAGCCATGTGCAAGCGACTGCTGATGTCGGAAAGATGAAATGGTTGGCTACTCGGATTGCCTTCAAGTTGATCGGCGGCGTTCCAGTTATTGGCATACTCCACCAATAACGGTGCGAGTCAACACTTTACCTCGGGCCCATTGTGTGACCACCGCCGTCGCTGGACTCTTGTGAAGAGTAAGTTGAGTGTCAGCAGCAGGGGTGACACCAGGCTTAGCAGAGGAAGCTCCCTTGCAAAGTGCATCATCTATGTTGGGCTGAGAAGAGTTAGCTGGCCCTTTCTGAGATGCCGAAGGTTTAGTAACAACAACCTTCCTACTTTTAGTAGAGGCTTTGGCAGGGGCAGCAACCTCAGCACTAGGAATCACGCCCTGAGGAGCAGGAGGAACTAAAATTTCCAAGGGGGCCAAGGTGGTGATATCCTCGGATGGAGTTGGAGTAGCGGCTGGGATTGTGGTGATCAAAGGATCATCGGGGGAAACCTCGGTGGTCATGACAGGGGCAACAGGCTCAACCGGGTGATCCGGTTTGGGAATTATGTCGGCAATAACGGTGGGGGCAATAGGCATATCACTTCCAGGTGACATATGGGTCGGCGCAGGAGCAGAATCAACACGAGAGGGACTGGGAACCCGAGTATCTTCTGGAGGAAGAGGAGAAGGCGACCGAGTAGTATGGGTCATCATACTCGGACCGCTAGGCTTTGCGGAGAGAGGAGCTCTGCGAAAGAGGCTCGTCTTCTTGGGGGCAGCACCGGAGGGATCTACCAAAGCAGTACGCTTCTTCGAAGTAGCAGGAGCTTGAGAAGCAAGAGGCTTGGCGTCGTGCACCTGACCAGCCGGATTAGCTGGGAAAGAAGGAGCCGGAAATGCGTAAGAGATAGGCACCACGATAACTACCTCAAGAATTTGGACGTCGTCCGAGTCACCTTTATCCGCGTGGGCCGAGGTTTTGCCACGAACACGAACCGGAGCAACATCTGACTTAGGGACAAACTCCTCCGAGTCAGGTTCCCTGTTGTCCGGGTTATTACGATCTGCAGTCCACGGAAGAGCCAAAACCTCGGCATCTTCTGTCTTTTGCTCCATAAACCTTTGCAAGTGAAAAAACAGAGTAGGATTAGCAAAAGAACAGTCACAAAGGCAACTCGGCAGCAAACACCAATGCATAAATTTACCTGAGGAGGGGGATTCCCGCGAGTGAATGGCTTCAGTCCCCATCCCCATTCCTCCGGCATATCGGTCTTGAAGATAGCTCGGACACGCTTATAAATGTGATAATCGTAGATCTCAACTGTAGAAACTCGGTTGGGATCGAGAGGACCACTCATGTAACAAAGCTTGTGAGAGCGAAGCTGAAAAGGGCAGATTCGGCTACTTATGAATGCGGTCATCAGATCTTCACCACGGAGCCTGGCGCGGATCAACTCCTTGAGCCGAATCTCAAATGCCTCGGCCAGAGCATGGCTCTTCCTAGGGTTGTAGTTCCAATTCTTCTTGGAAGGAGGGCCGATAGAAAAAGCGGGGAGCCGAATCTTGTCTTCTTTCCCAGTATTTTTGACATAGAAAAATGATCTATGCCATTTCTTACAAGACTCGAGGCCGGTGACATGCGGGAACTCAGAGTTTCTCCGAGGTGTAATGGACGCAGCCCCGCATTGGTAAGAGATTTCTCGGAAGGATGAAGATATTTGTCCGGCACAACATTAGATCGGATTTGGAAGAATTTGGACCAAACATGTATCGAGGGCCAAAGGCCGAAGTACCCCTCCGAAGCCGAGATAAAAGCTGACAAAGATGCAATAGCATTGGCCAGCAGGTGATGCGACTGGAGGCCGAAGTAATCGAGGAACCCCCTAGCAAAATCGCTAAGGGGGAGGCCGAACCCACGAGCAAAGTGGGACATAAATACTACATACTCGCCTTCGTTGAGTACGGGAGAGGATTCCTTGCCGGGCAAGCGATAGCTTACCTCGGCGGGAATCCGGCGCGTCCTAATCAACCACTCTACTTCGCGACGAGTAACGGTGGAACCCTGCCAAGAACCCCGTTCAGGACCGGACGCAAAGTCGTCATCCTCAACGAGGGCTCCGCTGGCAGAACTAGACATAGGTTCGTCGGAGGAGTCAACGGAAGATAGACTAGCGGTGGGGAGAGGTCTAGAGACGCAGGGCCCCGTCGTGGTTCTAACAATCACGGCGGCGGAACAGAAGAAGAACCTCCATGGGGAATATAGAAAATAAGAATTACTAGCATGGCGACCTAGCGGCAGTACTGTTGGAAAACTCACCGGTGAGAGCACCAGAACGAGGGCACGATGGTGAAGTCGCCGGAGCCAGAGAACTGCAGCGTGACCGTCGAGGAGGACGACAAAGGCGAAAGCACCAGAACACGCAGTAGAGCGGCGACGCGAGGAAGAAGATGAGGGAGAGCGGAAGGGGAAAACTGAATTGCCCAAACCCCTCTCCCCTCTTTATAACTGCGCCACAGTAACCATAGTGGGATCGTGGCTATGCCACGATATCCACGTAACCGCATGTATCGTGAAACCGTGCACATCTAGTGGAGCCACACCACAGGACACACGGCACAGGAGAGGATCGGGCCTACTCACCGATGCGGTACTCGAGGCGTCACTGCGCCGGCGTGACGGGCGCAGTAATCACTGTAGCTTGTTAGTGGACACTATAGCGGAACAAAAAACTAGAAGAGCAATGATGAGTAGTACACGTAGGAAGAGGCGTGCTCAGGAAGCTGTGCGGATACCTCGAACAGAAAGAAGTAACTCGGAAAGAAAGAGAGAAATATGTCGGGAAACTGATGTGGCCCGGCCGAGGTTACCGGTAGGACCACACCAGCTTCGGGGACTAATGTTGGGGAGGTGACTCCGGATAGGGTCAAGACAGGGGAAAGACGAAAGGAATCTCCCTTGTCGTAAGCCGAATTACTGATTGTGTCAGCCGAATCATGTAAGAGTCGGCCGAGATAAGCAGGGCCATGACAAATGAAGAATGAGTAACGCCATATCCGGCCGACATATGAGTTAAGTCGGCCGAATGACTCTGAATAATTCGAATACAGGTGAAGGACAAGCCGAGTTATGCGATACAAGGCCGAATAACGCGAAGCTTGCAGGAGAAGGAGGTGCCTATAGTCAAACCCTAGTCACTAGCTAGGAGGAATCTAAACAGAGTCAAGCGCAAAGGACAAGAAGCAGAGCAGCGGGAGGGTTAAGCGAGAGGTGACAAGTGAGAAGCCCGAGGCAACATTTATGCAACATTGCCGCCGATAGAAGGGGGACACGGAAACAAGGCCGCCGAGTTACCATATTGGGACAAGCATATTCCAAGGATATGCTTGCCACGTCAGCCCAAGAAGGAACCATGGCACCCCTTTATAAGGGGAGACGCGGGCTCCTGAGGGGGGATCGATTGACTCTACGCCGGAAGGCTCGTGTATTAGTGTTCTTCCTCTCGATGAGACTGCAATAGAAACACTTGTATCCATTGAGAAGAGGAATAGAGATTTACTTGTAGAACTGTTGAGTGTAGAAATCACTACATCTTCCCTCCCCAGATCTCACTAGCATCCATTGGCCCCATACTTTAGCCTACCCATGGCATCTGACGTGTCACCACCACGACAGGACCTCCAGTGAGCCATCCTCGAGGCTGCCAAAATCGTGAATGTGGCTTTTCCTCAGATGTAGTTGAGGGATTTGACATGATCTCCGATCCCACACCAGCAAAAATCCAAAGGGAGATTTTCGGTCACCACTTGCAAAATAGTGTCCATCTATTTAGGAGTGTCACTGTCACGCTAACTCGAAATCCACCATTTCCCCCACTTCGAGCTCCTATACACTTTGAAATCAATGGCCATGGCGGGACCTTCTAGATTCGAGGCACCACCCCTGTCCACGGTGGACCCAACATGTTCTCCCTCCAACAGATCGATGTTTTCCCTGTCGAGTTCTCTCTATAGCACAACGATCGTTGTCGGCGACATTCTGCCGGTGTAACCCCCTTCCTTAACCTCTATGATGAATCCTAAGGCTATAAGCTACATCTAGCTCTTGATGTTGTAGCTTAGATTTGTAAGTATGCCTGTTCCTCCTTGTCCATATATTGTTTATACGATATGTGCAACCGATTCATATTTACCGTTATAGGGATTCAAATTCAGATTGATGTTTACCGTCAGGATTTTAGTGTCATACGTATGATGTTAGCAAAATTGACTTGAGCTGGATGCAGACTAACAACACTGTTACGGTATTATTGTACCGTAGGATATCATGTCTTCTGGCTCCTCGACTTATCTGCTCCATCAAATACCAACATTGACTTCAGCTGGATGCAACCTAATAACGTTGTCAACAATCCAGGTATGTATGCACGCAAACCTTCAATATTATGAGAACCTGCTCTCAGAGTTTGTCATGAATATGATTTTTGAGCTCGTAAAAAGCGGGGTAAGAGTTAACTGCATGTTTTAGAGAATTCGATATAAAGAAAATTGGCAATTACATTCTTGACTTCACTAGGATCACAATGCCCTGTAATCAGGTGTATAACCACATCAGGAGGTGGAGAATGAACTGGAACCACATAGGTGACCTTATAAGGGTTCCAGACATAAAATGGTGTCTGAAGACCATGTCCTTCATATTCGATGATGATGAGAAGCTAATACACTATGTCGTGGTAAGATATCAATGCACTAACTTACTGTCAATTCAACCGGTAGCCACCGTTACTCGCTTCACTTGTTCGTACCATTGCACTCAGCCATTCTCATCTCAATCTCAAAACCATATGAAACATGAAATATCTGAACAAGCCCATAACAAACTATGCCCATATGAAGACCATCTTCACGCCAAGGTTTGATGATAAACTCTAGTTTTGGAATTCGAAGCTGATGATCAAGGCCATTGACTTCCTTGCAGAGAACACATATGAATGTATAGCCTATGGTGAGATGTTAGTGATTGACGGGAGGGTGTGGCTTTGCTAGTTGTTTGATTAGTGCTACTGATTTGCCATTCATGTGTTGTCGATGGTGGTCATGATCTGTTGTTGGAAGTCATGTATATTTTGGAAGATGGTATGATATCTCTCCATTAGCTAGTTTGCTTATAAAAACTGATACATGATATGTAATATTGCTAGTGAACATGTGATGCATCACTCTAATGGGTACTCCAATGGGTAACTGTTAGTTCGGAACGTGCCGGTAGAACTACCCTCCTATGATAAACCGATTTCTATGTTGTATGATAAGGGTAACATCACCACTCCACTCAAAGAGGTTACCACAATAGCTAGCAGCTTGCAACCAAATAGTCAACAATTGCATATGTCTTGGTTACCCTCAAATATGCAAGCAACCAAACACCGAGTTTGTCGTTCCTCTCCTAATGACTAATAAGCTTGTGTGCAACCAATCAAAGTGGGAATATGACCCAATCTCGTTTACGGAGGCATGCCTAGGGACATGTTTCAGGGATCTCCAAAAGAATTCACCAAACACGTCCTTAGCGATGCTCGCTGTGTGCTTGCCACCACATTACTGTCTTTTTTCTTAATAAATTCGAGATATTTCTTAACAATTTGGACCCTTTTCAAGTTTCTATTTCTTTTATAATTCACTATATTAGAGGATTTTTTGTTGCAAAATGGGAACATCTTGCACATGTCAAACTAAATGAACAATTTGCTGAGCCTTGTTAATGTATTTTGAAACCGTGAACATTTTGTTGGACCCCATAAACATTTTCTGAACCCTGTTAACACTATTTAAA
Organism: Avena insularis; assembly: GCA_023614405.1. Taxonomy (NCBI): domain Eukaryota; kingdom Viridiplantae; phylum Streptophyta; class Magnoliopsida; order Poales; family Poaceae; genus Avena; species Avena insularis. The sequence continues at coordinate 65,511,063 of CM042697.1, forward strand.
TCAGTGAAACATACTTTCTTTCAAACCCGAGATTTTCTTTTTCAATACCATGAACATTTTTCAACACTGGTGACTATATTTTTGAAAATGTGAATGTACTTCCTTGGATATCGTGGATATTTTCTTAAACCTCATGAATTTTTTTACTACTATGTGAACATTTATTCGGAACAACATGAACAATTTTTACCATGAGCATTTTTATTGTTTTTATTCTCAACATGAACATTATTTCTAAACTTGTTAAACATATTTTTTTTGGACTCATTTGAAATTTTAAACCCATATGAACTGAACACAAGAATATTTTTAAAAACATTGTGCATTTTCTGAATATTTGTGTGTATTTTAAATCGCTAGACATTTACATTTTTCAAACACATGAACAGTCTCCATTAAATATTAATTAAATACATTTACATCTTTTTCACGAAACGAACTTTTTGTAATAATATAAAATAAACATGAATTAAACATAAAATAGAAATAAGAAGAAAATGGTATAGAAGGACAAAAAAGAAATATAAAGTAAGTTTAGCGGGGGAAATTACAGAAAATAAAAGAAGAGAATCATGGGAAAATTACAGAAAATAAAGCGGCAAATTTTCCGTTGTCGAGGCCACACGGAATCCAAATAAGAACTTAGCACTAATATTTTAGGCTGATTTATAAAAGGATCTCAATTTCTACTGTTTTATTTTTTTTAGAACTTAGATATTCTAAACCATGATATATTTACAATAGCGAATAGTATAAGGTAAAAATAAATGAACTATCCTCGACAACTACAAAATAAAGTCTAGCAACTTGTCGAGGTCTTTAAACTCCCACTTCTTTTATCATATGCTTTCGGCAACCGCTGAAAAATAACATACTCCCTCTGTTTCAAATTACTCCGCCGGCACGCTTATGTAGGTGGGCTATTACTCCCTTATTTTTCATTCAAAAAAATCCTGAGATTTTTGAAATAGATAGTATGAAATGTGTACTACGTATACCAAAAATCCAGAAATTTTTTGGATGAAAAATAAGAGAGTACTAGTCCACTTAGGTAAGCGTGCGCGCGGAGTAATTTGAAACAGAGGAAGTAGAGACTAAACCGTGAACATATAAATAGCAATGATGGTTCTCATTAATTTTGATTTTGAGCAATACCAAAGCTACATGCGCGAAGCAGCCATTAAAATAATCAATCGGCACAAAGACGGACCAGACAACCTAGTCAACATCGCTAAGAAGCGAGAGTATAGTTAACCATTTTCAAGAACGTAGTCATCTAACAAATAATGTAAGGACAAACATACTCACTACAACCATCAGAAACCACGCAAAATCGATCCCGTGAAATAAGATCCGAAAGATCATAGCTAGATAAATTTGATCTTCTAACACTATTATCATGGCCGGCCCTGACATGCCAGGGGCTCGGTGCAAGAAATTTTTTGGGCCCTGTACATAAGCAATTATAGAGACGTTTGTCTATTTGACTTTGTGTGTTGAACAAAGTCATCTACTCCCTCTGTCTTAAAATAGATTTCTTAGATTTATCAAAATTTAGATGAATCTATATACTAAATAGTGTCTAGATTCATAAATTTTGACAAATCTAAAACATCTATTTTAGGACAGAGGGAGTATAATATTTATATTGAACAAAAATACTTAAATTGTTTTATTAAAAGGCATCTGGAGAAGCCGAGAATTCTACTGACAATCACAGCCGGAGGAAGTATTTATATAGAAAAATCAACTCCTCCATTAATCACCTCAAAACGGGTATTTTATTCAATATATGTTATATTTATACTCCCGTCCAAAAATAATCGACTTGCATTTGTCTAAATTCACATATATCTATACACTAAATGCGTCTAGATGCATGTGAATGGGTGAATGGGTCTAGATGCATGTAAATTCACATATATCTCTAAAATTGATACTTCTTCATTAGCGATGCATTCATGCTTGCGTACAGGGGCTGAATGGGTGAGCTGCTAGCAAGTAGCAATTGAATTGATCGGTAGATCAATTTCCTTTTTCTAATCTAACATGAGTGCATGTGCGCTCTTGAGTGGGGCCCCAGCAATCTGGGGCCTGTGCCGTTGCACCGGCTGCACAGGCCCAGGGCCGGCGCTGACTATTATTAACGTTGGGAAGGAATGCTCATAGTCGAACGAAGCCAAAGGACACTTATTAAAGAAGTTGACATCTCCATTGACACGCCAAGAAAAAGATAATCACCAAACCGGAAATAATCAGCTGAAAAATCTAATTTTATTAGAAATTCAATGCAAATATTAGGTTCACCACCCTCCCAATCATAAGCAAGGTCGACCGAAGTAAAGAACCAATGGATGGAGGAGACAAAGTTGCCACGGCTAGGTTTTGTTGGAGGAGACGGCTACCGTCTGAAAAATAATGTTGGATCTTGCTGAACTATACTCCTTTAAAATCGTCAAACTTTACAAATTTTCATATTATAAATATTAATATATTTTTTATAAATTTGATCAAATTTTATATAGTTTGATTGACTTTTCAAAAAATATACAGGTCTGAAGCCTTGGACCGAGGTAGTAGTTTTTTAGGCGATCCCTTTAAATTGAACTTTTACTGCGGCCAACTGCACGATCGGCCCAGCAGCGTGAGGCCCATTTCTCCAGGCCGCTCGCCTTCTGCTAGTCCTGGTCGAGCCGAGCGACACGAGCTCGATCGCCGAACCGCTCCCAAGGCGCTGACGGCCGCTTCCACTCCACCCTCCAATCCTCCATCCGCCCGCCCGCCCCCCGCCGTTGCCTAGCTGGAGTTACTGCTGCCTCAGACCCTCTGTGTCGGACCTCCCTCTCTACGCTCCGGCGACTCTGCTCCCCCTCCGCCCCGCGATCTGCAGCCGGACTCCGAGTCTCCGACCCCGCCGCCCCCTACCCCGGCTCCTACAGTCGCCCCCTCGGACGCACACTCTCAGGCTGCCGGCTGTACCCCAGAGATGGCGGACGAGTCATTTTTCGATAGGATGGCTTCCCACCTTCGGTCCACATCCAAGTGAGGAAAACCCCACAGCTCTAAAGCCTACGTTTTGGTTTTATTTTCTCTATGTCTCAGTCTATACATTTTCAGCTTATCGCGTAGATTCCACTTGAGGTGATTTAGCCATTTTCTGCATATTGCACAAGCTAAGGATAGTGAAAGTAGCACGAAATAGTAGCATCTCATTAATCCCCATATTGGTACTGATATATAGTTTGTCTCTTTATCCTTTTTGCTAACATGTCAATTATTCCTGTACAAATGGTGATACATGGGGTGTAGAAGTCTGCAAACTAATTGTAAAACCCTTGCGCTCATGTATTTACATCTATGTAAATTCAGGAAAATGAGCATACTGTCTTAATGGTAGATGGCGGTCCTTGACTTCTGCAATATTGATAATCCTGTTTCCAAGATATAGAAATGGTAGAATAACCGTTCCATATGCAGAGTATGTAGTGTAACATGGAAAGCAATCTCGCTCTCTGTAAATCTGATTCAGTTTTTGTCTGCACTATGGGCTAATTTAACCACGCATTTTCTTCACACTTCATTCTCTAGTGCTCGCAAGCGATTTCTGTTTATGAATATTGTTACACTAAAAAGGTTACAGAACCTGGAACTGCAAATTGTTGCTTGCACTCTAGAAGTCATTGTTCACACTCACTCTGGAATTCATGTTTCGAACTCACTCAGCTGCAGGAATTAGTTTGGTACATTTTGCTTCTTTGAATTAAACTCATTTTCCTTTTCTGTATGTCTATCACCAGTTTACTATGTTCTCACCATCTTGATGATATTGGAGGTACTACACTGGATATCCCAAGGATCTAGGCCCGTCAAGAATTATACCATTCACGTCTGAGCGCCAGTTTGTGCAGCTATTACATGAAGGACGGCCTGTGGTTGTGGCCTTCACTATTAAGTAATGCTCTTATTTTCTGTTCAGAAACACAAGAAAGAATAGTTAGTGCCATGTACAAAAGCTTTGCACATAGTCACAGCAGTAATGAAATTGCTTTTGTAGGTGCACTTATACACAGCATCTGGACAAAGTACTGGAGGAAGCTGCTGCTACATTTTATCCTCATATAAAGTTTGTTCGGGTAAACAAATAATTTAATTATTTGTACAAAAAATATTGTGGCTTCTTGTTTTTCATCTATATGAATTGTCTCTGCTGTCATTGGTTTTGTCTCAACCAAATAAGAATTGATTATTTTGTTGTGTGTTATCAGGTGATTGTTTCTCATCTATATGTATTGCAGCTGCCGACATCGTTTTTTCCTTTGGTCTGAAACAAATAGAAATTGATTATTTTGTTCTCTGTTGCTAGGTGGAATGCCCAAAGTATCCTAGTTTTTGCCTCACAAGACAGAAGACTGAGTATCCATTTCTTGAAGTATTTTACAACCCAGAACAGGTTACAATTGTTCACATAACGTTTTTCTGTTTACACTTGCTCCCATTTCTTGCTAATTACTTTGAATTTGAATTATGTTGCCAACATGCTTGTCGACAATCTTGATTCTTGATATCATATTGTTTGTTAATCTTTGCGGCTAGAGAATGATAAGTTTCTAAATCCTTATGTGTGTTAATGGCTGGAGAATAGTTGAAGGGTCAAATTTCTTTCTGCAGGTTACCTTTAGCAATCCATATGCCCTAGTTGAGAGAAATTTCGAGAATAATTTCTTTATTTTTGCTTTCATGATCCTTTGAATAGTGAAAAGCACAACTTGCATTGATGGTCTGATTTGCCACCACCATTACAACGCTAGACTGCTCTAATAGTTGCGCAAATTAGTTCCTGGGATAGCAGAAAAGCACTAGTCTCGTTTGAGGGAGAATAGACGTTTTCAGGAAATGTGTGTATTGTGTAGGTCTAGGGATCCGCTGCATCCTTTGTCAGATCAGGATTCATGTTTTCATTGGCATGCCATTTCCGTATTGGTGAAGAACCTGCTATGCTAATTTGCTAAAGTAGGGTCAGTTCATCGTAAATGGCATCAGTGCTGAGTCCAGTTATTATTTGATTAGTGGGAATTAATGTGTTTCTTTTATTTTATGTCTAGGCATCACATATTATTGAGATCTCCATATTATTTTGTACACAGCATTGTTTCCAGAATGAATTTGGTTTTATTTTCTTTCTTTGTTTACTTATTACTCATCATGCTAGCTGCACCTAGACATAAATGTGCTTCATTGTTCCTTTATCCCTACAATAACATGCTCTTTATTTTCTCAGGCTGCTAACCCAGGAAGGATCGCGGATCAGAACATCACGAAGTATTCCGCAAAAGTTCTACCTGTAAGCAATATTCTGAAAATCCTTTCGAAATATTGCCATTTGTGTTCCTGTTTCCACAAAAATACATCACTCATTTACTTCGTGAGTCTAATGCTTTTAGAGATTCGGTTCCAGGCTGAGCTGATGTGACACTATTTCCTCGTGTGCAGTTCAACTATGACCCGAGCGTGTATGGATTCCGAGAGTATTTCAAGAAGTATGGGTTCAAGTATTCTGAAACAAACTAAGCTGCGGATCCAACTGGCTTGGGACCGACTTGTTGAACGGACCTTCAGCTGTACTCGTCTATTTATTGTGGTCTAGCATATCTTCAAGATGCATAGTCTGTTGTTATCCATTAGCATTCCCCAGGCAAAATGGTTGAAAACATGGCCAAGCTGTTTGCTAAGTTTCCACTATGCTCAAGAGTGAGTAGAATTCCTTTGGATGCTGTGTTTCGCAGAATGTCTCGACTGCAATTTCAAATTCTGTACTAAGTTAGGTGGCTCACATTCCAGACTATCGGACTGTAATTTCAAATTCAGTACTAGTATTAAGTTAGGTGGCTCACATTCCAGACTATCTGCATTAGATTCAAAGGACCTGGATCCATGCTGTTGTTTAATATTTTTGCACTTTCATGCTGTATTTCTCATGGTTGCTGCATAGCAGTAGCTGGAGCGTCATCCATGAATTGATCACGAAGAAAGAACGAACCAATCCCAAGGGGAAAACCTACGTACAGTACCAAATTCGTCTCATGGTCAGAAACGCACACCAAGCCAACAGTCATATGTCCTCAAGGACACTGATGCAAATGAAACAGAGAGATTCGCAAATTCAGATTTGGCAAGGACACATTAGGCATAGCCATCCGGATGACAGCTTACAAAATTCTTTTAAGATAAAAAAACATGCAATGCAAATTGATAAATTCTACTATTGCACAAAAGAGCTGCGAAACTTAGCACCTCGGTTTACACGAAAGTTACAATTACAACAAAGCATACGTGTAGCAGATGAATGTCTCATGAAACAAAAGTCGCACTGGAAAACCATCTTAGGCCTCTATTTTTATTGGCTGCGGACTAGAAGTAGTAGCGTTCATATCATCTGCAGCTTGGTTTATTTCTTCAACTGCTATGTCTTCAGCTGCCTCTTTCTGCAAAAGAATCTCCTTCAATCTTGTCAGCTCCACATCTTTAGCTTCCAACTCCTCTTGCAGAATGGACACCTGCGTAATAGTTGGCGGTTCAAAAGAGTTAAGTGGACAAAAAATACAAGCAAACTAGTAGTAACGAGAATGGTGAATCCTTACCATTTCGTTTGACCTCTCAACATCATTTGTTAGGCCATCCATGTGCTTGTACAGCCCTGAGAACAACAAAAAAAAAGGGTTAAGCAGATCCAAAGTTTTACAGCAGCAACAATCGACATCATGAGTCGAAAAAATTCTAAGCAATATAGTACTCCCTCCGTCCCAAAATAGATGTCTCAGATTTGTCAAAATTTGAATGAATCTAGACACTATTTAGTATATAGATTCATTTAAATTTTGAAAAACTTGAGACATCTATTTTGGGACGGAGGGAGTATAACATATGATGCCCAGCCATATACACCAGATTTAACAAAATTAAGTATAAACACATATAGTGGTTCTTCGCTAGTCTTTTAGCTTGGGTGTAAGTTGACACGTACCATCGAATTGATTCCTGAGCTCATTGTTCTGGGTCTTCAGAACTGCAATTTTCATTCCAAGTTCATGGATCTGCACCATAAAAACTTGGTTACACCTAATTCTGGCAAAACTAAGGCACAAAATTTCTGTTCTAATATGGTGGTTGTTCAAATAATAACCAACGATTCTATTCTTTGGAAGGCAGACGCAAATTGGAAGCATATTTAAACCGCTGACATCTGTTGGGAGACTTACTTTTCCTTCAGAAGCCATTGCCCCAATCTCTTCATTTTCCTCTTGCAATGTTCTACACTTGGCCATTAGCATTTTCCCATGCTTGCTGGATGGAGTAAAATTGACAGCAGCAACATTGTCCTGTAGCTCTTTAATCTTTTTCTCTTTCTCTTCTGCCAAATTCTGGACAGAAACAGGCAGTGTCAGTCAAGGTATGTAAGTTACAGTTTTCCTCGGACATATAAAACACAAATTTTAACTTCTAATTCTTAAGGTGCTATCATCATCCTTAGTATATCATATAATAATATGCTTCCATTATCCATCTGTTCTGTTCCCACATAGCACATTTGTTGCCAAATCTTCTACAAGTCAGATCTCAAGACATTAACAAAGCTTTTGTGATAGCTATATATGTATAGGACACTGAGTAGTGTACTTTAACTACCAATCTCTTTGTTCCCATGCAACAATTTGTTACTTATATCTTCTAAAATTTCCACTTTAAGAAATAAGAACACAATTTTTGTGACAGCTATATGCAATATGATGAAAAAGGTGGGCTTTCTGCCTTGCGTACTTGCTTAAGAGGATTATTACAAACATTGGTCCAAGAGAAGACATGCCAAGTCTCGTTACATATTTCTAGAACTTACATGTTTGGCTAAAATTACAGAAGTAGTGCAAAAGGGCATCAGAACCCTAACATAACGGTTATATTAGATGTTATGGCGCCAGGCTTTCTACTTAACATGCTGCAATGCTGGTACAAACTAATATGATGCAAGAAGAATCGTCTGATTGAAGGGAATTCACTGACCTTTAAGCGTGTAAATTCCTCGTGAATTGCTGGATCAAGCAATAATCGCCTTGTCTGATAAAGCATACATAATAAGTTATGTAAATAAACTATCCAGTGCAACAACATAGGGTTTAAGCATTATTAAAAATTCATTCAAGAGCTAACCAAAGTCTAAGCCCCCCATACAGGGTGCAACTACTAAGCCACTAAGGCTTCGCAGGAAGCTTAAGGCGGCATTTTTTATGTGATAATATTATCCCAATTCCTCCTGTGAAATTGTCAAGCAGTTCCTGCATTACAAACAGTTCCTAAGCCTGTTCCTATACAAAGAGCCATGTCCACAACTTCTCTAAGAAGCCAGCTTTTGGAAGAAGCTAATCCTACCATGCAGGGAGTCCAGACTTAATCGTCACATGACAGATATGATACGAAGGAGAAGATATCCAAACTGAACTTAAGGTATTTTTACACATTTTCAAAGAAGATAAACACATGGAAGGCTAGAATAGATGAGCACCAGTCTTCAGAGTTCGAGCATCTCATGTTCCTTCTTCATGAAACAAAGTTTACCCTATTTTGTGTGAAGTGGTGTTAAGCTTGCAATTGAGAAATCGGATTATTGTTTCAGCAAGGCTCATCACTCAAGTCACTGAATTTAGAAACAATATCCTTCCTAGACAAACCCTAAGATGTTTGTTCAATACAGAAACTGGTATTGGCTACTGTTGTTAACATCAGCATGCAGCAGCCAATGAGAATCGATGCAGGAGTCTGGCAAGTGTGTGGGCAGGTGGCTTCAGGCCACAGGAGTTACGAAAGGTGACTTAGAGAATAGAGATAGATCTAAAAAATATCTACTCGGAACAATACATTGAGATTAGAAAAGTACTCATTTGCATACATGTACTGGAAGGTTTGTGTCGGTCATGTAATTTTTTAGGGAAATCAAGGAAGAATAATCAATCTATTCCCTTCTAGTTATTCGCTCATTTCATCCTATGTCTACCCACTCGTAGCCGGGTCTGGCTACCTTCATCAGTAATTATCCCGCTTAGCTAGGAGAGGATGCAATTAGTTTCACCTCAACTTAAAAGTACTACATGCAATATAAAATACCACAAACCATATCACTAGAACATGATCTCTTGTATGTTGCAAAATAATGACCAAACTGCTCACTACCCTCCTTGCAGAGCATACAAAAGAACATGGCAAATCAATCTGGGTTAATTTTCAAATAATTAGCACCTACACAGCAGGTATCCACTTAACATGGTAGCATACTACAAATATTACTTGCCTCATCGTCTGTACCATCCCTACAATATATTCATTCAATGCTAGTCCCTCTAGGATATGTAGGTGACTACTAGGTGAGTGGAATTGTATGGATATGGGTTGAGTATTGCAGATCACGTTTTGGGGTCAGGGGATATGAGTTTTCCAGAATAATAATATGATAATATGGTTTACATTTACTGCCATCAACTTGCCTGTGAAAGTAATCTAGCCAATCATTATTAGGTACAGTATTGGTGCAAAGGGAAAATTCGGTTGTACCAAGTCCAATACTAATTAAGATTTACACATTGCAGTACGCAGATAAGAATCATGGTAGGTTCGAAATAGACAATTTTAGCTACTGAAGTCTTCTTTTACAGTTTACACTTTGCAGTAATTCCATTTAAAACAGAAGATAATCCTCACACAAACAACTTCGGAGGAACAGTAAGAATTCAAATTTCAAATGCACAATAAACTGTCAGAAGTGCAGAACACCATACATAGTCAGCATTATATATACCTGCATTGACGGTGGCCTCAACTGTGTTTTCAAATCCCTGACTGCAGACTGCAAATTCACAGGAAAAATAACCACCAATCAGCACAACTAGACGGACACTAGAAATCAATTAATCACAAAATACTGCTCAGGTTTATCCAAATTGAAAAGTTTGTCATAGTAGAAGGAGGCTCTCCGCGAGTACCTTTAATTCTGCAATCTCTTGTTCTCGTTTTGCAAATGTTACAATAAAAGCAGCCTCTCTTTTCTTAGCTTTCTCCAGCTGAGCATTAATCAACAGTTAAACAAAAGCAAATTATAAGTATTACACCAGTTTTACAAGCATGCCAAAAGAACCAACCTGCTCCTTCAGTGACTCCTCCGACGACTTTAGGTTATTGAGATAAGTAACCACCAAAACAGGCTCTGCATTTATAAATAGATATTATTTGTTCAGTCATTACCAGAGACAGAAAGGACTTGGATTTAGAGCATCTCCACTAGCATTCCCAAGAGGCCATTCCCAGGACGTTTTTTGGTCCGGATTTGCAAAAAACGCCCCAGTAGCGTTCCCAAGAGGCGTTCCCAGGCCGAATTTTGGTCCGTTTTCATCCGGGCTTCCCAAACCGAACCCAGGAAGCTGGGTACGCCCTGGGAACCCCGGATCGAACGATTGCCCAATCAATCTCCCCCACGTGTCCTCTCTCTCCCCCTATCTCTCTCCCCGTCTCTCTCCCCTTCCCGTCCGCCGCGTCAAGCTCCCCTCTCCCTCGATCTCTGCCCGCCGCCAGCCGCAGCACGCCTCTACGCCGCGCGCCTCCTCTGCCAGCCGCTACCCCGAGGGTCGGCCTCGCCACCAACCGCCGCCGCCCAGGCTCGCCTCCTTCCTCCGTGTCCCCTCTCTTCCCCATCTCCCTCTACTCCTCGCGCCGCCTCCCTAGCCGCCCGCGACCTCGCCCCGAGTGCGCCCGCCACCCCATTCGAGCTCCGTGCCGCAGCCAATCAAGCTCCACGCCGCCCCAATCGAGCTCCGCGCCGCCCCAATCAAGCTCCGTGCCGCCCCAATCGCGTGCCGGCAGCCACCAATCGAGCTCCGCGTGCCCCAGTGCTCTCCCGCGGCCATCTGCTCCTGTGCGTGTCTTGCTCGGCCTCTCCGTCGTCGAGGCGAGCCGCGAAGCTGGGAACACTACTGGGAAAGTTCCATTCCCAGGGCTCCATCCGGACCAAAATTAGCTCCATCAGGACCAAAATTTGTCCTGGGAATGCCTCAACGAGTGGAGATGCTCTTAACTTGCCAACCTGGATCAGTTCCTGCAGGTACAGCTGGAATGTTCTGAAATGCTGAATGCCACTTCTGAATTTCTGATTTAGCAGCTTCCAGTTCCACCTGTAATGCATTAAAAATGCAGTATTTCAGAAATTACTGCTCACAACATTGTGTATCTCACACTGAAACGGAATGCAAACTTGCATTGGTGGAACTAAACTGCATACATGGTTATTGAAACTACATCTCCACATTTCAGTGACATACAATTAATCATTAATTCATTGCACTTAATTCTTAAAGAGAAATACATGTTTACTGGGTGTACTTGTAGTTGTGACTTCTTTTCTATTTCTCAGATGTCTAAACTTCAAGTAAAGTTTAGATAGGCTGTATGTATGTTACTTTTATTACTTCATGCATTTTTATATGATTAAGTAGTCAAAAGTTCAAACTAGCACTATAGGTTGAAAAAATCTTCATTGCTGTTCTGGAACATGTGAGAGTGAGAGGATCAGGTTTGTCCATTAATAATTCATCAGGAAAACCTTTATCAATAAGAAAAGGTATATATCCTGCAGTAATTTCTTACCAATTACAGTAATAAAGCTAAAAATAAGTGAACGGTGATTGTTTATACAAGAATGGGGTCATAACAGATTAATCGAAATCACTAACACATTAGATATTCAGCTCAACAAAACTGTACTTTACTAGCAAAATGAGAACATGAAAGAACAGTGACTAACTACACACCTGGTTCGATTCGAGATTCTCTTTGCAGTTCTGCAAACTTCAAAAACATGGAGAGAAATTAGTCCATGTTTACAATTAACAATATAGAAACAGTTATTTGGTAGAAGAAAAGCAATAGATCAAAAGGTTACTTAAAAAAAGTAATTTACCTTTCACGAAGAGACAAAATCATCCCTGTGGCAGCACCGGGTGCACTCTCCTCCACCTTTGTCTTTCCCTGCACACAATTCGCTGTCTTAAAAAATCTTCTAATCGCAAGAAATCGCCAAAACTTATACAACTAGTAGGTAAGCAAGAACTGTGTCCAATAGGATTAAACATATGTTTAGTTTTCTTATTGCATCTTTCCATTATCCTATAATAACTATTTGGTTTCCTTATTCCACAATCCCATGTGAAAACAACCCTAGTATCGTTCATCGCACCATACATTCAGGACAGAAACAGCTTCACCAAGACCAAAGTGTTAAGCATGTTTTCATGTTACATTATTGCAAAGCGTAGTGGTAACCGAAATTCAGCAAGGTAACAGGGGCAAGAAATACAAAAGATTGTGTATTGAATTTTAAAAGTGGGAACTAGAACAATTACCTTCTTGGAAGCAAAGACATCGTCTTCATCGTCATCCAGATCGCCGAACGGCCTCTTTTCCCCTGCAGAGAAGCAGCGGTAGCAGAAAAAAGCACCATAGGAACCACATGAGTTTCGCGGAAGCAAAAGCTCGGACGCTAATAAAAACAAAGGCCGCGGGGAAGGATTGAAAGGAAAGAGGGGGAAGAGACCGGAGCGGGCGGGGGCAGCGTTGCGGGAGGGCGAGGCGTTGAAGTTGCGGCCGAAGGTGTCGTCTTCGTCGAGGCGAGGGGAAGGTGGGTCCGCCATGGCCTCTGCTGCCGTCGTGCGAACGGCTAAACCCTGGGGGAATATACGGCCGGTCTGGCCGCCGGGGAAGTGGCGCTGCGACGGCGAGGGTTTGGGTTTGGGGCGCCGGAGAAACGGGACCTGTGTGGGAGAGGGAAGAGGGCTCTCTGCTTGTGGGCCTTGGGGAACGGACAGCGCACTGCGCACGGCCCTCACCGGTATATTTTACTTTTAGGCCCTCTTTAATTTATATACAATAAAGAATAAACTAGAGGGATAACATAGAAATACTCCCTTCGTCCATAAACAAGATTTCTGAACGGAGGAAACACTATTTTTTGTAAAAAGATCCACTAATCTATTAAAAATCATTGGCAGCGGTACAAATAGATCAAAAGTAATAAAAATTACAATAAGTCAATGGACCAACTAGCGACGACTACAAACACTAGTGTGTGTGTCGTCGTTCTCGTCTTTCCATCACCGGAGCTAGACAAAACTTGTCGTAGAAGAACTTGTTATACTAGACAGACGGGAAATCATCGTGCTAAGACCATAAATGACCATCGCACAGAGCAGCAACCATCACCAATGATGACAATCGTAGATTGGAAGAGACTGGACCAAGAACAAACCAACGGACATGAAAATGGACCGGATTTCAGGAGATCCGCTGGACAAACGACTATGCATGCCCTCTGTCAGCGTTAGATGCACCACAGAGTAAGGATATAGCAAAAATAACCTTATTCTGACTTTAGGATGTAGCTGTCGACTTAGCATCCTGAAGAAGACACTAAAAACAGGCTAAATAAAGAACGAAAAATCCCTGGCTGGTGACGGACTATGGATCGCCACATAACCAAAGGCCCCCAGAACATTGAGACGAAGTGGACCGACAGTGTCAACCGCCGAGGGGAGCGAAACCTTAGATGGGTTTGTAAGATCCCAGGATTATCACCTCAAAAATAGATAGGACATATATTTGTGTATTATATTCATGCGTAAGAAAATTCGGAAAAATTTCGCGCAAAAACTAAAAAAGTTATAGAGGAGTCGGGATCTCTCTTGTTTTGATGGAAATATTAGGACAGGTGCCATGGAATTTGGCATGACCTCTATTATACTGTTGTGTTTGAGGGGAAACAAATTAAATTCTAATTTGAAAATTTAAATCAATTGGAAAATATTAAAAATTAGAAGTTAAAAGATTAATTGTTTTCCAAAATGATTTAGTAGTATTGTTTGATTATATTAAAGATATATTAAACAATAATCTATATCTATATATTAACAATAAAGGAAGGAGCGTTTCTTGTAGTACCTACACTTTTTTAGACGACTTTACCGCTATCAGTTCGAGTATATTACCTACCACACCCACCGTGTCATTCATAAGTCAAATAATTAGCCGCCGGTGCCCCTAAATTCGAACAAAAAAAAGGCTGACGCTGCTATATTCTATCGACCAAAAAGAGTTCTAGAGCGTTCTTAGGTTTCAATTTTGCCTCATGCCTAGGCCACGCAACCATCCAGGATATAGTGATCGATGAATCAGGTCTTGCCTCATGCATACAGGCGGACAGCTCCGTGTTCCACCGCCGTCATGCACGCTGCCGCTGCAGCTGTATATTAATTGACCGCCTAGCGTGTCCTCAACTCTTTAAGCAACCTGCCGCTGCCTGCTGATGTCAAAATCGGTGGTAGATTGTCGATGTCTAGATGCTAATCATGCACGCAATCAATTGCTTAATATGTAATGGAACGTGCAGGGCTGGACATCATCAACCGTATTGTTGCTACAACTGGAACAGATGCATACACGAGAGTAAACGAGAATGAGCAGGACACTCCAATGGCAGCACAAAACAAGAGGTGCGTACTGAACTAGTGATCAGCTATATAGGCATATTACGTACCAATTGTATATCTTTTGTTGATTCTCTTCCAGTTTCGATATTAATTGACCAAGCATACGCTTTTCAATTTAGCTAATTCCAGCTTGAGACTTGGATAAATCACGGTACCTTTTTAGGCTAAACGTGATCACAAAGCATTGTTGCCACATGGTCCAAGCCTTCACGAAAATAAATTAGATGGCCTACCTGGCTACCTGCACAATCGTTGTTTCACACATACAGCTAGGTGAGGCTCTCCACGAAAATAAATTAGATTTACCTGATCGCCGTCGCCATCAGTCCGGAGGAAGCTGCGGCGCTAATTTTGTTTACTTCAATCTGCACGCACTGATGCCGCGATTGTCACATTTGATCATAGTTGCTTCTGCTCGTTCCGACTTATCGAGGAAATCATCACTACATTATTTCTCAAGGTACGTACATTTAGACTGATAGTCTCTTCCGATAAGATGCATTACTTCCTCCAATCTATATTAATTGACTTTAATTTATTAATATTTAGATAAACTTATATACTAAATAGTGTCTAGATTCATTGAGTCAATTAATATGGGCCGGAGGGAGTACTATTTTTAGAATGTCTATGATGCAGGTTAGTTTTTTTTTAGAAAATGATGCATATTAGTTGATAATAATAGTACTTTGCTCATACTCAGATCAGAGATACTCCCTCCGATTTATATTAGTTAACTTAAATTTATCTAGATAGCACTAAAAATTATTAGATACATTCGTATCTAGATTAATCTAAGTCAACTAATATGAACCTAAGGGAGTAGGAGATATAGATTGCAAAAGGCGCATTGACCCGGTGGTGGAAGGCGATGGGGCCACCGAGGCGGGCAGGTGCTGGTCGGATGGTGCTGTGTCGGTGGCGATCTGGCTCATGCACAAGAGGAGAAGAACCGACGTTGGCAAGGAGTTGCGGGGACGGCTGTCTGCACCTAGCCGGATGAGGTGGAACCGGGCGTTGACTCCATGGGGTAATGCAGGGAGACATGCTGGAGTCCAAATGCTGCAACGATTTGCAAGGAAAAAAGCAGATAGTGAAGCTTCTAGCTGGCGTTGACTCGATGAGCGATCAGTGGTTGGTTGCGATGGAATCTGGTGGTCTTTTGGATTGGTAGGAAGCGTGAAGAATCAAGGCAGACACGAAAAAGAAGTGGACGGCCTATGTTGCAGGCGCAAGCAACAACGAGAAGTGGCACACGAGATTTTGCAAAGGAGCTGCTCGTTGATGGCAGGGGCCTAATAAATATCACATGCGCCTACTCTAATCTCTCTGCTCCTCTCTTCTGAATTATGCATGGCGCAGAATTACAAGAGATGAGTGAAATAAAAATGGCTTGAATGGGACCATGAAGATGGCCAGTGAGCAAGCAAAGATGCACATGTTAAGATACGGTTGAGCCGCAAATAATAACGCCTGTTTCGATGCCACGGTGGCCTGCCAGTGGGTCTAAGGGGGAAGAGATTAGGAAGCCATCAGAGACAGAAGGAGATAAAAATAACTAACCCTAGCAAGCGCAACACAAATTCATGACGTGGGTTTTTTTCCCGGTGCAACGCACGGGCACCTTTCCTAGTAAGAATTTAAGACAAGACTAAGTAATTTAAATAAGAAATGAATTCTTATTTCTTTTCTTAATTTTGTAATAATAATACAAAGGAAGATAAATATAAAAAAATATTACAGGAAGAAAACTTTATTAAATTATAAGAATATTATTAAAAAATTATTTACAAAAAAATAAAAGATTACAATAAAACCCTAGACTACCTATCTACTTTTATATTAAGTCTTGATCTTCCAGATCCTTGTTCCTGTAAAAATAGGAAAATAAACTCAAAAAGAAATAGGTTATTAATTGGTTGGTTTTACTCTCGGTGGAGAATAGTGTAGTGCACTGTTCTTATTACTTCATTGAGCAATATAAAGGGGCAAATTTCACCAATGTATAATATATGTTCTTTTAAGCAAACAGCTCCAGATCAACATCAATATCTCAATAAAAGGGGCAAGTTTCACCAGGAGAGTAAATAGTAAAAGAATAAGAAGTGAAAACAAATTCACTTGATCTGGTCCAAATGAGTCAAATAGTAAAGCAGCTCAATCACCAAAATGCATGTAGTATGTTGTCGATACAGCAGCAACATCTCCATCAGTAAAAGGGGATCACACTGTTGCAACATAGCTGATGGGCATCTCATTTCATCAACACCTTCCCAAGCACACAACCAAGAACACACACAACTTGCCAACTTTTCAACAAATCCACTAGCCAAGACACACAATCCACCTCCAAATCATCCGTAGGATGGTGACATAAGGAGTGAGTGGTGCAGGAGGATAGCAAGGACAAGTAGAAGCTCATAGTAACAAGGAGGAGCAGAACCAGTACCAGGAGGTGCAACACAAGGTCTAGGGAGTGATCAAGTTACCAAGATCAAGCTAGCAAGGTCAACCAGCAGAGCAACACCGCCAACAAATAAACTGTGTGGTGAGTCCATACAAAACCATCACATGATAAATCTTATCTAATTTATCAATTATGTGTTGTTCCATATGAAATATTCTTAGAAAAACACCCAAGTGAGGTGTATCCATCATAGAAGAAAATAAACAAAGATAATAATCAATCTTTACAAACCACACCAAGATCTCAGCATGTGCATCACTGATCTTGGATAATAATCTCTATTTTTACAAAAAAATATACAAGCAGCCTTAAATGTATATTTCTGGGCACATCTTTTGAATAGTAGCACCTTAGAAATCATTTCATCATAAGAATGCATCTCAAACGGTAAAGATCTATTATATTGTCATTCTAAGAGACTATCAAATTAATTTCCATGTACTGTAGTAATCATACTTGGAGATTATCCATCAAAGAATACTAAAGCATATTAGCAACAGATAAAAACAACTAGCTTTGCCTCGGACCAGCATCACAGGCCAAATGAAATCAATAGGCATCATAGGATAATATATCCAGCATAAGTTTTCAACTCTTATTAGCACCAAACCACTTTAGAATTGTTGGGTTCGTAGCATAGAAAACAAAAAATTCTACGATAGGAACTATATGCACCAAGATACATCTATCTAGATACAAGCAGCTGGTCGATATACATTCATAGAATATATACCCTCAAAGACCAAAAAGCTTTAACGAGGTTGTACTCATGGATGATGTAGTCGAACGCTTGCTGATCTCAAGATTGAGAAGAAGTCCAGCTAGTCTAGCAGGTCCAGCACCGCAAAGCAGTGGTGCATTCGTGATCGCACACACGTTTGGGTATCCCGATAAACCTCCGCGCCCTCGCTCCAGCAAAAGCCACCGGGAACATGTATCTCACTAATCCGAGACCATGGGGAAATTCTAGAGGGGGGAGAGATCCTCCGCGAGGAGGTGTGGGAGTGGAGGAGGAGGAGGTGCTCCTTATATAGGGGAGGGGGTAGCTCAAGGGGCTTGGCCGTGGGCCATGGAGGGTGCCCCCACCTCTCCCTCATTCATGTGGTGGAAGCTCCACTCACATAAACACACCTCCACTCACATGTTCACTCACATGCATTAATTTTCCACCAAAATTAATGCAAACTCTCATTTAATAAAACTCTTTTATTTATTTTATTTAGAATTTTGTTAATTATATTAATTAACAAACATTCACATAAAACTCCTTGCAACATTTCTATATAACATGCAGAACCAGTTTCAACAATTTCACCCGAAACAATTCTGGTTTCCATTGAAATAATTCTAGCGTTTTCATAATATTTTTCTGGCATCTTATTTGCTCCAAATGGTGTCGGTATCCCTTAAGTGTGTCACCCTACGATTCACGAATAATGCAGACATGATTGAGACCCCTCTCCGATCAATAATCAGCAGCGTGACCTGGAGATCCGTATTGACTCCCACACATTCAACGATGACTTCTGTGATCGTGATAAACTTTTACGCATGTAACTAAATCCCTTTGTCTCGCGATATATTACATGTCCGAGATTCGATCATCAGTATCTCCATACCTAGTTTGATCTTGTTACTGTCATGTACACTTTTCTCGTTCCTGTGATATAACATTCTAGTGATCTCGTCACTTGCCTGCAAGCTAACTAATGTGATATCATCGAGAGGGCCCAGAGTATATCTATTTGTCATCGGGATGGACAAATTCCACTCTTGATCCATGAGCCTCTACATAACACCTTTGTAGCACTGAACCCACCTTTATATTCACTCTGTTACGGTGTGACGTTTGATGTTATCAATATACTCTTCCAGTGTTAGTGATTGACATGATCTCATGGTCTAAGGATTAGGATTACTTCGTATGATGTTATAGCAATATAAACACAATGAATTTGATCGTCATGCTATACTTTGGATCAATGTTCACATCATTCAAACAATGTTGTGACCTTATTATTAACAACATCCAATGTCCATGATCAGAAAACCTTTGATCATCTTGTTAATCAACGAGCTAGTTTATAAGAGAGGCATAAGTAGGAACTTTATTTTTATTTATTAAACACGCATATATTAACGTTTCCGTATTAATACAATTATAGCATGAAAAATAAACATTTATCATAAACAAGGAATAAGATAATAACCACTTTATTATTGCCTCTCGGGCATATTCTCTTCAGTCTCCCACTTGCACTGGAGTCAATATTATAGTTTGAAAACTTTGCGTATTGAACACATACGGAAGCATTAGGGTTTCACAGCATAGTAAATCAAAATTTTCTACGGAAGCGAACAGAAGGAAAGCCAAGATCTAATCTAGGAGATGCAAACAACGAGAGAGATTGGATTGGATCTTCATACCCTTGAAGATTCAAGACAGTGAACGCTCATTTAACGTGGGTGATGTAGTCGTACTCGCTTCTCCTCCTCGCGATCCGATCCGATCCAGCACCACAAGTGGCGGTGCCTCCGTGAGATGCACACGTGCGGCACCTCGACGTCTCCTCCTTCCTCGGACCAGCAAGTATGGTGGAGAGATAGATTGGATCTACAACGCGACGGCGTGGTGTATATGGTGGAGAATTTCTGCAGCAGGGCTTCGCCTACAAACAGTCAGGAGGGAGAGAGGAAGGCAGCAGGGCTACTAGGGTTTGGAGGAAGGTGTCAGGGGGTATGAGAGGGGGCGCACCAGCCCTCTATATATAGAGGGGGGTGCGGCCAGCCCTAGCCTCTCCTCCAAGCCTATCTCTAGTTTAAACAATTTAAACTCTCCCTTATCCAGAAATCCTATCTTATCTTATCTCTAGTTTAAACGATTTAAACTCTCTAGGATCGGCTGGGCCCTATGGGGCCTTGTGCCCTGGCCCAATGCGCCAGGGCACTCCCTCATAGGCCCATGCCCTCCCGGAAGGTGGGACCACGTTGGCCCCTTCCGAAGGTTCTAGAAGCTTCAAGATAATACCGATTAACCCGAACAATTCGAACTCCAAAACTGCAATCGCTTATATGAATCTTATTCTCCGGACCATTCCGAACCTCTCGTGATATCCCGGATCCCATCCGAGACTCCGAACAAAAATTCATAAACCAAGTATCCAATATATCCTAGCCGTCGAGACACGTTATGTGTGACCGCTGGGTTCGAGAATATGCAGACATGATCTTCTATCAATAATCAACAGCGGGGTCTGGGCACCCATATTGACTCCCACACATTCATCGATGATCATATCGGATGAACCACGATGCCAGGATTCAATCAATCCCATATATATATTCCCTTCGTCTCGCGATATTTTACTTGCCCGAGATTCGATCATCTACTGCCATACCTAGTTCAATCTGCTCACAGCAAGTACTTTACTCGCTCAGAATCCGATATCACTTTGTGATTAACTCCTTAACCATATGCTTGCAAGCGGTGTTGATATCGATTACCGAGTGGGCCCGGAGTATATCTCTCCGACTTGGGAGGGACAAATCCCATCTCGATACATACAACCCAACAGATACTTTCCGATCACCTGAGAGACACTTTATGATCACCCCTCTCATAGGATGACGTTTGATGACCTCAAAGCTTTCTTCCGATACCAGGGAGTTGCATTATCTCATGGTCTAAGGAATACAATATTTGACATAAGAAAAGCTTCGCAAAGACGAACACGATGACACGATCTAATTGCTTCGCTTAGTTTGGGTCTATCCACCACATCATTCTCCAAT
The DNA here is from genome assembly GCA_023614405.1 of Avena insularis. Taxonomy (NCBI): domain Eukaryota; kingdom Viridiplantae; phylum Streptophyta; class Magnoliopsida; order Poales; family Poaceae; genus Avena; species Avena insularis. The sequence goes on from CM042697.1 coordinate 65,531,895, forward strand.
GATATGATCTCATTATCAATTGACAACTCATGTCTATGGTTAGGAAACCTTAACCATCATTGATCAATGAGCTAGTCCATAGAGGCGTACTAGGGACACGGTGTTGTTCACAAACCACACAAGTATTAATGTTTCCGCTTAATACAATTCTAGCATGGAATATAAACTTTATCATGAACAAGAATTATAATAATAACATCTTTATTATTGCCTCTAGGGCATAATTCCAACAGTCTCCCACTTGCACTAGAGTCAATAATCTAGTTTACATTTGGCAACAATCTCACACCCATGGCACTGAGGTGCTGATCATGTTTTACACGTGGAAGAGGTTTAGTCAATGGATCTGCGACATTCAGATCTGTATGTACTTTGCTGATCTTCAGATCTCCATCTGCTATATAATCTCGGATTATATGAAACTTATGTTGATATGCTTGGTCTTTGGATGATATCTTGGTTCCTTAGCGAAAAGTTATGGCGCCTGTTGTCACACAATATCTCCAAGTGGTCCAATGCACTTGAACCACGCCAAGCTCAATGATGAAGTTTCGATCCAAACTCCTTCACTTGACGCTTCGCAGCAGCCATGTATTCCGCTTTCATCAGATCCCGCGACCACGCTTTGCTTGCAGCTTCTCCACTCACAGCTCCTCCATTCAAAATATACACGTATCCCGTCGAGATTTAGAATCATCCTTGTTTGTCGAAACTAGCATCGACGTAACCTTTACTGACGAGCTGTTCATCACCCCCATAGACTAAGAACATTTCTTTAGTCCTATTTAGGTACCTTAGGATGTTCTTCACGGCTGTCCAAAGGTTCCACTCGATCACTTTGATATCTCGCCGTCAAACTAAGAGCATTGGACACATCCGTCTAGTACACAAGATGGCATACATGATGGAACCTATGGCCGAGGCATAAGGCACTTTGCTCATAGCTTCCTATCATTTCATCAGATGGACACCGAGCCTTGCTCAATATCTTACCCGACAACATAGGTAATGAACCTTTCAATGCCTTATCCATTCGAACCTTTTCGTAACTTTGTCTAGGTATGTACCGCTTAAAGCTATCAGTCTTTGTCTATCTCTATAGATTTTGATGCCCAATATATAAGCAGCTTCACCTAGGTCTTTCATTGAAAACACTTGTTCAAATAACTCTTCACATCGTTAAGCATGTTGATGTCATTTCCAATAATCAATATGTCATCCACATATAGTACCGTAAACGCCACCGAGCTCCCACTCACTTTCTTGTAGATGCAAGCTCAGAGCAATTTGGAACAAATCCAAAGCTCTTGATCACTTGATCAAAACGAAGGTTCCAACTCCGAGATGCTTGCTTGATCCATAAATGGAACGCTGAAGTTTGCATACTTTATCAAGATCCTTAGGATCGACAAACCTTCGGTTGCATCATATACAACTCTTCATCAATGTTGCCATTGAGGAAAGCAGTCTTGACATCCATTTGCCATATTTCATAATCATGAAACGCAGCAATTGCTAATAAAATCCGAATGGACTTAAACATCGCTACAGGAGAGAAAGTCTCATCGTAGTCAACACCTTGAACTTGTCGAAAACCTTTCGCAACAAGCCGCTTTTATAGACGTAACATTACCATCCGTCTGCTTTCTTCTTGAAGATCCATTTGCACTCAACGGCCTTTCGGTCGCTAGGAGGGTCCACCAAAGTCCATACTTGGTTTTCGCCATGGATCCCAATTCAGATTTCATGGCTTCTAGCCATTTCTCGTAGTCCGGGATCATCATCGCCTCATAGTTCGAGAGGTTCACCGTCTTCTACTAACAAGACAACAAGACAGGTTGCTGTACTACTCAGAGGGCACGCGACCTTGTCGACTGCGACGCTCAAGAGCAAGATCGTCCAAGCTTCATGATCCTTGTCATTAGCTTCCTCTATTGTTGGTGCAGCGCACTGGAACAATTTCAGGTGCTGCGCTACTCTCCAATTCAAGAGAAGGTTCAATAACCTCGCCTAGCTCTACTTTCCTCCCACTCACTTCTTTCGAGAGAAACTCCTTCTCAAGAAAGGAACCGTTTTTATGCATAAACACTTTGCCTTCGGTTCTGTGATAGAAGGTATACCCAATAGTTTCCTTAGGGTATCCTATGAAGACGCATTCTCCGCTTTGGGTTCGAGCTTGTCCGCATCAACTTCGACGAAGCTTCAGATCCCCAAACTTTAAGAAACGACAACTTAGGTTTAGCACCAAACCACGCTCATACGGTGTCATCTCAACGGATTTAGATGGAGCCCTATTTAAAGTGAATGCAGCGGTTTCTAATGCATAACCCCAAAATGATAACGGCAAATCAAGAAGAGACATCATCGATTGGACCATATCTAATAGGGTTCGATTCGGTGTTCGACACACCATTGCGTTGTGGTGTTCCGGTATGGCGTGAGTTGTGAAACGATTCCACTTGCTTTGAGATGCGTGAGAAAATCATAACTTAAATATTCGCCCACGATCGGATCGTAGAAACTTAATCTTCGTTACGATGGTTCTCCACTTCATTCTGAAATTCTTTGAACTTTTCAAACGTTTCAGATTTATGTTTCATTAAATAGATATACCCATATCTACTTAAGTCATCGGTAAAAGTGAGAAAATAGCGATATCCACCGCGCGTCGAAACACTCATCGGTCCGCATACATCGGTATGTATGATTTCCAACAAGTCCGCTGTTCTTCCATCATACCGAGAACGGGTTTTGATCATCTTGCCAATGAGGCATGGTTCGCATGTGTCAAATGATTCAAAATCAAGAGACTCCAAAAGTCCATCAGAATGGAGTTTCTTCATGCGCTTTACACCAATATGACCTAGACGACAGTGCCACAAATAAGTAGTATTATCACTATCTACTTTGCATCTCTTAGCCTCAATGTTATGGATGTGTGTTTCATCCCTTTCGAGATTTAGAAGAAATAAACCATTCACAAGAGGTGCATGACCATAAAAGATGTTACTCATAACAACCATTATTCTCCGATTTAAATGAATAACCGTCTTGCAATAAACACGATCCGTAAACAATGTTCATGCTCAACGCAGTACATAATAACATTTATTAAGGTTTAAAACTAATCAAGGTAAAACTAAGGAGAGCGTCGACGACCATCACATCAACTCTTGATCTGCTGCCAACGCCGATCGTCACCTCATCCTCGCAAGTCGCCTATTCCGTAGAGCTGCTTCGAAGTTACAAATATTAGCAATCAACCGGTATCAAATACCCGTGCACTACAACGAGGGCTAGTAAGGAAAACATCAATAACATGTATATCAAATATACTTTTGATGGTGCCACCTTCTTGTTCGCTAAGTACTTGGACAAATATGCCCAAAGGACCCTTGTCCTTGCAATAGAAGCACTCAGTCCGTTTAGGACCAGACTTGAGCTTCTTCTCAGGGGCAACACGCTTGCCGCCTTTCTTGAAGGGCTTCTTTGCACCTTTACCTTTCTTAAAGGAGGGCTTGTTGACCATCAACACATGATTATCCTTCTTGATGTCCACCTCGCAGCCTTCAGCTTTCATGTAAAAGCTCGTGATCGATCAGTGGAACCAATCTGATTATGAGTCACTACAAAACTTTTGTAGCTGGGAGGAGTGATTGCAGAACTCGTCAATCTTGAGCTCCTTCCGAATCTTGCACCAGCTTGTTTCACATGTTGAGTGTAGCGACATCTTAATGGCGTGCTCACTAACGAAACTCCCTTCCTCCATCTTGCAGTTAAAGAACTTCTCAGAGATCTCATATCTCTCAGAACGGGCCTGAGTCTGAAACATGGTTTTTCAGCTCCTCGAGAATCTCAAAGGGCCCGGGATAGTTTTCAAAACGATTTTGAAGTTCGGTTCCATAGCAAACAACATGGTGCTCTTAATCACACCATAATCATCTTTGCGCCGATCGATAGACAGCTTTCTCATCACCGTAGTTGCAGTTAGGGGTTACCTAACGCTTTCAAGGACATAGTCCTTTGTCCGCCAGATAGAATGATTCTTAGATTATGGAACCAGTTGGTGAAGTTAGACCCATTGTTTCTAAGCTTTTCTTTCTCAGAAAAACGTTGAAGTTGAAGTTGACTTGGCCATGTGATCTACAGATTTGCAAGTACAATTTAGACTATGTTCATGATAAATAGTTCAACTTAATCAAATTACTAGATGAACTCCCACTAAATTCAACATCCCTCAAGTTGTTTAGTGAACACGATCCAAATCCACCAAACCTAATCCGATCATAACGAGAAGAGATGTGGTTTCAATGGTGGACAACGGTGTCGATCATATCATTCATATGACTCATGCTTAACCTTTCGGTTCATGTGTTCCGAGGCCATGTCTACATGCTAGGCTGCCAAGTCAAACCCAAGTATTTCCGCAGTAAACCGCTTGCACCCGCTGTATGTGAGCGAGAGTCTATAGCACCCGATCATCACGTGATGCTTGGACACGACGAACTTTCGCAACGGTGCATACATGGGGAGAACACAGTTTTATCTTGATCTTTATGAGGAATCATCTTATAATGCTACCGTCATGATCTAAGCATAATAAGATACATAAAAGGATAAACATCACATGCATATAACTTTATGTGACATGGTATAGCCAATCTTCGCAAGAATGATCTCCATCTTGTGCTCCGCATGATCTCCATCACTCCACCATGATTGCCTCCACCACTTAATAGCAACTACAACTATTGCTAACTACTTAGCGATAAAGTAAAGCTATTACATGGCGATAAGAAGTTGACTCGAGGTCATACACAATTATAAAGACAACCATATGGTTCTCGCCGTTGTGTACTCATCGACATGCAAGTCGTGAAACATTACAAAACATGATCATCGCATACAATATACACATCACATCTTGGGCCATACCATATCACGTAAAACACTCCGTGCAAAAACAAGTTAGACGCCTACTTTGTTGTTGCATGTTTTACGTGGCTTATGGGAGTAGATGCTAAGAACGATTCTTACCTACGGAAAGCCACAACGGTGATATTATGGTTCCCAAACTCCGTGTTAATCCCATGACAACTATAGTGAGAGAAACTGACATCCACCAGCCGCATGTGTGGTACAAGCCACACGTCAAGTCGGGGTCGGTCTCGCGAACGACGTCACGTAAGGTTGGCCTCGACCGCTTCAATCTCACTATCCGCGTCATAAGAAGAACACAAACAAGAGGCTTGCAACAGAAAACATCAACGCCGCAACAACCATGTTATGCGTTTCTACTCGTGAATCACATCTACGCAGATCTAGCTCGATACCATCAAGGGTTTCAAAGATAGTAAATCAAAATTTTCACGGAAGAACAGAAGGAAAGCCAAGATCTAATCTAGGAGATGCAAACAACGAGAGATTGGATTGGATCTTCATACCCTTGAAGATTCAAGACAATGGAACGCTCATTTAACGTGGGTGATGTAGTCGCATTCGCTTCTCCTCCTCGCGATCCGATCCGATCCAGCACCACAAGTGGCGGTGCCTCCGTGAGATGCACACGCGGCGGCACCTCGACGCCTCCTCCTTCCTCGACCAGCAAGTATGGTGGAGAGATAGATTGATCTACAACGCGGCGTGGTGTATATGGTGGAGAATTTCTGCAGAGGCTTCGCCACAAACAATGGGAGGAGAGAGGAAGGCACAGGCTACTAGGGTTTGGAGGAAGGTGTCGGGGGTATGAGAGGGCGCACCAGCCCTCTATATAGAGGGGTGCGGCCAGCCCTAGCCTCTCCTCCAAGCCTATCTCTAGTTTAAACAATTTAAACTCTCCTTATCCAAATCCTATCTTATCTTATCTCTAGTTTAAACGATTTAAACTCTCTAGGATCGGCTGGGCCCTATGGGTTTGTGCCCTGGCCCAATGCGCCAGGACACTCCCTCATAGGCTCATGCCCCTCCCGGAAGGTGGGACCATGTTGGCCCCTTCCGAAGGTTCTAGAAGCTTCCAAGACAATACCGATTAACCCTAACAATTCAACTCCAAAACTGCACCGCCTTTATATGAATCTTATTCTCGGACCATTCCTAACCTCTCGTGATATCCCGGATCCCATCCGAGACCAACAAAAATTCATAAACCAAGTATCCAATCTATCCTAGCCGAGACACGTTATGTGTGACCCTGGTTCGAGAATATGCGCATATGATCTTCTATCAATAATCAACAGCGGGGTCTGGGCACCCATATTGACTCCCACACATTCATAGATGATCACATCGGATGAACCACGATGCCAGGATTCAATCAATCCCATATATATTCCCTTCGTCTCGCGATATTTTACTTGCCCGAGATTCGATCATCGGTACCGTTATACCTAGTTCAATCTCGCTCACGCAAGTACTTTACTCGCTCGTAATCCGATATCACTTTGTGATTAACTCCTTAACCATATGCTTGCAAGCGGTGTTGATATCGATTACCGAGTGGGCCCGAAGTATATCTCTCCGACTTGGGAGGGACAAATCCCATCTCGATACATACAACCCAACAGATACTTTCCGATCACCTGAGAGACACCTTTATGATCACCCTCTCATAGGATGACGTTTGATGACCTCAAAGCTTTCTTCCGATACCAGGGAGTTGCATTATCTCATGGTCTAAGGAATACAATATTTGACATAAGAAAAGCTTCGCAAAGACGAACACGATGACACGATCTAATTGCTTCGCTTAGTTTGGGTCTATCCACCACATCATTCTCCAATGATATGATGTCATTATCAATTTACAACTCATGTCTATGGTTAGGAAACCTTAACCATCATTGATCAATGAGCTAGTCCATAGAGGCGTACTAGGGACACGGTGTTGTTCACAAACCACACAAGTATTAATGTTTCCGCTTAATACAATTCTAGCATGGAATATAAACTTTATCATGAACAAGAATTATAATAATAACATCTTTATTATTGCCTCTAGGGCATAATTCCAACAAATATTATAGTTTGAAAACTTTGCGTATTGAACACCTATGGATTTCTGGTGTTGCATATCTTTGCGTCTGAAGACCTATGGATTTCTGGTGTTGCTTATTATAGTTTGAAAACTTTGCGTATTGAACACCTGATTGCTAGTGGTTAACATAATCTCCTGATCTGACACTTTCAGGTTTGTGTGTATTTGCATGTCTTTGCGTCTCCACACATCACTCATTCTCTAATGAGATGTTATTGTATACATTTGGTATTTTAGTGAGACCTTTAGTTCCTTGGGGTTAAATCATGTCGATAATATTGTCGTACAATATATCTTTATAGTGTTAGCCCATTGTGAACTACATCTTAGTTTGATATTAAACTACTTGACACAAATGCACTTCTTTGCTGCTACTATAGCAGTCATATACTTAGCCTTTTGTTGTAGTATCCGTCATAATGCCTTAAATTTGGAATTCATCCAAATCCATCATGGAATCTTCTTTACATTACACTGTGCCACCCATAGTTTAAATTGAGATTAACTTAATTTGTATCTTGTGACAAAACTAGTATCATTTTACAATGAACTATTTGTCTCTTCTATAAATAGAATATATTCTTAATTCTTCCAAAAGATTATAAGAATATCCTTACTATCGTCCAATGATCATCTTATGATTCATTCTGGTATATGATCATAACATTTAGAGCATAGGACATATCTGGATGTATACATATCACTGTATGATTGATCAAAACATTCTTGTGATTTCACTCACCAAGTGCCAAGGCACTTGAATCTTGTTTCACTTATCAAGTGTCAATACACTTGAATCTTGATTAAATTCTTTTCCATGCGACAAGAACATTTTCTCGTTGTTTCCATATTGAACTCATTCAATATCTCATATATGTATGTCTGGCACAATCATATTAGCGTCACAATCTATCCATATAGACATTCATGCCTAATATTCGGGTTTTTCCTAAGTCTTTCATCGAAATGCAATTCTTAACCTTTGTTAATAAAAGATATATAATTTCCCATTAACAATATGTCCTCTGCATATTGTATTAGAAATATGTCTCATCGCTCCCACTTAATTTCTTGCAAATGCAAGCATATCCATCGTCTCCAATGAAATTAAACTCTTTTAACAGTTTCATCACGGTGAAGATTCCAACTCCGCGATGCTCACTTTAACTATTGAAGTTTGCATGCCCTTTTAAGCATCCTTTGAATTAACAAAACCCTTTGGACCGTGTCATGTATACGTCCTAGGTAACCATTCTATTAGAAGAATTTTGTTTTGTTTATTCAACTACCATATACCAAAATTATATGTAGTGGTTGCTACATTAATCCGTCCAGACTAAATATCGCTATGAAAGATCAAATCTTTTCATAGTCAACTCCTTGAACATCGTCGTAAAATACTTTACGACATGTCGACTATTTTATAGATGTGAAGCATCCATGTCTGTTTCTTTATAGATACAAATACGACGGATAGGTTTTACATCTTTCCGGAGGGTCTTCCAAGTTCAAAAACTTGATTTCTCGTGTATGGAACTATCACAGATTTTATGGCTTCAAGCCATTTGACGGATTCAAGGACCATCATTGCTTCTTTGCATATAGTCGGTTCATCATTGTCAAACAATAATGATTTACTCTCAAATCTTAGTATTTGAATGTTACCCGACCTACTCGGTTCAATAGGAGCTTAGACCTCCGTGACCACAACCTTTGAGGCACATAAGCTATGAGCATTATGGCTGTCTCCGGAAAATTTTCTGGTGCTGTGCAACTCAACACATATAGCTAAGGCTCATTAACCTTATCAAAGTTCTATTGTCCTCCCACTTATCTTTTACGAAAAATCTTTCTCAAGAAACTTGACGTTCTAAGCGATAAACACTTTTGTCTTCGGTGTTATGGAGGAATACCCAACGGTTATTCGAAATAACCTACAAAGACATGCTAATACGACTTTGGTTGTAAACATCTTGCTTATCCTTAGCATACCAAAATTTAAAAAAGGACAACTTGGGTTTTATCCCAAACTATAACCTTTATGGTGTCATTTCAACGGATCACGATGGTACTCTTTTCAGTGTAAAGGCAGTAGTCTCTAAAGTTTTAATCTTTAAAATATAATGACAGTTTTATAAATGACACCTTTGATCTTACCATGTCAAACAATGTTTTATTACATATATCGAACACTCCATATTCCTATGGTGTTTCAGGAAATGCAAATCTTTAGGTGTTTTGCTAAACTTGTAACTCAAATATCTTCCTTTATGATCCAATCATAAATTCTTTATTTTCTTGTTACAATGATTTTCTACTTCATCTATAAAGTCTTTGAACATTTTCAAATATTTCATACTTCTTCCTCATTAAGTGAATATTCACTCAAATTTCTGGAGAAAGTATATGAAGTTGAAATCCATCGCTCACGACTACACATAATGGACTACATACATTAATATGTATAAATTCCAATAATTTAGTCGTTTGTTCTTCTTTGGCCTTTGAACGAAATTTAAATTACCTCTAGGAAAATATCACAAGTGTCATTTGATAAAAATCAAAAGACCCCAAAATTCCATCAACATGGAGTTTCTACATGTTTTTCTTTCCAATATAATTTAAAAGGCGATGCTACTTCGTAAGTGATCTTTCAATCATTTGTTTTGCGACATTTTTAGCATTAGTTTTATGGACATGATTTCTCCAACTAGACTTGTAAATCATCCATCTTATATGGAATACAACAATTATTTGAACAACCTTTTGTTCTCATAATACCTGAAAAATAACAAATCTTGAAGGCAATATTTGATGTCAATGAGAAATACAATAACACTTTATTTGTTTTTGATGAACATCATCACATATTGTAACATTCCAAAAATCATGATTTATAAAGTTTGCACATCATGCATGCATTCATAAGCATTTGGATATTTTCAAACAAGAATTCAAAATCAGAAACCATTTGTATGCCTATTATTTTAAGCTAGAAAGGCAATGGTTCTATTTTTTTCCTTTTCAAAGTATGAGGTTGCCTTGGTTTGACAAGTGAAGATTCAAAGTGAATACAAGCTCAAACAAAAAAATTCAAAACAAAGTTCAAGCATAAAACCAATTATTTGCCTATTATCCTTATATTATTAAATGCATGGTTTTATTTTATTTTCAATGGGCCAAGTACTTGGAATAAAACAATAGTGTTTTATACACAAATATGTGCTTGGTTCACACTACAAAAATTCAGAGGAAATTTGAATTCAAAAATCATTTGAAATTGGATTCAGAAAATCAAATCAGAAATAGAAAAGGAGAAAAGATATAGGAAAAGGCCGACGCCACCTATTTAGCCCAGTAGCCCAACAAGCCCACCAGGCCATTTCCCTCTCTCTCTCTCTCTCACGCGCAAAACCTACCCCGCACCCGCTGACTAGTGGCCCCAACGCCACGTCATCGTCGTCTTCCCCAAACTCCACGCGCATACGAGGTAACCGCTACAGTTTCCTCCCCTTCACTACCGGTTTGAAATCTGATTAATTGGCATTGATTCGTCACGCAAATGACGCCCTTGCTCTGGCTACTTAAACCCCACACCGCCGTGACCATTTCCCCTCAACCCTCAGCACCAGAACGCCCCCAGGCTGCGTGTATTGGAGCTCGAACCGCCGCTACCCAACGAATTCTGGTGAGCTATTCCGGCGAGCCTCGAGTGCCCCTGTCTCTTGTTCACACGAGTGTGTCCCTCTTGTCCTTGTGCACCTTCTGACACCTCTGGTTTGTCCTACATCGCCCCAGGTCGCCGTCCCCGTCCACCCCCGCAAACAACCGAGGCGCCGCTCGACTCCGACGAGCAATCACGGTAACTACAGAGCGCCCCTTGACTTCTCCTACATACGACTAGGCTCGTCGTGTTCTTGTGCAGCTATTGATGCCTTGCGTTTTCCCTGTGGTGACCCAGGTCATTGCCTTTGTCTCCGACAGTGAGCACCCGACGCACAACGCAACTCCGATGAGCTCTAGCCACCGCTACAGCAAGCCCCTGTCCTCAGCAGCGACTCGTTGAGCTCCCTCGCAACCTTGCGACGCTGGTAAGACCAACCACAGTCCCCATACCCCTATGCAATTGTCGGAACGCCACCGCCAGTAGCGCCGCCGCCGCTGTAGCCACGCGTCGCCAGTTCTTGGCCAAGCCGCTGTGAGCCGTTAGATCTAGATCCAGCGCGTCAAATTAGATCATTTAACGAAGGGGTACGGACAGATCTGAGCCGCTAGATCTCATTTAGATCTAACGGTGCAGGAGCGTGATTCATCGCGAACCGGTACGCGCCAATCAGATGCGTCCACATGTCTGGGATTTTGTTTTAAAAATCTGTTTTTGAATCTATTAGTTATTTAAACTTGTAAAATTCATAACTTTTGTTCTGTTCATCCAAAAAATACAAATAATATATCAATGGATTCACAAAATTAAATCCTACACATCTGTAGGCTTGTTTTTGTATTTTGCATCTGTTAAAATAGAATTTTATGCAGAGACATTTGTAGGCTTATTTTGTGTATAAAAATTATTTAGAAAATGTTTTAAAAGCCAAATTAAGTTTATTTAGTCTCTAAATGTTTAGTTTAGAGTTTAGTAATGTTTAATTGTCTTGTTTAGTTTAAGAAAAATCATCACATAGCATTTGCATGCATTCATATATTTTTGCTTGATTTGCTTGGAATATAAATTTGGTGCTATCATTTTATGTGTAGATTTTGGTGCTAGTGGTGATTGTGATTGTGAGGATTGTTGCTACTCCCCCAACTACCAAGGCGAGTGGTGCTTCATATTTTTGTCCCAATATTTTTGACTATGCATTAGTGATATTTTGTGTAAGGCTTGCATGATGTTTTTGCTAAAGTATCTATATGCTATGCTTGGGAAATCCTAGTAGTTGTATACTTGTTAGTATTTTTCCTCTAAGTTAAGATACTTGTTATATTTCCATGCTTAGCCTAGATAGTAGTAGACAAGGGTGGAATATATTCATGCTATGGAATTTTTGCTTAGTCTTTTGACTTGTGTTTTTGCTTAATAAAAACAACTAAGTGAATGAATCACCTGGGTGGAATGGTATGATGGTTTGTGTTGAGTGGTTACACAAGACCCATGTCTATGGTTTACCTTGTGTATCACACTTGTGGAAAGCCACCCATGAACAAAGGGATTTGAGATACTTAGTGTTTAGAAGCTTCTAGTGCAACCACATGGCATATGGGCTTTGCCTTGATCATATAGGTTGCAATAACTTAGCCATTTGGACAGTTGGTGGTAGGGTGATAGGTTGGAACGCATCCATTTGGTCTAAGGGAAGGCTTCTGAAAGGTCTCGTCTTGATGAATGTCAAGTCTTGTGGGGAAAGTGCACCACCTCTCGAGAAGGAAAAATCTAAGTACTTAGCCGTGTCCCCGGCAATGGACAATTTGAGCATCAAGACACTGAAGCTATCAAGGATCTCCTCATCCCAATTTTTCTAAGTTAAAAACTTGTGGTTGAACAAGGGTAAAGGTTCCCCAATATCTATTGGTGGTTCCTCAGGTGTTTTTGTCAAACAAAAACTTAGTGTTTTCAACTGATAGGTAAAACCTATTTTGAGCAAAGCAAGCCTAAGCTACACTTAGCCAAATTCATATAGAAGTTAGAAGCTATTATTCTACTAAGGTATCACTTGCCAATACTATTCCAATGTATTGACCCACTGTGGCTGTAACTTGTGATGTTGTAGGTTACTCTGATGAGGATTAGCGTTATGAGTCTACACTCAACATGTTTTCCTATGGCACATGAAGATGAAGACTTTATTTTATATTGTTAAGTTGAACTCTTGCTCTAGCCTTTGGCTATGGAGTTGTAAAATACTATGTTATCTCTGGAATGACGATGTAATAATGACCTTTGTTTCTGTGTACTTCATCTTAAACTGTGGATGCTAGCATTTGAGCCAGGGACTAGCATTGCAATCACAGGGACCTTTACCTTTATAAAGGTGGGGTCTTACAGATGGTATCAGAGCACTGTGTTGCCTGTAGGATTATGACCCTAGGGTGGATTAGACTAAGAAACCACTAAGGAAAAATTTCAACACTTTGAAAATTCCACACTTGTCTATTCTTCTCGTAAACTTTTCTAATCTTCTTTCTCGTCTCAATTTGTAGATGAATTCCATCAACGAAGCCGTTAGGAAGGGACCACTCATGACCATGACTTTGGAATGTGAGACTGAATTTCCCAAGGCTCTCAAGAACCTTATGGTTATGGGATACATGGTGCAGCTGTGTACAAGGGATTCCCTATGATGGATGAAGGAGAAGAGTATTGGTGGGTGCAACTTCACTTGTACAAAAACAAGGAAGACAACCACAAAGAGTCAGGATTCTGCTTGGTCACCAACTCTGAAATGCACACAACATTCTTTGACTCTGCAAGAAATGCAGCTTGGAATGCTATCAAGGAGCTTGGTGATAGACTCAAGTGCAGAATGCTCAACACTCAAAATGACCTTAGAGAAGAAAATAAGCATACCCAAGACTTAGAGACCACCAATCAACAACTAAGGGAAGACATCATAGACTTAATATGGGAGTCTTGTGAACAAGATAGACAGATGGCCACTAAGGATGCCTTGATAGCTATTTTGTCTAGTGAGTGAGAATTGTAACGTACTCCGTTAGTTGGACCACCACACTTGTAGTTTTTTACTTCAAAAATTTGTCTAAGTTATGTTGAACCTTTGGTGTTTGTAATGGATTTGTGTATGCCATGACTTGTGTGTTTGTTGCTAAAGATGTGCTTGTGTTATTTTGTCTTGTGAATTTTCTCTACTTGTGTTGGTTCTAAATTTTTTCTATCTTATAAAAATAGATGCCTAACATTGTTATCAGCACTACCGAGGAGTTCAAGGGAACTCGTTTTGGTACTCGTCTCATTGAGCTCACTAGTGTGCTCAACCTTCCACTTCCTAGCATCACGACACTCCAGCTCACCAAGTTTGAGAGGAAGGACCTTTGGGGCTTCAGAGTCACATAGCCGGGACGCCAGGCAGAGCCACCCATGGAGGCTATCACTTTCAAGCTGATGCATGATGACAAGGAGAGAGGCTTAGATGTAGTCATGCAGGAGTTACTTGGACGCCTGGTTGGGAGGCACTCCACCGAGCTTAGAGGTCTCTACTTTCACCCGTTCGGGAGACGCAACGAGGAGGGTGAGGCTGTAGAGTACGATGACGCTACTAGAGAGACGATGGAGCTAATTCGTCTGTACCTTCAGGACCTAGAGGGTCTTATTAGAAACCTTGACACTGATAGGACCAACGTCATGCTTAGCAATGACGAACTCTAGGTTCAGCTGCGGGAGAAGGACAAACTCTTCGCGGAGCAAGACGAGATCGTCAAAGAGATGGAGGCCAGATTTGAGAGCCAGGACAAGAAGTTCAAGAGCCAGGAGAAAAGAGTCCAAGATAGGAACAAGAAGATTAGGGAGATGAAGGATGAGTTAGAGGCCAAGGACTTTGAGCTTGAGCACCAGCAGGGAGTGATCGAGAGGCTTCGCTCACAGAATAGGGCCCTCAGGGCCAAGATTGAGGCCTTGACCACTAGTGTTGAGGAGTACAAGGCCGCCATGCAGAGTGCAGGTCTTGATCTTGTTGACGTGGAGGTCGACATGGAGGAGTAGTGTAGACTACTCGACTATCTATCATCTACCGTACTTTGATTATTGAGTCGCAATGACATCCAACATGTGGATGGCTTGCTATGGTGTGTTTGCATTTTCAAAACCTGGTGTTATGTCGTTCAAACTCTATATTATTTTGAGCTTGGTTATTGTGTTTGTTTCTATGTGGTGTATTGTGCATGATAAGCATCTATGGGTATCTCATTATTATCCTTATTGAAACCACAAATGCCTCCCCGTCGTGCCAACCCCAACCCAAACAACAATAACATCACTCCCGAGATGCAGTAGTTGATGACAACACAAGCTCAACTGATGCAGATGATGACTCAGTTCATGCATAACCAGAACTAGAACAACAACAACAACAATAATAATAACAATAACAACAACAACAATCAGAATAACCCTCCAGCATTTGACATGCTCACCAGATTTTTGAGACTAAGGCCTGCAAAGTTCTCGGGAACCACCGATCCAATGGTAGCCAATGACTGGTTACGTTCAGTGAACAAGGACTTAGTGACTGTTGGCTGCACTGATGAGGAAAAAGTCAGATTCGCAGCACATCTGCTTGAAGGGCCAGCAGCAAAATGGTGGGATAACTTTCAGATCACCACTCCCCTTGAGGATGTGACTTGGGCTATTTTCGAGGATGGATTCCGTACAGCTCACATCTCATCCGGAGTGATGAATTTGAAGAAAAAGGAGTTCCACAATCTGAAGCAGTGTCACCGCAGTGTGGCTGAGTACATTGAGGAATTCAACAATCTGGCGCGTTATGCACCGGATGAAGTTGATACTAATGCAAACAGGAAGGAGAAATTCCTCGAAGGACTTAATGATGAGTTGAACCTATAGTTGTCTGTTGCCTATGTCCCCACCTACCAATCCCTTTGTGACAAGCATACCATCTTGCAAAACAAGATGAAGCAGGTTGAGGGCAGAAAGAGGAAGCACAGCTTTGATAAGCATAGCTCGGGATCGTCTCACAAACGTTCCCATCATGATGATAGTGGAAGTTCTGGATTCCACAAACATGGGAAGTACAACAACCACCACAACCACAACCGTCATCATGGCAACAAGCATCACCGCAGTCATGACAATGACAAGTATAAAAATCACAAGAGTGGGCACAAGAGTCACCACAGTGGGAGTGGAAGTGGAAGTCAACCTGTAAAGAAAGACCTCAGTCAGGTTGAATGCTTCAAGTGTAAGAAGATGGGGAACTATGCTAATGAGTGCCCAGAAAAGAAATTCGAAGGTGCCAACAAGCCCAATCCCTTCCAAAAGGGACAAGTGAACCACATCAATGTGGAAGAAATATATGAAGAATCTGATGCTGTGGCTGGTAAGTTCAAACTAAATTCTGTTCCAGCACTTATTATTTTTGATACTGGCGCATCGCATTCATTCATATCAAGAGCATTCGTTGATAGGAATGGACTTCCAGTTGAAACTATTGGGTATCCTATAAAAGTAAATTCTCCTGGTGGAGAGATGATAGTGAACTCAGGATGTCACAATCTAGTGATAGAATTTGGAAAGTATAAGTTTCCAGTTAGTCTGATAATCCTAGATTCCCAAGGTTTGGATGTCACTCTGGGAATGGATTGGATGACCAAGTATGAAGTAGTACTAGATTGTGCCAATCGTACTGTCACACTCACAACCCCGGATAATAAAAGGATTAGATTCAAGTCTAACTTTGAATCAAAAGGGAGTAATCTAAATTCTCTTAAGGGGTTAGCATAGACAGTGTGCTAATTGTGAGAGAGTACCCGGATGTGTTTTTGGAGGAATTACCTGGAATTCCACCAGATAGAGATGTTGAGTTTCTGATAGACTTGCTGCCAGGATCTGGACCAGTAGCAAAGAGACCTTACAAGATGTCAGTTGATGAGTTGAAGGAACTCAAGAAACAGCTTGGGGAACAGTTACAGAAAGGATTTATTCAACCAAGTTCTTCATCTTGGGGTGCACCGATTTTGTTTGTTGAAAAGAAAGATAGAAGTCAAAGGTTATGCATAGATTACCGTTCACTCAATGAGGTAACTATCAAGAACAAATATCCTTTGCCAAGAATCAATGATTTGTTTGATCAGTTAGAAGGAGCCCGTGTGTTCTCAAAAATTGATCTCCGTTCAGGCTACTTTCAGCTAAAGATAAGGGAACAAGACATACCTAAGACTACTTTCACCACTAGGTATGGGTTGTATGAGTACACCGTGATGCCATTTGGTTTGACAAATGCACCAGCCTACTTCATGAATATGATGAACAAGGTGTTCATGGAATTTCTTGACAAGTTCGTTGTCATTTTCATCGATGACATTTTGATTTACTCCAAGATCAAAGAAGAGCATGAAGAACATTTACATTTGATACTTGAGAAGCTTAGGGAGCATAAGCTGTATGCCAAATTCAGCAAGTGTGAATTCTGGCCGAATGAAGTCAGATTCCTCGGTCACATTGTGTGAGGAGATGGTGTAGCCGTTGATCCCGCAAAAGTGTCAGCTGTAACTGAATGGGAATCTCCTAAGTCAGTGAAAGAGGTACGAAGTTTCCTTGGTTTGGTAGGATACTATAGGAGATTCACTGAGAATTTCTCAAAGTTAGCTAAGCCAATGATGGAATTACTTAAGAAATACAAGAAATTTGATTGGACTGAAGGATGTGAACTCAGTTTCCAAGAGACTAGTGACAGCACCAGTCTTATGTCTGCCAGATTTGGAAAAATATTTCCAAGTATATTCTGATGCATCTCACCAAGGATTAGGAGCAGTTTTGATGCAAGAAGGGAAAGTTGTGGCTTATGCCTCGAGACAACTCAAAACTCATGAAGTAAATTATCCTACTCATGATTTGGAGTTAGCCTATGTTGTCCATGCACTCAAAACATGGAGACATTATCTTTTGGGAAAGCGTTGCGAAGTGTTCACAGATCACAAAATCTTGAAGTATATCTTCACTCAGAAAGAAATCAACATGAGACAAAGAAGATGGTTAGAACTCATCAAGGACTATGACTTGAGTTTGCAATACCACCCCGGTAAAGCAAATGTTGTAGCAGATGCATTAAGCCGTAAAGTTTATGTGAATGGCCTTACTAAGGGAGAATTGCCAGATGATCTTTGTACACAATTCAAAGATCTCAGATTGGAGATAGTGCCTGAAGGACATCTCATGTCATTGGATGTTCAACCCACCTTTTTGGACAAGATCAGGGAAGCCCAAAAGTTGGACAAGGAAATTGAGGAAATTAAAGGGAAGATTAGCGAAGGGAAAGCTAAAGAATTCCATGAAGACGAACAGGGTACTTTATGGTATGGAAAACGTATCTGTATTCCGCAAGATCCGGAGCTTCAAAAACTGATTTTACAAAAAGCACACAACTCACCATATTCCATTCATCCGGGTAATACCAAAATGTACATGGATATGAAGGAAAGATTTTGGTGGAATAATCTCAAGAAGGGCATCTCCGAACATATTTCCTTGTGTGATGTATGTAGCAGAGTGAAAGCAGAACATCAGAAACCAGCAGGATTGTTACAACCACTACCTATTCCTGATTGGAAGTGGGACAATATTGGCATGGATTTCATCACCGGACTGCCAAGGACTAGATCAGGATATGATTCTATTTGGGTCGTGGTAGATCGCCTAACTAAAGTGGCTCATTTCATACCTGTGAAGACAACCTATACAAGTGCTAAGTTAGCCAATATATATATATATATGAACAGAATTGTGTGTCTGCATGGAGTACCCAAGAGTATTGTGTCTGATAGAGGAACTCAGTTCACTTCACATTTTTGGAGGAAATTGCATGAATCGTTGGGAACGAGACTAGAATTTAGCACTGCTTTTCATCCACAGACTGATGGACAGATAGAAAGGACCAACCAGATTCTAGAGGATATGTTGAGGGCATGTGCCCTAGACTATGGTTCTAGTTGGGATGAAAGTCTGCCTTACACAGAATTCTCTTAAAACAATAGCTATCAAGCCAGTATTGAGATGGCACCATTTGAATTTCTCTATGGGAGAAAATGTACTACACCATTACTATGGAGTGGTGTGGGAGAAAGAAATTTGTTCGGGCCAGAGCTAATCAAGGAAGCTGAAGAGAAAGTCAAGTTGGTAAAGGACAGATTGAAGATAGCACAGTCCCAACAGAGGAGCTACGCAGATCCAAAGCGTAGAGAAGTCACCTATGAGGTGGGTGATAGAGCTTATCTTAGAGTATCACCACTTCATGGAGTAGGAGCTAAATACTTTTTACACTTGGGCTGACCCTAGCCACAGACACAGACAGGTGGGCCTCTGGCCACCTCAGCAGCTACACACGCGAAAAGGCTCAGGGGCATTTCTCACCAGGGCTGGCTCTAGCCACTGCGGCTGCCAGGTGGGGCCTGAGCCAGATCGACTGCCACCGTGGCGCCACATCAGTCTCACCGGAGGACGGCCAAACAACAGCGATAGACGGTGGAGGAGGGCGCGCGCGCTTGCAAAACTAAGCGTGCTAGAACAAGGGCGTCGCGGGCTACCTATTCATGGCGGCGCTGCTGCTAAAAGGTCACCGGCGGCGTGGTGGTGACGGTGCCCGACGGCGGCGGACGGAGAGGCACGGTGCGGGCTCGAACCAGACGAGAGGAAAAGGTTGGAGAGGTCCACTGGGACCGCTAGCTCACCAGGAGAAGGCAGGGCTTGACGAAGAGGCTTGGGGTGGCCGGAATTGTTGGGGACGGCGGTGGAGCTCGTCGGAGATCGAGGTCTCGATTGGACCTTCTGGGAGCACGCCGGCTCAAGCGGTTGGGGGCAATCGACGGAGTTAACCTCGGCGGTCATGCCAGTGAGCTCGGAACAACGAGGGGAGGTGAGAATCGACTACGAGACAGAGCTCCCGTGAGCTAGGGTTTGGCCGGAGGTGGAATTTGGGGATAGGAAGAAGATAAGGATCGGCCGATGGCGGCAAGGGTACTTGTAGACGCTGTGAGTGTTAGTAGCGTGCATCATGGCACGGGCGGGCATCGCAACACAGACGGACGGCATCGGTAGCGACGGCGAGCAGCTTCCCTGCGTCGTCCTTCTGGTCGGAGGAGGAAGAAAGGAAAAAGAGGGGTTAAGGGCACGTGGTGGTTGGCTTGGGTCTTTGCTTTACGCATCGGGCAGGGAAAAGAAAGAGGGATGGGCCACGGCCCATCCGTGGCTGCTACTATTTTTCTTAGCTAAACCCCTTTTATTTTTCTGATTTTCAAAATCTATTTTGTAATTCCATTTCAAATAGGTTTTGGGTATTTCAGAAATACCAGTGGCTTTTGTAAAATATGTAAAACATTGTGGGGCCCTTTTATTCCTTTTGGGCTCCAATATTTTGTAGTTTTCAAAATTCAAACTCCATTTGAATGTAGTTTCAAAGAGAGAGGGGAATTAGGGTTTTGAATTTGCATTTACTTCAACACATGCTCATATGCAAATATTGTATTGATTTAAACAGATGCATGCCATGCTTAAGTACTATTTACATATATTACAAACTTGGGTTGTTACAGCATCTCACCAAGGATTGGGTGCAGTTTTGATGCAAGAAGGGAAAGTTGTGGCTTACGCCTCGAGACAACTCAAAACTAATGAAGTGAATTATCCTACTCATGATTTGGAGTTAGCCTCTGTTGTCCATGTAGTTAAAACATGGAGACATTATCTTTTGGGAAAGCGTTGCGAAGTGTTCACAAATCACAAAAGCTTGAAGTATATCTTCACACAGAAAGAAATCAACACGAGACAAAGAAGATGGATAGAACTCATCAAAGACTATGACTTGAGTTTGCAATACCACCCAGGTAAAGCAAATGTTGTAGCGGATGCTTTAAGCCGTAAGGTTTATGTGAATGGCCTTACTAAGGGAGAATTACCAGATGATCTATGTGCCCAATTCAAAAATCTCAGATTGGAGATAGTGCCCGAAGGACATCTCATGTCATTAGATGTTCAACCCACATTGTTGGACATGATCAAGGAAGCCCAAAAGATGGACAAGGAAATTGAAGAGATTAAGGAAAAAATTAGCAAAGGAAAAGCAAAGGATTCCATGAAGACGAACAGGGTACTTTATGGTATGGAAAACGTATCTGTATTCCGCAAGATCCGGAACTTCGGAAACTAATTCTACAAGAAGCACACAACTCACCATATTCCATTCATCCGGGTAATACCAAAATGTACAAGGATATGAAGGAAAGATTTTGGTGGAACAATCTCAAGAAAGACATTACCGAACATATTGCTTTGTGTGATGTATGTAGTAGAGTGAAAGCAGAACATCAGAAACCAGCGGGACTGTTACAACCATTACCTATACCTGATTGGAAGTAGGACCAGATTGGCATGGATTTCATCACCGGAGTGCAAAGGACCAGATCAGGATATGATTCTATTTGGGTCGTGGTAGATCGCCTAACTAAAGTGGCTCATTTCATACCTGTGAAGACAACCTATACAAGTGCTAAGTTAGCCAAGATATATATGAATAGGATTCTGTGTCTGCATGGAGTACCCAAAAGTATTGTCTCTGATAGGGGAACTCAATTCACTTAACATTTTTGGAGGCAATTGCATGAGTCTTTGGGAACGAGACTAGAATTTAGTACTGCTTTTCATCCCTAGACTGATGGACAGACATAAAGGACCAACCAGATCCTAAAGGATATGTTGATGGCATGTGCCCTAGACTATGGAGCTAGTTGTGATGAAAGTCTGCCTTACGCAGAATTCTCTTACAACAACAGCTATCAAGCCAGTATTGAGATGGCACCGTTTGAATTTCTCTATGGGAGAAAATGTACTACACCATTTTTATGGAGTGGTGTTGGAGAAAGAAACTTGTTCGGACCAGAACTAATCAAGGAAGCTAAAGAGAAAGTCAAGTTGGTAAAGGATAGATTGAAGATAGCACAGTCCCGACAGAAGAGCTACGCAGATCGAAAGCGTAGAGAAGTCACCTATGAAGTAGGTGATAGAGCTTATCTTAGAGTATCACCACTTCGTGGAGTGAAGAGGTTTGGAGTCAAAGGAAAATTGGCACCAAGATATGTTGGACCATTCAAGATTCTGAGCCGTAAAGGAGAAGTAGCATATGAGATTGAATTGCCTGAATCACTGTCTGCCGTTCACAATGTGTTTCACGTAAGTCAACTAAAGAAATGTCATCCAGAGATGGAAGAGCTTTTTAGAAGGATACTATACCTTTGGAAGAGGTCCAGTTGGAAAGTGATCTCACCTATGAGGAGAAACCTATCAAGATTCTTGAGACTGCAGAAAGAGTTACTCGGACTAAGACTATCAAATTCTGCAAAGTTCAGTGGAACCACCATTCCGAAGAGGAAGCAACTTGGGAAAGAGAAGATGATCTTCGAAAAGACCACCCTCACCTATTTGCTAGCTAATCCAAATCTCGAGGGCGAGATTCACCTTAAGGGGGTTAGATTTGTAACATCCCAAAAATCAAGATTTATAAAGTTTGCACATCCTTCATGCATCCTCATGCATTTTAAATTAATTTCAAACAAGATTGCAAAACAGAAGCCAATTGTTTACCTATTATTTTATGTAATAAAGGAAAAGGCTTCATTTCCATTTTTAAATCATGAGAATACTTTATTTCAACTAGAAAATGTTTGAATGTTGATTTCAAAGCTTGTTCAAAGTTTCAAAACAAGAATCAAAATTTAAAACCATTTATATGCCTATTATAAATATTTAATTAAGGCATGGTTTTTATTCTATTTTTAAGGGACCAAAGTGTTTGTGTTCAAACAACAATGTTTTATACACAAATATCTGCTTGGATCATTTTACAAAAATCCAGAGGAAGTTTGAATTCAAACTCATTTGTTTAGCTTTTGAAAAAGATTTTAGAAAATCAAATAAGAAATAGAAAAGGAGAAAAGAAATGGAAAAGGGTCGGCGCCACCATTCCATTAGCAATGAAACGGCCCAAAAGCCCCCACCCGGTTCCCTCTTTTCTCTCTCTCACCCGCTTGCTCACCGACGCGCTGCCACTAGGCCCAACCAGGTCAGCATCTTCTTCCCCACCCTCCCGCGCGCAGACTCCGTCGCCACCGCCGTTTCCTCCAGAAACGTCGCATTGATTTCTCGCTTAATTGGCATTGAACCACTGCGTAATTCTCTTGCCCCTCCTGTCTACTTAATCACCTTGCCGTAGCGGTCATTTCCCCCCACACAGCACACTCACCTCGCCACCAGGCTGCCAGTATTTCGAACCGCACCGCTGCTGCCCGACGAGCTCCGGCAAGCGATTACGGTGAGCTCCGACTGCCCCTTCGCTTCTGGTTCAAACGAGCATGATCCTTGTGTCTTTGTGCACCTTCTGATGTCTTTGGTTTGCCTGTGCGTGACCCAGGTCGCCATTCCCGTCCACCTCTGCAAACGACCGAGCCGCCGCTCAACTCCGTCGAGCAATCTAGGTAAAACCCGAGCGCCCCTTGCCTTTTGCCTGACCCTATCGTGTTCGCCTGACCTTTGCGCACGCACTGATACTCTTGGCTTGTGCTAGGGCGATCTAGAACATCGTCAATGTCGCCGTCCACGCTAATAGCACGTTGAGCTTCCTCGTATTCTTGCGGGTCTGGTAAGCCACACCACAACCCCCAGCCCCTCCTGTATTCTCCGGACCGTCGCCGCCAGTAGCACCGCCGCCGTAGCGACCACGCGCGTCGCCAGTTCTTGGCCAAGCCATCGTGGCCGTTGGATCTAGATCTAGCGCATTACATTAGATCACTTATCAAAGGGGTACGATTAGATCTGGCCCGTGCAATTTCATTTAAATCCTGCGGCTCTTGTTGATCGATCCAGCTGAACCGGTACGGGCCAATCAGATTCGTCCACGTGTCTGGGTTTTTAATTTAAAATCTGTTTTTGAATCTATTAGTTATTCAAACTTGTAAATTCAATAACTTTTGTTCTGTTTATCCAAAAAATGCAAATAATATACCGATGGAATCAAAAAAATAAATCCTACACATCTATAGGCTTGATTTTATATTTTGCCTCTGTTAAAATAGGATTTTATGCAGAGACATGTGTAGGCCTATTTTTGTGTACAAAATTATTTGGAAAATGTTTTAAAAGTAAAATTAAGTTTATTTAGTATTTATTTGTTTAGTTTAGTGTTTTAGTACTGCTTTACTTGTCTTGTTGGTTTAGAAAAATCATCACATGGCATTTGCATGCATTCATATATTTTTGCTTGATTATTTGAAATATGAATTTTGTGCTATCATTTTGTGTGTAGATTTTGGTGCTAGTGGTGATTGTGATTGTGAGGATTGTTGCTACTTCCCCAACTACCAAGGAAAGCGGTGCTTCATAATTTTGTCCCAATATTTTTACTATGCATTAAAACGTTTTGTATAGGGCTTGCATGATATTTTTGCTAAGTATCTTTATGCTATGCTTGGGAAATCCTAGTAGTTGTAGAATTGTTAGAATTTTCTCTAAGTTAAAATACTTGCTATTGCCATGCTTAGCCTAGCTTGTAGCAAACAAGGGTGGATTATATATTCATGTTATGGAAATATTGCCAAGTCTTTTGACTTGTGTTTTTGCTTAATAAAACAACTGGTTTGATGGTTTGTGTTGAGTGGTTACACAAGGCCCATATCTATGGTTTAACTTGTGTATCACACTTGTGGAAAGCCACCCAGGAACAAAGGGATTTGAGATACTTAGTGTTTAGAAGCTTCTAGTGCAACCACATGGCATATGGGCTCTGCCTTGATCATATAGGCTGCAATAACTTAGCCATTTGGACAGTTGGTGGTAGGGTGATAGGTTGGAGCGCGTCCATTTGGTCTAAGGGAAGGCTTCTAAAAGGTCTCGTCTTGATGAATGTAAAGTCTTGCCGGGAAAGTGCACCACCTCTCGAGAAGGAAAAATCTAAGTACTTAGCCGTGTCCCGGCAATGGACAATTTGAGCATCAAGACACTGAAGCTATCAAGGATCTCCTCATCTTGATTTCTAAGTTAAAAACTTGTGGTTGAACAAGGGTTAAGGTTCACCAATGTCTATTGGTGGTTCCTTGGGAGTTTTGTCAAACAAAAACTTACTGTTTTCAACTAATAGGTAAAACCTATTTTAAGCAAAGCAAGCCTAAGCTACACTTAGCCAAATCCATATAGAAGTTAGATACTATTATTCTACTAAGGTATCACTTGCCAATACTATTCCAATGTATTGACCCACTTGGCTGTAACTTGTGATGTTGCAGGTTACTCTGATGAGGATTAGGGTTATGAGTCTACACTCAACATGTTTGCATGTGGCACATGAAGATGAAGACTTTACTATACGTTGTTAAGTTAAATTATTGCTCTAGCCTTTGGCTATGGAGTTGTAAAAGACTATGTTATCTCTAGAATGACGATGTAATAATGACCCTTGTATCTGTGTACTTCATCTTAAACTGTGGATGCTAGCATTTGATCCAGGGACTAGCATTGCAATAACATGGACCTTTACCTTTATAAAGGTGGGGTCTTACACTTTTGGCCTAATAGGGGCTCAATTCCATGGTGCCCAAGTAGATGCACCTCCATAGTATGTCGAGGAAGCTCCCTCATCCTAATACAAGCTCGAGGCATCCCCTGTATAGTGTACTGCGGGGTCATACGCGGGCGCTTCCTCCTGATAGTGACCGTGGAAGTTGAGAGAGTGCATCTTGTCATCCATCTCTGCCTTCGTGCGTGACCAAGGTCCCTGAGAAATACTGAACAAAGTGGTTTGGGGTATAGGGATCTCTCTCTTCCCCGTCAGTAAACAACATTCTATAAACCAAGTTCTCAAGAGTAGAGCTAGAGGTGACAAAATGGTGTGCCTTCATGGCAGCAAGATCAAGCCTCAAAGGAGCCAAAACTGTATCATGTGGATCAACAACAATGTCCAAGGTAGCAGCAATACGAGTAGCAATAATTCCCCCATAAATGGGTCCCTTAGAAGCTAAACGACGAGCAATGAGGGAACCAGGATTATACTTATCCTCACCATAGAGCGCATCAGCTAAGAAGGCCAATTGATAGTTGGAGATATTACTAGTATTCTTCCTACCAAGAACACTGGTGGTAAGATAGTAGGCAAAGTACCTGATGGCTGGAAGTTGAATATTCTTTATCTTCCCTCGTTGAGCTCTGCGGTTATCATCATTGGTTATTCCTCGGTATAGTTCCAACAAATCAGCGGGAAGGGCTGGAATCTTCTTTGATGATCCAGCTGTACCAAGTCCCAGGGCCTTGCAAAATTTCTTCAAAGACATAGAATGAGCCCTGTCATAAATTTTGAAATACATAGAGGGCTTGAACAAACTTTTAGTAAGGAGAAACTCTCCACAAGTGTTTTAGTAAGCACAACATACTGTGCACTCTCATCCTACATGAAACTTGTTAGACCAGCCCTCTCAATCAAATTCATGAAATCGTTAAGAATCCCAGCAGCTCGCAAGAAAGCTTGGCAAGGAAAGGTGGAGGGGTGCGCATCCCCTTCATCTCCCTCATCACCAAATCGCGGAGTGATGAGATCCTCATTGTATGGGGGTCTAGATTTGGTGGATGACCTTGGAAGCCTTGCCCTTCTAGGTGCATCACTCTCAAATATGTCACCAAAGGTGTGGTGGTCCATGACTTCACTATTCTAAAATTTTAAGCAACCATCAAACCAAGTGATTTCTAAGTTGATAAATGATGAGCAACTACTATAGGAACTTGCTAGAGGACTACACATGCATCAAAACAAAGTTTCTAAGCATAGAACAAGCATGCAAGCTCAAACAACCTGTCACCTATAGCAGCAAAATACTCAAGATACAATCTACCAATCACAAATCTAATTGGACAAGTGGAGGAGGCACATACCAAGGAGCAAACCCTCCAAAAATCAGCACTTGAGATGGGCTGAACAAGGAGATCGAAAATTGCGAGAAAGAACAGCAAGAACAGCAAGAACTCGAGCTTGAGCAAGTTTTCCGGTGTTTTTCGGGAGAGAGAAAGAAGGTGGCTTTGAGGAGGCAGCCTAGAGGGGCCCAGGTGGGTCAAACCCCCCAGGCGCCACCAGTGGTGGGACCGTGCCTACCACAGGTGTGGTGGACTGGGGTGGCCCCTGGGTCACCTCTGGTACCTCTCTGCCCCTTTTTCGGGGAAAAAATTATTTTGAATTTTCTAAGATTTTTCAGGAAACTTTATTTTTGGCCAATTTTTAGGGTATAAAAATTGATTTTCTCGCAGAAACAGTTTTTTCAGAAGAAGCAAAAGCAAACCAAAAGCCAAACTACAACAGCTCTAAGAAACTCAAACAAGCAAACTACTAGCAAAACTAAAGCTAAAGCAAAGACTAGGAAGGAGAAAAGTAAAAGAAAGCAAGTATAACCACAGTGGAAACATTATTTTGTTCATTAAAATCCTTTTGTTAACAAGGTTGATCAAGTCTTATTACCAAAACAATCTTATATGAAACAAAACTTTGCATTCCACAAGGTGATTATGTTACCTCATACTTGATAGCAATGGTCCCAATCATAATAGTTTCAAAAATTTCTTGTGGAATGGGACAATATATTTCTCCAACCTTGATGCTCTCAATATTTTCAATGGAATTCAGGCAATAGCTTCTAACAACCTTCTTGGGGAAATAGACAGTGTGCTCTTTGTCATTAATATTGAATGTTACTTTTCCTTGATTCCAATTGATGACAGCACCTGCAGTATTAAGAAAAGGTCTAACAATAATAATGGACATATTATCATCTTCATGCATTTCAAGCACAACAAAATCATGTTTCAAACTCATTCATATCATCCATGTATCCATGATCATTTAGGGTTTCATTTCAAAATCATTTCAAAAATAGGAGCATATATTGCTCATTATTTTATGTATGAACACTAGCCTTTGGGGCTACTTGCTATTCAGTAGTGTTTTGAATTCAAACTTAAGTGGTTTCAAAAGCTTGAATAAAGTTTCCACACAAAGTATGAAATAAAACCAAGATTATGCAAATTATTATTTCGCATAATGGCTTGGTTTTATTCTAATTTTCAAATAACCCAAGTTGGTTTTTGTAAACAGATAGGTTTGACACTTATTTGAGTGCAAGATTCACTGTACAAAAGTCCAGAGAAGTTTTGAAATCAAACAAATTTGAAATTGGAGTTTGAAATCAGTTTTAGAAATTCAAACAGAAAAATAAAAGGGAATAAGAAGAAAAAAATAAGCCAAACAGCTAACAGGCCCAACCAGCCCAAGTAGCCTAGCACCCCCCCTCGCGAAGCGTTTTCTTTACTCACACCCGCACCCACTAGCTGTCCGATCTGACCCACTCTCTGCTTTCCTCACGACAACCACGACCCACACGGCGTCATCGTCTCCACCCAGCGACCAGCTCAATCCCCAAATTACGCCGGCCGTTCTCTATATTGATTCGCGGCGTCAATTCACGTTCAATGCCGGAGTAAATCACGCTCGCGACCATGCTACTTAAACCCCCTCTGCCCCCTCTCCATTTTCCCCCAGACCTCGAGCATAGAGCGCCCCCAGGCTGCCCGTAATCGCCCTTGCACCGCCGCAGGCAGAACCCACTCCGGCGACCATTCCCGGTGAGCTCCGTGCGCCCCTTCCCCTCTAGTTCATGCAGACCATTTCGCAACGTCCTTGCGCTTCTTCTGATGTCCTTGGTTCATCCTATACTACCCCAGGTCGTCGACTTCATCAAGCACTACAAGCTCCCGACGATGTCTCCAACTCCGGCGACTAAATTCGGTGAGCCCCGTGTTTCCCTTTGTTTCTGACTCACACGAACGTGTTCGCCGTAGCCTTGCGCACCCCCTGATACCATTGATTCGTGCTAGGGTGACCCGGAGCGCCGCCAACGTCTTCGTCATCAACACCGACGTTGCCAAAGAACTCCGACGAGCTCGCAGGCGCCGTGTCCGTGCGCCCCTTGTCAAGCCATCGCCACGTTGAGCTTCAGTACATCGCCACAAATCTGGTAAGTGTCTCCGATGACCCCAAAACCCCCTGTAGCGCCGCGCCGCCGTAGACAGAGCACGCCGCCACCAGCTGCCACCGCCAGCGCCGCCCATCCGTGGTCGCTTGATCGATAACCGTTGGATCTAGATCCAGCGCATAGGAATAGATCACTTAACGAAACGGTACGTTTAGATCTGGACCGTGTGCAGTCACTTTAATCCAACGGCCTGCATCGACCGATCCGTGCGAAGCGGTATAGACCAATCAGAACATGACACGTGGCTAGGGTTTAGATTTAAAATCAGGATTTGAATCTATTGAATGTTTAAACTTGTTTTAATCATAACTTTTGATCCCCACGTCCAAATTTGATGAATTTTATATCAATGGAATCAGGAGAGCAAGACCTTTCCATTTAAGCAATGTGTTTAATGTTTTGCTTATGTTAAAATGGTTTTATTTACAGAAACATGTGTATGCCTATTTTGTGTATATAAATTATTTGAGAAATGTTTTAGTGTTTAAATAAATGTGGTTTGGAAAGTTTTGAACTTGTTTATGAACCAGTAATGTGCACTTGTCTTGTTGAGTTGAGAAAATCATCACATATCATATTGCATGCATCCATATATTTTTTTGCTTGTATTTATTTTGTATGTGATTTGTTGCTACGATTTTATGTGTAGATTTTGGTGCCAATAGTGATTGTGATTGTGAGGAGTGTAGCTACTGTCAAAACTACCAAGGCAAGTGGTGCTTCATGATTTTATCCCTATGTTTTCCTACTATGCATTAGAAATATTTTTGCTAGTCTTGCATGGTTATATTTTGCTTATATGCTATACTTGGGAAATCCTAGTAGTTGTAGAATTGCTAGAAATTTCTAAGTTAAGATGCTTATCTATGCCATGCTTAGCCTAGCTAGTATCAACCAAGGGTGGTGAAATATTCATGCTATGTTAAAATATTTCTAAGTCCTTTTGGACTTATGTTTTGCCTAATAAAACAACTAAGTGAATGAAACACCTAGGTGGAATGGAAGGAATGGTTTATGTTGAGTGGTTACACAAGGCCCATTTCTATGGTTTACCTTGTGTATCTCACTTGTGGAAAGCCACCCAGGAACAAAGGGATTTGAGAGGCCAAATGTTAAGAAGCTTCTAGTGCAGCCACTTGGCAATATGGGCTCTGCCTGGATCACATAGGTTGCAAGAACTTAGCCATTTGGACAGTTGGTGGTAGTGGGATGATAGGTTGGAACGCGTCCATTTGGTCTAAGGGAAGGCTTCTGAAAGGTCCTGTCTTGGTGAAAATCAAGTCTTGTGGGGAAAGTGCACAACCTCTGCAGATGGAAGAAACTAAGTACTTAGCCATGTCCCTGGTATTGGACAATATGAGCATCAAGACATGGAAGCTATCAAGAATCTCCTCATCCCAATTTCTAAGTAAAACTTGTGGTTGAACAAGGGTGAAGGACCTCAATGTCTATTGGTGGTTCGTTGGGAAAAGTTTTGATAAAGAAAAACTTAGTGATTTCAACTAATAGGCAAAACCTATTTTGAGCAAAGCAAGCCTAAGCTACACTTAGCCAAATTGCATATAGTATTTAGTCCACCAATATTATACTAAGGTATCACTTGCCAATACTATTCCATTGTATTGACCCATTGTGGCTG
The DNA here is from genome assembly GCA_023614405.1 of Avena insularis. Lineage (NCBI taxonomy): Eukaryota > Viridiplantae > Streptophyta > Magnoliopsida > Poales > Poaceae > Avena > Avena insularis. The sequence continues at coordinate 65,562,362 of CM042697.1, forward strand.
TAACTTGTGATGTTGCAGGTTATTCTGATGAGGATTAGGAGTCATGAGTCTACACTCAACATGTTTGCCTGTGGCACATGAAGATGAAGACTTGTTATCTATTTACTTATTTAAACTCTTGTACTAGGCTTGTGGCCATGGAGTTGTAAATACTATGTTTGTCTCTGGAATGACTGTAATAATGACCTTTGTTTTTGTGTACTTCATCTTAAACTGTGGATGCTAGCATTGATCCAGGGACTAGCATTGCAATCACAGGGATCCTTTTCCTTTATAAAGGAGGGATCTTACAGATGGTATCAGAGAACTGTGTTGCCTGTAGGATTATGACCCTAGGATTGGAAACCACTAAGGAAATTTTTTCAACAACTTCCACACTTGTCTTTTCTTCTCGTAAACTTTTCTAATCTTCTTTCTCATCTCTATTTGTAGATGAACTCCATCAACGAAGCCGTAAGGAAGGGACCACTCATGACAATGACTTTGGAATGTGAGACAGAATTCCCCAAGTCTCTCAAGGACCTCATGGTTACAATGGTAATACATGGTGCAACTGTGTACAAAGGTTTTCCTGTGATGGATGAAGGAGTTGAGTACTGATGGGTGCAACTTCACTTGTATAAAAACAAGGAAGACAACCACAAAGAATCAGGATTCTGCATGGTCACCAATCCAGTGGTGCACACTACATTCTTTGATTCAGCAAGGGATGCAACTTGGAAGGCCATCAAAGAACTTGGTGATAGAGTCAAGTGCAGAATGCTCAACATCCAGAATGACCTAAAGGAAGATAAGAAACATACCCAAGAGTTGGAGGCTACCAACCAAACCTTAAGAGGAGACATTATAGACTTAGTAATGGAATCATGTGCTCAAGATAGACTGATTGCTTCTAGAAATATTATGTTAGCCAACATGTCTAGTGAGTTGGGATTGTAACGTAGTACGTTAGTTGGACCACCACTTATCACCTTATTTTCCAAATGTTGCTTGAAATAAGTTGAACCTTGGATGTTGTAATGGTCTCATGTATGCCATGACTTGTGTGATTTGATTTCCAAAGTTATACATGTGTTGCTTTGTTTGTGATTCATTCCTATGTATGTTGATTCTAACCTTTTCTATCTTATAAATAGATGCCTAATGTTATTATCAGCACGGTTGATGAGTTCAAGGGAACTCGCTTTGGCACTCGTATTATTGAGCTCACTAGCCTACTCAATCTTCCACTTCCTTCCATCATGATGCTTCCCCTCACCAAGTTTGAGAGGAAAGACCTTTAGGGCTTTAAGGTCAATCAGCCAGGACGCCAGACTAAGCCAGCCACGGAGGCCATCGTCTTCAAGCTCATGCATGATGACAAGGAGAGAGGCCTTGAGGTAGTCATGCAGGATCTGATAGGACGTCTACTAGGGAGACACTCTCGTGAGGTTAGAGGTACTCATTTCCACACCTTCGGTAGACGTGATGAGGATGGTGAGGCCATTGACTTCGAGGACACTTGAGGGAGTCACAGAGCCGATTCTGCCTATACCTCTAGGACTTAGAGGTTCTTCTTAGGCATGTGGACACCGATAGGACCAACGCCATGCTCAAGAATGATTTAACTCTAGGTGCAGCTTCGTGAGAAGGACAAGCTCTTCGCGAAGCAAGATGAGATAGTCAAGGAGATGGAGGCCAAGTTCGAGAGTCAGGACATAAAGTTCAAGAGTCAAGAGAAGCGAGTCCAAGATAGGAACAAGAGGATTCGAGACATGACTGCAGAACTGGAGGCCAAGGACTTCGAGCTCGAGCATCAGCAGACTGTGATAGAGGGGCTTCATTCTCAGAAGAGGTCTCTCAAAGCCAAAGTAGAGACCTTGACCACCAATGTCGAGGAATACAAGACCGCTATGGAGAATGCAGGTCTTACATTTGTTGAGGAGGATGTTGATGCCGAGGAGTAGTGTTGACTACTCATTTATCATTTACTTATCATGCTTTCTATTGAGTCGCAATGACCATCCAACATGTGGATGGCTTGCTATTGGTGTGTTTACTTTGCAAACTTGTTGTCCTTGTTGTTGAACTTTTATTATTGTGATGCATGTTGGTGATTGTTTATGTGATGTATTGTGCATAATAGCATCTATGGGTATCTCATTCTTATCTCTATTGACCAAACCACAGATGCCTCCCCGTCGTGCCAATCCGAACCCCAACAACAACATCACCCCTGAGATGCAGCAAATGATGACAGCTCAGACTTAGTTGATGCAAATGATGACTACGTTCATCTAGAATCAGAACAACAACAACAACAATAACAACAATAATAACAACAACAACAACAACCCACCGGGTTTTGACATGCTTACCAGGTTCTTGAGATTGAGGCCAGCAAAGTTCTCAGGAACAACTGATCCTATGGTGGCCAATCATTGGCTACGCTCTGTGAACAAGGACTTGGGTAACTGTGGGTTGTACCGATGCATAAAAAGTCAGATTTGCAGCACATTTGTTGGAAGGACCAGCAGCTACTTGGTGGGATAACTTCCAGATCACCTCTCCTATTGCAGATGTGACAGGGGCTATCTTCAAAGATGGTTTCCGTACTGCTCACATCTCATCCGGAGTGATGAGTCTGAAGAAGAAAGAGTTTCATAATCTAAAGCAGCGCCACCGCAGCGTGGCAGAGTATATTGAGGAGTTCAACAATCTGGCGTGTTATGCACCGGATGAAGTGGACACTGATGCTAAAAGAAGAGAGAAGTTTCTCGAGGGCCTGAATGATGAACTGAACCTGCAGCTATTAGTGGCCTATGTTCCCACATACCAGTCTCTTTGTGACAAGGCTGCTATATTGGAGAACAAAATGAAACAAGTTGAGAGTAGGAAGAGAAAGCACTCGAACAAGCACAACTCGGGATCGTCTCACAAGCGTTCCCATTATGATGATAGTGGAAGCTCAGGATCCCACAAGCATGGGAAATTCAACAAGCACCACAACCACAACCTTCATCATGACAACAAGCATCACCATAGTCATGACAATGACAAGTACAAGAACCACAAGGGTGGATATAAGAGCCACCATAGTGGTAGTGGAAGTGGCAGTGGGAGCCAGCCTGTCAAGAAAGATATTAGTCAGGTTGGGTGTTTCAAGTGCAAGAAGATGGGGCATTATGCAAATGAATGCCTAGAAAAGAAAGTTGAAGGACCCAACAAGCCTAACCCTTTTCAGAAGGGACAAGTGAACCACATCAATGTGGAGGAAATATATGAGGAACCTGATGCTGTTGCTGGTAAGTTCAAACTCAATTCTGTTCCAGCATTTGTTCTCTTTGATACTGGTGCATCTCATTCATTCATATCAAGAGCATTTGTTGAAAGAAATGAACTACCGGTAGAAACTATTGGGTGTCCTATAAAAGTAAGTTCTCCTGGTGGAGAAATGATAGTGAATTCAGGATGTCATGATCTAGTTATAGAGTTTGGGAAGTATAAGTTTCCTGTTAACTTGATAATCCTAAACTCCCAAGGATTGGATGTCATTTTGGGAATGGACTGGATGACTAAACACAAGGGAGTAATAGATTGTGCCAACCATACTCCTCACCTCACAACCCGTAAAATAAAAGGATCAGATTCAAGACCAACTTTGAAGCAAAAAGGAGTAAGCTAAATTCTCTTAAGGGGGTTAGCATGGACAGTGTGCCAATTGTGAGAGAATATCCGGATGTGTTTCCGGAAGAATTGCCAGGAATGCCACCAGATAGAGATGTGGAGTTTATTATTGATTTGCTACCAGGATCTGGACCAATAGCAAAGAGGCCGTACAAGATGTCAGTTGATGAACTGAAAGAGCTCAAGAAACAACTTGGAGAACAGTTGCAGAAAGGATTTATTCAACCAAGTTCTTCATCTTGGGGAGCACCAGTTTTGTTTGTGGAAAAGAAAGATAGAAGTCAAAGGCTATGCATAGATTACCGTTCACTCAATGAAGTGACTATCAAGAATAAATACCCTTTGCCAAGAATCAATGACTTGTTTGATCAGCTAGAAGGAGCTTGTGTGTTCTCAAAGATTGATCTCCGGTCAGGTTATTTCCAACTCAAGATAAGAGAACAAGACATACCTAAGACAGCTTTCACCACAAGGTATGGATTGTACAAGTATACCGTGATGCCATTTGGTTTGACCAATGCTCCAGCGTACTTCATGAATATGATGAACAAGGTGTTCATGGAATTTCTTGATAAGTTTGTTGTCGTTTTTATCGATGACATTTTAATCTACTCCAAGAGCAAAGAATAGCATGAAGGACATTTGTGTTTGATACTTGAGAAGCTCAGAGAGCATAAACTGTATGCAAAATTTAGCAAGTGTGAATTTTGGTTGAATGAAGTTGGATTTCTTGGACACGTTGTGTCAGGAGATGGTGTAGCAGTTGATCCTCGCTTAAAGTTTCATTCAGAATCTGAATGGGAATCTCCCAAGTCAGTAAAAGAAGTTCGTAGTTTCCTTGGCTTAGCAGGTTACTATATAAGATTCATTGAGAATTTCTCCAAGGTAGCGAAACCTATGACAGAATTGCTAAAGAAAGATAAGAAATTTGCTTGGTCTGAAGGTTGTGAACTCAGCTTTCAAGAATTGAAGAAGAGACTAGTGACAACACCAGTCTTGTGTTTGCCAGATTTGGAAAAAGATTTCCAAGTATATTGTGATGCATCTCATCATGGTTTGGGTGCAGTACTTATGCAAGAAGGGAAAGTTGTGGCTTATGCCTCGAGACAACTCAAAACTCATGAGGTGAACTACCCTACTCATGATCTAGAGTTAGCCTCTATTGTCCATGCACTCAAAACATGGAGACATTATCTTTTGGGAAAGTGTTGTGAAGTGTTCACAGATCACAAGAGTTTGAAGTATATCTTCACCCAGAAGGAAAATAACATGAGACAAAGAAGATGGCTAGAACTCGTCAAGGACTATGACTTAAGTTTGCAATACCACCCCGGTAAAGCAAATGTTGTAGCAGATGCTCTAAGCCGTAAAGTTTTTGCAAATGGCCTTACTAAGGGAGAATTCCCAGATGATCTGTGTGCCCAATTTAGAGATCTCAGATTGGAGATTGTGCCTAAAGGACATCTCATGTCTTTGGATGTTCAACCCACTTTGTTGGACAAGATCAAAGAAGCCTAGAAGACAGATAAGGAAATTGAAGAGATTAAGGAAAAGATTGGTAAGGGAAAAGCCAAAGGATTCCATGAAGACGAACAGGGTACTTTATGGCATGGAAAACGCATCTGTGTTCCACAAGATTCCGAGCTTCGGAAACTGATTTTACAAGAAGCACACAACTCACCATATTCTATTCATCCGGGTAACACTAAGATGCACATGGATATGAAAGAAAGATTTTGGTGGAATAATCTCAAGAAGGACATCGCCGAACATATTGCTTTGTGTGATGTATGTAGAAGAGTGAAGGCGGAACACCAGAAACCAGCAGGTTTGCTTCAACCACTACCTATTCCTGATTGGAAGTGGGACAAGATTGGTATGGATTTCATTACCGGATTGCCAAGGACCCGGTCAGGATATGATTCTATTTGGGTAGTAGTGGATCGCCTAACTAAAGTGGCTCATTTCATACCCGTGAAGACAACCTATACAAGTTCTAAGTTAGCCAAGATTTATATGAGCAGAATTGTGTGTCTACACGGAGTACCCAAAAGTATTGTGTCAGATAGAGGAACCCAATTTACTTCTCATTTTTGGAGACATCTACATGAGTCATTGGGAACGAGGTTGGAATTCAGCACGGCTTTTCATCCTCAAACTGATGGACAAACAGAAAGGACTAATCAGATTCTTGAAGATATGTTGAGGGCATGTGCCCTTGACTATGGAGCCAGTTGGGATGAAAGTCTGCCTTACACAGAATTTTCCTATAATAACAGCTATCAAGCCAGTATTGAGATGGCACCATTTGAGTTTCTCTATGGGAGAAAGTGTACCACCCCATTGCTATGGAATGGTGTGGGAGAAAGAAGTTTGTTCGGACCAGAACTTATCAAAGAGGCTGAAGAGAAAGTCAAGCTAGTTAAAGACAGATTAAAAATAGCACAGTCCCGACAGAAGAGCTACGCAGATCCTAAGCGTAGAGAAGTCACCTATGAAGTCGGTGACAGAGCTTATCTTAGAGTGTCACCACTTCGTGGAGTGAAGAGGTTTGGTGTCAAAGGTAAATTGGCCCCAAGATATGTTGGACCATTCAAGATTTTGAGTCGTAAAGGAGAAGTCGCTTATGAGATTGAATTGCCAGAGTCTTTGTCAGCCGTTCATAATGTATTTCATGTGAGTCAGCTTAAGAAATACCATCCAGAAATGGGAGAAACTTCTTTGAAGAATACTATACCTTTGGAAGAGGTTCAGTTGGAGAGTGATCTCACTTATAAGGAGAAACCTATCAAGATTCTTGAGACTGCAGAAAGAGTCACACGGACTAAGACTATCAAGTTTTGTAAAGTTCAATGGAATCATCATTCCAAAGAAGAATCAACATGGGAAAGAGAAGATGATCTTCGGAAAGACCACCCTCACCTATTTGCTAGCCAATCCGAATCTCGAGGGCGAGATTCACCTTAAGGGGGTTAGATTTGTAACATCCCTAAAATCATGTTTCAAACTCATGCATATCATCCATGATCATTTAGGGTTTCATTTCAAAATCATTTAAAAATTCAGGAGCATATATTGCTCATTATTTTATGTATAAACACTCTAGCCTTTGGGGCTACTTGCTATTCAGTAGTGTTTTGAATTCAAACATAAGTGGTTTCAAAAGCTTGAATAAAGTTTCCACACAAAGTATGAAATAAAACCAAGATTATGCAAATTATTATATCACATAATGGCTTGGTTTTATTCTAATTTTCAAATAACCCAAGTTGGTTTTTTGTAAACAGATAGGTTTGACACTTATTTGAGTGCAAGATTCACTGTACAAAAGTCCAGAGAAGTTTTGAAATCAAACAGATTTGAAATTGGACTTTGAAATCAGTTTTAGAAATTCAAACAGAAAAATAAAAGGGAATAAGAAGAAAAAAAATAAGCCAAACAACTAACAGGCCCAACCAGCCTAACTAGCCCAGCAACCCCTCGTGCTTTTTCTTACTCACACCCACTACCCGGCGATCTGACCCACTCCCTCTCTGTTTCCCTCGTTGACAACCGTGGCCCACACGGCATCATCGTCTCCACCCAACGACCAGCTCAATCCCCAAATTACGCCGACCGTTCTCTGTATTGATTCACAGCGTCAATTCATGTTCAATGCCGGAGTAAATCACGCTCGCAACCATGCTACTTAAACCCCCTCTGCCCCCTCTCCATTTTCCCCCAGACCTCGAGCATAGAGTGCCCCAGTCGCCCAGAATCGCTTTGCACCGCAGTGTAACCCACTCCGGCGACCAATCCCGGTGAGCTCCGTGCGTCCCTTCCCCTCTAGTTCATGCAGACAATTTCGCAACATCCTTGCACTTCTTCTGATGTCCTTGGTTCATCCTATACTGCCCCAGGTCATCGACTTCATCAAGCACTGCAAGCTCCCGACGACGTCTCCAACTCTGGCGACTAAATTCGGTGAGCCCCGTGTTCCCCTTCATTTCTGACTCACACGAACGTGTTCGCCGTAGCCTTGCGCACCCCCTGATACCATTGATTCGTGCTATGGTGACCCGGAGCGCCGCCAACATCTTCGTCACCGAACACCCGACGCTGTCAGCAACTCCGACGAGCTCGTGCTGCCGTGTCCGTGCGCCCCTTGTCAAGCCATCGCCACGTTGAGCTTCAGTACATCGCCACAAATCTGGTAAGCGTCTCCGACGACCCCAAAACCCCTGTAGCGCCACGCCGCCGTAGACAGAGCACGCCGCTACCAGCTGCCACCGCCAGCGCCGCCCATCCGTGGTCGCTTGATCGATAACCGTTGGATCTAGATCCAGCGCATAGGAATAGATCACTTAACGAAACGGTACATTTAGATCTGTACCATGCACGGTCACTTTAATCCAACGGCCTGCATCGACCGATCCGTGCGAAGCGGTATAGACCAATCAGAACATGACGCGTGTCTAGGGTTTAGATTTAAAATCAGAATTTGAATCTATTGAATGTTTAAACTTGTTTTAATCATAACTTTTGATCCCCACGTCCAAATTTGATGAATTTTATATCAATGGAATCAGGAGAGCAAGCCCTTTCCATTTAAGCAATGTGTTTAATGTTTTGATTCTGTTAAAATGGTTTTATTTACAGAAACATGTGTATGCCTATTTTGTGTATATAAATTATTTGAGAAATGTTTTAGTGTTTAAATAAATGTGGTTTGGCAAGTTTTGAACTTGTTTATGAACCAGTACTGTGCACTTGTCTTGTTGAGTTTAAAAAATCATCACATATCATATTGCATGCATCCATATATTTTTTTTGCTTGTATTTATTTTGTATGTGATTTGTTGCTATGATTTTATGTGTAGATTTTGGTGCCAATAGTGATTGTGATTGTGAGGAGTGTAGCTACTCTCCAAACTACCAAGGCAAGTGGTGCTTCATGATTTTATCCCTATGTTTTCCTACTATGCATTAGAAATATTTTTGCTAGTCTTGCATGGTTATATTTTGCTTATATGCTATACTTGGGAAATCCTAGTAGTTGTAGAATTGCTAGAAATTTCTAAGTTAAGATGCTTATCTATGCCATGCTTAGCCTAGCTAGTAGCAACCAAGGGTGGTGAAATATTCATGCTATGTTAAAATATTTCTAAGTCCTCTTGGACTTATGTTTTGCCTAATAAAACAACTAAGTGAATGAAACACCTAGGTGGAATGGAAGGAATGGTTTATGTTGAGTGGTTACACAAGGCCCATTTCTATGGTTTACCTTGTGTATCTCACTTGTGGAAAGCCACCCAGGAACAAAGGGATTTGAGAGGCCATATGTTAAGAAGCTTCTAGTACAGCCACTTGGCAATATGGGCTCTGCCTGGATCACATAGGTTGCAAGAACTTAGCCATTTGGACAGTTGGTGGTAGTGGGATGATAGGTTGGAACGCGTCCATTTGGTCTAAGGGAAGGCTTCTGAAAGGTCCTGTCTTGGTGAAAATCAAGTCTTGTGGGGAAAGTGCACAACCTCTGCAGATGGAAGAAACTAAGTACTTAGCCATGTCCCTGGTATTGGACAATATGAGCATCAAGACATGGAAGCTATCAAGGATCTCGTCATCCCAATTTCTGAGTAAAACTTGTGGTTGAACAAGGGTGAAGGACCTCAATGTCTATTGGTGGTTCCTTGGGAAAAGTTTTGACAAAGAAAAACTTAGTGATTTCAACTAATAGGCAAAACCTATTTTGAGCAAAGCAAGCCTAAGCTACACTTAGCCAAATTGCATATAGTATTTAGTCCACCAATATTATACTAAGGTATCACTTGCCAATACTATTCCAATGTATTGATCCACTGTGGCTGTAACTTGTGATGTTGCAGGTTATTCTGATGAGGATTAGGAGTCATGAGTCTACACTCAACATGTTTGCCTGTGGCACATGAAGATGAAGACTTGTTATCTATTTACTTATTTAAACTCTTGTACTAGGCCTGTGGTCATGGAGTTGTAAAGACTATGTTTGTCTCTAGAATGACTGCAATAATGACCTTTGTTTCTGTGTACTTCATCTTAAACTGTGGATGCTAGCATTGATCCAGGGACTAGCATTGCAATCACAGGGATCCTTTTCCTTTATAAAGGAGGGATCTTACAGGTTGTCCCAATTATTATCACTTTGGGGCCTTTGGATCCGGACAATGATATGTGTACGCAACTTGCAGATAAGATCACAAACAATACTATCATAATGATTCAACAATAAGTTTAGATCTGAGATCATGGTACTCGGGCCCTAGTGACAAGCATTAAGCACAACAAGTTGCAACAAAGCCAAATAGCACTAATAGAAATAATAGGTACTATTCCCATAACAGATCTTATTCAATTACATGATAGAACTCATCCAATCCCTACCATCCCCAATCCTACAGCGGGGAATTACTCACTCATGGATGAGGGAAACATCGATGGTTGATGGAGATGCGTTGGTGATGACGATGGCGATGATCCTCTCCAATTTCCCTGTCCCGGCAGGGTGCCAGAACGGAGTTTCTGGATCCGAATCTTGGTTTCTAGTGGCAGCGGTGGAGCAGAACTCTTTCTGGAAAACCATTGAACCCCCCCCTGAGTTTTTAGGTCAGAAGGCAACTTATAGGCGCAGAGGGAGGCCGAGGAGTTGCCTGGGGTGGCCAAACCCCCTCTAGGCGCGGGGTCAGGTGGGCCCGCACCTGGGGTGGGTCTGGGACCCCCAGGCCTCCTCTTTGTCTCCCCTTCTAGCTCCGTGGATATTCTGGTGAAAAATAGTTTTTGGCATATTTTCCAGGATTTTTCCTGATAGTTGATTTTCTACACAAAAACAAGACACCAAGGTAATTCTGCTGAAAACAACGTCAGTCCATGTTAGTTACATCCAAATCACACAAGTTTAGAGGAGAAACAATAGCAAAGTGTTTGAGAAAGTAGATACGTTTTGGACGTATGAGCTACGAACGTGGTAGGAAAGGAACTCCATGAAAGTTCTGGTAAACCTGTGAAGGCTGATGGGCATAGTTTTTAACAATAAAATCAATCTTTGAAGAAAGATTTATGAAAACTGCATAGTGCCAAGGACTTATTGTCTGAGGTGGTAGTTAGAGCATCAAACTTCCCACCATGCATATAATGAACTTGCTGGGTAACGCTGTTACTCACCTTTTCCTTTGATCCCCTGCTTAGACTCTGAGGATCCCAAAGATACCCCAATGTATGCAGCTGAAAGCCAAGAGGAGGTCTTCTATGAAGAGCCCGATCTGCATGGTGCTGTAGAAGGGGTGGACTACGATGTCGTCTATGGAGGAGAGCACAATGAGTCAGAATAACTATCTTAATATTAGAAACCAATTGAGCCGAGCAACATGAACTTATATAATAATAAGTTGTTGAGCTCAATTCGGAGATGAAGTTGTTACTTTAAAACTTCCGCTGAAACACTTTATATTTGGTTTGTAAGTTGAATCTTTTGAAGTCTTAAACTTCTGGTATTGTAATAATAATAATGTGTGTATGTTTGTAATATGGACCCGCAATGTTTCTGTTGTACCACTCAGAGGGATGTGATATTTACGGAATGGTGTTCTGTGAATGTCATATCATCGACTATAGTGTACTACACATGCAGTGGTATGCTGGGTCACCGCAGCTTATTAGATCGGTGTTGCTTTACAAGAGTTCGATTTACATATTGTAGATAGGAAAGGTGCTTAGAATCCTGTTGCTGATAATTTGTCTCGATTGGAAAACATATCTTTTGATCCTATGCATGTTAATGATAGTTTTCCAAATGAACAGTTGGCTGCAATAAAGGTAAGCTCGCGAGAGAGTCCTTGGTATGCTGATTATGCTAACTTTATTGTTTCCAAGTATTTGCATCTAACCTTTACATCTCAGCAAATAAGGAAATTCTTTTATGATTTGAGGCATTATTTTTGGGATGACCCACACTTATATAAAGAAGGAGTGGATGGTATTATGCAAATATGTGTTCTAGAATATGAACAACAAGAGATATTGAGACAGTGTCATGGTAGTGCTTATGGAGGACATCATGCAGGAGATAGAACCACACAAAAGGTTCTACAATCAGGTTTTTATTGGCCTACTCTTTTTAAAGATGCAAGAAATTTTATTTTATCATGTGATGAATGTAAAAGAGTTCGTAATATTTCTAGACGCAATGAAATACCTATGAATTATTCTCTTGTTATTGAACCATTTGACTGTTGGGGATTTGACTTTATGGGTCCTTTTCCTCCTTCAAAAGGTTATACTCATATTCTTGTTGCTGTTGATTATGTTACTAAGTGGGTAGAAGCAATATCTACAAAAAGTGCTGATGGTGAGACCTCTTTAAAAATGCTTAAGGATGTTATTTTTCCTAGGTTTGGTGTGCCTAGATATCTTATGACTGATGGAGGCTCTCATTTTATTCATGGTGGTTTTAGGAAGACCCTTACTAAATATGATGTTAATCATAGAATTGCTTCAAATTATCATCCCCAAACAAGTGGGCAGGTAGAATTATCAAATAGAGAAATTAAATCTATCTTGCAAAAGACTGTTAATAAATCTAGAAAAAATTGGGCTATAAAGTTGAATGATGCTTTATGGGCTTATAGAACTGCTTATAAAAATCCTATGGGAATGTCTCCTTACAAAATGGTTTATGGAAAAGCTTGTCACTTGCCTTTAGAATTAGAACACAAAGCTTATTGGGCAGTGAAAGAACTTAATAGAGATTTTAAACTTGCTGGTAAGAAAAGATTGCTTGACTTGAGTTCTTTAGACGAGTGAAGAAGTGAAGCTTATGAAAATGCTAGAATCTTTAAAGAAAAAGTTAAAAAATGGCATGATAGGAGAATTCTTAAGAGAGATTTCCATGTTGGTGAGAAAGTTCTATTATATAGGTCTCGTCTCAGATTTTTTGCAGGAAAATTACTCTCAAAATGGGAAGGACCCTTTATTATTGAAGAGGTGTATCGTTCAGGCGCAATAAAAATTTCTCCATTGAGAGACAACACTACGCAAGTGGGGAATGGCCAAAGGCTCAAACATTATATTTCTAGAGACTCTTATAATGAAGATATTGATATTATTCAAGTGGTGACTCTAGAAGAATTTATTAAAGACCAAATTCAGGAATCTGCAAAGTCCGTTTTTGAATAGGTAACATTTTTGGTAAGAAAAAGTTCGCAAAAAACTTTCCAACTTATATTTTTATAGTTTTTATTTAATATGAAAGATCATGAGTCGAAAGAGGGACAGAGACGGCGTCCGAGGGGCTCACACCACCCTTGGGCATGGGCCCACCTGGCCGCGCCACCAGGTGGTGTGGCCGCCTCAGAGTTTTTTTCCGACCCATTTTCTCCCAGTACCTTACTTTTGTCGTTAAACTTTGTGATATATAATCCCCCGGATCCCCCGAGGTTTGTATATCGGTTTCTCGTCGTGTTTTCATTTCGATCTATTTCTGTCAGACAAAGTTAGTTTTGGAGCCGCCATGTATTCCTCCAAAGAGAATTCCTCCACAGACATCATCAACCCGTACATGAATGAGCTAAAGATCCATCCCAAGGAGTTGTTGCTCAAGGATTGGAAGGTACATATAAAAGAGGTTTGAGTGCCTAAAGGAGAAGGCAGTCTGGAGGATAGGATGGAAGCGCTGGAGCAAGAAGTCTTTAGGTAAAAGAAGATGGCAGAACGCAAAGTGGACATCATCCATAAGATAAGTTAAGAACTCATCGCCGATCATAAGAAGGAGACTGCCAAGCTTTGGGGTGATATTCTCTCGCTCCATCAGACCACCAACCAATTACAAGCACAACTCTACGACATGCAAAATCAAAACTGTGAGTATGAGGCTAGGTTTAAATGCATAAGTTATGCTGCTAGTTTCAGGATATTGGAAACCAAGTCATCCTTTGTTGATGGGGAGCCTTTACCTTGGAAGTCTGATGATGACAAGGATTCACCACCACCACCAAAGGAGTAATTCGTCATCGATTTTGACATCCCCTTGGTTTGTTCCAAGCTTGGGGGAGTGCCACAGTATCATCATTATCTTTTATTTATTTTTACCTTTTTAGTAGAGTCATATCATGAGTAAAGAAGTTATCATATAGGATGGTTTGTAGTGTGGAAGTATCTCTCCTTTAGTTGGTTATTCATGTATACCTTGGTGTGAGTGCCGTTATGGAATAATAATGAGAAGTTTTATCATTTACTTTTTGCACATCTTATTTTAGTTTGCAATTTTTTATATGATTTATCTTGTTATTAGTATTGGTATCACTTTGGGAGCATCAAGTAGATTTAGTTGGTATTGGCAAACTTAGCATTGGTCAGTAGCAACATTACTTTGAATATTGAGTAGAAAAGAGAAAAATCACTTGTAGATATATTATTTCATTATATTTCTTTCTTGATTGGCTCATAAGCTTAGTATTCTCAAGATAAGATTGTTTGCGCTTCCAAGGAAAATTGCATGATTGTTTCTATAACATGTATGTTTGCTTGTTTCACTCAACTCTTATGCTTGCTACCCAGCCTTGCTAGCCAAAAACCTGTACTGAGAGGGAATGCTTCTCATGCATCCAAACCTTGAACCAAAACCTATGCCATTTGTGTCCACCATATCCACATATTATCATCATTGCTACTACAAGTAAATTCTCGAGTTTTATCTATCTTCCAAATTAAATTTTTGTTATGAGAAAATTAGTTAGTAAAGCTCTCACGAACTTGATGGCACACTTTATTTTCTTGCACTTAATAAATTTGAACCACTATGACCATCTATGATGATTATATGCTTGCAAATTGTAAGTTGGGAGTTAGCAAAACCATGCTGTCATGGGGCACGCTTTCAATATTGCACTTATTCCTATTTAGTTGATATCATGTTCTTTTGTTATGGATGTCGTCGGTGTGAAATAAGATGGGAGCTTGTAAGTACATGGAGTTTGTATATGTGTTAGAGAAACGCCTGGGCGGCCAGCCTAAGCCATGCCTAATCATGGTGGAAACTTGCAGCAAAACCATAGTGGGCATTCTATGAAGCATCCTCAATAAAAACTATGCGAATAGCAAATAAAAAGATCGCTGAGATGCCCAATGTCTGTTGCCTTGTCACTTTGGTATGGGATAGCTCCTGTGTCATGGGGCAAGGGATACCCCGTTGGCAGTTCTCTATGATACACATATACTTACAATGACAAGAACTTACCTGGGACCAAAGTTGAGTAGCATGAGGTCTTGGTACTCGTATTCAAGGGGCATGAGATATTCAACTTGTGATTTGTCAAGCATATAATTCATATTTTCCCTCACATTAACCTTAATCACTTCAATATTCTTATGATAGGGGTAATGAGAGCTCAAAGCTAATTAGTACCATACTTTTTGGAAGCTTTATAAAACCTGTTAATCGCTGCTTCCCTCTACGAAGGGCTTATATTTTACTTTTATGTTGAGTCAGTAAGCCTATTCCTCTCTATCTCAAGCAAGCATTTGAGTTGTTGTGATTCAATCATCTATATGTTGATTTATTCAATCTTGTTTCTTATGTCACAATGCTCTTATATGAATGAATATAACTTTGAAAGCTATCATTGTTGGTGAAGAGACCGTTTTGTTTGAGCAAAAGACTCCTGCAATATAAGCTTTATTATAAAATCTTTGCTAAAAAATAAGTATGATTTGTTAATTGTTCTCTGACCAAGAGCAAAGTTTGCCATTACCAATTATGATTTTCTCTGTGCACCTTTATCGTGACTCCCTTACTCATTGCAAGTTAAGTTATATAAGAGTGAGTTGTGTCGTGGTTTTGTCGACACGTACGCCATAGGGGTATCCCAACGGCGAGTTTAGAGACGTGGGGGTAGACGGAGAGCGTCCGGGTCGGCGTGACATAGTTTACCTAGGTTCAGATCTCACGACGATGGCGAGATCCTACTCCTGCTATAAATCACTATAATGGCTATACGCCGAGTTACAGGATTGTGGGGTTCGCTGTGTGCGGGTAGTGCTATGCACTTGTCTATTGTTTAGCTTGTCTGCCCTAAAGGCTCCCGTAGGCCGGATTATATGCGCGCCAGGACCTAGGGTTACATGGAGAGTCCCAGCTGGATACGGTTACAGAGTCCTAAACTAACACTAACTAGTCTTCGTGTCCTCCAAGGCTCCGGCTTCCATCTAAGGCGGTGACACATCGCCTTCCTTTATCCCTGCTGGACCTCCGTCTTGTCTATCAGCAACTGGGCCGCCCGGTTATGTCATAGGCCTAACCACCAACTGTGGGCCACCCGGGCTTGCCGGTATGAGATTATGCCGTAGGTATACCCATTTGGTATATCCACAACAGTAGCCCCCGGAGTTCTTCAAGATCCTCGTGTTCCTCCGTCTAGCTTTGAGCGTAAGTATCACGTCGTCTTTAATTTGTAGGCGTGCTTCGCGAAGAATCTTGGAGAGCTCCCATAACATATTCTCATCCGACTAAGCCTAGCCAGAGAGTTGCTTGTATGCTTCTACGAACGAGTCCAAGGCGGAGAAATCTCTAATGAATCGTTAGTGATTCTTCCAAGCTCTAGGAACGTCTTCGGTATCATCATCCATGCAGGATGATATGTAAGCCGGAAAAAATCACGGCTGATGGGCCACGGTCGTAAAGGCTGCCAAACTGCCGACCTAGAGCCAGCGAAGTCACATACATAAGAGCTTGCCGAATTAAGGTCTTAGAGCCTCTCAAGTCATGGACGTTCATGCCATCGAGCCGTGTAATCCAGGAAAGTTCCGTGAAGGCAAAGTTGATGTCGAGCCCTCGGGTTTCCCTAGCCGGATTTTTCACCGTCTTGAAAGTTTTGTTGACATAACCATATGTAGCCCCCGAGCATTGAGTCGTCTTCGTCGAAGGCGGTTTGATGCTCAAAAGAACATGCATAATTGTACATCAAACAATTGTAGCCCCCAAGCGCCAAGTCGGAGTTTCAAAGGAAAATCGTCTTGGTGTTCTTAGAGTAGCTTCAACAAAAATGCAAATAGTGTAGCCCCCCGAGCGTCAAGTCAAAATTATTTTGGCTTTATGCTCTAGAGAGAACTTCACAAAAATTCAGCATCGGTGTAGCCCCCGAGCGTCAAGGTGGAATTCACATGAAATTTCCGGCTTGATGCTCAAAACGAACTAACCATATCTTGGAGATCAGCGTACTGTAGCGCCCGAGGTTGTTTCGGCTTGGACGCAAGGCGGGACAAAGTTCTTAAATTAGAGATGTCAAGCCCTCGAGCATCGATCCGACATCCTCAAAGGCGGCTCAAGTCTTGGTCAACAATTGCAATTGCAGCCCCCGAGGTGTCAAGCCTAGTGAAAATCCGGCTTAAAACACCTTAATCCAAGGAACGCGGCAATGTTCAAGCGTTACGTACCTGAAACATAAACATAAAAATACAAATGTATTAAATTGTTCCTTTAATCGTTTCCAACAAACAAATGTATAGCGAAACAAACATAGCCTTTAAAAAAATGCTTTAAAGCTGAAACAATGCAGCAGTTGAACACATAAAACTGTTTAGGAGGAAAAAAACTCAACTAATTTAAACAGTTTATGTAAAATTTTATTTAAGCAGTGCTGGCTTATTCATTATTCTGGTATTTATGCTTGACCTTTCGTGAGACGCAAGACTCGCAGCACAGAACCATGCCCTTAGGTGATGATGCCTAATGGCACCGTCCAGAACCTAAGGCCAAAACACCGGCTTTGAGTGCCGAGAAGTCACTATTCCGGAATCCACATAAAAACAACAGAAAATGTGTATCCAGAAAACTTAAGCCTACGTTCGAAGGCGGGTTTTTTGCATGATACTAGGGCCTTTAAACGGCAAGTCAGTAAAAAGTTTATACTCACAAGCGCAAGGCAAATCGTGGAAAATATATGATAAAAAATGAAAGCGGTAAAACTCAGGATATGAGTGAACCAATCTTAATCTCATGATCATAAATAATTAAAATAATAAATATAAATAGGTACTTAGCTGTTTGAGCGAAGTCGGTGCCGTTTCGGCAAAGACGAATCTTAAGTCGCGAAGTAGTACGCAACGATGATAAAGCCGGACAAAACTAGAGTTCATTGCGGCGACAAAGCCGGACAGCGAAACCAATTGCAACGGAGACGAAGCCGGACATAGTGTTTGAATAGGTCTCTTGAAACATGAACTATCGGCAGCGTCTCAAATCACGCCAAACCTTGGTTGAGTCGGACCTTGCCGCAGGTTGCCTTTAATGTAACGCCACTGGCGTTAATTGTACAAAGTCGGAGACAAATTCGACAAAGGCAAATACCGACTACGGGTGCTGGCCGGAAACACGCCAAGACGCGCACACGCAGTACAAGGCAATAGGCCTGATCGATTTTATCTACCAAGACTTGCCGTACGAGGTTGATTGGAGAGACTATTTTCACGTGTAGGTAAAAACTAGTCAAATCCTGCTCCATTGCTTTCTTTGGAATAGTTCTTGATGCGAGCCTCCACCGATCAATCTGCTGCTAGGTGCGTACGCACACACAGCATGCGCATGAGTAAATCGATCGGGATTGGTTATAGTACACGCATGCTCCGGCTTGAGGATCGTAGATCAAACTCAAATCGGTTGTTGCCTCGTGCGACGAGACTGTCATCACGCTGAGTTTCTCTCGCACAAATTGAACAACACCATCAGCAAATTTAATCGCGATGGGTCGGGTAACTGCTCGCGAGAAAAACGTTTCCGCCGGCTTAACTTGTAGACGTAGAATCCACCGGCTCGATCAGCCTTACAACGAGAAAGAAACCAAGAAGGATTCTCGCCCTTTTTTGACGAAGATTCTGCGACGTCGTCGACTCGCCGTACGCCCGAGAGGAGATAAAATAAATTCTCTACAGACTCTCAAGAGCGATGACAAAGTCGGCGCGTAAGCGGAGATGCGATTTGTCCACCTTCAAAGATGGCGAGGGATCCCGCCCGGATCCGTGCTGTAAGCGTCTCTTGCCCCACGGTGGGCGCCAACTGTCGTGGTTTTGTCGACATGTACGCCATAGGGGTATACCAACGGCGAGTTTAGAGACGTGGGGGTAGATGGAGAGCGTCCGGATCGGCGTGACACAGTTTACCCAGGTTCAGATCTCACGACGGGACGAGATCCTACTCCTGCTATAAATCACTATAATGACAATACGCCGAGTTATAGGATTGTGGGATTCGCTGTGTGCGGGTAGTGTTATGCACTTGTCTATTGTTTAGCTTTTCTGCCCTAAAGGCTCCCGTAGGTCGGATTATATGAGCGCCAGGACCTAGGGTTACATGGAGAGTCCCAGCCGGATACGGTTACAGAGTCCTAGACTAACACTAACTAGTTTTCGTGTCCTCCAAGACTCCGACTTCCATCTAAGGCGGTGACACGTCGCCTTCCTTTATCCCTGCTGGACCTCCGTCTTGTCTATCATTAACTGGGCCGCCCGGTTATGCCATAGGCCTAACCACCAACTGTGGGCCACCCGGGCTTGCCGTTATGAGACTATGCCGTAGGTATACCCATTTGGTATATCCACAACAAGTTGCTTTCTATTATGATTATTGTATTGGTAAATGTGATGCTTCTTGTCCGTATTCTCTTTATCGACACTCCAGTCCATAAACCCATGGTCATGTTTATTGAGTTCAGTTTTCGCTTGGGGGAGTTGATACGTCCATTTTGCATCACTATTTTATATCATAATTTATTGTTATTCATTGATATATTTCATATTTAGAGACGATACTTATGTTATTTCATATATTTTGCATGTTTGATGATTCTTCGAAAATTAACTGCAGGAGTCAGAATTCTGCTGGAAAAAGCACTGTCCAGATGCAATATTTCCGAAGATCAGAAAATTCTAGAAAATATACGGAAATTCCTATTTTTCCAGAAGACGAAGGTAGCCAGAAAAGGGAGCGGAGATGGTCCACAGGGGGACCACACCACCCCTAGGCGCGGCCCCCATGCCACGCGGCCAGGTGGTGTGGCCACCCTGACCCACCTCTGGCGTCGCCCTTTCGCGTATATATTCCTCCCGAAAACCTAAGACAGGGAAAAACATCACAGAAAGATTCTGCCACCTCTGCGGGGCGGAAACCACAGAGAGAGAAAAAGCTCTCCGGCAGACAAAAATCTGCCGGGGATATTCCTTCCCGGAGAGGGGAGATCGTTGCCATCGACACCGTCATCGCGCTGGGCTTCATCGGGATCATCATAATCATCCTCATCACCACCAGCACCATCACCACCACGTCATAACGATGTAACAATTGGATTGAATCTTGTGTAGTTCATAGGGGAAACTTTCCCGATGTTGATTACTTGTTGTAGTTGATGCTATTGAGTGAAACCATTGGATTATTGTTCATGTTCGGATTGTTACTTATCATTATTTCATCTTTGATCTTGATCCATATGATGTCTTGTGATTAGTTCGTTTAGTGCTTGGGCACATGGGAGAAGTCATGTTGTTAGTAGTGGAATTATGTTGAGTAATATTTAATGGTTTGATATTTATGTTGTGGTGCTATTCTTCTAGTGGTGTCATGTGAACGTCGACTACATGATACTTCACCTTTATGGGCCTAGGAGAATGCATTGTGTATTTGGCAACTAATTATGGGGTTGCCGAAGTGACAGAAACCTAAACCCCCGTTAGGAAACCATTGCATAAGGGAGTGTAGGATCTCAGAGTTTAATGTTGTAGTTAGATTTTTATCTTAATTACTTTCTTATAGTTGCGGATGCCTGAAAAGGGGTATAATCACAAGTATGTATTAGTCCAAGTTGGGGTAGTACATTAGCATAGGTTCACCCCCATAACACTTATCCAACCAATGAAGATTAATCGACTATATGAAGCGAAAGCACTTGACAATATTCACATGTGTCCTCAAGAACGTTTGGTCATCATAACTAATACAACCGGATTGTCCTTTGCTGAAGAAAGGATTCGGCCACTCGCCGCAATTATTATTATTGTCTTTTATTTACTCGCACTTTATTTATCTGCATTACCAAAAACCCCTCAAAATCCGTTTGCTAGTATTTACAGTGAATCTTTGATCCAAACCGCTTGTCAACACCTTCTGCTCGTCGTTGGGTTCGACACTCTTATTTATCAAAACTACTACGACCCTATACTTGTGGGTCATCAACCACTATATTATTCAAAATCCTAAAACTTGATAATATTCTAAAAACATTACACCTTAAGATGCATATCTAATTTTATAGTTAAATTCAGTATCAAAGCTGATAAACATCATGTATAAAGACTATTTATATTTCTTTTATAGTTTACTTTGGTCTGTTTCAATTAAAACATAAAGTTCAGTATCAAAGCTGATAAACATCATGTATAAAGACTATTTATATTTCTTTTATAGTTTACTTTGGTCTGTTTCAATTAAAACATAAAGCATCTCAAGTCCAAACTAATCGAGCAAACACAAAATAAATCGATCACATTCGATTAACCATAAAGATTGTTTAAACCTTATCAAAGAAACCTTTTCTTCGAAGGTTATTCTTTTTGCCACTTCAGACAACAACTCTATAATAGTTTCTTCAATTCTTAACAGCTCAACACCTAGATCTTCATCATATATATATATCAGATGGCAATTAACATCAATCCTAGATTGCTTTATACTCTGCTTTTATATCTTAAATGTTAAGACTTAAGTTCCTGATAAATGTAATGCCTATGAAATAAAATTTAAATATGAACCAACTCTTAAAGGAATCACCAAAGTTCACTTCACTTAAAGCATTAGGAATTCAATTCAGAAGTCTTACAAAATGCATAACATTACTTATGCATAACTGCATATTGATTATTTAAACATTAGTCCTTACCGGACCAATGATGCTTATTTTAGATATTGGATCTTCTATTGTCTTAAAGACCGTGAGTGCATAACCTTGCAATCACAAAAGGAAAGTTTAAACTTGCTCATGTCCTTTGATTTTATTCTATCAAATATTTTGCAAATCCAATATTGTCATCACATGCATTTCAAAAAGGTCAAAACACTATTTTCATAATTAACTTGAAGTATCGGTTACTGATCCAGGGTGATCAGATAATCTATTAAATCTGGCAATTGAAATACCACTACATAGGAACATATCATCTAGGACTTAACAACCAATGTCGCCAGTGATTCTTGCGCCATATATCACACGTTAACCATGAGATTTGGAATGGGACGGAGAAGTCAGCTGTATCTTCTTACTGTCGCATGTAGCCGGATGCGCGGGTCGTGGATATTATCCTTCTAGCGTGCATATAGCGACCTCGGATCGAGAAAGATCCTAAGTCCCTGTGATTAACATGCTAGTCCCTGGATCAATAGCTAGCACTCACAGTCGATGAAATATATATCATGTAAAATACAAGTCTTTATTACATGAATCGAATAATCCAGAGTTTATATTATTACAATAGAAATGAAATATTTACAACTTGGAGTCCCATCAATGCCACAGGCAGGTTGAGTGAAGACCCGCGATCCTAGCGCACCTTTCAACGATCTCCAAATTCCGCACATAAAACGTGCAGCCAACAAGTTGGGTCAATAATTTGAATGTATTGGCAAATTACACCAAGGGAAGAATAAGGCTAACTCTACATGCAAGGCTGAGTAGGCTTTGGAGTTCATTTGCATAAAGCCGATTTTATCTAAGTAAGAGGAAAAGAGGAAGAGTTTTTATCCTACTTGGTAAACATTTTCTCAAGTAAAATATGGTCGAATGGCACACGAGGATATTACTCACCAGGTGTCCAAACAACCAAACACTAGGATATTACTCACCAAGTCCAAGAATCCCACCCATTGGCGATATTACTCACGCCATGGGGTTTCAAAACTTTTTTTAGAAAAGAGAGAGGAAGATCCTTCAGAGGCTCCATCCTTTAGATGCTCAATGTTGTTCTGTTTCCATGAACATGGCTGATCGATCAGATTGAAATACTCTCGAGAGTTTGTGCACTTTACCCACAATCCACGATCAAGTCCTTTTTACAGACAAGACCATGGCGAGGCTTTCCCTTAGTAGACCCTCTACCTTCTGGATCCAACCGCCAAGAACGTCCAAATGTTGGTACCCAGGTGAGGTTTCCCACTAAGTACTAGGCCAAGTCAGAGCCCATATGTATTATGGTTGCACTGGAAGCTTCTGAATTCTAAAACATGACAGACTTATTTGATTCCTGGGCGGCCGTCCTCCACCAAAATCTCACTCGTTGACCCGACAACCATTCCGCCTAGAAGAAAACTTAGTTTTATTTTGAAGTGAAATTGAGAAGAAAAGATTGCTCAAGAGAGCCTTTATACTTAGAAAAATTCCTTGTCTTTCAAACCTCCAACGGTACTCTCTATATATAGCATAGCAAGCAATACTTAGCAAAAACAGGGGTAACCTATTAGGAGGGGGAAAATCCAAGTATAGAGCTACTCATGGCATACTATAAAATCATCGCACTTGCAAAATAATACTAAGAAAAATTCTACTAGAACATCCTACACATGCACTCTATAGAATTTATAGATAAAAAACATGCAAAAAAACTGGGACAAAAATATGAACAAGTGGTCTAACTTGCCTTATGTTGATAATATGGGTGATGATTGTATTTCTCCGTAGCAGTCGCACTCTCGGAACAATCTAACGCGGGAATAGAATAATTCAATCAAAAAAATTGAAACATACAATACAACAATGATGATCACAAACATGCCTGATGATTTAACATGGCACAATGGTTATATTTAGTTTTATGAACATTAATATATCATATGATGCATGTATGAGATCATTTAATGCAATAGGGTATTTATCATTAAATGTTGATCTCCATAATGGGGTTTTAATAGTTTTGTTGCAACTTCTGTCCTAACCGTCGAATTAAATTTGGTTCCCAACTTTAATGGATATAGGATATTGATACAAACCAGTAGGAATTGGATTCACCCTAATCGAAGCTGTAAATCTTTTTCTATGATTTAATTACTATTTAATGGAGTTTAATTCATTTAAAAATATTACTTCGTCAAAAATTATGTCTAAGACCAGATCTGTATTCTATGAGAAATTGTGAATCCAGAGACATATTATTTATATTTTATGATCTATAAATAATTTATTATGAATTTAATAATTTAAATGGACATTAAATATAATTAAATTACTACAGCATTTTTTACTTTTCAAAAATTGGATCTAACAGCATATTAAAGTCGTCTATGAAATTATGAATCCATATATACTTTATTTGTATTTTTATGACCTACAAATAATTTACTAATATATTTAGTCCAAAAAGGCTAATAAACCAATTAAATTACTACAGTAAATATATACTATAAATGTTAGATCTAATGACAAATTATTATTCTCCCAATTTTTCTGAATCCAACGATGTATTATTTGCAAATTTTAACCAAGTATTTGAATTACTACGAATTTTACAAGTTTAACAATAATTCTGTCTATTAAAACAAATCCTAATAATTTGACCCGACAGCTTTGCCACGTGTCGTGATGCTACTGGCTGCACAGGCGACATGTGTTGACTAGGCACGCGGACGCGGTGCTTACTAACGTTGATGCCACGCGGCGCGCCCTGATTCGCCGATACCGGTTTAGGGGCTGGTCTAATCTGATGCGTTGAAAAGAGATTGAACGGACGAGGGCGGCGATGGCTTACAAACGAGAGGGGAGACGATGGTGAAGACGAAGAGGGGGTGGCGTGGTACAGACAGTCGGCCTGTTCATCGCCCCGTGGTACTCTGGTGGAGTTGGTGTATCAGATGGATGAGGGCGATGGAGGCGGTCCTCCTAGTGTCTCGAGCGGCGTGCCTTGCTTCCTCTATCAGCGGCTACGGGTGACCGATCTCGTCGGTGCTTGTCGGTACTCCGGCGAGGTATTATGGCGGCTCTGGCAATCTGTGGAGAGGAAAGGGGTCAGGAAGATGAAGTCGAGGACGGGGAAGAGAACTACAAGATAAAGGGGGCGAGGGACGACGGTGTTGAGCTCAACCTTGAGCTTCGCTGATCGGTAATGGCGGAACTCCGACGACGAATTTCGTAGCAGCCTGGCGGCTTGGGCTAGGGATTTAGGGGGGGGGCTATGCAGGGGTCGGGGAAATGAAATAGGCCGCATATCTTGGACGAGGGGGCACGGGTACACGTGGATTCGGCTGATTTCTCGAGCAGTTGATGAACATCGTACCGGAGTCGATCTCCATCGGCAGGAAGGAGACGAAGTCGTGGGCCCCAGATGTCAGCCGCTGAAGAAAAAAAATAAAAATAAAAAGGGGGGAAGAGGCTCTGCGGGCCGGCTGGGCAGTGCATCACTGGGCCGGGAATGGGCTGGCGGTGGTTGTTGCATGACGCGTCGTACGCGGCGCAGTGACAAGTGGGCCGGTGCGTCTCGGTCCGGTTAGACTAGGTTATTATTTTTATTTTATTAATATTATTCTTTTACTCATATCTTCTTCATATGAGCTCCAATTGACCTCAAATTTGTTTCTAAAATTTTCAAATATTGTGTAGATCTCAATGAGCTAATATTTAACAATATTTTATGACTTAGCAATAGTGAGTTTTATATAGCCTATTTTAATTCCCTTAGGAATGAGGTGGCACTTAGAATTTAGGATTTTAGTCCATTATTTAAATTTTAATATTATCCTTGATGCTAATTTACAATGGGATGATCATGAATGCAAATCAAACAAATGTTTTGGATTTTTTAACCTCCCAACCAATGTGATAGTCAAATTAATCCACTTGTTTTAATGTGGCTTGGTAAAACTTTCAAACAAATCTTAAAAGTTTCTTTTCATTCAAAAATTTCAACAAGATCAAACAATTCAATCAACTTATTAATTTTATTTTAACATTCCAAAATTTGGAAATTTTGGGATGTTAGAGTGCGTTAATTGGTAATTTGTAGAGGATATGCAACATATGGGTGGGAACCCTCAACGTCCCACGGTAGTTCTGGCATCTGAATGGTATATACTAACCATTGTCGTAATTCAATATGTGGGCATGACGTGTACCATGGAGACATGCGAGGTCACAAAGAGGGCAGTGATTGGATTGAATCATCTACCAGGCCCCACAGCACAGAATTTTGGACGGGAATAAGATGCCCGGTTATGCAACAAGGATTTGATCTCTTATGGGTAAAGTAACACACCTTTGCAAAGTGTAAGAACGGTAACTTGTCAATCCCTGTTCCGGGAAGGAGCTACGAACACGACAGAAAAGGAACTCCATGAAAGTTCTGGTAATCCTATGAAGGCTGACAGACATAGCTTTTCGGAATAAAAGAAACCTTTGAAGAAATGTTTACGAAAACCTGCATAGCCTAAGACCTACGTCCGTGGCTATATCTAGTGCATCAAACAATCCTTTTTAGCGAACTTGCTGAGTGCGCTCGTACTCAATGTATCTTTTTAACCCTTGCTAGATTCTGAAGCCAATACAGACAACGTCTACATCATCTTATACTCAAAGAAATCATCATCAACAGATCAAAGTCTTCAATGAAGTTAAGATATACATCAATTAAAGTGAAGACGAAGTTGCTGATTGGTTAGGAATAAAATCTCTAGCCATAGAACATACTTCTGTAGAGTATTGCAATAGCAACAATGCAAGCCAAATAGTTAGATGCTAATCTTATTAGCATGATATTTACGAGTTAATTATTTTTAGTTATTATTTATAAAAAGTTTCTTTCTCTCTCTAACTTAGAGTATTCTCTGGATCTTTTGTAAAGAGTCGAGTTGTAACCTATAGTTATATTTTGGACTTGCTGTATTTCTGTTGTACCACTCTGAGGGATGTAATACTAGTGAATGGTATTTCATTGCTGTTATGTCAACGACTATAGTATACTACATCATGTAGTGATATGTTGGGTCACCGCAGGGTTTTAGCTAGCTTCAGTTGCCTCTCTCCTGGTAGCTACGTACGTACTATAGCGACACTATTCAGAAAAATAGAGAGAATTTTTTTGGTTTAGATTTCTAAGAGTGTCGTGGTGGTGGCACGATAGATGCCATGGGTAGGCTAAAGTTTAGGACCAATGGATGATAGAGGGATCCGGGGAGGGAAGATGTAGTGATTTCTACACTCGAATCACTAAGATGCAGATCTTTATTTCTCCTCTTAAGGACTACAAGTGCTCCTTGAGCTGTTTGCAGGAAGAAGAGAGTTACTACACGAGCCTTACGGCGTAGAATGAATCGATCCCCCTCTGGAGCCCGCGTCTCCCCTTATAAAGGGGTGCCTTGGTTCCTCCTAGGGCTGACGTGGCAAGCATATTCAAGGAATATGCTTGTCCCAATATGGTAACTCGGCGACCCCCTTTCCGTGTCCCCCTTCTATCGACGGCAATGTTCCAGAGAGTCCCGCATGCGCGCCTCAGGCTCCATGAATGTCACCTCCGTGACCTTCTTCTGCCCTTCTGCTGCTCTGCTCCTTGTCCTTTATGCTTGGCTATGTTCAGATTCCTCCTAGCCCCTGACTAGGGTTTGACTATAGGCACCTCCTTCTCCTGCAAGCTTCGTGTTACTCGGCCTTGTCTCGCATAACTCGGCTCGACCTTCACCTGCATACAAGTTATTCAGACTCGCTCGGCTGACTTAATTCGTATGTCGGCCGGATAAGGTCTTCTCCTTCTGTAGCTGTCATGGCCTTGCTTATCTCGGCCGACTTTTACATGACTCGGCCGATATAAACAGTAACTGGCTCATGATAAGGGAGACTCCTTTCGTCCTTCCCCCGTCTTGACCCTATCCGGGGTCACCTCCCCAACATTAGTCCCCGAAGCTGGTGTGGCCCTGCCTATAACCTCGGCCAGGCCACATCAGTTTCCCAACATACGTCTCTCCTTATTTCTGAGTTACTTTTTTTCTGTTCGAGGTATCCACGCAGCTTCCTGAGAATGCATCGTCCTACGTGTACCGCTCATCATTATTCTTCTAGTTTTTTGTTCCTCTATAGTGCCCACTAACAAGCTACAGTGATTACTATGCCCGTCGCATCGGCACAGTGACGCCTCGAGTTCCGCATCGGTCAGGAGGCCCGATCCTCTCCTGCGGCGTGTGGTCTTCGGTGTGGCTCCACTCAGTTGCGAGCGGTTCCGCCGCACGCGTGATTTGCACGGTTAGCGTGCGCACCCACGATCCTACTACCGCCAGGACGGCGCGGTTATAAGGAGGGGTGCGGGGCTAGGGGATTTACTTTCCCCCTTCGCTCACCGTTCTCCTTCTTCCTTCTCGCGCCCGTGCCTCTGCTCGTGCGCTGGTGGTTACGCCACTATCGATCTCCTCGAAGGCGACGTTGTTGTTCTTCTGCTCCGACGACCTCACCGCCGTGCGCTTCTTCACCGCCTCCGCGGGTGAGTTATTCTACAGTGATGCTGCTAGATTTCCGCCCTAGGCTATCCTTCGGTTTCTCAGATTCCTCGCGGTGGTCCTCCTTTGTTGCTCCGCCGTGTTCGTTAGAATCACGATGGGGCCCTGCGCTTCTAGGCCTCCCTCCGCCGTTAGTTTCTGGCGGGTTTCGCAACATAGTAAATCAAATTTTTCTACGGATGCGAACGGGAAAAGCCAAGATCTAATCTAGGAGATGCAAACAACGAGGGGGAATAGATGAGATCTTCATACCCTTGAAGATTCGCACAGCGGAACGTTCGACGGAACGTGGTTGATGTAGTCGTACTCGCTTCTCCTCCTCGCGATCCGATCCGATCCGATCCGATCTAACACCGCAAGTGGCGATGCCTCCGAGAGATGCACACGTGCGGCACCTCTACGTCTCCTCCTTTCTCGGTCCAGCAAGTGGGGTGGAGAGATGGATTGGATCTACAACGCGACGGCGCGGTGCAAGCGGTGGAGAGTTTCTGCGGCAGGGCTTCGCCTACGCGCATTCGGGAGGGAGAGAGAGAGGAGGGGCAGCAGGGTGGCTAGGGTTGAGGAGGAGGTGTGGGGAGGGTGCGCCCCCAGCCCTCTTTATATAGAGGTGTGGGCGGCTGGCCCTTGCCCCTCCCCCAAGCCCTAGGCCGGAGACCAAGGAGGGAGGAGTGGGGGGCAAGTTTCCCCCTTCTAGAAGCTCCCCTAGGGTTTCCCTAGGTGCTTGGCCGGCTGGGCCTATGGGGCCTTGTTCCCCTGGCCCAATGCGGCCAGGGCACTCCCTCGTAGGCCCATGCCCCCTCCCGACAAGTGGGGACATGTTGGTCCCACTCCGGAAGGTTCTAGAAGCTTCCTATAGAGTACCGAATAACCCGAAACAATTCCGAACTCCAAAATCTGCTTTGCCTTATATGAATCTTATTCTCCGGACCATTCTGGAACCTCTCATGATGTCCTGGATCTCATCCGAGACTCCGAACAAAAACTCATAAACCAATTATCCAATCTATCCTAACGTCAAGACACGTTAAGTGTGTGACCCTTCGGGTTCGAGAATATGCAGACATGATCTTCTATCAAGAATCAACCGTGGGGTCTGGAAACCCATATTGACTCCCACACATTCATCGATGATCATATCGGATGAACCACGATGCCAGGATTCAATCAATCCCATATATATATTCCCTTCGTCTCGCGATATTTTACTTGCATGAGATTCGATCGTCGGTATCAGATACCTAGTTGAATCTCGTTCACAGCAAGTACTTTACTCGTTCCATAATCCGATATCACTTTGTGATTAACTCCTTAACCACGTGCTTGCAAGCGGTGTTGATATCGATTACCGAGTGGGCCCGAAGTATATCTCTCCGACTTGGGAGGGACAAATCCCATCTCGATACATACAACCCAACAGGTACTTTCCGATCACCTGAGAGACACCTTTATGATCACCCTCTCATAGGATGACGTTTGATGACCTCAAAGCTTTCTTCTGATACCAGGGAGTTGCATTATCTCATGGTCTAAGGAATACAATATTTGCATAAGAAAAGCTTCGCAAAGACGAACACGATGACACGATCTAATTGCTCTGCTTAGTTTGGGTCTGTCCATCATATCATTCTCCCAATGATATGATCTCATTATTAATTGACAACTCATGTCTATGGTCAGGAAACCTTAACCATCATTAATCAATGAGCTAGTCCATAGAGGCGTACTAGGGACACGGTGTTGTTTACAAACCACACAAGTATTAAAGTTTCCGCTTAACACAATTCTAGCATGGAATATAAACTTTATCATGAACAAGAATTATAATAATAACATCTTTATTATTGCCTCTAGGGCATAATTCCAATAGTCTCCCACTCGCACTAGAGACAATAATCTAGTTTACATCTGGCAACAATCTAACACCCATGGCACTAAGGTGCTGATCATGTTTTGCACGTGGAAGAGGTTTAGTCAATGGATCTGCGACATTCAGATCTGTATGTACTTTGCTGATCTTCAGATCTCCATCTGTTATATAATCTCGGATTATATGAAACTTGCGGTTGATATGCTTGGTCTTTGGATGATATCTTGGTTCCTTAGCCAGTGCTATGGCGCCAGCGTTGTCACACAATATCTCTAATGGGTCCAAGGCACTTGGAACCACACCAAGCTTAGTGATGAAGTTCCTGATCCAAACTCCTTCACTTGACGCTTCTACAGCAGCCATGTATTCCGCTTCTACTGTAGATCCCGCGATCACGCTTTGCTTGCAGCTTCTCCAGCTCACAGCTCCTCCATTCAAAATATAAACGTATCCTGTCTGAGATTTAGAATCATCCTTGTCGGTGTCGAAACTAGTGTCGACGTAACCCTTTACGACTAGCTGTTCATCACCTCCATAGACTAAGAAAATTTCTTTAGTCCTATTCAAATACTTTAGGATGTTCTTCACGGCTGTCCAGTGTTCCACTCCTGGATCACTTTGGTATCTGCTCGTCAAACTAAGAGCATTGGACACATCTGGTCTAGTACACAGCATGTCATACATGATAGAACCTATGGCCGAGGCATAAGGCACTTTGCTCATAACTTCTCTATCATTTATCATAGCTGGACACTGAGCCCTGCTCAATATCTTACCTGACAACATAGGCACTGAACCTTTCTTTGCCTTATCCATTCTGAACCTTTTCAGAACTTTGTCTAGGTATGTACTATGGCTTAAAGCTATTAGGCATCTTTGTCGATCTCTATAGATTTTGATGCCTAATATATAAGCAGCTTCCCCTAGGTCTTTCATTAAAAAACATTTGTTCAAATAACTCTTCACATCGTTAAGCATGTAAATGTCATTTCCAATAATCAATATGTCATCTACATATAGTACCAGAAATGTCACTAAGCTCCCACTCACTTTCTTGTAGATACAATCTTCATAGCAATTTGGAACAAATCCAAAGCTCTTGATCACTTGATCAAAACGAAGGTTCCAACTCCGAGATGCTTGCTTCAGTCCATAAATGGAACGCTGAAGTTTGCATACTTTATCAGCATCCTTAGGATCGACAAAACCTTCGGGTTGCATCATATACAACTCTTCATCAATGTTGCCATTGAGGAACGCAGTCTTGACATCCATCTGCCATATTTCATAATCATGAAACGCAACAATTGCTAATAAAATCTGAATGGACTTAAACATCGCTACGGGAGAGAAAGTCTCATCGTAGTCAACACCTTGAACTTGTCGAAAACCTTTCGCGACAAGTCGTGCTTTATAGACAGTAACATTACCATCCGCGTCCGTTTTCTTCTTGAAAATCCATTTGCACTCAACGGCCTTTCGGTCACTAGGAGGGTCCACCAAAGTCCATACTTGGTTTTCGCTCATGGATCCTAATTCGGATTTCATGGCCTCTAGCCATTTCTCAGAGTCTGGGCTCATCATCGCTTCCTCATGGTTCGCAGGTTCACTGTCGTCTACTAACAAGACAGTTAAGACAGGGTTGCCGTACCACTCAGGAGGGGCACGCGACCTTGTCGACCTGCGATGTTTAGTAGTAGCATCGTCCGAAGCTTCATGATCCTTGTCATTAGCTTCCTCTATTGTTGGTGCAGACGGCACTGGAACAATTTCAGGTGCTGCGCTACTCTCCAACTCAAGAGAAGGTTCAACAACCTCGTCTAGCTCTACTTTCCTCCCACTCACTTCTTTCGAGAGAAACTCCTTCTCAAGAACGAATCTGTTCTTTGCGACAAACACTTTGCCTTCGGATCTGTGATAGAAGGTATACCCAATAATTTCCTTAGGGTATCCTATGAAGACGCATTTCTCCGCTTTGGGTTAGAGCTTGTCCGGCATCAACTTCTTGACGTAAGCTTCGATCCCCAAACTTTAAGAAACGACAACTTAGGTTTAGCACCAAACCACAGTTCATACGGTGTCGTCTCAATGGATTTAGATGGTGCCCTATTTAAAGTGAATGCAGCGGTTTCTAATGCATAACCCCAAAATGATAATTGCATATCAGTAAGAGACATCATCGATCGCACCATATCCAATAAAGTTCGATTCCGACGTTCAGACACACCATTGCGCTGTGGTGTTCTGGGTGGCGTGAGTTGTGGAACGATTCCACTTGCTTTAAGATGTGTGAGAAAATCATAACTCAAATATTCGCCTCCACGATTGGATCGTAGAAACTTAATCTTTCTGTTACGATGGTTTTCCACTTCATTCTGAAATTCCTTGAACTTTTCAAATGTTTCAGATTTATGTTTCATCAAATAGATATACCCATATCTACTTAAGTCATCGGTAAAAGTGAGAAAATAGCGATATCCACCGCGCGTCGAAACACTCATCGGTCCGCATACATCGGTATGTATGATTTCCAACAAGTCCGTTGCTCGCTCCATCATTCCGGAGAACAGGGTTTTGATCATCTTGCCCATGAGGCACGGTTCGCACGTGTCAAATGATTCAAAATCAAGAGACTCCAAAAGTCCATCAGAATGGAGTTCCTTCATGCGTTTTACACCAATATGACCTAGACGGCAGTGCCACAAATAAGTAGTATTATCACTATCTAACTTGCATCTCTTAGCCTCAATGTTATGGATGTGTGTTTCATCCCTTTCGAGATTCAGAAGAAATAAACCATTCACAACAGGTGCATGACCATAAAAGATATTACTCATATAAATAGAACAACCATTATTCTCAGATTTAAATGAATAACCGTCTTGCAAAAACACGATCCAGATATGATGTTCATGCTCAACGCAGGCACACAATAACATTTATTGAGGTTTAAAACTAATCCCGAAGGTAAAACTAAGGAGAACCTGCCGACGGCCATCACATCAACTCTTGATCCATTGCCAACGCGCATCGTCACCTCATCCCTCGCTAGCCGCCGTCTATTCCGTAGCTCCTGTTTCGAGTTACAAATATTAGCAACTGAACCAGTATCAAATACCCAGGCACTACAACGAAGGCTAGTAAGGAAAACATCAATAACATGTATATCAAATATACCTTTGATGGTGCCAGCCTTCTTGTCCAAAAAGTACTTCGGACAGTTGCGCTTCCAGTGACCCTTGTCCTTGCAATAGAAGCACTCGGTGTCCGGCTTAGGTCCAGACTTGAGCTTCTTCTCAGCAGGGGCAACGCGCTTGCCGCTGCCTTTCTTGAAGGGCTTCTTTGCACCCTTACCTTTCTTAAAGCTGGGGGACTTGTTGACCATCAACACATGATTATCCTTCTTTATGTCCACCTCCGCAGCTTTCAGCTTAGAGAAGAGCTCGGTGATCGTATCAGTGGAACCAATCTTATTATGAGTAACTACAAAACCTTTGTAGCTAGGAGGGAGTGGTTGTAGAACTCTGTCAATCTTGAGCTCCTCTAGAATCTTGCAGTCCAGTTGCTCAAGGCGTTGAGTGTAGCCCGACATCTTAATGGCGTGCTCACTAACGGAACTCCCTTCCTCCATCTTGCAGTTAAAAAATTTCTCAGAGATCTCATATCTCTCAGAACGGGCCTGAGTCTGGAACATAGTTTTCAGTTCCTCAAGAATCTCAAAGGGGGGCGGGAAATCCTAAAAACGATTTTGAAGATCCGATTCCATAGCAAACAACATGGTGCTCTTAATCACACCATAATCATCTTTGCGCGACTGATAAACAGTTTTCTCATCAGCCGACGGTCGGCAGCAGGGGCGTCACCTAGCTCTTTCTCAAGGACATAGTCCTTTTGTCCGCCAGCGAGAATGATTCTCAGCTTGCAGAACCAGTTGGTGAAGTTAGACCCATTGTTCTTAAGCTTTTCTTTCTCAGCAAAAACGTTGAAGTTGAAGTTGGACTTAGCCATTTGATCTACAAAATTTGCAAGTATAATTTAGACTATGTTCATGAGAACTAGTTCAACTTAATCAAATTACTAGATGAACTCCCACTAAATTCAACATCCCTCAAGTTGTTTAGTGAACATGATCCAAATTCACCACACCTAATCCGATCTTCACGAGAAGAGATGTGGTTTCAATGGTGGACAACAAAGTGTCGATCATATCATTCATATGACTCATGCTTAACCTTTCGGTTCATGTGTTCCGAGGCCATGTCTGTACATGCTAGGCTCGTCAAGTTAAACCCAAGTATTTCCGCGTGTGCAAAACTGGCTTGCACCCGTTGTATGTGAACGTAGAGTTTATAGCACCCGATCATCACGTGATGCTTGAACACGACGAACTTTCGCAACGGTGCATACATGGGGAGAACACAGTTTTATCTTGATCTTTAAGTGAGGAATCATCTTATAATGATACCGTCGCGATCTAAGCATAATAAGATACATAAAAGGATAAACATCACATGCATATAACTTTATGTGACATGGTATAGCCAATCTTCGCGCAATGATATCCATCTTGTGCGTGCCGGCATGATCTCCATCACTCCACCATGATTGCCTCCACCACGAATAGCAACTACAACTATTGCTAACTACTTAGCTATAAAGTAAAGCTATTACATGGCGTATAAGAAGTTGACACACAGGTCATACACAATTATAAAGACAACCATATGGCTCCTGCCGGTTGTGTACTCATCGACATGCAAGTTGTGAAACATTACAAAACATGATCATTGCATACAACATACACATCACATCTTGGGCCATACCATATCACAGAAAACACTCCCTGCAAAAACAAGTTAGACGCCTCTACTTTGTTGTTGCATGTTTTACGTGGCTTATGGGAGTAACAAGCTAAGAACGATTCTTACCTACGGAAAGCCACAACGGTGATATTATGGTTGCCAAACTCCGGTGTAAATCCCATGACAACTATAGTGAGAGAAACTGGCATCCACCAGCCGCATGTGTGGAACAAGCCACACGTCAAGTGCGGAGCCAGTCTCGCGAACGAGGTCGCGTAAGGTTGGCCTGGACCGCTTCGATCTCACTATCCCGCGTCATAAGGAGTACACAAACAAGAGGCTTGCAACAGAAAACATCAACGCCCGCAACAACCATGTTGCGTTCTACTCGTGAAACACATCTACGCATAGATCTAGCTCTGATACCACTGACGGGTTTGGCAGCATAGTAAATCAAAATTTTCTACGGATGCGAACGGGAAAAGCCAAGATCTAATCTAGGAGATGCAAACAACGAGGGGGAATAGATGAGATCTTCATACCCTTGAAGATTCGCACAACAGAATGTTCGACGGAACGTGGTTGATGTAGTCGTACTCGCTTCTCCTCCTCGCGATCCGATCCGATCTAACACCGCAAGTGGCGATGCCTCCGACGGATGCACACGTGCGGCACCTTGAAGTCTCCTCCTTCCTCGATCTAGCAAGTGGGGTGGAGAGATGGATTGGATCTACAACGCGATGGCGCGGTGCAAGCGGTGGAGAGTTTCTGCGACAGGGCTTCGCCTACGTGCAGTCGGGAGGGAGAGAGAGAGGAGGGGCAGCAGGGCGGCTAGGGTTGAGGAGGAGGTGTGGGGAGGGTGCACCCCCAGCCCTCTTTATATAGAGGGGTGGGCGGCTGGCCCTTGACCCTCCCCCAATCCCTAGGCCGGCGGCCAAGGAGGGAGGAGTGGGGGGCAAGTTCCCCCCTTCTAGAAGCTCCCCTAGGGTTTCCCTAGGTGCTTGGCCAGATGGGCCTATGGGGCCTTGTTCCCCTAGACCAATGCGGCCAGGGCACTCCCTCATAGGCCCATGCCCCCTCCCGACAAGTGGGGACATGTTGGTCCCACTCCGGAAGGTTCTAGAAGCTTCCTATACAGTACCGAATAACCCGAAACAATTCCGAACTCCAAAATCTGCTTTGCCTTATATGAATCTTATTCTCCGGACCATTCTGGAACCTCTCGTGATGTCCTGGATCTCATCCGAGACTCCGAACAAAAACTCATAAACCAATTATCCAATCTATCCTAACGTCAAGACACGTTAAGTGTGTGACCCTTCGGGTTCGAGAATATGCAGACATGATCTTCTATCAAGAATCAACCGTGGGGTCTAGAAACCCATATTGACTCCCACACATTCATCGATGATCATATCGGATGAACCACGATGCCAGGATTCAATCAATCCCATATATATATTCCCTTCGTCTCGCGATATTTTACTTGCATGAGATTCGATCGTCGGTATCAGATACCTAGTTGAATCTCGTTCATAGCAAGTACTTTACTCGTTCCATAATCCGATATCACTTTGTGATTAACTCCTTAACCACGTGCTTGCAAGCGGTGTTGATATCGACACGAGGGCCCAAGTATATCTCTCCGACTTGGGAGGGACAAATCCCATCTCGATACATACAACCCATGTGTACTTTCCGATCACCTGAGAGACACCTTTATGATCACCCTCTCATAGGATGACGTTTGATGACCTCAAATCTTTCTTCCGATACCAGGGAGTTGCATTATCTCATGGTCTAAGGAATACAATATTTGACATAAGAAAAGCTTCGCAAAGACGAACAAGATGACACGATCTAATTGCTCTGCTTAGTTTGGTACATCCATCATATCATTCTCCCAATGATATGATCTCATTATTAATCGACAACTCATGTCTATGGTTAGGAAACCTTAACCATCATTAATCAATGAGCTAGTCCATAGAGGCGTACTAGGGACACGGTGTTGTTTACAAACCACACAAGTATTAAAGTTTCCGCTTAACACAATTCTAGCATGGAATATAAACTTTATCATGAACAAGAATTATAATAATAACATCTTTATTATTGCCTCTAGGGCATAATTCCAACAGTTTCTCCTCCGTTTATTCCTCCGGCGAGCCCATGTCTAGCTCTGCCAGTGGAGCGCTTGTCGAAGACGATGACCTTGTGTCCAGTCCAGAACGGGGCTCTTGGCAGGGCTCCTCTGTCACTGGTCGTGAGATTGAGTGGCTGATTAGGACATGTCGGATTCCTGCCGAGGTAAGCTGTCGCTTGCCCGGCAAAGAATCCTCTCCTGTACTCAACGAAGGTGAGTTCGTTGTTTTCATGTCCCACTTTGCTCGTGGGTTCGGCCTCCCCCTTAGCGATTTTGCTAGGGAATTCCTTGATTACTTCGGCCTTCAGCCGCATCACCTTCCGGCTAATGCTATCGCCTCCTTGTCTGCTTACATCTCGGCCTCAGAGGGGTACTTCGGCCTCTGTCCCTCCGTGTCCGTCTGGTCTAAATTCTTCCAGATCCGATCTAATGTCGTTCCGGACAAATCTCTTCACCCCTCCGAGAAATACCTTACCCACTGTGGGGCCGCGTCCATTACACCTCGGAGAAACTCCGAGTTCCCTCATGTCGCCGGCCTCGAGTCTTGCAAGAAATGGCATAGATCATTTTTCTATGTCAAGAACACTGGAAAAGAAGACAAGATTCGGCTCCCAGCCTTTTCTATTGGCATCCCTTCCAAGAAGAATTGGAACTACAATCCCAGGAAGAGCCATGCTTTGGCCAAGGCATTCGAGATTCGGCTCAAGGAGTTGATCCACGCCGGGCTCCGCGGTGAGGATCTGATGACCACATTCGTCAGCAGCCGGATCTACCCTTTCTAGCTTCGGTCTCACAAGCTTTGCTACATGAGTGGTCCTCTCGATCCCAACCGAGTTTTGACGGTTGAGCTCGACGACTATCTTATTTATAAGCGTGTCCGAGCTATCTTCAAGACTGGTATGCCGGAGGACTGGACATGGGGATTGAAGCCGTTCACTTGCGGGAATCCCCCTCCTGAGGTAAATTTACGCCTTTGTGTTTGTTTCCGAGTCGCGTTTGTGATTATTCTTTTGCTAACTCTACTTTGTTTCTTTTCTCGCAGAGGTTTGCGGAACAAAAGATCGAGGATGCCGAGGTTCTGGCTCTTCCATGGACCGCAGATCGGAATACCCCGGACAGCGGGGAACCTGACTCGGAAGAGTTTGTACCTAAGTCGGATCCCCGTGGCAAGACCTCGTCCCACGGGGATGAAGGTGACTCGGACGACGTCAAAATTCTTGAGGTAGTCGCCGCGATGCCTATCTCTTATGCATTTCTGGCTTCTACTTTCCCAGCTAATCAGGCCGGTCAGGTGAACGATGCCGAGCCTCTTGCTTCTCAAGCTCCTGCTACCTCGAGGAAGCGCACCGCACCGGCAGATCCCTCCGATGCTGCTCCCAAGAAGCGAACGAAGAAGTCTGCCCAGCACAATCCGAGGCGTAAAACCATGCCTGGGGTTACTGGGTGAGTTTATTTTCATTGGTACTTCTTGTTTCTCTCTTTTGATTTGACTCTTTGCCCTTTGCAGAGCTCCTCTCTCCGCCAAGCCAAGCGGTCCGAGTATGACAAGCCATACAACTCGGCAGCCTTCTCCTCCGCCCCCGGAGGATACTCGGTCTCCCAGTCCCTCTCGTGTTGACTCTCCTCCTGCGCCGACTCACACATCGCCTCGGCGAGATGTATCCACAACTCCCATCGTTAGTGCCGACATAACTCTGCCAGTAGATCGTCCTGTTGACCCTGTTGCCCCTGTTATGACCACCGAGGTTTCCCCCGATATTCCTTTGACCCCCACAATTCTAGCTGCTACTCCAACTCCAGCCGAGGATATCACCATCTCTACCCCCTTGGAAACCATAGTTCCTCCTGCCTCCAAAGATGCCACTCCTAGTGCCGAGGTTGCTGCCCCTGCCGAGACCTCTTCTAAGACTAGGAAGGTTGTTGTCACCAAACCTTCATCATCTCAGAAGGGGCCGGCCAGCTCCTCTCAACCCAACATAGCTGATGCACTCCGCAAGGGGGCTTCCTCTGCTAAGTCCGTTGTCACCCCGGCCACTGACACTCAGCTTACTCTTCACAAGAGTCCAGCGACGGCGGCAATTACCCAAGGGGTCCGAGGTAAAGTACTGACCCGTACTGAAAGTGGGAACAACCTCGGCTCTTTGGTGGAATACACCAATAATTGGAATGCCGCCGATCAGCTTGAGGGCAATCTGAGTAGCCAGCCATTTCAGCTTTCCGACATCAGCAATCGTTTGCATATGGCTGCTAAGATTGTTCTTGATAGTGATAAGATGAACGAGGTAAGCGCTTCTGTTGATATTTTGTCTGTTATTCAAATGATAGTATATATACACTAGTCCCCGAAGCTTGCAACCGAATAACTTGTTGTTCGTTTGGAAGCTTTGTTAGGCTTCAAATGCATTATTTGCTAAGTCAATTTCTTGTATAACTTGGATTGATCGTGGTTCATCCATATTCCGAATTAAGTTCTGCTTAATCCGGATCTATTTCGGCTTTGATTATCCAGCCACTGAGATCCGAGTTAAGTTTTGCTTGATTCAGATCTGTCTTAGCTTTGAATATCCAGCCACCTAGATCCGAGTTAAGTTTTGCTTGATTCGGATCTGTCTTAGCTTTGAATATCCAGCCACCTAGATCTGAGTTAAGTTTTGCTTGATTCGGATCTGTCTTAGCTTTGAATATCCAGCCACCTAGATCCGAGTTAAGTTTTGCTTGACTCGGATCTGTCTTAGCTTTGAATATCCAGCCACCTAGATCCGAGTTAAGTTTTGCTTGATTCGGATCTGTCTTAGATTTGAATATTCAGTTGTGTAATTCACTTTGGTACTTAGGTTTCCCATGATCGGCGGACAGCCGAATTTCAAAGGTTGCTCTTTGCACACAAGAAATTGAAAGAGAAATATGAGAAAGTTCTCCCCGTGGTGAAGGAAACTGGTAATTTAATAAATCTTTGTATTGTTCCTTAAGTTCTTAACATTTTCTGCTTGATGTGCTGATTCATTCTTTGCTGGTATGCAGCTAATATCAATAATCTTAATACCCGCATTACCAAGAAGGTTAAAGCTCTGGAAGGTTAGTTATTCCTCCCGTCTATTGATTTCCGTTCGAGACTATAGCCGAGTTACAAACACTTGCAGCGTCGCATCAAGAATGCATATCCATGCCTGATATGATGCTGCATTTTTTAGAACAAGCCGCCACTCATTCGACGCAGCTTAAAGAAAAGGATGATGAGATAACTCGGATACGTGCTGAGGTTGAGTCTCTCAAGCTTTCGCAGAAATCCGAATTGGAAAAAGTTGATCAGGAGTTCTCTGAAGAAAAGAATCGACTGAGTCTGCAATTGCAGAAAGACAAGGAACTCCTCGATACTACCGAGCTGAAGAACCGGATGATGGGCGAGGAAATCACTCGCTTTGAGAAGAATAAGGCCGACTGGACCCAGGATCTCCATAAAATGTTGAGTTATATTCATCGTAAGTTTCCGACCGTGGCCGAGTTATCTTCTTTTCTTTCTTATTTTTAACTGATATGTTTTCCTTTCGCGTAGATCATTTTCCGGAAGCTAGACCAGTGAGCTATAAGGCAGTGATTTCTGCTCGTCAGCGCCGAGGTGTCCCCGCAGATTCAAGTCCAGAATACTCAATGGAAGACTTCTTGATTGCCGTCGGCGCTGCTATTGGACCAATGAAGATTATGGGTAGAGATCTGGTGCAAGCAGCCATTCGGGCCTACCATGTTCTTTGGCCGAATACCTCTGGAACTCCTGATATTGACGAGGTCAAAATACTTGTGGAGAGATTAATGGCATCTCAGACCCAATTAAATCTCTGGAGATAATCTGCTAGGAGGGCTGGTGCTGATATGGCACTTACCGCCGTTTTATCTTGGTACGAGGATATCTCACTCGATACTTTGATTAATCTGCGGACTAGCTCTCGTTGGGTTGAGGATCCAGAGTTCGTCGCTCGCCGCCAAGCTCGTGCCTTCCAGCTTATTGAGTATGCTGACGTGCATAATTGGATTGAAGGGCCGAGTTTTCTTCCCAATCCGGCGGATGATGTCGAAGTTCAAGATGTCTTGGATGATGATTCGGCCGATCAGGGTGAAGCGGAGGGTGACTCGGACAATTCTCGTGTCTCAAATGCAAGCTCGGATGAGGATGGTGACGCGCTGTCGTATTCTAAAGGGACTGAGAATTCTCGAGCTCAAACTAATGTTTCTCATCAGCCGAATCTTGCCCCCGAGGTTACTATTGCTTCAGTTGAAGGCGAAGCAACTTTGGCTGAGGCGCCGGCTACCTCGGAGCACCCAGTTCCTGAGAATACCCCTAATCATGCTGCTGCCCCTTAAGGGTGCTCTGACCCTTTTCGCCATTTAGGTTCAAAAAACTCTTAAGTTATTTTCAGTCCCCGGTATGCCGGGCGTATGATGTCTGTGGAACAATTGTCCGGCTTTTGGTGTGGTGTGAACCTTTTTGTCTTTCACCGCTGAGGCATGGGTAATGATAATTATTATTACTCTATCTAAACCAATCTCATTGCTTTATATCTTTGCTTTGGCAAACTTTGATTTCGTAAGTTCAGATTGTATTTTTTCCTGTGGCTGACCTTAGTTCGGCATTTATCTTGCTTGCCCTTCGTAAACTCGACAGCGTAGCTGTTGTGTTTTCAACTTCTATCTGAAGTATAATGCTTGAAGCCCATATCTTGTAAAGTGATACAATAAGTAATACTATAGTGATATAACTCCCTTATCATACTTCGATTTGCTGAGGTTGTTATTCTTTTTTGCATTATCTTTAGAGATCTTTGTTTGTTGTCGCTTTGCTATTCCTCTGATTATTGAGACAAGTTTATATCATATCTTGGAAGTTATGCTAAACAATTTCGGGGAGTTCCCGAGTCTGTAGCCGAGCTATGGGGCTTTTATGTGTCTGGCGACGGACAGTGGGTAATACGAGTCAGTCCCCGAATTATCACTCAGGTTATCGAGTTCTTTCGTATGTTCAACGAATATTTAGGATCATGCAGCAGTCCCCAAGTTACGAACTTGTTTGCCGAAATATAATTCATGGGTTAATGCAGAGAATACTTCGGGGTAGTCCCTGAGTCATCGCTCAAGGTGCCTAAGTTTAGTACACATTTTTAGAACAAGAAACAATCACGGGGTAGTCCCCGAGTCAATGCTCAAGGTATCGAGGTTTTAATGCATAATCCGAAATAAGAGATAATACGGTGCAGTCCCCGAGTCACTTCTCGAGGTGCTGAAACTTAACACATAATTCAGGAATAAGAAATAACACGGTACAGTCCCCGAGTCACTGCTCGAGGTGCCGAGGTTTAACACATAATTGAAAATAAGAAATAACAGATTGCAGTCCCCGAGTCACTGCTCGAGATGCCGAGGTTTACTACATAGTCTTAAAAAATAGAAACAACATTGTGCAGTCCTCGAGTCACTGCTCGAGGTGCCGAGGTTCAGTACACGCTTGATACTCCAACTTGATGCGTCATATTACGACGTACAACATATGGCTCCTAAGTGTAGAATGGGCGCAGTAAAGCTATGTTCCACGGTCTTTTTGATTCGTCGCCGGCTTTGTTTGCCTTGTTCTTTTCTGGTGACTGAGCATCAATTAGGTAATATGCATCATTGTGCAATGCTTTACTCACGATGAATGGTCCTTCCCATGGGGGTGATAGTTTGTGCATGCTGGTTGTGCGCTGCACTAGCCGAAGAACCAAGTCTCCTTCCTTAAAAACTCTTGGATTGACTTTTGCTGTGATATCGCCGGAGGTCTTGCTGATAGAGCTGATCTTGACAATTCCAATTCCTTGGCCTCTTCTAGCAAATCGACATCGTCTTGCCGAGCTACCTCATTTACCTCAGCAGTTGTGTATTGGGTCACTCGTAGCGAATCATGCATTATGTCGGCTGGAAGCACGGCTTCTGCCCCGTATACCAGAAAAAATGGGGTGTATCCTGTCGACCTGTTTGGTGTAGTCCTGAGGCTCCACAGTACTGCTGGTAGTTCCTCGATCCAGCATCCTGCCGACCTTTGCAAAGGTTCGACAAGCCGGGGTTTTATTCCGGACAATATCATCCCATTTGACCTCTCTACTTGCCTGTTTGTTGCTGGGTGAGCCACCGAGGCAACATCTAGTCTTATGTGTTTCTCTTGGCAGAATCTAGCAAAGGCTCCTTCAACAAAATTTGTGCCATTGTCTGTAATAACACTGTGTGGATAACCGTATCTTAAGACAATATCTTTGAGGAATTTTACTGCTGTTGGTCCATCACATTTTCTTATTGGTTTTACTTTGATCCACTTTGTGAATTTATTCACCATGACTAGATTGTGGGTCATATCGCCCCGGGCTGGCTTGAACGGACCTACCATATCCAAGCACAATACAAAAAATGTCCAAGTAATTGGTATTGTCTTTAATTCAGACGAGGGCATATGTATCTTGCTGGCGTATCTCTGGCAACTGTTACATTTTTCTACTAACTCTTTTGCCTCCTTCAACGCCGTCAGCCAATAAAATCCATGTCTGAATGCTTTGGCTACTAAAGCTCTGGACGAGGCGTGATGCCCGCATTCTTCCTGATGTATATCCAGGAGTATCTCCTGGCCTTCTGCCGAGTCAACACATCTTTGTAGCACGCTTGTGACGCTTCTCTTATACAGCTCATTGTTTATGATTGTGTAAGCTTTTGCTCTTCTTATTGTCTGTCTAGCCAGTACCTCATTACTCGGCAAGGTTGCGTCCTTAAGGAAGGAGAATATGGGTTGCGCCCATGTCGGCGTGATTTTCTCTAGGATAATTTCACTGTCGATTCATGTTTTCTGCCGACATAATAGCTTCGGATTTTGCTGTACCTATTCATGCGATGGCCGGGTTCACTTTCAGAAAGCCTCGGTTGCATTCTTTGTCGATTTCCATTGGCACACTTCCTTCTTTCAAGTCTGCCGAGATATGAATTGACTCGGACTCTGGTGATGGTATAATCGATGGTTTTCTCAGGTGCTCTAGGTCAATACCTAGGGGAATTGACTGCCTAGTTGATCCGAGTTTTAACAATGTGTCCGCGGCGTCATTTTCCGCCCGAGGTATATGATGAAAGTAGCATCCATCGAAGTATCCACTGATTTTTTGCA
This sequence comes from Avena insularis, assembly GCA_023614405.1. Classification (NCBI taxonomy): domain Eukaryota; kingdom Viridiplantae; phylum Streptophyta; class Magnoliopsida; order Poales; family Poaceae; genus Avena; species Avena insularis. Next base: position 65,606,525 of record CM042697.1, read on the forward strand.
CATGGAATCTAAACAGAGCCATATTCGCATCTAGTGCGTCCCAATTGCCTGATACTTGCTGTACAACAAGATCTGAATCCCCGTAGCATAGGATTCTATGTATACCAATTTCCTTTGCCATCTTTAACCCATGGACGAGTGCTTCATACTCGGCTACATTGTTTGATGCAGCGAAATGTATCTGCAACACATATTTCAGCTGATCTTTTTTCGGTGAAGTCAACACTATCCCTGCCTCCAAGCCATTTCTCAGCTTGGATCCGTCGAAATGCATTATCCAATAATTCGGATCTGGTAATGGTGGTTCATATTGTACCTCGGCCCAATCCACAAAGAAGTCGGCCACTGCCTGAGATTTGATTGCATCTCGCCTATCGAATTGCGGAGCATAAGGTGATAACTCGATTGCCCATTTTGCTATTCGACCACTTGCATCTTTGTTGCTCAATATCTCGGCTATGGGCGCTTCACAAATCACTTTTATCGGATGTTCTTCAAAGTAATGTTTAAGTTTTTTCACCGACATGTATACTCCATAGGTCATCTTTTGGTAGTGCGGGTAGTTCTGTTTTGAGGCCGATTGTACCTCGCTTAGGTAATATACCGGCCTTTGTATTGACTTATCACCTTCATTCCGTTCCACGACAACCACCGCACTTACCACTCTGTTAGTGGCAGCTACATAAAGTAACATATGTTCTTTTGACAGTGGAGAGGCCAGGATTGGTGTTGTGACCAACATCTTTTTTAATTCATGAAACACATTATCTGCTTGCGGTGTCCAAATGAATTTATTAGACTTTTTCATCAGTTGATATAGAGGTAATGCCTTTTCCCCCAGCCGACATACAAATCGACTCAACGAGGCCAGGCAGCCCGTGAATTTTTGTACATCATTTAGACACCTTGGCAACTCCATTTTTTCAACTGCTCGGATTTTAGTTGGATTTGCCTCTATACCTCGGCTGGATACGAGAAAACCGAGTAATTTCCCAGCTGGCACTCCGAAGGTACATTTTTCCGGGTTAAGCTTCATTCGGAACCTTCTCAGGTTTGCGAACGTCTGCCGAATATCATACAGGAGCGTTTTGCTCTCTTTGGTTTTTATAACCACATCATCTACATATACTTGTACATTTTTTCCTATCTGGTCATGTAGACACTTTTGCATGCATCTCTGGTATGTTGCTCCTGCATTACGTAGGCCGAATGGCATGGTGCGATAGCAATAAGCCCCGTACGGGGTAATAAACGCAGTCTTTATTTGATCGGCCGGATTTAAAGGTATCTGGTGGAAACCAGAATACGCGTCTACAAATGACAACAGCTCGCAACTAGCGGTCGAATCAATGACTTGGTCTATCCTAGGTAAAGGAAAAGGATCTTTGGGACACGCCTTGTTTAGGTTCGTGTAATCGATACACATTCGCCATACGACGGCTACATTTGGGTCATCCTTTTTCTTTTCTACTAACACCGGATTCGATAGCCAATCCGGATAAAGCACTTCCATAATGAACCCGGCCGCAAGGAGCCGAGCTATCTCATCCCCTATTATTTTTCTCCTGTCTTCGGCGAAGCGGCGGAGAGGTTGCTTCACAGGCCTTGCTCCTGGCCTTACATGCAAAGAGTGCTCAACCAACTTCCTCGGCACACCTTAGAGGTCTTGAGTTGACCATGCAAAGATATCCTGATTCTCACGGAGGAAGTTGGTGAGCTCGCCTTCCTATTTGGCATCTAGGCCGGCACCAATCGTGATGGTGCACTCTGGGAACTACTCATCTATCTGGACCTTTTTTGTCTCTTTAGTCGGCTGGAAAGAAACACTTCCATGAGGGTTGGCTAATGCCGCCATATTCAGCTGTGCCGACTAAGCGAGAGCCGCTACCTCCTGAATCCTTCTTTTTTCTCTTGCAATCACCAATGACTCGGCCAGGTTTGATCCGGCCGAAGCACATTACATCGACTTCCTGTAATCTCCGGCTACTATTATCACCCCTTGTGGTCCGGGTAACTTCATTTTTAAGTAAGTAATGTGGCAGCTGCTCATGAATTTGGCCAATTCTGGTCGTCCGAGTAAAGCATGATAACAGCTTTCTAAGTCCACCACTTCAAACTCCAAATTTTCCGCTCTGCAATTCTCCCTTGTGCCGAAGAATACATCTACTCGGACTTTTCCAATGGGTTCGCACGAAAGTCCTAGCACTATTCCATGGAATGTGGTTCTTGTGGATTGCAGCATATTCTGTGCTATTCCTAGTTTATGCATCGTATCTTTGTACATGATGTTGATACTGCTTGCATTGTTAATGAGTACTTTTGAAAATTTCACATTAATGCTGGGCCCGACAAATGTCGGATCTAGTACGAGTGCGTACGACCCTGGACTTGGCATTATTTTCGGGTGATCCTTTATGCTCCAGGTTATCTCCTGATCTGACCAAGGCACGTATCTTGGTACCGACGGCATAACATCATTTACTTCCATATGCCGGCGTTGTACACTTTGTCTGTCTTGCTGTTCTGTTGTGAACACACAATATGACTGATGATGCTCCCTGTAATCATTACGTCCGTTGTTTCCGGGGTTTGTCCTTGCATCCAGACTTTGATTTATCACTTGATGCACTGCATCTCTCCGGTCCGAGTTATGATACCTCGGAGGAGGTAGGGGTAACATTAATTGTTGCGCATTGGCACCAGTCAACTATGGCTGCTGATGCTGCGCTTGATGAGGAGGCGCTTGCATGCCCGCCCGGTTCCCCATTGTATTTTTCATCCAAGCACATTGACGAGTTGTATGATTAGCCGGCTTGGTCTGGTTTGGTGTATGAAACTTACACGGTTGATCCAACATGGACTCAAACGTGTATTTCAGCCTTTCCTGCCACTGCTTCTTCTATTCTGGTGTCCACTGTCTCTTCCCTTCATTCCTCGGTATCCATTGCTGAGGACCATTTTTCTGTCGCTGACTGTTTCCGTGACTTGGCTGATCTTGTACTACTGCTGCCACCTGATTGGAAACATATCTGTAATCCGGTCTTTCCTCCCTTCTTCTACCTCAGAACTTGTTTCGCCTCGATGATCCGGCTGCATCTCTTGCGTATTGATCCTGGTGCTCCCGATGTTCTTCCGACATTAATTCTGGTTGCGTCGGATCCCCTAAAGCATACGAATCCGCTATCCTGATAGTCTCTGCCAATGTAGTCGGCATATCTCTTTGCAGCCTCTGCCATAGTACACTTCCATATCGGCAGCCCTGTGCAAACCAAGCTATCGCTTGAGACTCTATGACTCCTTCGCATGAATTTCTGAGGTTACACCACCAAGTCAAGAATTCTCTATCTGTTTTGTTCGGCCTCTGCTTGCACGTAGCGAGCTGCTGGGGCCTGTTCGGCCTTTTATAGGTACTGGTGAAATTGCTGACAAACATCTCTTTAGAATCTAGCCAACAGTTGATACTGCCTGCTGGCAGATTATTCAGCCACACTCACTACTAGGAAAATGGCTATAGGTAATCAGCACATCCGTGGCTCACATGGTTGAAGTGCCCCGCGGCTAAAACAGGCGTGGCTCACCTATGGGCAGTGCTCTACTAGTAACTAGAACAACCGTGGAGCACATGACCATAGTGCGCCACAGATATGTGTGGGCAGGCCTCAGTCAGACGCCAAACATCCGTAGCGCACATAGGGTAGGTGCGCTACGGTTGTTAGTGTCAACCGTGGCACACATGGAGGGGGTGCGCTACGCCTAAGCGCATACCCCTCTCTGCTGTGAAACGGCCAGACACATCCGTGGCGCACTATAGCATGTGCGCCACGGATGTATAAACTTAGTAGTAGGGCACCTTGCCCTAGTGCCCTACGCCTAACTATCCTGCACCAACTCCACCCCCCGTGGATCGCCTTTTTAGGCTTTGAAAAAAATAAAAGAAAATGATAAACACTTTAAAAAATTAAATCGTTTCATATTTAGGTAGGTAATATGGTATAGCTTCTAGTAAAATTAACAAACATGAGTTTCGACTTTATTTGCAAAAAAAAGTCATGCCACGGTAAAAAGGCTATAACTTTTGCATACGATATCGAAAAAATCGTATAATATACCAAAATGACGAGAACGAGATTTCGCATCTGCTCGCAATGACCTCTGGTCGTTTAGCGATTTTTTAGATTTTCAAAATTTGAAAAGAGTAAAAAGTTACGGTCAAAAGACCGTTTTTTCCTGCAGAAAAAAATAGAGGGCGACTTACTCGTAGCGCACCACCACCTAGTGCGCCACGGATAAGCTTGGGCGGGATTAAAATTTCGAATCCTCACCCCGCCCACCTACCCCTTTTCTTTTCCCTCCCCTTCTCTCCTTTTCCTTTTCCTCCCTTCTCATTTCCTTCTTCTTCTCCTCCTTCTCCTTCTCTATCTCTTTCTCCTTCTCCTTCTCCTCCTCTTCCTCCTCCTTGCAGTGAAGATGGTGACGGCGGCCTCCTCCTTGCAGTTCCGACGACGAGACGGCGGGCTCCTTCTTCTCCTCCTCTTCCTCCTCCTCCTTGTAGTTCCGACTGACGCAGGCCTCCTCTTCTTCTTCTCCTCCTCTTCTTCTTCTCCTCCTCCTCTTCTTCTCCTCCTCTTCCTCCTATTCTCCTCCTCCTCCTTGCAGTTCCGACGACGACGAGGCGACGACGGCGACCTGCACCGACGCACGATGGCACTGACGACGAGATCCAGATCTGCTGCTTTTTTTGAATTTTGAAATTTATATCCGTGGTGCACAACACCTAGTGCGCCACGGTTATCGTTTCAGACGCGTGGCGCACCTGGACTACTTTCCGTGGCACACTGGCATGTGCGCCACGCCTATCTCGACCAGCGCCGCCATTATGAGATAGTCAGAACCGTGGCCTTGAGGCCCGTGGCGCCATCGCTATGCGCCACGGATGGCCTTTTCAGGTGCGCCACGAACAGGAATTTTCCTAGTAGTGACTCTAGCTGGTCCTTCCAGCATCTGTGGGACGTATCTCACTGCCCATCGCAAGTTTCCACTAGCAATTTTCACTGCAGTGGCATAGTCAATCGACCAATCCTGTGGTTTTGTGCTACCATTGTATGTTTTCGTGCCCCTTGCCAGTTGAAAGTTCGGCACCGCTGGTTCGCCCATGATCCGAGGTCCGAAACACACCGGACCAGGCGGACCCTGTTCCTCTAATAACTCGGACCGATATAACCTGTCGAGTTTTAATCTCGCATCATTTGATGGCAAGTTTCTGTAAATGATTCTTTCCTGTATTCCATAATGGTTATTCCCACCATGTCCTGCATACTCCATGTCTAAGTAACCATCATTGTACCTCTCGTTTGCCTGATTATGGTGAGCTGGTCTTAGTTATTGCTCTTGCCGAGGCTCATACCTCGGCTGAGGTTCGGGCGGTGGGTCTCTCCTTCCCTCTGCCGGGTTATTGTTCTCATGATTTCCTCTTCCGAGGTCTCCATTACCTCGGCTTCCGTTGCCTTTATTGGCACGGTCGAGATTTCTATCGCCACTGTTACCTCGGCTTCCATTGCCTCTGTTTTTGTTGACCTTTCCGGCTACAGCCGGATCATACAGAACAATTTGCTTATTTATTTTTCCTGAAGTTACTGCTCTATCTTTTCGCGTGTTGTTTCCGGGCGAGGATGCTGCTGCCGCTGATAGTGCAGGCGCTGCTCCAGCCGAATGAACCATACGCGAAGCTCCCGGTCTTGCCGGGTCAGCCCTAAGCATTTATTCATTCTGCTGGTTCGCAATGCGTACCAGCTCATTCACTCTTTCTTGCTGTTTCTACCGGGCTTCGCCGGTTAATCCTTCTAACTCCAATACAGCGACATTTGCCGCCCTTAGGTTCTTTGCCGGGATGCTATACCTCGGCAAGCCTAGATCAACTGAATCTGCCTTATGAGTCTCATGCTCTTTGTTGATATCATTCATGAGGTTTTTTCCTCTCAACCTTAGTTTATCCACTCGTTCGGGGGCAACATCTAGTTTATTTGACTTAGCATACTCTCGCAGGGTCCTGTTCAAGGACTCCCGCAAGGCCGACACCTTTTTTGCCTCTACCGCATTTCTACGCTTAGTCTCTTCTAACTCTGCCTGAGCATTAGCCGGATCAAGTATCGGCGCCACAGACGTAGTTAGATTATCTATAGTTGCCTGGAGAATATTCTCTGGTCTTTCCAGAGGTGGCCATCTTACCCTTGCTGCCTTTGGGGTTGTCTCCTGCACCTCGGCTGACTTGGCTGCCGACGGATCTACCTCGGTGGGTTGTGGAGCTGCTTGCTTCGTGGTCACCTGCCCTCCTGCCACCGTGTCCTTGCCTGATCCGGCGCCTGCTCCCGTCGCCTGTACCGTGGTTGCGACCATCACCTCGACGCTGCCGACGGGGCGCGCTCCACGCGGACCGTCAGCGGTACTGAGGGGAGGCTATCCTGCATCAACAACTCGGTGAGGATAAACGCAGGAGGTGTCGACGCCGACGTAGACCTTGTGCGTTCCCAAGTTGATGAAGACGCCGTTGCGCGGAGGTGCTTTCCTCCTGAAGCTGCCTGCGTTATCGCTGACATAGTCCCAGAGATCAAATCTCTGGACTAAGCCAGAGACAACGCGCTCACCGGTGTGGATGAAGTTTCCCGTCCGGATCTTGACTCCAGCTAGCACCGCTGCTGGCCCCACGGTGGGCACCAACTGTCGTGGTGGTAGCACGGCAGATGCCATGGGTAGACTAAAGTTTGGGGCCAATGGATGCTAGAGGGATCCAGGGAGGGAATATGTAGTGATTTCTACACTCGAATCACTAAGATGCGGATCTTTATTTCTCCTCTTAAGGACTACAAGTGCTCCTTGAGCTGTTTGCAAGAAGAAGAGAGTTACTACACGAGCCTTACGGCGTAGAATGAATCGATCCCCCCTCTGGAGCCCGCGTCTCCCCTTATAAAGGGGTGCCTTGGTTCCTCCTAGGGCTGACGTGGCAAGCATATTCGAGGAATATGCTTGTCCCAATATGGTAACTCGGCGACCCCCTTTCCGTGTCCCCCTTCTATCGACGACAATGTTCCAGAGAGTTCCGCATGCGTGCCTCGGGCTCCATGACTGTCACCTCCGTGACCTTCTTCTGCCCTTCTGCTGCTCTGCTCCTTGTCCTTTATGCTTGGCTCTGTTCAGATTCCTCCTAGCCCGTGACTAGGGTTTGACTATAGGCACCTCCTTCTCCTGCAAGCTTCGTGTTACTCGGCCTTGTCTCGCATAACTCGGCTCGGCCTTCACCTGCATACAAGTTATTTAGACTCGCTCGGCCGACTTAATTCGTATGTCGGTCGGATAAGGTCTTACTCATTCTGTAGCTGGCATGGCCTTGCTTATCTCGGCCGACTTTTACATGACTCGGCCGATATAAACAGTAACTCGGCTCATGACAAGGGAGACTCCTTTCGTCCTTCCCCCGTCTTGACCCTATCCGGGGTCACCTCCCCAACAAAGAGAAAACAAAAGACTTCTACAATCCACTTAGCCTCCTTCTTTACATTGTTATGCACAAAGAACAAGCCAAACACCATAAGTTGCATAATAATGATATAATCTTATCTTTGCATTAGTTTTATCCCTGATTTGTTTTATGACTCTTATGTTTCTTCTAGTCCTGAGACTAAGCGGCAGGTCTAGGAAAATTTGAAAGCTTGAGCAATTTACCTTGCTGTCGCCGCCACTTTCATCTCCTCCATAGGTCAGTTCCCCTACTCTAGTTAGTCTCGTCTGCGTCGGGAGGGGTGGGCAACCCGATCTACGGGTGGAGTTTTCAATAAAAATAGTGTTTTAAAAGCTTAAGTTAGGATTTTTTATCCATACTTTTGGTGTCTACGTCAGTGAAGATGTCATCATATATAATAAGTGATCTTCGGACCTTCCTTAGATGGCGATCTCTCTACGGTGTGAATACTGGCGTTATAAGATAAAAGATATGTACGTACGGTCTTTTAGATCTTTGCTTCGCCAGATCGACTTTAAATTTTTTCTTACGATTATCGCAAGGAGGATTATTCTCGCAATGTTTGTCTCGGCTGCAACATCCTCGATGTTGGATATTTATACTCTCGATTACCCAACAACGTCGACCAGGTTGTTTGATTTTTCTTTTAAAAATACTGGTGTTGATACTCTTTCCGATGTTGGTTGATTACTCTAATGGTTACGCGCATGCATGTATTATTGGTATTGCGGCTTAAATTAAAATTTTGAAAGAACCATCATTGATATTTACATGTGCGTGGTTTGATATCTATGTCATGTTTATTCAGCTGGTTTCAGAAAAGTAAAGATTATGTCCTAGAAGAAAAAAGTTTAAAAACCTTAAATATTTGCTCGTTATGTTTTAGACTTTATTTTGTAATCTTTGGAGACAGTTTATGTATCTCTACCATGTATTTTTTTCTACTATAAATATATCATGATATTGATTGTCAAAGAAAATACAAAAATTCAAGTCTTAAGATGCTAATGCAGGTTCAAGCAAAAAAAATGCATGTTCAAGCAGCCATCAAGATAAATCAATGCGTATTCGGCAAGCCTGGGAAAGTGTTCATGCTAGAGGGATGTTGGTCTGTCCATGATGCGAACCAAACACCTAATTTTAGAAAATTCATGTATTTTCATAATATTCTGTTTTACATAGATAATCCTACCATACCATATATCTATCTTTCAAAATCCCATGAATCAAGGAGACCCTTTCAAGCTATTGGGGACGCTCATTCATACCGTTAAGTGGGATTTCACCAAAATCTAATTTCTAGTTCAATTTGTGATTTCTAGTTTAAACTTATGGTCAAAATTTTGCACAACAAATCATAAATAATATAAGTAGATTTTTGTTGAGATCCCACTTGCATCTCTAGTCCGGAAACATATGAGGGATGGTCCAATTCGGGCTTGCTACGCCTGCAGAGTGTGCATGTATGCATAGGTGAAATGCACAAAGAAATCAAGGAGCGAACACTGGACAGTGCTCAGACTACCGGAGAGCTATGCATATGCACTCTATATGAAACCTATCCTGGTTTTTTTTTGGGCTCCTACTTCTGGAGAAGCTAGCTTTTTGAAAATGTGGGGAGAAGCCGAGGTGGGGAAAAGCTCATAGAAGCAGGTTTCCTCTATTTTTTGGCTTCTGGAATTTTGGCTTATTTGATGTATTGAGTTGTGAATTGTCCGTAACGCCGTCAAATTCGATATGCAATCTAAATAAGTGATAATGCCATGTTTGGCCTTTTCAATCTAGATGCATACCATACCATCACATATAGCATACATCAGAAATGCACAAACAAGTGTCAATAAATTGTTTATGTAGGTAAACACGATTTTCAACATAACCAGTACTGAAATTATCATACACTATAATTGAAGTATCATCAACTAGCAATCAACATAACTAGTACTAAAATTATCATACACTGTAATTGGAGTATACTGAAATTAATTCACTACCAATCAAATTAGTATACACTAAAATCAACGCTGGGAGGACAAGCTCGAGCATGAAGTCGCCAACTTGGGGGAGGGGGACGAGCTCGACGTCGGTGGTGGCGGTGGCGATCGTATGTGGAATCAAGCGTGGGCGTCGGGCGAAGGCTGTCAGTCGCGGTAGCGGGTGGGACAGTGGCTGTCAATGGCAGGTGGACGAGGCCGCTACCTTCTATCGCTTGTGTCGGAGTGGCAAGCAAGGGGTGGGTTCAACAGCGGCGGGCAGAACCCTAGCTAGTACGTACATTAGCACGACTGCGTGACCCAGGCGAGCGAAATAGTGCAAGGTGCAGGGCTCATCTCTTTTTTTCCCCTTTTTTCACTTCTCCAACAAAAATCTTTGTCGGTGGCATTGTTTTGTTAATAGAAGGTACCAGAGGGACAACTGTGGATGTGGATACCGTTTCATTTTAGACGGTAGAAGCTCGGGAATCTCTCCAGAAGTAGCTGGCCAGCCGATTCTGGCTCTAAGGCTGGTCATAGTGAGGAGTAACTTAGAGTAGTAATATGCATATGTTACTAGTCTAAGTTACTACCTCCATAGTGGAAAATAACATAGATGTGGTATCGTGCAAAGTCTCATTATTGCAGTGTAGACGCATTTTATCTTAAAATGTGTGATGTTATGGTAATATAACTAGTTACCACAAGGCTCTCTTCCATCATTTAATTGCATGACATGTCATTCAAATGCTTAGTTGGCAATACATATAATAATATGTTATTACTCAAATTACTCCGCTATGACTAGCCTAAGCACAATTTGGAATTCGTGATAGAAAAAATGGGGCAGTAGATAGACCCTTCTTTTGGGGTTTGTGCTTATGGTGGACTACGAAGCTGCCCCAGCCCAGAAGCTCAAAAAAGTCATCTGTAGAGCCAAAAATCCAAGAAGAGGAAACAATGATGAAGTATCCATAACAGGTGAATGGATCCTCGGACGTAACTTCGACTAGATGGTTCATAACTGGTGTTGAAGGACACTGCAGCAGTGGCCCGCGCAGCCCCCCCCCCTTTAACACCGGTTCGTGGCATGAAGCGGTGTTAAAGGGGGGGGGCTATATATAAGACACCACCGCATCCCACACACACCCCACTCTTCCATTCTTTCACTATCTCATTTTGGAGCCTAGCAAGAGGGTGTGAAGAGTGCTAGTTTGTGTTTTTTTCATATGCACAAGAGGTGTTCGGTGAAATGTCCGAGAGATCAAAATAAGTTTTCTTGTTGCTCTTTCCGTCTCGGTCGAGGTAGGCAACTATCCTTTCATGTGTCATTGATGTACTATATATATAAATGGTCATCTCCCAGTTAATTTTTGATATATACTACATATTAATGCAGATGAACCGGCAATGGATGTACGGTGACCGCCGCACTTCCGAGTACATTACGGGCCTCCAAAATTTCATCGTTGTGGCTAATGCAAACCGTGGTCACAATGGTTTTATGTGCTGTCCGTGTGTTCACTGTCAGAACAAGAAAGACTACTCAAATACCAGAACCATTCACGCCCACCTGCTTCGATCCAGTTTCATGCCCAGCTATAATTGTTGGACCAAGCACGGAGAAAAAGGGGTTGTGATGGAAGACAACGAAGAAGAAGAGGATGATGACAACTATCATAATATGTATCCTGAATATGATGATACTGCAACGGGGGTAGATAATGAAGATCAAGAGGGAGCAGATGGGCCCGCTGATGACGATCTTGGTCGGGCCATTACTGATGCAAAGGAAGAATGTGAAACTGAAAAGGAGAAGGAGAAGCTGGAGCAGATGTTAAAGGATCACAAAACATTGTTGTATCCAACTTGCGAAGATGGCCACAAAAAGCTAGGTATCACACTGGATTTGCTGCAATGGAAGGCAGAGAACGGTGTGACTGACAGCTATTTTCAAAGTTGTTGGTAAAAATGAAGAATCTTCTTCCAAAAAATAATGAGTTGCCCGACAGTACATACCAAGCAAAGAAGGTTGTCTGCCCTCTAGGATTAGATGTGCAGAAGATACATGCCTGCATTAATGACTGCATCCTCTACCGCGGTGAGAAGTACGAGAATTTGGATGCATGCCCGTTATGCATTGCACTGCGGTATAAGATCAGACGAGACGATCCTGGCGATGTTGAGGGCGAGGCCCCTAGGAAGAAGGTTCCCGCCAAAGTTATGTGGTATGCTCCTATAATACCACGGTTAAAACGTCTCTTCAGAAATAAAGAGCATGTCAAGTTGTTGCGATGGCACATGGAAGACCGTAAGAAAGACGCGATGTTGAGACACCCCGCTGATGGGTGACAGTGGAGAAAAGTCGAGCGAGAGTACCCGGACTTCGCACGTGACGCAAGGAACTTAAAGTTTGGTCTAAGTACAGACGGCATAAATCCTTTTGGTGAGCAGAGCTGTAGTCACAGCACATGGCCTGTGACCCTATGTATCTATAACCTTCCTCCTTGGTTGTGTATGAAGAGGAAGTTCATTATGATGCCAGTGCTCATCCAAGGCCCGAGGCAACCCGGCAACGACATTGATGTGTACCTAAGGCCATTAGTTGAAGAACTTTTACAGCTGTGGGCCAAACCAGGTGTACGTATGTGGGATGAGCACAAAGGGGAGCCATTTGACCTACGAGCATTGCTTTTCGTAACCATCAATGATTGGCCTGCTCTTAGTAACATTTTAGGGCAGACAAACAAGGGATACAATGCATGCACACACTGTTTAGATGAGACTGAAAGTGTATATTTGGATAAATGTAAGAAGGTTGTGTACCTAGGGTATCGCCGATTTCTTCCGAACCTGCATCCAGTAAGAAAGAAAGGCAAGCATTTCAAACATCTGCGAGAACCGGAGGAAGCCTGTCCTCCGTGCAGTGAGGAGGTATTTGGTATGGTCAAGGACCTAGAAGTAATCTTTGGAAAAAGGTCCTGGCAGTCTATCCGTTCAATGACGATGCCGGACACGCGCCCATGTGGAAGAAGCAATCTATATTTTGGGACCTACCCTATTGGAAAGTCTTAGAGGTCCGCTCTTCAATCGACGTGATGCACGTGACGAAGAATGTTTGCGTGAACCTGCTAGGCTTTCTAGGAGTGTATGGGAAGACAAAAGATACACCGGAAGCACGGCAGGACCAGCAACGTCTGAAAGCCCCTAAAGAGCCTATGCATCCTGAGAACGAGAAGGGTAAACGATGCCACTTAACTCCGCCGCCTACGCTCTTACCAAAGAGAAGGGAATCTTTTGAATGTCCGAGCGATATCAAGGTCCCGTCGGCTTCTCGTCGAATATAAAGGGAATAATAAATATGGCGTAAAAAATTCCAAAACCTGAAGTCTCATGATCGCCACGTGATTATGACAATTGCTTCCGATTGCATTGAGGGGGCTTCTACCTGAAAATGTTCGAGTACCCATTGTGAAGCTATGTGCATTCCTCAATGCAATATCTCAGAAGGTAATCGATCTAGAAAGCCTACCAGGGTTACAAACAGATGTGGCCCAATGTCTTGTCAGCTTTGAGTTGGTGTTCCCACCATCCTTCTTCAATATTATGACGCATCTCCTGGTTCACCTAGTAGAAGAGATTTCCATTCTCGGTCCTGTATTTCTACACAATATGTTCCCCTTTGAGAGGTACATGGGAGTCTTAAAGAAATATGTTCATAATCGTGCTAGGCCAGAAGGAAGCATCTCCAAGGGCTATGTAACAGAGGAGGTCATTGAGTTCTGTGTTGATTTTATTCCTGACCTTAAGGCGATTGGTGTTCCAGAATCACGACATGAGGGGAGACTGCATGGAAAAGGCACCCTAGGATGTAAAGCAATGATATGTAGGGACGGGCATTCTCTCAATCAAGCACACTACACGGTTTTACAAAGATCTATCTTGGTTGCCCCGTATATCAATGAACACAAGAATTTAATACGCCTCAAACACCCGGGCGGTCGATGAATGGATTATAAGTGAACACATGGCGAGTTTTGGCTGGCTGCAAAGACTTCTCACGAATAACACCACTGTTGGGGATCAGCTGTACTTGTTGGCCAGGACACCATCTTCGATGTATGTACTTTCCAAGGGTACGAGATAAATGGGAATACATTTTACGATAGGCCAAGATAAAAGAGCACCAACCAAAATAGTGGTGTCCGCTTCGATGCAGCAGAAGACAATGGGCAGAAGACCACGTATTATGGGTTCATAGAGGAGATATGGGAACTTGACCATGGACCTAATTTTAAGGTCCCCTTGTTTCGATGCAAATGGGTCAAGCTAACAGGAGGAGGGGTTGAGGTAGACAAGAAGTACGGAATGACAACGGTGGATCTCAACAATCTTATGAAGGTAGACAAAAACTTAGACGAACCATTCGTCCTAGCCAATGATGTGGCTCAGGTTTTCTATGTGAAGGACATGTCCTCCAGACCAAAAAAAAGAAAAAATATGCAAATGAATACATCATATGATGAGCCAAAGCGTCACATAGTTCTTTCAGGGAAAAGAAACATTGTGGGAATCGAGGACAAGACAGACATGTCAGAAGATTATAATAAGTTTGATGAAATTCCGCCCATCACAGTGAAAACTGACCCAAGCATTCCGTTAAGTAAAGAAGATGCTCCATGGTTACGTCTGAAGCGATCATAAGGAAGGACATATGCCAAGAAGTTCATGCTCATATTATGTAACTCTAGTTCATGTTTTTAATATTAATACATGTCTTGAGTGTTAGTCTTGTTTTGTGGATGGACCGGGACTATGAGAAGAAGTTGTCCCGATTCGTTTTACCATTAAGATCTGATCTCCAAACGCAGTCACATATTAGGAGTGCCTCTATGACCAGTTTCTTGAGATGCCGAGGGCTGGCTCGTCGGCATCTCCCTAAACCGGCAGAGTGGTGTCCCTGCTCCCGAAAACCATCTTGCAGCTTTGTAACTTCTCTAACTAGATCAATACACCTGGGAGCTAACTAATTTCACATATTAGGGAGTGCCTCTATGACCAGTTTCTCGGAGATGCCGGAGGACTAGGCTCCGTCGGCATCTCCCTAAAACTGGCCGTAGTGGTGTCCCTGCTCTCGAAAACCATCTTGCAGCTTTGTAACTTCTCTAACTAGATCAATACACCTGGGAGCTAACTAATATCACATATTAGGGAGTGCCTCTATGACCAGTTTCTCGGAGATGCCGGAGGACTGGGCTCCGTCGGAATCTCCCTGAAACTGGCCGTAGTGGTGTACCTGCTCTCGAAAACCATCTTGGAGATGCCTCAAACTGGCTGGAGGACTGGACTCACAAGGATGCCTATTTATAGTACAAGCAGCTCGACATAGTGTCGACACTTACGAAATAATGTCGACACTCACCCCTATTATTAGTGCTGACTCGTGTTTTGTCCCGGTTGGTGTCTCCAACCGGGACTAAAGGTTCATCTTTAGTCCCGGTTGGTGACACCATCCGGGACAAGGTACACGCCGCACGACATAATGTCGACACTCACCCCTATTATTAGTGTTGACTCGTGTTTTGTCCCGGTTGGTGTCTCCAACCGGGACTAAAGGTTCATCTTTATTCCCGGTTGGTGTCTCCAACCGGGACTAAAGGTTCATCCCGCCATTTTTTCCCGCCATTTTTCTTCCCGCCATTTTTCTTCCCGCCATTTTTCTTCCCGCCAGTCCTTCTTCCCGCCATTTTTCTTCCCGCCAGTTCTTCCCTCCAGTTCTTCCCGCTAGTTCACTATATATATATGTAGGGTTGGCCTCCATTGTCATTCCACATCTCTAGACTCATATCTGCAACCTCATCACTCTTTCCCATGGCTTCCACCGTAGCACTAACCCTAGGAAGGCGGAGGCGCTTTGTGCTCGAATTGCCTCGGCCACTTGTGTACCTCGCTTTGGATGTCGAGGCCGGAGGCGTGCCGGTTCCTCCTGTCCCTCTAGGTGTGGAGCGCCGGATGGCCATCACGAACCACTACTACTTTGAGCTCACGCTAGAGCAGTGGAGGAATCCCAGATGGCATCCCGACTATTTCCCTACTTGGGAAGCCTTCTTCGTGGATCGACGTGAGAGGGCGCTCGCCAGGCACGAGGAGTACGACCCACCTCCTCCTAACTTCAACGAGGCCGGCCGTCGGCTATGGTGGCGCGATCGGACTCTCCAGAGCGTCATGGCCTATGACACTGTCGCCGACTCTAACCCCCGTCTGCGCTACCCTCAAGTCCAGCCCACGCGTACTCTCTAGAGGTTCAATTACGGCGACCCGACGCATGGCCGATATGACGGCGTAAATACGACAACTATAGTGGCGAGTATTACAGGTGTAGGCAGGAGCATGACTGAATCACTCCAACATTCCGAAACAAGTTTGGCCGATTGTTACTTAATCTGGCCATGTATCTTAATTTTCAGTTCTTTTATGTATCTTAATTTTCAGTTCCAGTTCGGCTTTATGTAACTTACTATTAGTTGCATTCTCATTCGAGGTTGACAATATGCTATTTTATCAAAAAAACAATGCACGTTGAGCGAGGCTTGGCCCCGAGCTAAGAATCATCATGCCCGTTGTTCGACAAAGTTTGTCGATAGTTTAAAACGGGGATAAAAAAATCGAAACAGTGCGAAACCTTCACGTGGTGTTATATTATGTGACATAGTTAGAGGGAAAAATATCAAACTTGGTATATTGATTATGTCTCAAAAAAATCTTCACAAAATGACCTATCTCATTCGAGGTTTCTTGGCTTTCGGGTCAAATGACCAATGTTATGGCTAGAATCAAGGCATAGTTTGTGATAATATGGCCATATTGTGCATACATGTGCATCATGGCATGGCAAACAATGTTGCAAGAGGAAGTTTTCCTTTTTATCGCACCAAAAAGGTATTTTCCATTTTCCGAGCATAAAAAACGGACGGTTTTGTGAAGCAACCACCAAATGGCTAATTCAAAAAACCACCAACACATTTTACAAAAATACTAGACCACCTTATATGGACAATGTACCAACAGGGGGATCTGAAACCTTCCGTCCACCTCCGGTGAAAAGACAAATTCTGCGAATCGAGGAAGTGGGTCAGATATGAACTACAGGTACATGATACGATGCTCATGATTTTTTACAAAAATCATTTTTAGGTTCAAAATATGCTATTTTATCAAAAAAACAATGCAAGTTGAGCGAGGCTTGGCCCCGAGCTAAGAATCATCATGCCCGTTGTTCGACAAAGTTTGTCGATAGTTTAAAACGGGAATAAAAAAATAAAAAAAGATCGAAAACAGTCTAAACCTTCGTGGTGTTATATTATGTGACATGGTTAGAAGGAAAAATCTCAAACTTGGTATATTGATTATGTCTCAAAAAAACCTTCACAAAATGACCTATCTCATTCGAGGTTTCTTGGCTTTCGGGTCAAATGACCAATGTTATGGCTAGAATCAAGGCATAGTTTGTGATAATATGGCCATATTGTGCATACATGTGCATCATGGCATGGCAAACAATGTTGCAAGAGGAAGTTTTCCTTTTTATCACACCAAAAAGGCATTTTCCATTTTCCGAGCATAAAAAACGGACGGTTTTGTGAAGCAACCACCAAATGGCTAATTCAAAAAACCACCAACACATTTTAAAAAAATACTAGACCACCTTATATGGACAATGTACCAACAGGAGGATCTGAAACCTTTCCGTCCACCTCTGGTGAAAAAGACAAATTCCTGCCGAATCGGTAGGAAGTGGGTCAGACATGCACTACAGGTACATGATATGATGCTCATGATTTTTTATAAAAATCATTTTTAGGTTCACAATATGCTATTTTATCAAACAAACAATGCAAGTTGAGCGAGGCTTGGCCCCGAGCTAAGAATCATCATGCCCGTTGTTCGACAAAGTTTGTCGATAGTTTAAAACGGGGATAAAAAATAAAAAGATCGAAAAGTGCGAAACCTTCGTGGTGTTATATTATGTGACATAGTTAGAAGGAAAAATCTCAAACTTGGTATATTGATTATGTCTCAAAAAAACCTTCACAAAATGACCTATCTCATTCGAGGTTTCTTGGCTTTCGGGTCAAATGACCAATGTTATGGCTAGAATCAAGGCATAGTTTGTGATAATATGGACATATTGTGCATACATGTGCATCATGGCATGGCAAACAATGTTGCAAGAGGAAGTTTTCCTTTTTATCGCACCAAAAAGGCATTTTCCATTTTCCGAGCATAAAAAACGGACGGTTTTGTGAAGCAACCACCAAATGGCTAATTCAAAAAACCACCAACACATTTTACAAAAATACTAGACCACCTTATATGGACAATGTACCAACAGGGGATCTGAAACCTTCCGTCCACCTCCGGTGAAAAGACAAATTCTGCCGAATCGGCGGAAGTGGGTCGATATGAACTACAGGTACATGATACGATGCTCATGATTTTTACAAAATCATTTTAGGTTCACAATATGCTATTTTATCAAAAAAACAATGCAACTTGAGCGAGGCTTGGTCAGATTCAAGTGTATACAAAAGATGCGACATTTAAATATCCAATCAATTCAAAAATGTTAATACAAAGATGTGGCATTAAAATATGATTTGCTCTAATAAAATAGGGTTAGATTCCTTTTTAGATGCTTAATATTTCTTATGTTCAAAGTTTTAGGATTTAACAATTTATTTTTGTTTGAATTGAATAATCAAAATTTATATGTAAGTGTTTTAATCATTTTGAAAATTTTCATGTAAAGTAAATATAAAATGATTTACATGAATGGATAGATATTATTTTTCTGAAAATTATGATATATTATTCATATTTTTCTGAGTTGAAATGAAAACGATATGAATTTTATAAATTCATATCCTATTTTTTGAATTAAAAATGCCCCTTTAATGCATGAAATAAATGCCCCCCTTTAACACCGGTTCCAGATCTGAGCAGTGTTAAAGAAGCGCATTATTTCGTTTTGTAGCCCCCTTTAACACCGGTTCGTATGCGGAACCGTGTTAAAGAGGTGTAATAAATGCTGCAACGAATCCCCTCCTTTCACACCGGTTCCAGCCCCGAACCGGTGTTAAAGGGGGGAGGGGGTATTAAATGCCCTTTCCCTTCCTTTCTTCCCCCCCAGAGCCAGATCAAACCTCCACCGCCATCGCCACCGCGCGCGCGCCATCGGAGCAGAGAGAAGCCACCGCCACCGCCACCGCCCATCGGAGCAGAGAGAAGCCACCGCCCTCGGAGCGTGAGGGAGGAATCGGATGTGGGTGCCCTGAATCGTCGGCCCTGTCACCTCCACCTCTGTCCGCCGCTCGCCATCGACACTGCCGGCAACCCCGACCTTCCCCGGCCTCGTCGACCCCACCATCGGCTTCCTGGTGAGCCTCTGGTGCTCAGGCACATCTTCTCTTCCTCCCTCACGCTCTATATCGCCTCCGCATCATGTAACCGCCGCCGACCGGCGCAGTTCCTCCTCGTTCTCTGTTCTCCGACGACCAAAAAGGGGAGGCGCCGCCACTACTAGGTCCGCCTCGACCTCCTCTTTCCAACCAGCCCAACCACAAGTCCCCGCGTGTAGCAGATCGACGGGAGCAAGATCGACCTGAGAGGAGCTCCATTGCTGACGTCAGCGTGATGCAATAAACCTTTTCTTTTTCTTTTATTATTTCTGTAATTCTTTTTCTGTAATTATTTCAGTGAAGAAAATACCTGACATGTGGGACCTATCTGTAAGTGATAAAAACATTTCCATAAATGTTTTCTAATTAAGAAAATTGTTTAAGTAAATTCCAAAAATGCAAATTATTTTATAATATTCCAAAAAATAATTAAAAATGAAATAATTTAAAATGCAAATTATTTTATAATGCATCCGCTACAGCAGAGCGAGCAGCCGCCTCGCCTCGCTGCCGGAGCATGGCCGATCACGCCTCTGCGTCAAGGCCCGATCGTCGTCGGCACTCAGTGGAAGCAATGACATAGAGAAATGACATTAAAACAAGATGAATAGAAAGAAACTTTGTTACAGGTCTTTGTTACAGGTTTTTGTTACAGGTGTAGCTCCATCCGTCCACAAATATTGACCATCATTTGGTGAACAATGTGGGGAATATGTGTGATGTATAAAAGATGTAGTCGTGTATTCATATTTGAGTAAAGTTTCTGATGTTGTAACATCGATAATATTGTTTACTTAGTGTTGGTGGTGAACTTGATGGTCAAAATCGGGAAACTCGAAACTAAGATGGCATGTAATTATGGAGGGAGTAGTAGTATAGATAGGGTGTCAAGCGGGGCGGGTTCGCGGGCAACATAGTTTCACCGGCTAATATAAATTGTACTACATGCATAGATTAAAACTTGTATACAAATTGGACTGCGTATAGGTGTAGCTGTATGAGACTAAATAATTGTCCGCAAATCCGCCCCACTTGTATACAAACTTGCATCCTGCCAACGTTACCCTCTTGGGGGTGTCGTTGTGGAGCTCTGACTCATCCTGATTAGGGTTTGGACCCCTCGGAACTCGTTTAAAATGATCAAGCATCCTTAGGGTTTTAATTTCATTTGTGTATTTATTTGTGTATTTTTGTATGAATAATATGTATATTTGTGTATGAATCCAAGTCCACTTGAATGTTTACACTCTTACTCTAGATAATATTATTGTTTTAGAAACTATGGATCCACTTAGTAGAAACCTTGAAGAAGAAGAAATAATGGAGAACATTATTGATGAGGACACCTCACAATATCTAAACTTGGAGGGACATGATGACAGCTCAAGTAGTCATGGAGAAGATGAAGACTCCGGTGAACGCAATTTAGTGATTACAAAGTCCGGCGAGGTATATGCATTGATTAAGCCTCTGCTGACTTCCACCAACAATCTTCTTCTACCTGTATTAATTAACGCTTCTTTCTTCTTTTAGCCCTCTAGATCGACCAGCCAGCAACTATCTTCTTCTACGAAAAAGAGCAAGCGAGGCGTAAGCCATCGGTTGAAAGATCGTGCAAAGTTCACGATCGAAGCAGTCCGTGTTGATGGCAGGCCGATGGAGCCCAAGAAGGCCGCAGACAAATTTGTACGTCAAATGAGTTCTTGTTAGGGACCAAATCCCAATCATAATTGAAAATTGGAATAAGCCAAAGAAGGGCAACGGTACCTTTGTCGATGAAAGATCCAAAGAAACGCTTTGGAATTCGTTGTTGGTAAATTTCACCCTTCCGCCAGAGGAGGATGAAAATAACCCGGTTATAAAGGAAAAGGTCAAAGAGTGGACTCTAAAGAAGATGGTCGACGCTTCAAGAATGGAAGACAAAATTGAACAAATTTGTCAAAGCTGGCGAGACTCCAGATTTCGAAGACGCATATTATGCGAAGATAAGACCTCACTGGCCCGAATTTGAGACATATAAAAAAGTGCTATAGCTAAAAAGAGGTCAGAAACCAATACGCTTAATGCCCAGAAGAAGGAATATCACCAGAGGACGGGGTCAGGTGGCTACATATCTCAGAGGCCTAAGTGGGAGGAAGTTGAGAAGGCCCTGCGCTAGAGGATCACACCCAGACGGATGGGTGGGACCTACGTGCCAAGACTTGGTTCTACGGAATCGGGCAAGGTTCGACCCAAACAGGATTGTGTATCTTCCCAACCCTCCTTGCCAAACCCACATCGAACTCATCACGACATACGAGGAAACATCCGCCAGGACCTTCCATCCCGACAGAGAGAATGACCAGCTCACACGCGCCATCGGTAAAAAAGAACACCCTGGACATGCACGAGGCACAGGGGGTATGACGTGGAAGGATGGGTTTGCCGAGTGGAGCGACTCTTACAGATGGCGCGGCAGAAAAGAAAAAGAGCGTACAGAGCGGATGACACAGATAGAACATGCACTTGCGGCGCTGCAGGCGCAAGTGAATGCACAACAGAGCCATCAAGCTACCGGCCCATCTCAGCAGCACGAAGAGGCTGCATTGGAAGCTGTCGCGCCTGGACTCGCATGAAAAGCAGCATGGCTTCCACGGAGAACGTGCAGCCCACGCTTGAAATGGCGGGTCCTCGATACCCCGTGGATGAGATCACGGAGAGCAAACACGCTGAGCTGCATGTGAGATTAATGGGCTTATCCATTAAGGTGGCTGTCGGATATGCCTTACCTCCTGTAGCTGGTGGAACTTACCACTGCCGACCGATTCCAGATGGCTATGCTATTGTCGGGGTGGATGAGGTTGTGAAGGAATATGAGGAAGCACAACTTGACCATGCTACAGGTGAAGGGGAAACTCAACTCAAATTTGCAGTGAAAACAACCATTCTTTGGAAGAAGGAACACATCGTGCTTCCAAATTGAGGCCATCGAACTCCGGAACTCATTGTCTGAGCCGCTTCAGCTATCACCTACGCGGCAGCCATCTCCTGCGCGGCAGCCATCTCCGGCGCTTCAGCCATCTCCGGCGCGCCAGCTATCTTCGGCCCGTCAGCCATCTCCGGTGCTTCAGCCATCTCCTCAGCGTAAGCGGAAGAGCACTGCCACAAAGAGGATCACTAGCACTACCACAAAGAAATCCGCAGGAAACCGTACGCCAAAGAGTTCAAAAAACTACGTCTCGCAGCCTTCCGCCAAGCCATTACCGGTTTTACCGTGGAATCGTAGCGACGAGGAGACCAATAGGATCTCGGAAGAAGAGGTCAAGAAATTCTTTGCACCTAGACGGGCCGAGCCAAAGGATAAAATAGATCCGGCAGTGGTGGAGAAGTTTTACAAAAACCTTTTGAAACCTGAAACCCCACTTGTGCCGGACTATGAGCGCCAGATTTTGAAGGCGGATGCAACGCGCCGTAGGGAGACTGAAAGTAGCAGTCATGAGGCACCCCAGAAAACAGTTCCCATGCTCGGAGAGCAGGAAAACCAATCATGCGCCCTGCTCCAAATGTTTGACACAAGGGACGCTCCTCCCATAAATGATTACGAGGCAGAGCTACAAAGAAATGCCAATGAGATGGGGATGAGTTACATTGCATACTTGAACATCATGGGAGACAACTTGCCCAAATGCGATGCCAACCCCATACAGCCGCGGAAGTATGGGAAGAATCTCGTCAAGAAAGAGGAGCTCAAGAATCTACCAACAAAGATGCGAAAATTGCACAAGTGGTACCTTGATTTCTGCAAGACGAGAAAGGAAGAATGGATCACAGCGCATATAAGAGATGAGATTTTCTTCTGCGGAGACGATGGGATCGACTTCAACATTCAAGACTTGCATTTTCTATTCAATCAGAAGGAACTCGACAAAGCTGCCATCAGCCTTTATTGTGTGTAAGTACTATTTTTGTAATTTATATCTCATCTCATTCACTTCATTCATTTCATGTATATATATATGCTCACCATATATGTATATACTATCATGCAGGAAAAAGGTTATGGAATGCAGGAAAGTAGACCCTTTTGACATTGGGTTCGTTGACCCAAATAGAGTTCATGAAGAAGTGGTAAGAACCAAACCCGGGCAAACAGAAGATTACTTGCTAAGGTCTTTACTGAGACAACAAACCAAAAGGGAAATACTATTGCCTTACAACTTCTCGTGAGTATCATATCTCTCTCTTTACACATTCTATTTCGCTTACTCGATGTTAAGTGTAACGATGATGAGTTATGCGTATGAGGTTCCACTTTATTCTGCTAGTCATTCAACCCGACTCAGGAAAAGTCCTTGTCATGGACTCGTTACGAAAAGAAAAAGAGATATGGGCAGACTTTAGAGAGATGCTCCAGAGGTAATTTCAATCATATTATCGCACTAGATCAGCAACTTTCGTGACAACAAGTAATTAATTACTCCTTTATCCATTTTCTTTGCCGGACATGGTTTGGAAAAGGTTCACGGGCAGGGTCGTGGGTGAATGGTCAGAAGAACTAAAATTTGTAGACCAAAATGTAAGTAATACTAGCTAGCTAGGTCTGCGTATCTCTTTGATTCTGCTTCCAATTCCATTATATCATGCTTTATTGATTATTATTTTGATCGAACTCTCTATTCTCGTAAAGTGCGCGCATCAGGGACACGACAATAACTTATGTGGGTACTATGTTTGCGAGTTCATTCGCAACACGATATGTGCGACGGGCCAAGCCGCACTAGAACAACTTAGAGTAAGTAAACAAAGTCCACAATATTATTTTATTACCATCAATTGTGTTGAGTTTTATTCTTATATATATATTGACGACCTATTCTTCATATATATTCAGATCGAACGGATGCGGGACCAACTCCTACCATTTGAACGCATACGAGCCATTCAAGAGGAATTGGCGGGGTTCATACTTGATGAGGTCGTCACGCCTGGCGGAGAACTCTTTAGATATCCACCAAAATGAATGATGACGATGTATGTGCCGATGACGATGTATGTGCCGATAACTTTGTATGTGCCGATGACGATGTCTGTTTATAATAATAGTTGCTTAATTATTCATGTACTCGTATGTACTGATGACGATGTATGTGTATACCGCTCCCGATCGATTCCCCCTCCCCTCCCGTAAATACGCCAGTAACGGGCAGGTAGAACTGCCGTGGAGATTTAGGCCATTTTCTGCCGGCAGAAAACGCCTAAATCTGTCGCAGAAGAACCTTTAACACCGGTTCCAGCCCAACCGGTGTTAAAGAGGGCTGAGGCTCATGGCAAATTACGTGCGCCACCCTTTAACACTGGTTCGTATAAGAACCGATGTTAAAGGGGCCCCCCTCTAACATCGAACCCTCAACAGCGGTTGTAGAACCGCTGTTAGAGGCCCCTCCCAACCAGAGTTAAAGGGGGGGGGGGTCTGCACTAGTGGTAAATGCTTGGAAGTAGTTTATTTTGTATGGAGTACTAAATTGAATTTGAATGAGTTTAACTCAAGGCCATGAGCAGTGGCGGAGCTACGTTGGAGCCTACCCGGGCTGTGGCCCGCTCAGAGTTTGTTCACACCTTCGTTTTTCTTATGAGCCGGCCCAAAAATTGTCCAAATCCTGAAGAAAAAACATGATTTTTGTAGTCCGGCCGGCCCAGGATTCCTTGTGAAGCTCCGCCAGTGGTCATGAGAAGATAGATTGAGACCATCTGTGTTCTCAGGATAGGGTTCTTGGGAATGAAACGTACGACTCTTTGAGATCGGTAGATACAGTAAAAGTAAAGTAAATACCAAGATGCCGCTGGTCATAAAACTATGTCGTGCCCGTAAACAACAGGGCAACGAACATGCATCCATAACAGTTTTCGTATTTTGATGCTTGACAACCTTCAGAATTCAATAAGGGTATAACAGTTCGTGAATGCTTCTGCAACATGTAGGAGACCGACAAAATAAAATACACATAATTGTATAAAGAACCATTCACATTAAGAACCATGGTTTCAGATATAGGTTAAATACTTAAGTAGCTATGAGCTCTTAAACCAAGCCGGATGCACTGGTGGGAATGCAGAACACTAATAGTGTTGTAAATTGTAACAAAGATTATTATCCTACATGTTAGCACTAATTATATGAAGAGATCTATAAACTGTTGCTAGCGAACCAAAGACACACTCGCTTGAACAGAGGAATGGCATCATTTTTCTGAACCCGTGCGGCTTCCGCCTGTAATAATCTACAAAAGAGAATACACATAAAATTAACAGTATTTTCCAGGAGCATGCAAGCGCAAGGAATGATGTTGATTGTGCTGAATAGTTTGTTAGACTTTGTCTCAAGATATGTACTTGTTTCTAAGCAGTCAATGCAGCAGAAAATCATTGCAATTTCCACCAATATGTTCTGACACAATGAACTATCTGGCAAGTTACAACAGATGCCTTCTAAAACGAATGAAGAAAATATGAAATAATTATATATAAGTGTGACATTTCTGTTACAGAAAAAAGGAGTATAACCAAATTTCTGAAAAAATATACAATGTGTCCCATATTTTGTACTATGATTTCAATAGGCTGATACTTTCCAAGGTTGGGCTTTTTCAGCTAACAAACTGATGGCCATGAAGTGAATAGTATAAGTGTAAGTAATAGTATGAATGTTTCATTTTTTGAGGAAAACATCAATGCATTGATTTAACATGTTAACAACCCTAGCACTTCCGGTGTTCAAGTACTCCGTGGTGCAAGTGAGAATGGAACATCAACATGTTAACGACCCCAGCACTTCCGGTGTTCAAGTACTTTGTGGTGCAAGTGAGAATGGAACATCACATTGTGAAGCAGAACTAATTTGGCCTGGCAAAAATTATACCTAAATTTGCATGGTATCGATCTGGTTCTATAACTAAACACACAACAATAGTATTATCATTGTCAAAAAAATCTAGGCACAAGGCATGTTAGTCAGCCAAATAGTTAATGAACCAATTCTCAAATGCTAATACTCTACAGGTTTGAAGCAAGAAAGAATTTTAAAAAGCCCTGACAATGAAAATCCTAAGAACTATGTAATCTAATAAGCAAAAAATGACAATAGGAAGTCCATTTAGTCTAACATGATCTCTTGGACAAACCTGAACAGTATCTCCTATTCAATCTTACATCCCGCTTAGTTGGATATTTTTGGGGCCAAAATAAGCATAATTCTTGGCCCCGACAAATTTTCCATTCAATCACGGTGACAACATTTGGTTGGTCTTATTTTTTCCACCTTATGTTGTTCCATTTCCACTGGAGAAATTCATGGACGTCTCAGGAGCCCTGTTTCTTTTCCATGTCTTCCCTCCCGGTATGACAGTCACCGGGAAAAACTTGGGTTTGAAATCATGGTTGGGAAAAAACATGGACTACTAAGAGGGGCCTTAGGTTTTTCAATGAAATATAAACACTCTGTTGCTTCAGTTCCTACATTAACTCAAGAAGAAAGACATTGGTGTGATATGCCATTGCTAAGCTAAAATGATAATAAAAGGATAGAGAGCACAACTGAGCCAAGAGAGATAGTAAAAATATGCAGGGTATAAAATGTCATGTAAACATAATTAAATATAGTTACCGTGTGGCAGAGTACCAAAATAGAAATTGTAGCTTCTATCCATATTGTCTGATAACATCCAATCTCATGAAGTACTTCATATCATACTTTAATGTGTATTAGAACCTAGGGATTAGGATCTTTTCAAACAATCCATATGAGAAAACTCACAAGGATCTCATATTAAAATTACGTCATGTGATCTACATGTGTTCTGTAGAGGTCCCAACCTGATAAGGTAGAGATCCCTGTGTTTACAATGCTAGTCCCTGGATCAATAGCTAGCATCCACAGTTTAAGATGTAATATCAAGAAACAAAGGTCATAATACAACTTTATAACCAGGAATAAAATAATTCATTACATCTTACATAGCTCATTTGGCTATCTCATTACAATGCAGCATAAATAACTATATAGCATGGAGTCCTTCATCTTCAAAGTGCCACAGGCAATCATGTTGGTTGTAGACTTGTAATCCTATTCATCACACTTCACTAACATCAAACAAACCTGCAACATAATAAGTTACAGCCACAAGGGTCAATACATTTGAATTGTATTGGCAAGTGATACTATGATAGAATGGTGGTATCTATCATTTATATGCATTTGGCTAAGTGGAGCTTAGGCTTACTTTGCTCAAAATAAGTTTTTCCTTATAAGTTGAAAACACTAAGTTTTTATTTGTCAAAATCACCCAAGGCATCTACCAATAGACATTGGTGATCCTTTAACCCTTGTCCAACCACAAGTTTTTAAGTTAGAAATTGGGATGAGGAG
This sequence comes from Avena insularis, assembly GCA_023614405.1. Lineage (NCBI taxonomy): Eukaryota > Viridiplantae > Streptophyta > Magnoliopsida > Poales > Poaceae > Avena > Avena insularis. The sequence continues at coordinate 65,633,870 of CM042697.1, forward strand.
ATCCTTGATAGCTTCCATGTCTTGATTCTCAAATTGTCCATTGCCGGGGACACGGCTAAGTACTTAGATTTTACTCTCTCGAGAGGTGGTGCACTTTCCCCACAAGACTCGACATGCATCGAGACAAGATCTTTCAGAAGCCTTCCCTTAGACCCAAAATGTGCATGCTCCAAACCTATAATCCCCTACCACCAATTGTCCATCTGGCTAAGTTATTACAACCTATATGATCTAGGCAGAGCCCATATTGCCATGTGGCTGCACTTGAAGCTTCTCAACATTTGACATCTCAAATCTCTTTGTTCCTAGGTGGCTTTCCACAAGTGAGATACACTAGGGTAGGCCATGAATATGGGCCCTAGGTAACCACTCAACACAAACCATTCACACCATTCCACCCAGGTGATTCATTCACACAATTGTTTTATTAAACAAAACACAAGTCATTGACTTAGAAATATCTCATAGCATGAATATAATCCACGCTTGTTTTCTACTAGCTAGGCTTAGCATAATAGTAGCAAGAATCTTAACTTAGGGAAAATTCTACTAAGGTATCATCTACTAGGATTTCCAAAGGCATAGCTTATACTTAGAAAATTCCATGCAAGTCCTACTCAAAATATCACTAATGCTTAGTGAAAATAATGGGACAAAATGTATGAAGCACCACTTGCCTTTTTAGTAGAGAATATAGATTCACTCCTTGATCTTTAAATGGTCACACTCTTCAAAGTTCACTAAAATTCAATCAAACAAGCAAATATTCAAACTAGCATTCAAACAATTCATCACATAAAATAAAGAAAACAAAACAATGCATGCAAGCATGCAAAAGATTGTTTTATTTGTAAAGGTGGTTTCTAATAGGCTATAAACATTTTAAAACACCTATTGGTCATTTATAAAAGTGGCAAGGTCATTTGAAAACAAGTTAGTGAAAATGGCCATTTAAATCCCTTTTGTTTTGCTAGAAATGATTTTATTCAAAGAATAATTTCTAGTGGTAGCCAAATATGTTTTTAAACACCAATATTAATATTTAGGGTCAAAGTGTTTTACAACAAATCTTTTTTCAAAAGGTTTCACTCAAAACCATTTTTAAATCAAAGCAATAATTTTATTTTACTAGAAATGCCTTTATTCAAAGGAATGATTTTCTATGGTTAATCAATTATATTTTTAAATCCAAAACTTAGTGTTTTAGCATCAGAGGGTTTAAATCAAACCATTTTCAAAAGGTTTTACTCAAAAAGCATTTTTAAAATATAATAAACATTTTTGTTTTACTAGAAATTCTTTTATTCAAGGAATAATTCCTTAATGTCTCAAAATATACCTTTAAATCCATAAGTTGGTTTTTATGGTCAGTAGGTTCAAAACAAACCATTTACAAAATATTTTACCCAAAAATCATTTCTAGAATAAATTTTATACTCAAAATAGGCCTAGACAAGTTTCTGAAAAAACCACCAATTTTACAGAAGAAAAATACTAAAGCAAGGGCATGGTTGGAAAGGTTTCTTTTTGCTGATTCTATTAATATAAAGTTTGCAAAATCTGGACGTGTGGATTAAAAGTTATGAATTTTATAAATCTAAACATCTAATAGACAAGTTTCTGTTTTTAAAACAAATCATTGAACACGTGGTGTGTTCCTGTTGGTCCATACCGATTTGTCTGGATCGAGCAGTGCGGTGCGTTGGTTTAAAAGTTAATCATGCGGCACAGATCAAACATAACGGTTCGTTTAAGTGGATCTATCTACGCCATGCGATCAAGATCTAACGACTGATGAGCGAGTGACCATTGCCTGGCGGCGCTAGCGACGGCGGCGCGGCGCGGCGACGCTCTGCTAACGGCGCTCTGCAGCAACCAGGAAGCGAGGGAGAGGGGAACGTTGCTCACCAGGTTCGCGGAGACGTGCTGATGCTCGAGGTTGTCTTGGTTGGCGAAGGGGCGCACGAGGACGATGACAATTGCTCGCTGGAGATGTTGCTGGCGACGGGCGTGCTCTGGCGTGGTCAATGGCGAGGTTACAAGGCGCGCTAGGACACGAAAATAGTGGCATTAGAAGCGTACGGGAGAGGCGAGTACACGCGTGTGAAAGAGAGGGAGAGGGGAGGTCGGACTTTACCGGGGTAGCTCGTCGGAGAGGAGGAAGACGGTAGCGGTGCTCCGTCGAAGACGTTGCCGAGGCTACGGGGCACGCGCGAGCGAGAGGAAGGCACTGGCAGGTGCGTAGGGAGATGTGGAATAGGCTCGTGGGAACTGGGAGGCAAGGGGAGGTAGTGGTTCGCCGGAATTTGCTGATAAGCTCGTCGGAGCAGTGGATGCATGGGCGAGTAATTCGGGCAGCCTAGGGGCCGAGAGGTCTGGGGGATTGAGGGGAAAGGGAGAGAGGAGGCAGGCGGTTAAGATAGCGAGGTCACTGGCGAGATTAACTAGCGTGTTAATGTGTATTGACGTGAGCTTTCAACGCCGTAAACAACAAAGGTGAGGGAGTGGGCCATGAGGTTGAATACGGTGGGACAAGACACGGAGAGAGAGGGAGTGGGGTCACCAAGTCAGTGAGGGTGCGGGTCGATTCGCGAGTGACAGAAAACGATTCGGGGAGAGAGTGGAGATGGGCTAGTTGGGCCTGCTGGGCTGGACTGGGTTGGGCTGCCTCTTTCTCTTTTTTTATTTTGTTTCCTTTTCTTTTTCTTTTTCTAATTTATGTTTTGAATTTAAACTCTCATTTGAAATCAGATTTATTCATCAAATCTTTTCAAAAAAAATCCAAACTTTCATTAAGTTTTAATATTGTTTATTAATGTATTTTAAGGACCATTTTGGAATAATTCTTTTATTCATTTATGGTTTATTATTTATTTTAAATATACATTTTAACTTTATTAAATAGGATTTTTAAATATGGTTCTAATCCATTTTATTTATTCAAATGATTTAACCTTCTGTTTTAAATTCAAATGTTTATCAAACCCTTTTTAGTAGGTTTTATTTAATCAATAGTGTGTTAAATAATTCATTTTGAATTATTTAAAATATTTTAATATGATTACTATTGTAGTTGATGCTTGTGAGTGGAACCATTGGATTATTGTTTATGTTTAGATTGTTATCCATCACCATATCATCTTTGATCTTGATCCATATGATGTCTCGTGAGTAGTTCGTTTAGTTCTTGAGGACATGGGATAAGTCATGTTGTTAGTAGTGGATTTGTGTTGAGATATTATTCAATGGTTTAGTATTTAAGTTGTGGTGTTATTCTTCTAGTGGTGTCATGTGAACGTCGACTACATGATACTTCACCATTTATGGGACTAGGGGAATGCATTGTGTATTTGGCTACTAATTGTGGGGTTGCCAGAGTGATAGAAACCTGAACCCCCGTTATGAAACCTTTGTACAATGGAGTGTAAGATCTCAGAGTTTAAAGATTTGGTTAGGTTTATACCTTAATTTCTTTCTTTAGTTGTGGATGCTTGCAAGGGGTTTAATCACAAGTATGTATTAGTCCAAGTAAGGTCGGTACATTAGCACAGGTTCACCCACAGAACACTTACAAAACCAAAGAATACTATTTAGCTATATGAAGCGAAAGCACTTGGCAGTATTCCCAAGTGTCCTCGAGAACGTTTGGTCCTCATAAGTATTTCCAACGGATTGTCCTTTGCTAAGAAAGGATTGGGCCACTGCTGCAATTATTTGCTATCTTTATTTACTTGCACTTTATTTCCTTGCTTTATCAAAAAAAAACCTAAAAATATGTTTGCTAAGTATTTACAAATATTTCTTGTTCCTTACCACTAGTCAACACCTTCTGCTCCTCATTGGGATCGACACTCCTATTTATCGAAAGTACTATGATACACCCCCTATACTTGTGGGTCATCAAGACTATTTTCTGGCCGTTGTCGGGGAGTGAAGCGCTATTGAAGAGTGGAATTGGTAAAGGAAACTTCTACTGTGAGTATTGTTTTTTATTTCTATTTGTTACTTTGTTTCCAATATGGATAACCCACTTGGTTTTCTATTTGGGAAAACTACTACCACTGTTAGGGTAGTAGATGAACCACCGCCTGTTGAGATAGATCCTTTTAAGATACCTACAAGTATTGTTAATCGTGTTATGGATAATTATTATGTAGGGGGTGGAACTGTCCATCCCGGTGATCACTTGCTTTTTATCCATGTATTATGCGGGTTTTTTAAGTGTGCAGGTATCACAACTGAACAGGTGAAGAAGTTACTCTCTATATCATTGAAAGGAAGAGCTGAAGAATGGTATAAGCTGCTGAAGAATGGACAATCTATGGAATGGGAGGAAATAGTACCTCTCTTTTATTCTAAATTCTATTCTCCCATTAAGATTCATAAGGATAGGAATCTAATATATAAATTTTGGCCTCGTGATGGAGAGAGTACAGCTCAAGCTTTGGGGAGATTGAAGTTACTAATGCTTAAATGCCCTATTCATGAATTCCCTAACAATATTATTAACAATAACTTTTATGCTAGGCTTTCTCTTCATGATAAAGATTTACTAGATTCTTCTTGTGTTGGATCATTCACACGTATGAAGGAAGAAGCTAAATGGGATCTCCTAGACCGTATTCAAGAGAACACTGAAGCATGGGAGAATGACAAAGGAAGAAAGTCAGGTATAAACTATGATTATGAATGCATTAAATCCTTTATGGGAACTGATGACTTCTGTGATATTAGTATTGAGTATGGTCTTGATTCCCAAAGTATTGCCAATTGTTTTAAGGCCTTTGCCTCCTACATAGAAATTCCTAAAAAGAAGTGGAATAAGTACCATGCACCTTATAAACATGTTGTTAATCATGTTCCTGTTAGAAATACTGAAGTTTGCACTACTAATCATATTTTTCCTGAACCTTATGTTGAGAAAACACCTTTCCTAGCTAAGTTAAAGGAGTATTCTATGATAATTAGTGCGAATAACAAAGGTACAAAGAAAACTGTGGAACTTGATGAACAAATAAATATTGAACCTGTGGTAGCTATTGTGAAAGATCTTGTCACTAGAAATATAGAGGATGAGCACATTGTCTTCTGTGAAGACGCTTCTAATATTATCTCTCATCCTAGTAAATCTAGAAAAGCTAGTTTCCCTATGCTTTCTGTTAGAATTGGTGATCATCGCTATTATGGTTTATGTGATATTGGTGCTCGTTCTAGTGCTATTCCTTATGAGCTTTACAGGGAAATTATGCATGAAATTGGTCCTTATGAGCTTGAGGACATTGATGTGGTTATTCACCTTGCTAATAAGGAAACCATTTGCCATATTGGTATTGTAAGGGATGTGGAAGTCCTTTGTGGTAAGATTAAGTATCCTGCTGATTTTCTAGTACTCAGTTCAGCAGCTGGTAAAACTTGTCCTATCATTTTTGGTAGACTTTTCTTGAACACTTGTGGATCTATTATAGATTGTAAAAAGGAGAAAGTTTTAACTAAGTTTGATGGAGATTCTTATGAGTTTAACTTTTCCAAATTTGCTAAAGCTCCTTATGAAAATAGTTTGCCTAATGAAGATTTCAGGATGGAACAACTTGCTTCTATTGATCTAGTTTATGACCTTGGACCTCTTTTTGATGATTATAAGTATGATCATTCTGATAATAAAGTTGTTTCCTGTGATAGTTATATTGTCAACTTTATTCAAAGTGCTACTGAAAGTTATTATGAGAGAGGGAAACATGGTTTTATGCATCTCAATAATATTAAGTTTCCCCGTTTTATGTTGAAAGCTTTGAAGTTGCATTTGTTTTGTCTTCCTATGCTAGTGGTTTTTTTGTTTCAACAATCTATTTTATCATGAGACCCCCTTGCATAGGAAGTGGGTCAGACTCAAATGTGTTGGATATTTTCTTCTTGATGCTCTCTTTCACTTCAAATCTATATCTCCTATGTGAGCATCTTTGAAATTATCAGGCCTAACTTAAAGGCAATAAAGAAAAGTACTTCTTGGGAGATAACCCAATAGTTTTGTTGAGTCTTGGAAGTTATTACCTTAGTAATAACCGCTCCTTATCCTTTTTGTTTTGGTTTTTGCATCAATATCAACTACTTTTGAGAAGTAGAGGAGTTGTGAAAAGTGGCTGTCCTGGGACAGATTTTTTGTGCTGCATTGTAAAAATTCGTGAAGGAGCTCAGTACGTCGGATGAAGCTGTAATTTTATGTGCTCATTCTGCAAGTTGTTATACAACTTTCATTAGTTTTGCACTTTTTGATTTTAGCAACGGAAGATTTTCGAAAAAATAAATCTTTACCTGCCGGTCTGTTTTGACAAATTTCTGCCATCATTTGCATTTGCCTCTTATATTGATTCCCTTTCAGTTTCTTTTTGGGATTTTGGAAAAATTTGCTACAGTAGCTTTTGTTTTGATGGATTTCAGTTGAAGTTTGAACCTAAAGGTTTATTGTTTTTGCATACAGTAATGTTTCCAATGAGGTTTGTGTAAGGCCTTGTATGAAAGGAATTTTCAGGAGATGGATAGAAGGAATCTGCAGAGTCCGTCTTTGAATAGGTAAAAGTGGTGAAAATAGAAGGTTTGTGAAAGCCATATCTTTTTATATTTTTGATGTTTTTATTACATACAGAAGGTTATGAGACGAAACAGAGGACAAAACAGAGACCAAGGTGGCCACACCCACCCTAGGCGCGGGCCCTAGCTGGCCGCACCTAGAGGGGGTGTGAACCCCTTGAACTCCGTATTCACCTCGTTTTCGCACAGTACCTTCCTTATGCCTTGAAAATTCATAATATATAACCCCCCGGATCCCCAGAGGTTCGTATATCGTGTTTTCGTCTCGATCTGTTTCTGTAAGGAAATCTTCTCAAGTTTAGAGCACCATGGTCTCCGCCAACAACGATGGCAAGAAGCCCAAGGAAGACTATACTAAAAACCCCAAGGAGGAGGAGATCTTGGTGGAGTATGGAGAAGACATGGAGGAGGAAGAGCATCCGGACACCCGCGCTATCGTCGCAAGCATTAGAGTGGTGGCAAACCCTATCAACCTTAGGAGGACATCACTGATGTCTACATGAGGGAGAACTGCACGTCATGTCCTCACTCCACGGTCACCTCCTTCACGCACCAACAACCCCTTCCATACTCTCTTAATTAAGCGACATTACCAAAATGTGCCAAAAGGGAATTTGCCCTCTGTTTGGGATCTGCCTCGTTCTAACCATGCAGGGAAGGAACACACTAAGAAGGAAGAGTGGGCAAGAATAACAAGGACTAGGATTCTTGGTCCGACATGATCATGAACTGCATTGAGCATAATTCGGAGTTGATTCATACTCTAACCTTCAAGATTGAGGATTTGAGGGAACTGATTGAAGAGCTTATCCCGAGAACACCATCACCATTGAAGGAGTAATTCGTCATCAGGTTTGGCATCCCCTTGGCCTTTTCCAATCTTGGGGGAGTGTCGCGCTATCACATCATTATCTTTTATCTTTTACCTTTTTAGTAGTTTCCTATCTTTGGTAGAGAAGTTATCTTATAGGTTGGTTTGCATTGTGGAAGTATCTCTCCTTTAGTTGGTTATCTATGTATCCCTTGGTGTTAGTGCCTTTATGGAATATTAATGAGAAATTTCATCTTTTACTTTTTGCACTTCTTATTTTAGTTTGCAATCTCTATTATATGATTGATCTTGTTGATCAGTATAGGCATCACTTTGGGAGCATCAAGTAGATATAAATTGGTTTTGGCAAACCGAGCTCTGGTCAGTAGCAACACTTTTGAGGTTTTGAAAGGAAAAGAAAAAATTACAGGTATTTTGTATCATTTATTTTCTTTCTTGATTGGCTCATAAGCTTAGTATTCCTTATTTTAGGATCTTTTGTGTCTTCAAGGAAGATTGCATGTTTGGCTTTATCACTTGTAGGTTTGCTTGTTTCCTTCAACTCTTTTGCTTGCTACCCAGCCTTGCTAGCCAAAAAACTGTTTTGAGAAGGCATACTTATCATGCATCCAAACCCCTTTGAACCAAAACCTGTGCCATTTGTGTCCACCATATCTACCTATTAGCATTATTGCTATTCCAAGCAAATTCTCAAGCTTCATCTATCTTTCTAATTAAATTTTTTTATTTTGTTATGTGAAAACTAGTTAGTAAATCTCTCACGAACTTGATGGCGCACCTTATTTTCTTGCCTCTAATAAACTTGAACCATTGTGTCATCGAAGTTGTATATGCTTGCATCTATACGTTGGGATTAGCAGAACCGTGTTGTCACGGGGACCGCTTTCAACACTTATGGATATATATCCAGTTGATATCATGCTCTTTTGTTTGCGAATGTCGTCGGTGTAAAATAAAAGGGTGGCTTGTAAGTCCATGGAGTTATGTATGTGTGTTAGAGAAACGCCTGGGCCGCTAGCCTAAGCCATGTCTAATCATGGTGGAAACTTGCAGCATAACCATAGTGAACAATCTGTGAATCATCCTCAATAAAAATCTATGCAAATAGCAAATAAAAAGATCGCTGAGATGCTCACCGTATGCTTGCCTTGTCATTTTGATTATGGGATAGCTCCTGCATCATGTGAAAGGGGTACCCCATTGGCGGTTCTTTATGATATACATGTACTTACAATGACAAGAACTTATCGGTAACTAAAGTTGAGTAGCATGAGGAGCGGCCCTCGTACTCAAGGGACATGAGATTGCCAACTTATATTTCGTCAAGCATATAATCCATCTTTGTTCACTTTAACCTTAATCACCTCAAGATGCTTATGATAGGGGCAATGAGAGCTCAAAGCTAGTAAGTACAATAATCTTTTGGAAGCTCTTTATGAACTTGAAATCCCTACTTCCCTCTATGAAGGGCCCTTTCTTCTACTTCTAAGTTGAGTCAGTAAACATATTCCTCTCCACCTCCAGCAAGCATTTGAGTTGTTGTGTTTCAAGTATTCATATGATGATTTATTCAATCATGTTCTTTATCTTCCTTGTTTGCACAAAACTCTTATCTAATGAGTATTACTTTGAAAGCCATCATTGTGAAAAACTTGTTATGTTTGAGCAAAGAGTACTCCTGTTGTAAACTTCTTTACAAAAGCTTTACTTGAAAACTGTTTGCCAGCTGTTCTCTGACCAAGAACGGAGTTTGCCAATCCCAATTATGATTTATCTTTATGCATCTCTATTGTGACTCCTATACTTGTTGCAAGCTAAGTTATATAATGGTGGGTTGCTTTCTTCTATGAGTTATGTAATGGTAAGTATGATGCTTCTTTTCTGTATTATTTTATCGACACTTCACTCCATAAACTTGTGGACATGTTTACTGAGCTTAGTTTTTGCTTGGGGACAAGCGAAGGTCTAAGCTTGCGTGAGTTGATACGTCCAATTTTCATCACCATTCTATTTCATAATTTGCCTCTATTCATTGCTATATTTCATATTAAGAGGTGTTGCTTATGTATTTTCATCTGTTTTTGCATGTTGGATGATTATTGGAGGATGGACTGCCGGAGTTAGGATTCTGATGGAAAAAGCGGTGTTTTGATGCAATTTCGTGAAGATTATAAAAATACTAGAAAAACTACGGAAAATCCTATTTTTCCAGAAGACGAAGAATGCTAGAAGGGGAGGCGGAGATGGGCCATAGGGGGCCCACACCCCCCAAGCGCGGGCCACCCCTAAGCCGCGCCTATAGGGGGTGTGACCCAACTGGCCCACCTCTGGATCCTCCCTCTCGCCTATATCTTCTCCCCGAAAGCCTAATACAGGAGGGAGCAACCACAGAAAGATTCCGCCTCCTCTGCTGGGCAGAAAACACCGATAGAGAAAAAGCTCCCTAGCAGACAGATTTCTGCCGGCAAAATTCCTCCCCGGAGAGGGGAGATCGTCGCCATCAACACAATCATCAAGATAGAATTCATCGGGATCATCATCATCCACACCATCATCTCCACCAGCATCATCATCACCACTCCATCCCGTTGTAACAATTGTGTTGAATCTTGCATAGTTCTTAGGGGAAACTTTCCCGGTGTTGATTACTATTGTAGTTGATGCTTGTGAGTGGAACCATTGGATTATTGTTTATGTTCAGATTGTTATCCATCACCATATCATCTTTGATCTTTATCCATATGATGTCTCGTGAGTAGTTTGCTTAGTTCTTGAGGACATGGGAGAAGTCATGTTGTTAGTAGTGGATTTGTGTTGAGATATTATTCAATGGTTTAGTATTTAAGTTGTGGTACTATTATTCTAGTGGTGTCATGTGAATGTCAACTACATGATACTTCACCATTTATGGGCCTAGGGGAATGCATTGTGTATTTGGCTTCTAATTGTGGGGTTGCCGGAGTGACAGATACCTGAACCCCCGTTAGGAAACCTTTGCATAAGGGAGTGTAGGATCTCAGAGTTTAACATTGTGGTTAGGTTTATTCCTTAACTGATTTCTTGTAGTTGCGGATGCTTGCAAGGGGTTTAATCACAAGTATGTATTAGTCCAAGTAAGGTCAGTACATTAGCACAGGTTCACCCACACAACACTTACAAAACCAAAGAAGACTATTTATCTATATGAAGCGAAAGAACTTGACAGTATTCCCATGTGTCCTCGAGAATGTTTGGTCCTCATAAGTATTTCCACCGGCTTGTCCTTTGCTAAGAATGGATTGGGCCACTGCTGCAATTATTTGTTGTCTTTATTTACTTGCACTTTATTTCCTTGCGTTATTAAAAAAACCTAAAAATCTGTTTGCTAAGTATTTATAGAGATTTCCTGCTCCTTACCACTAGTCAACACCTTCTGCTCCTCGTTGGGATCGACACTCCTATTTATCGAAAGTACTACGATACACCCCTATACTTGTGGGTCATCAACATGTTTCAGAGCAAAAACAGTTTTGAAGAGCAAAGTGAAGTCAGATAGCAAGCCGAGCAAGCAACTGCGTCACCAGAAGCTTGTCATCTCCCCAGCGATTCCACCGCCAACTTCAGGTAGTGCCCCGTCATCAGCACCAGAGATTTCTGCCTCTCCTAATGCATGTTCTACCGTCCCCTACGCCATCACCACCTCGAAAGTCCTGGTTACCGCTGGTAGCGAGGCAACTAACAAGGGTGGACCCGTCAAGGGTAATGATCCCATGGTAATGTCTAGAGGACAAATGGATAAAGTGGCCGGCTCTGCTGTCTTCGGCTTGAAGCAAAAGAAAAAGGAGGAGATCCTCAAGCTGGCTTAGTCCAGTCTCGAGAAATAGGTCCTCACTCCAGAGGCAGCGAGCCAGGATATGGAGGACGTGAAGCTGGTCAGCCTTCTGGACCAAATTTTGTTCCGGGATGCGAAGATTGAGTCTGGTGAACTCTCAGCAATGGATGTTCCCTCCCTCTCCCTTGCCGAGAAAGTGTTTCACAACACTAAACTCAGATTTGAGAAGCTACATCTGGAACATATTGTAAGTTTTCCGATTCTTATTTGCAGTGTTTTATTCTCATATCCTCTAGCCCCCAAGAATAAAGTCGGATAAACATCATATCATTGAATCCGAGTTGATGCTTATATGATGCAAAAGAACGATATAGTGTAGCCCCCAAGGCTCATCCTGTATTTTTATTTAGTTAAAATTGCAGCCCGAGTCTTATAGCCGTCTGAAGGTATTCCGTCTTTATACTTACAGAAAATTGCATCTTCCAACCAGGAATTGCTCAAGAATATATGCAATAAGCGCAAGGATATTAAGGCTCTGCGAGCCTTGAGAATTCAAAGTTGAAGATTGATGATCTCAATAAGAACTTTGATAGACAGAGGGATCTAGCCCAGGCCACAGATAGGGAACTGAATAGCCTCCGAGAGGAGCATGCTCGGTGGAACCACACCGTGCTAGGTAAGATTTCCAACTTTCTTTCTTCGATTGATTTTTCGACTTTCTTTTAGTCAGTTTTGATTTTTGGTTCTTTCCCAGATCCTCTGAACCTTTATGACTCTTCTACCTCTGAACCCCGCCTCGAGCACATAAGGCTCATTGGAGACATTCTTTTCGACTTCCGCCAGACTCTTGAAGAGGCTGTCGAGTCGGTCAGACTTTCTGACTTGCACAAAATGCCAGTGCACGAGGTGAGGGACAGAGCCAAGGAGATTCCAAAGCTTATCGAAGACTAGAAGATCTTCTACGCATGAACCGCTGCGCAGACCACCCTTACCATGGTGATGATCCACCATAGTGATATGGTGATCTCGCATGTCACTAAGGACATCGCTGATGAGGACGATGAGGGTAAACCGCAAAACATCAAGTCTATCCATGAATCCTACGTAGGTTATGCTTTCCGTGTGGTGGAGATGACCAATTATACGACTCCATTCTTTAAATACGTCGTTGTTCCTCCCTCACCTCAAGATCCGGAAGATAGCCTTCTTGAAGCAGCTTCCGAGTCCCAGGTCCACGACGACGACGATGTCGAATCCGGCGCTCCACGTTCTTCATCACCACCACCTAAGTTTGTAGCATACACATTTATAATGCATTATTCTGAACTTTGGCATGTAATGATGGAAACAATATTTTGCTTTTGGGTATCTGTCGGTCTGTAAAATCTTAATGCTTTACTATTGTAGCACTTGTTTGTATATATCTTTATGTGTGTGCCCGAAAATTACTTAAGCACTTTTTATGTTTACACTTGTCATTTTTTCTAGCTTTCTGCATCGTCCCTTTCATGAGTTGGCCAACCTTTAGCACGAAAACTTTGCTGAGCAACGGCTCTCAATTGCTAAACTAGTTTAAACTCAAAAAAGCCGGCTTTCAGTACCAACAATTCATTACTCGAAAAATACCCGCATCTGAGCAATCAGATAAAAAACCAAAATATAAACAATAAATCGAATTATTTACCCTAAGGTAACATTTGTTTAGATATTCAAAAATCATAACCAGAACATACATGAGCATAAAGTACTTTCAAGCATTCTGGGATTTTTGAAAACGACATGCTCTTTTGGAAATAAGATGGTAAAAAACTTCTCAACAATAACATATGAGGAAAACAATAATTTATTTCACTTTGAACATGTACATATATGATTACAAGGAAATATAACTAAGAATAGAAAGGACATAGTTGTGCAATATTCCATGGACAGTCTATCTCATCCGGGTCTGTACTACCGCCAGCTCTCTTTATCTTCCGAGTATCTGGTCTTTCCTTGACTAGTCTTATATCAGTTAAATAATATGACCCATTATGCGGAACTCTGCTTATCATAAAAGGTCCTTCCCAAATCAGGGAAGTTTCTGCTTTCTCTATTGCACAAGTCATAGAACCAAATCACCCTTCCTGAAAGAACGGTTTTGCACTCTCTGACTATGATACTTGCGCAACTTCTATTGATAGGCTATAGATCTCCGCTCAACAACAACACAAACTTCTTCGATTATATTGAGATCATCTTGTCGGGAAACTTTTGCATATTCTTTGATATACGCTTTGACTCGAGGAGACTGATGAATTAAATCACTTGGAAGAACTGCTTCTGCACCATAGACCAAGAAGAAAGGTGTGTACCCGGTTGACCTGTTAGGAGTTATTCGTAAGCTCCGTATCTTAGACGGTAATTCTTTCGCCCAAGCCCCCGCATCACGACGAACTGGTGCCTCGAGACGAGGTCGGAGTCCTTATAAAATAAGACCGTTAGCTCTTTCAACTTGTCCATTAGCCTTTGGATGCGCGACTAATGCTATATCGAGTCGGATCCCTTCCTCCTCGCAGAATTCGGCAAGTTCCCCCATGGAAAGCTTGCTCCCGTTGTCAGTAATTATACTATGCGGATATCCAAATCAGATAATTATGTCCTTGACGATATTTCTAGCTGTGGCTCCATCGCAACTTGTTATGGTTTTAGCCTCAATCCAGTTTGCAAATTTATCTGATACGCCGTAAACGTATCTATAATTTTTGATACTCCATGCTTGTTTTATATCCACTTTGCTATGTTTTGTCTACACTTTGAGGTATTTTTATACACTTTCTGGAACTAACCTATTGACAAGATGCCACAATACCAGTTGCCTGTTTTGTGCTGTTTTTGGTTTCAGAAAAGCTAAAAAAATGAATATTCTCGAAATTGGACGGGACAAAAGCCAATCTTCCTATTTTTCCCGAAGCAATATGGAACCATGAAGCAGAGATGGAGGAGTACACCAGGGTGTCCACACCCTAGGGTGGCGTGGGCTAGCCCTGGTGACGCCACCAGGGGATGTGGGCCCCCTGGGCCTCCACCGACCTTGCCTCCTTCGCCTATAAGAAGCCCCCGACTCAGAAAACCTAAATCATCTGGGAGAAAGCCATGAAAACCTCCACAGTGCTGCCGCCACTGAAGGAGATATTCGGGGGATAGAAGTGTCTATTCCGGCACCCTGCCGGGATAGGGAAGTGCCCCCGGAGCCATCTCCTTCGATCTCCATCACCATCTCCATCAATCTCCATCGCCATCTCCATCACCATTGCTGATTCCCATGATGAGGAGGGAGTAGTTCTTCCTCGAGGTTAAGGGCTCTACCAGTAGCTATGTGTTCATCTCTATCTCTCTCTATGCATGGTCATATTGTGATCATGAGCTTCGTAATCAAGTAGATCTACTTTACTACTCAAGTGCTTTAATAGATCTCCGCCTCTCCCCACGTGTGTGAAAGTGACAGCGTGCACGCCGTGGTGGCACTTAGGCTAGAGTTTACATAAATACTCAAGTGCTTCAATAGATCTCTGCTCTCCCCACGTGTGTGAAAGTGACAGCATGCACGCCGTGGTGGCACTTAGGCTAGAGTTCATAAATATTTATCATGAGTATATTTTGAGTTGGTTGTCTCTATGAAATTGTGGTGTTTGTTGGAACCATCTAGAGCTCAAGGTGACAGTGTGGGGTTATCTAGATGGGGAAGGCGGACTTTGAGGAGTGTTGTTATATCCCTATCGTGGATTAGAGTTCACCAACCGGAGAGTAGTTCAGAGTAGTATCATGAAGAGAATATATTTATATGAGAGTGTTCACTAGTGAAAATATGATCCCTATGCATTGTTTCTGAGCATTTAAACACCGTTCACAACTAGATCTGTTACATGTTTGCTTGCTTCCAGTTTCTTCCTCCCTGTCAAGCTCTTTTCTGGCACTTGTATTTCACTATCTCTTCGCCGAACTAGTGCACCTATACACCTGAGAAGTGTATTGGGTGTGTTGGGGACACAAGAGACTTCTTGTATCTTGATTGGGGATACCTTTGACCACTTCCTCCCCGAGTTTGATAAACCTTGGGTAATCCACTTAAGGGAAACTTGTTGCTGTTCTACAAACCTCTACACTTGGAGGCCCAACAACTGTCTACAAGAATAGAAGTGCGTAGACATCAAGCTATTTTCTGGCGCCGTTGCCGGGGAGGTAAGGTAAAAGGTACTCACATCCTCCGGTGTGAGTGCTCGAAGTTATTTCCTTTAGATTCTGCAATTTTGTCTTTTTGTTTCTTGTTTTCACTAGTTAGGCTTAATGGAAAACAACAACAAAATTGAGAACTTTATAGTATTTATCTTGAGTTAGGACATGAAGTGTTTGAAGAGAAAATTAAAAAACCTATGGAACTTTATTTGCATGCTAATAGCAATGTTATTAGTATGAATTCTTTGAACACCATTATTGCTAATGCTATGGAATCGTCTAAGCTTGGGGAAGCTAATTTTTATGAAAAATGATCTTTTTAGTTCCCCAGCTTTGGAAGATAGATATTCTATTGCTTATGATGATACCAAACCTCCAATATATGATGATTACACTGATGAATATGATATTTTCAATCCACCTACTATTGAGGAGAAAATTAATTGTGATTACAATATGCCTCCTATATTTGATGACTATGGTGATGATAATAATAGTGATAGCTATTTTGTTGAATTTTCTCCCACTATAATTAATAAGAATGTCTTTGCTTATACGGAGAGTAATAATCATTTTATGCATGTAGCTCATGATAAGAATGTTTTATGTGATAGTTATATTGTTAATTTTATTCATGATGCTACTGAAAGTTATTATGAGAGAGGGAAACATGGTTTTATGCATCTCAATAATATTAAGTTTCCCCTCTTTATGTTGAAAGTCTTGAAGTTGCGCTTGTTTTGCTTTCCTATGCTTGTTTCTTTGTGCTTTCATGACTTGTTTCTTTACAAGATTCCTATTCATAGGAAGTGGGTTAGACTTTTTTTATGCTTCTTGATGCTCTCTTTTAATTCGATTCATATTTCTTATGTGGGCATCTTCTCAAACTATGAAGCCTAACTTAAAGGCATTAAAGAAAAGTACTTTTTGGGAGATAACCCAATAGTTTTCTTGAGTCTTGGAAGTTATTACTTCTATAATAACCTCTCCTTATCCTTTTTGTGTGGTTTTTGTGCCAAGAATAACCTTTAATGAGAGAGAAGTAAGATTTGGGGAAGTTGCTGTCCCGAAACAGATTTTTGTGCTTCACTGTAAAAATTATTGAAAAATATCTGTATGTCGGATTCAGATGTAATTTTCTGAATAAATCCCCCAGGTTGTTAGCTAACTTTCGTTAGTTCAACACTTTTTGATTTGAGCAACAGAAGGTCTTCGAAAAACAGGTTTTTACCTGCTGGTCTGTTTTGACAGATTTTTGCCATTATTCGCATTTGCCTCTTTATCAATTTCTTTTTGGGTTCTCTTTGGGTAAATTGAACTTTCTGAGAGAATTACTACAGTATCTTGTGTTTTTGATGAAAGTTTTGCTTATTTAAAACTAAACCCAAAGGTTTATTATCTTTTGAATGCACTAATGTTGCTAATGAAGATGGTGTGAAGTTTTGTATGAAGGAAAATTTTCAAGTGTAGGGGACGAATGATGTAATGAGATGAAGAATGGACAAAAGCTCAATCTTGGGGATACCACCCCGTGTCACCCCAAGAAATATTCAAGAGGTACAAGCGTCAAAGCTTGGGGATGCCCAAGGCATCCTCTTCTTCATCAATAAAAATCTCAGGTCTTTCTAGACACTTCGTTTTTATTGTTTCATGCACTATTGTGTTGTTCTTGGGGCGTATTTATTTTTGTTTTTCTTGGTTTTCTGCAATAAGTTGGTTGGATCCCAGCACACTTCTTTTGGAGAGAGACACCCTCTGTTTTCATTGCCTAGAACACTCTAGTTTTCATTCTTATTGTTCTGTGAGTGATCTCTTTTGCTAGCACTGTGGTTAGCCTTAGTTTTCTTGTGCTTCCAGCTTAGAAATTTTTAGTTCTTCTTTGTGGATTGGTGATACATGCTCACTGATCTTTATTGATTATTATCTTTGTGAGTTGTTTCAAATAAGTCGATTGGTGTTGGAAAAGAGTAGGAAGCTTCATGCTTAAGTGGTACAAAAGGGAGCTTATTTTGACTGTGGCTTAGACTTTATCATGTCATGCTAGATGTTTCTTTGACCTTATGCTTAGTGATTATTGTTGTAGGACGACTTGTTCCAAACAATTATGATTGCTTAATGTGCATTGAAAGAATCATGCGTTGTATTATGGTATTCTCCTTTGATGCTTCATGCATTGAAAGAATCATTGAAAGAATTATGCATTGAAAGAATCATTGAAAGAATCATCGAAAGAATTATGATTGCTTAATTGTTTGCTTCATGCAAACAATTATGATTGATTAATGTGCATACAAAAAGCATAGTATTATGGTATTCTCCTTTGATGATTTGTTTGGGTTGACTTGGCACATGCTCACACCATGTTATGACTATGAACGAGTCACCTTAGCCTCTATGATCATTTAGTTTTTGACTTGTGGTACCACTTTATGCTTTGATTGATAATGTTTTGTTGCTCTGCATGATTATGGCCATTATTTCTCTCTTAGTTGGTCGCTCCAAGTCTTTTTGTTAGCCTCCACTTGTACTGAGTAAGCTCTACTCATGCATCCAACTCCCAAGAAACCAAGTTATTCCAAAGAGTCCACTATAAATTCCTATGCATGGTGTGTTACACCATTCCAAGTATATTCTTGTTTTATCTATCTTCCAAATTAAAATTGTTATGTGAAAGTTAGTGATTAAAGCTCTCACAAAACTTGATGGCATACTTTATTTTTCTTGCCCCTAATAAACTTGAACCATTGTGTCATCTATGTTGTATATGCTTGCACTTATACGTTGGGAATTAGCAGAACCATGTTGTCATGGGGAACGCTTTCAACGTTGCACCTGTACATTGTACCTAGTTGATATCATGCTATTTTGTTTGCGGATGTCGTCAGTGTGAAATAAAAGGGGAGCTTGTAAGTCCATGGAGTTGTGTATGTGTGTTAAAGAAACGCCTGGGCCGCTAGCCTAAGTCATGCCTAATCATGGTGGAAACTTGCAGCATCACCATAGTGAGCAATCTATGAAGCATTCTTCTTATAAAAAAAGAGAGACATAAAACAGAGATTTAGAAAAAGAAAAAAAGAGATGAGAATAGAGGAAAGAGAGAAAAAGCACCATTTTTCCCATGGTAAATAAGAAGATTGCTGAGATGCTCATTGTTTGCTTGCCTTGTCATTTTGATATGGGATAGCTCCTGTATCATGTGCAAGGGGTACCTCGTTGGTGGTTCTCTATGATACACATGTACTTACTATGACAAGAACTTATCGGCGACTAAAGTTGAGTAGCATGAGGTGCGGCCCTCGTACTCAAGGTACATGAGATTGCCAACTTATAATTTGTCATGCATATACTCCATATTTTGTTCACCTTAACCCTAATCACTTCAAGATGCTTATGATAGAGGCAATGAGAGCTGAAAGCTAACAAGTACCATAATTTTTGGAAGCTCTTTATGAAACTTAAAATCCCTGCTTCCCTTTTATGAAGAGCCTTTCTTACACTTTATATTGAGTCTCCACCTTCTATCTTTATGCACCAGCTAGGAGAGCATAGTTGTCATTCTTAGTTCTATGTGCATTGTCCTAAAACTTATTGATTGATTCATATTGTTGATATTGCTTGTCCTTGAACTATTTGTATCTAGTCACCCTTATGAACTTTGAAGGTGTCCTATGCATTTATGCTACTCCATGAGGGACAAGTTGAATGCCACTATGATATGTTTTCTATATGTGAAACAAACAAACGTCTTTTAGTGCATTGTTATTCATGATCTTTATTTGTATCTCTTTCATGTTGCAGCATAGTTACTATGTCTTATTGTTAGAACTTCATCTTTCATGCTCATGTTTAGAGTACTTTGATCCCATCTTTCAATGCTTTGCAAATGTTTGATCAAATATTGTGATGGTGCATGTCACCTAAAAAATTATTCTTTTTATCAGTTACCTACTCGAGGACGAGCAGGGGTTAAGCTTGGGGATGCTTGATACGTCGTAAACATATCTATAATTTTTTTATGCTCCATGCTTGTTTTATATCCACTTTGCTATGTTTTGTCTACACTTTGAGGTATTTTTATACACTTTCTGGAACTAACCTATTGACAAGATGCCACAGTGCCAGTTGCTTGTTTTCTGCTGTTTTTGGTTTCAGAAAAGCTAAAAATGAGTATTCTCAGAATTGGACGGGACAAAGTCCAATCTTGCTATTTTTCCCGAAGCAACACGGAACCACAAAGCAGAGATGGAGGAGTAAACCAGGGTGGCCACACCCTAGGGTGGCGCGGGCCATCCCTGGTGGCGCCACCAGGGGGTGTGGGCCCCCTGGGCCTCCATCGACCTTGCCTCCTTCACCTATAAAAAGCCCCCGACTCAGAAACCCTAAATCATCTGGGAGAAAGCCACGAAAACCTCCACAGCACCGCCACCACCGAAGGGGAGATTTGGGGGACAGAAGTCTCTGTTACGGCACCCTGTCGGGACGGGGAAGTGCCCCTGGAGCCATCTCCTTCGATCTCCATCACCATCTCCATCGATCTCCATTGCCATCTCCATCCCCATTGCTGATTCCCATGATGAGGAGGGAGTAGTTATTCCTTGAGGCTAAGGGCTCTACCGGTAGCTATGTGTTCATCTCTCTCTATGCATGGTCATATTGTGATCATGAGCTTTGTAATCAAAGTAGATCAACTTTGCTACTCTTGTGCTTTAATAGATCTCCGGCTCTCCCCACATGTGTGAAAGTGACACCATGCACGCCGTGGTGGCACTTAGGATAGAGTTTACATAAATACTCAAGTGCTTCAATAGATCTCTGCTCTCCCCACGTCTGTGAAAGTGACAGCGTGCACGCCGTGGTGGCACTTAGGCTAGAGTTCATAAATATTTATCATGAGTATATTTTGAGTTGGTTGTCTCTATGAAATTGTGGTGTTTGTTGGAACCTTCTAGCTCTCAAGGTGACAGTGTGGGGTTATCTAGATGGGGAAGGCGGACTTTGAGGAGTGCTGTTATAGCCCTACCGTGGATTCGAGTTCACCAACCGGAGAGTATTTCAGAGTAGTATCATGAAGAGAATATATTTATATGAGAGTGTTCACTAGTGAAAGTATGATCCCTAGGCCTTGTTTCTAAACATTGAAAAACCGTTCACAACTAGATCCATTACATGTTTGCTTGCTTCCATTTTATTCCTCCCTGTCAAGCTTTTTTCTGGCACTGTTGTCTTATAATCATCCATATCACTTGTATTTCACTATCTCTTCGCCGAACTAGTGCACCTATACACCTAACAAGTGTATTGGAGGTGTTGGGGACACAAGAGACTTCTTGTATCTTGATTGCAGGGTTGCTTGAGAGGGATACCTTTGACCACTTCCTCCCTGAGTTCGATAAACCTTGGGTAATCCACTTAAGGGAAACTTGCTGCTGTTCTACAAACCTCTGCACTTGGAGGCCCAACAACTGTCTACAAGAATAGAAGTGTGTAGACATCATTATCCACCATCAATAGGGTTGGGTAAACCCACATTTTGAGGTGCGAAATGGCCCTACAATATCAAGCCCCTAGACCACAAATTGCCATGTAATAGGTATTGTTCGCAGTTGATCAGCTGGAACATGTGCCCGACGGGCGTACTTTTGGCAGCCTTTGCACGATTTAACCAGTTTGTCGGCATCTCCCTTAGTTGTAAGCCAAAATAATCCATGTATAAAAGCTTTTGCCACTAGATTTGGCTGCAGCGTGGTGACCACACTCGCCTTCGTGGATTTCTCGCACTCCTTCTTCCGGAGAAATACATCGCTGAAAACCCCTAGAAACACTCCGCTTATAGAGCTCACCATTTATTATTTTGTAGGCTTTTGCTTGTCGGACGATCTGCCGGCTCAGGAGTTCGTCTTCGGGTAATTTTCCGTCTATCAGGAAATCCAGATAGGGTTTTGTCCAGCTAGGAATTATAGCCAGAACTGCTATTAAAGGTGAGTCGGATTTCGTCGAATAGTCCTCATCAACTCCAGTGATGGAGGGGACCTTTAAATGCTCTAAAAAAGCGTCATCCGGGACTTGTTTCTACGCAGAGCCCATCCTTGATAGAGCATCTTCTTCCTCATTTTCTGCTTGAGGGATGTGTTGAACCTCAAAACCCTCAAACGATTTAGATAATTCATCCACGGTAGCTTTATAAGCTGCCATGTGCTTATTTGCATTGCAGATATTGGATACTTGCTGAGCAACTAAATCCGAGTCTCCATAACACAAGAGTCTTGTTACGCCAATGTTTTTGGCCATGCGTATTCCATGTAACAATGCTTCATATTCAGCAATATTATTGGTTGTCGTGAAGTGTATTTGCAACACAAAGAACAACTTGTCTCCTTGGGGTGACTTGAGCACCACGCCAGCCCCCGAGCCTCCTCGCGCTTTTGATCCGTCAAAGTGAAGCGTCCAAAATTCCGAGTCTAGAGGACTTGTATTTTCTGCCGTCTCTGTGCAATCAACGACGAAATCGGCAAGTATTTGGGACTTTATTGTTGTGTATGGCTTGTATTCAATGTCGAAAGCTGCAAGCTCTATTCCCCACTTTGCGACACGTCCTGTGGCATCGCGATTGTTGATTATATCTCGCAGTGGAGCAATACTTACCACTGTGATCTTGTGCTCTTGAAAGTAGTGTAGTAGCTTTCTGGATGCAAAGAACACTCCATAGGCTAGATTTTGATGGTGTGGATACTGTTGTTTTGAATCTATAAGAACCTCACTCAGGTAGTAAGTTAGACGCCGCACCTTATGCTCATGGCATTCCTCCTCACGCTCCACTACTGTTACCACACTTATGACATTGTTAGTCGCTGCAATGTAAAGTAACATAGGCTACCCGAGGCTCTGGCGCTGCGAGAACTGCTGGATTTGAAAGTAGGTCTTTTAAACTTTGTAAGGCAGTGTCAACTTCCTAGGTCCAGACAAATTTGTCAGTTTTCTTCAAGAGTCTGTATAAGGGTGCGGCTCTTTCTCCAAGCCAGATGACGAACCGAGTCACTGCTGTGATGCAGCCAGTGAGACGTTGCACGTCCTTCAGGCGAGTCAGTCTGGTAATGTTGAGTATAGCCTTGATTTTGTCCCGGTTCACCTCTATGCTTCTTTCAGACACGATGAAACCTAGCAATTTTTCGGCTGGAATTCCAAAGAAACACTTCTTCGGATTTAGCATCATATTGAATTTCGTAGGCTAGCAAATTTTTCCTCCAAGTCAGAAATTAAAGTTTCCTTCTTTTTGGACATAACTGCTATGTCGTCTACGTATACATGGACGCTGCGTCCGATTTGGTCATTGAGACAACGTTGCATAATACGTTGATATGTTGCTCATGCGTTCTTTAAGCCAAAAGTCATAGTTTTATAGCAGAAGGTTCCAAAAGGAGTGACGAAAGACGTCTTAATTTGATCCAACTTTTCATCGGTATTTGGTGATATCCGGAATATGCGTCGAGAAACAGAGTAGTTCCGACCCTGCCGTTGAGTCGATAACTTTATCGATTCTTGGCAAAGAAAACGGATCTTTTGGGCATGCCTTGTTCAAAGCGGTATAATCAACACACATCCTTAAATCAATGGTGTCCTTTTTAGGGACAAGTACATGATTTTCCACCCAATCTGTATGGATGACCTCTATTATAAAATCCGCTAAATCTAGTCGGGCTAATTCCTTGGCTATTGCTTTGCACTTTTCATCGCCAAACCGTCGTAAGGACTATTTGACGGGTTTAGCGCCAGGGTACACATTAAGAGAGTGCTCGGCAAGTTCCCTAGGTACTCTGGTCATGTCAGAAGGCTGCCATGCGAAGATTTCACTATTAGCTTTGAGGAACTCGATGAGCACGCTTTCCTATGCGCGGTCTAAGCCTACCCATATGTTCGTCGTCTTGGAGGTATCATCTTACTTCAGCGACGTTTTATTCATCTCTTCCGACGCCTTGAACTGCATGCTTGGCTTCAACACCTCGTTCTTCGTAGCAGGCATCTCGGACGGATCGATGGTCTTCTTGATCTCTTGTAACTCCTGGGCGTGCAGCACGGCTTCAGCAAAGGCAGCAGATCCTTCGTCGCACTCTCGTGCTTTCCTCGGATTTCCCTGGATGGTGATGACGCCCTTTGGACCTGGAAGTTTTATCATATTGTAAATGTAAAAGGGGCGAGCCATGAACGCACAGTAAACCGGACTCCCGAAGATGGTGTGGTAAGCACTTTTGAACGGTACCACCTCGAAAGAGAGTGGCTCGGTCCGGTAATTGTCTCAGGTTCCGAATGTCACGTCCAGTGTAATCTCACCCAGAGAATCCGCCTGTCTCCTTGGTACAATGCCATGGAAAGTTACGCTGTTGTAACTCAACTAGCTCTCGTGGATCTTCATGCGGTGGATCATTTCGATGTAGAGGATGTTAATGCTGCTACCACCATCCATGAGAGTTTTAAAGAACTCATATCCATCAGTAAGAGGATTGACGACCATAGGGTACTTTCCCCGACGATGTGTTTTCCTTGGGTGATCTGAGTGGTCAAAGGTGATGGTTACATCCGACCAATCCAGAAATTAGGGAACAGCTGGAACCGTGGCATTGAGCTCACGGAGAACCGCCTTCTTGGCCTTAGCCGACTGAGACCCAAGGAAGTAGACGTATGCATCTTTCTTTGTGGGATAATCCTTCTTTCCATCCGACTTGGGTCGTGCAATGTCCGCTTCTCCCATGTAGGAATCTTCCTTGGTCTCCTTGCCTTTCTCGGAATTTTTCTTTCCTTTTTGTCGCTTGGCTCTGTAGCCAGCGGATTCGTCTTCTTTGAAACGACACTCGACATTTGTGTGGGTAGATCCTTCGTTACTATCCAAGTGGTGCACATAGGTATTGTTGGCAATGTCGGCCCAGGTATAGGTTCTTCCGGGCTGCTGCTCTCCTCTGCCCCGGATTCGGGAAGTTCCACGGCCTCGACCCCGGCCGCCTCCGCGCCCTCCTCATCCTCTGGATCCTAATGTTGCGTTGACAGCTGCGTTTTCTAGAGCCGGTTTATCTTCTGAGGTGTTCTTGTACTTCTGAGTTTGTTGTTTTGGCTGTTTGGCCGCATTAGGGTTGGACCGAATATTTAGCAGCCCTTCTGAATCATCATTGGCGTTTGCATACTTGCTCGCTGTTTCTATCCTCTCTCCCAGGTCTGTGACGTGGTCACGCTTCAGTTTGCTTGTTTACTCCCTCACAGGATTTTTTGTGTCGATTCAGCGTTCGAGGTATTCCCGGCAGGTTTCTCCGGATCTTTGAGTGCAACGCTGCAAGTCTCCTACTGTGCAGGTCCTCCTGTATGTTCCCTCAAAGTTTGAAAAGAACGCACTTTTCATATCATACTAGTTATGAATTGAATTCTTCCTCAGCATAAGAGGGAGAAATCGGACTGCGACCAGGCTGTTTCCTCCTTTGCCGATGCAGCAAGCCTGAAAAAAGTCTTGAAGCCAAGTATCTGGCCGAGCCGCGCCGTCGTAGGGTTGGATGTGTTTGTCAATACCAAAGTCAACCGTAAATTTGGTTTGGCGGATGCGTGGGCCAAAGCACTTGGGTCCCACGTATACGTCTTCTTCCTCATACTGCCGCACCTCTATATTTGACTTAATGCAGTGGCGAGCGTCGTTTGGCGAGAGAGATATGCGCCTTGGAGGCTCGCGGGTTCTGCGCGGCGGAGTCAGATTTCTGCTTCTCCTCTCACCATTGCCGCCTCCGCCCCTGCGGCTTCCATGGCTTCAATGAGATCCTTCATGGTCGCTGCCTGGAGGCGACGGTGGCCCTGGTGGATTATTTCCGGCTGGGTTATATGGTGGTGGTGGAGCCTCATTATGCTGACTCCAAGGTTGGTTTCTTCGGGCTTCGTCCCTACTTGATTCAAGATGATCCAGATCATTTCTTCGTCCGGCGTTACCATGCGGACGGCTCGGTGGTGGCATTCTTAGCCGATCCTGTTCTCGCTGGCGACGCACTTCCGGGTCTTCTTTGTGGCTGTTTTTTTGCCGACGATGGCCCTGATAAGGTACCATTGCCCTGATGGCATCTTCGGGTGCAGCCGGAATAACCCTTGCCTAGTCAGACGCGGGCCTGGGATGATGACCATTTGATCCGGTCCTTGAATTTTCTTCTTCTCCCTGGGGAAGATAGCATTGATCTGTATCCCTACGGGGTCTTTCGTCAGCTCTTTGGTCAGCGCCAGTGTGGCAGAATTACGAATTTGAGGCCAGTTTACCACTGAATGATGTGGTCGTCTTCTGCTGTTTCAATCCTTTGTCCAGCAACGCAACGCATTGCCGGACTTGCTCTAGAGACGGGTTATTGGTGAGGATATCCCGAGCCGCTGCAGCATTCTCTAGAGGCGTGTTGTAGACTTGGATCTTCTCTCTATTTTCCGTCAAATAGATCTTTGTGGATATTCGGGTTCCTGTTATTAAGAACAGGACCTCCCCTTGTCTTGTTTGGTAGTCGCTTGAAATTGTCTAACTGTTGTTTAAGCTCGACGATGCACGTAGCCTCTTCGAGTAAAACAAGCGGTGCTTTTCTAGGTCCTCAACCCTTTTCTCCAGCGCATCCGGAGTAAGATCCGAAGCCGTTGGGATTGGTATTGTGAGAGCATCTCCGTAAATTTCACGTGCACCCTTGGTGACACGTGTCCATCCACGGGAGGGTCGATCAGCATGGGTTTAATCGGATCTCCTTCCTGATTCTCCATCTCGATCTCTTCATCAAATTTTTCTTCATTGGTTTCCTCGATGTCTGGCTCCGCCGGTGTCGTATTTTTATTCTTATTCTTATTCTTTGACCGCCTAGTAGCCTTAACGTGCGTACCGGTGGCAAAGACGGCTTTTGGTCCGATATCGGGAGATAACTTCCGTCGGTACTTTCCGTAGTAGTTGGCTTCTGGACCTCGGATGAGTCTCTGGTGTCCATGTCATATTGCAAGGTGTAGCCTTCGTCCATGCTATCGTACAGACTCGGAGGTGTCTCCGGCTCACCTTGCGCTGGTTTGGAGTCGTAATCTTCTTCGTACTCCTCCATCTCCTTCTCGAAGTCTCGAAGTTCCTACGATGTTAATGACTCCTGAGGGGAACCAGGTAAGTCGGTGTTTTCTTCGATTTCATCGAGAACTAAATCGTTTCCGGCTCCAACATCGATAGATTCGGATCCAGAGCTTACGTGGTATACGAAGTAGTGCTTCTTATTGTTCATCTTCTGAAGGTAGCAGCACAGCTGGGTTTCTGCCTCTGCCATCTCAAAGATTACCTTTATGTCAGCGATCGCTTCGTAATCGATGTAGGGGTGTTTCGTCATCTTATTTATCATGTGCCTCATGAGTGTTTTTTCTGCTACGACATCGGTAGGACCGGATCCGAAGCGGATATATTCCTCGTCCGTGTATCCGATCTCAATGGGGAGATCAGATCCGGATTTTTCTTCCACCACTTCTTCCACTACAGGAGCGGGCTGGGTGGGTTCAAGTTTTTCTGAGATCTTGAACTCTTCCACCTCTGCGGATAGAGTAGATTCGGATTTTCCTTCCACCACTTCTTCCACTATAGGAGCGGGCTGGGTGGGTTCAATTTTTTTCGGGATCTTGAACTCTTCTGCCTCTCCAGATAGAGCATATTCGTATTTTTCTTCCGCCATGGTAATCACCTCAAGGGTGGGTTGGGCGGGTTCAACAAAACCGAGATAGATATCGATCTCGCTGATAGACATGATCGTGTAGGTTGTCACGGGTTTGCTAGCCGGAATCCAAGTCTCGTCGATAAGAACAAGAGGGACATCACTAGCATATACCACGCGACCCATGGCGATTGTTTTGCTGATTCCTGCACGCGCAGATTCCGCCTGAAACAAAGCTCCGAAAGTCACCTGCCCCAAGGTGGGCTCCAACTGTCGTCAGATTGTCGACTAGTACGCCATAGGGGGTCCTGACAACGTTGAGAAGATGGGGTGTGAGACATCGGATGTTTCGGGAATGGTGAACACAAGTTTACCTAGGTTCAGATCCAACTGCGGTGATCGGATCCTACTCCTGTAGCAACCCAGTAATATATCGGCGAGAGCCGGATGTTACAACGGATTACAAGAGAGGTTCGCTTGTGCGAGTTGTGATTATGGTTATGCCCTAAAGGCTGCCATAGGGCCGATTTATATAGTCACCAGGACCTAGGATTACAGGAGAGACCTATCCGGCTACGTTATAGAGTCGATAACTAGATAGATCTTGGACTACAAGTAATACTACAGGCCTTAGTCGGTAACTCTTCTGCGCCTTGTCGCAGCCGGAAGTTGCTCCTCCTGTTTCTCTGAATGGACCGCCCGTGAAGCAAAGCTCTAACCCGTTGGTGGGCCACCCTGGTCAGTGAGTCCTGTGGCTATACCCGGAAAGTATATCCCCAATAGCGGGCCATCGCTGTCGCCCCTCGTGTCGCTATTTTCCCTCTCGCCGCACGCGCGTGATGGCCAAACGCCTCCAGCCAGTCCCGCCTCACCATCTAGCGGGCCGTCGATGTCGCCCGCCCAGCCAACGTTGTCCTCTACTGCGCGGTCGACTGGATCCTCTATGGAGGGATCTAGTGGGGAGCACTTTGCTGCTAGCTCAGAAAATTCAGGAAATGAAGCAAATGACTCTGATGAAAATTCTACACCACCTTCTCCTGCTGTACAACCTCCTGTGCAACCGTCTGGTGTTAGCACTCGTCTTCAAAAAGGTATATGTCAGCCTAAGAAATATACTGATGGCACTATTCTCTATGGCATGCTTTCCTCGACAGGTGAACCTCTCACACTGACAGAGGCTCTAAATGATCCCAAGTGGCATGATGAAATGAAGGAAGAATATAATGTATTGATTCAGAACAAGACATAACATCTTTTTCCTCCAAGCAGTAACAAGAATATTATTGAGTGTAAATGGTTATATCGTGTTAAGAAAAGAGCAGATGGTTCTATTGATAGATATATAGCTAGATTGGTTGCAAAAGGTTTCAAGCAAAGATATGTCATTCATTATGAGGATACATTTAGTCCGGTAGTTAAAATTCTACCATTAGTATTGTATTTTCACTGTCAGTCTCCTGAGGTTGGAGTCTACGGCAACTAGATATCAAGAACACGTTTCTTTATGGTGTTTTGGAAGAGGGGGTCTATATGAAGCAACCCCCAGGTTTTGAACATCCTCATGCTCCACATCATATTTTTCGACTTGACAAAAGCATTATATGGGTTGAAGCAAACACCTAGAGCTTGGTTTTCTAGACTTAGTTGAAAATTGCATGATCTTGGTTTCACATCATCAAAGGCTAACACTTCATTGTTCCTCTTTCACAAGGCAGATGTTACTATGTTTGTTTTATTATATGTTGATGATATCATAGTTACAAGTTATTAAGATCATGCTATCACTGCTCTAGTACGTGATTTGAACAAGCATTTTGCCATCAAGGACTTAGGTGATCTTCACTACTTTCTTGGCATTGAGGTGAAGAAGAAAAACAATGGTCTACTTCTGACATAGGAGAAATATGCTATAGATATACTTGACAAGGCTGGTAGGCGCAACTGTAAGGCTTCTCCTACTCCCTTATCTTCCTCAGAACCATTATCACTTTCAGGTGGTACACCACTCGGTGCTGATGATAGCCCTCAATTCCAAAGCTTGGTTGGAGCTTTACAGTATCTAACTCTGACTCGGACAGACTTATCCTTCTAGGTGAACAAGGTTTGTCCGTATCTTCATGCTCCAACTACGGAATACTGGACAGCTGCCAAAAGAATTATCAGATATGTTAAGAATACACTAAAGCTTGGAATCTCTATTATCCAGTCTTCTTCTACATTCCTTAGTGCATTCTCAGATGCAGATTGGGCAGGTTGTCTGGATGACAGACGCTCATCTACAGGTGGTTTTGCTATCTTCGTTGGGCCAAATATGGTTTCCTGGAGTGCCAGGAAACAGGCTATAGTGTCTCGTTCTAGCATGGAAGCTGAGTATAAATCTCTTGCAAATGCCACAGCTGAATTTATTTGGTTTGAAGCCCTTCTTAAAGAACTTGGAGTAAAGATAAATGAAAAGCCAAGTCTTTGGTGTGACAAATTTGGTACTACATATTTGTCTGCAAATCATGTGTTTCATGCTCGGACTAAACACATTGAAATTGATTTTTACTTTGTCAGAGAAAGGACTGCAAATAATCATCTTGCCATTCGTTTTTTCTTTAGTGGTGATCAAGTTGCACATGGTTTTATAAAGGCACTTCTAATCAAGAAACTAGATAAGTTCAAGCGTAATCTTAACCTGTCTATAGGTTTCGATTAAGGAAGGATGTTAGAAATTTTTATAGGTTTCGTACCTAGTCCTTCTTGTACATATTGTGTGAGTCTGACCCATGTACTATACATGTCCTTTGTGGCTATATTAACACGAGTAACCCCGCACGAGACAAAGTATCGGGTTCGTGCCATTGTGTTTGACACACACAACGCACTTGGCTGTAAGCCTGACGCTTGGCGTTTTGCCGCATGTTCTCTGCTGACGTGAATGTCGCTAATCGCTTTGGTAGGTGTCATGTTTTTTGATTATTTTATATTTTTGTTTTTCTTTTTTTCGGCTATGTGCATCTTTACCGTCACTTTGACATTATACTGTTACAGAGGTGGATATAATTAGTATCTTATTGATATTAATATATTTCCTTTATCGAAAAATCTTAAGACCCGCCGATTCAGTCTTTCGGAGGTGCTCATAGGAGTAGGGAATGCGTACGTGTGCTCATAGGGTTGAGTGTATCTACGCATCGTGAGCGTCTGTGTTTGTACTGTGTTTCTCCAAAAAAAAATATCTGCTAGACTTGTGGTGAGCTGAAAAATATCTCTTCCATTTCTTTTCCCACAGCCGGAGACTCGACTAGTCTAATCTAATTTATTTGGTGCCTTCACTCCAAGGGCAAATCAGATGTGACTACATGTCTGCATCTCAGTTACTTGGGCTGTATCTTGTGCCAAACATGTCTATCTCTTAAAGATTATGTTTATTTTGCTTCATTATTACGGTTTTGATTGTTCATGTGCAGAAGCTGTTTGTCCTTCAGGAAAGCTGTTATTTCTGTCGTCCTGACAAAATATTTCAGAGAAAAATGGACCTATCTCTGGAAGCGAAGTGAATTTCTTTTACTTTGGTGCATATACATAGAAACACCAAATGCAGCTTGATTTATTCGAGAAAGTAATTATTCTCTCCTTGTGCTTTATTCATTTAGTGGAAAAGTCGGTCAACAATGTAAAGTGCTGCGTTGAAAGTACCTATCAAATGGCCTCAGTTTTCTCCAGTAGGACCCATAGTATTGACCAAAAATCGAACTATGAATAGACGCCGGGACTACTTGTTCTTCGTCGCCTGTTTGAGGTATTCTCTCAGTCATATCTATCCCTGCCATAGAGAAAGGTCACTTGCTCTGGTTCAGCCATGCTGCCTCACTCCCTACTGCTGTGTCTCCTCTTCCTCGTCCCAACCTCAACCTCCATGTCCGGTACGGACGGCGCTTCACCTTCGACGGGTTCTCTGGTAGCATGCTCCGGCTTGATGGTGTAGCTTCAATCTCAAGCAGATCTCTGATGCTGACCGATGGTACTCTCCAGAGCATAGGACGGGCTTTCTTCGCACGCCGGTTTGACTCTGTTTCCTCTTTCTCGACAACCTTCGTGTTCGTCATCACTCCACCTTACCCTGATATAAGCTCCCATGGGCTTGCATTTACGGTTTCCGCTACCACGGACTCTTTGTTGGATGCCCTCCCGTCTCAGTATATGGGCATGTTCAACTCTGAAAACACTGGTAATGTCACAAATCGACTCTTTGCTGTCGAGCTAGATACCATTCTTAACCCCGAGTTCGGCGATCCTGATAGTAACCATGTTGGGATTGACGTGAACAGTTTGGAGTCTGTTAGTACCCACGCTGCTGGATACTACACCCCAAATGGCACCTTCTCTCCGTTGAAACTCGTTAGCGGTGAACCGATACAAGTATGGGTGGACTATGATGACAGTTCACACGTCGTGAATGTCAGTTTAGCACCTTACTTACAACATAAGCCTCAACGCCCGCTGCTATCAACCAATCTCAATCTTACATCTATTTTGCCAAGCTCAGTATATGTTGGCTTTGCCTCTGCAACCGACCGCATCCTCAGGTCCATACACCGCATTATCGGCTGGAGTTTCAATCCAGATGGGGAGGCCGAACCTCTCGACTACTCGGCGTTGTCTGAGGTTATACAAGATGTTCGACGGGCTGATCAAAGGAGTCGATCGCATATGCCTAGGAAAGTTCTTATACCAGTTGTTACTATGTCAGTGATCATCACACTTGTTATCATCGTTGCTTTGTATGTTTACATGAAGGCAAGAGGAAGTGGTGAGTGGGAGATCGACTGTGGGTCGTCCTCTTTCACATATAAGGATCTTGTCGCTGCTACCAGCGGTTTCAGTGACAAGATGCTTCTGGGGAAAGGAGGATTTGGGAAAGTGTACAGAGGAGTACTGCAAACCTCGAAGCAAAATGTTGCCATCAAGCGAGTATCACCAGAGTCGAAGCAGGGGATGAAGGAATTCATAGCGGAGATAACAATCCTCGGTCACCTCCGCCATCGCAACCTCGTGCAATTGCTTGGTTATTCTCGTCACAAGAGTGAGCTCCTTCTTGTTTACGATTACATGCCAAATGGTAGTCTTGACAGAGTTTTGCATGGTCAAAATAAGCAAATGCTGGACTGGGTTTGCAGATTGAACATCATAAAGGGCATTGCATCTGGTCTTTGCTACCTCCACGAGGAGTGGGAGAAAGTGGTCATCCATAGAGACATCAAAACGAGCAACGTGCTGCTCGACAATGAAATGAATGGTAGACTCGGTGATTTTGGCCTTGCAAGGTTACACAACCATGGCACCGACGCCCACACCACGCATTTGGCTGGCACCTGGGGGTACATTGCTCCCGAGCTAGCCAGGCTAGGAAGGGCAACCAAGGCGACCGATGTCTTTGCATTCGTCGTCTTCATGTTGGAGGTTGCTTGTGGGAGGCGTCCAATAGAAGCGAATGATTATGGTGATCCAGTACCACTGATAGACTGGGTGACCAATGTATGGGAGAGCGGTTCAATCCTCAAATCTGTAGACCCAAAACTGGAAGATTATGTCAAGGAGGAGGCAGAGTTGGTACTAAAGCTTGGACTGCTATGCTCACACCAAGCACACATTGTTAGGCCATCCATGCGCCTAATTGTTCAATACCTTGTAAATGATGTGTTACTTCCAGATTTTCAGCCAAGTTTTCTGAGGCTTACTAGCAGGGATGAAGACTTTGACCAGTATATCCCGGCATGCCCTTCTGTTGCAACAGCCATGACTGGTCTCTCTGGAGGAAGGTGATATATAATTACTTATGGTTCGACAACTTATGTCTACTAGATATACTTTGTTGTACAACCTTCATGTGAAGGATGGTTATTCCTGAAAATTAACCATGTGGTTCCTCTATCCGATACACATCATATTTCATGTCCCTTTGTGGTTGGTATATATATATTGGTGTCACTTATTCTTATGTTACTAAGCTTTAGCACTACCAACACACGTGCTAATCATATACCGTATCTATGTTTGACATATACGAATGTGCTATATTAAAAGTGTCGCGTGAGATAATCTATCTATTATATATACTAAAAACAATATAAGGGTGTTTATGGAGGCACCAGATTGATCCACATCACCCAAATTATTTAGACCGTTAGATGTGTGCTTGATGGTTATGATTTAAGCAAAAATATAATTGCGTGTAGTACACACCAAAGGGGCGTTCAAGTATTGAACGTGTCCTATGAGTCTGTATTTCAAAACAACTAGCTAGCTATAGAGTCCACTACGTTGTAAAAATAAATATACAGGATTGAAACAAGTCCTGGTGCACTACGTTGTAAAAAGAGGAGTCCAGGCTTAAAACAATCCGCTGTAAAAAAAGGCCCACCTACTTAACATGCAATGCACCGCATGCAATTATTGAACAATTCAAAGTTTGGAATGAAACGGTGGTGGTGTTGATCCTTAAAGTTGATAATCCGGAAGAGGTATCACAGTTTCGTCCTATTTCTCTTTGTAATGTTGTCTACAAAATTATCTCGAAGATGCTTAATGCGAGACTGAAACAGATTCTCCTGAATATTATTTCTCCAACTCAAAGTGCTTTAGTCTCTGGAAGACTTACTACTGATAATGTCCTAGTTTCTTATGAATGTTTTCACAAAATCAAGAATAAGAGAAAAGGAAAATCTGGCTTTTGTACGGTGAAGTTGGACATGCACAAAGCCTATGATAGAGTGGAATGGAACTTTTTGAGAAGTATGATGATCAAGCTCGGTTTTCATGTTCAATGGGTTGATCTCATCATGGCTTGTGTTACTTCGGTTTCTTATTCTGTTAGGTTCAATTCTCAAACGACTAATGAGTTTATTCCTACTAGAGGTATTTGCCAGGGGATCCTTTATCCCCTTATTTGTTCCTATTATGTGTGGAAGGTCTATCTAGTATTTTATTGCAAGTCGAGGATATTAGTGGCATTGAAGGGGTCAAAGTGTGCAGGGGTGCACCATCAATTTCACATCTTTTATTTGATGATGATTCTTTGATTCTCTTGAAGGCAGATTTGAATAATGCAGTCTCGTTGCAACAAGTACTTGATTCCTATTATGTAAATTCGGGACAATTGGTTAGTGTGGCTAAATCAAGTGTCTACTTTAGTACAAATACTCATGTTGATCTGAGCGTTCAAGTCTGCAATACCCTGAATATTAACACTGAAGCTTTGTCTAATAAATATCTGGGACTACCGTCAATGGTTGGGGCAGACAGAAGTGTTGGAGATATAACCAAGAGGCAATAATAAAATGATTATTATCATATCATTATGTTTATGATAAATGTTTACATCCCATGCTATAATTGTATTAACCGGAAATGTTAATGCTTGTGTGTTTTGTAAACATAAAATAAGTCCCTAGTAAGCATCTTGTTAAAGTAGCTTGTTGATTAATAAATGATCATGGTTTCCTGATCATGAATATTAGATGTTATTAATAACAAGATCATGTCATTAGGAGAATGATATGATGGACACACTCCTATAGTAAGCGTAGCGTAAGATCAAGTCATTTAGAAGTTCGTTTGATACAAGCTTTCAAATACATAGTAACCTAATCCTTCAACCATGAGATCATGTTAATCACCATCACCGGATGAATGCTTTGATGGCATCAAATACCACTTCCATAACTAGATGGTTATAAAGGTCGCATTAGGTATTCTGAAAGTATGTGTTGATACACATGGATCAAGAGTGGGCTTTGTCCATCCATATGAAGGATAGATATACTCTAGGCCCTCTTGGTGGGATGTCATCCAATCGGCTTGAAAGCATGTGACTAGGTCACAAGGGATCACATATCACGGAACGAGTAAAGAATACATATCGGTAACGAGGTTGAACTATGTATTGGAGATACCGACGATCAAACCTCGGATAAGTAAAGTATCGCGCGACAAAGGGAATTGGTATCGTATGTAAATGCTTCATTCGATCATGAAGTAATCATAGAAATATGTGGGAGCCATATGAATTTCCAGATTCCTCTATTGGTTATTAATCGGAGAAGTGTCTCGATCATGTCTACATAATTCACGAACCATAGGGAGACACACTTAAGGATTCGATGTTGTTTAGTAGATATGGAATGAGTTGGAGACCGAATGTTGTTCGGAGTCTCGGATTGGATCCAGGACATCACGAGGAGATCCGGAATGGTCCGGATAATAAGATTCATATAAGGAAAGTCCAATTCCAGGGTTCGGAAATGTTTTCGGTGTTTTCACCGGAAGCTTCTAGAAGGTCCACCACCTCAGAGAGGGAAGGGTACATGAATGTGTCATACCAATGTGGAATGGTTGCATCATGTCCTAGGTCACTTGGCTGGACAATGGGAAGAGAAAATCAAACTCTAGTTTGAATAGTCAAACTCCAATTTGAAAAGTCAAATCCGAACATTGAAAGTCAAACCAATTGGAGGGAGAGGAGGAAACCTAGAGGAGAGAGGTTTCCCCTCCCTCCCTTGCCGCCGGCCAACCAAGTGGAGTTGGGGGAGGACTCCCCTCCCCCTTGTCGCCTCTCCCTCCCATAAAAGGAGGGAGGGGTGCCCCCTTGCCACACAATACAAACCCTAGGCCGGCTACCCCTCCCAAGTCGTCGATGCCCTAGAGCCTTCTCAAGTCGCTGCCGCCTAGACCCTAGCCGCCGGCCACCTCCAACCCTTGGCTTATAAACCCTAGTTGCCGAGGCCTCTCTAAATCCATCATACTCGCTCCAGCTTAGGCGAGGACCTGCGGGATATACTCCTTTGTTTCACCACCACACCGCGTGCCGCTGGAATCGAGAGGAGATCTACAACCTCCGCTGCCTGTTGGAATAAGGGACAGGAAGGTCTTCATCGAGTACCGAACGCGTGATCGACTACGGAAGTGCTGCCGGAACGTGGCGCCGGAAGGACCGTCTTCGCGATCTTGAGATCGGCAAGTGAACGACGACATCAACCACGAGAATTCGATCTCGTTAAACTCTTTGGATCTTCGAGGGTTAGTGCTCTATGAACTCGTTGCACCGATCTAGTAGATTATATCTTGTCTTATATGTGTTCATGCGATAGAAAAAATTATTTTTCCATGCTACAAACCCCTACAAGAAGCGATTGTTTCCTGCATTTTGCTGAAAGGGTGATTCAAAGGATAAAAGGTTCAAGAGAAAAATTATTATCTATCGGGGCAAAGAAATTCTCATCAAAGCGGTAATCCAGGCTATCCATGTATATGCTATGTCCATTTTTCTCCTCCCAAAGAATATTTGTAAGAAGATGACTGATGTGATATCACAATTTTGGTGGGGTGATGGTGATCAAGGGAGGAAGATGCACTGGTATGCCTTGTGGAAATTATGCTTTCCTAAATAAGATGTGGGTATGGGCTTTAGAGATTTTCACTCTTTCAACTTGACAATGCTAGAAAAACAAGTGTGGCGGCCAATCGATGAGCCAAACTTTGTGCTCAAGTCTTACATGCTAAATTTAATCCTTCTGGTGACATCCTTAAGGTTGGACCAAAAGCGGGGTCCTCCTTCACTTGGCAAAGCATCATCGCTGGGATCAAAACTTATAACAGAGGATGTATTTGGCAGGTTGGAGATGGATCATTGACGAGGGTTCGACTCGTCAATGCCCATTGTTATGGACTTGGGTTTTGAAGAAGGATGGAAAGCTGGAGATCATGGAATGGCTAACAGATTCGCAACACAGGGACATGAGGTTTACCCAGGTTCAGACCCCTGGAGGGAAAATCCTACTCCTGCTTGTCTGTTCTTGATTGATGGCGATGCCGATGATTACAAGGGTGCACAGATGAAATCTGGCATGAGGTGTGTTCTAGGGTTATGAGGTGCCCTCCTCGACATTCCCTCCTGGCCTTTATATGGGGAGGCCAGGTCTCGGGGTAGGTCGAGTCGGTTACAGATTAGGGTCTACCCCTTAAAGTTCTATCTAGTATAGCCGTGTCCTCCAAGGATCCGAGATTCCGCCGTGCTTGAGTCACCCGAACATTTCCTGGGCTTCGCTATTGCAGCAGGCCTTCTCCATGGGCTTCCGCTGGGCTAGACCAGATAGGCTAAGATTGAGTACCCGTAGGGCATATCCATGTCAATCATCGATCGAGATATGGAAGGACCCATGCATTCCCTCCAGCCCAGACCGCAAAATTGTCACGCCTAGAGGAAATTGTGTTCTTTCTATGGTAAGTGAGCCGATTGATCCCTATACAGATGAATGGGACGAAGTGATGATCCAGAACAATTTTCATCCTATCGATCCTACAAGGATTCTCCAAATACCCATGAGTGTCAATGGTTTTGATGATTTCTTGGCTTGGAATGGCACTAAGTCAGGTGTTTTTTCAGCTCGTTCTGACTATTACATCGAATGGAAACATCATTTTAATGGACTCACCTGAAGAGATCTTATCAGTAATACCCCGCTAAACAATCCTATATGTAAAATAATGTGGAAGCTAAAGGTGCCAGCCAAAGTAAAGATTTTAGTCTAGAGAGTTCTTCACGGTATTGTCCCACTCAAGAGTATACTGTTTAAACGCATATTGGTACTGATGGCCTATGTCCTATTTGTACTGATGCTCCTGAGGATATTATTTATATGGTTTTCAAATGCCAAGGCGCAAAACATATTTGAAGGGCGCTTGGTCTGAAGTCTCTTATAAATGAGAATACGATGAATGATCGCACCGTTCCAGAGGTGCTTGAAGCTCTTTTGAGGATGCAATCAACTACAGTTCTAGGTTATACATCTATCTTAACACATAATGTTATTGCTGTCATGGTTTGGTATATTTAGTGGCTTTAGCGAAGGAGAACGCATGGTGAACACATTCCGCCGATCCAAAATTGTGTTACCTCTATACGTGCTATTACTGCTAACTCTGCTTTGTCCCCCTCGATTCACCTTGGACCTGAGAAGACGAAGTGGAGAAAACCAAAAGGTGATCAGATCAAAATTAATGTTGATGCTGCCTATTCGGTAGAAGGAAACAAGGGTGCTTCTTGTGTGGTTATTAGAAATAGCCAGGGAGTCTTTATTGTTGCTTCTTCTATGTTCGTTACACATGTTTCTTCTCCGTCGATAGTTGAGGCACTTGCAATGCTTCATGGATTGCTTTTTGCAAGCTCTTTGGGGTATATCTCAGTTGAAGCTGAATCGGATTCTCTGGAAGTGATTAATCTCTGCTCGGGCGAAGAACGTATATGAAATAAAGCAACAACAATTTATTCTGAGATCTTAATAGTGTAACTCATAATATAGCTAGGGAGTGCTTTGTTACTAAGATTTCATGTAATTGGGTCGATGAACCCCTAGCTTCCTTCTCCAATCTCTCTTAAACAATGTAACTATTGTGTAAACTCGAGGCTGCAAGTTTTAGACATACTCTTTTTCCTTACCAGGGTATCGAAAGGGACTGGAATGTTTTAATGAGCCGACTTGCAGACCTAATATATTATGTTTTTACCTCAATTTTTTTTTCAAAGTTTGGTCATGAGGCTTGAAACATCGATGCTATTTTTTGCAACGTTGGTATGCTGGGAAAAAAAGGCCGAATTGAAACATAGCACGGACATGAAAAAAATCAACGTGACGGAGTCCACATCAGGCAGAACTTGAATAAGAAACACTCGTAGTATTTGAGTTAGACTATCTCTTTAAATGTATCTTGTGTTGAATTATTTGGACTAACCTATGCAAATCACATCAACTACACGGTTTTTTAATATAAAAAAATGTTAACCATCAACGATCACACTACAACCGTGAAAATGAAAAAAAAATGGCCATCTTTGCTCATAAATGAAAATATGGCACAATAGGGATTTTCCCTATGTGCTTATAAAAAATAATCATAGTACAAGACCTACCAAGCTCGAAAAATAGAAAGAGCCCGCAGTTATAAGCTGCACATAATAGATTGAAGAAGTTTGAAAAATAGGACACGGTTTGAAGATATCCTCTTTAGGCTATAAACTGCTAGCTACTCGCAGATTAACGAGTATATGTAAAAAGCTCGAAATACATAAATATTTCTAATCAAAGTTGACAATCTAAAGATTTGTACCTAGAAAAAGAATCAGAAAAAAATATAGTTCACATGATTGTTCCAGACATTACTTGTATGTGGGAGTAATTAGCGAGGATATGTCTTTGTTAATATACCACAACTAATAAATATTCATAATCATACCTAAATATGATCACATCCATATACAAGTTGTACGGTTCGTTGCATGTAAAACAAAAAATTCTACCGCAAGAACACAAAAAAAAAAGATCTAATCTATAGCAAAGCCAAGATCTAATCTACGAGAACGGTGCAACGAGATTATAGAGAACTAACCCTCATAGATCCAAAGCGTTTAACAAGATCAAATTCTCGTGGTTGATGCATTCGATCACTTGCCGATCTCAAGATCGTGTAGACGATCCTTCCGACAGTGCTTCCGCAGTCGGTCACACGTATGATAGTCGATGAAGACCTTCCTCTCCCTTGTTCCAGCAGGACAGCAGAGGTTGTATATCTCCTCGGAATCCCAACAACACGACGGTGTGGTGGTGGTGGAGGAGGAGAGATTTCTGCAGGGCTTCGCCTAAGCCGGAGCAGTGTGGTTGAGGAGAGAGGGGTGCGGCGGCTAGGGTTGTAGGCGCCAAGGGACAAGGTGCCAAGGGGGTGCCCTACCCCTTCTTACTGGAGAAGAAACATATATTTAATATTCTCATGAAACAACAAAGCATATGTATGACAGCTGATCCTAATAGAAAGGCCATCTCAATTAAATATCACATGTATTGAATCGTAATGCAAGAGAGAAAAACTTTCTCGCTAAAATTGTCTTAGAAAACATCAGAACACTAATTATGTGGACCCTTTATTAGTATACCACAATCAATAGATCTGCAAATCCATATATAAATGAGGCCACACCTGATAGATCGTAATAATTGTAAACACCTAATCAGAAATGGTATCTTGGCACGTAGAATACGATAAGATGTGAAATATTTCTTACTATAGTGTTGTCAGAAAGTTAACTAGAGTAGTGTTTTGTGATTGAGTTGAGATCCATGGCCTATTAGCATAATTTTTCCAGATGAAAGAGATAGGACCAACAGTGAAAGATGAGCAGTCTTGGTGGTAGATAATTAAGCATGTAGCACATTTTTTCGGATGAAAGAGATTGTACCATATTTTTTCGGATGAAAGAGATAGTACCAACAGTGCATGTGATTGCACAAGAAAGAATTTCATATATAATATATTTCTATTAAAAATAAAATAATTGAAAACATGTTTGTTGAAACAAGGTGTCTCCTATAGGGGTGATTGTTCATTGATAGGATCCAGAACTTACAAAAATCTTATGTAGATTACACACAATTTGGAATGAAAAGCAACTTTGCATCTTAATGGCTCATTTAAACACCATGAGATAGCTCATATGATTATCACTATGGAAATAACACAATAATGATTTGTATAAAACATAAATATGATTAATGATGTTCGATGTGGCTATAATATTTTATAGAAATTTTATTTGCTTGATATCTTTGGCGGTAGAAAATCAACATAATCTCTTATTTACATAATATGAATGTACATGATTATAAATAATTAAAGAGCAAAACAAAAAAAATAGAGTAAAGAGGTTACCCTCGCATATGCCGGGCCACCATGCTAGTTGTTGGAAGATAGATAGAAATGGGAAAAATATGTTTATCTTCTTGTTACCTAGAGATAATTTTAGTAAGAAAGATAAGGTCACAATCTTTACTGCATCTCTTAGTTACACGTTTTCCTATTCAAATCTAATAAAAAGGCTCAAGCAAAGAAGCTCATAAATAGGAAAGGTGTGTGGGTTAGTCCGCCATATGACACACATCGTATCCTCACCCTATTCTAACCATTGGTTTATGGTCATCTATCAACAACCCTCTATAAATCGTCCAGTATAGGTATCTACTCGATTCACTCTCACATAAGTAAAATCAAGGCAATGATGCTAGTGCTTCGACACTAGTTTGGGGAGCCTAGTATCGGACCCAAGAAGTCGAGTATGACTTAGACCGACGTTAAGCAAGAGTAATTGGGAGTCGTATTTGGAAGTTCTAGTATGTCCTGAACCTTCTACTAGCTTTCCTCGACGCCTTCCTAACATTGGACCAAGTCGCGCTCCAACAAGGCGGCCAAAACTATTAAAAGAATCATCCGTGTGTCAATTCTCGTTAGTGTGCGAGGGCCTTCGCTATAAGGTTTTGTGCTCGTCTTTTGCTGCCTCGGCCATCATGCGGTGCTCTTAGCATTGTGCTAAATAGCCGTCCATTGTAATGGTTTTGTCCAGTTTTTTTTGAATTAACCGAACAACTCTTTTTTATAATGCAATGGTGTAACTCAATCCCCATTTTGTCAGCTTTGTAGAAAAAAATCAAAATTTAGAGTTTATATTATTGCAATATATCTCAATAATTTATTGGAATTTGGTGAGTTTTGGGCTGCTAGCCCATTAGACAAATTCTGAAATTCTCTTTGGTCCACTTGTGCATGACAACATATGGCTTTGTTAGTGGTGCTAAAGTTTAGTCCTACATTGCTAGTTGAAGGGGAGTTAGACCACCTTATATAGTAGAGTGTTGCACCACTCACTAAGGTGTGACAAGGAGAGAAGCCCTCGCGCACTCCTCCTTCGATGTCGTCCGCCTCGCCACGCCTAGCCTCGCCTCACGCGCGCGCGGGTTGCGGAAATATCGCCGAGCCGATCTTTATTTTGCTACCTCCAGAATCTTGCGCCGCCGCTCTCGGCTTGCGGCGTGCACCGCAGATCGGGACAGTAGGCCTCCGAAACCTCACCTCTCGTGAACCTGTACGGGTAAGGGGCGATCAGATTTTGGGGAGCGCTCAAGCGCGACTACTAGCAACCACGACGTCGTCCGACGACTAGTTCCCGAACGACGACTTCTTTCCGGACGTCAGCGACCTCTTCGGCAACCTCAACATGCGACATCTCTGCTGCTGGCGTTTGGTGTAGATGTGATAGGTTTATCTTGTATAGATGTAATCTGTTCATCTACTTTGTTGATCTGCATGATTGGTTTTACTACTATTTGTATGATCATGCTTTATCAGTTTATTATTCGGATTAAATCATATGGATTATTGCTTATATTTTCAACCATCCAAAAACCTGATTATAGGCAACTGAATTCTACTGGTGTAGCCGCGGCTACTAGGCCGCCTCCTTTTGATGGCATGCACTATAAGATATGGCGCAAGAGAGCAGTTCTCTGGTTTGAAAACCTGAATTGCTATAGCGCCACTCTTGGCAAGCCTGAAGGAGAACTTTCTGCTGAG
Source organism: Avena insularis (assembly GCA_023614405.1). NCBI lineage: Eukaryota > Viridiplantae > Streptophyta > Magnoliopsida > Poales > Poaceae > Avena > Avena insularis. The sequence goes on from CM042697.1 coordinate 65,676,414, forward strand.
CAGGAAGCGAACTTTAAGAAAGCTGATACCATGTTTATGGCGGCTTTGTTCAGTGTTCTTGAGGACAACATTGTTGACCCGTATATGTCATTTGATAATGGCAAGGACGCGTGGGAAGCGCTCGAGGCCAAATTTGGGGTCTCGGACGCTGGCACTGAATTGTATGTCATGGAGCAATTCTATGACTACAAGATGGTTGATGAGCGCTCCGTCGTTGAGCAAGCTCATGAGATATAATCACTTTCCAAAAAACTTGAGCAGTCCAAATGTTTCTTACCAGAAAATTTGTGGTCAGTGGCATTATTGCCAAGCTTCCTCCCTCGTGGAGGAACTTTGCTACTTCTCTGAAACATAAGAGACAAGAGTTTTCCGTTACGGATCTCATTGGTTCTCTTCATGTGGAAGAGAAGGCGAGAGCAAAGGATAAAACTGCTTGAGGATTTGAGGGAGGTTCTGCTGCGAATTTGGTGCAGAGGAAAAACTTCCAATCCCACAAGTTCAAGAATAAGAACAAAACTGAAGGAAAGGGGAAGTTTGATGGCAAGAACAAGGCCATGCACTCAACCAACTTCAAGAAGAAAAATGATAGAGGAAAGGCTCTTGCCACGTCTGTGGTGATCCTAGTCATTGGGCTCCTAGCTGCCCTAATCGCTTTGACAAGTGTCAACATGGGAACAGCGGCAATGCCGCTAATGTTGTCATTAGTGATACTGAGATGAAGGATGTTGGGTACGGTATTTTACCTACTATCCTTTCAGTATGGCATTCTCCTGATTGGTGGATAGACACAGGTGCTAATACACATGTATGTTCTGATGTTTTCCTCTTATCAGGTCTCAAGGACTTCTTTCGTGCTGATGGGAAATGGCTCACGTGCTTCTGTTTATGGTGTTGGTACGGTAAATCTGAAGTTTACTTCGGGAAAGACCGTACAGCTGAAGAATGTGCAACACGTTTCCTCCATCAATAAGAATCTCGTCAACGGATCACTTTTATGTCGAGATGGCTTTAAGTTGGTTTTTGAGTCCAATAAAATTATAATTTCTAAGTATGTACAATTTGTTGGAAAGGGTTATGAGTACGGAGGTCTGTTCTGCTTGTCTTTGTCAGACTCATGTACTAAAGTTATTAATCATGTTTGCAACGATAATGAGTTCATTGTTTGGCATTCACGACTCTGCCATATTAATTTTGGTTGCATGACGCGGCTAGCCAATATGAGTTTAATTCTGAAATTTACCATTGTCAAAGTTTCTAAGTGCCAAGTTTGTGTGCAAGCAAAACAACCCCGCAAGTCGCATACGGCTGTGGAACCGAGAAACTTAGCATCGCTAGAACTTATACATTCAGATCTTTGTGAGATGAATGGTGTGTTGACAAAAGGTGGAAAAAGATACTTTATGACATTGATTGATGAATCCATTAGATACTGCTATGTTTATCTTTTGAAATCTAAAGATGAAGCTTTGAACTACTTCAAAATCTATAAAGCTAAGGCAGAAAACCAACTTGATCTTAAAATCAAGCGGCTAAGGTCGGATCTTGGTGGAGAGTACTTTTCAAACGAATTTGATTTATTCTGTATGGAACATGGTATTATACATGAGAGGACGCCTCCCTACTCACCTTAGTCAAATGGGGTGGCCGAAAGAAAGAACCGCACTCTAACTGATTTGGTTAACGTCATGTTAGATACATCGGGTCTTTCCAAGGAATGGTGGGGGGAGGCACTAATGACCGCGTGTCATGTCCTAAACTGTGTTCCTGTAAAGGATAAAACCATGACTCCATTTGAGAAATGAGAAAAGAAAAGGCTTAAACTCTCTTACTTACGAACTTGGGGTTGTTTAGCGAAAGTTAATATTCCAATACCCAAGAAGCGAAAACTTGGACCAAAAAACGTTGATTGTGTTTTTCTGGGATATGCTTTTCATAGCATTGGCTATAGATTTTTGATAGTAAAATCTGAGGTATCTGACATGCATGTTGGTACAATTATGGAGTCGAATGATGCGACTTTCTTTGAGGACATCTTTCCTATGAAAGGTATGTCTAGCTCATCAAATCAGGAGATGACTAGTTCATCTAGTCAGGAATTTTCTATAATTCCTGAACCCACTATGCCGATAGAACACTCTGATGATCCTGTGGAGGATGACAATGAAGCTCCCAAAAGGAGCAAGAGACAAAGGACTGCAAAGTCATTTGGTGATGATTTCATTGTGTACCTTGTAGATGATACTTCCACTTATATTTCAGAAGCCTATGCATCTCAAGATGCTGACTACTGGAAAGAAGTTGTCCGAAGCGAGATGGACTCCATCTTAGCTAATGGTACTTGGAAAGTCACTGATCATCTTTATGGGTGCAAACCTGTAGGATGTAAGTGGGTGTTCAAGAAAAAGCTTAGACCTGATGGTACTATTGAAAAGTACAAGGCACATCTTGTGGCTAAGGGTTATACCCAAAAGGAAGGTGAAGGCTACTTCGATACCTACTCACCTGCAGCCAAATTGACCACTATTCGAGTACTACTTTCCTTGGCTGCCTCACATGGTCTTCTCGTTCATCAAATGGACGTTAAGACAACTTTTCTAAATGGAGAGCTAGATGAGGAAATTTATATGGAGCAGCCTAACGGATTTGTAGTAAATGGTCAAGAAGGAAAGGTGTGTAAGTTAGTGAAGTCTTTGTATGGTCTTAAGCAAGCTCCTAAGCAGTGGCACGAGAAGTTTGAAAGAACTTTAACTACTGAAGGCTTTGTTGTAAATGAAGCTGACAAATGTGTGTACTATCGCCATGGTGGGGGCGAGGGAGTTATTATGTGTCTCTATATTGATGACATATTGATATTCGGGACCAACCTCGCTGTTATCGAGGAGGTCAAAGAGTTCCTATCTCGCTGCTTTGAGATGAAGGACTTGGGAGTGACTGATGTAATATTAAACATCAAGCTACTAAAGGATGGCAATGGTGGGATTACACTGCTTCAGTCTCACTATGTGGAAAAGATATTGAGTCGCTTTAGGTATAGCGGCTGCAAGTCTTCTCCAACGCCTTATGTTTCGAGTGTGATACTTCGAAAGAATCAAAGATTTGCTAAAGATCAATTGAGATATTCTCAAATTATTGGCTCGCTGATGTATTTAGCCAGCGCTACTATACCTGACATCTCCTTTGCTGTAAGTAAACTGAGTCGATTTGTGTCAAATCCTGGAGATGATCATTGGCATGCTCTTGAAAGAGTTTTGCGCTATTTGAAAGGCACTACGAGTTATGGTATTCACTATACTGGGTATCCACAGGTACTTGAGGGTTATAGTGATTCAAACTGGATATCTGATGCTGATGAGATTAAGGCCGCAAGTGGTTATTTGTTTACACTTAGTGGTGGCGTTGTTTCCTAGAAGTATTGCAAGCAGACCATCTTAACGAGGTCAACAATAGAAGCAGAACTCACAACATTAGACACAGCCACTGTTGAAGCAGAGTGGATTTGTGAGCTTTTGATGGACTTACCTGTGGTTGAAAAACCAATACCCGCCATCTCGATGAACTGTGATAATCAAACAGTGATCGTCAAAGTAAATAGTTCTAAGGATAATATGAAGTCATTAAGGCATGTGAAAAGGAGATTAAAATCTGTCAGGAAACTGAGAAACTCCGGAGTTATTGCGTTGGATTATATCCAAACATCTAAAAATCTGGCAGATCCCTTCACAAAGGGTTTATCATGCAGTGTGATAGATAATGCATCGAGTGAGATGGGTTTGAGACCCACGTTATGAGTCGATCCCAGTGGCAACCCACTCTATATGATCGGAGATCCCGTGAATTAGAGCTGGGAGACAAGCTGTTGGTCAGCTGAGAGGAGAGTATCCCCATATTATATTTACATCTCCATAAAGATGCAATACTCTCTTAATCTGTATGGCATGTTGATATTTGTCTTAATGTGTTCTAAGTGACTTTTATAAGCGGAGATGTTGTCCTGCAGAACATCTCTTAAGGAACACACCTATATGAGTCTGACTGTCAAACGTCGCAGTCCGTGAGAGTTGGGTGCTCTCTAATAAACTTATGAAAGACCCTGGAGTATGACGCATAAGCTCCAAACCGCGGGGAAGCCGACGGCATCCCTGTACCGGTCTAGATTTTGTGTGAAACTAGTGCGCAGAAAACTTGTAGTCCAAGGCATAGTCCACTATTCAAGTTGCTAGCTAGTGTAGCATGAAGTTTAACGTGGAAGTTCAACTTAACAGTCTCCACTACACACCGGTATATAAAACAATGTTCTGAAAAAAAAGTGATGTGATGTGCCAATGAGATTTTGTGAAGAATTGTTGGAATTTGGTGAGTTTTGGGCTGCTGGCCCATTAGACAAATTCTAAAATTCTCTTTGGCCCACTTATGCATGACAGCATATGGCTGTGTTAGTGGTGCTAAAGTTTAGTCCCACATTGCTAGTTGAAGGGGAGTTGGAGCACCTTATATAGTAGAGTGTTGCACCACTCACTAAGGTGTGACAAGGAGAGAAGCCCTCGCGCACTCCTCCTTCGACGTCGCCCGCCTCGCCTCGCCACGCCGCGGGTTGCAGGAATCTCGCCCGAGCCAAACTTTATTTTACTGGTTGGGAAAATTATTTATGAGTCATTAACGGATGCGTTAATACAGCCATTTCCAGTTTTTATGGACGTGGGCTGTTACCGACTCGGACGTGGGCTCAGCCCCACGATCTCTCTAACCTGCATTATATAAGCGTTTGGGCTAAACCTAATCGGTGAATCAATCCACAACACGCACCTACCTCCGGAACCTTGCGCCGCCATTTTCATCTTCTTCATCCTGGCTTGCGGCGTGCACCGCAGATCGGGACAGTAGGCCTCTGGAACCCCGCCTCTCGTGAACCTGTACGGGTGAGGGGCGATCAGGTTTTTCGGGAGCGCTCAAGCGTGACTACTGGCAACCACGACGTCGTCCGACGACGAGTTTCCGGATGACGACTTCTTTCCGGACGTCAGCGACCTCTTCGGCAACCTCAACATGGGCGACAGCTCGGCCGCTGCTACCGCCACGGCCCACGGCTACTGCCGCAACTGCGTCGTATGTGTTTTCAATCTCTCTCTTTCAGATTTTGCTAGAGTTTCTAGTTCTAGCGTTTGGCGTAGATGTGATAGGTTTATTTTGTATAGATGTAATCTGTTCATCTACTTTGTTGATTTGCATGATTAGTTTTACTACTGTTTGTATGATCATACTTTATCAGTTTATTATTCGAATTAAATCATATAGATTATTACTTATATTTTCAACATAATTAACACGAACTGCTTGGATTCGGACGAAGCCGTCACATTACTGCAAAGTGCCTGTGCGTTTACTTTGATGCGATTGAGTACATTAGGATCAAACACACGGTCTCTTTTCATTCGTCAACACAGTTTCTAGCTTCAACATTGCGTACATAGGCAAGTAAATTAAACCGTGTAAGCCGAAAAAGGAAACGCAAGATCATGGAGATCCGAGCCTGGCGAGTGGAGTGCGCCGTAAGCACTGGCATGCGACCCAGTCAGTCGTCAATCCATGGCTAGAAACCAAAAAGGAGTGATATCCACGAACGAAAAAAAGGCTCGAGATAATTTCCACAGCACTGGCACTGCGCGCTCCGCCCCGTTCTTTGCCTGCCGCGCGCGCCCGTCGACGTCCACCGATCCACCGGCAATGGAGGCGTTCTTCTGCCTGGCGCGGTGCCGGTTCACGCGGCTCATGGTGGCGATGCAGCTGCTGATGTGCGTGCTGGTGATCTGCATCAGCACGGCCAGCCTCCACCGCTTCTACGCCACCGACTCCCTCCTCCCGGGGCTTGACGACTCCGCCAACTGCGCCAAGCTCCACACCGCCGGCGCCGACGGGTACGCCGGCTTCGACATGCGCGCGCTGTCGGACCGCGTGGACGACGTTCTCGTCCAGCTCGCGGAGCTCCAGGACAAGCTGGAGGCCACGTCGCTCAAGATCGGGAAGAAGACCAAGAAGAAGGGCAAGGCGCAGAAGCAGGAGCAGGAGAACATGACCCTGACGGAGTTCAGACGGTTCCTGGAGGACGAGGTGATCCACCCTCTCTACGGCGCGCACATCTCCCTGCGGCTGATCCGCATCCCCCGCCCCGACCCCGACGGCGAGGACGGCGACGACGCGGGCGCCCCGGCGGTCGACCCGCTCGTCAACTTCTTCATGGCCGAGGAGACGCGCAAGTACGTGACGACCAAGGGCAACCGCGAGGGCCGGCCGAGCGTGTACGGCACGAACCGGACGTACGGCAGCATCGGCCACGCGTGCGTGCTGATGCGGCGGGAGCTGGACGAGTACATGAGCTACGACGTCGGCGCCTACTGCCCGGACGACTGGGACCTGGGCCAGCGCCTCATGCTCGGCGGCTGCGACCCGCTGCCGCGCCGCCGGTGCCTCACCCGGGCCTCCAAGCTCTTCAACCGCACCCTCCCCATCAGCGAGTCCCTCTGGACGCTCCCCGACGACGGCAGCGTGCGCTGGAGCCGCTACCACTGCCGCGGCTACAAGTGCCTCTCCGCCAGGAACCCGCGGCCGGGCTACACCCGCTGCGTCGGGTGCTTCGACATGGACCGGGAGAAGCTGCGTTGGGTCAACGCCACGCGGCGCAACGCGTCGTCGAGCGCGTCCCTGGTCGACTTCACCGTCGACGAGGTGCTGGCGGTGAAGCCCGGGGAGGTGCGGATCGGGCTGGACGTGAGCGTGGGCACGGGCACCTTCGCGGCGCGCATGCGGGAGCGCGGCGTGACCATCGTGTCCGCGGCGCTGAACCTCGGCGCGCCGTTCGCGGAGACGGTGGCGCTGCGCGGGCTGGTGCCGCTGTACGCGACGATGAGCCAGCGGCTGCCCTTCTTCGACAACACCATGGACCTGGTGCACACGGCGGGGTTCTTCGAAGGGTGGGTGGACCTGCAGCTGCTGGACTTCGTGCTCTTCGACTGGGACCGCGTGCTCCGCCCCGGCGGGCTGCTGTGGGTCGACAGGTTCGCCTGCGCGCGAAGGGACCTCGACGACTACATGTACATGTTCCTGCAGTTCAGGTACAAGAAGCACCGATGGGTCGTGTCCTTCAAGTCCAAGGAGGAGGTGTACCTCTCCGCCCTGCTCGAGAAGCCGCCCAGGTCATGATCCATCAACTCACAATCGACAATTGTTCAACCGGCCGGTGTACTTTCTCGTGTCGATTAATTGTTGCCTTGCTGTAATTCTAGTTATTATGATTCAATCTAACATGGTGGTGAATAAAATGCCATGAAAGGAAAAGTTTTCTGGGCAGGTTCAAATAAATGCCAGTTTCATTTTCACTTCAAATTTAGCTGAATATTTTGAAAAACAATCAAAATCCTAAATGGCTAGGAAAATTTAGCTCGGAATTTCATGAGATACTAAGGGTGCCTAAATAAATTTAATTATATTTAGGGATTCAATTATATTCTAAAACATCAAAATAGCCCACTAAGCGAGTGAGGGATTCAGTGAATCGACTCCAACCGAGCTCAACCCCGGCCCAAGCCAAGTGTCATATTTTGAGTTAACCAGTTAATCATTGAGATTATGGCTTGTTATGTTATACTATATATATGTCTATGGAAGTTTATTTGTCGGCAGACCAACATCCAGTATGCCGTTATATGGGGTATTTGCCTCCGCACATGATAACTGTGATATTGGTGTTTTGATGCAAGTTAAATCTGGAGGCAACATTGGACAAGAATGATGAATGAATTGCAGGGTTGCTTGAACAAACAATCCCGATTTTGTTTTAAGCGTTTTTTTTGTTATTGGTGTTCCTAATGCTTTGTGTTAAGTTCCAGTCTTTTAATCACTCCTTTGAATTTTTAGTCATTATTGTGAAGTCTTAGTCATCTTTTATTTTATTTTGTTATGTATATTTTGTATTTTTCGTAGTTGCATTTTTTGTGATGTTGCACTTTAGTTCAATTGCACTATTATTTAGTGCAATTGCATTTTTTTGTAACTGCATTTTACTTTTGTGGTAATTGCACTATATGTTTTTGCAGATGCATTTTTATTAGTCTAATTGTACTTTTTATTTGCATTATTATCATCAGCAGCACTCTAAACACTCCAATAAATTAAATCCATAGAACCTTATGAGTTTCAATTATCTTGTGTGAAATGATATTGAGGACCAGATTTGATCAGTGCTATCCTATCGTTCTCGGCTTAGCTCGGCTGACTTGTTGTGGCTAAGTCAGCGATGAATGAGTCACTCATAGCAGTTGGATCATGAATAAAAAGACAAGATCAACGCAACACTGTTTTTTTTTTTTTTTGACATGTCAACGCAACACTATTTTATACTGTTTATACTATTCGAGAAACACTGCTCACAAAATATTGTTCATGTCTCCGCATCCGATCTGGATCGTCAACTTATAGTCTAATGGCAATAAAATATGTGCAGTCGGTTTGAGCAGTTTGTGGAAACAAGATACATTATCCTTTTTGCTAAAAAGGATTGTAAATTCTCCATAATCATGCATGCATATGCTAGTTGTCACAGATCATTGACTGATGGCCACTGTCCGGTGCTCAGCATCATCCATGCACATGCCTACCGTCTTCCTTATTGCTTGGCCAAGTATCTTATGTACAGTGAAGAATCTAGAATTTCACCAAACCCAATGTCAATATCGGTATTATGTGTTGTAATTAGACTAAATGTTAGAGAAAATTATCTATTTCTAGTAATATATAGGTAAACTATTTTCTACACCACAAGCTATGGACCGGGTTGCCCTAGCTGTAGATCCGTCCCAGTTTACATTTATTATTATGTACAACCACCAATGAAAAAAAAACAGCTTGCTAATTCTTTTAGCGTGACCCTTCATCATCAAACGTTAAACACGCTATAGCGTGCTATATTTAAAAATAATGTTTTAAAATTAGCTCGAAAATAAAGGATTTCAGCAACAATAAAGGATATAGTGAAATAGATAGATATTTTAGGATGACCGGTTATGTTTAACAGTCAAGTTTGCATCATGTGTCCTCACCTATCAATGGAAAGACGGCGTGCTATATTTAAAATAACGCTAATGCTGTGCTGTCTTAGCATGTTATTTTGCAAATAGCATCATATAGAGTAAAATTGTGAAAATTTAGTGCAAACTCTCAAATACGCTATAGCGCTAAATAGCACGCTATTTTTTCTTTGACAACCTATCACGAGATGAAATATGAACTGTAGAATTACTGAAATGTATCTTGTAGCTAAGAACGGAGAGACAATCAATTGAGAACCATTACAACTATATATATTTTCGATAAATGGCGTTTTTATTGAACTCCAATGTTTATATCAAGATGATAAAAGCAAAGAGAGCCACACCTGGCCTTTGCGTAGCAAATATGCATACAACCGAATGTTCTAGAAAAAGAGATATAGATGAACAATCTCATAGGAAAAACATAGAATATATGAATCTATGAGAGACGCCTATGGTGGAGGAGGTTCATTCCGCAATCTATGCTTCCACCCATGTTGGGTAGAAACCTCTTTCGCCACTTGCTCCAACCTTAAACACACCTCCATATAAATTAGGTCGGTCTTCCGGTTTTTGTAGAGTAGACCACTCCCGGATTAAGTGATCACAGTGATATATTACCTACATTGGGAAGACATTTTATCATAAAAACCATATTATTTTTACACAACCAAAGCGATCATATTAATGCAATCGTGCCCACCCTTAAATGTATTCTATCTATGTTATCTATACAATGCAACCAGTTTCCAAAAATATTGTCCACTGAGCATGGTGGAGACAAACTTGAGGATACTTGGATGGCTGACCATATAGAATGCGCGAACTAGCACTGAAAGAACAAATGTTTGATAGTTTTGTCGTGATGGCAGAAACAGCACTTTGTACTTCCTTGTCAGTTGCGTCTAACCATATTATCTTTTGTAAAAATCACACTGCGGCGTAAATATCAAGCAAATATTTTAATTTTCAATGGTATCTTCATCTTTCATATGCATTTGTTATTATATAACGGTACTTCTGAATGTAGTAATGCTTTATACATGGAATGATTGAAAATTTTCCATTCTCGGCCAAATTCCAACAGAACTCATCATGCTCATTTGTTAGCTGGATATTCGCTAACCGCTCTTGTGGAGCGTGCCAAGAGGCAAGACGTGCCCCAGTGAGATCTCTTCTAAAATTCATGTTAGGGGGGCAAGGTGTTTAAAACCTCAGCGATTGTATCGCTCTTGTTATGTCCTATGGTGTATAAAGTCGGATATTGATCTATGAGAGGTAAATTTCCTAAGAAGGAATCCTCCCAGAATCTGATCTCCGAGCCATCCTTAATAGGGAAATATCCATGACGAAAGAAGGACTTTTTTGCATATATTTGGGATAGCGCCTTTGAGCCTATGTATTTCCTTCTCAAGAGGGTTTTCCATACTCCATCCTCGGTTAAAAGCTTATACATTCAGTTTCCAAGTAGTGTAGTTTTGTTGGCCTCAAGATCATGGATCCCAAGCCCTTTGGTCCTTTGGATGGCAAACTACTTTCCATATTTGCCAACCTATATTTCTACTTTTCAAAATCTCCTTGCCAACAGAATCTCGAGCAGTAGTACTCTAACCGCTGTAGTACTCCTTTTGTCACCCGAAAGAAGGATATCATGTACAAGACCATGTTGGAAAGGATATAATTAATCATAAGTAGTCTTCCGCCAACTGACACGAACTTTCCTTTCCAGCTGCTTAGAAATTTTTGTAATCATTCATCAACCACTTTCCATTCCGCATTAGTAAGTCTTCGATAATGAATTGGGATTCTTAAATAGGTCATTGGAAATTGTCCTTGTTTGCATCTAAATAATCTGGTATATTGATCCATTGATTATTTTGTTTCTCCAAAGAAGAACAATTCACTCTTATGGAAATTTATTTTTAGACCTGATAATTGCTCAAACACTGATATTATTAATTTCAGGTTCTTAGCCTTTTCGATGTCGTGTTCTGTAAAAAGAATTGTATCGTCACCATATTGAAGTATCAAAAGTCTCCCACCAATAGATGAGGTATGATACCAGCAATAATTTGCCCATTGCTTTTGGCTCACTCTATCAAAATGGCCAGCATATCAACCACGATGTTAAATAACATTAGGGATAATGAATCACCTTGACGTAATCCTTTCTTTATTTGGAAATAGTGGCTAATGTCATTATTAACTTTTATGGCAATACTAACTCCTTGAACAAAGTTTCGGATTAAATCACGCCACTTTGGGAAGCCTTTCATTTTAAGAACTTGAAAAAGAAAAGGTCATTTGACTTTATTGTAGGTTTTCTCAAAATCAATCTTAAAAATCACATTGTTCATGTTTTTTCGGTGCAGTTCGTGTATTGTTTTATGAAGGGTCACTACTCCATCGAGTATGTATCACCCTTGCATAAAGCACAGTCTATGCTGGCCGAACCACACTGTCTGTCGCCGAATTCAGACGAATTGTTGCCATCTTGGTGCATATTTTGAAGATAACATTAAGAAGAAAAATCAGTCTATATTGTTGAATCCGTTCTGCATCCTTAACCTTAAGCAACAGAATAATCTCACCAAAGTTTAGTTTGAAAAGATCAAGTTGTCCTTTGTGGAGATCAACGAAAAAGTCAAGCAAATCAACTTTTATAATATCCCAAAAGGTTTGATAAAACTCCGTTGGGAATCCATCCATCCCAGGGGCTTTATTATATTTCATCTCAAAGATTGCATTTCTTACTTTCTCTTCAGTGAAAGGAGCCATTAAGAAAGCATTCTATTTGTTGGATACTTGAGGGATATCTCATATTTGTTACTCGTCTAGAGAAAAAATGCTTTCTCTGGTGATCCAAACAGGGTTTTATAATATTTTGTTATGTATTTCTTTAATTCTTTTCTACCCTCAATTGTGCCCTCATCTTGATGAAGTGTGTATATACTTCTTCCTATGGCGGCCACCATATGAAAGTATCTTGTATTACTATCACCTACCAAAATGAATTGGGATTTGGATCTCTAATATCACTTAAGCTCTTCTTCTCGTAGCAGTCGGGCTATTTCTTTAATCGCCTGAGTTTTCAATTCAATCTCATCTTGTAACATAACTCGAGGTTCTACCACGGTTTCAAGTGTATCAATTATCCCTGAGAGCCTTTTATTTTATTTTTTGTATAGTCCAATTATGTGCCCTGTCCATCCTCTAAGGTGTTTTTGTAGTGCACGGATTTTATTATTCCATCTAAGAATAGTGAAGCTCCCCTTCACCGGCTTATTCCATACCTCCTTGACCATATCCTCAAAACCATCTTGGGAGAGTCACTGTTGGGGATGTACTTTCTGGGTATACCCATAGGACTCACTGACCAGCGTGTCCCACCAATGGGTTAGAGCTTTGCTTCACGGTCGGTCCAGTCAGAGAAAGAGGAGGAGCCACTTCCGGATATGACAAGGCCCAAAATATTTAACGAATTAGGCCTATAAAATTATTTGTAGTCCAAGCTGTATCTAGTTACCAACTCTGTAACATAGCCGGATAGGTCTCTCCTGTAACCCTAGGTCCCGGTGACTATATAAACTGGCCCTATGGGAGCCTTTAGGGCACCAGATCATAGATCAACCACAACCTACTCGCGCAGGCGAACCTCTCTTATAATACGCTGTAACATCCGGCTCTCGCTGATATATTACTGGGTTGCTAGCAGGAGTAGGATCCGAACACCACAGTCGGATCTGAACCTGGGTAAACTTGTGCTCATCGTATCCGGAACATCCGATGTCTCACACCCAATCTTCTCAACGCCGCCAGGACCCCCTATGGCATACTTGTCGACAATCCGACGACAGTTGGCGCCCACCGTGGGGCAGGTGACTTTTGGAGCTTCGTTCTAGGCCAAATCTGCGCGTGCAGGAATCTGCGAAACAATCGCTATGGGTCGCGTGGTCTACGTTAGTGATGTCCCTATCGTTCTTCTCGACGAGACTTAGATTCTGGCTAAGGAGACCGTGACAACATACACAATCATGTCCATCGGCGAGATTGATATCTACCTCGGTTTCGCTGAACCCGCCCAACCCACCCTTGAGGTGATGACCATGGCGGAAGAAAAATCCGGGTCTACTCTGTCCGCGGAGGCGGAAGAGTTTAAGATCCTGAAAAATCCTGAACCCACCCAGCCCGCTCCTGTATTGGAAGAAGTGGTGGAAGAAAATCCAGATCTGATCTCCTTGTTGAGATCGGATACATGGATGGGGAGTATATTCGCTTCGGATCCGGTTCTACCGATGGCGGAGCAGAAAAAACACTCTTGAGGCACAGGATAAAGCAGATGATGAGACGCCCCTACATCGATTACAAAGCAATCGCCAAGATCAAGGAGAGCTTTGATATGGAAGAGGCAGAAACCCAGCCGTGCTGCTACCTTCAGACCATGAACAAGAAGAAGCATTGCTTATACTACGTGAGCTCTAGATCCGACTCTGTCGACGCTAGAGATGGAAACGATTCGGTTCTCGATACAATAGAAGAAAGGGTCGACTTACCTGATTCCCCTCGGGAGTCAATAACATCGCAGGAACTTCGAGACTTCAAAAAGGAGAGGCATACGAAGAAGAATACGCCTCCAAACCAGCGCAAGGTGAGCCGGAGAACCCTCCGAGTCCATACGACAGCATGGACGAAGATTACACATCGCAAGATGACATGGACACCGGAGATCCGTCCGAGGTCCAGAAGCCAACAACAACGGAAAGTACCGACGGAATTTTATCTCCCGGTACCGGACCAAAAGCCGTCTTTGCCACCGGTACGCATGTTAAGGCTACTGGGCGGTCAAAGAAGAAGTAGAACAAAAATCCGACACTAGCAGAGCTGGAGGTCGAGGAAACCAACGAAGAAAAAGTTGACGAAGAGATCGAGATGGACAATCAGGACGGAGATCCGATTAATCCCACACCGGTCGACCCTCCTGTGGATGGACAAGTTGTCACCAAGGGTGCACGGGAAATTTACAGAGACGGTCTCACAATACCAATCCCAACTGCTTCGGATCTTACGCCAGATGCATTGGAGAAAAGGGCTGAAGACCTGGAAAAACACCGTTTGTTTTTACTCGAGGAGGCCGCGCGCATCGTCGAGCTCAAGCAGCAGTTAGACAACAATCCTGCCCAGTACCAGTCAGAATTCAAGCGACTACCAAACAAGACAAGGGGAGGTTCGGTTCATGCTAATAGGAACCCAGATATCCACAAAGACTTATTCAACGGTAAATCTGGAGAGAAGATCCGAGTCTACAATACGCCATTGGAAAACGTTGCAGCTGCTTGGGCTTTCCTTGCTAATAATCTGTCTCCAGAGCAGGTCCGGCAATGCGTAGTGTTACTGGATAAAGGATTAAAACCGCAGAAGATGGCCGCGTCATTCAGTGACAAGATGGCCTCAAAGTCGGAATTTTGCCACATTGGCGCCGACCAAAGCGCTGATGGAAGACCCCGTAGGGATATGGATCAACACTATCATCCCCAGGGAGAAGAAGAAAATTCAAGGACCGGATCAAACGGTCATCATCACAGGCCCGTGCGAGACTGGTCAAGAGTTATTCTGGCTGTGTCTGAAGATGCCATCAGGGCATTGGTGCCTCATCAGGGCCATCGTCGGCAGAACAATAGCCACAGATAAGACCCGGAGGTGCGCCGCCAGCGAGAACAGGATCAGCTAAGAATGCCATCCCCAAGCCGTCCGGCTAGTAACGGCGGGCGAAGAGATGATCCGGATCGTCCTGAATCAAGTAGGAATGGGGCTCGAAGAAACCAACCTCGGAGTCAGCATAATGAGGCTCCACCACCACCACGTAATCCAGCCGGAAATAACCCACCAGGGCCACCATCGCCTCCAGACAACGACCATGAGGGATCACATCGCATCCATGGAAGCCGCAGAGGCGGAGATGGAAATAGTGAAAGAAGAAGCAGGAATCCGACTCCGCCGCGCAGAAGCCGCGAGCCTACAAGGCACAGATATCTCTTGCCAAACGATGCTCGTCATCACATCGAGTCAAACATAAAGGCGCGGCGGTACGAGGAAGACGGCGTGTATGTGGTACCTAAATGCTTTGGCCCACACATCCGTCGAATCAAATTTCCTGTTGACTCTGGTATTGCCAAACACATTCAACCCTACCACGCTGCAGCCAAACCTTTAGTGGCAAAAGCTTTTAGACACGGATTATTTTGGCTCACAGCTAAGGCGGATGTCGATAAACTGGTCAAAACATGCAAAGGCTGCCAAAAGTATGCCCGTCAGGCACACGTTCCGGCTGATCAGCTGCGAACAATTCCTATTACATGGCCATTTGCGGTATGGGGGCTTGATATGGGAGGGCCGTTTCGCACAGCAAAATGTGGATTTACTCACCTACTAGTGATGGTGGATAAGTTTACAAAATGGATTGAGGCCAAACCCGTAACAAGTTGCGATGGAGCCATAGCCAGAAAGTTCGTCGAGGACATGATCATCCAATTCGGATATCCCCACAGTATAATTACTGACAACGGGAGAAACTTTTCCATGGGGGAACTTGCTGAATTCTGCGAGGAGCAAGGGATCCGACTTGATATCTCATCAATCGCGCACCCACAGGCTAATGGACAAGTTGAAAGGGCTAACAGTCTCATTTTACAAGGAATCCAACCTCGTCTCGAGGCACCACTTCGTCGTGCTGCGGGGGCTTGGGCGAAAGAATTACCGTCTGTGATATGGATCTTACGAACAACTCCTAATAGATCAACCGGATACACTCCTTTCTTCTTGGTCTACGATGCAGAAGCAATTCTTCCAACTGATTTAATACACCAATCTCCTCGAGTCAAAGCGTATATCGAAGAAGATGCAGAAGTTTCTCGACAGGATGATCTCGACATAGTCGAAGAAGTTCACGTCGTTGCTGAGCAGAGATCTACTGCATATTAGCAGAATTTATGAAAGTATCATAGTCAGAGAGTGCAAAACCGTTCTTTCAGGAAAGGCGGTTTAGTTCTCCGACTTGTGCAAAAAAGAAAGCACAAACTTTCCCCGATTTGGGAAGGACCTTTTATGATCAGTAGATTTCTGCATAATGGGTCATATTATTTAACCGATATGAGACCAATCAAGGGAAGACCGGATACTCAGAAGAGAAAGATAGCTGGTGGTAGTACAGACCCGGATGAAATAGAACGTCCATAGAATATTGCACAGCTACATCCCTTCTATTCTTAGTTATATTTTCTTGTAATCATATATGTACATGTTCAAAGTGAAATAAAGTATTGGTTTCCTCATATGTTATTTTTGAGAAGTTTTTTGCCATATTATTTCCAAAAGAGCATGTCGTTTTCAAAAATCCCAGAATTTTTTAAAGTACTTTATGTTCATGTTCGTTCTAGTTATGATTTTTGAATATCTAAAAAGTGTGACCTTAGGGTAAAAATCTAATTTGTTGTTTATACTTTGGTTTTTTATCTGATTACTTAGACGCGGGTATTTTCCAAGTAATGAGTTAATGTTACTGGAAGCCAGCTTTGTTTCCGAGTTTAAACAGGTTTAGTAAGTGAGCTCCGTTGCTCGGCAAAGTTTCCGTGCTAAAGGTTAACCGACTCATGAAAGGGATGAGGCAGAGAGCCAGATAAAACGATAAGTGTAAACACAACAAAAAAGGTGCTTAAGATTTTTTTCAAACCACATGCATAAAATATGTACAATAAGTGCTAAGTAGTAAAGCATCGGTTATTACAGACCAGCACACATTTAAACAAAATATTGTTCTCATCATTACATGTCAAATGAAAAAGTTCAGAATAATGCATCAAGATATTTATGATGCAGATTCAGGTGGTGGTGATGAAGATCTTGGAGCGCCGGAGTCGACATCGTAGTCACCTTGATCTTGAGACTCGAAAGCTCCTTCGATGAGGCTATCTTCCGGCTCTTGGAGTGAAGGAGGACGGATTGGAAGAATGGAGTCGTGTATCTCGTCATCTCCGCCACGCGACAAGCATAGCCCGTGCAGAATTCTTGGATGGCCTTGATGTCCTGCAGGTTACCCTCATCGTCCTCGTTGGCGATGCCCTTGGTGACGTGCTAGATCTCCATATCACTGTGGTGGCTCATTACCATGGTGAGGGCGGTCTGTGCAGCGAGCATAGGAAATCTTCCAGTCTTCAATGAGATTCAGAATCTCCTTGGCTCTGTCCCTCACCTCAAGCACTGGCATTTTGTGCAAGTCGCAAAGTCTGACCGACTCGCCAGACTCATCAAGAGTCTAGCGGAAGTCAAAAAGAACATTCTCGACGAGTTTTATGCGCTCGAGGCGGGGTTCAGGGGAAGGGGAGTCAGGAAGATGAAGAGGGTCTGGGAAAGAACCAAAAATCAAAACTAACTCAAAGAGAGTCGAAAATCAAGGGAAGAGTGAAAGTCGAAAATCTTACCTAGCATGCAGTGGTTCCATAGAGCATGCTCCTCTCGGAGACTCTTCAGCGCTGCTTCTGCGGCCTGGGCTAGATATTTCTGGCTCTCGAAGTACTTCTTAAGATCATCTAGTTGTTTATCTCGGAGGGCCAACTATAGGGTTCGCAACATAGAAAACAAAAAATTTCCTACGATGTGAACTATGTACCAAGATCTATCTAATAGATACAAACAACGGGCGGATGTATATCCATCGAGAACATACCCTTGAAGACCGACAAAGCTTAACGAGTTCGACTCGTGGTTTATGTAGACGATCTCTTGCCGATCTCAAGATCGAGAGGAAATCCTAGCGCCGCAAATCAGCAGCGCATCCGTGCCCGCACACACGTTCGACGCACCGAGCAACCTCCGCCTCCTCGCTCCAGCGATGCAGCAGAAGCACAACTCTTTCTTGCCGAATAGCCACCGGAAACATGTATCTCGCTAGTCCGAGACCATGGGGAATAAATTCTAGAGGGGGAGAGAGATCCTTCACGAGGAGGTGTGAGTGAGAAGTGAGAGGAGGGGCTCCTTATATAGGGGAGGGGCAGCCCAAGGGGGCATGGCCGCCGGCCATGTAGGGTGCCCCCACCTCTCCCTCATTCATGTGGGTGGACACTCCACTCACAAAATGGCCCTTCAATTTTCTCCACTCAAAAACCCACTCAAATTCCCATTAAATTTCCACCAAATTTAATGCAAACTCTCATTAAATAAAACTCTTTTATTTTATTCAGAATTTTGTCAATTACTTTAATGACAAACATTCACAAATAACCCCTTGCTAGAATTCTATTTCACAGACATAACCACTTTATGCAATTTCACCCGAAAACTTGTTTCGGTATCTAGTGAAATAAATTCATGCGCTTGTTCATTCTTTCGGCATGAAACTTTTGCTCCAATTGGATGTTGGTGTATCTTAAGTGTGTCACCCTACGGTTCGTGAATAATGCGGACATGATCGAGACCCCTCTCGGATCAATAATCAGAAGCGGGATCTGGAGACCCATACTGACTCCCACACATTCAACGATGACTTTCTTGTGATCGTCGGAACCTTTTACGCTAGTATCTTAATCCCATTGTTTCACGATATATTACATGTCTGAGATTCGATCATCGGTATCTCCATACCTAGTTTGATCTCGTTACTGACATGCACTCTTTTCTCGTTCCCATGATATAACATTCTAGTGATCAAATCAGTTGCTTGCAAGCTAACCAATGTGATATCACCGAGAGGGCCCAGCGTATATCTATCCGTCATCGGGATGAACAAATTCCACTCTCGATCCATGGGCCTCAACATAACACTTTAGTAGTTCTGAATCCATCTTTATAATCACCCTGTTACATTGTGACGTTTGGTGTTATCAAGAAACTCTTCCGGTGTTAGTGATTAACATGATCTCATGGTCTAAGGATTAGGATCACTTCGTAAGTTGTTATAGCAATATAAACTCAATGACTTTGATCGTAATGCTATACTTCAGATGAATGTCCATCACACCATTACACTAATGTTGTGATCCCGTTATTAACAACATCCAACGTCTATGATCAGGAAACCTTGATCATTTTGTTAATCAACGAGATAGTTTATGAGAGAGGCATAACTAGGAACTTTCTGTTTGTTTATTAAACACGCATGTATTAACGTTTTCGTATTAATACAATTATAGCATGCAAAATAAACATCTATCATATACTTGGAATACACATAATAAACACTTTATTATTGCCTCTCAGGGTATATTCCCTTCACCAACAGCCTCTCGGTCTCCATGTTGCTTGATTCCAGGACGGTGTTCACAGATTTCTCTGATTCAGCCTTTAGCTTCTCGAGCTCATCCCGAAGTTCAGCATTTTCTAATTTTAAGACCTTGAAGTTCTCGGCCTCTTCCACCATCTTGCTGGATTTGCACAGCAATTCTACAAAGGAAAATTTATCAGTCGACTGAAAAGTTTGACTATGGCAATGACTAATGAAAAAGGAGTCAGAAAAGATTAACTTCTGCCTCATCTTTCTCCACCTTCAAATTTGAATTTTCAAGGCGCAGAGCCTTAATATCTTTGCGCTTGTTACAAATACTCTTGAGCAATTCCTGGTTGGAAGATGCAATTTTCTGTAAGTTTAGAAACGGAATATCGTTAGACGATACTAAGACTCGGGCTGCAACTTTAACCAAGTCAAAATACATCACGAGCCTTGGGGGCTACACTATATCGTTCTTTTGCATTCTATAAGCATCAACTCGGATTTAATTCTATGATGTTTATCCGAATTTATGCTTCGGAGCTAGAGGATATGACAATAAATACTACAAACAAGATTCAGAAAACTTACAATGTGTTCCAGATGCAGCTTCTCAAATCCGAGTTTCGTGTTGTTAAACACTTTCTCGGCAAGGGAGAGAGAGGGAATGTCTGTTGCTGGGAGCTCGCCAGACTCGATTTTTTGCATCCCGGACCAAAATTTGGTCCAGGAGATTCACCAGCTTCACGTCCTCCGTCTCTTGGCTCGCTGCCTCTGGAGTGAGGGTTTGTTTATCGAGACTGGACTGAGCCATCTTGAGAATTTCTTCCTTCTTCTACCATTTCAAGCCGAAGGCAGCAGAGCCGGCCACTTTATCCACCTCCCATGTTGATATCACCATGGGACCGTTACCCTTAACGGGTTCACCCTTGTCAGTTGCCTGACTACCAATGGTAACCAGGGCTTTCGAGGTGGTGCTGGCATCGGGGATGGCAGAGCCAACATTGGGAGAGACAGAAGCCTCCGGTGTTGATGTCTGGGCACTGCTGGGAGTCGGAGGAGGCATAACAGGAGAAAACACAAGCTTCTGTTGGCACAGTTGCTTGCCTGGCTTGCTTTCTAGCTTCAGCTTGCTCTTCAAAACAGTTTTAGCTCTGAAACACATAAGTCCAAACATCAGGTGTGCTTCGGAAATAAACGAACGTACAAAGTACTACAGGATTGAAAAGGTGCTTACCATTTAAGTACTGGCAACACTTGGGTGCCAGCAGTAACAACAACATCCTTGGCCTTGCGCTTCTTGGAAGCAGAGGCAGAAAATTCTTTCACCTCGTCGTCCTTCGTCGGTTCCGAGCCGTAACCCTCGACAGGGGCAAGCTCGGACTCGGGAAGTTCCTCGAGCTGATAAGTGTTAAGAACTTCAGTAAGAGAGAAGGAGGATTATGAGGAGGAAAAGAGTGAATAAGCTTAAAAACAAGTCGAAATATTTACCAGGGTCAGAGGACGATCGGTGGTGAACATTTTCATGGAGACTTCGGGGATTTTCTTATCCACCCGCTCCTTGATCAGGTACTGCATTCAGATCTTGTAGTCCTTCGCAGTTATGCTTGTCGGACTGAGCTCCAGGCTGTCCTTCCGGTATTTGGTGACCCTGTGCATCAAGCGGTCTCCGTGAAACTGCAATGGCTGAATCCGGCGATCCAGCCAGTAGTGGATCAAGTCAGATCCACGGAGCCCCTTGTTCTTCATCAAAAACTTGATCTGCCTCTTGGAAAGGATCAAATCCTCAGATAGTTCTAGCGCCTCCGCGTCCCATGACTCTTGGTGGGGAGCGGTACCATCGACGAAGGTCGGAAGACCTTCCGCCTTGTCTCGAGCCAGAATATACTTGTGATAGAAGAAAGTTCTGGCCCATCTTTTTACATATTTACTAGCTTTAATCCTAGGGTAAACTCGGTTTCTCCTCAGGACTAAGCTAAGAGTACCGGTGGTGTAAGGAACACCAGCACTGATTGAATTCTTTCGAGTACCATAGTAGTACCGGAAAAGGGTGAGACTTGGCCTAATGCCAAGAAATCCCTCGCTCAGAGCTGCATGAGCACTAAACTCAAGCAAGGAGTTAGGGGGAAGATTATGAAGCTGCACTACATAGTATTGAAGAACTTTGGTGAAGAAATCCGACGGTGGTAGGCTGAGGCCGCGGTCGACATGCATACCGAAGAGGACTCGTTCGCCTTCACGCGGTGCAGGGACGGCCTCTCTAGCGCCGCTCCGACACGCGCCGACGACGATGTAGCCCTCGCCCTCCATAACTTGGAGCTCGGCATTATCCATAGCGTTGGGAACCCAAAGGCCCCACAGTTTCCTCTCTCCGCCGCCGCTCCCATCGCTGCTACCGCTCCGGAACTAGATGGCGCCTCCATCTCATCAGGGAAGGTTTAAAGATTGGCGGTGTTTGGGGGTTTTTTCTCGGTGTGTAGATGAGAATGGTTGCGGAGGGCTCGAGGAGTACGATGAGGCAATGAATGAAACAGTGACGGATGAATCTGGGAGACAAGGGTTTCCTCTCTCTTATTTACCTCTGCGCCAAGATTCACGTTCAAACCACACGTATAGGAGAAAGGGAGGTGGCTTCCTCGCGACTCATCTGCCCCCTTGATTCTCGCACGGTCATTAAAACGATGTTCTGTTCTGTAAAATACGGACCCACCAAAGGTCGTGCTGATGGTACTCTTGTCAGTGACAAGACCTGGTCTAAAAAGTTGTCAGATAGCATGACCCCACTGTTTAAAATCCGGCTCATGTTTTGAATCGATCTAGGAAAAGACTGAAGTTAAAGAAAACATATCCGACTCAGATGACTCGGAATCCTACACTATTGAAAGAAGTTTTCGGGAACCCTTCAAGATACTCAAGACAAAGAAACCATCAAGCTAGACGATTTATCTGACTTTGGATCTTCGAGACTTTCGGGGGCTACTATTGGGGATATACTTCCCGGATATACCCACGGGACTCACTGACCAGGTTGGTCCACCAATGGGTTAGAGATTTGCTTCACGGGCGGCCCAGTTAGAGAAAGAGGAGGAGCCACTTCCGGCTGTTGGGGATATGCTAAATGGGTGTCACCATCGCATGTCTCTAATCTGGATAACCCGGGTGGCCCATAGTCGGTAGCGGGGCCTATGGCCCGCTGGGCGACCCAGTTAGATGGATCCAAAAGGGA
This sequence comes from Avena insularis, assembly GCA_023614405.1. Lineage (NCBI taxonomy): Eukaryota > Viridiplantae > Streptophyta > Magnoliopsida > Poales > Poaceae > Avena > Avena insularis. The sequence goes on from CM042697.1 coordinate 65,698,975, forward strand.
GGCCCATGCCGGATAAATGAAGGCTATGGAGGAGTCACCAGCATACCCGGAGCCTTGGAGTGCAAGACACGTTAGACTAGTTGTGTACCGTGTAGGACTCTATAACCTGTCCGGCTAGGACTTTGCCTATAACCCTAGGATCAGGCGACTATATAAGCCATACCTAGAGGAGCCTTTAGGGCATGATGAACTCATACCTTGCACAGCGAACCAATCCCTGTAACTCGGCGTATTGCCATTATAGTGATTTCTAGTAGGAGTAGGATTCCGCCACCATCGTGGGATCTGAACTTGGGTAAGCTGTGTTACCTCGTACTCGCAAACCTTACGCCTTAACCCACGTCTCTAAACACGCACTGTGAGGACCCCTCCATGGCGTACTCGTCAGCAATACCACGACAGTTGGCGCCCACCGTGGGGCAAGAGGCGCTTTAGGCTCTACAACAGGCGAGGTCAAAGCTCTTTGTGGGAATCGGCGAAACCTTGGCCATCGGCCATGTTCTCTTCTCTGGCAACGTTCCGATCGTCCCTCCCGACGAGTTCTCGATCCCGGCGAAGACGAACCCCATCCGCTGCTGGATCATCCCAATCGGGGACATCCACCTCTTCATCAGCAAAACCAACTCGGGCACTAGTTCCCTGGAATCCGGAAAATCGTCAAGACCCGCACGGACCGCCTACGGGTAGGATACGTTCACGGAAGGATCAAAGTCGGATATCTCTTTGGAGTTTGATGGCTTAGATCGGAAAAATTCAAGGCCCACCCAAACCACCCATGTGCAGGAATTAATGGTGGAAGATCACTGCAAATCCGCCGGCTTCGCTCGTGCGTCTGGAAAGCAGAGATCCCAATTCGTCGGCGTGGTAACCATCTTAGATCTGGCGCGTTATGTTTAGAGAGAGGGTGAAACCCCCCACGATTACCTAGCTAGTTGGCTCCGTATATGGGCCGATCTGGAGCATTACCCTAGTGATGATGCTATTTATCACTTTGTGGAAGGGTTGGACCGCGGTACACTTATTCGGCATACGCTAAGGCGACAACAGGCCTTGGGACGCCTCACTTTCGAGGGCATGGTTTACACTGTCAATAACTATGCGGCTGCTGAAGCAGAAGCTCGGGCAGTGCTCGCAGCCGTACCCAGCACCCCGCCGCATCAGCCACTGCCACCACCACCTCCAGTCAACTTCCCTGCAGCCTCAGCATCTTCTTCCGTCGTCGAGGAAGCCCCCACACCCTCCGACTCCATTTTGGACGCACTCTACGCCGACATCAGCGTGGACTTGGAGGAGATGGATATCAATCCGGAGGAGCTCGACTCTGCTATGCAAGAGATGGAGGAAGATATCAAGCGCGAGGAGCAGGCCGACAAGGCCATCACATCCCGAGAGGTGTTCGTCGCCATTGGGAGTGTGATGGAAGAAGACCAACCCTGACAAGATCCGACTAAAGCGCTGGACAAGGGGAAGGGACCACCTGATGCTGCCAATAAAGATCGTGCAAAGGCCATGAACCCTCCACCTAACCCAGTGCAATAGCCACATGAACTCAACGTCGGTCCGAGTAACCTCAACACCGCAAACATGTCGCCTCCGGCATCTACGTCTATGGCTGCCCAAATCACCCCAGCTGAAAGGGTGATGTACATCAATTTGCTCGTCGAGCCATGACTGTGGCTCGTATACGGAACATAGTCTAGCTTGACATAAGGCGCCAGCAGCTGCTGGAGGAAGCGCATGGCATCGCGGAGCAAGGCGCAAAGCTAGATCAAGATCTGGCCAAGGCGTAAAATTCAATCGAGAAAGCTAGAGCAATGGAGGCCGAGTACAAGACTCTGCTCAAGCAGCAGAAGGCTAGGAAAGCTCCGGCTCGCGTCATCAACGATCCTGGTGTACGACGCAATCTAGTATGGGCTCCCCCGAAGCTGCCACAAGCCAAGCCATACATTGACAGCGAGGGCTGGTAGGTCATGCGCACTCCTATCCTCAACTTAGCCGTCTGCAAGACCCTATTGGACCAGGATAGATCACACGCAACTGTGGAACATGTCTATGACCTTGTAGCGAAGGCGGTCAAACAACAGGAAAAGGCCACCTCTCAGAGGCTTGAGTCTGACCCAGCATATTTCCAGTCTAGCAATCCTAAGCCGCCAAGGGAGAGATCTCCTCATGATGTCGGGTCCCAAACAAGTTCATCAGAGCAAAGACAAAGGGATGCACGTAACAGGAAGGATGCTATCCCCATATCCTCCGACCACGGGGGCAAGGCGCATCCTCGTCACCCATCTCCACCGCCCTGATCCTCCCGACATCGTGAAGACCTAAAGGCTCACCATCGTATGAGCATGCCTCCGCCAAGACGCCCTCAGGGTGGCATCGTCATTCGCAACAACATGGAGAAGCCCCGTCATAGTGGAGAGCGCAACCAAGGACACAAGAGCAGGTCACACCATGACCCTCCGCGTCCGACAAGCAACTGCGACAGACGTGAGGCGTCGTAGGAGGGTAATAGAAAGAAGGCTAACCCTCCACCACCTCCGCCTCCATCGCCACCATGGCAGAGGAGGCCCGCGTCGTTCACGCAGCCCATCCCCTGGCGGCAAGAAGAAAAGAGTAAGCCCGGAGCCATACTATGCACGCTCATGCCTGGACAAGATTCACGAGGCCTGGGAAGGACAGTACCTAGGACCACGTTGCTTTGGACCTGTAATATGGACCACAACTTACCCCAAGGGTTTCCGGATTGACAAGACCATCAAGCCCTATGACGGCACCACCAAACCAGCTACGTGGTTGCAGGATTACGGCAACGCGGTGGAGATTGCTGGGGGTAACCCCAACGTTGATGTCAAGTACCTCCCACTAATGTTGACGGGAATGGCTCGCCAATGGATTGATGACTTGCCGAAGAAGTCCATCTGCAACTGGTTGGACATGCAAGAAGTGTTCACCAAAAACATCGAGGGTACGTATAAGCGTCCCTGCACTATTGGCGATCTACAGCGGTGCGTGCAAGAGAAAGACGAGACATCTCGAGTCTACCTCTCCCGTTGGCTGGATACAAAGAATTCCTGTGTAGGAGTGCACAATCAGACCGCCATGGTTGCCTTCATTGATGGATTGGAAAAAAGGTATGTTGCTCCGACATAAGTTTAAGCGCCTGTAGGACAATTACAGGCTCGATCTCAACCAGATGATACAATTGGCCAGTGAGTTCATAGCTGCCGACGACGATGCTCGTAGCTCCTTGCCAGCAATAGCCGTTCCAACCCAAGCTAAGAGGAACAACAACACCAAGCGGAAGAGACCGCCAGAAGAAAAGCAAACCTCCGACATGGTCGCCATGATGTTTGCAGGAAGAGGTGATGGCGAACAACGTGGTCGAGGACGGGGGGCTGGTCGTGGGCAGCAGCGAGGTAGTGAAACTACCCCGGTAGCGTTCTGTGTTCCCCAAACATACAAGGAATACCGTGATATTCCATGCCTTGTACACCTCGACACCAATGACAAAGCCACTCACACCAATCGCCGTTGCAAATTCGTCAACGACCTCAAGGAAGACCCGGAGTCCGGCTACAAGCGAAGCTAGAAGAACAGACCGCGAGGCAAGAGCAAAGAGAAGAAAAAGGAAGAGGAGTCCAAGGATTCAAGTGACATGGACGAGGACGTTGACCCCAAGCACGCCGACAAGGGCGATGTCAAAGGCAAGGACCCCTTTGAGAAGAAGTTCGTCGTCTACCACACTTTCCTTGGCACCCTTACTGTCCGGGCATACAAAACCTCGATGAGGATACTGATGGCCACCCTACCCCCAGTTCCCCAATACCTGCACTGGTCGGAGGTTACAATCACTTGGGACAGGAAGGATCACCCAGACCTCATCCCAACGGAGAACCAATACGCCATGGTCATCAACCCTTTGATTGACGGTAATGAGTTCACAAAATGCATGGTGGACAGTGGAAGCAACATCAACATCATGTATCTGGATACATTGCACAAGATGAACTTGATGGAGACCAACCTAAGGCGGACCAGCACCATGTTCCATGGCATAGTTCCTGGCCGGGAGGCTCGGTCCCTTGGGTGTATCACGCTTCCGGGTCGTTTTTGGTGATGTTAACAATTACCGCCAAGAACACATGACCTTTGAAGTGGTCCCCTTCAAGAGTGTGTACCATGTCATATTCGGATGCGACATATTCCACGCCTTCATGGCCAAGCCATGCTTCGTCTACAACAAGCTCAAGATACCCGGACCAAACGGTGTCATCACCGTATCCGGAAGCTTTACAAAGGCAAGGGACTGCAAGATTGGAGAAGTAGCCATTGCAGAAGCTGTCCTCTACAACGAAGAGTTCAAGGAGATCCATACCAAGGTCGATGCCTCGGAGATTCCGGCATCAAAGAAGCAGATTTCTGACTCCGATCCCGCCTTCAAGGCTGCCAACGAGACCAAGCCGGTGGAACTTGTAGTAGGCGATGCCTCCAAGACCACCGCCATTGGGACGAACCTGGACCCTAAATAGGAAAGCGCGCTCATCGAGTTCCTCCGTGAGAATAGGGACATCTTTGCCTGGCAACCTGCCGACATGAAAGGTGTACCTAGGGAACTTGCCGAGCATAGCTTGAATATTGATCCAAAATGCAAATCGGTGAAACAACCTCTATGATGCTTGACCAAGCCATTCACACCCGATGGGTGGCCAATCCTGTACTTGTCCCCAAAAAGGGAACCAAAGAATTAAGAATGTGCGTTGATTACATAGGCTTGAACAAAGCGTGTCCAAAAGATCCGTTTGCTTTGCCTCGCATTGACCAAGTCATTGACTTGACGGCTGGCTCAGCACTTCTGTGTTTTCTCGATGCATACTCAGGATACCACCAGATAAAAATGAGGAAGTTAGACCAATTGGCCACTTCATTCACCACACCCTACAATACGTTTTGCTATGTCACGATGCCCATTGGGCTGAAAAACGCAGGTGCTACGTACCAGCGGACTATGCAGCGTTGCCTACACGATCAAATTGGTCGGAACGTTCATGCCTACGTGGACGATATAGCGGTGATGTCTAAAAAGTCAAACGACTTAATCTCCGACTTAAAAGAAACCTTTGATAATCTCCAGAAATACAACATGATGCTTAACCCAAAGAAGTGCATCTTTGGAGTCTTTGGGCCTCAAGTTCCACCTCCCCCCCTCCCCCCCTGCTCCTGGGGGTGGTTGGGGACAGTGGATGGCCCCTGTGCAGGATCCTGCCCCTGATGGTGGTAATGCTGAAGGTTGGGGTCCCTGGGAGGCTGCTGCTGCTCCTGTTCAAGGCCCTGTCATTGCTCCTGGAGAAGATATGCCTATTGACAATCAGCATCTGCCACCTCAAGATGTGAACAGTGGAGTTACAGGTGCTATCATTGTTCAAGACTGGGAGTCTGATGATGATGAATCTGTTAATGAGCCTGAGGCTATGGAGGAGCATGGTGTGGCAGTTGTACCACAAGGGGTTGGCATTGGTGAAGGCCTTCAAAACATTTTTCAGAACTATCTGGCTGATGAAGAGGAGGCCAGTTATGATGCTGAGGAGGGGGTAGGAAGCCCTATGGACTCAAGTACTGTGGCTCCTGAGAATGATGATTGGATGTTGGAGGATCAGCACCTTCTTTCTCCAAATGAGGCTCACCTTCAGGTTGGGATGGTGAGAACTTTTATCTCCATTCCTGATGTGCATGTGGCTAAGCAGGGATTTTCCCAACAAGGCTTGGAGCTCTGGGAGAATTATTTTGCCCCTCATATCCAGAAGGAATCTTCTTCAATGGGCTCTCTTAAATGTGATATTCCTGTAAGTTGGTTTAACTTCATTACTCTCATGCTTGCTACTCCTGAGAAGTTTAATTAGGTCAAGGGATTTCTTACTTCTCCTTTATGGGAAATTATTAAAGAACCTATTGCTGAGGAAAGTTCAATTTCTTTCATCATTCCTAATGAGAGCTTTTCCCAGATGGCCCCTTCTTGCCTGGGTATTAAATCCAATAAATCTTCATGCTCTCCCTCTACCCCTGCTAGAAAGAGAAAGGGCAAGGAACCTCTTGTGGAATCTTAGGTGAGAACAAGCCCTAGAATTGTTGAACTAAATGGGGGTTTTAAAAGTCACATAAATTGTCTAATTGTTGATTGCCTGGTTTGTAATGCTGCTCCTCCTTGTCTGAATTCCAAAGTGGTTAAAAATCTTGCTACTTCATTCTGCAAGGTAAAGGATGGGGACCTGGAGAAGAGGTTGCTCAAGAAAGGGAAGGCCAACGAAGTGGCAGTTAAGGCTCCTACAAAAGGCAGCATTAAAGGAGGAGCCTCTTCCAGCTTGGGCATTGGTGGCAAGAAGAAACACAGGCTCTTTGGTACTGTGGATGACAAGCCAAGAAGCCCTCTTCTTAAGTGTTTTAATGTATCCAACTAAGTCTTTTGCTGGAGTCTTGTTGACTCCCTGTCATGTGTTCTGTGGTTGTGATATTGCAATGTGGATGGTACTTGTTGTGGATTATCTCTGTGGTACCTTGAATTGGATTGCCTTTTGTCTCTATAATTGTTGTTTCCTCTCCTGGGTGATTACACTATTTATATCACCCCATATCTATACTTGCTCCTGGTTTCTTAATGAATAACAAAAGAACTTGGAAGATCTTGAATTGGAATATCAAGGGAATCAATTCTGAAAAAAAAATGGATTGCTCTCAGAAACAAAATTGAGGAGTCTGGTTGTGACATTATCTGTCTCCAAGAAACTAAGCGTGAGGACTTTGATAGCTCCTACATTAAAAAATTCTGCCCCTCCAAATTTACCTATTTTGAATTTCTTCCCTCCAGAGGTGCATCTGGAGGTTTGATCACCATTTGGAATGGTTCCCTGTTCTCTGGACATCTTTCCTTTCTCAATGAGTTTTCTATCTCCATCACCTTGACATCTCTCTTGTCCAATGAATCCTGGATCCTCACCAACATTTATGGGCCATGTTTACCTGAAAAAAAGTCTGAATTTTTAGATTGGTTTGGCAGCATTGATATGCCTGATGATGTGGACTGGCTCATTGTGGGAGATTTTAACTTCTGTAGACAGCCTTCAGATAGAAATAAATTGGGTGGAGATGTGAATGGTATGCTTCTCTTTAATGAAGCCATTAATAATTTGGGTCTCATAGAGTTACCACTTGAGGGTAGAAATTTCACTTGGAGTAACATGCAGAAAGATCCCCTCTTGGAAAGATTGGATTGGTTTTTTACTTCTGCTGCCTGGACTCAGAGTTTTCCCTCAACTTTTGTTGCTCCTCTTGCAAAGCCTACCTCTGATCATCTTCCTTGTGTCATTTCCATTGGCACAATGATTCCCAAAGCTTAGGTGTTCAGATTTGAAAATCATTGGTTGCATCATAAGGAGTTTAAAGCTATTGTTCAAAATGCCTAGAACATTCCTGTGGGTTTTATGGATTCTGCAAAAAAAATCAATGCTAAATTCAAAAATGTGAGAAGAGGGCTGAAGCTTTGGGCCAAACAGCTACCTTGCCTAAAGGCACAAATCTGTAATGTTAATGCCACCATTGACCTTCTTGATATCATGGAGGAAATGAGAACTCTTACTGTTCAAGAGTGGAATCTTAGGGATATCCTGAAAAATCTTATTATTTCTCTTTTACAAGATCAGAATACTTATTGGAAACAGAGGGGGAAAATTAAATGGGTTAAGCTGGGGGATGAAAACACCAAGTTCTTTCACTCCAGAGCTACCATAAGCTTTAGACATAATTACATTTCCATGCTCAAGGATGATTCTGATCTTGAGGTCTATGATCATGATGGCAAAGCAAATCTCCTTTGGAATTCCTTTAAAAATAGAATGGGCTCTTCTGATAATCCTGAAATGCATTTCAATCTTAATGACTTGGCTGGTGATTGCTTAAGCCAGGAAGAAAGGGATGCTTTGGAAAAGCCTTTCTCTGATGAGGAGATTGATGAGGTCATCACAAATTTGCCTAATGATAAATCCCCTGGCCCTGATGGTTTTAATAATGAATTCATGAAGCTTTGCTGGCCTATTATTAAGGATGATGTGAAGCATCTTCTCGTGGAGTTCTATGAAGGGCAAGCCTCTTTGGAAAGCATTAATTCTTCTTTTATCACCCTCATTCCAAAAATTGCTGCTCCTTTGACTCCTGCTGATTTTAGGCCTATTTCTTTGCTAAATAGTGTCTTTAAGATTATCACCAAGATTCTGGCTAACAGACTGCAAAAAGTCATACTTAAACTTGTTCACAAGAATCAATATGGTTTCCTCAAGCAAAGATCTATCCAAGACTGTTTAGGTTGGGCATTTGAATTTCTTGATCAATGCCACAAGTCAAAGGAGGAAATTTTAATTCTTAAGCTTGATTTTGAGAAGGCTTTTGACAGAATTGAGCATTCTGCAATCATCAATATCCTTAAAGCCAAAGGTTTTAGAGATAAATGGATTTCTCGGATTCAGATGATCTTTGGGTCAGCTTCTTCCTCTGTGCTTTTAAATGGTGTGCCTGGGAAATTTTTTTACTGTAGAAGGGGTGTTAGGCAAGGAGATCCTTTATCTCCTTTATTGTTTGTTCTGGCTGCTGATCTCCTTCAAAGTATCCTCAATAAGGCAATGAACCTGGGTCTTCTTTCTTTGCCCACTGAAGATGTGTTCTGTCTCGACCTCGTGGTTCAGTATGCAGATGACACTTTAGTAATCCTTAAGGCTGATTCTGAGCAACTCTTGTGCCTTAAGGCAATTCTACATACTTTTGCTCTCTCCACTGGACTCAAAGTTAAGTATTCTAAATCCAGCATGATGCCAATTAACATGTACTCTGAGAGGCTTGGGCATTTTGCTAATACCCTTGCCTCCTTTGGTTCCTTGCCTTTTACCTATCTTGGTTTGCCTCTGAGCTTGAATAAACCTGCTGTGGAACATTTCCTGCCTATTGTTCAGAGAATTGAGAGAAGGTTGTGTGGAATAGATGACTTTCTTAATTATGGGGGGAAACTGCAGTTAGTCAAATCTGTGTTGTCTTCCCTTCCCATATATTACATGAGCTGTTTTGATCGTCCTGTCACTATCAAGGAACAGTTGATTAAATATATGAGGCAATGCTTGTGGAGAAAGAAAACTTCTGATGTTCAAGCTAGAGGTAATGCTCTTGTAGCATGGAAGAAAGTTTGTAGACCCAAGAACCAGGGAGGATTGGGAGTTCTAGACCTTAATGTTCAAAATTCTGCTCTTCTTTTGAAGAATTTGGATAAGTTTTATAATCACAAGGATATTCCTTGGGTTCACCTTATATGGAATACTTACTACTGTAATGGTAAGCTCCCTAGAAGAAGTCTTGAGGGATCCTTTTGGTGGAAAGCTCATCTAAAACTGACTGACATTTTTAAAGGACTTGCAAAGTGCTTGGTTGGAAATGGGGAATCCACACTATTCTGGTCTGATATGTGGAATGATAGCTGCCTTCAACATAAGCTTCCTCATCTCCTCTCCTATGCAAAAAACTCTCACATCTCTGTCAGTGAGTTCCTGCATACTGAAAATACTCAGGACCTTTTTTACCTTCCTTTGTCCCAACAAGCTTATCAGGAATATCAAAGTCTTGAACAAATTCTCAATACTGGCAGGCCAGGGGAATCTGATATTTGGTCTTACATTTGGGGCAGTAATTTTTTGGTCAAAAAGGCTTACTGCTCCTTAGCTGGTTGCCAACCGGTTCAGCCACATTTCTCTTGGTTATGGAAATCTTCTTGTCAGCAAAAGCACAAATTCTTCTTCTGGCTCTTACTGCTTGATAGACTCAACACAAGAAACCTTCTGAAAAGGAAATGTTTTTCTCTGGCATCTTATGACTGTGTTTTCCAGGGTTGCAATAGTGAAGAAACTAGCCTACATTTGTTTTGGGAATGCCCTTTTGCAAGAGCCTGCTGGGCTGAAATTTCACAGGTCAATATGGCTGATCAAAATATCTTTGAAGCCTTAGCCAGTATTAAAAAAGATCTTAATGTCCCTTTTGCAATGGAAATTCTGATACTTGGAACTTGGGGCATTTGGATTTGCAGAAATAATGAAATTTTCAATAATCAGCATGCGTCGATGGAGAACTGGAAGGCTATTGTAGCCCAGGAATTAAGATGGGTCCTTTATAGAATTAAGAAGAAGTATCATCAGGGCCTTAAAGATTGGATTGAAATTAATTTAGACAGGAGATAGCTGATTAGAATGTTATCCCTCTTCTTTGAGGTGGATTGAGTTTGTAAATATTCTTTTGTAACTCTCTATAATATATAAAAATTGCAGTGGGGTTTTTTGCCCTACTGTTTTACCCTCAAAAAAAGTGCATCTTCGGGGTTCCAGTCGGCAAATTGTTGGGCTTCATCGTTTCCCAGCGTGGAATCAAGGTTAATCCGGAGAAAATCAAGGCGATCCTAGACATAAGCCGTCCGGCATGCTTGAAGGACATCCAATGGCTAATAGGCTGCGTTGCAGCAGTAAGCCGGTTTGTCAACCGACTTGGAGAGAAGGCTCTGCCACTGTACAAGTTGCTAAAGAAGGCGGACAAATTTACATGGACGAACGAAGAAGACGCTGTGCTCAAGAAGCTAAAGGAGATACTCTCCTATCAACCTGTGCTCACAGCACCCGAGCCTATGGAGCCTATGTTGATCTACATGACGGCCACCAACCCGGTAATCAACATCGTTATCATGGTGGAGCGGAAAGAATAAACGCATGAGCACGGAGTACAGCGACCAGTTTACTATGTAAGCGAGGTCTTGACGGAGTCCAAGTAGCGTTACCTGCACTACCAAAAGCTAGCTTATGGAGTGTTCCTTGCTTCTCGTAAGCTAAGGCACTATTTCCAGGAGCACCCTATCATAGTTGTGAGCAAGGCTCCATGATGAGTGCGTGAACACTTTGTTGGGAGACCTCAAGAGGAAGGTATCATGAGCACAATAGCAAGTTTTCACTCAGTAAGAAACCGAGGTTATCGAACCAGTAGGAGGAAGGAAATGACTTAAAGGTGTTGCTAGCAACTTGGAGACCTGCACAACACAAACTCAAGACTTTGCCCCAATGAACAGTGAGGTTGTCAATCTCACCGGTTTGCTGTAACAAAGGATTAACTGTATGGTGTGGAAGGTAATGGTGGTTTGCAACAAGTAAAAAGTAACAGTGGAAGATATATCAATGGTAAAGATTGGACCAGGGTCCATAGTTCACTAGAGGTGTTATCCTTAGATAAACAAACATGGCATGCTGGATAAACAAATTATAGCAGGGCAATTGACGGGACTGAGCAAGGCATAACAATGCAATACTAGACACTCATGATCCTATGAGATTCGACTGGACAATACAACAAGATACATAGACCGCCATCCAACTGCATCTATGACTAGAAGTCTACCTTTGGGTTATCATCTGAACCCCTATAGTATTAAGTTGCAAGCAACAGACAACTGCTTTAAGCAAAGTGTGTAAGGTAAACAATCCATTTGTTCCATGAACAAGAGACCGTTGTTTTCTCCCTAGTGGCAACAACACATCTACAATCTTAGAGATTTCTGTCACTTCCCTTAGATTAAATAGAGGCATGAACCCACTATCGAGCATAAATACCCCCTCTTGGAGTCACTAGCAACTACTTGGCCAAGATAGCTACTAACAACGGAGATCTTGCAAGATCACAAACAACACAGACATGATAGAATCAAGAAAACAAAACCATTAATCAATCTGACATATTAATATCAATATCCATCTGATCCCCGCAAACACAACATGCTTGATTACAAATAGATGAGATCTTGATCATGAACGGAGCTCACACGATCTAAACATGAAAGCACAAAGGAGGAGATACAACCATCTAGCTACTACATGGACCCGTAGTCCAAGGTGGAACTACCCATGCTTCATACCGGAGGCTGGCATGATGAAGAAGAAGGCCTCCGGGATGATCTCCCCTTCGACAGGGTGCTGGGAAGAGATTTAGATCCCACTGATCTAGGGACGATGGTGGCGGTGGCTATAGACGGTTTTGTGGAATATTGATCGGGTACTTAGGGCTTAGGCATCAGGGGGTCTTTATAGGTGAAGAGGCGAGGCAGGGGGTCGCCAGGGCGGCTGCACCCCCCAGGCGCAGGCCCACCTTGGCCGCGCGGCCAGGGGGTGTGGCCCCCTGGTGACCCTCCTCCGTCTCGTATTCAGGATTTGTGTTCCCCACGGTAAAATATTGACTTTGGATTTTGTCCTGTCCAATTCCGAGAATATTGATTTTTTGCCTTTCTTGAACCAAAAACAGAAGAAAATAGGCAACTGGCACTATGGCATCTTGTTAATAGGTTAGTACCATAAAACATATAAAAACACCTCAAAGTGTAGACAAAGCAAAGCAAAGTAGATACTAAACAAGCATGGAACATCAAAAATTATAGATACGTTTCCGACGTATCACTCCACTGTCCGACATCATCAATAACAGCGACGCTACAGGAAGGGTTGCGAAGTGGGGAATTGAACTTGCTACCTTCAAGATCACCTACAAGCGACACGACGCTATCAAATCACAGGTCTTGGCGGATTTTATTGAAGATTGGATGGAGATGTCGGATGCTACCCATGTACTAGATCCGGAATACTGGGTGATGCACTTTGACGGATCAAAGCTACTCAACGGCTCGGGGGCTGGTGTACTGCTACAGTCACCAATAGGGTAAAAGCTACACTACATTCTGCAGATCCACTTTGAGTCTACAAATAACATGGCGGAATATGAAGCACTCATTCACGGACTTCGCGTAGCCAAGGATATTGGCATCAAGTGCATAGTTTGCTGTGGAGATTCCGACTTGGTTGCCCAGCAGGTGGCTAGCACCTGGAAAGCGCGGAACCCTATGATGGCGGCATATAGAGACGAAGTAGACGAGATAGCCAAGTGCTTCGAGGGCTACGAAGTCAAGTATGTCAAGAGGGAGGAAAATGAGGCTGCTGATCTGCTATCAAAGCTTGGATCAGGACGCAAACCAATTCCTCCTGGCGTTTTTATGGAGCATCTACGGACACCATCCATGAAGGGATCGAACCCCGAGAACCCGGATAGAGTTGACTCATTTGTTCATATAGTAACAAAGGTCCCTCCGGCTTGGACAAAACCGTTCATGGAGTATCTTGATGTCTACGCACTTCTATTCTTGTAGATAGTTGTTGGGCCTCCAAGTGCAGAGGTTTGTAGAACAGCAGCAAGTTTCCCTTAAGTGGATTACCCAAGGTTTATTGAACTCAGGGAGGAAGTGGTCAAAGGTATCCCTCTCAAGCAACCCTGCAATCAAGATACAAGAAGTATCTTGTCTCCCCAACACACCCAATACACTTTCCAGGTGTATAGGTGCACTAGTTCGACGAATAGATAGTGAAATACAAGTGGTAACGGTGCCAGAAAAGAGCTTCTAACTTGTTGTTGACGTGGGAGAGACTAAAGGCAATCTGAAATAAAGATGGAAGCAAGCAAACATGCAACAGATCTAGATGTGAACGGTGTTTCAATGTTTAGAAACAAGGCCTAGGGATCATACTTTCACTAGTGAACACTCTCTCATATAAATATATTCTCTTCATGATACTACCCTGAACTACTCTCCGATTGGACACTCTAATCCATGGTAGGGCTACAAAAGCACACCTCAAAGTGCGCCTTTCCCAATCTAGATAACCCCAAACTGTCACCTTGTGCGCTAGATGGTTCCAACAAACACCACAATTTCATAGAGACAACCAACTCAAAATATACTCATGATAAATATATATGTAACCTAGCTTAAGTGCCACACACGGCGTGCACGCTGTCACTTTCACACACATGGGGAAAAACATAGATCTATTAAAGAACAATAAGTATTTATGTAGACTCTAGCCTAAGTGCCACCATGGCGTGTATGCTGTCACTTTCACACACATGGGGAGAGAAGAGATATATTGAAGCACTTGAGTAGCAAGGTAGATCTACTTGATTACAAAGCTCATGACCACAATAAGATCATGCATAGAGAGAGAGATGAACACATAGCTACCGGTAGAGCCCTTATCCTCGAAGGAGAACTACTCCCTCCTCATCATGGGAATCAGCAACGGTGATGGAGATGGTGGTGGAGATCGATGGAGATGGCTCCGGGGGAACTTCCCCATCCGGGCAGGGTGCCAGAATAGAGACTTTCTGTCCCCTGAATCTCCCATTTGGTGGTGGCGGCACTGCGGAACTTTTCGTGGCTTTTTGGTCGATTCTTTAGGGTTTCTGAGTCGGGGGCTTCTTATAGGCGAAGGAGGCAAGGTCGATGGAGGGCCAGGGGGCCCACACCCTACCCAGGTGCGGCCTAGGGTGGGCCCGTGCCTAGGGGGTGCAGCCGCCCTATGGCTCCCCTCCGTCTCTCCTCTGGATTCCATGTTCTCCTCGGTGAAATATTGACTTTGGCTTTTGTCCCGTCCAATTCCGAGAATATTTCCTTACTAGAGTTTCTGGAACCAAAAACAACAGAAAACATGCAACTGGCACTGTGGTAACTTGTTAGTAGGTTAGTACCAGAAAACATATAAAAACACCTCAAAGTGTGGACAAAGCAAAGCAAAGTAGATACTAAACAATAATGGAACGTCAAAAATTATAGATACGTTTACGACGTATCATATCTCGTACACGGAACTTTGCCCGTCGACAAAGTCGAAAGTCGGCAAATAATACATCGAGCGAAGGACTATACCATAATCAATGGACAGCTTTATAAAAGAAGCACCACTGGTGTATACCTAAAGTGTGTTTCCCAGCAAGAAGGTATTGAAATCCTTCGTGAGATTCATCTCGGAGATTGCGGGCATCACGCCGCTCCTCGATCGTTGGTCTCCAAAGCCTTCCAGCAAGGATTCTACTGGCTGGCCGCGAAGGTGGACGCCAACAAGCTGGTTGAAACATGCATGGGATGCCAGTACTATGCCCGACAACCACATGTTCCAGCTCAAGAATTGCGAACAATACCAATAACTTGGCCATTTGTAGTCTGGGGGCTAGACATGGTTGGACCATTATAGACAACACCTTGTGGGTTTACGCATCTGCTAGTAGCAGTTGATAAATTCACCAAATGGATAGAAGCTAAACCCATTAGAAAGATTGATGGGGCAACTTCCCTTAGGTTTGTCCGGGATCCAGTGGTGAAATTTGGTCTCCCACATAGCATTATCACCGACAACGGCAGCAACTTGTCACTCGGAGAAGCGGAAGCCTATTGTTGGGAGAAGGGCATTCGACTTGACTTGGCATATGTGGCACATCCACAGTCCAATGGGAAAGTTGAGCGAGCTAATGGATTAATTCTGCGGGGAATCAAGCCACATCTAGAGGCACCGCTACATAGAGCAGCTAGAGCCTAGACGGAGGAATTACCATCTGTTCTGTGGAGTTTGCGAACTACACCCAACAGATCTACCGGCTACACCCCTTATTTCATGGTATAAGGAGCAGAAGCCATCCTGCCTTCCGACATCCTCCACGATTCACCAAGAGTTGCCGCCTATGACGAAGTTGACGCTGAAGAATCCAGGTGCCTAGATGTGGACCTTCTCGAGGAAGAGCGCGTATTGGCATGCCAAAGATCCGCCATCTACCAGCAGAAGCTACGCAGCTACCATAGTCGCCGTGTTTGACATCGCTCGTTTAAAGAGGGGGATCTGGTGCTCCGACTTAAGCAGAAGAAGTCACACAAATTATCCCTGCCATGGGAAGGACCGTTCATCATTAGCAAGGCACTACTCAATGAGTCTTACTACCTCGTCGACAATCATGAACTAGAGGATATACCAAACGAGGATCATAAGCGTAAGCGACGTGACCTGGATGATGACTACCTGGAGCTTGATCGTCCATGGAACATAGCACATCTACGTCCTTTTTACACTTAGCATATTTTTTATATAATGTGTAACTCTTATATGATAAATGAAATAAAGCTCTTTGGTTCACTCATATGCTTGAGTCTTTTACCTCCTTTAGTGTTCATTTTTGGATCGTATAAAACCTTTATGCGCAAGTTTTGCATTTGCACTTGTGAAAATTCCGCCTACGGGATTTAGCTTAAGTTTTCTGGTCTACACGTTCTTTGTTTTATCTATGTGGATTCTGGAGTAGTGACTTTCGACACTCGAAGTCAGCGATTTTCTGCTTAGGTTCTTGATGGTGCCATTGGGCATCATCGCCTAAGCGCATGGTTCCGACTATGAGTCTTCCGACTCACGAAAAGTCAAGCATAAAAACCAAAGTAATGGATAAGCTAGCACTTGCTTAAAAAATATATACCTGCTGGAACTAGTACTTAAGTAGCAGGAAACATATAGCTATTGTTTTTCGCCTTAAGGTTAAATCGTAGTTTTTTCCACATACATACATATCCAGAGTAAACAAATATTACATAAGTGTTTCTCATTCCTCTGGCGCATGAGACTTCAAGGTAACGTTGTCGGCAGCAGAAGAGTCATCCTGATCATCAACGAAGTCAGTGGTCTTAAGGGACTCGGAGGAGCTGGACTGGTCAGCATCAATAATCTCTAGAGGCACAAAGGTGTTAGCATCTACCAACTTGGCAACCCTGGTGTCATAGCCGGCGAGCGATGACCAGATAGCTCCGTGATTGATCTTCTGGCCATCATCGTCTACGTCGGGCAAGCTGGAGGTTACCGTGTTGATGTCGGCATCTTCATAGTGAGACTTCCCATTGCCAGCGACATCCTTGCACCAGCCCGGGTACATGAAGCTTTCCAGCTTACGATACGCTCGGGGGCTTGGCACAGGATCTCTGAGTACTTCATGACAGAATCTACCGCTTTGATGTTGATATTCAGGGGCTTGGCAATTTATTTTGCTTGCGTGATGGCGGTGCGGATGAAGTTGCCGGCAAGAACCATGCATTCCTTTGGCGGAGGAGGATTATTGGTTAAACCAATAGGAGCTGCATTTCCGGCCAAGCAATGGAGTACATGAGTTGAACATAACAAAAGTTCAGAGTACCTAGCTTACAGAAGTACAAGACAGAGATTTCTTACCAAAGATGCTAGCCTCAGCTTGTTGGAGCGTCTCCGCCATGGAGTCACGTTCTTGTCAGATGACCTTGTAAGCCTCAAAGTTGCGTGTATTCTGCTTGGCGGCAACTTTGTTCCTCTCCTTGAGGATCACAATTTACTCCTTCAGCCGGTTGATCTCTGTGTTAGCAGACTACTGCACGGCCTTCATGGCATCTTCATGCATCTTCAACGATTCAGCCTTCTCCTGCTTAAGGATTTTGTTCTCGCTATCCAGTAGTTGTATGTGCTTGGATTGCTCGACAATATCCTTCGCCTTGGAAATAGCTTCTGCATGTCGGAGAAATGACAACGCACGATGAGTAGTCAGAGGTTAATGGCGCAAGACCAAGATTGAGTGCGAAATTGAAAAGAAAAACACTCTTGCTCCTGGTGATTCGATCCTTCAAGAAGGCAGTTTTACCCTTTTCAGCTTCAAGGTCAGCACGCATCTTGTGGAACTTGTCATTGGCGACACCTCTTCGAGCATTCTCATTCTACAAAAAGATTAATGTTACTTAGTCTACTTGGAGCATCTAGTCGTATAACTATTCACCTAGAGTCTTGGGGGCTACAGTACGAGTTTTTAACTCGACAATATGCTTAGTCTTTCTTTAAGCATCTAGTCGGAACTAATTCTCTTTCAACTAGAGGTTTGGGGGCTATAGTATTGAAATTTACAAACACAGCGTATGCTACTCTAAAAGTATCTAGTCGGAATAATTCATTCAAACTACATACTTGGGGGCTACAATGCGAAGTTTCTAGCTTAGTCACTCTTAGAGCATTTAGACCCAAAGACCTATGGTTTTCCGTCTAAATCCTCGGGGGCTACAGTGGTATACTACATATGAAATGCAAAAGGCATATAAAACTTACAAGTGCAATGATCTTGAGGTTGGTGGCGCTCTCGGCAAATATCTTGTTGAAAGCAAGGCTGTTTCCGCATAGGATATTCGCTTGCTTGAGCAGCTCCTCAAGACCACATGTGGGAGAAGTCGGCGTTGCACCAGGAGCCATAGCTGAGCTACTCAGTGTAAGCACCAGGTAGATGATATTTGGAAACTCTGCTGGCGTCTTGGGTGCAACGGCTCCACCTACGGCAGAAGTTCCGCCTTCCACCGTTGCCTTATCAGTGGCATCCTTAGCCGGAGCTTCAGCCACTTTGGAGGACATACTTTCTTGTGTTTGTAGGGTTCGCAGCATAGAAAACAAAAATTTTCCTACGATGTGAACTATGTACCAAGATCTATCTATTAGATACAAACAACGGGCGAATGTATATTCGTAGAGAACATACCCTTGAAGACCGACAAAGCTTAACGAGTTCAACTCGTGGTTGATGTAGACGATCTCTTGCCGATCTCAACATCGAGAGGAAGTCCTAGCGCCGCAAATCAGCAGCGCATCCATGCTCGCACACACATTCGAGGCACCGAGCAACCTCCGCCTCCTCGCTCCAGCGATGCAGCGGAAGCACAACTCTTTCTTGCCGAATAGCCACCGGGAACATGTAT
Source organism: Avena insularis (assembly GCA_023614405.1). Classification (NCBI taxonomy): domain Eukaryota; kingdom Viridiplantae; phylum Streptophyta; class Magnoliopsida; order Poales; family Poaceae; genus Avena; species Avena insularis. The sequence goes on from CM042697.1 coordinate 65,717,642, forward strand.
CTCGCTAGTCCGACACCATGGGGGATAAATTCTAGAGGGGGAGAGAGATCCTTCACGAGGAGGTGTGAGTGAGAAGTGAGAGGAGGGGCTCCTTTTATAGGAGGAGGGGGCACCCAAGGGGGTGGCCGCCGGCCATGGGGGATCCCCCTCCCTCCTTCATTCATGTGGGTGGACACTCCACTCACAAAAATCCATTCATATGCCTCCACTCAAAATCCCACTCAAACTTGCCATTAAATTTCCACCAAATTTAATGCAAACTCTCATTAAATAAAACTCTTTTATTTTATTCAGAATTTTGTCAATTACTTTAATGAAAAAAATTCACAAATAACCCCTTGCTAGAATTCTATTTCACATGCATAACCACTTTATGCAATTTCACCCGAAAACCTGTTTCGGTATCTAGTGAAATAAATTCCTGCGCTTGTTCATTCTTTCGGCATGAAACTTTTGCTCCAATTGGATGTCGGTGTCTCTTAAGTGTGTCACCCTACGGTTCATGAATAATGCGGACATTATCGAGACCCCTCTCGGATCAATAATCAAAAGCGGGATCTGGAGACCCATACTGACTCCCACACATTCAACGGTGACTTTCTTGTGATCGTCGGAACCTTTTATGCTAGTATCTTAATCCCTTTGTTTCATGATATATTACATGTCCGAGATTCGATCATCGGTATCTCCATACCTAGTTTGATCTCGTTACTGACATGCACTCTTTTCTCGTTCCCGTGATATAACATTCTAGTGATCAAATCACTTGCTTGCAAGCTAATCAATGTGATATCACCGAGAGGGCCCAGAATATATCTATCCGTCATCGGGATGAACAAATTCCACTCTCGATCCATGAGCCTCAACATAACACTTTATTAGTTTTGAATCCATCTTTATAATCACCCTGTTACGGTGTGATGTTTGATGTTATCAAGAAACTCTTCCGGTGTTAGTGATTGACATGATCTCATGGTCTAAGGATTAGGATCACTTCGTAAGTTGTTATAGCAATATAAACTCAATGACTTTGATCGTAATGCTATACTTCGGATGAATGTTCATCACACCATTACACTAATGTTGTGATCCCGTTATTAACAACATCCAATGTCCATGATCAGGAAACCTTGATCATCTTGTTAATCAACGAGCTAGTTTATGAGAGAGGCATAACTAGGAACTTTCTGTTTGTTTATTAAACACACATGTATTAATGTTTTCGTATTAATACAATTATAGCATGCAAAATAAACATCTATCATATACTTGGAATACACATAATAAAATTTTTATTATTGCCTCTCAGGGCATATTCCCTTCAGTCTCCCACTTGCACTAGAGACAATAATCTAGTTACATAGTGATAAATCTAACACCCATTGAGTTCTGGTGTTGATCATGTTTTGCTCTAGGGAGAGTTTTAGTCAACAGATCTGCTACATTGAGATCCGTATGTACTTTACAAATCTTTATATCTCCATCCTTGACATGCTCGCGGATGGAGTGAAACCGGCGCTTAATATGCTTGGAATGCTTGTGAGACCCTGACTCTTTGGCATTGGCAATGGCACCATTGTTGTCACAATAGATCACCATTGGGTCCAACGCGTTTGCAACCACTCCTAGTTCGGATATGAACTCCTTCATCCAAACTGCTTCCTGAGCCGCTTCTGAAGCAGCAACATATTCGGCCTCCATTGTTGATCCCGCTACCACAGGTTGTTTGGAGCTCCTCCAACTAACCGCTTCGCCATTCATGAGAAATACGTATCCGGATTGAGACTTAGAGTCATCCGGATCGGTGTCAAAACTAGCGTCAACATAACACTTAGCGACGAGCTCTTCTTCACCTCCGTATACAAGAAACATATCCTTAGTTCTTCGTAAGTACTTAAGGATATTCTTGACCGCTATCCAGTATTCTGAACCTGGATCCGATTGGTACCTACTAGTCAAACTAATAGCATGTGCCACATCCGGTCTTGTACATAGCATGCCTATGGCTGAAGCATAGGGGACTTTGTCCATTATCTCTCTTTCTTCCGCCGAAGCCGGACTTTGAGTCTTACTCAATGTCTTGCCTTGCAACATAGGTAAGAACCCCTTCTTACTTCCGTCCATTTTAAACTTCTTTAAAATCTTATCAAGGTATGTACTTTGCGATAGCCCTATTAGGCGTCTAGATCTATCTCTATAGATCTTTATGCCTAATATGTATGACGCTTCACCTAGGTCCTTCATTGAAAATTTGTTGTTTAGATAACTTTTAACACTGTTTAAAAGATCTATATCATTTCCGATCAATAATATGTCATCCACATATAATATCATAAATGCCACATTGCTCCCACTCACTTTCTTGTAAATACAAGCTTCTCCATAAGTTTGGACAAATCCAAACTCTTTGATCACCTCATCAAAGCAGAGATTCCAACTTCGTGATGCTTGCTTCAATCCATAGATGGATCGCTGAAGCTTGCACACCTTTTTAGCATCCTTAGGATCGACAAAACCCTTTGGTTGTATCATATACAACTCTTCTTCAATATTACCATTGAGAAACGCGGTTTTGACATCCATATGCCATATCTCATAATCGAAATATGCAGCAATTGCTAACATAATCCTAACTGACCTTAGCATCGCTACGGGAGAGAATGTCTCATCGTAGTCAACTCCTTGAATTTTTCGAAACACCTTTGCGACAAGTCGAGCTTTATAGACGGTCACATTACCATCAGCATCAATTTTCCTTTTCAAAATCCATTTGTTCTCCACGGCCTTTCGGTCGTGAGGTAATTCCATCAAGTTCCAAACTTGATTTTCATACATGGATTCCATCTCGGATTTCATGGATTCTAACCATTTGTTGGAATCCGGGATCATCATCGCTTCTTCATATGTCGCAAGGTCATCATTTTCATCAACCATGAAATTCATGACAGGATTTCCGTATAGCTCGGGAGCTGCACGCGTCCTGCTTGACCTGCGAGGTTCGGTAGTACTCTCTTTCGGAGTTTCATGATCATTATCATTAGTTCCCTCTTCAACAGGTGGAGCCAACTCCGGAACAACTTCCGGCGCTACGCTACTCGACATACTTTGAAGAGAAGGTTCAATAACCTCTTCGAGTTCTACCTTCCGACTACTCACATCTTTCGCGAGAAACTCTTTCTCTAGAAAGGATCCATTCTTGGCAACAAAAACCTTGCCCTCGGATCTGTGATAGAAGGAATACCCAATAGTTTCCTTAGGGTATCCTATGAAGACGCATTTTTCCGCTTTGGGTTCGAGTTTATCCGGTTGAAGTTTCTTCACATAAACATCGCATCCCCAAACTTTAAGAAATGACAGCTTAGGTTTGTTTCCAAACCACAATTCATACAGTGTCTTTTCAACGGATTTAGATGGTGCCCAATTTAAAGTGAATGCAGTAGTTTCTAGTGCATAACCCCAAAATGACAACGGCAAGTCTGTCAGAGACATCATAGATCGAACCATATCTAATAAAGTACGATTACAATGTTCCGACACACCATTTCGTTGTGGTGTTCCGGCAGGCTTGAGTTGTGAAACAATTCCACACTCTTTCATGTGAGTGCTAAACTCGTAACTTAGATACTCACCTCCACGGTCGGACCGTAGAAATTTGATCTTTCTATTACGATGATTTTCCACTTCATTCTGAAATTCCTTGAACTTTTCAAAGGTTTCAGACTTGTGTTTCATCAAGTAGATATAACCATACCTACTCAAATCATCCGTGAAAGTAACAAAATAACGATATCCACCTCGCGCCGACACACTCATTGGACCACATACATCAGAATGTATGATTTCCAATAAATCATTGCCGTTCCATTGAACGGAAAAGCGGCGTTCTAGTCATCTTGCCCATAAGGCATGGCTCACATGTATCAAATGATTCAAAATCAAGTGATTCCAAAAGTCCATCTGAATGGAGCTTCTTCATGCGTTAACGCCAATATGACCTAGGCGGCGATTGCCACATATATGCGGATATATCATCATTAAGTTTAATCCTTTTAGCATCAACATTATGAATATGTGTAACATAATCATCGAGATCTAATAGAAATAAACCATTCATCATCGGTGCATGACCATAAAATATTTCATTCATATAAATGGAACAACCATTGTTCTCGGATTTAAATGAATAACCACTTCGCATCAAACACGATCTAGATACAATGTTCATGCTCAGTGCAGGCACTAGATAACAATTATTCAAGTTTATAACTAATCCCGACGGCAAATGTAGAGGCAGCGTTCCGACGGCGATCACATCAACGCTTGATCCATTGCCGACACGCATCTTGACCTCACCCCTTGCTAGCGGTCGCTTGTTCCGACCACCTGATTCGAGTTACAAATATTAGCAAGAACGGTATCAAATACCCGGTGCTAATGCGAGCACTAGTCAAGTACACATCAATAACATGTATATCATATATACCTTTGTTTGCCTTGCCGGCCTTCGTACGCCAAATACTTGGGGCGATTATGCTTCGATGGCGATCCTTACAATAGTAGCACTTTTCGGTATCAGACTTAGGTCCAACTCGGGGTTTCTTTTCGAGCGCGCAACAGGCTTGCCGCTCTTACTTCCCTTCCGTTTTCCCTTCTTGTCTTTCTTGAAACCAGTGTTCCTATTGATCATCAACACTTGATGTTCCTTTTTGATCTCCACTTCTGCAGTTTTAAGCATTGACAAAAGCTCGGGGAGAGACTTCTTCATGCCTTGCATATTATAGTTCATCACAAAGCTCTTATAGCTAGGTGGCAGAGACTGCAGAACACGATGGATGCCTAAGTCAATGGGAATCGTTATTCCCAAGGACACAAGCTTATCAGCGTAACCCGACATCTTGAGTACATGCTCACTAACGATGTGCTCTTCCATCATGCTTGACTAAAGAACTTTTACGAGCGTTGTAGCTCTCTGATGACATGTGTGTCGAAAATCATTTTCAACTCACCCATTGTATCAAATGCATTGTCGTTTTAAAGCTTTGAAGTTCGGCTCTAGCCCATACAATATGCCGCAATGAACTAAGTTGTGGTCCTCTGGCGAGTCGATAGACATTCTTCTCCTCGTCGGGGCATCCTCAAAAGGTGGGGGCCTAGTGGGCGCTTCTAGCACGTATTGCTTTTGTGCAGCAGAGAGGAGAATCCTCAAATTCATGGCCCATTCGGTAAAGTTGCTACCGTTCGTTGCTAGTTTCTCTTTCTCCATGAACACATTGAAATTAAAAGCAGGTGGTGGCATCTACAACAGAATTTGTAAAGTTTAGACTAAGTGTATGATAGATTGAGTTCAACTAATCCATATTACGAATGAACTCCCACTCAAAAACGACATCCCTCCTGCCTTTTTGGTGATTACATGAACCAAATCCACTATACCAAGTCCGATCATCACGTGAGTCGGTATAGCTTCAAAGGCGAGCATCAAATGGGCATCATATCAACTATATGACTCATGCTTAACCTTTCGGTCCATATTCCGAGGCCATGTCTATACATGCTAGGCTCGCCAAGTTAGAACCTTAGTATTCGCGTGTGTAACTGTTTTACACCCGAAATATGGTCGTGGATCCAAGAACACCCGATCATCACGTGATGTCTTGGAGCGAAGAAACATAATCGGTGCATACTGAAGGAAGAACACATTCTTATCTTGATATTTAAATGAGAGATCATCTTATATGCTAACAAAGCGCTAAACAAGCAATATAAGATGCAATCAAACATCACATGTTTATTAGTGAAATGTTATGGTTCCCGCAGATGATCTCTATCATGTGCATCGTGGTATGATCACTATCATATCTATATGTGTAAATCCAAGGTCTATGGACTTTACACGTTATGTGTGTTGTAAGAGTATCATCTCATACTTCTACTTACAACATCACCATATCATAACACTAGCCCAGCAACAATCTAAACTAGACGCCTCTAATTTATCCATTACAAGTTTTACGTGGCTTAGGGCTTTCGAGATAGAACCGTTCTTACCTACGAACATGAACCACAACGAGGATAACCAAATTGTTGACAACTCGGTGCAAAATAGATATTGACTATAGTAGGAGAGACAGACACCCGCTAGCCACTTATGCAAACTAGTTGCATGTCAAGCGTGGAACAGGTCTCATGTGCGAGGACATGTAAAGTGTGTCCGGGCCGCTTCATCCCACTATGCCACCAATATCCAAAATTACAACAAAGGAGAAACAACATGATCATCATCGCCCACATACTCATATGTGTACTACCTGTGTAAAGCATCTACGCATAGATCCGTCTCTGATACCACTGTAGGGTTTGCAGCATAGAAAACAAAAATTTTCCTACGATGTGAACTATGTACCAAGATCTATCTATTAGATACAAACAACGGGCGGATGTATATCCGTAGAGAACATACCCTTGAATACCGACAAAGCTTAACGAGTTCAACTCGTGGTTGATGTAGACGATCTCTTGTCGATCTCAAGATCAAGAGGAAGTCCTAGCGCCGTAAATCAGCAGCGCATCCGTGCTCGCACACACGTTCGAGGCACCGAGCAACCTCCGCCTCCTCGCTCCAGCGATGCAGCGGAAGCACAACTCTTTCTTGCCAAATAGCCATCGGGAACATGTATCTCACTAGTCCGAGACCATGGGGGATAAATTCTAGAGGGGTAGAGAGATCCTTCACGAGGAGGTGTGAGTGAGAAGTGAGAGGAGGGGCTCCTTTTATAGGAGGAGGGGGTCACCCAAGGGGTGGCAGCCATGGCCATGCCCCTCCTCCTTCATTCATGTGGGTGGACACTCCACTCACAAAAATCCATTCATATGCCTCCACTCAAAATCCCACTCAAACTTGCCATTAAATTTCCACCAAATTTAATGCAAACTCTTATTAAATAAAACTCTTTTATTTTATTCAGAATTTTGTCAATTACTTTAATGACAAACATTCACAAATAACCCCTTGCTAGAATTCTATTTCACATGCATAACCACTTTATGCAATTTCACCCGAAAACCTGTTTCGGTATCTAGTGAAATAAATTCCTGCGCTTGTTCATTCTTTCGGCATGAAACTTTTGCTCCAATTGGATGTCGGTGTCTCTTAAGTGTGTCACCCTACGGTTCGTGAATAATGCTGACATGATCGAGACCCCTCTCGGATCAATAATCAAAAGCGGGATCTGGAGACCCATACTGACTCCCACACATTCAACGATGACTTTCTTGTGATCGTCGGAACCTTTTACACTAGTATCTTAATCCCTTTGTTTCACGATATATTACATGTCCGAGATTCGATCATCGGTATCTCCATACCTAGTTTGATCTAGATTCTTGACATGCACTCTTTCTCGTTCCGTGATATAACATTCTAGTGATCAAATCACTTGCTTGCAAGCTAATCAATGTGATATCACCGAGAGGGCCCAGAGTATATCTATCCGTCATCGGGATGAACAAATTCCACTCTCGATCCATGAGCCTCAACATAACACTTTATTAGTTCTGAATCCATCTTTATAATAACCCTGTTACGGTGTGACGTTTGATGTTATCAAGAAACTCTTCCGGTGTTAGTGATTGACATGATCTCATGGTCTAAGGATTAGGATCACTTCGTAAGTTGTTATAGCAATATAAACTCAATGACTTTGATCGTAATGCTATACTTCGGATGAATGTTCATCACACCATTACACTAATGTTGTGATCCCGTTATTAACAACATCCAATGTCCATGATCAGGAAACCTTGATCATCTTGTTAATCAACGAGCTAGTTTATGAGAGAGGCATAACTAGGAACTTTATGTTTGTTTATTAAACACACATGTATTAATGTTTCCGTATTAATACAATTATAGCATGCAAAATAAACATCTATCATATACTTGGAATACACATAATAAACATTTTATTATTGCCTCTCAGGGCATATTCCCTTCAGTGTTGCCTTCTCACCGATAATGGCAAGTTCCGTGGCAGCGTCGGGGATCCCCTGAGAAGGAGCTGGATCCACTTCCATGGCAGAAGGTTTAGACGTTACCTTCATTGGAGATCTTGTTGGCGTGGTAGCAGGCTGGACGCTTGGAGTCGGAGGGGCAATGGCGGGAGAGGACTGACTAAACATTTCTTTGATGTTTTTAGAATCCCCCGATGTTTTGGAGGTCTTCTTCAAACTCATACTGGCCTTCTTCCTAAAAAGTGCAAAAGTATAAGTATAGGAACAAGACGAGCAAAAGAAAATGTCGGATGTTAAGAAGCTTACACAACGGTTGGTGCTTTGGTCAAAGGGATACCAATCATTCTTATTTTCTCCGCCTTCAGGGAGGTGGTGGATCTCTTGGAGGCTCCACCCTCCGTCTTTTTTTTCTTGCCTCCATCGGCAGCGTCAGAGGTGGAGCTCTTCCGCTTTCGCGCCAACGGGACCTCGTCACCGGACACGACGGTGACTTCCTTCATCTTGGGGTCGTAGACTTGGATAGCCATGCTACCTTCGTCTAGACTCTTTAGTTGTTAAGTGAGTGCAATGGTTAAGGCTAGACGGAAGAACTGGAGTATATGTCATATATGGAAAATAAACAAGTACCTTTGGGAACGTGTCGCCCTCTAACATGTCATAGGTGATGGTGAAGCCATGCTTCCTGTCCTTCACCTTGACTATGTCCTTGAGGTGAAACTTGACGGAATCACTCGAAAAGTTGTCCTCGGAGATGTGGAGGCTATCCTTTCTATCCTTGGAATATTCGTGCATCAGCTTCACGTGGTGCTGCAGAGGCTGAATCTGCCTGATAAACCAGCACATGGCTAGGTCCAACCAGATCATACCCGTCTCTACGAGCCACTCGATCCGCCTTACAACGCGGGAGGCTTCATCATCGGAGGGAAGGAGGGTTTGGGATCTCCATGTCGGGGCTTCAGCGGCGGCTCCATCGATAAAGTCTGGGTACGTTCTTTCTCGGCCAGCCAGAGGGATGTCTGGGCCGTAGAAATACGTCCTCTGCCAGTTCTTGCAGGACTCGTGGCCTACAATGTCGGGGAATCGCCGGCCAGGCCGGATCTTGAAGCTAATGGTTCCACAATTTCTAAGTTCATCCTTGCTCACTCCGGCTTCCCTCTTGACAGTGAAGAAATATATAAACAGATCTAACCTAGGCCTGATTCCTAGGTAACCCTCACAAAGAGCCACGTAGTTGCTAAGCGCGAGGATGCTATTCGGAGACAGGTTCTGAGGTTGAACCCGGTAGTGGCTAAGGACCTCTATGAAGAAGTCGGAGATTGGGAGGGAGACGTCGCGTACCAGTTGGGCTTTGAGGTACACCTTTTATCTGGCTAGGGGAGGAGGGAAGAACTCGCCGACCGGCACTGCCCGCCATACTAGCCCCTCCGTCGTGGGGAGGTACCCCTCGGCGAGCATCTCCTTGAGATCGCCTTCGGTAATATTGGAGCCGCGCCATTCCCTTGTGGGAATCGGCCTGCTCTTCCAGTAGTTCCAGCCCCGCTAGAACATGGTCACCGCCGGTGGTTTCCACCACCGCGAAGCGTGGCACTACCATGCCCTCCGGTGGAACGTGGACGGAGCTTGTCGGGTTGGCTGTGGCCTCGCCCGATGCTGCCATGGACGGAGTAGTGCCGCTGCTTGGCATTTGTGCAATGGAAGGTTGGCTGTGGGATTGGATGGAAAGGCTAGGGTTTTTTCCTCTGTGCGCGCGGAGAGCACAACGAGGCGTTTGCTGGAGGAAGAAGACGATGCAAGGAAGAATGCGGTGAAAGGATAAAAATCACCACGGTAACAATTTATAGTACTCGGCATCAAGATTCGTACAAGTTGATCGAACGGTTGCTGTGTGGACAGCGCGTGCGCGAAAATTTCGCCACGTTCCCACCACCGCCACCAACGTCTCGTATCCTTCGCGCAGGAAAAACGGCTATGATTGTGTTCTCTGCGTGTGTGAGTTATGAGGCGTTGCTGACCTATGGTCTACGTCGCTCTACTGACATAGGCAGGTGAACCATCCCATCTGAAGATTCCGGCATGGACGGATCCAGTCCGACTACGAGAAGAGTACGATGGAAGATTCAGCAGTTCTCCGACTTACATGTTGAAGACGGAGAGCATTGCAGGGTTCTTGGAAGGACTACAAGATATTGCTTGACGATTTTCCGACATCTATCTAGACGGAGCATTCAATATGAAGAGGCAAGACGACACAAGATCTCGGAGTTCTCCGGGGGCTACTGTTGGGGATATGCTAAATGGGTGTCACCATTGCATGTCTCTAATCCGGATAACCCGGGTGTCCCATAGTCGGTAGCGGGGCCTATGGCCTGCTGGGCGGACCAGTTAGATGGGTCCAGAAGGGAGGCCCATGCCGGGTAAAGGAAGGCTAAGGAGGAGTCACCAGCATACCCGGAGCATTGGAGTGCAATACACGTTAGACTAGTTGTGTACCGTGTAGAACTCGGTAACCTGTCCGGGTAGGACTTTGCCTGTAACCCTAGGATCTAGCGACTATATAAGCCGGACCTAGAGGAGCCTTTAGGGCGCGATACAACTCATACCTCGTACAGCGAACCAATCCCTGTAACTCGGCGTATTGCCATTAGTGATTTATAGCAGGAGTAGGATTCCGCCACCGTCGTGGGATCTAAACCTGGGTAATCTGTGTTACCTCGTACCCGTCAACCTTCCGCCTTACCCCACGTCTCTAAACACGCACTGTGAGGACCCCTCCATGGCGTACTCGTCGACAATACCACGACACCGGCTATGACAAGGCCCAAAAGTGTTACCGACTTAGGCATATAGAATTACTTGTAGTCTAAGCTGTATCTAGTTAGCGACTCTGTAACGTAGTCGGATAGGTCTTTCCTGTAACCCTAGGTCCTGGTGACTATATAAACTGGCTCTATGGGAGCCTTTAGGGTACCAGATCATAGATCAACCACAACCTACTCGCACAGACGAACCTCTATTGTAATCCGCTGTAACATCCGGCTCTCGCCGATGTATTACTAGGTTGCTAGCAGAAGTAGGATTCGATCACCATAGTCGGATCTAAAACTAGATAAACTTGTGCTCACCGTTTCCGAAACATCCGACGTCTCACACCCCATCTTCTCAACGCCATCAGGACCTCCTATAGCGTACTTGTCGACAATCCGACAACAGTCACCCCAATTCAAATTTGAATGGTGATTTCTTCCTATGTAGTTTATCAGAGACAGTGTCAAGAAGCAACGGGGCGTGATCTACTTGGTAAATGGAATGCACAGCCCACATGTACTTCTCAAAATTTACAGATTCCTCTCAAGTGTTCCAGTGCATCCAGGTGCTAAAGATCTATGTGCTAACGACCATATCCTACTAGAATCTACTATTATCACAAATGATTTTTTAACAAACAAACAAAACCAAGAAACAAACAGCAAGAGCCCAAAAAATGTCAGCAGCTCAGGGGCACTTCACGTTCCTCCCTGGCCCTCCGTAGTAGAAGTACGTGCCCCAGTAGCCGTTGAACCCTCCCTTGATGTCGTAGCACCCCGGGTGGTCGGCGAGGAGCTTCAGGTTGGACGCCCGGATGATGTTGTTGTCCCAGTCCACCACCTGCAGGTTCCGGAAGTAGGCGGCGCGGTCGAACCCCTCGCCGGGGAAGTGCCCGCTGCCCATCTGCGTCGCCGTGTGGGAACCCCGCGCCCCGGCGTTGAAGATCTCGCCGCCGAACTGCACCATCCTCGCGTGGTGCGCCAGGTGGGTGAACAGGCCGGACGGCCAGTAGCCCACCACCACGCCCGGCCCCAGCTCCAGCCACCAGTGCCCATGCTTGGGATCCTGAGGAGTGAGGACCAATGATCAGCATATGCATTTTGTCATACAGATCAACCAAATTCTTGAATTTTTTGAAAATGCAAGTTATACCTTCCATATCAACAGGGTGATGTCGAACTGCCTGCCATTGTACACCGATTCCGGCGTGATAGCGGCGCCGACGGCGATCTTGTTCGTCGTCTGGACGAACCCACGGCAGTTGTGGTTGTAGCAACCCGTCTCCTGATACGCATCGGTCTGCAAAATGCACGTTCGATTACAAATTCGACTGGGCAAAATGTACCACTACTTTTTCATTTTCAGAAGAAAACACTTACTGTCCAGTAAGTGAAGAACCTGGGATTACTATCTCCGTACAGCTCAGGGCTTACCTGAAATAATGTTGGAACAATATTTACGTTTTTAACACACCGTTCCATGAATCTGTTCTACTAAGATGGAAGATATTTTCTTTTTTCCATTCATGCATGTATGTACCTGCCATCCAGCTTCAATGGTGTTGAGATCATTGCTGAAGGAGCCAGAGAGGACCCAGATCTGCGACAGGCTGAACTCGGAGGGGTCACCTATCCTGGGTGACCACACATTGACACTAGCTCTGGCCCCATAGTATTTCTCAGAATTCACATACCCGACTGCATGCTGTAACAAAAACAAAACTATTTTAATGTAGTAATAAAATCCAACCATATGACTTGTCCAGGTAGATCTTTTTGCTAACTAGATAGTGGGTCAAATATTTCTCTTGGGGGAGTGGAGTAGTGACTGCGCTAGTCTAATCTAATGCATTGGATATAAGACAAAGCAACTAAGCTACTTTAATGGTTCAGTCAAGGAGCTCCTCGTTCAAGAAGAGTTAATTTCGCATCTTGATTAAGTTACTGAAGCTTCTGCACATGTACAAATAGTTTCATTTACTTATTCCAAAGCACATGGTTTCTGTTCTTGTGTGTCCTTTAAGCATCTCTTCTCCAGAGATTAAGCTTCTTGGTAAACTCAATGACGGCACCGTCTCAACTCGACAGTAGAGAGAATCTTTTCCTTGTAAATAAGCTCCACAGTTATCCAAGAAAAAAACACCAGTCTTCATCCTTACTGTACTGGCAGTAAGATAAAAAAAATTGAAGAAAAGAAGATTAAATTTGCAACTCTGATGAACTGTTAACAGTAGACGTCGATAGCCTTTTTTTTTGCCAAAACAACAATGGGTGGTTTACAAATGGTAAAGATGGGCAGTCTTGGTGTTGATGCAGTGGTGCCGAGGGCTGATATGATACTAGTGAAAGTTTATGAAGTCACTGGTAGATCTTAGTTACAGTAGGCAAAAAATGCTCCTCTGAATACCTTATTTTTTCTATAAGATGTCCAACCGAAACAAACAGTAATGCTCAGGGAATTGAGTTATTTATGTTATGTAAAAGTATATTTCCTCGGAATGGGTTCGCTTATCCGTTTAACTATAACCCTCTAGTGTGCACCAAATCTATAGTTTTGAGGACTTTTGTCATTGTCTCCACAGAAAGCATGCCTGACACTGACATGCAAGAAATCTTACTGCAATCGCCGATGTGAAAACTTGGGTCAGCACATGATTTAGCAAATAAGCTGCTCCACAACCAAGATGAGACGCACATGCTGGCACTTGAAACCGTACCAGACAGGAGTCTGACCACTTTCCTGACTGAAATATTCTACTAGTGGCCAAGTCGTGTAGTCAAGCAGAGCAGATCCAAACTGTAAGCTATTGGCTGTCTCAGTGGATCTATAAAATGTTGGCCTACAGATATGAACAAATGCAAGCAGTGATCCTACTAGCAAAGAAAATATTTGTGATCTGGATTTTTCTCTACTGAAGCTTCTGTAGACTCCTGCAAAGTGGTAGCAACTGTCTAATTTATGTTTCATCTTTTTCCCTGGGTACAGGCTTCTCTTTTGTAGCTTTTCAAGTTGCCACTTGAGGTTGTAAATATATTAGTATTACTAGTAGACTACAGTGGTGATATTTTCTGCTTTCATGTTCGTGGTTTACTCCAATGATGTTGTCTTTTCCTTATTTCTTGAGGTGATTTGGTCTATGTCGGTACAGAGTTGCAGTCATCATAGGTGTTCGAGTAGTGATAATTGCACGCCTACCCATCGAAAATAAAAACCATAATTTACAGTAAGGAAAATTTATACTACATGTAACTGCGAACAGCATTCTGAACTATTTTACACGAGCAATTAGTTACTACCGTACAATTTTGGATGATAAGCAATTAGTTACTTTAGTACTCATGGCCACCGCTAGTGGAATTGTAAGTGCAGAGTTATTCCTTTCATCAGCAGGGAGGGAATGCGCAGAGTAAACCAAACCTCATGGCCACTGCCGGTGGAATCCCGGCGAGTAATCCGGCGCGCCGGCTTCCTGCCGTACCGCCCGAGGGAGCTGGCCCTGAGCAGATCCTTCTCGGTGGTCCGCCGCAGCGCCACCGTCCCTTCCGGGCAAGTCTCGCCGGCGGCGTGCCACGCCTGCACCACAAGCGGACCCGCTCCGCTTCCTCCGGCGACGGTGGAGTTGTAGTTCTTGGGCCTCTCCTCCGGTGGATCCTAATTAAGCGTTACCGAACAGGCTTAGCGATTCTACTGACAGGAGACACTAACTGATTGGTAACTAAAGCTGCTTTTACCAGAGGCTTTTGTCCCCTGAGCTTTGGGTGGTCGAACGCAGGCTGGAGGTGAGAGGGGACGCAGTCAATGAAATCGCCATCTGGACTCTGCAAAAGAATCATCTCCACAGCTTAACCCAAGAACATGTAACCAGATAAAGATGGAGAAAAGAATGCGCACTGCAGAATCAGTACTTCAGGTTACAGATGGCACACCTCGATGGTCTTGACAGAAGGCTTGTTGAGCTTGCCGAGGAGCGCCCTGATCCTCCTCTGCCTGAGCAGCTCCCTCCCAGGCCTCACCGTTGAGGTGGCGCTGGCATTGCCGCTGCTGCTGTGCCCGGAGGTGGCAGAGGAGAGCAGGAAGAAGAGGAGGAGGAGCAAGGGAACAAAGTGGAAGCTCCAGGCCATGCTTCCACAGCTTGTCCGCTTGCGTATCTATCTAGGCACGCTCACACTGTTGCGAGGATGGATATTAGTAGTAGTAGTGAGCATGTGGTTGTCTTCTTCCTCCCGACGCCCTTTGAATTGAAGTGATTGTTAAGTTAATCAAGTTGTCGTTTTATTTGCGTTTCCTTAAGTTGTAGTCTGACATGTTTTAGTTGTGTCAAGATTTGTGTAATAAGCCTGACGCGTGCTCGTTCACGGGGAGGCCCAACTTGGCCATGATCGACTCCGTGGGATGGCGCGGAAGAAGTGGATCGTGGGCAGCATAGGAAGCGGTCACGATCGCTACAACGTCGTGAACCTGGAATAAAAGGAAGAGAGAAAAGGACGCAATTTTTTATGCGTCGCAAAATACTCTGTCTCCTCTCTGTTCGTGTGTTGACAGAAAAGTTCAGTGTGGCGCAATCAGAATTCCACTCAAATCCACCGTGATCGCGTTGTGTTCTTAGGCTAGGCTCTAACATTTGGTATCAGAGCCAAAGGGTCGGCGGCGATTTGGTGGCGGAGGAGTTGGAGGCGGTGTGGTGGAGATGCCGAAGATCGGTGACAAACCTCCAGGAGCGGCTACACGATGCCGGAGCAGCGAGGCGCTCGTCGTCGAGCTCCGTCGCGAGTACAGTGCACTACCCACAACTCACCGACACAAATTACGGTGTGTGGGCGGTCAAGATGCGCATCATCATGCGCACCCTCGGATGCTGGTCGTGTCGGCATTAAGGGCGACTCTGACCGAGGCAAAGGACGAGGGCGTTCACCAGCGCTCGCGATCCTTCCCGATGCCATGGTCATGGCGATTGAAATCTGAGACGGCGCAGGCGTGGGAGGCCATCCGACAGATGCGTGTCGGAGAAGATCGGGTGAAGAAGGCTCGTGTCAAGCAGCTGAAGCGCCAGCTCGACCGTCTGCAGATGGACGACGGCGAGACCGTGGCGGTGTTTGGCCAGAGGCTGACCACCCTTGTGGTTGAGATCCGCACCCTAGGTGAGAAGGTTGATGATGAGTATGTGATCGAGTGTCTGTTCAATGGTGTACCTGACAGGTTCTCGGACGTCATCAACACGATCGAGTAGTGGGGCGATCTGTCTGTCATGCCTGTTTCCGAGGCCGTGGGAAGACTGGCGGCATACGAGAGTGGGCAGCGAACTCGGCGTCGCAGTAACAACGGAAAGGACGAGCAACTCATGCTCGTGACCCGCGCGCTCGAGCAGCTAATGCAGAAGAAGGACGGAGGCAGCAGTGGCTCCGGGAGTTCCACCGGAAAGAAAACCGGTGGGAAAGGAGAACGTGCAAAGCCCAACAGAGAACCTGATGGTGATCGGAACAAGCAGAAAAGGAAGGGCAAGTTCGATATCACCAAGGTCAGATGTTACAATTGTAACGAGAAGGGACATTTCCAGTCAGATTATCCTGAGCCCAAGAAGGAGAAAGCAAACCTTGCTGAAGGGGAGGAGGATGATCCAGCACTTCTGATGATGGAGACTTGTGTGCTGGTTCAGTCAGAAGATCTGACAGAGGAACAGGTCTTCCTCAACGAGGAGAAAGTTGTGCCCAAACTGACAGGTAATCATGAGATGTCATGGTACCTTGACACTGGTGCAAGCAACCACGTGACAGGCAGATCAGATAAGTTTGTCGAGCTAGATCGATCCGTGAAAGGAAGGGTTCGATCTGGAGATGGTTCTGCAGTTGAGATAGTTGGGCGTGGCTCGGTGTTGCTGCAGTGTCACACGGGTGAGCATCGAATCCTGACCGATGTCTACTATATCCCGAGGCTCGAGAACAACATAATTAGCCTGGGTCAGCTGGACGAGAATGGTTGCAAGTACTCGGCTGAGGATGGTGTGATGACTGTGCTTGATCGTCAGAAAAATGTGCTGGCTCGTGTGAAGAGGAGCAAGAACAGGATGTACATCCTGAATATTCAGCACACTGAACCGGTGTGCCTGTTCTCGCACGCCAAAGAGTAGAGCTGGCTGTGGCACATGCGTTTTGGACATGTCAACTTCCGGTCATTGCGCACGCTTGCCAGCGAGGGAATGGTACAGGGAATGCCAATGCTGAAGAGGTTGAGCAGGTGTGCGATGGTTGCATGCTGTCAAAGCAGCGTCGGTTGCCATTTCCCTCAGAATCCAACTATCGAGCAACACAACCACTGGAGCTCATTCACATAGATCTGTGTGGCCCAATCACACCACAGACACATGGAGGAAAGAGCTACTTCATGCTGATCGTGGATGACAAGTCCAGGTACATGTGGATTGATCTGCTGGCAACAAAGGACGAGGCACTCCATTCATTGCAGAAGTTTCAGTCTGCAGCAGAAACAGAGCGGAGTGTCAAGATGAAGTCGGTCAGAAGTGACAGGGGTGGTGAGTTCACCTCAAATGCTTATAGCAGTTACTGTGAGGATCATGGCATCAAACATTTCCTTACAGCTCCCTACACGCCACAACAAAATGGTGTTGTGGAGAGAAGGAATCAAATGGTGGTTGGAATGGCCAGAAGTTTGCTGAAAACCATGGGAATGCCAGGCAAGTTTTGGGGAGAGGCTGTACACACTACAATATATCTCCTGAATCGCTCTCCGACGAAGAGTGTCAAAGGAATGACCCCATATGAGGTCTGGCACGGTAGAAAACCATATGTTCATCACTTGCGCATATTTGGTTGTGTAGCACACGTGAAGAAAGCCGGTCCGGGTCTGACGAAACTGTCAGACAGGAGGTCTCAAATGGTTTTTATCGGTTATGAATCTGGATCAAAGGCCTATCGTTTCTACAATTCAGAGAGTAGAAAGCTGGTTGTGTCGAGGGATGCAGTGTTTGATGAAGAAAGGTGCTGGGATTGGGAAGGAAAAGTAGCTCCAGCAGACTGCAGCGAACCAGTCTTCACTGTTCACTATTCGGCACGGCAGACAGGTTCTGCCGCGGCAGAGGAAATGGAGGATTTCCCTGCCGCGGCAGCAGAACCAGCAACACCTGCAGCTCCACATGAGGCAATGAAGACAAGGCGAGCTGGGAAGAGAGATCATGTTCCTCTTCCGCATCACTTGTCTACTCCACCCTCAGCCACCCCGGTGCAGTCCACTCCAACATCACCAAGCTCTTCAGCAAGTCCATGGTCTAAGCCATTACTAGGGCCACCGGGAGAACGACCTTTAGAAGAGATTTATGAGGAGTCGTCAGAAATAGAGGCGGCATATTCAGGGCTCTGCCTGCTGGGCACAGAGGAGCCAACTAGCTTTGCTGAAGCAGAAAAGGAGATGTGCTGGAGAAGAGCAATGAAGGAAGAGATGGACTCCATAGAAGGCAACAACACATGGAAATTGTGTGAATTGCCAAAGGGTCACAAGCCAATCGGGATAAAATGGGTCTACAAACTGAAAAGGGACTCATCAGGTGCTATTGTCAAACACAAAGCCAGATTGGTGGCAAAAGGGTATGTTCAGAGGCAAGGAGTGGATTATGAAGAGGTGTTCGCTCCTGTTGCTAGATTGGACACAGTGAGACTACTTCTTGCACTGGCAGCACAACAAGGCTGGGAAGTACATCACATGGATGTAAAATCAGCTTTCCTCAATGGGGAACTTGAGGAGGAAGTGTATGTTGCACAGCCCGCCGGTTTTGGTGTTCCAGGAAAGGAGAACAAGGTGTTGAAACTTCAGAAGGCATTGTATGGACTGAAGCAAGCTCCAAGGGCATGGAATGCAAAATTAGACAAAACATTGGTTGGCCTTGGCTTTGAGAAATGTCCTTCAGAACCTGCACTATACAAGAGAGTTAAGAAGGGTGCAGCACTGCTGGTTGGTGTGTATGTAGACGACCTGGTGATCACAGGAGGAAGTGCAGCAGAGGTTCAGTGTTTCAAAAGGCAAATGAAAACACTGTTCAGCATGAGTGATCTTGGACTACTAAGCTACTATCCGGGAATAGAAGTGAAGCAAAGTCCACATGGAATGTTCATAAACCAATCAGCCTATGCAACCAAGATACTTGAGAAGTGTGGTGAGATTGCAATTCCAGACAAACACCAATGGAACCACGACTGAAACTGTCCAAGTCCAGTACTGCTGAACCAGTGGACAGCACACACTACAGGAGTGTTGTGGGAAGCCTTAGGTATCTACTGCACAGCAGGCCAGATTTGTGCTATTCTGTTGGTATTGTCAGCAGATTTATGGAGAGGCCCACTACTGAACATCTAGCTGCAGTCAAGCACATCCTCAGATACATAAAGGGAACATTGAAACTAGGGTGTTTTTATGCAAAGGATGGAGATTTGCAGATGACAGGTTTCTCTGACAGTGATCATGCAGGAGATGTGGATGATAGGAAAAGTACATCAGGTGTACTGTTCTATCTTGGAAACAGTCCAATCTCTTGGTTTTCACAGAAACAGAAAGTTGTTGCTATTTCCTCATGTGAGGCAGAATATATGGCAGCAACATTGGGGTCATGTCAGGGAATTTGGTTGGCAAGATTGCTCGGAGAGATGCAGAATTCAAAGCCAGCAAAAGTGAGACTGAAGGTGGACAATCAGTCTGCTATCTCACTCAGCAAGAATCCAGTGTACCACGAGCGTAGCAAGCACATTGACGTCAGATATCATTTTGTGCGAGAATGTGTGGAAGCTGGAAAGATTGACATCAGCTATGTCAGGACTGAAGAACAGCTTGCAGATATCCTGACCAAGTCGCTAGGAAAGGCAAAGTTCCATGAACTGAGGATGGCGATTGGGATGAAGGAAGTGACCTGAAGACAACATGATTAAGGGAGAGAATGTTAAGTTAATCAAGTTGTCGTTTTATTTGCGTTTCCTTAAGTTGTAGTCTGACACGTTTTAGTTGTGTCAAGATTTCTGTAATAAGCCTGACGCGTGCTCGTTCACGGGGAGGCCCGAGTCTTCAGTTGTTTCTGTTGTAAAACCTGGCCATGATCGACTCCGTGGGATGGCGCGAAAGAAGTGGATCGTGGGCAGCATAGGAAGCGGTCACGATCGCTACAACGTCGTGAACCTGGAATAAAAGGAAGAGAGAAAAGGACGCAAATTTTTATGCGTCGCAAAATACTCTGTCTCCTCTCTGTTCGTGTGTTGACAGAAAAGTTCAGTGTGGCGCAATCAGAATTCCACTCAAATCCATCGTGATCGCGTTGTGTTCTTAGGCTAGGCTCTAACAGTGATCAATGGCTTCACTCGCTTGCTGTTAGAGAGAATTCCTTATTTGACACTATCTAAAATTTTAGTTCCCTATTTGACACAAGAAAATTTTCTCTTCCCTGTTTGACACTACGTGTAATTTTTTTTCCTTATATGACACCGCCGTCCATTCTGTTAGTGTTTACCGTTACTTTTGTTTCTCTTGGACCAGATTACCCCTGTCCATTGTCGATATGCAACAAATCAATTATTTCTTGCGAGTAACAAGTTGATACTGAAGTGTGAGAGAGAAAGAGCTGGAACGGGGCTAGCTAGCTCTCTCGCCATAGAGCTGCGTTCTCTCAGCGCCGCGCGTGGACAACGCTGCTGCTTTTTTCTGTAGCTATAATTCCATCTGCCTCCTTCATGCGGAAACCACATCGAACAGCTGCGTTCCAGGAGCATGTAAGCAAAGATGGCCTGGGAAGAATAGATGCAACCCGGCGCGTGGCGGCTGAGGAAGGCCGGTGGAAGCGAACGGGCCCAGGGAGCTGCAGCACGGCCAGCTAGCCGGACCGCTGCTGTGCGTTGCGGCACTAAATGGGCGCAGTGCTGGGGAATCGCAGTGGACTCGTGGGGAATCCTGAAGGTCGGGAACATTTTTTCTGGTTGGCTTTTTATTCAGGCCGGTTGCAGTATGCGGGGATAGGACATCAAATTAGGGATCTCAAAAAATACACTAAATTAGAGAAAAGGTTCTGCATAATTTTTTAACTTCTTAATTAAAACCTGAGGACGCAAGCACGGCTATGTGATTACATGTCATTTGCTCATGTAACCATGACCAAATATATCACCGTGGTTGTTTTTGTTCAGTAAACAAATGTCACATAATGTACTAGGGGCAAAAGCGTCTATTTAGTCTTCAATTAACACCGTTAGTGCTCAAAATACACTATAGTGTCATATAAGGAAAGAAATTTACAAGTAGTGTCATATAGGGAAGATAAAGTTTTCCAGTGTCAAATAGGGAACCAAAGTTTTAAATAGTGTTAAATAAGGAATTCTCTCTTGCTGTTAACTACTGGGGCGACCGGACTAGCTAGCTAGCTAGGTAGGTTTGCCAGGACCGGGTGATGGTATCAGTGAGCTGTGGCACTGCTACTACTGAGACTGTTTTTCCGGGGTTTTCTCTGTTTGTTTTTAGGACGTTCATGCATGGACCGGCCGGCAAAGATGGAGCCGATCGAAGTTCCCAAAGTTAGGTAGCTACTGTATTTGATTATTCATAATTCATGGACCATGAAATCCTGCGTTGCCAACAAAGCGTCGAGCGAAAGCAAGGAGGGGGAGCCTTGGGGCGCAGGGGGGACGCTGGCCAAGGACGAGGCAGGCTATTCACTGCTGCTACTCCACAGTAGCACGTGAGTGTTCAAAACCTTGCAGCAGCGGCAGCTGCAGCAACACCACTTCCCGCGGGTTGCAGGTCCATGAAGATTTTCGACCGCGCAAAACCTAAGGATTCATCGTGATCCCCCCTTCGTTTCGATGTGGAGTTTGGACCAATCTAGGTGGGTGAGCATCGCTGGTTGCTGGCCGCGCCGGTGACCACGGGGAACAGGGATCAACGGCCAAGGACGGAAGGGTCCATTATTTGTTTCCCGAGCTAACTGATAATGATTTCGATCGAGAAAATATAGGTTCCATTTCACTCTTCATCGTAACAACCCCTGCGTTTCTATGAATGCGCTCGACCTGCCTGTTGTTATTTGTCCTTCGAGCCCCGCCAATAAGAGAAAATCCAGTTATTAGGTTGATCAGCCCTGTTCTTGCTGCACTACTCCAGTATTGAAGTGGCGGCTTGGCTTAGCCACTTGGATTTGGACTTTTGTTTTTTGAGAGATTTTGCGGTACATCGTACTTTACATTTGGGCAGTGCTACGCCCTCGGTCTCCAGCCGTCCGATATGTCCAGATCGACAGCCAGATCTCCTTCCCCGTCTGTTCATCCATCCAGATTTTGTTACAAATAGCCCGTTACTACAAATAGTCCCGCTTTTGCTACATGTAGTCAAAAATGGCTCGGTCCAAAAAAAAGAACAGACGGGCTAGACCTCGTCGGAAAGTTCGCCAGAGACCTTGTCGAAAAAATGTTCTAATGTAGCAAAACCAACTTCGCCGGAGACGCTCGCCGGGAAAAACGTCGTCGAAGACCTTGTAGCAAAAAAATTATATTATTGTAGCAAAATCATAAAAAGGTTGTAGCATAAAAGTTATGCTAATGTAGCAAAATCGATTTTGCCGGAGACACTATAGCAAACTATACTTAGACATCTTCCGAGACATCGTGCGTGGACCCGGGCGTCGCGAGACATCTTCCGAGACATCGTGCTTGGACCCGGCCAACTCTAGGTGCTTCCATGGCCATCTTCCCACCCTTCACGTCGTCGGCAAGATTCAACTCAACGTTCTCCTCATGCTCCAGGCACGGTATCAAACTTGGTTCTGACACCCGGGCAGAGCACCACCTCCAGGCGCCCCATCGCCTGTCGCCGGGTTGTACCCACGACCGTGCCTATTTGAGCACCACCTCCATGCGTCCCATCGCCTGAAAGTACCTATGGCCGTGTCGATGCGCGTCGGCCGCCATCAATGGCTATGATGCCTTCAGCGGGCGCCCAGTCGGTGCCCGCCTCGGACCTCGACACCTAGAAACAGTAGGCGCTAGAGCCCTTCGCGCACCTGTGACAGATGAGCATATCACGTCGGAGAGCACGACAACGGCGAGGCGTGGCCAAGCCTGGCATGGCGGGGTCGGGACGCATGACTATGACATGGTCACCCGGACCTCTGACAGGAGTTGTTCGGACGACAATGTACACATATGTTGTCGTCTTGACGAAGGCCAGCCACCATGGCGAGATAGGAACGAACATCACGAACGAGCTCCACCATACATTTGTTTGTGTGTGCTAATTGCTTATAAAAACTATGTTACAAAACTTGAGATGAAATATCGCTTGTTTTAGTGGCTTGAGGATTTGGCAAAAGCTCTAGATTTGTTGTTCGAAACCCCACGCACCATCATATCATTTTAATTATGGGATAATTATTCCTTTGCCACTAGAGGTCATGTTGAACTCAGTTTTGCCACTAGACCTGAATGGTGCTCAGTTTTGCCCCTATTCTGTGTGCAGCAACTCATTCCGTGAATCTACCATTTCCGTCAGATCAACACCCTTGACTCGGCTGTTTTAGGTGGGGCCAGGCGGAGAGGCATTTGAAAAGGTGACCGTTGCTTGCTCTGTTTTATTTACAAGGTGGGGCCAGGCGGAGAGTCGTGGGACCCACTATGCTACCATTGCTTTTATTTAAAAGCGCCGGAACGCGCCGCCGGAGCTTGCATCGCTGAGCAAAATTGAAGCTCGCATCGGTTCGAGCAGGTGAGCGGGAGGCGGCCACGTGCAGAGGTGGGAGGGGTGACCCGTTTTGGTAGCTACGAGCCGAGAGCGGCGACCGAGAGGGCGCCGCCGACGGGGAGCACCTCCGCCGACGGGAGCTGTGGAGGGCGCAGCTCTCTGTTAGAGCCAGAGGGGTTGTGCGCGGCAGCGTTCAGATCCTCTTCCGCTCCGTGGTCCATGTCTTCTTCTAGCTCCCGAGCCACCTCGCGGTTCGACGTTCCGACGCGCATGGAGATGCAGATCTTGCTCTGTCTGCGGTGCCGGGCGGCCGTTGATCGGAGGATCTCGCGCACACCGAAGAACACCAATCGTCCGTTCTACGTGTGCAGTGAGAAGGGGGTAAGAACCAGGGCAATTTCACTATTTTTGTGGTCGGGATATTTGAGCAAAGATAAAATGCTTGCAGATATTTTTTGGTATGTGATTGCAGATAAAATGCTTCTTTCTTTGGGTCGATGTTCTGGCCCAGACGCTGATTAATGAGCTGCTAGATGAGCACGAAGAATGGTTGCCCATCATGCCACAGATTGCATCGGCCGGCGCGCGAGCTACCGCAGAAGAGATGGAGGACGGAGGCAGAGCATGCATTGACATAAAGGTATCTATAGAGTTAAGGAGGGTGAACCAGAAGATTAGTAAGCTGGAAGATCAATCACAGATTTGCAATTACATTTGAGCAGTTGTATTTGGTATTGTAATCGCACTAGGTGTAATGTTGACATTGAATGGAAAGGCATGAATTTGTGATGAATTTGTCTCCTTGGTGCAAAATAAGGGAACGATGAAAAAGTGAAAAAACGAAAACAAAAATGGGTGCGACTAGGGACTCGAACCCTAGACCGCTTGGTTTGATAGCGTTAAGGACTGCTTTGGTAACCAGTGGGGCAGATGGAAAGATGTTGAGAAGGAACGGAAACAATGTTAGCTATAGTTAATCAATCCATTGGTTTAGGGTTAAAAAAAACAATTGTATTCAATGTTTGTGCACGTGGAGTTGTGACCTGCTGGCCGTGTATACACGAGCATTTCGTTTTAGAAAATATGTACAATTGTACTCAATGTTTGTGCACGTGAAGCTATGATTTTTCATGTGATGATCCATGAGCGCAAGCAAACAAATAAGGCATAATAACTTGAGATGCAAGATCATCACACAATAAAACATAGATAAATAGGATAGGGTAGTTAGCCGGTACACAAATAGATAATTAGTCCAAGGACACGACACGAAGACACAGAAAGACATAGGAAAACAAAAAATATAGAAAATGCTAAAAAAAAATGACGGCTTGAAACACTCCTTGGCCACACCACCGTCTTCACTTGTTGTACAGGAGGCAGTGCTGACGACGCCCAGAGAAGAAGATGGACTCGCAGTCGGTGAAGATGTTGTAGGTGGTGAAGAAGATGGACTCGCAGCCGCACCAATAGACCTCGCCGAGGAGGGCATACGCGTCGAACCAGTTGGAGAAGGTGACCGTGAGCAGCTTCAGGGCGACGCCATCACGAGACTCGTTGATGTGGTACATGACGGGTGAGTCCCGTGGGAGGTGGGAGAAGCCCTCATCGAGGAAGTCTTTGAGCAGCTCCTTCTCACCCCTCCACCTGGACTTGGCCCACACACGAAGGGTGTTCTCGACGAGGACACCCGCCGGGTACTGCCGCTCCGAAAGGGTGTGCGGACGGCGGAAGGTAGGTCCGGTGTACTGCATCTTGGCTCGGTGCACGGACGGTGGAAGGTGCAGTGGAGAGGGAGAGGGAGAGGAAGAGAGGCTTGGCTCGCTCGGTGGGAGTGTGTGGGAAAGGAAGAGAGGCACCCCCTTTTAAAGACACGAAGACAAGTCGTCCGGTGCGCGTGTGTATCCAGTGCATGTGTGTATCCGTTGGCAGTAGACGAGGCGTCGTGGTGCGCGCATGTATCCGTTGGCAGTCGACGAGGCGTCGTGGTGCTCGTGAGAATCTTTTGGCAGTTGATGCGCGTGTGTATGCGTGGGCACGCGGGATGAACTGGGACGATGGCAAAACTGAGTCGATGGCGCAAAGAAGGGGCTGAACTAAGACGATGCGACGCTGAGTCGATGGGGAAGGATGAATCACTGCGAGCGAGCTGCATGGCGCATGCATGGCAGGCCTAGACAGGCGCAGCGTGCAGAGGCGACAGGCCCAGTGGAGAGCAGGCATGCGCAGGCTAGACATGCCCGTTGGATTTGGCCCAACAGACCATCCGGTGTCTTCCGCCCAGTGGTGAGGGAAAAAAATTAAGCCAATCACGTTGAAGGACGACGTCTACCGCGGATCGGCCGTGAGTCCTTCTAGAAGGTCAGATCGGACGACTGTCGTTAACCGCATGGACGGTTCACGCTGCAAACAGAGGAAGCCACGTATCGGCTAGGTATCCTTCTCTGAGAACAAATCGAACGGACGGGCTGGCTCGGTAGGGTTAGATGGACGGTTGGAATTGGTCAATAGGGTTAGATGGTCAACAAACGGGGTTTTGAGGGATTTTAAGGGGTTTTGGCATGTCAACGTGGTTTGGGGTAGTCAACGGTGTATTTTGAAATGTGCAAATTTCAATAGCTTCATTTACGAGTGAGGAACACGGATCCGAGCTTAGATTATAATTTTCACTTTGACCAATATGTTTAAATGTTGGTTAAAGGTAAGGTTTGACCAGAATTCAAACTAGCATAACAAATTCAAAAAAAATCAAAAAAATGGAAATCCTCTGCACATTGTCTTATAATGTCATTTACTAACTATTGAAGTTGATAAACATGATCTATATACATAGAAACGAAAGAATCATGTACCTAATGTCATATCTCGAACATCGTCGTACGAAGTTAAGGGTGAAGAGAGGTGGTACCAACTTTGGGACATGGAAATGAACAAAACTTTGGAAATGGCTTCATTTAGGAGTGACTAAGAAGGATCCATGCTTACTTTTTCATTTTCATGTTTTTAATTTGTTTAAATGTTGGTCAAAGGTAGGTTTGACCAGAATTCAAACTAGCATAAAAATTCAAAAAAAATCAAAACAATGGAAATCCTCTGCACATTGTCTTATATTGTTATTTAATAACTATTGAAGTTGATAAACATGATCTATATACATAGGAACGAAAGAATCATGTACCTAATGTCATATATCGAACATCGTCGTACGAAGTCAAGGGTGAAGAGAGGTGGTACCAACTTTGGAACATGGAAATGAACAAAACTTTGGAAATGGCTTCATTTAGGAGTGACTAAGAAGGATCCATGCTTACTTTTTCATTTTCATGTTTTAAATTTGTTTAAATGTTGGTCAAAGGTAGGTTTGGCCAGAATTCAAACTAGCATAAAAAATTAAAAAAAATTAAAAAAATGGAAATCCTCTGCACATTGTCTACATTTATAGAATAGATGTGTAGGAAATTTATTTGACTGATTTAGACATGATCGAAAAAATGCTTAGAAATGAGGCCATTTACCCTACCTTTGAAGCTCTTTTTTAGCACATTTTGACATGACTTGCTCAAAACATGTACCAACATCATTCAAACATGAGTTCTAACATAGGTACAACACCAGTTAACACAAATACAACATCAGTCATGAATGTTTCATAAATTTTACATGGTTCCCACTCAATCATCATCTACATAGCGTCGGGGCTTCTTTTTTATCCTTGTGCTTTTAGGTACCACTTTGCTCCTTGTTAACCTTGTGCTTTTTGGAACCACTTTGCTCTTTGTTAACCTTGTGCTCCTCTTGGTTGTTAGCACCTCAGAGGTCACTGCCACCACGTTATTCGAATCGACCACAGAGCTGTACAAAACAAAGGGGATGATTGGTAAGATTATGTTAAGTGATAAATGTACAGTAGTATTGGCAAGCATTACATACCTAGTAGAACTCACAACCATAGAAGGTTGGCCACCAACCATTGGAGCATCATTTTGATCATTTTTTGCTCATCATTTGGAGCCTCCATTGGCTCCTCATTTTGATCATCATTTGGAGCCTCCATTGGCTCATCATTTTGATCATCATTTGGAGCCTCCATTGTCTCATCATTTTGATCATCATTTGGATGCTCCATTGGCTCATCATTAGGATGCTCCATTGGCTCATCATTGGGATACTCCATTTTCTCATCATCTGGATGATCCATTTGCTCATCATTGGGATCCTCCATTTGCTCATCACTGTCGAAACGCTCTCCGGACGCTGGATCTACTGCATTATCACAGAACTTAGCAAAATGACCTGCCCCACCACACCTTGTGCACTTACGCCTCCTTGGTCCAAGTCCAGTTCCTTCGCTGCGAGGTCTTATTCGACTCTTCCTCGGCCTACCTGCTGCTCTTTTCAGAACTGGAGGGCATAGATTAAAACTAGGGTCCACTATATCCCATTGTTGTTTTCCCTCCAAAGCAGGTAAGGCATGTGCATATGTGGATTTAAACCTTGCAACAGAGTAGTAATCATGCACATACTGTTGTATGTTCCCTGCTTGACCTGAGAGAGTAGTGATAAAAAACAAGGCATGAATGCATGGCAACCCAGTTATCTTCCATTGCCTACAACTGCAAGTTCTAGCTTCTAAATCCACTGGATATCTCCATTCCCTCTTATCTTTATCCAAAAATGATACCTCTGTTGTGGTAGCCGAGCAACGAGTCATGTCCATTTCCAAGCCTCTTGTTTTCTGCTTCAATTCATTCATCACGGAAGGGATGATAATGTGGCCCATGAATTTTTCCTCGGCTATTCCTGCACGAACAAGAAACTTCTGAACATATTCTATCCTTATCTTGTCAAGCAAATCTGCCAAATAAAGACCCTTCAGTTTCCGGATCATTGAGTTGAAAGATTCTGCAATATTATTGTGCACATAGTCAACTTTGCTCAGTTCACTGAATTGGCTTCTTGCCCATAACTAGGAGTGGTGTGTTTCCAAGTATTCCTTCACTTTATCATTTTTGTATAACTGCCTCATGTGATAGTTGTGCTTCTTCACACTGCAAGTCAAAGATGCTGGCCACAAATTGTCGGCATAGACCTTTCCTTTGAATTTCTTCCCAAAATTTGCAGCAAGGTGACGCATGCATTCCCTATGCTCTACTCTAGGGAACACATTGTCCACCGCCACTTCTAAACCCTTGCAAGCATCAGTATGAATTACCAACCCATTGGGATGTGAAATAGCCCGACGCAGATTCTGCAAAAACCAAGTCCAGCTCTCATCAGATTCTGCATCAATCACACCGTAAGCAACTGGAAATACAAAGTTGTGTCCATCAACTACACAAGCTGCTACTAAATGTCCTTTAAACCTCCCTGTGAGAAAGGTAGCATCAATAGCCAAATAGGGCCTGCAGCCGTCCAAAAAAACCCGGCGACAAGCCTCAAAGCAGACAAACGCCCTCCTAAAGCATTCATTTGTCATTGTCACTCCCCTCAATGTGTACTCCACGGAGTGGTGGTCAATATCTACAATACTACCTGGGCTGGTCTTCTCCACCTCAGCCTTAAATGAGTACAACAGTTTAAAACTGTCCTGCCAATTACCATAAATAGAGTCCATAACATGTTGTTTACCATTGAAAACCCTCATGTATGGTACCTCTATCTTGAACTTTTCTTTGAGCTTCTTCTGCAACTCCTTTGTACCCACTTGATGGTCTTCTGTCACCCACCGTTTTACTTCTTCCGCCACCCATCTTGACTTGGCTCTATTGATTGTTTCCTTTCTAAGGGTTGATTATAGGCATGTGTGCCTAAAAGGGTTCACTTTGACCTGAACATTCGTGCTATTTCGCATTTTAGATGCGTGCATCCTCCATGGACAGTCTTCAGTTGGATAGTGAACTCTGTAACGGACAGTATCACTCTTGTCAACTTCAAATGTACGCTCTGACTTGATGTGGTATGTCACAAGTGCATTTCTACACTCACTCATGGATGCAAAGATGGACCCTTGTTCCATCTGAGGGTTCTCAGGGTCCCATTCAATAGGTGCAAGGTCTTCCTCCTCACCCTCCTCATCATTAATCACAAAGGCGTCATTATCACCCTCATCTCGGTTTTCAGCTCGACATGGCTGTCATAAATTTTGAACAACATCAGAATATAACCTCTCTTCATCATCTACATATTCAGGCTCCACTTCTCTTGGAAGCTTGCTGCTGGTGCCCACGCTTGATGAGCCACCACGTCGACATGCACTAACTGAATCTCCCCTAGCTTAACTGGTCTGGCTAGACCTGCCATTACGACAAGATGAATCTGCCCGAGATGATCCAACTGCCGGCACAACCACATCATTTTGCAACCTCACTTGAAATTTCCCTTTCTCCTTATGCTTAGCAAACATGATAGCGAGCTCTCCATCATTGGTAACTGTCACCCATTCACTACTCCCATCATAGTATTTGAATTCCACTTTATCATGCAAACCCCAAGGATACAGGCCACAAATTACCTCCGCAAATTGTCGAAAACTCCAATTACAATCCATTGGCAGCAGATAATCAAACCCTACTTGGAATTTCTTTTGATCCTTTGCATCCACTATGAACCTCTCCCTTCTAATGTTCACCAAGAATGCAAACCGCAACTCCATCCTAACCCACAAAAAACAGAGACGCAAATGAGCACAACAAAATAAACCGCTCGGTAAAATCAAAATGGTAGTTGCACTACGCAATAAGGCTATATTTCAACAAGACTTACCCTCAGAACCCGACAGTGGACGACGGGACGGCCCGGCTAACCGCCGACAAGGTCGTCTTCGCTCGCCATTTCGAAAGGCGAGTTGTGGGCGACCGCGTAACGAGAGCCTCACCAGTTGTGGGTGCACCGACAGCCAGACTTAGCTTCCGAGTAGGTTGGTGGCGGTGGAGCGGTAGCCACGCAGATACCACGTGGTGCGCAGTCTGGAGGCGCCGTGGTGGTGGCGGACGGGGCGGAGGTGGTGAATCAATCGTGGTCCAGGTGTTGGTGGCGGTGGAGAAGGTAGCCATGGGACAGCACGGCCTTGTGGGCTGGTATGCAATGTGGCGGCTGGTGATGGCCGGCGGAATGCCGGGAGGTGGTGCCGAGTCACGGCATGCGAGTGGGTTACTGGTCGCTGTGCGGTCCCACCTTTGGACCCAGTTTCACTAACGCCACCAGACGGAATTCTTCCAAAGCTCGTCATTTTGTCCTCGCCATAACAGCTGCGCCCGAAGTAGTGGCAAAACAGAGCATATTTTTCGTCTAGTGGCAAAACTGAGTACTCCGCGGCCTCTAGTGGCAAAGCAATAATTATCCCTTTAATTATTCATTTTAACTCTTCACTGATAGGTGGGACCTACCTACAGGGCACAACCAGGGTCACATGTGCCAGGCAAAAATGCGTAAGGACGTTTGTGAAAAAGAAACGCTGCCAGGTGTCATCAGAATCACTTGGATCTATTTTGCACAATGGTGTAAGTTTATGTACCGCTCTATCACATTTTGCAAGTTGTTGTATGAATTTGCTCTAGATGGACAAGTTGTTGTATCCATAGTGCTAATTATTCTCTGACTTAAGCGTGAGATAAAGGACGGATTCTCAGCGATTTGAGGCATCGTGCGCATCCCTTCTCTCTGCATGTGGGTCTGTTTTTTTTTCTCGCTGAACGTGGGCCTTGTGATGCTGCTAGGCTTGGACAGCTGTTGAGGACGGGAGTTCGGCCGGAGCGTGCATGCTATTTTCTTTTCCCTAGCTGACAAGTGGACCGTTTCTTTAGGGCCCGGTTTGTCAGCCACTTTGTCGTTTGGGTGGGTTTTTTTGTGGGTTTGTTCAGTCGTGGGGATAGAGTACGTACGGTGTTGCCTTGTGCGTCCTGTTTTCTTTTCCATGGCTGACATGTGGACCTCTTCTTTAGGGCCTGGTTTGTCAGTCGCTTTGTAGTTTGGGTGGGTTTTTTTGTGGGTTTGTTCGGTCGTGGGGATACAGTACATACGATCTTGCCTTGTTGTCTCGTGGGTTTGACTGCTTAGTTTCTTGCTTTTCTTGCCGGTGGAGGATTGGGGATGGTGTGGGATTAGAGAGGAGGTGGTGTTTTTCGGTTGTGGGGCTGGAGAGGAGGTGCTGTTTTTTCTCCTCTTCTTCTTCCGTGGGATTGGAGACTTGGGGATTCGAGGCGCCGGCGCTGTTCCTTCGTGGTTCGTGGGATTTGAGGCGGGGGCGCTGTTCTTGGTCTGCTGCCGCTGCGTCGTCGTGGAGTTGTTTCTTTCTTCTTCGAGGTTAGTTTGCTTCTTCTTTTGTTTTCTTTTTTTTTGTTTTTTGGTCTGGGCGCTGTTGATTGGGTCGAAATCCATCCAGAATGAGTCATGAACGGAAAAAACTTCATGGTCTTCTCTCACCCCGAGCACCCTAGGTTTCTGGCCGGCGGCTGCGACCCAGCCCCAACCACCGCCGCCGCTCCATCACCTTCCCGATTTTCCCCTTCCCCATCCTATTCTAAATTTCAGCGATTCCTACCCTGGGAGCCAGCTCTCTGTGTGAGCTCGCCCCCACCCTTGCTACCTCGGAAGAGGAGGTAGGTGATGAGTCTCCCCCCCCCCCATGGCGGGCTAAGTGAAGCGGACGCGGAGCTCGTGTCGGAACATATACATGCATCGTATTTGGAGGTACAAAACCAATTTTGGATCTGCCCCGTGGAAGAGGAGATAGATGCCATCCCGATGCTTCCTGTGCCTCCACGGTAGCGGCAACCAAAATTTTCGTCGTCCTTGACCCTGACGGCATGTTCACCGCATCGCATCCATGTGCTTCAGCGTTTCCAGCTGAGCCTGTACTTGCCGCCACCGCCGGCAGCAGCATGGCTGATCACCTGGTCGCAGGTATGCAGTTCTATTCATTTTCCAATCAGATGCCTGAGCTGCTTGGGCACTCACGATTGTACACCACCAAAGATGTGACTGCATTGAGGTTCCGTGGTATGTGATTGACTTAATTTATACATCATTGATTCACTGCTCATGTTTAGTTTAATCCCATCGTTGTGTGTATCGTTAGAACATCGATATTTGGTTGTATCTATGGATCTGAAAAAAAATTCAGAGAGGTATGTGATGTGTGGTTATGATACGGCTCAAATAGATATTTCATCTTTTGTTTGCTTGCAATCAGCATCTTTCTCAACACACTGATTCATAACTACCAATGCATCATGCATGTTTTGTCAAATAATTTCATCCATCCACTTATTTCATGTATGAGCAGATCGAGTTGAGCATGTATGGAATTTAGCAAACCAAAAGGCTCTCAACGGTAGGCAGGCAAGGGAATATAGTAGTCACCTTGTTTTGTCCGTTCCATCAATGTAGTAGAAGAAGAACGATGAATTGGATCAGTTGGGCGTATTTTGTGGGGCAACGAGTCTAATATCATCTATCCTGAAACAGGGGTTGCTCTACCGCCTGGTGTGGCAGGCTAGCTTTTGGTTCGAGGACCTTCCGTGATGAAAGGTATGGCCACACAAACTATCTTTCCTACCTGATAAATAACGACTATAGTCTGTCATTATCATCGTCAATGACTGTCCTTTGAGCTATGAACAGTCACAGGCCAGCCCACCGCTGTACACAATTTGAGAAATGAAGACGACATTAGTTAAAAAGTGAAAATTTGCAATTTATGGTATGGTGAAGTGGAAAGTCAGCATCCTAATCTGGTCGTATTGATGATATTGCGTTCTGCTGATTCAACATTTTTTTTTGTCAATTACTGCAATTCAGCGGTTTTGTCTGGTGTTAGCTTTCTGTTCCATGCATGGTTTTTCGGGTCCAGCTCTCTTCGTCTTGGTCGGATCTTATGGATGGGCATGTTTAAGATTGACGACAAACGAATATGATACACTATAAACTGCTAATGAGAAAACTCTGGTTGTGTTTTACCTGATTGATATAAATTGCATTTTTTATCGAAATCCAACTGAGAACAAAGGGATGTTCTGTACATATATGTGTTGTTGTAATAGTAGATTTTGTTGAGTAGTAAGCTAAATATACTCCCTCCATTCTAAAATATTCTCTCCTTTCAAAATATAAGATGTTTTGGCCTTTTTGTAGAACACATGTATCTAGACGTCTTTTAGTGTGTAGGTCAACCTGCACAATAAAAGGAATCTAGATACATGCGCTTTAGAAAAAGCTAAAACATCTTATAATTTGAAATGGAGGAAGTATAAGATGTTTCAGTATTTTCTGAAACACATCTACCTAGACGCCTGTTAGTGTAGGTTCACTCATTTCGCTCTGAATCTACACATTAAAAGGTGTTTAATACATGCGTTTTAGAAAAAGGCTAAAAATCTTATAATTTAGAACGGAGGGAGTACATATATACTATCAGCATGATGTGTAGGACAAGTAGTTAACATGTTGAACTTTGAATGAAGTTTGTTACTTCCTCCATTCCTAAATAAGATTTGTCTAAATCCGCATTTTACCTATACGTGTTTTAGTGTCTACATATATGTTTATCTAGGCAAATCTGCGACATTTACTTTGAAAGGAGGGAGTATTAGATTGTCCTTAGGAGATTGAACCCTCGAATGGAGATGTGTAATCTGAAATGAGTCACCCGGATGCCATGGACATGGTAATTCCGCTGTTTATTTGAAATCAGAATGACAAATTAAACTTATTTTAAAAATATGGATTGCTTAAACAGAGTATTAATTTTCTGTCATTGTACTTATACATTCCCCTGTCGTGTAGATTAGAATGATTGCATTCTTATCAAGTTAAACATATCACTCGAGTATAGTTTTAGGATTTTATATTGACAACTGTAGCCGCTAAGATGTGCACCATGGAATTATGGCATCTGTTATTTCATAGTGGAATATAGAGGATTACATATTTTGTTAGCATAGGTGTGTAGAATGGTAGAAACTATGTTGGCCTATAATTGATGTTTTGCAGTAAGCTCTGACTTGCCACATACATCATTGAAAATCTCAAGCGAAGTGTTCTAAGTCGATTTGTTCACATGCTTTGTATTTTGACTATCCTTTATGTGCTGAGGACCTTTTGGCCTCCAGCATTTGTGGGATAATCACAAAGTGGGTATCATGGTTTATGGTGGAACTATTAATGTATTGTTAAGTATCATAAACCATAGAGGCAGAAATGCTCTTTAGTTGGATAAAATGTTTGATTAGTTTGCGGTGTGTCCTCTAGCAATGCAGACCTGATCTGCCGTGATGCCCTTCAGCATTGCACCGTCTTCTGCAAGAACATGATTAGGTAAGTATCCTGTTTTAATCATCTTTCTATATGATGTGATTTTTCAGTTCTCTAATTCTCGCTTTTACCTGTGCTGCACCATTTTCTCCATCTTTGCTACTTGCTTTTTCAAGGACTTCTACCTAAGGAGAGTGTGACTTAACACTCACAACAACCAATCCAAACTGATGAAGGAGGTGTGTTGTATGATTGGGAAATCGAGATATTTTTCTGGTATGGAGAGAATGAGGATGGCAAAACCTACTAACCTCACAAGTGACAACAAGGGAGCTGACCAAGTAAGTCGATTTGTTCCTGTGCTTTGTATTTTAACTATCTTTTGTGTGCTGAGAACCTTTTGAGCTTCAACATTTGTGGGATAATCACGAAGCATGTATCATGGTTTATGGTAGTAGAACTATTGATGTATTGTTAAATATCAAATGCACTAAACCACCGATGTAGTTGTTTCAAAAAAAACACCGGTGTAGAAATGCTCTTCAGTTCGGTAAAATGTTTGATTAGTTTTTGGCATATCCTCAGGCAATGTTGATCTGCTCTGCCTCGACGCCGTTCTACATTGCGCCGTCTTATGCAAGAAATTATGTAATTCTCCTATTCTAACCATCTTCACATGCGATATGATCTTTCAGTTCTCTAATTCTTTTTATCTTTGCTGCACCATGATGCCTCCATCTGCATAAGAGTCCCCACCGTTTGTCTGATTCCGTCATGTGTCACCGGAAGACCATGTCGCCAGTCACACCTACGTATCCCTTTCTCCTAAGGCTCCTGTGTTGCATCGGCCATTAGCATCTTTGCCATTCTATAGGTTCCGCGATGGGGTGTGCCGTGTGCGCGCTACGATTTGTCTATTTCCTAAACAACTCACATTACCAAATATATGTAAACCACTGAACAACATGTTTTTATTATTATTTAGTGTATTTTCGATCAGGTGATTTTACAGTCTGTACCTAGATGCCAACTAAATTCTACCATATAAAAAAATCTGTACATAAATAGATGCACTTCACTAAATTTTGGTGCAATATTTGGCCCAGTTTACCCAGGAACGGGTTTGACTCGGTTATAGAAACGTCATCGATAGTTGCATTGTGCATGTGTGTATCAAGAGGCGTGGTAAGTTACATAGTGGGATGTCAATCTACTGTTTGTTTATATTGACATCTGAAGGATGAACAATTTGAGAGATATCAATGCAGGCATTTGTGCATGTGTGTATTTAGAATCATGTAGCAGAAAGCCAGTGAGGGCTTGTGAAAGAAGCCCTAGGTGTGCTCCCTGTTCCTCAAGTTACTTTGTCTACTACATTCTGATTATTATACTACATCGTAACCTTGAAAATTCATACTTTGTAAAGATAGAACCTATTATTCTTTCTTACCGTTGCTTATATGTTTGTACTCCCATGTGATTTAAGTTCATATATTATCCATAGGCTCTTCTATTTTCAAAGTTAACGAGTAACTTTCTTTCGCTCCATCTTTCTGTGCAGGTTAAGCTGATACCTAGCAATAGGTTGGCATTCTGTTTGTTTCTTGCGTTGGAGACAAAATTAGTGCATTTTTGGGGTTGATCACATATGCTGTCGTGATGTGATTGGTGTTTGAGTTTTTGTTTTTCTATTAGCTTGTGTGAACTGTGGGTGACAAGATGTAAGTTTGTTGTAATGAGGCATTTAAGCAACCGCACCTTGCAAATTAGAGATTAAGAATTTTTTAGAATGTAAAAAAGTTGAGACCAAAATTTGTTACACCTGGTGGCAGCTTGCAGTACATTGTGTAGACGGCGAGACCAAGCTTGCCTTTTCGTCTAATACCTTTTTTATTTCTGTTTTCCCTAACAGAGCCGTCCTCGGGAAACATGAGCGAGGATGGGTTGGTATGGGAAGCACCCAATCGGGCTGCGATGAGCCTATGGCATGCCGTATTTCATGGTCATCGATCTTGAGTCGCGAAGCTTTCAAGCCTCCATCGTTGATTTGAGAGGTGAGTGAAGTCGGGTTTTTTATACGTTACATACAGTGTTCCGACTTGTCATGCTACAAATAATTTATGGGCGTATGCTACAAAGGGTTATGTGAAGTTGCAAACGTGTACTCCCTCTGTTCAAAATATAAGATTTTTTAGCTTTGTGAATCAAATATATCTAGACTACTTTTAGTGTGTAGGTTCACTCGTATTTGGATTGAACCTACACACTAAAAATAGTCTAGATTCATTTATTTCACAAAGCTAAAACATTCTATATTTTGAAACGGAGGGAGTACATGTGATGTTGTGGTTGGACATGCCTACAAAGGGATGCATTGATTTTCTTTACAAACAATGACAACTTAATTATTGTAGAACGACAGAGAGGGGATGGGCGAAATATGTTGGATGTATTATTGAGCCTCATATGCGAGTACATGATCAATTTGGAATACAAATCAAGTTAGCCTAGAGTCCTAACTATCCTAAACTATCATAATAACCATGTCTGTATAATACTCTAACATCCCCCGCAGTCGTAGCGATAGCGTCGTGAACAATGACGAAACATCGCGACGGTCGAATAGAAGATAAACGAAGTAGAACCGGTGGTGACACCCCCATTGTAGGGCGGGAACGTCGTGGACGGTGTCGCGTCGCAGTAGCTTGGACTGTAGAGGAAGCTGATGATGCTCAAGCGAGGTGGTAGCTCTTGTGCCGGTGTCGAGAGAGCCGAGAGCGTTGGGTAGTGCCGAGGTCGGGGTAGCCGTTGCAGGGAGTCGCCATGGTCGATGTCGTGGTCGGGGATACCGGTGTCGAGGTAGCCGCACGTGAAGCCGCATGCGCATAGTGCGCGAGGAGAATGACAGAGACGTGTCGAGGCAGTCGTCGAGGATGTCGATGCCGAAGCCGATGCAGTCCGAGCCATCGAGGACGAGATGCGGCCATAGTTTTGCCAGAACTAGGCACACGTCGAGGACGAATGCACACTCCGGTTTTGCCAGAACCGACTATGCAAAGAAGAACTCATCGGTGATGTGGTCGAGGCAGTCGTAGAGGAGGGGGCGATGCCGAAGAAGACCATACGAAGCCGATGAAGAAGAGGTGTCGATCTGAGCTTGCTAGACTCGGAAACGCGTCGGGGACGAAGGCACTCCCAGTGTTGCCAGTACCAGTCGTGCGGGGGCAGGGACCATCATGAAATTGTCGCCATGTCAAAAATACTAGCAGAGGAAGCCTCCAGAGCGGTTGCGACGCGCAGAGCGGCGAAGGGAGAGATGTCGGCGCTATCAGGTTGTCAGAGTAGAGTAGAAGGTGGTGTAATCGGGGATGAGGCGATGACGCTGCCGACGAAGTTGTAGTGGACGAAGACGTAGAAGGCGGCGAATACAGCAACGACCTAGGGTAGTCATGCTGGATGCCTGGAGTGGTGATGGGGTAGTCGGTGGGACCTGCCACGACGTGAGATCGCCATGCGGGTTACCTTGTGAAGTGCGGCGGCAGTGCTCGAAGTAGGCGAGGAAGAAATCCGGTGACGTGATGAAGACCATGTGCAGGCGGCGGCGATCCACGCCTGTAGGAGTAGGCGCGGTAAAAGCCAAGGACATCGATGCCGGGGACGGAAGTAATGCATGCTGACGCTATGACCGGCGGCATAGCTGCGGGGCGCAAGTCGGTGCGTGGTGAGAACCGCGGCGACGTATACGCCAATGAAGGCACGGTGGAAGCCGGTAACATGTACCAAAGGCGGCGACGATGTGTCCCGAGGGGGCGACGCAGCGGCAACCCTTAGCTCGATCGGTGGTAGGCGCGTGCTCGGGGACGTGCTTGGCATAGACAGACGCGGGATCGGTTGATCATACCAACAGTGCGCCGTATGCGCCATGGCATGGACGACACGTAGATCAGATTCGATGGCGGAGTTGCCGGTGAAGTCCCGAAAGATGACGACGAAGGCGATCCGAGGGGGCAGCCGCGGCAGCCTTCCAAGGAAGGCGTAGCACCGTTATTAGTGGCGTCGCTTCTTGGCTACCGACTTCTTAGAGGCCGCGGCACGAAGAGAGGTAGGTGCACAAGCGCGGTGTATATCGTCGGTGCCGATGGTCGGAGTAGAGGCGTGGCGATGACGACGGCGATGGGCGACGCAATCCGATCTAAGATCGGTAAACCAAAAAAGAAAACCGATCAAGAGATCGGAAAAAAAATACTTGCAGGGTAGCCGATCATGGATCGAGAGACGAACCCTGCGTACGGGTTGCGCGGCCGCCGACGGAGATCATGGAGATCGACCTCCCCAAGATGGCGCGGCGGAAGCGTGCCAGCGACGGCAAGGGTGGATCGGTTTAGGCTGATAACATGTAGAACGATAGAGAGGGGATTGGCGGAATAGTTAGATGTATTATTGAGCCTCATGGACGAGTATATATATAAACGTACAAGAATCAACTTGGGGTATAAGTCAAATTAGACTAGAATTCTAACTATCCTAAACTATCATAATAACCGTATCCATGTAATACTCTAACAATTACCAAACGTTCATTGCAGCCAAATTCATATTTGTTGCAAACATTGTGACTTTTTTTGAAATGGGGTAGTATCTCGGCCTCTGCAATCAACACATCACTTTTATTGCAACATTCAACTTGTTACGAGTTTTACAATCATGGATTAGATAAGGCCAAGATATTTATTAACCATTCAAAAATGATGAGCAATAAAGATCTCTCCATTTTGCAATCTATTACTAATACATTGTCACCCAGTAGCTTGGAAATAAAAATTCCAAGCAACCGTCAGTGACCGAAGTCATTTTGCTAAACTTTGGCTAGGCAAAGTGCGCCTACTAACCGAAGTCATTTTTGGAGAAATTCTGAGTCGCCTTTTATTAAGAAATCGAAGCACACATGCTCGTGCGACACTGTTAAAGTGACGCTCTCTCTGCGGCTCAAGGACGAAGTCATGAAGGACCACGCCGTTTTCTCATAGGCCCGACACGAACGATCGCAGATTTCTCTCCAACACCCCGCCGTCTGTGACCGCCTCCTTGGCCCGCTCCATCCATCTTGCCGCGCGTGCTCGAATCTCCAGTGCCGCGTCCCCGTCGCCCATGACCATCTCCACGCACCGTTGGATCTCGCCTCGTCCCGCCACTCCCTCGCCGTCCACCGCCACGCGCACTCCGACGCCCGCGCACTCCTCCACGATCCACGCCACCGTCGGCTGGTCCGTCCACTGCGGCACGGCCACGATCGGCACGCCGGCCGCGATGCTCTCCAGCGCTGAGTTCCACCCGCAGTGCGTCACGAAGCATCCCACCGCCGCATGCGACAGCACCCGCGCCTGGTCGCACCACTCCACCACCATCCCTGCTTGCCTCCTGTCCGTGCCGTCCAACGGCGCACCTTCCTCGCCACCAACCTTGCGCAGCACGCCTAGGTACGGCCGGCCGGTGGCCTTCAGTCCTTGCAACGTCTCCAGCTCCTGCCGCCTGCTCGCTGTAAATACGGTCCCGAACGACACGTACACCACAGACCGTGCGGCCTGAGCGTCCAGCCACTCCATGTACCCGCTGGCGTCGTCGTTGTCGCAGAGGGACAGGTCCGTGCTGCTGGAGGGAGCCGCGCCGACGTCGGGCACCACCGGCCCGACGGCGAAGAGCTCCAGCCCCGGCACTGCACGGAGCGCCTCGGGCTCCAGCGCGTCGAAGGTGTTGACCAGCACCTTGGTGGGCCTGCTGTCCCCATCGAGCGCCAGGAAGAGGTCGCGCAGGATGCCGAGCACCGGGTACCCCTGCTGCTCCGGCGAGGTGACCGCCACGATGGACGGGAGCTCGCGGGAGCTGAGCGGCGGCATCCCCGGCAGACGGACGACGGCGTCGCGACGGGCGGGGTCGTTGGCGCAGGAGGCGAGGGCGGCGCCGTGGCCGTGGAAGCAGTGGTAGTAGACCGCGAACACGGCGGCCGGCTGGATCCAGAAGAGCGCGGCGGGGATGCCGTGCGCGCGCGCGACCTCGGGCGCCCACCCGACGAGGAAGGTGTACACGACGCAAGTGACGGGGCGGCCGCG
Organism: Avena insularis; assembly: GCA_023614405.1. NCBI lineage: Eukaryota > Viridiplantae > Streptophyta > Magnoliopsida > Poales > Poaceae > Avena > Avena insularis. The sequence continues at coordinate 65,758,525 of CM042697.1, forward strand.
CCCGGCGAGGCGCGCGACGACGGCGGAGAGCGTCTCGCACCCGGCCGCGCGGGCGCGCGCGTCGTGCACCGCGCGGTCGAACCCCTCGTCGTAGCCGTCGGAGAAAGGGACGTGCAGCAGGCCCGCGGCGTCGACGGCCTCCTCGTCGGGGGACGCGAGGGACGGGAACATGCGGCGGTGGCCGGAGACGGCGGTGGATATGGTGACCCGAGCGTTGTCTGTCGCCGCGACGCGGGCGGCGAGGCGGCGCACCGGGTTGATATGGCCCTGCATTGGGCTGGTCACGAACAGCAGGTGCGGCGACGGCGCACTAGAGCGGCTCTCCATCGATTCGATTCCTCTGGCTTGGAGTGGACTGGTACAGTCAGATTCGGTCATTTCGGTGAGCTCGTGCCATTGCAGTGTGTTGCTTGTATATGGCGGTAGTGGTGATCAATGAGTAGGTGAGCAGCCAGCATCTGCAGTCAGCTCTGCTGTCTGGGTCAAATTGTATAACTGTGATGTCCTGGTACAACTGCCTGCCTTAACAGGGAGGTACTGTATGAGATTTGTGGTAATATATTCGGTAACTCGTGACGCACAGCTGATGGTACTCTCCCGTAACGCTAGAGTCTTTTCATTGCAGTGCTTGTACTGAAAAAACTCTTTTCTAGAAAGAGCCGGTACCTCCTTTTTTTTTGCGAAAATTCAAACCAGCACAAAGTGAACAAAAAATAATAAAAAATACAAATAGGTCATGGAACCACACAAGCACTAGTGCGTGCCGCGCCACTCTCTCCGCCACTCTCTCGCCCTTCCATCATCGGAGCCGAAAAAACTTGCCGTAGTAGAGCTAGTTGTAGTAGACAGACGTCGTCATGTTTAGGCCACAAAGAACCAGCGCGCTAGAGCAACAACTATATGACAACCGTAGATCGAAAGAGACTGGCCTAAAATCACACCACCGGACATGAAAATGGATTGGATCACAGGAGATCCACCGGACAAACGACTCCACGCGCTCTCCGTCGGCGCTAGATGCGCCACCGGAGAGAGGATAGAGCGAACATGACTTTATTCTGCATCAAGATATAGCCGTCGACTTAACATCTCAAAGAAGACACTGAAAAAAATAGGCTAACAAGGAACAGAAAACCTCTCGCCGGTGAGAGGCCATGGTCCGCCAAACCTTCAAGACCCTAAGGCCACCCGAGACGGAGCGGACCGACAGCTTCGCCGACGAGAAGTACGGAACCCTAGATGAGTTTTGACTGCCGCCTCACGGTCGCCTCTCTCTATACTTCACGTACCGGTTCGGTTCCTTAGAGTCGGTACCTCCCCCACCAATATTGTTTTGAGATTAGTAAAACAATATACTTTTTTTATTAAACCAAACCTACTAATTAAACATAATTTAAATTTTATAATACTCCCTCTGACCTAAATTAATTAAATTAGGTTTATCTAAATTCACATATATCTAGACATGTTTTAGTAATAGATACATCTAAATTTAGACAATTTCGAGTCAATTAATTTGGATCAGAGGGAGTAACAAATTAAAACAACAGTGAAGTTGTGAAACTCTTTTATGATAGTAGACAATGTTTTACAAGTTACATTTGTTTCATAAAAAAATATAAAGTTTAGATCAACACATAGGTAATTGTTAGAATTTGAGGTATTTGCATGTTTGGCCCATAACAAATACAAATTTTAAAATTCTCTTTTGCCCATTATTTATGGCACCTCATGTGTGTGCTAGTGGAACTAAAGTTTAGTCTCACGTTGCTAATTGGGTGAGAGTTGCACCTTCTTATATATTTGGTTGTTCTATCACTCACTAAGGTGTGAGAAGAAGAACAATTCTCGGCTTCTCGCGCACTCCTCCTCCGACGCCGTTTGCCTCGCCTCATCCAAATATGTCTGCGCTGCGGGTTACAGAAATCTCGTCGGCCGAGCTTTATTTTGCTATTCAAGAAAATTAATCACGGATTAATTACAAATCATTAACGGACGCGTTAATCAATGCCTCATATTGGCTTGCGGTGCACCGCAGATCGGGACAGTAGGCCTCCGAAACCTCGCCTCTCGTGAACCTGTACGGGTGAGGGCGATCAGGTTTTTAGGGAGCGCTCAAGTGCGACTATTAGAAATCACGACGTCTGATGACGAGTTCCCATAACGACGACTTATTTCCGGACATCACTAACCTCTTCGGCAACCTCAACATGGACGACAACGCTGCTGCTACCACTGCGCCTGCTAGCGTCGTTGCTGCATTGTATGTGATCTCAATCTATCTATTTTAGATTATGTTAGAGTTTCTACTTCCAGTGTTTTGTATAGATGTGATAGGTTTATCTTGTTTATAATCTGTTTATTTACTTTGTTGATCTGTATAATTAGTTTTGGTACTATTTGTATGATCAGGATTTATTAGTTTATTATTCCGATTAAATCATATAGATCATTGCTTATATTTTTAACAGAAACGTCATGCTGACATTTTCATTCTAGTATGTAGCGGCGCTTTTACATTCGCCGAATCCGCTTGTAGTGTTTGTCTGCAACCACAAAATGAGCCCCCGAAATTAATACAAAACCTCATATCACTGGCGCATTTAGATGCGCCTTAGCTCAATCTTTCTCGAAGTTCAATCGGGCGTTCGTCCCACAATGCTGGACAGTCATGCAGTAGTGAGCGCGCGCATACAGCTAAGGATGCCTTCGTGTACCAAGATAATACTTGGTACCACCGACGGTGATCTAAGTCCCCCACACGAGAATCTTAGAGCAACTCCAACAGAAGCTGAAAAACCCTTGTTGGAGATATGCCCTAGAGGCAATAATAAATATAGTTATTATTATATCTTTGTGTTTATGATAAATATTTACATTCATGCTATAACAGTATTAACCAGGAAACATTAATACTTGTGTGATTTGTAAACTAAATTAGAGTCCCTAGTAAAGCCTCTTCATAATACTAGCTTGTTGGTTAATAGATGATTGTGATTTCCCTATCATGAACATTGAGATGTTATTTAACAACAAGATCATATCATTAGGAGAATGGTATGATGGACATACTCCTATAGATAAGCGTAGCATAAAGATCAAGTCATTTTAATAGTTCAGTTGCTATAAGCTTTCTGGTACATAGTAACCTAATTTCTTCGACCATGAGATCATGCTTATCACCATCATCGGAAGGATGCTTTGATGACATCAAACACCACACCGTAACTGGGTGGCTATAAAGGTGGTATTGAGTGTTCAGAAAATATGGGTTGAGACACATGGATCAAGAGTGGGATTTGTACATCCATATGACGGATAGATATACTCTAGGCCCTCTCGGTGGAATGTCATCTAATTAGCTTGCAAGCATGTGACTGGCTCATAAGGGATCACATACCACGGGAACAAGAAAAGAGTACTTATCGGTAACGAGGTTGAACTAGGTATGCAAAGATACCGACGATCAAAACCTCGGATAAGTAAACTATCGTGAGACAAAGGGAAATTGGTATCGTATGTAAGTGGTTCATTCGATCGCAAAGTAATCGTAGAAATATGTGGGAGCCATATGAATTTCCAGATTCCTCTATTGGTTATTGATCGGAGAAGTGTCTCGATCATGTCCGCATAATTCACGAACCGTAGGGAGACACACTTAAGGATTCGATGTTGTTGAGTAGTTATTGAATGATGAGTAAAATACCGAATGCTGTTCGGAGTCTCGGTTGGGATACGGGATATCACGAGGAGATCCCTAATGGTCCGGAGAATAAGATTCATATAAGGAAAGTCCTGTTTCGGAGTTGGGGAATGATTCCGGTGTTTTCACCGGGAATGTTCTAGAAGGGTCCGGAAGGTCCGGCACACCGGAGGGGAAGGGTACATGAATGTGTCATAACAATATGGAATGGTTGCATCATGTGCTGGGTCACTTGGCTGGGCAAAATAAAGGGAGAAATCAAATCCTAGTTTGAAAGTCAAACGCCAATTTGAAAAAGTCAAACGGCAAGTTTGCTTGGTGGAGGGAGAGTAGGAAACCTACTTGGGGAGGAGTTCCTCTCCCTCCACCCTTGAGGAGGCCGACTTGGGACTCCTCCTCCCAAGCAGCGCCTCCCACCTATATAAGGAGGGGCAGGCGCTCCCTCTCACCCAACACACCCAAAACCCTAGCCCTAGCCGCCGGCCTCCTCCAAGTCACCGCCGCCTCCTAGGGTTTCTCCTAGCCGCCGAATTGGGGCTTACCCAAGCCCTAGCCGCCTGCCAACCTTTTCCCCCTTGGTTCCTCTAAACCCTAGATCACCAAGGCCTCTCTCATAGTCCACCATACTCGCTCCGGCTTAAGGCGAAGCCCTGTGAGATCTTCCCTCTACTTGGGTACCATGTCGTCTTGCCGAATCGCGAAGAGTGCTACAACCTCCATGCCTGCTAGAACAAGGGAGGAAGGTCTTCATCAGTCTGAACGTGTGACCGATTGCCCAGGCCTTGGCATGCAGGAAGGATCATCTACACGATCTTGAGATCGGCAAGAGTACGACTACATCACCCACGAGAATCTGCTCTCATTAACCGCTTTGGAATCTTCGAGGGTGAGTTCCTCTATCGACTCGTTGCTACAATATAGTAGATAGATCTTGTCTTGTTTGTTTGCATGCGATAGAATTTTTTTGTTTTCCATGCTACGAACCCCTACAGTGGTATCAGAGTCGTGTCTATATGTAGATCTGTTGCACGAGTAGAACACAATGGTCATTGTGGGCGGTGGTGCTTTTATTATCAATTGCTTCTTGTGTACTTTGCATCTTGCGGTATGATGGGATGAAGCAGCCCAGGCTAACCTTACATGACATCGTTCATGAGACTTGCTCCGCGCTCAACATGCAACTTATATTGCATAAGTGGCTTTGCGGGTGCCTGTCTCTCCTATTATAGTATAGATCCAATTTACAACGGGCACTTGATAGTTCAAGCATCAACGTTGTGGTTCTTGTTCGTAAGTTAGAGAGACACTTATTGAAAGGCCCAAACCACGTAAAATATGCAAAGAAAAGTAGAGGCGTCTAACTTTGTTTTGCAGGGGTGTGCTGTGATGTGATATGGCCATGATTGTGAATATATTTGATGTATGCAATGTTCCTTATTGTAAGTTGGCAACCAGCAGGAGCCATATGGTTGTTTTTAAATTCTGTTAAGACCCGCGTGACTATTCAAAGTAGTTGTAATAGTTGAAGCTGGTGGACGACAACCATGGAACGGCGCCATTGACCTTGACGCTATGCCGGTGATGATGGAGATCATGTTCATGCTAGAAGATGGAGATCGGAAGCACTAGAAGAAAGGCCATATCATATCACATATTATGAATTGCATGTGATGTTAATCCTTTATGCATCTTGTATTGCTTAGTTAACGACGGTAGCATTATAAGATGATCCCTCAAGCACATAAATTTCAAGTTTTAAAGTGTTCATCCTTAGTAAGCACCGTTGCTAAAGCTCGTTGTTTCGAAGCACCACGTGATGATCGGGTGTGTTAGATTCTGCGAGTGTATACAACGTGAGCAAGCCAGATTTGCTCATGCAGAAGCTAAGGTTTGATCTTGATGAGCCTAGCATGTACAGACATGGTATCGGAACACGGATCACCGAAAGGTAAAGCATGAGTCATATAGTAGATATGATGAACATGTTGATTATTCACCATTGAAGCTACATCAACTCTCGTGATGATCGGTTTCGATGTAGTGGATTTGGTTCGTGTGATCACTAAAACAATGTGAGGGATATTGTTTTGAGTGGGAGTTCACCTAGATTAATTTAACTATTAATTAGAACTCAATTTGTCATAAACTTAGTCTAAACTATTGCAAATATGTTGTAGATCAATGTCGGCCCCTACCATCAATTTTAATGCGTTCCTAGAGAAAGAAAAGTTGAAAAACAATGGAAGCAACTTCGCGGATTGGTTCCGCAATTTGAGGATTGTCCTCAATGCTGGTAATTTGACCTATGTGCTGGATGCAATCATTTGGGTTACCCGCTTTGCACTCGCTACCGATGAATTAAAGAATGTTTACCTCACTCGGAAGAATCAGTACTCCATAGTTCAGTGTGCTATCTTGTATGGTTTGGAATCGGAGCTTCAGAAAAGGTTTGAGAACCATGACCCACATGATATTGTCCGTTAACCCAAAATGATATTTGAGGCTCACGCGACAGTTGAGAGTTATGAGGCTTCTGAAAAGTTCTTTAACTGCAAGATGGAAGAGGGCAGCTCCGTCAGTGAGCATGTGCTTAAGATGTCTGGGCACGCAAACAAACTCCAAAGTTTGGGTATAGTGATTCCTAATTCTTTGGGGATTCACCGTGTCCTCCAATCACTACCACCAAGTTACAAGAACTTTGTGATGAACTACAATATGCAAAACATGGACAAGACGTTGCCAGTACTCTTCTCCATGTTGAAATCTGCAGAAGTGGAGATCAAGAAAGAGCACCAAGTGTTGTTGGTCAATAAGACCACCAAATTAAACAAAGGCAAGTCTAAGAAAAAGGTAAACTTCAAGAAGGACGGTAAGAAAGTTGCCGCACCGGCGAAGAAGACCAGGGCTGGACCTAAGCACGATCTTGAGTGCTTTCTTTGCAAGCAAGAGGGTCCTTTGGGCGAATTGCCCAAAGTACTTGGTGGATTTGAAGAACGGCAACATCAAGAAGAAAGTTATATCCGATATACATGTTATTGATGTGTATCTCACTAGTACTCGTAGTAGTGCTGGTATTTGATCTTGGTTCGGTTGCTCATATTTGTAACTCGAAGCAGTGCTGCAGAATAAGCGAAGCTAGCGAAGAACGAGGTGATGATGCGTTGGAAATGGATCAAAGGTTGATGTGATCGCGGTCGGCATGCTACCTCTTCATCTACCATCGGGATTAGTTTTATACTTAAATAATTGTTATTTGGTGCCTGCGTTGAGCATGAACATTATATCTGGATCTTGTTTATTGCGAGACGGTTACTTGTTTAAGTCCGAGAATAATGGTTGTTTGATTTATATGAGTAATATGTTTTATGAACATGCACCTTTGATAGATGGTCTATTCTTATTGAATCTCGATTGTAGTAATACACACATAAATAACATTGAGGCTAAACGTTTGAAATTGAGCGATAACTCGACCTATATGTGGCACTGTCGTCTTGGTCACATTGGAGTGAAGCGTATGAAGAAACTCCATTCCGATGGACTTCTTGAATCACTTGATTTCGAATCACTTGAAAGATGCGAAGCATGTCTGATAGGTAAAATGACTAAGACTCCATTTTCTGGTATGATGGAGCGAGCTACGGACTTGTTGGAAATCATACATACTGATGTGTGTGGTCCAATGAGTGTAGCATCGCGCGGTGGTTATCGCTATGTTCTTACCTTCACGGATGACTTGAGTAGATATGGGTATATCCATTTCATGAAACATAAGTCCGAAACTTTTGAGAAGTTTAAGGAATTTCAAAGTGAGGTAGAGAATCAACGTAACAAAAAGATTAAATTTCTACGATCTGACCGTGGAGGTGAATATCTAAGTTACGAGTTTGGCGAGCATTTGAAGAAATGTGGAATATTTTCACAATTGACACCGCCGGGAACACCACAGCGTAATGGTGTGTCCGAACGTTGTAATCGAACTCTCTTAGATATAGTTCGTTCATGATGTCACTTACAGATTTACCGCTATCGTTTTGGGGTTATGCATTAGAAACAACCACATTCACTTTAAATAGGGCACCATCTAAATCCGTTGAAACGACACCGCATGAATTGTGGTTTGGAAAGAAACCTAAATTGTCGTTCCTTAAAGTTTGGGGTTGCGAAGCTTATGTAAAGAAGTTACAGCCAGACAAGCTTGAACCCAAAGCGGAAAAATGCGTCTTCATATGATACCTGAAGGAAACTATTGGGTATACCTTCTATCATAGATCCGAGGGCAAAATCTTCGTTGCCAAGAATGGATCCTTTCTAGAGAAGGAGTTTCTCTCGAAAGAAGTGACTGGAAGGAAAGTAGAACTCGACGAGGTTGTTGAACCTTCTCTCAAACTTGCGAGTAGCGCAGCACCGGAAGTAGTTCCTGTGGCGCCTACACCGATAAGAGAGGAAGCTAATGATGTTGATCATGAAACTTCGGTTGAAGTTACTACAGAGCCTCGCAGGTCAACGAGAACTCATACCACTCCTGATTGGTATGATCCCGTTATGAGTGTCATGTTGGTGGTCAACACCGATGACCCTGCGACATATGAGGAAGCGATGATGAGCCCAGATTCTAATAAATGGCAAGAAGCCATGAAATCCGAGATTGGATCCATGTATGAAAACCAAGTATGAACTTTGGTGGACTTACCGGATGGCCGGAAGGCTGTCGAGAACAAATGGATTTTCAAGAAGAAAACAAATGCTGATGGTAATGTTACTATCTATAAGGCTCGACTGTCGCAAAAGGGTTTCGACAAATTCAAGGAGTTCACTATGATGAGACTTTCTCACTGGTAGCGAAGCTAAAGTCTATGAGGATTATGTTAGCAATCGTTGCATATTATGATTATGAGATATGGCAGATGGATGTCAAACGGCGTTCCTCAATGGAGACATTGATGAAGAGTTGTATATGGTACAACCCAAAGGTTTTGTTGATCCTAAAGATGCTAACAAGGTATGCAAACTTCAACGGTCCATTTATGGATTGAAGCAAGCATCCCGGAGTTGGAATCAACGTTTTGATAAGGTGATCAAAATCTTTGGTTTTATACAAACTTATGGAGAAGCTTGTATTTACAAGAAAGTGAGTGAGAGCTCTGTAGCATTCTTAATACTATATGTAGATGACATATTGTTGATTGGGAATGATGTAGACCTTCTAAATAGTGTCAAGGAATATTTGAATAATAGTTTTTCAATGAAAGATCTTGGCAAAGCAGCTTACATATTAGGCATAAATATTTACAGAGATAGATCTAGACGCCTAATATCATTGTCACAAAGTACATATTTGGACAAAGTTCTAAAGAGGTTTGGAATGGAAGATAGCAAGAAAGGGTTCTTGCCCATGTTGCCCAATACGACCTTGAGTAAAACTCAAAGTCCAGCAACGGCAGAAGATAGAGAAAGGATGAGTAAGACCTCCTATGCCTCAGCCATAGGATCTCTAATGTATGCCATGCTATGTACTAGACCCGACATTGCATATGCTGTTAGTTTAACTAGCAGATATCAAAGTGATCCAGGAGTGGATCATTGGACAGTGGTCAAAAACATCCTTAAGTACTTGAGAAGAACTAAGGATATGGTTCTTTCTTATGGAGGTGATGAACGGCTCGTTGTTAATGGTTACACTGATGCTAGTTGGAACACCGATTCAGACGATTCTAAATCTCAATCTGGATACATATTTACTTTGAATGGTGCAACAGTTAGCTGGAGGAGTGCAAAGCAAAGCGTTGTGGCGAGATCTTCAACTGAATCGGAATACATAGCTGCTTCGGAGGCTTCACAAGAAGCGATATGGATGAAGGGGTTCATTACAGAGCTCGGTGTGGTTCCAAGTGCGCTGGACCCAATGTCTATCTACTGTGATAACATGGGAGCCATAGCCAATGCGCAAGAACCAAAGTCACACAAGAAGCTGAAGCACATCAAGCTACGTTTTCACGCTATTCGAGAACATGTCCAAGATGGTGACATAAAGATTTGCAAAGTACACACAGATCTAAATGTGGCGGATCCGTTGACTAAACCTCTCCCGAGGGCAAAACATGACCAACACCAAACTGCCATGGGTGTTCGGTATATTACCATGTAATCTAGATTAGTTGACTCTAGTGCAAGTGGGAGACTGTTGGAGATATGCCCTAGAGGCAATAATAAATGTAGTTATTATTATATATTTGTGTTTATGATAAATGTTTACATTCATGCTATAACAGTATTAACCAAGAAACATTAATACTTGTGTGATTTGTAAACTAAATTAGAGTCCCTAGTAAAGCTTCTTCATAATACTAGCTTGTTGGTTAATAGATGATCGTGGTTTCCCTATCATGAACATTGAGATGTTATTTAACAACAAGATCATATCATTAGGAGAATGGTATGATGGACATACTCCTATAGATAAGCATAACATAAAGATCAAGTCATTTTAATAGTTCAATTGCTATAAGCTTTCTGATACATAGTAACCTAATTCCTTCGACCATGAGATCATGCTTATCACCATCACCGGAAGGATGCTTTGATGACATCAAACACCACACCGTAACTGGGTGGCTATAAAGGTGGCATTGAGTGTTCGGAAAATATGGGTTGAGACACATGGATCAAGAGTGGGATTTGTCCATCCATATGACGGATAGATATACTCTGGGCCCTCTCGGTGGAATGTCATCCAATTAGCTTGCAAGCATGTGACTGGCTCACAAGGGATCACATACCACGGGAACAAAAAAAGAGTACTTATCGGTAACGAGGTTGAACTAGGTATGCAGAGATACCGACGATCAAAACCTCGGATAAGTAAACTATCGTGAGACAAAGGGAATTTGGTATCGTATGTAAGTGGTTCATTCGATCGCAAAGTAATCGTAGAAATATGTGGGAGACATATGAATTTCCAGAATCCTCTATTGGTTATTGATCGGAGAAGTGTCTCGATCATGTCCGCATAATTCACGAACCGTAGGGAGACACACTTAAGGATTCGATGTTGTTGAGTAGTTATGGAATGATGAGTAAAAGACCGAATGCTGTTCAGCGTCTCGGTTGGGATACGGGATATCACGAGGAGATCCGGAATGGTCCAGAGAATAAGATTCATATAAGGAAAGTCCTGTTTCTGAGTTGGGGAATGATTCCGGTGTTTTCACCGGGAATGTTCTAGAAGGGTCCGGAAGGTCTGGCACACCGGAGGGGAAGGGTACATGAATGTGTCATAACAATATGGAATGGTTGCATCATGTGCTGGGTCACTTGGCTGGGCAAAATAAAGGGAGAAATCAAATCCTAGTTTGAAAGTCAAACGCCAATTTGAAAAAGTCAAACGGCAAGTTTGCTTGGTGGAGGGAGAGTAGGAAACCTACTTGGGGAGGAGTTCCTCTCCCTCCACCCGCAGGCCAAGGAGGCCGACTTGGGGGGGACTCCCTCCTCCCAAGCCGCGCCCTCCCACCTATATAAGGAGGGGCAGGGCTGCCCCTCTCCCCTACACCCAACACACCCAAAACCCTAGCCCTAGCCGCCGGCCTCCTCCAAGTCACCGCCGCCTCCTAGGGTTTCTCCTAGCCGCCGAATTGGGGCTTACCCAAGCCCTAGCCGCCGGCCAACCTTTTCCCCCTTGGTTCCTCTAAACCCTAGATCACCAAGGCCTCTCTCATAGTCCACCATACTCGCTCCGGCTTAAGGCGAAGCCCTGCGAGATCTCCCCTCTACTTCCGGTACCACGCCGTCGTGCTGCCGGAATCGCGAGGAGAGTGATACAACCTCCGCTGTCTGCTGGAACAAGGGAGAGGAAGGTCTTCATCGAGTACCGAACGTGTGACCGACTGCGGAAGCATGGCGGAACGCCAAGGATCGTCTACACGATCTTGAGATCGGCAAGAGTACGACTACATCACCCATGAGAATCTGCTCTCGTTAACCGCTTTGGAATCTTCGAGGGTGAGTTCCTCTATCGACTCGTTGCTACAATCTAGTAGATAGATCTTGGCTTGTTTGTTTGCATGCGATAGAATTTTTTTGTTTTCCATGCTACGAACCCCTACAACCCCGTGTGCGAAAATCGCTATGCAGCACGCGTGATCCAGTTTTAGCGCGTGCGCTGTGCTTCTCCTCCGGCGGAAGCGCTAAATACGGCGCGCAAAAATAGAACCAAAATCGCCCCCTCCCACGGAAGAGCTAAATGCGGCGCGCAAAAACAACTTTCACAATGCATTTATGCATCAACAAGATCAAACAAATCAAAATAAATGGAACAAAAAATTGTCTAGTTATTATTACAACACAACCAAATGATACATGAATAATACAACAAATATAGAAATTGTTTTCACAATACAACAAACAACAAATAAAAGAAGACCTCAACGTTGTGCCCCAAACCATTTCCACCACTCCTCGGTTAGATCTTTTTGAAGATTATCATGGGTCTTGTTGTCGCGAATGGCATAATTTGAGGCAATAAAACGCGTCACCCTGTGCTCTCTCCTATGCACTTGCACGGGAATACCCATCGAGTCATACTGGTGGCTGATCTATATCTTTGCCATGATCATCGTCTATGATCATGTTACGCATGATGACACAAGCTGTCATGATGTACCAAAGATATTCTTGGTCCCAAAATCTAGACGGTCCTCTGACAATAGCAAATTGGTCTTACAAAATACCGAAGGATCTCTCCACATCTTTCCTAGCCGCCGCTTGTGTAGCGTGAAAATCCTTTTCTTTCTTACCTTTGGGTTTGTGAACCGGCTTTCCAAAAGTTTGCCACCTTGGGTAGATGCCATCGGCAAGATAGACATAGTTGTATGTGTGGCCATTTGCTTCAAACTCCACTTGTGGACCTTCACGCAATGCAATCCTTGAGATAAGAGGAGACCTTGAAAAACACTGATGTTATTGCAGGAATCGGGCATTCCAAAAAAATGCATGCCAAATCCAAGTCTCATAATCTTCCACGGCTTCAAGGATGATAGTGCAATCCTTCTTGTGACCTTTGAATTGTGCATGCCAAGCCGCAGGAGAATTCTTCCAACTCCAATACATACAATCAATAGAGCCAAGCATTCCAGAGAATCCCCGAGCCTTGTTCTCCTCCAAAATCCTAGCCGTGTCTTCGGCATTGGGGGCTTTCAAGTAGACGGTGCCAAACACACGCACAATTGCAACAGCAAAGCGCTTGACACCCTCAATGGCTTGACTCTCACTCATTACCAAGTGGTCATCTACAAGATCTGCCGATTACCGTATGCCATCATACGCAAGGCGGCGGTCACCTTCTGGTAGGTGCTATGCCCAAGCTCTCCGGCAGCATTCCTCCTCCGCTCAAAGAACCGATCATAATTGGTCACCTCTTCGCAAATGTGCATGAACAAACCGATGCTCATCCTAAACGCCGACAAAAATACTCCCCCGGAAAGGTGGCATTCTCGTTGAAATACATCTGCATCAACCTCTCGTGCCCTTCGATCATTTCCCTCCACAACTTGCTCCGACCAAAAACCGAGCCACCATGCTTCGGTTCTTTCGTCGCTCGCCAAGCTAATAGCATCGATATGTTTTCCTCTTCCTCAAGCTCTAGTTCATCATCGGATGAATCATACGAAATACTCTACAAGCACAAAAATATACTCACTTCGTCTACCGGAACTAAAATATGGCGCGGCCGGCGGTGGAGAAACATACCTTGTGGTGGACATTGTGCTGAGCACATAGCATGCGCCGAGTAGCGTCCCGACTTGAGCAGGACATGTCGGCGCGGCGTCGCGGCGACTCCGAGACGGCCGAGGCACGGCGGCGATGGCACAAAAAAGAAGCGCCGCACGAGCAGCTCGCTCCGATTTGCGCAACGGCGAGCTCGGGAAAGGTGCGGGGAGGCCCGACGGCCGTGGATCTACAGATACTGCAAGCAGGAAGGCGCTTCCGGTGGCGAATCAAAGTGGCAGTGCCGACGAAATGGGGAGAAGGAAATGGGGACAGTGCGGGCACGTGTGATTTTTCAGCGGCAGTAGGTCTTCGCGCGCGCCGCCGAGAGATAGCGCACGCTGGCCGGCATGCAACAAATTTGCTGCGTCGTGGAGCCCAAAATGCCGCACACTTTTTTTTAGCGCGCGCAAGTTTGCAGCGGCCGCTGGGAGGAAAAACAGCCGCACGTGCGCTATATTGGCATTTATTTCTCGCGTGTGGGGTTTTCTAGCTTGTGTTGGAGTTGCTCTTAGTTGCCATCTTGTGCACACCACGATACTTTGACCACGGCTGCGATATACTTGCAAATAAAAATAATAAAGAATTAATCAACTACTGTTAATTAAATCTGGCAATTCATATAACAATCTATCTATGTAAAAAACAACAAGAATCAATATATGTATCATATCTAGCAATTCTAATATAGATGGCGTGCACGCCAATGTCATTATCTAGCTAGTTTATCTAACAACAACAAAAATTTACCGAGCTATTTTATCATTACTACTATTCTAACTACCTCAAACTAAATAATTTTATTAATGCATTAAATAGATTAACAATTACTATATGAAAATTTCTATATATTTATACTAATAGTTTCTATTCAAACGGCTTCTACACAATTTCACGTCTATACTAACCATTTCTACACATTTATACTAACAATTCTATACAATGTCTACACATTTATTTTAACTACTCTACACAATTTTCTACACCCAAAATAAAATATCTAAAATCATCTACAACCTCCCTCTAAAATTAGATGTCGCAAATTTGTCAAAATTTAGAAGGAGTATAAAATAAGTACAAAATACGTATTAAAAAAGGAGAGGCTCACCGACGGCAGCGCGGATGGCGGCGGTGGCAGGCGGTTCCGACGGTGGCGTGGATGGGTGGCGGGTCGGTGTCTTTGGTCCTGGTGGCGGTGGATGCGACGCGGATGGGTGGCAACAATAGTGGATGTTGCATGGGCGGGCAGTGGCTAATCCGGCGCGGACGGATGGTGGAGGTGGATGCGGCATCAACGAGAGGACTAGGGAAGAGGGAGCAGCGACGGTTCGGGAGTGGTGGGGAGCACGGTGGCGGATCATGAGTAGTAGGGGAGTGTAGTGGGCGTGTTAGGCACGTGAGACCCACGTGTCAAAAGTTATTCCCTAAGATAACTAAATAAATGATGTTTTTAACCGTGGCATGTCAAAAATTAGCTACGTCAGTAATAATTAGTATACGTGTTCAATGACAGGTCACTAATTCCAAATAATTAGTGGCGCGTACAAATATGTGCCACGTCGCTAACCCCACCCCCGGAAATGTGGAATAGGTAATGTGTCTAATTTTTTTTTTTGCATACAAGGTGCTTGACGCAACTAGTTATTGTTGTGACGCGCCACTGATACAGTAGCATATATAAACAAAATCTACTTCCACTAGTGACGTGATTTATTAACCATGGCGTACTGTAAAATGATGTATGCTGTTTTAACCATTTTTACGGGATCTATTTAGGTTGTTTTTAGACCAATACCGTATATTTTACGGCTTTAACCATATATACCGTATCTACTGGATATGCTGTTATATGGGTACTGTATATGGATAGCCATATGAAATCAGTTCCAGCGTTTTCATAGACACACGGATATAGAATCGTTGTTGTAGTGTAGACACATTTTTTGGTGATCTACATCTGTTGTGACATACCAGCCTACGTCAGGTCATCCGCAGTTCCCTCCGGGAGTTCAATTCACACCTCCGACGGCTTATTTCAATGCGATTCAAACTTTCCCGCATCAGCCTTTGCAGCGCCCTTATCGTGGGTCGTCGACACCGTTTGTCGGTCAGCCGACCGCCGCTTTTTTCCAGGGCACACCTTCTGCTCCTCCGCTCCATGGGGGCCACAATGGTAATCAGGCGGCTGTGGTTCCGTCGCAACCTCCGCAACAGTTTTCTGTGGGAGCGGGCGTTGCGGCTTCTACTGTTCCTAAGAGAAAGAAGAATAAAAAGCAGACACAGCAGCCACAAGCTGGTGGGATTCAGCAACAGGTTATGCATGCACAGTCGGATCAGCAGCTTCATCTTCAGCAACAGGGTTTCCAGCAGTATGGGGTTCCACAGATGCAGGTGTCTGGGTGTTTTGTACCTCCTTTTCCGCAGCAGTTCAACCCGCAGGAGCATCATCTGAGTCAGCCACCGGTTGTCACTGCACCAGTTTCTGAGGGTACGACAGTGGCTGATGTCGGTAAGAAGAATAAAAAATTTGTTCGTTGTTAGAAGTGTGCGGTTAATACTCATGCGACCAAGGATTGTAAGGTGATTCATTATTGCTATATTTGTGATTCCGTTGCACATCCCACATTGAGGTGCCCGGTGCTGAAGCAGCCGCGCTTGACTCCGTATATGGCTGGTATTGGCAGTGACCAGACCTTGTTCACCCAGATTCCGGATGCAGTGACTCGGGATCATCTTGAGCGCAGTCAAACCCCGATTGCTCTGGTACGTGTTTCTGGACCGATGGTTTCAGCAGAGGTTGTTCAGAGGCAGATTGCCAGGCGATGTCAGGTGCATGTTCAGTGGAAGTGGGAGGCGGTGCCTCATGGTGATTCTGCCTTCTTAGTGAGCTTTCCGACGTTTGAGGATTTGGACAGGGTGGATGGAATCCTGATGACCGTTCCGCTTAGTACCGCTCAGCTGACCTTCTCGGTATACAGGATGGAGGAGGTGCCGCATAAGCTTGAGATGCAGCAGGTTTGGTTACATGTGGAGGGGGTACCCCATATTCTGCGATCCTTTCAGGGCTTGTGGGCTGTTGGAGGACTCATGGGGAACACTCTTGATGTGGATTTATTCAGTCTGCGGAAGCGGGGGGTAGTCCGTATACTCGTGGAGATGTTTGATACGAAGATCTTTCTCAAGGAGAAGGACGCCCTTGGTCACTTTATTGTGTCTGATGCTGTGGTTAAACACAAGGTATTTGAGTTTCGTTTCCGGATTGAACCTGAGGGTTATCTTCCGGAACCAGAGTTTGTTCCTTTCTTGTGGAGAAAAGGAGATGATGACGCGGATGATGATGCCAATGGGAAGCAGTTTGAGGATGCTATGGATACTTCAGAGGCTTCTACTGCCACTCGGGGAGGGGGGAGGTTACGTGCAGTCTGGATCTTCCTCGTGCAGTGGTACTTCCTGCATCTTCCGGTCGTGGTGCGAGGCGTTCTTGTCACCCCTTTAATGCTAATCCGGTGACTCCGCGGGGACGACAACTACTGGATGCTCTTCCTTTGGATTCCCCTCTTCGTGGGAAGGGTTCTACTTCGGCACCTCGCGTTTCATCGACTCAGTTACAGGAGGCTCTTCGTTCTGCTTCCATTCCGGTCTTGCGAGCTTGCTCAGCACCAGCGAGGTCCAGAACGCATATTTTGGGCAGATCTATTCCTGTTTCCACTCCTGTACTTGAGGAGGTTGTTCCTTCGGTGGGTTTGCGGAAGCTGGCCCAGAGGGTCGGTGACATGACGCTCGTCACCAGCTTCAGGATATGGCTTCGCTTGGTCCGACCCAGGTGGGGTTGGACCCTCGGGACGTCTTGCCTCCGCTAGTGGGGCAGGGGACCTCGGTGGTCGATGGGGACGACCGGACCCAGGAGGGGTCTGGGGTGCCTCGGTGTCCAGCATGGCTACCTTCTCCAGGTGACGCTTCGCTTGTGCAGGGGAGTGGTACTACATTCAGGCGAAGCATGCGTCATGGAGTCGATGCCTCTGGGGCGTCCGTGACTGATGAGGACTCCATGCTCAAGGCCATGCGGCGTAAGGCGGAGAGGAACTTGGATTCGCCAGGTATAAAGAGTCATTCGAAGTCTTTTTTGTCATTTTCTACTCCTGTTATTTCTTCTAAACTAGCCAACGTTGGCATTAGTTTGGGTAGCTCTGTACAGGATGTATCTTTTTCTTCTAATGTTTTGAGACATATGGAGGTTGACCGTCTAACGGTTACTCCTAAGGTCAGTGCTTTTCCTGATGCTTCACTAACTGAGGAGGAGGAGGAGTTGCATGCCACAGTAGATGGTTAACTCCGTTCTCACTTAGTCGGTGAAGTGTCGGAAGTGGACTTTGATGAGACTGGGCTTGCTTCTATGTATGAGCTGAAAGCTTCTGGTCGAAAATCGAAGAGCCAGCGGTTGCGAAAGAGATCCCGTGTATCCAAATCTCCTATAGTTTCTCAATGAATGGAATGTTTTCAAACAGCAGAGGTCTTCGGGACTTGGCTAAACATTTATTCTTTGTTGACTGTGTGAGAGACTATAATTTGGATTTTCTGGGTATTTCTGAGACTGGTAGACGGGATTTTTCGCAAGCTCTACTCAATCGCCTTTCTGGTGGAGTGGACTTTACGTGGATATCACGTCCGCCGCGTGGTCGATCCGGGGGGATCCTGTTAGGCGTTCGAGATGAGACTATGGAAGTTTTAGCTAGTTCGGTGGGAGATTTTTTTATAAAAATCCATATCCGTAACAAGGCTGACAATTTCACATGGTCTTTAGTCACCGTATACGGGGCCGCTCAGGATATTTATGAGGCTGACTTTTTACGTGAGCTTGTGAATTTGTCAAAGGACAATCCTTATCCTATTCTTATAGGAGGGGATTTTAATTTGCTCTCCTCATGAGAAAAGTCGGGGCCGGTTCAATGAACATTGGCCTTTTCTGTTCAATGCTGTCGTTGACAGTCTGGATTTGAGAGAGGTTACAATGTTAGAAAGGCAATTCACATGGGCTAATAGTCTTCCGGAGCCAACATACGAAAAACTAGATAGAGTGCTTATGGATACTGATTGGGAACAAAAGTTCCCTATGGTAACTGTTCGTGCTCTAGAGCGTATTGAGGTTTTGTCGGATCATGCCCCTTTACTTCTTTCTTTTGCATTACCACCACGGAAGTCTACGAATGAGTTTAAATTTGAAGTCGGTTGGATGATCCGTGATGGTTTTTATGAGATGGTTAAGGCTATTTGGGAGAAACCGGTAGATGGCCAAACGCCTATCCTACGATGGAATGACAAAATGCGTGCTTTACGCAAGTTCCTTCGG
Organism: Avena insularis; assembly: GCA_023614405.1. NCBI lineage: Eukaryota > Viridiplantae > Streptophyta > Magnoliopsida > Poales > Poaceae > Avena > Avena insularis. The sequence continues at coordinate 65,777,337 of CM042697.1, forward strand.
GGTTGGGCCAGGCACACAGCGGGTATCCTAAAAAAAGAAAAATTACGCCTAACACTTATAATAGATGACTTAGAGGCTTCCGCGGAGGTAAGGCCATTAACTGTACAAGAAATTGAGCTTAAAATCCAATCGAATGCAGAGATAGCCCGACTTCTGCGCGAGGAGGAACTCAAATGGTACCAACGCTCTAAAGCTAAATTCATTCTGGAAGGAGATGCGAATACTAGATACTTCCATGCAGTTGCCAATGGCAGGCATAAGAATAAACTTATTCACTCTCTGATTCAGGACGAAGGTATGATTGAGGGACAAGAACATCTGAAGTCATATATCACTACGTATTATAAATCCTTGTTTGGGGCCCCAGTGGAGAATTCTTTCTCTCTGGATGAGTCCCAAACGTCCGATATACCCCAGGTTTCTGATGAAGAAAATAGCTTTCTAACTGCCTCATATACCGAGGAAGAGGTCAAGAAAGCGGTTTTCCAAATGGAACATAACAAAGCACCAGGACACGATGGATTCCAATGAATTTTACCAAAAATTCTGGGACGTTATCAAGGAGGACCTGATGAATTTTTTTGGGTTTTTACAGGTTGGACAATTGGATCTCTTTAGACTCAACTTTGGTAACATAATTTTACTGCCTAAGGTTAATAATGCAGAACGTATACAACAGTACCGTCCAATCTGCTTGCTTAACGTTAGCTTTAAAATTTTCACTAAAGTTGCTACAATTAGACTAAATTCGGTTGCTGACAATGTTGTTAGCCCGTCTCAAACTGCGTTCATGCAAGGAAGAAATATCCTAGATGGGGTTGTAATTCTGCATGAAACAATCCACGAACTACACTCAAAAAAATTAAATGGTGTACTGTTCAAGATTGACTTTGAGAAGGCATATGACAAAGTTAACTGGTCTTTCCTCCAGCAAACACTCCGTATGAAAGGTTTTTCTGAGGAGTGGCGTGCTCGATTCGATCGTTTGTGTGCAGGGGTAGTGTTGCCATTAAAGTAAATGATGATACTGGCAAATACTTTCAGACCAAGAAAGGACTGAGACAAGGGGATTCATTATCGCCTTTACTATTTAACATAGTGGCTGATATGTTGGCTATCCTCATTGAGAGAGCAAAGGCTGATGGCCAAATTGAAGGTGTAGTTCCACATCTCGTTGATGGTGGACTTTCTATTCTTCAATACGCTGATGATACAATTCTTTTTATGGAACATGATCTGGAGAAAGCTAAGAATCTGAAATTAATATTATCAGCATTCGAGCTTCTATCTGGGCTTAAAATAAATTTCCATAAGAGCGATTTGTAATGTTTTGGCGAGGCCCACCTATATGCTGAACTTTTCGGCTGTGGTCTGGGTCAGTTTCCAATCAATTATTTGGGAATACCGATTCATTATCGGCGTCTCACAATTGCTGAATGGAAGCTTGTTGAGGAAAGGCTACAAAAACGTCTTAATAGCTGGAAAGGAAAATTGCTATCCCTTGGGGGAAGACTGGTACTTTTAAATTCAGTACTTACTAATATGGTACTGTATATGATCTCGTTTTTCCAAATGCCAAAAGGGGTTTTGAACAAAGTGGATTATTTCCGTTCAAGATTCTTTTGGCAAGGGGATAGTGAGAAAAAGAAATATCGACTGGCCAGATGGAATGTGGTTTGCCGGCCGAAGGAGTTTGGTGGACTAGGCATACACGATTTGCAAGTCAAAAACACCGCGCTTCTGGGAAAATGGCTTTTTAAACTACTTACTGAGAAAGGCGTTTGGCAAACCATGTTATGGAGGAAATATGTGGGCTCCAAAGCTGTGTCTCAAGTGGTTTGGAAACCCGGAGATTCACATTTTTGGGCAGGTCTTATGGCCACCAAGAAACATTTCTTTCGTTTTGGTGCTTTTGAGATTAAGGATGGATCACAAATTAGGTTTTGGGAAGATAAATGGCTAGGCCAAACTACTCTTCGCGAATAGTACCCAGCTCTATATTCAATTGTTAGACACAAAGGGGATACAATCTCCACAGTGATGGAGGACTATCCTCCTAATGTGTCTTTCAGAAGAAGTCTTATCGGACCTAGACTATTATCTTGGAACAATCTACTATTACGGTTATCCAGGATACAATTGTCGGACGGTGTTGACGTGTTCAAATGGAAATTACTGGAAAGTGGTAAATTTTCTGTTGGCTCACTATATAAAGCTTTGGTCCAACCTGATTTCCTAGTCGATGATAATAGTAAAATTTGGAAAATGAAAATACCCCTTAAGACGAAAATATTTGCATGGTATCTACGGAAAGGGGTAATTCTAACAAAAGATAATCTTGTAAAGAGGAATTGGCATGGAAGTATACAATGTGTTTTTTGTCATCAAGATGAGACAATTCGCCATTTATTCTTTTAGTGCAAATTTGCTCGTTCTATATGGTCATTCATCCAAATATCTTCTGGCTTATCTCCCCCACGTTCAGTAACCAATGTTTTTGGTAATTGGTTGCATGGAATTATTGATAAGTATAGAACCTTGTTTAGGGTGGGAGCGCTTGCCATTATATGGTCGCTATGGCTTTGTAGAAATGACAAGATTTTTAATAACATTATGTCTTCTCCTCTGCAGGTTATTTATCGAGCCACGGCTATCCTTCGATCATGGAATATTCTCCAACACATGGAGTTTCGCGACTTATTTCTGGACGGATGTAAGCGATTGGAGGACACGGCGAGGAATATTTTTTCACGACATGGATGGCCGCGTGATCTGAGGATTGATCTATCTTAGATTCCAGACTTTTTATTTTAGTGCCTTTTTGTAATGCTTATTTACTTTTTGTCTTAGTCTGTCGTTCGTGTGGCTGTGTGCATCTTAGTTATGCAGAGGCCGGGTGTAAGAATTAAACATTTGGTTAATAAATGCGCCCATTTCCAAAAAAATCAAGTAGGAGTACTCGCATCATCCCACAAAATCACACCAACAGACAGCAACTATTGGTGAATTCAAGGCATCATCAACTTCCTATTCACAATGATGGATGTTTCTTTTCCGTGAGAGAGAGTTGCCGCTGCAATCTACCTGTGGGTGTAGCGTCCATCATTGCCGACACCAAGGAAATGGTGCTGAAAACGTTTGAAGCAACACGACGCGACATGCCCAACCTCGCCGCACAGCTGACAGACTGCGCGATTGCTGTTGCCTCGGTGGCCACCGTCTGTAGGCTCGTTGCCTCCGCTTGGTGCAGAAGGGTTCGCCGGCCAGTTTGGGTAAGACGGGTTGCGGCGACTGGCGTCGGGGCGGTGGGCACGGGGATCGCCATCGTGGTAGGCTGCATTGGCCGTCGCCTGGTCGACACCGCCGGCGGCTGCTGCGACGCGGTTGATAATACCTGCAAGCGGCATGCCGAAGTGGTTGGAGACCTCGCTGGGCAAGAACGCTTCATGATGGAAGCTCCCGCCGTAGCTGGTGACGGACAGGAGGGCCTTACGCGTCGTGTCGACCTTGATCAGCCACACTCTGGTGTCACCGTGTTCTCGGCGGCTGTCATGGTGGTTCTGTCAGGCCCCAGCCCGGTACAACCATGTCTACATCAGCTGCCACGCCAACGGGAAGTGCGCCTATCACCACGGGCCACATCAGACGATCGACGCGCCCCCGCCAACCAAGCAAGAGACTGGATCCCAAGGATTGGGTCTTCAAATAGTGGTGATCCCGAGAAGGAAGGTGTCGAAGATATAACTGAACTTCTCTCTCTCTCTCTCGCTCTCTCTCTCTCGTTATTTCCTCTACAAACTTTACTCTGTTTCCCCTTGTATCTGAACTCCGAACTGCCAGAAATATATCGAGAGAGATCCTGAGCCTTACATTTGGTATCTCCGAGCAAGTTTCGATCGGGGCTATCGAAGCAGGATGGAGGACCTGACGGCGGCGATTCGCGAGATGTCGGCTTCTCTGTCGGTGGTCAAGACCACCGTCACCGAGACGGAGGGCATCATACAGGACCTGGTGGCATGGAAGCCGCAGGTAGAGGGCGCCATGGTGGAGATGCGCAACGACATCAACGTGATGCGCTAGCAGTTGGGGCGCGTGGTGCTCAATCCGATCCTTAGCGTCGATCCGGCGGCGCTGCATCCACGGGTGACCCACGAGCTCGCGGAGGGCAGGGGAGTGGAGGAGCACCACGGCGAGCTCGGCCACGGGCCAGATGGCCACTGCGACATACATCAGCATCGGGGGTTGTCGGGTGGAGGGTATCCCTCCCTCTCGACACCTCCGGCAAAGGGTACGTCCTTGGCTCCTAATCCTTTTGCGTTTGGCCATGATTACGGCGGGCAGTATTATCGGGGAGGAGGGAGTTCTTCGGGTAGGCATGTGCCTCGGTCACGAATGGATTCCCCTGCGTTTGGAGGCGAGAGGCCAAAATCGTGGCAACGTCAGTGTGAATCTTATTTTCGGGTGTTTCGTGAGCCACCAGAGGATTGGGTTGATTCGGCAACTATGCATTTCGAAGGGGGGGCACAGCTATGGATAGAGAATAGTGGAATTCAGCTAGACCAATTAACTTGGAGTAGATTTTGTGCGTTGGTGTGTGAGCAGTTTGGCAAGGATGATTTTTAGTGGTTGTTGCGGCAATTGTTTCACCTCAAGCAGACGGGGACGGTAGCTGCTTATGTTCAGGGGTTCATGGAGCTAATGCATGCCTTGCGTGCGCACGCCAATACCTAGGATCCTGAGTTGTTTCCATCTTGATTTGCCGATAGGTTGCAGGATGAAATTCGTGTTGTTTTGCGTGTTCATCAACCAAAAGGATTGGAAGCTGATGTTTCTATGGCTCTATTGCGGTAAGAAGCGTTGGAGATTCTGAAGCGGAAGGACTCGCGACGCGTCGAGTGGTCCTCTCATGGCAAATTGCCACCGCGACCATTCCTGACGGCAAGCAGTGGGGATCGTAGCGGGCTTGCCACCACACCGATGGCGAGTGCGTCTGCTCCACGGGCGCCGGTGACTGCGGAGGACAAGCGCGGTCTGGAGGCGGCACGGGAGGCGACACCGGCCAAGCCTGACGAACGTGCTTCTGCATTCAAGAGCTACCGTCGCTCTCGCGGCCTCTGTTTTATCTGCGGCGAGAAGTGGACACCAGGGCATCAATGCGCTATGACGGTGCAACTCCACGTCGTGCAAGAAATGCTTGATGCCATGGGTTTTCATGCCTTGGAAGAACCAGCTGTTGAGACTGAGCATCAAGGGGAGTCGCTAGCAACTTCGGTAGCTGCAATGGGTGGAACTGAAGCTCCTAGTACGTTCAGACTCCTGGGACAAATTCAGAAACATCCAGTGCTTATTTTGGTGGATTCGGGAAGTTCGCATTGCTTTGTCAACGAGCGAATTTCCGATCAACTCAGCGGCACGATTGGTGCCATTCCACCTATGCAGGTCAAGATTGCGGATGGGGCGTCCTTACCTGTGACAAGGAACTTCTGGGTTGTGAGTGGTGGTGTCAGGGAACTACTTTCCGTTCTAATCTGAAGGTGCTTCCATTGGGAAGTTATGATGTTATCATTGGCATGGACTGGCTGCAGTATCATAATCCTATGGGCATTGACTGGGTTGGTAAGCGCCTAGCCTTTTGGAACAAGGGCAAGATGGTGGTCCTCACAGGCATCCGCGCACAGATTGGTATCTGTCAGGAGGTGGACCCAAAAGTGTTGATCATCATGCTTCAGCATGCATCAGTAACTGGAATTGTGGAGGTTCAGTTAGTGAAGGAGAGCGATCAGTCAGAACAGAGTTTGCCAATAGAAATTGACAAAGTTTTGGCTGAATTTGACACTGTCTTTGCTGCTCCTACAACATTGCCACCCGCACGCTCATTTGACCATGCTATACCGTTGATTCCTGGTGCTAAACGGTCAATCTCAGACCGTACCGTTATAGTCCTGCTCAAAAGGATGAGATTGAGAAGCAGATTGCAGCAATGCTGAAACAAGGGATTATTTAGCCCAGTTCTAGTCCCTTTGCTTCACCGGTGCTGCTGGTGCTCAAAATGGATTTGACATGGCGTTTCTGCATCGATTATCGGCACCTCAATGCGATCACCGTCAAGAACCGTTATCCATTGGCTATTATCGAGGAACTGATTGATGAACTTGCTGGGGCCCAATGGTTCACTAGTTTGGATTTGAGGGTCGGTTACCATCAGATACGGATGCAACCTGAGGATGAGGGGAAAACAGCTTTCAAAACACATAATGGTCACTACAAGTTTCATGTTATGTCTTTCGGCTTGACGGGCGCACCAGGCACGTTTCAGAACACCATGAACACGGTTCTGGCACCATTGCTACGCAAAGGAGTGTTGGTGTTTATTGATGACATTCTGGTATATAGCAAGACCTTGGAGGAGCATGCTCGCATTCTGTGTCAAGTGCTAGAGTTGTTAGACCAACACCAGCTCAAGGTGAAGAAGAGCAAGTGTACTTTTGCACAACAACAACTAGTGTACCTGGGACATGTGATTAGTGCATCAGGCATCGCAACCGACCCTAAGAACATTGCAGCAGTACAGAAATGGTCTTCTCCTCGGTCAGTTAAAGAAGTGCGCGGGTTTCTTGGATTGGAGGATACTACCGCAAATTTGTGCGTCATTTCAGCCAAATCAGCAGGCCACTGACAAATCTGTTGAAGAAAGGGGTGGAATTTTGCTGGACAGAAGTGACAGAAACAGCTTTCCAACAGTCACAGCAAGCGCTGGTGATAGCCCCAGTTCTGGCAATTCTGGATTTCGCTAAACCCTTTGTGGTGGAGAGTGATGCATCAGATGGTGGTGTGGGTGCAATTCTATCCCAGGAGGGGCACCCTATTGCCTACTTGAGTCGGGCATTGGGCCCAAAGAACCGTGGATTATCTGCATATGAAAAAGAATTCTTGGCGATTCTGCTTGCGGTTGATCACTAGCGGTCGTACCTGCAGGTTCAGGAGTTCACAATTCAATCTGACCATCGTAGTCTAGCTTGTTTGGATGAACAACGCTTGCACACACCATGGAAAAGAAAAGCGTTGACTAAGTTGTTGGGTCTCTGTTACAAGATTGTGTACCGACCTGGACGGGAGAATGGTGCCGCGGACGCATTGTCTCGGTCGCGGGTGGTGAACTGCTCGCCCTTACTGTCAGTGTGCCTAGTTGGCTTGAGCAGGTCATTCAGAGTTACAGTTCAGACTCGGAGATTCAAGAGTTGTTGGCCAAGATTGCTGCAGGTGATGCATCGGTGGTCGATTTTGAGTTGCAAAATGGGTTGATTCGCAAGAATGGTCGCGTATGGATTGGCAAGGATCCAATACTCTGTAATATGATCCTTCGATCAGTTCATGACAGTCGTGTGGGTGGCCACTCTGGCCAGCGAGCTACTTACCATCGGATGCACCGTCATTTTGCTTGGCAAGGGATGAAGCGATCAGTGGAGGAATATGTGGATCACTGCACAGTCTGCAAACAAGCTAAAGCTGAACGCGTCAAGTATCTTGGCCTCTTGCAAGCTCTCCCGGTGCCTCCCCACGCGTGGCATACGGTGACTATGGATTTTATTGAAGGTCTCCCTCGCTCACGGAACTACAACTGCATTTTGGTGGTCGTTGACAAGCTCACTAAGTATGCACATTTCATTGCCCTCTCTCATCTGTTCAATGCACAGCAAGTGGCCATGGCATTTGTCGACAACATGTTCAAGCTGCACAGTTTGCCAGAGATTCTGGTGTCAGATCGTGATCCCATCTTTACCAGCACTCTCTGGAAGGAATTGTTCCGCCTGACTGGGACGGAACTGGCCATGAGTTCTTCGTGCCACCCGCAAAACGGACGGCCAAAATGAACGCGTCAATCAGTGCTTGGAGACATACTTGCACTGCTTCGTTTATTCTTGACCGTGACAATGGCGTCATTGGCTTCCTCTTGCGGAGTACTCGTACAATACCTCTTACCATACTGCCATTCGTACACCGCCTTTTGAAGCTCTCTATGCGCACCAACCACATCACTTTGGCATCATTGATACATCTGTTTGTCAATCCTCTGATTTGGCCACTTGGTTGGAGGAGCGGGCTCTGATGCAGGACATGTTGAAGCATCACCTCACTCGTGCTCGACAGATCATGAAGGATCAGGCTGACAAACATCGCTCTGAACGACATTTTGATGTGGGAGATTGGGTGTTTCTCAAGATTCAACCTTATGTGCAAACCTCGGTGGCTGACAGGGCTAGTCACAAGCTGGCTTTCCATTATTTTGGACCATTTTAGGTGGAAGCACGGGTGGGTGCGGTCTCTTACAAGATCAAGTTGTCGGAGAGGGATTTGATTCACCCAGTGGTGCATGTCTCTCTCCTACGTCGAGCTCATCCTCCTCTCAGTGATGATCAAGTGCGACTGCCACCTACACCAAGCAAATATGCGTCGGATACCACAGCGAGCCCGGACGAACCACTGCAAGTTCTCCAACTTTGTTAGTACTTGCACGGGTCGACGGTATGTTCTCAAGTGCTGATCCATTGGTCGTTGCTGCCTATTTCCTTGGCCACTTGGGAAGATGAAGCGCAGCTCCGTGCTCATTTTCCGCAAGCTCCGGCTTGGGGTCAAGCCAGTAGTGAAGGAGGGGGAATGTTAGGCCCCAACCCGGTACAACCACGTCTACATCAGCTGCCACATCAACGGGAAGTGCGCCTATCACCATGGGCCACATTAGACGATCGACGCGCCCCCGCCAGCCAAGCAAGAGACTGGACCCCAAGGATTGGGTCTTCAAATAGTGGCGATCCCGAGGAGGAAGGTGTCGAAGATATAACTGAACTTCTGTATCTCTCTCTGATTACTTCCTCTGCAAACTTTACTCTGTTCCCCCTTGTACCTTAACTCTGAACTACCAGAAATATATCGAGAGAGATCCTGAGCCTTACAGGTTCTCACATAGCAGGAGGCAGAGGACGCCGGGTTCGTCCATGCTCACGATGGGGTACTCCACGGGGACACGCGGGAGCCTCCCGTAGGCGGGGAGAGCCCAGAGATCCACGGCGTCCATCTCGTCGTCCTGCCACCACGTCATGTCCTCCGTCCTCAGAATCATCGTGATCCTGTAGGCATACTTGGAAGGCACCGCATGGCGGCAAGACCACCGCAGCAGCAGTGCGGAGCGACGTCAACGAACTTCAACACCTCTCCGGCGATGCAGAGGCTCCTCGACCACCGGTAGAGCGTGTACTCACCGCGCCCGCGACACCAGCGAAGGGGCTCCACCAAGGGTAGCGACACATACTGAAGCTTCGGGCCGTCCGCGAGCACGTCCCAGAAGATGATGCCGTGGCTCAGGTCATCCCAGCACAGGTACCTGCCGACCATGGCGACGGACGCGTCGGGTTGCCAGCCCCACATGTCGTCGTGTTTGACCACGTCGTGGCGCACCGACAGCCACTTCATCTCCCACCCTGGGCGGCGGAACACGCAGAGCTCGGCTTCCTCAACTTCGTCCATACTGAGCTTCAGGTACACCACCACAAACTCCCCACCGTTGCAGCACAGCAGGCTGATGGATCCCTTCTCTAGAACGCGGCCTAGAGGATAAACCATCCACCGCCTCTCCTCGTCTTCCCCTTTCAGGGTGAAGCGGCAAGGAGACAGCGGCAATGACGGCAGCGGCCAAACGGCAGCGACGATGCCGATCTTGTACGATGTTCAAGTTGATGAGGACGAAATCTCCATGGACCGCGATGGGGACGGGATGAACCGTTAACCGTTCCGGAAAGTCTGGGACGTCGGTGTGCAGGCGCGACACCGCCGCCGGTGCAACAAGGCAGATCGAGACGCTGATGCGATGGACGGAGGAGGTGCGGTAGCCCGCCGCCGTCCTGGCGTGCACCGGGGAAGGCCCCCCGCAGCCACAGCCTTCCTCCCAGCGAGAGTCGAGCATCACCCAGCCAGGATAGGCGAGGGCGGCGACGGACGCCGACGGATCGCGTGGCTAGGAATCCATGTCGCACGCGGCGGACTAAACCCGTTCCGGAGTTCCACAAGATATCGATCTGCACGTATATCGTGACTCGTGAGGCAGGGTTGGTGTTTCTCCTTTTTATGATGTGGTGATGATGATCACTGTCCGTGTCGTTTCGGGGAGGGCTAGGAATTGATCGCCAACATATATTTAAGCACCTCCCCTGGCTGTGTTGCGGCCGGCGAACTGGATCTTGGCCGGGCGGGTCTAGATCTGGTTGTTGCCCGAATCTTGTTAAGGGGACCCGTGGACAGTGTGGAGATGATGTGCTCGTCATGCTTGTTCCTCTGCGCTCTTGTGGGCCCAGGTGGTGATCCTCAGACTGGCGACAGTTTGATTCTCCCGGGTGAGCGCGGTTGTGGCAGGGATCAACGGTGGCAGTTGATTCACTGGGAGACAGCGTAGTAGGGGCTAGCGTGGGGTTGGTTTGGACGACGGTTCCCTTGCTACAGTGCGGCGGCGGGGCTTCACGACGGACGTCGACGGATCGCGTGGCTGGGAATCCATGTCGCACGTGGCGGCCTAAACCCATTCCGGAGTTCCACAAGATATCGATCTACAAGTATCGTGACTCGTGAGTCTCATGAGGCAGGGTCGGTGTTTCTCCTTTTTATGATGTGATGATGATGATCTCCTTCCGTGTTGTTTCGGGGAGGGCTAGGAATTGATCGCCCAACATATATTTAAGCACGTCGATCATAGTCGCACAACATAAGATCAACCACCGGGTGTCCGTTTCTCGCATGGCGTGGAAAAAAATAAGTTCGTTTACTTGTCCATGGAGAATAAAATCTGATATCCATAGGGAAGGACATGACTTTTGGAAACATCCAAATCAAGCATTTCCTCGCGTGCAGGCTCCAGAAAGAAGAAAAACTGCCAAAAAGATAATGCAGCTTCTATCTCGATGCAAGACCAATTCTCCGAAGCACGGTAGCCAAATTCTTTAATCACGTAGCCTAATTTATCTCCTACATTAACCCCCATTGATCAGGATGAGGACCACCTCTGCCATAGATCGGCCGACAGCACCAGCGACACGCACACCATCCCCAGCTTCAGCACTGGCAGCGCCTCCTCTTCCAAGAACTTGCCTCCTGCGCTGTCCCTGCCACCACCCTGCGCCACTCCTCCCATGTCAGTGGCCGCATCGACTCGCCGCCTTCTCCCATGTCACCGGCTGCTTCACTCCAATTCTCCGTTGAGCGTGTTTGCGGCGACACCCACCTCTGGCGCTTCGCCCCTCCTCTAGCGGCACCTCCCCACCGCGTCGTGATCGCCGCCCTCCTTCCCCGACCTCCTCGTGGTCGTCGCCCCCTCCGCTCCACCAAAAGAAACCGCCGCGACAGTCGTGGCGTCGTCGAGGCTAAGTGTGCAAAGGGTGGACGACCTGAGAGTGATGAAGTGTCGCGACACGAGATCCGAGCACCTCCACGGCTCCAATGCCCGGGCCCTGCATCCAGCGCCATCCAACAATGCATACTTCGAACCTTTGCAGTTGAACGCTACGATGACTGCTTCGAGCCTTTGTAGCTGAACGCTACGAAGACCGCTTCTTGCGCATGTGCGACGCCACCGCCAAGGTCGCTGACCTCCACCTCAACCGCCTCCGTCGAGGTCGGCGCCTACAGGGATGGGGACCTCGCCAAGCTCCACGAGGACGGGGACATGACATGTGAAGTTGTTGTTAGTGAGGAACAGGTGGTGGCGGGGTCCATGATCGAGGAGGCGGGGGAGTCGACGGCGAGCGCGTGCCCGAGCTCGGGGAGTGATACGTTGGAAATGTATCTATAATTTTTTATGCTCCATGCTTGTTTAGTATCTACTTTGCTTTACTTGTCCACACTTTGAGGTGTTTTTACATGTTTTCTGGTACTAACCTATTAACAAGTTGCAACAATGTGAGATGCATGTTTTCTGCTGTTTTTTGTTTCAGAAAAGTTAGTAAAGAAATATTCTCGGAATTGGACGGGACAAACGCCAAAGTCAATAACTTTCCGTGGAGAACAAGAATTCCATAGGAGAGACGAGGAGGCGTGCCAGGGCGGCTAAACCCCCCTAGGCACAGGTGGGCCCTACCCTGCGCCTGGGTAGGGTTTGCCCCCTCTGGCCGCCTCCTCGGTCTCCCCCTTCGCCTATAAGAAGCCTCCGATACAGAAACTCTCGATACCCGATTAGAAATCTACGAAATCGTCTGTAGCCGCCGCCACCATCGTCCCTAGATAGGGGGGGTCTGAAGCTCTTCTCGGCACCCTGCCGGAGGGGAGATCATCCCGGAGGCCTTCTCTCCGGTATGATTTGTGAGTATTTCCACCTTGGACTATGGGTCCATGTAGTATCTAGATGGTTGTATCTCCTCCTTTGTGCTTTCATGTATAGATCTTGTGAGCTCCGTTCATGATCAAGATCTAATCTATTTTTAATCATGCATGTTGTGTTTGCGGGGATCCGATGGATATTGAGATTATTATGTTGGTTTGATTAATGGTTTTGTCTTTATGATTCTATCATGTCTGTGTTGTTTGTGATCTTGCATGCTCTTTATTTTTAGTGGTTATCTTGGCCAAGTAGTTGCTAGTGACTCCAAGAGGGAGTATTTATGCTCGATAATGGGTTTATGCCTCTAGTTTCTAAGGGAAGTGACAATAATCTCTTCGGTTGTAAATGTGTTGTTGCTACTAGGGAGAAAACAACGGTCTCTTGTTCATGGAACATGTGGACTGTTTATCTTACACACTTTGCTTAAAGCAGTTGTCTGTTGCTTGCAACTTAATACTGGAGGGGGTTCGGATGATAACCTGAAGGTGGACTTCTAGTCATAGATGTAGTTGAATTACGGTCTATGTATATTGTTGTATTTCCCAATCAACTTCATAGGATCTTTCTGGCCAGTAATTGCATTGTTTTGCCTTGCTTAGTTCATGTCAATTGCCCCGCTGTAGTTTGTTTACCCTTCATGTCATGTTGTTTATCTAAGGAGAGCACATCTAGTGAACTATGGACCCCGGTACGATCTTTACCATTGATACATCTTTCACTGTTACTTGTTACTTGCTGCAAACCATTACCTTCCACACCATACGTTTAATCCTTTGTTACAGCAAACCGGTGATCTTGATAACCTCATTGATTTGTTGGGACAGAGTCTTGAGTTTGTGTTGTACAGGTCTCCACGTTGCTTCCAACACCTGTGTGACGTTTCATTCCTCCTTCTGGTTTGATAACCTTGGTTTCTAATGAGGGAAATCTTGCTGCTGTACTCTTCATACCTTACTCTTGGGGTTTCTAACGAAGCACTCTTCCTACCTGTTGAGTGTAGCATCAGCGAGCGGGCCGAAGAAGGCACAGGCGGAGCGGGCGAGGACCGGCAGCGGCGGAAAAAAACCAACAACGAGCAGTTATTACTAGGGTTAGAGGTGATTAGAGATGAGAAATGATTCCTGGTGTACGAGAACCAACCAACTGAGTTTTGCCCCCGAAGACTAAAAGCAAACCACCAACACTGAGGTCGTATTTCAACAGATTCCACTCAGCTTGGCTCCAAATAAGAGGCAGAAGTTGATCCAAATACGTTTCCACTCAGCTTGGCTCCACGAAGAAGATATCCGGGATACCAAAAAAAGGACTATGCTACGTTTAGACCGGTCTAAAAAAGAACAATCTAAAAAAGAACAAACCTGGCAGACGTTTCAATCGAAGCGGTCAGACTCGCTCCACCGTGGGAGTTCAGCGATTTCTGAGTGCCTAATCGCTAAATGACAAGATTTTTTATTAGCCAACTTGATTCACATGCAAAAATTCAAAAATATTTATATCTTAGGCCGTTTATCTGATTTAGGATCCGTTTTTACCCTTAAGCTAGTCGCGACGAGATCTTCGAAACTAGATCCCATGTTGATATGTTTCGATGACGTTTTTTGGGCCAAAAAATTATCCACCCCGTAACATATGAGTTATCAAGGTCATGGTATATAAGTTACCCACTCTATAAACATGTTGTGTGGAGACTCTTTTACTTAGATGCAAGAAAAGTATCCGACGATTCTGAGAATTACATAACTTGGTGGACGTTTCGATAGCCTGCACAAGTGTCCCGCGTGCATGTTCTGGCTAAATAAAACGATATTTTTTGCCACAAAAGTTACCCACCAGTGACATTAAAGTTATTTAGGCTCCAGCATGTAAGTTACCTACAAGATATCAACCACTACAACAAATTACCTGTAGATAGAATATAAAATTTATATGCTAGATAACTTATATGTTTTAGGGTTAATAACTTACATACTATGACATGGATACGTCACATGTTAAGGGTGGGTAATACGACATTTTTAACCCCAAAAGTTATCCATCAATAACACGAGAGTTATCCAGGCTTTAGCATGTAAGTTATCCACCCAAATAACATGTAAGTTATTCATCACTATAAAAATTTAAAGTTATTTTAGCATCTTGGATTCGTCGTCCGTCTTTGCTATCACGGCGTACGGGCAAATCAACCGATCCCATATTGATATGTTCCGACGACGTTTTTTTCGGGCCTAAAAGTTATCCACCCCGTAACATATGAGTTATCAAGGTCATAGTATATAAGTTACCCACTTTATAAGCATGTTGTATGGAGACTCTTTTACTTGGATGCAAGAAAAGTATCGGCTGACGTTCTGAGAATTACATAACTTGGTGAATGTTCTGATAGCCTGCACGAGAGTCCTACGTGCATGTTCTGGCTAAATAACACGATATTTTTTGCCACAAAAGTTACCCACGAGTGATATTAAAGTTATCCAGACTCCAGCATGTAAGTTACCTACCTTATAATATGTAAGATATTAATCACTACAAAAATTTACCTGTAGATAGAATATAAAATTTATATGCTGGGTAACTTATATGTTTCAGGGTTAATAATTTACATACTATGACATGGATAAATCACGTGTTAGGGATGGGTAACACAATCTTTTTAACCCCAAAAGTTATTCATCGATAACATGAGAGTTATCCACGCTTTAGCGTGTAAGTTATCCATCTAAATAACATGTAAGTTATCCATCACTACAAAAATTTAAAGTTATTTTAGCGTATTGACTTCGTCGTCCGTCTTCTCTATCACGGCGTACGGACAAATCAACCCCGAAAGGCTACCGTATGAAAATCAAGCATAATTTTTTAAAAGAAACTAAATATAAGTTTCTTTTGCATAAGATATGATAAATGTGTCTTATACCGCATTCACCTACGACCCTAAGTCATAGTGAATAAACGTAACGTGTAACCAGTAGTCTAGCGACTCGGTTTCATCGCCAGTAATTGCTACCGCGGTGTACGAGCAACGAAGCCTTAAAAAGTGTTAAGGTACCGAGACTTACACATATGCGAGAACCTCCATATCCGACACGTTTATATGATGGATAACTTATGTGTTACATGTGAATAACTTAACTCACGTGTTAGGAATGTTAGGGATAGGTAACTTTTTGGTTCGAATTTTTTTTTATCAAAACATATCAACATGGGATCTAGTTTTGAAAGTTTTGAAGATCTCGTCGCGGCAAGGCCAACGATGAAAACAGATTTTAAATCGGATAAATGGTTTGATCTACAAAACATTTGAATCTTCGCTTTGTTTGTAATTTAGCGCGTTTACACTTCAGGTACGGAGCTACCCAAATAAAGATAAGTCCGCCCAGAATTTAACATCGACGGACCGATCTTAACCTAGATTTTCCAAAAAAAAAAAAACACGAGCAAAACACGTCCCTACTTATCCCACTCTTTACATCACCAGTAAACAAGCATATGCAAATCTACCGATCTGTTCCAGATTTCCTCCAGTCTCTCAGCCCATTCCAAACATCGAACAAAGGCTTCCACCGTAGCTCCTGCCCCGCGTGTCGTCTCGCTTCTGCCTGCGCTACTGTTTCAGCTTCCATATGTTCACCCCCTACAACAGTGTTCAAATTCACCAACTTTCAGGTTTTTGAACTTCGCATGGTTCTTACTAGCAGTTCATAAGAATGAAAAGCTGCATAAACACCAATTATGTTTTACCGTCAGAGCCTCCGGAACGTTCCTGTCTCTCGAGTTTCTTAGCAAAGCTCTTAGCCGCCATGAACACGTCCTTGGGCCTCTCCCACCCGCCGCCGAACACGCCGTGCCCTTCCTTGGGCTGTGGACGTGACATGAACTCTAGCGCCGGGAGTTGCTCGCTGCCGACCCAGTGGATGCAGTTCACGGGGCAGGACTCCACAGCCACCTGCATATTGCAAATCAAACATCTCAATCAGCAAAAATTTAAGCAGATTAAGATCCACGGATACGTTTCAAACAGCTGCACTGATGCTGAATGCTGGGTCAGCAGAAACTCAGACCATCTGGATTACCTGGATCTGCTCCTCCACGTCGCCAAACTGGATTTCGACATGTGCACTTCCAAGAACATCATCCATAGCGAACGTCTCGCCAGCATGGTGAACACACTCCCTGCATCCTGTACATGGCAACCTGTATCTCTGAGAAAACGATGCTCTTTCATCAGAAATACCAACACTCTACGTACCTATGCATTTGTTCTCGTCCACAAAGAGAGCCTGGCTTCTCACAGGCCCATTCCAAGAACTGAACCCCTCCCCAGTGTAACCGCTCCCAAAGCCTCCTCTACTCTTGCCAAG
This sequence comes from Avena insularis, assembly GCA_023614405.1. Lineage (NCBI taxonomy): Eukaryota > Viridiplantae > Streptophyta > Magnoliopsida > Poales > Poaceae > Avena > Avena insularis. The sequence goes on from CM042697.1 coordinate 65,794,053, forward strand.
TCCATCAGCACTCGTGGAACTACTCCTCATCAACACTTCATAAGCCTCGTTCAGTAACAGGGCGTAGTCATGACCCTGGACAATAAAAGATGCCACTCCACAGTAAAATCCCAATAGACGAGGTATAACAGATCTGATATCTCAACATAAAGCACTTAAAGTTTCTCTGTCCACTATTCCTAGTTTTACCTTTTACCTACTCTAAGAAACAAAAAAACTGAACCAAAAAATTAGAGCAAATAAAAGCAGAGGCAGATGGATGCACCTTGTCGCCAGCGATATCAGGATGGTGTTGCTTCTGGAGTTTCCTGTAAGCTTCCTTGATCTCCTGGGGTGTGGAATGTATTGCTACTCCAAGCACCTGGTAGTAGTCCCCTCTGGCCTTTCCCTTTGCTGTGCTGCTGCACCTGATCATGCTCCTTCTTCTGTACTTGCTTGGTCTGATCAGTTCATGCTGGGCTGATCCAGATCTGAGCTGCAAATAACAGCGGTCAGAAGCAGCACAGGTGCCGAAGAACTCTACCATTTCTCTCTTCAGGCGACTCTTCCTGTGCCTCTGGTTCCTAGGAAACTGGAGATTATAGCTCTTCAGATATTTGCTGCTGATAAGTACAAGAAGCTGTCATTTTCAGAGAACAGATATTTACAGGATTTTTCTCATAATTTTTACCAGTTGGGCATAAAGGAGAGGACCAAAAGCAAGCAGACTACTGATATTTACATCATAGTTGCGCGTGTAAATATTTATTGCTCAAAATGTTTCCTCTGATGGTTTTAATATGTTCATATTCCTCATGGTACATACTCTTTATTGGTGCAAATACAAGCTACAGAATACAGTATATGATCAAAGCTTATTCCGAGCATATATGCAAGTAATAGCAATGCTGATGTGTTGTACAACTATGCATGCCACAAGGCTCATATATCCTACTACTCTACAACTTGAGCTTCCTATACATACGTATTACATCTGTGGTCTTGTCTGGACTACGTAGATGTTCCCATCCTTCACTACTCCCTCAACGTCCTGTGGTGACCCGTAGAGCTCCTCAATGGCATGACCAGCCCGTGCAATGCTTGAGAGGATTGAGTTTCGGAATCCAGAGTCTGTGATGAGGGCGTCGGTCGTGTAGTCAAGCACAACTTGGTCTTCCTCATCCATAGGGACACTGAAACAAGGGCACTCCTTAGCTGTAATGCTAAATGATATCTTAAGCATATGGGTAAACCGTGTCTCACGAAAACAAATTCACTAACCTATCATACAGTCCTGCTCCAGCGTAACCTTCCAGATCCTCGCCATTAGAATCTGAACGGAAGATGATGGATCGCTTTATGAAGAGACCAATTGGCTTGCTTGGGTAACCCAATACCTATTAATGGATAGCATTCAGCTCAGGTAAAATTTAACATATGACCAAACTAAGAGATACTTGGGGATATTTTTCACCTTGGGACAGTCAAGGTCATCTTTCTTACACACGAAGCTCATGGCACGGCCAGGATAGGCTCCCACAAGTGTCTCTCCGAGTCCTTTCACCACTTCAGCGTATATCTCAGAAGAATCTCCAGATGACGGGTTCGTAGTATGAATGACAAAGGCATAGTCTGCGTTGACAATTTCTTGTACAAGAACAGCCATGGAAAGGTAGTCATGATCGAGCTTCACCTTGCGAGTGCTAAAATATGCTCTTTCGTTCCATTTTGATGCCCAGACCTAAAATAGAAATTTAAGTGAGATACCCAAATCCCAGATTAGAATGTATTTAAATATGCTCTTTCGTTCCATTTTGATGCTCTGATCATCCATAATATATTTAGCTGCAAGACATGGGTCAACTGATCCCACAAATATATGCACAAGGACTAATTTATTTAGGTAAGCCTATGGCCAATCCATGGCGTTTCTAGTAAGAAATTGACCCAGGGAGATGTGCAGTCTGGCTTCGTCACTGACATAAATGATAAGGAGATTAGACCTTTTTAATTGCCATCCATGCTTGCTCCCAGCGCTGGTCGCTTTCATCCCCAGGCCAGGGCATTCCAGAACTTAGCATCTTCTCCTTCAGCTCCTTAACCTGTAAAGGAAAGTAGAAAACATTAACGTGATAAACAAGGTTTCCAATTGCAATAAATGAAAACGGTATTAATAGTTACTGCTCTTTTGGAAATAAACTGTAGGAGAAACCCTTAGAGTGAAATAAAAACTAAATTTGTGTCCATGTGAGCTTGAACCCAGATGGTGGGATTGTACATTCTCTCTGCCAATCAAGTGAGCCAGGCTCACTTCTTATGACCACAGACAAAAAATACTTCACTGGCTTTAAATTGCAATGTAATATCTTACCAGTTGAGCTGGGGCAGTTAAATCAAGAACAGTTTTCCGCATTTCGCCAAGAGCACTAAAATCATCTTGAGCAAGTCTACCCTTCAACATCTGTATGTTTTGTGCTACTTCCTGTCATTAAAGGACAAAACAATGAACTGCTGCATTGCCTGGAAGATCACTACTTATTTCAATTGTACTTTTGGGATAAGACGTACTTTTCTTTTGAAGGATGGATAAGACATACCAATGAATGAGAACTTTTTTAAGAGAAATATATTATTTATACTAGAAAGTTCTCTTGCAGAAGAAACAGATTTCCCCAACCATTGTGTACATACAGTGCTACCGTTCACCAATTTAATGGCAAACATGAGCCACCAACCTTATTGGTATCATCTGACAAGACCTTCTCAAAGGTCCCAAATGGTATCGCAACCGATGTTGGGATACCAACCCATGAAGGTACTTTTCCTTTCAGATATGCTATGTTGCGGGACTTTGCTCCAACCTGACAACAGAAATGTGAGCATTCAAAAACTAGCTCAAGGAGAAAAAAAGGTATCCAGTAGAGCAACAATTTGTTTCCTGATTCAGTCCAAAAAGTAACATTTCCCAGTGCATAGATTTCTATGATTACCATTTCATCGGTGAATTCTTCCGCTGATATTGCATATTTCCCAAGGAACTTCTTCTTGACTAATGACAAAGATGGTATTGCTTCGTCAGCTTGTGCATTTGGAGAACTTGATTGCATAAGTTCACTCTCCGTAATCTCCCTGCAAAGTAATAGATACGAGATGGAAAATTTTGACAGATAATCAATGATAGAAGGAGTATCAAGAAAAATGAACTATAAAATACTAAGGCAAAGGATTCCAGGTTGGGTGTGATACTATTGGAGATATTCCCTCCGATCCATAATAAGTGTCGGGGCTTTAGTTCATTTTTGTCCCCCCGACACTTATTATCGATAGGAGGTAGTACTTGAAAACTGAACTATAGGAAGCGCAATGTATGATCACATGGTGAAGTTCAACTTGTGTTAATCTACCGGCCATCAATACAGCGCAACATTTTCCCAACCCTATAAACTAGTCAATCTTACTGCCTACTGATAACAGAACTGAAAATATCCTTCAAACAGCAATCAGGAGCAGCTCCCAGGAACTAGTTATCCACTTATCATCCACGGATATGAATTATTCTACTCAAAAAGACACTTGATCAGATATATGCAATTCATAAACTAGTAAAAAAATTACCTATAGGTGACATCTGCAGAAGTAGTTTTGAAGGAAAACACCTTCCCCTCATGCCCTTGAAGTTCAGACAGGATGTTCGGGTCAAAGCATGTCGCGAACAACACCTTAAACAGAAAAAAGTAAGGTCGTGTCAGATCAACAGAAGGAAACATATACGAGTATTATCAAAACTTGCATCGTAATTGTGAAGAGAAAAAAACCTTGCAATTCCTTGCTCGAACTGACACATGGGACAGAACATCTGGCATATCAGGTGTTATCACTCCAACAACACCATCAGGTATTTCCTCCTCTCCCTTGACACTCTTTGCCACAAGGATGGTTGGTTTATCATAAGATTTGTTTTGAACAGAAAGCAACTTATCAACCACTACAACATAACCTGTTACTTCGACTGGGCTTATAACCTGCCAGCTGTTAGAAGAAGATAGTCAAGCATGAGTAAAGGAATATAATAGAATAAGATGTATAAGTTTGGCAAGGATCGCTAAGTAACACCATTCCAAAAATGATATGTCAATGCGCAAAGGACCGTGGAGTAAGAAATTACAACAGTCTTCATGGAATTCAAATTTTACCTTCCGAGGTGTGCGACATTCCTGAGAACAGGGTCAAATCGGTTCAGAAGAGCAGACAAAGTAGCAGCTGACCCACCACGAATTATTTCTTCTGTGAAGATGTCAACCTGCCAAAACAATTTTTACGACTAGTTCCTAGATGCCAAAATAGAATAAAGCTGAACTTCATAAAACACGTACTGCCCATTCGTCAACGTTCAATAATGAGCCAAGATATTCAGCCGAGGGTTGCATCATATTATAGTATTGTTCGCCCTTGCTTGCAAGGGCAAGTCTGGTTCTGTCCAGACATGCTTTAGCATAGAGAGCCCATTGGTCATCTTTTTGCTTAACCATTTCCATGGCTTGATTCCATCCCTTCAGGGAACACATTACATTAGAACAAAGTTATCATTCTTGACAATCATAAAATAGAGTCCGCACATAACTTCAAACAAAATAATACCACATAACTGACACTCTAGATAATACCCCCTCTAGTGTACAAAGAACGTCAAATGTGCATCATGACGTTCAAATAGTTCGAACTTGATGCTTTTAGATAATAAAACACAATGTAGGCATGTTAGCAAAACATGGTATGTATTATATTTCAAGCATATGAAAGTGTTTAAAACTTTCCAAGAACCCATAAGTACATGGCAAGGAATAACTAACAAGTTAAAACAAAAAACAAGAGAAGGACAATTCAGAACAGCCATCTGACATGCAAAATAACTATGCTATATGGATCCACATATCAAATTAGTTACAATGCAGATAAAATATTTTGTACCAATAACATGAAAGATAAGATCAAATTTACCTTTAAGCAATATAATATGTCTTCGTTGTCATCAGTGGACAAGGCAAGATTTTCAAGAACAAGACCGATGAAGTACATAATTTTCTGGACAAGACAAACATGTTTGAATGAGAAAGAACAAGCACATGTAGTGAAGTGACAAGAGCAACATTGGTGTAACCAACCTCCGGTGCTGCATCATTAAGCTCCTCATACGACCTTTCAACTGCTGTCCTGAAAGTGGAATCAAGAGCAATATCCAAAAAGATAAGATCCTTCAAGCGTTCAGATGATTCAATGAGCAAAGGGCGTAGTTCAACTCGAGCCTCCAATAACCCCTGCACGGTAGCGATTCAACGTTGATTCATATGGAAATGCAAAAGAATTGGTGAAATGGACAAATCAATCAGTTCTGAGAAATGTAATCATTTCATGTGGAGAAATAACCCTCACCTCAAGAAGTGGCTCTGCTGATTTATCCTCAACATGGTCAAGCACAAACTGAAGCAATTCCTACTCAAGAAATGGATGCCACCAAGTAAATTTCACATAGAAAAATGTTAAGAAAGAAGGCAGTCATTAAATTATACAATATAAAAAAAGTAAATGTGCTAAGAAAAGAAGGTAAGAATTTTTACAGGAAATCCAGATGATAAACCCTTCACTGGGTTGATTTGAACACCAACCATGAAACCTTCACCCTGCAACCAAACAATTCATTTCATTAGATATGACCATAGGTATCTAAAGCATTTTACCAGAATCATCCCTGATGGAAATGTTACCTCTGATTTGTATCCCATACAGGTCGCTATAGCAGACTCAAGATCAGCACCGGAGTGCACAGCCTACAAAATGAAAGAAGTAGAATAAAGATTCGATTACAGATAACCAAATGGCATGTGGCATTTTTCTTATGCTTCGACGGTAATCAAAATGGCATTCCACATGATGCTGTTTTGAAATTTTCCATTGGCCATGTAGCTAACAAATTGAAACCTTATTTGCGGCATTAACATGATCAGCGGGACTAAAACAAAGGGTCTAAACTTCTACCACATATGATCAGGCATTTGCTTCACTGATTATCACTACATGACTCCCCTACGTAGGGATGACGTACGTGAAGATATAGAGATACATGATCTACAGCCATCGACTACATTCTGATACATAATGATTAGTTAATGTATCCAACTTGCAAATAAGCATGCAGGCATCTCTATTTCTTTTATCCAAGAGAGCCGTTTTACATACCTTCAGGCTTCTCATGTAATTGCCCAGATCACGGAGTAAACCCTCTTTCTGGTCACTCCTGAATTTTGGTTCTGAATGAATTGCACGATCATAGCTCAACAGACGTTGTTTAGTTATGCCATTACTGTTCAACGTGTCCCAGTAAACGCTGATATCAAAATCGCTCTTGATATAATCAATTATTGCCTGGCCACAGAGACATAACCATCAAATCCTCAAAGCCAAAAACGTAATCAATTCAGGACATCAATTACCTGGCATATAACAACATCATCTGGGCTTGTATTATTGTGCAATTTCTGGTGCCATTCTTCCATAATTCCACCTTTGCAGTCATTATTTCTCTACAAACCAACAAGCAAGTTTCTATTGACAACCCAAAAGTAACTCATTGCCTAGTTCATAAAGCCACAAATAAAAACTAGTGGGTAGTTTGCTAGGAGCATTATTTTTTACCTGGATTACTAATATTTCGTCACGGATACGCTGACCAACATCACCTTCACCTCCACGACCAACAGCAGACAATATCATTCTTAAGATCTCTCTGTACTGTGGGTAACTTTTATACATATTCTCAAGATCATCTGTAAATCTGTCTTGTGCTTTGCTTATCTCACTGCATGGTTATAGATCATTATAAGATGCCAAATCAGATGCAACTGAGCCCTAGTTTTATGGGTGCGTTTGTAGCAGTTTTTGCTTCTGCTAATTAACTGGGCTAATTAATGAAAATTACAATTTGCCATGTTTCGGAAAAAATAGTTTCCAATCTACTGAATTGTTTTCTGTTTCTGTACTTTCTTCAGAGTGAAAATTGTCAAGAGGAACGAAGTATGTACCGTGGTTTCACATTGTAGTTTTTGTTCCATATTAGTTGCCTGGTAGACATGAATCTAATCCAAACAAAAAGTCCAACAATACCCAATAGTCCAGTATCTCTGGCTTGGTCAAGTAGATCTGCTGCAATATTGAATCTGCCGAGTGCGAGGAACAGAGCTTAATTTCATATATTTTTCAGGAAAAAACTAAGAAACTATTAGTACAGATAATCGAGCATCCAACCTGTGCATAAAAGATCGCTGGGCATCTTCCTCCAGATCTGCTATTCTTTCTAGGAAATCCTTGGCAGTGCCTTTACCGGCATCACCCGTATCCTTTAATTAAGACAAGACATAAGAGTTCATTAGTCCAAGAGTTGGACCAGAGTAGAACAGAGAAATGATTTGAGTTGCAAGGCTACAAATATACAAACAGTTGACTTTGCCTTCTTGATAACTTTAGTCTTGAAATCCAAATAAAAATCAGAGTCATTGTTTTTTATCCATGTTTCACCACGCCGGAGAACGAAGGGCATCCCCTTGTATCCATCATCATCAAGCTCTATCTCAACAACCTGGATATGAAGAAGTCATGAGTTGTACACACAAAGTCTAAAAGAAAACAAAAGATAGGCTCATCAAATTATATGTACCTGGTATTGCAAACCATCCAATTCAGACTCAACGAATGAAGTTTCACATGCCTTGTCGAGCACTGTTGAGCCAGAAGGCACTATGCTTGAAGTAGGTGCCTGCACAATTAAAAAGCACATTGTCATTACAGTATTTACAGTATACTGAGAGTTTCTTCCAGATACTGATTTTGCAGCGCAAATGCACACATTTTATTATTATTCTCAATGTACCTCCCACTCTCCAGCCTTTTTTGCCAGTGCCCAGTGAAGAATAAGTGACTCCACATCATTTGTTGCCACGTGAACTCTGGTTTTACCTAGAGCCTTTGTGGCAATTGCCTTCAGAAAGGAGAAGATCAATTAGCCTGGTGAAAGCAAAGCTTAGAAGTATGAAATATCTGTCGGGCATCCTAACCAGTATCTCCTTATCACCGATCTTGAAAAGCTTTCTGCTTAGGACGTCGCAGTCATTCCCTTCCTGTAAGGACTTTGTGAAGAGATCCAAAACAGTTTGTTGTTTGGGTGCAGCTTTTACTTGCTGTTCTGTGGCTACAGGCTTATGTTTATTAAGAAGCTGTGTGATATCTCTGTTTCTACGCTGAATCCTTTCTACCGAGAAGTACTTCTTGTTCTCCAGTTGCTTGGAAACTTTCTTTTCAACGTTTCCTTTCAAAATTTTCTTCCTTAATTGATCAATTGAGGTTCCTTTATCCAACTCAGCCTGCAGTTCCTTCCTTGCTTCCTCAAACTCAACCTGGTAAATGCAAAATAAGAACCTCCGTAAAGTGTTGGCCCAAAAAATGGTCAGCTGAATTGGTAGTTCAATGTATTACCAGTTGCTTCTCAGGGGAATAATTTGGCTTCCCTGCTTTCTCCCATCTTATGTAAGCCTGGACTTGTACAAGTTCCTCTGGGACCTTGGTTGTGGTACTTTGAGATGCAGGAATGTTCCTTTCACTTGACTCAGGTGTTTTTGTTAATCTAGCTCGAAGCTTCTCCAACGGAACACCCCTGTTTAATTCCTCTGTTAACTCTGCTCGTGCCGCTTCATACTCCACCTGGATAAAGATGACAAAAAGATCAGGTGTGCACATTAAGTTCCTTTCAACATAAGATGTATACTAATATCAAAACCGACCTTCTCTTGGTCAGGTGTATACGACTGCTTTCCGCCTCTTTCCCAACGAAGGTATGACTGAATCTGCACAAGTTCCTCCGGCACCACATTAGCACCAGATGCACCCTCCTGCCCCTGATTACGGCTGCTTGTCTGGAGCTGGATTAGGAAATTCTGGCCATTGTTTTTAAACCTGTCCAAAGTAGGGTGCTGCATTGCTGATATGTTCTGCACTCGAACAAACAAGAAGGGCTACATGGTAATCCGGCAGCAGTACTCACCATTTATTCCGTGCCTCGTCAAATAAAAGGAACTCAATGGCTTGCACCGCGGGATCGTCTATCTCGATTCTCAGGGTGGAGTTGTCACCAGACTGCACGGTTACGGACAGACCAAAGAACACCATCCGTCGTAAATGTTCTGTCGCAAGAAAAAAAACCATCTGTTGTGTGCAAGAATGAAAATACCTTTACAAAGGGTGTCCGTAGGGCCTGGTTGTTGTACACTGTCGTCCCATCCGGTCTTCGGGACGGGAGGAGCCAATCTCTACAACCAAGCAGCTGAATTAGCAAATTTTCTTCAAAGAGAAACGTGCACCACATGCAGAGACAAGAGCATGTGCATTGTGCGGTAGGCATGCTCTCAGCGGAAACACAGCGGCAGCAACAGAAGGCGGCCAGAGATTCAGTCACCTTCTGTCCGGGCGAAGGGCGCCCCAATGCAGGATCAGGGAGCCGCTGGTGTTGGTCGCCTCTAGATTGATCTCAGCAGCCGCGCCCTGCGGCGCTGGGTTCAGAGTTATCTGCCGAACGCAATGCATCAGTACAGAAACAAACAAAATCCGCGGGAAATAACTGATCCAGGTAGTAGTATAATGTTATCAGCACCTGGAGCTCGGAGTTGGACTCCAGGTTGAACCTCCCGACAAGCTGCGGCAAGAGAAAAAGGAAGCTGGGTGAGCAAACCGTCGAGCGGCTGGCGAGCACTAGGAGCCGGAGGGAGAGCGCGAAGTTACCTCCGGGGAGGCGCGGTCGGTGGACGCGGCGACGGCGCGGGGCACGAGGAGGCTGCGGCGGGAGGCCGCGAGAGGGGCCGCTGCGGCTAGGCGGAACCGGGGACTTCTCGTGCGGACCGTTGGCGCCGGCTGCTGCGAGCGCGGGCGCGACGCCGGCGAGGACGGGGACGCGTGGATCCCGACGGCGCACCGCTCCGCCGCTGAAGCCGCGGAGAATCCGCCCATAAGCACGAATCTCAACCCACTCGCACGCCTAGTATGCTCACGCTGCTTGCCGCTGCTCTGTGGCTGCTCGGATCACTCGCTCGGCTCTTTCCTCTCTCTTCCTGCCCGAGACAAATGAAGCGAGAGAAAACAAAATCAGCAATCAAGCTAATACTAGCATCGGGCGGCGTTGCGATTGAGTGGAATGCGGTGCTCCAGCAAGGGTTGGAGGCCGCGGCGCACGTGCTCTGCCCACTCACGGTCGGCGACGAGCAGCGGAGCTAGGCGGTGGTGGTGGTGGGAACTGGGAAGGATGGGGAGGACCGAAGAAGGTGAGAGGCGTGGCGAAGCGGCGGATGCGGAGGAGAGAAATGGGCGCGGGTGTCAGGGTCCCGCGTGCGCGTCGTCTTCCCTCTCTCTTCGCTCTCCCGCCCCGACCCCGAAGAGTGTGCGTGTGGTCGTGTGAATCTCAATGGAGTGGCGTGGATGACGGAAGTTTAATATCTTCTCGCTTGGAGATGAGAGCCATGACGCCTACTTTGCGTCCGTCTCCTTACCCTTTCCCGTAATTGCGTTTCTCAGAGCAGCACGGGACTGCCGACATGTCAAACCACACACTTGCGTATCATGCTCGTCTCGCCGTATCCTTCATCAAAGTTCAAAGCAAGGAAGCGACTTCCTCTTCCATCATTTACTTCTACTCCCTCCGTTTAGAAATATAAGATGTTTTAGGTTTGTAAATAAGATGTATCTAGACATCTTTTAGTGTCTAGATTCATTTGAACCTATACACTAAAAGGTATCTAGATACATCTCCTTCACAAATCTAAAACATCTTATATTTTTAAACGAAGGGAGTAGTAATTAGTTGATTTTGGAGAGATTTTTTTTATTCTTTTGCAATATTACATGAATATCAATGCGCTATATCTAATGGCTATTGGTGTCGACTTAACACTGGTTATTTCTTAACACCTCATGGTTGAAGTATTAGCTAAATAAAATCGACCGCTATCCTTACACAAACTAGCACAACTTCAACAAAAAAAAGGACATACCAAAATAGAACATAAGCTCGAATGTGGTGATGGTAGGAGTAGGAACCTCAGAACCGAGTGAGAGTGGTATGAATCGATAGGCTTTTACACCATGAATTCCATGGCAACCGTGTAAACATTTATGTGAAATATATGCCTACTACTCGCATATAATAAGTACTCAAGAAAAAAAATTATGTGTTAGGTGTGGCCATGCCCGCCCAAACATTGCTCCAACCAACCGGGTTCATACAAGGGACATACTTCATCGGTCAAAAATATAAGTCTCCTAGAAAAATGATACTACTTCAATATAAAGCTCTAACCGTTGGTTTCTCTATAAATGTATCACGGCTCACCTAAAGATAATCACCCATTGTTAAGTTCACGATAAATCTAATGATAGCATACTTGATGTTCTAAATGCTTGTGCTTTTTTTATATGGCCAAATCTATGAATTTTTTGTCATTGATACAATTTCTAAATGGATTTATATTTTAGATAGCTATACTATATGACTAAGAGATGTATTATGTTAGAGCTACAAAGCTGGCCATTTTTTAATCTATGTCTAGCATTTGTAGGGTTGATCGTCAATGTAGAAAAACAAATATGAACCCACATTAATACTCCATATCGTGAAATATACGTAGTGTAGTTTGAAAAGCAGCATTTAACTGATGGACGACCGTGTCAGTGTATAATGAATCGTGTAAAAGTGCCAAAGAAAAGGGAACTGATGCCTAGAAGAAAGTAGTGTTGCCTAGAAGAGGTGTGAGGCTTTAGTAGTAGTCCCTCTATTCGATGATCTAGTACCACATTACGATTCTTGAGCAGAGAATATGGTTTTGAGTCTACTTTGCTAGTACTCTCTCCGTTTCAAAATATAAGATGTTTTAGGTTTGTGAAGAGAATGAATTTAAACTTATTTTAGTACGTAGGTTCACTTAACTTTAGAATAAATCTATACACTAAATGAAGTCTAGATTCGTTTTCTTAACAAATCTAAAACATCTTATATTTTAAAACGGAGGGAGTACTACCTTCTCAATTTTTCAGGTGTTGCTTTGTGTCGTTCTGGCCAAAGAAAAACATATGGTCGGAATGCGTGCGTACGTTTGTAAGGTGAGTGTAGATTGTGGTTTCATTAATGAAAAAGGAGAAAATCTTTTATCCTCAGAAAATAGTTCACTAAATAAACGTGATTCGTGAGTGAGCAGGTTGGTGATTTTGGAGATGATGGAGGGAATAGGTGCAAAAGTGGTGCATCTATTGATTAGTGTCGACGCAAAGCCAAAACCGAAGAAGGCAGCAAAGGAAAGAAAAAGCGTCACGAGAATCAACGGCAGGCAAAAAAGATGGGATCTGGAGCGCGAACCGGAAACCAGCACGTGTGCCGCCGCCACGTGCATGACATGCGGGTCCGGCGGATTGACTCGGCCTGCGTGGCGTGCATGGCAGGGACGCGTGCAGGCTGCTGCTCCGCGCGGGTCTGGAGTAGAAACTTTGTCGCAAGCGAGATATGGCAGGAGCAAACTGTTCTCCACTAGGCTCGCAGAATCGCGATCAATAACATTTCTTGGCTAAAATCGAGTGGGAATTGTCACACATACTCCGATGAGACTGCGATCTTCTTTTTTTTTAGCAAAGAAGAGACGATCAACACATTATTCACGTTCTGGTGAGACACGGACCGATGGGGCTGCGATTTTTTTTTTTGAAATAGATATATTTGTTCTTTTCTTCAGATGAGTTTGAGCCACTCCATGAGCAGTGTGTGAGAAAGCGGACTACTCCCTCGGTTTTAAAATATAGGATGTTTTAGATTTATAAAAAAATGTATCGAATTTTTTTTAGTATGTAGATTCATTATAAATCTGAGTGAACTTATATACTAAAAATAGTCTAGATACATTTGCTTCATAAAACTAAAACATCTTATATTTTGAAACGAGGAAGTAGTACTCAGATCAACTCTAACCGATTCTTTTAGTTTAGACTAGGAAATATGCCCGTGCGTTACAACAGGAGAGAAAAATATGTGTCCCAAAATCACCAAACTACTCGGCACATTACATACCTTGAGCACATTTTGAACCCTGTAGTTACATCTCAATTCTTGCATTTCCAGGTTTTTTTTCTAAAATTTTGAACTAACTCCCCGTCCTTAATATGGATGATATTCACAGCAGCAAGACACTATGGAGCATGAACATAACAATGTACATTACTACCATCGGAGATCAGAAGGTTGGTGCAATGGCTGATCTTGGTCAATGCAAGTAGGCCAACAAACAAAGACATAAACCAGACTCATTAAGGGAACAAGAAATATACAAAAAATATTCCACTAAACAAATTCATGTAAAAATGACGCTAGATGGAACCAGAATATTGATGATTATTCCAACTGGTATCTACGGGCTGCTTTGAAGTAAAGAGCAAAAAAATAAACAGCTATACATGATAAACTACATGTCCGCTCTCAGATTATCAAGACGTAACTAAAATTTCTGAGCTTCGTGTGCAAGAAAAATATTATCCAGACTATGACTAATCTCACCAAATGAAAATGTTTAACTTAATGCATTCAGCAGAACTCTTGCAACTTCAAGAAAAACTCTCTATTAGATGTATTCATGTTCAAAAATGTCGTTTTAGTACTAACAACTAAGTTCAGCTGCTTCCTTTGGATCAGCTAGATGTGGCAACAATTCATCACTGGCCGACCAAGTGTTCTACGTCTAATGTCATTCTTGAATTTCACCATAGGTTGTCTGTTATGATGCTTAGTGTTTGGAATATCACCAGCTCCATTACTTGTATGGCGCCCTGCTTCTTTGCTGCGAGGATGAAATGGTATAGTTAGGAAAAGAAAAAATATTGCGACACAACAGTAATATGGACCATTTTCAGCTTCCTGGTAACGTCCTGGAGCATACTATCTACTATTGTTCTTGCTTAATTAGGATATCTACTACTCCCTTCATCTGTTGCGACATCTATTTTGAGACAGAGGGAGTACTTTCTTGTAGAAAATCTACTGCACAATTTCTAGGTTTAGATATGCCAAGAAAAAAATCATCACAAAAATAATGATCTGAATACTGAATAACAAGTGCAACGGGTCAATAGTGCGAATGTACTTTGAATAGACGAGAACATGCAAAGAAGATAGAAATGACCAACATTTCATTTCATTTAGTTTCTATGAAAGTATTCAAACAAAATACATAGGAGGGTCATTCTTTTTATACAATCAAAAATACTTATTTAAAGTTTCCTGTAAACATAGATTTCCTTTGCTGAACTATGCTATGACAAACATAAATTTAATTATTCAAGAAACATGTTGGATAATTATTTGAAGCAAGGATTCAACATACCGGTGTCATTTTATCACACATATTTGGATGCAACCATCTTGACTACAACATTTGAGATGCAAAGATCCCAAAATACATTATATAATCACCAGCAAGCACACGACAAGTCTGCCCAAGAACTTATACCTTTATATGTCTGTATGACGTAAAACATGCCCATAGGACATGTATTATCTCGTATTCTCCTATTTGTATGTGCTACGGTGAATTAAAATGTCAACGGACACCGACAAGAAAAAAACAATCTTGTATGTAGCTTTAGGTGTGGTATCTTTGAAAGAGGGCCAAAATAGAAAGGTCGAACTTACCAAAGTATCCACGTCGATTAGCTATTATAACGCCACTAAACTTTCAATGAATGAAATAATAAAAGCAATAGTCTAATCTGCTTATCAAACAACTATCGTTTTCATCACGCAACTTGACTGTTAGACTACTAACAAATCACCTAAAAGCAGCAAATTAACTTGGGAAGATTTTACATCTGAAACAATCTCATCAAGGCACAAGAAGATCCTCCCCATAAACTTGTCAAGAGATGCTTGGGATGGGGTTGACACGGTCATCCTTCACTACAAGTAAAAAGGAGTTTCACACGATTCGAAATGCCTATTTCATCATTAGTCCCATCAACAGACAGAGCCATAGCTTCTCTTTTAAGTGGTATTTTTTTGCATGTGTTACCTTGTTTTACTATCTTGATACCAAAAGAACAAACCCATTTAGTGTAATAATGTGATTGAAAACAAATATGCATGATGGTCTCCCATCTGTTCTTGTATGCTGTTTTAATTTGCACAAGAATTCTAGGTGTGATTTAGATTGCACACTATTCCCTAGCACGTATACTCCTTGATTCATGAATTTTCTTGAAGCAATCGGAATTTGCACGTGCACTGAAAGTAGCATGTTGTTTGCTAAATATACATAATGCGTCAGGAATTTTCCTGTCGTAAATCAGCTACAGAAGAGGAAAGTAACATGTTTTGGGCTACTATCTATTTTATTCAACTGCTGTAAATCCGCTAATAATATGGAACTATGCATAGAAATCTAAATGTTCAAAAGATGGCATATTTGCTAGGAAAAATGTGCCCTTTCCCCTCTAACTGAAAGTGCATCTATCTAAGAACCCCTTAAGCACATGTCAAACTAATCTAGCAAACCAAGCGCTGAATGTGACAAAGGTTATTGTACATCACCTTGTAGAGAGAGTGGCATGATGCAGCTCTTCATCTCATGCCGTCTTCAACCCCCAATGCTTCCATAATTCCATCAAAGCTATCAAAAGCAACGAATCATGTTACAAATTTCTCTTCTTGAATTTGTGGGGAATCACATGACACAAAAATAATAAATTGGTCGGAAAGAAGAAGCATTTACCTGAAGAGCGATGGCTGATGCTGATCGTTATTGATCTGTTCGTATCTTGCACTTCACTTTATTAATTCCGATTGCATAGAGGACGGTGGCGATGTAGAGGACGGGGAAAGAGGTCCCCAACCGGCGCGGTGAGTAGTGGCCGTGTACAGAAGAAAACCGCAATGAAAAACTTAGGGTCCATACAATATTATTGTGCATCTTCCCCGTGGTCCATCTAGGCTCGCCTGCGCGGTGATGTTTCTGGACACCCTGCTCAACGTGTCACCAGGATGCTATAGTCCCGAGGAGGCTGCCATCTTCGAGCGAAGCTTCATGGAACTGTCGTCCTTTATGAGCAGATACAATGCCTGCACACGCGTTCGTGTCAAAGAACTACCAAATTAATATGCATAGCAGCATGATTCAGAGAGACCATAGAGCATATACGTTGAGCACTCGTTTCAGATTGCAAGAATCTTATTTCAGTTAATACCACGTCCAATTATTCTTTCTCTTCACCATGGCATTATGCAACAATTGACACATATCTTTTGATTATTTTCCAGGGTTGGCCTTTCCCCGAGCACTACTCGCAGATCATAGTGCTCTTATATTAGAAAAATTAGTGTGTGTATATAGCTGGTCTGCTATGGTTATTAGAAAAAAAAGATCGGGATGTTTACCTGGATCACCGGCAGAATGTCGTTGTTGTATGCCAACACCATGCTGTCTTGTACGCCAACACCAGGCTGTCTTGTACAAACACGCGAGCAGGGGCTCTCCCTAATCCTCCATTGATTTGAGAAGGCAGCGTCCAAATTGGGAATCCCCATTGATTTGAGCAGGGGCATGCACGCAAGCCATGATGGCCTTCCCCCATCGTACAGATCAGAGACGCATCGTCGTCATCGAGAGCCGGCAATGGCGCGACACACATCCTGGTCACCTGTCTCATTTGGACGCAGTTATCTGGTCGGCCCAGCACGATCTCGGACACCTATAGGAGGAGCATCGTGGGGCAGGTCCTCTGCATCGGCATAACGACCTGTACGGCTCCAGCCAGTGTCTCTGTGAGGTGGAAATCAAACCTGGCTCTTCTCCAAGAAGAAGGGGTCCCAGAGCCAGATCCGCCGCCGGGGGCAATGGCTTAGGACCTCGTCACTTATCATGGCACTGGAAGGGGTGTTCCTGGCAAGAGGCCGACCAATTGGCGGAGGATGCCATATCTTATCATGGTGCTGGAACAGGGTGGTTCCCGGGGAAAGACCGACAAGTCGGCATCGGCACGGGGGATTCAATGGAGGAGGCGTGTTGGAGTCTGACGGATGGTTTCAGCCTGTCTATGCTTGCAACACTGCGCGCAGGTGCAGACTTTGAAGGACCGAGCCGCAAGCTCGCCCGACGACGCCGATTCAGTTTGGTGCGCGACGATGGGCTGGTTTTGGCCTATCTGCGCTCCGCCGTCGCGGAAGCTCGTGGAGGTGAAGTGGCCTCCGACTTAGCTCCTGCAGGGTACGGGGAGCTCAGGGGCAGCCGGGAAGCGGGATTAAACCGGCGGGCGCCAGGATGGGTGGAAGGGGCAGCGGGGAACCCATGGGCGACGGAGGATTCTGCAGGATAGGTGGAAGGAGCAGCGGGGAACTCATTAGACTAGCCCAATAGGGTATCATAGGTGATTACGCACCACACATTTAAATGCGCCATGCCATTAAAGAATTAACGATGAAAGAGATTGTGCAGATTACAGTAGATACGGTATCATAGCACATAAAACTAGAAAAACTAATCCCAAACAAATCTTGTCCATAATTTTACATTGAGATTCTACAAAACAATAAATACACCAAGACTATGATACTACTATATGATACTATGCATTGTGGAGGTGGTATCATATACTAGTATCATATGCATGATACTACTATATGATACTTCCCATTGTGACTAGTCTTAGAGACAGGTTTTACGGGCCTGATTGAGAGACGATTGATTGGTTTCCGGAAAATCAGCGTCGGGAGCGTGCGACGAAGGAAAAGATGGAGTGCGACGAAACAGGTAGACGAAGGAAAAGATGGAGTGCGACGAAACAGGTAGACGTAGTGGCAGAAAACGCAACGCTGATATTCTTTATAGCAGAGATAGAGAAGAATTTTGGCCGAAGAAAACGGGACATAAATTTTAAGTCCTCTAAACAGTGGCCGCCAGATTTAATCAATAATTTAGAGGACTAAAAATTTTTAACATCAGTTTCCAAAGATCTCAAACATATAAAGTTTAAACATGCATAAATAATATCCAAAAAAATCACATTGATCAAATTTGATCCAAAAGAACAATATAGCATGTTTATGTTGTTGAGGTCACCACCATCTTGCCCACCACCAGCTTGGCCATCTCAAACACCATCTTGGCCATCGCCGGCGCCACCACCACCACCACTCTCTCGGGCCAAGATCTTCTCACGGGCGATCTCTCAATGCGTCCTCGTTTTTTCATCCAAGGTGGTTGGATTCATAAACATGATGGCACAGTCGGCATCCTCCCTCTTCTTGGCCAATTTCTCCGCCTCAAGTGCAAGTCTTTGCTCTTCTATCTTCTTCTCTTCAACATTCTTTTTTCTTCAAGTGCAATCCTTCTTTCCTCCACTGCCAACTTGGACCGCCTCTTCTCTTCCTCTAGAACTTTGAGCTCCTTCCACCTAGCCTCTTTGTCCTCTTTGCGTTCGGCCGCCAATGCCTTCTTGATCTCGACAAGGGCATTGAAACCTTCCTTGTAGGCGTTGGCACCTCCCCTCTTCTTCCTCTCCTTTGCAATATTCACACTTGATGATCCATAAGTATAGGGGATCGTAACAGTCTTAATAAGGGGAGCCAAAGAATACTTGCAAGCCTTAACAACTGAGTTGTCAGTTCAGCTGCACCTGAAAATAGTTCTTACTCACAGAAGTTTATCAGTAGCAACAAAGAATAAAGGAAACAAAGAGCAATAGTAACAATGTAAAAGAGGATTCGAGTGCGGTAGGCATAGGGATGGATGGACGGGCGTTGCATGAACGAGTCTAAACATGTAACTTCAAGATCTAGGGCATTTTAGATAAATAATCCAAGTACTAAACAATCTTAGGCATGTGCTCCAAATATAGTCATACGTGCTCACAATGAGAACTTGCACAACATCTTCTGTCCAGCCAGCCCGTGGCAGCGGAGCCTCTAGGGAACTACTGACAATTAAGGTGCTCCTTTCAATAGAGCATCGGAGCAAAGCATTAACACTCCGTGAACACATGTGATCCTCACACCATAGCCATCCCCTCCGGTTGTCCCAATTATTGTCATTTTGGGGCCTTTGGATCCGGACAATGATATGTGTACACAACTTGCAGATAAGATCGCAGACAATACTATCATAATGATTCAATAATAAGTTTAGATCTAAGATCATGGCACTCGGGCCCTAGTGATAAGCATTAAGCACAACAAGTTGCAACAAAATCAAATAGCACTAATAGAGATACTACGCATTATGCCCTAACAGATCTTATTCGATTACATGATAGAACTCATCCAATCCCTACCATCCCCAAGCCTACAACGGGGGATTACTCACTCATGGATGAGGGAAACATCGGTGGTTGATGGAGATGCGTTGGTGATGACGATGGCGATGATCCTCTCTAAACTCCCCGTCCCGACAGGGTGCCAGAACGAAGTTTCTGGATCCGAATCTTGGTTTCTGGTGGCGGCGGAGCGAAACTCTTTCTGGATAACTATCGAACCCCCCCCCCCCTGAGTTTTTAGGTCAGGAGGCAACTTATAGGCGTAGAGGGAGGCTGAGGAGCTGCCTGGGGTGGCAGCACCCCCTCCAGGCGTGGGGTCAGGTGGGCTCGCGCCTGGGGTGGGTCTGCCCCCCCCCCCAGGCCTCCTCTCTGTCTCCCCTTCTGGCTCCGTGGATCTTCTGGTGAAAAATAGTTTTTGGCATATTTTCCGGGATTTTTCCTAATAGTTCATTTTCTGCACAAAAACAAGACAACAAGGTAATTCTGCTAAAAACAACATCAGTTCGTGTTAGTTGTATCAAAATCACACAAGTTTAGAGGAGAAACAATAGCAAAGTGTTCGAGAAATTAGATATGTTTTGGACGTATCAACACTCATTCGGCCTTTTGTTGAGATCATCATCGTCGACATCAATGGTTGAATGTATCCTTGCCCTCTTCGGTGAGGTCTCATAGTTTCTTCGGACTCACTTCTCATTGCCATCTAGCTCCTTGTAGCAATGAAACAGACTAAAGGCTTAGTGGTCACCTCTCTTGTAGCGGAGCTTGTACACGTCTTAGTGATACTTGCCTTGTTGGGTGACTGGCACTCCTCTCGGTGGTGCATTGGCCACCAGCTCTAGGGCGTCATCCCATCGGTTGCATTGCTCAATAATGGTTCCCCAACGATGACCAAGAGAGCCTTGGGTGTGGTATGATGGAGTCTTCACCGACATGTGGTAATGATCTTCGATTCTTTCCCAAAACTTCTCCTTGCATTGATCGGTGCCGACCATTGCATCAAGCGACACATTCAACCAAGCATGGCACAATGCAATGTCTTCTTCTTTGCTATAGTTGGCGGACCTCTTGCCTCTAGGATTTACTTTGACATTGCCTCTTCCTTTTGGCGGCTCCACCTCGGTCACCACTTCCTCTTCATCTTCCATCCCCTCTTCTTCTTCGACGCCTTCATCTTGGGTCTCATCGTAATCAACATCAACTTGGGTCTCCTCCATGCCTTCGTACGAATCTCCATCACCGAAGTGTAGGTCGTCGAGCCCAACATGGTGAGAACTATCCAACTGCGACAAGAAATCGGCCACCCCAAGCTCTGTAGCAGTAGGCTGAGGCACGATCATTTCATCGATCACCTCGCTGATACGTCGAAAACGTATCTATAATTTTTTATGTTCCATGCTTGTTTAGTATCTACTTTACTTTGATTTGTCTACACTTTGAGGTATTTTTATATGTTTTCTGGGACTAACCTATTAACAAGATGCCACAGTGCTAGTTGCATGTTTTCTTCTGTTTTTGGTTCCAGAAAAGGCAGAAAATCAATATTCTCGGAATTGGACAGGACAAAAGCCAAAGTCAATATTTTACCGTGAGAAACACAGAGCCAGAAGACAAGACGGAGGGGAGCCACCAGGGGCCACACTGCACAGCTGCAGGCCTGCCCGCCTGGAGAAGGTGCAGCCACCCCGGTGCCCCCCTGCCTCTTCGCCTATAAGTAGCCCCCGATACCAAAACCCTAAGTACCCGATCAATCTTCCACGAAACAGTCAGTAGCCGCCGCCACCATCGTCCCCAGATCGGGGGGAATCTGAAGCTCTTCCCGGCACCCTGCCGGAGGGGAGATCGTCCCGGAGGCCTTCTTCATCATCATGCCAGCCTCTGGTATGATGCGTGAGTAGTTTCACCTTGGACTATGGGTCCATGTAGTAGCTAGATGGTTGTTTCTCCTCCTTTGTGCTACCATGTTTAGATCTTGTGAGCTCCATTCATGATCAAGATCATCTTTTTTTAATAATGCATGTTGTGTTTGTGGGGATCCGATGGATATTGAGATTACTATGTCAGATTGATTAATGGTTCTATCTTATTGATTCTATCATGTCTGTGTTGTTTATGATCTTGCATGCTCTCCGTTTCTAGTAGCTATCTTGGCCAAGTAGATGCTAGTGACTCCAAGAGGGAGTATTTATGCTCGATAGTGGGTTCATGCATCTATTTAATCTGGAGAAGTGACAGAAATCTCTAAGATTGTAGATGCGCCATTGCTACTAGGGAGAAAGCAACGATCTCTTATTTATGGAACAAGTGGATTGTTTACCTTACACACTTTGCTTAAAGCAGTTATCTGTTGCTTGCAACTTAATACTGGATGGGGTTCGAATGATAACCTGAAGGTGGATTACTAGTCATAGATACAGTTAGATGGCGGTCTATGTATCTTGTTGTATTGCCCAATCAAATCTCATATGATCATGAATGTCTAGTATTGTATTGTTATGTCTTGCTCTGTCATGTCAATTGCTCTGCTATAATTTGTTTACCCAGCATGCCACATTTGTTTATAGTAAGGAGAACACCTCTAATGAACTATGGATCCCGGTCCAATCTTTACCATTGATACATCTTTCATTGTTACTGTTTACTTTCTGCAAACCACCATTACCTTCCACACCATACAATTAATCCTTTATTTTCAGCAAACCGGTGAGATTGACAACCTCACTGTTCGTTGGGGCAAAAGCTTGAGTTTGTGTTGTACAGGTTTCTAAGTTGCTAGCAACACCTTTGAGTCGTTTCCTTCCTTCTACTGGTTCGATAACCTTGGTTTCTTTATGAGGGAAGACTTGCTGCTGTGCTCATCATACCTTCCTCTTGAGGAGTATTTGTGTGTATCACCTGCTGTGCTATATATCTCGGACTTGTGTGGTACTACCACGTTGAAACGACAGACTCACGGGGCAGTGCTCCAACTTATCCGTCCGAACGATTATGAGGCCTACTCCCTCCGTTTCAGAATATAAGATGTTTTAGATTTGTGAAAGAAATGTATCTAGACTTGTTTTAGTGTGTAGATTCACTCCAAACCTAAGTGAACCTACATACTAAAAGTAGTTTAGATACATTTGTTTCATAAACCTAAAACATCTTATATTTTGAAACGGATGGAATACGTACAACCTTGTGGAACAAAGCTTATACGGAGTACATTAGTTTGTCTGCATGGTGCAAGAATGCTTTGCTTAGTTGGAAAAGGGATCGCCTTGCTCGAAGAAACGAGAGAACCCTAAACCAGATGGATAACTTGGAAAGCGTGGCGTTACCATGGGCGAGACTGCTGATAACAAAACGGGCTGCACCGGAGAAAACATAGCGTGTTGTTCTTGTTCAGCTCTAATTCCCCTGCATGCTCTGGATTTTATGCGGTGACATGGACCGCTCGGGGGAACCCTAGCCGCAATGGCGCTTCACGAAGTCTCCCTCCGCCCGCCAAGCAGTCCTCACGCGATGTCGGCGGGCGCCCTCGCCGTCGAAGGCTGGAGGGGGAGCTGTCGTGGAGGCGTTTTGGCGGGTCGGGGCGACGGGGCGGCCTGCTCTAGAGGTCGCGGGCGGCGCATGGTGGCTCGGCGAAGGCGGTGTGTATGGCGTACGGAGGGACCTCGCTGCGACGACGGCCGTCTGCGGGTGCGCCGCGTGGGCTGGATCTGGAGCCATCTAGGCCAGGCTCGACCCTCGGCAGGGGCGCCATGGTAGGCATCGGTCAAGGCGTGGTGCTGGGATCCTGCTGGGCGGCGGCTCTGGCGCTACTACGGTGGTTCTAGGTTTGGTTCTCTCTCTTTTTGCATGCTTGATTCGTCCTCCGGGAATCGGCCGGCGGTGTGGGGATCGCTATGTCGGATCTAATAAAGGTGGTGGTCCTTTGATTTCTCTCGCGCAAAGACGAAGATCTGCTTGATGTCTGCCCTCCTTGATCTGGTCTGGAGAGGCGGGTTCCGGAAGGCTCCGCCGGCGAACTCCCATGGGCGTATCATGCCTGGAGATTGCTGGATCGGAAGGTATTCGGTCGCGCGCACCTTGTTTTCTGGCCGTTTGGTTTCAGCGGGAGCGTTGCGAAGCTCTGTTGTTTGTTCCCACCAAGTGACATTCTTTGAGCCATGGTGATGTTAGATGCGGAGAATGTCAGAAAAGCGGAAATTTGAGGATAGCGATGGTGATTTTTGTTCTTGTGGCGACGGAGATCTGGCTACGTGATCTGGTACTCGTTGCAGCGACTGTTGGTGCGGGAAGACAACACGGAGGAGTTCTCAGTCTTATCTTGAAGGGTGAAAATCCAAGGTCTGGCCTTAGCTGGTTGTGCCTGGCAATGACCATGTTGAAGGCATTGTTTTGTGAGTAAGGATTTTCTCCAGGGTGAAAACCTATGATCTTTGGTCGGGCAACGACGCTGCTTGGTCATTGTTTCCTTCTTAAAGGCGTTGTTATTGGAGTGGAGGACTACTGGTGTTGTTCTGATGGTGTCACTGTCATTTCTTTGAGGATTAGTTCTCTCTAGCGGGACTTTTCTTTTTTATAATTTATTTTTCTTTTTTCTGAGCCGTGTGCATCCGTAGAGCCGCTAGGGCATGCGTTGTTGCAGAGGCTGGGTGTAATTGGTGTCCTTGTGATATTAATATATACTCTTTTCCAAAAAAAATGGACCGCTCGTCCTGTAGGACCAGCAACAGAGGCTGCTGCGTTCAAAAAAAAGCAACAGATGCTGCTATTATTTTTATTTTTATTTTTTCTTTCTCGCGCTACTTTTGCTTCCCGTCGCGTCTACTCTGGGTGTGTTTGGTAGGTCGTGTCACTCCAACATGTGTTTCCCACCTTAGACATGCCCATCTTAGATATGTTGCGTTAAGATTTTATGTCTTGTTTGGCGGCTTGTATTATTTCAGAGATGCTCATCTCACATGTTGTTTGGTGGGCTGCATGACTAGAGATGTTGCTGACTCAAACATTTTACAGAAAGGCCCCTAGACAAAAAAGAAAAGAAAAAGCAATCGGGTCCATAGTTCATCCGACCACCGCATTGTGGAGGTTCTCCGACCATGGCAGCGGCTGTGGCAGGGGAACGGGAGGTGTCGCTCGTGGCTGTCGTGGCTGGCCGTGAAGGGCGACGACGGCGACCTGCATCGAGGAGGCGGCGGCCTGCATCGGGGTAGGGGGATGCCATGGATGGTTGTGAAGGGCGACAACAGTGGGCTGCATCGGGGGGGGGAGGGGGCGTCTGAAGGGTTTCGCAGCATAGTAAATCAAAAAAAAAATCTACGGATGCGAACAGGAAAGCCAAGATCTAATCTAGGAGATGCAAACAACGAGAGAGATTAGATGAGATCTCCATACCCTTGAAGATTCGCACAGCGACGTTCGTCGGAACGTGGGTGATGTAATCGTACTCGCTTCTCCTCCTCGCGATCTGATCCGATCTAGCACCGCAAGTGGCGATGCCTCCGAGAGATGCACACGTGCAGCACCTCGATGTCTCCTCCTTCCTCGGTCCAGCAAGTATGGTGGAGAGACGGATTGGATCTACAATGCGACGGCGCGGTGCAAGTGGTGGAGAGTTTCTGCAGCAGGGCTTCGCCTACACGCAGTCGGGAGGGAGAGAGAGAGGAGGGCAGCAGGGCGGCTAGGGTTGAGGAGGAGGTGTGTGTGTGGGGTGGTGCGCCCCTAGCCCTCTTTATATAGAGGGGTGGGCTCCAACCCTAGCCCCTCCCCCAAGCCTAGGCCGGCGGCCAAGGAGGGAAGAGTGGGGGGCAAGTTTCCCCCCTCTCCTTCTAGAAGCTCCATTAGGGTTTCCCCTTGTTTGGCCTGCTGGGCCCTATGGGGCTTTGTTCCCCTGGCCCAATGCGGCCAGAGCACTCCCTCATAGGCCCATGCCCCCTCCTGGCAGGTGGGGCCACGTTGGTCCCCCTCCGGAAGGTTCTAGAAGCTTCCGGTACAATATCGATTAACCTGAAACAATTCCGAACTCCAAAAACTACATTGCCTTATATGAATCTTATTCTCCGGACCACTCCGGAACCTCTCGTGATGTTCCGGATCCCATCCGAGACTCCGAACAAAAACTCATAAACCAATTATCCAATCTATCCTAGCGTCGAGACACGTTAAGTGTGTGACCCTTCGGGTTCGAGAACATGCAGACATGATCTTATATCAATAATCAACAGCGGGGTCTGGAAACCCATATTGACTCCCACACATTCATCAATGATCATATCGGATGAACCACGATGCCAGGATTCAATCAATCCCATATACGTATTCCCTTCGTCTCGCGATATTTTACTTGCCCGAGATTTGATCGTCGGTACCGTCATACGTAGTTCAATCTCGTTCGCAGCAAGTACTTTACTCGTTCCATAATCCGATATCACTTTGTGGTTAACTCCTTAACCACATGCTTGCAAGCGGTGTTGATATTGATTACCGAGTGGGCCCGAAGTATATCTCTCCGACTTGGGAGGGACAAATCCCATCTCGATACATACAACCCAATGTACTTTCCGATCACCGAGAGACACCTTTATGATCACCTCTCATAGGATGACGCTTTGATGACCTCAAAGCTTTCTTCCGATACTGTGGAGTTGTATTATCTCATGGTCTAAGGAATACAATATTTGACATAAGAAAAGCTTCGCAAAGATGAACACGATGACACGATCTAATTGTTCGCTTAGTTTGGTCCATCCATCATATCATTCTCCCAATGATATGATCTCATTATTAATCGACAACTCATGTCTATGGTTAGGAAACCTTAACCATCATTAATCAATGAGCTAGTCCATAGAGGCGCATTAGGGACACGTGTTGTTCATAAACCACACAAGTATTAAAGTTTCCGCTTAATACAATTCTAGCATGGAATATAAACTTTATCATGAACAAGAATTATAATAATAACATCTTTATTATTGCCTCTAGGGCATAATTCCAACAGTCTCCCACTTGCACTAGAGTCAATAATCTAGTTGACATTTGGCAACAATCTCACACCCATGGCACTAAGGTGCTGATCATGTTTTACACGTGGAAGAGGTTTAGTCAATGGATCTGCGATATTCAGATCTGTATGTACTTTGCTAATCTTCAGATCTCCATTTGCTATATAATCTCGGATTATATAAAACTTGCGGTTGATATGCTTGGTCTTTGGATGATATCTTGGTTCCTTAGCGAGTGCTATGGCGCTAGTGTTGTCACACAATATCTCTAGTGGGTCCATTGCACTTGGAACCACGCCAAGCTCGGTGATGAAGTTCCTGATCCAAACTCCTTCACTTGACGCTTCTGCAGCAGCCATGTATTCCGCTTTCATCAGAGATCCCGCGATCACGCTTTGCTTGCAGCTTCTCTAGCTCACAGCTCCTCCATTCAAAATATAAACGTATCCTGTCTAAGATTTAGAATCATCCTTGTCGGTGTCGAAACTAGCGTCGACGTAACCTTTTACGACGAGATGTTCATCACCCCCATAGACTAAGAACATTTCTTTAGTCCTATTTAGGTACTTTAGGATGTTCTTCACGGCTATCCAGTGTTCCACTCCTGGATCACTTTGGTATCTGCTCGTCAAACTAAGAGCATTGGACACATCCGGTCTAGTACACAGCATGGCATACATGATAGAACCTATGGCCGAGGCATAAGGCACTTTGCTCATAGCTTCTCTATCATTTACCGTAGATGGACACTGAGCCTTGCTCAATATCTTACCTGACAACATGGGAACTGAACCTTTCTTTGCCTTATCCATTCTGAACTTTTTCAGAACTTTGTCTAGGTATGTACTCTGGCTTAAAGCTATCAGGCGTCTTTGTCTATCTCTATAAATTTTGATGCCCAATATATAAGCAGCTTCACCTAGGTCTTTCATTGAAAAACACTTGTTCAAATAACTCTTCACATCGTTAAGCATGTTAATGTCATTTCCAATAATCAATATGTCATCCACATATAGTACCAGAAATGTCACCGAGCTCCCACTCACTTTCTTGTAGATACAAACTTCGTAGAAATTTGGAACAAATCCAAAGCTCTTGATCACTTATCAAAACGAAGGTTCCAACTCCGAGATGCTTGCTTCAGTCCATAAATGGAACGCTGAAGCTTGCACACTTTATCAGCATCCTTAGGATCGACAAAACCTTCGGGTTGCATCATATACAACTCTTCATCAATGTTGCCATTGAGGAACGCAGTCTTGACATCCATCTGCCATATTTCATAATCATGAAACGCAGCAATTGCTAATAAAATCCGAATGGACTTAAACATCGCTACGAGAGAGAAAGTCTCATCGTAGTCAACACCTTGAACTTGTCGAAAACCTTTCGCGACAAGCCGTTCTTTATAGACGGTAACATTACCATTCGCGTCCGTTTTCTTCTTGAAAATCCATTTGCACTCAATGGCCTTTCGGTCGCTAGGAGGGTCCACCAAATTCCATACTTGGTTTTCGCTCATGGATCCCAATTCGGATTTCATGGCCTCTAGCCATTTCTCAGAGTCTGGGATCATCATCGCTTCCTCATAGTTCGTAGGTTCACTGTCTTCTACCAACAAGACAGTCAAGACAGAGTTGCCGTACCACTCAGGAGGGGCACGCGACCTTGTCGACCGCGACGCTCAAGAGCAGATCGTCCGAAGCTTCATGATCCTTGTCATTAGCTTCCTCTATTGTTGGTGCAGGTGGCACTGGAACAATTTCAGGTGCTGCGCTACTCTCCAATTCAAGAGAAGGTTCAACAACCTCGTCTAGCTCTACTTTCCTCCCACTCACTTTTTTCGAGAGAAACTCCTTCTCAAGAAAGGAACCGTTCTTTGTGACAAACACTTTGCCTTCGGTTCTGTGATAGAAGGTATACCCAATAGTTTCCTTAGGGTATCCTATGAAGACGCATTTCTCCGCTTTGGGTTCGAGCTTGTCCGGCATCAACTTCTTGACGAAGCTTCGCATCCCCAAACTTTAAGAAACGACAACTTAGGTTTAGCACCAAACCACAGCTTCATACGGTGTCGCCTCAATGGATTTAGATGGTGCCCTATTTAAAGTGAATGCAGCGTTTCTAATGCATAACCCCAAAATGATAACGGCAAATCAAGAAGAGACATCATTGATCGGACCATATCTAATAGGGTTCGATTCAAGTTCAGACACACCATTGCATACTGGTGTTCCGGGTGGCGTGAGTTGCGAAATGATTCCGCTTGCTTTAAGATGCGTGAGAAAATCATAACTCAAATATTCACCTCCACGATCGGATCGTAGAAACTTAATCTTTCTGTTACGATGGTTCTCCACTTCATTCTGAAATTCTTTGAACTTTTCAAATGTTTCAGATTTATGTTTCATTAAATAGATATACCCATATCTACTTAAGTCATCGGTAAAAGTGAGAAAATAGCGATATCCACCGCGCGTCGAAACACTCATCGGTATGCATACATCGGTATGTATGATTTCCAACAAGTCCGTTGCTCGCTCCATCATACCGGAGAACAGGGTTTTGATCATCTTGCCCATGAGGCATGGTTCGCATGTGTCAAATGATTCAAAATCAAGAGACTCCAAAAGTCCATCAGAATGGAGTTTCTTCATGCGATTTACACCAATATGACCTAGACAACAGTGCCACAAATAAGTAGTATTATCACTATCTACTTTGCATCTCTTAGCCTCAATGTTATGGATGTGTGTTTCATCCCTTTCGAGATTTAGAAGAAATAAACCATTCACAACAGGTGCATGACCATAAAAGATGTTACTCATATAAATAGAACAACCATTATTCTCCGATTTAAATGAATAACCATCTTGCAATAAACAAGATCTATAAATAATGTTCATGCTCAACGCAGGCACATAATAACACTTATTAAGGTTTAAAACTAATCCCGAAGGTAAAACTAAGGAGAGCGTGCCGACGGCCATCACATCAACTCTTGATCCGTTGCAAACGCACATCGTCACCTCATCCCTCGCAAGCCGACGTCTATTCCGTAGCTCCTGTTTCGAGTTACAAATATTAGCAACTGAACCAGTATCAAATACCCAAGCACTACAACGAGGGCTAGTAAGGAAAACATCAATAACATGTATATCAAATATACCTTTGATGGTGCCAGCCTTCTTGTCCGCTAAGTACTTTGGACAAATATGCGCCAAAGGACCCTTGTCCTTGCAATAGAAGCACTCAGTGTCCGGCTTGGGTCCAGACTTGAGCTTCTTATCAGCAGGGGCAACGCGCTTGCCGCCGCTTTTCTTGAAGGGCTTCTTTGCACCCTTACCTTTCTTGAAGGTGGGGGGCTTGTTGACCATCAACACATGATTATCCTTTTTTATGTCCACCTCCGCAGCCTTCAGCTTTGCGAAGAGCTCGGTGATCGTATCAGTGGAACCAATCTGATTATGAGTCACTAGAAAACTTTTGTAGCTAGGAGGGAGTGATTGCGAACTGTCAATCTTGAGCTCCTCCGAATCTTGATCCAGCTTGCTCAAGGCGTTGAGTGTAGCCCGACATCTTTATGGCGTGCTCACTAACGGAACTCCCTTCCTCCATCTTGCAGTTAAAGAATTTTTCAGAGATCTCATATCTCTCAAAACGGGCCTGAGTCTGAAACATAGTTTTCAGCTCCTCAAGAATCTCAAAGGGCCCGGGATAGTCTTCAAAACGATTTTGAAGGTCCGATTCCATAGCAAACAACATGGTGCTCTTAATCACACCATAATCATCTTTGCGCGACTGATAGACAGCTTTCTCATCACCGGCATCTACAAGTAGGGCGTCACCTAGCGCATTTTCAAGGACATGGTCCTTTTGACCGCCAGAGAGAATGATTCTCTGATTGCAGAACCAATTGGTGAAGTTAGACCCATTGTTTCTAAGCTTTTCCTTCTCAGCAAAAACGTTGAAGTTGAAGTTGGACTTAGCCATTTGATCTACAATATTTGCAAGTACAAATTAGACTATGTTCATGATAACTAGTTCAACTTTTAATCAAATTACTAGATGAACTCCCACTAAATTCAACATCCCCCAAGTTGTTTAGTGAACACGATCCAAATTCACCACACCTAATCCGATCTTCATGAGAAGAGATGTTGCTTCAATGGTGGACAACGAAGTGCCGATCATATCATTCATATGACTCATGCTTAACCTTTCGGTTCATGTGTTCCGAGGCCATGTCTGTACATGCTAGGCTCGTCAAGTCAAACCCAAGTATTTCCGCGTGTGCAAAACTGGCTTGCACCCGTTGTATGTGAACGTAGAGTCTATAGCACCCGATCATCACGTGATGCTTGGACACGCCAGACTTTCGCAACGGTGCATACATGGGGAGAACACAGTTTTATCTTGATCTTTATGTGAGGAATCATCTTATAATGCTACCGTCGCGATCTAAGCATAATAAGATACATAAAAGGATAAACATCACATGCATATAACTTTATGTGACATGGTATAGCCAATCTCAAGAATGATCTCCATCTTGTGCGTGCCGGCATGATCTCCATCACTCCACCATGATTGCCTCCACCACGAATAGCAACTACAACTATTGCTAACTACTTAGCGATAAAGTGAAACTATTACATGGCGCATAATAAGTTGACACACAGGTCATACACAATTATAAATACAACCATATGGCTCACGTTGATTGTACTCATCGACATGCAAGTCGTGAAACATTACAAAACATGATCATTGCATACAATATACACATCACATCTTGGGCCATACCATATCACAGAAAACACTCCCTGCAAAAACAAGTTAGACGCCTCTACTTTGTTGTTGCATGTTTTACGTGGCTTATGGGAGTAGCAAGATAAGAACGATCCTTACCTACGGAAAGCCACAACGGTGATATTATGGTTGCCAAACTCCGGTGTAAATCCCATGACAACTATAGTGAGAGAAACTGGCATCCACCAGCCGCATGTGTGGAACAAGCCACACGTCAAGTCCGGAGCCGGTCTCGCGAACGATGTCGCATAAGGTTGGCCTGGACCACTTCAATCTCACTATCCCGCGTCATAAGAAGAACACAAACAAGAGGCTTGCAACAGAAAACATCAACGTCCGCAACAACCATGTTGCGTTCTACTCGTGAAACACATCTACGCATAGATCTAGCTCTGATACCACTGAAGGGTTTTGCAGCATAGTAAATCAAAAAAAATTCTACGGATGCGAACAGGAAAGCCAAGATCTAATCTAGGAGATGCAAACAACGAGAGAGATTAGATGAGATCTCCATACCCTTGAAGATTCAAGACAGGAACGCTCATTTTAACGTGGGTGATGTAGTCGCATTTCGCTTCTCCTCCTCGTGATCCGATCCGATCTAGCACCGCAAGTGGCGATGCCTCCGAGAGATGCACACGCAGCACCGACGCCTCCTCCTCGGTCCAGCAAGTATGGTGGAGATACGGATTGGATCTACAACGCGACGGGCGTGCAAGTGGTGGAGAGTTTCTGCAGGCTTCGCCACACGCAATGGGAGGAGAGAGAGGAGGGCAGCAGGGCGGCTAGGGTTGAGGAGGAGGTGTGTGTGTGGGGTGGTGCGCCCCCAGCCCTCTTTATATAGAGGGGTGGGCGCCAACCCTAGCCCCTCCCCCAAGCCTAGGCCGGCGGCCAAGGAGGGAAGAGTGGGGGGCAAGTTTCCCCCCTCTCCTTCTAGAAGCTCCATTAGGGTTTCCCCTTGTTTGGCCGGCTGGGCCCTATGGGGCCTTGTGCCCCTGGCCCAATGCGGCCAGAGCACTCCCTCATAGGCCCATGCCCCCTCCCGGCAGGTGGGGCCACGTTGGTCCCCCTCCGGAAGGTTCTAGAAGCTTCCGGTACAATACCGATTAACCCGAAACAATTCCGAACTCCAAAAACTGCATTGCCTTATATGAATCTTATTCTCAGGACCACTCCGGAACCTCTCGTGATGTCCCGGATCCCATCCGAGACTCTGAACAAAAACTCATAAACCAATTATCCAATCTATCCTAGCGTCGAGACACGTTAAGTGTGTGACCCTTCGGGTTCCTTATATGAATCTTATTCTCAGGACCACTCCGGAACCTCTCGTGATGTCTCGGATCCCATCCGAGACTCTGAACAAAAACTCATAAACCAATTATCCAATCTATCCTAGCGTCGAGACACGTTAAGTGTGTGACCCTTCGGGTTCGAGAACATGCAGACATGATCTTATATCAATAATCAACAGCGGGGTCTGGAAACCCATATTGACTCCCACACATTCATCGATGATCATATCGGATGAACCACGATGCCAGGATTCAATCAATCCCATATACGTATTCCCTTCGTCTCGCGATATTTTACTTGCCCGAGATTTGATCGTTGGTACCGTCATACCTAGTTCAATCTCGTTCGTAGCAAGTACTTTACTCGTTCCGTAATCCGATATCACTTTGTGATTAACTCCTTAACAACTTGATTGCAAGCGGTGTTGATATCGACACCGAGTGGGCCCAAGTATCTCTCTGACTTGGGAGGGACAAATCCCATCTCGATACATACAACCCAACAGGTACTTTCCGATCACCTGAGAGACACCTTTATGATCACCCTCTCATAGGATGACGTTTGATGACCTCAAAGCTTTCTTCCGATAACAGGGAGTTGTATTATCTCATGGTCTAAGGAATACAATATTTGATATAAGAAAAGCTTCACAAAGATGAACACGATGACACGATCTAATTGCTCCGCTTAGTTTGGGTCTGTCCATCATATCATTCTTCCAATGATATGATATCATTATTAATCGACAACTCATGTCTATGGTTAGGAAACCTTAACCATCATTAATCAATGAGCTAGTCCATAGAGGCATACTAGGGACACGGTGTTGTTCACAAACCACACAAGTATTAAAGTTTCCGCTTAATACAATTCTAGCATGGAATATAAACTTTATCGTGAACAAGAATTATAATAATAACATCTTTATTATTGCCTCTAGGGCATAATTCCAACAGCGTCGTGGCTGTCCGAGGAGGCGGCGACGTGCTCGTTAGGAGACGCTCGTCGAGGAGGAGACACTCAGCCTGCATCGAGGAGGTTGGCCGAGGCGACGCCGTGGTTGGCCGAGGAGGTGGCGGCGCCGTGGTTAGCCGAGGCAGCGGCGGCCTGCATCGAGGAAGGGCGGCAGAGGAGGCGGTGGCAAAGGCCGGTGCTATGGAAGGGCGGCGGCGGAGGCGTTCGTTTGGAGATGTGCAGAGAGCGGTTTGAGGGGGGAAATGGGAGGTGGGGCTGTGACCCCTGTGGTCTCGGGCCCAGACACGGGCACGCGGGGGTGGAATTTCGGACGAGTCCAGCCCTACCGAGTAGTGAAGCTCGATTTGAGCTTCTCTACCGGGCAGGGCTAAGAGCCCTTTTCAGTGTGAGGTGGGCACTACCCATGTAAAAAAAACGACCTACCAAACAGCCAAATCACTAAAAATCTCGGCTGAGATGAGAATATTTGAGTTGGACCGACCTACCAAACACACCCTCTGTTCACATACCTAATTATTTTGCTTCACCTCTTGCACGGACTTCTGATCTTTTTTCTTTTTTGGCGAATACACAGCAAAGATCTCTCGTCCTCACGCGAAAACAGAGAATTCTAACGCATCGCAACGTGCCTTTCACTCAGGATTTCACTTTTCCTTCAGCCACCGGCAGGAACTCAAAAAATCTCCATCGGAACAAAACAGTCGGCACATTTCTTGGTTAACAGAGCTGCAAATATCACGATCCTCCTAGCTAGATTTCTCCCAAACTGTTAGCTAGTCGATCCATGTGAGGATTGTTTTTAGCTACTTCCTCCGGTCCATATTAGTTGACATGAGTTTGTCTAGATTCAGATGTATGTAACACTAAAACACGTCTAGACATATTCGAATCTAGACAAGGTCGGAGGGAGTAGTAATTGTTTTTAGACTGCTGCCAAAAGGAGGCCTTACGGAGTTCAGTTTTTTTTTTGTTGAGAAAAAGGTCTTACAGAGCTACCTGCTCATCTAGACAGCTACACTACATATATATCTCATCAGTGACTGTCAAACCATATACCGACTGGACTGGAAGGTTCCCTGGTCCTGCTACTACCCTGACAAGCTATTTTCTCAGCTTATACCGGAGCATAATAAGTTAGCAAGGTCAGCTATGGACTTCAGCTACGGCCCCGTGACGGAGACCTAGATCCATCCCACTCCGTTGTTGGCCGCGACGGGGACCCTGTGTTGTTGGAACGCGCTGAGGCCATCGTAGAATTTCAGCTCGTCGTCCAGGCTCTTGAGCATCCGCTGCGACGCCCGGAGTTGGCTCATCAGCTCGTTCGCCTGTTCAGTGCCAATTGACCAAATCAGCTGTTCGAATATATAGAGATCAAGTGGATATACATGGATGGAAGCCGAACTGCAGAAAAGCTGTTTTTTTTCCCATTAAAAAACTTTGCGGATTCAAAACACCCAGTAGATAAAATTTATATTTTACCTTGCTTAGGAGCTGCTGCCCGGCTGCCTCAAGTTCGGAGCACCTTCACAATTATTTTGGTACCAATCATTAGACATGGTTTTCACATAAAATGAAACAATAACGAACAATTTCAGACAGCTAATCAGAAAAATGTGTGGACCATGGTAAAACAAAAATGCTGGGATGATACATTTGTTCAGTTCAGTTTTTACTATTCTTTACGACTCAGACTACAAATAAGCTCTTCTACTGTCCGCACCCCTACACCAGCCAATCAAATAATCAGCCTCTTCACTTCATTTTAACTTTTGCGGGGATCATATCTGGAACTAAACAGTGTAACTGCTGCTGCAAGAGAATGAGAAATGAACAGCGTCCTAGAACGAGAAGCAGGCGAGAGTGCATCACGGAAAAGAAAGAGATCCAGATTTACAAGCTTTAGCTCACCCAATGTAAAACAGTGAAGTGTATTTTTGGTAGCTAGAATCAGCAGTGGAGCTCTATTAAGTTATCTACGCTTACATCTTAGATATATGTTCAAAAATAGTTCACAATTTGTCGCTGTTATGATATACATGAAGCAAAGATGAGATACCTCAACCATAGGCGCCTCCGTACAGATATCATAGAGCACTTATATTTCACTAATGAATGTAAACATATGGATGTATTTCTGCCAATACTGCTAAGCCATAATCAACCAAGAAAGAACTATGTTTGCATCAAATGTCAGCTTTGTATCAGTTCACCACAGTAATCACTTCTTTCCATGCCTTCGCAACTGATGCTGTTATTTGATTTGTCTACAAAGCTTGGCTTGCACTATCAAATTTGGCCATGCCTTAAGAAATCTTGCGAGAACTTCGGTCAACTAAGTCTTCTACATACTACATTGTCTCCCAATGACAACTAACAAGTGGCTGTCATGTTTCCTTTCGAAACCATGCATATCCTTGTAATTTTGTTACTTAATAATAAAAATTGCACCTCATGCTTATAGAGTTATAATTGATTAATTTGTATGATAATAAACTGTTTGCTTTACTTTGTTTAGACATAAAGTAGGTATATAAAACGAAATATGCATTTAGAAGTGATTGTCGTTTCAATGAGGAAGTGAATAGAAGTGGAAACTAAAAACAAGCTAAGATATGATTTATAACTCACTCGGCCTTTAGCGTCTTGTTCTGATAAATTAAGACTCTCCTCCTTTCTTCTCCTACCTAGAAGCATGAAATCATTACTCACGAGTTACGAAAGTTGATTACCATAAATTACTAAACTGAAAATTTTCTAACCTCAACAGCACCGACACTTCCAGGGCAGTTAGCATCGTCATTCATGTTCTGCCTTTTTTGAGCCCTCATTTCAATCACCGGGCCAGCGTTTCTTCTTTTGCACGGTTCTGGTTGCATTACGTCAATCAGAAAAATGTTAAGGGTATTCATTAAAGGGGGGCGAAGATCTGAAACCAACAAGTTTGCTGAGGTATGCTTGTCATATACTTGTTGACATGCATGCACCATATTCCATTTGATCCCTCGAGGCACTAACATGCAAAGGATTAGGATTTAGTGAGTTACCTCCACTGGAACAGGGGTTCAACACTACAGATGTTTTATTGCCGGCATAAGTCCTTATGGCAGCTTGAGTTGCTGAGCTATCAACATTGACAGGAGCAACGGATGAATAATATTCTGGAGGACGAGCTTTTGAGACTTGGTGGTGACCAATCAAATGAGCATGGTGCCTCCTGCCACAAATAGATGGTGATTACGATACTATATAAGAACGGAAAACATCACAGTATGGAGGCAGTAAAACTGTAAAAGAACAGAGAACTGTGCATCTGGTTGGCACGCAAACAGTATATATATATAAATAATAGGAAGACATCGGAGTGTGCAGGCAGTAAAAGAACAGAGAAGTGTGCATCTGGTTGGAAGACTAATGTCATTTACAAATATGAGTACACACCAAAGGCTGTATTGCACTCTAAGCACTTTCAGTCCCATATATATATGATACATCAAACTTACCAATACTCTGTTGTCATGTCTTTTAATCTCGTATCCAGTCTCTGGAAAAGCTCTGTCTTCTCAAAATCTTGCTTATCATGTGTAGGTTGTATAAAGTTCGCCTCCAAAACCCCTTGCAAAAATATTTGATTCGATTAAAATACTAGTGAAAAAAGTGGGAACAGGCAACAAACGAAAAACTGCAGTATGAATTCATACCAGCAATGCCTCTGCCTTTACCTCTCTCAGGGCCTGCAGGCCAAAATGGCTGAACAAAGAAACTAATAAATTAATATAATAAGATATGCTAGCATTTAGTCAGTGGAAGTTCGAAAAGTGACTGCACTATCACAATGAATATCATTTTGAATTTGTAACGTTAGAAATTCAGGATAGCCAATCTCGAAGGAAATTTCGGTAGTGAGGAAAGGCTTCAAAACAAAGAGGAATCACCTTAAAGCAAAGAGGGATCGCCTAAACATCCTATATGAGTCAAGTGTTAACCCCAAATCCACAATATCCACTTGGAGCAAAAGCTTTGTAATGAGAGTCCTTTTTAAGTTGTATCCAAATTTTAATTGGCCCAAACCACTCTAGTAAGTTCTCAACTAATCTGTACTGGACATTGATCATCTGAACATACTAAAAAATACAGAGTCTGTGCTTTGGCCAATGCTCTTATTCAGCACTTGCATTATCATACAAACTAGTTGTTTTCTGAAAGAGCTTACAAGAATAAATAAGTGACTTGGATTTGTCTAGATTCACATGTATCTAGACACGTTTTACTGTATAGATACATGTGAATCTAGACAAATCCAAGTCACTTATTTCCAGACGGAGGGAGTATGTAGCAACAAGCATATACCAAATTTAAAAGCAGTAGGGCATGTGGTAACATTATATTTTACCAGAATAAGACGGTTCCTATGGTAGATATTAAATCCATAGATATCCAGTTTTGGAGCACCTTTTAAGAAGCCAATTGTAGTGATGACATCAGCCTGCCCCAAACAAATGAATTCGTTGCATTAGATAGTTTTCAGCCACCCAAAAGAATTTACACTTAGATGGATGCAAACTCTATTTCAAAACTAAGTTCCCTGAAAAACTTAATGTGCAATAACATAGCATGAGCATTGAAATGATCATTGCTAAAAAGGAATGATGTTTAGTTATTTTTCAGGTGTCATTTCAGAATGTGTGCGATCAACCATTTAAAACTTTGACTACTAGTGTAACTAAAGTATTTGGATTTTGACGTGAAAATATTCTTGAAAGAACTTGTAGTGCGCTAATGTCATCCCATACTTACTGGTATCTCATAATACTTTGAATAAGTTTTACTAACAATATAGATAGGAAAAATCATGGTCAAAATTGCATATTGCAGACCATATCAATGTCCAACACAAAAACAAATGAGGCAGCTAGTCCTATACATTGCTTCTGAAAAACTATAATTTAATTACGAAAAATGTGCACAATGCCTTATCAGTAGAGGTACAGTGCAGCCGAGATCAGTTCTGAACAAGTTTTCTAGAACAAACCTGTATGCTTCCTCCAACTCGTGGTCGATATTCGATACATTCACGATATATGAGATCATTGACAATATGGTGGGGTTCAACAACTCGTCCACACAAGATGATTTTAAAGCGTTCTGGTAGACGAAGGTATAGTATAGATGCATAAACCTGGCCATGTTTAAGCTAGTCAGCCATTCTGAAAAAACACATGTATATCATAGATACAGATTTAGTGTTTGGAACTTACACGAAGTGAATATCGAAAGCGATTTGCAATATGCATATGATTCAACCTTGCTACTTTCATGCGTACTTCTGGTATCTTAGGTGCTCCTGAGATCATAATATCCTGCACCACCATGCAACAGAGTTTTTCTTTAGCAAAAAACTTTTGCAACAAATAGTTTTCAAGTGTTGCAATACACATAAACACAAGGGGTACTGAACATGAGATCTATGGAGCAGAGTCCCGGGGGGAAAACAAACATCACCTCATCATCAGTTGTGAAGTCAAGCTCCATTTCCCATGCATCGTTGAACCACAAGTTGAATACAACAATTTTTGTGCCATGGCATCCCATGTCCCCGAACTGTCAGGACATGCATCAGGTAAGCAGCTAACAATGTTGAAAAAACAAGCCAGTCCAGAACTCCAGATATGAAAAGAAAACTATATGTACAAAGTGACTAAGCAATCATAGAAGAAATCAATTACTATCAGAGCAACTAGCATCAAATCAATTGATTTCGGAAACTGTTTCCGAGAGGATGTCATGAAAGAATTCCAACAAAAAAGGTTGAACGGGTAAACAGGGAGTAGTAACTTACTTGATTCAATAAATCCTCTTCTGTAGAAAATGGAGACCACCTCAAAATAATGGACAAATTGGAATAGAAAAGGTTTTCACCACGGTCCATTATCCTCTTGAAAGTACAAGATGGTGGATCAAATTCATAGTCAACCTACGAAGAAAATAAGATCACTTGTTTAGTAGGAAATGGCTAGTATAGAGGGTTTGTCTGAGTTAAAAATCCGCAATTACACATACACATGCTAAATGGTTTTCTGAAAATATCACCAACTAAAAGTTATTATGTTAAACACAAAATTTAGTCTACACTGTACAAATTCAAAACAAAAGCTTGGTGATGTGAGTGTGACTGCATATACTGGAATAATGATGACAAGTTTAACGAACTGACCACTGGCACTAATATGTCATCGCAGCCGGTTCTTGTAAGAAATGTGTAAGAGAGCAGCCCAACACTTCGTGTCAATCTGTTGTCATATCAAGCACTAAATTAAAATTAGATCACTAAATCAAAGATATACTGGGAAAAATACTGAAAACAGGTTTGGGTACCAAGTTAGCAACACATCAACACAAGATATTGGAAGTCAGATGTTAAAAGGCCTTAAATTTGCAACATCTGTGTCTTAGGACTATTAGGCTGGCAGTAGCAGATTTCTAAAGCACATTGTTTTTCCCTCTAAGTATTTGGATACCTTAATTAGATTCCATGGCAAAGTGCAGCAATGATGAATTCGCTCTTAGCAACACCATGGGGATATACTTTTCTAAGGATGGAAGGGCAAGAAGGATAGATGTTTTAGCAGCAAAAAAAAGGACAGTTTTGTCTCATATTGTGGTTTATCCTGATAATTTAGAGTTAGAACATTTTTCCAATATTTGCTAATATCTAACGGTGAATTAGGACAAACCTATTGTCTTGTCTGCAGCTGAATATGACAACATCTGACCCAAGCCTCATTGTGCTGGTTTTGAAGCCATTTCCATCTGTAGTTTTCACCAAAAGTCAGTGACTACTTAGCAATGCAATCAGCATCAGGAATTCGAAAAAACTATTACATTGTCCAATTGAAGAATTCGTGCATTTATTGGAGAATCCGAAACTCAGACAATGTCGAAGATACTCTGGGCTCATACCGCCTCCATCATCTTGAGCATGCAACACAAGAAATAAGATACAGAAAATACTATATAAACATAATGCAGCCACTGTGTAATTAGATAGCACATATCTGTATGCTACCTTGTATCACTAGTGAATACTCCCCAGCAGGAGAATATTTCACTTTATCTATTTTCGCATAGGTTGCCCCGTTTTGCACCTGCTCCATGTCACCCATGTAAAATAGAAGAATCATTAATAAAAAAAAGCATGAGATTCATGGATAATGTCGATAATATTTATATTTTTGTACATATATTTTAAATTAAAACCTCGTCAACAGCATTGTCGAGCAGTTCTGCAATAGCTGTAGAATAAGAGTTAAGCACATGTCAATCTTTCAATAAACAGAAGCATAGACATAAAAAAATATATGTGACAGCTTTTACTAATGTCATTAGGACGCACCACCAAATGCCCACTTGTGTGAAGTTGCATTCGAATGAAGAAACTTGGGATTAATCCTTAAGCAGTTCTTGCCATCTAATCAGATTGCAAAATTCAATGGTAAGAACAGAAAAATAATGAAGAAAGGATGCGTACAAATGGAAGTCATGACAAACCACCCCATCCTGATGAGTAAACTATCCATTGAACTTGTCAGTGCAGGCTTTTCTGCTTTTTTTAGATTAATACAACAGCAAAATAGGTTGGGGAGAATGCTTCAAACAGAAGATACTCAGTCTATTCATGCGTAATGAACTCTGGATACAGCCTCCGAAGTTTAGGGATGGCTTATATAATAGATCAAACATCTCTCAACGATGTGGAATGTATCCAAAGGACATGAACCCCAACTAACGCTAAAAATAAACCAACTAAAGATTGAAGCAAACAATGCTACAAGGTAGGCAAAGTAAACTGTCAAGGAAGATTGGATGCTGCATTGGCAGGACTGACATGACTGTACCTCGCCTCTGTCAATGCAACATTTCGGCAGTGCAGGTCGGATGCAGCTCTGGCATATGTATGAAATAAAGCAAAAAATAGGAACTAGTGTACACTGTGAGATATACAGTATAACGAGGATTTTGTTTTGCTGGACTATATTATTCACATAAACACAACTCCCAGTTCCATACTTGGGTGAAAATAAAAGGCATATTGTATCTTCTATGTAAAAATAATACCAATTTTGAGAACTCCAACTTTAAGTTCACGTTCAAATGGAGCAACATTAAAACAGTAGACTGTGTGTGAGGCAGTTTTGACCCACCGATGGAAAGGAGCGGAGTGAACAGACAGGGGAGTCTACCCAACCTGCGATAATGTTTACTGGTGGGACGATAAATAGAGTGCCGAGCTTGAAAGGGGAGGAGGTTAAGAACATACATTTGATGGAAGCTTGAGCAGCACCCTTGTACTCCCCGGCTTTCCAGAACTGCCGAGGAAAAGGCGCTGCAGTTGAGATGGGAGGGGAACCCAGCAATGCATCTGTGTTGTGATTCTGATGCTGTGTCCTTGATGAGGATGGAGTAGCAACTTGTTCTGCCACTGACAAGGATGATGTAACATCTTCTTCTGTCATTGCCGAGCACGCAGCAGCCTCATCATCTGCATGTTTAGACTGCGTAGCCTCTTCGGAGCAATCACTTAATGCAAGAACTTGTTCTGCAAACAAGGATGGATCATCTTTGGCTGCACTTTCAGACTGCATAGCCACTTCCGTGCAGTCAACTGCTCCAACAGAATCCTGATTTCTAGGCTGCTGCATAGCCTCTTGGGTGCAGTCAACTGCTGCAACAAAAACCTGATTTCCAGGCTGCTGCATAGCCTCTTGGGTGCAATTCCCTGCTTCAACAAAGACCTGATTTCCAGGCTTCTGCACGACAGCCTGTTTCGCGACATCACCGGCTTGAGGAAGCTCCTGATCTCCAGGCTGCTGCATAGCCCCTTCCACACCACCATGACCAGCTTCAAGGTTCGGTGATACAGGATGAGCAGCATTCTTATCCTCTACAACGACACCTTTGTCTATGGTCAAATCAACAGCTTCTGCTTTAATCTGAGGTGCGTGGCATGGTACACGAGCATCCTGTCCTTCTTTGACCGTCGGCTTGTCATCATCGTCGGAGTCGGACAAGTCGATCCAGTCCAGTAACGCCATCTTCTACCACCTGAAACAACCAAAATAGTGTGAGCAACCGGCGTGCCACCATAACAAAGGACAAATGGGCAGTCCTTTTTTTAATTTTTTGAGGACAACCCAATTCGTCATCAAACAGCAGTAAAAGATTAATTATGAAATGAAAAAGGCAGGCTGCATTGCCGAAAATGGAAAGTCCGTTCATCCCCCCTGACGCCGAACTCGGGATCACAGGATAGAGCATGCCAAAGAAAAGTAGCGAGAGATCATTCAGAGCAGCGGATTTCAGTACAGCAACCGCCCCCAAACCCACGAACGAAGATAAAAGGTGGAGTCGATGAAGCTGTTGATGTTGGGGACAGCAAGAATCGCCGCCGGCGCCGCCCCCAATCCCCCCATCCCCTCTTCCGAAATCGGAAAAAATAAACTCGGATACAGCACGCAGCAACAGCAAACGACCAGAGAGAAAAGGAAGACGAGAAAAGCGGATGGATTTGGGGGCATTGCTCTCAGTCACAGCAAAGAAAACCCCAGCAGCACAAACTCGTGAAGCAGCGCTCAAAAAAGTTAGGGTTCCTCACCAGCGAGAGAAATGGATCGAAAAAGTCCGGGCGGATCGTCAGTGCGCGCCGGTCCAGCGGAGGGGACGGGAGGAAGGGCAATAACTCGAGAAGAAATCCTGGGAGGGAGAATGCCAGGTTCGTTCGGAAGAAGGGGGGAGCTTTGAGGGCGAGTTTAGTGGAGAGGGTTTTGATGGTGCGAGGGTGAGGGGTTGGGTGTCATTTGCGAAGGAGGAGGGTGGGTTTAGAC
The DNA here is from genome assembly GCA_023614405.1 of Avena insularis. Taxonomy (NCBI): domain Eukaryota; kingdom Viridiplantae; phylum Streptophyta; class Magnoliopsida; order Poales; family Poaceae; genus Avena; species Avena insularis. The sequence goes on from CM042697.1 coordinate 65,837,353, forward strand.
TACCGAATAGGAGTATCTAAACAGTATCATGCACTACATAAATGCAAAATGCTTATGTGTCACTGTAATTAACGAGAAAAGAGATTGTATTGGTATCATAGATAGATACGATATCATAGCATATAGAACTAAAAAAATTAATCTTAAATAAATCTTGTACTCCCTCCTTCACGGTTTGCAGGGCGCTCTACAAAAATTTCACGGAGCTAGGCGTGAACGTATTGGCTAAAAATTAGGCCTGTTAATGAGCGGTTAAGGCGCATGCAGTGGTAGGAAACTGTTGCATACATAGGAAGTTGGGAGAAAAACTGCTACATTAATCACTAATTAATGATTATGCGTCTATGAACGTTGTAGTTTTAGAAAAAACCAAATTTAATTAGACGCCCTGCAAATCGTGAAGGAGGAAATATACAATTTTACATCGAGATTCTAGAAAACAATAAATACACTAAAACTATGATACTACTACATGATACTATGCGTTACGAAGATAATATCATATATTATTATCACGTACGTAATACTATTTTCTATTATGACTAGTCTTAGTGTGAATGGGACGAAGCATTGATTGATGATGAGGGAAAGGGAAGGGAAGGAGCAGGAGCAGCCTGCACTGCATGTGAGACAAGAGTCCAAGCGTGTACGCGGTTGCTGCTGTTGAAAAAAAAAAAGGACCCGTCGTCAATCAAGTTGTAAAGTGGGACGCAGCCTTTTGCCATTTTGCAGTCCTTTTGTGGGTGAACCCTGCGTGCGTGGGGCCCGCTTGGCAGTTGACGGGGACGACGCAGGGCAAGGCATGTGACCTTCGTGGAAATTGCGTCGCATGTGCTGTTGCCTGCCGTCGCCGCGAGGGAGCGAACCAGGTGGTGCGGCAACATTACCCACTGAGTGTGTTGTCGTGTATGCATAGAAATGTAAAATTCGAGTATATATCTGTTTAAAATTTTGAACTAACGCACTTGTATAGTGTGCATGCTAGTACTCCTACAATATAATTTCATCTGCATAACAGAACTGTTAAATGTATATATTTGTATATTATAGTTTTTCCATATGTTTAGGGGCTTCCTGCATATTTGCACTTGTATATGTACTATATATTATGGGATTTGGCCTCAAGAGGAATATAAGTTGCCTATTCCTAACATGGTATCAGAGCCTAAGGTCTCGAGTTCGAGTCCTGGCTTTCGCAATTTATCCTAAAATTGTTGTAGACCCCTCTGCGTCCACGTATAGGCCTCTTGAGTCATACGTGAGTTTCGCGCGCCGTCGCTCTCTTCCGGTTGCACGTGCTGACTTCTCTCCGTCACACGTGAGAGGGGGTGTTGAAGTGTATAAGTGGATTGCACTAGCCTTTTCCATCAGTTCGGACTTTTGGTTGCGTTGGCTAGTGCATGAAGCTTGACATGTTGAAGTGTATAAGTGGATTGCACTAGCCCTTTCCATCAGTTCGAACTTTTGGTTGCGTTTAGTGCATGAAGCTTGACATGGTACCAGAGCCTCGTTAGCCCGTCCTCTTTCTCGCAACTTTGTCGGCTATCGCCGTCCCTGTCGCCGCCGGCCTTACCGTCGGCGGTCGCCGCCCGTTTTGCCCCGTTTTAGATCTGGATCGATCCGGACGCCGTTTCTGATCTGGATCGATCTGTGTCCCGATCGAGATCCAAATTGGTTTTAGATCGGGAATTCTTCTCCAACTCCCGCCGGGCCACCCATCGTCGCTCCTGCCCTCTCCAAATTGGTTCAAATCGAGATCTGTGCCCCTGGTACTCTGCTCACGAGATATCTGTGCCCCTGGTACTCTGCTCCCGTTGGGTCCCGTGCGGTCCCATCTCGTCCCCGACACCGCCCGACACCGCCAACTCCCTGACACCGCCCGACACCACGCGGGACACCGCCTCTGCTGGCAGCCGCGTCTCTTGCCCGAGCGTGCCTCTCGCCCTTTTCTTGGCTGCCTCGTCTGGCCGCTTCTCGCCCGTCTCAGTCGCCTTCTCTTCTGGTCTCGATTTCCCCCGGAATAGGTTTGCGCCGCCCCGATCTACCTTGTTCCAGTGCTCAGATCACCGGTGGTGCCCTGTTCTAGGCGGAATTGGCAGGAGATTGCTGGTTTGCGAGTGTTGACTTCCAGTCAGATCTAGTAAAAAAAGTGAGAGAGAGATGTCTTCTTCATCGGGTTATGTTGCGATTCCTCGCTGCCCGGTGATCTTTGATGGCACGAATTATCCTGATTTTGCTGCCTTTATGCGCGGTCTCCGTCTTTGGGGCGTGCTCTCCGGCGAGGTCTCCTGTCCGCCGTGCCCCCTGCTCGTGTGGCTCCTCTTCCGCCGACGCCGATTGTTCTTGGCGCTGATGCTTATCAGGAGGCCAAGGATGCTGCTCAGAGTGCTGATGATAGTGATGTTGCTACTTATGACCTGAAGTTCAGGCATCACTCTTCTGATCTCGAGGCCTATCGCCACGCTCTGACTGCCTACACTCAGTGGGTCAATGAGGATGCTCGTGCTGCTGCTGTTCTCACCTCCAGTGTTACGCCCGATGTATCTTGCTGAGTTCATGAGTCTCCCTACTATTGCCAGTGGGCACATCTTCGTCGCTATCACCGTCTGGGATGCTCTTTACTGTCGTAGTTCGCCAGAGCATGCTCTTCAGGTGATTCCACTATTGATGAGTTCTATACAGAGTGCCGCCATTTGGCGTCGCTTGATTCTCTCCGTCGCTGTTTATGGAACATGCTCGTCTTTTGATTGCAGCGCCGGATTTGGAGTTTTACCGCATCTATGAGTTTCTGTCTCGGCTCCGCCAGGAGTTTGAGCCCCGGCGTGCTCAGCTGAATGCTCGTGGTCATGTTCCGCTCTCTGAGGTGTTGTCTGAGCTTCGGGCTAAGGAGACCCGTCTCCGTGGTGCTGGTCTTCTTGCGGTTCCATCTGTGCTTGCTACTCGTGGTCCTCCTATGCCGTCTGCTCCCTCGATTCAGTCGCGGTCCTCTGTGCCGCCGCCGATACTACCCACTCCTCCAGTCGGGTTAGAGTCAAGGCCTGTGATCTGGTCGAGTCAACACCAGGGCTCGTGGTCGGGGTTGCCGTGGTTCTCTTCACCGCTTGCTCTTCTTGTAACAAGGATGGCCACACTTGGGCCACTGTTATACAGGATCGTTTATCAGCGAAGACCAGGCTCATGGGCGTCGGCTCCTTCGGATCTTCAGGTTGCTCTCTCCGATCAGGACATTATCATGAGTCTTCTTGTCGCTTGCTGCTTCGGGCTCTTCTTCGACAGTGCACCGCTGGTTCTGATCGATTCTTCACTGCGTGACCACCACCTTCTACACAGTCAGGTACGTCCCCATGGTATCTGGATTCTGGAGCTTCCTTTCATATGACATTTGAGTCTTCTTTTCTGTTCGCTCTTTGTTCTCTCCCTTCTCCTGTCCGTGTTTTCACGGCTGATGGTACCTCTCTTCCTGTTTCTAGTCGGCGCACCCTTTCTACTTCTTCTTTTTCTGTTCCTGATATTTTTCTCATGTTCCTCTTCTTAAAATGAATCTGTTCTCTGCTAGCCAACTTACTGACTCTGGTTGTCGCGTCATTCTTGATGCTAATTCTTGTGTTATCCAGACCGCTGACACAGCCCTGGTTGAGCCGGCCCTCGCAGCGTGACTCTTGAGATTTTGGGAGTTAGGCGGCTTCGTGTTCCTTCCACTGCCACTTCATCTGCCAGTTCTTCTCCGGTCGTCGCCTCTGCTACCAGCTCCTTTCAGCAGTGGCATCATCGTCTTGGTCACCTTTGTGACTCTCGCCTGTCGTCATTAGTTTATCGTGGTCTTCTGGGGTCTGTCTCAGGAGATGGGTCTTTGCATTGTTAGGGCTGTAGGTTGGGTAAACATATTCAGTTTCCCTATCCTACTAGCGCGTCTGTATCTCAGCGATCTTTTGATTTAGTTCATTCCGATATTTGGGGTCCGTCTCCTTTCGCTTCGAAAGGGGGCCATCGCTACTATATTTTATTCATCGATGATTTTTCTCGGTACACTTGGTTGTATTTTATGCGCTCTCGCAGTGAAGTGCTCTCCATATATTAGTGTTTTACGGCCATGGTCCATACTCAGTATTCTACCCCCATTCGTGTGTTTCGTGCTGATTCTGTTGGTGAGTATATCTCCTAGATGTTGCGAGGTTTTCTTCTTTGGCAGGCACCCTTGCTCGTTCTCTCCTCTCTGGCGCACATGCCCAGAATGGCGTTGCTAAGCGTAAGCATCGCCATCTTCTTGAGACCACTCATGCCATGATGATTGCTTCTTCTCTCCCGCCGCAATTCTGGGCTGAGGTTGTCGCTACGTAGGCTTACCTCATTAATATTTAGCCTTCTGACGCCTTGCGGGGTGGTATCCCTCTTGAGCGCCTAACTGGACAGTCTCCAGACTACTCCATGCTTCGCTTGTTTGGTTGTGTTTGCTATGTTCCCCTTGCTCCTCACGAACGCACCAAACTGACCGCTCAGGCCATTGAGTGTGTCTTCCTTGGATACAGTGATGAGCATAAGGGCTATCGCTGTTGGGACCCTGTTGGTCGTCGGATGCGTATCTCTCGTGATGTTACTTTTGATGAGACGCGTCCTTTCTATCCTCGTCCCACCGCTGGTACCTACCTGGTGGAAGATATCTCTTTTCTTCTCTTTCCTGACACACCTCCTTCTACTCCTATTGTGTCTTCTTTAGGATCTCCTCCCCCTGATGTCTCTTCTTCGACACCGTCCTCCTCTGCTCCGTCTAGTTCTCCTCGTTCTCCTCATTCTCCAGAGTCTTCCTCTGCTATTCCTTCTTCTTCATCGTCGTCTCCTGAGTCGTCTTCCTCTGATGAGCTTCCCTCTACTCGTCCTGTTCGTCAGCGTCGTTCCCCCAACCATTACTCTCCTAGTTAGTATGGTCTTTCTGTTGCCTTCGAGCCGACTTCTTATCGGGATGCTGAGCACCATCCTGAATGGCAGCTGGCCATGGCTGAGGAGATTGCTGCGCTTGAGCGCACTGGCACCTGGGATCTTGTTTCTCCCCCTCCCGGTGTTCGTCCTATCACATGTAAGTGGGTCTATAAGGTTAAGACCCGCTCGATGGATCTCTTGGCGCTATAAAGCGCGTCTTGTGGCTCGTAGTTTTCGGTGAGCATGGTCGACTATGATGAGACCTTTGCTCACGTGGCTCATATGACCACCGTATGCATTTTCTTCTTGCTTTGTCGCTCACACCGGTCTATGTCCCAGCTTGATGTTCAGAACGTCTTTCTCAATGGTGAGTTGAGTGAGGAGGTTTATATGCAGCCTCCTCCTGGGTATTCTGTTTCCGAGGGGATGGTTTATCGTCTTCGACGTTCTCTTTATGGCCTCAAACAGGCCCCTCGTGCCTGGTTTGAGCGCTTTGCTTCTGTAGTGACTGCTGCTGGTTTCTCCCCTAGTGCTCATGATCCAGCGCTGTTTGTTCACACTTCTCCTCGTGGACGCACTCTTCTTCTTCTCCATGTTGATGATATGATCATTACTGGTGATGATTCTGAGTATATCGTCTTTGTTAAGGCTCATCTTCGTGATCAGTTTCTTATGACTGGTCTTGGTCCTCTTCGATACTTTCTTGGGATTGAGGTTTCCTCCACTTCTGATGGCTTTTACATCTCTTAGGAAAAGTATATTCAGGATCTTCTTGCTCGTGCTGCTCTTGGGGATGAGCGCTCTGTTGAGACCCCTATGGAGCTTAATGTTAAGCTTCAACCTACTGACGATGATCCTATTCCTGATCCGACGTGTTATCGTCATCTTGTTGGAAGTCTTGTTTATCTTGCTATCACTCGTCCTGACATCTCTTATCCTGTTCATATTCTGAGTCAGTTTGTTTCTGCTCCTACCACTGTTCACTATAGTCATCTTCTCCGTGTTCTTCTCTATCTTCGTGGTACGATCACTCGTCGCATTTTCTTTCCTCGTTCCAGCTCCCTCCATCTCTAGTGCTATTCGGACGCTACGTGGGCGAGTGATCCTTCGGATCGCCGTTCACTTTCTGCTTACTGTGTGTTTCTTGGTGGTTCGCTCATTTCTTGGAAGAAAGAAATGCAGACGGTTTCTGCTCGAAAGTGTTGAGGCTGAGTTGCGTGCTATGGCCTTATTGACTGCTGAGGTGACCTGGTTACGGTGGTTACTTGCGGATTTTGGGGTCTCTATTATCACACCCACTCTGGTTTTGTCTGACAGTACATGTGCTATTAGTGTTGCACGTGATCCGGTCAAGCATGAGCTTACCAAGCATATTGGTGTTGATGCTTTCTATACACGTGCTCAGGTGCAGGCTCAGGTTGTTGCGCTTCAGTATGTGCCTTCTGATTTACAGTTGGCGGATTTCTTTACGAGACACAGACCAGAGCGCAGCATGATTTCTTACTCTCCAAACTCAGTGTTGTGGATCCACCATGAGTTTGAGGGGGTGTTAGATGTATATATTTGTATATTGTAGTTTTCCTATATGTTAGGGGGCTTTCTGCATAATTGCACCTGTACATGTACTATATATTGTGGCCTTTGACCCCCAGAGGAATATAAGTTTCCTATTCCTAACAAGAACATGCCATGGAAATGTACCAGATAGGAGCCCGCTAAGTCCCAACTCAAATATTCCAAAAGATTCACTAGATGTTCGAGATCTATACTAGTGACTTCCTGGTCAGGAGAAAAATGTGGATTCGAATATTCTAGGAAAACATTACATAAAAGTTTCGTACGAAACATAAGGTGTTTGAAAATGTTTTCTTCGTGAATCTCTCATTCTCATTGGACCATAGTTCCAATTTGTCCACTAGCTACGGGGAAGTTGTTTTTGTGGAGAATTCAGAGAAGCCTTTTGCATTTATAACCAATTACCAGATTTTCTTACAATTTTCCTCTCTACTAGCAAAGCGCACCTTTAATAAACATGTTACTTTTTAATAAAACAGTTACTTAAAACATATAAAAGTATAATTTTCAAGGTAGTCATTAGTTTTCTCAATTGTTAAGGGCCGTCATCCAACTAGCGTAAGAACTAAAATCTAAAACACTAAGATGGTTAGTTTGCTAATTACCTTTTCATTAATCATCCAAAACACCATAGGTATCATAAATGCACCTTCGATCTCTTTTTTGTGGTTCATGGTAAAAGATATATTATTCGTGCAGACTAGGGAACTTGGCATGGCGACACGCCACGCCCATGGAATTAACTCATTTGTTTAAACATGTCAGATGTGGGGCTATGTTGTTAATATTAGCCATACATAACATGTTAGATGCGAGGATACACTGGAGATCGGTCGGGTGTGGCTCCGTCGCAGCCAGCGCAGCCCTTTTCCGTGGGAGTGGGCGTTGCGGCGTGTGTTGTTCCGAAGAGGAAAAAGAATAAGAAGCAGCCACTGACACGAGGGGTTCAGCCACAGGTCTTTCAAGCCCAGTCGGATCAGCAACTTCATCCTCAGCAGCAGGGTTTTCAGCAGTATGGGGTTCAGCAGATGCAGGTGCCCGGGTCTTATGTCGCTCCTTTCGCGCAGCAGTACGCCCCCCAGGATCAGAACCTGTAGCTGGTTGTCACTTCACAGGTTTCTAAGGGACCGACTGTGGCTGATGTCGGTAAGAAGAATAAAAAATTTGTTCGTTCCTGGAAGTGTGCGGTTAATACACATGCGACCAAGGATTATAAGGCGGTTCACTATTGTTACATTTGTGATTGCGGTGCACATCCCACCTTGAGGTGTCCGGTGCTGAAGTAGCCGCGCATGACTCCGTATATGGCTGGTATTGGCGGCGATCAGACTCTATTCACTTAGATCCCGGATGTGGTGACTTGGGACCATCTGGCGCCTGATTGCCGATGGTTTCAGCGGAGGTCGTTCAGAGGCAGATTGCCAGGCGGTGCCAGGTGCATGTTCAGTGGAAGTGGGAGGCGTTGCCGTATGGAGATTCTGCTTTCTTAGTGAGCTTCCCGTCGTTTAAGGATTTGGACAGGGTTGATGGAATCCTGATGACTGTACCGCTTAGTACCGCTTAGCTTACCTTCTCGGTTTACAGGATGGAGGAGGTGCCGCATAAGTTTGAGATGCAGCAGGTTTGGCTCCATGTTGAGGGGGTACCCCATATTTTGTGTTCTTTTCAGGGTCTGTGGGCTGTTGGAGGACTCATGGGGAACACTCTTGACGTGGATTTATTCAGTCTGCAGAAGCGGGGGTGGTTCGTATTCTTGTGCAGATGTTCGATACGAAGGTTTTTCTCAAGCTGAAGGATTTCCTTGGCCACTATATGGTGTCTGATGCCGTGGTTAAGCATAAGCTCTTCGAGTTTCGTTTCCGGATTGAACCCGAGGGTTATATTCCAGAACCAGAGTTTGTTCCCTTCTTGTGGAGAAAGGGAGATGATGATGCGGATGATGATGCCAATGGGAAGCCTTTGGAGGATCCTATGGATACTTCTGATGCTGCTGCTACAACTCAGGGGGTGTGTTCTGGTTCTTCCTCGGCTGTGCAGGGTACCTCCGCGTCTACATCTTCTAGTCAGGGGGTGCAGAGGGTGTTTGCTGTCACTCCTTTTAATGCTAATCCGGTTACTCCGCGGGGACGACAACTTCTGGACGCACTTCCTTTGGATTCCCCTCTTCGCGGAAAGGGTTCTTCTTCGGTGACTCGTGTTTCTCCGACTCAGCTACAGGAGGCACTTCATTCTGCTTTTTCCCCTGTGTTGCGCTCTTGCTCCGCTTCGCCTGCGAGGTCCAGAACACATATTATGGGTAGATCCATTCCTGGTGTTGGTTCTCGCTGGTACTTGAGGAGGTTGTTCCTTCGGAGAGCTCGTGGAAGCTGACCCAGGAGGGGTTGGCTGACCGCGGCATTTGTGACCAGCTTGAGGATGATGTTGTGCTCGGTCCGACCCAGGAGGGGTTGACCGACCGCGACGTGGTGGATGACCGCGTCTCCCTGGTCAGGGAGGACCTAGAGACGCATGTGGACGGGTGGCCTTCCTTGGTGGGTCATGATACCTCTTTGGTCGATGGGGGCGACCGGTCCTAGGAGGGGTCTGGTTTGCCTCGGTCTCCAGCACGGGCTTCTTCTCCTGGTGTTTTTTCGCCAGCTGCTGTGTAGGGGAGTGGTACTCCCTTCAGGCGGAGCGCGCGCCATGGAGTCGATGCCTCTGGGGCGTCCGCGACTGATGAGGACTCCATGGTCAAGGCCATGCGGCGTAAGGCGGAGAAGAACTTAGATTCGACAAGTATAATAAGTTCTTCGAAATCCTTTTGGTCCTTTTCTACTCCTGTTATTTCTTCTAAACTAGCCAATGTTTGTATTAGTTTGGGTAGATCTGTACAGGAAGTATCTTTTTCTTCTAATGTTTTGTGACACATGGAGGTTGACCGTCTAACGGTTACTCCTAAGGTCGGTGTTGTTCCTGATGCTTCACTAACCGAGGAGGAGGAGTTGCATGCCACAGTAGATGGTCAACTCCTTTCTCACTTAGTTGGTGAAGTGTCGTAGGTGGACTTTGATGAGACTGGGCTTGCTTCTATGTATGAGCTGAAAGCTTCTGGTCGAAAATCAAAGAGCCAGCGGTTGTGCAAGAGATCCCGTGTATCCAAATCTCCTATAGTTTCTCAATGAATGGAATGTTTTCAAATAGCAGAGGTCTTCGGGACTTGGCTAAACATTTATTCTTTACTGATTGTGTGAGAGACCATAATTTGGATTTTCTGGGTATTTCTGAGACCGGTAGACGAGATTTTTCACAAGCTCTACTCAATCGCCTTTCTGGTGGAGTGGACTTTACGTGGATATCACGTCCGCCGCGTGGTCGATATAGGGGATCCTGTTAGGCGTTCGAGATGCGACTATGGAAGTTTTAGCTAGTTCGGTGGGAGATTTTTTTATCAAACTCCATATCTGTAACAAGGCTGACAATTTCACATGGTCTTTAGTCGCCATATATGGGGCCGCCCAGGATGTTTATAAGGCTAACTTTTTACGCGAGCTTGTGAATTTGGCAAAGGACAATCCATATCCTATTCTTATAGGAGGGGATTTTAATTTGCTTAGATTCCCTCACGAGAAAAGTCGGGGACGATTCGATGAACATTGGCCTTTTCTGTTCAATGCTATTATAGACAGTCTGGACTTAAGAGAGGTTACAATGTTAGGAAGGCAATTTACATGGGCTAATAGTCTTCCGGAGCCAACATACGAAAAACTAGATAGAGTGCTTATGGATACCGACTGGGAACAAAAGTTTCCTATGGTAACTGTTCGCGCTCTAGAGCATATTGAGGCTTTGTCGGATCATGCTCCTTTACTTCTATCTTTTGGATCACCGCCACGGAAGTCTATGAATGAGTTTAAATTTGAACTCGGATGGATGATCCGTGATGGTTTTTACGAGATGGTTAAGGCTATTTGGGAGAAACCGGTCGGTGGCCAAACGCCTATCCTACGATAGAATAACAAAATGCGAGATTTACGCAAGTTCCTTCGTGGCTGGGCCAGGCACACAACTGGGATCCTAAAAAAAGAAAAAATACGCCTAACATCTATAATTGATGACTTAGAGGCTTCCGCGGAGGTCGGGTCGTTAACTGCACAAGAAATTGAGCTTAAAAGCCAATCGAATGCAGAAATAGCCCGACTTCTGCGCGAGGAGGAACTCAAATGGTATCAACGCTCTAAAGCAAAATTCATTCTTGAAGGAGATGCGAATACAAGATACTTCCATGCTATTGCCAATGGCAAGCATAATAAGAAACTTATTCACTCTCTGAGTCAGGACGAAGGTATGATTGAGGGACAAGAGCATCTGAAGTCATATATTACAGCTTATTATAAATCCTTGTTTGGGGCTCTAGCGGAGAATTCATTCTCTCTGGACGAGTCCCATACGACCGATATCCCCAAGGTTTCTAATGAAGAAAATAGCTTTCTAACTGCCTCATATACCGAGGAAGAGGTCAATAAAGCGGTTTTTTAAATGGAACATAACAAAGCGCCAGGGCCTGATGGCTTCCCAGCGGAATTTTACCAAAAATTCTGGGACGTTATCAAGGAGGACTTGATGAATTTGTTTGGGTTTTTACAGGTCGGTCAATTGGATCTATTTAGACTTAACTTTGGTAATATAATTTTACTACCTAAGATTAACAATGCAGAATGTATTCAACAATATCGTCCAATCTGCTTGCTTAACGTTAGCTTTAAGATTTTTACTAAAGTTGCCACGATTAGGCTAAACTCAGTTGCTGACCATGTTGTTAGTCCGTCTCAAACCGCGTTCATGCAAGGAAGAAATATCCTAGATGGTGTTGTAATTCTGCATGAAACAATCCATGAACTACACTCAAAAAATTAAATGGTGTACTGTTCAAGATTGACTTTAAGAAGGCATACGACAAAGTTAATTGGTCTTTCCTCTAGCAAACACTCCGCATAAAAGGTTTTTCTGAGGAGTGGCTTGCTCTTATTCAGTCGTTTGTGTCTGGGGGTAGTGTTGCCATTAAAGTAAATGAGGATACTGGCAAAATACTTCCAGACCAAGAAAGGACTGAGACAAGGGGATCCATTATCGCCTTTACTATTTAATATAGTGGATGATATGTTGGCTATCCTTATTGTGAGTGCAAAGGCTGATGGTCAAATTGAAGTATTAGTTCCACATCTTATTGATGGTGGACTCTCTATTCTTCAATGCGCTGATGACACAATCCTTTTTATGAAACATGATCTAGAGAAGGCTAAGAATCTGAAATTAATTTTATCAGCATTCGAGCAGTTATCTGGGCTTAAAATAAACTCCCATAAGAGGGATTTGTATTGTTTTGGCGAGGCCCAAAATGAGGCTCATCTATATGCTGAACTTTTTGGCTGTGGTCAGGGGCAATTTCCAATCAATTATTTGGGAATACCGATTCATTATCGGCGTCTCACGATTGCTGAATGGAAACTTGTTGAGGAAAGGCTACAAAAATGTCTTAACAGTTGGAAAGACAAGTTGTTATCCGTTGGTGGAAGACTAGTACTCATAAATTCAATACTTACTAACATGGTACTGTATATGATCTCGTTTTTTCCAATTACCCAAAGGGGTCTTGAACAAAGTGGATTATTTCCGTTCAAAATTATTTTGGCAAGGGGATAGTGAGAAAAAGAAGTATCGACTGGCCAGATGAAATGTGGTTTGCCGCCCGAAGGAGTTTGGTGGACTGGACATACACGATTTGCAAGTCAAAAATACCGCGCTTCTGGGCAAATGGTTTTTTAAACTACTTACAGAAGATGGTGTTTGGAAAACCATGTTATGGAGAAAATATGTGGGGTCCAAAGCTGTGTCTCAAGTGGTTTGGAAACCCGGTGATTCATATTTTTGGGCGGGTCTTATGGCCACCAAAAAACATTTCTTTCGTTTTGGTGCTTTCGAGATTAAGGATGGTTCACATGTTAGATTTTGGGAAGATAAATGGCTTGGCCAAACTACTCTTCGCGAACAATATCCAGTTCTATATTCGATTGTTAGACACAAAGAGGATACAATTTCCACAGTGATGGAAGAAAATCCTCCTAATGTGTCTTTCAGAAGAAGTCTCATTGGGCCTCGACTGGTATCTTGGAACAATCTATTATTACGATTATCCACGATACAGTTGTCAGACGGTGTTGACATGTTCAAATGGAAATTACTAGAAAGTGGTAAATTTTCTGTTGGCTCACTATATAGAGCGTTGGTCCAACCTGATATCCTGGTCGATGATAATAGTAAAATTTGGAAAATGAAAATACCCCTTAAGACGAAGATATTTGCATGGTATCTACGGAAAGGGGTAATCCTAACAAAAGATATCTTGCAAAGAGGAATTGACATGAAAGTACACAATGCGTTTTTTGTCATCAAGATGAGACAATTCGACATTTATTCTTCCATTGTAAATCTGCTTGCTCTATATGGTCATTCATCCAAATAGCTTCTGGTTTATCTTCCCCACGTTCTGTAACCAATGTTTTTGGTAATTGGTTGTATGGAATTGTTGATAAGTACAAAACTTTGTTTAGGGTGGGAGCGCTTGCCATTATATGGTCGCTATGGCTTTGTAGAAATAACAAGATTTTTAATAACATTGTGTCTTCTCCTCTACAGGTTGTTTATCGAGCCACGGCTATCCTTCGATCATGATTATTCTTCAACGCATGGAGTTTCGCGACTTATTTGTGGAGGGATATACGCGATTGAAGGACACGGCGAGAGATATTTTCTCCCGACATGGATGGCCACGTGATTTGAGGATTGATCTACCTTAGATTGCAGACATTTTTTCGATAGTGCCTTTTTTTAATGTTTGTCTACTTTTTTTGCTAGTTCTATCGTTCGTATGGCTGTGTGCATCTTCGTTATGCAGAGACCGGGTGTAAACATTAAACAGTTATGTTAATAAATGTGCCCATTTCCAAAAAAAAATACATAACAATTTTACTTATCCAAACAGAAGACTACAGTTTGCAATAATGCAGTGTTCCCTTGAAAGGCAAATTAAATGGACCCTTGCTCATTTTATCTATACATGATAAGGAAATTAACAACGGAAGCATATGCATATAGGTGGTTACAAACAATTGAAGTTATGTAAAGATATGCTTATTCTTATTGTCTCAAAAGTGTCAAGAAAATATAGGTAGGCATGTAATATTTTGGCTTCCAATGGAAAAGAAATAGGACGTATTGCCAACATGATCAATTTATGTCTAGGTGAACTTCCCTCCTTTGAGAGTCCATATCAACCGTCAAATCTTTTGCAAGGTAAACAATAGACGAAAGCCTAATGCAGCACCAGATACTCCAGACCATTTATGTAGTGATTTCAGTTCGAAAAGGAGCGGTCAACATATTTTAAATGTTACTATGAACTGAATTTGTAGCTGTGAGAGCTGTAAAAAGTAATATTTTCATGGAGTTCAGCCGTATGATAAAAATCGCAGACCACAAACTTGAATCTTCTTTTTGGAATATTTTTAGACATAAGCTGAGAGCATACGTTTACACATTCCTCACTTCTCACCTTTTCTTCACAACAAATTGCAGCAAACTGTAATATGTTAGGGAAAACCCTCACCCTGGAATTCATCTGACATAAATAGAGGTGCATATCAAAATTCAATTTTGGACAGGAATAATATTTGAATTGGTACATAATAATAGACAGTGTCATCCGTTATCTTAGATGTTCTGGGACACCGTGGGTCACTGAACTTGTTCTACATGTGCACTTAAATCACACATCTTAAAAACAGAACTAACCGGTCACACAATTTGCAATCATGTGCACTCGTGGTCATAAGCCGTTCTGCTAGCTGGTTTTTGACAAAAACCGGTCACGTGACCAACACGTGAGGGTAAAAGCAGACAGAATTTTGCAAAAAGAGATCTCTATATTTTCTTATTGTCAATATGATTTACAATACACGTATACAAAAACTCATATGAAAATATTTTGTATTCTATCCTCGGTAAAAAATTTGAAGATTTCAGATCTGAACGTGAACAATGTAATTTTAAATGGGCTTCCATTTTTCCAAATTTTATGATATTTATCTTTTTTCCTGCACACAAAATAGTATTTGCATACATGTATTTCGTATTAGTGACTACACGTAGGTATTTTTTTGAAAATATTTGGTAGTTTTTGAAAAATTCAAAAAGGGGCTCGAGTGAACCCGTCCTCTAAAGTGAATTTACGAATATTTAATATAACTATATGAACATTTTGTAGAAAACCATAGATAGTGCAAATACATGTGAGTGTTGCGTTTATAAAGAAAATAAATAGGCTCGATTCTTGTAATTATTGTTTAAAAGATAAATAGAATAAATCTATTTGTATATACAGGGTTGCGAAAAGATCAAAAGAAAAAGGCTTTTCACTAATATATTCATCTGTTATATACGTATTCTCCTGGAGTTCAACAGTTTGAATACCACGTGGTCCAATTATTTTGAATACTTCTTTCATTGTTGACAAATGGGCCCCACATATAAAACAGTACGGAATCGTATTTGTAAACAAAAAATAGAGATGAACTACGTGGTGATTGAATCGTTATGTAACAAGATAGAAATGTAGGGTGGTTTTTGCAAAAGTGTGTCTAATTTTACACTCACGGGTTGGACACGTCATCGGTTTTTGTCAAAAACCGGTTAACGGGCAGGTTTGTGACCATGGGTGCACATGATTGCAAGTTGTGTGACCGGTTAGTTCAGTTTTTAAGATGTGTGATTTAAGTGTACATGTTGAACAAGTTGAGTGACTCACGGTGTCATTTACTCGCTAGCGAGCCAATGAGGAGGTAGAACAGGCAACTGCCATGTTCACGTCTTAGAAGGCTAGGCATCCGATGACCTTCCCTCTCTGCAAATTATTCTGTAGGTTATGTCTTAGAAGGATTAATTACAATAAGAACCTGAAAAATATATGAGCAGAAGCATATTAGTTTAATTAGCATACCAGTTCAGCTAGTTGTTGTGCACATTGCCTCTGATTACACCACCGAACAATGTAACCGGTAGTCGCACGCATGGAATCCATGGCCGATAGCAGCTGAAGGCAGGAAACAACGATCGTCCAAGCAGATCAGGAAATAAAGATATACTGTAGTGTGTACTCACCCAAATTCATGTGCAGTGTATCAGAAGGAAGTCTTAGACGGCAACATTCAACACACTTATATATATCCTCCTCCTGGTATCTTTTTTTCTTTTTTGCTGTGCTTCATGCATGCTCTCACACACCATCTCAAACAGATAGGTAACTCCAATGCAGCATCCATGCATAGTACTATAGTAGTAGTGAAGAACATTTGGAAGAACGATGGTATACTTTCTGAGTCCTGACATAATATTTTCCGCACAACCTTATGGTCGAGATTGAACTGTAACATATTGAAAAAATGTGTCTGGACGCAGGCCCAGGCTTCACAAGTAGTAGACTCTACTTTTATTTTGGAGCAAAAAGTTTCTTCCCATTTCTGTTATATTAGAAACCACAAGCTACAAGGTATCAGGTTCCAAACAGTTCCCCGCATCCAAACAAGAAAGCTGGTGGAGTTAACAGCAGCAAAACACTGAAGCAACCACAGCCGCACACCACAGCAAAACACTGAAGCAACTACCACGAAGCAGCTAAAGGAGCCTGGGGTGTCGTCGGCCTCCAGACGCGCGAAGGCTCCCCCGAGTTCAAGCTTGGGCTGCTTGACCAAATCGTACTCAAGTCTCAGCAGAGAGCACAAGACACGTACAATAAGAGCATGAGATAATTAGCCATAATTACATAATAACTTCGAGTGTTCCCAAGTGTTCCTGGACGCCCAAGACAAGTGCACCCATATATACGGGGCAACACGGTCAACTATTACGGTTTAAAAGCCCAAAAGCGACTGGTTCCGTCACACATCAGAAAAACTAGACCACCAACATTCAGACAGTTTCATGATGATGATCATCTTCAGTCAACTACTACTACCTTAGTTTACCGGATCAGTAGAGATGCGCATTCTACACTGGGCGCAGAGGGTCAACTTGTTCTTCTTCCTGCTCCTTGTTGAGGTGTTCTGTTCTTCGAGGTCGCGAGACCTCTTGAGGTCAAGTGCCAGCTCTACCACAGACTTGCTATGACCTTTGTTCTTATGCTGAAGCCTAGGACTTATCCACTGTGTTCCGGTATGGACGAGCTTCCTACGCCGTTTCACCTCCACTCTCAGAAAGTCTGCATCGGAAGCTTCAAACGTTAGAGCCTTTGCAGAGATGGAAGTAGGGCCTGCATGGCTCCAAGGCGGTGTCACTCTTAATTGGAGTATTTTCTTCGTGTTTGATCATTTGTAGTACTCCCTCCGATCCATATTAATTGTCACTGGATTGGATGTATCTAGCACTAAAACGTGTCTAGATACATCCATTTCTGCGACAAATAATATGGATTGGAGGGAGTATAAACGTACTACTGAACTGAGAAAGTAACGGAGAAGAATATACTGGGGAGTGTCGCTGCTGCTGGAGCGTGAGAACAATTCTGTGATGCAGCTGAGGTGCTCTGTTCTTCGAGCCGAGACCTCTTGAGATCAACTGCCAGCTCCTCCGCGGACTTTCTACGACCTTTGTTCTTATCTTCAAGCCTAGGACATCTCCGAGGTGTACAAGTATGGAGGAGCTTCCTATTGCGTTTCTTCTTCGCTCTCAGCATGTTTGCATAGCAAGCTTCGAAAGGTAGAGCCTCCGCAGATATGGAAGTAGGGACTGCAGCAAAAACAAATTGTGGCTGTAAGATTGTGTCGCTCTTAGTTACAAATATGAAGCTTATCATGTTTTCATCATGTTGATTATTTATATTATAAACCTAATACTAAACTAAGAAAGAAATGGAGAAGAATTTACGGAGGAATGCTGCTGCTGTTGGAGTCTGAGGACAGTTCTGCGGCGCAGCTGTACAAAGAGACCTTTTTCCTGTAACAGATGAAGATGGTGTAGCTTCATCAATATTTCCAGACTCGGTAGTCTCTCCTTCGCCTGGTCTAGCTTCATCAACCTTTCCAGACTCGGTAGTCTCTCCTTCGCCTGGTCTAGCTTCATCAACATTTCCAGACTCGGTAGTCTCTCCTTCGCCTGGTCTAGCTTCATCAACATTTCCAGACTCGGTAGTCTCTCCTTCGCCTGGTCTAGCTTCATCAACATTTCCAGACTCGGCAGTCTCTCCTTCGCCTGGTGTAGCATCGTCAACATTTCCAGACTCGGTAGTCTCTCCTTCGCCTGGTGTAGCTTCATCAACATTTCCAGACTCGGTAGTCTCTTCTTCGCCTGGTGTAGCTTCATCAACATTTCCAGACTCGGTAGTCTCTCCTTCGCCTGGTGTAGCTTCATCAACATTTCCAGGCTCGGTAGTCTCTCCTTCGCCTTCTGCGACAAACACAGACTGCCCATCATGCAACGTTGTTGGGTGCTGACCAGGGCTATAACATGTGAAATCATTGTGGGACTCTTCAGCAGTCTCCTCGTCACTGCTCAAGTCAACAATCTCTTCATCATTCTGTTTTGGAACAACAATCTCTTCATCATCACTCAACTCAATGAAATCTAATAGAGCCATTACGTAGCCTGAAACAATGAGATTGTGGCACTAATATGATAAACAAAGAGCATGCAACAATCTATCTATTACAGCATTACTGTACTCTCCCTAAAAATGCCCATATTAATCGAAGAAAATAAATATAACCAGGACCGAGTTCTAATGGTTGTGATTTAAGCATACAGACAGACTGCATCACAGAAAAACTCTAATTAACTTCCTCTTTTTTGTACATAAGTAACAATACGATATCACAAAAGCCTGTGATTGTCAGCAACTTGATACGGTGACGAAGATTGTCGAAATTTGAAAGCACCGAGGCTCAAGATGATATAGAGGCCATTATGTTGATGAGTGGCATGTGTTTGATAGGAACATGGCGCACGGGGATTCTTTCAAGGGCCCCATTGAGAACCCTACTATAGCGAAGGAGGAGATCCTGACTACGCTGTCTTCTGTTAATCATGGAGACAACAGCAAAGGCTGGGATGCAAATGGCGAGAGGTGTCAGAAGCAACGGCACTTGTCAGACTAATGGTGACCATCTGATTTGAGGAACAAGACAACATGGTTACAGCCGGTGGTCTTAGACGGTCATGTCATGTGTTGGACTGGTGCTGTCATGGGAGGAATCCAAGACTAAGACAATTGTGACAATGTTCTCCACTAAGAAAATGATGATGCAGGCGATGGAACAAGGTGGTTTCTGGTGACAGAGACCAAGAGACATGCATGCCAAGAGATAACAGTAGCCAGCAGCACTATTATACAATCCATAACACAGCAGCATCATTCAAGAACAGGAAGATGAGGGAAACAAATGGGGATATGGTGGTGTTGATCAGTGCACCACAGCAGCATCATTCAAGAAGAGGAAGATGAGGGAAACAAATGGAGATATGGTGGTGTTGATCAGTGCTAACTTGCCAGTCCATGGTGAAGAAAACAAGGCGGTTGTAGTCGACAAATGGTAGCAATTATAAATTTTCAGAAATAGACCTCACAAACACATAGCCATGTGGGCTGATTTCTAACAATCTGCGCCAATTATAAACATGTAACATCAGAACATGTGAAAGTTTACTCAGCTCAGCTGAAGTTTATTGATTTCTAACAGCTATCATCGAACAACCAAGTGCTATTTCTTGCACTAGACAAATGATTAATGCATTCAAGAAAAAATTCAAGATTGGTGAAATGTTGGCCTCGACATCATCGTGGCAATGAGCCAAACTGTTTGCAAAAAGGTAGGTAATTAATCATCAATTTGTTTCTTTCCGGGAACCTTTATGTTATTTTATCCTAGCTGCACACTTGATCATCATATGTTCTCCCAAAACGGATGCGACAAGATTTGGTTATAAGATCAGGTATCCAGAAGAACTGATAGAATGTACTGCTTTGAGTCGAATCTACAGAGCTATTACTTTGTCACTTTCTTTTTTAATAGTATAGTATCATGCAGTAGTTTATTGAAAAACTGTTGTTATAAAAACATCGTAAGTAGTACTAGACTAACCCGTGCCCTGTGGAAACGAAAATAGCAAAGGAAACAATGCCAAAACTAATGAGCTTATACAGTTTCACTTTTAGGAGCTAAGATAAATTCTGGTGTGTGCTTCCCACAAATGAACTCATTCTGTAGCACGCTAGAATACAATTCAACACAGGTTCAAAGGATTCAAATTATTTCTTTTCCTAGAGGAACTGGCTGTGACAACCTGAACTATTTTTTTCCCCGAACACGCACCCAAATGTGTGCCGTTTTGTAGTACAAGAATAGCACCAAGATGACACGGACCCTACAACTGAACGCCCATAAAATCTGAAAGCCACGAAAACAAGAGAGACAGAAGATGAAAACTGAAGCTGCACAAGCCCTACGATACGCACTGCTAAGCTTAGCGAGCAACCATTTCTATTCTGGTGTGTAAACTATCGACCAGAAAGGGCAGGATGTACTACTCTGCAATTCTCCTCTATCCCCAAATAAGCGACTGTTAGATTTTCTCAGGCCCCAAAACGCTGAAAGTACTATTGATCAAACGACCTTTCGTAGAGACAACCTAAACACAATTTTTAACTTAGATTAGAGACGCGGGGACCAAAATATGCAGGGACATTTGCGGACTCGAAGCATGCAAATGCAGGGAGTGATAGTAACTCGGTGATAAAATAAAAAGAGGCAAGAAGAGTGCTCAAAGAAAGCTTCTAAAACTGGGACTATAATCCGAGAGATCCCCATCCCGGTCGCCTCCCAAAGAAAATCAAATCCCCAGAACCAGGCGACGTATCCGGAGGCAGGCAGGCAAGTCGTCGCAAATGCACGGAAAGGAATCAGACAAGCGCTTGAACAAGTCGGATACCTGATGGAGGACGGCGATTTGGGAAGCACTCTTGGATCGGATGGAAGAACGGCACTGCTGCTCGGAATAGGGGAAATTCTCTCTCGGCAGGAGCTGCGGCAAGGAAGAGGCGGAGAAGGAGGAGGGGTGGGGTTTTTCTCGGGCTTTGGGTCTGTCTGAGTGTGTTCAGCACAGAAAGTGTTCACCGCGAGTCACCGCCTAGCCTTTTCAGTCTGCTACTAGTAGCCTGCAGTCCTGCCTCGTGTAGACTGTTGAATGCGGAGGGACTAGGTAGCATCCCTGTACTGTACAATTAGATCGCATTCTGGATTTAGCTAAAATCAATTTTTTTGGAGTTTGATCAAATATTTAGTAAAAAATAAAAACATCTACCGTGTAAAATCTATAGTGTTAAAATTTTTATAAGTAATATTTTTATAATATATATATTTGGAATAATAAATATTGATATATTTTCCTATATTCTTGGTCAAAGTTGACAAAATTTGACTCTAAAAAATCCTAGAACGCGAAGTAATAAAAAACAGAGGGAGTATGCACCAGGAATTTTATACGAATCCAATTCATATTTTTTCCGCAAAGCTTTTCTTTTAAGATCATTTTTTTCGCAAAGTTTATTTGGTTCAAAGGAACAAATTCACCAAAGTCCTACACTGCAATTTCATAATATTTTTAGCAAATGGTTAGACCTCTTAAAAAATTTGCTATGTGTCTGACATGTATTCAATTTTTATAAAAATATGCCTTCGTCTTTTCTGTAGTGTAACTAGACGACTTCTTAGGCTGCGTTTGGATGTATGCATTGGGCCTAGACATTGGGTATTGGGGCATTCAAGAGCCGAATATCTAAAACTTGAGCGTTTGGATGTACTAGGTATTCAGGCTAGACATTCGGGCTCGATATTGAGATGGCCCAAATCAACTAGCAAGACCTCCTCCCGAAAGACGAGCCTCACCCCTCGACATTGCGTGGTATTCGGCCAAAGCGTTTTTTCCTCTCGTTCCCGAGCGTCACCCCTGGACACCGCCGCCTCCCTCTTCTCCGCCACCGACGAGGATAGGCACCGCCGCCTCCCTCCTTGACCCCGCCGCCTACCTCCCCGACCTCGCCTCCCGACCTCGCCTCGACCTCGCCCGACCTTGCCGCCTCCCTCCTTCTCCGCCTCCGGCTAGGCTGGACACCGTCGCCTTCCTCCTTCTCCGCCTTCGGCGAGGCTAGGCACCACCGCTTCCCTTCCCGACCCCGCCGCCTCCCTTCCCGACCCTGTCGCCTCCATCCTCCTCTCCGGACCACAGATCGAGCGAGGGCATAGGTAAATCGAGCAACCACCAGCGGCCTCCATCCTCTGGCGGCCACCGGCGCCGTTGCCCTCCACCTCTACCTCGGCCTCCATCCCCTCCGCCTGTTCCTGCCGCCCCCCTCAAATTCTCTCTCTGCAAGATTTGACCATCCAAATGCAATACACCACTTTGACCATCCAAACAAGATTTGTCATTCAACTAGGTAATCAATTCTAGCTACCAAATATCTAAACATCCAAACAAAAATATTGACATTGATCTCAATGCAAATTGAAGGGTTTCGCGGCATAGTAAATCAAAATTTTCTACGGATGCGAACAGAGGGAAGCCAAGATCTAATCTAGGAGATGCAAACAACGAGAGAGATTGGATTAGATCTTCATACCCTTGAAGATTCGCACAGCGGAACGTTCGTCGGAACGTGGGTGATGTAGTCGTACTCGCTTCTCCTTCTCGCGATCCGATCCGATCTAGCACCACAAGTGGCGATGCCTCCGTGAGATGCACACGTGCAGCACCTCGACGTCTCCTCCTTCCTTGGTCCAGCAAGTATGGTGGAGAGATGGGTTGGATCTACAACGCGACGGCGCGGTGCAATTGGTGGAGAGTTTCTGCAGCAGGGCTTCGCCTACACGCAGTCGGGAGGGAGAGAGAGAGGAGGGCAGCAGGGCGGCTAGGGTTGAGGAGGAGGTGTGGGGGGGTGCGCCCCAGCCCTCTATATATAGAGGGGTGGGCGCCTGCCCTAACCCCTCCCCCAAGCCCTAGGCCGGCGGAGGAGGAGAGTGGGGGCAAGAAACCCCCTTCTAGAAGCTCCAACTAGGGTTTTACCCTTGCTGGCCGGTTGGGCCCTATGGGGCCTTGTGCCCCTGGCCCAATGCGGCCAGGGCACTCCCTCATAGGCCCATGCCCCCTCCTGACAGGTGGGACCACGTTGGTCCCTCTCCGAAAGGTTCTAGAAGCTTTCGGTACAATACCGATTAACCCGGAACAATTCCGAACTCCAAAAACTGCACTGCCTTATATGAATCTTATTCTCCGGACCATTCCGGAACCTCTCGTGATGTCCCGGATCCCATCCGAGACTCCGAACAAAAACTCATAAACCAATCATCCAATCTATCCTAGCGTCGAGACACGTTAAGTGTGTGACCCTTCGGGTTCGAGAATATGCAGACATGATCTTCTATCAATAATCAACAGGGTGCGAAACCCATATTGACTCCCACACATTCATCGATGATCATATCGGATGAACCACGATGCCAGGATTCAATTAATCCCATATATATTCCCTTCGTCTCGCGATATTTTACTTGCCCGAGATTTGATCGTCGGTACCGTCATACCTAGTTCAATCTCGTTCACAGCAAGCACTTTACTCGTTCCGTAATCCGATATCACTTTGTGATTAACTCCTTAACCACATGCTTGCAAGCGTTGTTGATAACGATTACCGAGTGGGCCCGAAGTATATCTCTCCGACTTGGGAGGGACAAATCCCATCTCGATACATACAATAGCAGTACTTTCCGATCACCTGAGAGACATCTTTATGATCACCCTCTCATAGGATGACGTTTGATGACCTCAAAGCTTTCTTCCGATACCAGGGAGTTGTATTATCTCATGGTCTAAGGAATACAATATTTGACATAAGAAAAGCTTCACAAAGATGAACACGATGACACGATCTAATTGCTTCGCTTAGTTTGGGTCTGTCCACCATATCATTCTCCCAATGATATGATCTCATTATTAATTGACAACTCATTTCTATGGTTAGGAAACCTTAACCATCATTAATCAATGAGCTAGTCCATAGAGGCATACTAGGGACACGGTGTTGTTCACAAACCACACAAGTATTAAAGTTTCCGCTTAATACAATTCTAGCATGGAATATAAACATTATCATGAACAAGAATTATAATAATAACATCTTTATTATTGCCTCTAGGGCATAATTCCAACAGTCTCCCACTTGCACTAGAGTCAATAATCTAGTTTACATTTGGCAACAATCTCACACCCATGGCACTGAGGTGTTGATCATGTTTTACACGTGGAAGAGGTTTAGTCAATGGATCTACGATATTCAGATCTGTATGTACTTTGCTAATCTTCAGATCTCCATCTGCTATATAATCTCGGATTATATGAAACTTGCAGTTGATATGCTTGGTCTTTGGATGATATCTTGGTTCCTTAGCGAGTGCTATGGCGCCAGTGTTGTCACACAATATCTCCAGTGGGTCCAATGCACTTGGAACCACGTCAAGCTCAGTGATGAAGTTCCTGATCCAAACTCCTTCACTTGACGCTTCTGCAGCAGCCATGTATTCCGCTTCTCATCAGATCCCGCTCACGCTTTGCTTGCAGCTTCTCCAGCTCACAGCTCCTCCATTCAAAATATACACGTATCCTGAAAGATTTAGAATCATCCTTGTCGATTGTCGAAACTAGCGTCGACGTAACCTTTTCTGACGAGCGGTTCATCACCCCCATAGACTAAGAACATTTCTTTAGTCCTATTTAGGTACTTTAGGATGTTCTTCACGGTATCGATGTTCCACTCTGGATCACTTTGATATCTGCTAAATCAAACTAAGAGCATTGGACACATCCGATCTAGTACACAACATGGCATACATGATAGAACCTATGGCGAGGCATAAGGCACTTTGCTCATAGCTTCCTATCATTTACCGTAGTGGACACTGAGCCTTGCTCAATATCTTACACGACAACATAGGCCTTTGAACCTTTCTTTGCCTTATCCATTACGAACCTTTTAGAACTTTGTCTAGGTATGTACTCGGCTTAAAGCTATCGAGCGTCTTTGTCTATCTCTATAGATTTTGATGCCCAATATATAAGCAGCTTCACCTAGGTCTTTCATTGAAAAACACTTGTTCAAATAACTCTTCACATCGTTAAGCATGTTAATGTCATTTCCAATAATCAATATGTCATCCACATATAGTACCAGAAATGTCACCGAGCTCCCACTCACTTTCTTGTAGATACAAGCTTCGTAGCAATTTGGAACAAATCCAAAGCTCTTGATCACTTGATCAAAACGAAGGTTCCAACTCCGAGATGCTTGCTTCAGTCCATAAATGGAACGCTGAAGTTTGCATACTTTATCAGCATCCTTAGGATCGACAAAACCTTCGGGTTGCATCATATACAACTCTTCATCAATGTTGCCATTGAGGAACGCAGTCTTGACATCCATCTGCCATATTTCATAATCATGAAACGCAGCAATTGCTAATAAAATCCGAATGGACTTAAACATCGCTACGGGAGAGAACGTCTCATCGTAGTCAACACCTTGAACTTGCCGAAAACCTTTCGCGACAAGCCGTGCCTTATAGACGGTAACATTACCATCCGCGTCCGTTTTCTTCTTGAAGATCCATTTGCACTCAACGGCCTTTCGGTCGCTAGGAGGGTCCACCAAAGTCCACACTTGGTTTTCGCTCATGGATCCTAATTCAGATTTCATGGCCTCTAGCCATTTCTCAGAGTCTGGGCTCATCATCGCTTCCTCATAGTTCGTAGGTTCACTGTCTTCTACTAACAAGACAGTCAAGAAAGGGTTGCCATTACCACTCGGGAGGGCACGCGACCTTGTCGACTGCGACGTTCGATGTGACATCGTCCAAGCTTCATGATCCTTGTCATTAGCTTCCTCTATCGTTAGTGCGGCGACCTGGAACAATTTCAGGTGCTGCGCTACTCTCCAATTCAAGAGAAGGTTAAATAACCTCGTCTAGCTCTACTTTCCTCCCACTCACTTCTTTCGAGAGAAACTCCTTCTCAAGAAAGGAACCGTTCTTTGTGACAAACACTTTGCCTTCGGTTCTGCGATAGAAGGTATACCCAATAGTTTCCTTAGGGTATCCTATGAAGACGCATTTCTCCGCTTTGGGTTCGAGCTTGTTCGGCATCAACTTCTTGACGTAAGCTTCGCATCCCCAAACTTTAAGAAACGACAACTTAGGTTTAGCACCGAACCACAGTTCATACGGTGTCGTCTCAACGGATTTAGATGGTGCCCTATTTAAAGTGAATGCAGCGGTTTCTAATGCATAACCCCAAAATGATAACGGCAAATCAGTAAGAGACATCATTGATCGGACCATATCTAATAAGGTTCGATTCCGGCGTTCAGACACACCATTGCGCTGTGGTGTTCCGGGTGGCGTGAGTTGCGAAACGATTTCGCTTGCTTTAAGATGCGTGAGAAAATAATAACTCAAATATTCACCTCCACGATCGGATCGTAGAAACTTAATCTTTCTGTTACGATGGTTCTCCACTTCATTCTGAAATTCTTTGAACTTTTCAAATGTTTCAGATTTATGTTTCATTAAATAGATATACCCATATCTACTTAAGTCATCGGTAAAAGTGAGAAAATAGCGATATCCACCGCGCGTCGAAACACTCATCGGTCCGCATACATCGGTATGTATGATTTCCAACAAGTCCGTTGCTCGCTCCATCATACCGGAGAACGGGGTTTTGATCATCTTGCCCATGAGGCATGGTTCGCATGTGTCAAATGATTCAAAATCAAGAGACTCCAAAAGTCCATCAGAATGGAGTTTCTTCATGCGTTTTACACCAATATGACCTAGACGAAAGTGCCACAAATAAGTAGTATTATCACTATCTACTTTGCATCTCTTAGCCTCAATGTTATGGATGTGTGTTTCATCCCTTTCGAGATTTAGAACAAATAAACCATTCACAATAGGTGCATGACCATAAAAGATGTTACTCATATAAATAGAACAACCATTATTCTCCGATTTAAATGAATAACCGTCTTGCAATAAACAAGATCCAGAAATAATGTTCATGCTCAACGCAGGCACATAATAACATTTATTGAGGTTTAAAACTAATCCTGAAGGTAAAACTAAGGAGGCGTGACGGCCATCACATCAACTCTTGATCCGTTGCCAGCGCATTGTCACCTCATCCCTTGCAAGCCGTCTATTCCGTAGCTCTGTTTCGAGTTACAAATATTAGCAACCCGATTCAAAGATCAAATACCGGGCACTACAACGAGGGCTAGTAAGGAAAACATCAATAACATGTATATCAAATATACCTTTGATGGTGCCAGCCTTCTTGTCCGCTAAGTACTTGGACGATTATGCTTCGATGACCCTTGTCCTTGCAATAGAAGCACGTAGTGTCGGCTTAGGACCGGACTGAGCTTCTTCTCGGCGAACAGCAGCGCTTACCGCCGCCTTTCTTGAAGGGCTTCTTTGCACCTTACCTTTCTTAAAGGAGGGCTTGTTGACCATCAACACATGATTATCCTTTTGATGTCCACCTCCAACCTTCAGCTTTGCGAAGAGCTTCGGTGATCGATCGATGGAACCAATCTGATTGTGAGTCACTACAAAACTCTTGTAGCTGGGAGGAGTGATTGCAAAACCACATCAATCTTGAGCTCCTCTGGAATCTTGGATCCGATTGCTCAAGGCGTTGAGTGTAGCCGACATCTTAATGGCGTGCTCACTAGAACTCCCTTCCTCCATATTGCGTTAAAGAACTTCTCGGAGATCTCATATCTCTCGAGCGGGCTGAGTGAAACATGGTTTTCAGCTCCTCGAGAATCTCAAAGGGCCTGGGATAGTCTTCAAAACGATTTTGAAGGTCCGATTCCATAGCAAACAACATGGTGCTCTTAATCACACCATAATCATCTTTGCACAACTGATAGACAGCTTTCTCATCAGCCGGTGCAGTAGCAGCAGGGGCGTCACCTAACGCATTCTCAAGGACATAGTCCTTTTGACTGCCAGAGAGAATGATTCTCAGATTGCGGAGCCAGTTGGTGAAGTTAGACCCATTGTTTTTAAGCTTTTCTTTCTCAGCAAAAACATTGAAGTTGAAGTTGGACTTAGCCATGTGATCTACAATATTTGCAAGTACAAATTAGACTATGTTCATGATAACTAGTTCAACTTTTAATCAAATTACTAGATGAACTCCCACTAAATTCAACATCCCTCAAGTTGTTTAGTGAACACGATCCAAATTCACCACACCTAATCCGATCTTCACGAGAAGAGATGTGGTTTCAATGGTGGACAACGAAGTGTCGATCATATCATTCATATGACTCATGCTTAACCTTTCGTTTCATGTGTTCCGAGGCCATGTCTGTACATGCTAGGCTCGTCAAGTTAGACCCAAGTATTTCCGCGTGTGCAAAACTGGCTTGCACCCGTTGTATGTGAACGTAGAGTCTATAACACCCGATCATCATGTGATGCTTGGACACGAACTTTATAGCGGTGCATACTTGGGGAGAACACAATTTTTATCTTGATCTTTAAGTGAGAAATCATCTTATAATGCTACCGTCGCGATCTAAGCATAATAAGATACATAAAAGGATAAACATCACATGCATATAACTTTATGTGACATGGTATAGCCAATCTTCGCGCAATGATCTCCATCTTGTGCGTGCCGGCATGATCTCTATCACTCCACCATGATTGCCTCCACCACGAATAGCAACTACAACTATTGCTAACTACTTAGCGATAAAGTGAAACTATTACATGGCGCATAAGAAGTTGACACACAGGTCATACACAATTATAAAGACAACCATATGGCTCCTGCTGGTTGTGTACTCATCGACATGCAAGTCGTGAAACATTACAAAACATGATCATCGCATACATTATACACATCACATCTTGGGCCATACCATATCACAGAAAACACTCCCTGCAAAAACAAGTTAGACGCCTCTACTTTGTTGTTGCATGTTTTACGTGGCTTATGGGAGTAGTATGCTAAGAACGATTCTTACCTACGGAATGCCACAACGGTGATATTATGGTTGCCAAACTCCGGTGTAAATCCCATGGAAACTATAGTGAGAAAGCGGCATCCACCGGCCATGTGTGGAACAAGCCACACGTCAAGTGCGGAGCCGGTCTCGCGAACGACGTCGCGTAAGGTTGGCCTGGACTGCTTCAATCTCACTATCCCGCGTCATAAGAAGAACACAAACAAGAGGCTTGCAACAAAAAACATCAACGCCCGCAACAACCATGTTGCGTTCTACTCGTGAATCATATCTACGCATAGATCTAGCTCTGATACCACTGAAGGGTTTCGCGGCATAGTAAATCAAAATTTTCTACGGATGCGAACATAGGGAAGCCAAGATCTAATCTAGGAGATGCAAACAACGAGAGAGATTGGATTAGATCTTCATACCCTTGAAGATTCGCAATGAGCGTTAAATCGAGCGTGGTGATGTAGTCGTACTCGCTTCTCCTCCTTGCGATCCGATCCGATCTAGCACCACAAGTGGCGATGCCTCCGTGAGATGCACACGTGCAGCACCTCGACGTCTCCTCCTTCCTTGGTCCAGCAAGTATGGTGGAGATATGGGATGGATCTACAACGCGATGGCGCGGTGCAATTGGTGGAGACTTTCTGCAGCAGGGCTTCGCCTACACGCACTCGGGAGGGAGAGAGAGAGGAGGGCAGCAGGGCGGCTAGGGTTGAGGAGGAGATGTGGGGGGGGTGGTGCGCCCCAGCCCTAACCCCTCCCCCAAGCCCTAGGCCGGCGGCCAAGGAGGGAGGAGTGGGGGCAAGGAAACCCCCCCTTCTAGAAGCTCCAACTAGGGTTTTACCCTTGCTGGCCGGTTGGGCCCTATGGGGCCTTGTGCCCCTGGCCCAATGCGTACATGGCACTCCCTCATAGGCCCATGCCCCCTCCCGACAGGTGGGACTATGTTGGTCCCCCTCCGGAAGGTTCTAGAAGCTTAGGTATATCTGGATTAATTGAACAATTCGAACTCCAAAACTGCCTTTATATGAATCTTATTCTGGACCATTCCGGAACCTCTCGTGATGTCCGGATCCCATCCGAGACTCGAACAAAACTCATAAACCAATCATCCAATCTATCCTAGCGTCGAGACACGTTAAGTGTGTGACCCTTGAGTTCGAGAATATGCGGACATGATCTTCTATCAATAATCAACGGGAGTGCAAACCCATATTGACTCCCACACATTCATCGATGATCATATCGGATGAACCACGATGCCAGGATTCAATCAATCCCATATATATATTCCCTTCGTCTCGCGATATTTTACTTGCCCGAGATTCGATCGTCGGTACCATCATACCTAGTTCAATCTCGTTCACAGCAAGTACTTTACTCGTTCGTAATCCAATATGACTTTGTGATTAACTCCTTAACCACATGCTTGCAAGCGGTGTTGATATCGATTACCGAGTGGGCCCGAAGTATATCTCTCCGACTTGGGAGGGACAAATCCCATCTCGATACATACAACCCAACAGGTACTTTCCGATCACCTGAGAGACACCTTTATGATCACCCTCTCATAGGATGACGTTTGATGACCTCAAAGCTTTCTTCCGATACCAGGGAGTTGTATTATCTCATGGTCTAAGGAATACAATATTTGACATAAGAAAAGCTTCGCAAAGATGAACACGATGACACGATCTAATTGCTTCGCTTAGTTTGGGTCTGTCCATCATATCATTCTCCCAATGATACGATCTCATTATTAATCGACAACTCATGTCTATGGTTAGGAAACCTTAACCATCATTAATCAATGAGCTAGTCCATGGAGGCATACTAGAGACACGGTGTTGTTCACAAACCACACAAGTATTAAAGTTTCCGCTTAATACAATTCTAGCATGGAATATAAACTTTATCATGAACAAGAATTTAATAATAACATCTTTATTATTGCCTCTAGGGCATAATTCCAACAGTCTCCCACTTGCAATAGAGTCAATAATCTAGTTTACATTTGGCAACAATCTCACACCCATGGCACTGAGGTGCTGATCATGTTTTACACGTGGAAGAGGTTTAGTCAATGGATATGCGACATTCAGATCTGTATGTACTTTGCTAATCTTCAGATCTCCATCTGCTATATAATCTCGGATTATATGAAACTTGCGGTTGATATGCTTGGTCTTTGGATGATATCTTGGTTCCTTAGCGAGTGCTATGGCGCCAGTGTTGTCACACAATATCTCAAGTGGGTCCAATGCACTTGGAACCACGCCAAGCTCAGTGATGAAGTTCCTGATCCAAACTCCTTCGCTTGACGCTTTTGCAGCAGCCATGTATTCCGCTTCTACTGTAGATCCCGCGATGACGCTTTGATTGCAGCTTCTCCAGCTCACAGCTCCTCCATTCAAAATATAAACGTATCCTATCTGAGATTTAGAATCATCCTTGTCGGTGTCGAAACTAGTGTTGACGTAACCTTTTACGACGATCTATTCATCACCCCCATATATATATTCCCTTCCCGACCCCGCCGCCTCCCTTCCCGACCCTGTCGCCTCCATCCTCCTCTCCGGACCACAAATCGAGCGAGGGCATAGGTAAATCGAGCAACCACCAGCGGCCTCCATCCTCCGGCGGCCACCGGCGCCGTTGCCCTCCACCTCCACCTCGGCCTCCATCCCCTCCGCCTGTTCCTGCCGCCCCCCTCAAATTCTCTCTCTGCAAGATTTGACCATCCAAATGCAATACACCACTTTGACCATCCAAACAAGATTTGTCATTCAACTAGGTAATCAATTCTAGCTACCAAATATCTAAACATCCAAACAAAAATATTGACATTGATCTCAATGCAAATGTCCCATGGTTTTGATATCTCAACGAATGCAATGCCTAGCCTCCCAATGCATACATCCAAACGGAGCCTTAGAGTTATTCGTGTGTTTTTGACACCGGTAGTATTTCACATTCCATGACATTGTGTTCTTATATTTTTCTATTCACGTTTTTTTCAAATCCTATAAACAAAAGAGGCAGCCCCAATTGATCAAATAGGGGTCTAGACATAAAACTAGCCCAAATGAAGGCCTCCATGGGTATAGACACGATTAAAATGTGCTTGGCATCCCCTTGTCCACCCGCAACCTTTGGGGTTGGCTAGGTCGTGTCGGACATGTCCGGACACAAATGTCACTCTAGCTTCTTGTTGACATGCCACTAGCCAGTCGAACAAAAAAACCTAGCTTTTCCACCATCCTATCTCTCTCTTCTCTCTCCCCATCTCACTCTCCAACTCTCGAGAGAAAACCGCCAATGCAATGTGCCTCCCATCCATCACCTCTCTCTCTCTCTCTCCTGCGTCGCATCCATCGTTGGCTCCTCTAGGCCGCAACTCGTCCTCCCACCACTGCTCGTTGTGTCGCCCACATAGGCTAGTGTTGTCGGTATGCCGGATGAGGCATAAGAGAGGAAGTCGTGATTTAGATACCTCAATGCACCTCATGGCGACCTGAAGGGATTCGCAGCATAGTAAATCAAAATTTTCTACGGAAGCGAACAGAGGGAAAGCCAAGATATAATCTAGGAGATGCAAACAACAAGAGAGATTGGATTAGATCTTCATACCCTTGAAGATTACTTGCAATGAGCGTTAAATCGGAACGTGGGTGATGTAGTCGTACTCGCTTCTCCTCCTCGCAATCCGATCCGATCTAGCACCACAAGTGGCGGTGCCTCCGTGAGATGCACACGTGCAGCACCTTGACGTCTCCTCCTTCCTCGGACCAGCAAGTAGGGTGGAGAGATAGATTGGATCTACAACACGACGGCGTGGTGTATATGGTGGAGAATTTCTGCAGCAGGGCTTCGCCTACAAACAGTCGGGAGGGAGAGAGGAGGGCAGCAGGGCAACTAGGGTTTGGAGGAAGGTGTAGGTTGGGGGGAGGGGGCGCACCAGCCCTCTATATATAGAGGGGGGTGCGGCCAGCCCTTGCCCATCCTCCAAGCCTATCTCTAGTTTAAACGATTTAAACTCTCCCTTCTAGAAACCCTATCTTATCTCTAGTTTAAACGATTTAAACTTATCTAGGATCGGCTGGGCCCTATGGGGCCTTGTGCCCCCCAATGCGCCAGGACACTCCCTCATAGGCCCATGCCCCTCCCGGAAGGTGGGGCCACGTTGGTCCCCTTCCGAAAGGTTCTAGAAGCTTAGGTACAATACCGATTAATCCGGAACAATTCGAACTCCAAAAACTGCCCGCCTTATATGAATCTTATTCTCCGGACCACTCCGAACCTCTCGTGATGTCCCGGATCCCATCCGAGACTCGAACAAAAATTCATAAACCAAGTATCCAATCTATCCTAGCGTCGAGACACGTTAAGTGTGTGACCTGCGGTTCGAGAATATGCGACATGATCTTCTATCAATAATCAACATGGGTGCAGGCACCCATATTGACTCCTACACATTCATCGATGATCATATCGGATGAACCACGATGCCAGGATTCAATCAATCCATATATATATTCCTTCCGTCGCGATATTTTACTTGCCCGAGATTCGATCGTCGGTATCGTCATACCTAGTTCAATCTCGTTCACAGCAAGTACTTTACTAGTTCCGTAATCCGATATCACTTTGTGATTAACTCCTTAACCACATGCTTGCAAGCGGTGTTGATATCGATTACCGAGTGGGCCCGAAGTATATCTCTCCGACTTGGGAGGGACAAATTCCATCTCGATACATACAACCCAACAGATACTTTCCGATCACCTGAGAGACACCTTTATGATCACCCTCTCATAGGATGACGTTTGATGACCTCAAAGCTTTCTTCCGATACCAGGGAGTTGTATTATCTCATGGTCTAAGGAATACAATATTTGACATAGGAAAAGCTTCGCAAAGATGAACACAATGACACGATCTAATTGCTTCGCTTAGTTTGTCATCCATCATATCATTCTCTCAATGATATGATCTTATTATCAATTGACAACTCATGTCTATGGTTAGGAAACCTTAACCATCAATGATCAATGAGCTAGTCCATAGAGGCGTACTAGGGACACGGTGTTGTTCACAAACCACACAAGTATTAATGTTTCCGCTTAATACAATTCTAGCATGGAATATAAACTTTATCATGAACAAGAATTATAATAATAACATCTTTATTATTGCCTCTAGGGCATAATTCCAACACGACCATCTTCAGGTAGAACCATCTATTGTATCCTTTGTGATGCCTTTGAGGTGAGGGAGGGAAAGAACGACATCCGCAAGCGATGCCATCATTACAAAAACCCATGCTCCGCCTCAAGAATCTCCACCATCTGGGATAGTCGGTGACCTGCAAGAGACCACCTCGGCCACATGCAAATTTGAAAGAAAAATGCTCTGCTGCATATATGATGGAGGGAGATCGGTGGCACTGGGGCTAAAAGAGTACTCCGAAGGGCCACAACGATTGAGCCTAGACCAAACTCATACATGTGGTATCGTAGAACTAGATCAAGAGCAGGATCCCTAAGGGCGACACATTGTCATGTCTGAGCCACCTGGAGCATTGAAGGCTAGTTTGGGCGCCGTTAGAGGATGCCACGCCGCCGACAACGGGTGCAAGGATGAACAAAGGTATCAGATTGAACACATGCTAGCTTTGGATCTTCTCGGGACTCTCGAGACCTTTGGCCGCGGGCCTAAGAGCATCTCCAGTCACATGCCCTAAATGTCTCCCTAAGCGGCCATTGGGCACACCGACATGAAATCACACCCAGTCGCGTCCCCAAGGCGACATTTTGTTCGGCGCAACCAAATAGGTTGCGAACACGCCTAGCCCTCCCCCGTGCCATGGGGAGCTGTTTGGGGGCGCCCGACATAGTCGTGCATCCCGCCACATCAGATACAAACATGCAGGTTCCACTTTCCATCGATCGAGTCACCCTTTCTTCCTCCTGCCCATTGTCGCAACTCTCTCTTTGTCTCCCACCCTTGCCAACTCTTCGTCATCGCCACCACCCATTTGATGCTAGGTCTAATGCCCAAAGAAATAGGAAAAGTCTAAGGGATAATATTAAATTTGTGCATTTCATTTTAGAACATGAAATTGAGGGGGAATTTGAACTTTTTATGTTTTGAATGCTAACACTGGAGACTTTGAGCTAGACTTGAGTTTGACTCAAATCAACGCTAGGAATTGAATTCAAATTCAAATTTGAATTGTTTGAGAGTCATTTGAGTGAATATTTTCATCAAACTTAAACACATATCCATAAACTCAGACTCACGTATTATCAAGGAAGTAAATGAAATAAAACACATGTACACTTGGAATTCAAAATTGAGGTTTGAATTATTCAAACTTGAATTCACAAGATAATAATACAATAATTAAAAAAGGAAAATTAACACAAGTGGAATCCTATCCAACTCAAGATAATTGAAATTTATTCATAATCCCAAATGAATACAAGTTTGAAACTTACAAAGTCTGATACAAAATGGAAGAAGAAAATTACAAAGGAAGAAAAAAACCTAAGAACTAAACCTATCTACTTTTATCTATCTTTTCATCATCTTATCTTCACTCTATTCTTCAATCTCATCTTGATCTTGCTAAACCTACACCACACGTATCTAAACTTCACATCCTTGATGTCACTTTAGCACCTTCAACCTGCAAAACACAAACAAACCATATGTTAAGATTAAAATGTAGGTTTTACCCTAAGGCAAAATAAAATTAATGTTGAATCCAAAACCAGGATCCAAGAATAAGCCCTGAATCCCAGTGGTTTGAGTTAAGCAAATAGAAACCCCCAAAATGACAGCCAAAGTGGAAAAATAGTGAATACCAGGAACCAAGAATCAAGTTAGGGTAAGCAATTATTCAAAGTAGACAGTATACAACACACAATAGAGAACTGGACAAGAACAAAAGAAAGTAAATACTAATAACCAGTAGTAACTAGGATTACATCCAGTGTAAGTAAGCCAACAAAATCATTAGAAATAAAGAGGAATAATTACAACTAAATCAATCATCCAAGCCTTGGATTCATATAAAAAAGCATCAAGTATTGAAGGATGAACACTTGATAGTTCACCACTCCAAATGGCAGCCCCAAAGAATGGGAGTAAATCCAATAATTGTCCAAATCCCAACTAGATCACTATCAGAAAGGATTCTAGAAGACAACTACATCCCAGTAAACCAACATAATTCCAAAATAGGCCAAAAACCCTAGAATTAGTAACTATCCCAGAATTTAAACACAACAAGTGGAAATTACAAACCTATAGGAATCACAGCAACCACAACACAAGACTACTAACCAAAGGAAATCCTTAGGCTTAGAATTCTACCAAGAACATGTAAATCTCTAGAATTTAGATCATGAACAAAAAACATGTAAACCAATAGAAGTGACAGTAACCACAATACATGATCAATGACCAAAGGATACACACCCAGGCTTCAGAATCTTCCAAGAACCCAAAAATAGTTGAATCTAAAACTAGATACCTGAGAAAAGTAAACCAATCAAACTTCATAGTAACCCTAACTAATAAGAATATTCATCCAATGAGAATTTTAAGGGTCCATGAATGAAATCCAAATGGAAATCATTAACAAGAATAATGAATATACACTTGTCATTGTCCAAGACTAGAACATGACAAAGGATAAACC
This sequence comes from Avena insularis, assembly GCA_023614405.1. Lineage (NCBI taxonomy): Eukaryota > Viridiplantae > Streptophyta > Magnoliopsida > Poales > Poaceae > Avena > Avena insularis. Next base: position 65,873,709 of record CM042697.1, read on the forward strand.
GACGTGCATATTTAGGCATATGTAGATACTAACCTCCTGCATATAAAAACAAAAGATTCCTATGCCAAATTTGGCATATCCACCACATAGGTTAAAATCAACATGGGTTTAACCACTGAAAGCACCACCTATGAATAAGTTAGAAAACAGAGGCGGTTTCACACATGCCCAAGCAGGTGAATCACCTAAATGCATGGCATAGGTGTCATCAACATAGCCATTTAGGAACACTATAAATAGCTGACCACCTGAGACCCCAGATCTCACAACTCATTGGTCGATCTGAGACCAAAAAGACTCACACACTAGAGAGAGATCTAGAAACCGCCGATGCCTCCATACACACCTTAACACCCAATAGATTCCCTTTCTGCTCCTCATGCTCAATCAAACTCAACAAGCCTTCAACACAAATAAGAAACAAGTATGGTGAAAGGGGATCTCCTTGGTGAAGTCCTCTAGTAGGTGGTAATAAAATTTGAGAGGTAACCATTAACCCGAATATGGTATTTCACCGAAGAAACATATTGCATGATGAGATTTACCCAAGAGGTATCAAAACTGACTAAGCATAATGCCCTATAGAAAGCACCCTTCAACTCGGTCTTACACTTTATTCATATCTAACTTGACTGCACATAAACCCCTACTACCTTGCTTTTCCTCTTAATTGCATGGTAACACTCATATGCAACAAGAAAGTTATTCGTGATCGGCCTCCTCAGGACGAAAGCACTCTGAGTAATAGCTGTGGTTTATGGCAAAATAATTTTGAGACGGTTAGCAATAATAAGTTCAGAGAACATCTTGTAGATCACGTTATAATGGCTAATCGGCCTAAATTGTGTAATAAGCTCTAGACTATCTGTCTTTAGGATCAACACTATAGTTGTATTATTCCATCCTTCTGGTATGACATGTGTGTTCACTGTCTTTAGTACCTCATCTGTCAAATCTATAATATGCCAGAACCTCTTATAAAATATAGCATGAATCCTATCTAGGCTATGTGCCTTCAAATCACCAATATTGTACTGAGCTTTTTTAATTTCCTTCCGAGGAGACGTGGGTGCATCACTCATCCATGGCAAAAACCTTGGCTTCACTTTCTACAGTACATCATCATCCGCAGGCAGGTAAATAGTTATTTGCTAGTTCTTCTATCTGACTTTGCTCCTCCAACCAAGCACCCATATCATCTTCCACTCTACTGCATAAGTTTTTTCCTAGCTGATGCAAAGCTACGGAAAAACTAGTATTTCGTACCCCCATGGCGCAAGCACGACCTCTTTGGACCTAATACACCTCCGCCTAATCCAACAAACTTTCAATTTGAATTTGAATTTCCTTTTGCTTGTCAGTCGCCTCGTCGGTCGGGGGGCACACATCCTATCAATGAGTTCCTTTGGTAATTTTGGCAACCACTTTTGAGGCCCCTTTAAAACCACCTCATCCCATTCATGGGGAGTTGCATGAACCGCAACGGTTTTACGAGCTAAACCCTCTACTTTGCGCGCGGTCCCAAGCCATTTGAATAACTGTTTCAAGTGACTCCTGGCTCTCATACACTCCGTATGAAAGATTTTTCTAAGGAATGACGCGCTCTCATACAGTCTTTTGTGTTTGGAGGTAGTGGTGCCATTAAAGTAAATGATGATACTGGCAATTACTTTCAGATCAAGAAGGGACTTTCAGACCAAGAAGGGACTGATATAGTGGCTGATATGTTGGATATCCTTATTAAGAGAGCCAAGGCTGATGGCCAAATTGAAGTTTTAGTTCCACATCTTGTTGATGCGGACTCTCTATTCTCCAATACTCTAACGACACAATCTTATTTATGGAACATAATCTGGAGAAAACTAAGAATTTAAAATTAATATTATCAGCATTCGAACAACTATCTGGTCTGAAAATAAACTTTCATAAGAGTGATTTGGATTGTTTTGGCGAGGCTCAAAACGATGCCCACCTATATGCTGAACTTTTTGGCTATGGTCAGTGGCAATTTCCAATCAACTATCTGGAAATACTGATTCACTATCGATGTCTCACAATTGCTGAATGGAAACTCGTTGAGGAAAAACTCCAAAAACGTCTAAATAGTTGGAAAGGAAAATTGTTATCACTTGAGGGAAGACTTGTACTTATAAATTCAGTACTCACCAACATGATACTGTATATGATCTCATTTTTCCAATTACCAAAAGGTGTCTTGAATAAACTGGATTATTTTCGATCAAGATTATTTTGGCATGGGGATAGTGAAAAATACATCGACTGGCCAAATGGAAGGTGGTTTACCGACCGAAAGAATATGGTGGACTTGGCATACATGATTTGCAAGTCAAAATTACCGTGCTTCTCTTCGTGGGTTCCAAACTACTAACTGAAGATGGTGTCTAGCAAACCATTTTATGGAGGAAATATGTGGGTTCCAAAGTTGTATCTCAAGTGGTTTAGAAACCCGGTGACTCATATTTTTGGGCAGGACTAATAGCGTCAAAAAACATTTCTTCCGTTTTGGTGCCTTCAATATTAAGGATGGATCGCAGATTAGATTCTGGGAAGATAATTGGCTTGGCCAAACTTCTCTTCATGAACAATATCCAGCTCTATATTCGATTGTTAGACACATATGGGATACAATTTACACACTAATAAAATCTAATCCTCCTAATGTGTCTTTTAGAAGAAGTCTCATAGGTCTTCGACTTGTATCTTGAAACAATCTTTTATTATGAGTATCCATGATACAGTTGTCGGACGGTGTGGGCGAGTTCAAATGGAAATTACTAGAAAGTGGTAAATTTTCAGTTGACTCATTGTATAGAGCATTGGTTCTACCTGATATTCAGGTCGATGATAATAGTAAAAGTTGGGAAATGAAAATATCCCTAATGACGAAGATATTCATTTGGTATCTCCGTAATGGTGGAATTTTTACAAAAGATAATCTTGTAAAGAGGAATTGGCATGGAAGTACACAATGCGTTTTTTGTCATCATGATGAGACAATCCATCATTTATTCTTTGATTGTAAATTTGCTCGTTTTATATGGTCATTCATCCAAATAGCCTCTAGTTTATCCCCCCATGTTCGGTGGCCAATATTTTTGATAACTGGTTACATGGGATAGATGCTAAATACACGACTTTGTTTATGATGAGAGCGCTTGCCATTATTTGATCGCTATGGCTATATAAAAATAACAAGATTTTTAATAACATTGTGTCTTCTCCCCCGTAGGTTATATATCGGGCCATGGCTATCGTCCGATCATGAACTATTCCCCAACGCATAGAGTTTCTCGACTTGTTTGTGGAGGGGTGTACGCGATTGGAGGACACGACGAGCGATATTTTCTTCCGACATGGATGGCCGCGTGATTTGCGGATTGATCTACCATAGCTCGAGTCCGTTTATTTTAATTGCGATATTTATAATTTTATTTAGTCTATTTTCTTTATTCTTTAGTTATGTGGTTTGTGTGGCTGTGTGTATCTTAGTTATGCAGATATCGGATATAAACATTACTTAAAGTAATAAAATCGCCCTTTTTTAAAGAAAATTGACTCCTCGCAGAACCATTTGGCTTCGAATTTACGCGGTCCACTTGGTCTATGCACATTCAGCCCACTTAGCAGTTCTATGCTGATCAGGATGGGTCGATGATCAGATTTGTTGTACTCTTTGTTTACCTGGGTTGCCTACTATCCGATCCAACCTCTCTTTGCCACGTAAATTTGTCACCACTGTAACCCAAATCCTCCAGAGAGCATCTGCACTATAGAAAGTCGGTAGGCGAACATGATCCAGATGACCCTGCCGCACTGCGGACGGGCATTTAGCTTTTGTTTTCTTTTTCTTGGACTCTTGGGCCACTAGCATGTGTGTTGGCCTTTTTGCAGGTCCAGCGGAGAGCTCTACCTAAAAAAAAGAAAACCAAGCTACCCGCAAACGCACGTTGATCGGCGGCGACCGATAGACAGGCCAGAGGCCACATGGATATGATCCGATAAAATCGCACAGAGCAAGCTCTGTGGTTCCTTCAACTGCATAACTGACATGGAAGAACTCGCCAGATAATAATAAAAAAACTAGTATTGCCGTGAACTAACATGGAGTAGCTAAAGGCAACTCGTGCAGCCTCGTACTCGTTACAGATCGCAGGTGAGATGAGCTAGGTTACTAGCAAAAAAAAAAAAACAGCTCCTGGAGGTGGAGGCTGCAGAGCACACAACACACCGACAGGTTTACGTTGAATGCGTGGCTCCCCACCAACACCCCGTAAACTCGTGTCACCTCGCAAAGAACCCAGTCTGTCCCAGCAAAGTTGCACGGTTTGACGGTGCGCGGACGCACGCATGGAGCCAACTGATCAGCCGGACGTCGTGATCCGAAAACTAGTCGGTCCTAGGCAACGGTACGTGCTGCTTCACATGCATGCTCCCTGTAATTTAGTCAAGCTGCGTCAAGTGCCGAGGGACACGCAGCCGTCACTCGCTGAGCGAGAGCGACCGAATCAAACATCCCACCAAACTACCAACATGTGGGAAACTTCCCAAGTCGAGGTAATTAATTCCACTTGTCATACAAATAATTTTTTAGTATAAAAACTTGTAGAGTGTTAAACCGTGGTAAATAAACTTGCATTGCGGGTGCAAATCATATAATTTGTTTCCGAAACCGCCAGCATGACGCCACACTGCCACGCTGGCTTGTAAATTTGCAAATAAACCTTGATAAATCTGAAGCATTGCGCAAGTAGGTCCTTCAAAGCGACATGCGTAAACAATCTACAAAAACGTCTCGTTCTCTTGGCTCTATAAATGGTGTCACTTGCCTCTTTTGTTAGAGCAGTCTTGCTGGGCAGTTGACCTCGGCGAGGACGAAGAGAGCTCACCTCTCTTGCCGCCGCAACATGGCCGACGATCCGTGGCCGCGCAGATGAGACAAAGAGGCTCTCGTTTACGGTACGTGTCTTCTCCTCTTCCGCGGCACCTACTCACCCATCGTGGAGCCCAGTTTCGATGATGCGGAGTGAGATTTGGATAGGGTTCATGGAGATATGATCGTGAACGATTCCGACGATGGATTCGATAGTGTGAGTGTGTAGAGATGCTTTACTCCCCATGTAGGTGTTGATTTTGACGATTCGATCATGTCCTATTCTAGCTTGGGCCATTGTCCGACTAACCCTACTCTTGCACCGATTAATTATAAAAAGTTAGGGCTTTTTGTTGTTTGTGTTAGCCTTTAGGTCATGTTGAAGTAGTAAAGTACCTTACTTTAGCTATTTTTCGTGATTTCAAACATGTCTTGTTTCTTCCTGTCTTAACATTGAAAGTTGGTGCCTCTTTACTAAGTTTTGTGTAGTAGCAAAATGCAACAACAGTCAAGTTGCTTGTGTCAGGCACTTAAGTTGTTTGTGTTAGTGTATAGTCCATGTTGAAGCATTAATCTAGGTTGGTTTAGGTACTTCTTGTTGTTGTTTGGATCATGCCCTGTTTTGGCATGTGCTAACACTGGATTTTGGCTCTCTTTTCATAATTTTCTGCAGTAGCAAGATGTAGCGGTGAGGAATTATGTAGCTTGGGATTTTTGTTGTTGTTTGTGTTAGCCTATAGGTCAAGTTAAAGTAGTAATCTAGGTTAGTTATGTTATTTCTATGTGATTTATAATATGCCCTATTTTGGTATATATTAACACAGTATTTTGGTGCTTTCTCTGAATTTTGTCTTGTCCATTTAATATATGTGTGTATATTTATTGTGGTGTGGATGATGATCCTCACAAGTTCACACTACAGATGGATCATAATGGATTCTTACGTGGATTGCATGTTAATAATTAGTGTGCTAGTGTGACTTGTGACTTCTTTGACAACTACAACACTCCAATTTTATTAGTTTTTGGATTCATTATTTTATTAAATATTTTGGGGGTCCAATTGATGAGAGACTAATTATATACTAGTGCCTTCCTAAAAAGAGATAACTCATGGCTTGTACTATAGCTGCCAAGGAGCACAAAATTTGACCATTTTAGTGGATTATACCAATTTCCTGAAGGAACCGAGAGAGGAAGTTTTTCTAAATAGATATCCACCTACTGTGAACAAAGTGCCAAAGAATGTTAGATAACCTAGCACTTCTTCATCTAAAGTAGAATTGGAAGATTATGAATCACAAGGAGAGGATGAGACATATAAGGAGTTATATGATAGTGATTTTGATGTAGCAAATGAATATGATGACATATTTGAAGTAAATGTTGACGAGGAAGTGAATGCCAATAATGAGATGGATGTGGTAGTTGAGCAAGAGGATGATGTTAGACTAGAAAATGAATATTTGCAACTAAACAAGGAGCAACAACTCGAGTTGATATACAAGCTCAAGACATACAATCCAAAAGTGGATATGGAAACCCCATTTTTCAAAGTAGACATGCTTTTCTCTAGCATCAATGAGTTCAGAAAGGAATTGATTCCATACACTATAAATGAAAGAGTTAAGATTAGCAAGACAGGGAATGAAGCCACCAGGCTTGATGCAATCTCTGTATGAAATACTATAGTAGGGAATTGCCCTTGGAAGATAACAGTGTCAGACGATAGTACAAAAGAACAATTTCAATGAAAAATATTGTGGTGATCACACTTGTGAAAGAGTTTGGGAGATAAATATGCTCACAACCCCTTCTCTCACTCAGTATTTCATTGATGAGTTTAAAGATATCTAGAGGTTGGGGTTCAAACACTTGCTGCAAAAAATTAGAGAAAATTCAATATGTGCCCAAATAGAGTTAAGTTTGGAAGAGCAAGGACAGAGGAACTAAATATTATTCATGGTGATGAGGCAGAGCTTCAACTTGTTGTGGTACTATGGGAAAGAACCGAGGAGATCAAATCTCGGCTCTAAGTTTTTCCTTAGCACAAAAAAATAGGAAGATATGGTAGAAAAGGAAAGTTTCGCAACCTTGTATTGGTCCTATGATGGATGCAAGAGAGGATTCCTAAAAGGATATAGCACCAGTCGAAAAAGGCCTAGTGGCGGTGTTCGGAAAAGGCGGTTCGTGGTGTTTAAACCGCACGCCACTAACCTCACGCCACTGGTACGTCGTAGTGGTGGCATCTCCACTGAACACCACCAGTAGGATTTCTAGTAGTGTCATTTACCGTAAGTGACACCATTACATATCCTAATAGTGGTGTTTTCGGTAAGAGCCACCATTACATATCTATTGTGGTGTTCGCTTTATTTTGAACGCCACAAGTGAGTTTTCGAAAAATTTAAAAAACTGGTACATCCAATTAAACATTCACAACACAACAAGATATATTCATAGAAATGACGCAATATAACATGATGAAATGCATATTCACATAACAAGCGGTTCAACACATCACAAAGCGGTTCACCACAAATTATTAACAAGCGGTTCAAAATATCATAAGCGGTTCAACACAAGTTGCATCTATACTAACAAACCATCACAAGGAACTAGCTAGTCACCACGAAAGATAATGTCAATGACGAACATTATCTGCATGTTATGGCGTAAAGTGGTCCTGCCAATGAGGAGAATGGCTTGTCCAACTTGTAGATAATCATGATGAGTTCAACAAATTTTTCCATTCTAGGATGTTGAAGATGATGCGGCCATCACTCACTGTCTTGTACGAAATGGTGCTTATGGCACCTATTGCTCCAACGTGTATTCAAGCCAAGCCTTCTTCAAAAAATTGAAGAGAAAAAACCATTCTTGATGGTAGTTTCTAATTAAGATGCATAAGTTAGAAATATTATAACAATCATACATTACAAATATAATAGGAACTAAAGAAAGAATGATAAGTAACAATATACCATATCATTTAGCTAAATATGTGTCCTGGTAAAGCGAGTGACAAATACTAGGCCGATGTTGGAATTTTTGAAGAAATGTTGTGGACAAGATAGTACTCTTCACTCTGGGTAAGCTTGCATCTCTGAGCGACAATTGTATAATCCAATGTTACTTCTTGCTCATCATCACTCTCATCCTTATCCTCCTCAATGCCCTCATCTTCTCCGTTGCCCTCATCCTCGTCGCCCATATCCTCATCGCCCTCATCCTCCTGGTCATTCATATACGCAATAGTGATTCTTGGACCAGGAGATACCATTGCAAATAAACGAGTACACATCAGAGGCGATTTGGTTTTCTGAAATGAACCTTCTCCAACCTTCAAGGTGCATCATTGATCGTTCTTTCCGCATGTCAACAACATATGTTCGCCCAAGAGCTTCAAACTCCACACTTTGTCCTATTATTCTATTGAAGTCCCTCCTTAAATTGCATGAGATAGTCTAAACATGAAAAAAACTAAGTAAATAAATGATAATAGTATGGAAAGAAAATTTAATAAATTTAAATAGGAAAAATTATACATACGAGTGAACACTCAAATCGACCCCATATGAGACGAACACTGAATAGCGAGCCTAACTTAGTATCATCACTATAGCCCATGAAAAAAACTTGACACATCATCACGTCCTCTACAAGGAAAATATAGTTATTTTATACATACATGTCTCACACATCGTCATATGTAGTATAAAGCATTCGTTAATTAATCACAAGGCTCGCTAAGATAAAAAGGGCCTCATATTTGTAATGGACACAAAATAATTTTAGAGATGGATTGAGTGAGCCAAGTAGGATGCAATGTTAGAATACATATCCTAGACGTGTTTGTATAGGTGTAGGATATGTATGCGTGTGTATTCCTTGTGTATAGTCCGTGTTGTATGCAACCGGGACTCCTTGTAATCCTCCTATTTAATGAGCAATACAAGGCCACCTAACGTGTGGTTTCCCCTATCTCACATGGTATCAGACGCAAACCCTAGATAGGACCCGCGCCGACGCCGACTTCTGCTGCCTCTCCGAAACCGCCAAACCCTACCCCCTTCTTCCCTACCGTCGACGCCATGACGACCTCCGACGACGAGCGTGACGCCGTTGCTGCCAGGCAACGCGACATCGACACAGCCAAGACGCGCGATGATGCCCTAGCGATCTCGCAGGCTGCCGCCAACAAGGAGATCTCCCCCGCCGCCACTTCGGTCGCCGCCGGGCAATTCTCCCTCACCTCGTTGCACGCTCAGGCCGTTGGCCTCTCAAGCATCAAGGGGCACGAACCCGTGGAACTTGCGCTCGACACCGGCGTCCATCGCTAGTGGCGCACGTTTTTTCGGGCCGCCGTCCGCAAGTACGCGCTCCTCGATCACCTCGACGGCGCCTCTTCGTCCTCTCCAATGCCAGAGTGGAACCTCCTCGATGCCACGGTGGTGTCATGGATCTACGGCTCGGTCTCCTTGCCGATCCTCGACGCCGTCATGACCCCGGGCGAAGATCCTTCCGCCGCCGATCTTTGGGTCACCATCAACAGCCTCTTCAATGATCACAAGACCAACCGCGAGCTCATCCTCTCCGCCGAACTCACCAAAATCAGCATGGGCGACATGACCATGACGGACTATCTGCAAAAGCTTAGGTCCATCGCTGACGGCCTCGCCGATCTCGGATCACCGGTCGACGATGCCAAGCTCGTCATCCACTGCCTCAACGGCCTCAACGGCAAGTACGAGGGCGCCGCCGATCTCATCTCCCTTATGGTCCCTACACCGACCTTCGTCCAGTGCCGCTCCATGCTCCAGCTGCAGGAGATGAAGAAGAAGAGTCGCCGCGGCCGCGCTACCGACTCCGCCTTCTATTCCAACAACACAGGCAATGGTCGCGGCAACGGTCGAGGCAAGAAAAAGCAAGCCAAGGAGGATGCTGCCAAGGACGCTGCCCCCGCCAAAACTGAGAGGACCCCTGCTAGTCCCACCCCCGCGGCATCGGCACCTGCCGCGCCGCAGCACCCATGGAACGGCGCCATCCAAATGTGTCCGTATGGCTCAGCCGGCTACGCCGGCGCACGTCCGCCCTACTACGCCCCGTGGCCGTCCGCCCCGTCTCATGTGTTTTACACGCAAGGCCCCTACGGCGTCGCTCCGCCGCCACCGCCGTCGCCCTATGGCTATGCCCCGTATGACTATAGCGGCTATGTGCCGATGGCGACACACCGACTGCATCATGGGACCAAGCGGCGCTACTTCAGCAATTCCAGACCATGGGCCTGCAGGCGCCCCCCCACGAGTGGGTCATGGACACCGGCGCGTCATCTCACCTCGCCTCCGATCCCGGTATGCTAACTTCCATGTCTCCTTCCTTTTCTAATCGTGCTGTTGTTGTCGGTAACGGTTCCACCCTTCTCATCACCGCCACCGAACATGCATGTTTTGTTTCTCCCAACTTGAACCGTCCCCTTTATCTCCGTAATGTTTTGGTAGCTCCTAATATATCAAAAATCTCATGTCAGTTTGTCGCTTAACCACCGATAATAATGTTTCCATCGAATTTGACCCGTTTGGTTTTTCTGTGAAGGATCTTCCAACCAAGACCGAGATTCTCAGATCCAATAGTTTGGGTCCCCTCTACTCGATTCAGCCTTCTTCGAGTCTTCCACAAGCACATGTCGTCGTCGATCAATCGCTTTGGCATCGCCGTCTTGGGTACCCCGGACGGCCTGTCATGGAGTCTCTAGTTCGCGCCAAAGTAGTTCCTTTAGAAAAGAATAAAGTCAAATCTAGTTTATTTCATGCTTGTCAATTAGGTCATCATGTTCGTCTTCCTTTTTACTCGTCTTCTCGTGTAACCACCAAAGTGTTTCAACTTATTCATTGTGACTTGTGGACATCACCCGTTGAGAGTGTTTCTGGTTTCAAGTATTATCTTATCTGTCTTGATGATTTTACGCAATATGCTTGGGTCTATCTGTTGGAATTATGCCCTAGAGGCAATAATAAAGATGTTATTATTATAATTCTTGTTCATGATAAAGTTTATATTCCATGCTAGAATTGTATTAAGCGGAAACTTTAATACTTGTGTGGTTTGTGAACAACACCATGTCCCTAGTACGCCTCTATGGACTAGCTCATTGATCAATGATGGTTAAGGTTTCCTAACCATAGACATGAGTTGTCAATTGATAATGAGATCATATCATTGGGAGAATGATATGGTGGACAGACCCAAACTAAGCGAAGCGATTAGATCGTGTCATTGTGTTCGTCTTTGTGAAGCTTTTCTTATGTCAAATATTGTATTCCTTAGACCATGAGATAATACAACTCCCTGGTATCGGAAGAAAGCTTTGAGGTCATCAAACGTAATCCTATGAGAGGGTGATCATAAAGGTGTCTCTCAGGTGATCGGAAAGTACCTGTTGGGTTGTATGTATCGAGATGGGATTTGTCCCTCCCAAGTCAGAGAGATATACTTCGGGCCCACTCGGTAATCGATATCAACACCGCTTGCAGGGAGTGTTTTCTGTGATATGGTATGGCCCAAGATGTGATGTGTATATTGTATGCGATGATCATGTTTTGTAATGTTTCACGACTTGCATGTCGATGAGTACACAACCGGCAGGATCCATATGGTTGTCTTTATAACTGTGTATGACCTGCGAGTCAAACTTCTTATACGCCATGTAATAGCTTTACTTTATCGCTAAGTAGTTAGCAATAGTTGTAGTTGCTATTCATGGTGGAGGCAATCATGGTGGAGTGATGGAGATCATGCCGGAACGCACAAGATGGAGATCATTGCGCGAAGATTGGCTATACCATGTCACATAAAGTTATATGCATGTGATGTTTATCCTTTTATGTATCTTATTATGCTTAGATCGTGACGGTAGCATTATAAGATGATTCCTCACTTAAAGATCAAGATAAAAACTGTGTTCTCCCCAAGTATGCACCGTTGCGAAAGTTCGTCTTGTCCAAGCATCACGTGATGATCGGTGCTATAGACTCTCACATACAACGGGTGCAAGCCAGTTTTGCACATGCGGAAATACTTGGGTCTAGCTTGACGAGCCTAGCATGTACAGACATGGCCTCGGAACACAAGAACCGAAAGGTTAAGCATGAGTCATATGAATGATATGATCGACACTTCGTTGTCCACCATTGAAACCACATCTCTTCTCGTGATGATCGGATTAGGTGTGGTGAATTTGGATCGTGTTCACTAAACAACTTGAGGGATGTTGAATTTAGTGGGAGTTCATCTAGTAATTTGATTAAGTTGAACTATTTATCATGAACATAGTCTAAATTGTACTTGCAAATCAGATCACATGGCCAAGTCCAACTTCAACTTCAACGCGTTTTTCTTTGAGAAGGAAAAGCTTAGAAACAATGGGTCTAACTTCACCAATTGGTTCATAATCTAAGAATCATTACATGCAGCGGACAAAAGGACTATGTCCTTGGGAAAGCGTTAGGTGACCCCCATGCTACAACTGCGCCGGCTGATGAGAAAGCTGTCTATCAGTCGCGTAAAGATGATTATGGTGTGATTAAGAGCACCATGTTGTTTGCTATGGAATCGGACCTTCAAAATCGTTTTGAAGACTATCCCGGGCCCTTTGAAATTCTTGAGGAGCTGAAAACTATGTTTCAGACTCAGGCCCGTTTTGAGAGATATGAGATCTCTGAAAAATTCTTTAACTGCAAGATGGAGGAAGGGAGTTCCGTTAGTGAGCACGCCATAAAGATGTCGGGCTACACTCAACGCCTTGAGCAACTGGACTGCAAGATTCCAGAGGAGCTCAAGATTGACAGGGTTCTGCAATCACTCCCTCCTAGCTACAAAAGTTTTCTAGTGACTCATAATCAGATTGGTTCCACTGATACGATCACCGAGCTCTTCGCAAAGCTGAAGGCTGCGGAGGTGGACATAAAAAAGGATAATCATGTGTTGATGGTCAACAAGCCCCCCACCTTCAAGAAAGGTAAGGGTGCAAAGATGTTGGAGATATGCCCAAGAGGCAATAATAAAGTGGTTATTATCATATCTTCACACTTATGATAAATGTTTACATACCATGCTATAATTGTATTAACCGGAAACATTAATACTTGTGTGATTTGTAAACTTAATTTGAAGTCCCTAGTATAGCCTCTATACTTCACTAGCTTGTTGGTTAATAGATGATTGTGGTTTCCCTATCATGAACATTGAGATGTTATTAACAACAAGATCATATCATTAGGAGAATGATATGGTGGACATACTCCTATAGACAAGCGTAGCATAAAGATCAAGTCATTTCAATAGTTCAATTGCTATATGCTTTCTGATACATAGTAACCTAATTCCTTCGACCATGAGATCATGCATATCACCTTTACCGGATGGATGCTTTGATGTCATCAAACACCACACCGTAACAGGGTGGCTATAAAGGTGGCATTGAGTGTTCGGAAAGTGTTGGTTGAAACACATGGATCAAGAGTGGGATTTGTCCATCCATATGACGGATAGATATACTCTGGGCCCTCTCGGTGGAATGTCATCCAATTAGCTTGCAAGCATGTGACTGGCTCACAAGGGATCACATATCACGGGAACGAGAAAAGAGTACTTATCAGTAACGAGGTTGAACTAGGTATGCAGAGATACCGAAGATCATAACCTCGGATAAGTAAACTATCGTGAGACAAAGGGAAATTGGTATCGTATGTAAGTGGTTCATTCGATCACAATGTAATCGTAGAAATATGTGGGAGCCATATGAATTTCCAGATTCCTCTATTGGTTATTGTTCGGAGAAGTGTCTCGATCATGTCCGCATAATTCACGAACCGTAGGGAGACACACTTAAGGATTCGACGTTGTTTGAGTAGTTATGGTATTATGAGAAAGAGACCGAATGTTGTTTGGAGTCTCGGATGGGATCCGAGATATCACGAGGTGATCCGGAATGGTCCGGAGAATAAGATTCATATAAGGAAAGTCCCGTTTCGGAGTTGGGGAATGGTTCCGGTGTTTTCATCGGGAACATTCTAGAAGGTCCCGGAATGTCCGGCACTCCGGAGGGGAAGGGTACATGAATGTGTCATTACATATTGGAATGATTGCATCATGTACTAAGTGTTCTCGCTGTCCAAAATAAAGGGTTTATTTAAATCCTAAATTGAAAAGTCAAACGGCTAGTTTGAAAGTCAAACGGCAAGTTTTGGAAAGTGGAAAGAGGAGGAGAAGAGGGAAACCGAGTTGGAGAGGGAGACCTCCTCCAACCGGCGGCCAACTCCAATGCCGAGTTGGGGAGGGACTCCACTCCTCCTGGCGGCCAGCCCTCCCACCTATATGGAGGGCAGGCTCCCTCGACACACACACAAGTTTCCTATCCTCTAAACTAAACCCTAGATCTAGACCCCGGTTTAGAGCTATTCGGTTTAGAGCCTTCTAATTGGTTTAGAGCCCTCTAATTGGTGTGTCTAATTACTAGACCACTAATAGCCTCTCTCATAAGCTCCACCATACTGCACCGCTTAAGGCGAAGCCTGGATCTCCCTCTACCTCCGGTACCACGCCGTTGTCTTTCACGGAATCGCGAGGAGTGCTACAACCTCCGCTGCCTGGAACAAGGAGAGGAAGGTCTTCGCCGAATCGAACGTGTGACCGATCATGGAGCGCTGCTGGAACGATGGAAGGATCGTCTCACGCGATCTTGAGATCGGAAAGAGTACGACTACATCACCCACGAGAATCTGCTCTCGTTAACCGCTTTGGAATCTTCGAGGGTGAGTTCCTCTATCGACTCGTTGCTACAATCTAGTAGATAGATCTTGGCTTGTTTGTTTGTATGCGATAGAAAATTTTGTTTTCCATGCTACGAACCCCAACAAAGGGTATCGAGCCGTGTCTATATGTAGATCTGTGACGAGTAGAACACAATGGTCATTGTGGGCGTTGATGCTTTTATTGTAGATTGCTTTCGTGTACTTTGCATCTTGCGGTATGTTGGGATGAAGCCCGGCTAACCTTACATGACATCGTTCATGAGACTTGCTCCACGCAACATGCAACTTGTATTGCATAAGTGGCTTTATGGGTGCTGTTTCTCCTAGCATAGTAAAGATCCAATTTACAACGGGTAATCAACAATGCTAGTATCAATGTTGTGGTTCTTGTTCGTAAGTTAGAACGACACTTATTGAAAGCCCCAAACCACGTAAAATATGCAAAGAAAGTAGAAGCGTCTAACTTTGTTTTGCAGGTGTCTGATGATGTGATATGGCCATGATTGTGATTATATTTGATGTATGCAATGTTCCTTATTGTAAGTTGGCAACGTGAGCCATATGGTTGTCTTTAATTTACATTAAGACCGCGTGTCTATTCAAAATAGTTGTAATAGTTGAAGCTGGTGGGCGACAACCATGAAGAAGCGTCATTGACCTTGATGCTATGCCGGTGATGATGGAGATCATGTTCGTGCTTGAAGATGGAGATCGGAAGCACAAAGAAGAAAGGCCATATCATATCACATATTATGAATTGCATGTGATGTTAATCCTTTATGCATCTTGTATTGCTTAGTAGACGACGGTAGCATTATAAGATGATCCCTCATGCACATAAATTTCAAGTTCTAAAGTGTTCACCCTTAGTATGCACGTTGCCAAAGCTTGCTGCTCAAGCACCACGTGATGATCGGGTGTCTTTGATTCCGCGGTGAATACAACGTAAGCAAGCCAGATTTGCTTATGCGGTAGCTAAGGTTTGATCTTGACGAGCCTAGCATGTACGGACATGGCCTCGTGAACACGGATTACCGAAAGGTAGAGCATGAGTCATATAGTAGATATGATGAACATGTTGATTGTTCGCCATTGAAGCTATATCAACTCTCGTGATGATCGGTTTTGATGTGGTGGATTTGGTTAGTGTGATCACTAAAACAATGTGAGGGATATTGTTTTGAGTGGGAGTTCACCTAGATTAATTTAATTATTAATTAGAACTCAATTTATCATAAACTAAATCAAAGTGAATTTGCATAGTTGTTGTAGTCATTGGCATCCGTTTACCACCTTGCAATTAGTTATAATTGAGATGATAGAACTATAGAATTCTGGTTAGTTACTTTATGAACTGGTATCGTATTGTATTGAAGTGTTAATCTAAAGTTTAAAAGTCCTATTGCAAACTTTCAAGAAGTTCAGTCACTCCATGAAGTTTAATAATTAGTATTAAATCAAGAGTAACAATTCCAAATGTTAGTATATAAGTATCATGTTTATCTCCATGATTCTTGATATTCAAAGGATTGTCTTAATATCAAGGTAATCTAGGATCTGAAAGAGTTGTTTCAGAAACCATGATGTGTGGAAGATATTGTGATATCTAAAACGAAGTTTTGGTTACAACATGATAGAGTATAATATGGCAAAGTTCATGTTCTCATATTTTGATGAGAATTTGCAAAAGGTTGGAGACACTTGTTGTCCTAATCCTCCAAAAGGTTTTGGAAAGCAACATTATACTCATAATTCATCATTATAAGCTAAAAGTAGCTTGATCATGGACGATTCCATGATAAGGTGAATATTTGATGTAGGTAAAATGTTTACTACACCAAGAGATTACTAAAGAAAGGAATTTGGAAGAACACCAAACATTTGATGATGGTGATCTACTTCAAAGTGCAAGTCCAAAGACATTTGTATTTAATTATACACGCTTTGGATTATGTGTCATATGTATGACTCCACTATTGATGTTGATAGATTCTTTCAAACAGAAATACTGTAAGAGAATCTCATAAATATATGGCAGAAAAGAAAAGACTAGAATTGTTCAGTTTAAGTATATAGATGATATACATGTTATGGCTATATTCTTTGCTTATTAAACGATGTGGTTCTTAAGTATTTTGATACTGAATTTGTTGGTATGAATCGTCATACGAAACAACACAATTCATGAACTACAATGGCCTAAGTAACTAGCAAAAGAATATGTGATGATGTTCATCGAGAACAAAATAAAGGGTTATTGTGTTGCTCGTTAAACATCAAAAGCTTGCCTTCAAGATTTGTTTTATCAGGTATTATGAGAACAAAAGGGTTGTTCAAATAATTGCCGTAATCCATAAAAGATGGATGATTCGCAAATCTCGTTGGAGACATCACATCCATAAAACTAGTGCTAAAAATGTCGAAAGACAAATTGATTGAAAGATCACTTAGGAAGTGACATCGCCGTTTAAATTATATTGGAAAGAAAACATGAAGAAACTCCATGTGGATGGAATTTTGGAGTCTTTTGATTTTTGATCAAATGACGTTTGTGAAACTTTCCTAGAGATAATTAAAACTTCGTTCATAGACCAAAAGGGAACGAAAGACTAGCTTATTGGAACTTGTGCATATTGTTGTACGAACTCCATTATGTGTAGTCGAGAGCGATGGATTTCAACTTCATATGCTTTCTCCGAAAAATTTGAGTGAATATATGAATATTTACTTAATAAGGATGAAGTATGAAATATTTGAAAAGTTTCAAAAGACTTTCAAGATGAAGTGCAAAATCATTGTAACAAGAATATGAATAGTTTATGATAAGATCATAAAGGAAGATATTTGAATTACAAGTTTAGCATAATACCTAAGATTTAAGGAATCGTTCTGTGGATTTGCATTTCCCGAAACACCATAAGAGTATGGAGCGTTCGAGATATGTAATTAAAACCTTGTTTGACATGGTAAGATCGAAGGTATAATTCATAAAACTGCTATTATATTTTAAAGATTAAAAGCTTTAGAGACTACCGTTTTCCACTAAAAGAGCTCCATCATAATCCGCTGAAATGACACCATATAAAGTTATGGTTTGGGATAAAACCCAAGTAGTCCTTTCTTAAAACATTGGTATGCTATGCATAAGAAAGATGTGTGCAACCAAAGTCGGATAAACCTGTCTTTGTATAAATGTTAAGTATTCCTCCATAAACACCGGAGACAAAAGTGTTTGTCGCTTAGAACGTCAAGTTTCTTTGAGAAGGAATTTTTCGTGAAAAGTTAAGTGGGAGGACAATAGAACTTTGATAAGGTTAAAAGAACCTTAGCTATATGTGCAGAGTTGCGCAGCACCGAAAAGTGTTCCGGAGGCAGCAACAATGCTCATGGCTCACGTGCCTCAAAGGTTGTGGTCACGGAGGTCTAAGTTTCTATTGAAACAAGTAGGTCGGATAAACAATCAAATACCAAGATTTGAGGGTTGAATCATTATTTGAGAATAATAAACCTACTACATGCAAAGAAGCGATGATGGGCCCTGACTCCGTCAAATGGCTTGAAGCCATATAATCCGTGATAGTTCCATACACGAGAAATCAAGTTTTGAACTTGAAGGACCCTCGAGAAAGGTGTAAGACCTTACAGTTGTGTTTGGATCTATAAAGAAGTAGACATGGATGTTTCACATCTATGAAATAGTCGACATGTTGGGAAAGAGTTCACAACAATGTTCAAAGGTTGTATATGACAAGATTTGATCTTTCATAGCGATTTTTAGTCTAGACGGATTAATGTAGCAACCACTACATATAATTTGTTATGTGGTAGTAGAATAAACAAAACAAGTTCTTCTAATAGAATGGTTACCTAGGACGTGTGCATGACACGGTCCAAAGGGTTTTGTTAATTCAAAGGATGCTAAAAGCATATGCAAACTTCAATGGTTGAAGTAAGCATAGCGGAGTTGGAATCTTCACTATGATGAAACTGTTAAAAGAGTTTAATTTCATCGGAGACAATGAAGATGCTTGCATTTGCAAGAAATTAAGTGGGAGCGCTAAGACATATTTCTAATACATTATGTGGAAGACATATTGTTGATTAGAAATAATGTATCTTTTATTAACACATAGTAAGAATTTCATCCCGATGAAAGACTTAGGCAAAACCCAAATATTTGGCATCAATAGACGCTAATATGGTTGTGCCAGAAGTACATAGATGAGATATTGAATGAATTCAATATAGAAACTACAAGAAAGGTTCTTGTTGCACAGAAGGGATTGAATGAGTTCAATGTTGATGATATATTCAAGTGTATTGACATTTGGTAAAGTGAAACAAATAATCAAGTATAGATTGATACTTGATGTATGAAATCACAAAGAATATTTATATCAATCATACTGTGATATGTACAAATCCAGATATGTCCTATGCTCTAAATGTTGTGAGCATATACCAGAATGATTCGTAAGATGATCATTGGACAATAGTAAGGATATTCTTATGATCTTTTGGAAGAACTAAGAGTATAATATTTGTAGAAGTGACAAATAGATGGTTAGTTCATTGTAAAAGTACTACATTGATACTAGCTTTGTCACAAAGTACAAATTAAAGTTTATCTCAATCTAAATTAAGGGTGGCACAATATAATGGAAAGTGAGTTCCATAATGGATTTGGATGAGTTCCAAAGTTAAGACATTGTGACAGATACTTCAACAAAAGGCTAAGTATATGACTGCTATTATAGCAGCAAAAGAGGGCATTTGTGTCAAGTAGTTTGTTATCAAACTAGGTGTAGTTCACAGCGGGATAATACTATGAAGATATATTGTGCGACAATATTATCAACATGTTTTAACCCCAAAGAACTAAAGGTCACACCGAAAGACCAAATCATACAAAGCCATCTCATTAGAGAATGAGTGATGCGTAGAGACGCAAAGACATGCAATTACACACGGACCTGGAAGTGTCAGATCCGGAGATCAGTTGACCACTAGCAATCGTGTACATACAACACCGGAAAGCCATAGGTGTTGAATACACAAAGGTTTGAAACTAGATTATTGACTCTAGTGCAAGTGGGAGACTGTTGGAGATATGCCCAAGAGGCAATAATAAAGTGGTTATTATCATATCTTCACACTTATGATAAATGTTTACATACCATGCTATAATTGTATTAACCGGAAACATTAATACTTGTGTGATTTGTAAACTTAATTTGAAGTCCCTAGTATAGCCTCTATACTTCACTAGCTTGTTGGTTAATAGATGATTGTGGTTTCCCTATCATGAACATTGAGATGTTATTAACAACAAGATCATATCATTAGGAGAATGATATGGTGGACATACTCCTATAGACAAGCGTAGCATAAAGATCAAGTCATTTCAATAGTTCAATTGCTATATGCTTTCTGATACATAGTAACCTAATTCCTTCGACCATGAGATCATGCATATCACCTTTACCGGATGGATGCTTTGATGTCATCAAACACCACACCGTAACAGGGTGGCTATAAAGGTGGCATTGAGTGTTCGGAAAGTGTTGGTTGAAACACATGGATCAAGAGTGGGATTTGTCCATCCATATGACGGATAGATATACTCTGGGCCCTCTCGGTGGAATGTCATCCAATTAGCTTGCAAGCATGTGACTGGCTCACAAGGGATCACATATCACGGGAACGAGAAAAGAGTACTTATCAGTAACGAGGTTGAACTAGGTATGCAGAGATACCGAAGATCATAACCTCGGATAAGTAAACTATCGTGAGACAAAGGGAAATTGGTATCGTATGTAAGTGGTTCATTCGATCACAATGTAATCGTAGAAATATGTGGGAGCCATATGAATTTCCAGATTCCTCTATTGGTTATTGTTCGGAGAAGTGTCTCGATCATGTCCGCATAATTCACGAACCGTAGGGAGACACACTTAAGGATTCGACGTTGTTTGAGTAGTTATGGTATTATGAGAAAGAGACCGAATGTTGTTCGGAGTCTCGGATGGGATCCGGGATATCACGAGGTGATCCGGAATGGTCCGGAGAATAAGATTCATATAAGGAAAGTCCCATTTCGGAGTTGGGGAATGGTTCCGGTGTTTTCATCGGGAACATTCTAGAAGGTCCCGGAATGTCTGGCACTCCGGAGGGGGAAGGGTACATGAATGTGTCATTACATATTGGAATGATTGCATCATGTACTAAGTGTTCTCGCTGTCCAAAATAAAGGGTTTATTTAAATCCTAAATTGAAAAGTCAAACGGCTAGTTTGAAAGTCAAACGGCAAGTTTTGGAAAGTGGAAAGAGGAGGAGAGGGAAACCGAGTTGGAGGGAGACCTCCTCCAACCGGCCAACTCAATGCCGAGTTGGGGAGGACTCCACTCCCTCCCCTGGCGCCAGCCCCCTCCCACCTATATATGGAGGGGCAGGGCTCCCCTCCACACACACACAAGTTTCCTATCCTCTAAACTAAACCCTAGATCTAGACCCCGGTTTAGAGCTATTCGGTTTAGAGCCTTCTAATTGGTTTAGAGCCCTCTAATTGGTGTGTCTAATTACTAGACCACTAATAGCCTCTCTCATAAGCTCCACCATACTCGCACCGGCTTAAGGCGAAGCCTGGGATCTCCCTCTACCTCCCAGGTACCACGCCGTTGTCTTGGAATCGCGAGGAGAGTGCTACAACCTCCGCCGCTGGAACAAGGAGAGGAAGGTCTTCGTCGAGTACCGAACGTGTGACCGACTGCGGGAGCGCTGCTGGAACGTGGCGCCGGAAGGATCGTCTACGCGATCTTGAGATCGGAAAGAGTACGACTACATCACCCACGAGAATCTGCTCTCGTTAACCGCTTTGGAATCTTCGAGGGTGAGTTCCTCTATCGACTCGTTGCTACAATCTAGTAGATAGATCTTGGCTTGTTTGTTTGTATGCGATAGAAAATTTTTGTTTTCCATGCTACGAACCCCAACAAAAGAAGCCCTTCAAGAAAAGCGGCGGCAAGCGCGTTGCCCCTGCTGATAAGAAGCTCAAGTCTGGACCCAAGCCGGACACTGAGTGCTTCTATTGCAAGGACAAGGGTCACTGGAAGCGCAACTGTCCAAAGTACTTAGCGGACAAGAAGGCTGGCACCATCAAAGGTATATTTGATATACATGTTATTGATGTTTTCCTTACTAGCCCTCGTTGTAGTGCTTGGGTATTTGATACTGGTTCAGTTGCTAATATTTGTAACTCGAAACAGGAGCTACGGAATAGACGGCGGCTTGCGAGGGATGAGGTGACGATGCGCGTTGTCAACAGATCAAGAGTTGATGTGATGGCCGTCGGCACGCTATCCTTAGTTTTACCTTCGGGATTAGTTTTAAACCTTAAAAAATGTTATTATGTGCCTGCGTTGAGCATGAACATTATTTCTGGATCGTGTTTATTGCAAGACGGTTATTCATTTAAATCGGAGAATAATGGTTGTTCTATTTATATGAGTAACATCTTTTATGGTCATGCACCTCTTGTGAATGGTTTATTTCTTCTAAATCTCGAAAGGGATGAAACACACATCCATAACATTGAGGCTAAGAGATGCAAAGTAGATAGTGATAATACTACTTATTTGTGGCACTGTCGTCTAGGTCATATTGGTGTAAAGCGCATGAAGAAACTCCATTCTGATGGACTTTTGGAGTCTCTTGATTTTGAATCATTTGACACATGCGAACCATGCCTCATGGGCAAGATGATCAAAACCCCGTTCTCCGGTATGATGGAGCGAGCAACGGACTTGTTGGAAATCATACATACCGATGTATGCGGACCGATGAGTATTTCGACGCGCGGTGGATATCGCTATTTTCTCACTTTTACCGATGACTTAAGTAGATATGGGTATATCTATTTAATGAACATAAATCTGAAACGTTTGAAAAGTTCAAAGAATTTCAGAATGAAGTGGAGAACCATCGTAACAGAAAGATTAAGTTTCTACGATCCGATCGTGGAGGTGAATATTTGAGTTATGATTTTCTCACGCATCTTAAAGCAAGTGGAATTGTTTCACAACTCACGCCACCCGGAACACCATAGCGCAATGGTGTGTCTGAACGCCGGAATCGAACCCTATTAGATATGGTCCAATCGATGATGTCTCTTACTGATTTGCCGTTATCATTTTGGGGTTATGCATTAGAAACCGCTGCATTCACTTTAAATAGGGCTCCATCTAAATCCGTTGAGACGACACCGTATGAACTGTGGTTTGGTGCTAAACCTAAGTTGTCGTTTCTTAAAGTTTGGGGATGCGAAGCTTACGTCAAGAAGTTGATGTCGGACAAGCTCGAACCCAAAGCGGAGAAATGCGTCTTCATAGGATACCCTAAGGAAACTATTGGGTATACCTTCTATCCGCAAACCGAAGGCAAAGTGTTTGTCAAAGAACGGTTCCTTTCTTGAGAAGGAGTTTCTCTCGAAAGAAGTGAGTGGGAGTAAAGTAGAGCTTGACGAGGTTATTGAACCTTCTCTTGAATTGGAGTAGCGCACACCTGAAATTTTTCGGTGCTTTGCGCAACAATAGAGGAAGCTAATGACAAGGATCATGAAGCTTGACGATGTCTGCTCTTGAGCGTCGCGGTCGACAAGGTCGCGTGCCCCTCTGAGTGGTACGGCAACCTGTCTTATTTGTCTTGTTAGTAGAAGACGGTGAACCTCGAACTATGAGGAAGCGATGATGATCCCGGACTCGAGAAATGGCTAGAAGCCATGAAATCCAATTGGGATCCATGAGCGAAAACCAAGTATGGACTTTGGTGGACCCTCCTAGCGACCGAAAGGCCGTTGAGTGCAAATGGATCTTCAAGAAGAAAACGGACGCGGATGGTAATGTTACCGTCTATAAAGCACGGCTTGTCGCAAAAGGTTTTCGACAAGTTCAAGGTGTTGACTACGATGAGACTTTCTCTCCCGTAGCGATGTTTAAGTCCTTTCGGATTTTATTAGCAATTGCTGCGTTTCATGATTATGAAATATGGCAGATGGATGTCAAGACTGCGTTCCTCAATGGCAACATTGATGAAGAGTTGTATATGATGCAACCCGAAGGTTTTGTCGATCCTAAGGATGCTGATAAAGTATGCAAACTTCAGCGTTCCATTTATGGACTGAAGCAAGCATCTCGGAGTTGGAACCTTCGTTTTGATCAAGTGATCAAGAGCTTTGGATTTGTTCCAAATTGCTACGAAGCTTGCATCTACAAGAAAGTGAGTGGGAGCTCGGTGACATTTCTGGTACTATATGTGGATGACATATTGATTATCGGAAATGACATCAACATGCTTAACGATGTGAAGAGTTATTTGAACAAGTTTCAATGAAAGACCTAGGTGAAGCTGCTTATATATTGGGCATCAAAATCTATAGAGATAGACAAAATCTTTGCGAAGCTTTTCTTATGTCAAATATTGTATTCCTTAGACCATGAGATAATACAACTCCCTGGTATCGGAAGAAAGCTTTGAGGTCATCAAACGTCATCCTATGAGAGGGTGATCATAAAGGTGTCTCTCAGGTGATCGGAAAATATCTGTTGGGTTGTATGTATCGAGATGGGATTTGTCCCTCCCAAGTCGGAGAGATATACTTCGGGCCCACTCGGTAATCGATATCAACACCGCTTGCAAGCATGTGGTTAAGGACTTAATCACAAAGTGATATCGGATTACAGAACGAGTAAAGTACTTGCTGTGAACGAGATTGAACTAGGTATGACGGTACCGACGATCGAATCTCGGGCAAGTAAAATATCGCGAGACGAAGGGAATATATATATGGGATTGATTGAATCCTGGCATCGTAGTTCATCCGATATGATCATCGATGAATGTGTGGGAGTCAATATGGGTGCCCAGACCCCGCTGTTGATTATTGATAGAAGATCATGTCTGCATATTCTCGAACCCGCAGGGTCACACACTTAACGTGTCTCGACGCTAGGATAGATTGGATAATTGGTTTATGAGTTTTTGTTCGGAGTCTCGGATGGGATCCGGGATATCACGAGAGGTTCCAGAATGGTCCGGAGAATAAGATTCATATAAGGCAGTGCAGTTTTTGGAGTTCGGAATTGTTCCGGGTTATTCGGTATTGTACCGGAAGCTTCTAGAACCTTCCGGAAGGGGGCCAACGTGGCCACACCTTCCGGGAGGGGGCATGGGCCTATGAGTGAGTGCCCTGGCCGCATTGGGCCAGGGGCACAAGGCCCCATAGGGCCCAGCCGGCCCAAGAGAGTTTAAACTCGGGATAGGGTTTCTAGAAGGGGGAGAGTCCTTCCCCCCCCACTTCTCCCTCCCTTGGCCACCGGCCCAAGGCTTGGAGGAGGGGATAGGGCTGGCCGCCCCCCCTCTATATAAAGAGGGCTGGGGCGCCCCCTCCCACACACTTTTTCCTCCAAACCCTAGTCGCCCTGCTGCCCTTCCTCTCTCCCTCCCGACTGTTTGTAGGCGAAGCCCTGCTGCAGAAACTCTCCACCATATACACCGCGCCGTCGCGTTGTAGATCCAATCTATCTCTCCACCATACTTGTTGGTCCGAGGAAGGAGGAGACGTCGAGGTGCTGCACGTGTGCATCTCACGGAGGCACCGCCACTTGTGGTGCTAGATCGGATCGGATCGCGAGGAGGAGAAGCGAGTACGACTACGTCACGCGTACCCACGCTCCGAGCGTTCCGCTGTGCGAATCTTCAAGGGTATGAAGATCTAATCCAATCTCTCTCGTTGTTTGCATCTCCTAGATTAGATCTTGGCTTTCCCTCTGTTCGCATCCGTAGAAAATTTTGATTTACTATGCCGCGAAACCCATCACTATCCTCTTCGACGTAAATCTGAAACTTTCTCTCACTTGTCCGCCCTTCACATGCTTTCTCGAACTCAATTTGATGCGTGTCTCAAATCTATCCAATGTGATAATGGTCGTGAGTTTGATAATTCCCTTCTCCACTTGTTTGCCCAACAACATGGAATAGCACTCCACTTTTCGTGTCCATATACATCGCAGCAAAACGGGAAAGTTGAACGCATTATTAGAACTCTCAACAATATCACCCTTACTCTTTTGGTACAATCTAGCATGCCACCGCATTATTGGGTCGAGGCTCTCAACACAGCTGTTGTTCTTCACAATCGGCTACCATCCAAGGCCATAGATAAGCACGTTCCGTTCTGTGCCCTCCATGGTTTTGATCCCTCATATGCTGATCTTCGTGTTTTTGGTTGCTTGTGCTATCCCAACACCACCGCAACCGCGCCGCATAAACTTGCTCCGCGCTCTGTCGCCTGCGTGTTCCTTGGGTACCCTTCCAACCACCGTGGATATCGTTGCCTCGATCGGTCCACTCAGAAGATCATCATCTCTCGACACGTTGTGTTCGATGAGCCCAGCTTTCCATTCGCATCCACGGGTGCATCGTCGTCTACTCCTGTATCTATGCAACACTATGATTTTTTGCAGGACTTGGTACCGCCGCACCCCCTCGCGACGCCATTCACCGCGCCATGCTCGTGCAGCCATGGGCGTAGGGCAGCCTGCCTTGGCTGCCTCCCCTGCCGTGGCTGCCTCCCCTACCAGGCCCCCGACACCGCCGACGCCCACGACTGCCACATCGCCTGCGTCCGCACCATCGTCTGCCTCGCCATCCGACACGTCTGCTGGGGAGTTATCCTCGCCACGTGCGGCCGCTGCACCGACTCCTCCACCGCCGCCGCCACCTCCGGTCCGCCCACCACGACTTCCGCCTCCACCACCGTCGCATCACATGCTCACGCGTGCGAAGACCGGAGTGGTGCAGCCGAAGACCATATTCGATCTTCATGTTGAGGGTCTCTCTCCTCTTCCGAAGAAGTACCGTGGAGCGCTCAAGGATCCGAATTGGCACGCTGCGATGATCGATGAGTACAGTGCACTTCTCTCAAATAACACTTGGGACCTCGTTGATCCACCTCGCAATGCAAATATAGTCATAGGCAAGTGGATTTTTCGTCACAAGTTGAAGTCTGATGGTTCTCTTGATCGATACAAGGCACGGTGGGTCTTGCGAGGATTCACGCAACATGAAGGTATTGACTTTGATGAAACTTTCAGCTCGGTGGTCAAACCTGCCACAATCCGGACAGTTTTGTCGGTTGCTCTTTCCAGTGATTGGCCTATTCATCAGTTGGACGTCAAGAATGCTTTTCTGAATGGCACACTTGACGAGACAGTATATGCTTGATATCCCTCGGGGTTTATTGATCCCAATGCTCCTGAGAAGGTGTGCCGCCTGAACAGATCTTTGTATGGTTTGAAGCAGGCTCCCCGGGCATGGTTTCAGCAATTTGCCTCGTATATTGCATCACTTGGGTTCTTGAGTGCCAAGAACGACACCTCTTTGTTCGTCTATTGCCATGGTCCTGATATGGCTTATCTCCTGCTCTATGTGGATGACATAATTTTGACTGCGTCTTCATCGACACTTCTGCAGAGTTTAATTGGTTCACTCCGTTCTGAGTTCACTATGATGGATATGGGTGACTTACATTATTTTCTGGGCATCTCAGTCAGGCGCATCAAGGATTGTCTCTTTCTATCGCAGGAGAAGTATGCTCTGGAGCTCCTTGAGCGCACGGGCATGTTGCAGTGTAAATCCATCTCCACACCAGTTGATACAGCTTCTAAGCTTGCAGCTCAGTCTAGTGATCCCGTGGTTGATCCTACAGAGTATCGCAGTATTGCAGGAGGTCTCCAATACCTTACTTTCACTCGGCCATATATCTCCTATGCAGTACAACAGATATGTATTCATATGCATGATCCACGGGTTAATCACTTGCTCCTTGTGAAGCGTGTTCTACGCTACATCCGTGGCACCATCGACTATGGTCTCACTTTGTATCGACGTACATCGAACAAATTGCTGGCCTATTTTGACGCTGACTAGGCAGGTTGTCCAGACACTCGACGGACTACTTTAGGCTACTGTGTGTTCCTCGGCGCAAACTTGGTGTCTTGGTTGGCTAAGCGGAAGCACATTGTTTCTAGATCGAGTGCATAGGCAGAGTATCGGGCAGCAACAAATGTGGTGGCCG
The DNA here is from genome assembly GCA_023614405.1 of Avena insularis. Lineage (NCBI taxonomy): Eukaryota > Viridiplantae > Streptophyta > Magnoliopsida > Poales > Poaceae > Avena > Avena insularis. Next base: position 65,901,544 of record CM042697.1, read on the forward strand.
AGTCATGTTGGCTTCGACAACTACTTTTAGAGCTTCATCAGCCGGTGCATGATGCTTCTGTGGTCTTCTGTGACAATGTGAGCTCTGTTTACATGACACAGAATCCTGTACATCACCAGCGCACCAAGCATGTGGAGATTGATCTACACTTTGTCAGAGATCGCGTGACCACTGTGAAAGGGTTTCGCAACATAGTAAATCAAAAAAATTCTACGGATGCGAACGGGAAAGCCAAGATCTAATCTAGGAGATGCAATCAACGAGAGGGATAGATGAGATCTTCATACCCTTGAAGAAATCGCACAGCAGAAACGTTCAACAGAATGTGGGTGATGTAGTCAAACTAGTCTTGTCCTCCTCGCGATCTGATCCGATCCAACGCCGCAAGTGGCGACGCCTCCGAGAGATGCACACGTACGACACCGCGACGTCTCCTCCTTCCTCGGTCCAGCAAGTGGGGTGGAGAGATATTGATCTACCTGACGGCGTGGTGCAAAGGTGGAGAGTTTCTGGCAGGCTTCGCCACTGTGATGGGAGAGAGAGAGGTAGGGCAGCAGCTGGCAGCTAGGGTTTGGGGTAAGGGGAGGGTGCGCCCCCTTCCCACCTTATATAGGGGGCTGGCCGGCCCCCTTTCCCCCTCCTCCAATCCCTAGGGCGGCGGCCCCAAGGGTGGAGTGGGGGGCAAGTCTTCCCCCCTACTAGAAGGTCCCCTAGGGTTTCCCCTAGGATTTTGGCTGGCTAGGCCTATGGGGCCTTGTGCCCCTGGCCCAATGCGGCCAGGGCACTCCCTCGTAGGCCCACGCACCCCTCCGACAAGTGGGGCCACGTTGGTCCCACTCCGGAAGCTTCTAGAACCTTCCGGTACAATACCGAACATTCTGAAACAATTCCGAAATCCAAAAACTGCTTTCCTTTATATGAATCTTATTCTCCGGACCATTCCGGAACCTCTCGTGATGTCCTGGATCTCATCCGAGACTCCGAACAAAAACTCATAAACCAATTGTCCATTCTATCCTAGCGTCGATGCACGTTAAGTGTGTGACCCTACGGGTTCGAGAATATGCAGACATGATCTTCTATCAATAATCAACAGCGGGGTCTGGAAACCCATATTGACTCCCACATATTCATCGATGATCATATCGGATGAACCATGATGTCAGGATTCAATTAATCCCATATTTATATTCCCTTCGTCACGCAATATTTTACTTGCCCGAGATTTGATCGTTGGTATCGGCATACCTAGTTCAATCTCGTTCACAGCAAGTACTTTACTCGTTCCGTAATCCGATATCACTTTGTGATTAACTCCTTAACCACGTGCTTGCAAGCGGTGTTGATATCAATTACCGAGTGGGCCCGAAGTATATATCTTCGACTTGGGAGGGACAAATCCCATCTCGATACATACAACCCAACAAGTACTTTCCGATCACCTAAGAGACACCTTTATGATCACCCTCTCATAGGATGACGTTTGATGACCTCAAAGCTTTCTTCCGATACCAGGGAGTTGCATTATCTCATGGTCTAAGGAATACAATATTTGACATAAGAAAAAGCTTCACAAAGATGAACACGATGACACGATCTAATTGCTCTGCTTGATTTGAGTCTGTCCATCATATCATTCTCCCAATGACATGATCTCATTATTAATCGACAACTCATGTCTATGGTTAGGAAACCTTAACCATCATTAATCAATGAGCTAGTCCATAGAGGCGTACTAGGGACACGGTGTTGTTCATAAACCACGCAAGTATCAAAGTTTCCGCTTAATACAATTCTAGCATGGAATATAAACTTTATCATGAACAAGAATTATAATAATAACATATTTATTATTGTCTCTAGGGCATAATTCCAACACACTGGCGAGGTTAAGGTGCTACACGTTCCCAGTTCATCTCAGTTCGCGAACATCTTCACCAAAGGATTACCATCGCCTCTCTTACTAGACTTTCGGGACAGTCTCAACATTCGTAAGACGTCTAGTTTCGACTGAGGGAGGTGTTAGAATACATATCCTAGACGTGTTTGTATAGGTGTAAGATATGTATGCGTGTGTATTCCTTGTGTATAGTCCGTGTTGTATGCAACCGGGACTCCTTGTAATCCTCCTATTTAATGAGCAATACAAGGCCACCTAACGTATGGTTTCCCCTATCTCACATGCACAAATTATTTATTTGTGTATATCACAAGGCTCAATCACACCACCCCCATATTGCATCCTCACATTGTAATCATCGGCCAAATGGAAGTACAAAACCAAAATCAACATAAAAGTTGGGCCTCATATTTGCATTGGACGCAAAATAATTACAGAGATGGCATAAGTGAGCTAAGTAGGATGCACAAATTATTTATTTGTGCATATCACAAGGTTCGCTCACACCACCCCCGACATTTCATCCTCACATTGTAATCATCAGCCTAAAATCACCTATTTTCTACATTACACAAGAATCATCTAGGTTTTATACCCCTACTTAATTTTCTACCCCTAAAATCATGTACATTTCCTACTATATACTAAATCTGCACTAAACCATCTAAAATCATCAACTCTAAAACAAATAAAAAAGGGGGAGAGAGGGACTCATCGGCGGTGGCTCGAGGAGGTTGCGAGGGGCAGTGGACACTGGAGGTCGTGGGTACGGGAACAAGGCTGCAAGGAGGAGACGGGGACGAGGCAACAACGAGGACGAGGCGGTGACATGGATGAGGCTCCGGTGTGCATGAGGCGGTAGGCGAAGGAGCGGATGCGTCGAGATGGGGACGAGGCGGCGATAGGGACGAGGCGGAGACGGGGAGACAGGGACAAGGAGGCAACAGGTAAGAGGCGGAAGGTGGAGGAGAAGATTCATTGGAGGCGTGGGCGGTGGCGGCAGATGCGGTGGAGGCGGGCGATGATGGCCGATGCGGTGCACGCGGGGTGCGGAGGCAACCAACGTAGTTGGGAAAAGGGAGGGAGAGGTCAGGAAGAGGGATATGGAGTGAATAGGGAGAGGGGAGATGCAGGTCAGGGCGGCGTGAGAAAGTTTTTGACTCTATAGATAGGATAGCATCGACGTTTCTTTCCTGCGTATGCCACTAAAACTATAGGCATCCGTGGCATTTGCAACTTCCGGACGCCACCCCTAAATTTGGCCCGGTTTCACCTGTGGGTCTTCTTTAGTAGTGGCGTCCGAAGTACACTGAACACCCTCGTTAAGCTCTAGTAGTAGCATTCCGTATACTAGAGACACCACTACTATGTTGGCTATTAGCAACGGTGTGTTCTTTCTAAGACATGTCACTAGAAAAATGACTGCTATAGATTTTCCTACTGGTGTAGGCCACTAACTTGTATAGAAGGATTCCACATCAAAACGAAGTATAAGGTTTAGTTTCTTAGTATCGTTGGTATAGATACCAATGATTGTATATTTCCAAGTGAAACTGAGCTTATGAGGTGGAGTGCACTGATGTCTACGCATTCTTGTAGACAGTTGTTGGGCCTCCAAGTGCAGAGGTTTGTAGAACAGCAGCACGTTTCCCTTAAGTGGATTACCCAAGGTTTATCGAACTCAGAGAGGAAGTGGTCAAAGGTATTCCCTCTCAAGCAATCCTGCAATCAACTTACAAGAAGTCTCTTGTGTCCCCAACACACCCAATACAGTTGTCAGGTGTATAGGTGCACTAGTTCGGCAAAGAGATAGTGAAATACAAGTGGTAATGGTGCCAGAAAATAGCTTCTGACTTATTGTTGACGTGGGGTAACGGTACCAGAAAATAGCTGATGGCGTGGAGGAACAGACTAAAGGCAAACTGAAGGAAGCAAGCAAACATGCAACAGATCTAGTAGCAAACGGTGTTTCAATGCTTAAAAACAAGGCCTAGGGATCATACTTTCACTAGTGAACACTCTCTCATATAAATATCCTCTCTTCATGATACTACTCTTAACTACTATCCGGTTGGACACTCTAATCATCGGTAGGGCTATAACAGCACTCCTCAAAGTTCGCCTTCCACAATCTAGATAACCCCACACTGTCACCTTGAGCGCTAGATGGTTCCAACAAACACCACAATTTCATAGAGACATCCAACTCCAAATATAACTCCTAAAAAATATTCAATCTAGCCAAAGTGCCACACACGGTATGCATGCTGTCACTTTCACACACGTGGGGAAAAGCATAGATCTATTAAAGCACAAAGAGTATTTATGTAGACTCAAACCTAAGTGCCACCATGGCGTGCACGCTGTCACTTTCACACACATGGGGAGAGCATATATCTAATAAAGCACTTGAGTAGCAAGGTAGATCTACTTGATTACAAAGCTCATGACCACAAGATCATGCATAGTGAGAGATGAACACATAGTTACCGGTAGATCCCTTAGCCCTGAGGAAGAACTACTCCCTCCTCATCATGGGAATCAGCAACGGTGATGGAGATGGTGATGGAGAACGATGGAGATGGCTCCGGGGGCACTTCCCCGTCCTGGCAGGGTGCCGGAATAGAGACTTTCTGTCCCCCTAATCTCCCTTTCGGTGGCAGCGGCGCTATAGAGGTTTTCATGGATTTCTTCTGGATGCCCTAGGGTTTTTGGGTCAGAGGCCTCTTATAGGCGAAGGGGAGGCCAAGGAGGCGGCCAGAGGTCCCACACCCTCCCCAGGCGTGGGCCAGGCTTGACCACGCCCAGGGGGGGTTGGCCACCCTCTGGTGCCTCTCCGTCCCTCCTTCTGGATTCGTGTCCCTCACAGAAAGTTATTGACTTTGGCTTTTGTCCCATCCAATTCCGAGAATATTGATCTTCTGCCTTTCTAGAACCAAAAACAGAAGAAAACAGGCAACTGGCACTGTGGCAACTTGTTAATAGGTTAGTTCTAGAAAACATATACAAACACCTCAAAGAAAGATAAAGCAAAGCAAAGTAGATACTAAACAAGCATGGAACATAAAAAATTATAGATACGTTTCCGACGTATCAAGCATCCCCAAGCTTAACTCCTGCTCGTCCTCGAGTAGGTAAGTGATAAAAAGAATATTTTTTGAGGTGACATGCACCATCAAAACCAAGATCAAACCATTTGCAAACATTGAAAGCTGGGATCAAAGAACTCTAAACATGTGCATGAAAGATGGAGTTCTAACAATAGGACATAGTAACTATGCATGCAACATGAAAGGCTACAAACAAAGATCATGAATAACATGCATTGAAAAACGTTTGTTTGTTTCACATACAGAAAACATGGCATGGTGGCAATCAACTTGTACCTCATAGAGTAGCAAATAGATGCATAGGACACCTTCAAAGTTCACAAGGGTGACTAGAAACAAATAGCACAAGAACAAGTAATATCACAATATGCATCAATCAATAAGTTTTGGGACACTGCACATAGAATGACAACTATGCTCTATTAATGGTGCCTAAAGGTAGAAGGTGGAGACTCAAATAATAGTGGAAGAAAGGCCCTTTGTAAAGGGAAGTAGGGATTTCAAGTTTCAAAAAGAGCTTCCAAAAATTATGGTACTTGTTAGCTTTCAGCCCTCATTGCCCCTATCATAAGCATCTTGAAGTGATTAAGGTTAAAGTGAACAAAGATGGAGTATATGCTTGACGAAGTATAAGTTGGCAATCTCAAGTCCCTTGAATACGAGGGCCACACCTCATGCTACTCAACTTTAGTCACCTGTAAGTTCTTGTCATTGTAAGTATTTGCATATCATTGAGAACCGCCAACGGGGTACCCCTTGCACATGGTACAAAAGCTATCCCATAACCAAAATGACAATGCAAGCAGACAATGAGAATCTCAACAATCTTCTTATTTACCATATGCATAGCTTTTTATTGAGGATGCTTCATAGATAACTCACTATGGCGATGCTGCAAGTTTCCACCATGATTAGGCATGGCTTAGGCTAGCGGCCTAGATGTTTCTTTAACACAAAATACAAACTCCATGGACTTACAAGTTCCCTCTTTATTTCACACCGGTGAGATCCATAGACAAAAGAGCATGATATCAACTAAGTACAAAGTACAAGTGCAATGTTGAAAACGTTCCCCATGACAGCATGGTTCTGCTGATTCCAACGTATAAGTGCAAGCATATACAACATATATGACACAATGGTTCAAGTTTATTAGGGGCAAGGAATATAAAGTGTGCCATCAAGTTTGTGAGGGCTTTAATCACTAAGTTTTCACATAACAAAATAGTTTTTAATTGAAAGATAGCTGAAAACAAGAATATACTTAGAATGGTGTAACACACCATGCATAGGAGTTTATAGTGGACACTTTGGAATAACTTGGTTTCTTGGAAGTTGTAAGCATGAGTAGAGCTTACTCATACAAGTGGAGGCTAGCAAAAGACTGGGAGCAACCAACTAAGAGATCAATAATAGCCATAATCATGCAGAGCGACACAACATTACTAATCAAAGCATAAAGTGGTACTACAAGTCAAGGACTAAATGATCATATAGGCTAAGGTGACTGGTTCATAGTCATAACATGGTGTGAGCATGTGCCAAGTCAACCCAAGCAAAGCATCATAGGAGAATACCACAATGCTATGCTTTTGTATGCTAAAACAACACATGATTCTTTCAAGGCACACTAAGCACTCTCAATGATTTGGAGCAAGTCATGCTACAGCAATAATCACTAAGCATAAGGTCAAAACAACACCTAGCATGACATCATAAAGTCTAAGTCACAGTCAATGCAAGCTCCTCTTGTACTAATCAAGCAAGAACTTTCCTACTCTTTTCCAACACCAATCAACTTATTGGAAACAACTCACAAAGATAAGAATCAATAAATACCAGTGAGATTGTCTCACAAATCCACAAAGAAGAACTAAAAAGTTCTAAGCTGAAAGCACAAGAAAACTAAGGCTAAACACAATGCTAGCAAAAGAGAACACTCACAAAACAATAAGAATGAAAACTAGAGTGTTCTAGGCAATGAAAACAGAGTGTGTCTCTCTCCAAAAGAAGTGTGTTGTGATCAACCAACTTACTCAAGCAAACTAAGCAAACAAAAACAAAAACGAAAACTAAGATGCTTCAAGAACAACACAACTGTGCATGAAATAATAAAAACGAAGTGTCTAAAAAGACCTGAGATTTTTATTGATGAAGAAGGGGATGCCTTGGGCATCCCCAAGCTTTGACGCTTGTACCTCTTGAATATTTCTTGGGGTGACACCGAGGTGGCATCCCCAAGCTTGAGCTTTTGTCCATTCTTCATCTCATTACATCATTCTCTCTCTACACCTGAATTTTTTTCTTCATACAAAACTTTACACAATCTTCATTAGCAACATTAGTGTATTCAAAAGATAATATACCGTTGGGTTTAGCTTTGGAACAGCAAAAAAATTCACTAAAAACACAAGCTACTGTAGCAACTCCTTCAAAAAACTCAATTCCCTGAAAGAGAACTCAAAAAGGAATCAATAAGAAGCAAATGCAAATAATGACAGAAATCTGTCAAAACAGACCAACAGGTAGAAAATAATTTGTTCGAAACTCTTCTGTTGCTCAAATAAAAAAGTATTGAAATAACGAAAGTTAGCTAACATACTGGGGGATTTATTCGTAAATTTTGAGATTAATCCGAGTTACAGAGACTCCTCACTAATTTTTATGGTGAGGGACAGAAATCTGTTTCGGGACAGCAACTCCCCAAATCTTACTTCCCTCTTATTAGAGGTCATTCTTGGCACAAAACGCAAACAAAAAGGATAAGTAGAGGTCATTAATGAAGTAATAACTTCCAAGACTCAAGAAAACTCTTGGGTTATCTCCCAACAAGTACTTTTCTTTAACGCCTTTAAGTTAGGCATGATAGTTTGAGAAAATGCTCACATAAGAAATATCTATTGAAGTAAAAGAGAGCATCAAGAAGCAAATTCAAAACACATTTAAGTCTAACCCACTTCCTATGCATAGGAATCTTGTAAAGAAACAAGTCATGAAAGCACAAAGCAACTAGCATAGGAAAGCAAAACAAGTGCAACTTCAAAATTCTCAACATAAAGAGGGGAAACTTAATATTATTGAGATGCATAAAACCATGTTTCTCTCTCTCATAATAACTTTCAGTAGCAACATGAATAAAATTAACAATATAATTATCACATAAAACATTCTTATCATGAGCCACATGCATATAATGATTTCTACTCTCCACATAAGCATAGTCATTCTTATTAATTGTAGTGGGAGCAAATTCAACAAAATAGCTATCATTATTATTCTCATCACCATAATCATCAAATATAGGGGGCACATTGTAATCACAATTAATTTCCTCCTCAATAGTAGGTGGATTGAAAATATCATACTTATCATTGTAATCATCATATATTGGAGATAAAGTATCATCAAAGTAAATTTTCTCCTCTAAAGATGGGGGACTAAAAAGATCATTTTCATCAAACTAGATTCCCCAAGCTTAGAATTTTCCATATAATTAGCAATAATGGTGTCCAAAGAATTCATACTAATAACATTTCTATTAGCATGCAAATAAAGCTCCATAGGTTTTTTAATTTTCTCTTCAAACACTTCACATCCTAACTCAAGATAAGCACTATAAAGCTCTCTAATTTTTTTTTTTCCATTAAGCCTCACTAGTGAAAACAAGAAACAAAAAGACAAAATTGTAGAATCTAAAGGAAATAACTTCGAGCACTCACACCAGAGGATGTGAGTACCTTTTACCTTACCTCCCCGGCAACGGCGCCAGAAAAGAGCTTGATGTCTACGCACTTCTATTCTTGTAGACAGTTGTTGGGCCTCCAAGTACAGAGGTTTGTAGAACAGCAGCAAGTTTCCCTTAAGTGGATTACCCAAGGTTTATCGAACTTAGGGAGGAAGTGGTCAAGGGTATTCCCTCTCAAGCAATCCTGCAATCAAGATACAAGAAGTCTCTTGTGTCCCCAACACACCCAATACACTTGTCAGGTGTATAGGTGCACTAGTTCGGCGAAGAGATAGTGAACCACAAGTGATAACGGTGCCAGAAAATAGCTTCTGACTTGTTGTTAACGTGGGGTAACAGTGCCAGAAAATAGCTGATGGCATGGAGGAACAGACTAAAGGAAAACTGAAGGAAGCAAGCAAACATGCAACAGATCTAGTAGCAAACGGTGTTTCAATGCTTAAAAACAAGGCCTAGGGATCATACTTTCACTAGTGAACACTCTCTCATATAAATATCCTCTCTTCATGATACTACTCTTAACTACTATCCGGTTGGACACTCTAATCATCGGTAGGGCTATAACAGCACTCCTCAAAGTCCGCCTTCCCCAATCTAGATAACCCCACACTATCACCTTGAGCGCTAGATGGTTCCAACAAACACCACAATTTCATAGAGACAGCCAACTCCAAATATAACTCATAACAAATATTCAATCTAGCCAAAGTTCCACACACGGTATGCACGTTGTCACTTTCACACACGTGGGGAAAAGCATAGATCTATTAAAGCACAAAGAGTATTTATGTAGACTCAAACCTAAGTGCCACCATGGCGTGCACGCTATCACTTTCACACACATGGGGAGAGCAGAGATCTAATGAAGCACTTGAGTAGCAAGGTATATCTACTTGATTACAAAGCTCATGACCACAAGATCATGCATAGAGAGAGAGATGAACACATAGCTACCGGTAGAGACCTTAGCCCTGAGGAAGAACTACTCCCTCCTTATCATGGGAATCAGCAACGGTGATGGAGATGGCTCCGGGGGCACTTCCCCATCCCAGCAGGGTGCCGGAACAGAGACTTTCTGTTCCCCGAATCTCCCTTTCTGTGGTGGCAACGCTATAGAGGTTTTCGTGGATTTCTTCTGGATGCCCTAGGGTTTTTGGGTCGGAGGATTATTATAGGTAAAGGGGAGCCGAGGAGGCAGCTAGAGGGCCCACACCCTCCCCGGGCACGGGCCAGGCTTGGCCATGCCTAGGGGGGGTCTAGACACCCTCTGGTGCCTCTCCGTCCCTCCTTATGGATTCGTGTCCCTCACGGAAAGTTATTGACTTTGGCTTTTGTCCCATCCAATTCCGAGAATATTGATTTTCCGCCTTTCTGGAACCAAAAACAGAAAAAATAGGCAACTGGCACCGTGGCAACTTGTTAATAGGTTAGTTCCAGAAAAGATATAAAAACACCTCAAAGAAAGACAAAGCAAAGCAAAGTAGATACTAAACAAGCATGGAGCATCAAAAATTATAGATACGTTTCCGACGTATCATGCACAAACTCATGGGAAGGGTGCTTGACCACATTAAGATATGATCTTAACATAACAAATACTTTTCATTTCACAATGATGAGTTAACAAGCAGAAGCTATTTTTCCTAATTTTCGCACTTACTGAAAATTCATTCAAGAATCATGGAAATTACCCTTGTTAATAGAGCTACAATTTGGTATTTTTCCTAATTTTTCCACTTAATGAAAATTCATTTAAAAATAATGGACAATTCTCTATAGGATCGATAAATGCACTGAAGGAAGTGTTCCTCGACACAGAGCATAGATTTTGTGCTCAACATCTATATCAAAATTTCCACAAGAAGCATAAAGGGGAAACACTAAACAATGATCTCTGGGCTATTGCAAGGTCTACAAGTTTTCCAACTTGGCAGAGAAACATGGACAAGTTAAAGGCTGATAGTGATCAAGCATTTCAGTCTATAGAGGAACTACAACCAAATACATGGTTCGAACTTTCAAGGAATTCTGTAGTGATTTTCTCTAAATGTGATATGTTGCTCAACAATCATTAAGTGTTCAATAGCTGCAAATCTATTCTTTCTTTTCGTGTTGTTCAAATCAAGTTCTATCTACTTATGTTGATAAATCTTCTATGTTCTATGTTTTATCTTGTACACTTATGTTCTCGAGGCTAGAGAAATGCCCAAGTTTTCCATGTTAGAGACCGTGTTCTACAAAATATTACATTGGAATGTAGAAAAATTAAAAGATTGTGAGAGCAAGCCTGAAAAGATATGTCCCAAGATCAAGAACGAAGTAGAGAAACTAACCGAAATTACAGCAAACAATAGATTCAAATGTGTAGTTGGAGGACTTTTAAAGTTAAGACAGAGAGTATGAGAGAGAGGATACATTCTAGATACTAAAGGAAAAACTTGTGACTTTAAATGATAGTAGTTGACTAGGGTATGTTGCCATCATTTTGCTTGCTGTAGACATGAGAAAATTGACACAAATAATGTTGGCCATGCTGCTACTCTATTGAGACATATAAAATCTCATATGCTTATAGTTTGATCCCACTTAGAGCTAGATGCTTTTTGCCGCCCTAGCACGATCCCGATGATTAGACGTGTGACTCGGTGTTTATAACCGTCAGGGTCCACGTGTTCTATTGTAGTGGTTTTATGCCATAAATATTTCTCCGTTGATAGTGATAGGTTAGCCCAAAATTTGGCATGAACTGGTGTCAGTTGATTAGCATGTGGTTCTCCATAATGATCTTTGACAAAGATGGACATGTGTCAGACATAAGAAGGGTGTAGAGATGTCCCCTGGTTAGCAAGTCTATTCCGTACTAGTGAATGCAACAAAATACCATCGAAGAAACTTTCAAACAGGTTCCCAAAAGATTTAACAAATCAGCCCCTATGGTTTCGTGCACACACTAAAGCTAGCGGCCAGTGCCTAACTCAATCACTGCAGAGGTGTACGCCAGAAGAGACAACAAACCTCAGTTGTTTCCAGATTCAGTGAAGCGCCATTGTCGGAGAGGCTCCCAGAGACAGTGATGAAGGATTCGCAACATAGAAAACAAAAAAATCCTACGATGGGAACAACTAAGTACCAAGATCTATCTACTAGATACAAGCAAGGGTGGATATACATCCATAGAGAACATACCCTTGTAGATCGATAAAGTTTAACGAAGTTGTACTCATGGATGATGTAGACGAAAGCTTGCCGATCTCAAGATCGAGAAGTCCTAGCGCCGCAAATCAGCGCACACGTTCAAGCCATCGAGCAACCTCTGCCTCCTCGCTCTAGCGATGCAGCAGAAGCAACAACTCTTTCCAAATGAAAAGCCACCGAGAACATGTATCTCGCTAGTCCGAGACCATGGGGGATAAACTAGAGGGGGGAGAGATCCTTCACGAGGAGGTGTTAGAGTGAGAGAGGGAGAGGGGGGCTTTATATAGGAGGAGCGGGGAACCCCAAGGGGCTGCTCCCACCCTTCCTCCATTCAAGTGGGTGGAGCTCCCACTCAAAAAAGACCCTTCATTTCTCCACTAAAAAATCCTATTAAATTTCCACCAAATTTAATGTAATCTCTCTTTAAATAAAACTCCTTTTATTTATTTATTCAGAATATTGTCAATTACATTAATTAACAAACATTCTCATAAAATCCCTTGCTAGTATTATATTTCACATGCAGAAACAATTTCAGCAATTTCACCCGAAACAATTCCGATGTTTAGTGGAATAATTCCTGCGCTCTGCAATTCTTTTCGTCTAGAACATATTTGTTCCAAATGGTGTCGGTGTCTCTTAAGTGTGTCACCCTACGGTTCACGAATAATGCGGACATGACCGAGACCCCTCTCGGATCAATAATCAGAAGCGGGGCCTGGAGATCCATACTGACTCCCACACATTCAACGATGACTTCTTGTGATCGTGAGAACCTTTTACGCCAGTAACTTTATCCCTTTGTCTCGCGATATATTACATGTCCGAGATTCGATCATCGGTATCCCCATACCTAGTTTTATATCATTACCGACATGTACTCTTTTCTCGTTCCCGTGATATAACATTCTAGTAATCAAATCACTTGCTTGCAAGCTAACTAATGTGATATCACCGAGAGGGCCCAAAGTATATCTCTCCGTCTTTGAGATGGAAAAATTTCACTCTTGATCCATGAGCCTCTACATAACACCTTAGTAGTACTAAACCCATATTTATAGTCACCCTGTTATGGTGTGATGTTTGATGTTATCAAGATACTCTTCTAGTGTTAGTGATTGACATGATCTCATGGTCTAAGGATTAGGATTACTTCGTATGATGTTATAGCAATATAAACACAATGACTTTGATCATAATGCTATACTTTAGATGAATGTTCATCACACCATTTCAATAATGTTGTGACCTCGTTATTAACAACATTCAATGTCCATGATCAGGAAACCTTGATCATCTTGTTAATCAATGAGCTAGTTTATAAGAGAGGCATAACTAGGAACTTTTCATTTGTTTATTAAACATACATGTATTAACATTTCTGTATTAATACAATTATAGCATGCAAAATAAACATCTATCATATACTTGAAATATACATAGTAACAACTTTATTACTGCCTCTCAGGGCATATTCCCTTCAGGTGAATAGGTTCCTGACAAGAAGCGATGCACTTGTCGCTTTGGCACTTAGACCAAGGTAAGTCCGAGTGTTGTCTTGGAGCTAGATCCACCACATTGAGAGTGAATAGGTTCCTGTCAAGCAGCGATGCACATGTTTCTTTGGCACTTAGACCAAGGTAAGTTCGAGTGTTATCTTGGACCTAGATCCACCACATTGCCATCAACGAAGTTGAGAAAGAACAGTAAATCCGCCACCTTTGAACCAACATTCTAGCTAAGAGTATCAACCTCGCCCCGACCATCAGCGCCGTAGAAAAGTACGAACCCCAGCGGCACACCAAGAAACTAAACTTGTCGGATCTTAAGAATGTCAAGAAGACCAAGACACTGACAATTAGAGCACTACCAAGATGATGGCGGAACATGGGAGCCTTACTCCGAGCATGGGGTTAACCCCATCACTAATACGACACCCATAGAAATAGCTAAGCTAACCCTAGCTACTCACCAAGATCGATGCGCCGAGGTCGCCGCCATCTCTAGTCAGGTGAACGTAGGACATAGAAGGAGGATTTATCCTATGAAAAGACACAACTAGTGCGCCAGTCCCTTGTGCACCATTGGATTTGAATGGACGCGACAAGATGCAACCTCTTGACGTTGGCTGATGGAACATTTACAGAACGTCTCCATAATGTTTATGAATCATGTGAATCATCCTTCCCAACTGAATTAGAATCCCATCGTCTCTCTCTCCCTTCTGCATTTCTGCACGGCAGCCGCATGGAGTTATAGTTGGAAAATTTGCACTGGTGTTGCCCCTCTCCCTCTCCTTTATGTAAGATTCACGACATCTATAAGATTTATAAGGAGCTCGGGGTGGTACAGGAGAGCAGGGGTTGTTTCTCCACGACACCCTACACCAGGAAGTTTGGAGGAGGGAGAAGATCGTGCCGTTACAGCCGAGCTTGGACGCCAGAAGAGGTGGTCGATGGGAGAGGACGACGAGGAGATGCGAGAAGATTCTCTGGCCGAGGGCTTGATAGCCGCTGCCGGCGGCCGATTTCCATGGACGTGCACATTCTATGGAGAGAGATGGGACCGATTCCTTGTTCTCTCACAATTCTTTGTCATTATGAGGCTCCATTCGTAAAATGTTCAGCAACCCAACTGGTACAGGGATCCCGTCCCTTTATTTATGATATGACGGCTAAGATATCATAGGTGCAGCCGGTACACCTGGTTTCACAGGATACGTTCTTGACATAGAAGTTAGGGACCCGTGGACTCGCCGGTTGAAGCAGGGGCGAATCCTTTCACAGTTTCACCGCTCTAATCGCCTATCCGTATCCGGAGAAGGTACGGCAAAAGAGATGGCTCCCGGTTTAATTTATTTAAGAAGTGATATCTTCATTTTTAGTCTATAACAGTATGAAAATATTAACGAAATACATATGATGAGCAAAAGTTTTGCATTTTAGAGCCAAACTTTGAAAGATCTCCTTAAATGTCACTATCCATTCCAAGCAGGTCTGCACAGTCTCTCCGGCAGCGAGGCCCATGGCAATCAATGCCCCGGATCCTTCAACCCCGGCAAGCCAGCATCGACACGAGATGACAGTCACCGACACTCCGCCAAAACAGAGTGTAGCGTGTTTCGAGAAAACAGAGTACCACTACTAGTACTAGTACTTGTCACTGTAACGACAGCAGAAAATTACACCAAATAAACTATCCCTCCGAAGGCCGAAGCAGGTTAAAGAACTACGGTAACCGTGATTCAAGCAGACGCTGCTCTTTTGCGGCGTCCAGAAAAGTCGTGCTCAGTGCCACTTCCTAGTGGCGCACAGCACAGACAGACAGACCGACCGACCACGCGGCGCTGCGAACAAAACACTGGACTGGACTCTGGAGTAGTACTTAGTTCGCAGGCTCCTCCCAGCTCGCTAAACGAGCAGCTGCTGTGGCTGCTTTTGCTCCCCCTCCCCCTCCCCCCTTGCTCGCCTGACGGCGGCCGCAGCCGCTTCACCGCCCGGGATTTCTCCCCTGCTGATTCACCCCGAGCTGCTTAGAAACATTGTCGTCGAGGTCCCAGCGCCGGAACCCCAAGAACTGTCTGAAAAGGGGGCGGAGGAGATGAAGTCCCGGAGCTCCGCGAGGGGCGAGCCGAGGCGGCTCGGGAACATGGCGCTCCTGGCGCTCATGCTCTGCTCCCTCGTCGCGCTCTCGCTCATCAGGGCCAGGTTCTCCCCAATCGGTAACCGTCGTATCCTCTTTTTCCTCCTCCTCTTTACTTTTACTCTTTCTTTTTCGGGGATTGTTTGTTCCCGACTACTCCAGCTAATTGAGCTGATCTCTGAGTGCTGTCACGGTCTCCCTGCATTCATTCCCGCAGGCAGTGCCGCCGGAGCGGAGGCCGCCATCAAGGCGGAGGATCCGAAGCCTGTGCTGGTGGTGAGCAAGGCGGATGTCGCGACCGACACCGGCGACGGCGACGGGCTCGACGAGGTTGCCGCAGTGGCTGGTAATTAACCGAGCGTCTTTGCTTGTTCTGTGTAGGGGATTAGTTGAATGGGAGCTTGCTCGCTTTATGCAGCAGGTGGATTCGTGTGTGTGTCTAGATCTGCTTGGCATTTCTCTACCTGGAGTGGAGAGGCTTCTTTTCATAATATCATATCCAGTCCAATTGTTTAGATTCAGCTCGCTTTGCAATTCAGACAATGAAAAGAGAAACAGTGGAACCATCCCCCGATTTTAGTAGTGCTTGATATTGTACAGATAGATTTGCGCTAAAGAAATGAGAGCAGAGAGGGGGATTTGGTCGGTGGATTCGGCATCAGATCTGACTGACTGACCAGCTGAACTGAACTTGCAGCGGAGGAAAACAACAAGGTGGAGGAAGACAAGCAGGCGGAGGAGGTACAGCCCAAGCCGAAGCCAGAGCACGCCGCCGCCGTCATCGCCGTTGACGCGAGCAAGCCGGTGTGCTACGAGACGAGCCGGCGTTCGGACACCTGCGAGGCGGCCGGGGACGTGCGGCTGCTGGGGAGGAGCCAGACCATCTACGTGGACACGCTGGAGCAGGAGTGGAAGGCCAGGCCGTACTGCCGGAAGCACGACAAGTTTGCTCTTTCCCACGTCAAGGAGTGGACCCTGAAGCCCCTCCGGTCGGGCGACGCGCCCAGGTGCACGTCGAACAGCTCGGCGACGGCCTTCGTGCTCTCGACTGGCGGGTTCACGGGGAACCCGTTCCACGACTACACGGACGTGCTGATCCCGGCGTTCATCACGGCGCACCGCTTCGGCGGCGAGGTGCAGTTCCTGGTGAGCAACTACAAGTCGTGGTGGATGAGCAGGTACGTCCAGATCTTCCAGCAGATGAGCCGGCACGAGGTGGTGGACATCGACGCGGACGACGAGGTGCGGTGCTACCTGAGCGTGGTTGTCGGGCCGACCTTCCACAAGGAGCTGGGCGTGGACCCGTCCAAGACGCCCGACGGCGTGTCGGTGGCGGACTTCCGGAAGATGCTCCGGGGCGCGTTCGGGCTGGAGCGCGCGACGGCGACGCCCAGCGGGGACCGGTGGGACATCCGGCGGCGGCCCCGGCTGCTGATCATCTCGCGGCGCGCGTCACGCGGGCGGGCGTTCATGAACGAGCGCGCGATGGCGGACATGGCGGGGAGCCTGGGGTTCGACGTCCGGGTCGGGGACCCCGAGATGACGTCGGACACGTCCAAGTTCGCGCGGCTGGTGAACTCGTGCGACGTGATGGTGGGCGTGCACGGGGCCGGGCTGACGAACATGGTGTTCCTGCCGGCGGGGGCGGTGGTGGTGCAGGTGGTGCCGTACGGGCGGCTGGAGTGGCTGGCCCGGAACACGTTCGCGGAGCCGTCGGCGGGGATGGAGGTGCACTACCTGGAGTACGTGGTGCAGCTGGACGAGACGACGCTGAGCGAGCAGTACCCGAGCGACCACCCGGTGCTGAAAGACCCCATGGCCATCCACAAGCAGGGGTGGGACGCGCTCAAGACCACCTACCTCGACAAGCAGAACGTGCGGCCGCACCTCGGCCGCCTCAAGAACACCTTCCTCCAGGCGCTCAAGATGCTGCCGCATGGCAGGGACGACTAGATTAACTTAATAATCGATCATGGGAGGAGCATCGTGAGAGCTGTAGTAGCCTAGTCCTAGCACTGAATACTAGTGTACAAATGGATGCAGAGGACAAAGTGTCTATAAACCTTTTCTCTGTTTTCCCCTTAATCTGTATGCTGCGGTGTTGTTTGCTCCTTTTTTTTTTTTCCAATGCAGGGCATGACTTGCAGAAGTTTATGTATATACAGTAATAATAACATCATGATATATATGCACACCGATGCCGACCTGCATTGTACTAGGAGGAATTCGCATGGTTTATGTTATTCTTTGCAACTTGGCAATGCTCGAAGCAGACAGACAATTTTGCAATGTACTAGGTGGCTGGAATATATATATCCCTCACCTTTCCGGCGCAACCGATCAATCGATGTTTCGCGGGTCTCCAGTTGTCTCGCACCACTGCCTCAGTGTTGGACACGTGATGCGCTGCGGGGGTGGAAAAGGACACCATGGATGGATGTTCGTGTCCGGGCACCGCAGCGGGAGTCAAGGGACTCAAAGCGCTGTCTTCACAGGGGCTCGCCTCGGGCACCACGCTGCGAGCGACACCTCTGCCTGTCGAGACAGGTGCATCACGCATAAAATGCATATGGCAGCTATAATATTGCTATAGCTAAATCTGATAAAAAAAACTAATTTTGACTTTATCATGTAATTTGCTAGAGCTCCACACTATGGTTATTCTAAATTTATGCATCGCGGTCCCATCGATAATAAAAATATCCTTATTTTTTTGTCTAAGATATGAGAATAGAAGACTAATATGTTAGTTAAGCAATTTGGACCACATTTAGAATCGGAGCATCCTCTCGCTCCGGTTCTTTTTTTTTCTCAATTTGGAACCATCTCCATAGTATAGGGGATTAGTTCCAAAAGCCAAAAAGAAAATATAAAACCACTTTTGACTACACATTATGGGTGCCCTTATATATTGCTGTAATTAATGATAAAAACATTGTGTTAATATCATAAATAGATACACGTAAAACTAGAAAAACTAATATTAATAAATCTTGTATACAATTTTACATTAAGTTTTTACAAAACAATAAATATAATAATAGTATAGTATTCCCTCCATTTAGAAATATAAGATGTTTTAGGTTTGTGAATAAGATGTATCTAGACACTAAAAGGTGTCTAGATTCGTTTGAACCTATACACTAAAAGGTGTCTAGATTCGTTTGAACATATACATTAAAAGGTGTCTAGATACATCTCCTTTATAAACCTAAAACATCTTATATTTTTAAACGGAGGGAGTACTGCTACATAATTCTATTATATATTATAAAGATGATATCATATACATGAATACATGATCCTACTATATGATAGTCCCAACTGCGACTAGTCTTATCTGAACCGTTTGCTCACAACTTCCTTTTGAATTACAAAATGTTATGGATATTTTGATATAGACGACATATAGGGAAAATCCACGGATGCAAACTCATGCCGATTGGATGCATGCCCTCCTTTCACCGTTGTGGCCTGCACACCCTTGAAAGCATCAATGGGCCAGACCCGAGGGGAACGACTGAATTGAGCGTTTCCTGGGAGCTACCCTATTGCGAGCTTTTTGGAGAATGTGGCGCACGAGCAGCTGCAACCGAGTGAGATGGTGTGAGATCTACTGTTGCATCGAACTTATGGCGGGAGAAATTCATTCACTGTCTGTCGAAACTCGACCCCGTATTTAGGGCCACTCTCTTACCGCCGATTTCCAAATCCACCATTTTCCCCCAATCGAACTATCCACTCTCTCGAGAACCATGGTGTCGGCAGAAGCTTGTTCATCGGCTTGGACCAAGATCTCGGTGCCGGTTGGCGCCAGCGTGCCTTCTCCATCTTCCCCGACCTGTGTGCTTAATCCTTTTCCGTCGTCGGTAAGAAAAGCTTTAGACCTTGATGTGGTTGATTAGATTTGTAAGATTGCTATGGAGGTTAGTAGTTTTGTGTTGATTGGCACACCTTAGTGGTTCAATGCTTAGAATATGATGGAATCATGATGGTCGGTGTAGATTTTGAGCTTCATGGTTTAGGCATGAAATCTTTTATAGATCGTCATGTCTTCTTCACCGTCAAGCATAGGGACGGTGCTTGTGCCTTCTTCTGTGTCTAGCACAGGGACAATGATCGTTCCTTCCCGCCCCTCAAGCATCGACATGGTGGTCATGCTTGTGTTCTCCTCTTCGCCGACTTATGCACTAAATCCTCCTACTGATCCTGTAAAAACCTCTCAGCATGTATTATTTGTTGATCAAATCATGCAGGCCATTGTAGTTGATGCATAATGTGTTAACTTTTGTGTAGGTATAGGCACCTTATCTTGATCTGTCTGCTCCCTCATTAAAGATTGATATGCCCTGGATGCAGCCTACAATGCAAATCATGGTCCATCAAAGTATCTTCCCAAACATCCAATGGTTTGGGAACCAGCTTTGTTAGAGTTTGTCCTAAACATGATTTGCGAGGAAGTCAAGAATGGGATAGAATTTGACCGAGGCTTCAAAGAACATAATATGCAGAGTGTTTGCAATGATGTTCTTGACTACACAGGTATTACAATCACTTGTAGTCAGCTTTACAACCATATAAGTAAGTAGAAACATAAGTGGTGGCTGTTGGGCCAGGTTAGGTCATTTGAAAGAGTGACATTTTGCAAGGAGAGCACAACCTTCATGATGGATGAGGACAAGTTGATGAAACACCTCATGGTTAGGATGCATATCACTGCTTTGCTATAGTTTTTACTTGTTCATTCCGTCCTTAGTGTATTGAACTAACAACATGTTTTCTGGATCGTAGCATTACCAGGAACACCAAGATTTGATCAACAAACCCATTCCCAACTACAAGCAGATGAAGATGATCCTCGAGGCTAATCATGAGAGTAACGGTCGTCTAATGATGTCGTAGTTACTTATGGAAGCTATCAACTACCCTACGGACAACAAGGTCCATGGCAGAAGCTATGCTGCAATGAATGCATCAGATATGAGGGTCTGGCTTCGGACCTGGCTACGCAAGCACCTGTGTTAGCGCTGATGCTTTCCTGCTGTGACTATTGGTGTTCGTGAGCTGATGAGGTGCTATATATTTTGGAACCTGTTGCATTATCGACTCCACTAGTTAGGAATTGATCAAAAATGTTGTATGAACTACAATATTGTGGGAGGTGGTAATACACTAACCCCTCCAATGGTGAACTTTTGATGCATCACGAGCCATTTTTTTTTGTGTTAGCTTGTGGTGCATCAATAGTTGTGGTAACCGCTATCTAGGGTGCCTAGTACCAGACCCTTATGATGAACTATGTTATAGTGAACTCTCTTTATATGTTGTGTGTTGAGTGGTATGTGTTGGGCAACCTCACCACTAAATGGAAGAGGTTACAACAACTCTGGTTGGAGTTACAACGAAACGACAAATCTTGTGTTTTTTCTAGAAACTTAGCTAACCAAACATCCCTGCTACCGTTGCCGGACTCATCCAGAAAATAGCTTTGTGGGAAATGAAACAAATTCCACAACGTGGTTCCAAGGCTGTTTCTTCCCACCCATGATCCCTAGGGACAGGTGACGAGGTTCGATCTCGTCAATGCCCATTGTTATGGACTTGGGTTTTGGAGAAGATGGGGATGCTGGAGATCACGGAATGGTTAACAGACAAGCAACACGGAGATACGAGGTTTACCCAGGTTCAGGTCCCTGGAGAGAAAACCCTACTCCTGCTTGTCTGCTCTTGATTACGGCGGAACCGAGGATTACAGGGGTGCGCAGATGCAATCTGGCGTGATGTGCGTATGAGGTGAGTATATACCCTCCTCGCTGTGCCCTCATAGCCTTTATAGATAGGCAGGTCCCGGGCGTAGGTCGAGTCGGTTACAGATCAGGGTTTGTCCCCTTTGAAATTCTATCTACTCTAGTCTTGCTCTCCAAGGATCCGAAGGCGTCATAGGCTTGGGCCACCCAAAATCTCCACAGGTTGTGTTTCTTGATGTGGGCCTTACTTGGGCTGGACTAGGTATGTCAATGTTGTGTACCCGTGGGATATAACCATGTCAGGAGCCCCCGAGTGCTCGGTCGAATCATAGATTCGGCTGAGGACTCTTCAATCTTTCGGGTGCAGGTGGACCTGTTTTTAAGAGAAAATGATTTAGTTTGTAGGGATCGTTGATGCGTGTGCCCCTGACTCTCCCGACGGATCAGGGTCAGTTAACTGTCATAGGACAAAACAAGACGATCTTCTTCAGACTCGAGTCCCTAGACTCGAATTCGGAACGAATGCTGGCGTAATTCGACTCATGCCGCTGAGGTCTTATAGGAGTCGAATCCCAGTGGTTTTCAAGTGATGTACCCAACGCGTCCGTCAGGATTTTTCGTCGTACCTGTTGACACGGGATTTTACTGGCAGAGCACCGTCAGGTGCGTTACCAGGCCATCAAATAATATCTATAGGTCTTATCCTTGCGTCACAAACACAACATCGAAAATGTTATCACCGCGGAGGTGTTTCGGGTGGCCAAGGAGAATACTTCTCACTTAGTGTTGGTTTGGGCAAGGTT
Source organism: Avena insularis (assembly GCA_023614405.1). NCBI lineage: Eukaryota > Viridiplantae > Streptophyta > Magnoliopsida > Poales > Poaceae > Avena > Avena insularis. The sequence goes on from CM042697.1 coordinate 65,923,686, forward strand.
GTCTGAAAGATTTTGTTGTGTTTTGATCCGAAGGATCGCAGTCGAATAATTCATAGGGTACGCGGCCAGCGCTCCCTATGGGAGTAGCCCCCGAGTGTCTGTTCGAGTCGTAGACTCGAGCAAAGACTTTAGTTTAGTTATTTCTAGCTTAAGGTCCGAAGAACACAATTTATTCGGATGCTTGACCAATCCTCCCTATGGGAGTAGCCCCCCGAGTCCTTAGTCGATTCGTAGACTCGACGTGGGACTCAAAGATATTTGAGAGGTGCAGTACCTTAATCATGTCTCAGGTGCTAGTAAATACCTTTTAATATTTGAGAGGTGCAGTACATTATTTAATAAAAGCTCACCAAATGCTAGTAAATACCTTTTAATATTGTTACAATTATTTAGCAAATAAAGCCCATAAAGAAAATTCAAATCTGAAAACCAAGCAGAATATAGAAAAAGGAAAGAACCAGGAAAAAAAGAGATCAAATCTGGCACATGGCCCAACTTCCTTCTCTTTATCCACTACTCACGCGCAGCCCGTAGCAGCCCACCTCGGCCAAGTAACCAGCCCGACTTATCTCACTCTATGACTGACAGGTGGGACACTGTCAGGGACCGCGGGTTTGTTTCAAAGAAGCTCAGGGGGTTTTCTACGAAATGATCGTCGTCGTCATCCTCACGCACACAGGCACCTGCGTGCGTATCGTCGATGTCGTCCGTCGTCGTCATCAAAATCCAACCGCCATGATGCTCGTCACCGACCCTGAGGGGTGTAGATAAGACCGCCGCGTCCTCCTCTATCCTCTCATACCTATCTCCTCTCCTCTCATTCTCTCTATCTCTCTCTCGCATAGGACCTGAAACCCTAGCTCGCTGGAGTCGCTTGTCGTCGCCGTTTGAGACCACCCCAAGACCAACTAGTGATACCACTAGCTCCACCGTAGTGGACTTCGTCTGCTCAGAGGAGGAATCGAGCCGGGAAGCCCTCAATCATGTGCATCGAACGCGTCTGTCTGCCGCTCGCCGCGACCATGGCGACGCCGTCTGAGCTCGCCTCTCCTCGCTGTCGTCACTACAAGCTTCCAGGTGAGCTTATGTTTATGATAGTCCTCTCCGATTTGCTCCTAGCCATTTGTAGCACCCCATACGCGTGAACCCGAGCAGGTCACTGCCGGAGCTCGTCGGAGCTAGTGCTCCGATGACCATTCCGGGGCGGCGCGACTATTAAACGACTTCCCGTTGCGTCCTCTTTCCAACCCACCAAACCACACGGGTTGAAACGCCGTAGATCGCCGCCGACGACCTTGCTCTGGCGGTGGCGGCCGTGTTGTCGTCAGCATGACGCCATGCATGCGCCAGCTTTGACCTGGTCAGTGGTTTGACTCGTCCACGCCAACGTGGCATCCACCGTGGCCAGAGCCCCACCCCAGAGCCCCACCAGTCAGTGACTGTGTCTAGGTTTAGCTTGGTATAAAAATTATTTCCTGTTTAGAAATTAAATAAAATAATATACATTCAAACACAAATAAATTCTAGAAATTGAATAAAATGATTAAATCTTAGAAATATAATAACTTTTGTTTTATAATTCAGAAAAATATGTTTAATATATGAAAATGTTCAGAAAAATAAAATCTATAACCTAGTTATATTATCAAATATTATTATGTTCATAATTTTAAGTAATTATTATTTAATAAAGGTTTTATAAGTAATAGAACTTAGATAATTTATATTTTAATATTGGTAAATATTAAAAATATAAATAAAATACCAATTTTTTTAGAAAAAATAAGAACTATAATTTAAAAATATAATCATGCATTATTATTTAACTTAATTAAATATTTATTGTTTATTAAGTATTTGTGAAGTAATAAACCTTATAAAAATCATATCTTATTATTTATAAATCACAAAAATAATTGTATTATACCAAAATGATCACAAAAATAATACCTACATGTTAAAATATGATATTCCATTTTTAGGTAAATAAACATTTAAATCATAATAACTTGAAATTAAACTTATTTCCTTAATGAATAATTCATATAAGGGTAAATAAAAAAATTTCTAATAATTCTAGAAATTAGCCAATTGAGTCTAATAAATAGTATTAGTCTTAAATGTTTATAATATAAAGTCAAAATGGTTCAGCACACTTTAAATACAATTTTATTGAATCATCCTTCAACCATAAGAATAGAGTATTTTATAAAAGGATCCTCATTCAATACAAAATATCCAAGGATAATTTGTAGTAAAATAAAACCTATTCTTTTACTTTAACTTCAAGTTTATCAACATACCAAAACACTATAGTGAACTCATAAGCAGTTAAGTAACATTACTGCATTGTTTACAAACTATAACCACTCATCTATAAAAAGATAAAAGATTCTATTCCAATATAAAAATAAGAAACCAATACTTACATAGAAGTAATACTATTCTTAAATAATTTTAAAGTAACATTATGAAATGAACAAAGTATAAATATAATAAGCATTACACCTAAAGTCCATCTAAATTTTAAAGTTAACTTTAGTCTACAAGACCTTAAGTATTATACTAAAGATATGGCTATGCGTTTTATAGTTAACTTTGGTCTGTTATAATTAAGTTATAAAGCATCTCAAATCCAACCTGTTCCAGTAAGCACAAACAACATCGACCACCTCTGACTAACCACAAGAATTGTTTAAACCTTAGTAAAGAAATCTTTTCTTCAAAAGTTATTCGTTTTGCCACTTGAGTCAACAAATGACGATTAATCGTAATCACCTTACTTTATACTTTACTTGTACACTTAGGATTGATAACACTTAAGTTCTTATAGGTGACATTACTTGTAAAATAAAATTTGAAGATAAACAATTATAGTGTAAACAATCTTGAGTAGCATTCCATATGTGTGTATCTTATTGTTGGATAAATACATGTTGTTCACACACACTCACAAGCCTTAATAAGAAGCACAAGTGTGAAACTTAATATAAAAGGACAACACATTCCAAAGAAACCATTTCCAGAATCCAAACCCTAGAACAACGTTTATCCCAGGATTCGAGTTTACGAAATTGCATTACATTACTTATGCATAATAGCATCTTGCTTCTTTGAACATTAGTCCTTACCGGACCAATGATGCTGATTTCAGATATTGGATCTTTTATATTGTCTCGAAGACCGTGAGTACATAATCTTGCAATCACAAAAGGCAAGTTCACACTTGCTCATGTCCTTTGATTATTTTCTGTAAAGTATTTTGCAAATCCAGTGTTGTCATCACCTGCATTTGAAAAAGGTCAGAAAACACTATTTTCATAATAATATGATTATAGGTTATTTACCATGAGATGATAACCTACTATGAAAGTTCCGGTGGTAAAGGAACATATTATCTAGGACTTAACAACCAATGTCGCCAGTGATTCTTGCGCCGTATATTACCCGTTGACCATGAGATTTGGAATGGGACGAAGAAGTTAGCTGTATCTTTTCCCTCTCGCATGGAGCCGGATGTGCGGGTCGTGGCTGTTATCACTCGTAGCGTGCATATTAATTGGTAATTCATAGAGGATATGCAGCATATGGGTGGGAACCCTCAACGTCCCACGATAGTTCCGGCATCTGAACGGTCCATACTGCCAATTGTCGTAATTCAATAGGTGGGCAGGCGTACACCAAGGAGACATGCGGGGTCATGAAGAAGGCAGTGATTGGCTTGGAAGTCTAGGCCTCACACCAAGGAAGTGTGAACAGGTTCGTGGCCCGGATGTGCAAAAAAGCTAAGATCTTTCATGGGTAAAGTAACGCACCTCTGCAGAGTGTAAGAACTGTAACTTGTTACTCCCTATTCCGGGAAGGAGCTGCGAAAACGGTGAGAAAGGAACTCCATGAAAGTTCTGGTAAACCCGTGAAGGCTGACGGACATAGCTTTTAAGAATAAAAGCAACCTTTAAAGAAATGTTTATGAAAACCTGCATTGCCTATAACCTATGGTCTGTGGCTGTAGATATAGTGCATCAAACACTCCTTTTCTAGTGAACTTGTTAAGTACGCTCGTACTCAACGTATCTTCTTAACCCTTGCTAGATTCTGAAGCCAGTACAGACAACATCTACATCAAGTTATGCTCTAGGAATCATCATCAAAAGCTAAAGCTCTTCAACAAATATAAGGAAGTCAACATATACATCAACTCAAGTGAAGACTAAGTTACTGATTAGATAGGAATATACTCTCTAGCCAAAGAACCTATTTCTGTAGTGTATTGCAAATAGCAGCAATGCCAACCCCTTAGTTAAAATACTAGTCTTAATAGTATAATAGTTTTTGAGTGGTTTATCTTTGATTCTTCTTTGTAAGAAGTTCTTTCTCTCTCTCTTTAACCTAGAGTGTTCTCTAGATCTTGTGTATAGGGTGAGTTGTAACCTTTAGCCATGTATTGGACCTGCTGTGTTTCTGTTGTACCACTCCGAGGGATGTAATACTAGTGAACGGTGTTTCATTGGTGTTATGTCAACGACTATAGTGTACTACATCATGCAGTGGTATGCTGGGTCACCGCAACTGTGGAGTCGAACGACATGTCGGGTGCGTTTTGCCTTGAGACTGGAGGTGCCCCATTGTTTGTCACCTCTCTAAGCCTCGTGATCTCCTGCATGCCAAATGAATGGGAGATTCTGTTGAAGTCTCTGTCGCAGTTGTCAGATCGAGTGAAGCTACCTTGGACGGTGATGACGCTCCTGGGTCCGGACATCTTCAGTAGCAGGTACGCGTAGTGCGGTACTTCTAGGAATCTTGCGAATGCCACGTGTCCGAGGATGGCGTGGTATTGTGATGGCCAGTCCACCACTTCGAACTCCAATCACTCGCGCCTAAAGTTTTCGGGCTGGCCGAAGATGACGTCGAGCCATATCTTTCCCAGGGGGTATATGCCCTTCCCTGGGACTATGTCGTGGAACGTCGTATCTGACTTCTCCAGGCTGCACAGCGGGATCCGCATTGCTGTGAGTGTGCTGGCGAACATCAGGTTGATGTCGCTGCCACCGTCAATGAAGACACGGCTCATATCGAATCCTCCGATCTGCGTCTCAAGCATCAGGGCAGCATGACCTGGGCGAGGGATCTGGTGTGAGTGATCCGAACGATCGAACATGATGTAGGACTCCGAGCCACTGAGGTACTTAGAGATGGCTGGTGGGGAGGCAACCGCCAGGCTTAATTGGTGGGTGATCTTCTTTTGCACCCTATTGGTTGGGCAGGGACCCTTTTGGAGGCGGGTATCCTCCTGTGTCGTTGTTTGGCGCAGGTGCTATCGTTGGATTCGACGGTCCAATGGGTGGTGGTGGAGGAGCTCCGTGGGCGATGTCACCTGGTGCAGGTGTGGGCCCAAATCCAGGGTTCATGATCTGGCGTCGTATTTGGGTGAGACCCTCGCCGAGCTTCTGGAATTCGCGGCAGTCCTTTAGCATGTGGTTGGCCTTCTTCTTGCCATCCTGCTTGTCGATGTAGAAGTGGATGGTGCAAGGACCAGGCAATTTGTCGTATGCCAATAGCTCGTCGTCACGGTTGCGACGTTGCCATGTTTGCATGGGTCGCCCTCCGTCGCGGAAGTTGCCTCCGTGGTATCCGCTGCTGCGGTTGCTGTCGTTGCGTCGGTCAGCGTAGCTAGCCGCAACCATGTCGACTCCGTCGCGATCATCATAGACGCGCGATTTTCGTTTGCTGCAACACTCGCGCCTACGGCCGTAGTCGTCCTCGTCATCCGAATGTGTTCGGTGGAGGGAATCCTCGCCATCTGCCCATCGGTTGGCGATGTCCATGAGGTGGTCGAGCGTCTTGGGATTGCGCGCCCAAGTTCTTCCTTGAAGTCCAGGCGCTTGACACCGTCCATGAAGGCATCGATTGTCCTTTCCTCGGAGATGTGTGCGGCTAAGTTCTTGATGTGGGACCAGCGTAGGATGTATGAGCGAATGGACTCGCCTGTACGTTGGGTGCAAGCCCGTAGTTCTTCGATCGAGGTTGGCCTCTTACTGGTGCCCTTGAAGTTGCGGATGAAGCTGTATGCCAGCTCCTCCCAGCTCCGGATGGAGCCGAAAGATAGGATGCTGAGCCAGATCCGAGCTGCGCCTGTTAGCTGCAGCTGAATGCACTGTAGGGCGGTGTTCCTATTTCCGCCGTGCAGCTTGACGGATGAGAGGTGGTCGCTGAGCCAGGCTTTCAGGTCCTGCGTGCCGTCGAACTTCGGAGTGTCCGAAGGGAGCTTGAAAATTTTCGGCATCTACGTCCGCCAAACTAATCTGCCGAAGCATCTGGCTCCGCATAGCTCTCCATCATCATCCTCATCGGATTCGGTTGAACACGCGCGTTTAGCACGTGCCTTGTCGATCTTGCACTAGGTGAGATCATTTTGGGTGTCGTAGTTGCTGCTGCGGCGTCGCGGGCTCTTCCGACGTCGAGGTAGATCGTGTTCGTCTTCATCGGATGAGGGTGTAGGGCTGCAGGTGAATTTGACCGCAACTTTTTTCTTTGGCTCCGGAGGAGCCTCTTCGTGGAGCGCAGCTCCGACGAGTCCGAGACCGGCCAGTGCAGACTTGTGCATGGCGCTCTTCGGGTCACCCACCGGAGGTGGATGGGATGCGAGGTATGTAGTGGCTGCCATGATCGCAGCCTACGGTGTTTTCGGCATGACGTTGCCGTTCACGTCCATCGTCATGAAGGACGTGTTGAGGGCCCTGGTGACGTCGCGGCGTACGGCGGGGTCCATGTGCTCCGTGCGGGAGCGATGCTTGTTGGCGTTGTTGCCGTGCGAGCTAGAGCCACCAGCGGCAGAGAGCACAGCTCACCGCACGCTAGACCCCGAAGCCGCCTGCTTGCGTTTGTCGAGCTGCTCCTGCAGTTTCACATGCCGGTTATGCTCGCTGATGAGGAGGAGGTGGTAGGACATCAGCAGATCCCGTGAAGCATTCACAGGTAGGATGATATTGCCTGCCACGGCCTCGTGTGCTTGGCGCCATCCTTCCTCACTAAGGTTGATCTTCTGGTAGGAGTTGGCGTCGCCTTCGTTGGGCTTGAGCGATGGACCTCCCCCGTTTCCTCCGTTCTCACCTTGTGGATTGGGAGGTGGGTTGGTCGCACTCGAACCTGGCGGCGGTTCTACTTCGCTTTGGATGACCACGGCGCATAGGTATCGTCCGTGAGTTAGATCGCTGATGCCATAGCTTTCGGATCCGGAACCGTAGGTTCCTTCGTCTGAAGGAGGACCACACAGATCTGAGTTGCAGCTGCTGCTATCATATGACTCGTCTGTCAGCGTTGACGTGCGTAACACGCCAATGGATGGGACCCACGAAGCGAGCCTGATGGACGGTGGTGGCACCCGCTCTAGGAGGCGGAGGGTGCCGGTCTGCCCCACCTGGAAGTAGAAGCTCCCGAACAACATCTCGAGCCCGTCGCCGATGGACTCTAAATCCCTCAGGGTGGCTGGAGAGTGGGCGGTGAAGTCGAAGGTGCCGAAGAGGAGACGATTCTCCATCGCCGCCGAGTTGTAGATCGCTTCGGATGGGACCGTCATGATCGCACAATCAGTGTCCCCAGCTTCCCAGAGACGACGCCAATTGACGAGGTTCGATCTCGTCAATTCCCATTGTTATGGACTTGGATTTTGGAGAAGATGGGGATGCTGGAGATCGCAGAACGGTTAACAAACAAGCAACACGGAGACACGAGGTTTACCCAGGTTCAGGCCCCCGGAGGGAAAACCCTACTCCTGCTTATCTGCTCTTGATTACGGCGGAACCGAGGATTACAGGGGTGCGCATATGCAATCTAGCGTGAGGTGCGTATGAGGTGAGTATATGCCCTTCTCGCCATGTCCTCCTAGCCTTTATATAAATAGGCAGGTCCCGGGCGTAGGTCGAGTTGGTTACATATTAGGATTTGTCCCCTTTGAAATTATATCTACTCTAGTCTTGTTCTCTAAGGATCCGAAGGCGTCATTGGCTTGGGTCACCCGAAATCTTCACAGGTTACGTTTCTTGTCGTGGGCATTCCTTAGACTAAACTAGGTATGCCAATGTTATATATCCGTGGGGTATAACCATATTAACATGCGCCCAGGAGACCCAAAATAGCCCCAGGAGGCTCTGCATTTTTTTGACAGATCACTGTGTATCAAATTTATTGACAGAAAGGATCGCCTCCCATAAACATTAGTGACTCGTGCATGTGGTCTGATTTGACAAAAAAAATCTGATTTCTAGGACATGATTGGTAGCCCGCACGAGTTAGAAACATGCCCGATGGGTCCAAAATGGTATCATTGTGCCTAGGATCTCTCCATATTGTGTCCCGCATGCACGATCAAAGAAATCTTGAGCCAGGCTGAGGTGGAACAGTTGAATCGGCCATTTTCTCATGTCATGTACAATGTTAGAGAAGCCTAGCTTCTCTTATCCCTTCACATTATCTAGGGAAAACAATACATATAAGTCGTACAATATATTATCTTTTAGTGACGTCCCAAGATGATATCGATGGATTTATAATGTTACCTGACGAGAGATGAATCTAGGGTTTATTGATATGGCTAATGACTAAGACTTGGACGATTATGGCGTATCCCCTTCATGTGAATGTTATTAGGTACTTATAGGCATTCGATGGTGTCAGAGTTTCGTTTAGTAACATCAGGTCTTTATCTTGCCTTGCATGTCATGTTGATCTTCGACCTTTCTTGTATGCGTGTCTAGTCTTCGGGGTCTCTAGAGAGCCGTCTTGCAGCCCCACATGTCAGGTCGGTTGAGTGCTTCTAGATGAAGGTCTTGCGGTCTTTAATTGTAGAGACATGCGTGCGTAGGAATCGTGGATTAAGGCTCATGTGAGGTACAAGTTTTCATCCACCCATGACCGACACACCCCTCTCTCCTGAGTGCCCTCCTCTGTTAGACGTGTACGTATATGACACGTCTACCGGCCGTATAGTTTCTAAATTGTAATCTCTAGCTAGCTTGGCAACCAAGTCTCCTTGTACTATTTATAATCCCAGACGTGGGAGAAATCAATTAAGTGCAACAATTATATTTGCCTTCATGTTATCAGATTAGGGTTTACGACCCTCTCCCTCCATGGCACCGCAAGATCCCTCCGCCTCCGATCTCGTGGCGGTTGCTGCCGAGGCCGCCGCCAAGGCCTCTCTCTGGGCGCTCGCTGCCGCGCTCCCAAGCATTCGCGTCGCTGTTCCGATCACCCTCGAGCTCTCCACGTCAAACTACCTCCAATGGCATGGCATGTTCACCGACGCAGCTGAGAAGTATTCCCTCGAGGATCATCTTCTCGAGGAAGAGTACCCCGCCAATCCCACGCCACAGTGGCTTCGGAACGACGCCATCATTCGATCATGGCTCAATGGCGCCGTTGCACCCGAGCTTCTGGCCATGGTTGTCGACACCACCACGCCGTTGCCTGCCCACGCCTTATGGACGCGTCTCTCCAACATCTACCACGACAACTCTAAGACGCGGTCCTCCTACCTTGAGCAAGAATTCCACGGTCTCAAACAGGGCCCCATGACCGTGGCGGATTACTGCCGCAACCAGAAGATCCTCGCCGATGAGCTCAACGCGTTGGGCACGACCATCACAGACAAGCGCCTTGTCCAGAACACGCTCCGCGGGCTCGGGTCTAAACTTGCGTACATGCGCACGCTGGCCCTCAAGCAGCGCCCCCTACCGTCGTTCCTCGACGTGCGCTCATCGCTTCTCCTCGAGGAGCTCACACTACAGCAGTCCGACGAGTCATCCTCCTCGGCTCCATCCGCCTTTGTTGCTCGAGGTGCTCCAACGCCTTCACCACCGCGTGGTCCAGCAGACAATAATGCACCACCACGCCGCCCTGATGCGTGTCGTAATTTCCAGCGAGGAAGCTGCCGCTTCGGCCTGTGCCCTTACCTCCACTGGCGCCTCCCTCAAAGAAAAGCGGCATCCAACCCAACACACTGGAAGGGTCTGGGCTCCTGGCCGTCAATGCAGAACCCCCGGGCAGGATCCATCCAGATGTGGCCCTGTGGCCCACCGTTCCTTGGCTCGCCTCAGTCTCATCACGCCGTGGTGTCGCCTCCGAGTTTGTGGCCCTATGCTGCTTCCCCGACTATGCCATGTCCACCTGGGACACCTCTACCTCACATGCCGTGGATGCAAGGAGCACCAGGACCGTTGCCGACCACTCCACCGCCTGCACCGACATACACTGCTCCATCTCCGTCCTTTGACCAAGGTTCCCTCATGTAGGCTTTCAACACCATGTCCCTGACGCCACCGTCATCTCCTAGGTCTCCCACTTCCATTAGACCAACTCCTTGTTTTTGGTTGTCTATGTTATCCTAACATCTCCGCCACAACACCTCACAAACTAGCTCCTCGCACAACCACTTGCTTCTTCCTAGGGTACTCCTCTAATCACCGTGGCTATCGATGTCTTGACCTTACCACTCACAAAATTATCATATCTCGTCATGTCATCTATGACGAAAATTCGTTCCCTTTTTCCAAAACTTCAACAACCCTCCTACCGCCACCGATCTATCCTTTCTGGATGATCTTTCCCCATCCTTTTGCTGTCTATTACCCCTCCTATACCTCCTACACAGCCTCACGCCCCTCAACCCGAGCCACAAACACCGCCTACACCTCCTACACCTCCTGTGGTCCTGGCGCCCGTCGGTCCTCCTCTGGTCGATAACACTCATTCGATGTATACTCGTGGAAAACGTGGTATGGTGCCAAAGCCTGCTGATCGCCTTACTCTCCTTGCTGATGTTCCCAGTCCCCTTCCTAAGAGCTACCGCAGTGCTCTGAAAGATGCTCACTGGCATTCTGCTATGGTCGATGAATTTACTTCCCTAAAAAACAATCAGACATGGGATCTTGTCCCCCGTCCTCCTGGAACTAATGTTGTTTCTGGCAAGTGGATATTTTGGCACAAGCTCAAGCCGGATGGTTCTTTGGATCGGTATAAAGCACGCTGGGTCCTCCGTGGCTTCACTCAGCGTGCTGGCGTCGACTACGGAGAGACTTTCAGCCCGGTTGTCAAACCGGCTACTTTTCGGACCGTACTCTCCATTGCCATCTCTCAAGACTGGCCTGTTCATCAGCTCGACATCAACAATGCCTTTCTACACGGTACTCTCGCCGAGACAAGATATCGCGCGAATCGCCAGTTTCATCGACGTCTCCAAGCCCGACCACGTGTGCTGCCTAAATAAGTCTCTCTATGGGCTTAAACAGGCGCCGCGTGCATGGTACGGCCGTTTTGCTGATCATCTTCTTCGACTCGGTTTTGTTGGTTCTCGCGCAGATCCATCGCTCTTCATATACACCCGCAACACGACGACTGTCTACCTGCTTTTATATGTTGATGACATAGTACTCACGGCTTCATCCGAGCAGCTACTTCGGCAAACCATCATGGCTCTTGAGCACGAGTTCTCCTTCAAGGATCTTGGTGCACTACACTATTTTCTGGGAGTTGCTGTTACTCGCTTCTCTGATGGCATGTTCCTCTCATAGCGACAGTACATCCTCGACGTCCTCGAGCGTGCAGGTATGAGCGAGTGCAACCCTTGCTCCACTCCTGTCGATACACAGTCCAAGCTTGGCGCTGATGGCGATGTCGTTGCTGACCCATCCACCTATCGGAGCCTGGTGGGGGCCCTCCAATACTTGTCATTCAGCAGACCAAATGTCGCCTATGCCGTTCAGCAGGTATGCTTATACATGCACGATCCCGTGAGCCGCACCTCAATGCGGTTAAGCGGATTCTCCGGTATCTTCGCGGCACCATCGACTATGGCCTACAACTATATCGATCGTCGCCGACATCGCTTACTGCATACACTGATGCTGACTGGACTGGCTACCCCGACACACGCAAGTCCACCTCATGCTACGGAGTATTCCTTGGCGACAATATGATCTCTTGGTCCTCTAAACGCTAGCAAACTGTGTCCCGATCGAGTGCGGAAGCAGAATACCGAGGAGTTGCCAACGCCGTTGCTGAGGCATGCTGGTTACGTTAGCTCCTGTCCGAGCTACATCGCCCCCTTCCTCGAGCTACGGTGGTCTACTGTGACAACATATCTGCGGTCTACCTATCGACGAACCCGGTTCAACATCAACGTACCAAGCATGTGGAGATTAATCTTCATTTTGTCCGCGAGAGAGTTGCTTTTAGAGATGTTCGTGTTCTCCATGTCCCAACATCTTCACAGTATGCAGATATCTTCACCAAAGGGTTGCCACCGACGGTTCACCGAAGTTCGCTCGATCAACGCGTCCGCCCCGCTGCTCCGATCATGTGGAAGTGTTAGACGTTTACGTATAGAAAACGTCTACCGGCCGTATAGTTTTCAAATTGTAATCTCTAGCTAGCTTGGCAACCAAGTCTCCTTGTACTATTTATAATCCTAGCCGTGAGACAAATCAATTAAGTGCAATAATTATATTTGCCTTCATCCTCGGCCCTCTCGTGCGGCGCCTTGTGCGCCGCCTTGCCGCGTCCCATCTCGTGGTCGAGCACTACTCGACGCCACCGCCGCTCGTGCAGACCCCGACGCCGTCGCTGTACATCAGGGATGCCAAAATTCACGGGGTACCTGTTGGGTCCCCGACGGGTGGCGGGTCTGGTAGGGATTTGGACCCGGCGACGGGTTCAGGAGCGGGGAGGAGGCTCGGGTGCGGGCATGTGGGGCTAAACCCGGCCCTAAACCTGGCGGATGCCATCCATAGGTACGAGAGACATAAGTTAACCATGTTCCTCTCGCTCCCTAGTTTTTTCTTTAGAATTGTGTCTCTTGCACCCTAGTTGCCATTTGTTGTCCTTTTTTTTTGAGGGTTGCCCTTTGTTGTCCTGTGTCAACAAAATAATGAAGGAAAAAATTGCCACTATACCCAGTGGTATCATGAAGCTAATAAAAAGGGAAATATAAAAGGCCAATGAGCTGAAAAGGCCCAATAAGCAAAACGTACAGGGGAAGAAAATTTGTGAAGGTCAGCCCAGCATATGCCTCCCGCGTGCCCGCCCTGGTCGCTTTACGTAAATCGGGAATAAGAATAACCTATGTCTAAGTCAATCCATCTGTCGAGAAAATCGCTCCAGATCGATGCGGGTGACGTCAGTCGACTGAGGCCTAGTATAGTGTCACGGACTTATGATATTTTTGAAGAATAATGCAATTTCAGTTCAATAGATCGTCAAGGGACCGGCTCCAAATAACAGAAAGCCCAGACAATTCACTCAAGAAAAATATAAGCAGTAAGCTTTGCAAGCTGACTTGTTGGCAATGTACATAAAAAGAGTAGAATCAAGAAATAATTTTTCATGCAGATGTGATGGTTGGTATAGTCACAGAGCATTTCTCGATAAATGAAATCAGGAAACAGAGCGACACTTCCTTTTATCAATAAATATATGCGGTGTTCCGTAAAAGGAGAAGGCTCCTATGACTGCATCTCAAGTCTCTTTGCAATTTGAGTGCTAGCTTTGGTCAGCAATGTGACTCGTATATGGAGTACTAGTATACAACAGCAATGAAATAAATAGACTTTGACTGAACTTACAAAATGAAAACTCTGCTAGTAGAAACCAAAGAAACGCACGCACGGTCTAGTCCTGCAGCTGGTCGAGCGCCTGGAGCAGGAAGGGCTTGAACCTGGTCATGTTGACGACGACGTCCTGCTTCATGATGATCTCGGCGATCCCGGGCCACCCCTGCGCGTGGATGGCCATGGGGTCCTTGAACACGTAATGGTCTCTCGGGTACTTGTCCTTGAGCGTCGTCTCCTCCTCCGACACGTAGTACTCCACGTACCGGAGCTGCATGTCCCGCGCCGGCTGCCCGTAGAAGTTGGTGGCCATCCAGTCCATCTTGCCCCACGGCACGATCTGCACCAGCACGGCCCCCGTCGGCAGGAAGATCTGGTTCGTCATCCCGGCGCCGTGCACCGCCAGCAGCACGTCGGCGGCGTTCACCTTCCCCGCGAACCCGCGCACGTCGCCCGCGCCGGCCTCCGCCACGGTCACGTCGAACCCGAGCTGCTCGCACAGCTCCCGCACCGCGTGCAGGTTCAGCAGCTTCCGCGTGCCCTTCCGCTCGATCATCAGCATCTTCGGCCGCGTCCCCGTCTTCTCGCCCAGCACCGCCGGCACGTCCCGCGGCAGGCCGTACGCGCGACGGAGGAACCGGTTGTAGTCCACCATGGTGAGGTTCCGCGGGTTGCGGGTCGGGTGCGGGCCGATGATGAGGTCGCGGTCGCGGTACAGGCCCAGCTGCCCGCCGGGGAAGCAGTGCACGGAATCCTCCTTGTCGAAGTTGATCACCTCGTAGTTGGACAGCTTCTTCAGCAGCGGCGCGAACTTGTTGACCCACCACGGCTTGTAGTTGGTGATGAGGAGCTGCACCTCGCCGGCGTGGTGCGACGCCGACAGGAAGAGCGGGATCAGCACGTCCGTGTTGTCGTGGAAGAAGTTGTCCGTGTAGCCGGCCGTCGAGAAGACCACCGCGGGCACCGAGTGCCGCCGGCCGCACTCAGGCGCGGCGGCGACGGAGGGCACGGATTTGATGGTCACCTCCACGACGCCCGGGAGCAGGAAGGTGTCCTTGCGGGCGTACGGCCGGATCTTCTTCTCCCCGTTCTCGTCGAACGGGCCGGCGCCCGACGGGTTCACCAAGTACATGGTCTTCTCCGTTGGGCTGATCCGTACGTCGCCCGTGAGCTCGCACACGGACGGCCGCGCGTAAGGGAAGCCTTCGTCCACGGCGTTCTCGTCGCAGGTCATCTTGGCCTCCGGTGTAGGTGTTTCGCCACCATCTGACGAAAATAATACTCCGGATCATTATAAGTTCATTTTCGAAAAGGGGAAGTTTAACCCCGGATCATAAGTTCAGTAGTACTACTAGTAACTACGAAGTACTTCCATTTCCAAAAAAAACTACGAAGTACTTGTACCTGATGAACTAAATTAGGAGTACTACATCATGATAGGTGGAATTAGAGCTAAATTATTGTCGAAATAATGGCGTGTTAAGGGACACGAACCTGTTACCGTTAAACTCTGCTGTACTACTCGATCTTTGTTTCCTTTTTGAGATCTCTATATCTACGATATCATTTTCCCTTTTTCGGATCCCAAATAGAGAGATAGAAAGACGAGAAGTCTCACCTGGCTTGGCTACGACGGCCTCCTCCTCCTTTTCGTCTTTCTGGAAAGGTTCCTCCTCCTTGTCCTCGGTCTTTGTCTCCTCTGGAAAGCCGGGCTCTTTCGGCTCCACCTGTTCTGGCTCTTTAGCTAGATCTTTCTCTTCGTCAACCTCGATCTTCTCCTGGACCGGCACGGCCTCCGTGCCCGGCACCGTCATCGACGCAGGCGGCGCGTTCTTCATCACCAGCGACGTGCTCTCTGTAGACAATTCAATCACAAACTTCCCATCAGCAACATAGCTTCAGAAACCAAAACAAGCATCCAAGAACCGGATCCTCACCGAAGACGGGCGAGTAGATGGCGAAGAGGCGGGCGAAGGAGATGTAGGTGAGCAGGGCGAGGCAGCATCCGGCGACGAGCCCGATCCCCAGCTTCTTGGGCTCGATCCTGCCCAGCTCCTTGGCCAGCCGCGGCTGCCTGCGCTCCCCGACCGGCCCCGGCGGCTTGGACGGCCGCGTGTACGCCGTGGACGCCATGGATGGACGGACCAGCCAATACCCAAGACCCAACACGCGTGCGCGCTGCCACGACCGATTCCCTCCCCGGACACCAAAAGAGACGACCAGGCCCGCCAAGAAGGCTACCCCCGATATATCATCATCGGCCGATCGATCACCGCCACCAACCGCGACTTCTTCTTCTAAAATGGGTACAGGCGGAGGTGATGTAACATGTAGGCGATGATTGGCCTCCCTCTGCCAGAAACGAGTTGTATATTCCGTTTTGTTCGTTGGACTTGGCAGATGGGAGGGAGAGGGCTGCTTCTGCTACCTTCCTTCCTCTCGGGATTCCTTCCTTGCTTTGTTTGACTCGTCTGCTATCTACTAGTACGTGATGAGCACAATAATTTGGACTTGGCACCTAATCCCCGTCGTGGCCAGTGGGAGCGGGATCCGGCCTTGTTGAGTTGTCCCGTTCTGGATCATTGTTTTCCCTTGATGGTTCGGTTGGGGATGGCGACCTGTAGGGGGGGAATCAGTCGTGGAACAAGTCGTTTCGACGTGGGAAGGTACCTGACAGCTTGCTTGTGGAGATTTCGCACTTCACCATGGCTCATGGGAAGGTATGGATTATTCCGTCAGTTAGGCATCGTTTGATCCACTCTGCTAATTTTTTTTTGGCAATTATCCACTCTGCTATTCCGTCAGTTTTGCTATTTTTTCTTATTCTTATATGATGCTGAGAAATGCTGCTCAGATATGCAAGTGTGGATTTGTTTTCTCGATGATGCCAGTTCGTGCGATTCCTGAAACTGCTAACTGTACGCTCAATCATTCCCCGAATGGAGCTGGACACTGAGTTGTCATCGAAGATAAAATGCAAGCACGAACCTGTTAGAGAGTTCCTGCCAATAGAGCGAAACCATATAGAAGTGCACGTTTCGGTTGACGGGGACGTGCTGCCTTCCTTGCCAACGATGGCGCATCCATGACCCAGGTGAAGGTACATGTGCTGGATCTGCCCCTTTTTCAGTTCAATTTTAAACAGCCGTGCGTATCCTCCTCTCTCTAAAAGGTTCTTTGCTATCGATAGCTCCACTACGTCTTCTTTAAACACGGGAATCAGTCTATGGAATGAAAATATGCAGTTCTGGGTACATATAGCTATGTAGTAGAAAATCTAATTATCTTTTGTGTCAAGACAACACGGTTTTGGCATGGACATATCCATTTTCTCTATTTATCGATAGCTCCACTATGTCTTCTTTAAACACATGAATCGGTCTATGGAATGAAAATATGCACTTGTGGGGTACATATAGCTATGTCGAAAATCTGATTTTTTTTTTGTCAAGACAACACAATTTTGACATGGACATGTCCATTTTCTCTATTTGTCTAATTCTAGTCCATATACAAACGGTGTTAACTCTTTTTTAAAAAAATTATACTGATCTATTAATAATCATCGATAACAATACAAAAGAGCACAACAGTAACAAAAATTATAAATAAGTACTTCATCCGATCAGAAATATAAGACGTTTTAGATTTGTGAATCGAATGTATCTAGACGTCTTTTAATATATATGTTCGTAGAGGTTTGAAGTGAATTTATACATTAAAAGGCGTTTGATATATTTATTTCACAAGCTAGAATGTCTTATATTTCTAAACGGAGGGAATACTTGTACCCTAGTGAAGGTACATGTGCTGGATCTGCTCCTTTTCGGTTCAATTTTAAACATCCGTGTGTATCCCCTGTCTAGAAGGTTCTTTGCTATCGATAGCTCCACTATGTCTTCTTTAAACACATGAATCAGTCTATGGAATGAAAATGTGCATTTATGGGTACATATGGCCGAAATCTAGTTATTTTTTCGTCAAGACAACAGAATTTTTGACATGTCCATTTTATCTATTTATCCAACTCTAGTGCATATGCAAACAGTTTTAACACTACTTTTTTGCGAAAATTATATCGATCTATTAATGATCATCAATAACAATACAAAGAGCACAATAGTAATAAAAATTATAAATAAGTCCTTAGACCACCTAGCGACGAATAGACACTAGCGCAAGTCAGACAAACTTTGTCGTAGTAGAGCTTGTTGAAGTAGACTTACGGAAAGGTGCACCGTTGTCCTCGTCCTCCCGTCATTGGAGTCTGAAAAAACTTGTCATATTAGAGCTTGTGAAAATAGACTTACGAAAAGTCACCGTGTTAAGACCCCAAAGGATCAGCATTAAATCAATAATAATCATCAATGATGACAATTGTACTAGATCGAAAGAGACTGACTTGAAATCACACCAACAAACATGAAAACCGACTGGTTCCCATGAGATCCACCAGATGCACGACTCTACACGCTCTTCGCCAACGCTAAACGCACCACCGGAGCGAGGATAGGATAAAGAGGATCTTATTCTGACTTCAAGATGTAGCAGTTGTCTCACCATTCTAAAGAAGATACTAAAAATAACCTAAAGAAAGAATCGGAATCCTCCTGCCTGCGAGTAACAATGGTCCGCCACACCTCCAAGGCCCCAAGGCCAACAGAGGCGCAGCGGACCACCGGCGAGGGGGATGGAACCCTAGATGGGCTTTACATTCGCCTCCTGATCATTTTTCTCATGGCTTCACGTATGTATAATTGGCATCACAACAAATCAAACTTATATGTTTCCATGACACAATTCAATGAAAATTTAAATCCATGTTTATTGAAATTTGAACATAACATAGGGTCAAAGTATACGAAATGATTTAACTAACACACTAAGACACATTCAGATAAGCTACCGCTCATGAGACTAGCGCCCAGTTTTTTTGGTGGCTTCTCCTAGAAGCTTCTCTATTCCTAGCTTACTGGGAAAGACGGTTCAAAAAAATTATGAGGCTTTCAAATTTGTTTAGACTTAACTGTTTTGGAAGACTCAATTTTTTTAACCGGCTTCTCCAGGAAGCTAGGAGGAGGGCAGCTTCTTGGAGAAGCTCCCAAAAGAACCGGGCATATGTCGTGTTGAAGTTGCTTGTGCGCCACGCGATATGTGATCTATAGAGGCCCTTCAATAAAATTGCGGATCCGGTCTAGCTGCCGCTCAAATCTCATAGTTGTTCACACATTCTTACTCTTGATCTCGCACACTCAATTATCACGTTTTCGCACGATGTCTTTTGGTCCCACAATGTAGCAGGTCCACATACAACTACAAAGCGACCTTGAAACACTCTAAATGCTCTCTCTACGTCCTTCCTCATTGATTGGTCATCCTTGGTGAAGTATGATCCAAATTTAATTAAGGAAGCTAACTTCTGACAAGCGGAGCGAGACCCGTCGTTGAAGACCTAGATTTCCACCGCTATATAAACCTCTTATAAACCGCCGGCTGGGATAAGTTGCATCTATAAAAATATTCGGTGTTTGTAAGCACTCCGATATAGTGAAGTTTCGTTGGCTGACGCCCGTGATTTTTTTTCTCTTTGTTGGTGAGGTTTTTCGATATTAAATTTGTGTCCCCTACTGCGATTTTTTTCGTTCTTCGTTAGTTGCTTGTCGTGTTTATAAGAAAGTATCCGTTGTATCTGGTCTCCCAAGTACTCAAATCTAAAGACCTCAATGATATATTTCTTCATTATCCTGAAATTATGTATGGACGTGCTCTCCCTTATACGCAAGAGCTCGTCAACAAAATCAGCTAGGACAACATACTTATCATGTTATATGTAGGCTTATCTTCTATAATGGACTAGGAACAAGTGTGTTCGTACCGTTCCTCTTCCGCTTGAAGTATGTATGAGGTGCTTCAACATTACTTACATTACACAAGAACGACTCCCCTCGACATTCTGAAGTCATTCGAAGGTCTTCTCGAGATACCTTGGGTTATGTACAAATTTTGCACAACACCCCCTCTTCTTTGAAGGTTTTTTACGTTCTCGTTTTGGATTCACGGATGTTTCTTGAAATGAAAGTTGATAAAATCCTTTCAACAAACTCATTTGTTAATATTTATTTTGATACTATTTATTTAACAAATTCATGGAATATTGCTTACATATTATTTTTCACAGATTTTTCCTGTAATATTTTTTCACACAAGATTTGAAATGGGAGGAGATCCATGAACAGATTCACACAAGATCCATGAGGTTTTCACACTATCTAATCTATATTAGATTTGAAATGGGAGGAGATCCATGAACAGATTCACACAAGATTCATGAGGTTTTCAGACTATCTAATCTAAAAATATTCATACTTATTAAAATTTGAAGAAAATCACACAAGTAAAAAAATCACAAGAACAAAATCACACAGATTCATCCATGAAAAGAATCACACAAGATTCATATTTTTTCAAGTGATATTCAAATATTTTATTCACATACTATTGTTATAATGTCTACATATGTTTTTGCCAAGAATCATACATAGAAGATTCACAGTGGTGTCATACAAATCCATACAAGATCCGTGTCAAAAACTTGATAATACATAGAAGATTTGCAGTGTTATCATACAAACATACAAGATCCGTGTCATACAAATCCATACAAAATATGTGAGAATGATACAATTTCCATATACTTGACAATTTGGAAAGAGGAAATTACACGTTTCATAGAACAAAAATGATAATAGAGGAACTCATATCTGTGTCTCTCAAACACAATAATTAAAACTCAGATTTTCGTCCATCAAGATACACATAGAAAAAAATAAAGAACAGAGAGGGGGACAAAAATCGAGGCACCCCGGGCCCAGATCGGCCATGGGTGAGATCCTCTCTCTCTCCTCTACGGTCGGAGCGCGAGGCGGGGGCGCGACGAGGGCGATGGTGGGAGGCGGTGGCGCGAGCGCGAGCTTGGTGCTCGTGCAGGCCAAAGCTCATGGTGGCGCGGGGGAGGGAGGCAGGGTGTGGCAGAGCTGGAGAGGGGAGGCGGGGCGTGGCGACGCTGGGGAGGGGAGGAGGGGCATGTCGACGCTGGGAAGAGGAGGCAGCGCTGCGAGAGGGGAAGGGTCATGGCGACGCTGCGGGGAGGGGTGGGCAGGGGGGTGGGCGTGGGTAGAGAGTTGTTAGGATTAGGTGGGCAGGGGCGTGGGCTGCGGATTGGGTGGGGTGGTCATCCTCTCCCTGGACTGCGGGTGAAATTCAAAAAAGCAAGAGGGTTTAAATGCAAACATGCTATAGACAATGACTGCGTTGACCTTGCATGGATCTCCAACGAACGAACGACATAGATGGTACCGGGGGTCCAACTTACGCCGGGGAAATCCTTACTCCTAAAACCGTACCGCTGAAAAATGATGTAGTTGCTCCCTCCATGTAGGGGGAGCGGAAGCCTATTTTTGTGGATAGTTCTGAATTTTTTTGGTCTTATACAATGGATATGTGATCTCTAAATAAAGCAAAAACACCTATTTATGTTCTCTCTAAATAGATGCTGATCTGGACTTAGAGCACCTTCACTCGTTGGGCATTTTCATGCTGAAATTCGGCGCAATTTAGCTCCAGACGGATGTAATTTTTGGTCTGGAAATGGCCGTTTTTCCACTCGCGTTTCCAGGCGTTGCAAAAAAATCAGCTCAAATTCAGACAGTTCGACATAAATATGAATACAGAGCAATGTTCGGCATAAAATAAAACATAGTTCGGCATAAAATTAAACATAGTTCGGCATAGTTGTGCATAGTTTGCCATAGACGAGATGGCAACGAGCTTGGCGATGACACGACGGCGAGCTAGGCGACGAGACGGGGACGATACGCGCCGGCCAAGCCCACTCTAAGCTCCATCGGCCAGGCCCGCGCACTGCCAGTCAGCCAGCCAAAACCTACGCCGAGCTCCGTTGGCCAGACCCGCGCCGAGCTCCGCCGGCTAGGCCCGCGTGTGGGGGAAGGGAGAGAGAAGATGGGCGTGTGGGAGAAGAGAGAACATTTTTCTCACTGGCGC
Organism: Avena insularis; assembly: GCA_023614405.1. Lineage (NCBI taxonomy): Eukaryota > Viridiplantae > Streptophyta > Magnoliopsida > Poales > Poaceae > Avena > Avena insularis. The sequence goes on from CM042697.1 coordinate 65,945,348, forward strand.
GTGGGCCACATGGCGAGATTTGCTACATCCGGCGTTCCAGATGTTGGGATCGGTTTGAAAACACCAGATGAAAAAAGGCCTAAATCCAGATAAAACCGACGTCCTAGGAGTGCGAGTGAGGCGAATTTCGCCTATCCGGATGTAAAACTTGCCAAAAAGTGGTTTCCTGGGAACATGGGTGGAGACGCTCTTATAAGCTAAAAAAAAAATCTAAATAGGTGCTTTTGTATTTGGATTTTGCCTTTTAACCGGATATAGTTGTATGATGTTATAGAGATCAAAAATCAAAAATACCTATTTAGATGTTTTTTGGTTTATAAGTCAAAAGCTATAAGCTACAAATAAGACCCAGCCAAACAGCCCTAAAGATGACCTAGATAAATCTATACAACCTTCGTGACACAATTCCACGAAAAAGTCTGTTCAGAAAACGTGTCACTCACACCGCACCATAGATGGCGGCTGATTGCACGGTTGGACGGTCCTACTCACCTACACAGTTCAACCTAAGGACGGTTTCTTGTGAACTTTCTGAAGTTCGTTCGTTGAGAACGTGTCGTGCAGTTTAGGAGCACATGCAGTGGCGGAGGACGGATAAAATATGAGGTAGGACGAACTCTAATAAAAGTAAATATTAAACTAGGTCTTGATGATCTTTGTAATCCACAAAACCTTTTCAATTGTTGTTGTTGTTATGAGTAAAAACAATGCTAACTCAACAAGACGATAAACGATATGAAGCATGATGTATCATTCAAATATTAACATAATCTCCAAAGTATTTAATTCTCCGCATATAAATAACGAATATCTTAAGGATGTTTTATATACGCTCATGCTCATAATAAGATAAATATCCATAAACTAAGAAATCTTATTCACATTGAAACTATAAAATGAGTCACTTGAGTCAAGACAAGAAGTTCTAAAACAAATCTAACAACAACTCATCGAAGCAATAATCAAAATTAGTTATAAATAGATTCTATAGAACATTATAGAAAGTGTACATACTCCAAAATAATCAACAGTGACCTAGTGTCTTCTAGTTTTTAATGACTTCTCACTCTTATTACCAATTCGTCCATACTTAGGATTATGATATCATTTTTACACGAATTCAACTCTTTCGGGACGGGTCTGAACCAGCATTTCTTCAATTGAATCAGAATGTCAATTATAATTTTATATCAATAGTATATAAAAGTCAAAATAGAAACATAAAACATAAACCATTATATAATTAGAGTTGGTTCTGGCCACATGCCATAAGGTGGCCAAATTACTCTCAGGTTCTCCTTAGATACCACATCTAGGATATTGTTTAGAGTATAGTTTTTATTAAATTGAGAATTAGATGTTGCAAAGAGAAAGAGTTGGTTTAAAACTAGACAATACTAAGACCTTATTCCGCTCCAAAATCAGTTTTGCGCAGCGTTCACTAAAACAAGCATAGTTCTCTCATACGAAATCCGTTTTTAGTGTATGACAACTCAAAATATTCAGAAAAAACATGTGCATCTAAAGGTTCTTGCCAAAAATCAAGGTAGGGCGGGTGTCCTACCTTGCCCTACTGGGAGCTTCGTCCCTGAGCACATGACAGTTTCTCCTTGGAAGAAAAGTTGACACTGATAATTCTACTGTATGAAGTTTTTTTTAGAGTAGGATCAAGTTGAACAGTACGGACTCCCGCAAAAAACAAAGAAAAAGTTGAGCTGTATGTATCAGTCCGCATGGACATTTGCGACTCTTTTTCTCAAAGATATACATCGGTGACTTGGTTCATTGGTTGATGCCGGCGCTCCACCAGCTTCCACCACTTAATAACGACAGAAATGTTCCTGTTGCATATCGTGAGACAGATCAACACCATACCACTGGAGAGACAGCATGGCTTACAGTACAAAGTACAGTCACACCAGCTGGGATTCCTACTCAGCGAGATGCCCCTTCTGGGAATCTCCTCTTTGCAAGCGAAGAGAGAGGATTATAGTCGGTCTATTAATAAGAGTCTAGTAAAGATATCCCAAGGGAGTTCCAAAAAGGAGAAAATTCCACTTTTTATCCAAAGGTTATTGCACCTCATTTAAGAATCTTGTTGACACAACTTGCCCATATGACAATTTGTGTCCAGGCAGATGGTCTCCTCGAAACAGGCTTTCGCCCCGTTTTACAAATAAAACAACCATCCATCACAAGTTACAAGGAGTACATAACATAACACAAATCCTGCTGGGGCCATAGCACAAACCGGCCCAACGAGAAAAGGCGTGCGAGCCGAACAAGAGAATGCCGAAAAAACGTCGTTAAGCTGGATTAGGAGGGGAGCCGCCGAGCCACCTCCAGGAGAAGACGAAGAATCTCATCCAGCCGGGCCTTGTCCCGCTGTCTACACAACGGGTACCGGAGCTGCAAACAAGCCAGAAGTTTGAACACCGAGTCAGAAGCACTTCGAGAAAGAACTTTCTCGATCACCATCTTATTACGTATGGTCCAAAGTGACCAAGACATTGCGGCGAACACTAGCCAAAAAAGGCGGCGGCCCTTTCCAGCACAGTTCGCCTGGATATCCAGGAATTCACCTTGGTCATGGGCCCGCCAGTTCGGGCCCAATGCCTTCCTGGTAAAGTTCCACAGAAACCGGGCTGCGGGGCACATGAACATTATGTGAGTTCCGGTCTCTGGGACTCCACATAGTGGGCACAACCCGTCGCCCGTCCTATGTCTTTTGGCCACTTCTACCCCGGAAGGTAGACGATCTCGAAGCAATTGCCATACAAAGATCTTTATATTAAGAGGGAGAGGGGACTTCCAGAGGGGGTTCGCCCATGGGAGGTCAAGGCGTCTAAAAAGCGCGTGGTAAGCAGAGCCGGCCGTGAAGGATCCCGAGGGGGTCAGGCACCATGACATCTCGTCGGAAGCATCCGACAGCGTGTTCGGCAAGGACGACCTAAGCTTCCTCCATGCTTTGGTTCCAACCGGACCGAAGTTCCTACGGAACGAGATGTTCCATGTTCCCTCCTGAGTCGCAGTTGCCACCCGAAGCGATGGCTCGGAGCATATGGAGAACAGGCGCGGGTACACCTCCTGTAGGGGGCGTTTCTGGAGCCATGAGTCCAACCAGAATAGGGTGCCTTCCCCATTTCCAATGGAGACGGTGAGGTCCAGCTGAATCTCATGCTTGATCTCCTGGATGGAGTGCCAGAACTATGATCCGTCCCGGCTCTCACAATCCAGGAGAGGACGGCCCCAAAGGTATTTGGCCTTGATCAACTTGAGCCAAAGGCCCACACCGTCTTTCAGAATGCGCCATACTGTTAACACCCGGATAATCACAGATGCCTGTTATGCTATACATCGCAATCCCAGGATTACCATTTTTGCGAGACATAATAGATTGGATATCATAGTACATCATCCATTACAAACCATACATAAGGTCTTACACAAATAAGGATCTCATGATCCAGTTCTTAATACAATTCAAGCAGCGGAATAACGTAATAATAACGATAGCGTAGGCGAAGCTCCATCTTCAGGGTCACATGCAATGCTGACGATGGGAGATGATCCTAGTTGTCGTAACCTTCCTGCTGTCCTTCTTCCTGATACTCCTTTTCATAGTCTGGCCACGGTAATAGCCAGGGACAAAGCCATGAGTACTCTTTAAGTACTCGCAAACTAATACTAACAAGTGAAGTGGTTTTGAAAGGATATACTAACTCTAGGGTTGTTTTGCAAAAAGCCAGATTTACCTCTACTAAGTTCAGAAGCAAATAAAACTAGTTGAAAGCTTTATAACACCTAAGTGGGAACTTGAATTTCATGTCACAACTCTGTTGTGGTCAAGTCAAAGTCATGAATCATTTCACAAGTCATTTTGAAAACATCTGAGTGGGAAACAGTATGGCCACTCCAACTGTCCATAACCACAGACAAGGCTATTCGAATAGTTTGACACTCTGTAGAGATTGTACACTTTCACCACAACATTCGATACATCCGTCAGGAACAATGCTGAATTCACCATACTCAGTATGCGGATAATAAATTCTAACCTTTCAATTACACGCCCTAGTATATGCACCTCTCCTGTGAGTTTGGCCTCCCAACCATGACCAACTGTCATCTTGGGTACTACACAGGTGGACAATCTTCACAAGGTAGCCTCAGCTCAGACCTTGGCCGCAAGGGAACCCATACTAAGGTATATAAATTTCTAGTCAAGCCCTACCCAAATTTTGGGTATTGTGGTTGTACGGTAAAATTGAAATGGTATCGCATCCAGAAACCCATCAGTTTTAAAAAGGCTAAGGCTCATGCCTTAAAACTTTCATCATCAAAATCATTTGGTGTTCGGAAACACATGTCAAAACATTTCAGTAGAATGACTCATCATTCTAAGATTTTCATAACCATTTTCACCAAGTATTCCCATCTAAAGTTGATCAAGTTTTATGCTTAGCACTAGCATCTACAAGTGTGGGTAAATACTAATGAGGGGTGGTAAACAAGTGTAGATTAGCTAAGTTCAATCTCATGCCTTAGGATGACATCAAGATTATCTAACTTAGGCCAAGTTTTATGCTCTTTATGCCACCTTCCAATATCCTTCTATTATCTACAAGTTACTAAGTAAACTCTAAGAGAAAGCTTTGAGAAAGAATTAAAGTATTTAAGCTTTGCAAGTAAAACTAGGATTGGTATCACCAAATGGGTATAAGTTTGCAAGTAGAGCTTGCAAGTGGTAGCTTGCTTAATGAGTAGCTTGCAAGTATTGGCTTGCTAAGATATTAGTATAAGCTTGCTAAGTTGCAAGTGTTAGCTTGCTCAGTTAATAGCTTGCCTAGTGCAGAGCAGTGGTTGAAGTTCTCCTCAGCTTGTTCCTTGTAGTATCCCCCTTCCTCTTCGTATCCTTGGTAGGTACTAGCGTCTATAAATAAATATGAGGTACACAATCACCAAATATACTTAACTATTTTTAATCATCACACAAAGGTTCACACTAGATGATCTAGCATCATCACTATTATCACAAAGATTAAAGCACTTGTCTCATTTCTTTTATTTGAGAAAAGTAATTTCTACTCATTGAAAAACTACTTAAGATTTAATATTCTCCAACTCAAACATGGGATCATTTTGACATATGTCATCACCACATATTTCAGTACATGGGAATGTGATTTAAAGTCGTGTCACAATTTAATAAGGTTTAACCTTTTTATTTTAATTAATTAAAGTGACTAGAAATGCCTATGTGGCATTCTTTTATTACTTGATCATTATTTCTATAAGTAAACCTATATATTTTTATATATTCTGAAAGTTATGGTTAAATGTGATTTTTGAGAGTTGGAATCAACTCAAAAGCTCTTATGGTTGAATTTTGAAAAATGTTTGAATGCAGAAAAGGTTCTGCCTTGTTATTTTTACCACGGGTGATCTACAAATCTAAATGGTTTGAATCCAACGGGCTTGGATTAAGCATTCCATTACCTTGCTAAAAAATTGGTTTCAAGCATTTTGGTTCAGTTAATCGAGCTGGGTTGATTTTTGAATCTAGGTACAGAACTAGGTTTGAAATTAAATGAATAAAACTAAAGTTGAATTGTTGGGTTGCGTGGGACGTTTAACTGGGCCGGCCCACTACGCACAGCGCACGCGCGTGCTGGTTAAGTGAGCGACCCCACTCGTCAGTGAGACAACGAGGGACGGAGCGGTATGGGGCGATTAGGATCGTTGGATCTAACTCTAATCGAACGACTCTAGTTCATCGTCCACGTCGGGCAACGTCGGAGAGACATAACCCTAGCGCGGCCAGTGGGGGTCGTGGGAGGCTCACCGGGGCTCAGGCGATGGTCGGCCAAGGGGGCGAACGACAAAGTCGACGACGACGATTCTCCTGGTACCGACAGCTTCTCTTGGGGCGGCTCCAATCGACGACGCCTCTCCTCCTCTGCAGCGGCGAACTCCGGTGAAATTCCGGCCACCTGGTGCTCGCCTTGCTCTGGGGGTGAGTGGGGTATAAGTGAGAGGTGGGGAGTGGACTGGTGTGAAGAAAACGAGCGGGGGTGGCCTCCTTTTATAGTGGCTGAAGGGGACCGAATGGCGCGGGTGGAGCTCGTCGGTGTCGACGGCATAGAGTGCTAACGACATGGGCGGCAATAGGGCGGTGCTGTGCTCCCTGGCGACGCTCAACGGCATGGTGGCGAGGCGTGGGGCGGCGCGAGATGGTCGGAACGTCAGGACGCTCTGGGCGGGTCTGACGGCAATTTTAATGGCGCACAACGTGCATGGTTCGCGCAGCGGCGAGCGAGGTTGTCTGGCGGGGTGCTGGGTGCTGGTGATCACGTCTACAAGCGGCGAGGGTGGCGTGTGGTTTGTGCGAGCGTGTAGAGCGCGGCGCTCTAGTGCTCTCTCGGCATGGTCACAGAGAGAATGGTCGTGCATGTTCTGGGTGGTCCAGTGGGTGGACAGGGGGTGGCGGTGGACGGTGGAGTGCCTGCTAGACAAGGTTGGCGAGACTAGTTAGGCTTGTAGCTTGCTATCGACATTGGGGTTGGCAATGGGGCTCGGCCATGGTCACCATTGATGGCATGGTCGAGTTTACAGTGAGCTAGAGGTGGTTAGACTAGTTAGATGATCTACTGAGAGTGTAGTGAGAGCTAGAGAGGGGACAAGGTTGGCACAACACTGCTCACTGCAGTGTTTGTTGTTTAATTTGATTTGTGCCCAGAAGGTGTTTGATGAAATGGTCGAAAGAAATCCAAATTTGAACTTTGGATTCAAACTTGGTGGGTTTGCTAGGCACATACTAGGGAGTATCTGGTTAGTTGGATTGGTCAAGGTGCACTGGTTTGGTTGGGTTTTGAAAAGGTGTGATCTTCACATATGTTAAAGATTCAGTTTTGAATTATCATTTGAATGGGGTTTCTAAATGTTTCTGCAAGTTTGAAAGGTGGTATTTGATTCACTTTTACTTGGTCTAGCAAGGGGTGAAAAGAATTGGAAAAGTTTCTGTTTGAAATCTTGGACTAGAAACACTCAAAGTGACCTAGTGAGCAAGATTGGCAAAAATGACCATTTGCCTTATTTGATTTGTTTTTGATTTTCCCTTGATTTATTTCTGCTTGGTAATGTTTTAGATGATGTTGTTTTCATCTTTAAACCATTCCTTTCTATTTCGATTAATCACACAAGTCCATTCATGCATTTATCAAATCATCACATACACACATGTATTCATTTGGTTTTTATTAATCAAAGTTTTTATTAACCCTAATTTTAGTGATCAGAGTTTGATGATCATTGTTTCATAATATTGGGATGTTACAAACCTTCCCACCTTAAACAAAATCTCGTCCCGAGATTTGAAAAAGAAGAAAAAAGATTACGTAGGATTTAAAGAGATTGGGAAACTCCGTCCTGATGTGATCTTCTCGCTCCCAGGTAGCTTCTTCTTTAGTGTGGTTGCTCCATTGGATCTTGAGAAACTTGATGCTTCGGGTTCTGGTGGTTCTGAAAGCTTCTTCCAAAATATGGATGGGTACTTCGGGATACGTCAGGTCATCGTTGATCTCTATGGTCCGGTGATCAATGTTCTTGAACACTTCGGTCTTCTCGGGGACTTCAAGGCATTTGCGAAGTAACGATATATGGAACACATTGTGTACTGCTGACATCTCCTCTGGCAGTTCCAATTGATATGGTACTTCTCCTCGACGATTTAGAATCTTGAAGGGCTAACTTTATTTTGAGCTGGAAACGCCGCATTCCCTTCAAAGGCGACACTTTGAGATACACAAAATCTCCGATATTGAAAGCAAGGTCTCGACGTCTCTTGTCGGCGTAACTCTTCTGTATTGACTGGGCTGTCTTGAGGTGCTCATGAATCTTGTGAACTTTCTTCTGCTTCTCGTAGGATGTCGGGTCCAAAAACCTAACTCTCTCCTACTTCCGACCATTTCAAAGGGGTGCGACACTTCCTTCCATACATGAATTCAAATGGGGCTATTTGCAAACTAGCTTGATAACTGTTGTTGTATGAAAATTCTGCGAAATGCAACAGTCTTCCCATTTAGATCCATACTCTAGCACACATGCTCTCAACATATCTTCGAGTATTTGATTTACTCACTCCGTTTGTCCATCGGTCTGAGGGTGATACGCTGTGCTGAAATCCAGTCGGGTTCCTAAACCTTCTTGGACTTTCTTCCAGAATCTCGAGGTAAACTAAGTTCCTCGATCGGATATGATGTTCTTGGAGACTTCGTGCAGACTGACGATTCTAGCGATGTACAACTCTGCTAGCTTCGAACTCTGGTATGTGGTCTTGACTGGTAAGAAATGGGCTACTTTGGACAATCTGTCAACTATGACCCAAATTTAGTCATTTCCCCTACTAGAAGTTGGCAATCCGGTGACAAAGTCCATTCCAACTGAATCCCATTTCTATTCCGAAATCTGTAATGGTTGCAACAGTCCTGCGGGTCTTTGATGTCCCGCCTTGACTCTCTGGCAAATATCACACTTGGCGATATAGCTTCCGATTTCTCTCTTCATCTTATGCCACAGAAATTGCTCCTTCAAATCCTGATACATCTTCGTTCCTCCGGGGTGGATAGAATAAAGAGTATCATGGGCCTCTTTCAAAATAACTTCTTTCAATTCCGAATCTGCTGGTACACAGAGATGTCCTTTGTACCATAGAACTCCTTCTTCGTCTTGGGTGAATCCGGGTACTTTGCCTGTACCGATATGACGTTTGATTCCGTCGATACTAGCATTTCCTTTCTGCGCATCCTTGATCTGACTGATCAAAGTGGGTTGAAGTTCTATGATAGCCAAAAATCCTTCACTCACTAATTCCATTCGGAAATCTTCCATCTCTTTGTGCAAACTTGGTTGCTCCTTCAAAATCATGGAGTTCAAGCGGCACGACAATCTGCTAAGGGCATCTGCTACCACATTGGCTTTACCGGGGTGATAGTGAATGTCCAGATCATAGTCCTTGATTAGCTCAATCCATCTTCTCTGCCTCATATTCATCTCCTTCTGAGTGAATATATACTTCATGAAGGGTTCGCAGCATAGAAAACAAAAATTTTCCTACGATGGGAACTATGTACCAAGATCTATCTACTAGATACAAACAACGGGCGGATGTATATCCATAGAGAACATACCCTTTAAGACCGACAAAGCTTAATGAGTTCAACTCGTGGTTGATGTAGACGATCTCTTGCCGATCTCAAGATCGAGAGGAAGTCCTAGCGCCGCAAATCAGCAGTGCATCCGTGCTTGCACACACGTTCGAGGCACCGAGCAACCTTCGCCTCCTCGCTCCAGCGATGCAGCAGAAGCACAACTCTTTCTTGCCGAATAGCCACCGGGAACATGTATCTCGCTAGTCCGAGACCATGGGGGATAAATTCTAGAGGGGGATAGAGATCCTTCACGAGGAGGTGTGAGAGACAAGTGAGGAGGGGGGCTCCTTTTATAGGAGGAGGGGGGACCCCAAGGGGGTGTCCGGCGCATGGGTCTGCCCCCTTGCCCTCCCCTCTTCATGTGGGTGGACACTCCACTCACAAAAGTCCTTTAAATTCCCTCCACTCAAAAGTCCACTCAAATTCCCATTAAATTTCCACCAAATTTAGTGCAAACTCTCATTAAATAAAACCCTTTTATTTTATTCAGAATTTTGTCAATTACTTTAATGACAAACATTCACAAATAACCCCTTGCTAGAATTCCATTTCACATGCATAACCACTTTATGCAATTTCACCCGAAAACCTGTTTCGGTATCTAGTGAAATAAATTCCTGCGCTTGTTCATTCTTTCGGCATGAAACTTTTGCTCCAATTGGATGTCGGTGTCTCTTAAGTGTGTCACCCTACGGTTCGTGAATAATGCGGACATGATCGAGACCCCTCTCAGATCAATAATCAGAAGCGGGATCTGGAGACCCATACTGACTCCCACACATTCAACGATGACTTTCTTGTGATCGTCGTAACCTTTTATGCTAGTATCTTAATCCCTTTGTTTCACGATATATTACATGTTCGAGATTCGATCATCGGTATCTCCATACCTAGTTTGATCTCGTTACCGACATGCACTCTTTTCTCGTTCCCGTGATATAACATTCTAGTGATCAAATCACTTGCTTGCAAGCTAATCAATGTGATATCACCGAGAGGGCCCAGAGTATATCTATCCGTCATCGGGATGAACAAATTCCACTCTCGATCCATGAGCCTCAACATAACACTTTATTAGTTCTGAATCCATCTTTATAATCACCCTGTTATGGTGTGACGTTTGATGTTATCAAGAAACTCTTCCGGTGTTAGTGATTGACATGATCTCATGGTCTAAGGATTAGGATCACTTCATAAGTTGTTATAGCAATATAAACTCAATGACTTTGATCGTAATGCTATACTTCGGATGAATGTTCATCACACCATTACACTAATGTTGTGATCCCGTTATTAACAACATCCAATGTCCATGATCAGGAAACCTTGATCATCTTGTTAATCAACGAGCTAGTTTATGAGAGAGGCATAACTAGGAACTTTCTGTTTGTTTATTAAACACACATGTATTAATGTTTCCGTATTAATACAATTATAGCATGTAAAATAAACATCTATCATATACTTGGAATACATATAATAAACACTTTATTATTGCCTCTCAGGGCATATTCCCTTCAGTCTCCCACTTGCACTAGAGACAATAATCTAGTTACATAGTGATAAATCTAACACCCATTGAGTTCTGGTATTGATCATGTTTTGCTCTAGGGAGAGTTTTAGTCAACAGATCTGCTACATTGAGATCCGTATGTACTTTACAAATCTTTATATCTCCATCCTTGACATGCTCGCGGATGGAGTGAAACCGGCGCTTAGTATGCTTGGAATGCTTGTGAGACCTTGGTTCTTTGGCATTGGCAATGGCACCATTGTTGTCACAATAGATCACCATTGGGTCCAACGCGTTTGCAACCACTCCTAGTTCGGATATGAACTCCTTCATCCAAACTTCTTCCTGAGCTGCTTCTGAAGCAGCAACATATTCAGCCTCTGTTGTTGATCCCGCTACCACGGGTTGTTTGGAGCTCCTCCAACTAACCGCTCCGCCATTCATGAGAAATACGTATCCGGATTGAGACTTAGAGTCATCCGGATCGGTGTCAAAGCTAGCGTCAACATAACACTTAGCAACGAGCTCTTCTTCACCTCCGTATACAAGAAACATATCCTTAGTTCTTCGTAAGTACTTAAGGATATTCTTGACCGCTATCCAAAGGTTCAAACACGATCCGATTGGTACCTACTAGTCAAACTAATAGCATGTGCCACATCCGGTCTTGTACATAGCATGGCGTACATTATAGATCCTATGGCTGAAGCATAGGGGACTTTGTCCATTATCTCTCTTTCTTCCGCCGAAGCCGAACTTTGAGTCTTACTTAATGTCTTGCCTTGCAACATAGGTAAGAACCCCTTCTTACTTCCGTCCATTTTAAACTTCTTTAAAATCTTATCAAGGTATGTACTTTGTGATAGCCCTATTAGGCGCCTAGATCTATCTCTATAGATCTTTATGCCTAATATGTATGACGCTTCACCTAGGTCTTTCATTGAAAAATTGCTGTTTAGATAACTTTTAACACTGTTTAAAAGATCTATATCATTTCCGATCAATAATATGTCATCCACATATAATATCAGAAATGCCACATTGCTCCCACTCACTTTCTTGTAAATACAAGCTTCTCCATAAGTTTGGACAAATCCAAACTCTTTGATCACCTCATCAAAGTGGAGATTCCAACTTCGTGATGCTTGCTTCAATCCATAGATGGATCGCTGAAGCTTGCACACCTTGTTAGCATCCTTAGGATCGACAAAACCCTTTGGTTGTATCATATACAACTCTTCTTCAATATTACCATTGAGAAACGCGGTTTTGACATCCATCTGCCATATCTCATAATCGAAATATGCAGCAATTGCTAACATAATCCTAACTGACTTTAGCATCGCTACGGGAGAGAATGTCTCATCGTAGTCAACTCCTTGAATTTGTCGAAACCCCTTTGCGACAAGTCGAGCTTTATAGACGGTCACATTACCATCAGCATCAGTTTTCCTTTTGAAAATCAATTTGTTCTCCACGGCCTTTCGGTCGTGAGGTAGGTCCACTAAGTTCCAAACTTGATTTTCATACATGGATTCCATCTCGGATTTCATGGCTTCTAACCATTTGTTGGAATCCGGGCTCATCACCGCTTCTTCATACGTCGCAGAGTCATGATTTTCATCAACCATGAAATTCATGACAGGATTTCCGCACTACGTTGCTGCCCGCTTGACCTGCGAGGTTCGGTAGTACTCTCTTTCGGAGTTTCATGATCATTATCATTAGTTCCCTCTTCGACAGGTGGAGCCAACTCCGGAACAACTTCCGGCGCTGCGCTACTCGTCATACTTTGAAGAGAAGGTTCAATAACCTCTTCGAGTTCTACCTTCCGACTACTCACACCTTTCGCGAGAAACTCTTTCTCTAGAAAGGATCCATTCTTGGCAACAAAAACCTTGCCCTCGGATCTGTGATAGAAGGAATACCCAATAGTTTCCTTAGGTTATCCTATGAAGACACATTTTTCCGCTTTGGGTTCGAGTTTATCCGGTTGAAGTTTCTTCACATAAACATCGCATCCCCAAACTTTAAGAAAAGACAGCTTAGGTTTGTTTCCAAACCACAATTCATACGGCGTCTTTTCAATGGATTTAGATAAAACCCGATTTAAAGTGATTGCAACATTTTCTAGTGCATAACCCCAAAATGACAACGGCAAGTCCGTCAGAGACATCATAGATCGAACCATATCTAATAAAGTACGATTACGACGTTCCGACACACCATTTCACTGTGGTGTTCTGGCAGGCTTGAGTTGTGAAACAATTCCACACTCTTTCATGTGAGTGCTAAACTCATAACTTAGATACTCACCTCCACGGTCGGACCGTAGAAATTTGATCTTTCTATTACGATGATTTTCCACTTCATTCTGAAATTCCTTGAACTTTTCAAAGGTTTCAGACTTGTGTTTCATCAAGTAGATATAACCGTATCTACTCAAATCATCTGTGAAAGTAACAAAATAACGATATCCACCTCGCGCCGACACACTCATTGGACCACATACATCAGAATGTATGATTTCCAATAAATCTGTCGCCCGTTCCATTGAACCGGAAAACGGCGTTCTAGTCATCTTGCCCATAAGGCATGGCTCACATGTATCAAATGATTCAAAATCAAGTGATTCCAAAGGTCCATATGAATGGAGCTTCTTCATGCGTTTAACGCCAATATGACCTAGACTGCAGTGCCACATATATGCGGATATATCATCATTAAGTTTAATCCTTTTAGCATCAACATTATGAATATGTGTAACATTATCATCGAGATCTAATAGAAATAAACCATTCATCATCGGTGCATGACCATAAAAGATTTCATTCATATAAATGGAACAACCATTGTTCTCGGATTTAAATGAATAACCACTTCACATCAAACACGATCCAGATACAATGTTCATGCTCAGTGCAGGCACCAGATAACAATTATTCAAGTTTATAACTAATCCCGACGGCAAGTGGAGAGGCAGCGTTCCGACGGTGATCACATGAACTCTTGATCCATTGCCGACACGCATCTTGACCTCACCCCTTGCTAGCGGTCGCTTGTTCCACAGCCCCTGATTCGAGTTACAAATATTAGCAACTGAACCGGTATCAAATACCCAGGTGCTACTGCGAGCACTAGTCAAGTACACATCAATAACATGTATATCATATATACCTTTGTTTGCCTTGTCGGCCTTCTTGTTCCGCCAGATACTTGGGGTTATGCCCAAAGGCTGGTCCCCTTACAATAGTAGCACTCGGTATCAGACTTAGGTCCAACTCGGGGTTTCTTTTCAGGCACGGCAACAGGCTTGCCGCCCTTACTTCCCTTCCGTTTTCCCTTCTTGTCTTTCTTGAAACTAGTGTTCCTATTGATCATCAACACTTGATGTTCCTTTTTGATCTCCACTTCTGCAGTTTTAAGCATTGATGTAAGCTCGGGAGAGACTTCTTCATGCCTTGCATATTATAGTTCATCACGAAGCTCTTATAGCTAGGTGGCAGAGACTGAAAACACGATGGATGCCTAAGTCAATGGGAATCGTTATTCCCAAGGACACAAGCTTATCGGCGTAACCTGGCATCTTGAGTACATGCTCATAACGGAGCTGTGCTGTTCCATCATGCAGCTAAAGAACTTTTCTGAAGCGTTGTAGCTCTCTACAGCAGCATGTGTGTCGAAAATCATTTTTAACTCACCCATTGTATCAAAAGCATTGCCATTTTCGAAACGCTTTCGAAGTTCCGGCTCTAGCCCATACAATATGCCGCAATGAACTAAGTTGTGGTCCTCCTGACGAGTCTGATAGACATTCTTCTCCTCGTCAGGGGCATCATCTAAAGGTGGGGGGCCTAACGGCGCTTCTAGCACATATTGCTTTTGTGCAGCAGAGAGGAGAATCCTCAAATTCATGGCCCATTCGGTAAAGTTGCTACCGTTCGTTGCTAGTTTCTCTTTCTCCATGAACACATTGAAATTAAAAGCAGGTAGTGCCATCTACAACAGAATTTGTAAAGTTTAGACTAAGTGTATGATAGATTGAGTTCAACTAATCCATATTACGAATGAACTCCCACTCAAAAACGATATCCCTCGTGCCTTTTTGGTGATTACATGAACCAAATCCACTACACCAAGTCCGATCATCACGTGAGTCGGTGTAGCTTCAAAGGCGAGCATCAAATGGGCATCATATCAACTATATGACTCATGCTTAACCTTTCGGTCCATGTTCCGAGGCCATGTCTGTACATGCTAGGCTCGCCAAGTTAGAACCTTAGTATTCGCGTGTGTAACTGTTTTACACCCGAAATATGGTCGTGGATCCAAGAACACCCGATCATCACGTGATGTCTTGGAGCGACGAAGACATAATCGGTGCATACTAAAGGAAGAACACATTTTTATCTTGATATTTAAATGAGGGATCATCTTATTATGCTAACAAAGTGCTAAACAAGCAATATAAGATGCTATCAAACATCACATGTTTATTAGTGAAATGATATGGTTCCCGCAGATGATCTCTATCATGCGCATCGTGGTATGATCACTATCATACCTATATGTGTAAATCCAAGGTCTATGGAGTTTACACGCTATGTGTGTTGTAAGAGTATCATCTCATACTTCTACTTACAACACTACCATATCATAACACTAGCCCAGCAACAATCTAAACTAGACGCCTCTAATTTATCCATTGCAAGTTTTACGTGGCTTAGGGCTTCGAGATAGAACCGTTTTACTCATTTAACATGAACCACAACGAGGATAACCAAATTGTTGACAACTCGCTTGCAAAATAGATATTGACTATAGTAGGAGAGACAGACACCCGCTAGCCACTTATGCAAACTAGTTGCATGTCAAGCGTGGAACAGGTCTCATGTGCGAGGACATGTAAAGTTTGTCCGGGCCGCTTCATCCCACTATGCCACCAATATCCAAAATTACAACAAAGGAGCAACAACATGATCATCATCGTCCACATACTCATATGTGTACTACCCGTGTAAAGTATCTACACATAGATCCGGCTCTGATACCACTGAAGGGTTCGCAGCATAGAAAACAAAAAATTTCCTAAGATGGGAACTATGTACCAAGATCTATCTACTAGATACAAACAACGGGCGGATGTATATCCGTAGAGAACATACCCTTGAAGACCGACAATGCTTAACGAGTTCAACTCGTGGTTGATGTAGACGATCTCTTGCCGATCTCAAGATCGAGAGGAAGTCCTAGCACCGCAAATCAGCAGCGCATCCGTTCTCGCACACACGTTCGAGGCACCGAGCAACCTCCTCCTCCTCGCTCCAGCGATGCAGCGGAAGCACAACTCTTTCTTGCCGAATAGCCACCGGGAACATGTATCTCGCTAGTCCGAGACCATGGGGGATAAATTCTAGAGGGGGAGAGAGATCCTTCACGAGGAGGTGTGAGAGACAAGTGAGGAGGGGGGGTCCTTTTATAGGAGGAGGGGGGGGGGGAAACCAAGGGGGTGGCCGGCGCATGGGGCTGCCCCCTTGCCCTCCCCTCTTCATGTGGGTGGACACTCCACTCACATAAGTCCTTTAAATTCCCTCCACTTAAAAGTCCACTCAAATTCCCATTAAATTTCCACCAAATTTAATGCAAACTCTCATTAAATAAAACTCTTTTATTTTATTCAGAATTTTGTCAATTACTTTAATGACAAACATTCACAAATAACCCCTTGCTATAATTCCATTTCACATGCATAACCGCTTTATGCAATTTCACCCGAAAACCTGTTTCGGTATCTAGTGAAATAAATTCCTACGCTTGTTCATTCTTTCGGCATGAAACTTTTGCTCCAATTGGATATCGGTGTCTCTTAAGTGTGTCACCCTACGGTTCATGAATAATTCGGACATGATCGAGACCCCTCTCGGACCAATAATCAGAAGCGGATCCGAGACCCATACCGATTCTACACATTCAACGATGACTTTCTTGTGATCGTTTAACCTTTTACGCTAGTATCTTAATCCCTTTGTTTCACGATATATTACATGTCCGAGATTCGATCATCGGTATCTCCATACCTAGTTTGATCTCGCATCGACATGCACTCTTTTCTCGTTCCTGTGATATAACATTCTAGTGATCAAATCACTTGCTTGCAAGCTAATCAATGTGATATCACCGAGAGGGCCCAGAGTATATCTATCCGTCATCGGGATGAACAAATTCCACTCTCGATCCATGAGCCTCAACATAACACTTTATTAGTTCTGAATCCATCTTTATAATCACCCTGTTACGGTGTGACGTTTGATGTTATCAAGAAACTCTTCCGGTGTTAGTGATTGACATGATCTCATGGTCTAAGGATTAGGATCACTTCGTAAGTTGTTATAGCAATATAAACTCAATGACTTTGATCGTAATGCTATACTTCGGATGAATGTTCATCACACCATTACACTAATGTTGTGATCTCGTTATTAACAACATCCAATGTCCATGATCAGGAAACCTTGATCATCTTGTTAATCAACGAGCTAGTTTATGAGAGAGGCATAACTAGGAACTTTCTGTTTGTTTATTAAACACACATGTATTAATGTTTCCGTATTAATACAATTATAGCATGTAAAATAAACATCTATCATATACTTGGAATACACATAATAAACACTTTATTATTGCCTCTCAGGGCATATTCCCTTCACTTCAGGCTCTTGTGATCCGAATAAATCTCAGAACGGTTTCCCATCAGATAATGCCTCCATGTCTTCAGGGCTAGAACTATGGCTACGAGTTCAAGGTCATGGGTTGGGTAATTCTCTTCATGTTGTTTCAGTTGTCGGGATAAATAAGATATAACTTTGCCTTCTTGCATTAGCACACATCCGATACCGATCTTGGAGGCGTCACAATACACATCAAAGGGCTTCGTGATATCTGGCATGATCAAGATTGGGGATGAAATCAATCTCCTCTTGAGTTCCTGAAAACTCGCTTCACATTTGTCCGTCCATTCAAACTTCTTGTCCTTCTTCAGTAATTGGTTCATGGGTCTGGCAATACTCGAGAATCCTTCTACGAACTTGCGGTAGTATCTTGCTAATCCGAGAAATGCACGAACTTGGGTTTGAGTGGTTGGGGCTTGCCAATCTCCAACATCCTTCACCTTCGCAGGGTCAACGGCAATTCCTCCGGCTGGTACGATATGTCCGAGAAATCCTACCTCCTGTAACCAGAATTCACATTTGCTAAACTTGGCATACAACTAATGCTCTCTAAGGGTTCCAAGAATGGTCCTTAGGTGTAGCTCATGTTCTTCTTTGGATTTGGAATAAATCAGAATGCCATTGATGAAAACAATGACAAACTTATCCAGGAAGTCCATAAAAATCTTATTCATGAGGTTCATGAAATAAGCGGGGGGCATTGGTTAATCCAAAATACATGACAGTATACTCATATAATCCATATCGGGTGGTAAAGGCAGTCTTGGGAATATCCTCTGCGCGAATCTTGAGTTGATGATAGCCAGTTCTAAGATCAATCTTAGAAAACACTTTGGCACCAGTCAACTGATCAAATAGGTCTTCTATCTTTGGCAACGGGTACTTGTTCTTGATGGTGACATAATTCAACTTCCGATAATCCGTACACAAACGATTACCTCCATCTTTCTTGTCCACAAACAAAACAGGTGATCTCCATGGTGACACACTTGGTTGAATCAGTCCAATTTCTAGCATGGCATCCAGTTGCTTCTTCAGTTCTACTAGTTCAGACGGATTCATACTATATGGTCTCTGGGCTATGGGCCTGGTTCCAGGTATTAGTTCAATGATAAACTCGATATCCCGATCTGGGGGCATACCGGGCAAAACATCTAGAAATACATCGGGGTATTCACAGACTATCCGGACCTGGTCAATGGTTGGCTAGGCTATACTCTTGTTGCACTTGAATTGACGGGGCAAGGTTTCAGATACATGCTCGACTGATATTCCGGCTGTACTGGTCATGGTTATGGCTTTCTTGGCATAGTCAATTTATCCTTTGTGTTTGGACATCCAATCCATTCCTAGTACTACTTCCAAACCTTTAGTTCCGAGTACTATTAGATTAGCATAAAAATCTATGCCATGGATTCAGATAGGGACGGCTTTGCAAATTTGCCTAGCTTTGGTGGTTGAACCAGGTATTTGAACAATCATAACATGCATCAATTTGTTTGGTTGAATCTTACTAGTGCATGCAAATTCTTCAGTAACAAATGAGTGCGATGCTCTAGAATCAAACAACACTCTTGCAAGTACTGAGTTAACAGAAAACATACCCAGCACGACATCTGGCGCTTCTTGGGATTCTTCAGCATTCATGAGAAAGAGATGGCCATTGTGGTTGAGCGAATTGCCTAGGGCAAACCTTCTTCCGGGCTGAACATGACGCTGCTGCTGAGATGGGGCATTTGCATTGGGGGCTACGGCAATCTTCTTGGGGCACTCATTGGAATAGTGACCCTTGGTTCCACATTCATAACAAGTCACTTGTGACTTGTCCTTTGCTGCAACAGGCACAACATTGCTTCCAGTCCTTGGGGCAGTGTTGGTGTTGGTGGAGGCATTGTTGTTGTTGAACTTGGGTGGTGCACCTTTGAAATTGCTAGGATTGTCGGGGTTGTTGTGGTTTCCTCCGGGCCTTGGGTTTCCACGGTTGGGATAGGTCGGACGGTTCATCAGGGGTCTGTTGTTTCTTGGGGAAAATCCTGGAGATGGGTTGGGGCGATACTTTGGTGTATGGTGGGTTCCTGGTTGATGCATCATGCGACGCTTGCGGTTCTCATTAGCTTGGTTGATCTTTCCTTCCATCTGAATGGCAGCGTCAACTAAGGCTTCAATATCTGCAAAGGGGATATTGACTAACACTGTCCGCATCTCATCGTGAAGACCATTCAGAAATATCTCTTTCTTCTTGGCTTTAGTGTCTATCTCATCTAGTGCATACATAGCCAATGACAAGAATTTGTCACGGTATTCCACTACTATCATCCTTCCTTGCTTCAGTTCTCTGAATTCATCTCTCATCCTTTTGATCAAACCCGGTGGCACATGGGTTCTACTGAACTTGAATTTGAACTCCTCCCAAGTCATCAACTGACCTCTTGTCATTGCACGAACGCTGTTCCACCATGCTCTTGCATCTCCGGCCAGATAGTGGGTAGCAAACAACACTTTATCATTGGCTTCCACTCCTGCAACTTCCAGGTTGTTCTCCATGGTTTGCAACCAATCATCTGCATCTAGGGGCTCTTTTGACTTAGTGAAAACAGGTGGATTGGTGTTCTGGAAATTCTTGAGCTTAGATCCATGGTTTTACTGATTTCCATGTCCTTGATTGTTGTTGGCCATCTGAGCTATCTGTTGAAGGGTGGCTAGGTTGGCTTGACGTTCGGCTCTTTCAGCTTCGCGGTCAGAAACCAACATTTGCAAGAGTTGCAACATCGGGTCCGGGGCTGAGTTGCTTCCTCCGCGAGGCATCTGAAGATTGAGGTAAATCATGAGAAAAGAGGGAAATTTCTAAGGTTCAGGGTTTTTAAAAGTTTTGAAAGTTTTCAAGTTTTGACTCATATTTTTCTAGCAACTTGCTTTTCATTCATTCATTCATAGCACACGATACAAACACACACCACAACAAAGGAAAACATATGGTTTTAAGAACCATTCTGGGAAACTACGATACAGTGGGACCGAATACAACTCACTAACGCTAGTGCTCAAGTGCTACTACTCCTTGGAGTCAGTTTCCTCATCATCCTCATCATCATCGCTGAAGGCAAAGTCATCCTCATTGGTGAAGAAGTCCATGGACTAATCCTCCAGAAAGTCATCATCATCGCTAAGATAGGAGTAGGGGTCTCCACGAAGGTCTTCCCCTGCATTCTCCCTCTCCTCCAACTACATGCCTCTCTCGTGGATGGTCTCCTCCAAATCCGTGATCCGGTGGCAAAGACGGGAAATGATGCGCTCCTTCTTGTCGAGCTGACGACGACGAGACTTGCGATCCTTCACTAGCATGGCGATGGTATGATCCTTCTTGGCAGCGATGGCATACTTGTGGTTGACGTAGGAATGGGCATTGTCCAACTCCTTATGATGGTCATAGATCATGAAGCTGAGATGGTCCAGTTTACTCTTCATCTCGTGGTGGTATGGGGCTTCTAGTGGCTGTCCCATAACATCACGCCTTGGGTAGAACTCAAAACGGGTACCCTTGATTTGATTGATACTCTGCCCACACAGACATGCAAGAGCTTCCTGCATTGCCCTGGCAAGTCCATCGAGCCAGTTGTTCTCTCTTAAGGCGAACTGAATCCCCTCTGCAGTGGGGGGTTCAATCTTTCCTCGGAGACTTGCAACAACTAGCCACTACAAATCTTCCCCTTCCTGATCATTGAGCTGAGCTCCAAAGAACTCAGGGTGCGGACGCTCTAGGATCTCCGACAGCTGGTCCCAGTCAAGCTCAAAGATGAGGTCTCCTCCATTCCCCAACTGATAAAACTTGATGTACTTCACGTCCATCTTTAAGAATATAGGATGAGTAAGTTAGTAGAGTGATCAAGTGTGTCAAATTTTAGGTAAATTTGCAAGAATTTTTTAGGAACATGAATTTTCATGAAAGAATCCAAGTGGTAAGAATGAGAATAAGTTTTTGTAAATACTCACTTCCTTTGGTTTTGAAACTAAGTTTTTGATTCAAACTTCCATTCTAACTAGGGTCTCCTATGGTCAGGATGGCTCTGATACCAACTTGTCAACACCCGGATTTTTAATCACACATGCTTGTTATGCCATACATCGCAATCCCAGGATTACCATTTTTGCGAGACATAACAGATTGGATATCACAGTACATCATCCATTACAAACCATACACAAGGTCTTACACAAATAAGGATCTCATGATCCAGTTCTTAATACAATTCAAGCAGCGGAATAACGTAATAATAACTATAGCATAGGCGAAGCTCCATCTTTAGGGTCACAGGCAATGCTGACGATGGGAGATGATCCTAGTTGTCGTAACCTTCCTGCTGTCCATCTTCCTGATACTCCTTTTCATAGTCTGGCCACGAGAATAGCCAGGGACAAAGCTATGAGTACTCTTTAAGTACTCGCAAACTAATACTAACAAGTGAAGTGGTTTTGAATAGGATATACTAACTCTAGGGTTGTTTTGCAAAAAGCCAGATTTACCTCTACTAAGTTTAGAAGCAAAGAAAACTAGTTGAAAGCTTTATAACATCTAAGTGGGAACTTGAATTTCATGTCACAACTCTGTTGTGGTCAAGTCAAAGTCATGAATCATTTCACAAGTCATTTTGAAAACATCCGACGGGGGAACAGTATGGCCACTCCAACTATCCATAACCACGGACGCGGCTATTCGAATAGTTTGACACTCCATAGAGATTGTACACTTTCACCACAACATTCGATACATCCGTCAGGAACAATCCTGAATTCACCATACTTAGTATGCGGATATTAAATCCTAACCTTTCAATTACACGCCCTAGTATATGCACCTCTCCTGTGAGTTTGGCCTCCCAACCATGACCAACTGTCATCTTGGGTACTACACAGGTGGACAATCTTCACAAGGTAGCTCCAGCTCAGACCTTGGCCGCAAGGGAACCCATACTAAGGTATATAAATTTCCAGTCAAGCCCTACCCAAATTTCGGGTATTGTGGTTGTACGGTAAAATTGAAATGGTATCGCATCCATAAACCCATTAGTTTTAAAAAGGCTAAGGCTCATGCCTTAACATTTTCATCATCAAAATCATTTGGTGTTCGGAAACACATGTCAAAACATTTCAGTAGAATGACTCATCATTCTAGGTTTTCATAACCATTTTCCCCAAGTATTCCCATCTAAAGTTGATCAAGTTTTATTCTTAGCACTAGCATCTACAAGTGTGGGTAAATACTAATGAGGGGTGGTAAACAAGTGTATATTAGCTAAGTTCAATCTCATGCCTTAGGATGACATCAATATTATCTAACTTAGGCCAAGTTTTATGCTCTTTATGCTACCTTCCAATATCCTTCTATTATCCACAAGTTACTAAGTAAACTCTAAGAGAAAGCTTTGAGAAAGAATTAAAGTATTTAAGCTTTGCAAGTAAAACTAGGATTGGGTATCATCAAATGGGTATAAGTTTGCAAGTAGAGCTTGCAAGTGGTAGCTTGCTTAATGAGTAGCTAACAAGTATTGGCTTGCTAATATATTAGTATAACCTTGCTAAGTTGCAAGTGTTAGCTTGCTCAGTTAATAGCTTGCCATGTGTAGAGAAGTGGTTGAAGTTCTCCTCGGCTTCTTCCTCGTAGTATCCTCCCTCCTCTTCGTATCCTTGGTTGGTACTAGCATCTATAAATAAATACGAGGTACACAATCACCAAACAATACTTAACTATTTTTAATCATCACACAAAGGTTCACACTAGATGATCTAGCATCATCACTATTATCACAAAGATTAAAGCACTTGTCTCATTTCTTTTATTTGAGAAAAGTAATTTCTACTCGTTGAAAAACTACTTAATATTTAATATTCTCCAACTCAAACATGGGATCATGTTGACACATGTCATCACCACATATTTCAGTACATGGGAATGTGATTTAAAGTGGTGTCACAATTTAATAAGGTTTAACCTTTTTATTTTAATTAGTTAAAGTGACTAGAAATGCGTATGTGGCATTATTTTATTACTTGATCATTATTTCTGTAAGTAAACCTATATATTTTTATATATTCTGAAAGGTATGGTTAAATGTGATTTTTGAGAGTTGGAATCAACTCAAAAGCTCCTATGGTTGAATTTTGAAAAATGTTTGAATACAGAAAAGCTTCTGACTTGTTATTTTTACCATGGGTGATCTACAAATCTAAATGGGTTGAATCCAATGGGCTTTGATTAAGCATTCCAGTACCTTTCTAACAAAATTGGTTTCATGCATTTTGGTTTAGTGAATCGAGCTGGATTGATTTTTGAATCTAGGTACAGAACTAGGTTTGAAATTAAATGAATAAAACTAAATTTGAGTTGTTGGGTTGAGCGGGACGTTTAACTGGGCCGTCCCACTACGCACAGCGCACGCCCGGGCTGGTTAAGTGAGGGACCCCCCTCGTCAGTGAGACAACGAGGGCGAAGCGGTATGGGGTGATTAGGATCATAGGATCTAACTCTAATCGAACGGCTCTAGTTCATCGTCCACGTCGGACAACGCCGGCGAGACAGAACCCTAGCACGGCCAGTGGGGTCGTGGGAGGATCACCAGGGCTCAGGCAATGGTTGGCGACGGGGGCGAACGACGAAGTCGACGACGGTGATTCTCCTGGTACCGGCAGCTTCTCCTGGGGCGGCTCCAGTCGACGGCGCCTCTCCTCCTCTGCAGCGGCGAACTGTGGTGAAATTCCGGCCACCTGGTGCTCGCCTTACTCCAGGGGTGAGTGGGGGGGTATAACTGAGAGGTGGGGAGTGAACTGGTCTAAAGAAAACGAGCGGGGGTGGCCTCCTTTTATAGTGGCTGAAGGGGACCGAATGGCGCGGGTCGAGCTCGTCGATGTCGACGGCATAGAGTGCTAACGGCATGGGCGACGATAGGGGCGGTGTTGTTCTCCCTGGCGACGCTAAACGGCATGGTGGTGAGGCATGTGGCGGCGCGAGATGGTCGGAACGTCATGACGCTCTAGGCGAGTCCGACGGCAATTTTAATAGCGCACAACGTGCATGGTCTGCGCGGCGGCAAACGAGGTTGTCTGGCGGGGTGCTGGTGATCACGTCTGCAAGCGGCGAGGGCGGCGCGTGGTTTGTGCGAGCATGTCGAGTGCGGTGCTCTGGCGCACTCTCGGCATGGTCGCAAAGAGAATGGTTATGCGTGTTCTGGGTGGTCTAGTGGCTAGCAGGGTTCGAGCGTTGGATAGGGGGTGGCGGTGGACGGTGGAGTTCCTGCTAGACAAGGTTGGCGAGGCTAGTTAGGCTTGTAGCTTGCTGTCGACATTGGGGTTGGCAATGGGGCTCGGCCATGGTCACCATTGATGGCATGGTCGAGTTTACAGTGAGCTAGAGCTGGTGAAACTAGTTAGATGATCTACTGAGAGTGTAGTGAGAGCTAGAGAGGGGACAAGGTTGGCACAACACTGCTCACTATAGTGTTTGTTGTTTAATTTGATTTGTGCCCAGAAGGTGTTTGATGAAATGGCCGAAAGAAATCCAAATTTGAATTTTGGATTCAAACTTGGTGGGTTTGCTAGGCACATACTAGGGAGTATCTGGTTAGTTGGATTGGTCAAGGTGCACTGGTTTGGTTGGGTTTTGAAAATGTGTGATCTTCACATATGTTAAAGATTCAGTTTTGAATTGTCATTTGAATGGGGTTGCTAAATGTTTCTGCAAGTTTGAAAGGTGGGATTTGATTCACTTTTACTTGGTCTAGCAAGGGGTGAAAGGAATTGGAAAAGTTTCTGTTTGAAATCTTATACTAGAAACACTCAAAGTAACCTAGTGAGCAAGATTGGCAAAAATGACCATTTGCCTTATTTGATTTTTTTTATTTTCCCTTGATTTATTTCTTCTTGGAAATGTTTTAGATGATGTTGTTTTCATCTTTAAACCATTCCTTGCTATTTAGGTTAATCACACAAGTCCATTCATGCATTTATCAAATCATCACATACACACATGCATTCATTTGGTTTTTATTTAATCAAAGTTTTTGTTAACCCTAATTTTAGTGATTACAGTTTGATGATCATTGTTTCATATTTTTGGGATGTTACACATACCCTTTTAAGCAATAAGGCCTTGTTGAAGAGTCAGGAAGATAGGATGTCTATGCCCCCAAGAGACTTGGGGGCGCAGATGTCCGCCCATTTGACCATGTGATATTTTTGGTGCCCCTTGGGGTCGTACCAAAAAAAGCGTGAACGTTCCTTATCGAAGGAACCATGCACGCCTTACTATAAGAGATAGAGGATCATTGTATACATGGGAAAGCTGGACAAACATGCATCAATGAGGACCATCTTGCTGCCCTTTGATGTGAATTTCCCACACTAGGGCTTAGATCTCGCTCGCACCCGGTGAAAAGGATACATATGTCACCTAGAGGGGGGGTGAATAGGCGGTTTAAAACTTTTACGAGATGGGTTTAACAAAGGCGGAATAAAACTAGCGTTTACTTTGTCAAGCACAAAACCTACATAAACTACGGTTCACCTATGTGCACCAACAACTTATGCTAAGCAAAACAAGCAACTATGTGATAGCTAGATATAAGAATTCAAGCACGAAGGCTATCACAAAGTAAAGTGCATAAGTAAATAGCTCGGGTATAGAGATAACCGAGGCACACGGAGAAGATGATTTATTACCGAGTTCCTCCCATAAAGAGAGTACATCTCGTTGGAGGGGTGGGCGGTACTAAGACCACCACGCCACAAAAGGCCTCACCCTATTCTCCTATGAACCTCGCCACAAGAGGCCTGGTTCACTTCTTCACTATCGATGCACTTGTCGGTGGCAATCCGTAACCTCTCACAAATATTGGGGCACTTCTCCACAACTCAATTGGAGTCTCCCAACAAACATGCTCGGGGAAAGCTCCACAACTTAATTGGAGGCCCCAAGTAATCCACAGACCTGTAAAACAACTAAACCGTCTAGGGTTCTAAGAACCCAAGAGTAAAAAGCTTCTCACCTTTCACCCAATCAAATCCTCAACGAGAACTCAAACCGATGCACCAAATGCAATGGCAAGAACACAATAAGTGCTCAAGTCCTTCTCTCCCAAATTCCACCAAAGCTACAAAAGCTAGTGGGAGAATAAGAGAGGAAGAACACAAGAGGAAATCCACAAAAGAAACCCCAAGATCTAGATCCCAATATGTTCCCCTCACATAGAGGAGAGATGGATTGGTGGAGTTGCAGATCTAGATCTCCCTTTCAAATCCCCCAAAAAGATTCAAGAAATATGGGAGGGATTAAGAGTATTTGCAAGCTCTTGAAGGTCAAAACAATGGAGGAGAGAGAGAATGCAAGCAACCAGCCTAAGGAGGAAGAAGGGGTCTATTTATACCCCTCCCCAACGAAATATGACCGTTTGGGACCTTCCAGGCCGAATAATCCGCCCCTCCCCTGGATATTCCGGGTTCCCCGGGCCAAAAAATGGCAAGGGACTTCGTGGCGCGTCCCTTAGTATAGAGGGCGGATATTTGGGGCAGATAATCCGCCCCCATTACTGGGAGCCATGCCTCAAAGTCCTTAGCCGTTTTCCAAAAATTGGGCCAGATAATCCGCCCCCCTGAAAACTGGCAGGAACAACAAAATTGAAACCATCATAACTTTTGCATCCGGACTCCGATTTTGATGATCTTGGGCTCGTTTCGAAGATAGTAACGATCTCTAAAAGATCATACAGGGAACCGTCATAGTACACCAAGGTAGGATAGAACCAAATGATTAAAGGTTTAACCTATCTATAAAAGATAAACCGGTAAAACCTCCAATATCGAAAACACAATAGAGAATGCATATGAAATCCGTTTTCGATGAACTTGATCCTGTTATAGAGATTGACACAAGATATAAATCCTCTCATGGATAAGAACCAAATAAGAACCAAGAAAGAGGATGCCAAGTATGCAAAGGTTTGAGCTCTCACCTAGGGATATGATCAAGTTACTCACTCGAGAGCCCCTCTTGATAGTACGGTTATCTATCCTAAAGACTGGTCTCCCCAACTAACACCACGAGACCGGTAAGAAATAAACCATATCAAGATCAAACCTTTGCCTTGTATATTCCACACCTCAAGATGGAGCACCTTTATTGATTGCACTAGCTTGGTGAAGACTTGGAATTTGCTCCCCCATACTCCACTATGGAAGATCCTCTCTTTTAGGCATATCTTCACATATCCATGATCACCATAAGGATGGAAAGATACACTTGAGATCATCTTATTATTCAAGACACACTTGCCATAGGCTCAACTTCTACTTGACCAATCTCCAGATCATTCCTTGAAACCTTGATCAACACTTGATCTTCTTCACTTTATTCTTATTCCAACCTTGAAGCCACCATATGGTTCAAGCATTGTCTATGGACAAATCCTACAAGTAAAACTCAATGCAAACATAAGTCCATAAAACATTCTCAGTAATTACCAAAACCACAAATGGGGGCACACATGTTCTTTCAATCTCCCCCATTTTGGTAATTGATGACAATCCTTTGAGAGGGTTTATATAATCAACTTAATGAATAAAAATGGTTGCGCCAACATCAAATACTACACAAGTATGTGATGTTGGTACACCCATAATATATAGAGCAAGCTCCCCCACAATTTATGCACGTGTGATGAACCATTACTAGTTGGTGGAGTTTCCTCTATATATTAAACATGCAAAGCAACAACAAAGATGCAAGAGCATGAGAGGCAAATGCTTAAGAACAAACTCAAGACATAAAACCAACTTCCCTTAAACCCTCCAAAACTTCTCCCCATTGGCATCGATTGCCAAAATGGGTGAATCGTTCTAAACAACCAATATAGTGAGCATTCATCCAAAGGTGTGCATTTGAAACAAATTTATTATGATAAAACATTTACACATATCCAATGATGAATACTTAGGAGGAGGTCAAACTATATCGAGGATCAAAAGATTGCAAAAAAATAACAAGATGAAGAAGCATCAACAAATGATGCAAGCAATCAAAAGATCCAGAAAACCACTAGACAAAAGGAACATAGCAAATTAAAGATTTATATTATGATAAGATCGAAAATATATTGTTCTAAATAATATGAGGAGGCTTCCCAAGGTTTGTGCACAAATTATAATTTGCATTTGAATAGAATATGGACAAATATGGCATCCTCACTCCCTTGATATTATTTAAAACACAACTATGTACAAAAGAGCATATACCAAGGCATAAAACTTGCAATAAACAAATGGTTGAGCAACGAGTAAGAGACAACATTATAGCAGGCTCAACCACAAGGATGTGTGAGAGGCAAGACAAAGCATATTATAAGACCAGTACAAGGATGATCATTTCTTATCAACATAGTCTTCAATGAATGCTATTGCTTAGTATGACCATACAACACACATGCAACAAACAAGACATCAAAAATAGAGTTGTAACAATTCTCATGTATATAAGTTTCTAAGTAGACAATCTCACAAAGATATTGATCCACAAAGAAACATGTACACACAAATTAGATACTAAAATATTAGAGCAAGATATCCAAAATGAAGTCATGACAATACAACACTAATATCTTTGCTTGATAGCATGGCCAAAAGGCTCAATTTTATCTTATTGTATATTGATGAATTTCAACCACAACATATCAAATACATAAAATTCATGCCAAGATGCAACCTACCATATGTTGAAAGATGATATGTATGCATGAGTAAGAGATACTTGTTACCCAAATATCATTGGTGTGATGTAACATCCCAGCATTAGAGCTTAGAAATAAGCTGAACACAGATGTGTGCATTGCATTCATGCATAGAAAATCTGAATAATTTTCGCCCTTTTGAACAAAACTTGTCAAATGATTGAAGCTTCTCTTAACTTGATGGAATTGAAGTAGATCATCAAGTTGACTGCGATAAGTTTCAATATGACCTTTGCTAAAACCTTATTTTGGGTAAGGGAGATTTGATCTAAGGGTAGATCAAGTGTAATAACAGTTAAACCCTAATATATTATTTAATTAATTATATTTGATCCTTAAGTGATCACATCCTAGTATTCATCACAACAACCCATGAATACCAAATTAAGAATATAACCCAAATAATAAGATTATAATAACTAACTCTTATCTATTTTATCCTTATTTATTTCTACCATGTGGATCATGGTAATACTTAACCCTAACTCTTTAGTTGTATTGAGTAGGAAGGAAAGCAATTCAAGACCATTCACCACATATACTTCTTTACATATTAATCCTTATCATCTCTAATGAATCTTATCTTAATATCTGTTGTTCATCAATGTTGAGTAATCAACTATTGATTCACAAATTCTTAAACTATCAATTCTTGATCTATCAACTCTTGTCCTTATCATAGCATCAACTATAAAACCTTTAGAGAAAGAAGTAAGAAGAGATAGGTGGTAATGTTAGTTTTAAATATCATCTATAGGATGGGAGAGTTGGAAGAGAATAAGATCAATGTGATAATTGATGGAGTTAATTCACTCCTGTAATGATAGAAGAGTTAATTGGAATATATATTCATATGGTAACAACGAGGATTCCAAGGATGAATATTGAAGATAGTTACCAAGGAGCAATCCTATTGTATCAAGTAGGTATAGTCAATGAATAATATCTCTTAGTCCAATAGAGATAAACAAAAGATAATTATAATACAACTATAATGTTGTATTGATGAGACCTTGATTAGCCAACTGGGAACCTAAGCCATAAATGTCAAAGGATTATAATGATCATGCTTTAGTCACCAAGATTGAATGCTTATATCATGTATAAATGACATTGATGGATAGAACATGATTAAACCCTAGTATAGATATATTATCCTAGATTAGTCATCACAAGTCACATTAATATAATGTGAGGTTGGAATGTTAGATACTGGAGTTAAGTAGAGACAAGATAGTATGATTAAGATGATGTTAGAGCAACATTGGATTAAAGA
Source organism: Avena insularis (assembly GCA_023614405.1). Classification (NCBI taxonomy): domain Eukaryota; kingdom Viridiplantae; phylum Streptophyta; class Magnoliopsida; order Poales; family Poaceae; genus Avena; species Avena insularis. The sequence goes on from CM042697.1 coordinate 65,975,842, forward strand.
AGTAGTATTTTCCTCTTTGGAAATACTAAGCACTTGAGGTGAAATAGGATTTGATGTATACATATATTGAAATGATATTAGTGAAGCATGATAAGGGAAGATGTGAATGGAAGTAACTGTAAACATTTGTTAGATTCGAGGTTATCAGCAGTAGAGTAGTTGATATAACCAAGTAAGGATATAAGAAGATTATGAAAGCTTCAGTGTCAAGCTCATTGGATTTACAAATGGATTAAGAAGAATAAAAGGTGGATAAGAATATTTCTGTAAAGCAAAGCTCATCATGTTAGCACATGATGATGGATATAAAGAAGTAGTATATCTAGGAAAGGAATTCCTTAATTAGAAGTCCAGGATTGTGAATTATGGAAGATAGGAATTCTTGGTAAACTCTAAACCCTAAATCTAGAACCAAACATAATATCCACTTTCTATGATTGATGTATCATCTTATTTCTACAATGGCTTATAGGAATATTTTCCTATAGCAAATCACTTAAGCACATATTTCTCATTTCCAATTATCATAAACATATGTGCTTAGGAGTTATATTCATCAATTCTTTTCCATATATTATTCCAGAAAATAACTTTCAGTTTTAAAGGGTGATATCATTAAAGATCACAAACATAAAAACAATATGTTTAGTCATTAACCTTTATTCACATTAACAAAAGAATATAAATAAAGTAAGTACCCTAAAACCTAGGGTAAGCAATTACAATTTAGAACCCTAAAATTATTAATGAGTTTTATCATCAACACCTCATAAATATTCAATCTATATTCATTAGGCAAATTCCTTGATCCATTTCTCTAACCACTCATTCCATGTGAGCATGGAATAAGTGGGGAAACAATAATTACAAACCACCCTATACTTTACTATGGGATTAAATACATAAAAATAAACCCTATGACTATTTCTAAACATTTTAAAAACTTCATCACTCCAAATAAAAGTATAAACAATGTTATTGTTAATTTGTAAAATCTTAAAAAAATCCTAAAAACCCTAAATCCTACTTATTCTATTTAATAAAAGAATATCTCTATAATTATAAATTTAGAAAATAATAAATAAAGTATGCTATCAAAATACTAAATTCATACCAGAATTTGAAATACATTTTTATATACTGCAATTATTTAGAAAATAAATTCTATAAAGAAATCTCAATCAAATGTGTAATATTCAAACCTGAAAACAAAACAGAAAATAGAAAAAGGTGAGAACAAGAAAAAAATAAAAGAAGTAGAGGCAGCAGTTAAATCAACAGTGGCCCAAGCATAGCCCAAGACCAGCCCAACCTGTCTTCCTCTCTGACTGACCGGTGGACCGCCAAAGGACTGCGGGTAAAGTCGGAAGTTATTCCAGGGGTTTCTATGAAATGTGCATCGTTGTATTCCTCGTAACGTCACAAGCAGCTGCATGTCGGCATCGCCGCCGTCCGCCGCTGCGCCAAGATCCGCGCCACCTCTCATGGTCGTCTGCAAGTAGCCCTGGACGCCGCCGGAGAACCCTAGAACCCAATTCCCCTTTCTTCCTCCTCAATTTCTTCTTGACCAAACCCGAGTTCTAGCCAGGGTTGTCCATCACCGACGATTCTCGCCATCCCGAGTGTAAGATCCCGCCCTTTATAAAGGTAAGGATCCCTGTGATTGCAATGCTAGTCCCTGGATTAATGCTAGCATCCACAGTTTAAGATGAAGTACATAGAAACAAAGGTCATTATTACATATCATTCCAGAGACAAACATAGTCTTTTACAAACTCCATGGCCAAAAGCCTAATACAAGAGTACAAATATATAATAAGATAAATAAGTCTTCATCTTCATGTGCCACAGGCAAGCATGTTGAGTGTAGACTCATAACCCCTAATCATCATCAGAATAACCTACAACATCACAAGTTACAGCCAAAGTGGGTCAATACATTGGAATAGTATTGGCAAGTGATACCTTAGTAGAATATTGGTAGACTAGTTACTATATGCATTTTGGCTAAGTGTAGCTTAGGCTTGCTTTGCTCAAAATAGGTTTTACTTATCAGTTGAAATCACTAAGTTTTCTTTGTCAAATCTTTCCCAAGGAATCACCAATAGAAATTGGTGAACCTTCACCCTTGTTCAACCACAAGTTTTTAACTTAGAAATTGGGATGAGGAGATTCTTGATAGCTTCCATGTCTTGATGCTCAAGTTGTCCAATACCAGGGACATGGCTAAGTACTTAGATTCTTCCATCTACAGAGGTTGTGCAGTTTCCCCACAAGACTTGATTTTCACCAAGACAGGACCTTTCAGAAGCCTTCCCTTAGACCAAATGGACGCGCTCCAACCTATTATCCCACTACCACCAACTGTCCAAATGGCTAAGTTATTACAACCTATATGATCCAGGCAGAGCCCATATTGCCATGTGGCTGCACTAGAAGTTTCTTAACATTTGGCCTCTCAAATCCCTTTTGTAAGGTTCCAAACCTTTAATAAGGTAAGGATCCCTGTGTTTACAATGCTAGTCCCTGGATCAATAGCTAGCATCCACAGTTAAGATGTAATATCAAGAAACAAAGGTCATAATACAACTTTATAACTAGGAATAAAATAATTTATTACATCTTACATAGCTCATTTGGCTATCTCATTACAATGCAGCAGAATATAACAATAGCATGGGGTCCTTCATCTTCAAAGTGCCACATGCAGTCATGTTCGTTGTAGACTTGTAATCCTAATCAATACTTCACTATCATCAAACAAACCTGCAACATCATAAGTTACAGCCACAAGGGTCATACATTTGAATTGTATTGGCAAGTGATACTATGGTAGTATAGTGGAGTCTATCATCTATATGCATTTGGCTAAGTGGAGCTTAGGCTTGCTTTGCTCAAAATAGATTTTCCTTATCATTTGAAAACACTAAGTTTTTGTTTGTAAAAAATCACCCAAGGCATCTCCCAATAGAAATTGGTGATACTTCAACCCTTGTTCAACCACCAGTTTTTAACTTAGAAATTTGGATGAGGAGATTCTTGATAGCTTCCATGTCTTGATGCTCAAATTGTCCTTTACCAGGGACATGGCTAAGTACTTAGATTTTTCACTCTGCAGAGGTGGTGCACTTTCCCGACAAGACTTGGTTTCCCAAGACAAGATCTTTCAGAAGCCTTCCCTTAGACCAGAATGGACGCGCTCCAACCTATCAATCCCCTACCACCAACTGTCCATTTGGCTAAGTTATTGCAACCTATATGATCCAGGCAGAGCCCATAATGCCAAGTGGCTGCACTTGAAGCTTCTCAACATTTGACATCTCAAATCTCTTTGTTCCTGGGTGGCCATCCACAAGTGAGATACACAAGGTAAACCATAGAAATGGGCCTTGTGAACCACTCAACACAAACCATTCCTTCCATTCCACCCAGGTGATTCATTCACTTAGTTGTTTTATTAAACAAAACACAAGTACTTGACTTAGAAATATTCCATAGTATGAATATATTCCACCCTTGTTTTCTACTAGCTAAGATAAGCATGGTAGTAGTAGGAATCTTAACTTAGGAGAATTCTACTAAGTTTTCATCTACTAGGATTTCCCATGGCATAGTTTACACTTAGCAAAATTCCATGCAAGTCCTACTTAGAAATATCACTAATGCATAGTGAAAATAATGGGACAAAAGTATGAAGCATCACTTGCCTTTTTGGTAGAGAATATAAGTTCACTCCTTGATCTTTGCAATATTCATACTCTTCAAATCACTACAATTCAATCAAGCAAGCAATATTTCAATCTACCATTCAAGCAACATCCCATAAAATAACAGAAACAAAACAATGCATGCAAGCATGCCAAACTTTGTTTTATTTACAAAATTGTTCTATAATAGGTTATAAACATTCTAGAACACTTATTGGTCATTTTATAAAGTGGCAAAACTATTTGCAAAAGATTTTACCTATAAACCATTTTCAAACCAAATCATTATTTTATGTGGTTGAAAATGCCTTTATCAAAGTAGAAATCTTTATAGGGTTTACCAAATACATTTTTAAATCATAACACTTGGTACTTGGGGTCCGAGAGTTTATTCCAAAACATTTCCCAAAGGTTTTCTCCAAAAAGCATTTTTAACACATAAACAATATTTTTATTTGACTAGAAATGGTCTAAAACAAAGATTTATTCTTTTGCTTCACAAAATATGTTTTTGAAACCACAAATTGATTTCTATGGTCATTAGGTTCAATACAAACCATTTGCCAAAGGTTTTATCTCAAAAATCATTTTAGATCAAATTTTATATTCTAAATATGCTTACATAAGTTTCTGCAAAAACAATCAATTTAACAGAAACATTTTACTAAACAAAGTGCATGGTCAGAAATTACTTGTTTTGCTGAATCCATTGATATAAAATTTGCAAAATTTGGACGTATGGTTTGAAAGTTATGAATTTTTCAAATTGGCACATCAAATAGAACAATTCTGTTTTTATTAAAACAGTCAGGGCCACGTGGCTGCTTCTTACTCGCTGATACCGTTTCGTTTGGATCGAGCGATACAAGCCGTAGGATTTAAGTAAGATCGCATGGTACAGATCGCTTACCCCTTCGTTTTAAGTGAATCTATCTATGTCACAGGATCGAGATCTAACGGTCGCTACGCATTTGACCCTAAGCAAGCGGCGCTGGCGGCGGCGCGCTCGGGTGCAAGCTTGCCGGCGATGCAGGATGCTAGAAAGAAAGAGAGGATTCTCATCGGGTTCGCGGCGTGACGCTGAAGCTCAACGTGGTCTCGGCAGGGACAGGGGTGCACGGGGTCACTGGCGATTCCTCGCCGGAGTTCTTTCTGGCGACGGTTGCCCTCTGTTGAAGACGAAGGTGACGCTATGGTGCACACCAGGGCAAGTAAAGGATGCAGTCAGATGCGCAAGATCGCGGTGAGCACGCGTGTGTGAAAGAGAAGGAGAGGCGCGGTCGGAATTTACCTCGAATGCTCGTCGGAGATATGGCAGACCACGGCGGCGCTCAGACGTGGATGAAGTCGAAGTTTTGGGGCGTGTGTGGCCAAACGGGCGATACTGGGAGATGCAGTGAACGATGGGGAGCATGCTAGTTTGCTACAGCGAGCAAGGGGTGGTGTAGACTAGCCGAAATCATTGTCGGAAGGTCGTCGGAGACAGTGGCTTGCCGCAAAGAATTGGTGCAGCCTGGGGGTAGAGAGGGAGGGGCGAGTGAGGGGAAATGGGGAGGAGAGGCAGGCGTTTAATCGAGCGTGGTTGCGGCGAGATTTAAGCGAGGCATTGACGCGTATTGATGCGAGTTTAAACCAGCAGAAACGGCCAGCGAGGTTGGCGCGGGTGGGGAAGACGATGATGTGGCGTGGGGTCAAGACGTCAGCGAGAGAGAGAGAGAGAGAGAAGGAGTGGGGTCGACACGTCGCTGGATCGGTGGTCATCTGTCTGTGAAGAAAAACGTTTCGGGGGAGAAGGGTTAGTTGGGCTATTGCTGGGTCAGTTGGGCCGGCTGGCTGGGCTGAGTCCTTTCATTTTTTATTCTATTTCTTTTTCTTTTTCCATTTCTTTTATTCTGTTTTGATTTTGATTAAACAATTCAAACACTCATTTGAATTCAAACCTTTGCCAAATTTTGTGAATAATAAAACAATGATATTAAATCTAGTTTTAATTCCATAAATTTTATTTAGAAGATTTCTTTAATTTTATTTAGTTTAATTAAACAACTTTTATTCCACTTGTGTAAATTCCAAAATACTATTTTTCATGAATTAAATAATTATTCTTTTTAGAGATTTTTCTTTATTAAAATAGGGATAGAATGGTTAATGCCATTTTATTTGGAAATTCTTTATCCTTTTATTTTTATTTGGATTTGGATTATAATCATTTCATTTGCTTATGGTCTTGGCCAAGTTTTAATTTGGTCTTTAAATATTCCTCATTTAATATTTCTTTCCCTATCTTATAAAATCCATATCTTTTTATTTATAGATCCAAACTTGGTGATTCCAATTTGTAAAATCTTATTTAATATTTATTTATCCTTTTAAATATCTTTAGGATTATTTTCTCACCATTTGGTATGGATTTCTAGATGGTTGCTTTATTAGTATTGGGAATTAAATATCCTTATCTTATTAAACTCATAAGATTTTATCTATGTCTCCAAATTAAGTGAAACCAATTTCTATGGTTTTATAATATTTCTATTTGTCATTCTTGATCATTTTGTAATGTTTGCTTGAAAATTTTTATATGGATCAAATCCATGGTCTTAGAGATAACTTGAAAATGATTTCTTCCATTAGGGTTTTAGGGTTTTGGTTTATTTCTCAAGTGTTTAAATTTCAAGATGCATTTATGAAGAATGAAATCCACTTGATTTGAATTTTAGTTGGATTCAAACATTAACCAAAGTTTGTTCAAGATGGGATTTTAATTTCCATTTAAAAAACAAAAGTTTCTTTTCACCCTAAATTTCAACAATTATTTATTTTGTTTATTTATTTTTCACATAACAAGATTTGGAAAATCTTGGGATGTGACAGGCTACCACCCTTAAAATAAATCTCGTCCCGAGATTTGGGGAGGCTAGGGGTTACAAGTTGGCTCAAAGCAACTAGGGTACTACCACCCTTAAAATTTTTCCAACTAGATCACATTCTTGGCTTTCTTGGGATCTTGTTGAATTCTCTCTGGGCAAACATCTGCATAGTGTCCTTTGTTTCCACACTTGAAACATGTGACAAGGCTGAGATCCTTCATAGGCTTTATCTTGTGCTTCATCTTTTCTGGAAAATTGCTTGCATAATGGCCTTGGTTACCACAATTGTAACATGTGATAAGATTGAGTTCTTCACGTATCTTCTGTGGACAAGTTGACACATAATGGCCTAACTCTTTGCATTTGTTGCACCATACTTGGCTAATCTCCTTATACTTTTTCTTCTTCTCTGGACATTCATTGGCATAGTGTCCCATCTCTTTGCAATGACAACATTGCACTTGGCTTTTGTCTTTCTTCTTCTTGGGTTTCTCCAAAGCTAGGAGTGCTTCTAGTTCATGTTCTTCATATCTTATCTCAAAGGTAGGAAAGTTTCCTGGTCTCCTTGACCTTTTCCTTGGATAATACATATGTCTCCTCTTTGGTCCTTTAAATTGAGTCATATTGCATGGAGGTGCAAGCTGAGATTTTCCTTTGTCTTCATCCTTCTTGGTAGAAGTTGTTCCCTTATGGTAATCTGCAATCAGTTGTTGCACTCCACCTTGTTTCCTTTGTTGAACTATGGAATAGATGGGGCATTGGATAGGGACATGATTATTTCCTTCACATAGGTAACAAGTAGCTTGAGATGTGGGGCATTGATTAGTTGGATGTTTCTCTTCACAATTGGGGCATTGATCTTCATGCTGTTTGGAAGTGTGATCCTTGTCTCATAAAAATTGCAAGCTTGGGTTCCTTCTGTAATATCATCATTGCCATCCTTGTTGTCACAAGCTCCTTGGGAAGAGTTGTCTCCATGTTGATCATTTGATCTGTCACCTTATGCAACAATTGGGTTTGGGTTTCCAAAAACCTTTGCATGGTTGGATCTAACTCACTGGTGTTGGCTAAAAATTGAGCTGTCACTTGGTTCAACTGGGTTTGGGTTACTATGAGTTCCCTCATGTTGATCTCTTGGTTGTTGTTGTTGTCACCATCCTTAATGTTGGAGTTTCCTGGAGTAGTCATCTTTTTGGGTTGGATTGGGATTAGAATAGACAAAGATTTCTAAGGAAATAATTCTAATCACTCATATCACAAATCACACAAGCAATGTGCAAACAATCAAAACCAAACCAACAACAAGTTCCAAGCACATTTATAGGCAACAAAATATTTTTGCTACACCACATAAGTTGGTGGGTTAAAACTAATCATTAGTATGGTGGTCCAACTATATGGTTCACTTGAGATCATTCCATTCTTCTTAGTTGTTTCTTCTTGAATGAGATCTTGGTTTCCTTGGAACAATTCTTGCATCTTGGTCACAAACTTCAAAGGTGATGATAGCTCCTTCTAAGTTGTGTTTCCTTAGTCTTCAAGTCTTGAGTAATATTTCTTGTCTCATTTGTAGTCCTTAGTGATGTCCAAGTTGAAGTCCTTGGTGAAACTAAAGTTGAAATCACCTGAAGATGTTGAAGTCATTTGAGTTGATGAAGTCCTTTGCACATGGTGAAGTCTTTGGCCATGGGGTAGGCTTTGTCTATCAAGTTTGAATTAGAAGAGATGTAGAATCAAAACCAAGAATGGTTGAGGAAAGAGTTTACAAGATTGTTTGTAAATAAGTTTTGGAACAAATACAACACCTATTTTCTAAGGGGTTTTGTCCAATCCTAGGGTTACAACCCTATAGGCAACACAATGCTCTAATACCATATATAAGGTTCCCAACCTTTAATAAGGTAAGGATCCCTGTGTTTACAATGCTAGTCCCTGGATCAATAGCTAGCATCCACAGTTAAGATGTAATATCAAGAAACAAAGGTCATAATACAGCTTTATAACCAGGAATAAAATAATTTATTACATCTTACATAGCTCATTTGTCTATCTCATTACAATGCAGCAGAATATAACAATAACATGGGGTCCTTCATCTTCAAAGTGCCATAGGCAGTCATGTTGGTTGTATACTTGTAATCCTAATCAATACTTCACTATCATCAAACAAACCTACAACATCATAAGTTACAGCCACAAGGGTCAATACATTTGAATTGTATTGGCAAGTGATACTATGGTAGTATAGTGGAGTCTATCATCTATATGCATTTGGCTAAGTGGAGCTTAGGCTTGCTTTGCTCAAAATAGATTTTCCTTATCATTTGAAAACACTAAGTTTTTGTTTGTAAAAAATCACCCAAGGCATCTCCCAATAGAAATTGGTGATCCTTCAACCCTTGTTCAACCACAAGTTTTTAACTTAGAAATTTGGATGAGGAGATTCTTGATAGCTTCCATGTCTTGATGCTCAAATTGTCCTTTACCAGGGACATGGCTAAGTACTTAGATTTTTCACTCTGCAGAGGTGGTGTACTTTCCCCACAAGACTTGGTTTCCCAAGACAAGATCTTTCAGAAGCCTTCCCTTAGACCAGAATGGACGCGCTCCAACCTATCAATCCCCTACCACCAACTGTCCATTTGGCTAAGTTATTGCAACCTATATGATCCAGGCAGAGCCCATAATGCCAAGTGGCTGCACTTGAAGCTTCTCAACATTTGACATCTCAAATATCTTTGTTCCTGGGTGGCCATCCACAAGTGAGATACACAAGGTAAACCATAGAAATGGGCCTTGTGAACCACTCAACACAAACCATTCCTTCCATTCCACCCAGGTGATTCATTCACTTAGTTGTTTTATTAAACAAAACACAAGTACTTGACTTAGAAATATTCCATAGTATGAATATATTCCACCCTTGTTTTCTACTAGATAAGCTAAGCATGGTAGTAGTAGGAATCTTAACTTAGGAGAATTCTAATAAGGTTTCATCTACTAGGATTTCCCATGGCATAGTTTACACTTAGCAAAATTCCATGCAAGTCCTACTTAGAAATATCACTAATGCATAGTGAAAATAATGGGACAAAAGTATGAAGCATCACTTGCCTTTTTGGTAGAGAATATAAGTTCACTCCTTGATCTTTGCAATATTCATACTCTTCAACTCACTACAATTCAATCAAGCAAGCAATATTTCAATCTACCATTCAAGCAACATCCCATAAAATAACAGAAACAAAACAATGCATGCAAGCATGCCAAACTTTGTTTTATTTACAAAATTGTTCTATAATAGGTTATAAACATTCTAAAACACTTATTGGTCATTTTATAAAGTGGCAAAACTATTTGCAAAAGATTTTACCTATAAACCATTTTCAAACCAAATCATTATTTTATGTGGTTGAAAATGCCTTTATCAAAGTAGAAATCTTTATAGGGTTTACCAAATACATTTTTAAATCATAAAACTTGGTACTTGGGGTCCGAGAGTTTATTCCAAAACATTTCCCAAAGGTTTTCTCCAAAAAGCATTTTTAACACATAAACAATATTTTTATTTGACTAGAAATGGTCTAAAACAAAGATTTATTCTTTTGCTTCACAAAATATGTTTTTGAAACCACAAATTGATTTCTATGGTCATTAGGTTCAATACAAACCATTTGCCAAAGGTTTTATCTCAAAAATCATTTTAGATCAAATTTTATATTCTAAATATGCTTACATAAGTTTCTGCAAAAACAATCAATTTAACAGAAACATTTTACTAAACAAAGTGCATGGTCAGAAATTACTTGTTTTGCTGAATCCATTGATATAAAATTTGCAAAATTTGGACGTATGGTTTGAAAGTTATGAATTTTTCAAATTGGCACATCAAATAGAACAATTCTGTTTTTATTAAAACAGTCAGGGCCACGTGGCTGCTTCTTACTCGCTGATACCGTTTCGTTTGGATCGAGCGATACAAGCCGTAGGATTTAAGTAAGATCGCATGGTACAGATCGCTTACCCCTTCGTTTTAAGTGAATCTATCTATGTCACAGGATCGAGATCTAACGGTCGCTACACATTTGACCCTAAGCAAGCGGCGCTGGCGGCGGCGCGCTCGGGTGCAAGCTTGCCGGCGATGCAGGATGCTAGAAAGAAAGAGAGGATTCTCATCGGGTTCGCGGCGTGACGCTGAAGCTCAACGTGGTCTCGGCAGGGACAGGGGTGCACGGGGTCACTGGCGATTCCTCGCCGGAGTTCTTTCTGGCGACGGTTGCCCTCTGTTGAAGACGAAGGTGACGCTATGGTGCACACCAGGGCAAGTAAAGGATGCAGTCAGATGCGCAAGATCGCGGTGAGCACGCGTGTGTGAAAGAGAAGGAGAGGCGCGGTCGGAATTTACCTCGAATGCTCGTCGGAGATATGGCAGACCACGGCGACGCTTAGACGTGGATGAAGTCGAAGTTTTGGGGCGTGCGCGGCCAAGCAGGCGATACTGGGAGATGCAGTGAACGATGGGGAGCATGCTCGTTTGCTGTAGCGAGCAAGGGGTGGCGTAGACTAGCCGGAATCATTGTCGGAAGGTCGTCGGAGACAGTGGCTTGCCGCAAAGAATTGGTGCAGCCTGGGGGTAGAGAGGGAGGGGCGAGTGAGGGGAAATGGGGAGGAGAGGCAGGCGTTTAATCGAGCATGGTTGCGGCGAGATTTAAGCGAGGCATTGACGCGTATTGATGCGAGTTTAAACCAGCAGAAACGGCCAGCGAGGTTGGCGCGGGTGGGGAAGACGATGATGTGGCGTGGGGTCAAGACGTCAGCGAGAGAGAGAGAGAAGGAGTGGGGTCGACACGTCAGTGACTGCGCGGGTCTGTCTGCGTGTGAAGAAAAACGTTTCGGGGGAGAAGGGTTAGTTGGGCTATTGCTGGGTCAGTTGGGCCGGCTGGCTGGGCTGAGTCCTTTCATTTTTTATTCTATTTCTTTTTCTTTTTCCATTTCTTTTATTCTGTTTTGATTTTGATTAAACAATTCAAACACTCATTTGAATTCAAACCTTTGCCAAATTTTGTGAATAATAAAACAATGATATTAAATCTAGTTTTAATTCCATAAATTTTATTTAGAAGATTTCTTTAATTTTATTTAGTTTAATTAAACAACTTTTATTCCACTTGTGTAAATTCCAAAATACTATTTTTCATGAATTAAATAATTATTCTTTTTAGAGATTTTTCTTTATTAAAATAGGGATAGAATGGTTAATGCCATTTTATTTGGAAATTCTTTATCCTTTTATTTTTATTTGGATTTGGATTATAATCATTTCATTTGCTTATGGTCTTGGCCAAGTTTTAATTTGGTCTTTAAATATTCCTCATTTAATATTTCTTTCCCTATCTTATAAAATCCATATCTTTTTATTTATAGATCCAAACTTGGTGATTCCAATTTGTAAAATCTTATTTAATATTTATTTATCCTTTTAAATATCTTTAGGATTATTTTCTCACCATTTGGTATGGATTTCTAGATGGTTGCTTTATTAGTATTGGGAATTAAATATCCTTATCTTATTAAACTCATAAGATTTTATCTATGTCTCCAAATTAAGTGAAACCAATTTCTATGGTTTTATAATATTTCTATTTGTCATTCTTGATCATTTTGTAATGTTTGCTTGAAAATTTTTATATGGATCAAATCCATGGTCTTAGAGATAACTTGAAAATGATTTCTTCCATTAGGGTTTTAGGGTTTTGGTTTATTTCTCAAGTGTTTAAATTTCAAGATGCATTTATGAAGAATGAAATCCACTTGATTTGAATTTTAGTTGGATTCAAACATTAACCAAAGTTTGTTCAAGATGGGATTTTAATTTCCATTTAAAAAACAAAAGTTTCTTTTCACCCTAAATTTCAACAATTATTTATTTTGTTTATTTATTTTTCACATAACAAGATTTGGAAAATCTTGGGATGTGACAGGCTACCACCCTTAAAATAAATCTCGTCCCGAGATTTGGGGAGGCTAGGGGTTACAAGTTGGCTCAAAGCAACTAGGGTACTACCACCCTTAAAATTTTTCCAACTAGATCACATTCTTGGCTTTCTTGGGATCTTGTTGAATTCTCTCTGGGCAAACATCTGCATAGTGTCCTTTGTTTCCACACTTGAAACATGTGACAAGGCTGAGATCCTTCATAGGCTTTATCTTGTGCTTCATCTTTTCTGGAAAATTGCTTGCATAATGGCCTTGGTTACCACAATTGTAACATGTGATAAGATTGAGTTCTTCACGTATCTTCTGTGGACAAGTTGACACATAATGGCCTAACTCTTTGCATTTGTTGCACCATACTTGGCTAATCTCCTTATACTTTTTCTTCTTCTCTGGACATTCATTGGCATAGTGTCCCATCTCTTTGCAATGACAACATTGCACTTGGCTTTTGTCTTTCTTCTTCTTGGGTTTCTCCAAAGCTAGGAGTGCTTCTAGTTCATGTTCTTCATATCTTATCTCAAAGGTAGGAAAGTTTCATGGTCTCCTTGACCTTTTCCTTGGATAATACATATGTCTCCTCTTTGGTCCTTTAAATTGAGTCATATTGCATGGAGGTGCAAGCTGAGATTTTCCTTTGTCTTCATCCTTCTTGGTAGAAGTTGTTCCCTTATGGTAATCTGCAATCAGTTGTTGCACTCCACCTTGTTTCCTTTGTTGAACTATGGAATAGATGGGGCATTGGATAGGGACATGATTATTTCCTTCACATAGGTAACAAGTAGCTTGAGATGTGGGGCATTGATTAGTTGGATGTTTCTCTTCACAATTGGGGCATTGATCTTCATGCTGTTTGGAAGTGTGATCCTTGTCTCCGCAAAAATTGCAAGCTTGGGTTCCTTCTGTAATATCATCATTGCCATCCTTGTTGTCACAAGCTCCTTGGGAAGAGTTGTCTCCCATGTTGATCATTTGATCTGTCACCTTATGCAACAATTGGGTTTGGGTTTCCAAAAACCTTTGCATGGTTGGATCTAACTCACTGGTGTTGGCTAAAAATTGAGCTGTCACTTGGTTCAACTGGGTTTGGGTTACTATGAGTTCCCTCATGTTGATCTCTTGGTTGTTGTTGTTGTCACCATCCTTAATGTTGGAGTTTCCTGGAGTAGTCATCTTTTTGGGTTGGATTGGGATTAGAATAGACAAAGATTTCTAAGGAAATAATTCTAATCACTCATATCACAAATCACACAAGCAATGTGCAAACAATCAAAACCAAACCAACAACAAGTTCCAAGCACATTTATAGGCAACAAAATATTTTTGCTACACCACATAAGTTGGTGGGTTAAAACTAATCATTAGTATGGTGGTCCAACTATATGGTTCACTTGAGATCATTCCATTCTTCTTAGTTGTTTCTTCTTGAATGAGATCTTGGTTTCCTTGGAACAATTCTTGCATCTTGGTCACAAACTTCAAAGGTGATGATAGCTCCTTCTAAGTTGTGTTTCCTTAGTCTTCAAGTCTTGAGTAATATTTCTTGTCTCATTTGTAGTCCTTAGTGATGTCCAAGTTGAAGTCCTTGGTGAAACTAAAGTTGAAATCACCTGAAGATGTTGAAGTCATTTGAGTTGATGAAGTCCTTTGCACATGGTGAAGTCTTTGGCCATGGGTAGGCTTTGTCTATCAAGTTTGAATTAGAAGAGATGTAGAATCAAAACCAAGAATGGTTGAGGAAAGAGTTTACAAGATTGTTTGTAAATAAGTTTTGGAACAAATACAACACCTATTTTCTAAGGGGTTTTGTCCAATCCTAGGGTTACAACCCTATAGGCAACACAATGCTCTAATACCATATATAAGGTTCCCAACCTTTAATAAGGTAAGGATCCCTGTGTTTACAATGCTAGTCCCTGGATCAATAGCTAGCATCCACAGTTAAGATGTAATATCAAGAAACAAAGGTCATAATACAGCTTTATAACCAGGAATAAAATAATTTATTACATCTTACATAGCTCATTTGTCTATCTCATTACAATGCAGCAGAATATAACAATAACATGGGGTCCTTCATCTTCAAAGTGCCATAGGCAGTCATGTTGGTTGTATACTTGTAATCCTAATCAATACTTCACTATCATCAAACAAACCTACAACATCATAAGTTACAGCCACAAGGGTCAATACATTTGAATTGTATTGGCAAGTGATACTATGGTAGTATAGTGGAGTCTATCATCTATATGCATTTGGCTAAGTGGAGCTTAGGCTTGCTTTGCTCAAAATAGATTTTCCTTATCATTTGAAAACACTAAGTTTTTGTTTGTAAAAAATCACCCAAGGCATCTCCCAATAGAAATTGGTGATCCTTCAACCCTTGTTCAACCACAAGTTTTTAACTTAGAAATTTGGATGAGGAGATTCTTGATAGCTTCCATGTCTTGATGCTCAAATTGTCCTTTACCAGGGACATGGCTAAGTACTTAGATTTTTCACTCTGCAGAGGTGGTGTACTTTCCCCACAAGACTTGGTTTCCCAAGACAAGATCTTTCAGAAGCCTTCCCTTAGACCAGAATGGACGCGCTCCAACCTATCAATCCCCTACCACCAACTGTCCATTTGGCTAAGTTATTGCAACCTATATGATCCAGGCAGAGCCCATAATGCCAAGTGGCTGCACTTGAAGCTTCTCAACATTTGACATCTCAAATCTCTTTGTTCCTGGGTGGCCATCCACAAGTGAGATACACAAGGTAAACCATAGAAATGGGCCTTGTGAACCACTCAACACAAACCATTCCTTCCATTCCACCCAGGTGATTCATTCACTTAGTTGTTTTATTAAACAAAACACAAGTACTTGACTTAGAAATATTCCATAGTATGAATATATTCCACCCTTGTTTTCTACTAGCTAAGCTAAGCATGGTAGTAGTAGGAATCTTAACTTAGGAGAATTCTAATAAGGTTTCATCTACTAGGATTTCCCATGGCATAGTTTACACTTAGCAAAATTCCATGCAAGTCCTACTTAGAAATATCACTAATGCATAGTGAAAATAATGGGACAAAAGTATGAAGCATCACTTGCCTTTTTGGTAGAGAATATAAGTTTACTCCTTGATCTTTGCAATATTCACACTCTTCAAATCACTACAATTCAATCAAGCAAGCAATATTTCAATCTACCATTCAAGCAACATCCCATAAAATAACAGAAACAAAACAATGCATGCAAGCATGCCAAACTTTGTTTTATTTACAAAATTGTTCTATAATAGGTTATAAACATTCTAAAACACTTATTGGTCATTTTATAAAGTGGCAAAACTATTTGCAAAAGATTTTACCTATAAACCATTTTCAAACCAAATCATTATTTTATGTGGTTGAAAATTCCTTTATCAAAGTAGAAATCTTTATAGGGTTTACCAAATACATTTTAAAATCATAACACTTGGTACTTGGGGTCCAAGAGTTTATTCCAAAACATTTCCCAAAGGTTTTCTCCAAAAAGCATTTTTAACACATAAACAATATTTTTATTTGACTAGAAATGGTCTAAAACAAAGATTTATTCTTTTGCTTCACAAAATATGTTTTTGAAACCACAAATTGATTTCTATGGTCATTAGGTTCAATACAAACCATTTGCCAAAGGTTTTATCTCAAAAATCATTTTAGATCAAATTTTATATTCTAAATATGCTTACATAAGTTTCTGCAAAAACAATCAATTTAACAGAAACATTTTACTAAACAAAGTGCATGGTCAGAAATTACTTGTTTTTCTGAATCCATTGATATAAAATTTGCAAAATTTGGACGTATGGTTTGAAAGTTATGAATTTTTCAAATTGGCACATCAAATAAAACAGTCAGGGCCACGTGGCTGCTTCTTACTCGCTGATACCGTTTCGTTTGGATCGAGCGATACAAGCCGTAGGATTTAAGTGAGATCGCACGGTACAGATCGCTTACCCCTTCGTTTTAAGTGAATCTATCTATGTCACAGGATCGAGATCTAACGGTCGCTACGCATTTGACCCTAAGCGAGCGGCGCTGGCGGCGGCGACTGGCTGCGGCGCGCTCGGCTGCAAGCTTGCCGGCGATGCAGGATGCTAGAAAGAAAGAGAGGATGCTCATCGGGTTCACGGCGTGACGCTGAAGCTCAACATGGTCTCGGCAGGGACAGGGGTGCACGGGGTCACTGGCGATTCCTCGCCGGAGTTCTTTCTGGCGACGGTTGCCCTCTGTTGAAGACGAAGGTGACGCTATGGTGCACACCAGGGCAAGTAAAGGATGCAGTCAGATGCGCAAGATCGCGGTGAGCACGCGTGTGTGAAAGAGAAGGAGAGGCGCGGTCGGAATTTACCTCGAATGCTCGTCGGAGATATGGCAGACCACGGCGGCGCTCAGACGTGGATGAAGTCGAAGTTTTGGGGTGTGTGTGGCCAAGCGGGCGATACTGGGAGATGCAGTGAACGATGGGAAGCACGCTAGTTTGCTGCAGCGAGCAAGGGGTGGTGTAGACTAGCCGGAATCGTTGTCGGAAGGTCGTCGGAGACAGTGGCTTGCCACAAAGAATTGGCGCAGCCTGGGGGCAGAGAGGGAGGGGCGAGTGAGGGGAAATGGGGAGGAGAGGCAGGCGTTTAATCTAGCGTGGTCGCGGCGAGATTTAAGCGAGGGATTGACGCGTATTGATGTGAGTTTAAACCAGCAGAAACGGCCGGCGAGGTTGGGGCGGGTGGGGAAGACGATGATGTGGCATGGGGTCGAGACGTCAGTGAGAGAGAGGGAGAAGGAGTAGGGTCTGCGTGTGAAGAAAAACGTTTCGGGGGAGAAGGGTTAGTTGGGCTGCTACTGGGTCAGTTGGGCCGGCTGGCTGGGCTGAGTCCTTTAATTTTTTTGTTCTGTTTCTTTTTCTTTTTCCATTTCTTTTATTCTATTTTGATTTTGATTAAACAATTCAAACACTCATTTGAATTCAAACCTTTGCCAATTTTTGTGAATAATAAAACAATGATATTAAATATAGTTTTAATTCCATAAATTTTATTTAGAAGATTTCTTTAATTTTATTTAGGTTAATTAAACAACTTTTATTCCACTTGGGTAAATTCCAAAATACTATTTTCTCATGAATTAAATAATTATTCTTATTAGAGATTTGTCTTTATTAAAATAGGGATAGAATGGTTAATGCCATTTTATTTGGAAATTCTTTATCCTTTTATTTTATTTGGATTTGGATTATAATCATTTCATTTGCTTATGGTCTTGGCCAAGTTTTAATTTGGTCTTTAAATATTCCTCATTTAATATTTCTGTCCCTATCTTATAAAATCCATATCTTTTTTTATAGATCCAAACTTGGTGATTCCAATTTGTAAAATCTTATTTAATCTTTATTTATCCTTTTAAATATCTTTAGGATTATTTGCTCACCATTTGGTATGGATTTTTAGATGGTTGCTTTATTAGTTTTCGGAATTAAATATCCTTATCTTATTAAACTCATAAGATTGTATCTATGTATAAGTGAAACCAATTTCTATGGTTTTATAATATTTCTATTTGTCATTCTTGATCATTTTGAAATGTTTGCTTGACAACTTATATATGGATCAAATCCATGGTCTTAGAGATAACTTGAAAATGATTTCTTCCATTAGGGTTTTAGGGTTTTGGTTTATTTCTCAAGTGTTTAAATTTCAAGATGCATTTATGAAGAATGAAATCCACTTGATTTGAATTTTAGTTGGATTCAAACATTAACCAAAGTTTGTTCAAGATGGGATTTTAATTTCCATTTAAAAAACAAAAGTTTCTTTTCACCCTAAATTTCAACAATTATTTATTTTGTTTATTTATTTTTCACATAACAAGATTTGGAAAATCTTGGGATGTGACACCTTTGTTCCTGGGTGGCTTTCCACAAGTGGGATACACAAGGTAAACCATAGAAATGGGCCTTGTGTAACCACTCAACATAAACCATTCCTTCCATTCCACCCAGGTGTTTCATTCACTTAGTTGTTTTATTAAACAAAACACAAGTCCAAAGACTTAGAAATATTTTCTCATAGCATGCATATATAACCACCCTTGGTTGCTACTAGCTAGGCTAAGCATGGCATTGGTAAGGATCTTATCTTAGAAATTTCTAGCAATTCTACAACTACTAGGATTTCCCAAGCATAGCATATAGATCAAAATATCCATGCAAGACTAGCGAAATATTTCTAATGCATAGTTGAAAAACATAGGTATAAAATCATGAAGCACCACTTGCCTTGGTAGTTTGGAGAGTATCTACAATCCTCACAATCACAATCACTATTTGCACCAAAATCTACACATAAAATAATGGCACAAAATCACATACACAATTAATACAAGCAAAAAACATGAATGTATGCAATATGCCATGTGATGATTTTCTACACCAAACAAGACAAGTGCACTATACTGAATCATAAACAAGTACAAAACAAGCTAAATAAACTTTATTTGAATAACAAAACATTTTCCAAATAATTACTATACTCAATTTATGCCTACAAATGATTATGTGAAAACAATCATTTTTAACAGAAGCAAAACATTAAACACATTGCATAAATGGAAAGGATTTTCTCTCCTGATTCCATTGATATAAAATTTGTCAAATTTGGTCGTGGGAATCAAAAGTTATGAATTATTCAAGTTTAACCATCTAATTGATCTAATTCAAATTTTTAAAACAAAACTCATGCCCTTCGCAGCCCTAAGTTGGTTGGTACCGCTTCGCGCTGGATCACGCTTGCGAACCGTCAGATCTAACTAAACTCCAACGGCTCAGATCTAACCGTAGCTCTTCGGTGATTGAATCTATCACGTCCAGTGGATCAAGATCCAACGGCCCTAAGCAGCTAACTCTAAACTGGCGGCGTTAGCGGCGGCGACTGGCGGCGGCGTGCTCAGTCAGCGGCGGAGCCGGCAATACAGGAAGCAAAAAGGGTAGTGGCAAGGCTCACCGAGGTCGTCGCGACGTGCTGATGCTCAACGATGCCTCAGTTGACGAAGGGGCACTCTGGGTCGATGTCGATTGCTCGTCGGAGATCGAGACGGCGTCGGTTGTCCTCGGTTGGCGACAGAGACGATGTTCTGGGCCACACTAAGACGAGAAAAGGGTGCCGTTAGGTGCGTAGGATGCTGGGGATCACACGCGTATCAAACAGAGGGAGAGGGGAAGCTGGGGCTTACGGAGAACGGTCGCCAGAGTTCGAGCAGACGGTGGCGGAGCTCGGTCGATGACATTGCCAAGGCTACAGAGCATGCACGAGCAAGTGGAGGGTGTCAGTAGGTGCGTACGAGGATGCAGAAACAGCTAGTCTGATCCATAGGCAGAGGGGAATGCGGTGCTTACCGGAATTCGACGACGAGCTCGTCGGAGCAGAGGGGCGTCCAGAGAGAAATCCGAGCAGCCTGGTGGCTCCGGTGGGGTGGGGTTTGGGGGAAAAGGGGAAGGGGAGCATGGTGCTTAAGTAGGAGAGGACGTGGGCGTGAATTACTCGAGCATTCAACAGAATTGAAGCCACGGAATTAAACAGGAAATGCCCGAAGTGATTTAGGGAGGAACTCGTCGCTGGGTGGAGACGATGACGATCTCGTGGGCCAATTTTGTCAGCGAGAGAAAAAGAGAGGAGGTGGGGTTCAGTTGTCATAGACTCTGCGGGTTATTCCACTGGTGCGAATCGTTTTCTTCGTGGGAGAGAGTTGCTGGGCTAAATGGGCTGAGTGGTTGGGTTGGGCCAGATTGGTTGGTCTGTTTATTTTTTTCTCCTTTAATCTTTTTCCTTTTTCTGAATGGATTTCTGGTTTGAATTTGAAGGTTCAAATCAATTCTTTTTCAAATGAAATTTTCTCCAAATCAAAGTTTGTTGATTCTTGCATCCTGGGGTGTGCAACACATCTGATCAAGCTCAAAACAAAAAGGGTTTGAAAAATAAATTTAAAACCAACCTTTGCAAAATGTTTATACTTAGTAGAGAAATGGTTTATAAATCATAAATTTGTTTTTGAAACCTTGACCAAACCTTAGAACCAACTCTCATGCTCAAGCTCAAAACTTTACTGATCAAAATAAGTACCTTTCTCATTAGAAGGTAGCAACAAGGTTATAGCATACTTACATAAAATAATGAGCATCAGATGCTCCTGTTTTTGAATTGGTTTTGAAAAGGAACCCTAAATGATCATGGATGCCTGGATGATATGTATGAGTTTTGAAACATGATTTTAGGGATGTTACAAATCTAACCCCCTTAAGGTGAATCTCGCCCTCGAGATTCGGATTGGCTAGCAAATAGGTGAGGGTGGTCTTTCCGAAGATCATCTTCTCTTTCCCATGTTGCTTCTTCTTCGGAATGATGGTTCCGTTGAACTTTGCAGAATTTGATAGTCTTAGTCCGAGTAACTCTTTCTGCAGTCTCAAGAATCTTGATAGGTTTCTCCTCATAAGTGAGATCACTTTCCAATTGGACCTCCTCCAAAGGTATGGTATCCTTCAAAGAAGTCTCTTCCATTTCTGGATGGCATTTCTTAAGCTGACTCACATGAAACACATTGTGAATGGCAGACAATGATTCTGGCAGTTCAATCTCATAAGGTACTTCTCCTTTATGACTCAGAATCTTGAATGGTCCAACATATCTTGGGGCTAATTTTCCTTTGACACCAAATATCTTCACTCCACGAAGTGGTGACACTCTAAGATAAGCTCTATCACCCACTTCATAGGTGACTTCTCTACGCTTAGGATCTGCGTAACTCTTCTGTCGGGACTGTGCTATCTTCAATATTTCCTTAACTAGCTTGACTTTCTCTTCGGCCTCTTTGATTAGTTCTGGTCCGAACAAACTTCTTTCTCCCACACCATTCCATAGCAATGGGGTGGTACACTTTCTCCCATAGAGAAACTCAAATGGTGCCATCTCAATACTGACTTGATAGCTGTTATTGTAATAGAATTCTGCTTAAGGCAGACTTTCATCCCAACTGGCTCCATAGTCTATAGCACATGCTCTCAACATATGTTCAAGAATCTGATTGGTCCTTTCTGTTTGTCCATCAGTTTGAGGGTGAAAAGCAGTGCTGAATTCCAACCTCGTTCCCAATGACTCATGTAGTTGCCTCCAAAAAAGAGAAGTAAATTGGTTCCCCTATCAGACACAATACTCTTGGGTACTCCATGTAGACATATAATTCTACTCATATAAATTTTGGCTAACTTAGCACTTGTATAAGTTGTCTTCACGGGTATGAAATGAGCCACTTTAGTCAAGCGATCCACTACTCCCAAATAGAATCATATCCTGACCGGGTCCTTGGCAATCCGGTAATGAAATCCATACCAATCTTGTCCCTCTTCCAATCAGGAATAGGTAGTGGTTGTAACAATCCTGCTGGTTTATGATGTTCCGCTTTCACTCTACTACATACATCACACAAAGCAATATGTTCGGCAATGTCCTTCTTGAGATTATTCCACAAAAATCTGTCCTTCATATCCATGTACATTTTGGTGTTACCCGGATGAATGGAATACGGTGAGTTGTGTGCTTCTTGTAAAATCAGTTTCTGAAGTTCCGGATCTTGTGGAACACAGATACGTTTTCCATGCCATAAAGTACCCGGTTCATCTTCATGGAATCCTTTGGCCTTTCCCTTGCCAATCTTTTCATTAATCTCTTCAATTTCCTTATCTGTCTTTTGTGCTTCCTTGATTTTGTCCAACAAGGTGGGTTGAACATCCAATGACATGAGATGTCCTTCAGGCACAATCTCCAATCTAAGATCTCTAAATTGGGCACACAGATCATCTGGCAATTCTCCCTTAGTAAGGCCATTCACAAAAACCTTACGGCTTAGAGCATCCGCTACAGCATTTGCTTTACCGGGGTGGTATTGCAAACTCAAGTCATAGTCCTTGATGAGTTCTAGCCATCTTCTTTGTCTCATGTTAATTTCTTTCTAGGTGAAGATATACTTCAAACTTTTGTGATCTGTGAACACTTCACATCTCTTTCCCAAAAGATAGTGTCTCCATGTTTTGAGTGCATGGACAACAGAGGCTAACTCTAAATCATGAGTAGGGTAATTTACCTCATGAGTTTTGAGTTGTCTCGAGGCATAAGCCACAACTTTCCCTTCTTGCGTAAGTACTGCACGTAATCCATGATGAGATGCATCACAATATACTTGGAAATCCTTCTCCAAATCTGGCAAACATAAGACTGGTGCTGACACTAGCCTCTTTTTCAACTCTTGGAAACTGAGTTCACATCCTTCAGACCAAGTAAATTTCTTGTCTTTCTTTAGCAACTCTGTAATAGGCTTAGCTACCTTGGAGAAATTCTCAATGAACCTTCTGTAGTATCCTTCCAAGCCAAGGAAACTACGAACCTCTTTCACTGACTTAGGAGATTCCCATTCAGTTACAGCTGAAACTTTAGCAGGATCAACTGCCACACCATTTCCTGACACAATGTGTCCAAGAAAACCAACTTCATTTAACCAAAATTCACACTAGCTGAATTTGGCATACAGCTTATGCTCTCTAAGCTTCTCAAGTATCAAACGTAGATGTCCTTCATGCTCTTCTTTGCTCTTGGACTAGATCAAAATGTCATTGATGAAAACGACAACAAACTTATCAAGGAACTCCATGAACACCTTGTTCATCATATTCATGAAGTATGCTGGTGCATTGGTCAATCCAAATGGCATCACGGTATACTCATACAATCCAAACCTTGTGGTGAAAGCTGTCTTAGGTATGTCTTGTTCCCTTATCTTGAGCTGGAAATAACCTGATCGAAGATCAATCTTTGAGAACACACAAGCTCCTTCTAGCTGATCAAACAAGTCATTGATTCTTGGCAAAGGGTACTTGTTCTTGATAGTTACCTCATTGAGTGAACGATAATCTATGCATAACCTTTGACTTCTATCTTTCTGTTCTACAAACAAAACTGGTGCTCCCCAAGATGAAGAACTTGGTTGGATAAAACCTTTCTGCAACTATTCTCCAAGTTGCTTCTTGAGTTCTTTCAACTCATCAACTGACATCTTGTACGGTCTTTTTGCTATAGGTCTAGATCCTAGTAGCAAATCAATGAGAAACTCTACATCTCTATCTGGTGGCATTCCCGGCAATTCTTCCGGAAATACATCTGGATATTCACACACAATAGGCACACTGTCTATGCTAACCCCCTTAAGAGAATTTAGCTTACTCCCTTTCGATTCA
Organism: Avena insularis; assembly: GCA_023614405.1. Taxonomy (NCBI): domain Eukaryota; kingdom Viridiplantae; phylum Streptophyta; class Magnoliopsida; order Poales; family Poaceae; genus Avena; species Avena insularis. Next base: position 65,999,713 of record CM042697.1, read on the forward strand.
AAATTTGACTTGAATCTTATCCAATTCTTTTCTGGGGTTGTGAGTGCGACAGTACGATTGGCACAATCTAGTACTCCTTCATACTTGGTCATCCAATCCATTCCCAAAATTACATCCAATCCTTTGGAATCTAGGATTATCAGACTCACTGGAAACTTATGTTTTCCAAACTCTATCACTAGATCCCGGCATCCAAGACTTACTATCATATCTCCACCTGGAGAACTTACTTTTATTGGACACCCAATGTTTTCAGTTGAAAACCCATTTCTATCAACAAATGCTTTTGATATGAATGAATGCGATGCTCCAGTATCAAAAAGAACAAGTGCTGGAATAGAATTGAGTTTGAACTTACCAGCCATAGCATCTGGCTCTTCATAGATTTCCTCCACATTGATGTGGTTCACTTGCTCCTTCTGGAAAGGGTTGGGTTTGTTGGGTCCTTCAACTTTCTTTTCTGGGCATTCAATTTGCATAATGCCCCATCTTCTTGCACTTGAAGCATTCAACTTGACTAAGATCCTTCTTGACAGGATGGCTTCCACTGCCACTACCACTTCCATTGTGGTGGCTCTTATATCCACCCTTGTGATTCTTATATTTGTCATTGTCATGACTACGGTGGTGCTTGTTGTCATGATGACGGTTGTGGTTGTGGTGCTTGTTGTATTTTCCATGCTTGTGGGATCCAGAACTCCCACTATCATCATAATGGGAACGCTTGTGAGACAATCCCGAGCTGTGCTTATCAGAGTGCTTCCTCTTCCTGCTTTCAACTTGTTTCATCTTGCTCTCCAAAATAGCAGCCTTGTCACAAAGAGACTGGTATGTGGGAACATAGGCCACACCTAACTGCAGGTTCAATTCATCATTCAACCCTTCAAGGAACTTTTCCTTCCTCTTAGGATCAGTGTCAACTTCATCCGGTGCATATCGCGCCAGATTGTTGAACTCCTCAATATATTCAGCCACGCTGCGGTGGCGCTGCTTCAAGTTATTGAACTCTTTCTTCTTCAAACTCATCACTCCGGATGAGATGTGAGCAGTACGAAAACCATCTTCAAAGATAGCCCATGTCACATACGCAATGGGAGTGGTGATCTGGAAGTTATCCCACCAAGTGGCTGCTGGTCCTTCCAACAAGTGTGCTGCAAACCTGACTTTCTCTTCATCAATACAGCCAACAGTTACTAAATCCTTGTTCACAGAGCGTAGCCAATCATTGGCCACCATAGGATCAGTAGTTCCTGAGAACTTTGCTGGCCTCAGCCTTAAGAACCTGGTAAGCATGTCAAAACCCGGTGGGTTGTTCTGATTGTTGTTGTTGTTGTTGTTATTATTGTTCTTGTTGTTGTTCTGATTCTGGATGAACATGGTCATCATTTGCATCAACTGAGTCTGAGCTGTCATCATCTGCTGCATCTCAGGGGTGATGTTGTTGTTGTTGTTGGGGTTGGGGTTGGGATTGGCACGTCGGGGAGGCATCTATGGATGTTCAATAGAGATAAGAATGAGATACCCATAGATGCTAACATGCACAGTACATCACATAAACAATCACCAAACATGCATCATAATAGTAAAAGGTTCAACAACACAGACAACAAGTTTTTGAAAAATTAAACACACCAATAGCAAGCCATCCACATGTTGGATGGTCATTGCGACTCAATAATCAAAAGCATGGTAAATAAATGGTAAATGAGTAGCCATCACTACTCCTCTGCATCAACCTCCTCATCAACAAGTGTAAGACCTGCATTCTCCATAGCGGTCTTGTATTCCTCGACATTGGTGGTCAAGGTCTCTACTTTGGCTTTGAGAGCCCTCTTCTGTGCACGAAGCCTCTCAATCACACCTTGTTGATGCTCGAGCTCGAAGTCCTTGGCCTCTAGTTCTGCAGTCACGTATCGAATCCTCTTGTTCCTATCTTGGACTCTCTTCTCTTGACTCTTGAACTTTCTATCGTGACTCTCAAACTTGGCCTCCATTTCTTTGACTATCTCATCTTGCTCCGCGAAGAGCTTGTCCTTCTCACGAAGCTGCACCTGGAGTTCGTCATTGCTGAGCATGACGTTGGTCCTATCAGTGTCTAGGTGCCTAAGAAGAACCTCTAAGTCCTGGAGGTATAGACGAATCGGCTCTGCCGTCTCTCTAGAAGTGTCCTCGAAGTCAATGGCCTAACCATCCTCATCACGTCTACCGAAGGCGTGGAAATGAGTACCTCTAATCTCTCGAGAGTGTCTCCCTAGTAAACGCCCAAGCAAATCCTGCATGACTACCTCTAGGCCTCTCTCCTTGTCATCATGCATGAGCTTGAAGATGATTGCCTCCGTGGTAGGCTCAGTCTGGCGTCCTGGCTGATTAACCTTGAAGCCCCCAAAGGTCTTTCCTCTCAAACTTGGTGAGGGGAAGCATCATGATGGTAGGAAGTGGGAGATTGAGCAAACTAGTGAGCTCAATAATACGAGTGCCAAAACGAGTTCCCTTGAACTCTTCAGCCGTGCTGATAGTAACATTAGGCATCTATTTAATAATATAGAAAAAAGTTAGAATCAACACAATTTAAGACAAATCACAAGACAAGGCATCACATGCATAACTTTGGAAATCAAAACACACAAGTCATGGCATACATGGATTCATTACAAACAACCAAGGTTCAACTTATTTTAATCAACATTTGGGAAATAAAATGATAAGTGTGGTGGTCCAACTAACGAAGTACGTTACAATACCATCTCACTTGCCAAGCTGGCTAACAGGGCATCCCTAGAGGCAATCTGTCTATCTAGATCACATGACTCCATTGCTAAGTCTATGATGTCCTTCCTTAAATTTTGGTTGGTAGCCTCTAACTCTTGGGTATGCTTCTTTTCTTCCTTAAGGTCATTCTGGGTGTTTAGCATTCTGCATTTGATTCTATCACCAATCTCTTTGATGGCCTTCCAAGCTGCATCCTTTGCTGAATCAAAGAATGTGGTGTGCATCACTGAGTTGGTGACCATGCAGAATCCTGAGTCCTTGTGGTTGTCTTCCTTGTTTTTATACAAGTGAAGCTGCACCCACCAGTACTCAACTCCTTCATCCATCACAGGAAAACCTTTGTACACAGCTGCACCATGTATTCCCATGGCAACCATGAGGTCCTTGAGAGCCTTGGGGAATTCTGTCTCACATTCCAAAGTCATAGTCATGAGTGGTCCCTTACTCACGGCTTCGTTGATGGAGTTCATCTACAAATAGAGATGAGAAAGAAGATTAGAAAAGTTTACGAGAAGAAAAGACAAGTGTGGAAGTTGTTGAAATTTTTTCCTTAGTGGTTTCCAATCCTAGGGCCATAATCCTACAGGCAACACAGTGCTCTGATACCATCTGTAAGATCCCTCCCTTTATAAAGGTAAGGATCCCTATGATTGCAATGCTATTCCCTGGATCAATGCTAGCATCCATAGTTTAAGATGAAGTACACAAAAACAAAGGTCATTATTACATATCATTCCAGAGACAAACATAGTCTTTTACAAACTCCATGGACAAAAGCCTAATACAAGAGTACAAATATATAATAAGATAAATAAGTCTTCATCTTCATGTGCCACAGGCAAGCATGTTGAGTGTAGACTCATAACCCCTAATCATCATCAGAATAACCTGCAACATCACAAGTTACAGCCACAGTGGGTCAATACATTGGAATAGTATTGGCAAGTGATACCTTAGTAGAATATTGGTAGACTAGTTACTATACGCATTTTGGCTAAGTGTAGCTTAGGCTTGCTTTGCTCAAAATAGGTTTTACTTATCAGTTGAAATCACTAAGTTTTTCTTTGTCAAATTTTTCCCAAGGAATCACCAATAGAAATTGGTGAACCTTCACCCTTGTTCAACCACAAGTTTTTAACTTAGAAATTGGGATGAGGAGATTCTTGATAGCTTCCATGTCTTGATGCTCAAGTTGTCCAATACCAGGGACATGGCTAAGTACTTAGATTCTTCCATCTGCAGAGGTTGTGCACTTTCCCCACAAGACTTGATTTTCACCAAGACAGGACCTTTCAGAAGCCTTCCCTTAGACCAAATGGACGCGCTCCAACCTATCATCCCACTACCACCAACTGTCCAAATGGCTAAGTTATTGCAACCTATATGATCCAGGCAGAGCCCATATTGCCATGTGGCTGCACTAGAAGCTTCTTAACATTTGGCCTCTCAAATACCTTTGTTCCTGGGTGGCTTTCCACAAGTGAGATACACAAGGTAAACCATAGAAATGGGACTTGTGTAACCACTCAACATAAACCAGTCCTTCCATTCCACCCAGGTGTTTCATTCACTTAGTTGTTTTATTAATGTCACATCCCAAGATTTTCCAAATCTTGTAATGTGAAAAATAAATGAATAAAATAAAACTTTGTTGATTTTCAGGGTGAGAAGAAACTTTTTGATTCCAATTGGAAACCTTCAAACCTATTTTGATCAAATAAATCCAAAAAGGAATTATAAAGATAAACAATTAATAAAGAAAATTTTGAACATTTGGAATTACTATTTTAGATCTTTTAATAAAAAGATTTGGTTTTCAAATGAAAAGGAAGAAATATAAATAAAGATTATTTTAAAGAGCCAAATTAAAACTTGGCCAAGCCTTTGAAATAAAATATTTCTATTTGATAAAAATAGTAAAGGTTTATTTAAATAAAACAATAAGGATTTAATATCCAGGTTTATTAAAAATAAAGGTTTTACTATTTTAATTAAAAATCAAAACTTATTTATTTATTTTGAATAAGTTTTCCAAGTGTTTATTATTTTCCAATAAAACCTACTGATTTGGTTTTGAAATTATTCAAATTTCAAATGGAGATTTTAAATAAAACAAATCCTATTTTGATTTAATAAACAAGGTCTATTTATTTAATTAATAATGGACCCTAAAATAAAAATATTATTTTTTATTTTTAGGACTTTGGTTTATGATTGATAAACAAAACCAAAAACTCAATACAAAGTTTGGCGAAAGATTGATTTGATTCGAATGTTTGATTTGCAGTTGAATTTCAAAACAGAAAATAGAAATAGAAAAAGGAAAAAAACATTCAGAAAGAAAAAAAATGAAAACAAACCTGACCCAACCCACCTGCCCAGGAAGCCCACTCGCAGCCCAGTCTCTCTCCCCCTCTGCGAAACGTTTTCCACTTAAACTCGCACCAGACAAAGAATCGATCGGTGGACCCTCTTCCCTAACTCTCTCACTCACTGACGCCAGGACCCCACCTCTCCTGTTCATCGTTTTCCCCCTGACCGCGTCGCCTCGCCGTTTCCTGTCCTTTACTCCGGCGATCAATTCGCGCTGTTAACGGCCATTACTCCCCTGACCACGCCTTTAAACGCCTTCCTCCTCTCCATTTCCTCAAGACGCACTACTCGCCACGAGGCTACGCTAATTTCACCAGAGACCCCTCACTGCTCCGACGAGCTTCCTCCTCAATTCCGGCCGAACCTTGCCACCCCTTGCCTCCCTGAGCACATGACCGTGACCCCCAGCCCCTGGCGCTTCTCCCTGTGCCTTCCATTCACTCACGGGTGCCCCAGAGCGTCGACTTCGACAACTTCTGAGCACCGCCGCGCCTGCTTCCCACTCCGGTGAACTCCACAGGTAAACTCCGTTCGCCCTAGCACTCCTCGATGATACTCCCACACTCGCCACACTCTCCTGCATCTGACCATGCTCTTGTCTTGCCTTAGGGCGATCTGCAACATCGCCCCCGACAACGAACAGAACCAACTGACGCCGACGACGTCTCCGGCGAGCGATTACTCCCGTCCCCGTGCGCCCCTTGCTTCCTCGAGAGCACCTTGAGCACCACCACGACCACGCGAACACGGTGAGACCCTCCTCTGTCTTCCTTGCTTCCTGTAACCACCGTTAGGTCATCGTCCGACCGTGCGCCGCCGCTCACCGCCGTCAGCGCCGCTCGTGTTTGGTCAAATCAACCAGCACCGTTAGATTTCCATCTTGCGGCCACGATAGATTCATTTAACGAAAAGGTACGAGCCCGTCTGAGCCGTGCGATTGGTTTAGATACAACAAACCACATAGGCCGATCCGCGTGAACCGGTATCGACCAGTAATTTTGCGCCGCGTGGCACCAGTTTTGTTTAAAAACAAAGTTTGAATCTGATTTAGATGCAGATTTGAAACCCTTGTAACTTTTATCCACACGTCCAAAAATTTCAAACTTTATATCATTGGAATCAGTGGAACAAGCCCTAGCCAACCATGCAATTTGTTTAGTAAAAAGTTTCTGGTAAAATGTTTGTTTTTGCAGAAACATTTGTATGCTTGTTTAAGTTATAAAAATTGTTCCAAAATGTTTTTGAGGTTGAAATCTTTGCAAATTGGTTTGTTGTGAACCTACTGACCCTAGGAACCAACCCATGGATTTTAAAATGTGTTTTGTGAAGATTAGGTTTGAATACTTGATTTAGCCCATTTCTAGTCAAATAAAAATATTGATTTTGTTATGAAAATGATTTTGGAGTAAAAACTTTGGGAAAATGATTTGGATCAAACCTACTGACCCTAAACACCAAGTTTTGAGAATTAACAACTTATTTGGTGAACAACATAAATTTTTTGCTTTGATAAAAACATTTTCCACCACATAAAATAATGATTGGATTTAAAAATGGTTTATGGATAAAACCCTTTTGCAAATGGTTTTGACACTTTAGAAAATGTCCACTTTGAGCCTTACATTGTGTAGAGCCTAGTAGAAACCACCTTTGCAAATAAAACTACCTTTTACATGCTTGCATGCATGACTTAGTTCCTATTATTTTATGTGTGTGTTTGATTGTTTGAATATTGGTTGGAATGCTAGTTGATATTGTGTTTGCTTGATTATTTTGTAGTGAAGTTAGAAAAGTGTGAAACTAGCAAAGATCAAGAAGTGAACCAACATTCCCTACCAAAAGAAAGGCAAGTGACACTATCATCTAAAGTCCTACTATTTTCATTATACTTAGTGGATTTTGAAACATGCATGAAAAGAATTTCTATACTTATGCTATGCTTAAATCCTAATAGGATACCTTATATATTCCCTAGTGAAACAATGTAGTTGTAAAACGCTTAGCCATGCAACATATTTTGAGAAGAGATACATGTTGAGGTTTTATAAATATGAGAAAAGACTTGTGTTTTATATAATAAAACAAGTACTCAATGAACCACCTGGGTGGACAAGGATACTCAAGTTTTGGACAAGGTGGCAACAAAAGGAACCATGTCTATGGCAATCTCTTTGTGTTGTGCACCAAAAGAAAACCACCCAGGGACTTAGAGATTGAACATGTTTCTCCAATTGTGGCTTTCGTGTACAACCACATGCTACATATGGCTCTGGCTTGGTCAACTACATTGGGAAGACCCATGCATTGTCTTCAGGTCACATGAGGGAACTTGAAACCCTACATGGGTGTCTGAAGACAAGCTAGCAATGGTGTATGGGAGGACCCTCTAGAAAGACTTCGTCACATTCTCAATCTGCCAGTACTCCATCTTGGTGAGTACTTATCCAGCGGCCACTGGTGGCAACAAGATGGGATTGTGTCATGTGGGTAAAGTGTACAACTTCTGCAGAAGATAAAAATCTAAGTACTTAGTCGTGTCCCCGGTTATGGACAATACTGAGCAACTAAAGCTTGAAGCTATGGGAAATCTCGACATTCCAATTTCTAAAAGAAAAACTTTAAAGTGACAACAAAAGACTTGAAGCACTTGGGGGTACCAAGGAGCTCAATAGGTTTGGATAAAAACTTGCAGCACTTGGGGTTACCAAGGAGCTCAAGAGATTTTTGATGAAAACTTGAAGTACTTGGGGATTTACCAAGGAGCTCAAGAGATTTTGACAAAAACTTGAAACACTTGGAGATTTACCAAGGAGTTCAGAAAGATTTGACAAAAGATCAAAACCATTTTGAAAAGATAGGATAAATTATTGCTTTCTGCAAATGAGCCTAAAACCCTACTTAGCCAAATATGCATGTAATGATAGGATCCACTTATATTCCTACATAGTAGTGAAACTTGCCAATACAATTCAAATGTATTGACCCTTGTGGCTGTAACTTGTTATGTTGCAGGTTTTGTTTGATATTAGTGAAGTTGATTGATTAGGATTACAAGTCTACAACCAACATGTTTGCCTGTGGTGCTTTGAAGATGAAGGACCCCATGCTTATAGATTTTCTGCTGAAATGTAATGTAATATCCAAATGAGCTATGTAAGATGTAATAAAATTATGTTATTCCTGGTTATAAAGTTATATTATGACCTTTGTTTCTTGATATTACATCTTAACTGTGGATGCTAGCTATTGATCCAGGGACTAGCATTGCAATCACAGGGATCTCTACCTTATTGAAGGTTGGCACCTCTTACAATTAAACAAAACACAAGTCCAAAGACTTAGAAATATTTTCTCATAGCATGCATATATAACCACCCTTGGTTGCTACTAGCTAGGCTAAGCATGGCATTTATAAGGATCTTATCTTAGAAATTTCTAGCAATTCTACAACTACTAGGATTTCCCAAGAATAGCATATAGATCAAAATATCCATGCAAGACTAGCAAAATATTTATAATGCATAGTTGAAAAACATAGGTATAAAATCATGAAGCACCACTTGCCTTGGTAGTTTGGAGAGTAGCTACAATCCTCACAATCACTATTTGCACCAAAATCTACACATAAAATAATGGCACAAAATCACATACACAATTAATACAAGCAAAAATACATGAATGTGTGCAATATGCCATGTGATGATTTTCTACACCAAACAAGACAAGTGCACTGTACTGAATCATAAACAATTACAAAACAAGCTAAATAAACTTTATTTGAATAACAAAACATTTTCCAAATAATTACTATACTCAATTTATGCCTACAGATGATTCTGTCAAAACAATCATTTTTAACAGAAGCAAAACATTAAACACATTGCATAAATGGAAAGGATTTTCTCTCCTGATTCCATTGATATAAAATTTGTCAAATTTGGACGTGGAAATCAAAAGTTATGAATTATTCAAGTTTAACCATCTAATTGATCTAATTCAAAATTTTAAAACGAAACTCATGCCACGCGGCAGCCTCTGGTTGGTTGGTACCGCTTCGCGCTGGATCACGCTTGCGAACCGTCAGATCTAACTAAACTCCAACGGCTCAGATCTAACCGTACCTCTTCGGTGATTGAATCTATCGCGTCCAGTGGATCAAGATCCAACAGCCCTAAGCAACTAACTCTAAACCGGCGGCGCTAGCGTAGGCGACTGGCGGCGGCATGCTTAGTCAATGGCGGAGCTAGCGATACAGGAAGCAAAAAGGGTAGTGGCAAGGCTCACCGAGGTCGTCGCGACGTGCTGATGCTCAACGATGCCTCAGTTGACGAAGGGGCACTCGGGGTCGATGTCGATTGCTCGTCGGAGATCGGGACGGTGCCGGTTGTCCTCGGTTGGCGACGGAGACGACGTTCTGGGCCACGCTAAGACGAGAAAAGTGTGCCGTTAGGTGCTTAGGATGCTGGGGATCACACGCGTATCAAACAGAGGGAGAGGGGAAGCTGGGGCTTACGGAGAACGGTCGCCGGAGTTCGAGCAGACGGTGGCGGAGCTCGGTCGATGACGTTGCCGAGGCTACAGAGCATGCGCGAGCAAGTGGAGGGTGTCAGTAGGTGTGTACGAGGATGCAGAAACAGCTAGTCTGATCCATAGGCAGAGGGGAATGCGCTGCTTACCGGAATTTGACGACGAGCTCGTCGGAGCAGAGGGGCGTCCAGAGAGAAATCCGAGCAGCCTGGTGGCTCCGGTGGGTTGGGGTTTGGGGAAAAGGGGAAGGGGAGCATGGTGCTTAAGTAGGCGAGGACGTGGGCATGAATTACTCGAGCATTCAACGGAATTGAAGACGGGGAATTAAACAGGAAACGCCCGGAGTGATTTGGGGAGGAACTCGTCGCTGGGTGGAGACGATGACGATCTCCTGGGCCAATGTTGTCAGCGAGAGAAAAAGAGAGGAGGTGGGGTCCAGTTGTCATAGACTCTGCGGGTTATTCCAGTGGTGCGAATCGTTTTCTTCGCGGGAGAGAGTTGCTGGGCTAAATGGGCTGAGTGGTTGGGTTGGGCCAGATTGGTTGGTCTGTTTATTTTTTTTCTCCTTTAATCTTTTTCCTTTTTCTGAATGGATTTCTGGTTTGAATTTGAAGGTTCAAATCAATTCTGTTTCAAATGAAATTTTCTCCAAATCAAAGTTTGTTGATTCTTGCATCCTGGGGTGTGCAACACATCTGATCAAGCTCAAAACAAAAAGGGTTTGAAAAATAAATTTAAAACCAACCTTTGCAAAATGTTTATACTTAGTAGAGAAATGGTTTATAAATCATAAATTTGTTTTTGAAACCTTGACCAAACCTTAGAACCAACTCTCAAGCTCAAGCTCAAAACTTTACTGATCAAAATAAGTACCTTTCTCATTAGAAGGTAGCAACAAGGTTATAGCATACTTACATAAAATAATGAGCATCAGATGCTCCTGTTTTTGAATTGGTTTTGAAAAGGAACCCTAAATGATCATGGATGTGTAGGGTTCGCAGCATAAAAAACAAAAAAAATCCTACGATGGGAACTATGTACCAAGATCTATCTACTAGATACAAACAACGGGCGGATGTATATCCGTAGAGAACATACCCTTGAAGACCGACAAAGCTTAACGAGTTCAACTCGTGGTTGATGTAGACGATCTCTTGCCGATCTCAAGATCGAGAGGAAGTCCTAGCGCCAAAATCAGCAAGCGCATCCGTGCTCGCACACGCTCGAGGCACCGAGCAACCTCCGCCTCCTCGCTCCAGCGATACAGGAAGCACAACACTTTCTTGCCGAATAGCCACTGAACATGTATCTCGCTAGTCCGAGACCATGGGGATAAATTCTAGAGGGAGAGAGATCCTTCATGAGGAGGTGTGAGACAAGTGAGGAGGGGGCCTTTTTATAGGAGGAGGGGGAACCCCAAGGGGTGGCGGCGCATGGGGCTGCCCCTTGCCTCCCTCTTCATGTGGGTGGACACTCCACTCACAAATCTCCTTTAAATTCCCTCCACTCAAAAGTCCACTCAAATTCCCATTAAATTTCCACCAAATTTAATGCAAACTCTCATTAAATAAAACTCTTTTATTTTATTCAGAATTTTGTCAATTACTTTAATGACAAACATTCACAAATAACCCCTTCCTAGAATTCCATTTCACATGCATAACCACTTTATGCAATTTCACCCGAAAACCTGTTTCGGTATCTAGTGAAACAAATTCCTGCGCTTGTTCATTCTTTCGGCATGAAACTTTTGCTCCAATTGGATGTCGGTGTCTCTTAAGTGTGTCACCCTACAGTTCGTGAATAATGCGGACATGATCGAGACCCTCTCGATCAATAATCGAAGCGGATCCGAGACCCATACTGACTCCCACACATTCAACGATGACTTTCTTGTGATTGTCGGAACCTTTTACGCTAGTATCTTAATCCCTTTGTTTCACGATATATTACATGTCCGAGATTCGATCATCGGTATCTCCATACCTAGTTTGATCTCGTTACCAACATGCACTCTTTTCTCGTTCCCGTGATATAACATTCTAGTGATCAAATCACTTGCTTGCAAGCTAATCAATGTGATATCATCGAGAGGCATAACTAGGAACTTTCTGTTTGTTTATTAAACACACATGTATTAAAGTTTCCGTATTAATACAATTATAGCATGCAAAATAAACATCTATCATATACTTGGAATACACATAATAAACACTTTATTATTACCTCTCAGGGCATATTCCCTTCAGTCTCCCACTTGCACTAGAGACAATAATCTAGTTACATAGTGATAAATCTAACACCCATTGAGTTCTGGTGTTGATCATGTTTTGCTCTAGGGAGAGTTTTAGTCAACAGATCTGCTACATTGAGATCCGTATCTACTTTACAAATCTTTATATCTCCATCCTTGACATGCTCGCGGATGGAGTGAAACCGGCGCTTAATATGCTTGGAATGCTTGTGAGACCTTGGTTCTTTGGCATTGGCAATGGCACCATTGTTGTCATAATAGATCACCATTGGGTCCAACGCATTTGCAACCACTCCTAGTTCGGATATGAACTCCTTCATCCAAATCGCTCGAGCCGCTCAAGCAAAGAACATATTCGGCCTCCGTTGTTGATCCCGCTACCATAGGTTGTTTGGAGCTCCTCCAACTAACCGCTCCGCCATTCATGAGAAATACGTACCCGGATTGAGACTTAGAGTCATCTGGATCGGTGTCAAAGCTAGCGTCAACATAACACTTAGCAACGAGCTCTTCTTCACCTCCGTATACAAGAAACATATCCTTAGTTCTTCGCAAGTACTTAAGGATATTCTTGACCGCTATCCAATGTTCCGAACCTGGATCCGATTGGTACCTACTAGTCAAACTAATAGCATGTGCCACATCCGGTCTTGTACATAGCATGGCGTACATTATAGAGCCTATGGCTGAAGCATAGGGGACTTTGTCCATTATCTCTCTTTCTTCCGCCGAAGCCAGACTTTGAGTCTTACTCAATGTCTTGCCTTGCAACATAGGTAAGAACCCCTTCTTACTTCCGTCCATTTTAAACTTCTTTAAAATCTTATCAAGGTATGTACTTTGCGATAGCCCTATTACGCTCCTAGATCTATCTCTATAGATCTTTATGCCTAATATGTACGACGCTTCACCTAGGTCCTTCATTGAAAACTTGCTGTTTAGATAACTCTTAACACTGTTTAAAAGATCTATATCATTTCCGATCAATAATATGTCATCCACATATAATATCAGAAATGCCACATTGCTCCTACTCACTTTCTTGTAAATACAAGCTTCTCCATAAGTTTGGACAAATCCAAACTCTTTGATCACCTCATCAAAGCGGAGATTCCAACTTCGTGATGCTTGCTTCAATCCATAGATGGATCGCTGAAGCTTGCACACCTTGTTAGCATCCTTAGGATCGACAAAACCCTTTGGTTGTATCATATACAACTCTTCTTCAATATTACCATTGAGAAACGCGGTTTTGACATCCATCTGCCATATCTCATAATCGAAATATGCAGCAATTGCTAACATAATCCTAACTGACTTTAGCATCGCTACGGGAGAGAATGTCTCATCGTAGTTAGCTCCTTGAATTTGTCGAAACCCCTTTGCAACAAGTCAAGCTTTATAGACGGTCACATTACCATCAGCATCAGTTTTCCTTTTGAAAATCCATTTGTTCTCCACGACCTTTCGGTCGTGAGGTAAGTCCACCAAGTTCCAAACTTGATTTTCATACATGGATTCCATCTCGGATTTCATGGCTTCTAACCATTTGTTGGAATCCGGGCTCATCATCGCTTCTTCATACGTCGCAGGGTCATCATTTTCATCAACCATGAAATTCATGACAGATTTTCGCATACCGAGCTGCACGCGTCGCTTGACTGCGAGGTTCGTAGTACTCTCTTCGGAGTTTCATGATCATTATCATTAGTTCCCTTCAGCGTGGAGCCAACTCCGAACAACTTCCGCGCAAGGCTACTCGCCATACTTTGAAGAGAAGGTTCAATAACCTCTTGAGTTCTACCTTCCGACTACTCACACCTTTTGCAGAAACTCCTTCTCTAGAAAGGATCCATTCTGGCAACAAAACCTTGCCCTCGGATTCGTGATAGAAGGAATACCCAATAGTTTCCTTAGGGTATCCTATGAAGACGCATTTTTCCGCTTTGGGTTCGAGTTTATCCGGTTGAAGTTTCTTCACATAAACATCGCATCCCCAAATTTTAAGAAAAGACAGCTTAGGTTTGTTTCCAAACCACAATTCATACGGCGTCTTTTCAACGGATTTAGATGGTGCCCGATTTAAAGTGAATGCAGCAGTTTCTAGTGCATAACCCCAAAATGACAACGGCAAGTCCGTCAGAGACATCATAGATCGAACCATATCTAATAAAGTACGATTACGATGTTCCGACACACCATTTCATTGGTGTTCCAAAGAAAGCGTGAGTTGTGAAACAATTCCACACTCTTTCATGTGAGTGCTAAACTCAGAATTTAGATACTCACCTCCACGGTCGGACCATAGAAATTTGATCTTTCTATTACGATGATTTTCCACTTCATTCTGAAATTCCTTGAACTTTTCAAAGGTTTCAGACTTGTGTTTCATCAAGTAGATATAACAGTATCTACTCAAATCATTCGTGAAAGTAACAAAATAACGATATCCACCTCGCGCCGACACACTCATTGGACCACATACATCAGAATGTATGATTTCCAATAAATCTGTCGCCCGTTCCATTGAACCGGAAAACGCCGTTCTAGTCATCTTGCCCATAAGGCATGGCTCACATGTATCAAATGATTCAAAATCAAGTGATTCCAAAAGTCCATCCGAATGGAGCTTCTTCATGCGTTTAACGCCAATATGACCTAGACGGCAAGTTACATATATGCGGATATATCATCATTAAGTTTAATCCTTTTAGCATCAACATTATGAATATGTGTAACATTATCATCGAGATCTAATAGAAATAAACCATTCATCATCGTTGCATGACCATAAAAGATTTCATTCATATAAATGGAACAACTATTGTTCTCGGATTTAAAGGAATAACCACTTCGCATCAAACATGATCCAGATACAATGCACATGCTCAGTGCAGGCACTAGATAACAATTATTCAAGTTTATAACTAATCCCGACGGCAAGTGGAGAGGCAGCGTTCCGACGGCGATCACATCAACGCTTGATCCATTGCCGACACGCATCTTGACCTCACCCCTTGCTACCGGTCGCTTGTTCCGCAGCCCCTGATTCGAGTTACAAATATTAGCAACTGAACCGGTATCAAATACCTAGGTGCTACTGCGAGCACTAGTCAAGTACACATCAATAACATGTATATCATATATACCTTTGTTTGCCTTGCCGGCCTTCTTGTCTGCCAGATACTTGGGGCAGTTGCGCTTCGATGGATCCCCTTACAATAGTAGCACTTCGGTATCGACTTAGGTCCAACTCGGGTTTCTTTTCAGTATCGCAACGGCTTGCCGCCTTACTTCCCTTCCGCTTTTCCCTTCTTGTCTTTCTTGAAACCAGTGTTCCTATTGATCATCAACACTTGATATTCCTTTTGATCTCCACTTCGCAGCTTTTAAGCATTGATGAAGCTCGGGAGACTTCTTCATGCCTTGCATATTATAGTTCATCACGAAGCTCTTATAGCTAGGTGGCAGAGACTGCAGAACACGATGGATGCCTAAGTCAATGGGAATCGTTATTCCCAAGGACACAAGCTTATCGGCGTAACCCGACATCTTGAGTACATGCTCACTAACGGAGTTGTGCTCTTCCATCATGCAGCTAAAGAACTTTTACAAGCGTTGTAGCTCTCTACAGCAGCATGTGTGTCGAAAATCATTTTCAACTCACCCATTGTATCAAAAGCATTGCCATTTTCGAAACGCTTTCGAAGTTCCGGCTCTAGCCCATACAATATGCCGCAATGAACTAAGTTGTGGTCCTCCTGACGAGTCTGATAGACATTCTTCTCCTCGTCAGGGGCATCATCTAAAGGTGGGGGGCCTAATGACGCTTCTAGCACATATTGCTTTTGTGCAGCAGAGAGGAGAATCCTCAAATTCATTGCCCATTCGTAAAGTTGCTACTGTTCGTTGCTAGTTTCTCTTTCTCCATGAACACATTGAAATTAAAAGCAGGTGGTGCCATCTACAACAGAATTTGTAAAGTTTAGACTAAGTGTATGATATATTGAGTTCAACTAATCCATATTACGAATGAACTCCCACTCAAAAACGACATCCCTCGTGCCTTTTTGGTGATTACATGAACCAAATCCACTACACCAAGTTCGATCATCACGTGAGTCGGTATAGCTTCAAAGGCGAGCATCAAATGGGCATCATATCAACTATATGACTCATGCTTAAACTTTCGGTCTGTGTTCCGAGGCCATGTCTG
Source organism: Avena insularis (assembly GCA_023614405.1). NCBI lineage: Eukaryota > Viridiplantae > Streptophyta > Magnoliopsida > Poales > Poaceae > Avena > Avena insularis. The sequence goes on from CM042697.1 coordinate 66,015,852, forward strand.
TACATGCTAGGCTCGCCAAGTTAGAACCTTAGTATTCGCGTGTGTAACTGTTTTACACCCGAAATATGGTCATGGATCCAAGAACACCCGATCATCACGTGATGTCTTGGAGCGACGAAGACATAATCGGTGCATACTAAAGGAAGAACACATTCTTATCTTGATATTTAAAAGAGGGATCATCTTATTATGCTAACAAAGCGCTAAACAAGCAATATAAGATGCTATCAAACATCACATGTTTATTAGTGAAATGATATTGTTCCCGCAGATGATCTCTATCATGTGCATCGTGGTATGATCACTGTCATACCTATATGTGTAAATCCAAGGTCTATGGAGTTTACACGCTATGTGTGTTGTAAGAGTATCATCTCATACTTCTACTTACAACACTACCATATCATAACACTAGCCCAGCAACAATCTAAACTAGACGCCTCTAATTTATCCATTGCAAGTTTTACGTGGCTTAGGGCTTTCGAGATAGAACCGTTCTTACCTACGAACATGAACCACAACGAGGATAACCAAATTGTTGACAACTCGCTTGCAAAATAGATATTGACTATAGTAGGAGAGACAGACACCCGCTAGCCACTTATGCAAACTAGTTGCATGTCAAGCGTGGAACAGGTCTCATGTGCGAGGACATGTAAAGTTTGTCCGGGCCGCTTCATCCCACTATGCCACCAATATCCAAAATTACAACAAAGGAGCAACAACATGATCATCATCGCCCACATACTCATATGTGTACTACCCGTGTAAAGTATCTATGCATAGATCCGGCTCTGATACCACTGTAGGGTTCGCAGCATAGAAAACAAAAATTTTCGTATGATGGGAACTATGTACCAAGATCTATCTACTAGATACAAACAACGGGCGGATGTATATCCGTAGAGAACATACCCTTGAAGACCGACAAAGCTTAACGAGTTCAACTCGTGGTTGATGTAGACGATCTCTTGCCGATCTCAAGATCGAGAGGAAGGCCTAGCGCCACAAATCAGCAGCGCATCCGTGCTCGCACACATGTTCAAGGCACTGAGCAACCTCCGCCTCCTCGCTCCAGCGATGCAGCAGAAGCACAACTCTTTCTTGCCGAATAGCCACTAGGAACATGTATCTCGCTAGTCCGAGACCATGGGGGATAAATTCTAGAGGGGGAGAGAGATCCTTCACGAGGAGGTGTGAGAGACAAGTGAGGAGGGGGGATCCTTTTATAGGAGGAGGGGGAACCCCAAGGGGGTGGCCGGTGCATGGGGCTGCCCCTTGCCCTCCCCTCTTCATGTGGGTGGACACTCCACTCACAAATCTCCTTTAAATTCCCTCCACTCAAAAGTCCACTCAAATTCCCATTAAATTTCCACCAAATTTAATGCAAACTCTCATTAAATAAAACTCTTTTATTTTATTCAGAATTTTTTCAATTACTTTAATGACAGACATTCACAAATAACCCCTTGCTAGAATTCCATTTCACACGCATAACCACTTTATGCAATTTCACCCGAAAACCTGTTTCGGTATCTAGTGAAATAAATTCCTGCGCTTGTTCATTCTTTCGGCATGAAACTTTTGCTCCAATTGGATGTCGGTGTCTCTTAAGTGTGTCACCCTACGGTTCGTGAATAATGCGGACATGATCGAGACCCCTCTCGGATCAATAATCAAGCGGATCTAGAGACCCATACCGACTCCCACACATTCAACGATGACTTTCTTGTGATCGTTTAACCTTTTACGCTAGTATCTTAATCCCTTTGTTTCACGATATATTACATGTCCGAGATTCGATCATCGGTATCTCCATACCTAGTTTGATCTCGTTACTGACATGCACTCTTTTCTCGTTCCCGTGATATAACATTCTAGTGATCAAATCACTTGCTTGCAAGCTAATCAATGTGATATCACCGAGAGGGACCAGAGTATATCTATCCGTCATCAGGATGAACAAATTCCACTCTCGATACATGAGCCTCAACATAACACTTTATTAGTTCTGAATCCATCTTTATAATCACCCTGTTACGGTGTGACGTTTGATGTTATCCAGAAACTCTTCCGGTGTTAGTGATTGACATGATCTCATGGTCTAAGGATTAGGATCACTTCGTAAGTTGTTATAGCAATATAAAATCAATGACTTTGATCGTAATGCTATACTTCGGATGAATGTTCATCACACCATTACACTAATGTTGTGATCCCGTTATTAACAACATCCAATGTCCATGATCAGGAAACCTTGATCATCTTGTTAATCAACGAGCTAGTTTATGAGAGAGGCATAACTAGGAACTTTCTGTTTGTTTATTAAACACACATGTATTAATGTTTCCGTATTAATACAATTATAGCATGCAAAATAAACATCTATCATATACTTGGAATACACATAATAAACACTTTATTATTGCCTCTCAGGGCATATTCCCTTCAGGATGCATGGATGATATGTATGAGTTTTGAAACATGATTTTAGGGATGTTACACCGAGATTCGCCGTGGTGCCTCGAAGACTCGCCACGCTAGACTCTGTCGATTGCCCCCTTTAGCACAAGCCGGTGAGGTCCCAAACGCTTAGGGCTAGACATAAAAATTGAAACTCGACGAGTTTAACGAGCACTCGTTTGCTCGGCTCGTTCGAGATCGACTCATTTCCTTAACGATTCGAGCCGAGCTGCAGATTTTGCTTGATATCCTTAATGAGCTAAATGATCGAGTTAACGATGTTCGTGAGCTACTCGTTAAGCTCAGTAACAGCCAAGGTATGGCCCACTTATGTTGCTACATGTCTAATCTGGTAGCCCATCTAAGACAAACAACTGGCCCATTAAGGAATACCCCATCTCCACCTTCTCGATCTAGATCTGTTGACCATGGCACCAACCGAGCCCTGCCGGCTGGAGTCCTTCTCGTTCGTTCTAGGCCTCCCTACTCACATCAATTCACGTGGATAAATGTAAGATGCCATCCAAGCACTACTATCGTTAATTATCTGTCATATTTTAATACAGGTATATATGTGGTTATAATTGTCGTTTTTAATTATCGGTATACCTTTGACTATGCATTTTCTTAACGAGGAGCTCGTGAGCGCTCGATAACATCTAATGAACTGAGCCGAGCTTTACTTTTTGCTCGTTATGCTTAACGAGTTTAATGATCCGAGCCTTAACGAGTCGAGCTGCTCGATAGTCCAGCCCTACAGACGCTCGGATTGAGACCTCCGTTCCCAACTTCGGCCTCCGTTCTTCTCGTCGATTTCGACCTCCTCACGTCTCAGCAACCGCTTCGCTGCAACCCCAGTGAGCTTGCGGTGCTCCAGCACCTTCCCTCTGCCTTCCTTTCACTATGGTTTGCTTCCCCGACGAGCGTCTGCCACCGCCGTCGTTTGCCACCGTCGCCACCACTGTTCCGACGACCTAAACTAAGCGGCGCCGCCACTATAGGGTTCCTTGTGACGCCCTCTTTCCAACGCATCTAGCCACAGCCCCGCGCACGCACCCAATTCACAGATTCAACCTTGATCTGAGGATGATCCATGGATGATGTCAGCATGACATCACGCTGATGTCATATTTCTATTTTTCTTTTATCATTTTAGAAATTGTGATAAGTTTTCTGTAATAAATAAAAACACTAGTGATGACATGGCAAAGGTCCCACTAGTTAGTGACTAGGGTAGGATTAGTCCTGGTGAGAAAAACCCCTCACCTCATGCTGACATCAGCATTACCTAATAAACTCATTTAGTTATTTAATTAAAAAAATCATAAAATGATTAAACCTTATAAAATTAATATCTTTTGTTTTATAATTCAGAAAAATATCTATAATATATGAAAATGTTTAGAAAAATAAAATCTATAACATTAAACTATTATCAAACATTATTTTGTTAACAATTAAAATTATTACTATTTAATAAATATTTTATAAGTAATAAAACTTAGATAATTCATATTTTAATATTGGTAAATGTTAAAAAAAATACCAAAAATCTTAGAAAAATAAGAACTATGATTAAAAACTATAATCATACATTATTATTTCACTTAAATAAGTATTTATTATTTATTAAGTATTTATAAAGTAATGAACCTTATAAAATCATATGTTATTATTTATAAATCACAAAAATAAATGTAATATACCAAAATGATCACAAAAATAATACCTACATGTTAAAAATATGATATTCCACTTTTGATATAAATAAACATTTGAACAACTTAATAACTTGATTTTAAACTTATTTCCTTAATTGATAATTCATATAAGGGTAAATAAAAATTGTTAATATTTCTAAAATTAGCCAATTGAGTCTAATAAATATTATTAGTCTTCCATATTGATAATATGAAGTCAAAATGGTTCAACACATTTTAAATGCAATTTTATTAAATTATCATTCATCCATAAGTGGAGATTATATCTAATAAGATCTTAAATAATTATAAAATCTTCAAGAATGATATTTTTAACCAAATAAAATCTTTTACCATTGTTTCACTCACAATTTTATAATGGAATCAATCCAAAGATAATTTATAAGTAGTAAATAATATTGTTTACTAATTCACAAACCATAACCACACCCTTATAGGGAGATAAGTCCCTTTATACATATATAATGTAAAGAAACCACTACCAAATACAAGTATAACCATTCTTAAGTGACTTGAAGGAAACATTATAAAGTTCACAAGGTACAAATAACATAAGCAATATACCTTAAGTCCATATATGACTTTAAAGTTAACTTTTGTCCACAAGACTAAAAAATTATGATAAAGACCTTGTTATATATTTTATGGTTAACTTTGGTCTGTTATAATTAAGTCATAAATCATCTCAAGTCCAAGATATTTAAGCAAGCACAAACAACCTCGACCACATTTGATTAACCACAAAGATTGTTTATACCTTAGAAAAGGAACCTTTTCTTTAAAAGTTATTCGTTTTGCCACTTAAGTCAACCGATGACAGTTAATCGTAATCACATTACTTTATACTTCACTTGTAAACTTAGGATTGATAACACTTAAGTTCTTTATAAGTGACATTACTTGTAAAGTAAAAAATTTGAAGGTAAACAATTATAGTATAAGCAATCTTGAGTAGCATTTCACATTTGTGTGTATCTCATTGTTTTATGATATTATAATTACATGTTTTTTCACACACTCACAAGCCTTAATAAGAAGCACAAGTGTGAAACTTATCTAAAAGGACAACACATTCCGAAGAAACCATTTCCAGTTTCCAAACCCTAGATCAACATTATTCCTGGGATTCGAGTTTACGAAATTGCATTACATTATTTATGCATAATAGCATCTTGCTTCTTTAAACAGTAGTCCTTACCGGACTAATGATGCTGATTTCAGATATTGGATCTTATATTGTCTTGAAGACCATGAGTGCATAATCTTGCAATAACAAAAGGAAAGTTCACACTTGCTCATGTCCTTTGATTATTTTCTGTAAAGTATTTTACAAATCTAGTGTTGTCATCACCTGCATTTGAAAAAGGTCAGAAAACACTATTTTCATATAATGTGATTATAGGTTATTTACCATGAGGTAATAACCTACTAAGAAAGTTCCGGTGGTAAAGGAACATATTATCTAGGACTTAACAACCAATGTCGCCGGTGATTCTTGCACCGTATATTACGCGTTGACCATGAGATTTGGAATGGGATGGAGAAGTCAGATGTATCTTTTCCCTCTCGCATGGAGCCGGATGTGTGGGTTGTGGTTGTTATCACTCGTCGCGTGCATATTAATTGGTAATTCGTAGAGGATATGCAGCATATGGGTGGGAGCCCTCAACGTCCCACGATAGTTTCGACATCTGAATGGTCTGTACCGCCAATAGCCGTAATTCATAGGTGGGCTGGCGTACACCAAGGAGACATGCGCGGTCGCGGAGAAGGCAGTGATTGGCTTGGATCTTAGGTTGGGCCTCAAACCAAGGAAGTTTGAATGGGGACATACTCCTGGTTGTGCAACAAAAGCTAAGGTCTCTCATGGGTAAAGTGACGCACCTCTGCAGAGTGTAAGAACTGTAACTTGTTACTCCATGTTCTGGGAAGGATCTACGAACTCGACGGGAAAGGAACTCCATGAAAGTTCTGGTAAACCCGTGAAGGCTGACGGACATAGTTTTTCAGAATAAAATCAACCTTTTAAGAAATGTTTACAAAAACTTGCATTGCCTACGACCTATGGTCTGTGAATGTAGATATAGTGCATCAAACACTCCTTTTCTAGTGAACTTGCTAAGTACGCTCATACTCAACGTATCTTCTTAACCCTTGCTAGGTTCTAAAGCCAGTACAGACGATGTCTACATCAAGTTATGCTCCAGGAATTATCACCAGAATCCAAAGTTCTTCAATGAAGTCAAGAAAGTCAACAGATACATCAACTCAAGTGAAGACGAAGTTATTGATTAGCTAGGAATATAATCCCTAGTCATAGAACCCATTTCTGTAGTGTATTGCAATAGCAGCAATGCCAGACCATTAGTTAAGATACTAGTCTTAATAGTAGGATAGTTTTTGAGTTGTTTATTTCTGATTCTTCTTTGTAAGAAGTTTCTTTCTCTCTCTTTAACCTAGAGTGTTCTCTGGATCTTGTGTAAAAAATTGAGTTGTAACCTATAGTCATTTCTTGGACCTGTTGTGTTTCTCTTGTACTACTCTGAGGGATGTAATACTAGTGAACGGTGTTTCATTGGTGTTATGTCAACGACTATAGTGTACTACATCATGAAGTGGTATGCTGGGTCACCGCACGTGATGAAGTAGATAAGAGCTCGTTGATCATCCTAGCTTGTCTCTAATTTTCATTGAGTCAGCATTTCTTCCTTATGAAAGAGACAAGCATCAAATGCATCTCCAATGTACCTAAAACAAAATTCAAGTACAATATGGTCCCCAAACTTATCGGGTCCAAAGTAGTTAGACAACTACAATACATAGGAGAGACTCCACATAAATATGTGCATATTGATATAAAATTGAATTCCATGCACATCTTAGCCAATTAGGATTTGGTGGAGTTTCCCCTACATATTGGATCAAGGAAAGCAAGCATGCCAAAATATATATATATTTAGTAAATATGCATGCACACGACTTTCAAGAACCAAAGGAGATATAATATGAACAAAACACCAAGTAAACCAAGAAGGTACACCAAAGTGTGACATGACAAAAGGTTGTCCAAACTATATCAAAAACCAAATCAACACATGGTATACCACACAAGTCCAACGAATGAACTAGATAAAAACCAAAGAGAGAGATGGACAAAAACACGAATGCTCATGGGTTTATCTCATTCTAAAAAGGTAAAAATAATAAAAAAAGGAATGAGACAAATCCAACTACCCAAAAGAGCAAGGTTTAAACAACCACACCTAAACTCTCAGCACTTTTCAAGATGGCACAAAGTACCCCAAAAAAATCTTCCAAAGACACAAAACACAACATGGATCAACACATGTTGTGAAGAGGAATAAAAGGAGTGTTCTAAATGATATAGGAGAACTCCCCCATGATTAGTGCATTATTTAAGATTTTGCATTTGAATACAAAATGCACACACACAGGATCATAATCTCTACCTACATCAAAAAATAGAGAACTAAACAATTTCAAGTTAAAGAAATATCCATAAGAGGGAAGGAAGACATGAGAGTCAACACAAAGCATTTTCTTGGCAAATGACAGGGCAAACATAAACAAAAGACATATTGAAAATGATCAAAAATACCTACCACCTATTATAGTACCGAATGTCCAAGGACAAGGGATATGCAATTATTTCCGGGTGGAAGTTTGCAAATATATCCAAGATTATATTCATGATAAGAGGCAAAAAGATTCAACATGAGACAACCAATGGACATTTTAGAATTTGAATTTATCATGAGTATGTCATACCACATAGAGACTAGAAATCTTGCAATATCAATACTAAGTGGCATTCCTCATGTACACACATTTTAGGATAGTTGTATGCCCAAAACACACCACTCTCCAAAAATGTGTTAGTCCATTAATTTCTCACAAGAGCCAAATGAGATAACAAATACATTCAATAACAGCTTAACACAACAAAACAAGTACATGGTGTGCAATCCAACATACACACATAAACTTGATAACTCAAGATAGGTAAGTGGTAAGCACAACATATACAAACAAATGCAAGGTACAAAACCAACACATGCACAAGGGGCGAGTAACTTTCAATGTAAATGTGTTGAGAACATGTTACCGCAAGGAGGAGCAATGTATATATGATATAGATATGATAATCCAAATGACTTGGCTTGAGAAAATATAATTTATGAAGTTCCCTTAATTCTTAATGATGTAGCCAAGTCTCCAATGCCCTCAAACCAAACCTATTGATCAAGTTTTAGCTAGATGGTCCCCAACCAAGTTGGGTCCTAAGAAGTTAGTAACAATAGGCTTGGAGACCCAAATGGTTCTTTTCTTGACACCACATTAGGCACCAATATATTTAGCAAACACATTGCCAACCTCAACCTTATGAAGAGAATAAACATCATCAATCATGATAGGTTTGGATGAGGAGTTACCAATGGTGCATGAAGAGAGGTGACCTTTCTCACGACATATGTAGCAAGTTCTTTTCTTCCCTTTCTTCACACTTGATTTCTTCACCATAGGAGTATTATCTTCATTCTTCTTTGTAAGTGGCCTTTCTTCAACTTGTGGTAGACAGTGACCTTGAACTTGAGGGCTCTTCCCTTTTTTCTTCTCACTAAGAGTCTTATTCTTCAATGGGCAAGATCTAACATGGTGTCCTTCAATTTTGCACTTGTAGCAAATAATTTTGCTTGAATTTTTGACTTCTTCTTGACCCTTCTTCTTATTTCTCTTGAACTTCTTCTTGTTAGTGGACTTGTTCTTGACATTGGATTTGAATCCAAGCCCACTCTTGTCATTTGGGAATTTTTGCACACTCAAGATCTTGTTGAGTGTGTCCTCCCTTCATGACCCTTTTTCAAGTCCCTCTTCAAAGATGAGACTTGGGCCTTGAGCTCTTTAATTTCCTCTACATGGTTATGAAGGGAATATGCCCGAGAGGCAATAATAAAGTGGTTATGGCCCACTTATGTTGCTACATGTCTAATCTGGTAGCCCATCTAAGACAAACAACTGGCCCATTAAGGAATACCCCATCTCCACCTTCTCGATCTAGATCTGTTGACCATGGCACCAACCGAGCCTCGCCGTACCGGAGTCCTTCTCGTTCGTTCCAGGCCTCCCTACTCACATCAATTCACGTGTATAAATGTAAGATGCCATCCAAGAACTACTATCGTTAATTATCTGTCATATTTTAATACATGTATATATGTGGTTATAATTGTCGTTTTTAATTATCGGTATACCTTTGACTATGCATTTTCTTAACGAGGAGCTCGTGAGCGCTCGATAACATCTAACGAACTGAGCAGAGCTTTACTTTTTGCTCGTTATGCTTAACGAGTTTAATGATCCGAGCCTTAACGAGTCGAGCTGCTCGATAGTCCAAATTTCACAGACGCTCGGATTGAGACCTCCGTTCCCAACTTCGGCCTCCGTTCTTCCCGTCGATTTCGACCTCCTCACGTCTCAGCAACCGCTTCGCTGCAACCCCAGTGAGCTTGCGGTGCTCCAGCACCTTCCCTCTGCCTTCCTTTCACTATGGTTTGCTTCCCCGACGAGCGTCTGCCACCGCCGTCGTTTGCCACCGTCGCCACCACTGTTCCGACGACCTAAACTAAGCGGCGCCGCCACTATAGGGTTCCTTGTGACGCCCTCTTTCCAACGCATCTAGCCACAGCCCCGCGCACGCACCCAATTCACAGATTCAACCTTGATCTGAGGATGATCCATGGATGATGTCAGCGTGACATCACGCTGATGTCATATTTCTATTTTTCTTTTATCATTTTAGAAATTGTGATAAGTTTTCTGTAATAAATAAAAACACTAGTGATGACATGGCAAAGGTCCCACTAGTTAGTGACTAGGGTAGGATTAGTCCTGGTGAGAAAAACCCCTCACCTCATGCTGACATCAGCATTACCTAATAAACTCATTTAGTTATTTAATTAAAAAAATCATAAAATGATTAAACCTTATAAAATTAATATCTTTTGTTTTATAATTCAGAAAAATATCTATAATATATGAAAATGTTTAGAAAAATAAAATCTATAACATTAAACTATTATCAAACATTATTTTGTTAACAATTAAAATTATTACTATTTAATAAATATTTTATAAGTAATAAAACTTAGATAATTCATATTTTAATATTGGTAAATGTTAAAAAAAATACCAAAAATCTTAGAAAAATAAGAACTATGATTAAAAACTATAATCATACATTATTATTTCACTTAAATAAGTATTTATTATTTATTAAGTATTTATAAAGTAATGAACCTTATAAAATCATATGTTATTATTTATAAATCACAAAAATAAATGTAATATACCAAAATGATCACAAAAATAATACCTACATGTTAAAAATGTGATATTCCACTTTTGATATAAATAAACATTTGAACAACTTAATAACTTGATTTTAAACTTATTTCCTTAATTGATAATTCATATAAGGGTAAATAAAAATTGTTAATATTTCTAAAATTAGCCAATTGAGTCTAATAAATATTATTAGTCTTCCATATTGATAATATGAAGTCAAAATGGTTCAACACATTTTAAATGCAATTTTATTAAATTATCATTCATCCATAAGTGGAGATTATATCTAATAAGATCTTAAATAATTATAAAATCTTCAAGAATGATATTTTTAACCAAATAAAATCTTTTACCATTGTTTCACTCACAATTTTATAATGGAATCAATCCAAAGATAATTTATAAGTAGTAAATAATATTGTTTACTAATTCACAAACCATAACCACACCCTTATAGGGAGATAAGTCCCTTTATACATATATAATGTAAAGAAACCACTACCAAATACAAGTATAACCATTCTTAAGTGACTTGAAGGAAACATTATAAAGTTCACAAGGTACAAATAACATAAGCAATATACCTTAAGTCCATATATGACTTTAAAGTTAACTTTTGTCCACAAGACTAAAAAATTATGATAAAGACCTTGTTATATATTTTATGGTTAACTTTGGTCTGTTATAATTAAGTCATAAATCATCTCAAGTCCAAGATATTTAAGCAAGCACAAACAACCTCGACCACATTTGATTAACCACAAAGATTGTTTATACCTTAGAAAAGGAACCTTTTCTTTAAAAGTTATTCGTTTTGCCACTTAAGTCAACCGATGACAGTTAATCGTAATCACATTACTTTATACTTCACTTGTAAACTTAGGATTGATAACACTTAAGTTCTTTATAAGTGACATTACTTGTAAAGTAAAAAATTTGAAGGTAAACAATTATAGTATAAGCAATCTTGAGTAGCATTTCACATTTGTGTGTATCTCATTGTTTTATGATATTATAATTACATGTTTTTTCACACACTCACAAGCCTTAATAAGAAGCACAAGTGTGAAACTTATCTAAAAGGACAACACATTCCGAAGAAACCATTTCCAGTTTCCAAACCCTAGATCAACATTATTCCTGGGATTCGAGTTTACGAAATTGCATTACATTATTTATGCATAATAGCATCTTGCTTCTTTAAACAGTAGTCCTTACCGGACTAATGATGCTGATTTCAGATATTGGATCTTATATTGTCTTGAAGACCATGAGTGCATAATCTTGCAATAACAAAAGGAAAGTTCACACTTGCTCATGTCCTTTGATTATTTTCTGTAAAGTATTTTACAAATCTAGTGTTGTCATCACCTGCATTTGAAAAAGGTCAGAAAACACTATTTTCATATAATGTGATTATAGGTTATTTACCATGAGGTAATAACCTACTAAGAAAGTTCCGGTGGTAAAGGAACATATTATCTAGGACTTAACAACCAATGTCGCCGGTGATTCTTGCACCGTATATTACGCGTTGACCATGAGATTTGGAATGGGATGGAGAAGTCAGATGTATCTTTTCCCTCTCGCATGGAGCCGGATGTGTGGGTTGTGGTTGTTATCACTCGTCGCGTGCATATTAATTGGTAATTCGTAGAGGATATGCAGCATATGGGTGGGAGCCCTCAACGTCCCACGATAGTTTCGACATCTGAATGGTCTGTACCGCCAATAGCCGTAATTCATAGGTGGGCTGGCGACACCAAGGAGACATGCTTGTCATGAGAAGTCAGTGATTGGCTTGGATCTTAGGTTGGGCCTCAAACCAAGGAAGTTTGAATGGGGACATACTCCTGGTTGTGCAACAAAAGCTAAGGTCTCTCATTGGTAAAGTGACGCACATCTGCAGAGTGTAAGAATCAGAACTTGTTACTCCATGTTCTGGGAAGGATCTACGAACTCGACGGGAAAGGAACTCCATGAAAGTTCTGGTAAACCCGTGAAGGCTGACGGACATAGTTTTTCAGAATAAAATCAACCTTTTAAGAAATGTTTACAAAAACTTGCATTGCCTACGACCTATGGTCTGTGAATGTAGATATAGTGCATCAAACACTCCTTTTCTAGTGAACTTGCTAAGTACGCTCGTACTCAACGTATCTTCTTAACCCTTGCTAGGTTCTAAAGCCAGTACAGACGATGTCTACATCAAGTTATGCTCCAGGAATTATCACCAGAATCCAAAGTTCTTCAATGAAGTCAAGAAAGTCAACAGATACATCAACTCAAGTGAAGACGAAGTTATTGATTAGCTAGGAATATAATCCCTAGTCATAGAACCCATTTCTGTAGTGTATTGCAATAGCAGCAATGCCAGACCATTAGTTAAGATACTAGTCTTAATAGTATGATAGTTTTTGAGTTGTTTATTTCTGATTCTTCTTTGTAAGAAGTTTCTTTCTCTCTCTTTAACCTAGAGTGTTCTCTGGATCTTGTGTAAAAAATTGAGTTGTAACCTATAGTCATGTCTTGGACCCGTTGTGTTTCTCTTGTACTACTCTGAGGGATGTAATACTAGTGAACGGTGTTTCATTGGTGTTATGTCAACGACTATAGTGTACTACATCATGAAGTGGTATGCTGGGTCACCGCACGTGATGAAGTAGATAGGAGCTCGTTGATCATCCTAGCTTGTCTCTAATTTTCATTGAGTCAGCATTTCTTCCTTATGAAAGAGACAAGCATCAAATGCATCTCCAATGTACCTAAAACAAAATTCAAGTACAATATGGTCCCCAAACTTATCGGGTCCAAAGTAGTTAGACAACTACAATACATAGGAGAGACTCCACATAAATATGTGCATATTGATATAAAATTGAATTCCATGCACATCTTAGCCAATTAGGATTTGGTGGAGTTTCCCCTACATATTGGATCAAGGAAAGCAAGCATGCCAAAATATATATATATTTAGTAAATATGCATGCACACGACTTTCAAGAACCAAAGGAGATATAATATGAACAAAACACCAAGTAAACCAAGAAGGCACACCAAAGTGTGACATGACAAAAGGTTGTCCAAACTATATCAAAAACCAAATCAACACATGGTATACCACACAAGTCCAACGAATGAACTAGATAAAAACCAAAGAGAGAGATGGACAAAAACACAAATGCTCATGGGTTTATCTCATTCTAAAAAGGTAAAAATAATAAAAAAAGGAATGAGACAAATCCAACTACCCAAAAGAGCAAGGTTTAAACAACCACACCTAAACTCTCAGCACTTTTCAAGATGGCACAAAGTACCCCAAAAAAATCTTCCAAAGACACAAAACACAACATGGATCAACACATGTTGTGAAGAGGAATAAAAGGAGTGTTCTAAATGATATAGGAGAACTCCCCCATGATTAGTGCATTATTTAAGATTTTGCATTTGAATACAAAATGCACACACACAGGATCATAATCTCTACCTACATCAAAAAATAGAGAACTAAACAATTTCAAGTTAAAGAAATATCCATAAGAGGGAAGGAAGACATGAGAGTCAACACAAAGCATTTTCTTGGCAAACGACAGGGCAAACATAAACAAAAGACATATTGAAAATGATCAAAAATACCTACCACCTATTATAGTACCGAATGTCCAAGGACAAGGGATATGCAATTATTTCCGGGTGGAAGTTTGCAAATATATCCAAGATTATATTCATGATAAGAGGCAAAAAGATTCAACATGAGACAACCAATGGACATTTTAGAATTTGAATTTATCATGAGTATGTCATACCACATAGAGACTAGAAATCTTGCAATATCAATACTAAGTGGCATTCCTCATGTACACACATTTTAGGATAGTTGTATGCCCAAAACACACCACTCTCCAAAAATGTGTTAGTCCATTAATTTCTCACAAGAGCCAAATGAGATAACAAATACATTCAATAACAGCTTAACACAACAAAACAAGTACATGGTGTGCAATCCAACATACACACATAAACTTGATAACTCAAGATAGGTAAGTGGTAAGCACAACATATACAAACAAATGCAAGGTACAAAACCAACACATGCACAAGGGGCGAGTAACTTTCAATGTAAATGTGTTGAGAACATGTTACCGCAAGGAGGAGCAATGGATATATGATATAGATATGATAATCCAAATGACTTGGCTTGAGAAAATATAATTTATGAAGTTCCCTTAATTCTTAATGATGTAGCCAAGTCTCCAATGCCCTCAAACCAAACCTATTGATCAAGTTTTAGCTAGATGGTCCCCAACCAAGTTGGGTCCTAAGAAGTTAGTAACAATAGGCTTGGAGACCCAAATGGTTCTTTTCTTGACACCACATTAGGCACCAATATATTTAGCAAACACATTGCCAACCTCAACCTTATGAAGAGAATAAACATCATCAATCATGATAGGTTTGGATGAGGAGTTACCAATGGTGCATGAAGAGAGGTGACCTTTCTCATGACATATGTAGCAAGTTCTTTTCTTCCCTTTCTTCACACTTGATTTCTTCACCATAGGAGTATTATCTTCATTCTTCTTTGTAAGTGGCCTTTCTTCAACTTGTGGTAGACAGTGACCTTGAACTTGAGGGCTCTTACCTTTTTTCTTCTCACTAAGAGTCTTATTCTTCAATGGGCAAGATCTAACATGGTGTCCTTCAATTTTGCACTTGTAGCAAATAATTTTGCTTGAATTTTTGACTTCTTCTTGACCCTTCTTCTTATTTCTCTTGAACTTCTTCTTGTTAGTGGACTTGTTCTTGACATTGGATTTGAATCCAAGCCCACTCTTGTCATTTGGGAATTTTTGCACACTCAAGATCTTGTTGAGTGTGTCCTCCCTTATGACCCTTTTTCAAGTCCCTCTTCAAAGATGAGACTTGGGCCTTGAGCTCTTTAATTTCCTCTACATGGTTATGAAGGGAATATGCCCGAGAGGCAATAATAAAGTGGTTATGGCCCACTTATGTTGCTACATGTCTAATCTGGTAGCCCATCTAAGACAAACAACTGGCCCATTAAGGAATACCCCATCTCCACCTTCTCGATCTAGATCTGTTGACCATGGCACCAACCGAGCCCTGCCGGCTGGAGTCCTTCTCGTTCGTTCCAGGCCTCCCTACTCACATCAATTCACGTGGATAAATGTAAGATGCCATCCAAGCACTACTATCGTTAATTATCTGTCATATTTTAATACAGGTATATATGTGGTTATAATTGTCGTTTTTAATTATCGGTATACCTTTGACTATGCATTTTCTTAACGAGGAGCTCGTGAGCGCTCGATAACATCTAACGAACTGAGCCGAGCTTTACTTTTTGCTCGTTATGCTTAACGAGTTTAATGATCCGAGCCTTAACGAGTCGAGCTGCTCGATAGTCTAGCCCTACAGACGCTCGGATTGAGACCTCCGTTCCCAACTTCGGCCTCCGTTCTTCCCGTCGATTTCGACCTCCTCACGTCTCAGCAACCGCTTCGCTGCAACCCCAGTGAGCTTGCGGTGCTCCAGCACCTTCCCTCTGCCTTCCTTTCACTATGGTTTGCTTCCCCGACGAGCGTCTGCCACCGTTTTGCCAAATCCGCCACCAATCGTTCCGACGACCTAAACTAAGCGGCGCCGCCACTATAGGGTTCCTTGTGACGCCCTCTTTCCAACGCATCTAGCCACAGCCCCGCGCACGCACCCAATTCACAGATTCAACCTTGATCTGAGGATGATCCAGGGATGATGTCAGCGTGACATCACGCTGATGTCATATTTCTATTTTTCTTTTATCATTTTAGAAATTGTGATAAGTTTTCTGTAATAAATAAAAACACTAGTGATGACATGGCAAAGGTCCCACTAGTTAGTGACTAGGGTAGGATTAGTCCTGGTGAGAAAAACCCCTCACCTCATGCTGACATCAGCATTACCTAATAAACTCATTTAGTTATTTAATTAAAAAAATCATAAAATGATTAAACCTTATAAAATTAATATCTTTTGTTTTATAATTCAGAAAAATATCTATAATATATGAAAATGTTTAGAAAAATAAAATCTATAACATTAAACTATTATCAAACATTATTTTGTTAACAATTAAAATTATTACTATTTAATAAATATTTTATAAGTAATAAAACTTAGATAATTCATATTTTAATATTGGTAAATGTTAAAAAAAATACCAAAAATCTTAGAAAAATAAGAACTATGATTAAAAACTATAATCATACATTATTATTTCACTTAAATAAGTATTTATTATTTATTAAGTATTTATAAAGTAATGAACCTTATAAAATCATATGTTATTATTTATAAACCACAAAAATAAATGTAATATACCAAAATGATCACAAAAATAATACCTACATGTTAAAAATGTGATATTCCACTTTTGATATAAATAAACATTTGAACAACTTAATAACTTGATTTTAAACTTATTTCCTTAATTGATAATTCATATAAGGGTAAATAAAAATTGTTAATATTTCTAAAATTAGCCAATTGAGTCTAATAAATATTATTAGTCTTCCATATTGATAATATGAAGTCAAAATGGTTCAACACATTTTAAATGCAATTTTATTAAATTATCATTCATCCATAAGTGGAGATTATATCTAATAAGATCTTAAATAATTATAAAATCTTCAAGAATGATATTTTTAACCAAATAAAATCTTTTACCATTGTTTCACTCACAATTTTATAATGGAATCAATCCAAAGATAATTTATAAGTAGTAAATAATATTGTTTACTAATTCACAAACCATAACCACACCCTTATAGGGAGATAAGTCCCTTTATACATATATAATGTAAAGAAACCACTACCAAATACAAGTATAACCATTCTTAAGTGACTTGAAGGAAACATTATAAAGTTCACAAGGTACAAATAACATAAGCAATATACCTTAAGTCCATATATGACTTTAAAGTTAACTTTTGTCCACAAGACTAAAAAATTATGATAAAGACCTTGTTATATATTTTATGGTTAACTTTGGTCTGTTATAATTAAGTCATAAATCATCTCAAGTCCAAGATATTTAAGCAAGCACAAACAACCTCGACCACATTTGATTAACCACAAAGATTGTTTATACCTTAGAAAAGGAACCTTTTCTTTAAAAGTTATTCGTTTGCCACTTAAGTCAACCGATGATGCTTAATCGTAATCACATTACTTTATACTTCACTTGTAAACTTAGGATTGATAACACTTAAGTTCTTTATAAGTGACATTACTTGTAAAGTAAAAAATTTGAAGGTAAACAATTATAGTATAAGCAATCTTGAGTAGCATTTCACATTTGTGTGTATCTCATTGTTTTATGATATTATAATTACATGTTTTTTCACACACTCACAAGCCTTAATAAGAAGCACAAGTGTGAAACTTATCTAAAAGGACAACACATTCCGAAGAAACCATTTCCAGTTTCCAAACCCTAGATCAACATTATTCCTGGGATTCGAGTTTACGAAATTGCATTACATTATTTATGCATAATAGCATCTTGCTTCTTTAAACAGTAGTCCTTACCGGACTAATGATGCTGATTTCAGATATTGGATCTTATATTGTCTTGAAGACCATGAGTGCATAATCTTGCAATAACAAAAGGAAAGTTCACACTTGCTCACGTCCTTTGATTATTTTCTGTAAAGTATTTTACAAATCTAGTGTTGTCATCACCTGCATTTGAAAAAGGTCAGAAAACACTATTTTCATATAATGTGATTATAGGTTATTTACCATGAGGTAATAACCTACTAAGAAAGTTCCGGTGGTAAAGGAACATATTATCTAGGACTTAACAACCAATGTCGCCGGTGATTCTTGCACCGTATATTACGCGTTGACCATGAGATTTGGAATGGGATGGAGAAGTCAGATGTATCTTTTCCCTCTCGCATGGAGCCGGATGTGTGGGTTGTGGTTGTTATCACTCGTCGCGTGCATATTAATTGGTAATTCGTAGAGGATATGCAGCATATGGGTGGGAGCCCTCAACGTCCCACGATAGTTTCGACATCTGAATGGTCTGTACCGCCAATAGCCGTAATTCATAGGTGGGCTGGCGTACACCAAGGAGACATGCGCGGTCGCGGAGAAGGCAGTGATTGGCTTGGATCTTAGGTTGGGCCTCAAACCAAGGAAGTTTGAATGGGGACATACTCCTGGTTGTGCAACAAAAGCTAAGGTCTCTCATGGGTAAAGTGACGCACCTCTGCAGAGTGTAAGAACTGTAACTTGTTACTCCATGTTCTGGGAAGGATCTACGAACTCGACGGGAAAGGAACTCCATGAAAGTTCTGGTAAACCCGTGAAGGCTGACGGACATAGTTTTTCAGAATAAAATCAACCTTTTAAGAAATGTTTACAAAAACTTGCATTGCCTATGACCTATGGTCTGTGAATGTAGATATAGTGCATCAAACACTCCTTTTCTAGTGAACTTGCTAAGTACGCTCGTACTCAACGTATCTTCTTAACCCTTGCTAGGTTCTAAAGCCGATGCATTGATGTCTACATCAAGTTATGCTCCAGGAATTATCACCAGAATCCAAAGTTCTTCAATGAAGTCAAGAAAGTCAACAGATACATCAACTCAAGTGAAGACGAAGTTATTGATTAGCTAGGAATATAATCCCTAGTCATAGAACTCATTTCTGTAGTGTATTGCAATAGCAGCAATGCCAGACCATTAGTTAAGATACTAGTCTTAATAGTATGATAGTTTTTGAGTTGTTTATTTCTGATTCTTCTTTGTAAGAAGTTTCTTTCTCTCTCTTTAACCTAGAGTGTTCTCTGGATCTTGTGTAAAAAATTGAGTTGTAACCTATAGTCATGTCTTGGACCCGTTGTGTTTCTCTTGTACTACTCTGAGGGATGTAATACTAGTGAACGGTGTTTCATTGGTGTTATGTCAACGACTATAGTGTACTACATCATGAAGTGGTATGCTGGGTCACCGCACGTGATGAAGTAGATAGGAGCTCGTTGATCATCCTAGCTTGTCTCTAATTTTCATTGAGTTAGCATTTCTTCCTTATGAAAGAGACAAGCATCAAATGCATCTCCAATGTACCTAAAACAAAATTCAAGTACAATATGGTCCCCAAACTTATCGGGTCCAAAGTAGTTAGACAACTACAATACATAGGAGAGACTCCACATAAATATGTGCATATTGATATAAAATTGAATTCCATGCACATCTTAGCCAATTAGGATTTGGTGGAGTTTCCCCTACATATTGGATCAAGGAAAGCAAGCATGCCAAAATATATATATATTTAGTAAATATGCATGCACACGACTTTCAAGAACCAAAGGAGATATAATATGAACAAAACACCAAGTAAACCAAGAAGGCACACCAAAGTGTGACATGACAAAAGGTTGTCCAAACTATATCAAAAACCAAATCAACACATGGTATACCACACAAGTCCAACGAATGAACTAGATAAAAACCAAAGAGAGAGATGGACAAAAACACAAATGCTCATGGGTTTATCTCATTCTAAAAAGGTAAAAATAATAAAAAAAGGAATGAGACAAATCCAACTACCCAAAAGAGCAAGGTTTAAACAACCACACCTCAACTCTCAGCACTTTTCAAGATGGCACAAAGTACCCCAAAAAAATCTTCCAAAGACACAAAACACAACATGGATCAACACATGTTGTGAAGAGGAATAAAAGGAGTGTTCTAAATGATATAGGAGAACTCCCCCATGATTAGTGCATTATTTAAGATTTTGCATTTGAATACAAAATGCACACACACAGGATCATAATCTCTACCTACATCAAAAAATAGAGAACTAAACAATTTCAAGTTAAAGAAATATCCATAAGAGGGAAGGAAGACATGAGAGTCAACACAAAGCATTTTCTTGGCAAACGACAGGGCAAACATAAACAAAAGACATATTGAAAATGATCAAAAATACCTACCACCTATTATAGTACCGAATGTCCAAGGACAAGGGATATGCAATTATTTCCGGGTGGAAGTTTGCAAATATATCCAAGATTATATTCATGATAAGAGGCAAAAGATTCAACATGAGACAACCAATGGACATTTTAGAATTTGAATTTATCATGAGTATGTCATACCACATAGAGACTAGAAATCTTGCAATATCAATACTAAGTGGCATTCCTCATGTACACACATTTTAGGATAGTTGTATGCCCAAAACACACCACTCTCCAAAAATGTGTTAGTCCATTAATTTCTCACAAGAGCCAAATGAGATAACAAATACATTCAATAACAGCTTAACACAACAAAACAAGTACATGGTGTGCAATCCAACATACACACATAAACTTGATAACTCAAGATAGGTAAGTGGTAAGCACAACATATACAAACAAATGCAAGGTACAAAACCAACACATGCACAAGGCGAAGTAACTTTCAATGTAAATGTGTTGAGAACATGTTACCGCAAGGAGGAGCAATGGATATATGATATAGATATGATAATCCAAATGACTTGGCTTGAGAAAATATAATTTATGAAGTTCCCTTAATTCTTAATGATGTAGCCAAGTCTCCAATGCCCTCAAACCAAACCTATTGATCAAGTTTTAGCTAGATGGTCCCCAACCAAGTTGGGTCCTAAGAAGTTAGTAACAATAGGCTTGGAGACCCAAATGGTTCTTTTCTTAACACCACATTAGGCACCAATATATTTAGCAAACACATTGCCAACCTCAACCTTATGAAGAGAATAAACATCATCAATCATGATAGGTTTGGATGAGGAGTTACCAATGGTGCATGAAGAGAGGTGACCTTTCTCACGACATATGTAGCAAGTTCTTTTCTTCCCTTTCTTCACACTTGATTTCTTCACCATAGGAGTATTATCTTCATTCTTCTTTGTAAGTGGCCTTTCTTCAACTTGTGGTAGACAGTGACCTTGAACTTGAGGGCTCTTCCCTTTTTTCTTCTCACTAAGAGTCTTATTCTTCAATGGGCAAGATCTAACATGGTGTCCTTCAATTTTGCACTTGTAGCAAATAATTTTGCTTGAATTTTTGACTTCTTCTTGACCCTTCTTCTTATTTCTCTTGAACTTCTTCTTGTTAGTGGACTTGTTCTTGACATTGGATTTGAATCCAAGCCCACTCTTGTCATTTGGGAATTTTTGCACACTCAAGATCTTGTTGAGTGTGTCCTCCCTTCATGACCCTTTTTCAAGTCCCTCTTCAAAGATGAGACTTGGGCCTTGAGCTCTTTAATTTCCTCTACATGGTTATGAAGGGAATATGCCCGAGAGGCAATAATAAAGTGGTTATTATCGTATTCCTTATTTATGATAAATGTTTATTTTTACATGCTATAATTGTATTAATACGGAAATGTTAATACATGTGTGTTTAATAAACAAAAAGGAAGTTCCTAGTTATGCCTCTCTTATAAACTAGCTCGTTGATTAACATAATGATCAAAGTTTCCTGATCATGGACATTGGATGTTGTTAATAACAAGGTCACAACATTAGTGTAATGATGTGATGAACATTCATCCGAAGTATAGCATTACGATCAAAGTCATTGATTTTATATTGCTATAACAACTTACGAAGTGATCCTAATCCTTAGACCATGAGATCATGTCAATCACTAACACCGGAAGAGTTTCTCGATGACATCAAACGTCACACCGTAACTGGGTGATTATAAAGATGTCTTCAGAACTACTAAAGTGTTATGTTTAGACCCATGGATCGAGAGTGGAATTTGTTCATTCCGATGACGGATAGATATGCTCTGGGCCCTCTCGGTGATATCACATTGATTAGCTTGCAAGCAAGTGATTTGATCACTAGAATGTTATATCACGGGAACAAGAAAAGAGTGCATGTCGGTAACGAGATCAAACTAGGTATGGATATACCGATGATCGAATCTCGGACATGTAATATATCGTGAAACAAAGGGATTAAGATACTAGCGTAAAAGGTTCACACGATCACAGAAGTCATCGTTGAATGTGTGGGAGTCAGTATGGATCTCCGTGTCCCGCATCGATTATTGATCGGAGAAGGGTCTCGATCATGTCCGCATTATTAGCGAACCGTAGGGTGACACACTTAAGGGATGCCGACACCATTCAGAGCAAATGATATGCTAGAAAAAGAAAAGGAAAGCGCAGGAATTTATTTCACTAGACACCGGAACTGTTTCGGTTGAAATTGCTGAAACTAGTTCTGCATGTGAAATGGAATACTAGCAAGGGGTTTTATGTGAATGTTTGTTAATTAAAGTAATTAACAAAATTCTGAATAAATAAATAAAAGAGTTTTATTTAAATGAGAGCTTGCATTAATTTTGGTGGAAAATTAATGCATGTGAGTGGAATTGTGAGTGGAGAGGTTTTTATGTGAGTGGAGCTTCCACCACATGAATGAGGGAGAGGTGGAGGCACCCTCCATGGCCGGCGGCCATGCCCTCTTGGGCTGCCCCCTCCCCTATAAAAGGACCCCCTCCTCTCACTTGTCTCTCACACCTCCTCGCGAAGGATCTCTCTCCCCCCTTTAGAATTTCCCCATGGTCTCGGATCAACGAGATATATGTTCCCGGTGGCTTTTTCTGGAAGGATTTGCTGCTTCCGCTGCTTCGCTGGAGTGAGGGCGCGGAGGTTGTCGGGGTACCCGTACGTGTGTGCGATCACGGATGCACCACTGCTTTGAGGTGCTGGACTTGATCGTGCTGGACCGGCTGGACCAGATGGACTTCATCACGATCTTGAGACCGGCAAGCGTTCGTCTACATCATCCACGAGTACAACCTCGTTAACGCTATTCGGTCTTCGAGGTTATGTATTCTATGGATGTATATCCACCCGTTGCTTGTATCTAGTAGATAGATCTTGGTACATAGATGTTCCCATCATAGGAAATTTTTTGTTTTCTATGCTGCGAACCCTACAGTGGTATCAGAGCCGGATCTTTGCGTAGATATTTTGCACGAGTAGTACACATATCAGTATGTGGGCGATGATGATCATTTTATTGCTTCTTAGTTGTATTTTGGATATTGGTGGCATAGTGGGATGAAGCGGCCCGGACAAACTTTACATGTCCTCGCACATGAGACCTGTTCCACGCTTGACATGCAACTAGTTTTGCATAAGTGGCTAGCGGGTGTATGTCTCTCCTACTATAGTCAATATCTAATTTGCAACGAGTTGTCAACAATTTGGTTATCCTCGTTGTGGTTCATGTTCGTAGGTAAGAACGGTTCTATCTTCGAAAGCCCTAAGCCACGTAAAACTTGCAATGGACCAATTAGAGGCGTCTAGTTTAGATTGTTGCTGGGCTAGTGTTATGATATGGTGATGTTGTAAGTAGAAGTATGACATGATACTCTTACAACACACATAGCGTGTAAGTTCCATAGACCTTGGCCTTACACATAAAGGTATGATAGAGATCATACCACGGTGCACATGATGGAGATCATATGCGGGAACCATATCATTTCACTTATTAACATGACATATTTGATTGCATCTTATATTGCTATTTTAGCATTTTATTAGCATAATAAGATGATCCCTCATTTAAATATCAAGATAAGAATGTGTTCTTCCTTAAGTATGCACCAACAATGTTTCGTCGCTTCAAGGCATCACGTGATGATCGGGTGTACTTGAATCCACGAGCATATCTCGGGTGTAAGACAGTTACACACGCGAATACTAAGGTTCTTACTTGGCGAGCCTAGCATGTACAGACATGGCCTCGGAACACGGACCGAAAGGTTAAGCATGAGTCATATAGTAGATATGATGCCCATTTTATGCTCGCCTTTGAAGCTACATTGACTCACGTGATGATCAGACTTGGTGTAGTGGATTTGGTTCATGTAATCACCAAAAAGGCACGAGGGATGTCGTTTTTTAGTGGGAGTTCATTTCTAATTTGGATTAGTAGAACTCAATTTATCATAAATTAAATCAAAGTGAATTTGCATAATTTGTTGTAGTCATTGGCATTCGTTCACCACCTTATGCATAGTTGTAATTGAGATAATAGAACTATAGAATTCTGGATATATACTTTACGAACTGGTATCGTATTGTGTTGAGTGTCAATCTAAAGTTTAAAGTCCTATTGCAAACTTTCAGCAAAATTCTATTTACTCTGTGAAATTTAATAATTGGTATTAAATCGAGAGTAACAATTCCAGTGTTAGTATCTTAAGTATCATGTTTGCCTCCATGATTCTTGATTGTTTTAATATCAAGTTTATCTAGGAGCTGAAAGAATTGTTTCAGAAACCATCATGTGTGACAGATATAATGATATCTGAAACAATGTTTTGGTTGCAATATGATAGAGTATAATATGTGTTCTCATATAGGATGAGAATTTACAAAGGTTGGAGATGCTAGACATCCTAATCATCCAAAAGGGTTTTGGAAAGCAACATTATACTCACGATTCTCCTTATAAGCTACATTAGCTTGATCATGAAAGTCGTCATGATAAGGATGAATAGAAGATGTATGTAAAATGTTTACTACACTAAAAGATTACTAAAGAATGGATTTTAAAAGAATACCGATCATTTTGATGATGGTGATCTATTTGAAAGGGCAAGTCCAAAGGTATTATTATTTTAATATACACGCTTTGGACTATGTTTCATGTTTATGGCGCCACTTTTGATGTTGATAGATTCTTTTAAAAAGGAAAAGGAAATGCTGAAAGAGAATCTATAAAATATATTTGGCAGAAAAGAAAAGATTGGAAATATCCAATTTAGGTATATGGATGATATACATGTTATGGTTGTATTCTTTGCTTGTTAAACAATGTGGTTCTTGGGTATTGGATACCGAATTGGTTGGTATGAAATTTCATACGGAACAATGCAATTCATGGACCACAATGGCCTAAGTAACTAGCAAGAGAATATGTGATGATGTTCATCGAAAACAAACAAACCGTTGTTTGTATTTCTCGTTGACATCAAAGCTTGACTTCAAGATTTGTTTTAATAATTGTTATTTGAATCAGGTATTATGAGAACAAAGGTTGTTCAAATAATTACCATATTCCATATAAGATGGATGATTTACAAATCTAGTTGGAGAAATCACATCCATAAAACCTAATGCTAAAATGTCGCAAGACAAATGATTGAAAGATCACTTACGAAGTGACATCGCTGTTTAAATTATATTGGAAAGAAAACATGAAGAATCTCCATATTCATGGATTTTTGGAGTCTTTGATTTGATCAAGTGACGCTTGTGAGACTTTCCACGTGATAATTAAAACTTCGTTCAAAGGCCAAAGAAGAACGAATGACTAAATTATTGGAATTTATTCATATTGATGTATGTAGTCCATTATGTGTAGTCGTAAGCGATGGGTTTCAACTTCATATACTTTCTCCAGAAATTTGAGTGAATATTCACTTAATGAGAAAGAAGTATGAAATATTTGAAAAACGTTTCAAAGACTTTCAAGATGAAGTGGAAAATCATTGTAACAAGAAAATAAATGGTTTATGATTTTATCATAAGGGATTTGTTTGAGTTACAAGTGTAACAAGAAAATAAATGAATTATGATTTTATCATAAAGGGATTTATTTGAGTTGCAAGTTTAGCAAAACACCTAGATTTACATATCCCAAAACACCATAGGAATATGGAGTGTTTGATAATTGTAATGAAACCTTGTTTGACATGGTTGGATCAAAGGTGTTATTGATAAAACTGCCATTATGTTTTAAAAAGATTAAAGCTTTAGAGACTTCCGCTTTTTACACTGAAAAGAGCTCCATCTTGATCCGTTGAAATGACACCATATGAGTTATGGTTTGGGGTAAAACCCAAGTTGTCATTTCTTAAATTTTGGTATGCTAAACATAAGTAAGATGTTTACAACCAAAGTAGGATGAGCATGTATTTTTAGGTTATTTCAAATAACAATTGGTTATTCCTCCATAACACCGAGGACAAAAGGGTTTGTCGCTTGAAACGTGAAGTTTCTTGAAAAAGGAATTTTTTCGTAAAAGTTAAGTGGGAGGACAATAGAACTTTGATAAGGTTAACGAACCTTAGCTAAATGTGCTGAGTTGCGCAACACCGGAAATGGTTCTAGAGGCTGCCATAATGCTCATAGCGTATGTGACTCAAAGGTTGCGGTCACGGAAGTCTAAAGTTCCTATTGAACCAAGAAGGTCGGATAAACAATCAAATGATTGAGATTTGAGAGTAAATCATTATTGTTTGACAATGATGAACCGACTAAAAAGAAGCGATGATGGGCCCTGACTCCGTCAAATGGCTTGAAGCCATAAAATCCGTGATAGTTCCATACACGAGAAATCAAGTTTTGAACTTGGAAGACCCTCCGGAAAGGTGTAAAAACCTATCGGTCGTATTTGGATCTATAAAGAAACAGACATGGATGTTTTACATCTATGAAATAGTCGACATATCGGTAAAGTATTTTACGACAATGTTCAAGGAGTTGATTATGACAAGATTTGATCTTTCATAGCGATATTTAGTCTGGACGGATTAAAGTAGCAACCACTACATATAATTTGGTATATGGTAGATGAATAAACAAAACAAAGTTCTTTTAATAGAATGGTTACCTAGGACGTGTACATGACATGATCCAAGGGTTTTGTTAATTCAAAGGATGCTAAAAGGGGCATGCAAACTTCAATGGTTGAAGTAAGCATCACGGAGTTGGAATCTTCACCGTGATGAAAAAGAGTTTTCATCAGGAGACGATGAAGATGCTTGCATTTGCAAGAAATTAAGTGGGAGCGCTAAGACATATTTCTAATACATTTTGTGGAGGACATCTTGTTGATTAGAAATGATGTATCTTTTATTGACAAAGGTTAATAATTTCATTTCGATGAAATACTTAGGCAAAACCCGAATATTTAGCATGAATGTCTATAGTGGATAGACTGTGATGCTAATATGGTTGTGCCAAACATACATATATGAGATATTGAAGGAGTTCAATATAGAAACAACAAGAAATAGTTCTTGTCGCATGGAAAAGAATTGAATCAAGATTCAAGTGTCTCGACACTTGATAAGTGAAACAAGATTCAAGTGCTTTGACACTTGATGAGTGAAATCACGAGAATGTTTTGATCAATCATACCATGATATGTACACATCCAGATATGTCCTATGCTCTAAGTGTTATAAGCATATACTAAGAATATATTTGTGTAGAGGTGACAAACAATTACAAATAGTTCATTGTAAAGCGTTACATTGATACTAGTTTTGTCACAAGATACAAATTAAGTTTATCTCAATTTAAACTATGAGTGGCACAATGAAATGGAAAGAAAGTTTCCATGATGGATTTGGATGAAATCCATAGTTAAGACATTGTGACGAATAATACAACAAAAGGGCTAAGTATATGAATGCTATAGTAGCAGCAAAGGAGGGAATTTGTGTCAAGTAGTTTGTTAGCAAACTAAGGTGTGGTTCGCAACGGGCTAACACTAAAGATATATTGTATGACAATAGTATCGACGTGTTTTAAACCCCAAGGAACTAAAGGTCTCACCGAAAGACCAAATTTATACAATGCCATCTCATTGGAGAATGAGTGGTGCGTGAAGACGCAAATACATGCAAATATACACGGACCTGAAAGTGTCAGATCCGTAGATTATGTTAACCACTTGCAGTTGCGTATTTGGAACACCAGAAAGCCATAGGTGTTCAATACACAAAGTTTTCAAACTAGATTATTGTCTCTAGTGCAAGTGGGAGACTGAAGGGAATATGCCCGAGAGGCAATAATAAAGTGGTTATTATCGTATTCCTTATTTATGATAAATGTTTATTTTACATGCTATAATTGTATTAATACGGAAACGTTAATACATGTGTGTTTAATAAACAAAAAGGAAGTTCCTAGTTATGCCTCTCTTATAAACTAGCTCGTTGATTAACATGATGATCAAAGTTTCCTGATCATGGACATTGGATGTTGTTAATAACGAGGTCACAACATTAGTGTAATGATGTGATGAACATTCATCCGAAGTATAGAATTACGATCAAAGTCATTGATTTTATATTGCTATAACAACTTACGAAGTGATCCTAATCCTTAGACCATGAGATCATGTCAATCACTAACACCGGAAGAGTTTCTCTATGACATCAAACGTCACACCGTAACTAGGTGATTATAAAGATGGCTTCTGAACTACTAAAGTGTTATGTTGAGACCCATGGATCGAGAGTGGAATTTTTTCATCCCGATGACGGATAGATATGCTCTGGGCCCTCTAGGTGATATCACATTGATTAGCTTGCAAGCAAGTGATTTGATCACTAGAATGTTATATCACGGGAACAAGAAAAGAGTGCATGTCGGTAACGAGATCAAACTAGGTATGGAGATACCGATGATCGAATCTCGGACATGTAATATATCATGAAACAAAGGGATTAAGATACTAGCGTAAAAGGTTCACACGATCACAGAAGTCATCGTTGAATGTGTGGGAGTCAGTATGGATCTCCAGGTCCCGCTACTGATTATTGATCGGAGAAGGGTCTCGATCATGTCCGCATTATTCATGAACCTTAGGGTGACACACTTAAGGGATGCCGACACCATTCGGAGCAAATGATATGCCAGAAAAAGAAAAGGAAAGTGCAGGAATTTATTTCACTAGACACCGGAACTGTTTCGGTTGAAATTGCTGAAACTGGATCTGCATGTGAAATGGAATACTAGCAAGGGGTTTTATGTGAATGTTTGTTAATTAAAGTAATTAACAATCTGAATAAATAAATAAAAGAGTTTTATTTAAATGAGAGCTTGCATTAATTTTGGTGGAAAATTAATGCATGTGAGTGGAATTGTGAGTGGAGAGGTTTTTATGTGAGTGGAGCTTCCACCACATGAATGAGGGAGAGGTGGGGGCACCCTCCATGGCCGGCGGCGATGCCCTCTTGGGCTGCCCCCTCCCCTATAAAAGGACCCCCTCCTCTCACTTGTCTCTCACACCTCCTCGCGAAGGATCTCTCTCTCCCCTTTAGAAATTCCCCATGGTCTCGGATCAGCGAGATACATGTTCCCGGTGGCTTTTTCTAGAAGGATTTGTTGCTTCCGCTGCGTCGTTGGAGCGAGGGCGCGGAGGTTGTCGGGGTACCCCGTACGTGTGTGCGATCACAGATGCACCACTGCTTTGAGGTGCTGGACTTGATCGTGCTGGACCGGCTGGACCAGACGGACTTCATCACGATCTTGAGCGGCAAGCGTTCGTCTACATCATCCACGAGTACAACCTCGTTAACGCTATTCGGTCTTCGAGGGTATGTATTCTATGGATGTATATCCACCCGTTGCTTGTATCTAGTAGATAGATCTTGGTACATAGATGTTCCCATCGTAGGAAATTTTTGTTTTCTATGCTGCAAACCCTATAGGTTAGTATCAGCACAAATAATAGAGGAAGTAGAAGCTTCATTGTTAGAGCAACAAGGAATGGGATGTAATTCATTATAGGATGAAGCAATAATATGAGAAGATGAATTAATAGGACTAGTACATGGAAGTATGACATTTGTACTGGATATAGTGCCAATGTCCACATGAGTCTCACTATATGTTACCTTCGACACAATAGCCTCATGAGCTAAATTTATCCTATCATGGGAGGCTAGAAGATCCTCATGAGAGCTTGATAGCATAACATGACGTTCTTCCAATTTCCCATAATTGCTAGTTAGCAAAGCAAGTTGAGCTTTTAGCTCAACATTATCCTTCAAAATAGATGCTTCACAAGAAATAGAGTTAGTAGCACAAACATCATTATAATTAGCAATATAAGAAGACAATTTAGCAATCTCATTATATTTTCTTTTGAGATCAATTGCCACTTCAAGAGCTTTATCACGGGTTTCCTTTACTTTAGAAACTTCTAGAGTAAACGCCTCCTCAAGAGATTCCTTAGTGGTTTGTTCCTCTTCAAGATCTTCATTTAGATTACCAATTTCATTAGCATACTCATGCTCACAACAACTCATCTTATCAATGATGTTCTCATGCTCCTCAATTTGTGCTTCTAACTTATCAATATATTCTTTGCTATTAATAGCAAATTCCAAGATTTGAACAAAGTTAGAGTGTAAGACCCCACCTTTATAAGGTAAAGGTCCCTGTGATTGCAATGCTAGTCCCTAGATCAAATGCTAGCATCCACAGTTTAAGATGAAGTACACGGATACAAAGGTCTTTTTACATCGTCATTCCAGAGATAAACATAGTCTTTTACAACTCCATAGCCAAAGTCTAGTACAAGAGTTCATAACACAATTAAATAAAGTAAAGTCTTCATCTTCATGTGCCACAGGCAAGCATGTTGAGTGTAGACTCATAACCCTAATCCTCATCAGAGTAACCTGCAACATCATAAGTTACAGCCACAGTGGGTCAATACATTTGGAATTGTATTGGCAAGTGATACCATAGTAGAATAGTAGTATCTAACTTCTATATGAATTTGGCTAAGTGTAACTTAGGCTTGCTTTGCTCAAAATAGGTTTTTCCTATCAGTTGAAAACACTAAGTTTTGTTTGTCAAAAATCCCAAGGAAACACCAATAGACATTGGTGAAGCTTTACCCTTGTTCAACCACAAGTTTTTAACTTAGAAATTGGGATGAGGATATCCTTGATAGCTTCAATGTCTTGATGCTCAAATTGTCCGTTGTCGCGGACACAGCTAAGTACTTAGGTTTTTCCTTCTTGAGAGGTGGTGCACTTTCCCCACAAGACTTGACATGCATCGAGACGAGATCTTTCAGAAGCCTTCCCTTAGACCAAATGGACGCGTTCCATCGTTGTCGTGGTGGTGGCACGACAGATGCCATGGGTAGGCTAAAATATGGGGCCAATGGATGCTAGAGGGATCAGGGGAGGGAAGATGAAGTGATTTCCACACTCAAGTGACTAACATAAAGATCTTTCTTTCTCCTTACAAGAACTACAAGTGCTCCTTGAGATGTTAGCAAGAAGAAGAAGACTACTACACGAGCCTTATGGCGTCCAGTTAATCGATCCCCCTCAGGATCCCGCGTCTCCCCTTATAAAGGGGGTGCCTTGGCTCCTCTAGGGCTAACGTGGCAAACATATTCGAGGAATATGCTTGTCCCAAGTTAGTAATTCAGCGACCTCCTTTCCGTGTCCCCCTTCTAACGACGACAAGGTTCCAGAGAACCTCACCTGCGCGCCTCGGGCTCCATGACTGTCACCTCCGTGACCTCCTTCTGCCCATCTGCTGCTCTGCTCCTTGTCCTTTGTGCTTGGCTCCGTTCAGATTCTCCCTAGCCCGTGACTTTGGTTTGACTATAGGCACCTCCTTCTCCTGCAAGCTTCACGTTATTCGGCCCTGTCTCGCATAACTCGGCTCGGCCTTCACCTGCATTCAAGTTATTCGGGCTCACTCGGCCGACTTAACTCGTATGTCGGCCGGGTAAGTCATTGCTCCTTCCGTAAGTGTCATGGCCGTGCTTATCTCGGCCGACCTTTACATTACTCGGCCGATATCAACAGTAACTCGCCATATGACAAGGGAGACTCCTTTTATCTTCCCCTGTCTTGACCCTATCCGGGGTCACCTCCCCAACATTAGTCCATGAAGTTGGTGTGGTCCTGCTCGTAACCTCGGCCGGGCCACATCAGTTTCCCAATATTCATTTCTCCTCATCTCCGAGTTACTTTTTCCTGTTCGAGGTATCCGCGCAGCTTCTTGTGCACGCCTCGTCCTATGTGTAACACTCATCATTATTTTTCTAGTTTTTTGTTCCTCTACAGTGCCCACTGACAAGCTATAGTGATTACTGCGCCTGTCGCGTCGGTGCCGCTGTGCCTCGCGTACCGCATCGGTCAGGGGGCCTGATCCTCTCCTGCGTTGTGTGGTCTTCGGTGTGGCTCCACTCAGCTGCGAGCGGTTCCGTCGCACGCACGATCTACACGGTTAGTGCTCGCACACACGATCCCACTACCGCCAGGGCTGCGCGGTTATAAAGAGGGGCACGGGGCTAGAGGGTTCACTTTTCCCCTTCGCTCACCGTTGCTCTTCTTCCTCCTCGCGCCGTCGCTCTGCGTGCTCGCTTGCGCCTAATCGTCGATATCTTCGACGGCCATTAGCCTTCCGCTCGTCGACCTCATCGCCGTGCGCTTGCTCCGGCGCCGTCGCCGGTGAGTTTTTCTACGGTCCCATCGCTAGGCTCCCTCCCTAGACGCATCTGCTGTTTTCTAGATTTCACGTGGCGGCTCTTTTCCGCTCCGTCATCGTCCTCGCTTAGAACCACGACGGGGCCCTGCGCCTCTAAGCCTTGCTCCGTCATTAGTTCATCTTCCGTTGATTCCTCCGGCGACCCTATGTCGAGTTCAGTTAACAGCGCGCTCGTCGAAGACGACGAGGTAGTGTCTGGTCCAGAGCGGGGCTCCTGGCAAGGTTCCTCCGTCACTCGTCGTGAGATTGAGTGGCTAATTAGGACTCGCCGGATTCCTGCCGAGGTAAGCTGTCGTTTACCCTGCAGCGAATCGTCTCCTATACTCAGCGAAGGCGAGTACGTTGTTTTCATGTCCCACTTTGCTCGTGGGTTCGGCCTTCCCCTTAGCGATTTTGCTAAGGCATTCCTTGATCATTTCGGCCTTCAGCCGCATCATCTTCCGGCTAATGCCATCGCCTCCCTATCGGCTTATATCTCGGCCTCGGAGGGATACTTTGGCCTATGGCCTTCTGTGCCCGTTTGGTCCAAGTTTTTTCAGATCCGATCTAATGTCGTTCCGGACAAATCTCTTCAACCTTCTAAGAAATCTCTTACCCAGTGTGGTGCTACGTCCATTACACCTCGAAGGAAATCCTAGTTCCCTCGTGTTGCTGGCCTCGAGTCTTGCAAGAAGTGGCATATATCGTTTTTCTATGTCAAAAACACTGGAAATGAAGATAAGATTCGGTTGCCTGCCTTTTCTATTGGCCCCCCTTCCAAGAAGAACTGGGGTTATAACCCAAGGAAGAGCCATGCTTTGGCCGAGGCATTCGAGATTCGGCTGAAGGAGTTGATCCGGGTCGGGCTTCGCGGTGAGGATCTGATGACCACATTCGTCAGCAGCCGAATCTGCCCTTTGTAGCTTCGCTCGCATAAGCTTTGTTACATGAGTGGTCATCTCGATCCCAACCGAGTTTCGACGGTTGAGCTTGACAACTATCTTATTTGCAAGCGTGTTCGAGCTATCTTCAAGAATGATATGTCGGAGGACTGGATATGGGGGCTGAAGCCATTCACTCGGGGGAATCCCCCTCCCGAGGTAAATTTGCGCATTTATGTTTGCTTCCTAACTGCATTTGAGACTTGTTTTGCTAACTCCCCTTTGTTTCTTTTCATGCAGAGGTTTGCGGAGCAAAAGATAGAGGATGCCAAGGTTCTGGCCCTTCCGTGGATCGCAGATCGGAACACCCCGGACAGCGGGGAACCTGACTCGGAGGAGTTCGTTCCTAAGTCAGACGTGGCTCCGGCTCGCGCCCGTGGCAAGACTTCGGCCCACGGGGAGGAAGGTGACTCGGACGACGTCCAAATTATTGAGGTAGTCGCCGCAATGCCTATCTCTTATGCCTTTCCGGCTTCTACTTTCCCAGCTAATCAGGACGGTCAGGTGCACGACGCCGAGCCTCTCGCCTCCCAACCTCCTGCTACCTCGAGGAAACGCACTGCTTCGGCAGGTCCCTCCGAAGCTGCTCCCAAGAAGCGAACCAAGAAATCAGCCCAGCATCTTCCGAAGCGTAAAACCATGCCCGGAGTTACTAGGTGAGTTCATTTTTATTTGTATTTCTTGCTTCTCTCTTTCTGTCGCGTAACTCGGCGTTTTGTGCTTTTGCAGCGCTCCTCTCTCTTCCAAACTGAGTAGTCCGAGTATGACAAGTCATACGACTCGGCTGCCTTCTCCTCCGCTCCCTGAAGATATTCGAGCTCCTAGCCCCGCTCGCATTGACTCTCCTCCTGCGCCAACTCAGACATCACCTCGGCCAGATGTACCCACAGCCTCCATTGCTGACGCCGACATAACTCCGTCAGTAGATCCTCCTACCGAACATGTTGCCTCCGTTACGAACCCTGAAGTTTCTTTGACTCCCCCAATTTCAACTGCGACTCCAACTCCAGCCGAGGATATCTCCATCTTGGCCCCCTCGGGAACCATAGTTCCTCCTGCCTCCAAAGATCCCACTCTTGGTGCCGAGGTTGCGGCCCCTGCTGACACCTCCTCTAAGGCTAAGAAGGTTGTTGTTACCAAACCTTCATCATTTCAGAAAGGGTCGTCTAGCTCTTCTCAACCCAATATCGCTGATGCGTTCCGTAAGGGGGCTTCCTCTGCTAAGCCCGTTGTCACACCGGTCGCTGATACTCAGCTTACTCTCCACAAGAGTCCCGCGGCGGCGGTGGTTACACAAGGGGTCCGAGGTAAAGTGTTGACCCGTACTGAGAGTGGGAACAGCCTCGGCTCCTTGGTGGAATATGCCAACAATTGGAATGTCGCCGATCAGCTTGAGGGCAATCCGAGTAACCAGCCGTTTCAGCTTTCCGACATCAGCGGTCGTTTGCATATGGCTGCTAAGATTGTTCTTGAAAGTGATAAGATGAACGAGGTAAGCTCTTCTGTTGATATTTTGTATGTTATTCAAGTGATAGTATATATACACTAGTCCCCGAAGCTTGCAACCGAATAACTTGTTGTTCGTTTGGAAGCTTTGTTAGTCTCCAAATGCATTATTTTGCTAAGTTTATTTCTTGTATACCTTGGATTAATCGTTGTTCATCCATTTTTCGAATTAAGTGTAGATTAATTCGGATATATTTCGGCTTCGGTTATCCAGCCACCTAGATCCGGATCTGTCTTATCTTCGAATATCCAGCCATGTAGATCCGAGTTATGTTTTACTTGATTCGGATCTATCTTAGCTTCGAATATCCAGCCACCTAGATCTGAGTTAAATTTTACTTGATTCGGATCTGTCTTAGCTTTGAATATACAGCCACCTAGATCCGAGTTAAATTTTACTTGATTCAGATCTGTCTTAGCTTTGAATATCCAGCCACCTAGATCCGAGTTAAGTTGTACTTGATTCGGATCTGTCTTAGCTTTGAATATCTAACTGTGTAATTTATTTTGGCACTTAGGTTGCCCATGACCGGCGGACAGCCGAATTCCAAAGGCTGCTTTTTGCACACAAGAAATTGGAAGAGAAGTATGAGAAAGTTCTCCCCGTGGTGAAGAAAACTGGTAATTTAACAAATCTTTGTATTGTCCCATACCTTCTTAATATTTTCAACTTGAGGTGCTAACCCATTTTTTGCTGAGAAACAGGCAATATCAATAATCTTAATATCCGTCTTAACAAGAAGGTCAAAGCTCTAGAAGGTTAGTTATTCTTTTCCTATATCGATTTTCATTCGAGACTTATCTTGTGTTTCTTATAACCTTCTGGCATTGGTATAGCCGAGTTACAAAAACTTGCAGCGTCGTATCAAGAATGCATACCCATGCCTGATATGATGCTGCATTTTTTAGAGCAAGCTACCACTCATTCGGCACAATTGAAACAGAAGGATGACGAGATAACCCGGTTACATTATGAGGTTGAGTCTCTCAAGCTTTCTCAGAAATCCGAGTTAGAGAAAATTGACCAGGAGTTCTCTGAAGAGAAAAATCGGCTGATTCTGCAAATGCAGAAAGATAAAGAACTCCTCGAGTCTGCCGAGCTTAAGACTCGGATGATGAGCGAGGAGATCACTCGCTTTGAGAAGACTAAAACTGACTGGGCCCAGGATCTCCAGAAAATGCTGAGTTATATTCATCGTAAGTTTCTGACTCTGGCCGAGTTATTTACTTCTCTTTCTTACCTGAACTGATATACCTTGTATTTCACGTAGATCATTTTCCGGAAGCTAGACCCGTGAGCTCTAAAGCAGTGATTTCTACTCGCCAGCGCCGAAGTTTCCCCGCATACTCGAGTCCGAAATATTCAATGGAAGACTTCTTGGTTGCCGTTGGCGCTGCTATTGGGCCAATGAATATTATGGGTAGGGATTTGGTGGAAGCAGCCATTCGGGCCTACCATGTTCTTTGGACGAATACTTCTGGAACTCCTGATATTGACGAGGTCAAAATACTCGTGGAGAGATTAATGGCCTCTCAGAACCAGCTAAATCTCTGGAGGGAATCTGCCGGGAGGGCCGGTGCTGATATGGCACTTACAGCTGTTCTATCTTGGTACGAGGACATTTCCCTTGATACTTTGATAAACTTGCGCACCCGCTCTCGTTGGGTTGAGGATCCAGCATTCGTCGCTCGCCGCCAAGCTTGCCTTCCAGCTGGTTGAGTACGCTGATGTGCATAATTGGATTGAAGGGCCGAGTTTCCTTCCCAATTCAGCGGATGACGTCGAGATTGAAGATGCCTCTGATGATGATTCGGCCGATCAGGATGAAGCAGAAGGTGACTCGGACAACTCCCATGATTCCAATGGAAGCTCGGACGAGGATGACGACGCGCAATCATCTTCCAAAGGGACTGGGCATTCTCAAGCTCAAACTAATGTTTCTCAGAGCCTGCACTTCCTGTTGAGGGCGAGGTAACTTCGGCCGAGGCGCCATCCACCTCGGAGCGCCCAGTTCCTGACAACACCCCTGTACGGGAGACCGGGGTCGTGCCGCCATCATCCGAGATACTCGTTCCTGGTGCGCCAGATCATGTTGTTGCCCCTTAAGGGTGCTCTGGTCCTTTTAGCTATTTATGCTAGAAAAACCTCCTAAGTTATTTTCAGTCCCCGGTATGCCGGGCGTATAATGTCTGTGGAACAATTGTTTGGCTTTTGACGTGGTGTGAACCTTCTTTTGCCTTTTACGTCTAAGGCATGGGTAACGGTAATCATTATTACTTTGCTTGAATGGGTCTGATTGCTTTATGTCTCTGTTTTGGCGATCTCTAATTTCGTAAATTCGGATTGTACTTCTCCACGTGGCTGACCTTGTTGGGAATATGCCCTAGAGGCAATCATGTGTGATGATATTTCCCATTGTATTCATAAAGATATTAAGTAGTCCTTGTATAAACATCTGATGTGTATCATTGAATATGTGATTCGGTTGTGGAACTATGCATTCATGTTGTTTGTACTAAATATCCTTGGTCATTGAGGTTCTGCTGGACACACAACTTAGACCAATGTGAAAGTTATCTTGATGACTCGGTTCCACTTGTCATGGGCATGGAGATGCTATTCCAACTTACACAGATTCGGCTAAAGAGTTTAGCAAGTCAGATTGACCCATATTGAGGTACAACGAACAAGTTGTCATTTGTATATCTCAATCAATGTAATCCTTAGACCTGAGGTTGTTGCATAGTCTGAATTGAGGATCACCGACTTAGGTTCTATCAAACGCTGATCCATAACTGGGCAGTTATAAAGGCAGGGTTCGGGTCGACTGAGAATCAAGCTGCGTGATGTGAATAACCAAGATGGGATTTTGCCCCTCAACTCAGAGAGATATTCTCTGGGCCCTCTCGTGAGATATGATTCGGAAAGCATGGCCATGCACAACTAGGTTAAGTGTTAACCGAGGCGATCGACTAAGAGTTAGTCGGGTGAATCACTTATCTCGGATCGAGAAGAGAGTCGGACTATTTAAGGGATGACAATTATTCGCCTATAGTCTGACAAGGTATATCGTGAGGCAAAAGGGACTCGGACGTAAGTCGCATTGGAAAGGCAAGTCGTCATGACTCTTTGGTACTTAGGAGTCGGCACGTCCTGCTAGGAGCCGCTACCGACTGATCGATTGAGACTCGGACTCCAATCGTGTCCAAGTAGCCATGAGCCTGCGGGGTCACACACTTAAGAGCGGGAGCATGTTCGTATTGGATCTGAACCTGTAATCTGGTTGGGTTGGACCTAAACCGGATTAGGACTGAGTTAGTGAGTTGGACTCACGGTGACTAGTGTTATATGGGCTTTAGTGAATGGGTCGCGCGAGCAGAGCCCATGTTCACTCCCTATATATAGTGGAGCACCGTAACGCAGAAAGGTAAATCGTTGTTCGGTTAGGTCATTCCATGTGTTGGAAACCCTAGCTCCACAAAGCTCGCTACCGTAAATTGAACCTAGCAGTTCGCCGCGGTGCTCCTCCTGTATGCGTGTGGATACCAGCAGAGGTGTTGTGTGATCAGCACCGTGACGATCGGATCATGAGGATCGCACTGCAACAACCGACGCGCTTCATCGAAGAATCCGCAATCGCTGCCTAGTGGTAAACCTCGTGGCCTTCTACCTTAGCTAGATCTTGGGATCACCACGTTAGAGGAAAAGTTTTGTTTTATCTCTGCGTGGCCCAACAGTGGTATCAGAGCGATAGCTTCTGGTTTTAGGCTCGAGATCTCGCATATGTGATATGCGGTTGGCTGTAGATGAGATCTATGTGATGTTTGCTGGTCGATCTATGAGATAGATCGGTTTTGTACAAAGTTGATTGGATCAACTGTGCTCGGGGAATGGTAGATCTGATTTCCGTGATCATACTGCTGAGGTCGTGGAACAACATACCCCTACCGGTCGGTTTCCGCCATCGGGGTAGACTGTAACACGTAAATCTAGAAGCGGTGATCGAAGATCAAAGAGTTTGATCGAATCGGAATGATGGTCGGAATCCATGTTCGGATCGTAGATGAGATCTATGTTTCGGAAAAAATCGTTTGCTGCCGCACCATGGACCGCCGGCTTCGCTCTGTCAGAAGCGCCTTAGATGTCGCTATGAAGTTTCACAAGACCGTAGATATTGTATCTATGCATAACTTGTTTTTGCAGGAAGTTGTGAATGGTATGGTTCATGTGCATGTGATGTATGTGTGTAATCCATACGTGATCTGCGAATCACGGTTTTTGTCAGCCGGCTGGAGCCTAGGTGTTGTCATTTTATTGTATAATGACCTGCGTGTCGAATTCTCTATGTAATTTACTTTACTAACCTAGTGTAGCTGTTTGGAGAACCCGAAAGGCATGCAAGGCGTTGTACATGTTGGCGACATGGAGTAAGACGGCAAGTGACAAGAGTTGGCACGAGTCGGATTATAGGCTTTGTGGAGATGGAGATCGCCATGAAGAGAGCCATACCATTTCACATTATAAATGCTTTATTTTGTGTTATTGTTATGTCTCAGTTTTACCTCTATTAGATAGTCGGTAAAATTTAATCCCTCAAAGAAGGTCTAGTCGGTTTTCCCACCAGCGTTTGCACCATCACAAGTCGGACATTTTTGGTAGTGGGCTCATAAAATTGAGGTGCTACCAATTCTTCCCGACTAGGTGGGTTCGAGTCGGACTCTTACTGCGGAAACACTCGGTAAGCTAGACGGGTCTATCACAACGGTTGTGGGGCTCGGGGAAAGGTCGGATGGGAGCCGGGGCATGTGATGCCACCCGTCCAACAGGAGTCACATGAGATGCGATTGACAAGGAGTTGTCTACCTAGATCACTTGGCGGCTAGCGGTGATGCTAAAGCTCACTAGCCGACTTGCTTATTTAGGATCCTGAATCACTAAGCAACCATCGGAGGGGTGTTGGTTCTAGTGGGAGCATAAAATATTAAAACGTTTAATATGCTTTCTCTTTTATGAATACATGTCTTAAGTGTTTTGTATATTTTCTATTGTAGATCATGGCACCAAGTAGCAGTCACTCTCAGATATCCGGTTTTGCGTTGAGAACCATTCTTGAGAAAGATAAACTGAACGACACTAATTTTACCAACTGGTATCGAAATCTGAGAATTGTTCTCAAACAAGAAAAGAAGGACCATGTCCTAGACAACCCACTTCCAGATGAGCCGAATGAGAATGCGACTGTCGTAGCCACCAATGCCTACCGTCGGGCTAAGGATGAGTCCACGGATATTAGCTGTCTTATGCTTGCTCACATGGAACCGGACTTGCAAAAGCAGTTCGAGCATGTTGAGTCCTACGATATGATCGAAAGCCTCAAAAGTATGTTCCAGGCTCAGGCGAAGACTGAGAGGTATCAAGTCTCTAAGGATTTGTTGAGTTGCAAGCTTAAGGATGGTGATCCAGTGGGTCTGCATGTGATCAAAATGGTTGGTTACGTGCAGTCTCTGGAGAGGCTTGGCTACCCCATTAGCAAAGAGTTCGCTATGGATATAATTCTGAACTCTCTTCCTAGTGCATATGGGCAGTTCATTTCGAACTACCACATGCATGGTATGGATAAGAAGCTCACTGAATTGCATGGAATGCTCAAGCAGGCAGAGGCGGATCTCAAGAAGGGCACCAGTCAAGTGTTGATGGTGCAGAATAAGGCTAAGTTCAAGAAGAGTTCTTGGACTAAGAAGAAGGCTAAGTCAGGAGGAAATCAGGCTCCGGACCCGGTCCCAAGCACTTCCTTAGGGACTAAGCCATCTCCTTCAGCCGGATCCACTTGCTTCTACTGCAAGGCGGATGGCCACTGGAAGAGGAACTGCAGCAAGTACTTGGCCGACAAAGCCAAGAGTGGAGGTATGACTTCCGACTCAGGTACACTTGTTTGCAATGTTATAGACATATATCTTGCTGATGCACATAATAGTTCTTGGGTATATGATACCGGATCAGTTATTCACATCTGCAACTCGTTGCAGGGACTGGTAAGAACTAGGAGCGTAGCAAGAGGCGAGGTTGATATTCGAGTCGGCAACAAAGCAAGAGTTGCTGCGTTGGAAGTCGGCACGATGCAACTTCATTTACCTTCCGGATTCATTATGGAACTGAATAATTGTTATTATGTTCCAAAGGTTCGATCGAAACATTATTTCTGCTTCATGTTTGATGAGGCAAGGCTATGAGTCGAATATCAAGAATAATGGTTGTTCTTTGTATTTGAATGATATGTTTCACGGCTTTGCACCCATCCAAGACGGGTTATTTATTTTGAATCTTGATGGTGAGTCGGTTTATAATATAAATGTTAAAAGGTTGAAACCAAATGATCTAAACATGACTTACTTTTGGCATTGTCGGCTTGGTCATATAAGTTGGAAACGCATGAAGAAGCTCCATGATGATGGACTCCTTACTTCGTTCGACTTGGAGTCGTTCGAGACATGGGAATCTTGCCTACTCGGCAAAATGACCAAGACACCTTTTGCAAAGAGTTGCGAAAGGGCGTCCGACTTGTTGGGTCTAGTACATAGTGATGTATGTGGACCAATGAGCACGACAGCCAGGGGTGGTTATGAGTACTTCATTACCTTCACTGATGATTTGAGTAGGTACGGATATATCTACTTGATGAAACACAAGTCGGAAGCCTTTGAAAAGTTCAAATAATTCCAAAATGAAGCACAGAATCAACTCGGCAAGAAAATAAAGTTTCTTCGGTCGGACCGAGGAGGCGAGTACATGAGCCATGAGTTTGATGACCATCTGAAAAGTTGTGGAATAGTTCCTCAACTTACTCCGCCAGGAATGCCACAAAGGAACGGTGTTTCGGAAAGGCGTAATCGGACCTTATTGGATATGGTACGATCAATGATGAGTCGGACAGATCCGTCTTTATCATTTTGAGGTTATTGTCTAGAAACAGCGGCATTCACACTAAACAGAGTACCATCAAAATCGGTAGAGAAGACACCGCATGAGATGTGGACAGGCAAAAAGCCGAGTTTGTCTTTTCTTAAGATTTGGGGTTGTGAAGCATTTTTCAAGCGTTTATCGGACAAGCTACACCAAGTCGGATAAGTGTATTTTCGTGGGATATCCGAGGGAAACCTTGGGTTACTACTTCTACAACCGAGAAGAGGGCAAAGTGTTTGTCGCTCGGAACGGTGTCTTCCTTGAGAAAGAGTTTCTCAGTCGGGGAGTAAGTGGGAGCACGGTGCAACTCGAAGAAATTCGAGAGGAACCGGCTAGTAGCGAGTCGTCAAAAACCTTGGAGGTTGAGCCGGTCGTGGCAGCTGAGCCGGCAGCAGCACCTGTACTACGAAGATCGGCAAGATTACGAAGTGTTCGTGATGTGTTACTGTTAGACAGTGATGAGCCGGCAAATTATTCGGAAGCGATGGTGGGATCTGATTCCGAGTCATGGCTTGGAGCCATGAGAACCGAGATAAAGTCCATGGATGAAAACCAAGTTTGGAACTTGGTTGATCTGCCAGACGGTGCAAGACCCGTCGAGTGCAAATGGGTCTTTAAGAAGAAAACTAATATGGATGGAAATGTTTCAATCTATAAAGCACGCCTTGTCGCGAAGGGGTTCCGACAAGTTCAAGGAGTTGATTACGACGAGACTTTCTCGCCCGTAGCGATGCTTAAATCGGTTCGGATCATGTTAGCTATAGCGTCCTATTTCGACTACGAGATATGGCAGGTGGATGTCAAAACGGCTTTACTTAACGGAAATTTAACCGAGGACGTGTATATCATACAGCCCGAGGGTTTTGTCGATCCGGCTAATGCTGACAAGGTGTGCAAACTTCAGAAATCCATTTATAGGTTGAAGCAAGAATCTCGGAGTTGGAATATTCGCTTTGATGAGGTAGTCAAATCGTTTGGCTTCATCAAGAGTGATCATGATTCTTGTTTGTACAAGAAGTTTAGTGGGAACAAAGTAAATTTTCTAATCTTATATGTGGATGACATATTACTGATTGGAAATGATGTCCAGATGTTACAAGAAACCAAGGAATCATTGGAAAGGAGTTTCTCAATGAAAGACTTGGGTGAGGCAACATACATCCTCGGAATCCGGATCTATAGAGATAGATCAAGGAGGCTCATTGGATTGAGTCAGAGTACTTATTTGGACAAAGTGTTGAAGAAGTTCAACATGGAATCGTCTAAGAAGGGGTTCTTACCGATGTCCCATGGTGTAATACTTAGCAAGACTCAGTGTCCTTCGACAACTGATGAGCGA
Organism: Avena insularis; assembly: GCA_023614405.1. Taxonomy (NCBI): domain Eukaryota; kingdom Viridiplantae; phylum Streptophyta; class Magnoliopsida; order Poales; family Poaceae; genus Avena; species Avena insularis. Next base: position 66,059,476 of record CM042697.1, read on the forward strand.
AGTTGGATGAGTGCGATTCCATATGCTTCTACAGTCGGATCCATCATGTATGCCATGATTTGTACTAGGTCGGATGTTTCCTATGCTCTAAGTGTTGTGAGCAGATACCAGGCTGATCCTAGAGATCCATCGACAGCTAAAAATATCCTAAAGTACTTGAGAAGGACTAAGGCTATGTTCTTGGTTTATGGTGGTGAAGATGAACTCAGTGTAAAGGGTTACACAGATACGAGTTATCTTACCGACTCTGATGATTCTCGTTCGCAATCCGGATACGTGTTTATTTTAAACGGAGGTGTTGTGAGCTGGAAGAGTTCCAAGCAAGAGACTGTGTCTGCGTCTACAACAGACGCTGAGTATATTGTCACGGAGGCAAAGAAAGGAAGCTGTTTGGATGAGGAATTTCCTCATGGATCTTGGTGTGGTTCAGGGCTCGTCCAATCCGTTAGACGTGTATTGTGACAACAATGGTGCTATTGCACAAGCCAAGGAACCTAGACAACACCAGAAGAACAAGAACATACTCATGCGGTACCACCTGATTCGCCAGTTCATGGATCAGGGTGATATCAAGTTATGCAAGGTACACACGGATGCAAATATTGCGGATTCGTTGACAAAGCCGTTACCACAGCCGAAGCATGAGGAACACCTGAGAGCCATGGGCATTAGATGCTTAGACATGTGATGTCGGAAGATTGACTCTAGTGCAAGTGGGAGACTGTTGGGAATATGCCCTAGAGGCAATCATGTATGATGATATTTCCCATTGTATTCATAAAGATATTAAGTAGTCCTTGTATAAACATCTGATGTGTATCATTGAATATGTGATTCGGTTGTGGAACTATGCATTCATGTTGTTTGTACTAAATATCCTTGGTCATTGAGGTTGTGCTGGACACACAACTTAGACCAATGTGAAAGTTGGCTTGATGACTCGGTTCCACTTGTCATGGGCATGGAGATGCTATTCCAACTTACACAGATTCAGCTAAAGAGTTTAGCGAGTCGGATTGACCCATATTGAGGTACAGCGAACAAGTTGTCATTTGTATATCTCAATCAATGTAATCCTTAGACCTGAGGTTGTTGCATAGTCCGAGTTGAGGATCACCGACTTAGGTTACTCAAACGCTGATCCGTGAATCAGGCGTTATAAAGGCAGGTTCGGTAGACTGAGAATCAAGCTGCGTGATGTGAATAACCAAGATGGGATTTTGCCCCTCCACTCGGAGAGATATTCTCTGGGCCCTCTCGTGAGATATGATTCGGAAAGCATGGCCATGCACAACTAGGTTAAGTGTTAACCGAGGCGATCGACTAAGAGTTAGTCGGGTGAATCACTTATCTCGGATCGAGAAGAGAGTCGGACTATTTAAGGGATGACAATTATTCGCCTATAGTCTGACAAGGTATATCGTGAGGCAAAAGGGACTCGACGTAAGTCGCATTGGAAAGGCAAGTCGTCATGACTCTTTGGTACTTGGGAGTCAGACGTCTGCTAGGAGCCGCCATCGATCGATCGATTGAGACTCGGACTCCAATCGTGTCCAAGTAGCCATGAGCCCTCATGGGTCACACACTTAAGAGCGGAGCATGTTCGGATTGATTCGAACCTGTAATCTGGTTGGGTTGGACCTAAACCAGATTAGGACTGAGTTAGTGAGTTGGACTCATGGTGACTAGTGTTATATGGGCTTTAGTGAATGGGTCGCGCGAGCAGAGCCCACGTTCACTCCCTATATATAGTGGAGCACCGTAACCCAAAAAGGTAAATCGTTGTTCGGTTAGGTCATTCCATGTGTTGGAAACCCTAGCTCCACAGCGAGCCTCTGCGCCAGAACGAACCTAGCAGTTCGCCACGGTGCTCTCCTTGTAATGTGGATACCAGAGGTGTTGTGCGATCAGCACCAGGACGATCGGATCGTGAGGACACTGCATCAATCGACGCTATTTCATCAAGAATCCGCAATCGCGTCTAGTGGTAAACCTCGTGGCCTTCTACCTTAGCTAGATCTTGGGATCACCACGTTAGAGGAAAAGTTTTGTTTTACCTCTGCGTGGCCCAACAGACCTTAGTTCGGCATATATCTTGCCTGCCCTTTATGAACTCGTCCGCCTAGCTGTTGTGTTTTCAACCTCTTCCTGAGACACAAGGTCCTATGCCCACATCTAATAAGGTGATATAATAAATTGTATCCCATATGATACTTCGATTTGCTGAGGTTGTTGTTCTTTTCTGCATTATCCTTAGAAATCTTTATTTGTTGAGCTATGGAACTTCTAAGTGTCTGGCGACAAATAGTTGGTTAGACCAATTAGTCCCCGAGTTATCACTTGGGTTATCGAGTTCTTGCGTGCGCTCAAAGAATTTCCTTGGATCACGTGGCAGTCCCCGAGTTATAAACTGGGTTGCCGAAATACATTTCATGGGTTAATGTGAAAACTACTTCGGGGTAGTCCCCGAATCATTGCTCCAATTGCTGAAGTTTAATACGTGTTTATTGATCAAGAAACAATCATGGGGCAGTCCCCGAGTCAGAGCTCAAGGTATCGAGGTTTTAATGCATGATCCGAAGTAGGGGATAATACGGTGCAGTCCCCGAGTCCCTGCTCGAGGCCTTGAGACTTAACACATAATTCAAGAATAAGAAATAACACGGTACAGTCTCCGAGTCACTGCTCGAGGTGCCGAGGTTTAACACATTACTTAAAATAAGAAATAACATAGAGCAGTCCCCGAGTCACTGCTCGAGGTGCCGAGGTTTAACACATCACTTAACATAAGAAATAACATGGGGCAGTCCCCGAGTCACTGCTCGAGGTGCCGAGGTTTAACACATCACTTAACATAAGAAATAACATAGAGCAGTCCCCGAGTCACTGCTCGAGGTGCCGAGGTTCAGTACATAACTTAAAATGATAAATAACATAGGGTAGTCCCCGACTTACTACTCAAGGTGCCGAGGTTCGATACACACTTGATACTCCTCCTTGAAGCGTCGCATCACGACGTACCATATATGGTTCCTAGGTGTAGAATGGGCGAAGTAAAGCTATGTTCCATGGTCTTTTTGATTCGTCGCCGGCTTTGTTTGCCTTGTTCTTGTATGGTGACTGAGCATCGATTAGGTAATATGCATCGTTGTGCAATGCTTTACTCACGATGAAAGGTCCTTCCCATGGGGTGATAATTTGTGCATGCCGGCTGTGCGCTGCACTAACCGAAGAACCAAATCTCCTTCTTTAAAAACTCTTGGATTGACTTTCTTGTTGTGATATCGCCGGAGATCTTTTTGATAAATAGCTGATCTTGATAATGCCAATTCCCTGGCCTCTTCTAACAAATCGACATCGTCTTGCCGAGCTACCTCATTTACCTCAGCGGTTGTATACTGGGTCACTCTTGGCGAGTTATGTATTATGTCGGCAGGAAGCATGACTTCTGCCCCATATACCAGAAAAAATGGGGTATACCCTGTTGACCTGTTTGGGGTAGTTCTGAGGCTCCATAGTACTGCTGGTAGTTCCTCGATCCAGCATCCTGCCGACCTTTGCAGAGGTTCGACAAGTCGGGTTTTTATTTCGGACAATACTAGTCCATTTGATCTTTCTACTTGACCATTTGATGTTGGGTGAGCCACCGAGGCGACATCTAGTCTTATGTGTTTTTCTTGGCAGAATCTAGCGAAAGCCCCTTTAGCAAAGTTTGTGCCATTGTCTGTAATAACACTATGTGGATAACCATATCTCAAGATAATATCTTTAAGGAATTTTACTGTTGTTGGTCCATCACATTTTTTTATTGGTTTTACTTCGATCCACTTTGTGAACTTATCCACCATGACTAAAATGTGAGTCATTCTGCCTCGGGCTGGCTTGAATGGTCCCATGTGGCATCCCGCCAAAACCACTACTAGAAAATCGCGTTGTTTTTGTGCATTGCATCATCATGACCGCATGCTCATGTCATCATGCCACCTTGCATTTGAGCATCGTCATCATCTTGCATTTGCTTGCATAAAATTATTTGCGGAAAAACCGGATCATGTTTTCTAAACGCCCCGTCTTTGTTCAAACGCAAAACCCGGGTCTACGGATTATTTTGTTTTGTCTGCTATCGGATTGCAAAAGCCCTGTTTGAAATAAATAAAATGTTTAATTATTTTTAGTGGGGCAGTCGAACGGGCAATCTTAATTCGGACCACCCCGTAATAAAACGGTTCGCCCGAAATCCTAAAACTACCCAGTCCTAATCTACCCATCCCCAGCCACATCACTCCCTCCAATCGGCTCTCGCCACATCAGCCTTGGCCATTCCCCCCTCCACTCATCTTCTGCCACCTCACCTCCAACTCCACCCACCACACCCACCAGCCCCTCTCTCTCCACCCAGCCCACTGGCCCCAACCCCCCCCCCCCCCCACCCCCCCCCCCACCCCGGCCCCCCACCAGCCCTGGTCCCGTCCCTCCTCTCTCCTCATGAGCCGCCCCCCCCGCTTCTTCCTCCTTGCCTCATGAGGGCGCCCCTCTCCTCTCAAGGCCAAGCCACCGCCCCAGCCCGCCTCCCCACTTGCAGACCTCCCTCCCAGCTTGCAGCCTCCGGAGCCTCCCCTCTCTCCTCCCCCAGGTCGCTCGCGCCTCACCCGTCCGCCTCCTCCTGGATCACCTCCACCGCCTCCGCTGCTGGCGCCGCTGCTCCCGCGCCAGCCCGGGTCTTCCTCGGCGCTTCCTCCCCATCTCCCCTCCCTCGCAGGAGCTTCACCGTCGCCGCGCCTGCCTTCTCCTCGCTGGCCGCTTCCTCGACCCGGCCCGCCTCGCCATCGCGCGCCCGCGTCCTCCCTGGCGCCGCCCGAACCTCCGCCTCCTCCCGCCTCAAGGCCGCTGACCACCTCGCGGGCGACCTCCTCCTCGGCCTCCCGACCTCGCCCGAAGGAGCCGCCTGCTCGCTGGGCCTCGCTGACCTCGCTTGCGCCAGATCTGCGCGCGCCTGCTGCCGGCCTTCCGCGTGTAGCCCTGCGGCCGCCGCCTCCATCCGGTTCCTCCCGTCGTCCTCGGCTCTGCTTCGGGTCGGGCCTCCTGCGAGCCATGTCCTCCGCCTGTGCCCTCAGCCTGCACGAGACGATGCAGAACCACCCAGCGTGCACGAGTGCAAACCAGCAGATGAAGGAACCTTCTTGGAGCTGTTGATAACCGTCTACATGGAAAGCTGAAAGATCATCTACACCGGAACGCCTTGGTTTGTCAAGATCTTCGTCATGGACCCCGATGGCCGTGGCCGGGCCGAACCTCCCGGACGTCAAGCTCTTCCTCCTAGAACCCTGAAGACCCCGTTGTCGAGCCCCAAGTTCGCCATCGATGGTCAGGATGATACCCCAAGATCGCCTTCCCGGAATTTGACGCCTCGATCCTGCGGGCCCGAAGACCACGGACGCGACAAGGTCTACCTCACGGAACACCGAGAACTTCCCCCCTAAACGCCAAGTTCTTCATCCCGGAACGCCAAGTACTCCCTCGAGGACGCTGAGTACTTCACCCCGGACACCGAGACCCTGGACGACAAGTTCTCCTTCCCGGATGCGACAAGATCTACTTCCGTTATCCGAGGCCGATCCCGTCGAACCCTGAACCCTGAGACCGACCCCGAACCCCGGAACCCCAAGCTCGCCGAACCCTAATGTGTGAACCCCTTCCCGAAAACCCTATTTTATAATATAATCCAACTTGTTGCATATTAAATTGTCATACTTGCATGCACATTTGTGTGGTTTGGGGGCCTTATGCCGATTCACTGCATAATTAAATATGGGGCCCATATGCGGACAAATCTATTCTCATATTGGCCTCATTTAAATTTGTGTAGCGAACCGGTAACTTATCTCGCCCTGTTAATTCAACATTTAATTTGCGGGGTAGATAAACAAATAGAACTATATATTTAATTGTCAGGACCCCCGGTTCCGCTTAATATGACCTAATTGCATTGCATCTTGGCCATGTCATACATCATGCATGCATCATGTTCGATCTTTTGCCGTTGTATTAAATATTGCATCCGGTGTTTGTTCTAGTGTTTTGCTTCTTCGCGGATAAGGCCGTTGAGTTGATGTGAGCTTCGCCCCGATCTTGGGTTGAACCTTCGGCAACGTTTTCAGGCGAGCATCTCCCCCTTTCTACCTATCTAACTTTTATAGTATTTATTCCCTCATGTTGATCTATTGCTATCTGTGTTGCGATGCTCTAGTTTCCGTACCCGTGATATCCCTTGCAGCCATATATTGCCTTGGACACATCCTATTACCTGTTGTTTGGTAGATAGTTGGACTTGCGTGTCGTAGTCGCTTGCTCAAGTGCTGTTGCGTGTCGTCAAATACCATAGTTGTTGGAGTATTGCCGCATGTCTAATGTTGGAGATGATCATGGCTTTATTTATCATCGTTTAATTCAATTATTGTTTAACAACTAAAATTGAAGTAAGTAAGCAGAGGCATCGGTGGGTGATAGATAATGTTGGTTTCCGACCGCCCACTTGTGTCCCGTAGGACCCCGAGTTCTTGACACTGTTAGAGATCGAGCGCTAACCACAGGTGGGGAGATATGGGCCCCCCATTGATTATTACCTGATTTCAAAGTATTGTACTGGGGGCCACAAACTAGTTTGAGGTTTTATTTACTATCCTGTACTTATGCCATGCTTTACTGCTTTATTTAAATTGTGCGATGGATAGCACCTGCATCGTTTAGGAGCGGAGTGTTTTCGGTATCGATAGTCCCGCTTTGGGATTTCTTGTCGTTCTGACCATTGGCGCAAACCCTGAGTCCGTCTCGGAGACCGGCCGACTTCGTTGCGGGTAGACTTAGTGGGGTGGCCCCCCGTGCTTGCTTTGGGTGCAGGAAGCGTCATGACTTAGGCCCCCGACATACCGATGGGTGTATGTTAACTGATCGGCAAAAGGGTCAAGTGCTTGTGGATACTTTGGTGCACCCTAGTTAAATCTTTTCGAGAAGCCGTGTCCGCGGTTATGGACGACTTGGAGCACAGGTCTCGATCATAGACAACTATAACTAAAGTTTACTGTTATAAATTGACTTGTATCCGATATGACTAGTAATCAGCTTCACTGCAACGGAATGGCTAAATAAAAGTACCAACAACTGCTGGGTTTTGGGTTATCTCATGCTATTTGTATCTGACTAGTAAGTGTTGCAACTACAACGGAATGGTTAACTAAAATAACCCACTGCTTATTTTATCAGGATGATTATCTGTACCTGACTAGTAATTACTGCAACGATAACCGAATAAATAAACCTGCCAACTGTGTGAGTTCCTCGGTTGACTTCCTCGTTTGGTCTCGAGGGGGAAACACCAGGATGGGTTTGTTTGATGGTAGCACCAGGTTGGGTCCGAATAGGTCTTTCTTACCCCCCTCTCTGATAGCCGCCAGTTGTATCGAGTCTCTATAGGTTGTTTAGTGCATGCTGCCGCTGCCGCTTCAGTCCACCATACCTATGTAGGCGAGGACCGCCGAATTCTAGCCTCGGTATCGGCCTCGATCGACGCTCCTTATTTTTCCTTTGCCCTTTGTCGGCACCCCTTTTGTTTAAAGCAGGTTTTGAGATCGACGTCGTTAGCAGGGTTGCCCTTCCGGCTTGGCCTGGGCAGGGTTATGGACGCCATTGGTTATTCTTCAGGGCTCTTAGCCCCATTTGCATCTTGTCCGTAGTCGGACGCTCTATCATTTTTTTAAGGTGATTTGGATCTTTGTATATAATATCTATATTCTTGACTCATGGAGTCGTGTTGTATGTATATCTGTTCTGTGGGTCCCATCGAGGACTGTTGTGTAATGTTATTACTTCGTTTTCCACCCGCACGAAAGTGCCTGGTGGGCACCTTTGAATCGTTTCTATGCGGGTTTGGCGGGTTTCGCTAAAACTTGCATAGGGCCGATTCTGAGGGTGTTACAGAGTGGTATCAGAGCTCAGCAGTTGCGATACCCCACAAGTCCAGCCTGTAGGATAACCTAGCTAACGGCCGTAGTAGAGTGTCAAAACTATTTTGCAAGATCGGTTGGATAGATCTGGTTAGGTCTGCTTTTACTCCTTACCCCTCTGCTATTCTCCTCTTACCTCTACGCGTTTTGACTCCGCCCTCTTCTCTTTCTTCGAGTCCAGGAATTCTCGTGGTTGGGTTTCCGTCGTACCTTCAGGGTTTCGTTTCCTCCTTTGGTAACGGTGCTCTACCATCCGGTGTTCCTGATGTCTGAGTGATCCTTTATCTGTGGTACCATTCTTTGTTCCTTGTTTGTGCCTTCCGGTGTTTTCCGACGCGACGACATCATCTACGCCCGATCCGATGCAGAGTCTACATCACTCCTTTGTTTCTGAACCTCGATCGTCGAGATCTTCAGTCTGAATCCTGAGGGTTGGTTGCATAATCTATCCGTTCGTGTACAGAGTAATGCTTTGAGTGCGGGATGGAGTCGCGACCATCCCACTACTCTTATCATTCGCTGTTGTATATTGAATGGTGGATCGATGCAATTCTACTCCTTCCACGGAAGTTAGAGGTGGCCTTACCTTTAACTTCGTCCGTTGTTTATCCGGAGTGTTCTCTTGACGAACAGGATCAACGACCCTTTGTTGGTGGTGTCGCCGATTTCAAGACGGAACAAGAACCTTTGTTAGTGGTGTCGCGAAGATCTACACGATGCGAGAAGATTCAGATCGCCGACCTTCCTTCCGGTACCATGAGGCGGATCTCGAGGGCGAGATCCATTGTTAGTGGTGTCGAATTGTGGCATCCCGCCAAAACCACTACTAGAAAATCGCGTTGTTTTTGTGCATTGCATCATCATGACCGCATGCTCATGTCATCATGCCACCTTGCATTTGAGCATCGTCATCATCTTGCATTTGCTTGCATAAAATTATTTGCGGAAAAACCGGATCATGTTTTCTAAACGCCCCGTGTTTGTTCAAACGCAAAACCCGGGTCTCCGGATTATTTTGTTTTGTCTGCTATCGGATTGCAAAAGCCCTGTTTGAAATAAATAAAATGTTTAATTATTTTTAGTGGGGCAGTCGAACGGGCCGAATCGACCCGGACGACCACCCCCAGAATAAAACGGTTCGCCCGAAATCCTAAAACTACCCAGTCCTAATCTACCCACCCCCAGCCACATCACTCCCTCCAATCGGCTCTCGCCACATCAGCCTTGGCCATTCCCCCCTCCACTCATCTTCTGCCACCTCACCTCCAACTCCACCCACCACACCCACCAGCCCCTCTCTCTCCACCCTGCCCTCTGGCCCCAACCGACCCCCACCCCCACCGACACCCTCGGCCCCCAGCCCAGCCTTTGGTCCCTTCCTCCTCTCTCCCATGAGCCGTCCCCCGCTTCTTCCTCCTGCCTCATGGCGTCTCCGCCCCTCCCTCTCCGGCGCCGGCCACCGCCTCCCAGCCTGGACCTCCCTCCCGCCGCAGCCTCCGGAGCCTCCCTTCTCTCCTCCCCGAGGTCGCTCGCGCCTCACCCGTCCGCCTCCTCCGCCCTGGATCACCTCCACCCGCCTCCGGCCGCGGCGCCGCTCGGCTCCCCGCCGCCGGCGCGCCCCGGTCTTCCTCGGCGCTTCCTCCCCATCTCCCCTCCCTCGCAGGAGCTTCACCGGCCGCTGCGCTCGCCTCCGTTTCCCTCCTCGCCGCCGGCTTCCTCGACCCGGCCCGCCTCGCCATCGCGCGCCCGCGTCCTCCCTGGCGCCGCCCGAACCCTCCGCTCCTCCCCGTCTGCAAGGCCGTCGACCACCTCGCCGGCGACCCTCCTCCGCGCTCCCCCGACCTCGCCCCGAGCGGAGCCGCCCGGGCTCATCGGGCCTCGCGCCGACCTCGCACGCGCGCCTTCCGTGTAGCCTGCGCCGCCTCCATCCGGTTCCTCCCGTCGTCCTCGGCTCTGCTTCGGGTCGGGCCTCCTGCGAGCCATGTCCTCTCCGGCCTCTGGTGCTCTGCAGCTGTACGAGACAGTACCAGAACCACCCCGCGTGTGCGCACGAGTGCAAACCAGCAGATGAAGGAACCTTCTTGGAGCTGTTGATAACCGTCTACATGGAAAGCTGAAAGATCATCTACACCGGAACGCCTTGGTTTGTCAAGATCTTCGTCATGGACCCCGATGGCCGTGGCCGGGCCGAACCTCCCGGACGTCAAGCTCTTCCTCCTGGAACCCTGAAGACCCCGTTGTCGAGCCCCAAGTTCGCCACCGATGGTCAGGATGATACCCCAAGATCGCCTTCCCGGAATTTGACGCCTCGATCCTGCGGGCCCGAAGACCACGGACGCGACAAGGTCTACCTCACGGAACACCGAGAACTTCCCCCCTAAACGCCAAGTTCTTCATCCCGGAACGCCAAGTACTCCCTCGAGGACGTCGAGTACTTCACCCCGGACACCGAGACCCTGGACGACAAGTTCTCCTTCCCGGATGCGACAAGATCTACTTCCGTTATCCGAGGCCGATCCCGTCGAACCCTGAACCCTGAGACCGACCCCGAACCCCAGAACCCCAAGCTCGCCGAACCCTAATGTGTGAACCCCTTCCCGAAACCCTATTTTATAATATAATCCAACTTGTTGCATATTAAATTGTCATACTTGCATGCATATTTGTGTGGTTTGGGGGCCTTATGCCGATTCACTGCATAATTAAATATGGGGCCCATATGCGGACAAATCTATTCTCATATTGGCCTCATTTAAATTTGTGTAGCGAACCAGTAACTTATCTCGCCCTGTTAATTCAACATTTAATTTGCGGGGTAGATAAACAAATAGAACCATATATTTAATTGTCGGGACCCCCGGTTCCGCTTAATATGACCTAATTGCATCGCATCTTTGCCATGTCATACATCATGCATGCATCATGCCCGATCTTTTGCCGTTGTATTAAATATTGCATTCGGTGTTTGTTCTAGTGTTTTGCTTCTTCGCGGATAAGGCCGTTGAGTTGATGTGAGCTTCGCCCCGATCTTGGGTTGAACCTTCGGCAACGTTTTCAGGCGAGCATCTCCCCCTTTCTACCTATCTTACTTTTATTGTATTTATTCCCTCCTGTTGATCTATTGCTATCTTTGTTGCGATGCTCTAGTTTCCGTACCCGTGATATCCCTTGCAGCCATATATTGCCTTGGACACATCCTATTACCTGTTGTTTGGTAGATAGTTGGACTTGCGTGTCGTAGTCGCTTGCTCAAGTGTTGTTGCGTGTCGTCAAATACCACAGTTGTTGGAGTATTGCCGCATGTCTAATGTTGGAGATGATCATGGATTTATTTATCATCGTTTAATTCAATTATTGTTTAACAACTAAAATTGAAGTAAGTAAGCAGAGGCATCGGTGGGTGATAGATAATGTTGGTTTCCGACCGCCCACTTGTGTCCCGTAGGACCCCGAGTTCTTGACACTGTTAGAGATCGGCGCTAACCACAGGTGGGGAGATATGGGCCCCCCATTGATTATTACCTGATTTCAAAGTATTGTACTGGGGGCCACAAACTAGTTTGAGGTTTTATTTACTATCCTGTACTTATGCCATGCTTTACTGCTTTATTTAAATTGTGCGATGGATAGCACCTTTGTCTTATTTAGGAGCGGAGTGTTTTTCGGTATCGGCAGTCCAGTTTTGGGATTTCTTTGTCGTTTACCATGGCGCAAACCACGAGTCCGTCTCGGAGACCGGCCGACTTCGTTCTTGGTGTAGACTTAGTGGGGTGGCCCCGTGCTTGCTTTGGGTGCGGAAGCGTCATGACTTAGGCCCCCGACATACCGATGGGTGTATGTTAAGCGATGCGGCAAAAGGGTGGATACTTTGGTGCACCCTATGCGGTTAAATCTTTTAGAAGCCGTGTCGCGGTTATGGGCGACTTGGAGCACAGGTCTCGATCATAGACAACTATAACTAAAGTTTACTGTTATAAATTGACTTGTATCCGATATGACTAGTAATCAGCTTCACTGCAACGGAATGGCTAAATTAAAGTACCAACAACTGCTGGGTTTTGGGTTATCTCATGCTATTTGTATCTGACTAGTAAGTGTTGCAACTACAACGGAATGGTTAACTAAAACAACCCACTGCTTATTTTATCAGGATGATTATCTATACCTGACTAGTAATTACTGCAACGATAACCGAATAAATAAACCTGCCAACTGTGTGAGTTCCTCGGTTGACTTCCTCGTTTGGTCTCGAGGGGGAAACACGGGATGGGTTTGTTTGATGGTAGCACCAGGTTGGGTCGAATAGGTCTTTCTTACCCCTCTCGATAGCCGCGGTTGTATCGAGTCTCTATAGGTTGTTTAGTGCATCTTTGCTGCCGCTTGATCCACCATACCTATGTGGCGAGACGGCCAATTCTAGCCTCGCCGTGTCTTGGCCTCGATCGACGCTCCTTCTTTTTCCTTTGCCCTTTGTCGGCACCCCTTTTGTTTAAAGCAGGTTTTGAGATCGACGTCGTTTGCAGGGTTGCCCTTCGGCTTGGCAGCAGGGTTATGGACGCCATTGGTTATTCTTCAGGGCTCTTAGCCCCATTTGCATCTTGTCCGTAGTCGGACGCTCTATCATTTTTTTAAGGTGATTTGGATCTTTGTATATAATATCTATATTCTTGACTCATGGAGTCGTGTTGTATGTATATCTGTTCTGTGGGTCCCATCGAGGACTGTTGTGTAATGTTATTACTTCGTTTTCCACCCGCACGAAAGTGCCTGGTGGGCACCTTTGAATCGTTTCTATGCGGGTTTGGCGGGTTTCGCTAAAACTTGCATAGGGCCGATTCTGAGGGTGTTACATCCCACCATATCCAAACACCATACAGAAAATGGCCAAGTAATTGGTATCGTCTTTAACTCGGACGATGGCATACGTATCTTGCTGGCGTATCGCTGGCAACCATTACATTTTTCTACCAATTCTTTCGCCTCTTTTAACGTCGTTGGCCAATAAAATCCATGCCTGAATGCTTTGGCTACTAAAGCTATGGACGAGGCGTGATGCCCGCATTCTCCCTGATGTATATCTAGGAGTATTTCCTGGCCTTCTGCCGAGTCAACACATCTTTGCAGCACGCTTGTGACGCTTCTTTTATACAGCTCATTGTTTATGATTGTATAAGATTTTGCTCTTCTTACTGTCTGTCTAGCCAGTACCTCATTACTCGGCAAGATTGCGTCCTTAAGGAAGGAAAATATGGGTTGCGCCCATGTCGGCATGATTTTCTCTAGGATAATTTCACTATCTATTTCCATATTTTCCGCCGACATAACAGCTTCGTATTTCTCCATATTCATTCGTGCGATGGCCGGGTTCACTTTCGGAAACTCCGGGTTACATTCTTTGTCAATTTCCATTGGCACATTATCTTCTCTTGATTCTGCCGAGATATAAATGGACTCGGACTCTGGTGATGGTGCTATTGATGGTTTTCTCAAGTGCTCTAGAACGATACCCGGGGGAATTGATTGCCTAGTTGATCCGAGTTTCGACAGTGTGTCTGCCGCGTCATTTTTGGCCCGAGGTATATGATGAAACTCACATCCATCAAAGTATCCACTGATTTTTTGCACATGGAATCTATATAGGGCCATATTCGCATCTAGCGCATCCCAATTGCCTGATACTTGCTGTACTACTAGATCTGAATCCCCGTAGCATAGGATCCGACGTATGCCAATCTCTTTTTCCACCTTTAACCCATGGACGAGTGCTTCGTACTCGGCTACATTGTTTGATGCGGTGAAATGTATTTGCAGCACATATTCAGTTGATCTCTTTTTGGCGAAGTTAACACTATCCCTGCCCCCAAGCCATTCCTCAGCTTGGAACCGTCAAAATGCATTGTCCAACAATTCGGATCTGGTAGTGCCGGCTCATATTGTACCTCGGCCCAATCCACAAAGAAGTCGGCCACCGCCTGAGATTTGATTGCATCTCGCCTATCGAATTGCGGAGCATAAGGTGATAACTCGATTGCCCATTTTTCTATTCGGCCACTGGCATCTTTATTGCTCAATATATTGGCTATGGGTGCTCCACAAATCACTTTTATCGGATGTTCCTCGGAGTAATGTTTAAGTCTTTTCGCCGACATGTATACTCCATAAGCCATCTTTTGGTAGTGCGGGTAGTTCTGTTTTGAGGCTGATAGTACCTCGCTTAGGTAAGATACTGGCCTTTGTACCGACTTATCATCTTCATTCCGTTCCACGACAACCACCGCGCTTACCACTCTGTTAGTGGCGGCTACATAAAGTAACATAGGCTCCTTTGATAGTGGAGAGGCTAGAACTGGTGCCGTGACCAACATCTTTTTTAATTCATGAAATGCGTTATCTGCTTGCGGTGTCCAAATGAACTTATCGGATTTTTTCATCAGTTGATATAGAGGTAATGCCTTTTCCCCCAGCCGACATACAAATCTACTAAGCGAGGCCAGGCAACCCGTGAATTTTTGTACATCATTTAGACACCTCGGCAATTCCATTCTTTCAACTGCTCGTATTTTAGTTGGATTTGCCTCTATACCTCGGCTGGATACGAGAAAACCGAGTAATTTCCCAGCCGGGACACCGAAGGTACATTTCTCCGGGTTAAGCTTCATTCGAAACCTTCTCAGGTTTGCGAATGTCTGCCGAATATCATCCAGGAGTGTTTTACTCTCTTTGGTTTTTATAACCACGTCGTCCACATATACTTGGACGTTTTTCCCTATCTGGTCATGTAGACACTTTTGCATGCATCTCTGGTATGTTGCTCCTGCATTACGCAGGCCGAATGGCATGGTACAATAGCAGTAAGCCCAGTACGGGGTAATAAACGCAGTCTTTATTTGATAGCAGCTCACAACCAGCGGTCGAATCAATGACTTGGTCTATCCTAGGTAAAGGAAAAGGATCTTTGGGACACGCCTTGTTTAGGTTCGTGTAATCGATACACATTCTCCATACGACGGCTACATTTGGGTCATCCTTTTTCTTTTCTACTAACACTGGATTTGATAACCAATCCAGATGAAGTACTTCCATGATGAACCCGGCCGCAAGGAGCCGAGCTATCTCATCCCCTATTATTTTTCTCTTGTCTTCGGCGAAGCGGCGGAGAGGTTGCTTCACCGGCCTTGCTCCTGGCCTTACATGCAAAGAGTGCTCAGCCAACTCCCTCGGCACACCTTGCAGGTCTTGAGTTGACCATGCAAAGATATCCCGATTCTCACGGAGGAAGTTGGTGAGCTCGCGTTCCTCTTTGGCATCTAGGCCAGCACCAATCGTGATGGTGCGCTCTGGGAATTGCTCGTTTATCTGGACCTTTTTTGTCTCTTTAGTCGGCTGGAAAGAAACACTTCCATGTGGGTTGGCTAATGCCGGCATATTCAGCTGTGCCGACTGAGCGAGAGCCGCTACCTCCTGAATCCTTCTTTTTTCCCTTGCAATCACCAAAGACTCGGCCAGGTTTGATCTGGCCGAAGCACATTCCATTGATTTCCTGTAATATCTGGCTACTATTATCACCCCTTGTGGTCCGGGTAACTTCATTTTTAAGTAAGTAATGTGGCAGCTGCTCATGAACTTGGCCAATGTCGGTCGTCCGAGTAAAGCATGATAGCAACATTCTAGGTCCACCACTTCAAATTCCAAGTTTTCCGCTTTGCAATTCTCCCTTGTGCCGAATAATACATCCACTCGGACTTTCCCAATGGGTTCGCATGAAAGACCCGACACTATTCTGTGGAATGTGGTTCTTGTGGATTGCAGCATATTCTGCGCTATTCCGAGTTTATGCATCGTATCTTTGTACATGATATTGATGCTGCTCCCATTGTCAATGAGTACTTTCGAAAATTTCACATTAATGTTGGGCCCGACAAAAGTCGTATCTAGTACGAGTGCGTACGACCCTGGGTTCGGCATTATTTTCGGGTGATCCTTTATACTCTAGGTTATTTCCTGATCTGACCAAGGCACGTATCTTGGTACCGACGGCATAACCGCATTTACCTTCATATGCCGGCGTTGTACACTTTGCCTGTCTTGCTGTTCTGTTGTGAACACACAATATGACTGATGATGTTCTCTGTAATCATTTTGTCCATTATTTCTGGGGTTTGCCCTTCCATTCTGACCTTGATTTATTACTTGATGCACTATATCTCTCCGGTCCGAGTTATCATACCTCGGAGGAGGTGGGGGTAACATCAACTACTGCGCATTTGCTCCGGTTAACTGTGGCTGCTCCTGTTGATGCGCTTGATGAGGAGGCGCTTGCATGTTCGTCGGGTTGCCCATTGCATTTTTCATCCAGGCACATTGCCGAGTTGTATGATTAGCCGGCTTGGACGGATTTGGTGTATGAAACTTACACGGTTGATCCAACATGGATTCAACAAACGTGTACTTCGGCCTTTCCTGCCACTGCTTCTTCTGCTCTAGTGTCCACTGTATTTTCCCTTCGTTCCTTAGCGTCCACTGCTGAGGACCATTTTCTGTCGCTGAGTGTTTCCGTGACTCGGCTAATCTTGCACTACCGCTGCCACCTGGTTGGATGCATATCTATACTCCGATCTCTCCTCTCTTCTTCTACCTCTGAACTCGTTGCGCCTCGATGATCCGGCTGTATCTCTTGCATATTGGTCCTGATGATCTCTATGTTCTGCCGACATCAGCTCTGGTTGTGTTGGATCCCCCAAAGCATATGAATCTGCTATCCTGATGGTTTCTGCCAAGGTAGTCGCCATATCTCTTTGCAACCTCTGCCACAAAGCACTGCCATATCGGCAGCCCTGAGCGAACCAAGCTATCGCTTGAGATTCTATAACTCCTTCACATGAGTTTCTGAGGTTACACCACCGAGTCAAGAATTCTCTATCTGTCTCATTCGGCCTCTGCTTGCACATAGCAAGCTGATGTGGCATGTTTGGTCTTTTGTAAGTACTGTTGAAGTTGCTGACAAACATCTCTTCGAAATCTAGCCGAGTTGATCTTTCTTTGGCAGATTGTTTAGCCATACTCTGGCTGGTCCTTCCAGCATCTGCGGGACGTATCTTACCGCCCATCGCAAGTTTCCACTAGCTATCTTTACTGCAGTAGCATAGTCAATCAACCAATCATGTGGTTTGGTGCTCCCATTGTATGTTTTCGTGCCCCTTGCCATCTGAAAGTTTGGCACTGGCGGCTCGCCCATGATCTGAGGTCCAAAACATGCCGGACCAGGCAGACCTTGCTCCTCTAATAACTCGGACCGATACAACCTGTCCAGTTTTGATCTTGCGTCATTTGACGGCAAGTTTCTGTAAATGATTCTTTCCTGTATTCCATAATGGTTATTTCCACCATGCCCTGCATACTCCATATCTGAGTAACCATCATTGTACCTCTCATTTGCCTGATTATGGTGAGCCAGTCCCACTTCTCGTTCTTGCCTAGGTTCATACCTCGGCTGAGGATTGGGCGGTGGGTCTCTCCTTCCTTCCGCCGGGTCATTGTTCTCATGATTTCCTCTAGCGAGGTCTCCGTTACCTCGGCTTCCGTTGCCTTTGTTGGCACGGCCGGGGTTTCTTTCTCCACTATTACCTAGGCTCCCATTGCCTCTGTTCTCATTGACTTTTCCGGCTATTGCCGGATCATACAGAACAATGTGCTTATTTCTTTTTCCTGAAGTTACTGCTCTATCTTTTCGTGTGTTGTTTCCGGGTGAGGATGATGCTGCCACTGATAGGGCGGGCGCTGCTCCAGCCGAATGAACCATACGTGAGGCTCCCGGTCTTGCTGGGTCAGCCCTAAGCACTTCTTCATTCTGCTGGTTCGCAATGCGTACCATCTCATTCACTCTTTCTTGCTGTCTCTGCCGGGCTTCACCGGTTAATCCTTCCAACTCCAATGCAGCAGCGTTTGCCGCCCTTAGGTTCTTTGCCGGGGTGCTATACCTCGGCAAGCCTAGATCAACTGAATCTGCCTTATGAGTCTCATGCTCTTTGTTGATATCATTCATGAGGTTTTTCCTCTCAATCTTAACTCATCTACCCGCTCGGGAGCAACATCTAACTTATTTGCCTTGGCATATTCTCGCAGGGTCCTGGTTAGGGACTCCCACAAAGCTGACACCTTTTTTGCTTCTACCAGCACTTTCTGCCTAGTCTCTTCTAACTCAACCTGAGCATTAGCCGGATCAAGTATCGGTGCTACAGGCATGGTCAGATTATCTACAGTTGCCTGGAGAATATTCTCTGGTCTTTCTAGAGGTGGCCATCTTACCCTTGTTGCCTTTGGGGTTGTCTCCTGTACCTTGGCTTGTTTGGATGCGGACGGATCTACCTCGGTGGGCTGTGGAGCTGCATGCTTTGTGGTCACCTGTCCTCCCGCCGCTGGTTCCTTGCTTGATCCGGCGCCTGCTGCTGCCGTCTGCACCCCGGCTGTCACCATCACCTCGACGCTGCTAATGGGGCGTTCTCCATGCGGACCGCTTGCGGCGCTGAGGGGAGACTCCCCTGCATCAATAACTTGGTGAGGATAAATGCAGGACGTGTCGATGCCGACATAGATCTGGTGCCTGCCTAGGTTGATGAAGACGCTGTTGCGTGGAGGAGCTTTTCTTCTGAAGCTGCCTGCATTATCGCTGACATAATCACAGAGATCAAATCTTTGGACTAAGCCAGAGACAACGCGCTCGCCGGTGTGGATGAAGTTTCCCGTCCGGATCTTGACTCCAGCTAGCACCGCTGCTGGCCCCACGGTGGGGCCAACTGTCGTGGTGGTGGCACGACAGATGCCATGGGTAGGCTAAAGTATGGGGCCAATCGATGCTAGAGGGATCCAGGGAGGGAAGATGCAGTGATTTCCACACTCAAGTGACTAACAAAAAGATCTTTCTTTCTCCTTACAAGAACTACAAGTGCTCCTTGAGCTGTTAGCAAGAAGAAGAAGACTACTACACGAGCCTTACGGCGTCCAGTTAATCGATCCCCCTCAGGATCCTGCGTCTCCCCTTATAAAGGGGGTGCCTTGGCTCCTCTAGGGCTAACGTGGCTAGCATATTCGAGGAATATGCTTGTCCCAAGATAGTAATTCGGCGACCTCCTTTCCGTGTCCCCCTTCTAACAACGGCAAGGTTCTAGAGAACCCCACCTGCGCGCCTCGGGCTCCATGACTGTCACCTCCATGACCCCCTTCTGCCCTTCCGCTGCTCTGCTCCTTGTCCTTTGTGCTTGGCTCCGTTCAGATTCTCCCTAGCCCGTGACTTTGGTTTGACTATAGGCACCTCCTTCTCCTGCAAGCTTCACGTTTTTCGGCCCTATCTCGCATAACTCGGCTCGGCCTTCACCTGCATTCAAGTTATTCGGGCTCACTCGGCCGACTTAATTCGTATGTCGGTCGGGTAAGGCATTGATCCTTCTGTAAGTGTCATGGTCGTGCTTATCTCGGCCGACCTTTACATGACTCGGCCGATATCAACAGTAACTCGACATATGACAAGGGAGACTCCTTTTATCTTCCCCTGTCTTGACCCTATCCGGGGTCACCTCCCCAACAATCATATCACCCCCTACCACCATCTTTCCATCTGGCTAAGTTATTGCAACCTATATGATCAAGGCAGAGCCCATATTGCCATGTGGCTGCACTAGAAGCTTCTAAACACTAAATATCTCAAATCCCTTTGTTCCTGGGTGGCTTTCCACAAGTGTGATACACAAGGTAGAACATAGACATGGGCCTTGTGTAACCACTTAACATAACCCATTCGTATCATTCCACCCAGGTGATTCATTCACTTAGTTGTTTTATTAAGCAAAACATAAGTCAAAAGACAGCAAAATTTCCATATCATGTATATATTCCACCCTTGTTTGCTACTAGCTAGGCTAAGCATGATATCCACCAGTATTTTAACTTAGAGGATTTCTACCAAGACTACAACTACTAGGATTTCCCAAGGCATAGCATATATATACTTGGTAAAAATTCCATGCAAGGCCTACTCAAAATAACACTAGTGCATAGTCAAAAATAATAGGACAAATACATGAAGCACCACTTGCCTTGGTATTTGGGGGAGTAGCAACAATCTTCACACTCACAATCACCACTAGCACCAAAATCTACACATAAAATAATAGCACCAAATTCACATTCCAATATTCAAGGAAAAAATATTATGAATGCATGCAATGCAATTTAATGACTTTTCTAAACTAAAAAAGAAAAGTCGAATAGTACTGAACACAAAACCATCTATTTACAGTCTAAATAAACTTATATTTGTTTAAAAATCATTTTCCAAATAATTTATATAGTCAAAATATGCCTATATTTTATTCTTCAAATAAAACCAATTTTACATAAGAAAAATACAAATTCAAGCCCCCGGTAGTGTAGGATTTATTTTTCTGAATCCAATGATATCTTATTTGCATTTTTTGGATAAACAGAACAAAAGATATGAATTTTCTAAGTTTGAATCAAATTTTGGTTTTTAAATCAAAATCGAGCTATGCGGCAGCGTCCGATTGGACGATACCGCTTCGGGGTGGATCGCGCTTCCGTGTTGTTGGATCAAATCAGATCCAACATGCTAGATCACAACTTACCCCTTTGCTAATGATTTAACATAAACCGCCAGATCTAAATCCTACGGCTCAAATGTACGCGTACCCTTTCGCTACAAGTTCTAATCTTGACCGATGGATCTAGATCCAGCGGGTCTCATTGCTTTGACCACACACGGGCGGTGCAAATGGTCACCGCGGCGGTTGCGTGTCGAACGGCAATGTTCCGGCGAGGCTAGGGGGTTAGGGGGCATGCAGATGCTTACCGAGCTCGTGAGAAGATGGTGAAGCTCAACATGGTCTTTGCTTGGACAGGGGCGCACGAGGTGGCTGGGAATTTCTCGCCAGAGATGCTACTGAAGACAGGTGTGCTCGGGCGTCGTCGACGGTGGAGCTACAAGGCACGGGAAGGCAAGAAAAGGATGGCGTTAGACACGCACTGGAATGGTGAGTGTGCGAGCGTGAACCAGAAGGAAGGGGGAGGGCTAGGTTTACCAGGAGAAGTCGTCGGAGTAGAGCTCATCGTCGGGCACACGCGGTCATCGACGAATCCGACGCTGCAAGCCACAAAAAATAATTCCGCAAGCAATGTTAGATACGCGGGAGTCTGGCGAACACGCTAGCAAGATCTAGAGGCGAGGGGCGGAGAGCTCTTACCGGAATCAGTCGTCGGAGATGTTTGGTACTGCGGTGAAGTGAGCATCGATATGGCCAGCCTGGGGATGCTCGGGCGTGATTGAGTGAGGGGAAATGACCTTGGCGGCGAGGGGTTTAAGTATCCATCGGGGTGAGGAGATCACGCATGGAATCAATGCCAATTACGCCCTAAATCAACATAGCGTTTCTGGAGGAAACGACAGTGGCGACGGGGTCTGCGCGTGTGGGGTGGGGAAGAAGACGCTGAGTTGGCGCGGGTCCACCGGGCAGTGACAACGGGGTAGAGCGGGTGTGGTGAGAGAGAGGGGAGAGGGGGAATGCCGGGTGGGCTTGTTGGGCTAGAACAGGCACTGGGCCGAATTGGTAGCGCTGGCCTTTTCTTTATTCTTTTCTTTTTCTATTTAGATTTCTAGGAATGATTTTAAAACCCTAATTCAAATGAGTTTGAATTCAAACCACTTATGGATTTTTGTAGTGTGGTCCAAGTATTCAAACATGTGTCAATCACACTTGTTTACTCAATTACACTTAGGTCCTTTGAAAATAAAAATAAAACCAAGCGTCATATGATATATAAACCATAGGCATAAAATTGGTTTTAGTTTGAGTTTTGATTTGAAAATTTTGTGCAAGCTAAGAATGCTATGAATGCATGAATGAAATGCAAGCTTTTGTAATTCATGAATTTTGGGATTTTACAAATCTAACCCCCTTAAGATGAATCTCGCCCTCGAGATTCGGATTGGCTAGCAAATAGGTGTGGGTGGTCTTTCCGAAGATCATCTTGTCTTTCCCAAGTTGCTTCCTCTTTGGAATGATGGTTCCATTGAACTTTGTAGAACTTGATTGTTTTAGTACGAGTAATCTTTTTGCAGTCTCAAGAATCTTGATAGGTTTCTCCTCGTAGGTGAGATCACTCTCCAGCTGAACCTCTTCCAACAGTATAGTATCCTTCAAAGAATTTTCTTCCATCTCCGGATGGCATTTCTTCAACTGACTTACATGAAATACGTTGTGAACTGTAGATAGTGATTCGGTTAATTCAATCTCATAAGCCACTTCTCATTTTCGGCTCAAGATCTTGAATGGTCCAAAGTATCTTGGTGCCAATTTTCCTTTGACTCCAAACCTCTTCACACCACGAAGTGGTGAGACTCTAAGATAAGCCCTATCACCTACCTCATAGGTGACTTCTCTATGCTTTGGATCAGCGTAGCTCTTCTGTCGGGACTGTGCTATCTTCAATATGTCCTTTACCAATTTGACTTTCTCTTCAGCTTCCTCGATTAATTCTGGCCCGAACAAATTTCTTTCTCCAACACCACTCCATAGCAATGGTGTAGTACACTTTCTTTCATAGAGAAATTCAAACGGTGCGATCTCGATACTGGCTTGATAGCTGTTATTGTAAGAGAATTCTGCGTAAGGCAGACTTTCATCCCAACTAGCACCATAGTCTAGGGCACAAGCCCTCAACATATCCTCCAAAATTTGATTGGTCCTTTCTGTCTGTCCATCAGTGTGGGGGTGAAAAGATGTGCTGAACTCTAACCTTGTTCCTAGTGACTCATGCAATTGTCACCAAAAATGCAAGGTGAATTGAGTTCCTCTATCAGACACAATACTCTTGGGTACTCCATGCAGGCATACAATCATGTTCATATATATTTTGGCTAACTTAGCACTTGTATAGGTTGTCTTTACAGGTATGAAGTGATCCACCTTAGTTAGGCGATCTACAACCACCCAAATGGAATCATATCCAGATCTAGTCCTTGGCAGTCCGGTGATGAATCCATACCAATCTTGTCCCACTTCCAATCAGGAATAGGTAGTGGTTGTAACAATCCTGCCAGTTTTTGATGTTCCGCTTTCACTCGACTACACACATCACACAAAGCAATATGTTCTGTGATGTCCTTCTTGAGATTATTCCACCAAAATCTTTCCTTCACATCCATGCACATTTTGGTATTATCTGGATGAATGGAATATGGTGAGTTCTTGTTTCCTGCAAACTCAGTTTCCGAAGCTCCGGATCTTGCGGAATACAGATACGTTTCCCATACCATAAAGTACCATGTTCGTCTTCATGGAATCCTTTAGCTTTCCCTTGATGAATTTTACATTTAATCTCTTCAGATTCCTTGTCCAACTTTTGGCCTTCTTTGATCTTGTCCAACAATGTGGGTTGAACATCCAATGACATGAGATGTCCTTCTAGTACTACCTCCAATCTGAGATCCTTGAATTGGGCACACAGATCATCTGGCAATTCTCCCTTAGTAAGATCATTCACATAAACCTTACGGCTTAAAGCATCTGCTACAACATTTGCTTTACCGGGATGTGATACGCCCAATTTACATCACCTTTCTATATCATAATTTACCTCTATTCATTGATATTTGTCTTATTATGAGGTATTACTTATGGATTTTCATCTGTTTATGCATGTTGGATGATTCTTGGAGGATGGACTGCCGGAGTCTGGATTCTGATGGAAAAGAAGGTGTTTCGGTGAAATTTCGCGAAGATCATAATAATACCAGAAAAATATGGAAACATATTATTTTACCAGAAGACGAAGGAAGCCAGAAGCAGGAGCGAAGGGGGGCCGCAGGGGGCACGGGCCCACCTGAGGCCGCACCTAGGGCAGGTGTGGCCCACCTGCCCGGCCTCCGACTCTCCTCCTTCGCCTATATCTTCCCTTCAGAACCCTAATACCAGGGGAGCGACCACAAATAGATTTCTGCCGCCTTTGGGGGGCGGAAAATACCGAGAGAGAAAGATCTCTCTGGCAGACAGATTTCTGCCAGGGGAATTCCTTCCCGGAGAGGGGAGACCATCGCCATTAACACCGTCATCAAGCTAGGCTTCGTCGGGATCATCATCTCCACCAGCACCATCATCACCACTCCGTCCTGCTATAAAAGTTGTGTTGGATATTGCTTAGTTCATTAGGGGAAACTTTCCCGGTGTTGATTACTATTGTAGTTGATGCTTGTGAGTGGAACCATTGGATTATTGTTTATGTTTCAGATTTTTATCCATTACCTTATCATCATTGATCTTGATCCATATGATGTATTGTGAGTAGTTCGTTTTGTTCTTGAGGACATGGGAGAAGTCATGTTGTTAGTAGTGAATCTGTGATGAGTTATTATTCAATGGTTTAGTATTTAAGTTGTGGTGCTATTCTTCTAGTGGTGTCATGTGAACGTCAACTACATGATACTTCACCATTTATGGGCCTAGGGGAATGCATTGTGTATTTGGATACTAATTGTGGGGTTGCCGGAGTGACAGAAACCTGAACCCCCATTAGGACACCTTTGCACAAGGGAGCATAGGATCTCAGAGTGTAAGGCTGTGGTTAGATTTATATCTTAATTACTTTCCTGTAGTTACGGATGTTTGCATGGGGTTTAATCACAAGTATGTATTAGTCCTAGGAAGGGCAGTATGTTAGCACAGGTTCACCCACACAACACTTACAAACACCAGAGAAGAGTACTTAGCTATTTGAAGCGAAAGCACTTGACAGAATTCCCATGTGTCCTCGAGAACGTTTGGTCCTTATAAGTATTTCCACCAGCTTATCCTTTGCTAATAAAGGATTGGGCCACTTGCTCTGTTTGTTCTTTACTTCTGTTACTTGCTCTTTGTTTTGTTGCCTTGTCAGAAAACCACTAAAAATCCGTTTGCTAAATATTCACAGGGATTTCCTGCTCCATACCACTGTTTTGTTCAGCACCTTTTGCTCATCATTGGGATCTACACTCCTATTTATCGGAAGTACTACGATACACCCCTATACTTGTGGGTCATCAAGCCTATTTTCTAGCGCCATTGCCGGGGAGTGAAGCGCTATTGAAGAGTGGAACTGGTAAGGGAAACTTTCATTATGAGTATTTCTTTTGTTACTGCTTGTTACTTTGTTTCCAATATGGATAACCCACTTGGTTTTCTGTTTGGGAAAACTACTACCACTGCTAGGGTAGTAGATGAACCACCTCCTATTGAAATAGATCCTTTTAAGATACCTACAAGTATTGTTAATCTGTTATGGATAATTATTATTTTGGGGATGGAACTGTCCATCCTGGTGATCACTTGCTTTTTATCCATGAATTATGTGGGTTGTTTAAGTGTGCAGGTATCACAACTGAACAGGTGAAGAAAAAGTTACTCTACATATCCTTAAAAGGGAGAGCTGAAGAATGGTATAAGCTGCTGAAGAATGAACAATCCATGGAATGGGAGGAGATGTCATCTCTCTTTTACTCTAAATTTATCCTCTCGGTGAGATCCATAAGGATAGAAATCTTATATATAACTTTTGGCCTCTTGATGGAGAGAGTACATCTCAAGCATGGGGGAGATTGAAGTTACTAATGCTTAAATTTCCTATTCATGAACTCCCTAATAATATTATTCTCAATAACTTTTATGCTAGGCTTTCTCTTCATGATAAAGATTTACTAGATGCCTCTTGTGCTGGATCATTCACCCGTATGAAGGAAGAAGCTAAATGGGATTTACTAGACCGTATTCAAGAGAACACTGAAGCTTGGGATAATGACAAAGGAAGAAAGTTAGGTATAAACTATGATTATGAATGCATTAAATCCTTTATGGGAACTGATAGCTTTCGTGATATTAGCAATGAGTTTGGTCTTGATTCCCAAAGTATTGCCAGCTATTTTAAGGCCTTTGCCTCTTACATTGAAATTCCCAAGAAAAAGTGGAATAAGTACCATGCTCCTTATAAATATGTTGTTAGTCATGCTTCCGTTTTGAAACTTCTACAAAAAGCTTTTGTGAAACTATTTACCAGGTGTTTTCTGACCAAGAACAAGTTTGCCAATTCCAATTATGATTTATCTTTATGCATCTCTATTGTGACTGTTGTACTTGGTTGCAAGCTAATTTATATAATGGTGAGTTGCTTTCTTCTATGAGTTGTGCAATGGTAAGTGTGATGCTTCTTGTTCGTATTCTTTTATCGACACTTCACTCCATAAACCTATGGACATGTTTACTGAGCTCAGTTTTCGGTTGGGGACAAGCGAAGTCTAAGCTTGGGGGAGTTGATGCGCCCAATTTGCATCACCATTCTATATCATAATTTATCTTTATTCATTGATATTTGTCTTATTATGAGGTATTACTTATGGCTTTTCATCTGTTTATGCATGTTGGATGATTCTTGGAGGATGGACTGCCGGAGTCTGGATTCTGATGGAAAATAAGGCGTTTCAGTGCAATTTCGTGAAGATCAGAAAAATACCAGAAAAATATGGAAACATATTATTTTACTAGAAGACGAAGGAAGCCAGAAGGAGGAGCGAAGGGGGGTCGCAGGGAGCTCACACCCCCTAGGCGCGGGCCCACCAGAGGCCGCACCTAGGGCAGGTGTGGCCCACCTGCCCGGCCTCCAACTCTCCCCCTTCGCCTATATCTTCCCTTCAGAACCCTAATACCAGGGGAGAGACCACAGATAGATTTCCGCCGCCTCTGGGGGCGGAAAACACCGAGAGAGAAAGATTTCCACCGGGGGAATTCCTTCCCGGAGAGGGGAGACCATTGCCATCAACACCGTCATCAAGCTAGGCTTCATCGGGATCATCATCATCATCCACACCATCATCTCCACCAGGACCATCATCACCACTTCGTCCTGCTGTAACAATTCTATTGGATATTGCTTAGTTCATCAGGGGAAACTTTCTCGGTGTTGATTACAATTGTAGTTGATGCTTGTGAGTGGAACCATTGGATTATTGTTTATGTTAAGATTGTTATCCATTACCTTATCATCTTTGATCTTGATCCATATGATGTCTTGTGAGTAGTTCGTTTTGTTCTTGAGTACATGGGAGAAGTCATGTTGTTAGTAGTGAATCTATGATGAGTTATTATTCAATGGTTTAGTATTTAAGTTGTGGTTCTATTCTTCTAGTGGTGTCATGTGAACATCGACTACATGATACTTCACCATTTATGGGCCTAGGGGAATGCATTGTGTATTTGGATACTAATTGTGGGGTTGCCGAAGTGACAGAAACCTGAACCCCCGTTAGGACACCTTTGCACAAGGGAGCATAGGATCTCAGAGTTTAAGGCTGTGGTTAGATTTATATCTTAATTACTTTCCTGTAGTTACGGATGTTTGCAGGGGGTTTAATCACAAGTATGTATTAGTCCTAGGAAGGGCAGTATGTTAGCACAGGTTCACCCACACAACACTTACAAACACCAGAGAAGAGTACTCAGCTATTTGAAGCGAAAGCACTTGACAGAATTCCCATGTGTCCTCGAGAACGTTTGGTCCTTATAAGTATTTCCACCGGCTTGTCCTTGGCTAAGAAAGGATTGGGCCACTTGTTCCGTTTCTTCGTTACTTCTGTTACTTGCTCTTTTATTTGTTGCCTTGTCAGAAATCCACTAAAAATCCGTTTGCTAAGTATTCACAGGGATTTCCTACTCCATACCACTGTTTAGCACCTTCTGCTCCTCGTTGGGATCGACACTCCTATTTATCGAAAGTACTACGATACACCGCCTATACTTGTGGGTCATCAGGATTGTATTGCAAACTCAAGTCATAGTCCTTGATGAGCTCTAGCCACCTTCTTTGTCTCATATTGATTTATTTCCGAGTGAAGATATACTTCAAACTCTTGTGACATGTGAACACTTCACAACGTTTTCCCAAAAGATAATGTCTCCATGTTTTGAGTGCATGGATAACAGAGGCTAACTCTAAGTCATGAGTAGGGTAATTCACTTCATGAGTTTTGAGTTGTCTCGAGGAATAAGCCACAACTTTCCCTTCTTGCATCAAAACTCCACCCAATCCTTGGTGAGATGCATCACAATAGACTTGGAAATCCTTATCCAAATATGGCAGACATAAAACTGGTGATGTCACTAGTCTCTTCTTCAATTCTTGGAAACTGAGTGCACATCCCTCAGTCTAATCAAACTTCTTTTCTTTCTTGAGTAACTCCGTCATTGGGTTAGCTACCTTTGAGAAATTCTCAATGAATCTTCTATAGTATCCTGCCAAGCCAAGGAAACTATGAACTTCTTTCACTGACTTAGGAGATTCCCACTCAGTCACAGCTGACACCTTTTTGGGATCGACAGCTATACCATCTCCCGACACAATATGTCCAAGAAATCCAACTTCATTCAGCCAGAATTCACACTTACAGAACTTGGCATACAGTTTGTGCTCCCTGAGCTTCTCAAGTATCAAACGCAAATGCTCCTCATGCTCTTCTTTGCTCTTGGAATAGATCAAAATGTCGTCGATGAATATGACAACAAACTTGTGAAGAAACTCCATGAACACTTTGTTCATCATGTCCATGAAATAGGCTGGTGCATTTGTCAAACCAAATGGCATCACGGTGTACTCATAGAAAACATACCTAGTGGTGAAAACAGTCTTAGATATGTCTTTCTCTCTAATCTTTAGCTGAAAATAGCCTGATCGGAGATCAATCTTTGAGAACACACGGGCTCCTTCTAGCTGATCAAACAGATCGTTGATTCTAGGCAAAGGATATTTGTTCTTGATAGTCACCTCATTAAGTGATCGATAGTCTATGCACAACATTTGACTTCTATCTTTCTTCTCGACAAACAGAACTGGTGCACCCCAAGACGAAGAACTTGGTTGAATAAACCCTTTCTGCAACTGTTCTCCAAGCTGTTTCTTGAGTTCTTTCAACTCATCAACTAACATCTTGTAGGGTCTTTTTGCTATCGGTCCTGATCCTGGCAGTAAGTCAATCAGAAACTCTACATCTCTATCTAGTGGCACTCCAGGCAATTCCTCTGGAAACACATCCGGATACTCCCTCACAATTAGCACACTGTCTATGCTAACCCCCTTAAGAGAATTTAGCTTACTCCCTTTAGATTCAAAGTTAGACTTGAACCTAATCCATTTCTTATCCGAGGTTGTGAGTGTGACAGTACGATTTGCACAATCTAGTACTCCTTCATACTTAGTCATCCAATCCATGCCCAGAATAACATCCAATCCTTGGGAATCTACGATTATCAAACTAACTGGAAACTTATACTTTCCAAATTCTATTGCTAGATCATGACATCCAAAGTTCACTATCATATCTCCACCGGGAGAGCTTACTTTTATAGGACACCCAATAGTTTCAGTTGGAAGTCCATTTTTATCAACGAATGCTCTTGATATAAATGAATGCGATGCGCCAGTATAAAAAAGAACAAGTGCTGGAAAAGAATTGAGCTTGAACTTACCAGCCACAGCATCAGACTCTTCATATATTTCTTCCACATTGATGTGGTTCACTTGTCCCTTCTAGAAAGGGTTGGGCTTGTTGGCTCCTTCAACTTTCTTTTTTGGGCATTCATTTGCATAGTGCCCCATCTTCTAACACTTGAAACACTCAACCTGACTGAGGTCTTTCTTTGCAGGCTGACTTCCATTACCACTTTCACTGTGGTGGATCTTGTGTCCACTCTTGTGGTTCTTATACTTGTCATTATCATAACTGCGATGGTGCTTGTTGTCATGATGACGGTTGTGGTTGTGGTGGCTATTATATTTCCCATGCTTGTGGAATCCAGAACTTCCACTATCATCATTATGGGAATGCTTGTGAGACGATCCCGAGCTGTGCTTATCAAAGTTTTGCTTCCTCTTCCTGCTCTCAACCTGTTTCATCTTGTTTTCCAAGATGGTGGCCTTGTCACAAAGTGATTGATATCTTGGGACATAGGCAATAGATAGCTGCAGGTTCAATTCATCATTCAATCCTTCGAGGAACTTATCCTTCCTCTTGGCATCAGTATCAACCTCATCCAGTGCATAGCGCGCCAGATTGTTGAACTCCTTAATGTACTCAGCGACACTGCGGTGACGATGTTTTAGATTATGGAACTCTTTCTTCTTTAAGTTCATCACTCCTGATGAGATGTGGGAAGTATGGAAACCATCCTCGAAGATAGCCCATGTCACATCCTCAAGGGGAGTGGTGATCTTAAAGTTGTCCCACCAGGTTGCTGCTGGTCCTTCAAGCAGATGTGATGCGCCTGACTTTTTCCTCGTCGATACAGCCAACTGTGACTAGGTCCTTGTTCATGGAACGTAACCAGTCATTGGCTACCATTAGGTCTGTGGTTCCCGAGAACTTGGCTGGCCTCAACCTCAAGAACATTGTAAGCATGTCAAATGGTGGTGGGTTGTTCTGAGTGTTGTTGTTGTTATTATTGTTGTTGTTATTCTGATTCTGATTTTGATTGGCCAGGAACTGGGTCATCATCTGCATCAGTTAAGCTTGAGCTGTCATCAACTGCTGCATCTCGGGGTTGACGTTATTGTTGTTGTTTTGGTTGGGATTGGCACGATTGGGAGGCATCTATGGTTCCAATAAGGATAAGTAATTAGATATAACCCATAGATGCAATGCACAATACATTATATAGCAACAAACACAATAAGCAATCACAAGATAACATAGAGTTTGAACAATGTAAACAACAAGTTTTGGAAAAAGTAAACACACAATAGCAAGCCATCCACATGTTAAATGGTCATTGCGACTCAATAATCAAAGTATGATAGATAAAAGCTAGTCGAGTAGTCTACACTACTCCTCCATGTCGACCTCCACGTCCACAAGAGTGAGTCCGGCTAACTCCATGGCTGACTTGTACTCCTCGACGTTAGTGGTCAAGGCCTCGACCTTCGCACAGAGAGCTATCTTCTGTGAACGCAGCCTCTCTATCACTCTGTGCCGAGTCTCTAGCTCGAAGTCCTTAGCCTCTATCTCGGCCTTCATCTCCCTGGTCTTCTTGTTTATGTCTTGGACTCTTTTCTCCTGATTCTTGAACATCTTGTCCTGGCTCTCGAATCTGGCCTCCATCTCCTTGACGATCTCATCTTGCTCTACGAAGAGCTTGTCCTTCTCCCTGAACTGAACCTGAAGCTCGTCATTGCTAAGCATGATGTTGGTCCTCTCTGTGTTGAGGTGCCTAATAAGACCCTCTAGGTCCTGAAGGTACAGACAAACTGGCTCAATCGTCTCTCTAGTAGCGTCATCATACACTACAGCCTCACCCTGCTCGTCACGTCTCCCGAACGGGTGAAAGTAGAGGCCCCTGAGCTCAGTGGAGTGTTGTACAACAAGGCGTCCAAGTAACTCCTGCATGACTACATCTAATCCCTTCTCCTTGTCATCATGCATCAGCTTGAAGGTGATCTCCTTGGTGGGTGGCTCCGTCTGGCATCCCGGCTGTGTGACTCTAAAGCCCCAAAGACCCTTCCTCTCGAACTTGGTAAGCTGGAGTGCCTTGACACTAGGAAGTGGGAGGTTGAGTACACTAGTGAGCTCCACAAGACGAGAACTGAAACGAGTTCCCTTGAACTCCTTGGCAGTGCTGATAACAATGTTAGGCATCTATTATATAAGATAGAGAAATATTAGAATCAATACAAGTAGAGAAAATTCACAAGATAACAAAAACACAAAACACATTGTCAACAATAAAATATACAAGTCATGGCATACCACAAATCCAATACAAACGCTAAGGTCCAAACATAACTTAGACAAATTTTTGCGAGAAAAACGACAAGTGTGGTGGTCCAACTAGCGGAGTATGTTACAATTCTCACTCATATGCTAAGTCTATGATATCCTCCCTTAGACGTTTTATGGCGGTTTCTAAGTCTTGGGTATACTTCTTCTCCTCTTCAAGGTCATTTTTAGTGTTGAGCATTCTACACCTTGAGTCTTTCACCAAGCTCTTTGATAGCATTCCAAGATGCATTCCTTGCAGAGTCAAAGAATGTTGTATACATCTCTGAGTTGGTGCCCATGTAGAATCCCGACTCTTTGTGGTTATCTCCCTTGTTTTTGTACAAGTGAAGTTGCACCCACCAATATTCTTCTCCTTCATCCATTACGGGGAATCCTTTGTACACAGCCTCATGTACACACATTTTAGGATAGTTGAATGCCCAAAACACACCACTCTCCAAAAATGGGATAGTCCATTAATTTATCACAAGAGACAAATAAGATAACAAATACATTCAATAACAGCTCAACACAACAAATAAGTACATGGTGTGCAATCCAACATACACACATAAACTTGATAACTCAAGATAGGTAAGTGGTAAGCACAACGTATACAAACAAATGCAAGGTACAAAACCAACACATGCACAAGGGGCGAGTAACTTTTAATGTAAATGTGTTGAGAACATGTTACCGCAAGGAAGAGCAATGGATATATGATAGAGATATGATAATCCAAATGACTTGGCTAGAGAAAATATAATTGATGAAGTTCCCTTAATTCTTCATGATGTAGCCAAGTCTCCAATGCCCTCCAACCAAACCTATTGATCAAGTTTTAGCTAGATGGTCCCCAACCAAGTTGGGTCCTAAGAGCTTTGCGACCCAAATGGTTCTTTTCTTGACACCACATTGGGCACCAATATATTTAGCAAACACATTGCCAACCTCATCCTTACGAAGAGAATAAACATCATCAATCATGATAGTTTTGGATGAGGAGTTACCAATGGTGCATGAAGAAGAGAGGTGACCTTTCTCACGACATATGTAGCAAGTTCTTTTCTTCCCTTTCTTCACACTTGATTTCTTCACCATAGGAGTATTATCTTCATTCTTCTTTGTAAGTGGCCTTTCTTAAACTTGTGGTAGACCGTGACCTTGAACTTGAGAGCTCCTCCCTTTTTGCTTCTCACTAAGAGTCTTATTCTTCAATGGGCAAGATCTAACATGGTGCCCTTCAACTTTGCACTTGAAGCAAACAATTTTGGCTGAATTTTTTGACTTGTTCTTGACCCTTCTTCTTATTTCTCTTGAACTTCTTCTTGTTAGTGGACTTGTTCTTGACATTGGATTTGAATCCAAGCCCACTCTTGTCATTTGGGAATTTTTGCACACTCAAGATCTTATTGAGTGTGGCCCTCCCTTCATGACCCTTTTTCAAGTCCCTCTTCAAAGATGAGACTTGGGCCTTGAGCTCTTTAATTTCCTCTACATGGTTAGTATCAGCACAAATACTAGAGGAAGTATAATCTTCATTGTTAGAGCAACAATGCATGGGATGTAATTCATTATAAGATGAAGCAATAATATGAGAAGATGAATTACTAGGAATAGCACATGGAAGTATGCCATTTGTACTGGATATAGTGCTAATGTCCACATGAGTCTCACTAGATGTTACCTTCGACACAATAGCCTCATGAGCTAAATTTATCCTATCATGGGAGGAGGGAGGATCCTCATGAGAGCTTAGTAGCATAACATGACGTTCTTCCAATTTCCCATAGTTGCTAGTTAGCAAAGCAAGTTGAGCTTTTAGCTCAACGTTATCCTTCAAAATAGATGCTTCACAAGAAATAGAGTTAGTAGCACAAACATCATTATAATTAGCAATAGAAGAAGACAATTTAGCAATCTCATTATATTTTCTTTTGAGATCAATTGCCACCTCAAGAGCTTTATCACGGGTTTCCTTTACTTTAGAAACTTCTAGAGTAAACGACTCCTCAAGAGATTCCTTAGTGGTTTGTTCCTCTTCAAGAGATTCATTTAGATTACCAATTTCATTAGCATACTCACGCTCACGGCAACTCATCTTATCAATGATGTTCTCATGCTCCTCAATTTGTGCTTCTAACTTATCAATATGTTCTTTGCTCTTAATAGTAAAGTCCAAGATTTCAACAAATTTAGAGTGTAAGACCCCACCTTTATAAGGTAAAGGTCCCTGTGATTGCAATGCCAGTCCCTGGATCAAATGCTAGCATCCACAGTTTAAGATGAAGTACACAGATACAAAGGTCTTTATTAAATCGTCATTCCAGAGATAAACATAGTCTTTTACAACTCCATAGCCAAAGGCTAGTACAAGAGTTCATAACATAAGTAAATAAAGTAAAGTCTTTATCTTCATGTGCCACAGGCAAGCATGTTGAGTGTAGACTCATAACCCTAATCCTCATTAGAGTAACCTGTAACATCATAAGTTACAACCACAGTGGGTCAATACATTTGGAATTGTATTGGCAAGTGATACCATAGTAGAATAGTAGTATATAACTTCTATATGAATTTGGCTAAGTGTAACTTAGGCTTGCTTTGCTCAAAATAGGTTTTTACTATCAGTTGAAAACACTAAGTTTTGTTTGTCAAAACTCCCAAGGAAACACCAATAGACATTGGTGAACCTTTACCCTTTTTCAAACACAAGTTTTTAACTTAGAAATTGGGATGAGGAGATACTTGATAGCTTCAATGTCTTGATGCTCAAATTGTCCGCTGCCGGGGACATGGCTAAGTACTTAGGTTTTTCCTTCTCGAGAGGTGGTGCACTTTCCCCACAAGACTCGACATGCATTGAGACAAGATCTTTCAGAAGCCTTCCCTTAGACCAAATGGATGCGTTCCATCGTATCACCTACCACCATCTGTCCATCTGGCTAAGTTATTGCAATCTATATGATCAAGGCAGAGCCTATATTGCCATGTGGCTGCACTAGAAGCTTCTAAACACTAAGTATCTCAAATCCCTTTGTTACTGGGTGGCTTTTCACAAGTGTGATACACAAGTTAGACCATAGACATGGGCCTTGTGTAACCACTCAACATAACCCATTCATACCATTCCACCCAGGTGATTCATTCACTTAGTTATTTTATTAAGCAAAACATAAGTCAAAAGACAGCAAAATTTCCATAGCATATATATATTACACCCTTGTTTTCTACTAGCTAGGCTAAGCATGATATCAAAAAGTATTTTAACTTAGAGGATTTCTACCAAGACTACAACTACTAGGATTTCCCAAGGCATAGCATATATATACTTAGTAAAAATTCCATGCAAGGCCTACTCAAAATAACACTAGTGCATAGTCAAAAATAATAGGACAAATACATGAAGCGCCACTTTCCTTGGTAGTTGGGGAGTAGCAATAATCTTCACACTCACAATCACCACTAGCACCAAAATCTACACATAAAATAATAGCACCAAATTCACATTCCAATATTCAAGCAAAAAATATTATGAATGCATGCAAATGCAATGTAATTACTTTTCTAAACTAAACAAGACAATTCAAACAGTACTGAACACAAAACCATCTATTTACAGTCTAAATAAACTTATATTTGTTTAAAAATCATTTTCCAAATAATTTATATAGTCAAAATAAGCCTATATATTATTCTGCAAATAAAACCAATTTTCCAGAATCAAAATACAAATTCAAGCCCACAGTAGTGTAGGATTTATTTTTATGAATCCAATGATATCTTATTTTCATTTTTTGGATAAACAAATCAAAAGATATGAATTTTCTAAGTTTGAATCAAATTCTGGTTTTTAAATCAAAAATCGAGCCACGCGGCAGCGTCTGATTGGACGATACCGCTTTGTGGTAGATCACGCTTCCACGCCGTTGGATCAAATCAGATCCAGCGTGCCGGATCACAACTTACCCCTTCGCTAACGATCTGAGCTAAACCGCCAGATCTAAATCCTACGGCTCAGATCTACGCGTACCCTTTTGCTACTAGTTCTAATCTTGACCGCTAGATCTAGATCCAGCGGATCTCATTGCTTTGACCACACACGGGCGGCGCAAATGGTCACAGCTGCGGATGCGTGTCGGACGGTGATGTTCCGGCGAGGCCAGGGGTTAGGGGGCGTGCAGATGCTTACCGATCTCATGAGAAGATGGTGAAGCTCAACATGGTCTTTGCTTGGACAGGGGCGCACGAGTTGGCTGGGAATTTCTCGCCGGAGATGCTACTGAAGATGGGTGTGCTCCGGCGTCGTCCATGGTGGAGCTAAAAGGCACGTGAAGGCAAGAAAAAGACGACGTTAGACACGCACTAGAACGGTGAGTGTGCGAGCGTGAACCAGAAGGAAGGGGGAGGGCTAGGTTTACCAGGAGAAGTCGCCGGAGTAGAGCTCGTCGTCGGGCACGCGCGGTCGTCGAAGAATCCGACGCTGCAAGCCACCAAAAAGAATTCCGCAAGCAACATTAGATGCGCAGGAGTGTGGCGAACACGCTAGCAAGATCTAGAGGCGAGGGGCGGAGAGCTCTCATCGGAATCGGTCGTCGGAGATGTTCGGTACTGCGGCAAAGTGAGCATCGACACGGCCAGCCTGGGGGTGCTCGGGCATGATTGAGTGAGGGGAAATGACCATGGCGGCGAGGGGTTTAAGTAGCTAGTGGGAGTGAGGAGATCACGCGTGGAATCAATGTCAATTACGCCTGAAATCAACACGGCGTTTCTGGAGGAAACGACGGTGGCGACGGGGTCTGCGCGCCGCGGGAGGGTGGGGAAGAAGACGCTTAGTTGACGCGGGTCCACCAGGCAGTGACATCGGGGTTGAGCGGGTGCAGGTGAGAGAGAGGGGAGAGGGGGAAACGCCGGGTGGGCTTGTTGGGCTGGAACAGGCACTGGGCCGAATTGGTAGCGCTAGCCTTTTCTTTATTCTTTTCTCTTTTCTTTTTCTATTTAGATTTCTAGGAATTATTTTCAAACCCTAATTCAAATGAGTTTGAATTCAAACCACTTCTAGATTTTTGTATTGTGATCCAAGTATTCAAACATGTGTCAATCACACTTGTTTACTCAATTACACTTAGGTCCTTTGAAAATAAAAATAAAACCAAGCCTCATATGATATATAAACCATAGGAATAAAATTGGTTTTAGTTTGAGTTTTGATTTGAAAATTTTGTGCAAGCTAAGAATTCTATGAATGCATGAATGAAATGCAAGCTTTTGTAAATCATGAATTTTGGGATGTTACATAGAGCAAGCAATATTATTCTTAACAAGGGAACGATAAACAATCTCATCCTTTTCATATAAAGCATCAACATCAAACTCTTCTTTCTCCTTATCCTCATCCTCATCATCAGAAGAGGTATTGGGTTCTAAAGTAGGAGTTACCTTTGAATCCCTATCCATAAGGCATAGGTGGGTACCGGAAGAATATAAAGATGTGATCGCATTTGTATCTCCATTCAAAATCTTGTCTTGGCCCATAGAATCTTCGGTTTCCTCTACATGGTTAGCAACACAAGCACTAGAGGAAATAGAAGCATTTTTGTCATGGAAACAAGACAACACAAGCATATCATCATAAGATTTATTCAAGCCATTTCTACATGATATGCAAGGACTATCAACACAAGCATGTAAGGAGTTTGTAGTGCTAGAAGTGTTAAAGTCCAAAGATAGATCATTGCAATAAGATAGAGATGAGGGATTACAAATAGTAAGCACACTATCCATATTGCAATTTCTATCACCACTTACCATATCATTACCTTGTGAAAAATTACATATTGGTGAAGTGGTAGAAGATGAGAACTCATCTCGACCACAAGTGGAAGCAACACAATCATCCTCAAAAATATTGGACACAACATATTTATCTGGAAGTTTTGTCCATAACTCATGAACGCTCCAAAAAGGTATGACTGAATAAGTAACTACATGGCTCAAAGCATTAACAAGCACATTAGAAGCTTGAGCATCGAGATATAAGTTTTTCTCATCCTCACAAGAAAGATTAAGGAAATCCATTGGAGGATAAAAACCTATATCGCTCCAAATTTGGGTCCATGGCCCGAAAATGATTAAGCATACGAATTTTCCAAATCTCATAACATGTGTCGTTGAATATGAAAATGTCATCATGCACTAATCCCCTAGCCGACATCTTTACTCTCAAGGCGGTGAAGCCCAAAAAGAGATACCAGGCTCTGATACCAATTGAAAAGGATACAGATGTCGCCTAGAGGGGGGAATAGGCGGTTTAAAACTTTTACGAGATGGGTTTAACAAAGGTGGAATAAAACTAGCGTTTACTTTGTCAAGCACAAAACCTACATAAACTACGGTTCACCTATGTGCATCAACAACTTATGCTAAGCAAAACAAGCAACTGTGTGATAGCTAGATATAAGAATTCAAGCACGAAGGTTATCACAAAGTAAAGTGCATAAGTAAATAGCTCGGGTATAGAGATAACCGAGGCACGCGGAGACGGTGATTTATTACCGAGTTCCTTCCATAAAGAGAGTACGTCTCGTTGGAGGGGTGGGCGGTACTAAGACCGCCACGCCACAAAAGGCCTCACCCTATTATCCTATGAACCTCGCCACAAGAGGCCTGGTTCACTTCTTCACTATTAGTGCACTAGTCGATGGCAATCCATAACCTCTCACAAAGATTGGGGCACTTCTCCACAACTCAATTGGAGGCTCCCCACAAACAAGCTCGGAGAAAGCTCCACAACTTAATTGGAGGCCCCAAGTAATCCACAGACCTGTAAAACAACTAAACCGTCTAGGGTTCTAAGAACCCAAGAGTAAAAAGCTTCTCACCTTTCACCCAATCGAATCCTCAACGAGAACTCAAAGCGATGCACCAAATGCAATGGCAAGAACACAATAAGTGCTCAAGTCCTTCTCTCCCAAATTCCACCAAAGCTACAAAAGCTAGTGGGAGAATAAGATAGGAAGAACACAAGAGGGAATCCACAAAAGAAACCCCAAGATCTAGATCCCAATATGTTCCCCTCACATAGTGGAGAGATGGATTGGTGGAGTTGTAGATCTAGATCTCCCCTTTCAAATCCCCCAAAAAGATTCAAGAAATATGGGAGGGATTAAGAGTATTTGCAAGCTCTTGAAGATCAAAACAATGGAGGAGAGAGAGAATGCAAGCAACCAGCCTAAGGAGGAAGAAGGGTCTATTTATACCCCTCCCCAACAAAATATGACCGTTTGGGACCTTCCAGGCTGGATAATCCGCCCCTCCCCCGGATATTCTGGGTTCCCCGGGCCAAAAAATGGCTAAGGACTTCGCGGCGCGTCCCTCAGTATAGGGGCGGATATTTGGGGTGGATAATCCGTCCCCATTACCGGGAGCCACGCCTCAAAGTCCTTAGCCATTTTCCAAAAATTGGGCCGGATAATCCGCCCCCCTAAAAACTGGCAGGAATAACTAAACTGAAACCATCATAACTTTTGCATTCGGACTCCGATTTTGATGATATTAGGCTCGTTTCGAAGATAGTAACGAGCTCTAAAAGATCATGCAGGGAACCTTAATAGTCCAGCAAGGAAGGATAGAACCAAATGATGAAAGGTTTAACCTATCTATAAAAGACAAACCTGTAAAACCTCTAATATCAAAAACACAATAGAGAATGCATATGAAATACGTTTTCGATGAACTTGATCTTGTTATAGAGATTGACACAAGATCTAAATCCTCTCAAGGATAAGAACCAAGAAAGAGGATGCCAAGTATGCAAAGGTTTGAGCTCTCACCGAGGGATATGATCAAGTTACTCACTCGAGAGCCCCTACTGATAGTACGGTTATCTATCCTAAAGACTGGTCTCCCCAACTAATACCACGAGACCGGTAATAAAAAAACTCTATCAAGATCAAACCTTTGCCTTGTATATTCCACACCTCAAGATGGAGAACCTTTCTTGATTGCACTAGCTTGGTGAAGACTTGGAATTTGCTCCCCCATACTCCACTATGGAAGAGCCTCTCTTTTAGGCATATCTTCACATATCCATGATCACCATAAGGATGGCAAGATACACTTGAGATCATCTTATTATTCAAGACACACTTGCCATAGGCTCAACTTCTACTTGACCAATCTCCAGATCATTCCTTGAAACATTGATCAACACTTGATCTTCTTCACTTTATTCTTATTCCAACCTTGAAGCCACCATATGGTTCAAGCATTGTCTATGGACAAATCCTACAAGTAAAACTCAATGCAAACATAAGTCCATAAAACATTGTCATTAATTACCAA
This sequence comes from Avena insularis, assembly GCA_023614405.1. Classification (NCBI taxonomy): domain Eukaryota; kingdom Viridiplantae; phylum Streptophyta; class Magnoliopsida; order Poales; family Poaceae; genus Avena; species Avena insularis. Next base: position 66,099,655 of record CM042697.1, read on the forward strand.
AACCACAAATGGGGGCACACATGTTCTTTCACCTGGCCCATAAGCGGTTCCAGGTCCCTAATAAGGATTCTGGAATTGCGGATCGGCAACCCCAGGTAGGATATGGGGAAGGAGGTTAGCCGACAATTGAAGTTGTCGGCTATCCTTTGCTAATCCTCGGCCGAGTATCCTAGGGCTATGATCTCACTCTTGTCGAAATTGATCCTAATTCCGACATTTCCTGGAAGCAGAGCAACAGGATCTTGAGGTTTGCAATATCTAGCGAGGACCCTTCAATCATGATCATCGTGTCATCCGCATATTGGAGGTGGGTAACCCCTCCTCCAGGGATCAGGTGCCCTACCACTACCGAGATGTGGCCAGACGCTTTAGCCTTTTCTAGCATCTCCGCGAGTGCGTCCACTGCAGCGTTGAAGATTAAGGGGGAAATAGGGTCCCCCTGCCTAACTCCGCAAAATGGCCGGAAGTAAGGTCTAATTTCCCCATTGATGTTGATCGCGTTGTTCCCCGTCATGACAAACTGCATTATCCAGGAGATCAGTCGTTCATCAAATCCTCTACGGAAGAGGACATGTCGAATGAACCTCCAGTGTAGACGGTCGTAGGCCTTCTGAAAATCCAGTTTCAGAAACACGCCTTTTAACCTTATGGACTTGACCTCATGGATAATCTCGTGTAGTCCAAGGACGCCATCATGTATTAATCGGCCTTTGAGGAAGGCGAATTGATACCGATGAGTGAGTCGTCCATAACCGGAACCAAGCGAGACGCGCAGACTTTCGCAAAGATACGCTGGACGACATTGATGACTGTGATGGGCCTGAATTGGCGAATATCCGAGGCTCCTACTACCTTAGGAGTCAGGGTGATTACACCAAAGTTCAGACGGCCCATCACCAGAGTCCTCGTGAAGAACTCCTGGAACATTGGCATGATGAATCCCTGAAGCTCCTTCCAAAAGGTTTGGAAGAAGGCTACGGGGAGGCCATCAGGGCCTCAGGCGGAGTTCGACTTCATGCATTTCACCGCCAGCTCTATCTCTTCCGGCAGGAATGGGAGGGTTAGCTCCGCATTCTTGGTAGCTGCAACTCTGGCCCCTTCTGGCCAGAATTCCTCTGCCAGCGCTACCCCTGAACCGGGTCCTGCCGTGAAGAGCTCCTTGTAGAACGAGTAAATATGGGAGGATAGATCCCCTGCCTCCTCTAAGAGGTGCTCATTATCCCACTTGTAGGGAATAGAGCACTTTCTGCGGCGACCATTGGCCACCGCATGAAAGTAGGCAGTGTTCCTATCTCCCTGGAGGAGCCACTTCTGGCGACTCCTTTGGAGCCAGAATAGCTCCTCCCTTTGTAAATCTCTACTAGAGAGGTCTCAAGTGCATAACGATGGTACCACAACTCCATGGATAGTCCCACCGAGTCTGCAACAACATCTAGGGCCTGGATCTCGTCCAGCAGCGCTCCTTTCTGGAGCCCGATCGATGCGCCTAAGTTAGCCCCCAGCCTATCATGAATCGGCGGGCCATCTGGGCGCAGTGATGCCAAACGTCCACAACATTAAACCTCCTGGGGGGTGCCAGGGCCGCCGCCCTCCACCTGGTCTGAACCGCCTCCACAAAACCCGGCTGCTGAAGCCAGAAGTTTTCAAAGTGGAAGCAGTTCAGCCGCGGTGGGGAGCTACCCCCTGTTGAAAGAAGCAATGGGACGTGATTCGAGCCTATCCTGGTGATAGCGCGAAGCGAGCATAGCGGGAAGGCGACCTCCCACTCCACCGAAACGAAAACTCGGTCCAGTACACTCCGAACCGGGTCTACTCGGTTGTTAGTCCAAGTAAACCGAGCTCCCACCCGCGTGGTCTCTCGAAGAGCGAGATCCGTAATACAGTCGGTGAACAAACACTTACGTGGAATGTCCACATGATGGGAGCTCTTATCTTCCGGGGAGCAGATCAGGTTGAAGTCACCCGCCACAACCACATGGAGGGTGCAGCGTTGCACCTTTTCCTTTAGCTCGTCCAAGAAGGACTGGGACCGGCTATGGTCCGCGGGGCCATAAACGATGATCACCTCCCAGCTGAGGTTCAATCGTCTATGGGTAAGCGCCATGCTTACAATGAATTCCCCGCGGTCCATATCCTCAACCTCGAAGGTGTCCTCCTTGGCAAAGAGGAGGATACCTCCCGAGTGTCTCGACGCCGGAAGCCACGTCCACGTGAACTTATGCCGCGATAAACCTTGGAGTTCCGATATCTGAAAGTCTTGTTTGATTGTCTCTTGAAGGCCCATAATATCAACATCTTCATGTTGCATGTTTTCCTTTATTTGGCATTTGCGACCGTCATTACCAAACCCCCTAATGTTCCAAATGAATGATTTGATTGCTGGCCAATTCATTGGATAACATTATTGGGTTTGGTCCCCTTATGGGGGACAGTTCGGGTCTTGTTTGTAGTCGGAGGCCTAGAGCTCGGCCTCGGCGGCCTCCCTAGTGACCCCCAGCTAGGGGGGTCTCCTGGGTAGCGGCCAAGGGGCGCTGCTGAGGAGAACCAACCATCCTGGCTTCGGGCTCTTATGTCCCAGATCCTAACGATGTCAAGGTTTCCCCCCGTACATGTGCAAGGCGCGCACGAGTAGCGGCGAGGGACCCCTCGTAAATCTCCTTAGCCCTAATCGCATCAATCTGCTCGAGTCTCGGGCCTCGCTCACCCCGAAATACCAAACCACTGTTGGCCGCAACTTGTACGAGGTGCTCAAGGAGGAAGTCATCAAGGACCGAGAATTTGGAACCAGAAGGAGGGGGGAGAGAGAGGAAGAGGGACAAGAGGACGGGATTTTCTGGGGAGTACCTGAGTCGAGGTTGTGGGATGTGGTCCGCTGAGCCGCCAGCTGGGGGACCGTGGGCTCCACCCCCGCACTCCCTGCCCTGACACGTGCAAGGCGAGCACTGTGGCGAGATGGTGGAGGAACGGGGCGGGAAGGGTGATTCTGCCGTGCCTTGGAGCCGGCAGCAGGAGTGGTCAAGGCCACCGCAGGCTCCTCCAAGTGAAGTGCTGGCATCGCCGGGACCGGAGCCAGAGAACCCCCTGGGCGAGGTCAGCGTGGAGCCCGGGGAGAGGGTGTAGCACAACACTCTAGGAGAGCGAGTTGACGAGGGTGTCACCACGACCAGCCCCACACTCCCTGAGTCTCTGTCAGTCTCCCCTTGACCCCCCCCCCCTCCTAGATCTCCTCGAGAGCCTCCAGAGGAGGGGAGTCCAAGGCCATGTGTCTGGTGAAGCCATCCGTCTGCCTGAAGTTGGAGCCGTACTATGAGATCCAGGTAGATGGTCTTGCCGCATGTTCTTTCTAGCTGGCTTATACGTGTAGAGGAGCACCTTTGTTCAGATGGAGCCCATTTAACAATTTGTAAGGACATGAAATGGGTAGAGTTAGAATATGTCCATTTGTATATCATGCATGTGAAAAAGTGAGAAATTCTGAGCTTTTAAATTCAAAAGTCAAAGTGAGAGAGATTTCACTTTAGTTGATGATTTATAGCTAATTCATCACAAATAGTGTTACAGATTTCAAAGTGATCTTTGCGCATTTCAAAACCTGGGATTTTTTTTAAACTAAATTGCAATATATAAATACGAGTCTTGGACTCATTTATAACAACATAAAATAATCCTCTAAATAAAGTATAATCAATCACATACAAGCAATTGAATTCAAAATGGACTTTGGGTATTCAATTCACACTTGAATTCAAATGGTTCTTAAATAATACAAGTAAAATAGAGTAAAACACACAATTGAGCAAGAATATTCTTATTAATATGAATATTTTAAAATATTTATTACAAGACAATTGAAATATAAAAACACAAGGGAGAAATCATGTACAAACTAAACCTAAAGAACCATACATGTTTCCTTTTTTTCTTGTTTCCTGCAAAAGAGACAAAGATAAGAGAAGAATTTTTGTTATGGGTGAATGTTTGCCTCCACCACAAGGGTGAGGCCATTCCTGTTGAACTCAACTTATGAATTTCAGGAAGAACCCATGGATTCCCTAACCATATTAAAGGGGCATTTTTTCTAATAAAGGCAACACTTGTATCATCACAATCTGATCAATGATTAAGAGGGAAACGTGGAAAATGAGAGCATGCATTGGATCAGGATCATATAGGCAACCAAAGGCAACAGGGAGGCTAATGACAATCTTTGATCCAAAATTTTATCATTAAGCAACGTTATGAAAACAGCCCTCTAATCCGATTGAATTCATTTAGAAATAAAGCCCACAAATAAATCAAAGTGATCTTGATTGACATAAATGGTCAACGAGATCATTCCCATCAAAAAATAAATCATAAAAACCCATAGATGAAATTTGTTGCTAAACAACAATAGCACAGTCAACTATAATACTTGGCATCCCAAAAATAAACTGTCAAATCATGATAAGTTTGATCAAACCAACCTATAAGTAGAGGGAATGAATCAAGACACACTGTAACTTGCATTGGTCAATTCCAAAAGGCAACAGCCCATAGGGACATGCATAAATGCTTTTGTGTCGACCAAAGAGAAGGCCTACATCACCTAGGAATCAGGTGAAGCGGCTAGGAGGAGTAGGCTGTCTACAAGAAGCAGGGTTTATCAGCATCCAGAAGACCAAGCTACACTTAGTCAATAGGTTGATCTTGCTAGACCAAGTGTAGTATATGTTCATAGTTTGCATCAGAGCGATCACAAGTATCTACTCTAGTTAGATAAAGGAATATGGACTTTAAGTGGAGAATTGATCAAGGGGATCAAACCATCCATAATAAAACTTGACCTTTTCAAGAAATATTTTCCAAACTTGCATTAGCTTAGGACCCTTCATCTAGGGCGGTAGTTAGTGCATCGAACAACCACCCTATTGGACTTTAACTTACGATGATACTATCGAGGAACCAGAAGGCGAAGGCGAAGTAAACTATGAAGAGTCGGACCAGTTAGGAGAATTGAAGACATCGACTATAGAATAGCTTATGACACCAAAGACCAAGAAGCAGAAACAGAGCCTTAGATTGTTAAGGCTAGTTAATTTGAGTTATGAGTTGTCTGTGAACCTTAAATGGACTCGAGGAGGATCTTAAAGAATCTGCACACTTTTTGACTTGTAATAATAAGTATGTGAGATATTGTACTAGCAAGGTTTCTGTTATACTGCTCTAAAAGATGTAATATTTATGTCAACGACTGCGCATTATAACATGCAGTTGTGTGATGGTCACCACATAGTATAGTATTTATATAAGCATGTCTTAGTGGCCAACATCATCAACCTGGTGTGTGGGTCTGTTTTGTCACTTTAGAGACAAAGCATAAAATGGGTTAATTTTGCCTCAATAAGTTCTTTTAATACTCCCTCCGTCTCAAAATAGATGTCATGGATTTATCAAAATTTGGATGAATCTAGACACAATTTAGTATATAGATTCATCCAAATTTTGACAAACCCGCGACATCTAATTTAAGACGGAAGGAGTAGTAAAAAATAATAGGTGACAAAATCGTTATATGAGATACGAAGTGGAAGTTTTGCAAGGAAAATGCATAGAACGGTTACGACTTTGACTATTGATATATGAAATTGTATATCTGGATTAATCAAGTAACAATTCTTTATGACAAACAATTTCATAAAATCACATACATATGTTTTTATGCATATTCAAATAGAAAAAACTCCTAACAATCAGAGTTGTACACTGAAGACTACTCTATCTGACTATGTCAAAATCTAAGACGGTGGACGCGTAAACTGAGTAGAGGAAGAATGCAATCATCAGCCAGAAAAACGAAGGAAGAGAATATTTTAATCATCTTTGTTTCGATCAAAATCTCTACTGCAACTGCTTCAAAGCCTGTAGCAGAGAAGTCCTAAACCTCTGGACGTTAATCCGTAGGTCCTGCTTGCCGAGGTACCACTCCGCCACGTTCCCCCAGCCGCTCATGTGGACGGCGGCGGGGTCCTTGATGATGGGGTGCTCCTTCCCGAAGACGCGCATCAGCGAGCTCTCCTCCGCCGTGACGCCGTACTCGATGTAGCGGAGGCCCATGTCGCGGGCCGGGTCGCCGAAGTCGGTCTGGGCGATCTCCTCCAGACGGCCGTACGGCACGATCTGCAGGAGCACGGCCCCCGTGGGCAGGAACACGCAGTTGGTCAGCCCGGCGCCGTGCACGCCGACCATGACGTCGAAGGAGTTCATCTCCCGCGTGAACACGTCGTAGCTGGCCCTGGGACGCCCAGCCACGGTCACCTCGAACCCCACGGCCTCCGCCGCCGCGATGACCTCCGCGAGGTTGAGGATCCTCCGGCTGTTTGTCCTCTCCAGGATGATCATCCGCGGACGCTGACCGCGACCGCCGGCCGGACGTGTCTCGCCGAGCTTGATCGGCCGGTGGCGCGGCAGCGAGTAGGCGCTCCGCAGGAACTTGGTGAAGTCAACCATGCTGTACCCGCCGCCGGTCTCGTCCAAGGAGGGGTCGATGGTGAACTCCTTCCGGCTGCCGTAACCGACGACGACGTGCGGGTAACACCGGACGACGCTGTCGTCGTTCTCGAAGTCCACAATCTCATGGCGCGAGATCTTGCCGAAGATCCGCTTGTACCTGTCCACCCAGAAGGGCAGCAGGTTGACGACGAGGAGCTGGACCTCCCCGTTGAAGCGGCGCGCCCCGATGAAGAGCGGGACGAGGACGTCGGTGAAGTCGTGCCAGTAGTTGCCCGTGAGCCCGCCGAGCTCGATCACCATCGCCGGGATGTTGAGCCGCGTGGTGCACCCGGGGGCGTCCTCGGGGTCGGGGACGGACCTCACCGTGACCGCCTTGAGCCCGTCGAGGTACTTGCGCGAGTACGGCTTGATCTCCCACTCCTTCGGGGGAGCGCGCGGCGAGACGAGCGTGACGGTGGCGCCGGGGCCTCCCCGGACCCGCGTGTCGCCGGCCAGCTCGCACACGTCGTACTTGCCGAACGACGTGTCGCAGATCGGCTTGGCGTGCGCGACATTGTTGTAGTCGTCTGTCCCTCCTCCTGGTCACATCGATCGCATCAGCAATGTTTTTAACCGAAAGAGGGGATTGTCATATATATGATCTGCCGTATTTAATGTGAAATGCTGCTACCGAATTGCTTTGATTCTTCGACTGTCCCCTCTTTCTCTGCTTGGGTTTTCTCTTCCCAATTGTCAGCCTTCATTTCGTGGCCTGGCATGATCACAGAGAAGACGGAAACTCGATGGGATGACCGGTAATAACTAATAAGTGAATTAATAAACAGACATGGTAATACTCCTACCTGATTGTTCCTCGATCGAATTTTTCTGTGCCCATTGCTGCTCGTTTTCGCCCTGTTTCTCTGAAGGGTAAATGGGAAGAAAATGTCAAAATCCATGCTTGTCTTGTTCTTGGAAAAAATGAGCGTTCGAATGACGCAACTAACTAGCGTTTACCTTGACGCCGTTGTTCCGTGTGCGCCTTGTCCACCTCCTCCTCCCTGTTGAATTCTTCCATGGTTCTGCTCACGTCTTCTGCAATAATAGCATAGACAAAAAAAAACTCAGCAAATTCAGCCACAAAAATCATCCAAAGATCAGTATTTAAGTATGAAATATGGATCATGCGTGCCTTGCCGTGGCTGATGATTCCTTTCATGCTTTGCAGGAATCGTTTCAGCTGAGTCGACCTTGGCGAAAGCCTGCTTCGAGGAATCGACCTTCGCTCGGTCCAGCTCCAGCAAGGCTGCGGACGATGAGCACCACGATAAAGATTAATCATCATCGCTGTGTTTCCGGCTCCTCTACCTATCTCTCAATTAAGGTTCTTCACCCGACGGAGATCCGGAGAAAGGAAAGGATTACGGTTACCTTCTTGGCTGTAGCTGAACTGCGTCGACACCATCAGGTAGAACAGCACGAACATGGAGCCAAGCAGCAGGCAGTATGCGACATAGTTGCTCCTCAACGACGGCGATCGGTTCGTGTTCCTCGTGGCCTTCATAGCTTTCAGGAAATTGCTCTTTGGCCACACCGCGGCATAAGCATCCACCTACCTACCCAAAGCCCTGGGTTTCAGAGTGTTTTTAATTTCGGGTTTCTGTCCATGGGAAGGTGGAAGACTAGTTCGTTGCCAAAATAAAGAATGGACAGACACTAGGACTTCCAAAGAAGGTTGGTTTACCGATTCTTTGAATTGTATACAGTAATAATGCAAGAAAGAATAGAATTCTGAGTTCCTTGTCCTGAGAAATCGCAGTGCCTGAGAATTATTAGTTCAATCACAGTCGATTAGATTGTCGTTAGATCTAAGTGCCAAGATTCCTGTGCTGTTCTCTCCTGTTTTCCTGTGGACTTGTCATAGCTCGTTTTTTTTATTTTTTTTGAGAATTCCCTGTTGTAACTTGTAAGGCCGTGTTTGGCAAGAGTGTACCATTGGGTATTTCAGAGTTTTTTCTCAAGGAAATAGGGTGAAAACTTTCTTATCACTCAATAGACCGTAATCCCCTTCCTTATTAGTACTCTCCTTCACCAGGGCTAATTCGGCATAGACGGGTAGAGTCACATAAACTTCTCATAGGTACACTAGGATCTGAGTACGTGAGTTGAGACCGCACGTGCCGCTCTCGGGGTGAGGGGGGGGGGGGGGGGGGGGGGACACGGGCGAAACCCTAAGCCGCCACCGCCCCCGAATTATCCTCCCGCTTCTCCCCCGCTGCCACCAGAGGACGCCCGCGGGCTAAACCCGGCCGGCCGACGATGGCGGCGGGCCTGCCTCCTCGCGTGGTGGCCTCTCGCCCGCAGGGAGCCCCTTGGGCGCTCGATGGTTGTCGCCCCGACGACGATCTGATGGCAGCGGGGTCCGGAAGCCGGGGCGGCGGCCTTGGGCTTTGATGGTGGTTCTCCCTCGGCGGATGGTGGCACGAGCCGCATCTGCTGGCAGGGGCGCGGTCCTAGGGTTTCTCTCAGGCGACAAAGATCTGCCTTCAGCCTGTTTCCATAGATCTGGTGGCAGTGCCGTGTTTCGTAAGGCTCCGCCGGTGAACTCCCATGGGCGATTCATGCCGGGAGATTGCTAGAACGGATGGGATTCGATCGCACGCAACCGTTGTTTTCTGACCGTTTAGTTTCAGAGGGAGCGAGGCGAAACTCTGTAGTCTGTTGCCATCGTGAAACATGTCTTTAGTTTCATGGTGAAGTCAGTGTGCGAAGAACGTCATGGAAGACAAGATTTGTGGACTAGCTATGGTGGCGATAAGGAATTGGCTTGATGATTCGTGAATTGTAGCAACGACATCGGAAAATGTGGGCGGAAGCACAGGAGGAGTTCACAGTCTTACCTTGCAGGGTGAAAATCCAAGGTCTGGTCTTAATTGGTTGTGCCTGGAAATGACCTTGTTGAAGGCATTGTTTTGTGAGCGAGAACGTTCTCGAGGGTGAAAACATATGATCTTTGATCGGCCGATGACGGTGCTTATGCTTTGTTTCCTTCTTAAAGGCGTCACTATTGGAAATGTTGGACTTGTGATGTTGTTTTGGTGGGGTTAGTGTCGCTGCTACTAAGGATCTAATCGCTATAGTGGGACTTTTCTTTTTAATAATTCTTCTTCCTTTTTTGGCTATGTGCATCCGTATTGTCAATAGGGTGTGCGTTGTTGCAGAGGCTAGAGGTAATTGGTATCCGTGTGATATTAATATATGCTCATTTCAAAAAAAAAGTAACCTATAAAATCATTTCAATTGTTAATTCTAGCGACTTTAAATCGTCATTAGAAACGTATGAGAACAAGAACTCATCCATTACGTTGACCTATATGCATCATCGTGCCAAAGATTCATATCAGTGTAGACACAATAAGATATAGAAATCAACTAGAAAACTGGATCAAGGAACTAATCAACTAACCATCAATAGACACACAGGAGATAAGCGGAAGCTTTTACTTCTGGCTGATCTTAAACTCGAGTGCACCTGATGGACTACAAGCCTTAATCTAGTACAGAGTATATACCACCACTTTTCTGCAAAAGTTTTGAAAAATCACAACTTTACATTTTAATCGCAAAACACACCACATCATGATAAATTTGTTGTAATGTGCGCTAAAATAAAATTGAGCACAAATTGATAGCGATTCTAAACCGGGGGACGCACCTGTCAGGGACAATTTGCTGAGGTGGACTATGTCCCACTTGTCAGTCCAAATAAAAACTTAAAAATATAAAAAAAGGTAAAAAAAAACTAAGACTATATGACCACCTACTCTCGTCCGCCTCCTTGCCGATGGGAGCCATCCAGCTACAACTTAGGGCGACGACCTCCGGCGAGGGAAGGGGTGGCACAGGGCAACGCAGGGCGGGGCGAGGGACGGGGCAGCGCGAGACGGGGTAGGGCGGGGCGGGATAGGACAAGGGAGCTCGCAAAGGGATGGGGCGGGCGGGTGTACGCGGGAGCCTGAGCGGAGCAACGTCGACGTGGGGGAGGCGGGACATGCAATCTCCGCGCAGGAGCCTGGACGGCATGTCGCGCGCGGAGCGGCACGCCGCGCGCGGGGCGGGGCGGGCGAGCTCCATGCCGGAGCCTGGGTGGGCGAGCTCGCCGCATGACTAGGAAGGCGGGTGTTCAGGTGTTGCGACGACGGGTAGGATGGCCGGAGGAGGGGCGGGGTGTTGGACAATGAGGTGGCTAGTGGCAGGAAGGAGTCATTTGCAAGTTGGGCTCGTGGTCAACCCCTTACAACTCTCGATTCATTTTTTTAGAATATTTGGAATTTCTTAATTGGGCTCACGAGTGGGATCTAGTCCACCTCATCAAATTGTCCCTAATAAGTGGGTCCCTCCGTCAGCATCGCTATCAAATCGACGTCAATTTTATTTTAGCACACATTGCAAAAAATTAACCGTGATGTGGTATTTTTTGCAATTAAAATGTAAAATGGTGTTTTTTGAAAAAAAAATTAAAAAAGTGGTGGTTTTATGATATATATACTCTATAGTACAACTGCCATCGGAGGTACGGTGGCTTCAACTGTCTTTCATCTTGGGGAGATAAAATAAGGTGTGGCAGAGTAGGGTTGGACCAGGGATGGCGACGGCAGAAATCTCACGACGGTGGATAATGGCATCTTCATCGGGCCAATCCAAATGGCCGATCCAAACAATCCATTTCTATTTGTTTGGGTCGGGCTATGGTCGTTTTTGGGTCATCGTCTGGCTTGTCTGGTCAGCCGCGCCCAACGGCGCGACTTATTTGTCTGCGTCTAGAAAACAAGACGACGTCTTTCAAATTCAAATAGAGACATTTCGCGCTAAAAACTAACAAAGTTCGTACATATTCATATGTAATTTACATTCATAATATAAAACGAAATTAAGCTAGCCCTATCCCAAACCATAGCTACCGATCTTCGCATGCCAGCGTCGTCGCGTCCATCTAGGGGTCAGGGTCGATGTACTCCGGCAGAGTCTAGAGGTTGGGCGGTGGTAGGGCCGCAGCGGGCGTGGGCACGGGCGGGTCGATCACCTGCCCAGGCCATGCTGCTGGCGGCGCCGTGCTATGGAGGTGGACCAGCTCCATCCCCACCTCCAGAGCGATCCGCGGCGCCCACCCTGGCAGCAGCGGCGGTGGAGGCAGCTAGGCATTTGCCTGCACCACTAGGTCGATGAGCTGGACAACCTCTTGATAGCCGCCCCACAAGGTGTCCTTGTACCGCGCACTGGCCGCAATGGCCTGCTTGGTGAAGGCATCCTCGTTGTAGCCCTGTGCTAGGACCTCCCGGTACTCTAGGGGCAGGTGCGTGGCGACAACCATGACTGGGTCCACCGACTCTTCCTTGACGACGATGTTGTCATCCTTGTCATTGTCACTGTTGTTCTCGTTAGAGTGGTTGAAGGCGTCGTCGCCGTCAGAGTCGATGGTGGGGACAACGTAGACCTGCCACGATTGCAAGTCGTTGCGGAAGGTTGAAAGGATCGTATGGGAACCTATAAGGGGTGAATAGGTGCTACTTCAAATTTTACTCTTTTTCAATTTAGGTTTTGACACAAAAGATAAATTCTCTAGATATACAACTAAGGTGAATTTACGTATATGTCACACTAGCACAGCTAACTAAGCTAGATCAAGATATAAGTAAAATGCGGTAAAGGATAGAGGTAACCAAAATGGAGCACGCGAATACATAAGGATGATTTCCCGTGGTTCCTTCATTTTGAAGGGAACTACGTCTGCGTTTGGAGAGGGGTGGTTTCAAACCACCAACACCATAAAAGGCCTCCCTTGTTCTCTGATGAACCTCACCCCAAAGGTATCGATTCACTCTTTCACTATATCGGCAACCTTCGAGGTGGAAACCGACACCTTTACAACAAGTTCGAGGCACACATCCACAACTGAATTGGAGGCTCCGGAATGCAAGCAAGTTGTCACAACAATCAAAGACAAGCTTGTAAGAACCAAATCAAGAACTAGGGTTTCCAATGAAACCCTAGAGCAAGGGGCCCTCAAGTGAATGAGGGGGTAATGAAGATCTCTTTTGGTGAAGCTGTAGATCAAGGCATCATCCTTCGATTCTCCAAAGATCAGGGACTTTGGATGGTTGGAGGAGGAGATCTCGTTGATTTGGTGGCTCAAATATGGGTGTTCTTCTTTTCTGAAAATGAGCAGCTTGAGGAAGGGGATGAGGTCCCCAATTTATAGGCCCACTTTCTTCTGACTGTTTTCTGCCCGTTGGAAAAAATCCACACCGAAAACTCCAGTCTAGAGACCAGAGATTCCAGTCTGCAAGCATTGCACACCAGAGATTCTAGTCCATCTCCGGACCCCCATACAGACTGTCCTGGACTTGGTCTTGATAATCACCCCAGAGACTTGCTCGAAACTCCAGATTTGAGAACACCGGAAACTCCGGACTTTGCACACCGGAGATTCCAAACAGTATTCGGCCTATCTCCAGACCCCTATACAGAACGACCCTGGTCATCATCTTTGATCCACACCGGAGATTTGTGCCAAAACTCCGGTGCACACCGGAAACTCCGGTATATGCACACCGGAGATTTCGGTCTGAATTTTTCATGAGGATTTTGTTCGAGCCAGGGATATTCCCTGCTGCCATGGACTTTTCTCTTTTCAGTAGATTAACCTGGCATAATTAGCACACGGTAAAGAGTGACCTCAAGTTGTTAATGAACACCAAAACCGACTAAGAAAATAAGTGTCCTTTCAATCTCCCCCTTTTTGGTGTTCAATGAAAACAAGAGGTTTTGCATGAAATTCTTAAAATAAGAGACATAAATATGCTCCCCCTGACGATGTGCAATAAGATATACATGTAATACAAAGCATATCAGCGAATAGAAAGTAAAGGCTTGCATAGAATAGAGAGATTACCACTTGAGTCTTTACCATTACAATAATAAACTGGGCATAACATGTCCATATACAAAGGATAGTTTCATAAGAACCAAGTAAAGCAATTGTTCGAATTTTAAGATAGAAGGGCATAAGCAAATAAGAAACAACCTAATTCTAATGCCCAACCCATGCAAATCCCAGATGATACTAATAGACGTCTTCTCCCTCTTTAGCATCGAGACGCCAAAAAGGGAAAAGACCAAGATAGCTCCCCAAAAGAATCACTCGTAGTCATCGTCGTCCTCATCCTCTTCCTCCTCATAGTCATTGATACGTCCAAAATGCATCTACTTTCTCGAACACTTTTGCTATTGTTTCTCCTCTAAACTTGTGTGATTTGGATACAACTAACACGGACTGGCATTTTTTTCAGCAGAATTACCTTGGTGTCTAGTTTTTGTGCAGAAAATCAACTATCAGGAAAAATTCCAGGAAAATATGCCAAAAATTATATTTCACCAGAAGATCCATGGAGCCAGAAGACGAAACGGAGCGGAGGCCTAGGGGGCCACACCCCCGCCAGGCGCGGGTGGGCCCTGCCCTGCTCCTAGGGGGTGCGGCCACCCCAGGCACCCCCTCGTGCTCCCTCTATGCCTATAAGTTACCCCTTGACCTAAAAACCGAGGGGGGTTCGACGTTTTTCCAGAAAGAGTTCCGCTCCGCCACCAACATCAGAAACCAAGATTCGAATCCAGAAACTCCGTTCTGGCACCTTGCCGGGACGGGGAATTTGGAGAGGATCATCGCCATCGTCATCACCAACGCCTCTCCATCAACCATCGATGTTTCCCTCATCCATGAGTGAGTAATCCCCCGCTGTAGGCTATGGGGATGGTAGGGATTGGATGAGTTCTATCTTGTAATCGAATAAGATTGTTAGAGCATAGTGCCTAGTATCTCTATTAGTGCTATTTGACTATGTTGCAACTTGTTGTGCTTAATGCTTGTCACTAGGGCCCGAGTGCCATGATCTTAGATCTGAACTTATTATTGAATCATTATGATAGTAATGTTTGTGATCTTATCTGCAAGTTGTGTACACATATCATTGTCCGGATCCAAAGGCCTCGAAGTGACAGAAATTGGGACAACCGGAGGGGATGGCTGTGGTATGAGGATCACATGTGTTCATGGAGTGTTAATGCTTTGCTCCGGTGCTCTATTAAAAGGAGCACCTTAATTGCCAGTAGTTCCCTAGAGGCCCCGCTATCATGGGTTGACTGGACAGAAGATGTTGTGCAAGTTCTCATTGCGAGCACGTATGACTATATATGGAGCACATAGCTAGGATTGTTTAGTACTTGGATGCTTATTCTTATTTTATCTGCAGTGCCCTGGATCTTGAAGTTACATGTTTAGAATCGTTCATGCAACGCCCGTCCATCCATCCCTATGCCTACTACACTCGAATCCCACTGTTTACTGTTAGTGATACTATTGCTCCTGTTTTACTGTTGTTGTTGCTTTGCTGTTGCTACTACCAAACTGTTGCTACTGATAAACTTCTATGAGCAAGAACTATTTCCAGGTGCAGCTGAATTGAAAACTCAGTTGTTAAGGCTTGCAAGTATTCTTTGGCTCCCCTTGTGTCGAATCAATAAACTGGGTAATACTACCCACGAAGACTGTTGCGATCCCCTACACTTGTGGGTCATCAAGACTATTTTCTGGCGCCATTGCCGAGGAGCATATCTTTATTTTTAAGTTCACTTGGATCTATTATTGTTCACCGCTACTCCTTTCATCATGGGGAAGTCTCCTGATGGAAAGTTTCCTATTTTACCATCCACTACAAGAAGAGGTACAATCCTAAATACCTCTGTTGCTATTGATTTATCGTCTGTTATAAGTAAGCTTGTCACACCACCACATACTCATGCTACACACACTGCTACTACTGCTGAATCTGAAACTGCTTTTGATACTCATGATGTTACTTCTACTGTGCTTGATGCGAGTGGTTAATTAGGTCCTTTCCTAGATGCTACTATGGCTAGTCTAGGAAATACTGAAACTCCTAGTGAAGACATTGTTACACCTGTTAGCTCACCTGAGTCTAGAGAGTTATGATATTGATGATGGTTACATTGAGTTCACTGATGAATTTGTTGAAGAGTGCCGAAACACACATGGTACTAGTGCTATTAAGAGTCTCCTTGCTAGACGTACTATTATGCCTAAATTGTCCTCTAATCCTAATTTTGCCACCTCTCCCATAGATATTAAAGATAAAGATTATGATTTCTCTCTTGATTTGTCCTATTTAGATATTGTTGAGAAAGAACCTTTTTGTGGGACTAAAAATGAGAGTGTTGTGGCTCATATGAATGAGCTTTCTACTATGAGTGCTTTATTCTCTAATAATTTTAAGATGCGCAAGTACTTTGTTACTAAGATCTTCCTTTTTTTCACTAAAAGGAGAAGCTAGGTCTTGGTTTAATAGATTACCTCCTGGTTCCATTGATAGCCCTGATTGCTTGATTGCTTCTTTCAGAAATATTTTCCTCCTAGTGCTAGACATGCTGCCTTGCAGAGACTTTTTGATTTTAAACAGGGAGAAGAGGAGAAATTGCATGAGTCATGGACAAGGTTCTGTGCCTTGATTCATGCACATCCCGGATGTACATTGCCTAAGAATGAGCTTCTTGATATTTATTATAATGGACTAACTAATGATTCTAGGACATACCTAGATAGCTTTGCTGATTGTGTTTTCAGGAAAAGAACTCCTACAGATGCTGAAGAATTAATGGCTAAGATAAGCAAGAATTATGATGATTGGACTTCAACTGAGCTGAATACACCTGAGCCTATTACTCATGAACCAGTTGTGCCTGAACCAGTTCCAATACCAACACCAAAGAAGAGGGGAGTTATTGCATTAAATGATGAAGTGATGAAGGAAGCTAAGAAATGTCTAAAGGAGAAAGGTATTAGAGCTGAAGATGTGAAGAATCTACCTCCTATAGAAGAATTATGTAAGCCAATTCCCCACCCATCTACTATTGAGGTACACTCTCTCCACTTTAATGAAGCTGATATTCCTTATGGTAATCCTCCTGATCAATGCTTAGAGGAACTTGACACATTTATTGTTAAACAAGGTAATTTTAATAAACAAGTTCAGAATCATTTATTGGAAAACTCTAGAGCTATCAATGAGTTGAAAGATATTGTGGAAAGAACTTCTAATGATATTAAAATGCTTTGTAAACACTTTCAAATGGTTCAAACCCAACTTGATCAACTTGCTAAGGTATAAAAGGATATGCTAGTTAATGCCTCAGGAGATAAACATGCTTATGGAATTAGAACTAGGAGTGGTATAGCTACTCAAGATCCTTTATATCCTAAAGGACACCCTAAAAGAATAGAATAGGATTCTCAACAAGGTGAAAGTAGTGGTAGTCCTTGTAAGAGAAAGAAAAAGAAACATAAGGTAGTTGAGGAACCACTTGAACCTGTTGTAGATCCTAATAATATATCTGTATCTGATGCTAAAACTGAGAGTGATAATGATAAAAATGATGCTCCTGGTAAAGAGGAAGGTGAGGAAGAACCTGAGAAGCACACTAAGAACACTAGGTACACAAAGGAAGATTTTATTGCTAAGAAACATGGTAGTGAGAGAGAACCTTGGGTGCAGAAACCTATGCCTTTTCCAGGTAAGAAACACAAGTCAATGGAGGAAGAACACTACAACAAGTTTTGTGAGTTGACGAAACCTTTATTTTTGCAAATTCCTTTGACTGATGCTATTAAATTGCCTCCTTATTCAAAGTATATGAAGGATATTGTCTCTAATAAAAGGAATATTCCTAATGAGGATATTTCTACTTTGCTTGCTAATTATTCCTTCAATGGTAAGGTTTCAAAGAAACTTGGTGATCCAGGTATACCAACTATTCCTTGCTCTATTAAGAATAATTATGTTAAAACTGCTTTATGTGATTTGGGAGCTGGAGTTAGTGTTATGCCTTTTTATCTCTACAAGAGACTCCAGCTAGAAAAATTGATACCAACTGATATATCTTTGCAAATGGCTGATAAGTCAACTACTATTCCTGTTGGTATATGTGAGGATGTTCCTATTCAAGTGGCTCATAATTTCTTGGTTTTGACTGATTTTTTTGTGCTTGAAATGCCTGAAGATGATAATATGTCTATTATTCTTGGGAGACCTTTTCTTAATACTGTAGGTGCTGTCATCAATTGTAATCAAGGAAAAGTAACATTCGATATTAATGACAAAGAGCATACTGTCTATTTCCCCAAGAAGGTTGCTAAAAGCTATTGCCTGAATTCCATTGAAAATATTGAGAGCATCAAGGTTGGAGAAATTTATTGTCCCATTCAACAAGAAAATTTTGAAACTATTATGATTGGGACCATTGCTATCAAGTATGAGGTAACATAATCACCTTGTGGAATGCAAAGTTTTGTTTCATATAAGATTGTTTTGGTAACAAGACTTGATCAACCTTGTTAACAAAATGAGTTTAATGAACAAAATAATGTTTTGATTGTGGTTATACTTGCTTTCTTTTACTTTTTCTCCTTACTAGTCTTTGCTTAGCTTTAGTTTGGCTCGTTGCTTGCTGGTTAGAGTGTCTTAAAACTTCTGTAGTTTGGCTTTTGTTTGCTTTTGCTTCTTCTGAAAAAACTGTTTCTACGAGAAAATCAATTTTCATACCCTGAAAATTGGCCAAAAATAAAGTTTCCCGAAAATCCTAGAAAATTCAAAATATTTTTTTCTCGAAAAGGGGGCAGAGGGACACCTGGAGTGACCTATGGGCCACCCCAGGCCCCCACACCCCTGGTAGGCATGGCCTGCCCATGGGTGGCGCCTGGGGGGGTCTGGCCCAGCTGGGGCCCTTCAAGGTGCCCCCTCACAGCCATCTTCTTTCTATCTCCTGAAAAACACCGGAAAACTTGCTCAAGCTCGAGTTCTTGTTGTTCTTGCTCGTGATTTTCGATCTCCTTGCTCAGCCCATCTTTGCTGCTGATTTTTGGAGGGATTGCTCCTTGGTATGTGCCTCCTCCACTTGTCCAATTATATTTGTGATTGGTAGATTGTATCTTGAGTATTTTGCTGCTATAGGTTATAGGTTGTGTGAGATTTCATGGTTGTTCTATGCTTAGAAGTTTCATTTTGATGCATGTGTAGCCCTCTAGCAAGTTCCTATAGTAGTTGCTCATCATTTATCAACTTGGAAATCACTTGGTTTGATGTTTGTCTAAAAATTTCAGCAAGGAAGATGAGTGCTTATCCACTGAATCAATATGACTTGATGGTGCCCGAGCCAATGAAAGTTCATCGTGAGAAGGAGTCTTCCCTTCCATATATCCATGCCATGAATTTATGAGAACCGCGAGAATCTTCCAGGATTTCCAAACTTTGATTGCCAATGCAGGGTTGGAACACTTTGTTGAAGGTGAACCATTTCAATTTTTTAAGCTAACCATGGCTTGTGCAGGACTTCCAATTTAATTGGTCTACATCTAGTCCCATGGTCCATTACAAAATATACAATATACCTGTCAACC
Organism: Avena insularis; assembly: GCA_023614405.1. Classification (NCBI taxonomy): domain Eukaryota; kingdom Viridiplantae; phylum Streptophyta; class Magnoliopsida; order Poales; family Poaceae; genus Avena; species Avena insularis. The sequence goes on from CM042697.1 coordinate 66,118,649, forward strand.
TGCCTTTTGCTGATTTCTGTGCAGCAATTAGAGTACCTTAGTGGGGATCTTGTGAGGAGATCAAGGAGAGGCCCAAGTCGCTTATGGAGTTATATGCTGAGATTTTCCAAGGTTTCGACTTATCAAAGGAAAGTGGTAAAATTCAGAACATTCAGTTCCCAACCATTAGATATTTTGCCTATTTCATTACTAAGTGTGTTCTTGCTAGAAAGATTGCTGGGAAGTTATCTTCTTTTGATCTAGCTTTTATCGTAGCTGCTTTGAATAGGAATAGATCTTATAACCTGGGTGCTTTGATAGCTTATCATCTCACCACCAATCGTGAGAAGGGCAGAATTTTTGGAGGTCTCGTTGCTTCTAGGTTGCTAGCTTTCCATGGTTTAGAGCCTCACTATTCAGATTATCAGTTCCCCATAGAGAGGCTTGATCTTGAATCCATGATTCAGCATGGTTTTGTTTCCTTGGGGGATAATGTGAGAAGTTTACCATATGAATAATCTTTTGCCCAGCCAGGTTGGAGAAAGGGTAGGACTGAGAAAATAGTTTATTTGCCTGCACCTGCTTTGTTTAATTTTGATAACAGGAAAGGATGGTCGCTCACGGAGGAAGAGTTTGACACATATGTTAGGGAGGATGCCAAAGATAATTCGGTTCAGCCCTCCAATGTGGGAGAGTCTTCATACCAGCAACCCTCATTTGATTGGGGCGCATCGTCTTCCTCATCGCAAGCGCCTGACTATGATCATTCCTATGATGACCCACAAGCTTGGGGTTATTATCCGCGCTATTGAGCCCCACTTAGGCCAAAAGCCTAAGCTTGGGGGGAGGTATACCGACATCACACTCATCTATATATCATGTTCGTCGGTTCTTTGTATATCCATTGTTCGCTTTCTTTTTGGTTTTTGTTGCTGCTTTCTGAAAAACACAAAAATACCAAAAATATTTTCGTTGTTTCTCTTGGTTTGTTTCTTTGCTTTGGTTTGCCTTAAAAGAAAAATCCAAAAATATTTTGCTTTGCTTGGTTTGTTTTTGCTTTGTTGGCTTGTTTGAAAAAAATCGAAAACACCAAAAATATTTGTTGTTCTTGATGACCCACAAGTATAGGGGGTGTGTCGTAGTACTTTTGATAAATAGGAGTGTCGATCCCAATGACGAGCAGAAGGTGCTGAACAGTGGTATGGAGAAGGAAATCCCTGTGAATACTTAGCAAAAGGATTTTTAGTGGTTTTCTGACAAGGCAACAAAACAAGGAGCAAGTAACAGAAGTAACGAACAAACGGAGCAAGTGGCCCAATCCTTTCTTAGCAAAGGACAAGCCGATGGAAATACTTATAAGGACCAAACGTTCTCGAGGACACATGGGAATTCTGTCAAGTGCTTTCTCTTCAAATAGTTGAGTACTCTTCTTTGGTGTTGTAAGTGTTGTGTGGGTGAACCTGTGCTAATGTACCAACCTTACTTGGACTAATACATACTTGTGATTAAACCCCATGCAATAACTATAGGAAAGTAATTAAGACATAAATCTAACCACAACCTTAAACTCTGAGATCCTACGCTCCCTTGTGCAAAGGTGTCCTAACGGGGGTTCAGGTTTCTGTCACTCCGGCAACCCCACAATTAGTAGCCAAATACACAATGCATCCCCTAGGCCCATAAATGGTGAAGTGTCATGTAGTCGACGTTCACATGACATCACTAGAAGAATAGCACCACAACTTAAATACTAAACCATTGAATAATAACTCATCACAGATCCACTACTAACAACATGACTTCTCCCATGTCCTCAAGAATTAAACGAACTACTCACAAGACATCATATGGATCAAGATCAAAGATGATATGATAATGGATAACAATCTGAACATAAACAATAATCCAATGGTTCCACTCACAAGCATCAACTATAATAGTAATTAACACCGGGAAAGTTTCCCTAAGAACTAAAGCAATATCCAACACAATTGTTACAGCGGGATGGAGTGGTGATGATGGTGCTGGTGGATATGATGGTGTGGATGATGATGATGATCCTGATGAAGCCTAGCTTGATGATGGTGTTGATGGCGATGATCTTCCCTCTCCGGGAAGGAATTCCCCTGGCAGAAATCTGTCTACCGGAGAGATATTTCTCTCTCGGTGTTTTCCGCCCCCAGAGGCGGCGGAAATCTATCTGTGATCGCTCCCTTAGCCTTAGGGTTTCATAGGGAAGATATATGCGAAGGGGCGGAGTCGGAGGCCGGGCAGGTGGGCCATACCTGCCCTAAGCACGGGGTCAGGTGGGCCCGCGCCTAGGGGGTGTGGGCCCCCTGAGGCCCCACTTTGTCCCTCCTTCTGGCTTCCTTCGTCTTCTGGTAAAATAATATGTTTCCATATGTTTCTGGTATTTTTCTGATCTTCACGAAATTGCACCGAAACGCCTTCTTTTCCATCAGAATCCAGACTCCGGCAGTCCATCCTCCAAGAATCATCCAACATGCATAAACAGATGAAAAGCCATAAGTAATACCTCATAATAAGACAAATATCAATAAATAGAGGTAAATTATGATATAGAAAGGCGATGCAAATTGGGCGTATCAGTTCTTCCTTGGTTTTGAGAGTTCTTTGCAGGGTTCAGCCGTCCTCAGTGGATTTTGGTTTCATGTTATTATTCAAGTCACACAAGTGAAGGGCAATAATGAAGATTAAGACAAGTTGAGGAGTGGTAAGAGGCTGGTAACGAACTCTATTTGTTTTTCATTTTTGTACATATACTCATCATTGTGAGCATGCTTAGTCTGTTTATTGTAAGGCATATGTTATTGATGGATGCTTAGTAGTTCTTGCTTGTCTATGATTAGCTCTAGCTTGCTAATAGTTTGTAGCATTTCATATGAATGTTTGCTTGCATTGTTTTATTCATATTTTGGTATGATATTGTGGTAGCCTCCTCTGAAATTTTCTTGTGAATCGACTTGGCACATGCTCACGCATGCATATGACTAAACAATAGTCAGTAAGCCTCGATGATTTATTTTGCCTCAAAGTTCTTGTATCACTTTCATGCCATAATTAGTCATGTTTTGTTGCAAGCATGATTATGACAATTATTGCTCTCTCGTTTGTCGCTCCCTCTCTATTGCTAGCCTTCACTTGCACTGAGTATAAGTTATACCTGTACTTCTAAGTCCCCAAAACCAATATTTCCAACAGTGTCCACCATACCTACCTATTAGCATCATTTGCTATTTTGTGCATATTGCATATGCCTTGTTTTCTTCCAAAATAAAATGTTTGTCTATTTTGTGAAAGTTAGTTAGTAAAGCTCTCACGAACTTGATGGCACACTTTATTCCTTGCACTTAATAATATTGAACCATTGTGACCTGTCCATGAAAGTTATATGCTTGCAAATTTTATGCTGGGAGTCAGCAGAACCATGCTGTCACGGGGAACGCTTTCAACACTTTTTTGGATATCTCATCCAGTTGATACCTTGCTCTTGTTTGCAGATGTCGATGATGTGAAATAAAAGGGGAGCTTGTGAGTTCATGGAGTCCATACATTGTGTTAGAGAAAGGCCTGGGCCGCTAGCCTAAGCCATGCCTAATCATGGTGGAAACTTGCAGCATCACCATAATGAGCATTTATGAAGCATCCCCAATAAAAAGCAATACACATAGTAAATAAAAAGATCACTGAGATGCTCATTGTCTACTTGCCTTGTCATTTTGATCATGGGATAGCTCCTATAGCATGTGCAAGGGGTACCCCATTGGAGGTTCTCTATGATATGCATGTATTTACAATGACAAGAACTTACAGGTAACCAAAGTTGAGTAGCATGTGGTGCCGCCCTCGTACTCAAGGGACATGGGATTTCCAGTTTATGGTATGTCAAGCATATAACTCGGACTGGACCTCACTTTCACCTTAACCATATAAAGATGCCTATGATAGGGGCAATGAGAGCTCAAAGCTAATGAGTACCTTCCTTTCAGCATTAGGAAGCCTTTCAAACTTTTCAAAACCGTTTTCACTTCCTTGTTAAGTCACCACTTATTCTATGAGCACCTTCTTGAGAGCATAGTTGTCATTCTTGTGTCTGTTCCAAAACTTGGTTAATTATGTCATGTATTGGATGCTTGTATCTCTGATATTTTTACCTCTAGTCTTCACTTGAACTTCAGAGGTGCCTTGGCATTTATATTGTGCTCTGCAAACAAAGGCAAGCGAGATACCACTCTATCATACCTTACTATGAGCATTGCAATGTTGCTTATGTTTATGTTCCATGCTACTTATTATTATTGAGTTGGTTTCTCTTCATAGCTTGCAATGACTATTGAGTAGACTTGGTTGCATACTTCATATTATGAATGGTTTAAGCATCTACTCCTGTGCTGAGAATATATACATCATATGAAGCAAATGTGTTTGTGAAAATTCTTTTATCGCACTCAGTTTTCAACTGAATTGCTTGAGGACAAGCAATAAGCTAAGCTTGGGGGAGTTGATACGTCCAAAACATATCTACTTTCCCGAACACTTTTGCTATTGTTTCTCCTCTAAACTTGTGTGATTTGGATACAACTAACACGGACTGACGGTGTTTTCAGCAGAATTACCTTGGTGTCTAGTTTTTGTGCAGAAAATCAACTATCAGGAAAAATCCAGGAAAATATGCCAAAAATTATATTTCACCAGAAGATCCACGGAGCCAGAAGACGAAACAGAGTGGAGGCCTGGGGGGCCACACCCCTGCCAGGCGCGGTTGGGCCCTGACCCATGCCTAGGGGGGTGCGGCCACCCCAGGCACCCCCTCGTGCTCCCTCTATGCCTATAAGTTACCCCTTGACCTAAAAACTGAGGGGGGTTCGACGTTTTTCCAGAAAGAGTTCCACTCCGCCGCCATCATCAGAAACCAAGATTCGGATCCAGAAACTCCTTTCTAACACCCTACTAGGACGGGGAATTTGGAGAGTATCATCGCCATCGTCATCACCAACGCCTCTCCATCAACAATCGATGTTTCCCTCATCCATGAGTGAGTAATCCCCCGTTGTAGGCTATGGGGATGGTAGGGATTGGATGAGTTCTAAAGATTGTTAGGGCATAGTGCCTAGTATCTCTATTAGTGATATTTGACTTTGTTGCAACTTGTTGTGCTTAATGCTTGTCACTAGGGCCCGAGTGCCATGATCTCAGATCTAAACTTATTATTGAATCATTATGATAGTATTGTTTGTGATCTTATCTACAAGTTGTGTACACATATCATTGTCTGGATCCAAAGGCCTCGAAGTGACAGAAATTGGGACAAACGGAGGGGATGGCTGTGGTATGAGGATCACATGTGTTCACAGAGTGTTAATGCTTTGCTTAGGTGCTCTATTAAAAGGAGCACCTTAATTGCCAGTAGTTCCCTAGAGGCCCTGCTGCCACGGGCTGGCTGGACAGAAGATGTTGTGCAAGTTCTCATTGCGAGCACGTATGACTATATATGGAGCACATGCCTATGTTGTTTAGTACTTGGATGCTTATTCTTATTTATCTGAAATTCCCTAGATCTTGAAGTTACATGTTTAGACTCGTCCATGCAACGCCCGTCCATCCATCCCTATGCCTACCGCACTCGAATCCCACTGTTTACTGTTATTGTTACTATTGCTCCCATTTTACTGTTGATGTTGCTTTGTTGTTGCTACTACCAAACTGTTGCTACTAATAAACTTCTGTGAGCAAGAACTATTTCTAGGTGCAGCTGAATTGACAACTTAGTTGTTAAGGCTTGCAAGTATTCTTTGGCTCCCCTTGTGTCAAATCAATAAATTGGGTAATACTATCCACGAAGACTGTTGTGATCCCCTACACTTGTGGGTCATTAGTCATCATCACCACATGGAGCCACGAGGCATTTTCCATGAGGGTGAGAGGAGGAAGTACCCCGAGAACCAAAGCCAGACGTGACCGCTGAGAAGGTCTTCCAATCAACCAGGCTATTGTGCTGAGCATTCCATGCGCCAAAAGAGAGAGTGTGATCTGATTCCACAGACGGTTTAGCCCCATGCTCAGTAGTGTATTCTTCCTCTTCACCTTGAGCCTTGATCTCCTTAAGGAGCTTCTCAATTCTATGGTTGCTTTAATAAGAGGCATCATATTCTTTGCAAATATCCAGATTCATGCAACACAGTGTGTTCTCCCAAAAGGATGCCTTCTTGACCTTCTCCCGGACATACTCATGGGTGACAGGTGGCATAGGAACACTGGGGGCAGTCTTCCTTCTAAAGCCCCTTGGAGGAGTGGGAGCCCGCTCTGCCTCACATATTTCTTGATCCTCACTAGCATATTGCTGCCTAGGAGCTGGACCCATCCTTCCTTTCTTTTGCAGGGCCACAGAAACATGCTCAACAATATTAGGAGGAAGGGAAAGAGGTGAACCATGAGGCTGAGTGTTGATGAGCCTCATCACAAGAGCTGCATACGGAGGAGATTTCCATAACAGTATGGCATGATGCATGATGGCGCTTTGTTGACGTGGGAGCTTCTTCTTCTTTATTCCCCGCCAACGGCGCCAGAAAACTTGTTGATGGTGCTGGTTAACACTTCGTTGGAAACCCCAAGAGCAAGGTGTGATGAGCACAGCAGCAAGTCTTCCCTCAGTAGACACCGAGGTTATCGAACCAGAAGGAGGAAGGAAACGTCACACAGGTGTTGCAAGCAACGCGGAGACCTGCACAACACAAACTTGGGACTTTTCCCCAACGAATCAATGAGGTTGTCAAGCTCACCGGTTTGCTGTAACAAAGGATTAAACGTATGGTGTGGAAGGTAATGGTTTGCAGCAAGTAAACAAGAAACAGTGGAAGATGTATCAATGGTAAAGATTGGACCGGGGTCCATAGTTTACTAGAGGTGCTCTCCTTAGATAAACAACATGGCATGAAGGGTAAACAAATTACAGCAGGGCAATTGACAGGAACTGAGCAAGGCATAACAATGCAATTACTAGTCACAAAGATCCTATGAGATTCGATTGGGCAATACAACAAGATACATAGACCGCCATCCAACTGCATCTATGACTAGAAGTCCACCTTCAAGTTATCATCCGAACCCCCTCCAGTATTAAGTTGCAAGCAACAGACAGCTGCATTAATAAAAGTGTGTAAGGTAAACAGTCCACATGTTCCATGAACAAGATGAAAGTACAAAGGAAGTCGCCTAGATGGGGGTGAGTAGGCTTTTAAAAATATTACGGTTTAGGCTCAAGTAAATGCGGAATAAAACTAACGTTTAATTTATTGAGCACAAAACCTAGCCACTAAGTTTACCTAAGTGCACCAACAACCTATGCTAAGCAATACAAGTAACAAGGTGATAGCAAGATATAAATACTTCAAGCATGATGGCTATCACAATGTAAAGTGCATAAGTAAAGGGCTCGGTTGAGAGATAACCGATGGACGCGGAGACGAAGATTTGTTTCCTGAAGTTCACTTCCAAAGAAGCTACGTCTCCGTTGGAGAGGTGCAATGGCGCAATGCTCTCCGAATGCCACAAATGGCTCACCTCGAGGTGTGGTGGCTCGATGCTCACCCAACTCCACACAAGGCCTCACCCCGGATGCGGAAGCACGCAACTCACCGACGCCACAAAAGGCTCACCCTATTCTCCCAAGTGCGCACCACAAAAGGCGAGCACTTGCTCCACTATGGGACGCTTGAGGGCGGTCACCGAACCCGTACAAGATTGGGGCTAACTCCACAAGTCAATTGGAGGCTCCCAAAAACAAAGCCACAAAAGGCTACAATGCCACAAAAGGCCAATAATGCCACAAAAGGTTGCAAGACCACAAAAGGTCAACAATCCAACCACACAACCGTCTAGGGTTCCAAGGAACCCAAGATAAACAAGCCCACAAGCTTGAACTCGCTGAATCTCCAAGGAGAACTCAAACCTATGCACCAAATGCAAGGGCAAGTCCTTCTCTCCTAAATTCCAACAAAGCTACAAAAGCTACTGGGGGAATAAGGGAGGAAGAACCCAAGAGGAGAACACAAAACTCTCCAAGATCTAGATCCCAATGATTCCTTCACAAAGAAGGGATTTAGCTTGGGGGGATTGTAGATCTAGATCTCCTCTCTCAAATCCCTCAAAAAGATGCAAGAACCATAGGAAGGGAACGGGGAGAGGGAAAGCTTTTTCAAGGTCAACAATGGAGGAGAGAGAGAAAGCCAAGAACCAAGAAAAGAGTTGTTCCCCACGAAGGGCAAGAGGAGACCCTTTTAAAGGGCTCCCAGATCTGCCTGTTATGGGCATTCGCGACTCCTGGCCGGAACTTCCGGTGGGAGGCCGGAAGTTCCGGTGGCACATAGCCAACGGTCAAAAACTGCTGAGCGAGAAACTGAAAAAAATGAGTCCTGGTCGGAACTTCCGCCGGTTCACCGGAACTTCCAGTGGGAGCGAAACTTCCGGTGGAAGTTCCGACAGAAGTTCCGCCAAATAGACAAAATCAACAGAGAAGGTTACTGAATTGTGAGCAGAACAAGAGCCGGAAATTCAACCGGAACTTTTGGCGGCAACTGGGCCTGAGCGGAACTTCCGGTCCCTGGCCGGAACTTCCTGTAAGAGCGGAACATCTGGTGGAAATTCCGACTGAAGTTCCGTCAAATAGCACATCCAAAACAGAAGGTTACTGAACGTGAGCGGAAGAAGACCCGAAACTTCCACCGGAACTTTCGGCGGCAAAGATGCCCTAGCGGAATTTCTAGTGGGAAGCCGGAACTTCCGGTCTTCCGGTGGGAGCGGAACTTCTGGTGGAAATTCCGACTGAAGTTCCGTCAAATAGCACATCCAAAACAGAAGGTTACTGAACGTGAGCGGAAGAAGACCCGGAACTTCCACCGGAACTTTCGGCGGCAAAGATGCCCTAGCGGAATTTCCGGTGGGAAGCCGGAACTTTCGGTCAGGGAAATTCCAGAAACCATAAAACCAGAAACGCAATAACTTTTGCATCCGAACTCCAAACGGGATGAAACCAATTTTGTTGGAAAGATAACGACCAATTTTGTTTGGAAATATTGGGTATCACCTTGGGAGAAAATACCATGAACATATATGTGAAGTATCCTCCAAGGTGTGGAGCCAAAAAAACTCGCAAGATCAAAAACCGCAATAAGATATGCAAGTGAAATCCTTAGATGATGAACTAGAGCTTGTTAAGATGATGACCACAAGCTCTAGATCCTCTCATGGACAAGAACCAAATAACAACCAAGAAAAATGATGCTATGAATGCAAAGGTTTGAGCTTTCTCCGAACGATGCAAACGAGACACCCGCTTGAGAGCCCATATTGATAGTATGGCTATCTATCCTAAATCCGGTCTCCCAACTAACAATACGAGACCGGCAAAAGAAAAGCCCTATCAAGAATATACCTTTGCCTTGAGCATCCCACTTGAACTTGATGTAGACCGTCTTGTTCTTCTATAGTGGGAACACATTTCTTGGATGCTCTTGCTTGATGAAGATGAAGACTTGCAAATTGCTCCCCCATACTCCATGGGGAGACCTCTTCTTTAAACTTGTCTCATCATTCCATGAGCACGAGGATGGCAAGCTTCAAGCAAGAGATCTTCTAGAGATGGTGATGGGGGAATACCAATCGGGATATACCCACGAAGCGGATTCGCCAGCTGGATCGAGACGACTGAAGCCAAGCCCAGAGCGGGTCGACTCGCTAATCTGACCGGTGCATCTTGGACCTAGGCGAGTGGCGCCGACTAGAGGCCCAAGACGGTGACTCCAATACAAAGCCCATTAGTGCACTTGTAAACCCTAGATGGTTGTATATATAAAGCCACCAGGGGCACCCTCACGGGATATCTTCTTCCACATCTTATTAGATCTAGTCTCTCCCTCCGCCTACGGCGGCTCCCATGTAAACCAATCTATGATCATATACTGGATTGATAGCAGGACGTAGCGATCCTCCATCGAGGGGACGTGAACCTGGGTACATCGCGTGCCAATCTCGCTCCCGGATTCTTCTACGTCGCCTTGCTCCCTCTACGTAAGCTACCCCCAGTAGCATCTGTCGTGCAATACCACGACAATTGGCGCCCACCGTGGGGCTAGCGGTGCTTGGAGGGTGATAATCCGGGCGAGATCCATCACCGTCAACACCGACTAGATCGGATCGAGCTGGGTCCAACGCTGGCCAAAGCGGTGTCGACTTCAGAAACCTCGCCTGGAACCACGCGATAGCTGAGTTTTTAATCCCACCCTGTCTCAGATTCATTACTTTGTTATATTATTATTTATCCTATTTATTTGGAGGTGACGCTCTACATGCGAACTACTGCCATGTACAATCGCTCGGAGAATTAAATCCTCTATGTAGATTCTCCTCTACGCATAACCGAACAAGAACATGGCTCCGTGTATGGATGGAATTCATCATCAACATACACGCGTGAATAAAAAAAGGTCAAGACCGGATCGGTCTGGAGCCGGCCACGCACGCGATCTGCAGAAATTGCGGTCCAAGGAAGAGAGGCGGCACATAAATTTAGGTTTGGCGACTCAAGCGCACGCACGCGAGCATCCTGTCGGCAACACGCGCTGATGCGACCTCGACCGCGATGATCGAACGACTGCTCTACAGTAAACTCCTTCGAATTTTCACCATCACGTCTGTCTACATCTTCGCCGGCAACGACTCGCTATGGATAATCATTAGCTCAAGTTTATTTAAATTATTATATTTTGTGATATCTCTATTAAGCAATTGTCTTGTCTCTGCAAATACGAGGAAAACCAAGTCGCAATGTGCAGTTCATCGAGGCGCCGCGCCAATCGGTCGCGGGTTCACCTGTGGCGAATTCGCCGTGCTCCGGAACTCCCCTACACGCGGACATGCTTATACGCGGACTCGCTAGGCTCGGAGACTCGCCTGTCACGAACTCGCCGTCGCAGACTTGCCATGCTAACAGCTAAGTTTCATTACACTCGTACATGCTATGAGCTCAAAATATATAAGCATCTTCATCATTCTCCAAAGCCGACCATGCAGTCGCATATGACCCTTTTAGGGATCAAAATCATATTTGGGATTGGTTTCAGTTTTGTATGCTGTTTATTCGCGTCCGTCAAAGTAGTGAGGCTGGGTACCAAAAGACCGACCTTGTCTCCGGGTTCAACAGTCTGGCATCGCGTCCCTATTACCCGGCAAGCATTTGATGCTGGAGGTCTGCCTACTCATGAAAAGACACGCATAAACCTTACATACTGCCCATCGATCCACATAACAGAAGTGCATTTTCTTCAACATCTACAATTTGCACGTCTTACAAATGTTCAATATATTTCATAAATACACCTTATTGCAAAGCTTGCTCTTTCTCCTACCGCGCGATGTCTTCGCGGCTCGGCGCTCGCGCCGCTAACCTCGCCGCTCGCGGCGCTTCAGCCTTTCGCCCGGTCGTTAGACCTCGTCGCTCGCCGCGCTCGGGGGCTCAGCGCTCGCCGGTCGTTAGACCTCGCCGCTCGCCGTGCTCGGGGGCTCGGCGCTCGTCGGTCGTTAGACCTCACCACGCCGCTTCGCTAGCGCTTCGCTGCGCTGGTCGCCGCCCTCGCCACGGCTTCGGCGCTCGTCGGTCGCTCGACCTCGCCACTCGCCGCCCTCGGTGATTCGGTGCTCGCCGGTCGCTCGACCTCGCCCCTCGCCGCGCTCGAGGACTCGGCGCTCATCGGTCGCTCGACCTCGCCCCTCGCCGTGCTCGAGACTGGCGCTCGCCATCGCTCGACCTCGGCCGCTCGGCGCCAGCTTGAGCGCGCGTCATTCGCCTCGTCGACTCGCCCGCGTCGTGGACTCGGCGCCTTGTCCTTCGACCTCACCACTCGCGACGCTTTTCCGCCCGGTCGCTCAACCTCGCCACTCGCCACGCTCGGCAACAACCACTACTATTTTCAAAATATGAGCCTCAAGTCGCCTCTGCAAGCCAACTCGAGCCTCGGGGACTACTCCTAGGCATGCTGCGTGTACGCGTGGTTCCACGACCGCGGCTCGCCCTCATCGACTCGCCACCGCGGACTCGCCCTCGCGCACTCAACATGTTCGGGGACTCACCACCGCGGACTCGCCCTCGCGTACTCAACACGCTCAGGGACTCGCCGCTGCGGACACTCTCCCTCGCGTCGTCAACGCGCTCGGGGACTCACCATCGCGGACTCGCCCTCGCATACTCAACACGCTTAGGGACTCGCCGCCGCGGACACTCGCCTTCGCGTCATCAACGCGCTCGGGGACTCACCACCACGGACTCGCCCTCGCATACTCAACACGCTCAGGGACTCGCCGCCGCGGACACTTGCCTTCGCGTCGTCAACGCGCTCGGGGACTCACCACCGCGGACTCGCCCTCGCATACTCAACACGCTCAGGGACTCGCCGCCGCGGACACTCGCCTTCGCGTCCTCAACGCGCTCGGGGACTCGCCACTGCGTACTCGCCCTCGCGTACTCAACACGCTCAGGGACTCGCCACCGCGGACTCGCCCTCGCGTCCCCAACGCGCTTGGGGACTCGGTGCTCTACAGACAGCACCACTCGCGGTCGCCCAACCTCGGCACTCGCCGGTCGCTCGACCTCACCACTTGCCACGCTCGGCGACTCGGCACGCTCCACGTTTGAGGACTCGCCGCAACTGACGGCTTCACCAACACCCTGCGTCTTTCGCCAACTGGCCATCACCGACTGGCTCACGCCGACCGCCTCCTGCTTCATGGTTCTTTTCTCTGTTCAGGAGCTCGTCGCCGATTCGATACGACCCATCGTCAAGACTCTCTGCGCCCTGCCTCAAGCCCGCATCGAATCGACGACGCGCTCGGGGACTACTGATGGGGGAATACCAATCGGGGTATACCCACGAAGCGGATTCGCCAGCTGGATCGAGCCGACTGAAGCCAAGCCAGGCGGGTCGACTACTAATCTGGCGATCGCGCATCTGGACCTAGGCGAGTGGCGCCGACTAGAGGCCCAAGACGGCGACTCCAATAAAAAGCCCATTAGTGCACTTGTAAACCCTAGGTGGCTGTATATATAAAGCCACCAGGGGCACCCCCACGGGATATCTTCTTCCACATCTTATTAGATCTAGTCTCCCCCTCCGCCTATGGTGGCTCCCATGTAAACCAATCTATGATCATATACTGGATTGATAGCAGGACGTAGCGATCCTCCATCGAGGGGACGTGAACCTGGGTACATCGCGTGCCAATATCGCTCCCGGATTCTCCTACGTCGCCTTGCTCCCTCTACGTAAGCTACCCCCAGTAGCATCTGCCGTGCAATACCACGACAGATGGCGCATCTTGAGCTCGCCTTTCTTCATCCCTACTTGAGGTTGATCCATCTTGATGCAACTCTTTGCACGTGTCTTGATCAACCTTCAAGCTCCTTCTTTCTTCATGATTCCAATGGGCACAAAGCCCTTGGACATTTCTTCATCTTCCAACCTTGAGACCAACACATGGCCCAAGCGATGTCAATGGACAAACCTATAAGTGAAACTCAATTTACACATTAGTCCATAGAGATTGTCATTAATTACCAAAACCACACATGGGGGCATACATGACCTTTCACAAGAGACCGTTGTTTTCTCCCTAGTGGCAACAGCACATCTACAGTCGAAGAGATTTCTATCACTTCCCTTGGAAACTAGAGGCATAAACCCACTATCGAGCATAAATACCCCCTCTTGGAGTCACTAGTAGCTACTTGGCCAAGATAGCTACTAACAACGGAGAGCATGCAAGATCACAAACAACACAGATATGATAGAATCATAAAGACAAAACCATTAATCAAACCAACATAATAATCTCAATATCCATCGGATCCCCGCAAACACAACATGCATGATTACAAATAGATTAGATCTTGATCATGAACGGAGCTCACAAGATCTATACATGAAAGCACAAGGAGGAGATACAACCATCTAGTTACTACATGGACCCATATTCCAAGGAAGAACTACTCACGCATCATACCGGAGAGAAGGCCTCCGGGATGATCTCCCCTCCGACAGGGTGTCGGGAAGAACTTCAGATCCCCCCTCGATCTAGGGACGATGGTGGCGGCGGCTACAGACGGTTTCGTGGAGATTTGATCGGGTGCTTAGGGTTTCTGTATCAGGGGATTCTTATAGGCGAAGGGGGAGGCCGAGGAGGAGACTAGGGGGCAAACCCTAGCCAGGCACGGGCCCACCCCTCACCGTGCATGGGAGGGGGTCTGGCTTCCCTGGCCCGCTTCCTCGTCTCCCCTCTGGACTTCTTGTTCCCCACGAAAAGTAATTGACTTTGACGTTTGTCCTGTCCAATTCCAAGAATATTTCTTTACTAACTTTTCTGAAACCAAAAACAGCAGAAAACAGGTATCTGGCACTATTGCAACTTGTTAATAGGTTAGTACCAGAAAACATGTAAAAAGCACCTCAAAGTGTAGACAAGTAAAGCAAAGTAGATATTAAACAAGCATGGAGCATCAAAAATTATAGATACATTTCCAACGTATCAACATCCCCAAGCTTAACTCCTGCTCGTCCTCGAGTAGGTAAGTGATAAAAGAATAATTTTTGAGGTGACATGCACCCTCACAATAAAGATCCAACCATTTGCAAGCATTGAAAGCTGGGATCAAAGAACTCTAAATATGTGCATGAAAGATGGAGTTCTAACAATAGGACATAGTAACTATGCATGCAACATGACAAGCTACAAACAAAGAGCATGAATAACATGCATTGAAAAACGTTTGTTTGTGTCACATACAGAAAACATAGCATAGTGGCAATCAGCTTGTCCCTCATAGAGTAGCAATATAGATGCATAGGACACCTTCAAAGTTTACAAGGGTGACTAGCAACAAATAGTACAAGAACAAATAATATCACAATATGCATCAATTAATAAGCTTTGGAACACTGCATACAGAATGGCAACTATGCTCTCTTAATGGTTCCTAAAGGTAGAAGGTGGAGACCCAATAATGGTGGAAAAAAGGCCTTCTATAAAGGAAGCAGGGATTACAAGTTTCAAAAAGAGCTTCCAAAAATTATGGTACTAGTTATCTTTCAGCCCTCATTGCTCCTATCATAAGCATCTTGAAGTGGTTAAGGTTAAAGTGGTAAAGATGGAGTATATGCTTGACGAAGTATAAGTTGGCAATCTCAAGTCCCTTGAATACGAGGGCCACACCTCATGCATACTCAACTTTGGGCCCAGGTAAGTTCTTGTCATTGGAAGTATTTGCATATCATTGAGAACATGTGCAGGTACCCTTGCACATGGTACAGGAGCTTTCCCATAACCAAAATGACAAGGCAAGCAGACAATGAGCATCTCAGCAATATTCTTATGTACCATGGGAATATGGTGCTTTTCTCTCTTTCCTCTTTTCTCATTGTGTCTCTTTTTTTATAAGAAGAATGCTTCATAGATGTCACTGTGGTTATGCTACAAGTTTCCACCATGATTAGGCATGGCTTAGGCTAGAGGCCCAGGCGTTTCTCTAACATAGGATACAAACTCCATGGACTTACAAGTTCCCTCTTTATTTCACACCGGTGACATCCATAGACAAAAGAACATGATATCAACTAAGTACAAAGTAAAAGTGCAATGTTGAAAATGTTCCCCGTGACATCACGGTTCTGCTAATTCCAACTTATATGTGCAAGAATATACAACAAATTTTGTCACAATGGTTCAAGTTTATTAGGGGCAAAGAATATAAAGTGTGCCACATAACAAAATACTTTTTAATACTTTTTAATTGGAAGATAGTTGAAAACAAGAATATACTTGGAATGGTGTAACACACCATGCATAGGATTTTATACACTTTGGAATAACTTGGTTTCTTGGGAGTTGGAAGCATGAGTAGAACTTACTCATACAAGTAGAGGCTAGCAAAAGACTGGGAGGAACCAACTAAGAGAGCATAATGGCCATAATCATGCAGTGCAATAAAGCATACTAATCAAAGCAAAGAGTGGTACTACAAGTCAAGGAATAAATGATCATAGAGGCTAATGGTGACTTGTCATAGTCATAACATGGTGTGAGCATGTGCCAAGTCAACCCAAGTAAAGCATCAAAGGAGAATACCACAATACTATGCTTTTGCATGCTAAAACAACGCATAATTTCTTCAAGGCACACTAAGCAATCCCAATTGTTTGGAACAAGACATGCTACAACAATAATCACTAAGCATAATGCAAAAACAACACCTAGCATGTCATGCTAAAGTCTTAGTCACAGTCAATGCAAGCTCCTCTTGCACTTCAAGCAAGAACTTACTACTCCTTTCCAAACACCAAGCAACCTTATTTGCAAAACAACACAGCAAGAACGGGGGTCCAAACTACTAAATCAAACTAAACAACCTCATAAAAGCAAACGAAAATTGAGACGCTCCAAGAACAACACAACTGTGCATGAAACAATCAAAACAAAGTGTCTAGACAGACCTGAGCTTTTTATTGATGAAGAAGGGGATGCCTTGGGCATCCCCAAGCTTTGACGCTTGTACCTCTTGGATATTTCTTGGGGTGACACCATGTTGGAATCCCCAAGCTTGAGCTTTTGTCCATTCTTCATCTCATTGCATCATTCTCTCTCTACACCTAAATTTTTCCTTCGTACAAAACTTCACACAATCTTCATTAGCAACATTAGTATATTCAAAAGATATTAGACCTCTGACAAAGCTTTGGAACAGCAAGGCTTTTCACTAAAAACACAAGCTACTATAGTAACTCCTTCAAAAAACTCAATTCACCTAAAGAGAACTCAAAAAGAAATCAATAAGAAGCAAATGCAAATAATGACAGAAATCTGTCAAAGCAGACCAGCAGGTAGAAACCGATTTTTTAGAACATCTTCTGTTGCTCAAATCAAAAAGTGTTGAACTAACGAAAGTTAGCTAACATACTGGGCGATTTATTCGTAAATGTTGAGCTCAATCCGAGTTACAGAGACTCCTCACGAATTTCTTTTGGTGGAGGACAGAAATCTGTTTCGAGACAGCAACTCCCCAAATCTTACTTCCCTCTCATTAGAGGTCATTCTTGGCACAAAAATAAAACAAAAAGGATAAAAAGAGGTCATTACAGAAGTAATAACTTCCAAGACTTAAGGAAACTCTTGGGTTATCTCCCAACAAGTACTTTTCTTTAACGCCTTTAAGTTAGGCACAAGAAGCAAGAAGAATCAAGTATTTTCAAATGAAGAAGCATTAACATCAAATCTTGCTTTCAAAGGAGGAGCAAAAAGCAACTTCTATCTCCTCATAGAGAAGTGTTCAATACCTTTCTTGAATGGAAAAAGATATTTAATGGTGCCTTCTTTCATATCAATGATGTCACCAACTGTTCTAAGAAAAGGTCTTCCCAAAGTAATAGGACAAGAAGCATTGTATTCAACATCCAAAACATAGAAATCCACAGGGACATAAGCATTGTTAACCATAATGAGAACATCATTAATACTCCCCATAAGTTTCTTCTTAGCATTATCATTGAGTGGGACATCTAAATAACAATCTTCCAATGGTGGAAAATCAAGCATTTCATAAATCTTCCTAGGCATAATAGAGACACTAGAACCAAGGTCACATGAAGCTTTGAGATCAAAGTCATTCACTTCCATATTAATAATGGGTTCCCAACTATCTTCTAATTTCCTAGGAATAGAAGCTATGTGTTTTAGCTTCTCTTCCTTAATTTTCACAAGAGCGTCTGTAATGTATTTGGTGAAAGCAACATGCATATTACTAGCATTAGGACTTCTAGCAAGATTTTGCAATAACATAATCACTTTAGAAATATTGCAACCATCAATATCAAAGTCAAATTTAGCATCACTAGTAGTAGGCTCAGTAGGCTTAGGCATAATAGGAGGAGGAATAGGGACTACTTGTGGTTTAGTGGTAATGGTGCACACACTATTGTTTATATCAATTTTAGCTTCGCTTTCCCACTTAGCATGAAATTGAGCTAACAACCTAACATTTTCATCAATATTAACTTGTATGGCATGAGCAGTAGCAAAGGAATTTTCCATGGCTTGAGGTTTAGCAGCCATTTTATTAATCAAAGAGGACTGAGCTTCAGACAAAAAGGATATATTTTTCTCAATAGTTAAAAGCTTTTCCTCTATAGTCTTATTGAAGTGGTTTGTTTACTAATAAAATCTTTGATCATGACTTCAAGTTCAGAGGGGGCACTTCTAGCATTATTGTAAGAGTTTCCATAGGAATTGCCATTATTAGGAGGATAAGGCCTATAATTGTTGTTGCTACCAAAATTATTCCTATAGCCATTGTTGTTGAAATTATTGTTTCTAATGAAGTTCACATCAACTTGCTCTTCTTGAGCAACCAAAGAGGCTAAGGGAACACTATTAGGATCTAGAGAATCTTTCCCATTAACAAGCATAGCCATAATAACATCAATCTTTTCACTCAAAGTGGATGTTTCCTCAACAGAATTTACCTTCTTACCATGTTGAGCTCTCTCAACATGCCATTCGGAGTAGTTAACCATCATATTATCAAGGAGCCTTGTTGCAGCACCCAAGGTGAGGCCCATAAAAGTACCTCCAGCAGCTGAATCCAACATATTTCTTGAGGAGAAGTTCAAACCTGCATAAAAAGTCTGGATAATCATCCAAGCAGTGAGTCCATGAGTAGGGCAGTTTTTAACTAAATATTTCATTCTTTCCCAAGCTGGAGCAACATGTTCACTATCAAGTTTTTTTAATTTCATAATGTCACTTCTCATAGATATAATCTTTACAGGAGGATAATACTTTCCAATAAAAGCATTTTTGCACTTAGTCCAAGAATCAATACTATTTTTAGGCAAAGAAAGCAACCATTCTTTGGCTTTCCCTCTCAAGTAGAAAGGAAAAAGGTTGAGCTTAGTAATATCTCCATCTACATCCTTATACTTTTGCATCTCATAAAGTTCAACAAAGCTATTGAGATGGGCAGCAGGATCATCAGAACCAGCACCAGAAAATTGCTCTCTCATCACAAGATTGAACAAAGCAAGCTTAATTTCATAAAAGGTAGCATCAGGAGCAGGTGGAGAAATAGGTGTGCTAAGGAAATCATTGTTGTTGGTGCTAGTGAAGTCACACAACTTGGTGTTCTCAGCAGAGTTCATTTTGGCAAAGGTGGGCAAGCCAAAAACAGTAGCAGCTAGAGCAGGAACTAATTTTTGTGTGCTTTTGAATAAAGGAAGCAAACCAAACTAGACCATTTTTTGGTTTTTTTGGAAAGAAGCAAACAAAACCAAGCAAAATAAATAAAGCAAACTAAAAACAAAGTAAAGAGAAAGGAAGTGAAGGACTCCCCTAGTGAAGACGTCCTTAGCCTCCCCGGCAACGGCGCCAGAAAACTTGTTGATGGCGCTTTGTTGACGTGGGAGCTTCTTCTTCTTTATTCCTCGGCAACGGCGCCAGAAAACTTGTTGATGGTGCTGGTTATCACTTCGTTAGAAACCCCAAGAGCAAGTGTGATGAGCACAACATAAAGTCTTCCCTCAGTAGATACCGAGGTTATCGAACCAGAAGGAGGAAGGAAATGTCACACAGGTGTTGCAAGCAACGCGAAGACCTGCACAACACAAACTCAAGACTTTGCCCCAATGAATCAATGAGGTTGTCAAGCTCACCGGTTTGCTGTAACAAAGGATTAAACGTATTGTGTGGAAGGTAATGGTTTGCAGCAAGTAAACAAGAAACAGTGGAAGATGTATCAATGGTAAAGATTGGACCGGGGTCCATAGTTCACTAGAGGTGCTCTCCCTAGATAAACTACATGGCATGAAGGGTAAACAAATTACAGCAGGGCAATTGACAGGAACTGAGCAAGGCATAACAATGCAATTACTAGTCAGAAGATCCTATGAGATTCGATTAGGCAATACAACAAGATACATAGACCGCCATCCAACTGCATCTATGACTAGAAGTCCACCTTCAGGTTATCATCCGAACCCCCTCCAGTATTAAGTTGCAAGCAACAGACAACTGCATTAAGCAAAGTGTGTAAGGTAAACAGTTCACATGTTCCATGAATAAGAGACTGTTGTTTTCTCCCTAGTGGCAACATCACATCTACAACCGAAGAGATTTCTGTCACTTCCCTTGGAAACTAGAGGCATGAACCCACTATCGAGCATAAATACCCCCTCTTGGAGTCACTAGCAACTACTTGGCCAAGATATCTTCTAACAATGGAGAGCATGCAAGATCACAAACAACACAAACATGATAGAATCATAAAGACAAAACCATTAATCAAACCAACATAATAATCTCAATATCCATCGGATCCCCGCAAACACAACATGCATGATTACAAATAAATTAGATCTTGATCATGAACGGAGCTCACAAGATCTATACATGAAAGCACAAGGAGGAGATACAACCATCTAGCTACTACATGGACCCATAGTCCAAGGTAGAACTACTCATGCATCATACCAGAGAGAAGGCCTCCAGGATGATCTCCCCTCCAGCAGGGTGTCGGGAAGAACTTCAGATCCCCCCCAATCTAGGGACGATGGTGGCGGCGGCTACAGACGGTTTCGTGGAGATTTGATCGGGTGCTTAGGGTTTCTGCATCGGGGGATTCTTATAAGCGAAGGGGGAGGCCGATGAGGCGACCAAGGGGGCCAAACCCTAGCCAGTAGTAGGCCCACCCCTGGCCGCGCCTGGGGGGTCTGGCTGCCCTGGCCCGCTTCCTCGTCTCCCCTCTGGACTTCTTGTTCCCCACGGAAAGTAATTGACTTTGACGTTTGTCCCGTCCAATTTCGAGAATATTTCTTTACTAACTTTTCTGAAACTAAAAACAGCAGAAAACAGGCATCTGGCACTGTTTCAACTTGTTAATAGGTTAGTACCAGAAAACATGTAAAAGCACCTCAAAGGTAGACAAGTAAAGCAAAGTAGATACTAAACAAGCATGGAGCATCAAAAATTATAGATACGTTTCCAACGTATCAATGCATCTCCTAAAAAATGGCATCCATGGCATCAATTTTGAATCCATCAGCAGTAGTTCTATCACAAACCACCTTGTGAACATGATGGATCAAGTTGACAAGGCCACACCGAATAGCATCATCATTTCTAGCACTAGGAGAAATGGTGTGGCGAAAGATCCTTAACAGCAAATTGTAGAGGGTCTTGAGTCCCTTGGACTCCCAAATGGTGGAATTACTCCCATAGAGAGGTGAGAGCTTGCTTTTATTGTCCCCAAGAGTAGCATCATGCATGCGGTGACCAACAGGATCAGACACACCACTGAAAGGCTGATGAATGGCTTGGGCTAAAATATAGAAGTTTACGGTGCAGCGGAAGTTGCTAGTCATCCATGTCATAGTCCTTGCCTCATCATGATAAAATACAACGGTGGCATAGAACTATTGGACAAGGGTAATGTTGTAGTCCTCATGAAGCTCCATAAGACCATATAGCCCAAGCTTCTCAGTGATCCAAAGAGCATCCGAGAAATAGTTGTTTGCTCACATGTAGGCAAAGTCCATATACCTCTGTGGACAAACAAGGGACACACTTAAGGGATACCAACACCATTTGGAGCAAATGATATGCCAGAGAAAGAAAAAGAAAGTGCAGGAATTATTTCAATGGAAACCAGAATTATTTCGGGTGAAATTGCTAAAACTGGTTCTACATGTGATATTGAAATGTTGCAAGGGTTTTATGTGAATGTTTGTTAATTAATGTAATTAACAAAATTCTGAATAAATATATAAAAGAGTTTTATTTAAATGAGAGCTTGCATTAAATTTGGTGGAAATTTAATGGATGTGAGTGGATTTTTTAGTGGAGGCATGTTTATGTGAGTGGAGGCTTTTCATTTTGAGTGGGAGATCCACCCACATGAATGTGGAAGAGGTGGGTGCAGCCACCATGGTTGTGGCGCCATGCCCCTTGGCTGCCCCCCTCTCCTCCTCTCATATCACACCTCCTCGCGAAGGATCTCTCTCCCCCTTTAGAATTTCCCCATGGTCTCAGATCAGCGAGATACATGTTCTCGGTGGCTTTTTCTAGAAGAATTTGTTGCTTCCTATAAATGAAGGGGGAATGAAGATCTCTTTTGGTGAAGCTGTAGATCAAGGCCTCCTCCTTTGATTCTCCAAAGATCAGGCACTTTGGATGGTTAGAGGGGGAGATCTCGTTGATTTGGTGGCCCAAATATGGGTGTTCTTCTTTTCTGAAAACGAGCATCTTGAGGAAGGGGATGAGGTCCCCTATTTATAGGCCCACTTACTTCTGACCGTTTTCTGCCCATTGGGAAAATCCACACCGGAAACTCCGGTCTACAAGAATCTCACGCCGGATATTCTGGTCCATCTCCGGACCATCATATATACTGTCATGGACTTGGTCTTGATAATCACCCCGGAGACTTGCCCGAAACTCCAGATCTGAGAACACCGGAAACTCTGGACTTTGCACACTGGATTCCAGTCTGAGACTTCACACCAGAGATTCTAGACAGTATCCGGCCTGTCTCCGGACCCCTATACAGAACGATCCTGGTCATCATCTTTGATCCACACTAAAGATTTGCGTCGACACTCCGGTGCACACCGAAACTCCGGTCTATGCACACCGAAGATTCCGGTCTGAACTTTTCATGAGGATTTTGTTCCAACCAGGGATATTTCCTGCTGCTGTGGACTTTTCTCTTTTTAGTAGATTAACCTGACATAATTAGCACACGGTAAAGAGTGACCTCAAGTTGTTAACGAACACCAAAACCGACTAAGAAAATAAGTGTCCTTTCAAACGTGCTTATGCAGCGCGCCTTGTGCTCCTAGTCGAGGAAGTCTTTCCAGAAGTCCTCACTCTGGTAGCCGCTCTCCCACCGCATTGTATGTGCGAGGTTGCGGATGCGGCGGTGGATATCCTCCTCTAGCTCTTTGCCCTTCTTGGGCACGGGCGACACTAGGACCTGCTCCTGGTTGAGGTGTCATCTCGTGGGGAGGGGAACATCTTATTAGTTGATGTTCATGCCCTCCCTCCATTGGTGCTCGCACTCCACAAGGCGGAAGTACCATCGGTGGTGGCGGTCCCGCACAGGGTGGTGGGCAAAGTCCTTTGGATGCGACGGAGGCGGCACGGTGGCTCCGTGATGGAAGGCCGACAGGCCACTGCACCGACGTCTAGAGCCGTATCCGGTCACCTCGTGATTGTTTTTGCCCTTCTTGAACCATCCCAATGTCTTCATCGTTGGCGGCGGGGCTGCTAGGGTTCTAAATGGCAATGGAGAGAGGTGGGGAGTGCGGCACCGATGGGCGCATGGTTAAATATCCCTTTCTCCCATGAAAGCGCGCAGGTTCCCGCTCGTTCGCCATCAATGCCGACGTAGGAACTCAGGCGGCGTCCCGTCAGTCAGGGTGTCGTCCCATCGGCATTAATGGCGTAGGATGTCGCCGGTCAATCTTTCGCTCACGCCTCTGAATTTTTGTCGCGGTTTGCGAATCAGTTACATTGCGTTTGAATCACCGGACGGGTGGTGCAGTTGGCAGGGGACCGCCCTCAGTCCTCCCGCGTTCGGGCCGACGCAACCGTTGCCCAAATTTGTATATGATACAACCCAAGGGTTTTGTCGATCCTAAAGATGTTGACAAGGTATGCAAACTTTAGCGCTCCATTTATGGACTGAAGCAAGCATCCCGGAGCTGGAAACAGTGTTTTGATAAGGTGATCAAAAACTTTGGATTTATACAAACTTTTGGAGAAGCTTGTATTTACAAGAAAGTGGGTGGGAGCTCTGTAGCATTCCTAGTACTATATGTGGATGACATATTGTTGATTGGGAATGATATAGAACTTCTTAAAAGTGTCAAAGTCTATTTGAATAATAGTTTTTCAATGAAGGATCTTGGCGAAGCAGCATACTTTTTAGGCATCAAGATTTATAGAGATAGATCAAGACGCTTAATAGCGCTTTCACAAAGTACATACCTGGACAAGGTTCTAAAGAAGTTTAGAATGGAAGAAAGCAAGAAAGGGTTCTTGCCCATGTTACCAGGTAAGACCTTGAGTAAGACTCAAAGTCCAGCTACGGAAGAAGATAGAGAAATGATGAGTAAAATCCCCTATTGTTATGGTGTGGAACACGGCAGAGCCATCGGGGATGGCAAAGAAGGGACACACGGATGCATTCGGTGGCTCACGCAACAAGTTGGGCACGGTGCACTACAAACACAGGGACGTACCCAGGTTCGGGGCCCTCTTGGTGAGGTAACACCCCTACTCCTGCAAGATGAACTATGAATGGGAGCTCATGCTCAGTACATGTGCTCCTTGAGCTATTTCCTTAGCTACTATCGAAAGCTAGAGGAATATGGAACTTGATGCTAACACTTCTATCCTTCTATTGTTGCCTACCTAGAACTCTAGCTCTTCCCTCCCTTATATACTGGTATGGGGGGGCAGATTACAGGTCGGGTCCTAGGGTTTACTGTTTGGATATGGGTTTACTGAGGCAGAAATGGCCGGTGGGCGGAGACCAGTCCGCCCTTCTTTTAGCGTCACCCTTCTCTTTAGCGGTCACCCGGGCTTCCTTTGGGGCGTCATCCTTGCTTTAACGGTCCCCCGGTCCGCTTTTGCCAGTCCAGCCGACCATCTTGCTTTGTCTTCATCAGGTAGCGCTGGTCATGACGGAACGCCAGCTTACTTGGTGATGAGGGAGAGCCAGAAGCGTACCCCGCACGAAGCGTCAGCCCTTCCGTGCTCTCCATCGAATCCGAGGTGAGCCGGGTGGAAACGGCCACCCGGCCGGTTCTTCTGGCCACCGGCTAGACGGGCCACCCGGGAAGGTTATAAGCCCAACCGGGCGTGCTTGCCAGTCGGCTAGAGTTGTCTTTCCTGGGGGCCAGGCGGCCTGCATCTTCTGGAGCCGGCCTACTTGTACATGGCTTTCCCCACCCGAGGGTTATCCCCCCGACACTAGTACCCGATCACGTATGGGCTTGGCCGCTAGGCAAGATCTTCCGTGCTCCTTCTTGTCCTGAGAGAGTTGTTTTATTTCCTCCGGCTGCGGCTTTGCTTTTGCTTTCCGGCTAGAATTAACCGGCTGTGGAATCGATGGCCGTCCACTGGGTGTAAACGGCGAAGGCAGGTACCGGCTGGCGCAGCTGAAGATGAAACGTTTGGCTTGATGACGTCCGTGATGTCGTCACCCACGACTGCGGCTCTGGCGCACGTCGCGTCAGTTTGACTTT
Source organism: Avena insularis (assembly GCA_023614405.1). NCBI lineage: Eukaryota > Viridiplantae > Streptophyta > Magnoliopsida > Poales > Poaceae > Avena > Avena insularis. Next base: position 66,143,986 of record CM042697.1, read on the forward strand.
CGCGTCGCTGCATCAGTTTTTGGCAACTGCGCACGCAAACTTGCTGCAGCGGTTTCTCGGGGCAAGTGCGCACGCCTCGTCTCCTGCTAACGCACGGGGATCTTATGTGGCGATTATGACGACGCAGAGGATTTGGAGCCGAAACATCGTGTGGTTGTGGTTTCACGACACCACGCGTCACGCAGAAGCCGAAGGGACAACGGTGCCGCTTGCGAGGATAAATAGAGCTCTGAGGGGGATCAGTTCCCACACTTGTCCATCCTCCAGCTCATCTTCCCCTCGTGCTTCAGCGCCCTTGCACTTGCACGCCTTCTCCTTGTCGCCGCCGGGCACTTTCTCCCCGTCCACCACGGCCTCCTCCTCTGTCGAGATGCTGCCGGAGCAGCGTGGCGGCGGGTGTGGGTCCTTTGTGACCGACGAGCTCATCAAGAAGTACCGGCGAGGGAGGTTTCTTCCCTCGTCGAGGCTTGTGAAGCACCGTCTCACGCCGGAGGGGGAACGGGTGCTGAATCCTCTGTCGGGGGAGCGCGTCCTCTTCCTTGCGCATTTTTCCTGCGGCTTTGGCCTTCCCGTCAGCCCTTTCCTCCTCCAGATCTTTCTCTTCTTTGACCTCCAGCTTCATCACTTGGGCGCCAACGCCATGGCGCAGCTGTTGCACCATGCGGCCTGCTGCGAGTCATATCTTGGGGTGTCACCTGAGGTGGCGAACTTTCTCAAGTTCTTCCACTTCAAGGCCTAGAACATCACCAAGGGTGTCCCTCGACGCAGATGGGGCTGCTGCCGCGTCTACCATGGACTTCCTCGCGGCCTTGTGATTCGAGCTCCCCGACAACGTCAAGCTATGGCAGCGCTCATATTTCTATGTGAGAAATGCCACAGAGATTGACTGGATCTGCCTTCCACCCTTCGCCGATGTGCCCTCGACGCAGAAGGGCTGGACGACGAAGGGCATGGGTGCGATGGCGGACCTCGACCGGATGGCCACCCGGCTGGAGACGATGGTGGAGACGGAGAGGCTCACCTCCCGGGACATCACCTTGTCGTGGATGGTGCGTCGCGTGATTCCGCTGCAGAAGCGGTCGCACAAGATTATGGATGGCAATGGGTACCCGTCACCCGTTAACCCGACGGGTACCCGCATCAAATGGAGGAGGGTTTGGTTGAAAAAGAAACCCACGGGTCCTCTTAGTGGTAAAAATCTAGACCCATCAGGTCTAGCGGGTGCGGGTCTGGAGGTGGTAAACCCATATCCACTAACCCGCAGACCCGTCAATTACATGTGGTCCCCGCATGTCCGTGCCTGGGAGAAACCCTAAGTAGTTAACCTAAATCCTAATTTCCTAACCCCGCGTCCAACCAACACTCCCACCCCACGCCGCCACTTGCCCCTGGCCCCTGTCGCCCCGCCTCTTCTTCTGCTCGCTCCCTGGAGGCCCAGACCGTGCCGCCATCGCCAAGGCTCCAAGCGACAGACTCGAGAGACGGCACTCAAGATCGAGAGGGCGGCGACTACATCAACGGACAGTGCCAGCAAGCATGTGCATAGCCCACAGCTCCACACCGTCGCTGCCTATCAAGGAGTTCGTGGAGATCTCGCTCCATGGGAGTGTGGCATGGCTTGGCTTCCTCCTCGGCGTGCGGCCCTCACCGTCGAGTTGCAGGGGAGCACAGGAAGGCGGCCAGCAGCGCGCCAGTTTGCCGCTGATGACTAGGAGGAAGGCCGATTTGTGCACCTTGGTGGGTACCCATCGGGTTGTGGGTACCCACCGGGTGGCGGCATGGACCCGACAACGGGTATGGAGGCGGGTGGTGGTGGAGGGGAGAGGTGGCGGAGGCGGGTATGGAGGTGCCAAACCCGCCTCCATACCCGGCGGGTGCCATCCATACACAAGATGTTCCACCTCTCGACCGCCAACGATCCGACAAGGACGTCGCGGAGGGATGTGCCCTACCAGGACCTGCGGAACTCGGTCTCCATGATCTCCAAGTTCCGCATCGAGGCTAACTGGGCGTACTCCTGCCCCCCGTATCATCGCGGCCGCCTGCCGCCTCAGGTAAGTTTTTCTCTGGTTGTCTTGCATCTCGCTTCTTGTTATTGCTAGCTTTCCTTGGGTGCCTTATGCTCCCCTTTTCGATTAGTTGTTCATGGCGCAGCTAGCTGAGGACGGCATGGGTGACTTTCCGCTTCCGTCCTTCTTGGAGGACAGGAAGCCAAAGAAGTACCCCCGGACAGAGCCCGAAGGGTTTCCCGTTCAGGCGGACGACGGCCCCTCGGATCCTCATGGTAAGTTGTTGACCATAGCTCTTTCCTTCACCTTTGCTCGTGAGGTTGTGGTTTTGATTTCTTGCTCGTATCGCAGTCGATGTCACCGACAAGGAGGGTGGCCGAGAGAAACCCGCGATGAGAGCCCGGGGAAAGAGGGCGGCACCTGCTGCCGCTCCCGCTCCAGTTGAGACGAAAAAGACGTGCCGAGGGCGTCAGGTCATTGCCCCACCGTCCGTCGCTGGGTTAGTATCTCTCTTGCCCTTGCTTGTTGCTCTGTGGTTCTGCTGGTTCCTCCTTTGACTCTTTATTCTGCGCAGCGAGGCCATGTTGCTTGGCGATGGAGGTGTCGCCGCTGTTGCTCCTCCACCTCCTCTGCCAGTTGAAGAGGTGGCGAGGTCGGTCACGTCCCGGCCAGCTGCGGCCCGGCGGCCAGCTCGTCAGCGCCGTCTCCGCCGAGTGGCTCCCGACCAGGGCTGTTGCACCAGCGCTGCGTCTTCCGATTAGGGCAGCTGTTTTGCGGCTCAGGACGGATACCCCTCCTTTGTCCCGGGGATGGCGTGAACCCGACCTGGAGCGATGCTCCAAGAAGCTCCGCCAGGCCCGTGATTACGGAGGTGACGGAGGAGGCTAGGGCTGCGCAGGTGGCCGCGGTAGATGGCAGTCAGCCGGATGGTGGTCAGCCGGCTAGGAGGGAGTTGGTGGTGGCAGCGCCTTCGGGTGCGGCGCCGATGGTGACGAGGTTGTCATCACCGGCTCGAGGCCAGCTCCGGCTGTGCTGACGCCGTGTGCGATCCTCGCCCAGCTCTCGGGCTCGGCGCCCGTCGCACTCAGCCAGGTTCACCACCTGGTTGAGGGAATGGAAAAGGGCCTTGGCGAGGCCAAAAAATTGTCTGTTTTGATGGAGGTAAGTCATTGTCCTTCACATGCTTTCCATTCTTCCACCCGGTTTGCTTCTCTGTTGCTCATTTGTTTTCTTGCTGTAGAAAGCGTTTGCGGAATCTGTGAAGAACACCCGGGATCTTGGCCGTAAGATAGCTTCTTTAGATCTGTCTTGGCGATTGGCTCCCTTTTCCCGCTTTTTGTTGACCATCGGGTATCCTCCTATAGCCATGATCTAGGACAAGGAAAGGAGGTGGAGCGCCTCAAAGCTGAGGTCGCCCGGCTGGAAGAATAGAACAAGGCGCGATAGGCGCAGTTCGATCAACTTGCCGCGGCCAAGCATCAACTTGAGGTTAGCATGGAGAAGGGCAAGAAGGCATCTGACATCCAGGCGGAGGCGCTGAAGAATTTTGAGATGATCTCCACCCAACAGGAGGAGACAATCCAGATTCTTCGCCGCAAGGAGGGGGAGCTTACTCAGCACCTCGAGAACATCTCGGAGATGGTCATCAGTAAGTTCTTCAGTTTCCTTCTCCCGTTGGGTCGTGACTTGCTCGATCTTGTCCGTTTATTCTGCTTTGCGCTTGGCTGCAGCTCATTATCCTGAGGCGACCGAGATGGCCATGGAGAAGCTGCCCGTGGATGAGGTTGGACGTGACCTGACTGCCCTTGACCTGGTCAAGGTGCTGGCAGAGGAGAGCAATGGCCTGCACGCCGTTGGCACGATCTCTTCCACTACATCTGGTCGGACACAGGCGAGGTGCACGACATTGCCAGCCTAGCTGTGGCTCTGTCCAGAGGCATCGATGTGCTGGACAAGCACAAAGAGTGGGCTACTCGAGGCGGGTGGAGATGGCGCTAGCCCTGGTGAAGTCATGGTATCCGGGTGCCAACCTGAGCGTGCTCACCCGCGGATTCCGTCTTGGGATGAGCTATGAGGGCCTTCGCGCCAGCACTCCTGCGCTCTAGGCCTGTGGGGTGAATATTGGCACCTACGTGGATTTGAAGCGTGATTTCAGCACCCCCTGGAGAGCCACGACCATTCCACTAGGCCCCAGCGCCTTGGAATCCCATTGACGTCGCCTCCAGTAGCCAGCCTCCTTCCACTGATGCCGGTGCCGCCCCTGCTGATCCAGCTCCTGCTCCTTCCACTTCTTCAGTTCCAGACTCGTGATCCCCGGAATGTCGGGTGTATTTGTGGAACTTGTCATTTTGTTGGTGCTACATTTCGGTTGACTTTTGTCGTTGAACTCTGAATCCGCGCGGAGCCTTCGTGCTCCGCTTTATGGCTTGGTGCCTTTTTCTTATATGTGTTTATATCTCTGTTGTTTGCTGTCTTTTATGCTCGGGTCGGCTGGGATAGGCAGCCGGGTTGGAGCTCTTTTGCCGTCTTGGCTTGAGTTTATGAGTGCGCGAGAGCGCGTCCACTGGATGTAGTGCCTGAGGTTCGGGTCGGCTGGGGTAGCCAGCCGGGTCGAAGCTCTTTTGGCTACCTTGACTTGAGTTTGTGGGTGCGCGGGAGTGCGTCCACTAGGTGTAGTCCCCGAGGTTCGGGCCGGCTAGGGTAGCCAGCCGGGTCGAAGCTCTTTTGGCTACCTTGACTTGAGTTTGTGGGTGCGCGGGAGCGCGTCCACTAGGTGTAGTCCCCGAGGTTCGGGCCGGCTGGGGTAGCCAGCCGGGTCGAAGCTCTTTTGGCTACTTGACTTGAGTTTGTGGGTGCGCGGGAGCGCGTCCACTGGGTGTAGTCCCCGAGGTTCGGGCCGGCTGGGGTAGCCAGCCGGGTCGAAGCTCTTTTGGCTACTTGACTTGAGTTTTTGGGTGCGCGGGAGCGCGTCCACTGGGTGTAGTCCCCGAGTTTCGGGCCGGCCGGGGTAGCCAGCCGGGTCGAAGCTCTTTCGCCACCTTGTTTCATGTCAATTTGTGGCTCGGGTCGTGCGAGACAAAGCGTTGCTTTGGGTTAGTTTTCTTGTGCATATGTTCACTCGTTAGTTGGTATTTATCGTAGAAGGAAAATAGATACGCGCCCCTTCGAGTTAGGCCGTTAGCAACCCCCTTTTCTTAGCGAGTATTGGCCCTTCGAGCATTTTTCCTTGCCGGCTAACAGCTGGGTTGCAGTCTGCAGCCGGAATCGAAGGATTGGCTACGTTGGCCTGCCTCGCGATACTTCGGTCCATTGTTGTTGGCTTAACTCATGTAGGGCACGGCCGATTCGCCTGGACGTCCTTGCTTTCTACGTTGGCATTTTCTTGCCGCGTGCGCTTTGAGTTTTTGCTCTTGCCGAGTCGACAGCCGACATGCGTACTGAAGCCGGAACCGAAGAGGATACTCTGGACGCCGCGTGCAATATTATGCCATCTGTAGAAATCGCGGGGCCTAGGCCAGCCGGTACGAAAATGTAGATGGTGTGCAGAGTTGGGACAAAGTCCTTGGCGCTGTGCCAGGGCTTTCAATCTTGTTCACTTGTTACATGAAAATGGACGATACATCCACTTTTCTAAGTGTAAAATGGCCGGAGTAGGCTTGCATTCCATGGGCGCTCCGTCTCCTCGTCTGAGCGATCTGCCTTGTTCTTCATCGGCTGCTGCGCGTCGATCAAATAGTATAAATTGTTGTGGAACGCTCGGCTGACGATGAATGGTCCTTCCCATGGCGGGGACAGCTTGTGCATTCCTTTGGTGCTCTAGACCAGACGCAGCACCAGGTCTCCCTCACAGAAGGAGGTGGGCCGGATTCGGCTGGCGTGGTATCAGCGCAAGTCTTGCTGGTAGATTGCCGATCTGGACAGGGCCAACCCACGTGCTTCCTCGAGCAAGTCCACGATGTCCTCCCTTGCCTCCTTGGCTTCCTGCTCCGTGTAGAGCTGCTTGCGGGGTGCGTCGAACTGGATGTCTGTGGGGAGAATGGCCTCTGCCCCATAGACGAGGAAGAAAGGCGTGAAGCCGGTTGAGCGATTGGGTGTGGTGCGTAGGCTCCAAAGTACTGCTGGTAGCTCCTCTATCTAGCATCCGGGTGATCTGACGAGCGGTTCGATGAGCCTTGGCTTGATTCCGGCTAGAACCAGACCATTGACGCGCTCGCACTGTCCGTTGGACTGTGGGTGCACAACTGATGCCAGATCCAAGCGGATCCCTTTTTCCCCACAGAAGCAAGCGAAGACTCCTTTCACGAAGTTGGTTCCATTGTCAGTAATGATGTTGTGCGGGTAGCCGAACCGGATGATGATGTCCGTGAAGAACTTGATCATTGTTGCTCCATCCAGCTTCTTGATTGGCTTCGCCTCGATCCACTTGGTGAACTTGTCCATGTCTACGAGCAGGTGTGTCATACCGGATCGAGCTGTCTTGAATGTCCCAACCATGTCCAGGCCCCAAACCGCGAACGGCCAGGTGATTGGTATTGTCTTGAGTGCCGCAGACGGTGTGTGCTTCAGTTGGCTGAATTGCTAATAGTCGTTGCATGTCTTGACTATTTCTTCGGCGTCCTTCAGCGCCGTCGGCCAGTAGAAACCATGCCGAAGGGCCTTGGCTACTATTGCCCTTGACGAGGCGTGGTGGCCACACTCGCCCTGGTGTATGTCCGTTGGAAGCTTGGCTCCTTCCTCCTGACTAACGCATCGTTGATAGATGCCCCCAACGTTGTGCTTGTACAGCTCATTGTTGATGATGGTGTAGGCGCTTGCCCTTCGTCGCACTTGTCGTGCTGCCACCTCTTCTGTCGGCAGTTCGCCCTTAGTCAGGAAATCCATGTAGGGCTTTGCCCAATCAGGTGCCTCCCGTATGGTGTGCACCGTCTGTATGATGAGCTTGATCTCCTCGCGGATAGCCGGATACCGAACGTCGGGAGGCCTGCCGGGTGGAAACGTGCTGATGTCGACCTCGGGCCGTGTCGCGGTAGCTCCCGGGTGCAGCGAAGCAGTCCTCGGGTGGGGTGCCACAGTCCCCGGGTGTGGCGCGACAGTCCCCGGGTGCGGTGTAGCAGTCCCCGGGTGCGGTGCAGCACCGGCCGTTCCTGGGTCCGCGATGAGCACGATGGAGTCGGACTCTGGTGAGAGGGTGATGGAGGGCTTGAGCAAGTGCTCTAGGGATACCCTAGGCGGTATGGCTTGTCTTGTTGACCCGACCCTGGCCAAGGCGTCAACAGCTTCGTTGTTGGCTCTGGGCACGTGATGGAACTCACATCCTTCGAAACAGGCACACAACTGTTGGACGAAGAAGCGATAAAGGGCCATGTCCGCATCCCTGGCGTCCCACTCGGCAGATACTTGTTGCACCACCAAGTCCGAATCTCCGAAGCATAGCATCCTCTGGATGCCTATCTGCTTGGCCATCTTGAGCCCATGGATGAGTGCTTCGTACTCGGCGACGTTGTTGGAAGCTTTGAAGTGGATCTGGAGAACGTATTCCGGCCGGTCACCTTTGGGTGAGGTTATCACGATTCCGACTACAAGTCCTCCCCTCATTTTCAATCCGTCGAAATGTAGCTTCCAGTAAGTTGAATCCGGCACTGGGGGCATGTATTGTGTCTCCGCCTAATCGACGATGAAATTAGCCAATGCTTGCGACTTGATTGCGGTTCGCGGCTCGTACTGGATGTTATGTGCGGCGAGCTCGATGGCCCATTTTGCCACACGGCCAGTGGCGTCTTTGTTGCCAATGATTTTCGCGAGTGGGGCCAATGCTACCACCCGGATAGAATGCTCCTAGAAGTAATGCTAGAGCTTCTTGGCGGCCATGTACACGCCGTACACCAGCTTCTGATAGTGGGGATAGTTCTGCTTGGATAGCGAGAGTAACTCACTCAGATAGTATACGGGGCGCTGGACCATCTGAGATTTTCCTTCCTCTGGTCGTTCCACTACCAATACCACGCTAACCACTCTGTTTGTGGCAGCGATGTACATCAACATGGGCTCCTTTGCTGCTGGCGCCACCAGGATGGGTGGCGAGGTGATCATGCGCTTGAGGTCTCGGAAAGCTTCGTCCACCTGGGCTGTCCAGACGAATTTGACCGTTTTCTTCATCAGTTGGTACAGGGGAAGGGCCTTCTCCCCCAGACGGCTAACGAACCGGCTGAGGGAAGCGAGGCACCCGGTGAACTTCTGTACGTCGCGCAGGTTCTGTGGCAGCTCCATGCGCTCGATGGCTCTGATCTTCTCCGGGTTTGCCTCAATTCCTCGCTCGGAGACGAGAAAGCCTAGGAGCTTGCCGGCTGGGATGCCAAACATGCACTTCTCCGGGTTCAGCTTGATCTGGAAACGGCGGAGATTGTCGAATGTTTCCTTCAGATCCTCAAGGAGTGTGTGTTGCTCCTTGGTATTGATGACGACGTCGTCGACGTAGGCGTGTACGTTCTTTCCGATCTATGCCTGCAGGCATTTCTGCATGCAGCGCTGATAGGTTGCGCCTGCATTCTTCAACCCGAAGGGCATGGTGGTGTATCAGTATGCTCCATACGGGGTTATGAATGATGTCTTTATTTGATCGGTTACATTGAGCTTGATCTGATGGTAGCCCGAGTAAGCGTCCAAAGAAGCCAACAAATCGCACCCGACGGTGGAGTCGATGACTTGATCAATCCGCGACAGAGCGAAAGGATCTTTGGGGCAAGCTTTGTTGAGACTGGTATAGTCGACGCACATGCGCCAGGTCTTGTTCTTCTTCAACACTAGCGCCAGGTTGGCGAGCCATTCCGGGTGGAAAACTCATGATGAAGCCGGCTGCGAGCAGCCGTGTGATCTCCTCACCAATGGTTCTTCTTTTCTCCTCTGCGAAGCGGCGTAAAGATTGTTTGACCGGCTTCGCGTCCGGTCGAACATGAAGGGAGTGCTCGGCGAGTTCCCTCGGGACACCTGGCATGTCTTTGGGGCACCATGCAAAAATGTCCCGATTCTCACGGAGGAAATCGAAGAGCGCGCTTTCCTATTTGCTGTCCAGGCCGTCTCCGACCAGGACGAACTTGCTTGGGTCTTCCTCGTTCAGTAAGAAATTCCTTGTTCCCTGCGAGGGCTTGAACTGTGATTCTCCAGCTGGTTTGGGCTCTCCAGCCGGCATGTCCTTCTGCAGAGCCTCCACGTTCTGCATTATGACGCGCTTCTCTTCAGCGATGATCATCGCTTCGGCCAGCTTGGAGTCGTCTGAAGCGCATTCGATCGAATGCGTGTAGCATCCATCGACAGTGATCACTCCCTTTCGGCCTGGCAGCTTCATCTTGAGGTATGCGTAGTGCGGTACTCCCATGAACTTGGTCAGATCTGGGCACCCTAGTATGGCGTGGTAGGCACTGGAGAGGTTCACGACCTCGAACCAAATTGGCTCGCGACGGAAATTGTTCTCGCTACTGAAGATGACGTCCAGCCGGATCTTGCCGATTGGGGAGTGCGATGGCCCTGGTACCGCTCCGTGGAATGAAGTGCTTGAGGGTTCCAGCTGGGACTCACTGATGCCTAGTCTCTCGAGGCTGCTCCGGTAAAGGAGGTTGATGCTGCTTCCTCCATCGATCAGTACCCGAGAGAAGCTGCATGAGTGCTTCTTGGAGATGATGATGGGGTCCAGGACCAACTCAAGCTACCAGGGCTTGGCAACACGACTGGCTGATCCTCCTTGCTCCATGTGATCGCCTGGTCGGACCAGTGGGCGCCAACTGTCGTGGTTCTATCCATGTGATCGCCTCAACCATAGGTTCTATCATGTATGCCATGTTGTGTACAAGACCAAATATCTCACATGTTGTTAGTTTGACCAACAGATATCAAAGTGATCCAGGAGTGGAACATTATGATTATATTTGATGTATGAGATGATCTTTATTATAATATGGCAACCGACAAGAGCCTAATGGTTGTCTTTAAATTTGTTAAGACCTGCGTGTCTATTCATCATATAATAGCTTTATTCCAAGTAGTTATAGTAGTTGCTATTAGTGATGGACAACCATGAAGCGGCGCCACTGACCTTGACGTCGTGCTGGTGATGATGGAGATCATGTCCGTTCTTTGGAGATGGAGATCAAAGGCACAAGAAGAAATGCCATATCATATCACATATTATGAATTGCATGTGATGTTAATCCTTTATGCATATTGTATTGCTTAGATCGCGACAGTAGCATTCTAAGATGATCTCAGTAAATATCAAGTAATAAAGTGTTCGTACTTAGTAGGCACCATTGCTAAGACTCGTCATTTCGAAGCATCACATGATGATCGGGTGTTATAGATTCTACGTGTGCATACAATGGGTGCAAGCTAGATTCGCACATGCGGATACTAAGGTTAACCTTGACGAGCCTAGCATGTAAAGACATGGCCTCGGAACACGGAATACCAAAAGGTAAAGCATGAGTCATATGAATGATATGATGAACATGTTGATTGTTCTCTTTGCACCCCCACCTCCTTTATCACTGAGCGGTCATTTAGGGGCCTTAGCTGGTGATCCGGGCTGTTTCCCTCTCGACGATGAAGCTTGTCCCCCATCGTCTCACTGGCCGACCTTGACCCCGCCTTTGAAGCTACTGTTGGAGATATGCCCTAGAGGCAATAATAAATATGGTTATTATTATATCTTTGTGTTTATGATAAATGTTTACATTCATGCTATAATAGTATTAACAAGGAAACATTAATACTTGTGTGATTTGTAAACTAAAATAGAGTCCCTAGTAAAGCCTCTTTATAATACTAGCTTGTTGGTTAATAAATGATTGTGGTTTCCCTATCATGAACATTGAGATGTTATTAACAACAAGATCATATCGTTAGGAGAATGATATGGTGGACATACTCCTATAGATAAGCGTAGCATAAAGATCAAGTCATTTTAATAGTTCAATTGCTATATGCTTTCTGATACATAGTAACCTAATTCCTTCGACCATGAGATCATGCATATCACCTTCACCGGAAGGATGCTTTGATGACATCAAACACCACACCGTAACTGGGTGGCTATAAAGGTGGCATTGAGTGTTCGGAAAGTATTGGTTGAGACACATGGATCAAGAGTGGGATTTGTCCATCCATATGATGGATAGATATACTCTGGGCCCTCTCGGTGAAATGTCATCCAATTAGCTTGCAAGCATGTGACTGGCTCACAAGGGATCACATATCACGGGAACGAGAAAAGAGTACTTATCGATGCGAGGTTGAACTAGGTATGCAGATATACCGACGATCATAACCTCGGATAAGTAAACAATCGTGAGACAAAGGGAAATTGGTATCGTATGTAAGTGGTTCATTCGATCGCAAAGTAATCATAGAAATATGTGGGAGCCATATGAATTTCCAGATTCCTCTATTGGTTATTGTTCGGAGAAGTGTCTCGATCATGTCCGCATAATTCACGAACCGTAGGGAGACACACTTAAGGATTCGACATTGTTTGAGTAGTTATGGAATGATGAGTAAGAGACCGAATGTTGTTCGGAGTCTCGGATGGGATCCGGGATATCACGAGGAGATCCGGAATGGTCCGGAGAATAAGATTCATATAAGGAAAGTCCTGTTTCGGGGTTGGAGAATGGTTCCGGTGTTTTCATCGGGAATGTTCTAGAAGGTTCCAGAATGTCCGGTACTCCGGAGGGGAAGGGTACATGAATGTGTCATAATAAGTTGGAATGATTGCATCATGTACTAGGTGTCATCCCTGAACAAAATAAAGGGTTTAATCAAATCCTAGTTTGAAAAGTCAAATGCCAAATTGAAAAGTCAAACGGCTATTTTGTGAGGTGGAGGGGAAGTAGGAAACCTACTTGGGGAGGAGTTCCCTCCCTCCACCGCCGGACCACTTGGGATCCGAGTTGGGGAGGGACTCCCCTCCCCTGGTGTGCCCCCTCCACCTATATAAGGAGGGGCAGGGCTGCCCCTCCAAGTACATAACACCTCCACCCAAAACCCTAGCTCCTAGCCACCGGCGCTGCCACCTCCTGCTGTTGTCGCCGCCTAGGCAAACCCTAGCCGCGGGCCTTGCCCCCTCCTTGGTGCGTCTAAACCCTAGATCGCCGAGGCTCTCTCTCATAGTCCACCATACTCGCTCCGGCTTAAGGCGAAGCCCTGCGAGATCTCCCCTCTACTTCCGGTACCACGCCGTTGTCTTTAGGAATCGAGGAGAGTGCTACAACCTCCGCTGCCTGCTGGAACAAGGGAGAGGAAGGTCTTTGTCGAGTACCGAACGTGTGACCGACTGCGGAAGCGCTGCCGGAACGCAGAGCCGGAAGGATCATCTACGCAATCTTGAGATCGGGAAGAGTACGACTACATCACCCACAAGAATCCTCTCTTGTTAAACACTTTGGAATCTTCGAGGGTGAGTTATTCCATTGACTCGTTGCTACAATCTAGTAGATAGATCTTGGCTTGTTTGTTTGTATGCGGTAGAATTTTTTGTTTTCCATGCTACGAAACCCTACAGTGGTATCAGAGCCGTGTCTATATGTAGATCTGTTGCACGAGTAGAACACAATGGTCATTGTGGGCGTTGATGCTTTTGTTGTCAATTGCTTCTTGTGTACTTTGCATCTTGCGGGATGGTGGGATGAAGCGGCCCGGGCTAACCTTACATGACATCGTTCATGAGACTTGCTCCACGCTTGACATGCAACTTGTATTGCATAAATGGCTTTGCGGGTGCCTGTTTCTCCCAACATAGTTAAGATTCAATTTACAACGGGTGATTGACAATACTAGTATCAATGTTGTGGTTCTTGTTCGTAAGTTAGAACGACACTTATTGAAAGCCCCAAACCACGTAAAACATGCAAAGAAAGTAGAGGCGTCTAACTTTGTTTTGCAGGGGTGTGCTGTGATGTGATATGGCCATGATTGTGATTATATTTGATGTATGCAATGTTCCTTATTGTAAGTTGGCAACCGGCAGGAGCCATATGGTTGTCTTTAATTTCTGTTAAGACCCGCGTGTCTATTCAAAGTAGTTGTAATAGTTGAAGCTGGTGAATGACAACCATGGAGCGGCATCATTGACCTTGATGCAATGCCAGTGATGATGGAGATCATGTTCGTGCTTGAAGATGGAGATCGGAATTACAAAGAAGAAAGGCCATATCATATCACATATTATGAATTGCATGTGATGTTAATCCTTTATGCATCTTGTATTGCTTAGTTAACGACGGTAGCATTATAAGATGATCCCTCATGCACATGAGTTTCAAGTTCTAAAGTGTTCACCCTTAGTAAGCACCGTTGATAAAGCTTGTTGTTTTGAAGCACCACGTGATGATCGGGTGTGTTAGATTCCGCAAGTGTATACAACGTGATCAAGCCAGATTTGCTCATGCGGAAGCTAAGGTTTGATCTTGACGAGCCTAGCATGTACAGACATGGTCTTGGAACACGGATCACCGAAAGGTAAAGCATGAATCATATAGTAGATATGATGAACATGTCGATTGTTCGCCATTGAAGCTACATCAACTCTCGTGATGATCGGTGTTGATGTGGTGGATTTGGTTCGTGTGATCACTAAAACAATGTGAGGGATATTGTTTTGAGTGGGAGTTCACCTAGATTAATTTAACTATTAATTAGAACTCAATTTGTCATAAACTTAGTCTAAACTATTGCAAATATGTTGCAGATCAATGGCGGCCCCTACCATCAATTTTAATGCGTTCCTAGAGAAAGAAAAGTTGAAAAACAATGGAAGCAACTTCGCGGATTGGTTCCGCAATTTGAGGATTGTCCTCACAGCTGGTAATTTGACCTATGTGTTGGATGCACCGCTGGGTGACCCACCTGCAGCTACTGCTACCAATGAAGTAAAGAATGTTTACCTCGCTCGGAAGACTTAGTACTCCACAGTTCAGTGTGCTATCTTGTATGGTTTAGAATCGGAGCTTCAGAAAAGGTTTGAGAATTCAGACCCACATGATATTGTCCGTGATCTCAAATTAATCTTTGAGACTCACGCGGCAATTGAGAGCTATGAGGCTTCTGAAAAGTTCTTTAACTGCAAGATGGAAGAGGGCAGCTCCGTCAGTGAGCATGTGCTTAAGATGTCTGGGCACGCAAACAAACTTCAAAGCTTGGGTATAGTGATTCCTAATGCTTTGGGGATTTATCGTTTCCTCCAATCACTACCACCAAGTTACAAGAACTTTGTGATTAACTACAATATGCAAAACATGAGCAGTTGCCAGAACTCTTTGCCATGTTAAAATGTGCAGAAGTGGAGATCAAGAAAGAGCACCAAGTGTTAATGGTCAATAAGACCACCAAATTCAAGAAAGGCAAGTCTAAGCAAAAGGGACACTTCAAGAAGGGTGGTAAGAAAGTTACCGCGCCGACGAAGAAGACCAAGGCTGGACCTAAGCACGATCTTCGAGTGCTTTTCGCAAGGAGAAGGTCCTTTGAGCGGAATTGCCCAAAGTACTTGGCGGATTTGAAGAACGGCAACATCAAGAAGAAAGGTATATCCGATATACATGTTATTGATGTGTATCTCACTAGTACTCGTAGTAGTGCCTGGGTATTTGATACTGGTTCGGTTGCTCATATTTGTAACTCGAAATAGGTGCTGCAGAATAAACGGAAGCTATCGAAGAACGAGGTGACGATGCGCGTGGGAAACGGATCAAAGGTTGATGTGATCGCGGTCGGCACGCTACCTCTTCATCTACCATCGGTATTAGTTTTATACTTAAATAATTGTTATTTGGTGCCTGCGTTAAGCATGAACATTATATCGGGATCTTGTTTATTGCGAGACGGTTACTTGTTTAAGTCCGAGAATAATGGTTGTTCGATTTATATGAGTAATATGTTTTATGCACATGCACCTTTGATAGATGGTCTATTCTTATTCAATCTCGATAGTGGAAATACACATATTAATAACATTGAGGCTAAACGTTTGAAATCGAGCGATAACTCGACCTATATGTGTCACTGTCGTCTTGGTCACATTGGAGTGAAACGTATGAAGAAACTCCATTCTGATGGACTTCTTGAATCACTTGATTTCGAATCACTTGAAAGATGCGAAGCATGTCTGATGGGTAAAATGACTAAGACTCCATTTTCTGGTATGATGGAGCGAGCTACGGACTTATTGGAAATCATACATACGATGTGTGTGGTCCAATGAGTGTAGCATCATGTGATGGTTATCGTTATGTTCTTACCTTCACGGATGACTTGAGTAGATATGGGTATATCTATTTCATGAAACATAAGTCCGAAACTTTCGAGAAGTTTAAGGAATTTCAAAGTGAGGTGGAGAATCAACGTAACAAGAAGATTAAATTTCTATGTTCTGATCATGGAGGTGAATATCTAAGTTACGAGTTTGGCGAGCATTTGAAGAAATGCGGAATACTTTCACAATTGACACTGCCAGAAACACCACAGCGTAATGGTGTGTCCGAACATCGTAATCGAACTCTCTTAGATATGGTTCGTTTTATGATGTCACTTACAGATTTACCGCTATCATTTTGGGGTTATACATTAGAAACAGCCGCATTCACTTTAAATAGGGCACCATCTAAATCCGTTGAAACGACACCACATGAATTATGGTTTGGGAAGAAACCTAAATTGTCGTTCCTTAAAGTTTGGGGTTGCGAAGCCTATGTAAAGAAGTTACAGCCGGACAAGCTTGAACCCAAAGCGGAAAAATGCGTCTTCATAGGATACCCGAAGGAAACTATTGGGTATACCTTCTATCATAGATCCGAAGGCAAGATCTTCGTTGCTAAGAATGGACCCTTTCTAGAGAAGGAATTTCTCTCGAAATAAGTGACAGGAAGGAAAGTAGAACTCGACGAGGTTGTCGAACCTTCTCTCGAACTTGCGAGTAGCGCAGCACCGGAAGAAGTTCCTGTGGTGCCTGCACCAATAAGAGAGGAAGCTAATGATGATGATCATGAAACTTCGGTTGTAGTTGCTACAGAGCCTCGCAGGTCAACAAGAACTCGTACCTCTCCTGATTGGTATGATCTCGTTATGAGTGTCATGTTGGTGGACAACACCGATGACCCATGCGACATATGAGGAAGCGATGATGAGCCCAGATTCCAATAAATGGCAAGAAGCCATGAAATCCGAGATTGGATCCATGTACGAAAACCAAGTATGGACTTTGGTGGACTTACCGGATGGCCGAAAGGCTGTGGAGAACAAATGGATTTTCAAGAAGAAAACATATGCTCATGGTAATGTTACTGTCTATAAAGCTCGACTTGTCGCAAAAGGGTTTCGACAAATTCAAGGAGTTGACTACGATGAGACTTTCTCACCGGTATTATGTTAGCAATCGCTGCATATTATGATTATGAGATATGGCAGATGGATGTCAAAACAACGTTCCTCAATGGAGACATTGATGAAGAGTTGTATATGATGCAACCCAAAGGTTTTGTCGATCCTAAAGATGCTAACAAGGTATGCAAACTTCAACGGTCCATCTATGGATTGAAGCAAGCATCCCGAAGTTGGAATCAACATTTTGATAAGGTAATCAAAAGTTTTGGTTTTATACAAACTTATGGAGAAGCTTGTATTTACAAGAAAGTGAGTGGGAGCTCTATAGCATTCTTAATACTGTATGTAGATGACATATTGTTGATTGGGAATGATGTAGACCTTCTTAATAGTGTCAAGGAATATTTGAATAATAGTTTTTCAATGAAGGATCTTGGCGAAGCAGCTTACATATTAGGCATAAAGATTTATAGAGATAGATCGAGACGCCTAATATCATTGTCACAAAGTACATATTTGGACAAAGTTCTAAAAAGGTTTGGAATGGAAGATAGCAAGAAAGGGTTCTTGCCCATGTTGCCCAATACGACCTTGAGTAAAACTCAAAGTCCGACAACGGCAGAAGATAGAGAAAGGATGAGTAAGACTCCCTATGCCTCAGCCATAGGATCTCTAATGTATGCCATGCTATGTACTAGACCCGACATTGCATATGTTGTTAGTTTAACTAGCAGATATCAAAGTGATCCAGGAGTGGATCATTGACATGATCAAAACATCCTTAAGTACTTGAGAAGAACTAAGGATATGATTCTTTCTTATGGAGGTGATGAACAACTCGTTGTTAATGGTTACACCGATGCTAGTTGGAACACCGATCCGGATGATTCTAAATCACAATCTGGATACGTATTTACTTTGAATGGTGCAGCAGTTAGCTGGAGGAGTGCAAAGCAAAGTGTTGTGGCGAGATCTTCAACTGAATCGGAATACATGGTGCTTGAGGCTTCACAAGAAGCGATATGGATGAAAGAGTTCATTACAGAGTTGGGTGTGGTTCCAAGTGCGCTGGACCCAATGTCTATCTACTGTGATAACATGGGCGCCATAGCCAATGCGCAAGAACCAAGGTCACACAAGAAGCTGAAGCATATCAAGCTACGGTTTCACGCTATTAGAGAACATGTCCAAGAAGGAGACATAAAGATTTGCAAAGTACACATAGATCTGAATGTGGCGGATCCGTTGACTAAACCTCTCCCGAGGGCAAAACATGACCAACACCAAACTGCCATGGGTGTTCGGTATATTACCATGTAATCTAGATTAGATGACTCTAGTGCAAGTGGGAGACTGTTGGAGATATGCCCTAGAGGCAATAATAAATATGGTTATTATTATATCTTTGTGTTTATGATAAATGTTTACATTCATGCTATAATAGTATTAACAAGGAAACATTAATACTTGTGTGATTTGTAAACTAAAATAGAGTCCCTAGTAAAGCCTCTTTATAATACTAGCTTGTTGGTTAATAAATGATTGTGGTTTCCCTATCATGAACATTGAGATGTTATTAACAACAAGATCATATCGTTAGGAGAATGATATGGTGGACATACTCCTATAGATAAGCGTAGCATAAAGATCAAGTCATTTTAATAGTTCAATTGCTATATGCTTTCTAATACATAGTAACCTAATTCCTTCGACCATGAGATCATGCATATCACCTTCACCGGAAGGATGCTTTGATGACATCAAACACCACACCGTGGCGGGTGGCTATAAAGGTGGCATTGAGTGTTCGGAAAGTATTGGTTGAGACACATGGATCAAGAGTGGGATTTGTCCATCCATATGACGAATAGATATACTCTGGGCCCTCTCGGTGAAATGTCATCCAATTAGCTTGCAAGCATGTGACTGTCTCACAAGGGATCACATATCACGGGAACGAGAAAAGAGTACTTATCAGTAACGAGGTTGAACTAGGTATGCAGAGATACCGACGATCATAACCTCGGATAAGTAAACAATCGTGAGACAAAGGGAAATTGGTATCGTATGTAAGTGGTTCATTCGATCGCAAAGTAATCGTAGAAATATGTGGGAGCCATATGAATTTCCAGATTCCTCTATTGGTTATTGTTCGGAGAAGTGTCTCGATCATGTCCGCATAATTCACGAACCGTAGGGAGACACACTTAAGGATTCGACGTTGTTTGAGTAGTTATGGAATGATGAGTAAGAGACCGAATGTTGTTCAAAGTCTCGGATGGGATCCGGGATATCACGAGGAGATCCGGAATGGTCCGGAGAATAAGATTCATATAAGGAAAGTCCTGTTTCGGGGTTGGAGAATGGTTCCGGTGTTTTCATCGGGAATGTTCTAGAAGGTTCCGGAATGTCCGGCACTCCGGAGGGGAAGGGTACATGAATGTGTCCTAATAAGTTGGAATGATTGCATCATGTGCTAGGTGTCATCACTGAACAAAATAAAGGGTTTAATCAAATCCTAGTTTGAAAAGTCAAACGCCAAATTGAAAAGTCAAACGGCTATTTTGTGAGGTGGAGGGGAAGTAGGAAACCTACTTGGGGAGGAGTTCCCTCCCTCCACCGCCGGCACACTTGGGATCCGAGTTGGGGAGGGACTCCCCTCCCCTGGCGTGCCCCCTCCACCTATATAAGGAGGGGCAGGGCTGCCCCTCCAAGTACACAACACCTCCACCCAAAACCCTAGCTCCTAGCCGCCGGCGCCACCACCTCCTGCTGCCGCCGCCTAGGGCAAGCCGCCGCCACCTAGGCAAACCCTAGCCGTGGGCCTTGCCCCCTCCTTGGTGCGTCTAAACCCTAGATCGCCGAGGCTCTCTCTCATAGTCCACCATACTGCCCGGCTTGAAGCCTGCGAGATCTCCCTCTACTTAGGTACCACGCCGTTGTCTGCGGAATCGCGAGGAGAGTGCTACAACCTCTGCTGCTTTGGAACAAGGAGAGGAAGGTCTTCGTCAGTACCGACGATGTGACCGACCATGAGCGCTACCGTTAACGCAGGAAGGATCATCTACGCGATCTTGAGATCGGGAAGAGTATGACTACATCACCCACGAGAATCCGCTCTCGTTAAACACTTTGGAATCTTCGAGGGTGAGTTATTCCATTGACTCGTTGCTACAATATAGTAGATAGATCTTGGCTTGTTTGTTTGTATGCGGTAGAAATTTTTTGTTTTCCATGCTACGAAATCCTACAGCTACATCTTCTCTCATCAAGATCGGACTTGGTGTAGTGGATTTGGTTCGTGTAATCACTAAGGCAACATGAGGGATGTTGTTTTGAGTGGGAGTTCACTTAGTTAATTTAAGAATTAAGCTTTAACTCAATTTATCATAAATTTAGTCTAAATTCTTTGCAAATATGTTGTATATCATGGTGACCCCTACCATCATTTTTAATGTGTTCCTAGAGAATGAAAAGCTGAAAAACAATGGAAGCAACTTCATGGACTGGTTCCATAACATGATGATTATCCTCGATGCTGGTCATTTGACCTATGTGCTGGATGCACAGCTAGGTGACACACCTGCAAATACTGCATCTCGGGATGAGCGCAGTGTGTATGACATAAAGCGTGTTGACTACAATCTTGTGAAATATGCGATCCTTCTGTCAATGGAGCCTGAACTCTAAGAACGCTTTGAACTTAGCAGCGCTGATGCAATTGTGAAGGAACTCAAAACCATTTTTGAGAGCCAAATCCATGCTGAGAGATATATGATCTCTAGAGAGTTCTTTAGTGTTAATATGAAGGAACACAACTCTGTGAATGATCACATCATGATGATGATGCGCTATGTTCAACATCTCAACACACTAGGATATGACATCCCAGTTGACCTTGTGACGGATATAGTTTTGCAGTCGCTCCCACCTAGTTACAAAGAGTTTTTGCTGAATTACAACATAAGTGATGCGATTGGATCGCTCATTGAACCTGTTGCCATTTTGGTGGCTGCCGAAGTAGACATAAAGGAAAAGGGTGAGCCTAAGGGTAACTTCAAGAAGGGCGGCAAATATGTTGCCACACCTGAGAAGAAGACCCGAGTTGTCCCTAACCCTGATATAGAATGCTTTTGTTGCAAAGAGTGTGGTCACTGAAAACAGAATTGCCCCGAGTACTTGGCAGATCTAAAGAACGACAACATCAAGAAGAAATGTATCTTTGATATACATGTTATTGATGTATATCTTACTAGTAATCGTTGTAGTGCCTGGGTATTTGATACTGGTTCGGTTGATCATATTTGTAACTCGAAACAGGAACTATAGAATAAACAAAGACTAGCGAGAGACGAGGTGACGATGCGCATTAGAAATGGCTCCAAGATTAATGTGATCGCCGTTAGCATGCTCCCTCTTCATCTATCTTCGGGATTAGTTTTAAATTTGAATAATTGTTATTTGGTGCCTACATTAAGCATGGACATTATATCTGGATCTTGTTTATTGCGAGACGTTTACTCGTTTAAGTCTGAGAATAATGGTTGTTCGATTTATATGAGTAATATATTTTATGATCATGCACCTGAGACGAATGGTTTATTCTTATTGAATCCCTATAGTAGTGATACACATGTTCATAACATAGATGCTAAATGAATTAAATTGAATGATAATTCCACATACATGTGGTACTGTCGTCTTGGTCACATTGGAGTGAATCGCATGAAGAAACTCCATTCCGATGGACTTCTTAAATCACTTGATTTTGAATCACTTGAAATATGCGAAGCATGTCTAATGTGAAAAATGACTAAGACTCCATTCTCTGGGATAATGGAGCGAGCTACAGACTTATTAGAAATAATACATACTGATGTATGCGGTCCAATGAGTTTAGCATCATGCAATGGATATCATTATATTCTTACTTTCACGAATGACTTGAGTAGATATGGGTATATATACTTCATGAAACATAAATCCGAAACTTTCGAGAAGTTTAAGGAATTCCAGTGTGAAGTAGAAAATCAACGTAACAAGAAGATTAAGTTTCTGCGTTCTGACCGCGGAGGTGAATATCTTAGTTACGAGTTTGGCAAGCATTTAAAAAAATGCGGAATATGTTCACAATTGACACCACCGGGAACACCACAACGTAATAGTGTGTCCGAACATCGTAATCGAACTCTCTTAGATATGGTTCAATATATGATGTATGTTACAGATTTACCATTATCATTTTGGGGTTATGCATTAGAGACAATCGCATTCACTTTAAATAGGCCACCATCTAAATCCGTTGAAACGATACCGTATGAATTATGGTTTAATAAGAAACCTAAGTTGTCGTTCCTTAAAGTTTGGGGCTGTAAAACTTATGTAAAGAAGTTACAACCCGACAAGCTTGAACCCAAAGCGGAAAAATGTGTCTTCATAGGATACCCTAAAGAAACAATTGGGTATACCTTATATCATAGATCCGAAGGCAAAGTTTTTGTTGCCAAGAATGGATCCTTTCTTGAAAAGGAGTTTCTCTCGAAAGAAGTGACTGGAAGGAAAGTAGAACTTGACGAGGTTGTTGAACCCTGTCTTGGATTTGAGAGTAGCGCATCACCGGAAGATGTTCCCGTGTTGCCTGCACCAATAAGAGAGGAAGCTAATGATGATGATCATGAAACTTCGAACAAATTTGCTACCGAACCTCGCAGGTAGACGAGGGTTCGTACCCTGTCATGAATGTCATGTTGGTGGACAACATTGATGATCCTGCGACGTATGAGGAAGCAATGATGAGCCCAGATTCCAACAAATGTCAAGAAGCCATGAAATCCGAAATTGGATCCATGTACAAAAACCAAGTATGGACTTTGGTGGACCTACCAGATGGCCGCAACGCTGTTGAGAACAAATGGATTTTCAAAAGGAAAACATACGCTGATGGTAATGTTACTGTCTATAAAGCTCGACTTGTCACGAAAGGGTTCCAACAAATTTAAGGAGTTGACTACTATGAGACTTTCTCACCGGTAGCGAAGCTAAAGTCTGTGAGGATTTTGTTACAATCGCTGCATTTTTCGATTATGAGATTTGGCAGATGGATGTAAAAACGACGTTCCTTAATGGTGATATTGAGGAAGAGTTGTATATGGTACAACCCAAGGGTTTTTTCGATCCTAAAGATGCTGAAAAGGTATGAAAATTTCAGTGCTCCATTTTATGGACTAAAGCAAGCATCCCAGAGCTGGAATCAACATTTTGATAAGGTGATCAAAAACTTTGGATTTATACAAACTTTTAGAGAAGTTTATATTTATAAGAAAGTGAGTGGGGTCTCTATAGCATTCCTAGTAATATATGTGGATGACATATTGTTGATTGAGAATGATATAGAACTTCTTGAAAGTGTCAAAGGCTATTTGAATAATAGTTTTTCAATGAAGGATCTTGGCGAAGCAGCATGCATTTTAGGCATCAAGATTTATAGAGATAGATCAAGACGCTTAATAGCGCTTTCACAAAGTACATACCTGGACAAGGATCTAAAGAGGTTTATAATGGAAGAACGCAAGAAAGGGTTCTTTCCCATGTTACCAGGTAAGACCTCGAGTAAGACTCAAAGTCCAGCTACAACAGAAGATAAAGAAAGGATGAGTAAAATCCCCTATGACTCGGCCATAGGTTCTATCATGTATGTCATGCTGTATACAAGACTGGATATCGCACATGCTGTTAGTTTGATCAGCAGATATCAAAGTGATCCAGGAGTGGGACACTGGACAGCGGTCAAAATATCCTGAAGTACTTGAATAGGACTAAGGATATGGTTCTTTCTTATGGAGGTGACGAAGAGCTCGTTGTAAATGGTTGCACCGATGCTAGTTGGAACACCAATACAAATGACTCTAAGAGGCAATAATAAAGTGGTTATTATTATAAATTAGTGTTTATGATAAATGTTTACATCCCATTCTATAATTGTATTAACAGGAAACATTAATACTTGTGTGTTTTGTAAACATAAAAGAGTCCCTAGTAAGCCTCTTGTTAAGCTAGCTTGTTGATTAATAGATGATCATGGTTTCCTAATCATGAACATTGGATGTTATTAATAACAAGATCATATTATTAGGAGAATGATGTGATGGACACACACCCATAGTAAGCATAGCATAAGATCAAGTCATTAAGTTTGTTTTGCTATAAGCTTTCAAATACATAGTAACCTAATCCTTCGACCATGAGATCATGCTAATCACCATCACTGGATGAGTGCTTTGATGACATCAAATGCCACTTCGTAACTGGGTGGTTATAAAGGTGGCATTGGGTATTCTGAAAGTATGGGTTGAAGCACATGGATTAAGAGTGGGATTTGTCCATCCAAATGACAGATAGATATGCTCTGGGCCCTCTCGGTGGAATGTCATCCAATTGGCTTGCAAGCATGTGACTAGGTCACAAGGGATGTCATATCATGGAACAAGTAAAGAGTTCTTATCGGTAATGAGGTTGAACTAGGTATGGAGATACCGACGATCGAACCTCGGATAAGTAAAGTATCATGCGACAAAGTGAATCAGCATCGTATGTTAATGGTTCTTTCGATCACAAAGTCATCGTTGAATATGTGGAAGCCATTATGGATCTCCAGGTCCCGCTATTGGTTATTGACCGGAGAGGTGTCTCGATCATGTCTGCATAGTTCACGAACCATAGGGTGACACACTTAAGATTCGATGTTGTTTAAGTAGATATGGAATATGAGTTGGACACTGAATGATGTTCGAAGTCTCGGATGGGATCCAGGACATCACGAGGAGGTTCATAATTGTCCGGAGAATAAGATTCATATAATGGAAGTCATTTTTCGGGGTTCAAAAAAGTTCTAGAGTTTTGATCGGAGCTTCTAGAAGGTTTCGAAAGGTTCTAAGGGGATAAGATCGAATCCCTAGAAAATAGGGGACAAGACTTGGGGGGGGTCCCCCTTTCCCTTGCGCCGACCCTAGATGAGGTGGGCCAAGGGGGGAACCCTAGCCTTCCCTTCTATAAATAGTAGGGAGGTGGGCGCCCCCTTGCCCTTTCCTCCCAACCCTAGCCGCCACCTCTCCTCCTCCTTCTACTTCCTGCTCCGGCTTAGGCGAAGCGCTACAGGTTTTCTCCTCCACCAACACCACCACGCCGTCGTGCTGCTGGGATTCCGAGGGGATCTACTACCTCCGTTGCCCGCTAGAACGGGGAGAGGAAGGTCTTCATCAACTTCGTACGTGTGACCGAGTGCGGAAGCGCTGTCGGAACACGGCGTCGGAAGGATCGTCATCGCGATCTTGAGATCGACAAGTGATTGACTACATCAACCACGAGATTAGATCTCGTTAAGGCTTTGGGTTTACGACGGTCAGTTCTCATCAATCTCGTTGCACCTATCTCGTAGATTAGATCTTGGCTTTTCCATAGATTGGATCTTGGTTTTATGCGTTCTTGCGGTAGATTTTTTTGTTTTCTATGCTACGAACCCTACAGATATTGCATCACATCACATAATAATCATCCAAATTACAATATTCTGAATAATCAAATTACAATAGTTCTTTCAAATCAAATAGTTTAACACAATAATGAATGGTTCAACTCAAATAAAATTTAACAAATCAAATAGGAAATGCAATGAAACGGGGACATCACTTGTTGCCTCTAAGCATCCATTGGTGCTCAATGAGATTCTTGTCGAGTTGATCATGCGTTCTTGCATCTTTAATCTTTCTATAGATATCATTGGCAAGGTAATACCCCATGGTGTAGTCATTGCCATTGACTTTGTAGTTGCAAGCCGGTGCTTTACCACTAGCTAATTTGGTGAACAAAGGAGATCTATCCAAGACATTGGTGAACAAATCTCACCGCAACGGCCAAATCCATGGGGGAGGATGAATCTTACCACAGAAAGCTGACGGAGAGGACAAATCGGCATCGCGAGATCCGATCACCAAACTTGTGGAAGCGGCCGAATCGAACCTACGCGGCGTCGTCGGGGCCTCGTTCTCCGCCGACGCTTCTAGCTCCCACGCAAGCGGGATTCAAGCTTGCACGGACGCAGTGAGGGTCCGGGGCAGTCGGAACTGGTGGGGCGTGACGGGCGACAGGCAGAATCATTGGCGGCGGGCAGTGGCGGCGGGGGAGGGGGGAGACAACACGCGGAAGAAGAAAGCAGAGGGCGGGGGGAAATGAAATTTCAGCGCTCCAACTATCACGCGCGGATAGAGGCCGCCCTCGGTTTCGCCTCTCGCCCCGCGTATACTCTGTTCGATCGTCAAAATTTGGCGCTGCCGTAAAAGTTTTTAGGGTTCGAGTCATTTTAGGTAGCTGCACGGCGTGATTTTTTTATGGGGGACAGAAAAATGACGGTTATTATACGGTCAATTTAGGGTTTTCGCTTCACATTTGAAAGTGAAAACAATTAGTTGCCAAAAGAGAGAAGGAGTGGGGGAGAATTAAGAAAGAGAGAGAATGAGCATGCTCTCCATACATATGTTACAATTGATATTTTTCTAATTGCACACAGATTGAACACAGAAAATTATGCATCCAGTGTGTCACCTGAAGGTTGTACATTGGTAGCAACAAAGATTTTTTAAATTGCACATGGGTTGAGATTATTCCAATTGCATATGTGTTGCAATTGAGAATTTTCCAGTTGCCCATCCTACAAAAGTGTCCCGTGTAGGGCACTTTTTTTTAGAAGACACAAGCCCAAAGTATTTGGAAAAAAATTTTACCCGACATATGAACATTCACGACACAAAATCATATTGACGGATGCATATGCACCGTGGGCCTATGCGGTACCGGCAGAAACACATGTCGTTAGTTGCTAGATGAACCGGTGCTTAATAATGGCGTGATAGGTAAATGATGACATATTTAATCGCATCATGAATTTGACTTGACACACCACATGTCTTTACTGGTGTGGCCCACCATGTCCTAACCTATCTTTTAAATAGCACATCCCCTCCAGTGCTCCACGTCAGGCGCAACCGCACTCCACATTACTCATTCCAGAACCTCCCTTGGCGGCCTAGGCAGTGGCTGATTTATGGTGGCCCCCGGTGTCGATGAAAGAAAGACGATATGAGGGCTCATATCGGGAGAGGATTTGTAAGTTATTTGTTTTCCTAGCGGTCAATTTCGGGTTTTCGCTTCACATCTGAAAGTGAAAACAATTAGTTGCCGAAAGAAAGAATGGATGGGGGAGAATTAAGAAAGAGAGAGAATGAGCATGCTCTCCACAAGTAAAGGAGAAGATGGTGCGCGGGCAATAATGCCATCATGATTACTCGGGGAAGGAAGCGGTGTAAGTTTCACTGCCATTGATGGCATCCAGGAATGACGCCGGTTCTATGGCTATCAGTTACTGATTGTTTTATTTAATGTTAATATTTTTTAGTAAAATATTGTGAGTATGAGATTCATGAGACATTTGTTTATTGCACACAACAACTTCATCCCGCAGAAAGTAGTTTTCCTTTTGTTGTTCTTCGGAATAAATCCTTGCATGAATGATGTGTTTCTTTTGTTGGCTATGAATGATGTAATGCATTTTAGATAACTTCGATTAACTGGAGATTGCTTTATACTTTTTCCGTCTTAAAATAGATGTCATAGATTTGTCAAGATTTAGATGATTTTATACACTATTTAGTAATAAGTTCATTCAATTTTTAACAAACTTGACATCTTTTTTTTGAGATGAAGAGAGTAATATTCTTCACCTACAATAAGGGCCATGAATTAAAATGTTGAAAAGAAAATAGCAGTTGCATCGCGCAGATTATTATTCAAAGATTTTAAAAAACCATAAAATATTTTTCTTTCAAATAATAAGTACTAGTAGGTTCGACGGAACATCGATCTCTCACGCGACATGCCCAAACAAGCCCATTCTGCCGGCCAAACCAACCCCCCACCACTTTCCCACCCGAAACCCTAGGCCACCCAAATGGTGCAAGCCGCACCCAGCTCCCCAACCCCCAACGCCGACCACCCCTCTCCGCCGTCTCGTCTCCTCTCGAAGCATCGCCCACGACGCCGTGCCGCACCCCCCCGCCCGTCCTTGCCGCCCCCTGCGTCCACGCGAGGCCAGCCCGACCTGAATCGCTGCAGCTGCTGCTGCGTTCGCTTCCCGCCGCCGGCACCGGGCACCAAGCGCCCTCCAATCCGTCCTCTCCGCTCCCTCTGGCGCATCGTCCTCCTCTGCTCTGAATGTCTCTCCCTCCTTCGCTCTGGCGCCGTCTGCTCCTACTGCCTCTCCCTCGACGACCTTCCGCCCGAGGACTCCGCCGTTACATGCCGCAGTTGCAACCACTGCGTCCACCACTACTGCATCCCTGCCGAGCACCGTACCGCCCTGGTTCAGCCTATCGATTTGGAGAATTTCGTCTGCGTGGATTGCTGCCCAACCGTGAAGCCAGGTAGAAATAATGCAGGCACCACATCGGTCCCTAAGCTGGAGTTGGCCATCTGGGATCCTAATTCTGCAGTGAGGGGGAAGGAGGAGGCTCTCGCTCTGGCTAAGTTGAATTCCCCAAGGAAGGCAGTGGAGGTGAAGCCAGCAACCAAGTGTTCGAAGGAGGCGAGGGCCCTCGTTGCTATAGGTGGGGGATCAGAGAGCAAGAACACCGGTGATCTAGACCTGCCAGATGAGGAGTTGGCGTTGCAGCTGCATCTGGCGATTAATGGTTCGCAGAGGATTTCACGTTCCGGTAGTGCATCCGGGGTTGTCTCATCTGGGCAGGGCAAAGGGAAGAAAGGATTGGTTTCTGGGGGGAAGGTCACCGAGGATCTGGGGCTTTGTGTAACCAATATGATGGATCATCTGGACTATGGTGAGACTGGAACAGAGATGGAAAGCAACTGGAATGCAAGACATGTTATGGGGTTTGATCCCTCGGTCACGGTGGTTCTTGCGTTGGAGTGTACAAGTAAACATGCTAAGGAGAGTATGAGAGGTAAAAGGAAAGGTCCTCCTGCCATTAATCAGCATAACTGTTTGGTGGATCGGTATCAGATGAAGTATAGCAAGAGGAAGTCAAGTAAGCAGGCAAATGTTGAAAGCAATGGAAACAAGACCATGCTCAATGGAAAGGATATGGTTGTTAGTGACGGTGGGGTGAGCATAACTCCCACATGACATAGACTGCATCTTCTTTTCGAGGTACATAAAAATTCTTGCACTATTTGTAACTGCAGTTACACTTTTGCTTTCAGCGACTGTACTCTGTGTCCTCTACATTGTTCTTATAGTTGTAGGCAAACAACATGCACTACTTTGTTGGTAGCCAAATCATAAGTTCATTACCTATTGAAAGGCAGGGACACTTCAAAATGCCATTGCAAATATGGTACAGTGATAAACAAATAACCTAGGAATTCATACCTTTCAGTAGACTGGTTTGTGTGCTAAGTATATTCTTCGATATCAAGATACACACACAACTATATTATTATGCAGCCTATAATTTTCCAAAGAGTAAAAATGCCACCTCGATGAATCAATTTTACCCGTTTTTGGCAACTAAAGTTGCAGGGGTAGTTTATGGCTTGTTACCAAATGTTGGGTCGTCAAAGAAGGGTAGCAGGTTAGATTGGAAGAACTAGATGGTAACTCTGTAACTGATGAAGCAAGGGACTGTCAAGCCGACTTCAACTCCTCTCTTGCATCGGCACCTTCCTCTTGGATCATATTAAACATGACCAGCCTCCTTTAAAATTGTTTTCTCTCATGAGAGTCCACAACACCACAACAAAATCGTAACTATAAAAGAAGTTACTGAGCACCATGTTCTCTATCTAGGCATGCAGCTAATACTGACAAGTATCAATGGGGATTGTGATCAGTATGGTCCCATAAAATGGAAGGACTATATGTTGTATGCCTCCGTAAATGGTTTATTTGTAGCTAAATTATCTGCGTCAGTTTTAACCAACCACCACAATATATGCAGGCTAACAAAAAAAATGAAGCAGTAAACATTCTGTTAATGCTTATGCAAGGCCCAAGTCCCCCAAGTGCGCAAGTGAATTCTCACTCCGGTTGGCCAATTAGCTTAGTCATGTAGAACCTTGTGTTGCCTGATGCTTCATTTAGCAGGAATCAGTTGGGCTATATGAAAGCTAAGCCCCCTTGTGCCCCTGTCTATTTCTTTTCATAGAGGGGTGATAATTTTTGCTGTTGTCAAACCTATTCAGCTGTTGGGGTAGCAAGCCCATCTGAAAATGATTTACCACTTAGTGTAACTGACAAGTGAAGTATTTTGATCTACAGCAAGGGAATAGGGGCATGGTTTTGTGGTATGTATGTTCGTTCCCATCTTGTTAGTCATTTACCTCAGGTGTTGTGGACATTAGTATGTTTCATGAAGGCCGTGGTAGTTTGATTGCGGCAGGAAGTAGGGGGAAAGGATTTTGCATCATCAGTAGATAAATAGATGAATGATTTTTGCAGGAAATATTATTGTGAAAGGAATTCTAAGATTAAAAGATTCTGGTTTGTAAGGAGTTCGCTTTGTGTTATGAAAAGTCAAGGACAAGTATCAGCTACATAAGGATGCCATGTACCTAGGCAAGAAGGATCAGTCTATACTTTCCTAGTTATTCTCTCATCTAGCCTAGGTCTGTCTTAAAACCTGCAACAATGCCATCTGGTCTTTTCATCAGGATGTAATTATCGTTTTCTAAATCAAGGTTCACTACGTTCAGTCATGTGGAATATGGGCTTCACAATGAAAATCGACTATTAGTGAAATAATCATATACAAAGTTATTAACAAGTATCCACAAATGATAATCATATCATGCAACTTGGATTTTTGTTGCCATTTTAACTTCTGCTATCAGTATGTGGATTATCCATGCAAGTGTTCGAAAAGTTACATGCACTACTAGAATTTACTGTTGATCTTGGTGTTAAACCTTTCTAAGGCGATAGCTGCCTCTACCATGTTCTTTTTCTTAAGATTTATGCTATCGCCATCACACCAATGAAATTTCATGTGATATTAGCAGGTGAATTTTGATAGCAGTAGTTTGCAACTGGCAATTAGAGGATTTGAAGCTAGCAACTTGTTGGTGGCCATGATAGCTACTACAAGCAAAGTTATAGGTATGTTCTGACAAATGAGATGCTTCATGAAGGAATCAGTAGTAGCAGTACTTACCAGCTACATGCAATCAACAACCAACAACATATTAAAATTGTACTAGCTGGTTGTTACTGCTTACATGGTTCTTCAACATTAATTGAAGACGGTGGTGATGCATGTGTGAATTTTTGGGTTGAACCTGTTGGTGGCTGTGTACTAGCAACTACAAACTCATAGAATGCTTTGAAAAATGAGGTGCGTCATGAAGGAACAAGAAGTAGTTCTTCATGCCAGCTACATGTATTCAACAACCAATCACATATTTATGTTTTTACTGTTGAGCAACATTAAGGCCCCGCTTGGGAACCCTGTTGATTTTTCCTCCAGTAATCCAAATACGTTAGTATTGTACCTTCCATGAGGGAACCGACTGGAAAATGTTCGGGAGGTCATGTGGTCCGTGTAATTTACTGGTCGTTAAACCCGGAAATAGGCAGGATAGATTATTTAAACCACCAACCAAGTGATTTTTTTTCTTTCCATTGGAATTTTTTTTGTCACCCTGAGTTCTACACCGGTTTAACGCTAAAAAACAGCAATCCAAGTGGGCCATAATTGTTAAGATACTTGTGGTATGCGTGGAATCGTGGGTTGAGATGAATTTTGTAAGCATCGGAGTTCTGCTGGCATTAGATTATGCTAATTTTAGTTGACATTGAAAGTGAAGAATGGTAATTTTTAGTTCAATGTCAGACCTGTACTATAATTGCAATGAATTGTTTTCTTCAGTTCTTAATTTTAACCTTTGGTACACCTGGAAGGTAGATACATGATTACCATAACTTGTGATGACTTGCATACGGTGCTAAGCATCGACTAGACATGAGGTGTAGAAGCACTCGTTTAAAATTATTCATAGTAGATTTGGTTGTCCCTAATTTTTGTTTATAATGGACATGAATAAGAAACACTGTCATAAAATAGCTTTCGTTTGTTTTATCATCAATTAACTATGCCGCCTCACTTTCAAATCACTATTATTGCTACTAGATAGCTATAAATTGTGTTTATTGTGTATATTTTGGTCTTTACCTTGTGAACGTGCCTATTCCATGAACTTCTTTCCGTATCGTTTTTTATTTTGTTTTTGCAGTTTGCTTTACAAAACTATATTTTAATAGTTTACGAGTTCATTACATTCATCTGTTCATGATAGAGCAACAGCTGGAGAGAAGTATTTCCTCATTTCACTATGGATGATTTATGTTGGAATTTGGTGTCTAGTATGAAAACAGAAAGCACTTAGTGGTATGAGAAGAGATTAACTAATCTTATGACTTGACAGGGAAATATCGTCAGACCACCTGTATTTTTGTTAGTCTTTTCTCATGAAAAGCACCGTATGCGTCCTGCAATCCTTTGTGTACATGATTACTGAAAAGTTGTCATGCTTAGGTGAATTCTGCTAGATTTAATATCTCCGGTTTCCAGACCCAACTAAAATTGAGTAATTGACACGAAAAGTTTGTTTGGCTTTGGCCCAAGCTCACCCCACCAAAATGCTGGCTAGACAAAATTTTGGTTGCCCATGATTTGGCCAATGTTGGCAGAAAACTGAACTAGACTTGGCAAGAGGACAAGGGAATGCCAAAATATTGGCTACCATCCAAACAAGGTCCAAAACTTTATTCATGACCCAATTTTTGTAAGGTGGATATTGTATACAAACCAAACATACCTGAATTGCATGGACACCATTACCCAACACCCAAAGTTATTTTGGTAGGTGAATTCTGTTGTGTTAAACCAATTAAAACAGCATATCACATGGATATGAGTACAGATCAAATTCTGTGCTGACCATGTTTAGGTTCATTAGTAACCAATGATCCATACATTGCATATTTTCATTGCACAGACGAATTGATTACTCACCCATGATGGAATAAGATTAAGAACGGACCATGTTTAAAGACACGAAGCAAAGATGAGGGACTTCTGTCACTTACATTGCATGTGGTGGACTTGTTGTGGCCTGCTGGCGGCTGTAGAAAGAGAAGAGGATGCGGACGGGTTGAGCGCAGGTTCCATTCCTGGACGTCGCCTGTTTCATGCCACGGTGGGAGATGAGAATGCCACCAGTCACCCTCTGCTGGGGATCGGGGCGCTGAGTGCTGAACAGCCTGGAACATGAGCAAATGATGAATTAAAGGCCTTGGTGGTGGCCTCGTGGGCATGGGATCAAAGGCAAAGGGAATAACATTCCCCATCCACGACTCGTGTCTCTCTACACGGAATGGGAGATAAGATACAATATTGGTTGTTTTGGTGTATTTATTCGTAAAGACCACAACCAAATTGACCAAAATTTAATACACCAAATGCATTAGCCCATACCCATGGCCTTGCAACCCTTTCACTGATACAGCTTGTCTTCTGCCGAGGGCGTATGTGAAGCAGTCCGCACATGACCAGCTAGTTTAAGACGGAGAAGCCCTTGGGAAAGAAATTCCTGAGCTGTTTTCCAGCCGTAGGCAGGTATACCATCCCTGCCGTAATGAGGACTGAAGAGGGACTTCTGGTAGTTTTGAAATTGTACTATCTTTTGAGTGAAGCCATGGAGTAGCAATAACACGTTCATATTTTGCTGGCCCACCCAGCCCCTAATACAAAATTAAGGAAGAAGAGTGACATGCTCAAATTCCACTCCGCCGCTGCAGCTCCTCCTACGCTGCCACCTCTCCTTCCCTGTCTCAGCCTTTCCTCCCCAACTGCCACTGCCAAAGGAGAAATCAAGGTGACATGCCTCCATCCTGAGCAAGCACCTTGTGTAACCTTGGGAAGGTCAGAACTGATGGCAGACAACACGATATGAACTTAAGTCAGCTGCACTAAAGACTATTCTGGCAATGGCTGCTATCTGTAAGATATGGCAGATCCGAGATGATTGACTCCAACTACATCACTCCTCTGCAGCATGTGGTGGTGCTATTCCCTCCTGGTTTATGTGTTGCTTGGTGTCCCTCACTGGCAGTTGTCAGACCAACCGATCCATGGCTTGCTGCCTCTCCTCCGGCCTCCCCCTTCCAACTGAGTAGCATCCTTATGCGCAGCTTCGATTAGCTAATTGAAGCCCCTTCCAACGTTGGTGCTGCCGACAAGGACACGCTGCAGGATGCTCATGCCAGGAAGATCGCCTTCAGCTAGCAGCAGTAACTGAACTTTCTTGCATTTCAGGCCCTCTTTTTGCTGAAGGATTGAGAGCAGCACCACCTGCGGTGGGAAAAGTTACCATATCTATCTTTTCACCCCCACGGCTGGGATGATGGCAACGTTCTCCTAGCGATCCTTTGGATTAACAAGTCGGGATCGCAGCTCAGTCTGCTTCTGAGTTATTCACCTATGGATTGCGAAGAATAGCCTACATGCTGCACTCCTTGTGACTGGTCCAATCTTCATCTGGACATGGAAGAGATGGCAACTCTCTTTTGTCATCTTTAAATGCGGAGCGTACGCGTCTTGCTGAGATCTTTTTGGTAGTCAACAATTCCATCCTTGGTAGGATGGTCTTGTGGTCTTCATCATCTCCTAGGCATCAACATCACTTTTCTCACATTTCATCACTCCCGTTCTGCATTGAGATTGGAGCAACGGCATGCCATGTTTCAAGAATCAAGATGGTATGGAATAGAGTTTTGGGGAGAGGGATTGTTCTCTCCCTGTGAGGCAAGGTAGAGGGAGAAAGCCAACTGTTTTCGCTTAATCATAAACAATATTTGTTAGTCCTTTTTATATATGGGGTGACTTTTGACTTGATCCATGAGTTGCTTAGTTGTATCCAAATTCAAACTCTCAATCCCAATCTTAACTAATCCTCATCTTTAATACTGCAATCCTGACTATCATACTTTAAGGAGATGTAAGCTGTCTATTGGTTCCGTAATGCCTCATGGGCGTTGGCCGAAACCAGTG
Organism: Avena insularis; assembly: GCA_023614405.1. Classification (NCBI taxonomy): domain Eukaryota; kingdom Viridiplantae; phylum Streptophyta; class Magnoliopsida; order Poales; family Poaceae; genus Avena; species Avena insularis. Next base: position 66,178,469 of record CM042697.1, read on the forward strand.
ATAGAGACGGTATGCTTTGCTTTTGGGTACCCATAATTGTGTAATAACTAGCTAAAATGGTGTTGTGCACAAGCACAATACACTTGTTTCTCATGAAATTTAGCATCTGAAGCATGGATTAATATGTAGGATCCCGCCTGTAGGAAATTAGTATTAAATCAGATTGTATCTTCTATATCAGAGACAATGTATGTTATGTCATATCTCTCTAGTCTCTACTCTCTGCCATTTCGAGCACCAACATGTGGCTCCACCTGGCACCAAGTCCTTGATTCTTTGCTGCCATATCCTCAACGAACTATTCGACTACAAACTCTAAAAAGATACACTTCCCTTTCCTCCTATTCAGCTCACCGCCATGTCCACTTCCTGCAACTCAGCCCACCAACACCATTTCCTACTCTTCACCGAAATCCAGGTATCTCCTATATGCCAGTCGCTAACCCTGTCCTTAGCGCAGCTCGTTTGATGATGTTTGATTAATGTGCAGATGGACAGAAAGTTGGGGTCGAGGAAAGGGCCGCCACGACAGCCATGCATTTTGTCAAATAAATCCAAAGGTGCAGACTCTTGTACACCCTAACCATCATTGCTGCTATAGTTTGGTTCTTTTTGTCGGCTCTATAAAGATCGTTATGGAACATATCTGCTTTTACTTTGCCATGCATAAGATTCGACAGTCAACACTTACAAGAGTTACGTGGCCAGCCTTGTTTGGATTTATATATCTACTATTGCAAACTTTTGATACCAATAATTCCACACAAAAATGTGACAATGGGAGAGCCTTATATATATGCTTTGCAGGTTCTGGGCAGTGCATTGTGAGAAGATGACGATGTGTTGTGATTGTTGGCTCAGAATTTTTCTTGTCCGCATTCGAGGTATCTTGCTATCTGTTCTACTGCTTGGTCATTTTACCTAATTCCCCTTTAGTGCAAGTAAAAAACATTATTCTTTAGTTTTTCTTGAGACATAAATCAATCTCAACAATTCCTGCGTGTTAATATCATATTTGTGGACTGATACTGATTATTTCTGTTGCCTGAAGTTTCATATACATTTTCCGTTACCTAATGAATATAGTTTGCCTTGATGCATATACTTGTTTTAGGAATGTATTGCTCTGTAGACTAAGGGATATTTCTAAACCATGTCATTATTTTCCAGTTGCTTATTTAAACGGATTGACATAATGAATTGCTACTTTATCTATGTGGATTATGTAAATTGCAAACTGAGATCATCTTTCTAGCCTTTTCTAGTACTTCCTCCAATTCAAATTAATTGACTCAACTTTGCCTAGATACGTATGTATCGAGAGTTTGAGACATGTTTTAGTGCCTAGATATATGTGTATCTAGACAAAGTTGAGTCAATTAATTTGGAAAGAGGGAGTATTATTTATGCTACTGGTTTGGTGTGGTAACATAAAAAAAAGTCGACGGTCTTTCTGCAGGAAATTTTGACTCTTTGAAAGCGCATCGAAATCATGATATACATATTTGGTCTGGGCAACTCGGAACTACGATTCTTACTAGCAGCACCACATGGACGTTATATCCTTCCAGGGTCTGAAGCGGTTATGAGGTTAATCCAAACATTTGAGAACTGCAAGAGATTAATCAAAATGCATCTGTACTTCTGCAAACAAGTTAACTGGTATCAAGAATACAAACGCTGAAATGCAAATTCTCCGTCTCAGACAAGATGGCTATCCAGAATTCCAGAGAGCATATCAAAGCATGAATGTATGATTCGTTTTTAGTATTTGCAAATTCAATACTTGGGATGTTTTTAATATTAGCAATCCTGATATTAAAATATAGGCTCAGCATGGGTGACCTGGTGCTACCATGTACTAATGCCTGTGCTTCTCTCTTTTGGGCTGCTACCGCCTTCCTTTTATCAACTCTGGTTTCCTTTGGTCCCGGCCTGCTTTGGGCTATGAAGGGAAGACCGTGCACCACATCCGAAAATTTATAAGGCCTTTAAAAAAATCAATCACATAAGTGAAAGGCTGTAAGAATAGGCGGTGGCTTCTTTGGAGTATGCAAGCGCTATCAAGTATGGGCCAAACTCTGAATTTGATGACATCTAGAATCTGAGTTAGTGCCAAGAAGAGTCCAAGCATGCAAGTTTGGGTCTTGCATGGTAGACAAAGATATGAGTCTCCATGAGAGAATGTATTAGCATATGCAGGTTCGGTTTGGTGTGTGCATACAACATTACCATGCATGCGAGCTCTTGTGGACTCTTAAAGCAACGTGTCAGGCAGTGGCAATGTCTCACAGTACAGAGTACACACGTGTGAGCTGAATAAAGCACTCAAGACTCCTCTGGCTCCTATATAAGGAGCAGCCATCAACACTTTTAAGGCACCAGAGGCAGAAGCTGCAAGCATATAGCTAGATTGAGTTCGTGCCTGTGTATACTAATAGTAGTGTTCCTCCATTCATCCTTGTAAAGTGTGTTACTAGAGCATTCCTACGCTTATATTACTTGGAGTGTTCCACTAGTAGTGTTTCTCCACTCATCCTTTGTAAAGTGTGTTCAGAGAGCAAGAGTGATAGACCTAGTGTTGTAAGGTAATCACAACTCTTATTCTTTGTGTTTGGGACTTCTCGCAAGAAAAAGCCATATGTAAATATGTAGTGTTTAGTAAATTAAGTTCTAGTTATGCAATTCTGGTCTTGTTTTGCGGTACTCCCTTGATACATCTGAATCTAGATAAATCTGAGTCTATTAATTAGGATCGGAGAGAGTATATGTTTTTACTCGAAATAGGCTTTCGCCCCGCTATATTAATATAGCCACTCGGCCGAACAGGATACAAGGTGATGGGGAGACCCCCTTACAAAGCAGATCAAGATAAGAAAAGAAAAAACGCGGAAGACCAACACTAGCCACCAAGGACACCGAGCCGATATCGGGGAGAACCGGAGCTCCACGACGACGCCCCCAAGAGGGTAACGACGTATCACGCCGCCGCCGCCGAGACCGAAAGTCAAGGGTTTTCACCCGGAGCCCTAGCGGAGAAGGTAGCCACAACAGCGCCCTCAAGAGGGTAGCAGACCGCAGCATCGCCGCCGTTGGTGCCAAGCACCGAGCTTTCACCGGAAAACCTTCAAGCCGCCTCCCGGCGACCTCGCGCTGCCCCCGAGAGTGACCTCCGACACACGATCTGGGAGCTGACGGCGCCAAGACGCCGCCAACCCCAAAGTCCCCCAACGTCCGCTCCTCGCCATCCACATGACCGAAGAGAAGAACCACCACCACCGCCACGTCGCTCGCCGACAAGACGCCCGTGCAGTCCACCTTCCGGGGCCGCCGCTTCCATTATGAACTCGAGCGTGACTCCGGACAACGACACATCGCGCACCCGACGAGAAGGCCAGAGAGGGACGAGACTCAGAGTAGCAGTGATCGAGCCACGCGGCAGCCTAGGGGAGGGGATCAGCCCTCCTTCACCTAGTGGTGAGAGCCGACCGGACGCGAAGCGATGCCAACAGGTCCAAGATCAGGCCCAGATCTGGCCCGGCCAGGCCCGGATCAGGCCCAGATCGGAGCCCGTCGATTCCGCCTCCACGCTGCTGCAACCAGAGCACCTCGTCGCCGGCGAACCGCATCCCGAGTCAGGCCACCCACCGCCGACACCGCGCAGGTCGCGCCACCATGTCCCGCCGCCGGACGTCCACCGCCGCGCCACCGCAGGAGCACCTCCCGAGCCTTGCGTCGCGCACGCCACGCCAACGCCCGGGGACCACGCTCCACATGCGCCGCCGCCGGCCGAGCCTGCAGACACCGAAGGAGCACCGCCGCCAGCAGAGACCTCCGCGGAGATCTCCAGTAGCGGTAGAAGCTCCGCCGCCGCCGGCCACCGAGCTTAGCCATGCGGCGGCGCGGCGCGGCGGGAGGTGGGGAGAGGGCGGCGGCTGAGAGCTAGGGCTGCGTCTCCGTCGCCCGCACGGGGGGCAACGCCGAGTATATGTTTTTATGCTAGGAGTAGTTCCTGTTTAACCATGTGAGGCGTTTGAAAAGAACCTTTAGCTCTAGAAAAGCACGTCCGTAGAGCTAAGACTTGGGTAGCTAAATGAAACTTGTCTCTATTGAATAGAATATGGGATGCATATGGCAAGTATCAAGTAGGGGTTACACAACTACTACATACAAAGTTAATATAAATGATTAATAATATTTAATTAACTAGAATATTTTTAAATTTATTAGAATGATAATATTTTGATATTAATTATTTTTAGATCTGTAATATATCGTGTGAATTTGTGTGTGCCTGAATTTTTTCTATACTTTTGTTTGTACTTATATTTTTATTTGCGTGTATATTAGTATTAGAGCTAGTGTTCAATTATTGAAAGGTTAATAACTTTTCTGAGCTTACCTCTAAATTCAGATATTTTAACCTTTTAATGATTGAACACTAGCTCTAATATCAATATACACATAATAAATAAATAAAAATATAGATAAAAATTTAGACAGAATTTACACAACAAATTCACATGATATATTTAGATATTTAAAATTAATTAATATTAAAATATTATTGCATGAATAAATTCGAAAGTTAGATTTAAAAATTAATCACTTATATTAGTTTTGTTGGTTTCTTGCAGGACCTAGGCTAGCGAAACCAATGGTACGTCTTGTACGGTCAATGGTGTATTTAGTGATTGTGTTATACTACTTGGTACTCACCATATGTATCATATACTGTATTTAGCAAATACAAGTTTGTTTAGCTGCCCTAAGTCTTAGCTCTAAGGACGGTGTTTTTATCGTCTTTTTAGACGGTCCCACCTGAAGGGAACACTTCTCTACAACTACAGGTTATTTTAGGATGCCTCACAAGGCTTAAACAAGAACTACACGTTGAGATTTCTTCTATAGTATCCCACGGCATAAACACATGTATCACAAAATAAGACCCGAATTACATAAATATAACTTACTTTATTAAACACTGCATATTTATATGTGACTTTCCCTTTTGGAAGCCCCAAACATAGAAAACAAGAGTTGTGATTACCTTACAACACTAGATCTATCGCTCTTGCTTTGGAAACAACTTTACAAAGAATGAGTGGAGGAACACTGGTAGTACTATACACACACAGGAACTCTCGCTAGCACTGCTTACAGCTTCCGCCTCTGGTGCCACGAAGTGTTGATAGTTGTAATAACTTCTTCTCTCATGTAGACTCATATTTTTGTCTTCCATGCAAGGCACAAACTTGCATGCTTGGACTCTTCTTGACACTCAAATGCTTGAGGTTATCAAACTCAGAGTTTGGCCCATGCTTGATTCTTCATGACACATGTATGGAGTTTTGGCTCCATGATGGAGTCGCACATGATAGCACTTGCATACTCCAAAGAAGCCATCGCTTATTATTACACATTTTCACTTATATGACTTATCAATTTTCAGGTTTGGTGCATAGCCCTCCACGCTAGAATTATTGATATTCATATCAATATTCTTGAGTCACTCTTGATTTTGAAATTCCTCAATCTTGACATCATTCTTATTTTTTGTATCTACATTCATAAATTTGGTGAAATCAAATGCCGCGTCATATTCTTTCTTCAAATTTTCATTTTTTCAACCATTTCCTTTTGTACTTTTTAAGTAATCCTTCCTTCATATCTTTCTTCCATTCTGGATATATTTTCCAAAGTTTTCTTTAGTCTTTTGATCAATATATTCTCCATCAAGGGGATCAACTCCCTTGACCAAAATACTTTGTATGTTGGTTTTTCTTGATGATGATGCCACCTCTTCTTTTACATTGGTAGGTGTCTCAACCGGTGCCTCTTATTTTACATTGGTAGGTGTCTCAACCGGTACCTTTATATTTTAAGCCATCTTGGATTTTTGAATATAATCATTTGTTGCAGGCTCAATATAATAACTATCTTTGGCTTTTTGAATATAATCATTTGTTGCAGGCTCAATATAATAACTTAACATTGAGCCTGCAACAAATGATTATATTCAAAAAGCCAAGATGGCTTAAAATAGAAAGGTACCGGTTGAGACACCTACCAATGTAAAAGAAGAGGTGGCATCATCATAAAAAAACCAACATACAAGTATTTCCTTGATGGAGAATATATTGATCAAAAGGCTAAAGAAAACTTGGGAAAATATATCCAGAATGGAAGAAAGATATGAAGGAAGAATTAATTAAAAAGTACAAAAGGAAATGGTTGAAAAAACTGAAAATTTAAAGAAAGAAGATTACGCGGCATTTGATTTCACCCAATTTATGAATGAAGATACAAAAAATAAGAATGATGTCAAGATTGAGGAATTTCAAAATCAAGAGCGTGGAGGACCATGCACCACACCTAAGAATTGATAAGTCATATAAGTGAAAATCGTAATAATAAACGGTGGCTTCTTTGGAGTATGCAAGTGCCATCATGTGCGACTCCATCACAAAGGCGAAACTCCATATATGTGTCATCAAGAATCAAGCATGGGAAAAACTCTGAGTTTGATGACCTCAAGCATCTGATACTAGTAGGAAAATCCTAATAGTAGTCATTTTTCCAGTGGCGTGCAAAAACAAATACACACCACCACTCGGAGGAAAAATAGTAGTGGCATTCAGAAATTACGGAACACCACCAGTACATGATATTAGTGGCGTTTTATTATACTGAGATGCCATCAGTGACGGGTCCCATGGACAAAGCCGGGACAAACCTACCGGTGGCGTTGAGAACAAGAGAACGCCATGGCTATGCTCCGTACTGGTGGCATTTTACATGAATTAAAAGCCACAGCTAAATAGCAGTCCGCGGCCTTCCATAAAGCCTCACCCTTTCGATTGGATTGATCCCTACCTCACTCTATATCCTGCTATCTCCCTCAACCCCGCCGCCGCGTGCATCAGACACCCCCGCACCTCGTCCTCTCCGAGACATCGTTCGCCGTCACTGCCCCGTCTATTCCTGGGCCACCGATCACCGGACCTCTCTCCTCCTCTCCGAGCTGCTGGCCGCCGCAACCACCACGAACATCCCCGACGGTCACTGCAACTTCCCTGGTCCCGGGGCCACCGAAGGTCTCCGCACCTCTCTCTCATGTCCGAGCCGCTGGCCATCGCGACCACCGCCGCCATCCCCGATGGTCGCTACAACTTCCCTGTTCCGTCCCCGAGCCGCTCGCCATAGCTTCCCCGTCCACAACCTCAGTGAGCCACCCGCCACTCTCCCGATCCCCATTTTAATGCGTTTTAGACATTCTAGATGCATATGTGTGTTAGATATTGATCTTAGAAATTCTAGAGATAAACATGTTAGATAGTGTTTTAGATATTAAGTTTTGGCTCAAATTGTAGATATAGAGATATGGGTTTATTAATTAGATAGTGATAGTTTGGGCCGATGATTACAATGTGAGGATGCAAAACCTAGATAGATGATTCTTGTATAACGTAGAAAATAGGTGATTTTATGCCGATGATTACAATGTGAGGATGCAATGTCGGGGTGGTGTGAGTGAGCCTTGTGATATGCACAAATAAATAATTTGTGCATCCTACTTGGCTCATTCACTCCATCTGTGTAATTATTTTGCGTCTAATACAAATATTAGGCCCTATTTTTAGGTTGATTTTGGTTTTGTACTTATATATGGCCGATAATTACAATGTGAGGATGCAATGTCGGGGATAGTGCGAGTGAGCCTTGTGATATGGACAAATAAATAGTTTGTGCATCCTACTTGACTCACTTACCCCATCTCTGTAATTATTTTGCATCCAATGCAAATATGAGGTCCTTTTTATCTTAGCGAGCCTTGTGCACGTGATTAATTAATGAGTGATTTACATTTTCCTTGTAGGACATGGCACCGTGTCAAGTTTGTTTCACGGACTGTAGCGATGAAACAAAGTCAGGCTCGCTATTCAGTGTCCGTCTCATACGGGGTCGATTTGAGTGTTCATTGGTATGTATAATTTTTCCTATTTAAATTCATTAAATTTTCTTTCCATACTACTACCATTTATTTACTTATTTTTCCATGTTTAGACTATTCCATGCAATTTAAGGATGGACTTCAATAGAATAACAGGACAAAACATAGAGTTTCAAGCTCTTGGACGAACGTATGTTGTCGACGTGCGCAAAGAGTGAGCAATGACTCGTCTTGTAGGTTCTTCATGGTTAAGGTTTATTTATGAAAACCAAATCGCCTCTGGTGTGTACCTAGTTTTTTCAATGAGAGCTCCTGGTCCAAGTATCACTGTTATGTATATGAATGACGAGGAGGATAAGGGCGATGAGGATATGGGCGATGAGGATGAGGGCGATGAGGAGGATGAGGATGAGGAGCAAGAAGGACCATTGGATTATACAATTGTCGCTCAGAGATGCAAGCTTACCTAGAGTGAAGAGTGCTATCTCGTCCACAACATTCCTTCAAAAAATTCCTACATCGGCCTAGCACTTGTCACTCGCTTGACCAGGACGCATATTCAGCTACATGATATGGTATATTTTCACTTATCATTCTTTTTTAGTTCCTATTGTATTTATGTTATTTCATGATAGTTATAAGATTTCTAATTTCTGCATCTTAATTAGAAACTACCATTGAGAATGGTTTTTTCTCTTCAAATTTCCGAAGAAGGTATGGCTGGAATACAACTTGGAGCAGCAGGTGCCGTAAGCGTCATTTCATACAAGACAGTGAGTGATGACCACATCATCTTCAACATCCCAGAGTGGAAGACCTTTGTTGAAGCTCATCATGATTATCTACAAGTTGGGCAAGCCATTCTCTTCACTGGCAGGACCACTTCATGCTGTAACATTGAGATAATGTTCGTCATTGACATTATCCTTCGTGATGACTAGCTAGTTCCTTGTGATGGTTTGTTAGTGTATATGCAAGTTGTGTTGAACCAGTTGTGATAATTTGAACCGCTTGCTAATAATTTGTGGTGAACCGCTTGCTAATAATTTGTGGTGAACCGCTTGTGATGTGTTGAACCTCTTGTTATGTGATAATACATTTTATGATGTTATATTGCGTCATTTCTATGAATATATTTTGCTGTGCTGTGAATATTCATCTGGATGCACCGGATTTATTTTTAATTTTTGAAAAATTACTTGTGGCGCTCTAATTAACAAGAACACCACTAGTAGGATATGTAATGGTGGCGTTTGCAGTAAACGCCACCACTGGATACACTACTGGTGGTGTTCGGTGGATATGCCACCACTATCTTCTACCTGCGATGTGAGATTAATGTCGTGCGATTCAACGCCATGAACCACCTTTTCCAAACGCCGCCACTAGGCTTTTTCCTATTAGTGTGAGTTAGTGCCAATAAGAGTTCAAGCATGCAAGTTTTGACCACTCACCAACTTAGTGTTCAACCTTCTATCTCCTCCTCCGTTATCCTCCCGTGCCCCTCTTTCCTTGAGAGTCCCCCGTGAGCTCCCAAGCCGCTCCTGAGCCCTCCTCGGCGGTGCTGCCGTTCGGAGATGGCGGAGGAGGGGAGCCGAAGTAGGTGGTAGGTCTAGGTTTAGTGTCTTCAGCAGCTTGCTGGTATTTTGGAGTAGGGTAGCAGTTTCTCTAGCCTAGATCTGCTACATCCTGCGCTGGTGTCTGCTCCTGACCGTGCTCCGGTGGACGGAGGCGATGATGAGCTTCTACACCCCAGGGATCTACGCAATAAGGGTCAAGGTTTGTGGTCGCTGGGCGCCAACAGGAGACTGTTTCCTATCTTCGTCAAGCTTCTGTGGTGGAGTTTCTCGAAGAAATCTTTGGCAGTGAAGCCTCTTCTCTTCAATAAGCGCTGCCTCTCCCGGCGCGGCAGTTTGGTCCCTCTGCAGCTCTCGGCCGGCCATGGTGGCGAGGAAGAAGACGACGACGGTGCTGTTGCTGTTGTTGGCTGGGGGTGGTTCTGGAGGTCGTTGGATATTGCGACCCCGGCAGCAGTTCCCAAGCGGAGCCGATGTGAGGTAGCCGCTATCCTCGGTCGGAAGGTCGACCCTGCTGCGCTTGAGCTCTGCAGTGACTCAATCATCACCTTCCTCCTTAACTGGAGGATCTATTCGGATCTCGGCGTGGCGATGTGCGTTGAGGCAATCCCAAGTGGTTTCGTCCCCGGTGGTTGCAGCGACGGCCACGCAAGAAGGTCAAAGTTCACTGGCGGCAATATTGGACTCGATCGCGTTTCATCGCGTTCCCCTAGGGTGCCATTTGATACTGTCAAGGGCCTAGACCTTATTTTCATGTTTTTATGGTCTTCTTTGTAATTGTAATCGCACCGCCGCTTTAATGCAATCTCTAGGTCCTTCGGGACCTTTACCGTTCATAAAAAAACATGCAAGTTTGTTGCTTGCATGGAAGACAAAAATATGAGTCTACATGAGAGAGGAAGATATTAGTATATGCAGGTCGGGTGTGTGCATACAACATATCATGCATGCGGGATCTTGTGGACTCATGAAGCAACGTGTCAGGCAGTGGCAACATGTCACAGTGCGCTCAAATCTCCTCTCACGGCTATGTAAGGAGCAGCCATAAATACTTCGTGTAACCAGAGGTAGAAGCAGCAAGCCCAGAGCTAGCGAGAGTTCATGCTTGTGTATACTACTAGTAGTGTTCCTCCACTCATCTTTTGTAAAGTGTGTTACCAGATCAAAAGAGATACATCTAATGTTGTAAGGTAATCATATCTCTTGTTCTATGTGTTTTGGTACTCCCGAAAGGGATCATAGGCAAGAATATATGGTGTTTAATAAAGTAAGTTTCAGTTATGCAATTCCGATCTTGTTTTGCAGTACAATTTTTTATGCTAGGGATCCTATAGAAGAAATCTCTATGTATATTTCTTGTTTAAGCCTTGTGAGGCGTCTAGAAAAAAAAATCTATAGCTGTAGAGAAGTGAAAGAGAAAAGTAATTCCATGCGACCAAGGTAGTGGGCATACCGGCTCGTCTCGCTCGCCCCCACGGGCGACGGGGCGGGCTCTCCGGCGTCCCCGCTCACAACCCCCCGCCCACCCCCCCCCCCCCCCCCCCCCCGCCGTCGTCGGCACGTGCCGCCGGGCAAAGCCCGTGCGGGGCCGGCGGCGACGGGTCTTCTCTCTCCCGATGGCGGCGATGGGGTCGCGGGACTCTCTCCTCGGTGGCGGTGCACCGCGGGGTCTGGCAGGGGCAGGGTCCGACGGCGACGGCGAGCAGGGCGTGTCCGCAGTGGCGTGGCAGCAGGGCCCCCCTCGAGACGGGAGACGACGACACCAGGGGTTCCTGGCAGTGACCCTTGCAGGGCCAGATCTGGGCTAGGGTGGGCCAGGATCTGGCCTGGCGGGTACCGGCCAGGGCCTTTGGTCACCAGGCAGGGGACTGGCACTTCCCCGGGTTGCGTTGTTGCCGGCAAACTGGATCTGGTTGTCGCCTGACAGTCTTGTTGGGGGACCCGTGGGCAGTACGGAGGTGCTGTGCTCGCCATGCTCGTTCCTCTGCATCCTTGCAGGCCTAGGTGGTGATCCTCAGACCGGTGACGGTCCGGCTCTTCCGGGTGAGCGTGGTGGTGGTGCTGCTGCTACTTGGTGGCAGGGATCGACGGTGGCGGTTAATCCCCTGGTGGACGGCGAAGTAGGGGCTAGCGTGGGGTTGTCGTGGACGATGGTTCCCTTGCTGCAGTGCGGCAGCGGGGCTTCACGAGCCCCGCGGGGCTTGGCTAGGCCAGGAGGGCCTAGTTTTCCCTGCAGTTGTATCCGGTTGGCTACCGCCTTCTGGTGGTAGATGTTGTTCCCTCCCGCGCACCGTGGTTCAGGCAACCCCACCGATGCTTCCTCTTTGCTGCTCTTTCGACCCTACTCCATGTGTCACGGTGCGACGGCGGTGGCGGATGCAAGACCGTGGTGGCGTGCGTTGGTGGGCGGCGAGCATGGTGGAGCACTGTGAAGCGTCCGGGGGTGTGGTTTTTTTTGAGGGGTCGGGATAAATCCTTGTCACCTTGACATCGACGTGGTGACGCCTGCGGGTGCCACCGTCCTCCTTGAAGGACGTCGGGTGTACCTCTTTCCCACCCCCCGGAGCGTACATGAGGAAACCCTAGGACTTGTCCGGGCAGCAGCGTCGTCATCGTCGCTCCCTTTCTTGCAGGTGCTGCTTGGTGTGCGGCGTTTCGGAGTGCTAGGCACGTGGTGGGACTTAGCTGGAGGGCGCAACGGTTGCGGATCTTTCCCGTTTTCGTCAAACCACTGTTTTCGGCTTTGTTTTCTCTTATTTTTTCTTTGGTTTCTTTGTTTTTCTTTTGGACGTTGTGCTGTCTGACCCAACAGCGGTATCGCATGGTGACTATATTAATATAGCTGGGTGTATGCCTGTTTCGAGGAGCTGTAGAGAAGTGTTCTCTTTAGATGAAACTATTTGGGAACAAGATAAAAACATGTTCGTAGAGCTAAGACTTGGGGTAGCTAAAAGAAACTTGTCTTTGTTAAATGTAGTATGCAATACATATGGTGTGAGTACCAAGTAGGGGTAACATAACCAGTGAATGCACCATCGGTCATACCGTTGGCTTTGCAAGTCTCTAAAGATCATGCAAAAACACAGAAAATTAATATAAATGATCAATAATATTTAATTAACTCTAATTAATTTTCAAATTTATTAGTGTATTGTGTTTTTAATGTATGGATACATAAAAATCCGTATGGACACATACAAATCTAGGCAATTCCGAGACGAGTAATCTAAAGGTGTAATTGGTACACCCCCATGGGGCAACCACAAGCACTAAGAGATTTGGACCGTTGGATCGAGTGTTTAGAGCAAATCCAGGCCGTGTGTTTGCAGTAAGACTATTTTACCCATGCGAGCAGTGAATTAGTGTTTTACTACATGTACTTGTCGTTGCTCCCTATTTGTGCTCCTCAGTCAGACCCAACTTTATCGCTTTAACTCTGAATGTTTTGGTCCTGCATGTCAGCTTAGTTGTGTTTTTTTACCGTGCCTTTGTTGGGTACATGTTGTCTTAGCAGGGGCAACAGCTTGGGCGCTCGCGTAGAGACCAAGGATTGGGTCGTGCGCCTCCACCCAATCCTCTTCCTCTCATCTCGTCCCCAATCCCCACTCTCCTCCCGTGTAAAGCTCTAGAGACAATCCCCACCAATCTCCCCCAATCCCCACTGATGGCAGCAGCGGTGAGGAAGCCTATGGTGGTGGCGCTGCATGGAGACCGGCTTCACCACTAGGAGCCATGGTGGCCGGCCACCAACCTACGTGCCTCGCTGGCGCCGATGTACTCGGGATTTGGACTGGCGACGACCATGTCCGGCTGCCATGGATGGATGTGGCTTTGGCCGGTCCTCCTCTTCCTCATCGTTCCCCACCTCCAGGACGGCTCGCAGCCCTCCACCAACACACCCGCCTCCGCGCCTCCCTCCTTCATCTCCTCCATCAGGTGCAGCAGTGGACGGATCTCCTCTATGGAGCTCGGCAGGAGGAGCGGAGGAATAACCGAGGAAGAGCAGCGACAAAGGCCAGGTAGGACAAGTTCGTGTCATGGCGGCAGTTGAGGGGCCTCTTCCTTGCAGGCCTGGTGGCCGGCCAGGTTCTACATCCATCCATCAGCCCCGTCAATGAGCACATGCGAGGTGAGCACTCACACAAGGCCCCCACAAAAATTAGAGCCCCCCAAATCCCACTCAATGTTCATTAGACATATATTTAATCAGGCAAAAGTATAGGCTAGAGTAGGCCACTACCTGAATTCGTTCCTGTTAGTACGCATGTTTAGAAAAAAAATGAGTTCACACGACATTGCTTGCAGCAAGGCAAAAAAATCAATTCAAGATTAGTTTTTTTTCTTTATTGCATAGCTAAGGCTCTGTTTGGCTGCTCGGTATTTCCAGAAACAAAGTACGTCTAAACCGCAGTATTCCGATGTCTGGCACTGAAATACTACAATTTTGGAAAACCACATCTTTCTGCTCTTTTGGTAAAAATTTGAGGTGTTTGGGAAAATGTGCATGCAGTGCAGTGTTTAATTGCTCGTTTCTATGGAGGAGAACCATCCGGTGAACTTCTGGACCACGACAGCGTGTTTCCGGAATGGCCATGAGCCCCGCGTGAACCATCTTGAGTTCTTGAGAGATCTCATGCTCTCTCTCTTGATCAACCGTATCAATAAATAGGAGAGGAGAAGTCTGCTGCCGCAGGTCCAACTTGTTTGAATACTTTCCGGCGAGTATGTCGCCATTATCTAGCTAGGCGGATACTTTTGGAGCTAGCTCAACCGAACAAGGAGCATCTAGCCGATCTGCCGCTGTCCTATGCAATTGGCCGAGGCAATATACCAATATACAAGCTAGCTTTCTTGATTGATTTTCAGCTAGCATCACTCATGAAGAAATTACATGTTGTGCCTGATTTACGATTATTTCTTCTATAGGGAATGCTTTACATACATAACACTTTTCCTTTTTCTGCAGCTTAGTACGCCGAAGAAACAGAGCTGTTCAGACTGGATATTACGATCTCTACTATTTGCCAACGATTAACTTCTTTGTGCACTGTGCCTGTATGGTGAGAGGCGACCAGATTAGTTTGTCCATTTTATTTGGATTTAATACTAGGTAGAATACATGCTATGTGATGAATAATCTTATAGCATCTATTTGGAAAAATAGATCCTTACCATTTTCATTGTAAAATTAAATTTTTGTGATACTGTATCTGTTGAGATTATCCGTGTTGTGCTTACCAGGTATTCATCGTTTGATACACACACATAGTTATTGCAGTCTGCTTATACTATCATATTAATTGCTGGAGGAAGACGAAGGTAGTAGGTGAGCTATTTCCTCACTAATTATCTGTTATTTTTCTTTCGTAAGCATCAAACTGAATGTATGAGCTATTCTGGAGACCAAAAGATAATGCATATTACTATTTTGGTTTTCCATATATGGCACCACCATATGCATTGTATTCTGAACCCTATATACAAAAACTGATCTTCCTTTACCTCATGATCAGATATTCTTGTGCTCTTGAAAAAAATGCTCTCCATGATCAGGTATTCTTTCCCATGGATCATAAATAGCCTGGGATCTTCTTCCTTGCACTCTGCTTTATTCTTATGTGTTTTGCACTCTTTAAGTATGCAACTGAAAGCCTACATGATATAATTGCAGTCAATTGCAGTTATTCAGAGTATTCAGTGCACTAGGGAGCACTAAAGGTTGGGAGGAAGGAGGAGTCCATGGCCATCCATTGGTGGCGGTAGGAAGCTCAGTGTCGAGTTGGAGATAATAGCTGGTTTACTCCATTATTTGAGGTATTGACTTGGTGCTTAAAGGTTAAAAAAATTCAGTTATTTATTTTCGGTTCTATTCTCTTTAGGTCAAAATAATGTTGCTTGGTGCTATATTCTTGTGGTATAGATAAATAATTTATCTATTTTTTTCTTCAACATCCTTTCAGTTTTATATTTCAACAATTGATTATATATGAAGAAAGTACCTAATCTGAAGAGAAAAGGTTAGTGGTTCATATCAAAAGATTGTGTCAGACTTGAGTAGTGCGTGTTTAGGTTATATTGTGATGGTTCAGTTGTATTTAGATTCACCATGTGGTGTCGAGTGTTTATTTTGACTGATCAAACCTTTGCATAATGTCTCAGCCAAATGCAATCAACTCTATTCATGCCATTATTGATGGTACATTAGCTGAACTTTTTAGACGCCTTTTCTTTTTGTATCAAGGGTATTGTGATTCCGGGAGGTCAGAGATTGACTGCTTCTATTTTTCCTCTGAAAGAATTAAATACATAAGTTAGTTACTGTTAATTGATGCCACTGCTCATTTTTTTTCCCTTGAGAAGCTTGGTCGGTACCATTTTGGTTAAATCCTACACACCTTTTGGTGTGTAATTGATTCATTCTCTGCATCTTTTATGTGTCAAAATAGTACTCCCTCTGATTCCAAAATAAGTGTCTTGGTTTTAGTTATTTCGGAACGGAGGGAGTATATTCTTATGTAGTGATTACTTGTGTCATTCTGACGTTCTCTGTCGCCTTCAGTACTAAGTGGATAGTCCTTTATGCCTGCGATGCATGCATAATTGACAAACTACTGTTGACTTAGTGAATAAGTTCAATCAAGTCAATTACTAGGCACTAGCATCGAGTTGTGTGTGTAAGTAGTAACCTGGTTTAGTAACTTTGTCATGTGATATTCATCTGCATGTTAAAGTAGTAAACTGTAAATCTGGTTTCTATTTTTTGTTTACATAAAATTCGAAACCAGGAGCGTATAGTAGGTATAAAGAAAAATTGTGTTATTGTGCTTGAGAAATAGAAGTTACGATAAATTATGCTCTAGAAAAACTCGTGGATAGATGTAAAAAATTAGAAGTCAATGGAATCACAGTACATTTGCTATACGTTTCAGAATTCGTGGCATTAAAAGAAGTAAAAGAAGTGTGTCCTTTATTACTCTATGATCACGAACAGTTGCCAAGGCATAAGGATGGCCCGTAGAGTGAAACTAAATAGACTGTGAGATACAACCCTGACAGGAACTGGATATGGTAGAAAGGATTCGCAACACTGAGCTGATAATATCCATATATGTCTCTCAGCTGTGCAAATTGCCTTGACTTAGCCTACTACCTACAAGAGTGTCCATTTGACACTTTCAACTGTAACTAACTACTTATCAAGTCAGGGGCATGTAGACAGGGGCCGGTGCAGTTAGCTACTGATCATGATCGTCCTGAATGTTGCTATCTAGAAAAGACCTGTGGATAACTCAGATTTCTGGGACTGTTGTACTGTAATCCCTAAAACTTGGTGTCGCTCATGTTGTTTCTTTCAGTAGCGTTTCTGGTCTGTAGTCAGGAAAAAAATGTTGTGTTAGTTCTACTGTCTCTATTGTTGTTCTGGTTGGTTGCAGTTGGTTTTAACTGTTAGAAGAAGAGTTTTTCTTGGTCAGGCAGGGGAGGTCTTGGAGCCTCAGTGGCGCACAATCATGAATGTGCTTGCAGGGGTTGTAAGGGTCTTGAGGTGCCTACTTAGGTAGTTGTATTGGTTAGTTTTGGTTCCAATAGCCCCAATTAATCCATGCATTTTTTATACTTCTAATACTTTAGCATGGGCTTTTCCTTGACATGGTGCTCTGTTCTTCCATTTTTTTGCTTTTTACAGGTTGCCGTCTTCCTGAAGATTGCTGCCTAGGGCTACCACGGGTGATATTTTTACACTTTATACTAGATCTATTTAAATTACCTTAATGAGTGATATACAGTCATTTATCATATTATTTAGATGTTTCTTCAAGAGCAACTAGCAGCTGGATTTGGTGGCAAGGTGTCCGAGTGGCCAAACGAGGGCTATTTATCTACTATCTTTGCATTGGTGCCTTCAACTAGAGTGAGAACTGATGTCGCGGCCACCTTCCCTATAATGTGCTGGTAGTTATCATCATGTTTTTTCTGTTCAGTGTAGTTGAGGTGCTCTAGAGATGTACCGTTTCCAAATGCCACCTCGTCTTTTTATTCATTCATGTTATTTGCAATAGTTTTACACTAAAGGGATAAATGGCTATATAATAACTCTCATAGTTTTAAAATACAAATATAAGTGTTTGATTCTAGGTCTTAGGCGATGGAGTTGGAAATTAGTGGGTGGTACAAAATTTTGGATGCTAGGCACTATTTGGAGGAACTGAATATTGCAGGCTCTTGAGCCAGCTATGAAGTTGTTTTTTGCTACGTAATCCGAGTTTTGATTCTTGGAATTAGTTGGGTTTCAGTGTCTCTTATTTTTATCATAGAACTACTGAAACATGAAGTGCCTTGGCACATATTTTGACCATAAGTATCACTTCTCTGTGTTATTAGAAAAATATATTTATTTGTTGATCAGATTCTTTCCTATTCATGTACATGTTGCTATAGAAGGAACATCCATAACTCTGAAATTTTTCAAGCCAAGACGTATATGACTTGGATTTAAAGTAAGAGTTGTAGGAGATTGAACTCTTCAATCTCCGAGTCATTTCTTCATGAGTTTGTTTTCTTCAACATCTTACCTTTAGCAATGTCTAAACCGGGATGATTTTTGTGCAGTGTGTTTTAGCTTGGCTGGTCATCACAATCAGAGAATGTGGCAGATGAATTCGAGCGTTGGATGGTAAATCCTACATATTGTAGAGCGAGACAAGTTTTGGTTTTCCTCCAATACCTTGTGTTCATGTGTGAGCCACCAAATGTTACAAGCAGTGAGAGTTGGACGAAAAAGCTGATTTCACCTAGGTTGTATTTGCATGGCAGCATGTAAGATGTATAGGAACATGTAACCCAAGGCAAGAAGTCATTCATGTCAGCAAAAAAGCAGCTCATATGTAAGTTAGGTAGAAATTTGCTGGTGTAGCCTCTGGCCTATATACTTATAGATTATATGGGCGCTTCCATGTAACCTCACGTTTTAATATCATTGCAGGACCTTGAGCATTCTGAAACTTCTCAGGGAACTCCTCAAACAGTCCAGTGTCATGAATATGTTCCAAACATTAAGAAACAAACTTTGAACTGTCTGGTTCCAAGCCCAAGTGAGCCAGAAAAAGTAATTAGGTATTTTGTTGTTCATCATGTCTTATTCTACCTTTGCGCTCTACGTGTTTTGTGTATGCCAAAAAATATGTATTTTGGCTGCTATTTCCAATGCTTTGTGTAGCCACTCGCCTTACCTCACTTTTTTAGTGCTCCTTTCGGTGTTGTGAATAGGTAACTATAGATTATTAAGATGTCTATCTTCTAAATTGATATTCCGTTCTTTGGTAGTGATCTTATGTGATCATCATGTGATGTAGTGATATCTGTGATCATCATGTGATGATTCATCTTAGACTATGTAAAAGATGGAATAACTACTTATCGGTTTAAATTGGAGCCTTGACGCTATGGATATCCAAACATATTATTTTTTGCTCACCTGTAATTGCTAAACTGACTCAAATTCAACGGGTAGTGCGCCAAGGCGCACCCCTAAATCTAGTTCAGGACAGAGAGAGTACTATCAAATCCATGCCAAATCCAATGCCATACTTGCATTTATAATAAATTTGGATACTATATCTACATCCATGTCCATTTCTGTTTTAGTTTGGGTGCGGATATCTACTTGGCATGTAAACTTTTTGTTACCATAAATTTTTGAATTATCCATTGCCGGTTCTGTCCCTGCATAAGACAACATGCTCTAGATCTAATCTTCTCAATTAATTATACTTTTCCGTTCCTAATTAATCAACTCAACTTTTATCTAAATACGTATCCAGATATGTTTGTACCTAGATAAAGTTAACTCGATTAATTTGAAACGGACTGAATACATGTTTCATTTGTTGATGGGATTTAGACAAGTCATGAATACTCTCTCTAGTCTCCGCCAATAAAAAGCAAAAAGTAAAAGAAGAAAGAAAAACAGTCGTAAGCGAAATCCACCTTGTCATACTATCATTCTCCACTTTCCTATATTACTTCTGCGGACTGCTTTGTTTCAGAAATTTCGAATCAAACACCAACTGATTTCCTGCAATAGAATGTAATACAACATCTTTTATCTTTGTTGTCACATGTTTCCCATCCTCTATAATCTCCGCCAAAAAAGAAAAACAAGAAGAAAATAAATGGTCATTAGGAAAGTTCTCTCGTAATAGGCTTTTGTACCCCTATATTAGTATAACAATCAACTAATACAACTTCAAGACCACTGCTAGGAAAAATAACACAATGCAAGCCCAAAAGAAGCAAGAAAGGACAAAGAAGAGAAAGTAATGCCGACACCGACGGTTCGGCGAAAACAGAGATGACTCACAACCGCTGCGTCATCCGGAGAAATTCCACCGTGCTCCTAGCAATCTGAAGTGTCGCATACCAAGAAGCAGCTCCAAGAAGGGAAGCGATGACCACACCGCTGCTACCCGGATCGGTCCAAGCGTTTCCCTCGGTACGCGTCCTAGGGTTTCTCCAGTATGCTACGGGGTGGGGAAGAGGTACGACCAACACCCTTTAGGAAGGACGGCGACACCCGTAGTTGTTACCGCGTAGGTGTCGAGACATTAGAGATTTTTCCGACCCCCAAAAAACCACACACCCGAATGCTCCGTATCGCTCCACCAAACATGCCACCCACCATCACACACCACCACTATCTTGCAATCACCACCGCTGTCTCACCATGGCTCATGTTGTGAGGCCGGTAAAACCGAGAAGAAGGAACTCCGACGAGGTTTGGCGTACAATAGCACACGGGAGGGATCTACCTCCACCGCCGGAGGGCGGTAGACGACTGAATGCAGCAGAGGCACCAAGTTTGAATGGACCCGTAAAGCCTCGCCGCCGCACTACAGCAGAGGCGCCACTATCACCGTCATCACGAACCCAAGTCCACGCTTCCCGGCCACCAGGAGAGCCACCATCATGCCCTAGGCAGCCCGCCCAGACCCATATAGTGCTTGGATTGCTCAGATCTCGGCCAGGAGGACGGGCGCCGCCCAGGCTGCCGTGGTTCTCTATTGCCAGGCGGCCGCTCCACCGCGTCGTTGCATAACCTTCGCCACCGTCGGGTCGCCCTGCCACCGCTCCATGCCGCTGTAGGGGTTCGTAGCATGGAAAACAAATTTTTTTTACTGCATGCACACAAACAAGTCAAGATCTATCTACTAGATTGTAGCAACGAGTCGATAGAAGCACTCACCCTCGAAGATTCCAAAGAGGTTAACGAGAGCAGATTCTCGTGGGTGATGTAGTCGTACACTTGCCGATCTCAAGATCGCGTAGACGATCCTTCCGGTGCTGCGTTCCGGCAGCGTTTCCGCAGTCGGTCACACGTTCGGTACTCGATGAAGACCTTCCTCTTCCTTGTTCTAGCAGGCAGCGGAGGTTGTAGTTCTCCCCTCGCGATTCTGGCAGCATGACGACGTGGTGTCGGAAGTAGAGGAAAGATCCCGCAGGGCTTTGCCTAAGCCGGTGCGAGTTATGGTGGATCTAGGGTTTCCCGGTGATCTAGGGTTTAAAAGACCGGGAGGAGGAGGAGATGTCGGCGGCTAGGGCGGCGGCGCGGCGGCGACGGCGAGGCAGTGGCGGTGGAGCACGGATGTGTGGAGGGCTAGGCTTGGTGTCTTGGGGCAGCCCTCCCCCTCTATTTATGAGAGGGGGGCAGCCTTAGGCGGGGTGAGTTTGAATCCACTTCCAAACCCAAGTTGGAAGGACTCTTTCCTTCTTCCACTAGAAAACCATTGTTCCAGTTTGACTTTTCAAACCTCCCGTTTGACTTTCAATTAGAGCTTTAATTCTCTCTCACAAATGACCACACCAAGTGACCTAGGATACGATCCAATAATTCCACTTACCCATGACACATTCATGGACCATTCCCCTTTCGGACCGGTGAACCTTCTAGAACCTCTCCGATGAAAACATCGGAATGTTTCCCGAACTCCGGAATCGGACTTTTCTTATATGAATCTTATTCTTCGGACCATTCCGGATCTTCTCGTGATATCCCGGATCCCATCCGAGACTCCGAACAACATTCGGTATCCCTACTAACATTCCATATCTACTAAACAACATCGAATCCTTAAGTGTGTCTCCCTAGGGTTCGTGAATTATGCGGACATGACCAAGACACTTCTCCGATCAATAACCAATAGAGCAATCTGGAAATTCATATGGCTCCCATATATTTCTACGATTACTTTGCGATCGAATGAACCACTTACATATGATACCAATTTCCCTTTGTCTCACGATAGTTTACTTATTCGAGGTTTTGATCGTCGGTATCTCTGCATACCTAGTTCAACCTCGTTACCGATAAGTACTCTTTTCTCGTTCCCGTGATATGTGATCCCTTGTGAGCCAGTCACATGCTTGCGAGCTAATTGGATGACATTCCACCGAGAGAGCCCAGAGTATATCTATTCGTCATATGGATGGACAAATTCCACTCTTGATCCATGTGTCTTAACCCATACTTTCCGAACACTCAATGCCACCTTTATAGCCACCCAGTTACGGTGTGATGTTTGATATCATCAAAGCATCCTTCCGGTAATGGTGATTAGCATGATCTCATGGTCGAAGAAATTAGGTTACTATATATCAGAAAGCTTATAGCAAACGAACTATTGAAATGACTTGATCTTTATGCTGCGCTTATCTATAGGAGTATGTCCATCACACCATTCTCCTAATGATATGATCTTGTTGTTAATAACATCTCAATGTTCATGATCGAGAAACCACGATCATCTATTAACCAACAAGCTAGAATTATAAAAGAGGCTTTACTAGGGACTCTAATTTAGTTTACAAATCACACAAGTATTAATGTTTCCGGTTAATACTGTTATAGCATGAATGTAAATATTTATCATAAACATAAAGATATAATAATAACCACTTTTATTATTGCCTCTAGGGCATATCTCCAACAGCCGCCGCGGCCGCCCGTGAGCACCTCTCGATCCCATGCCTCCTTGCGCATGCCTGGAACCGAGAGGGAAGAAGCCGGAGTCCACTGCCGCCGGCACCGCCCAGGGATAGCCTGACGTCGCACACCGATGATGGCGGGGAAGAGGAGGAGGGTCGGTGCCGCATGCGGTCACGGGAGCTCTATGACTATATCGTAGCGACGATGTTCGCTGTCTCTCCTCATAGGAAAGTTCATCTTGTCATACTATCATTCTTTATTTTCCTATATTACTTTTTGCGGACTCCTTTGTTTCGAAAATTTTGAATCAAACACCAACAGATTTTCCTGTAAAAGAATGCAATACAATATCTTTTATCTATCCTCTTCTATTCCCCGAGCGTCCGGAGCAGCTGGTTCAGCGTGGGAGCAAATCTGGTGACGTTGAGCCTGATATCCTGCTCCAGCCAGTAGTACTTCATGCCAAGCTGCCACCCCTGCTTATGTATCGACTCCGGGTCACGCACCGCCGGGTGGTCCTTGCCGTACTTGTCGTACAGCGTGCTCTCCTCGGCGGTGATGCTGTACTCGACGTCTCGCAGCATCATCTCCTTGGCCTGCGTGCCATAGAAGATCATGGAGGAGTGCTCCATGTGCCCCCACGGCACCACCTGCAGCATCACCGCGTTGGTGCGGAGGAAGAAGAAGTTTGTGAGGCCGGCCCCGTGCGCGCCCATGAGCACGTCGCACGAGTCCACCACCCGGGAGAACTCCTCCAGCCGCAGATCACGCCGCGGCTCCACCACCACCACCTCGAACCCGGCCGCCCGCGCCCCGTCGGCGATCTCCGGGAGGTTCACGAACTTCCTGTTCCGGCCCCGGTTGATCAGCATGAGCCGCGGCTTCCGTCGTTTCTCCTCCGTGCCGGCGCCGGCTGCCTTGTACGGGATGCCCACGCTGTCGGGCGGCAGGGAGAAGATGTCCCGGATGTACATGCGGAAATCCAGCAAGGTGTAGTTCCGCGGCGCGCGCGCCGGGTTGATGCCGAGGTCGCGGTGGCTGCGGAGCCCGACGACGACGCGCGGGTAGCACCGGACGCCGGCGTCCCTGTCGAAGTCAACGATCTCGTGCCGGGACAGGTTGCCGAGGATGAGGCGGTACTTGTCGACGAACCAGGGCTGGAGGTCGGTGACGAGGAACTGGACCTCGCCGTCGAATGCGCGGGCCGTGATGAAGAGCGGGACCAGCACGTCGCTGAAGTCGTGCCACGGGTTGGACGTGAGCCCGTTCATGGCGAACACGACGGCGGGCACGGCGTGCCGGGAGGTGCACTCGGGCGCCGCCTGGGATTGCGCGGCGCTCAGGGTCCTGACCGTCACCTCGCGGATGTACTCCAGGTGCTTGCGGGATTGGTCCTTGATGGCCCACTCCTGACCGTCGGCGCCGCGCTCGCCGGGTGGAGGGACGTATATGACGGTCCGGTTCGTGGCCCGGGCGTCGCCGGTGATCTCGCAGATGTCGTACCTCGGGTCCGACAGGTCGCAGATGGGCTTGCGCGGAGCTGGAGCACCTGCATCTGCATGCCGCCGATGTTAATTTTTTTACTTAACTGAACTGATGAATGCGATGTTTGAATTCTTAATCCGCATCTGCAACTGACCTTTTTTGACGTCGTTTGTGTCATTCTTATCATCATCCTGATCGAGTTCTTGCTCAATGATCTCCTCCTCCATCTTCTTGTCATTTGCATCAGTAGTAGCAGTAGAATTATTAACCGGTTGACCGCCTGGCTGGTCCGTAGCAGTATTAGCTTGGAGTACTTTCTTATCTGAATGAACAGGTGGTCAAAATCAGTAATTAATTAAACTCTCTGTTTCCACAAAGATAATCATAGAAAGTCCTTCACTCTTGCCCAATATGTGGAAACAAAAGGCGAGTTAGGTAGTAGGGAGAGGTCGAGTTACCGAAGTTTGCGTCAGTCCTGTTATTCTTGTCGGTTCCATGTACACCGTCTTGGATACGTTCTTCCCCCATCGTCTTGTTTAAGTCGTCCTTGTGCACATCATCTACATAATGCATATGCAGTTGTCAATTTTAGCTACAGAGACCAATAACAACTTAACAAGTATCACATGCATGGCCAGATATACTCAAGCATGTCACAAAAACCTGGTGAGAGAGCTAGCAAAAATATTGTACTACTATTCTGCATACTCAAGCATGTTCTTAAAATACGGATTATAAGAACCTACCAAGATTTATTGAACAAGATTTGTGATTACACGAGAGCACACTTTGTACACTTGAGAATTATATGCAAAATAACAAAAAAAAAAAACACACCGGCCGACATACTAATAAGATCAAAGGAGTATATCTGACTAACAAGCAAATCATACACATCGTATCATAAACTGTTAATCAAATCGCATGCAATCGTTCTCTCTAGAAAAATATCGTATGATCGTACTACTAC
Source organism: Avena insularis (assembly GCA_023614405.1). NCBI lineage: Eukaryota > Viridiplantae > Streptophyta > Magnoliopsida > Poales > Poaceae > Avena > Avena insularis. The sequence goes on from CM042697.1 coordinate 66,203,434, forward strand.
ACATCTTCTATATACTTTTCTTTCGAAACAAGGACTTTTTATATACCCATGTGGTATACTTATGCTACACCTGTCCCCATCGTTTACTATTAGTCTATCATTAAGCCGGTGATTACGACGCCGCACCCTAAGCCACATGTGGCCTCGGGTGGGGCAAGGAAGTCCGGTTCTGTCATTTGTCACGACTAGACAAGTACGTCAACAGTTCCATCGCAGTTTACACAAAATTCCACCTGATTAAGTACTAACTAAATTACAATACGTGATACGTCACTAGTCACCACCAGAAAGTAAAGTACAGTATTACCTTGTTTGGTAGAATTATTAGGCGTCGAGGCTGCTGGTGTTGACGACGGCCGTTGGGCCGGCTTGGACTGCAGGGCGACTGCACGCGCAAAGAACAAGCTGGCGTTATGGTAAGCATGACAAGCTGGCGAATCAGAATGCACAAGTTTGACACTCCACATGCATATATTGTATCGTGATGTCAGCGGTCTCTGGTTTGAGACTAGCTAGAAATGCTCTAGCTAGTTTGAGACTAGCTATCTTGCTTGGCATTATTGCTCAGCGTTAATTTTAGGAGGTTGTATATGATGTCAAAAAATGAAATAATGCCGTATGGATTTGTAGAGGATTGCAGGGGAATTATTTGGTAAGATAACTACTCGGAATAAAAGGCATGGCTATATATGGTGTGTTGTAGGAGTACGCAATATTACCATTAATGCACTACAATAATTTGGATGGAAACTTAGCTTGTGGACATATATGTGTATACTTCTTAAAGAAGCTATAGTTTCCAAAAAATAAATGTATCTTTGAGCAATTAATGAGCGAAGGAGATTTTCGCAGGAACATAGTAGAAGGTGCCGTGTAGGTATAGCACTTATGTTAAGTACTAGGAAAATGATAATTTTAACCAAATTTAGCCATGGAATAGTGACTCAAGTGAACAGGACTCTGATGGATAATTCTTGAATTGTTAAGAAAACTTACGAATTAAGCAATACGCCCTATCTCTAACATGGCGAAGAGTAAGAGAAAAGATGAGGACATTGTGCCTCGCAGGTTGCAATAAAGCACGGGGGAGAAGAGCAGTAACTGATACAAGACGGTTACTAGTACTGACCAATGGTGTTCGTGGACCCGAACTGGCCGGACACGGTGGTGTAGAGCACGAGGGTGACGAAGACGCCGAGGAGGAACCCGACCACGGCCTTGTGGTGCTGAGCCAGCGTTCTCGCCACGCCCTTCCCCGCTGCCGGCACCGTCGCCGACGACTTCGACGAGGAGTCGGCAACCATCCCGCCGGCCGTCGTCGTCCCTGATCGAGCGACCACCTCTCCTCTCGTCTCTTCTTCCCTCCGCTCTCCGGTCTACCTTGTGTTCTCTCTGTGTAATAGGGGGCTGGCTTATGCGAGGGGCAATGTCCTGGGCCAGCCAGGCGCTTATGTATAACGCGGGCAGGGCAGGGCAGGGCAGGTTCAGGCTACGCGCGCGGGATATATGCCCAGCGATTTCCATGTGGCTCAAACTAGTTTGATTATTCCACAGGAACGTGCCGCTGGCGGCTTGGCCAGCCAAGGTCTCCCGTCCCGCACGTCTCCACGCGGTGGACCTCGCCACAGCAACAGCTTATCAACGACTCGTCGGTAACCTTCTTAATTTCTTCCATGTATATTGATGCTGATGCATTTTTGTCCCCAACTTATATGCCTCGACAAGTGTCATCTCGAAGAAGTAAATGATAATATATATATGTGAGAAATAAAATGCATATATAGAGCTCTCAAATCGAAATACAAATGACCACATCACAGTGAATTAGCTAGCAGTCGCAATCAGGAACACTACTAGTCGTTAGTTTCTGCATCCCCACCCCACGGGATAGCATATAGATAGATTCTTTAGTATGACCACACAGTGGAAACTAAGGGGGTTATTCCAGAACTATTCCGCCTACTCAGAAAATGCTCATCTAGGTCAACATTCGACTTGTTCATACGGCCGCACGCTGATCCTGAATACTACAACTGTTAGGCAAGGTTTACCCCTAGATCGATGGATGAGTAGATAGAAGTTCTACTCAGGAGCAATCCGTGGCTGTTTTTTTTTTTTTTTTTTTTTGAGGGAGCCCACAGGTAGTCATTTGTCAGGAAACTCGGTATATATACTTCACATCAACAGAAGTATAATTGCGCCAATCAGGAATAAAAGATACTCCTGCTGACGCCACGAATTATTAGGCGCCGACTACGGTGCCAACGGCCGAGGAGGAGTCCTGACATTCTGTTCGGCCGGCGACTGCGGGCACAAAGAACAAGATGGCTGCCGGCGACTGCGGGCACAAAGAACAAGATGGCTGTGTACTAAACTATGACAAGCCGGCGAGTCAAATACTACACAGTTTGAATATTCCACGTGTACTACTCTCTCTTCCCACACTAGATACTGTACGTAAATATACATGAATTTAGATAAATATGTGAAGGTTAATATGAAACATCGCCGGATTTGCTATCTATGATGCTAACTACATATGTATGTGTTGTCATCGGATATAGGAAGTAGTTCTATTAGCTGTCTAGATGAGAAGGGGCAAGAAACACGCATGCAATTCACGGTGTCGTTTATTCCCTAAACCACACGCCAAGCACTTACATTAGCGTACCGAGCAGCATTCTTTTGCAATAAATTTGTGCTTGCTATCTAGGTGCATGCTTAGCTGTACTAGATACATTGCTAGGTAGGTGTGTACTAGGTAGGCAAGCAGATTAAGCATCTCACTGAGCAAACATATTTGCATGTTTCCTTTCCACCTAACAGTCCATTGGTGGGCGCAAAAATTTCAACTATAATTTTCGCGCGTCAGTTCCGCTGCACTCTTTTCAAGTATATATGTGAGGTGTAGCTCAGCCACACACAATAAGCAAAACAAAAATCGCTTTGTGACGTGCATATGAGAGTGATGTTGGATACTAGTATGTTGCATGTGCCGGTGAAAATGGTTGGTTGGATTGCTAGAATTTTTGCAGCTTCTATGGTTCATGTGATGTGCATATGTGTCGTGGGAATGGCCATGACAGTCGCTATCTGGGGTAGCGATTGAGTCGAAAGGGGACAAGAGCGGAGTAGTTGCCCTCCTTTTCCTCTCCCCGCTATAGATCTGAGAGGCTATTTTGAGAGTCCACCGTTGATCCACCTCTTCCGCCGGTGAGGCGTGGGTTCCCTCCCCTAGTCGGCTGCTCCGGCAGCGGGAGGGTGGGGGAAGCCCGTCTCACGGCGTGTATTTTTGATAGGGTTTGGCAGGTGTCCGGCCGGTGGCGCCAGGGCCGGCTCTAAGGGGCCACGGCCCTGGCATCGGCCAGGGGCCCATGGCCGGGAGGGCCCAAAAAATTGTACTACTCACGTATATGATGGTGTATACATCGAGCGAGACGGAGAAACGTGTTGCCGTATTGGCTTGGCTGCTGCCCCACGAGTCCGGAGCCACGACGGCACGACGCGAGAAATCAGCAGCTGCACGACTCCACGAGTCTCGAGTCCGACGCTAGCAGGAATCCAGAAGACGAGAAGGGGCAAGGCGCTACGGCGGCACGACACATCGACTGTTGATCGACGCCACGGCTCGCGAACAGGCCCTCCTCGCGAAATCAACAAGTCGCGCTCGCGATCTCTCCCTTCTCTAGTTCTCTTCGGCGGAATCGGCCCGAGAGAATCTCTAGGGCCCAGCGTCCCTGCCGCTGCTCTCATGGTCACAATCTTCTCCCTCTTCATATTTTATTTGAAGTTCTGAAGATTGTCCCTGGTTGCTGCGTGTGAGCATGAGAATGATCGTTGATCTAAGACTCTATCTCTAGCGTCTAGATCCGTTGGTATAGGTATATTAAATCTCAGTCCTGATGGTTCTATTTTTGTTTTTAATTCTTTACATGATCATGAAATCTCAGCCCTTTGACTGTAGCCTAAGCAGAAAGAAATTTCTTTAAACTGAAACTATTGAAGAATTGTTTGAGGTTAACTATGCTACAAGACAGGTTAAACAACTTGGCTACATGTTGTATTGAGAAGAATATCTGAGATAAAATTGATCTTAAGATTATACTCAATGATTTTGTATTTAGAAATGCTCGAAGAAGCTTTTTTGTGAGGCATTGAAGCAATATTATCATTAGAATTATTTCTTATTTAAGATAATCAAACTAGCAATAAATACTACTTATTATATTTTGAGACTAACATGTATGTGGATGTTAACTTTTATTTTGAAAGTGCTAGTAGATACATATACTCCCTCCGGCCCATATTAATTGACTAACATTTGTCTAGATTTGGATGAATCTAAACACTATTTAGTATATACGTTTATTCAAATTTTGTCAAATCCAAGTCAATTAATATGGGTCGGAGAGAGTATGATAATTTTTCTTAATACGTCTATATATACATTAGTTTTAGGGGCCCATGCCGTCGACTTTGCCTAGGGCCCTGAAAAACATAGAGCCGGCCCTGGGTGGCGCTTCAGAGGCGGAGGTGCTGTTGGTTCGTCTGTTGTCCGCGCAGATCCCCCCTGGTGGTGGCGATCCCTGGGGCTTCACCAACCTGCGCGCGACTTTCCCTGCACCACGGCTAGATCCAGGTATGCGTTGGATCTGGATGCAGTTCAATAAGAGAATGATACAGAGGTTCTTCGTTGCGGCGCCGACGTTCCGATAATAGTCTCTTCGGAGGCGGTGCTCGGTGACTTCCCGTCTGCGGTGTGGTGGGCTCCGGCGATCCAATGTTTGGGGAGCTTCAGCAGCGGCGCGCCATCGTCAGCTCTGGCTCGTCGTCATCGTCGGGATCCAGAGGGCTTTCTTGTATTTTTTCCTTTGTTTTTGGACCTTTCTGTAAGTTTGGAGAATTATTATATCATCCTTTTCGCAAAAAAAAGAAAGGGGACAAGAGCGAGTTGCCATCCACAGATCGAGATTGAGGGCAAGACAATGGTTTTACCCAGGTTCGGCCCTAGTAGGGTAAAACCTACTTCCTGCTTGTTTGTATTAATGGCGGGTGAGATTACAAGGTGGACGACTGCCGCTGCCGCACATCCCCTTCCTCGCATCCGATCATGTGTGCCGTGACCTCCTCGTCGACCAAATACCAGACGCAACGAGACATCGTGCATTCGATTGAAGCGTGCTTCCAGGAGTCTGGCGCCCCACACATCTGGCATCTATCGTTGTCCGCCATTCCTCGGTGGCACCGGACGTCATTTGTTGGTATCAACTACTTGCCTAGTCTCCAAAGAAAAACCTTCACCTTGGACGGGACCTGCGTCCGCCACAAGGATGACCAGTGCTTCTCGATTAGCGCCTCATTAGAGGATGATGCAACATTATCCAGCCATGCTTCTCGCTTCTCCCTTGTGCTCACCAGCATCCGATATGCAGACCTTACCGAGAAACTACCCTTCCTATCATAGTGCCATGACCAGAAATCCATCTGTCTCCTACTGCTCCGTGGTATCTGCATAGTCAGCTCGAAGTCCATCGAAAGCATGTACTCCCGCAGTTTGTCTTCCCTCCATACTGCCATGAGCTGTAGAACATTACTTAAACCGGAAAGAACATGGAAAACCAAATGGAAAAGCTGTAGAACATTCATAAAACCGGAAAGAACCAGTAGACAAATTACTCTTACTGGGCCGGTCCGCTAAGACCCTACAGCCCCTACCGCCTGGCTTAAATGGGCTCGTTGGCCCGTATACGGAACACAGTCCGGATAAGCCCCTGGGCCATGACACCGGCCTCGTGATGTACTGCCTTGATCGAATCTGTCCGCGAAGCTTTTTTTTAACAGGAGACCGCCCGAAGAGTCAACTCTTGTGCTCATGCGGATTATAAAAATATAATACTGTACCGAAATTAAACACCAAGCCGTACAAACAGATGCATCTCAGAACTTGTTAGAGCCAAACTTTCGAAAGTACAATTAATGTTGGGTACATAGTTAGTACAATATTAGTGTTAGAGCCAGACCCGGTCTACAACCCTTCACTGTGACTGCCATATTCACCAGTCCCTTCATCACTACCGTCGAAGCTTTACAGATAACGGACGAGGTAAACGCACATGAACAATTGCCGTTTCGTCAGAGCTAGTTAATTTCCATATAACGTGACACTCCATGATCTCCGATAATCTTTACTTGAAAAAAAACCCGGAAGCAATACACAACTAATTAAGCAAAGCCAAAAGGGACAGCGCTGCCTAATCTATGTGATGGTGACGGACTGGTAGATCTGCTGCATTACCCCTCTGAAGCGGTCCATGTTAAGGGTGACATTCTGGCCGTCGAGGAAGATCGAGAACAGCGTGCTGAATCCCTGGTGCTGTATGGAAATCGGGTCGGTGAACACGGGGTGGTCCCTCGGGTACACGTCCTTGAGCGTCGTCTCGTCGGGATCAACCTCGTACTCGACGTACCGGAGCCCCATGTCCGGTACCGGCCGGCCAAACTCGTGCCAGCAAATGAACTTGAGCCCGCCCCACGGGATGATCTGCATGACGGTGCCGTTGTGCGGCAGGAATAACATGTTGGTGAGCCCGGCGCCGTGCACGCCCACGATCACGTCGCACGAGTTCACCACCTCAGCGAACCGGGCAATGTCATGGACCATTTCTGGCCCTGCGGCTACCACGTCAAACCCGATCTCTGTGGCGGTCGCTATGGTCTCGGCCTCGTTGGTGATCGCCCTCGAGTGCTCCCGCAACACCATGACTAGTCGAGGCCTCTTCCCGGAGCTCCGGATCGCGGGGCTCGTCCACGCGTTCTTCAACGAGTAGGCTGACCGGAGGAAGTCCCGGAAATCCATCATCGTGTAGCCTTTTTTGGAGAGCGCAGGGTCGATCTGTAGCTCACCGTGGGTCTCTATGCCGACGCGCACCGACGGGAAGCAATGCACGGCTTCGTCGGCATCGAAGTCGATGACCGGATAAACGGAGAGCGCGGCAAGGACGTGCTGGTAATGGGAGATAAACCCTGGGTTGTAGTCGGTGGCCATGAGCTGGACATGGCCATCATACTCCCTCGCCGTGTTGTATAGGGGGATGACCAGATCGCCCATCCCGTGAAAGAAGTTGCCGCGGTCTGGTCCGGTGGAGAAGACCACCGCGGGGACGTCGTGCGTCACCGTGCACCGTGGCGGGGCGGTGTCGCCCGTTGTGGTTGGGCGGATGGTGACCTCTCGGACCATCTCCATCGTACTTATCTCGTACTTGCGCGTGAATGGGCGGACGGTGACCGTCCCGTTCTCTGGCCAGTAGCTGTCGTTGGAGGCCGAGACCACATACACGGTTGCGGATTTGCCATGCACGCGGATATCGCCATCCATGGCGCAGATGTCCATGTGCCGGCTGCTGAAGTTGCACATTAACTTGCTTCTTGGTGCTGCCATATCTGCATATGTCGACACGCATCACAGAAGTTAATTATTGGCTGGCTCTACTAATGCCAGCGCGCCCGCAACCAAATGATAATTACAGATTGTGCTGAATAATGTGCACTCTGTACCTGAATTTTGCAAAGAACCATCTATTTCTCCGTTCATGGCAAGAAAGTCTGTTTCCTTCTTGAGATCTGCAACAGATTACAGATGATTACTATCAGGTTTTGCAAACTCCCTTCTGTATTGTGACAGCACCGGTTATACCTCAAAACATAACAACCACACTGTAACAAAAAGTGATTACTGATGGAATGCTAGTAGTAGTTTAATTAGTCAGTAAGAACGCTTTGATTCAACTGTTCTGTCTGAAGTCATGAACGGATAGCTAGTGGCAGGAATCTAAAGTTCATTCTAATGTCGATTAGTAGTACTACTTCGACCTGTTGACTCCGGTTTAGTTTATCTTATTTATTTATTTGGCTTCCGTCGGTGGATCTGCTGACTCGATTGTTAACTATATATACTAGTAAGTGTGCGATGCAGTGCACATTAGTTAGACTCTTGAACAGGCTATTTTAACCTTTGATTCTGTAGAAGACCGGGCTAGGGCATTAATTACCTTTGATCGCATCGACGCCATCGCCGGCGATCTTGTCGCCTGATGCTGAAGATGGTGGTACTTCGGCGACCGAATCTGAACTGACTGAAGCAGCAAGTGGCATATGGATTGTTGTTAACGTCAGTCGAGGATAAATCAGAGAACTGAAGCATCCATAAGCTTAGGCTAAGTATAATGAGATTACCAGTTGTATTGGGCATACCATCCGCAGCTTCTAACTTGTCTACCTCAAGTTGTGGTTGCTGCTGCTGCTGCGATATTCTTTCACTCTCTAAACCTGGGACAAGGAAAGTTGTATGCCTATCTGAAGTTAATTGACAGAATTTCAGGTTACAGAAGCATGTGTTCACGTTAACACACGCCGTTGATAGTGTTGACGTTAATCTATACTAGGGCAATGCAGGAGAGATTATTAAAAAGCTATGTGCATCAACCGATACAGAGGCCGGTGTTTTATTCCTCTTTTTGGAAAAAAAGGCTCACTTGAAGACGAAACCTTGCGAACCGTTTCATCCGAGACTTGGGTAACACTCTGAACCACATTTTCCTTGGTTGCACCTGGATACTGGACTTGGTTGCCTGTTACTCCGTTAATTTTCGATATTGAAACCAGGCCATATTGGCGCATTGAGAAAAAGAAATCCGATAATTGGGTAGTGTTGGTCTCTCTAACTGCAAAACAAGGAACATAAGTCACGTACCTGTGTACTAGTTATACTGTGATCACAAATAAATCCAAACATCACAATCGATGTCTCAAAAGGTGCGCTTAGAGTATCACTTAAGTGTTGATCCGGATCCATCCTAGCAATCTCACAGTGAGGGATCAATTTCATATAACCATTCACTGCTGGTAGCAGAAAATCATTTGTTTGCAGCGTTTGATTCTTTTCGGATAAAAAAGCCGAAATTCATTTTACAGGAAAACAGAGTAAAGATCATGGGCAAATGTTGGAAATATATGTGTAATTGTAACAGTTAACTCATTGATTGTTACTGCTCAATTTGCAAGGACCAAACTTCTGAAGAAAGGGTTTTAACATACTACATGCATACATTCATATGGATCTAAACCTACACTGCTGCAAAGCTGCTTGGCATAACAGAACACCTATCGGGCCCTTATATTCCTGACACTGATAAAACTGAGAACAGGACACAAAAATATGAATTTGATGAAGATAAACGAACGTACAGATGTAAACACACTTGAAGCCAAAACGTAAACCTAACTCTCAAACCAAGGAAGTTGTTGCTCAATTCAGAAGACTTACGGCGAGTAACCTGCGGCAAGCAATCGGTCTTGAGGACGACGAGGACGAGAAGCGGAACCAGAAGCCACGCCGCCGCCGCTCCCCCGCATACAAGCTTCTTGCTGCTCTCGTTCCCCCGGGCCTTCATCTCGCATCCAGTTCCTCTTGAACTAGTTTGATCGCTAGCTCCAAACCAAGATCTTCTCAGCAGGTTGACACTCTTGCCTAAGCTAGCCAACAAAGTGAGCTGTGTCTGAACTCTCACTAGTGAAGCATATTACTTGTATCCCCATTGTCTTTGGGTTGACTTGCAGCGTCATTAAATCCCATGCACATGCATTGGAGGCTAATGGCATCATTGCGTCGGTCCAAGTGAGAGCCCATTACTGATGCAGTCCATTTTATATGTAGTGCTTCCTCAGTTTATTAGACATGTAAATAGTTTAAGAACAATTTTGACCATTAATTTTGGTCAACAAATTTTACATAATACGTCATAAAAATTATATCATTGGATTCATTTTTAAAAATTAGTTTCTAATGATATATTTATTGGGACATATATTGTATATTTTATTAGCCAAAATTGATGGTCAATTTTTTCTACGTGCGTGCCTAATAAACTGGACCGAAGGGAGTAGTCCCTCCAATACAAAATGTAAACGATTATAGTTTTCTAGTTTATTTATATATAAAATGTACCAAACATAATATGAAATGGATGGTAAAGGAAGGTTCAAATACCAAGTTAAAAAGAGGCCAAATTCTTAAAAAACTTGGTTTGGGTGCTTCAAAGTTGGAGGTTTGCATTCAATGCGAAGAAACTCCATATGAGACAGTTCATTTTGTGAAGCATATACCATATTAAACTAGTGCATTGACTTGTCCAATTTATACCAAGCTTATATAAAAATATTATGACTTGAGCCAAAAAGTTGTAATTGTTGACCAAGTCAAAAGGATGCCAACTGCTTAAAAAACTTGGTTCGGGTGTTGGAGGTTTGCAATCAACAGAAAACTGCATGGGCGATGGTCCATTTTGTGAACAGTGTATTTAGATTTCTTGTATCGATGCCCTATTTTTATCCCAAAGCTTATAAAGCAATATTAGCACTCCATGCAAAAAAGGGCAAGTTTTACATGTTATTGTATGTTTTGTATTAAATAGCTTTATATAATAATAAATAAATAAAAGACCGTATGCATCAATTGATGTACAGGCCCGGGCCTCTCTATATCAAAAAATAATGATAAATAAATATTTTTATATAGCAAGTGGTGATTTTAATATATATAAAATACTTCTTACTCCCGGGTGTAACTACACTCATGTCTTATATACTACCTTACGGAAGTATTTGTAATACTTTATCTGTTTGAGTATGTTCATATACTATATCTAAAATACTTTCAAACAAGTTAGGTGAAAAAATTGCAAATACACCCATAGTTTACACTATATATGTAAAATACCGTTATATTTGTACGTACAAAAGGAGTATGTGAATAAAAATTACATACTACCAAAAAAATAATATATATACTGCCTAAATATTCGTATATACTTCATACTACCCATATATAGTCTCCAGTATGATAGATACTGCCTAAATAATGTGAAACACACGTGGGTGTAACTACACCCGGGTGTAGTATGAATATGTCCATATATATATATATATTGGAGATGAGCGTTTTATTATTTAAAAGTTTTAAGTATTACACATGTCTGCATGACTCAGATGCACACAGCCGCAAACCATCTGGCAGAAGAAAAAGATAAAGAAAAAAGGAATTAAAGACTAAAAAGACGCGGATGCTCTTCTGCGGGGCATTAGGAACACTACATGAAGTCGACATCACTAATATCATTGTTCTCTTTCATAGCTAGATTTTCATGATTGGGTTGGAATTTGTCAGACACTATCTTTCTGAGCACAAAATTATCAACCAAATCATAATCATCACCGTGGTACCGTTTCTTAGAGGTTGCATGGACGAACAACGTCAGATGACCATTGTTTCCCATTCACCAATACTCATAATGGCTTTAGCCACATGTAGTTATGGATCTTTATTTTCATAAACACAACACCCTTAGGGACAGGCTCAAATAGAGATAAGAGACAAATTAAAATTTCATTTATGATACTTTCTACAAAGTGGAAAAATTGTAAAAGAAATTACTATAATGTGATTCAAATATATGTTTGACGGAAAATTATTCTAGACGATGACTTGTAAAATTGTGCACCAGGAAATTGATGAAAATATGCCCTAGAGGCAATAATAAATGGATTATTATTCACATTTATGTTTCATAATTAAGTTTATTGTCTATTTTATAATTGTATTAGTTCCGAATAATGTATTTGGAGGAAAAAACCTAATATATGTGTGAAATAATAAACATCAATGAAATATCCCTAGTATTGCCTCTGGCACTAGTTCATGTTGAGTAAAAGAGCAATTTACCAAGAGAATTAACCATAATAAGGGATAGATAAAACATGAACAAAATAATAGAAATTAAACTAATCATGTGATTTAGCGGATAAATATTAGAACATATACCCAAGAGTATTTCAAGGCAAAGAACTTGAGATAATATCAGAAAAAGGTTGAGAAAGATGATGTGCATCACTGTAGAGGAACCGCCAATGTTGGCGTTGACACCAACGTTAGCCATGTCGTCGAGGAAGAGGTTGTTGATATCGTAGAAGAAGTCATCATCGGGAAAGACGTCGGTGCTGCCGCTATCCGTGAAGGATTCCGTGATGAAGCCAGTAGTCGTGCCAACAACGCTCCCAAAAAACCTTATCGTCCTTCTCCTGTACAGGACTTGAAGCAGCGGGGTCTCGGAGGCCTACTATCCCAGCTCGTGGTGCACGCCACAAGATGAGATGGGGAAGATCTAGGTAGCTCAGTGCTTTGGAACAGGAGGCGCAAAGGGGTGTGCGTTGGTGTGTCCCAGAGGAGGCGCGACCTCTCGCTCTTATAGACACGGAGGGAAGACAAACAGGCTGTGCAGGAGATGAAACAAAGAGGCGGAAGCTGAAGCGAATAGGCGGCAGCCAAAGACGAATAGCCTCCACTAAGTTCGCATTTATTTCCACTTAGCTCGTATTAAAATTCCACTCGAGCAAATCGTTTCAGCTTCTATACAACTGTTCATATATCATTCATGCATGGCAAAATAAAGCTCGGCTCAGCGAGATTCCCGCAACCCAACGCGTGCGCGCGTGATGCGACGTGATGTGACACGGCGTGACGTTGCGACGCGAGGCGAGTGAGGATGAGGAGGAACGTGCGTGTATATGCCTTCTTTTCTCAAGCTCGTACAAGTGGTGAAAAAACTCACCTTATAAGCTGGTCCAACTTTCACTCAACTAGCAATGTGGGACTAAACTTTTATTCTACCTCTTGCTTGCATGAATGAGTCAAGTGGCCCTATAGGATTTCAGAAATTTATTGGCATATAATAAATGGGCTAGATCATTTAATAAAAAAATTCTAACAATTCCCAACCAGATTCTCAGAGGCACATGAAGTTTGCCTTTGGTTCCAAAGTATTGTTTATATATCGGTACTGTAGTGGAGACTGTTAACTTAAACTTCCACCTAGAGCTTTATGTTATACTAGACTACAACTTGGTCAATGGACTATGCCTTCAAGTGCAAGTTTGCTGCGAACCTAGCTTTATACAAAATCTTGACCGGTACTAGGCTACCATGGGACTTCCCCACGTGTGGAGCTTATGTGTCATACTCTATGGCATTTCATGAGTTTATTAAAAAGCACCCTACTCTCATAGACTATGACGTTTAACAGTTAGACTCATATATGTGTTTTTCAAAAGATGTTCTGCAGAACAACATATCTGCTTAGAATAAGCCACTTAGAACATATTAAGATAATAAATCAACCTGCCGTGCAGAATAGGAAAGTATTGCATATTCATGGAGTGGTGTTTATTAAAGTAGGAATACTTTTCTGTCAGCTAACCAACAGCTTGTCTCCCAATTCTAATTCACGGGATTCCTGATCACATAGAATGGTTTATCACTGTGGAAAACTCATATTGTGGGTCTCATACCCATCTCCTTCGATGCATTTTCTATCATGTTGCGTGATAGACCTTTGTGAAGGGATCTGCCTAGTTTTTAGATTTTTGGATATAATCCAATGCAATCACTCCAGAGTTTCTCATTTTCCTGATAGATTTAAGTCTCCTCTTCACATGTCTTGATGACTTCATATTACTTTTAAAATCACAATTTGATTATCGCAGTTCATAAGGATTGCAGGTATTGGTTTTTCAACCATAGGTAAGTTCATCAAGAGCTCACGAAGCCACTTTGCTTCAACAGTGATAGTGTCTAATGCTGTGAGTTCTGCTTCCATAGTTGACCTTGTTAAGATGGTCTTCTTGCAAGACTTCCAAGAAATAGCGCCACCACCAAGTGTGAATACATATCCACTCGTGTCCTTTATCTCATCGACATCAGATATCCAATTTGAATCACTATAACCCTTTAGTATCCTCGGATATCTGGTATAGTGAATGACATAGTTCACAGTGCCTTTTAGATATCACATAACTCTCTCAAGAGCATCTAGTGATCATCTCTTGGATTTGAAACAAATCGGCTGAGTTTGCTTACAGTTAAAGTGTTGTGAATATGCCCTAGAGGCAATCATGTATGATGATGTTTTCCCATTGTATTTATAAAGTTATTAAGCTATCCTTGTATGAGCATCTGATATATACCATTAAATATGTGATTCGGTTGTGGAACTATACATTCATGTTATTTGTACTAAATGTCCTTGGTCATTGAGGTTGTGCTGGACACACAACTTAGACCAATGTGAAAGTTGGCTTGATGACTCAGTTCCACTTGTCATGGGCATGGAGATGCTATTCCGACTTACACAGATTTGGCTAAAGAGTTTAGCGAGTCGGATTGACCCATATTGAGGTACAACAAACAAGTTGTCATTTGTATATCTCAATCAATGTAATCCTTAGACCTGAGGTTGTTGTATAGTCCGAGTTGAGGATCACCGACTTAGGTTCTGTCAAACGCTGATCCGTAACTGGGCAGTTATAAGGGCAGGGTTCGGATCGACTGAGAATCAAGCTGCGTGATGTGAATAACCAAGATGGGATTTTGCCCCTCCACTTGGAGAGATATTCTCTGGGCCCTCTCGGATGATATGATTCGGAAAGCATGGCCATGCATGATTCGGTTAAGTGTTAACCGAGGCGATCGACTAAGAGTTAGTCGGGTGAATCACTTATCTCGGATCGAGAAGAGAGTCAGACTATTTAAGGGATGACAATTATTCGCCTATAGTCTGACAAGGTATATCGTGAGGCAAAAGGGACTCGGACGCAAGTCACATTGGAAAGGCAAGTCGTCATGACTCTTTGGTACTTGGGAGTCGGCACGTTCTGCTAGGAGCCGCTACCGACTGATCGATTGAGAGTCGGACTCCAATCGTATCCAAGTAGCCATGAGTCTGCGGGATCACACACTTAAGAGCGGGAGTAATTTCGGATTGGATCTGAACTGGAAATCTGGTTAGGTTGGACCCGAGCCTGATTTGGACTGAGTCAGTGAGTCGGACTCACAGGGACTAATATTATATGGGCTTTAGTGAATGGCCGCGCGAGCAGAGCCCACATTCACTCCCTATATATAGTGGAGCACCGTAACCCAGAAAGGTTAATCGTTGTTCGGTTAGGTCATTCCATGTGCTGGAAACCCTAGCTCCACAGCAGTCCTGCCACCGTAACGAATCTAGCAGTTCGCCGCCGGTGCTCCTCCTTGTACGTGTGGATACCAACAGAGGTGTTGTACGATCAGCACCAGGATGATCAGATCGCAAAGGACTGCATCAACTAACGCACTTCATTAGTAATCCGCAACTGCGCGTCTAGTGGTAAACCTCGTGGCCTTCTACCTCGGCTAGATCTTGGGATCACCATGTGAGAGGAAAAAGTTTTGTTTTATCTCTGCGTGGCCCAACATAAAGCGATGTGAGGCCTCGTGGCGCTAGCTAAATACATAATTGAGCAGTAATTTGAGAGTATCTCAGTTGGTCTCTAGCATTTCCTCGATTCTTTTGAAGCAACACACTAGGATCATACGGGGTAGGAGAAGACTTGCAGTCGCTATACCCAAAACGACTCAATATCTTTTCCGCATAGTAATACTGAAGCAATGTAATCGCAGCATCATCATCTCTCAATAGCTTGATGTTTAGGATAATATTAGCTACTCCTAGATACTTCATATCAAAAGAACGAGATAAGAAATCCTTGACCTCCTTAATTCCATTAAGGTTGGTTTCGAAAATTAGTATGTCATCAACATATAAACAAAGGATGACCCCCTTGCCCCCACCATGAAGATGGTACACACATTTGTCAGCTTCATTTACAACAAAGCCTACAACAGTTAAAGTTCTTTCAAACTTCTCATGCCACTGCTTAGGGGCTTGTTTTAGGCCATATAAAGACTTCAAAAACTTGCACACCTTTCCTTCTTGACCGCTTACCACAAAGCCATCTGGCTGATCCATATAAATTTCCTCATCCAACTATCCATTTAAGAAAGGTTTCTTAACGCCCATTTGATAAACGAGAAGACCATACGAGGCAGGCAATTAAAGTAGTACTCGAATGGTGGTCAATCTGGCAACATGTGAATAAGTGTCAAAGATGTCTTCACCTTCTTTTTGAGTGTAAACCTTGGCCACAAGCCGTGCCTTATACTTCTCAATAGTACCCTCGGGCCTAAGCTCTTTCTTAAACACCCACTTGCATCCTATAGTTTTGCACCCATAAGGGTGATTAGTGATCTCCCATGTTCCATTAGCTAAGATGGAATCCATCTCACTACGGACGACTTCCTTCCAGTAGTCAGCATCAAGAGATGCATAGGCTTCTGAAGGAAGTGAGAGTGTCATCCATAAGGTACACAATAAAATCATCACCAAAAGACTTTACAGTCCTCTGTCTCTTGCTCCTTTTAGGAATTTCATTATCATCCTTCTTAGGACTTTCAGAGTGTTTAATTGGAATGGTAGGTTCAGAAATTGTAGCAAATTTCTGATTAGATGAGCTAGGTATCTCTGGATTTGATGTGTTAGGTTTATCTTTCATAGGAAATATATCCTTAAAGAAAGTCGCATCAGTCGACTCCATGATTATACACACATGTATGTCAGCTACTTCAAATTTTACTATAAATAATCTATAACCAATGCTATGAAAAGCATAACCCAGAAAAACATAATCAATGGTTTTTGGTCCAAGCTTGCGCTTCTTGGGGATTGGTACATTAACCTTTGCCAAACAACCCCAACTACATAAGTAAGATAATTTTAACCTTTTCTTCTACCATTCTTTGGATGGAGTAATTTATTTGTTCTTTGTGGGAACTCGGTTTAGGACATGACACACGGTCAATAGTGCCTCTCCTATTATTTGGAGAGACCTGATGTGTCTAACATGGAGTTCACTAAATCTGTTAGAGTATGATTCCTTCTTTAGGCTACCCCATTTGACTAGGGTGAGTAGGGAGGCATCCTCTCATGAATTATGCCATGTTCGGCACAAAAAGAATCAAATTCGTTCGAAAAAACTCTCCACCACGATCAGACCTAAGCCTCTTAATCTTTCGATCAAGTTGGTTCTCTACTTCAGCTTTATAGATTTTGAAGAAACTCAAAGCCTTATCTTTTGATTTTAGAAGATACACATGAAAATATATCTCGTAGAGTCATCGATCAACGCCATAAAATATTTATTTCCACCTTTTGTCAACACACCATTCATATCATAAAGATCAGAATGTATGAGTTTTAATGGTGTTAAATTTCTCACTTTTGCAGTGGTATGTGACTTGCGAGGTTGTTTTTCTTGCACGCAGGCTTGGCACTTAGATCCCTTAACAGTAGTGAAATGAGGGATTAAATTAATTCTGGCTAGCCACGTAATACAACCAAAATTAATATGACAAAGAGGAGAATGCCAAACATTTGATTTAAAATCCGAGTAAATATGATTAACAACTTTATTAAAAACTTCTGACAAAGATAAGCGGAACTAGCCTCCGCACTCATAACATTTATCAACAAAGGTTCCATACTTAGAAATTAAAAAATTATTGGACTCGAATACAATCTTATAGCCGTCTCGACACAAAAGAGATCCTCAAATGATTTTTATTTATAGAGGGAACATGACACACGTTCTTTAGGCACACGGTCTTTTCTGAAGTGAACTTCAGGTTAACCATACCAACACCATGAACATAAGCATGTGATTTGTTTCCTATTAGCATGGTTTGAGTCCCTCTGACCTGATATAAAGAAAATATGGAGATATCAGAATAGACATGTACATTAGCGCCTGTGTCAATCCACCAACCAGGAGAATGATATAATAAAAGAATAGTAGATAATATATCATACGTAACATCTTTCATCTCAACGTCGCTCATGACAACATTAGCAGTCTTGCTGCCCTTCCCATGATGGCACTTATCAAAGTGGTTGGGATAAGTAGGAGCCCAATGATCAGGATCACCACACATATGACAAGCACCTATCTTCTTATCCGTCTTCTTCTTGAAACTGGTATACTATGAGGCCTTGTTCTTTCCATCGAACTTTCCTTTGCCATCAAACTTGTCCTTGTCTTGAACTTATGAGACTGGAAGTTCCTTTTCTGTACCTCCCTCGGTACCTCGAGCACGTGTGTCTTTTGCTCACGTCTTCTCTTCCACATCAAGAGTTCCAATGAAATTTGTCACGGAAAACTCTTGTCTCTTGTGCTTTAGAGAAGTAGAAAAATCCCTCCATGACGGGGAAGCTTGGAAATAATGCCTTCGGTTTTTTTCTGGTAACACACAAGTGAAGTGCTCGAGCTCCCTGGCAAGTGACTGTATTTCATTAGCCTGCTCCACAATGAAGCGGTCATCAACCATCTTATAGTCATAGAATTATTACATGACATATAGTTCATTGCCAGCATCGGAGACTCCAAATTTTCTCTCGAGCGCATCCCACATATCCTTGACATTGCTAAATGACAGGTATGAATCGACAATATTGTCACCAAGAATGCTGATCAAGGCAGTCTTGAAAGTGATATCAAGTTTTTGAAAGGTCATTAAGATCTTCCTCAGGTGCACCATAAATGACGTTATAGCAGCTCATGGTCTGAAACCAGAGCACTGCCCTCGCACGCCATCTCTTGTAATTGACACCTTCAAACACAGGTGGATTCATGGATGCAACAAAGCCGCTTGGGGGCAAATTTCCTATAATAAGGTTTTTGGATTGTTGACTAAAAGAGCAATTTACCAAGATAATTCACCATAATAAGCGGTAGATAAAACATGAATAAAATGATAGAAATTAAACTAATCATGTGATTTAGAGGATAGATATTAGAACATACACCCAAGAGTATTTTAAGGTAAAGAACTTGAGATAAGATCGGAAAAGGCTGAGAAAGATGATGTACATCACTACAGAGGAACCACCAGTGTTGGCATTGGTACCATCACCGGCCATGTCGTCGAGAAAGAGGTTGTTGATATCAGGGAAGAAGTCATCGTCGGGAAAAACATCGGCACTGCCGCTATCCATGAAGGAGCCAACAGTGCTCCCCAAAAACCTTATCGCCCTTCTCCCGTACAGGACTCGAAGCAGCGGGGTCTCGGAGGCCTACTGTCCCAGCTCGCGGTGCACGCCACGAGATGGGATGTGGAAGATCAAGGTAGCGTAGTGCTCTCGAACTGGAGGCGCAGAGGGGTGTGCGTTGGTGTGTCTGAGAGGAGGCGTAACCTCTCACTCTTATAGGAACAGAGGGAAGATAGATAGGCTGTGCAGGAGATAAAACAAAGAGGCAGAAGCTGAAGCGAATAGGCGGCAGCTAAAGCCGAACAACCTCCACTAAGTTCACATCTATTTCGACTTAGCTCATATTAAAATTCTACTCGAGAAAAACATTTCAACTTCTGTATAACTATTCATATACCATTCATGTGTGGCAAAATAAAGCCCGGCTCGGTGAGATTCCCGCAAACCACGGCGCACGTGCATTGTGACGTGGCATGGCGAGGCATGACGTGGCAAGGAGGAGGAAATATTTCTTGTGAGTTCTTTTCAGAGAGTCCATTTTGGGAGAAATACTTAACCAACTTGATTAGGTAGCTCTCTTTCGTCAATAGTTCTTTGAAATAAACTCTAGAAACCCCCTTTATCCTATTACCATTCTTCATTCTGACACCGGCTTTCAAAATCGAGTGGGACACTAAGGGAATATATCACCAACACTTTTGCTTCAGTGCGCCCTCCTTTTCAAACTTTGACAATAAAAAGTTGATACAGATCCATTTCAAAGACAGTACGAACCACCCTAAACTCGTATGGTCCTTTTAGACATATACTCACCTTCCACGTATACTCACGTGCCTACGGAAGACAAAAATCGAAAGATATATAGCATCAACAATAAAATTTTAAAACATGGCAATGCAAAGACATAGATCGTGATAACGGGAGATGAGATCAGCCAGTGAGAACATGTAATATACCTAGCTCGGCCGAGTACACCTATATGAAGGTATACACATTCTAGATATGGGTTTCGACGGCCCATGCAAACTTAAGTTTAAGAAGGGAACACCGAAACACACCTCTATCACCAAACAAAAGGATCAACAAACATATCTATGATAATATCCTAAGCTGACCACTTAAAACACTGACACAACAGAACAAACATATTGGCTCAAAAAGTATCCTTGTATATGATGTGCTCTCTGAGATCTAGGTATACGGCGGTTGCTCGCCTCTCTTTTCGACGCTACCATAGTGACAGCGGAGGACGAGGCACAAGTTTCTCCAATGGTGGAATTGTAATTTTACTTACGGAGTTCTTTGTGCAAAGTTGGTTGACATGTGTTTGTCTTAGACGTTGATCATATATGTAATCTCTGAATGTCTAATAGAATATATGCTTACTTCAAAAAAAAATAGTGTGGAGTTGAGTATTCTCAGTGACATTTTAGGCCAGCGGTTTTACCGAGCGTCTGACTAACCACACTCGGCAGAATTTCAACACTCGGTCATGAAACCAATTCCGATACTGAGAAGACCTCTTGATAATAACTAACATAACTCACGCGCGCCCTTATGCACACGTTCTTTGGCAATTCGCCTTACCTAATTAATTCCCATATAATGTGAGTATGTGACTATCAGTAATATGTTTAGTTGAAAATAGGGAAGGGAACAACAAACAAGAGCATAATATTACACAATGATGCATCCATAAGAACATCAGGCAGACCGGCATAATCTACGTGACGGTGACAGACTGGTAGACCTCCTGCATGGCGGATCTGAACCGTTCAATGTCAAGGATGACTTTCTGGCCGATGAGGAAGAGCTCCCCAACTTTGCCGAATCCCTGTTTGTGTATGGATGCAGGGTCGGCGAAGACGGGATGATCCCTCGGGTACACATCCTTGAGTGTCGTCTCGTCGGCATTAACCTCGTACTCAACGTACCGAAGCCCCATGTCCGGTGCCGGACGGCCGAATTCGTGCCAGCAGATGCCGTGCATCGCGCCCCACGGGACGATCTGCATCAGTGTGCCGTTGTTCGGAAGGAACACCATGTTGGTGAGCCCGGCGCCGTGCACGCCAACCATCACGTTACACGAGCTCACCGCCTGCGCGAACCGGGCCATGTCCCGGACCATCTCAGGCCCCGCAGCCACCACCTCGAATCCGACTTCTCTGGCGGCCTCTATGGCCTCCGCCTCATTGGTGATCGCCCTCGCGTGCCGCCGCAGCACCATCACGAGACGAGGCTTCTGCCCAGAGCTCCGGTTCGCGGGGGTCGCCCACGCGTTCTTCAACGAGTAGGTTGACCGGAGGAAGTCCCGGAAGTCCGCCATCGTGTAGCCTTTCCTGGAGAGCGCAGGGTTGATCCTTAGCTCATCATGGATCTCGATGCCGACACGCACCGCCGGAAAGCAGCGCACGGCGACATCAGCATCAAAGTCGATGACCGGGTACACCGAGAGCGCGGCAAGGACGTCCCGGTAACGGGAGGTAAACTCGGGGTTGAGGTCGGTGACCACGAGGTGGACGTGACCGTCGTACTCCCGTGCCGTGTTGTACAGTGGGATGATCATGTCGTTCATGGCGTGGAAGAAATTGCCGCTGTAGGGGCCGCTAGAGAAGATCACCGCGGGGGCGTCGTGCGTCACCGTGCACGCCGGCGCCGCCGCGGTGTCGTCCGTGGTGGCAACCGGGGCGCTCGAGCGGATGTTCACCGCTCGGACCTTCTGCATCGTCTGTATCTCCCACTTGCGCGGGAACGGGCGGACCGTGACCGTCTTGTTGTCCGGCCAGGTGTAGTTGGAGGCCGAGACCACGTACACGTCGGCGTATTTGCCCTGCATACGGATGTCGCCTTCCATGGCGCAGATGCTCATGGCCCCGTTGTCCAAGTCGCAGCTTAACTTGCTTCTTGATGCTCCCACATCTGCGTATGTCGACACAAAAATGATTAATTATTGTCTGGCTCTCTACCAATGCCATAGCGGCCGGCCGCAACCAAATGTGATCAAATGCACTTTGTACCTGAATTTCGCAACGAACCATCTATTTTCCCGTCCATGGCAAGAAACTCCTTGTCATGATCTGCAACAGATAAGAGATGATGAGTATCAGGTTACGCGCGCGAACACTCTACTGTATTATAACATCGGGCATACCTCAAAACATAATCAACCTACTGTAACAATTTATTTACCTCATCTAAAAAAGCAATTTATTTACCAAATGCTAGTAGCAGTTCATATCTCTGAGCTATGATTAAGCGTGAGAACGCTAGAGGCCTTTCTGAAGTTAAGCACGGCGACTTCGACCTGTTGACTTCACTTGCTTTTTATTTATTTTGTTTTGGTGATGGATCTGCTGACTCTTGAACAGGGTATTTTAAGCTCCGATTCTGTAGAAGAACGGCCATTAAGAATTACCTTTGATCGCATCGACGGCGCCATTGCCAGGGATCTCGTTACTTGATGCAGGAGATGGTGGTGCATCGGCGACCGAATCTGAATTGAATGAAGTACTACCACATGTCATGTGTTTGTTGTTAACGCCAATCGATGTTTAACTACAGACTGAATACAATGAGATTACCAGTTTTCTTCGGCGAACCATCCGCAGCTTTTAACTTGGCTATCTCAGCTCTTAACTTGGCTATCAGCTTTGCACTCTCTGAATCTGGCACGACGAAAGACGTGGCGCTGAAGTTAATTGACAGGCCGTTTATAGAGCATGCATCATGCATGTGTGAAGATGAAATCTAGCCAGGGCTCACCTGAAGACGAAACCTGGGTATCGCCCTGAACCACATTTTCCTTGGTTGCACCTGGATACTGGACTTGGTTGCTGCTTGTTATTCCGTCTTTTGACAGTGGAAGCCGGTCACGTATGGAGAAAAATAAATCCGAAACTTGGGTAATTCCGGTCTCTCTAACTGCAGTACAAGGAACCTCAAGTCATATCCCTGTCCAGTTATAAGGTTATCACAAATATGTATCCTTGAATCTAAGAAACAGGTGAACCACAATTTTACAGAAAGGAAGAAAATAACAGCTAGTTCAACAGATTTCTCCACAGGTACGCTTCACTAGATGTCGATCAAGATCGACGTTTAGCTCATTAATTGTTACTGCTCAGTTTGTTTGGACCAGCAAGCTTCTGCCGAATGGGTTTTACTAACATTCTAGATGTACTACACACTTATATGAATCTAAATCAACACTTGCAAAACTGCTTGGCATGACCGAACACCTATCCAGCTAGCCATTATACTCATGGTAGTGATAAAATTGAGAACTGGACCAAAGCTATGAATGATGAAGGTAAACGAACATAGAGATATAAACGCACTTGGAACTAAAACATAGACCATCCTGTCAAACTGAGCAAGTTGTTGTCCAATTCAGAAGACTTGCGACGAGTACCTTTGGGCAGGCGATCTGTGTTGAGAACGAGGAGGACGAGCAGCGGAACCAGGAGCCACGCTACCGCCGCCGCTCCCCCGCACACGAGCTTCTTGCTGCTCTCGTTCCTCCGGAACATCATCTCTCATCCGGTTGCTCTTGCACTCGCTCAGTTGATCTTTTCAGCAGGTGGGCACTCTTGCCTAAGCTAGCCAAAAGGTGAGCTACTCTTACGAGTGAAGCATACTAGTATAAGTATGATCTCCGATCGAAATGAGCATTAATGCGCGAGCCTAGTTTAATAGTCCATGGCGCCTCTCCTAACCCAAGGTTTTCTTGGGTTGACTTGCAGCGTCATTAAATCCCACGCACATGCATATATTGCACGCTAATGGCATCATTTCGTCGGTCCAATAGAAAGCTACTGTAATTGTTAGTGTAGTCTAGCCCCTCGTTCCAAAAGGAAACGAATGTCAAAATCAGGATTGAGTGTACATACTCGGTAACAACCGAGCCGGTCGTTCTGATGTATATATATTGGTTGTGCTATGCGGCACAATAGCATACAAGAGTCCGGTAGAATTACCATGGCCGGCTCTATATTTTTCAGGGTCATTGGCGAAGTCGACAAAAAAACCCCTTAATAATAATATATATGTACGTGTAACTAGATATATAGACCATATATGTGCCAATTTCACCTGCAAAATATTTAAAGCATATAACCACATGTTCATAGTCAAGATGTCTATAAATAATTGTCAAGCACTAAAGCATTGTGATATTTAGATAGAAAAAATAAAAATGGTAGGAAAACATAACAAGTATTCCATGCTAGCAAATACCTAAAAAAAAACCAGACTCCAATGAGTTCATCGACACTACTTTTTATTAGAGCAAACTTATTTAAAGCATGATTCAATAAGCTGTTTCTCTCTCTCTCTTTTTTTGGCAGCACCCAACAATTACTTCCCATTGTAACACCTATCACGGATTAATATGAAGGAATTTACATCAAATTGTAATTTTAAAAATTATAACCCTAATCGAGGAATTAATTAAAAGGATTAGACGAGAGATTAAAAAGGGATTTAAGGCGTAAACTTATAGAGGGCGGAGCCTGTCCAAGATTGTTGATGGAGAGCAGCAGGGCCGGAGAGCAGATGAAATGGGCGGAAGAGAGACTGCAACCTGGCGGCTGGGCGTCTGTGTCTTGGCGAGCGACAAGAGAGATAGAGAGTTCCGTGACTCGCGATAAGGACGAGCGTCGTGATGCCTGGAATTTACGATATATCGACCGATCTCCTCAGCAGGGGCCTCCGGACCAAGGCACCACCGCACCAGGCCTGCTTTTTTTTTTGAGGGAACCGCACCAGGCCTTGTTGTTCCCCTGCTCGTGAATAAAAAATCTTGGGCCTCTCCCCCGCCTGGGCCCTTGGCTGTCGCACTACCCTGTCATGGGCTAGAGACGGGCTGAGGATTACAAAGGCAGGTACCGACTCATATTAGGTTCGATACACATAAACTGAAACATAAACAAAGTCTAATCCTAACACCCTCTCTTAATCACAATTTCGATAAGTTGAGATTATGTTTAAACTCCTCGAACTTGCGGGCTGCAAGAGGTTTTGTGAATCCGTCGGCAATTTGATCTTTCGAAGAAACAAACCTAATTTCCAACTGTTTGTTGAGAACTCTCTCTCTAACAAAATGAAAATCAATCTCTATGTGTTTTGCTCTTGCATGAAACACTGGATTTGCTGATAGATATGTTGCACCCAAATTATCTCACCATAAACACGACGACTGCTTTGAATCGACTCCAAGTTCTACAAGAAGAGACTGCAACCAAATTACTTCTGCTGTAGCATTTGCCAATGACTTGTATTCTGCCTCAGTACTTGATCTTGATATCGTAGCTTGTTTTTTAGCACTTCAAGAAATAAAATTTGGTCCAAAGAAAACAACAAAGCCTCCAGTTAACCGCATATCATCCAGGCATACTGCCCAATCAGCATCTGAAAATACACTAACCAAGGTGGAACTTGATCTCATAAAAGTTAGACCGACACTAGATGTACCTTTAACATATCTCAAAATCCTCTTAGCTGCAATCCAATGCAAAATAGTAGGGGCATGCAAATATTGACAAACTTTGTTAACTGCATAAGAAATATCAGGCCTTGTGAGAGTCAAGTACTGTAATGATCCAACCATACTTCTGTACTTAGTACTATCCTAAGGTCCTAAAAATTTCCCTTCATGTGCTGTAATCTTTTCTCAAGATGACATGGGAGTAGGAGAGGCGCTGCAATTTTTCATGCCTACTCGAGTAAGAATATCTGTTGCATATTTTGTCTATTTTAACACAAGTCCATCTTCTACCTTCTGAACTTCAATACCTAAAAAGAAGTGAAGAACTCCAAGATCTTTTGAGGCAAATTCTCTACTTAAATCCTGGAGTAGAGTATCTGTTGCAGCTTTAGAGGAACTTGCAACAATGATATCATCAACATAGATGAGCATAAAGATAGTGACATTTGACTTGTGATAGATGAATAATGAAGTGTCAGACTTTGAAGCAACAAAACCGAAACTAATCAATTGGGAGCTCAAACGAGAATACCATGCTCGAGGCGCTTGATTCAAACTATATAATGCTTTGTCAAGTTTGCATATATAACTGGGCTTACGTATATCTTCATATCCTGGCGGTTGCCTCATATAGACCTCCTTTTCCATAACACTATGTAAAAACGCATTCTTGACATCCAACTATTGCAGGCTCCATCCTCTAGAGACAGCAATTGCTAAAACAAGTTGAACAGTATCAATTTTAACAACAAGACTAAAAGTATCCTCATAATCTATAATCTATACCGGCACGTTGTTTGAATCATTGGCCATGTTTCTCACAAGCAACTAGCGATCGCTACTGCCTAGCAGCATGCCCGCTGCTGTCACTTTCTGCCATAGGGGATCGCGTCCGTGGTGTGGCATCCGAAGGGACCAATGAATTACTAGCTCCATCACGTGAGGCCGCAGAGAATCTGGATGATGCGACGCTAGAATCCGTCGCTACGAGTCAGATGCTGGCGGCGACAGTACGTGACCCAATGATAGTGCAGACGACGAATCTTGCTCGTTTTGTAGACCCAAGTCTGTTATTTGCTGTACACTATTTTGAGGCATATATGCACCGTTTTACTCCAAATTTTCACCATTGTGCTCTAAATTTTCACCTGGTGGCTGCAAATTCACATAAGCAGGACTAGCACAATTAGTAGGATTATCCAATGATGAATCATCAATAAATTCTTTCCCTTGTTCAGAATTGAGTAGAGATTGATCAAGCAAGATATATAATTTCTTTGCGAAGAGAAGCACTGGCATTTGGATGAAGAGATTCAAAGGGGAAAATAGCTTCATCAAAAACAACATCACGAGAGATATAGATTCGACCAGTAGATACATCAAGACATTTAACTTCCTTGTGAAGAGGACTATAGCCTAAAAAACACAACGCTTAGAACGAAACACACACTTGTGTTTATTGTAAGAACAGAGATTAGGCCAACATGCACATCCAAAGATGCGAAGGGAAGAGTAATTGGGTTTAGTGTGAAGAAGACGATGAATTGGTTATCATTGTTGATGACTTTGCTAGGAAGCATGTTAATGAGATGGAAAAAGTCCAAAACAAACCTTGAACTCATAGATGAAAGATAAATTGAACCCTGAACTCGTGATCCCCGAAATTGGCACTTTGATTTCACTGATCCCGGTCTAATCTGAACCTTTGCTTCATTCCCAAATAGGGATTCATTGACGTGTCCCAGGATTTAGTAGCATAGAGGGAAGGGCGCGTCGGGCCGTTAGAAGTTGGGCCGACCCAACAGGCAAAGGGGAAATCCGTGCATCCCACACCAATTTATCACCGTTAACCTCGAGGTGATTCGAGGGAGTCAGCTAACCTCCAGGCGCGTCCCTTGGCATTATTTCCTCATCTAGCGACGGCAATGGCGACCGGTGGGTGATCGTTAGGAGCGGCAATGATTTGGACGGCACGGCGATGACCGAAGTCGAAGGTAACTTCTCTGACATCCTATTCATCTGCTGACCATAATTTGGCCCCTCTTCTCTCTGGTAGGGTTAGGGATTTGGCAGGATAAATTTGGGTTTTTTTTGGTCTTAGTGTAGCTCAGTTATTTGGCTGATTTAGTGTTGTTTTCTGTGTCTAAACTGTTCGGAGTAATGCAATGTAGTGACATATGAAGCTATTTTGCAGTTAAACCATGGATCCTACAGATATTTTGAACATCAGATTTCATATTGGCGGGGAGTTTGTCCGCATTGGTCGCAAACTAGAGTACGTGGGTGGGGATGAAGAGATGTCTGAGATCGAGAGGGATAAGCTTTCATTGCAGGAATTGAAAGGCCATTTGAAAGATCATATGCAGTTCAAGGAATCAATGAAGATATATATTCATGTTCCTGGTGAAGAACTAGCAGATGGTTTGCTTTTTCTGAGCAATGACTATTCCTATGTGAAGATGTTAGATTATGTTTGCATCGGTGAAGTTGCAGATTTGTATGTAGAGTACCATGGGGAACATGAAAGTGACCACATCAGCAGTGGAAGTGAACTTCAGGATGAGTTGTTGCAGATAAATGATGGGGATGAACCTGACATGGTCATCACTGCAGAGAAGATTGCTAAAAGTTCAGAAGAAGATATTCAAATTCTAGACAACATTATGGTTCCTGATGACACTAGAGTGATCACTCAAGTTATTGCCAGTCCATTGAAGAAACATGGAATAAGAAGAGGGACAGTTGAGAGAGATGAAGTGTTAGCTTCTCAAGTTGACAATCCTAGTCAAGTGCAGGCAGAGGATGTGCAGGCATAGCATGTGCAGGCAGAGGATATTGATCGTGATGATTCAGTTAGTGGTTCTGATGGAGACCTAGAATACATGCCACATAGTGAAGATAGTGGTGAAAATTCAGAAAGGGTGGAGCTGAGAAGGCATGCTAGAAAGTTCAAGAAGAGGATGAAAGATACAAAGAGCTGGATTTCTAGGGATTCAGCATCTGCTTTTCCTATTGAACTTATTGCTAACATGGAAGAACAAATTGGTGAAGAGGAGAAGGAGTGGGGTTATTATTCTTCTGATGAGGATTATTCTTATGATGAGGATTCTGACAAAGAAACAGTGAAGAGGAAAACCAAGTATCCAAGATATAATCCTAACACAGAAATCCCACACTTTGCATTGACAATGGTTTTTAGGAGTAAGAATCAGCTAGTGAAAGCAGTGAAGAGGTATGGCATTGTGAGCAAGAAGAGCATTGAATTTGTGAAGTCAGAGTCAACAAGAGTCAGAGCAAAGTGTGGTTTTGCAGGTTGTACTTGGATGATTTATGCAGCCAAGAACTCAAGGACTAGTAGGATTCAGGAACAAAGGGAAAAAGGAGAGAAATTTCATGGTAAAATATGCCCAAGCATATTTAAAAAGTTGAAGGCAAGCATAGAGAGAATTCAGTTCATGGAGGTGTTGTGGAATGGCAAAGATGGATTTGAAGTGGAGCTGCTGACAGGAAGGAAGAGGCAATGCATTGTTAGTCTTGAGAAGAGGACATGTTCTTGTGGTTACTTCCACCTTTCTAGGCTTCCATGCTCTCATGCTATCACAACAATCTACAAGAGCAGACATCAAGTGGAGGATTTTATTGACCCCTGCTACTCAATTGAGGTGTTCAAAAAGATTTATGATCATTGCTTGGAGCCTATGGAAGGTGAAGAGATGTGGCCAGTATCTGAGAATCCAAGGCCACAAGCTCCAGGATATGTGAAGATGCCTGGTAGACCTAAGAAAAATGCCAGGAAGAGAGAAGAAACTGAAAAACCAAAGCCTAGCAAGAAAATGAGCAAACATGGTACTGTAATTGTGTGCTCATTATGTGGCACCCCTGGACACAACAAGTCAGGCTGCCACAAGAATCCAGATAGAGGTAAGAAGGAAAATGCACACCTTGCCAAGACTACCAAGAAAAGAAAGACATCATAGGTAAAGTAAATGAAATTATGCTCAATTTTTGTCAGTTGTGTATATGAATTTTAATGAGTGAACTAAAAATTTCGATTCTTGTAGCAGCCTGGTACATATTTAGGTCCTACTACTCCTACTGTAGCACCAAGATCTGCTCCTACTACAGCACCAAGAACTACTCCAGTATTACCAAGAACTGCTCCTACTGCAGCACCAAGAACTGCTCCTACTACAACACCAAGAAGCTTTAGAGCTACAAGGATGACCAAGGGCACAAATGAAGGTAGTTCCAGTGGTGCAAAAAGGAAGAGGACACCTGCATCTTCTATTCGTAGCTATCAATACTTCACTTCTAGTGGAAACACCTAATCTAGAGAAGCTAGTGTGTACTACTGCAACCTATGGTGTTATTAACACCTAATTTTGTTGCCTAGTTCTATGAGGCATGTTTATGGTCATTTTAGACATGTTTTCAACCTGTGAGAATCTAGTGTTTATGGTCCTATGGGACATGGTTATGCTCCTATCATTTTGCTCCTCTCATTTTGCTGTGATCATTAAGTGTTTGGTCATTTTGCTATCAAATGGTTATGCTCCTATCATTTTGCTGGTCATTTTGCTATCATTTTGCTGTCAAATGGTTGCTATCACATGGTTGTTCTCAAATGGTTGCTGAACATTTCAATTTAAAATGGTTGCTATCACATGGTCATTTTGCTGTCAAATGATCAAATGGTTGCTGAACATTTCATTCCATGAGTTCATTACATAGAAAGACATCTAACAGTGCTCCATAAGTTCATTACATATCTAGACACATCATACTACTACATGAACAGTTTCCCTGCAACTACAACAAACACAAAAACAATAGAAACAACCACCAAATTATCATATTTGGCCTTCAAAGCATCTATCTCTAAATCCTTCTTCTTCATTTGATCTTTCAAAGCAGCCATCTCTAAATCCATCTTCTTCTGATCTTCCAAAGCCTGAACACTAGGTTCTGTCTCTTCATTTTGTTGAGAAATAGAGAGCACACCGTCAGAAAGCAGCCTCCACACTTCATCTCTCAAGTCGCCAATCAAATGTCTCTAGA
Source organism: Avena insularis (assembly GCA_023614405.1). Lineage (NCBI taxonomy): Eukaryota > Viridiplantae > Streptophyta > Magnoliopsida > Poales > Poaceae > Avena > Avena insularis. Next base: position 66,233,941 of record CM042697.1, read on the forward strand.
ACTCAGGCAATGCCGGATCAGCCCATTCAACATAGCCACATCCAGCACCATTATGTGCAATTCCAAACAAAAATGAATCAGAGTAGACCAGGAGAAAACACCAGGAGAAAACAAATCAGAGCGGAAGAAGAGCACGCAGAAATCAAACTCACCAGGGCATCCACGCACGCGTAATACCTCCTTCCTGGGTTCTGGCTGCTCCACGAGATTCACCTAGGTGCCTTCCTCGGCGGATTGCAGTGGCAGAACTTCGGTGGCTCGTACGCCATGGGGTTCTGCCAATATGGTACCGGCAATCTTCCATCGCCACCCCTTATTCATGTAGCTCTGCGGAAGCCAGGAGCAGCGGGAACACCTAGAGACCACAACATCCTCCAACCACTGATACGTTGGAAACGTATCTATAATTTTTGATGCTACATGCTTGTTTAGTATCTACTTTGCTTTGTCTACACTTTGAGGTGTTTTTATATCTTTTCTGGAACTAACCTATTAACAAGTTGCCACAGTGCCAGTTGCCTGTTTTCTTCTGTTTTTGGTTCCAGAAAGGCATAAAATCAATATTCTCGGAACTGGATGGGACAAAAGCCAAAGTCAATATTTTACGTGAGGGACACGAATCCAGAAGACGAGACGGAGATGCAAACCAGGGCGGCCAAACCCTCCTAGGCGCGGGTGGGCCCTGCCCCGCGCCTGGGTAGGGTGTGCCCCCCTGGCCGCCTCCCATCCTCGCCTATTCGCCTATAAGAATCCCCCAATGCAGAAACCCTAAGTATCCGATCAATATTCCACGAAACCTTCTGTAGCTGCCGCCACCATCATCCCTAGATCGGGGGGGGGGGGGATCTGAAGTTCTTCCCGGTACCCTGCCGGAGGGGAGATCATCCCGGGGGCCTTCTCTCCGGTATGATGCGTGAGTAGTTCCACCTTGGACTATGGGTCCATGTAGTAGCTAGATGGTTGTATCTCCTCCTTTGTGCTTTCATGTATAGATCTTGTGAGCTCCGTTCATGATCAAGATCTAATCTATTTGTAATCATGCATGTTGTGTTTGTGGGGATCCGATGGATATTGAGATTACTATGTCAAATTGATTAATGGGTTTTTCTATTTGATACTATCATGTCTGTGTTGTTTGTGATCTTGCATGCTCTCCGTTGTTAGTAGCTATCTTGGCCAAGTAGTTGCTAGTGACCCCAAGAGGGGGTATTTATGCTCGATAGTGGGTTCATGCCTCTAGTTTCCAAGGGAAGTGACATAAATCTCTTCGGTTATAGATGTGCTGTTGCCACTAGGGAGAAAACAAGGATCTCTTGTTCATGGAACAAGTGGATTGTTTACCTTATACACTTTGCTTAAAGCAGTTGTCTGTTGCTTGCAACTTAATACTGGAGGGGGTTCGGATGATAACCTGAAGGTGGACTTCTAGTCATAGATGCAGTTGGATGGCGGTCTTTGTATATTGTTGTATTGCCCAATCGAATCTCATAGGATCTTTTTGTCTAGTATTGCATTGTTATGCCTTGCTCAGTTCCTGTCAATTGCCCTGCTGTAATTTGTTTACCCTTCATGCCATGTTGTTTATCTAAGGAGAGCACCTCTAGTGAACTATGGACCCCGGTCCAATCTTTACCATTGATACAACTACCACTGTTACTTGTTTACTTGCTGCAAACCATTACCTTCCACACCATATGTTTAATCCTTTGTTACAGCAAACCGGTGAGCTTGACAACCTCAATGATTCGTTTGGGCAAAGTATTGAGTTTGTGTTGTGCAGGTCTCCGTGTTGCTTGCAACACCTATGTGACGTTTCCTTCCTCCTACTGGTTCGATAACCTCGGTTTCTTACTGAGGGAAACTTGCTGCTGTGCTGCCTCACACCTTCCTCTTGGGGTTCCCAACAGGCTTTACGTTAGCCATCAAGCTCTCTCTGGCGCCGTTGCCGGGGAGGCTAAGGACATTTTCACTAGGGGACTCCTCCACTTCCTTTCTCTTTACTTTGTTTTTAGTTTGCTTTGTTCCTTTTTCTTGGTTTTGTTTGCCTCTTTTCAAAAAACCCAAAAAAATAGTCTAGTTTGGTTTGCTTGCTTTATTCAAAAACACAAAAAAATGAGTTCCTACTCTAGTTGCCAACTTGCTCTAGCTCACCATGTTGTTCCCCAAGTTCGCCATGAAAGATCTTGCAATAGGTAGTGGCTCCATAATTAGGAAAGTCACCAAGCATGAGGATATTGAGGATAGATCTATAGCCGAACTTGCTCCTAATTATGATATTGCTGAAGCTTCCTTAGTTCATATGTTGGAGGCTAGGTTTGTTAGCCTTAACCCCTTCATTCAATTTTTGTTCCTAAAACTAAAAGAAGAGAATGCTGAAAAGAGAGAATTCATCCCTGAAACTTTATTAAAAGAATTCCATGATGTTGCTAGGGAGGCCAAAAAGGTTTTTGAGCGTTTCAATATGCTAGGCTCAAGTGTATATGTTGTGGGTATTTCTGATAAAACTAAGCTTAGAGAAGAATTTAAGATACCCATACCCTTTAAGCTTGTTGGAATGCATGAAGCCTTTGAAAAGAATTTTGATTGGATTGCTCCCAAAAAATATTTTTGATGAAATTAGTAAACCAAAGAGAGATGAGAAGGGATCCTCCAAAATCCATTTGGATGAGATACCTTTCATAGTTGAAGACTTTGCAAGTATTGATCTTAATGCTTCTTCATTTGAAAATACTTGATTCTTCTTGCTTCTTGTGCCTAACTTAAAGGCGTTAAAGAAAAGTACTTGTTGGGAGATAACCCAAGAGTTTACTTGAGTCTTGGAAGTTATTAATTCAGTAATGACCTCTCCTTATCCTTTTTGTTTGCTTTTTGTGCCAAGAATGACCTCTAATGAGAGGGAAGTAAGATTTGGGGAGTTGCTGTCCCGAAATAGATTTCTGTCTTCCACCAAACAAATTCGTGAGGAGCCTCTGTAACTCGGATTGGGCTGAAAATTTACTAATAAATCTCCGAGTATGTTAGCTAACTTTCATTAGTTCAAAACCTTTTGATTTGAGCAACAAAATATGTTCTAAAAAATCGGTTTCTACCTGCTGGTCTGTTTTGACAGATTTCTGCCATTATTTGCATTTACTTCTTATTGATTTATTTTTGAGTTCTCTTTAGGTGAATTGAGCTTTTTGAAGGAGTTACTACAGTAGCATGTGTTTTTAGTGAAAAGCCTTGCTGTTCCAAAGCTTTGCCAGAGGTCTAATATCTTTTGAATACACTAATGTTGCTAATGAAGATTGTGTGAAGTTTTGTACGAAGGAAACATTTCAGGTGTAAAGAGAGAATGATGTAATGAGATAAAGAATGGACAAAAGCTCAAGCTTGGGGATGCCACCCCTGTGTCACCCCAAGAAATATCCAAGAGTTACAAGCGTCAAAGCTTGGGGATGCCCAAGGCATCCCCTTCTTCATCAATAAAAAGCCCAGGTCTGTCTAGACACTTCGTTTTTTTATTGTTTCATGCATAGTTGTGTTGTTCTTGGAGCGTCTTAATTTTTGTTTGCTTTGCTTAGTTTGTTTAGTTTGCTTGAATAAAGTAGTTTGGACCCCCGTTCTTGATGTGTTGTTGCAAATAAGTTGCTTGGTGTTGGAAAGGAGTAGTAAGTTCTTGCTTGTAAGTGCAACAGGAGCTTGCATTGACTGTGACTTAGACTTTAGCATGACATGCTAGGTGTTGTTTTGACCTTATGATTAGCGATTATTGTGGTAGCATGTCTTGTTCCAAACAATTGGGATTGTTTAGTGTGCCTTGAAGAAATTATGCGTTGTTTTAGCATGCAAAAGAATAGTATTGTGGTATTCTCCTTTGATGCTTTGTTTGGGTTGACTTGGCACATGCTCACACCATGTTATGACTATGAACAAGTCACCATAGCCTCTATGATCATTTAGTCCTTGACTTGTAGTACTACTCTATGCTTTGATTAGTAATGTTTTGTTGCTCTGCATGATTGTGGCCATTATGCTCTCTTAGTTGGTTGCTCCTAGTCTTTTGCTAGCCACCACTTGTATGAGTAATCTCTAATCATGCTTCCAACTCCCAAGAAACCAAGTTATTCCAAAGTGTCCACTATAAATTCCTATACATGGTGTGTTACACCATTCCAAGTATATTCTTGTTTTCAGCTATCTTCCAATTAAAAACCATTTTGTTATGTGAAAACTTAGTGATTAAAGCCCTCACGAACTTGATGGCACACTTTATATTCTTTGCCCCTAATAAACTTGAACCATTGTGTCATCTATATTGTATATGATTGCACTTATACGTTGGAATTAGCAGAACCGTGCTGTCACGGGGAACGTTTTCAACATTGCACTTGTACTTTGTACTCAGTTTATATCATGCTCTTTTGTCTATGGATGTCACCGGTGTGAAATAAAGAGGGAACTTGTAAGTCCATGGAGTATGTATTTTGTGTTATAGAAACGCCTGGGCCGCTAGCCTAAGCCATGCCTAATCATGGTGGAAACTTGCAGCATCACCATAGTGAGCTATCTATGAAGCATCCTCAATAAAAATCTGTGCATATAGTAAATAAAAAGATCGCTGAGATGCTCATTGTCTGCTTGCCTTGTCATTTTGGTTATGGGATAGCTCCTGTACCATGTGCAAGGGGTACCCCGTTGGCGGTTCTCTATGATATGCATGTACTTACAATGACAGGAACTTACAGGTGACTGAAGTTGAGTAGCATGAGGTGTGGCCCTCGTATTCAAGGGACTTGAGATTGCCAACTTATACTTCGTCAAGCATATACTCCATAGTTTGTTCACTTTAACCTTAATCACTTCAAGATGCTTATGATAGGGGCAATGAGGGCTGAAAGCTAACAAGTACCATAATTTTTGGAAGATCTTTTTGAAACTTGAAATCCCTGCTTCCTTTATGAAAGGACTTTCTTCCACCATTATTTGAGTCTCCACCTTCTACTTTTAGGCACCATTAAGAGAGCATAGTTGTCATTCTGTGTGCAGTGTCCCAAAACTTATTGATTGATGCATATTGTGATATTACTTTCTCTCATGCTATTTCTTTCTAGTCACCCTTGTGAACTTTGAAGGTGTCGTATGCATCTATTTGCTACTCTATGAGGGACAAGCTGAATGCCACTATGTCATGTTTTCTGTATGTGAAACAAACAAACGTTTTTCAATGCATGTTATTCATGATCTTTGTTTGTAGCCTTTCATGTTGAATGCATAGTTACTATGCCCTATTGTTAGAACTCCATCTTTTCATGCACATGTTTAGAGTTCTTTGATCCCAGCTTTCAATGCTTGCAAATGGTTTGATCTTGGTTTTGACGGTGCATGTCACCTCAAAAATTATTCTTTTTATCACTTACCTACTCGAGGACGAGAAGGAGTTAAGCTTGGGGATGCTTGATACGTCGGAAACGTATCTATAATTTTTGATCCTCCATGCTTGTTTAGTATCTATGTTTCTTTGCTTTGTCTACACTTTGAGGTGTTTTTATATCTTTTCTGGAACTAACCTATTAACAAGTTGCCATAGTGCCGCTTGTCGCTTTTCTTGCTTTTTGGTTCGAAGGCGTAAAATCAATATTCTCTGAATTGGACGGAACAAAAGCCAAAGTCAATATTTTATCGTGAGGGACACGAATCCAGAAGATGAGACGGAGACGCAAACCAGGGCAGCCAAACCCCCTAGGTGCGGGTGGGCCCTGCCACGTGCCTGGGTAGGGTGTGGCCCCCCTGGCCGCCTCCCAGCCTCGCCTCTTCGCCTATAAGAAGCCCCCGATGCAGAAACCCTAAGTACCCAATCAATATTCCACGAAACCTTCTGTAGCCGCCGCCATCGTTGTCCCTAGATCGGGGGGATCTAAAGTTCTTCCCGGCACCCTGCCGAAGGGGAGATCATCCCGGAGGCCTTCTCTCCTGTATGATGCGTGAGTAGTTCCACCTTGGACTATGGGTCCATGTAGTAGCTAGATGGTTGTATCTCCTCCTTTGTGATTTCATGTATAGATCTTGTGAGCTCCGTTCATGATCAAGATCTAATCTATTTGTAATCATGCATGTTGTGTTTATGGGGATCCGATGGATATTGAGATTACTATGTCAGATTGATTAATGGTTTTGTCTATTTGATACTATCATGTATGTGTTGTTTGTGATCTTGCATGCTCTCCATTGTTAGTAGCTATCTTGGCCAAGTAGTTGCTAGTGACTCCAAGAGGGGGTATTTATGCTCGATAGTGGGTTCATGCCTCTAGTTTCCAAGGGAAGTGACAGAAATCTCTTCGGTTGTAGATGTGCTGTTGCCACTAGGGAGAAAACAACGATCTCTTGTTCATGGAACAAGTGGATTGTTTACCTTACACACTTTTCTTACAGCAGTTGTCTGTTGCTTGCAATTTAATACTGGAGGGGGTTCGGATGATAACCTGAAGGTGGACTTCTAGTCATAGATGCAGTTGGATGGCGGTCTATGTATATTGTTGTATTGCCCAATCGAATCTCATAGGATCTTTTTGTCTAGTATTTCATTGTTATGCCTTGCTCAGTTCGTGTCAATTGCCCTGCTGTAATTTGTTTACCCTTCATGCCATGTTGTTTATCTAAGGAGAGCACCTCTAGTGAACTATGGATCCCGGTCCAATCTTTACCATTGATACATCTTCCATTATTACTTGTTTACTTGCTGCAAACCATTACCTTCCACACCATACATTTAATCCTTTGTTACAGCAAACCGATGAGCTTAACAACCTCACTGATTCGTTGGGGCAAAGTCTTGAGTTTGTGTTGTGCAGGTCTCCGTGTTGCTTGCAACACCTGTGTGACGCTTCCTTCCTCCTACTGGTTCGATAACCTCGGTTTCTTACTGAGGGAAAACTTGCTGCTATGCTGCCTCACGCCTTCCTCTTGGGGTTCCCAACAGGCTTCACGTTAGCCATCAACCACCGCCGCCGCAACACCACACAACCGATGAACCCTAATTTCCATTCCCCAATCTCCCCTCTGTTCCCCAATTTCTATTAACCGCATCAATGAAACTAGCCCACAACTGAAAATAATCCCCGCCACGTTATTGTTTTCCAGCCTAAATCGTATTAGGGTTCAGATTAGACCAGGATTAGTGAAATCAGATTGCCAATTTCGGGGATCACCAGTTCAGGGTTCGATTTATCTTCCGTCTATGAGTTCTGTAACATCCCTAAAATCATGTTTTCAAAGCTTTGCATATCATCCATGCATTCATGATCATTTAGGGTTCAATTTCAAAGACATTTACAAAAACAGAAGCATTTGGGTGCTTGTTATTTTATGTAAACAAGCATTGATTCAATGCCACTCTCTAGTGAGGGAATATTTGTTTTAAAACCATTTTTGTGAGTTCATAGGATTGGTTGGTTAAGTTCCAAGCTTAGACAAAATTTTCCAAAACAAAATTTGGTATTAAAACCATTTTCAAATCTTTATCAAATCATGTGCTAAGGCACTGTTATTTTGAATTTTCAAAAGGACCAAGCAAGTCTAATGAGACAGCATGGTTTTATATTCAAAAGTATACAGGTTTCACTTTGTAAAAGTCCAGAAAGATTTTGAATTCAATTGCTTTTGAAATTGTTTGAAAAGGATTCCTGAAAATCGATTTGGAAAAAGAAAACGGATTAGAAATAAGAACTGGGCCTGGCGCCACTTTCGCCCAAGAGCAGATCTGACCACCCGGTTTTCCCTCTCTCTCTGTTTCTCACAGCAAGACACCCTCGTGACCATCGGGCCCGCAGCCACGCCACCATCGTCCCTAAATCACGCTGCGATTAGCGCCATGGCCGTTTCCTCCCCGATGCAAATGTGCTTAAATCCCATTGATTCGCCGCGTGAATGCCGCCCCTGCTCCGGCTACTTAACCCCCACCCCTCTGCGACCATTTCCCCACACTCAGCACCCCTACTCCGCCACCAGGCTGCCCATAATCCCACTTGCACCGCCGCAGTACCGAGCCACTCCGGCGGTGAATTCCGGTGAGCACTCCCCACCCCTTGCCTTCTAATCTTGCCAGTATGATCACTGCAACCTTGCGCATCTTCTAACACCAATGGTTCGTGCTAGGACCATCCAGAGCCTCGCCAACGTCAATGACTGCACGTGCCTGACGAAGCCCGGAACTCCGACGAGCTCCCCTGGTTAGTACTGACCGCGCCTTTCCCTCTCGTTGACACTCGCGTGACCAGCATCGTCTCGCGCATCTGACGCGCTTCTCCTCTTGCCTTGGCATGACCTGTACCCTCGCCAGCGACGACGAAGAGAAGCGACCGACGCCACAAGGATCTACGGCGAGCAATCCCCGTCGACCTCGAGCGCCCCTTCGCCAACCAAGCATACCTTGAGCATCAGCAACGCACGACGAACTCGGTGAGCTATCTCTCCCTCTCCTGCGCGACCTAAATCGCCGGCAATGTCTCTGACAGAGCCGCCGCCGCTGGCGCCGCCAGACTATGGTCGCTTGATCGGCAACCGTTAGATCTAGATCTAACGCGTGAGATAGAATCACTTAATGAAACATTTTCTTTAGATCTGAGCCACACAGTGTCACTTAAATCTTACGGCCTGCATCGATCGATCTGTGCGAATCGGTATCAGCCAATCAGAACACGCCGCATGGCTAGGGTTTAGATTTAAAAACAGAATTTAGATCTATTAGTGTTTCAAACTTGTAAAATTCATAACCTTTGATCCACACGTTCAAATTTGACAAATTTTATATCATTGGAATCAGGAGAGAAAATCCTATCTTTTTATGCATTGTGTTTAATGTTTTGCCTCTGTAAAAATGGTTGTTTTTGCAGAAACTTGTGTAGGCTTATTTTGGATATAGAAATTATTTGAAAAATGTTTTAAAGATAAAATAAAGTTTAAATTGAGTTTCTTGAACTTGTTTGTGTTTCAGTATTGTACATTTGTCTTGCTTGGTGTAGAAAATTCATCACATGGCATTTGCATGCATTCATATACTTTTTTGTTTGTATATTTTGTTATGTGATTTGGTGCCAATATTTTATGTGTAGATTTTGGTGCAAATAGTGATTGTGGTTGTGAATATTGTTGCTACTCCCCAAAATACCAAGGCAAGTGGTGCTTCATGATTTTATTCCTATATTTTTCACCTATGCACTAGAAATATTTTGTATAGGATTTGCATGAATACTTTGATAAGTATCTATATGCTATGCTTGGGAAATCCTAGTAGTTGTAGAATTGTTAGGAATTTCTCTAAGTTAAGATGCTTACCATTGACATGCTTAGCCTAGCTAGTAGCAACCAAGGGTGGTTTTATATTCATGCTATATGAAATATTTCTAAGTCTGTTGACTTGTGTTTTTGCTTAATAAAACAACTAAGTGAATGAAACACCTGGGTGGAATGGAAAGAATGGTTTGTGTTGAGTGGTTACACAAGGCCCATTTATATGGTTTACCTTGTGTATCTCACTTGTGGAAAGCCACCCAGGAACAAAGGGGTTTGAGATGCCAAATGTTAAGAAGCTTCTAGTGCAGCCACATGGCATTATGGGCTCTGCCTGGATCATATAGGTTGCAATAACTTAGCCATTTGGACAGTTGGTGGTAGTGGGATGATAGGTTTGGAACGCGTCCATTTGGTCTAAGGGAAGGCTTCTGAAAGGTCCTGTCTTGGTGAAAATCAAGTCTTGTGGGGAAAGTGCACAACCTCTGTAGATGGAAGAATCTAAGTACTTAGCCATGTCCCTGGTATTGGACAACTTGAGCATCAAGACATGGAAGCTATCAAGAATCTCCTCATCCCAATTTCTAAGTTAAAACTTGTGGTTGAACAAGGGTGAGGGTTCACCAATGTCTATTGGTGATTCCTTGGGAAAGTTTTGTCAAAGAAAAACTTAGTGTTTTCAACTGATAGGTAAAACCTATTTGAGCAAAGCAAGCCTAAACTACACTTAGCCAAATGCATGTAGTATCTAGATGCCAATATTATACTAAGGTATCACTTGCCAATACTATTCCAATGTATTGACCCACTGTGGCTATAACTTGTGATGTTGCAGGTTATTCTAATGATGGTTAGGGGTTATGAGTCTACACTCAACATGCTTGCCTGTGGCACATGAAGATGAAGACTTATTTATGTTATTCTATATTTGAACTCTTGTATTAGGCCTGTGGCCATGGAGTTGTAAAAGACTATGTTTGTCTCAGGAATGATATGTAATAATGACCTTTGTATCTGTGTACTTCATCTTAAATTGTGGATGCTAGCATTGATCCAGGGACTAGCATTACAATCACAGGGATCTTTACCTTTATAAAGGTGGGATCTTACAAGTTCAAGGTTTGTTTTGGACTTTTCCCTAATGATATAGGTGGCCATGAGAAACTCTTCATCCCAGAAATTTAATGTCATAGATGCATTATCTAAGAGTGCTAGACCAACCTCAACTATATGACGATGCTTTCTTTCAGCGGAACCATTTTGCTGATGAGCATGAGGACAAGAAACATGGTGTGTAATTCCCTGAGTTTGAAAGAAGGAATTTAGTTTAACATAATCACCTCCCCAATCTAATTAAACCGTAAGATTTTTTATCAAACTTGCGTTCAACTAACTTTTGGAAGTTAATAAAGGCAGGGAAAACATCATATTTCTTTTTAAGAAGATAGCCATGTAAATTTGCTATAGTCATCAATAAAGCTTATATAATAATCATGACGTCCAACAGAGGTAGGAGCAGGACCCCATACATCAGAAAATATCAACTGAAGAGGAACAGTGGACACACTAGTAGAGACGGGATATGGTAATTGATGACTTTTAGCTTTTTGACAAGAATCATACACTGACTCTATGCTCGAATCTCTAATACATGGAAGATTATTCTTGCTAATAATTTTCCTAACAATAGCTAATGAAGGATGACCTAGATGACTATGCCACTTTGCGGATGACGGCTTCATGGCGACGAAAGCATGCTTGTGTGGGAAGGACACCGATGATGAAATAAGTGGGTAGAGAACGCCAACACACCTTCCTCTATGAATTATTTTCCTCGTAACCTTATCCTTGATCAAAAAGAAAAAGGAAGGAATTCAATAAAAACACGATTATCGAGGGTGAAACGATGAACGGATAAAATATTTTTGGAAACGTGAGGAACATGCAAGATATCTCGAAGTTCAAAGTTTTAAACAGGGTTACGAATTACTGAATGACCAACATGGCAAATATCCATACCTTGTACACTAGTGGTGTTGACCTTGTCACGGCCCTTGTAGGAATCGTGAACCGTGAGATTATTGAGTTCTCTGGTAACATACGAGTGGCACCGGTGTCAGAGTACCAGTTTGTGTCTACACCATAAGCATGAGCATCCTTCTCCTCAGACATATCATCATCGTCGTCATCATGGAAGCGATGCCAACACTCCTTGGCGGCATGCCCTTCGCGGTTGCAGATTTGGCAGGTCACATCGACCCATGGCGACGTGCAACGAAGTCCACGTCCATGTTCGCGGCCTCCTCCTGCAGGTCCAGCCCATCCTCCACCCCTGTTGTTGGGATGGGGCTGCGAGCGATCATCAGTTTGGCGCGACTACTGCGGGCGATCTCCTTGGTGTTCACCAAGCCAGGCTAGCTTATTTCCTCCTCCACATGAGCGGTAACCTCCACCTTGACGAGATAGTGTACCAGCATTAGCGGAGGACTCAAAGCCACCATCATGGGAGGTTCCATTGAGATCTTGGCGCTGATCTGGCCAGCACCTGAGAGTACAACTCGTTGATGGAGATTGGAGTTTTCATGAGCCCAATAGATCCAACCAAATCTTCGTATGCAGGACCAAGGCCAACAAGAATAAAGGACAGGAGCTCCTCATCGTCGACGGGTTTGCCAGCAGCTACGAGTTCATTGGCAATAGTCTGCATCTTGGAGAAAAAAGTTGGAGTAGTCATACCAATGTTCTTTGTACTCGTGAGCGCGATGCGCAGGTTCGTGACCTTGATACGTCGTAAACGTATATATAATTTTTGATGCTCCATGATTGTTTTGTACCAACTATCTTATGTTTTGTCTACACTTTGAGGAATTGTTTTATACATTTTCTGGAACTAATCCATTGACAAGATGTCGCAGTGCCAGTTGCCTGTTTTCTACTGTTTTTGGTTTCAGAAAATCTAGTAAAGAAATATTCTCGGAGTTGGACGAAACAAAAGCCGAAGTTCCTATTTTTCCAGACACAACGCGGATCCCTAAGGAGAGACGAAGTGGAGCCATGAGGTGGCCACACCTAGGGCTAGTGCGGATCCACCCTAGGCCATGCCTCCCTATGGGATAGCTCATGCGTCATGGGGCAAGGGGTACCCCGTTGGAGGTTCTCTATGATACACATATACTTACAATGACAAGAACTTGCTTGTGACCAAAGTTTAGTAGCATGAGGTTCGGTACTCGTACGCAAGGGGCATGAGATTTTCAACTTATAACTTGTCAAGCATATACTCACATTTTTGTCACTTTAACCTTAATCACTTCAAGATGCCAATGATAGGGGCAATGAGAGCTAAAAGCTAATAAGTACCATAATTTTGGAAGCTCTTTATGAAACTTGAAATCCCTGCCTCCCTTTGTGAAGGGCATTTCTTTTTACTTTTTGTTGAGTCTCCATCTTCTATCTTTATGCACCAATTAAGAGAGAATAGTTGTCATTCTTAGTTCAATGTGCATTTTCCCAAAACTTATTGATTGATTCATAATTATGGTATTGCTTATTCTTAAATTATTTGTATCTAGTCACCCTTATAAACTTTGAAGGTGTCCTATGCGTTTATGTTTTTCTATTCCATGAAGGATAAGCTGAATACCACTCTTGCTATGTTTTCTTTATGTGAAACTAACAAATGTTTTTCAATGCATTGTTATTCATGAACTTTGTTTCTATACCTTTCATGTTGCAACATAGTTGTTATGTCTTATTGTTAGAACTATATCTTTCATGCTTATGATAGAGTACTTTGATCCCAACTATCAATTCTTTACAAATATCTTGATCAAGATTGTGATGGTGCATGTCACCTAAAAAATTATTCTTTTTATCACTAACCTACTCGAGGATAAGCAGGAGTTAAGCTTGGGGATGCTTGATACATCGTAAACGTATCTATAATTTTTGATGCTCCATGCTTGTTTTGTACCAACTATCTTATGTTTTGTCTACACTTTGATGCATTTTTTATACATTTTCTGGAACTAACCTATTGACAAGATGCCGCAGTGCCAGTTGCATGTTTTCTATTGTTTTTGGTTTCAGAAAAGCTAGTAAAGAAATATTATCGGAATTGGATGGAACAAAATCCAAAGTTCCTATTTTTCCAGACGCAACACGGAGCCCGAAGGAGAGACGAAGTGGAGCCACGAGGCGGCCACACCTAGGGCTGGCGCAAGTCCACCCTAGGTCGCGCCGCCCTATGGTGTGGGCCCCTCGGGCGTCCACTGACCTTGCCCTTTCGCCTATATAAACGTCTCCCCGAGACGAAAACCCTAACCAGATTATAAATCCATGAAAAGTTCCGCAGTGCCGCTGCCATCAAAGACGAGAGTCGGGGGACAGAAGTCTCTGTTCTGGCACCCTGCCGGGACGGGGAATTGCCCCCGGAGCCATCTCCATCGACTCCACCGCCATCTCCATCGCCGTTGCTGACTCCCATGATGAGGAGGGAGTAGTTCTCCCTCGAGGCTAAGGGCTCTACCGGTAGTTATGTGTTCATCTCTCTATGCGTGATCTTATTGTGATCATGATCTTTTTAATCAAGTAGATCTACTCTAATACTTAAGTGCTTTAATTAATCTTTGCTTATCCCCACGTGTGTGAAGTTGACAGTGTGTACACCGTGTGGCACTTAGGCTAAAGGTTATAGAAATACTTATCATGAGTCTAATTTGAGTTGGATGTCTCTATGATTTTGTGGTGTTTATTGGAACCATCTAGTGCTCGAGGTGACAATGGGGTTATATAGATGGGGAATGCAAACTTTGAGGTGTGCTGTTATAGCCCTACATCGTCCAACCGGAGAGTAGTTCAAAGTAGCATAATGAAGAGAAGATATTTATATGAGAGTGTCCACTAGTGAAAGTATGATCGCTAGGCCTTGTTTCTAAGAATTGAAACACTGATACGCCCAATTTGCATCACCTTTCTATATCATAATTTACCTCTATTCGTTGATGTTTGTCTTCTTATGAGGTATTACTTATGGCTTTTTCATCTGTTTATGCATGTTGGATGATTCCTAAAGGATGGACTGCCGGAGTCTGGATTCTGATGGAAAAGAAGGCGTTTCGGTGCAATTTCACGAAGATAAGAAAAATATGGAAACATATTATTTTACCAGAAGACGAAGGAAGCCAGAAGGAGGGACGGAGAAGGGCCTCAGGAGGGCCACACGCCCTAGGCGCGACCCCACCTAACCCCGCGCCTAGGGCAGGTGTGGCCCACCTGCCCGGCCTCCGACTCCGCCCCTTCACCTATATCTTTCCTATGGAACCCTAATAACAAGGGGCGACCACAGATAGATTTCTGCCGCCTCTAGGGGCGGAAAACACCGAGAGAGAAAGATCTCTCTGGCAGATAGATTACTGCCGGGGGAATTCCTTCCTGGAGAGGGTAGATCGTCGCCATCAACACCGTCATCATGCTAGGCTTCATCGGGATCATCATCATCATCATCATCCACACCATCATCTCCACCAGCACCATCATCACCACTCCGTCCCGCTGTAACAATTGTGTTGGATATTTCTTTAGTTCTTAGGGGAAACTTACTCGGTGTTGATTACTATTGTAGTTGATGCTTGTGATTGGAACCATTGGATTATTGTTTATGTTCAGATTGTTATCCATTATCATATCATCTTTGATCTTGATCCATATGATGTCTTGTGAGTAGTTCTTCTTGTTCTTGAGGACATGGGAGAAGTCATGTTGTTATTAATGGATCTGTGTTGAGTTATTATTCAATGGTTTAGTATTTAAGTTGTGGTGCTATTCTTCTAGTGGTTTCATGTGAACGTCGACTACATGATACTTCACCATTTATGGGCCTAGGGGGGTGCATTGTGTATTTGGCTACTAATCGTGGGGTTGCCGGATTGACAAAAACATGAATCCCCGTTAGGAAACCTTTGCACAAGGGAGTGTAGGATCTTAGAGTTTAAGGCTGTGGTTAGGTTTATATCTTAATTACTTTCCTATACTTACGGATGTTTGCAGGGGGTTTAATCACAAGTATGTATTAGTCCTAGGAAGGGAGGTATGTTAGCACATGTTCACCCACACAACACTTAGAAACACCAAAGAAGAGTACTCAGCTATTTGAAGCGAAAGCACTTGATAGAATTCCCATGTGTCCTCGAGAACGTTTGGTCCTTATAAGTATTTCCACCGGCTTGTCCTTTGCTAAAAAAGGATTGGGACACTTGCTCCGTTTGTTCGTTACCTTTGTTACTTGCTCCTTGTTTTGTTGCCTTGTCAGAAAACCACTAAAAATCCGTTTGCTAAGTATTCACGGGGATTTCCTGCTCCATACCATTGTTCAACACCTTCTGCTCTTCGTTGGGATCGACACTCCTATTTATCAAAAGTACTACGATACAGCCCCTATACTTGTGGGTCATCAAGACTATTTTAAAGCGCCGTTGTGGTGAGTGAAGCGCTATTGAAGAGTGGAACTGGTAAGGGAAACTTTTACTGTGAGTATTGCTTTTGTTACTGCTTGTTACTTTGTTTCCAATATGGATAACCCACTTGGTTTTCTGTTTGGGAAAACTACCACCACTGCTAGGGTAGTAAATGAACCACCTCCTATTGAGATAGATCCTTTTAAGATACCTACAAGTATTGTTAATCATGTAATGGATAATTATTATTTTGGGGATGGAACTGTCCATCCTGGTGATCACTTGCTTTTTATCCATGAATTATATGGGTTGTTTAAGTGCGTAGGTATCACAACTGAATAGGTGAAGAAGGTACTCTCCATATCCTTGAAAGAGAGAGCTGAAGAATGGTATAAGCTGCTGAAGAATGGACAATCCATGGAATGGGAGGAGATGGCATCTCTCTTTTACTCTAAATTTTATCCTCCGAGTGAAATTCATAAGGATAGAAATCTTATATATAACTTTTGGCCTCTTGATGGAGAGAGTACAGCTCAAGCTTGGGGGAGATTGAAGTTACTAATGCTTAAATGTCCTATTCATGAACTCCGTAATAATATTATTCTCAATAACTTTTATGCTAGGCTTTCTCTTCATGATAAAGATTTACTAGATGCTTGTTGTGTTGGATCATTCACACGTATGAAGGAAGAAGCTAAATGGGATATCTTAGACCGTATTCAAGATAACACTGAGGCTTGGGAAAATGAAAAAGGAAGAAAGTCAGGTATAAACTATAATTATGAATGCATTAAATCTTTTATGGGTACTGATAACTTCCATGACCTTAGCAATGAGTTTGGTCTTTATCCCCAAGTTCTTGTAAAATGTTTTAATGCCTTTGCCTTTTATATTGAACTTCCTAAGAAAGAGTGGGACAAGTACCACGCTCCTTATAAAGACACTGTCACCCATGTTCCTGCTAGTACAGAGGTTTGCACTGCTGATCCCATTTGCCTGAACCTTATATTGAGAAAACTCCTTTTCCTTCCAAGGTGAGGGAGCATTCTATTATGGCTACTGTGGTTAGCAAAAGCGCAAAGAAAACTGTAGGATCCGATGAGCTTATTGATATTGAGCTTGTGGTAGCTATTGTGAAAGATCTTGTCACTAGAAATATAGAGGATAAGCATATTGTCGTCTGTGAAGACGCTACTAATATTGTTTCTCATCCTAATAAAGTTAGAAAAGCTAGTGTTCCTATGCTTTCTGTTAGAATTGGTAGTCACAACAATTATGGTTTATGTGATATTGGTGCTAGTTCTAGTGCTATTCTTATGAGATTTACAGGGAAATTATGCATGAGATTGGTCCTTGTGAGCTTGAGGACATTGATGTGTTTATTCACTTTGCTAATAGAGAGCAAGTTTTCCCCATTGGTATTGTAAGAGATGTGGAGGTCCTTTGTGGTAAGATTAAATATCCTGCTGATTTTCTAGTACTTGGTAAAGAAGCTAGTAAAACCTATCCTATCATATTTGGTAGACCCTTCCTTAATACTTGTGGGGCTATCACAGATTGTAGGAAGGAAAAAGTTTTGACTAAGTTTGCTGGAGAATCTTATGTGTTTAATTTTTCCAAATTTGCCAAAACTCCTTATGAAAATGAATTACCTGATGAGGATTTTAGGGTTGAACAACTGTTTGCTATTTCTCTTGCTCCTAACAATGCTTTGCAGCAGTTCATGGAAGACCATGAAAGTGATGTCTTCATGAAGGAAAGAAATGAGATTGACGAAGTTTTCCTTCGTCAGCCAGAACAGCTTAAGCATAATCTACCTGTGGAAGATTTGGGTACCACACTACCACCTAAAGGGGATCCTGTTTTGAATTAAAACCTTTACCTGATGATCTTAAATATGTTTATCTTGATGATAAGAAGATATATCATGTTATTATTATTTCTAAACTTTCAGGGAAGGAAGAAGAAAGGTTATTGGAGGTATTGAAGAAGCACCGATGAGCTATTGGTTATACTCTTGATGATTTAAAAGGAATTTTGGCTACTATATGTCAGTATGCTCTTAATATTGAGCGTGATGCAAAACCAGTTGTTGAGCACCAACGCCGTCTAAATCCTAAGATGAAGGATGTGGTAAGAAATGAGGTATTAAAACTCCTTGATGCTGGTATTATTTATCTTATTGCCGGTAGCCAATGGGTTAGCCCTGTTCATTGTGTTCCTAAGAAAGGGGGAATAAATGTTGTTCCTAATGAGGATAATGAGCTTATACGCCAAATAGTAGTGGTTGGGTATAGAATGTGCATTGATTTTAGAAAGATTAATAAAGTTACTAAGAAAGATCATTATCCTTTGCCCTTTATTGATCAAATGCTTGAGAGGTTGTCCAAAAAGACTCATTTTTGCTTTCTTGATGGTTATTCTGGGTTTTCTCAAATTGTTGTGAAAGCACAGGACCAGGAGAAAACCACTTTCACTTTTCCTTATGGTACTTATGCTTATAGGTGTATGCCTTTTGGCTTATGTAATGCTCCTGCTACCTTTCAGAGATGTATTTCTGCTATCTTTCATTTTTTTTCTTTTTTTCGAAATGGGGTTATACCCCGGCCTCTGCATCCAAGGATGCACACAACCCTTTTTATTATCACCAAGTTTGGAGTGCCAAAGTTACAAATGAAAGAAAACAAGAAGGTTGAAACAACCAACCCTCACAACAAGCTAGAAAAGTAGAAAAAGGACAGCATAGCAAAAGCTAAACATCTGTCAATCTACTAGCATGTCACCACATAGCCTGGTAGTAAATATCCTGAGAACCATCACCAGACAGCTACATCCAGAAACCATCGTGGGGTGTAACTGCTCTAGGAGCAAAAAAAATAAGAGCTGGATCCATTGGGAAGCCGAGATAATAACCTGCAAAAAAGATGGAACTCGAACCTTGTTAAAAGTAATATTATTGTGACATTTCCATATAGCCCAACATAAAGCCGATACCCCTATACGTATACTAGCTTTATTAGCCTTATCCATTCCATTTAACCAATTCCCAAACATATTAGTAATATTGGTCGGAGGTGGAAGGTTATAAGCAAAGAAAACAATATGCCAGATAATTTTAGCAAAGGGGCATGAAATAAACAGATGTTCAACTGTCTCCTCTCCATCACAAAAGCAACATTTCTTACACCCATTCCAATTTCTTCTCAATAGATTATCTTTTGTTAATAAAACCTTTTTTTTGTAGAAACCACATAAAGATCTTGATTTTTAGAGGTAATTGTCTGGTATCTTTCATGGTTTTTGTGAAGAAATTGTGGAGGTTTTGATGGATGATTTTTCCATCTATGGAACTTATTTTGATAACTGTTTGCACAACCTTGATAAAGTTTTGCAGAGATGTGAAGAAACCAACCTTGTTCTTAACTAGGAGAAATGCCATTTCATGGTTAATGAAGGGACTGTTCTTGGACACAAGATCTCTGAAAGAGGCATTAAAGTTGATAGAGCCAAATTTGAAGCAA
Organism: Avena insularis; assembly: GCA_023614405.1. Taxonomy (NCBI): domain Eukaryota; kingdom Viridiplantae; phylum Streptophyta; class Magnoliopsida; order Poales; family Poaceae; genus Avena; species Avena insularis. The sequence goes on from CM042697.1 coordinate 66,253,184, forward strand.
TTGAGAAGATGCCTTGTCCTAGAGATATCAAAGGTATTCGTAGTATTCTTGGTCATGCTGGTTTCTATAGGAGGTTTATTAAAGATTTCTCCAAAATTTCAAAGCCCCTTACTAATCTTCTTCAAAAATATGTACCTTTTGTTTTTGATGATGATTATAAGGAATCTTTTGAAACTTTGAAGAAGGCTTTGACAACTGGTCCTATAGTCCAACCACCTGATTGGAGTTTACCTTTTGAAATCATGTGTGATGCTAGTGAATTTGCTGTGGGTGCTGTCCTTGGACAACGTGTCGACAAGAAGCTGAATGTTATTCATTATGCTAGCAAGACTCTGGATGCCGCTCAAAAGAATTATGCTACTACTGAAAAATAGTTCTTAGCTGTAACCTTTGCTTGTGATAAGTTTAGGCCTTATATTGTTGACTCTAAGGTTACTATTCATACTGATCATGCAGCTATTAAGTACCTTATGACAAAGAAGGACGCTAAACCTAGGCTTATAAGGTGGGTGTTGCTTTTGCAAGAGTTTGATCTGCATATTGTGGATAGGAAAGGTGCTGATAATCCTGTTGCTGATAATTTATCTTGTTTGGAAAACATTTCTTTTGACCTTTGCCTATTAATGATAGTTTTCCAAATGAGCAGTTAGCTGCAATAAGGGTAAGTCCACATGAGAGTCCTTGGTATGCTGATTATGCTAACTTTATTGTTTCCAAGTATTTGCCTCCAACCTTTACAGCTCAGCAAAGAAGGAAATTCTTTTATGATATAAAGCATTACTTTTTGGATGACCCAGACTTATATAAAGAAGGAGTAGATGGCATTATGAGAAGATGTGTTCCAGAATTTGAACAACAAGAGATATTGAGAAAATGTCATGGCAGTGCTTATGGAGGACATCATGCTGGGGTTAGGACTGCACAAAAGGTTTTACAATCTGGATTTTATTGGCCTACTCTTTTTAAAGATGCAAGGAAGTTTGTCTTATCCTGTGATGAATGCCAACGAGTAGGTAACATCTCTAGACGCAATGAAATGCCTATTAATTATTCTCTTGTTATTGAACCTTTTGATTGTTGGGGATTTGACTTTATGGGGCCTTTTCCTCCTTCAAAAGGGTATACTCATATTCTTTTTGCTGTTGACTATGTTACAAAATGGGTGGAAGCCATACCTACAAACAGTGCTGATAGTAAGACCTCTTTGAAAATGCTTAAATATGTCATTTTTCTAGGTTTGGTGTGCCTAGATATCTCATGACTTATGGAGGCTCCCATTTTATTCATGGGGTTTTTAGAAAAACTCTCGCTAAGTATGATGTAAACCACAGAATTGCTTCATCTTATCACCCCCAAACTAGTGGGCAAGTAGAACTTTCCAATAGGGAAATTAAATCTATCTTGCAGAAAACTGTCAATAGATCTAGGAAAAATTGGGCTAAAAAGTTGAATGACTCTTTGTGGGCTTATAGAACTGCTTATAAAAATCCTATGGGGATGTCTCCTTACAAAATGGTCTATGGGAAAGCTTGTCACTTGCCTTTAGAATTAGAACACCATGCTTATTGGGCAGTGAAAGAGTTGAATAGAGATATTAGACTTGCTGGTGAGAAAAGACTGCTTGATTTGAGTAATCTAGATGAGTGGAGAGGGGAAGCTTACGAAAATGCTAGGATCTTTAAGGAAAAAAGTAAAAATATGGCATGATAGGAGAATTCTCAAAAGGGAGTTCCATGTTGGTGAGGAAGTTCTTTTGTATAGGTCTCGTCTCATATTTTTTGCAGGGAAACTACTCTCCAAATGGGAAGGACCTTTTGTTATCAAGGAAGTGTACCGTTCAGGTACCATCAAAATTTCTTCTCTGAAGGATGACACAACACAGGTGGTTAATGGTCAAAGATTAAAACATTATATTTCTGGAGATTCTTATAATGAAGATGTGGATGTTATTCAAATGGTGACTCCAGAAGAATTTATCAGAAACCAAACACCAGAATCTGCAGAGTTCGTCTTTGAATAGGTAAAAGTGGTGAAAGAAGGTTCGTGAAACTCCAATCTTTTATATTTTTGATGTTTTTAATACATAAGGTAAGTTACGAGACGGAACTGAAGGGGAACCGGAGTCCGGGGTGGACAAACCCACCCCAAGCGTGGGCCCAGCCTGGCCACGCCTGGAGGGGTTTTGACACCCTCGAACTCCGTCTCCGCCTTGTTTCCGTGTTAAAACCTTCCTTGTGCATTGAAACTTCATAATATATAACCCCCCGGGTTCCCCGAGGTTCTTGCACCGTGTTCTCGTCGTGTTTTCGTTTCGATCTGTTTCTGTCAGGAAAATTCTTAGATTTGGAGCCTCAATGTCTTCCTCTGGATCACCCACGGAGGTTTCCTCTACGAACGCCCTCAACCCATACATGTATGAGTTGAGGATTCATCCCAAAGAGTTGATCCTCAAGGTGGGGAAGGTACAGATGAAAGAAGTTCAAGGCCCTAAAGGAGAAGGCAGTCTAGAAGACAGGATGGAAGCATTGGAACAGGAAGTTTTTAGGTACAAGAAGATGGCAGAACACAAGGTGGATATTATTCACAAGATAAGTTCAGAACTAATCACCAAGCACGAGGGAGAAGTATCTGAGCTCCGAGAAGATATCTTTTCAAGCAATTGCAAGCACAACTCTATGACATACATAACCAAAACTGTGAGTATGAGGCTAGATTTGATCGCATAAGCTCTGCTGCTAGTTTCAGGATTGCGGAGACAAGGACATCCTTTTTGGATGGGGAACCATTGCCTTGGAAGTTTGACAATGACAAGAGAACACCACCACCACAAAGGGAGTAATTCATCATCAGGTTTGGCATCCCCTTGGCTTGTTCCAAGCTTGGGGGAGTGCTGCGGTATCACCACCATTTTCTTTTATCTTTTACCTTTTTAGTGGATTCGTATCTGTCGTAGAGGGGTTATCTTTTAGTTTGGTTTTCATGTGGAAGTATCTCTCCTTTAGTTGATTATCTTTGTATCCCTTGGTGTGAGTTCCTTTATTCGAATATTAATGAGAAGTCTCATCTTTTACTTTTTGCACTTCTTATTTTAGTTTGCAATATCTATTATATGATGGATCTTGTTGATCAGTATTGGCACCACTTTGGGATCATCAATTGGATCTAAATTGGTTTTGGCAAACCGAGTTCTGGTCAGTAGCATTACTATGAAAGAGAAAAAGAAAGAAAAAGCTTACAAGTATTTTGTATCATTTGTTTTCTTTCTTGTTGGCTCATAAGTTTAGTATTCTTTATTTAAGATCCTTTTGTGTCTTCAAGGAAGACTGCATGTTTGGCTTTATTACTTGTATGTTTGCTTGTTTCTTTCAACTCTATTGCTTGCTACCCAGCCTTGCTAGCCAAAAACTTGTTTTGAGAAGGCATACTTCTCATGTTTCCAAAACCCTTTGAACCAAAAACGTTTGCCACTTGTGTCCACCATATCTACCTAGTAGCAATTGCTATTACTAGCAAATTCTCAAGCTTCATTTACCTTTCGAATTAAAAAGTATTTTGTTATGTGAAAACTAGTTAGTAAAGCTCTCACGAACTTGATGGCACACTTTATTTCTTTGCCCCTAATAAACTTGAACCATTGTAAACATCGAAGTTATATATGCTTCCATCTATACATTGGAATTAGCAGAACCGTGCTGTCATGGGGAACGTTTTCAACATTGCACTTGTACTCTGTACACAGTTGATATCGTGCTCTTTTGTCTATGGATGTCAACGGTGTGAAATAAAGAGGGGACTTGTAAGTCCATGGAGTTTGTATTCTATGTTAGAGAAACGCCTGGGCTACTAGCCTAAGCCATGCTTAATCATGGTGGAAACTTGCAGCGTCACCATAGTGAGTCATCTATGAAGAATCCTCAATAAAAAGCTATGCATATGGTAAATAAAAAGATTGCTGAGATGCTCATTGTCTGCTTGCCTTGTCATTTTGGTTATGGGAAAGCTCCTGTGCCATGTGCAAGGGTACCTGCTGGCTTCTCAATGATATGCAAATACTTACAATGACAAGAACTTACATGGACCCAAAGTTGAGTATGCATGAGGAGTGGCCCGCATATTCAAGGGACATGAGATTGCCAACTTATATTTCGTTAAGCATATACTCCATCTTTGTTCACTTTAACCTTAACCATCTCAAGATGCTTATGATAGGGGCAATGAGGGCTCAAAGCTAGTAAGTACCATAATCTTTTGGAAGCTCTTTATGACTTGTAATCCCTGCTACCCTCTATGAAGGGACCTTTCTCCTAGTTACCAGTTGAGTCAGTAAACCTACTTCCTCTCTATCTCCAGCAAGCATTTGAGTTGTTGTGTTTCAAGCATTCATATGGTGATTTATTCAATCATGTTCTTTATCTTGTTTGCACAAAACTCTTATCTATTGAGTATTACTTTGAAAGCCTTCACTTGTGAAAAAACCTTTTTTGAGCAAAGAGTGCTCCTGTTTTGAAACTTCTACAAAAAAGCTTTTGTGAAACTGTTTGCCAGGTGTTCTCTGACTAAGAACAAGTTTGCCAATTCCAATTATGATTTATCTTTATGCATATCTATTGTGACTGTTGTACTTGGTTACAAGCTAAGTTATATAATGGTGAGTTGCTTTGTTCTATGAGTTGTGGAATGGTAAGTGTGATGCTTCTTGTTCGTATTCTTTTATCGACACTTCACTCCATAAACCTGTGGACATGTTTACTGAGCTCAGTATTCGCTTGGGGACAAGCGAAGTCTAAGCTTGGGGGAGTTGATACACCCAATTTGCATCACCTTTCTATATCATAATTTACCTCTATTCATTAAAGTTTGTCTTATTATGAGGTATTACTTGTGGCTTTTTCATCTGTTTATGCATGTTGGATGATTCCTGGAGGATGGACTGCCGGAGTCTGGATTCTGATGGAAAAGAAGGCGTTTCGGTGCAATTTCGCAAAGATCAGAAAATACCAGAAAAATATGGAAACATATTAGTTTACAAGAAGACGAAGGAAGCCAGAAGGAGGGACGGAGAAGGGCCTCAGGGGGCCCACACCCCCTAGGCGCGGGCCCACCTGACCCCCCGCCTAGGGCGGGTGTGGCCCACCTGCCCGGCCTCTGACTCCGCCCCTTCGCCTATATCTTCCCTACAGAAACCTAATACCAAGGGGGCGACCACAGATAGATTTTCGCCGCCATTGGGGGCGGAAAACACCAAGAGAGAAAGATCTCTCCGGCAGACAGATTTCTGCCAAGGGAATTCCTTACCGGAGAGGGGAGATCATCGCCATCAACACCATCATCAAGCTAGGCTTCATCGGGATCATCATCATCATCCACACCATCATCTCCACCAGCACCATCATCACCACTATGTCCTGCTGTAACAATTGTGTTGGATATTGCTTTAGTTCTCAGGGGAAACTTTCCCGGTGTTGATTACTACTGTAGTTGATGCTTGTGAGTGGAACCATTGGATTATTTTTTATGTTCAGATTTTTATCCATTATCATATCATCTTTGATCTTGATCCATATGATGTCTTGTGAGTAGTTCGTCTTGTTCTTGAGGACATGGGAGAAGTCATGTTGTTATTAGTGGATCTGTGTTGAGTTATTTTTCAAAGGTTTAGTATTTAAGTTGTGGTGCTATTCTTCTAGTGGTGTCATGTGAACGTCGACTACATGACACTTCACCATTTATGGGCCTAGGGGTTGCCGGAGTGACAGAAACCTGAACCCCCGTTAGGAAACCTTTGCACAAGGGAGTGTAGGATCTCAGAGTTTAAGGCTGTGGTTAGATTTATATCTTAATTACTTACCTTTAGTTATGGATGTTTACAGGGGGTTTAATCACAAGTATGTATTATTCCTAGGAAGGGCGGTATGTTAACACAGGTTCACCCACACAACACTTACAAACACCAAAGAAGAGTACTCAGCTATTTGAAGCGAAAGCACTTGACAGAATTCCCATGTGTCCTTGAGAACTTTTGGTCCTTATAAGTATTTCCACCGGCTTGTACTTTGCTAAGAAAGGATTGGGACACTTGCTCCATTTGTTCGTTACCTTCGTTACTTGCTTCTTGTTTTGTTGCCTTGTCAGAAAACCACTAAAAATCCGTTTGCTAAGTATTCACAGGGATTTCCTGCTCCATACCACTGTTTAGCACCTTCCGCTCCTCATTGGGATCGGCACTCCTATTTGTCAAAAGTACTACGATACACCCCCTATACTTGTGGGTCATCAAACACCATTTACAATCAGTCCTGCTACATGTTTGCTTGCTGCCACTTTTATTTCAGATTGCAATTACCACTTATAATCATCCATATTACTTGTATTTCACTATCTCTTCGCCAAACTAGTGCACCTATACACCTGACAAGTGTATTGGGTGTGTTGGGGACACAAGAGACTTCTTGTATCTTGATTGCAGGGTTGATTGAGAAGGATACCTTTGACCTCTTCCTCCCTGTGTTCGATAAACCTTGGGTGATCCAATTAAGGGAAACTTGCTACTGTTCTACAAACCTATGCACTTGGAGGCCCAAAAATGTCTACAAGAATAGAAGCGTGCATAGACATCAATCTCTTTTCTGGCGCCACTGCCGGGGAGGTAAGGTAAAAGGTACTCACATCCTCTGGCTACTAAGCTATCTTCTAGTGCTATTGCTGGTGTGTGAGTGCTCAAAGTTATTTCCTTTAGATTCTACAATTATATCTTTTTATTTCTTGTTTTTTCACTAGTTAGGCTTAATGGAAAACAACAACAAATTTAGAGAGATTTATAGTATTTATCTTGAGTTAGGACATGAAGTGTTTGAAGAGAAAATTAAAAAACCTATGGATCTTTATTTGCATGATAATAGCAATGTTATTAGTATGAATTCTTGGATATTATTATGAATTCTTTGAACACCATTATTGCTAATGCTATGGAAAAGTCTAAGCTTGGGGAAGCTAGTTTTTATGAAAATGATATTTTTAGTTCCCTAGCTTTAGAGGAGAAAATTTGTTATGATGATACTATACCTCCAATATATGATGATTAGAATGATGAATATGATATTTTCAGTCCACCTGCTTTAGAAGAGAAACTTTGCTATGATGATACTATACCTCTAATATATGATGATTACAATGATGAATATGATATTTTACGTCCACCAATTATTGAGGATAAAATTAATTCTAATTATAATATGCCTCCTATATTTGATGATTATGGTGATGAGAATAATAATGATAGCTATTTTGTTGAATTTTCTCCCACTACGATTAATAAGAGTGACTATGGTTATATGGAGAGTAATAATTATTTTATGCATGTGGCTCATGATAAGAATGTTTTATGTGATAGATATATTGTTAATTTTATTCATAATGGTACTGAAAGTTATTATGAGAGAGGGAAACATGGTTTTATGTATGCCAACAATATTACGTTCCCCTTTTTATGTTGAAATTTTTGAAGTTGCACTTGTTTTGCTTTCCTATGCTTGTTGCTTTGTGCTTTCATGACTTGTTTCATTACAAGATTATTTTTCATAGGAAGTGGGTTAGACAAATTTGTTTTATATTTGGTTCTTGATGCTCTCTTTTACTTCAATTCATATTTCTTATGTGAGCATCATCGGAATTATCATGCCTATCTTAATGGCTATAAAGAAAGAGCTTTTGGAAAACAACCCATTATATTTTTGCTTTCAGTAAGTGACATGGTTATACCCTGCGGGTACACGACCTTAGCATACCTGGTCCAGCCCAAGGAAGGCCCACGACGAATATGCGCCAGCCCATGATGACTTTCGGGTGGCCAGGGCCCATGAAGCCTTCGGATCCTTGGAGAGCAAGACTACAATAGATAAAATATTCAAAGGGGCAAACCTTAAAACCTGTAACCGACTCGATCTGTACCCGGGACCTGCCTATCTCTATATAAAGGCTAGGAGGGCACAACGAGGAGGGCACTTCTCACACCACCGCATACACACCTCCACGCCAGATTGCATCTGCGCACCACTGTACTTTTCGGTTCCGCCGTAATCCAGAGCAGACAAGCAGGAGTAGGGGCCTGAACCTGGGTAAACCTCGTGTCCCCTTGTTGCTTGTTTGCTAACCGTTTCGCGATCTCCAGCATCCCCATCTTCTCCAAAACCCAAGCTCATAACAATGGGCATTGACGAGATTAATCGTCGTCAATTGGCACCGTCTATGGAAACTGGCGACGCTGATTGTGCGATCGTGACGGTCCCATCCACCGTGATCTACGATTCGTTGGCTTCCAAGGAATAGATCTGCTTCAACGCTTCAACTCACCATCGACAAGATCAACATCGACTGACTCCTCCGTGTCGGTGTTTTTGAAGATCCAATCTGTACGGCTGGTGCTATCATACCGCTAGAGCGTGGCTCTCCACGGTCGACTCCAATACTAGTTGTGTGAGATCCAAACAAATCCAACTGGGGACGGTCCCGATTTGGTTCAGATTGGGGCGGTGTTCTTCTCGCTGCCTCGTAGATTGTCAAGGCGCGATCAAGTCTTAATGGAGTGGGGACAAACTCCTAGGTACCGTGTTACCTGCAGGGGAGAATCATGACTGATAGAATTATCAACAAGCGACGGTCCGAGAGAGAATTGAAGATACACGTGCGGCAACCAAATTGAAACACGCATCCGAGCAGCTGCAATCCAATCATCCAGCTATAGCTAAAAGTACAAGATATCAGTCCGCGTGTCCTAATGCTAAGGAAATAGAGAGAGCAATCCCCTGCTCCTGGATCAGTCGATAACTCAAGCGATAAAAAAATACCATCATGGAGACGGTCGACTCAAGTCTCAAGACACCATGTTCAGTGCATCAATTTTCAAGGATGATTAAATATCAGAAGACCGTACTAGCTGACGTTGCATATTATCTTGTGTGAAAGGAGAAAAGAATTGAAGTGGAAAAGTTAACAAAGCCTCCACGTGAGAATCAAGGGTACTGCGTGTAGCCCAAGACCGATGCTGCCACGGACTATTTTGACTCAGCCATGGACTACATCTTCGACGCAGCTTTACTAGATCAACATTGATGTTACCGGTTTCGTGCAGCTGTCGTATATTTCATCACTGTTGCACCGCCCGGCCCGACTCCGCCGTGTTCGATATGCGTCCTCGGCGCCGACTCCATCGGCTACATCGATTATATGCCGGGGGCTGTGCCAACCCGTTGATGCGTCGACTTCTGTCCGTCGGCGACCCGAAGTTCCATCAACTTCATGCTTCGCATCAAATCTGCGCCAGGGGGCCGTGCCAATTTTTGACGGTGACCCGCCGTGGTCTTCGGCTCCGAAGATCCGGGGGCTCCTTCGACTCCAGCGATCCGCTATGATATTCGGCTCCAATGACTCGGGGGCTCCCTCCGCTTCGGTGACCAGCCGCGGCCTTCGGCTCTAGCAACCCGCTATGATCTTCAGCTCCGACGAACTGTGTGGCCTTCGGCTGTGGTGACCCGCTGCATTCTTCGGATGTGGTGACCTGTTGCATTCTTCGGATGAGGTGACCCAATGTGGTCTTCGATTGCAACAATCTTCGGGTGCGGAGCTCGCTGCCTCCATCGATCCCAGGAACCCGTCACTGCTATGACCGTGGTCCGCCGCGTTGACTACGTCCGCTGCGTGACCCGCTACCGTGTCAACTTCTCCACGGCAACAACCAACAAAGCTAAGTTTCCCTCTACTTAGAGATGATTTCCTTTTTAACTCGCACTCAAAACACTCGAGGGCTACGCCCTCTTCGAGTAACCTAATGTGCCATCGGCTCTACACACTCGAGCACCTCGAACGCGACAGCCCGAGTAGCTGATTCTGCCTGATCGTCGAATCCTTGAACTCTGAGTGCCTTGGCAAGGTACTGAGACTAAGAGTAATCAGGCTAACAAAAAGGCCTAGCAAACAGTGCAAAAGTGTCGACCCGATCGGAACCAGAATCTTACTGTACAAGCCAAAAGGCAAATATTATTTACAAGATACAAGTACTTCATAATTCTTAATGTTTTCTGCAGCTAACAATAACGTCGACTACGCCGAGCTATTCTATCGGGTCCTCCAACAGGAGTCGACGAAACAACAGGCTACGCCATAAGCTCAAGACCCGAGTCGAGTCACTCCTCGGATGGTTACATCGCCCGATGCTACACAGATGTGGCGCTGGGCGTGCACCCAAGAGAACAAACAGCGTCGACTTCATCCGCAACGTCAAGTCCTTCCGGCTAAATGTCACGCGACTCCGCTACGTCGACTCCTGGCTCCATATGTGTGAGACGCTGACTCGATGCACTTCCGGGTCAGTGGTTTCTCCTTGCATAAGTCTCCACTCGAGTCTACAACTCGACTAGACACTCGGGGACTACTCCTATCAGGAGCGCTGGTCGCGCACCCGATGTACTTCCGGGTCAGCGGTACGCCCACGAGATTGCCGACTGCAACTACACGATACAAGACTCGAGTCGCTGCCCGAGTCTACGACTCCGCCAGACACTCGGGGGCTACTCCAAACTGGAGCGCTGATCGCGCACACAGAAGATCTTTGAGTGGCACGCTTTGATTCCTCACTTGAATCAACGATTCGACTAAGGACTCGGGGGCTAATCCTATCAGGAGCGCTGGCCGCGCACCCGACGCACGATTAAGGTACTACACCAACAATCTATTCTTCGAGTCCTACGTCGATTCTACGAATCCACTACGGACTCAGGGGGCTACTCCCATAGGGAGGATTGATTCAAGCACTTGAAAATTTTGTGTCCTATGGACCTGAAGCTAAAAACAGCTGAACCAAAGTCTCCCCTCGAGTCTACGACTCGAACAGACACTCGGGACTACTTCCATAGGGAGCGCTGGTCGCGCACCCTATGAATTCTTCGGCTGCGATCCTCCGGATCAGAATGCAAAAAACTTTTCGGCAACTCTGCCCCAATTAACGCTAAGTGAGTAACATCCTCCTTGGCCACCTGAAACACCTCTGCGCTGATAAAAATTCGGATGTTGTGTCTTCGACACAAAGATAAGACCTACAGATATCATCTGATGCCCTGGCAACACACACAACTACGCTCTGCTAGTAAAAATCCATGCCAGCAGGCGCGATGAAAAATCCTGACGGACGCGTTGGGTACATCATTCAGAATTTATTGGGATTCCACTCCTATAAGTCCTCCATGGCCTGAATCGAATTACGCCAGCATATGTTCCGGGTTCGAGTCGAGGGACTCGAATCTGAATAAGATCGTGTTGTTTTGTCCTAAGATAGTTAACTGACCCTGATCCATCGGGAGAATCAGGCACACGCATCAACAATCCCTACACACTCAAATCATTCTCTAAATGAGCAGAGATAGTTGCACCCGAAAGATTGAGGAGTCCTCAGCCGAATCTAAGATTCGACTGAACACTCGGGGGCTACTGTTATAACCTGCGGGTACATGACCTTAGCATACCTGGTCCAGCCCAAGGAAGGCTCACGACGAATATGCGCCAGCCCATGAAGACTTTCGGGTGGCCAGGGCCCATGACGCCTTCGGATCCTTGGAGAGCAAGACTAGAATAGATAGAATATTCAAAGGGGCAAACCCTAAAACCTGTAACCGACTTGATCTGTGCCCGGGACCTGCCTATCTCTATATAAAGGCTAGGAGGGCACGACGAGGAGGACACTTCTCACACCACCGCATACACACCTCCACGCCAGATTGCATCTGCGCACCCCTGTACTTTTCGGTTCCGCCGTAATCCAGAGAAGACAAGCAGGAGTAGGGTTTTCCCTCCGGGGCCTGAACCTGGATAAACCTCGTGTCCCCTTGTTGCTTGTTTGCTAACCGTTCTGCGATCTCCAGCATCCCCATCTTCTCCAAAACCCAAGCTCATAACAATGGGCATTGACGAGATTAATCCTCGTTAGTAAGTTTTTATTTGGTTGAGTCTTGGAAGTTATTGTATATGTAATAACCTCTCCTTATCCTTTTTGTGTGGTTTTTGTGCCATGAATAACCTCTAATGAGAGAGAAGTAAGATTTGGGGAAGTTGCTGTCCCGAAACAGATTTTTGTGCATCACTGTAAAAAATCGTAAAAAATCCCAGTATGTCGGATTGAGCTGTAATTTTCTGTGCGTATGACCCAGATTATTATATAACTTTTGTTAGTTTAGAATTTTTCTATTTGCGCAACAGAAGATCTTCTAAAAAATCTGTTTTTACCTATTGGTCTGTTTTAACAGATTTCTGCCATTATTTGCATTTGCCCCTTAATCGGTTTTTTTTTGAGTTCTGTTTGACCACTTGAGATTTTAAAAGGAATTGCTACAGTAGATTGTGTTTTAATGGAAGTTTTATTTGTGTTGAAACTAAACCCAAGGGGTTATTATCTTGAATACACTAATGTTGCTAATGAAGAATTGTGTGAAGTTTTGTATGAAGGAAATTTTCAAGTGTATGGAGAGAACGAGGTGATGAGATGAAGTATGGACAAAAGCTCAAGCTTTGGGATGCCACTGATGTCTACGCACTTCTATTCTTGTAGACAGTTGTTGGGCCTCCAAGTGCAGAGGTTTGTAGAATAGCAGCAAGTTTCCCTTAAGTGGATTACCCAAGGTTTATCGAACTCACGGAGGAAGTGGTCAAAGGTATTCCTCTCAAGCAACCCTGCAATCAAGATACAAGAAGTCTCTTGTGTCCCCAACACACCCAATACACTTGTCAGGTGTATAGGTGCACTAGTTCGGCGAAGAGATAGTGAAATACAAGTGGTAATGGTGCCAAAAAAAGAGCTTCTGACTTGTTGACGTGGGAGAGACTAAAGGCAAACTGAAATAAAGATGGAAGCAAGCAAACATGCAATAGATCTAGATGCAAACGGTGTTTCAATGCTTAGATGCAAATCATGTTGATTATCAGTGATCGCGTTATCACAATACAAGATTGCAATACTCATTGGATTAGACATGTTATTATTATGGCATGAGCATGGAAAATTGAAATGACCCACTTCATAGCAGAGTTCACAAATAAAAGGGTAGAGGGCACAATTTTTTACCAAGATCATTTAGAGCCTTATACCACATTCTAGTTTTTTCATTCCAGTGGGTGATACAATATTCTTCTTCTATTTTATTCTTCTCACAAGGTCTATGCATACCACAAAAATTAACATGCTTATAAGAAATAGTACTTTCAAAAGTTTGAGCATGTTTATTGCAATCATTAATAACATTTTAATTTTCCATGCAAGTGTCTTTAAAAGGTTCATGGTACATGTCCCATTTTTATTAAGGAGCATTAATATGGGAACCAAATGCTCTATAATATCTAACAAGAATTTGAGGATCAAGACCATATTTAGCACTAAGCTCTTGAAAATCAGCAGTTTCAGCGAAAGACTTAATGCAATCATACTCATAGTTTATACCTGGTTCTTTATCTTTGTCATTATCCCAATCTTCAGTATTGCTTTGAATTGTTTCAAGAAGATCCCACTTAGCTTTGACCCCCTTACTTGTGAAGGATCCCCCTAAACATGCATCTAGATACTCCTTGTAATGTTCTGAAAGCCTTGCATAAAAATTATTGATAATAATATTACTGGGGAGCTCATGAATGGGACATTTGAGCATTAGTGACTTAAATCTTCCCCAAGCTTGGGAAATACTTTTCCATCATGAGGGTGAAAATTATAAATATAATTCCTATCTTTATGGATTTCATGAGGACGATAAAATTTAGAGTAGAAGAGAGATTCAAATTCCTTCCATTCCAAATGATAAGGATCATCTAGTAGCTCATACCACTTCCTTGCTTTGTCCCTAAGTGATAAAGATAATAGCTTCCTCTTAACTTGGTCCATTGAAATACCCGCACACTTGAAAAACTAACATAATTCATGTATAAAAAATAAGTGATCACCAGGATGGACAGTTCCATCCCCAAAATAATAGTTATCCATGACACGATCAACAATTTTTGTAGGTATTTTAAAAGGGACACTTTCAGTATGTGGCTTTAAAATATCACGAGCATCATTAGAACTACCACATATGGGAGATAAAGTATCATCAGAGCAAATTTTATTCCCTAAAGCTGGGGAACTAAAAAGATCTTTCTCATAAAACTAGCTTCCCCAAGCTTAGATGTTTCCATAGCATCAGTAACAATGGTGTTCAAAAAATTCATACTAATAACATTGCTATTAGCATGCAAAGAAAGTTCCATAGGTTTTTTAATTTTCTTTTCAAACCAATCATGTCCTAGCTCAAGATAAATGCTATAAAGATCTCTAATTTTGTTGTTGTTTTCCATTAACCCTAACTAGTGAAAACAAGAAACAAAAAGACAAAATTACAGAATCTAAAGGAAATAACTTCGAGCACTCACACGGAGGATGTGAGTACCTTTTACCTTACCTCCCCGGCAACGGCGCTAGAAAATAGCTTGATTTCTACGCACTTCTATCCTTGTAGACAGTTGTTGGGCCTCCAAGTACAGAGGTTTGTAGAACAGCAGCAAGTTTCCCTTAAATGGATTACCCAAGGTTTATCGAACTCAGGGAGGAAGTGGTCAAAGGTATACCTCTCAAGCAACCCTGCAATCAAGATACAAGAAGTCTCTTGTGTCCCCAACACACCCAATACACTTGTCAGGTGTATAGGTGCACTAGTTCGGCGAAGAGATAGTGAAATACAAGTGGTAACGGTGCCAGAAAAGAGCTTGATGGTGAGGTAAAGACTAAAGGCAAAAAGATGGAAGCAAGCAAACATGTAACATATATAGATGCAAACGGTGTTTCAATGTTTAGAAACAAGGCCTAGGGATCATACTTTCACTAGTGAACACTCTCTCATAAATATCTTCTCTAATGATACTACTCTTATCTACTCTCCGGTTGGACACTCTAATCCATGGTAGGGCTATAACAACACTCCTCAAAGTCCGCCTTTCCCAATCTAGATAACCCCACACTGTCACCTTGAGCGCTAGATGGTTCCAACAAACACCATAATTTCATAGAGACAATCAACTCCAAATATAACTCATACAAAATATATATGTAGTCTAGCTTAAGTGCCACACACGGCATGCATGCTGTCACTTTCACACACGTGGGGAAAAGCATAGATCTATTAAAGCACTATGAGTATTTATGTAGACTCTAGCCTAAGTGCCACCATGGCGTGCATGATGTCACTTTCACACACATGGGGAGAGCCGAGATCTATTGAAGCACTTGAGTAACAGAGTAGATCTACTTGATTACAAAGCTCATGATCACAACAAAATCATGCATAGAGAGAGAGATGAACACATAGCTACCGGTAGAGCCCTTAGCCTCAAGGAAGAAATACTCCCTCCTCATCATGGGAATCAACAACGGCGATGGAGATAGTGATGGAGATGGATCCAGGGGCACTTCCCTGTCCCGACAGGGTGCCGGAACAGAGACTTTCTGTCCCCCGAATCTCCCCTTCGGTGGCGGCGGCGCAGCAGAACTTTTCGTGGATTTATGGTGGATTCTTTAGGGTTTCTAAGTCGGGGGCTTCTTATAGGCGAAGGAGTCAAGGTCGGTGGAGGGCCAGGGGGCCCACACCCCCTGTGGGCGCGGCCTAGGGTGGGCCCGTGCCCACCTAGGGTGTGGCCATCTGGTGTCCTCCTCCGTCTCGTCTTCGATTTTGTGTATCGCTCAGGGAAAAATATGAACTTTGGCTTTTGTCCCGTCCAATTTTTAGAATATTCATTTTTTAGCTTTATGAAACCCAAAACAGCAGAAAACAGGCAACTGGCACTGTGGCATCTTGTCAATAGGTTAGTTCCAGAAAGTGTATAAAAATACCTCAAAGTGTAGACAAAACATAGCAAAGTGGATACTAAACAAGCATGGAACATCAAAAATTATAGATATGTTTACAACATATCAGCCACCCGTGTCACCCCAAGAAATATTCAAGAGGTACAAGCGTCAAAGCTTGGGGATGCCCAAGGCATTCTCTTCTTCATTAATAAAAATCTCAGGTCTTCTTTCAAGACACTTCATTTTTATTTGCTTCATGCACTATATGTTGTTCTTGGAGCGTCTTTGTATTTGTATTTAGTTTTATTTTGCTTTGTTTGTTGCAATAAGTTGGTTGGATCCCAGCACACTTCTTTTGGAGAGAGAGACATGCTCCGTTTTCATTGTTTAGAACGCTCTAGTTTTCACTCTTATTGTTCTTTGAGTGTTCTCTTTTGCTAGCACTGCGTTTAGCTTTAGTTTTCTTATGATTTTTGCTTAGAACTTTTTATTTCACCTTTGTAGTTAGGTGAGACATGCTCTCTGGTCTTTATTGATTATTATCTTTGTGAGTTGTTTCAAATAAGTCGATTGGTGTTGGAAAAGAGTAGAAAGTTTCATGCTTATAGTGGTATAAAAGGAAGCTTGTCTTGACTGTGGATTAGACTTTATCATGTCATGTTAGATGTTGCTTTGACTATATGCTTAGTAATTATTGTTGTAGCATGACTTGTTTCAAACAATTGAGATTGCTTAATGTGTCTTGAAAGAATCATGTGTTGTTTTAGCATATAAAAGCATAATATTGTGGTATTCTCCTTTGATACTTTATTTGGGTTGACTTGGCACATGCTTACACCATGTTAAGACTATGAAACAGTCACCTTAGCCTCTATGATCATTTAGTTTTTGACTTGTGATATCACCTGATGCTTTAATTAATAATGTTTTGTCGCTTTGCATGATTATGGCCATTATTGCTCTCTTAGTTGGTCGCTCCCAGTCTTTTGCTAGCCTCCACCTGTACTGAGTATGAGCTATACTCGTGCATCCAACTCCCAAGAAACCAAGTTATTCCAAAGAGTCCACTATAAATTCCTATGCATGATGTGTTACACCATTCCAAGTATATTCATGTTTTTATCTATCTTCCAAATTAAACTTTTATTATGTGAAAATTAGTGATTAAAGCTCTCACGAACTTGATGGCACACTTTATTTTCTTGCACTTAATAAACTTTAACCATTGTGCCCATCTATGTTTCTTATATGCTTGCAAATTACAAGTTGGGAGTTAGAAGAACCATGTTGTCATGGGGAACGCTTTCGACATTGCACTTATTTATTTAGTTGATATCATGTTCTTTTGTTTATGGATCCCGACGGTGTGAAATAAAAGGGGAGCTTGTAAGCTCATGGAGTTTGTATATGTGTTAGAGAAACACCTGGGAGGCTAGCTTAAGCCATGCCTAATCATGGTGGAAACTTGCAGCATAACCATAATGAGCATTTTGTGAAGCATCCTCAATAAAAACATATGAAATTAGCAAATAAAAAGATCGCTGAGATGCTCATTGTCTGTTGCCTTGTCATTTTGATATAGGATAGCTCATGTGTCATGGGGCAAGGGGTACCCCGTTGGCGGTTCTCTATGATACACATATACTTACAATGACAAGAACTTGCTTGTGACCAAAGTTGAGTACCATGAGGTTCGGTACTCGTACGCAAGGGGAATGAGATTTTCAACTTATAACTTGTCAAGCATATACTCATATTTGTGTCACTTTAACCTTAATCACTTTAAGATGCCAATGATAGGGGAAATGAGAGCTGAAAGCTAATAAGTACCATAATTTTTGGAATCTCTTTATGAAACTTGAAATCCCTTCTTCCCTTTGTGAAGGGCCTTTCTTTTTTACTTTTTGTTGAGTCTCCATCTTCTATATTTATGCACCAATTAAGAGAGAATAGTTATCACTCTTAGTTCAATGTGCATTGTCCCAAAACTTATTGATTGATTCATAATTACGGTGGGTCAAGTTGAGGAGGAGATGGTGAACAGACTGTTGAAGCAGGTGAGAATGCCAACATCGACGGCGGTGCCTGAGGGGGTCGTTTTCCTCATTGGAGGCGAAGGTGGGGGCGTCCCTCGCTCCATTGTTTCTGGGGGAAACCTCAGATCTAGGGAGGCCACCATTGACGGCGACGCCCCAGGGCATCATAGCCCTCATTGGATGCTTTGTGTGGGCCTTCTGGATCGGATGATGGCGACGTCTTCGTCATCACCCCTATGGGGGCATCATCTTTGGAGACATTCAGCGGCTGGATGCGCATGTTGGCGGCTTGGTGGATTGGCGCCGGTCTCTGTGTGTTTCTCGCGTGGGGACCAAGTGGAGCGGCTTTGTCTTGCATGGAGATTTAATGCTGAAGTCAAGTTGACCGACAGGTGCTACGATGACATGCCTGTTCGGCAGGTGCTAAGCACGACAGATCATCATGAGACTTCAAGATATGTTGGTTGGTGGTACTTGGCGGCATGGTGCTGCGGGGTACCGGTGGCGACATCAACGTGCTTTGGAGATAGTGCGCAGGGAGGTGGTGCTACTTGGCACCACGGTGGTGTCAGTGGCTGGTGTGGCGAGAGTCAGCACATCGATCTATATGCTGAAGATGGATTTGCGGAAGATAGTGGAAGCAGCGACATCCAAAGCGAGTGCATAAGCACCGTTTCGTGGATATGTTAGGAGGATCTGTGCTCCTGGCTTGCAGGCAAATTCCCACATCAGTTTGCATAGCTCTTGGCGCCAATGGAAGCTCATTCACGAGCTTCATCTATGATGCTAGGCGGAATTTGCTGAACCGAGGCGAGGCAGTTGTAAAAAACCCAGCTGTTTCGCTCCTTCCAGATCCCCCAACAACCGGTGGTATTCAGGGAACACATTCCTTTGCGCACAAGGGCATCTGTAGCTCCCACCATCTTGTGCTAGTAGTCCAGGATGTAGGTGTTGTTCTTCCAGGAGGATGGCTTGAGGCTGTCATGGCGTGTCCATGCCACCATTCCGTCCCAAAATTGCCTAACAATTGGGCATTCCAGAAAGATATGGCGTCCAGTCTCCAGGTGTTGCGCAAAAATAGCTGACAGAAGTATGCATTTGGCAAGTCATGCTACATCAAGTGGTCACCACACCACAACCTACCCTGAAGAAGAAGACATGCAATTTTTTTTGCAGCGGCCAGGTGCCTAGACCTTCGAAACATACAACTCGATAAAGGTGAGAGTGTTGCCTTCAAATGGAGGAGATAGGCTAATTCCGTTGTGTATCCATCAGGAGTGAGTTTTCGTGAAACAGCCGTGTCTAGATGATCTTGCAGGATGGTGCGGTTTCTCTTAAGAAGGCGCCACGTATGAATGAACACATACAAGATGGGGTTCATTAGCTTGCGACTAAGATAGCTCACCCGTTTGTCATCGGCAAGGGAGTTGGTGATAGTTCGTGCTTTGCCAAAGGAATTCTTAAATATCGTCGGGAAGAGCATGTAGATTAAGGCCGTTTATTGATCGCACCTTGAGTCCTAGAATCTTGATCGCTGGCCATCTCTGAGGATCCCCATTCTAGCAGCGGTGAAAAGGCTTCGATTGCTCGCACCGCATGAAAATTCCTTCCCCAAGAAGGCTCATGGCGGGTCTTGCTGCTCCAGCTAGACCCACCTAAGCTGTAGGTCTCGACCCATGAGCTCTAAATTGGAGATGCCAAGGCCGCCGTGGCGCAGAGGCGTGTAGTCTCCAATTCACTTTGCACTTTGCTCCTGATACCTTGTCTGTATTGATGTCCCATGTCATGCGGCCACGAGGCTTGTCGATATCCTTGAAGAACTTTTTTGGAACCCTCAAGACCGCTTGTTGGAAAAATTGGACACATCGATTTACCCAGGATTGTGACTAGCACACTCTTAACGTGATATGAAAATATGCAATGGAGTAAGTATTAAATTATAGCACCACTCATATACTAACTCAAGGATCGTTTCTCATGTTGGAGGAAACATATGCATCAAACATATATGGAGGAACAACATCACTTCTGAGCTTTATCCTAAGTTGAGACAATATCTATGGTTAGGCAGAGACAATGTCTATCCTAAGGAGACTGAGTTCTCAGAACAACACCAGTAGCAAATCAACACACATAGCCGCCAATACTTTTTACATGGAAAACCTATCAACTTGAGAGCAAAAACCGTGGATCGAGGGTACCCAAATCTTTTTTCAATATTACCAAATGGGAATCTCATACATCAAGATACAAATTGAACTTGGATGCCAAAATAAAATTTGAGGCGTAAGAGCAAGGAATTGGAAAAATCTCACCAATCATGGTGGAAACACAGCTTGAAGCAGAGAAGTGGACGTGAACTTCTCAAACTTGTGGGAAACACAAGGTGCTTGATCTTAGTTAGCGTTTTACGGTTTACTGAAACATTTGAGATAAATGTGACAAAAATATTTATGATTTTTTGACCTTAAATATATATAAATTTGAATAATTTGTTTGGAATATAAAATATTGTATAAGTTGCAAAAAAAATTACGAACTATGTTTCCCCACATTCTAGTTATTATGTTTCAGTAACCTACAAAATTTCAAATACATAAGTCATAGTTTGAGAGATAGGAAAAATAAAAACTCAAAAAATATGTGCATCTATCATGGTGCTCACTCACAAATTTCCCGCTCAAATGATATGTATGATTTAGACATCAGCATTAGAACTACACGTGGTTTAAAGAAATTTGCAAAAAAAATTACAACAACCACATATATGCCAATTAGCAAACAGAAGTTGCTATCTATTTCATTGAGTTTTTTCACGGAGTGCTCATTTTTGCATGACATGAATCTATTCAAACAAAATAAATCCACAATAGTCTCGTCTAGATTCTCAATAAGAACCTCTGGGTCACAAGAGTCTTTGTTAGGCACAATCCTCCTAAGAGAATATTCATCAGCGGTATCTCGCACCACAGATTGGAATCACTGATGATTTATGTACTACCATTGGTCGCTTGTCAAATATGATCATACCACACGGTATGAGGAATAAACTGTGGATGAGCACTTGTGGTGTTAGTCACTACTGACGGAATACGTTCCTTACTAGCTACAATCTAGACCCGCTTGTGAGTGATGAATTGTTCTTCCTAAAACAAGCATTATCTGAGGCTAATACTAATGGATGCCTTAATAATAGCCAGTGATGTGAGTTCAGTGGCATGCTATCATGTATTGAGTGTATCTACATTCCACCAAGGAAAATTTTATTTCCTCACAAGTTTTTTATGGCTGTTATTACTGTTGGGTTTTCTGGGAATCTCTCCATGGCTACGGTTGCCCAAAAGATTCTATGTATGTGGATTTTATCTACTCCCTCCGACCCATATTAATTGACTTGGATTTGTCAAAATTTAGATGAATCTAGACACTATTTAGTATATAGGTTCATCCAAAATTTGACAAATCAAAGTCAATTAATATGGGACGGAGGGAGTAGAATGTTCTATGAAGGCATGAGCCAGCTCAAAATCTGCAACTTTTTTATTAAGCTAGTACTTTGTTGGGCTATACTAGGATCAAGGATAAGATGGCCAGATCCACAAGAATGTGTGGTCTTTGATTGCTACAGCATGTCCAATAGAAATTCGAGTCCATCCCAAACGACTTGAACTTAGGCATACATGTACCTTGTATCTTTGTGCCCCTTTGGTTATTGTTGTCATTGTTGTTACTTTTCTTGGTGATTATCTGTAATTTACACTTTTTGGGTACCTTGTTTCTAGAGTTATCTCTTTGAACTTTAGGATTGTATCACCTAGCTTCACTTTGGTGAATCTTAATTTTGCAAAAGAACAAAGAAAAAAAAATTAATTGCCTATACATGACCTCTGCATGCAGTCGATCATCCTCAGTCCTGTTACGAATGGTGGCAAGGAGGGGAATTTTTTGGGCCTCCGGCCAGGATTTTTCCCGTGATGTGAAAGAGTTTTACAATATAGTATTGATGGATATATGTGACTCCGGATCAACACGATTGATAGACCATCTTTACTGGTGCTTACGGTAGATGACCTCTTGGTAACTAACAATTCTCTCTCTTATGCACACATAATAATTCTCTCTCTTATGCATTTCTCTTTACATAATAATTCTCATATGATGTGACTATCAACAATCTTTAGTCAAAAATGGAAAGGCAACCACGACAAGAGAATATACTACGCACCCATTCATGCATAACAACACTGGGACTAGCATAATCTATGTGATGGTGATAGACTGGTAGATCTGCTTGATGACCCCTGTGAAGCGGTCGATGTCTAGGGTGACGTTCTGGCCGTTGAGGAAATACTTGTACATATCATCGAATGACTTGTGGAGGGATAAAGGGTCGGCGAAGACGGCATGGTCTCTCGGGTATACATCCTTGAGTGTCGTCTCCTCAGCGGTAGCCTCGTACTCGACATACCGGAGACCCATATTAGGTGCTGGAGAGCCGAATGTTTCCCAACAAGGCCACTTCATCTTGCCCCACGGGATGATCTGCACCACTGTGCCGTTGTGCGGAAGGAACACCATGTTGGTGAGCCCGGCGCCGTGCACGCCCACAATCACGTCGCATGTGTTCACCACTTGCGCGAACTGGGCAATGTCCTTGACAACCTCGGTTCCCGCGGCCACCACCTCAAACCCGACCTCCGTGGCAGCCGTGATAGCCTCTGCCTCGTTGGTCAGTGCCCTTGAGTGCTGCCGCAGAATCATGACAAGACGAGGCCTTTGCCCAGATCTTAGATTCACGGGTGTCACCCACGGGCGCTTTAACGAGTAGACCGACCGGAGGAAGCCTAGGAAGTCCATCCCCGTGTAACCATTGCGGGACAAAGCCGGCTTGATCCCTAGAGTGTTGTGGTATTCGATACCAACATGTACGGATGGGAAGCACCGCACGACGTCGTCAGTGTCAAAGTCGATGACCGGGTAGATGGATAGCGCGGCAAGGACGTCTTGATACCTGGAGATCCACTTGTGATTATAGTCTGTCACGACGAGCTGGACACAGCCATCGTACTCACGCGTGGTGATGTACAGGGGGATGACCATGTCACTCATGCCGTGAAAGAAGTTGCCGCTGTCAGGACCAGTGGAGAAGACCACCGCAGGGACGTTGTGTGTCACCGTGCACCGCGGAGGGGTGGTGACAACTGGGGCGCTTGAGCGGATGGTCACCTCCCGAACCTTCGCCATCGTACTTACCTCATGCTTGCGCGGGAATGGGCGGATGGTGACCGTCCCGTTCTCTATCCAGTAGCTGTCGTTGGAGGCTGCGACAACGTACACGGTGGTTGATTTGCCGTGCATACGGATATCCCCTTCCATTGCGCAGATGTCCATGTGCCTGCTGCTGAAGTTACAAGTTAACTTGCTACGTGGTGCTGCCACATCTGCGTATATATGTGGACACAATAATAACTAAGTATATATTGCCTGGCTGTACCAATGCCAAATCGCTCGCAACCAAAAGAATATGCACTTTGTACCTGAATTTTGCAAAAAACCATCTATTTGCCCGCCCATGGCAAGAATTTCATCCTCATGTTTCAGATCTGCAACAAATTATTACAGATAATCAATATCAGCTTTTGCAAACTCTACTGCATTGAGCATTGTAACACTGGGCATACCTCAAAACATACCAATAATATACTGTAACGAATTTTTCACCGATCGATTTAAAAAAATGGAGGTGACCGAGATCAAATGCTAGTAGTTTACATCAGTAAGAAGAAATCTAAATAGTTAAACCGTGCAACCGTTCGGAGGTTCTTTATTGATTTTGGCGTCGTGTTCATCCGAGTTGTTCTGCCTCCACCATTGCCGTTCGTTTTCGACACTATATTTACTATGGAACTGGTCTCATGGACTGCTAGCTGCAGCTTGCCTGATCTCATTGAAGAAGCATGTGGTGCGCGGATATGTAGTGAGGCAGAAGGCTAGACTACTGGTCAGTCTAAAGTTAAGCATTGATACCAGTGGCTGGAATCGAGAGTATTTTGGGTTCTGGCGGTTAAGCGGTGACTCGATCTTTAACTTCCCATGACTCTATCCAAGTTGATCCATATCGCTCGTCCCGTGGAAGGGTATATGGAAAAGGGTATAGTTGTACTACCTCTGTTTTTAAATGTAAGCCTTTCTAGCAGCTCAAAATGAACTACTATAAAGGTTTACATTTCGGAACGGAAGGAGTAGGTTCTATTTTAAGTTTTTAACTCCGTTCCCCAGAAGGCCAGCCATTAGTTACCTTTGATCCCATCGATGACATGGCTGTCCATCTCGTCGCTTGGTGCGGGACATGGTGGTACATCGGCGACCGAATCTGAATTCAATGAAAGAGCAAGTGGCATATAGATTGTTGTTAGGGTCAATCGATGATAAATGAGAGAACTGAAGCATCCATAAGCAAAGCTAAATATAATACTTACCAGTTGTGTTAGGCATGCCATCCGGAGCTTTTGACTTGGCTACCTCACGCAGTTCTTGCTTCGAAGTTCCTTCACTCACTAAACCTGGTAACAAAAAGGCGTGGACAAGGATTTCAGCTTGTGAATGCATGGCTAGCTAGTCGGTAGCCCGTGCTGTTAATATTTTCAAGGTCATCGATCATCTATAGGGATAATTAAAACCAGGCTCACCTGAAGACGAAACCTTGTGAACTGATTCATTTGGAACTTGGGTAATGCTGATCACTCTAACTGCAAAACATGGAATGCAGACCAAATTTATAACTATGGAAAGAGATCATTCTGTCCAAATTGATTCAGAGTTCTTACGTCCAAACCGATTATAAAAAGTGCAATTTCACTTATCGCTGAACTCATCGGCATATGTTGGAAACTTACATGATCGAGCATGGTGGAACAAATATGTTAACTCATTAGTTGTTACTGGTCAATTTAAGGGGTTTTAACATACTAGCTAGAGTTATACATTTAGCTGATCCAAATTCAGACTTCGAGAGCACAACATGGCATCGCGTACCGCCTATCTACCTTGGATTCGTGATACCCACAAAACTGACCACAGAAAAAAAATCTAGAGTATCAATGAAGAAGGCGAATAATCGTACAAATATATGAACACACTTGAAACCAAAATGCAAACAAGACTCTGAAAATAACAAAGTTGTTTCATTCGGAAGACTTACAGCGAGTAATCTGCTGCAGAAAGTCGGTCTGGAGCACGACGAGGACGAGCACCAGAACAAGAAGCCATGCCACCACCGCTCCACCGCTCACAAGGTTCCTCCCGGCCTTCATCTCGCAGCCAGTGCTCTTAAAACACCTTAATCACTAGCTCTCTAATGCAAGAGGTCTTCTCAGCAGGTGGTCTCATACTCTCTCCTAAGCTAGTCAGTTTGTTGGCGTCTCAGCTGCATGTGTTTATAGGGTGAAGCATACTCCTCAGTACTGTACGAGTGTATCTTCCTATTGAAACGAGATTTAACGTACGAGCCTGATTTAATGAATCCATGCATGGGTACTCTCATGCACGTTGTCTTTGAGTTGACTTGCAGTTGTATTATGTACATTGTGTTTGGCACTTTGGGTTGACTTGCAGTATCATTAAACTCCATGCACATGCTAATGGCATCATTGGATCAAACAATGAGCCCGACTAAGCATACATGTGCTCTGTAATCTTCTACTCCCTCCTTTCACTAATATAAGAGTGAACCTACACACTAAAACATGTTTATATATATACATGTATTTTAGAAAAAAGGTAGAATAACTTATATTAGTGAACGCAGGGAGTATATCACTCTCTTCATTCTGAATTATAAGCAATTCTAGTTTTCCTGAAGTTAAACAAATATGAGTATCTACGACACCGAGGAAATATACTATGATCAAATATATTTTATGATGGATCTAGTTAAACTAATTTGGTTATTTTTAGATGCTACTATATTTTTGCGTACATTTGGTTAAACTTAAAAGTATTTGACTTAGAAAGAAACTAGAATTAGTTACCTACATTTAAAATAATAAATGGGATGAGTATTATATTAAAATCTCTCAGAAACAAATAATACAGTGTCAGAAAAGTATAATACCAAGAAAAATGAAATCGATAGAAATCTCAGAAAACAAAATAAAATATATCAACAATAATTATGTAAGTGTAATTGTACTATGTCCACCAGATCTTTATTGATGGTATCCATCCAACTAGTAAGGGGTATCACTATCATTGACCATTTATTACTAATGAGTCGCATTTGATCATCCTAATTTATCTAAACATGGATCATTCAACATTTTAGATTACTCCATAAACTAATTTATTCAGTTCTATTCCATATTAATTGAAATTCAGTTTAAAACCAACATACTTTCACTAATGGATACTTATATCACTATCTAAAAAATCAAAAACATATGGAGTAGTAAATCTCCTAGTTATGCACCATGTTGTACAAATATTCAACATTATATCTGCTAAATCAATCATTAAATAATTGGTCCAACTGATAAAATGATGAATAGTTGTTTAGCATGGTTCAGTACTAGGACCATACAACACTCATCTAGACTAGTCATAGTGGGAGTAATATAAGTAGTAACATAGAACTACATGTATTGCCAACTAATTATTTTGATAATATGTTATGTCATTAAATGAGTTGAGAGATGATTGTGATAACTAGCTGTGTTATCATAACATCATACTTCCTTAGAATGAATGACTATAAATTAATAAATGAGGCATTTTAAGTTATTAATATGTTACTATGCACTATAAAGGCAGTATTATAGAGTAGTATCATATGCACACCACTGTTATTTCCCAATATGAGTAGTGTTGCGTCTTTACGTGGAAGATCTCTTATCATTTCCTTGGCCAAATCTCCAACAAATTTGACGAGTTCCAATATATTTCTAATCGAGTGTAAACTATTCTTACATCAAAAATACCTTTTTGCATGGAATTTCGCTTAAAAGAAATATGCCCGAGAGGCAATAATAAAGTGGTTATTATGCTATTGTAGATTTATACTAGGTGCTTATTTTTCATGCTATAAATGTGTTAATAGGAAACATTAATACATGAGTGAGCTTCACCAGATAGGCTGATTTTGCTCTGTATTGGCCATCAGGAGTGAGCTTCCATGAAACATCGTCTAGCTGATCTTGCAGGCTGATGTGCTTGCTTTGTAGAAAGCTTCATTTATGAAGGAACTCATGCACGATGGGGTTCGTTAGCTTGCGGCCAAGATATCTCACCCATTTGTCACCAGCGAGGGTGATAGTTCGTGTTTTGCCGAAGGAATGCCTGAATAGCGTTAGGAAGAGCGCACAGATTAAGGCCGTTGTTGACCCACTTTTAGTCCTAGAATCTTGTTCGCTGGCCATATCTGAGGATCCCCATTCTAGCAGTGGTGAAAAGGCTTCGATCTGACACCACATGAAGATTCCATGCCCAACCAGGCTCATAGCGGGTCTTTCCGTTCCAGCTAGAGCCATCTGAAGCGTAGGGCTCGACCCATGAGCTCCAAATTTGGGATGCCAAGGCTGTCGTGGCGCAGAGGCGTGCATAGTTGTCTCCAATTCACTTTGCACTTTGCTCTTGATACCTTGTCTTCGTCGATGTCCCATGTCATGCGGCCACAAGGCTTGTTGAACTCATTAAAGAACATTTTTGGGACCTTCAAGACCGCTTGTTAGGAAAATTGGGCACATCGGTTTACCCTTAATTGTGACTAGCACACCCTTAACGTGATCTAAAAATATGCAGCGAAGTAAGTTTTAAATTTTAGCCCCAATTATGTACTAACTCAAGGATCGTTGCTCATATCGGAGGAAACATATGTGGAGTAACAACACCACTTCTCAGCTCCTAAGATGAGACATTATGTATGGTTAGGTGAGATGCTCTCTCATAGAAAGTGTCTATCCTAAGGCTGTTCATAGTGCAAGTAACTTCAAGAGTAACTAAGGATCCAACTCAGCGAAATTGCTTATGTGGCAGTGAATTAATGAAGAGAGAGGATGATGGAGTAACATATTTAGTTACTGTAACATCACACATACCAATGCAAGATGAGTATATCACCTAATAAATAATACTTTGCATGACACCACTTATATGTTACTCTTCACTATGAAGATAGTAACATAGAGTAGTAACTTGTGCATGCTACTAGTCTATGTTACTCTCCACTATGACCAGCCTAAAGAGAGCGACTTCTCAGAACAACAGTAGTAGCAAATAAACACACATAGCCACCAATCCTTTTTTTATATGGAAAACCTATCAATTTGAAAGGAAAAACCATGGGTCGAGGCCATCCAAATCTTTTTTCTAATATTACCAAATGGGGAACTCATACATTAAGATACAAATGAATCTTAGATGCCACAATATGGTTTAAGGCATAAGAGTTAGGGATTGAAAAAATCTCATCAATGATGGTGGAAACACAGCTTGAAGCAGAGAAGTGGATCTGAACTTCGCAACCTTGTGGGCAACACCAGGTGATTGATCTGATCTAGGGATTTACGGTTCACTGAAACATGGAAAACCTATCAATTTGGATTTTTGACCTTAAATATGAAGGAAATATTCCCTAGAGGCAACCATAGAGATGATTATATTTCATATGTATCCATGAGTTATTGTAGTGTTCCTTGAATATCCATATCAGGCAACTTGTATTGATTGGCAATTATGTGAATTGTTTGTGAAACTCTTTACTTGTATGGTTATTTAATAGTTGTCCCTAGTCGGAGTTCATGTGAGGACACACGTGAATATTAGACTAGCACATCGATTGATTGATGACTATGTTTCGC
Source organism: Avena insularis (assembly GCA_023614405.1). Classification (NCBI taxonomy): domain Eukaryota; kingdom Viridiplantae; phylum Streptophyta; class Magnoliopsida; order Poales; family Poaceae; genus Avena; species Avena insularis. The sequence continues at coordinate 66,281,923 of CM042697.1, forward strand.
AAGTCATAGACATGGAGATGTCAAACCAGTAATGTGGACACATGTTATGAACATGGGGTTGGACTGACCTTGCAGCTCTCTCTCTACACATCGTGTACGTTTTGTCCTTAGACCTGAGATTGTCGCATGTACTTTAGATGTGGATCGAACTACTTTGAGGCTATCAAACGCTACTCCGTAACTGGGTAGTCATAAAGGTAGCTTTCGGGTTTGTCCTGAAGCATGCTGCAAGGCATGGTCAATCAAGATGGGATTTGCCCCTCTCTACTTGAGAGAGATATCTCTAGGCCCCTCGAGTGATCGGATCCAGAAATGCATGGCCATGCTACATATAGTTAAGAGTTAACCTAGTAAAGGAATTTCGAATCACAGTATCGAGAAAGGGAGGTCAGCTTAGAGCTAGACCAAATATCGCGAGGCAAAGGGAAATACATGTCCTAAACCTTGTGATGGTTCGTCCGATATGATCTTTGTATGCGTTTAGGAGTTGGCATGTCTTGCTAGAGGCCGCTACCAATTATTGACAGAATAAGTGTATTCGTGTCATGTCTATACGTATATGAACCTATAGGGTCACACACTTAAGGGGCTGGAAGCCTAATGAGGATTGGATCCGAATTAGACCAGGCTTAGACTACTAATGGGCTGCTAATGTAGAAGACCAGTAGGGACGCCTATATAAGAGAGGGTGGGGCGAGATGACCAGGGTTAGACCTTAGACCATTCCACCCAGCCGCCACACCTCGCGCTTGTGTTGCACGCGCGGACCTAGCAGTCCGGCGTCTGACGCTTCCACCCCGTACGTGTGGATACCTCGGAGGTGCTGCATCTGTGGCACTTGGACGAGCCGCGCAAGGGGGGCTTCTCGTGGGACGAGGACAAGAAGGAGACGTGAAACGTCTGCACTGCCTCGACGCGCTTCATCGATTCCGCAAGTGCGCGTCTAGTGGTAATCCCGTGATCTATGACAACAGTAATCCTGGTATGCGGTAGAAATTTTTTGATTTGCGCTAGTGTAGCCTACCCGTATCCCTACAAAATATATATAAATTTAAAGAATTTGTTTTGAATTTAAAATATTTTATAAATTGCACAAAAAAGGTCCGAACTATTTTTCTCCACGTTCTAGGTATAATGTTTCAGTAACCTACAAAATTTCAAATACATAAGTCATACAGTTTGAGTGATAGGAAAAATAAAAAAAACTCAAAAAATGGTGCGGATGCGCATCTATCGTGGTGTTCACTCACAACTTTTTTCGCTCAAATGATATGTATGATTTAGCTTTAACATTAGAACAACACGTGGTTTAAAGAAATTTGTAAAAAAATTACATCCACCACAACTGCGCCAATTAGTAAACAGAAGTTGTTATTTCATTCATTGTGTTTTTTCACGGAGTGCTCATTTTTGCATAACATGGATGTATACAAACAAATTAAATCCACAACAGCCTCGTCCGGGAGCCTCCATACGAACCTCTAGGACATAAGAGTCTTTGTTAGACACAATCCTCCTCGGAGAAGACTCGTTAGGGCATGTTCAATGGAAGGGGTAGAAGCTTTCCCTTGTGCCTACCGCGTCAACAAGAGAAGACAAGAAAATATATCGTACAATGCATTGTCGCTTAGAGTTATCCCTAGTACTTTAAATGCTAGCACAAAAGTAGGGATCAAGAATAGATAGTATCCCTTACGGAAGGCATAGATAAGGGAGAGCGGAATCGTACAAAGCCAAGATGTGTCTTCTCTTTCTTAACAATAGATGATCCCTTACTAAAGGGAAGACTCACGATTTTCTTCCATCTCTCTTCTTTTCACGTTAGCAGCTGTCCTACGTGTCCCTGTTAATGGAAGGCTGACATAGGAGTATTGAACGTGCCCTTAGCGTTATCTCGTGCACCACAGATTGGAACCACTGACCATTTATGTACTACCATCGGTCCCTTGTTAGAGATGACCATACCACACGATATGAGGAATAAAACTGTGGACAAGCACTTCTCGTGTTAGTCACTAGCAGGATGCATCCCTTACACTCCAGACCAGCCTGTGAGCCATGAATTGTTCTTCCTAAAACAAGCATCATCTGAGGCCAATACTAATGGGTGCCTTAATAATGGCCACTGATGTGACTTCAGTGGCATGCTATCATGCACTGAGTGTATCTACGTTCCACCAAGGCAAAAAAAAAAAAATTCCTCACAAATTTTTTATGGTTGTTATTACTGTTGGGTTTTCCGGGAAGATTTTTGTGGCTAGAGCCGTCTAAAAGATTCTATGCATGTGGATTTTATCTAGAATGTTCTGTAAAGGCTGTGGCTGTTGGGTTAGGATCAAGGATAACATGGCTAGATCATCAAAATTGTGTGGTCTTCGTTTGCTATGACATGTCCAATAGAGATTTGAGTCCACCACAAATGACTTGAACTTAGGCATACACCTTGTGTCTTTGGGCCCCTTGATTATTGGTCTGTTCCCCTCCCTCTCCTCCTCCCTACAAAGGCGGCTAGGGTTTTATCGTCTCCTGTAGGCACCGCCGCTGATCTGCCTTGTTTATATGGCCTTCGGGCCATGGAGGCGGGGTGGATCTAGGCCCTCACCGACGGGAGGGCTATGTTTTCCTATTTTAAGGGGTTCAAGTTTGGTGGGGCGGCGCTCAGGTAGTGGCGGCGACGTTTCTTCTAATAAGGTCTCTTCGGCTTCAGCCCGTCTCGATGGCGACATCCAAGAGCTTGTGGGAGTGGTGTTGTCCTCGAGGACTTCTTCTGGCTGTGGGGATATTCGGATTGTCAAGGAGCTTTATTGGCAGTTCATCCTTCTTCGTCTTCGGGGTAGATGTGGTCTCTTTGACCTGTTCGGTGACTTCTCGTCCACAACCAACAACGTCAGGCCGGCTCAGGGAGGAGCACCAATGGCGGCGCTCCGTCGACACGATCTAGAGGTTGAAGATGAAGAGCTTCTCAAGGATTTCAATGTAATTTCTTTTTTATTGAGCTGCTTTGTACTGTTTAATGTTTCTTTTAAGTCAGAGTCCTATTCGCAAAAAAACTACTCCCTCCGTCCCAAAATAGATGTCTCAGATTTGTCAAAATTTGAATGAATCTAGACACTATTTAGTATATAGGTTCATTCAAATTTTGATAAATCTAAGACGTCTATTTTGGGACGGAGGGAGTACATTTTTGGTATCTTGTTTCTAGAGTTATCTCTTTAACCTTTAGGATTGTATCACCTAGCTTTACTTTGGTGAACCTTTAGTTCTGCAAAAAAATCAAAGAAAAAAAAGTTAAATCACCTATACACAACCTCCGCAGGCAGTCGATCATCCTCAGATCTGCCATAAAAGGTGGCACGGGGAGGAATTTTTTGGGCCTACGGCCAGGATTTTTTCCGTGGTGTGAAAGAGTTTTACCTCTATCCATAGTATTGAATAATGTATCTGACTCCGGTCTGCGGATCAACTCGATCAATAGCTCATCTTCACTAGTGCTTACGGCCGGTAGAACACCTCTTGGTAACTAACAAAGTCTCGCTTATGCACAAATTCTTTTGCATTTCGATTTATATAATAATTCTCATATGGTGTGATTATCGACAATCTTTAGTCAAAAATGGAAAGGCAACCACGTCAAGAGAATATATTAGGCAAGGATGCATGCATACCAACACCGGGACTAAGCATAATCTAAGTGATGGTGATAGACCGGTAGATTTGCTTGATGACACTTGTGAAGCGGTCAATTTCAAGGGTGACATTCTGGCCATGGAGGAAATACTTGTACATATCATCGAATGACTTGTGTAGGGATGAAGGGTCGGTGAAGACAGCGTGGTCTCTCGGGTATTCATTCTTGAGCGTCGTCTCCTCAGCGGTAGCCTCGTACTCAACGTACCGGAGACCCATATTAGGCGCTGGATAGCCGAATGTGGCCCAGCAAGGCCACTTCATGTCGCCCCATGGGATGATCTGCAGCACCGTGCCATTGTGCGGCAGGAACACCATGTTGGTGAGCCCGGCGCCGTGCACGCCCACAATCACGTCACACGTGTTCACCACCTGCGCAAACTGGACAATGTCCTTGACAACCTCAGGCCCCGCGGCCACCACCTCAAACCCGACCTCCGTGGCAGCTGTGATAGCCTCCGCCTCGTTGGTCAGTGCCCTTGAGTGCTTCCGCAGAATCATGACAAGACGAGGCCTCTGCCCAGAGCTCAGATTCACGGGTGTCACCCACGGGCGGTTCAGCGAGTAGACCGACCGGAGGAAGCCTAGGAAGTCCATCGCCGTGTAACCATTGCGGGACAAAGCTGGCTTGATGCTTAGAGTGTCGTGGTATTCGATGCCGACATGCACGGATGGGAAGCACCGCACAACGTCGTCAGTGTCAAAGTCGATGACCGGGTAGATGGATAGCGCGGCGAGGACGTCTCGATACCTGGAGACCCACTTGTGGTTGTAGTCCGTCAAGATGAGCTGGACACGGCCGTCGTACTCCCGCGTCGTGATGTACAGGGGAATGACCATGTCGCTCATGCCGTGAAAGAAGTTGCCGCTGTCAGGACCAGTGGAGAAGACCACCGCGGGGACGTTGTGTGTCACCATGCACCGCGGAGGGGTGGTAACAACTGCGGCACTCGAGCGGATGGTCACCTCCCGAACCTTCGCCATCGTACTTACCTCATGCTTGCGCGGGAATGGGCGGATGGTGACCGTCCCGTTCTCTGGCCAGTAGCTGTTGTTGGAGGCTGCGACAACGTACACGGTTGCGGATTTGCCGTGCATACGGATATCCCCTTCCATGGTGCAGATGTCCATGTGCCTGCTGCTGAAGTTGCAATTTAACTTGCTACGTGGTGCTGCCACATCTGCGTATATATGTGGACACAATAATAACTAATTATATATTGCCTGGTTGTACCAATGCCAAATCGCTCGCAACCAAAAGAATATGCACTTTGTACCTGAATTTTGCAAAAGACCATCTATTTGCCCGCCCATGGCAAGAAATTCATTCTCATGTTTCAGATCTGCAACAGATTATTATAGATGATCAATATCAGCTTTTGCAAACTCTACTGCATTGAGCATTTTAACACTGGGCATACTTCAAAACATATCAATCATATACTGTAACGAACTTTTCACCGGTCGGTTTTTTTTTCCAAAATGGAGATCGAATGCTAGTAGTTTTACATCAGTAAGAAGAAATCTAAATAGTTAAGCATGAGAATCAAGAGTATTTTGAGTTCCAGCGGTTAAGCGCTGACTCGATCTTTAACTACTCTTGACTCTATCCAAGTTGATCCATATCGCTCATGCCGAGGAAGAGTATTTGGATAGAGTATAGTTGTAGGTTCTATTTTAACTCCGTTCTGCAGAAGGCCAGCCATTGATTACCTTTGATCTCATCGACGACATGGCTGCCGATCTCGTCACTTGATGCACGAAATGGTGGTGCATCGGCGACCGAATCTGAATTCAATGAAGTTGCAAGTGGCATATATTGTTGTTTGCGTTAATCGATGATAAATCAGAGAACTGATCAAGCATCCATAAGCTAAGCTAAATATAGTACTTACCAGTTGTGTTCCGCGTGCCATCCGGAGCTTTTGACTTGGCTACCTCAAGCAGTTGTTGCTGCTTCCAAGTTCCTTCACTCACTAAACCTAGGACAAAAAAAAGGCGTGGCGCGCGCCGTGAAGTCAATCACAAAGATTTCAGCTTGTGCTAGCTAGCGGGCAACACGCGATGTTGATATTGTTCACGAGGATAATTAAAGCTAGGCTCACCTGAAGGAGAAATCTTGTAAACCGTTTCGTCCAAAACTTGGGTAACGCTGGCCACTCTAACTGCAAAACATGGAATGCAGGTCATGTACGGATGTACCCATGCGTAGTTCTATGGTGATCACAGTATGTATTATTGAAACGAAGAAATGTATGAATCAATAAAATCTGTTTTTCTATATATTCTCAAACAAAAAAAATAAGATGAACAGCAAGCTCTTGAGACATACACTACAGAAAACCGATTTCTCAACAGGTTCACCTAAAGTATCACCAGATGTTGATCGGGATCGATCTTGTCAAGCTTACACTGAGGGATCAAATTTATAACTATGGAAAGGGGTCATCTCTGTAAAAATTGATTCAGATTTCTTACGTCCAAATCGATTCTAAAAAGTGCAACTTCACTTATCGCTAAACTCATCGGCATATGTTGGAAACCTACGTGATCGATCATGCTGCAACAAATATGTTAACTACTCATTCATTGTTACTGGTCAATTTATATGGCAAAAGGGTTTTAACATACTAGCTGTAGTTATACATTTAGCTGATCCAAACTCACACTTCAAGAGTGCAGCATGGCATTGCGCACCGCCTATCTACCTTAGATTCGTGATACCCACAAAACTGACAAAAGAAAACAATCTAGAGTATCAATGATGAAGTTGAACAACCGTACAGATATATAGGAACACACTTGAAATCAAAACACAAACAAGACTGAAAATAACAAAGTTGTTTCATTCAGAAGACTTACAGTGAGTAATCTGTTGTAGAAAGTCGGTCTGGAGCACGACAAGGACAAGCATCAGAACAAGAAGCCATGCCGCCGCCGCTCCACCGCTCACAAGGTTCCTCCCGGCCTTCATCTTGTAGCCGGTGCTCTTAAAACAGCTTGATCTCTAGTTCTAGTGCAAGAGTTGTTCTCAGTAGGTGGAAACTCTCCTAAGCTAGTCAGTTTGTTGGCGTCTGAGCTGCATGTGTTTATATAAACTCTTACAGAGTGAAGCATACTCTGTACTACTGTACTAGTGTGTCTTCCTATTGAAATAAGCTTTAACGTGCCAGCCTGATTTAATGAATCCATGGAACTCTCATGCACATTGTCATTGATTTGACTTGCAGTTGTGTTATGCACATTGTGTTTGGGACTTTGGGTTGACTTGCAGTATCATTAAATTAAAACTTATACAGTATTGAGTATGTCCACTAGGTCTTCATTTATGGCATCCATCCAACTAGGAGTAGTAAGGGGTATCACTATCATTGACCATTTATTACTACTAGTAATGGTGAATTTGACCAAAAAATAAGTATTTTTCTTTCTTCTAGAATACTCATAAGATGATAACATGTACACGACGAGTGCGGACGTTTGGAGCTCGGGTTCCGTGTAGGCCTTTATTTGAACCATTAGAAATTTGTATTTTGAAGTTTCAAAAAATTCCGAGCAAAAATTCTAGATGTAGAAAATAATGTGATCTACTACTGTGAAAAGGTCCCAACTCCAAATACAAACTATTTTGGGCTGCACAAAAATATCAAAATCTGACATCTAAAGTAGTGAACAATGACAAATTTCAAACCACCAAATTCTGTCAGATTTTCTCATTTTTATTGAGACTAAAAAATATAAGGTATTTCTGTTGGAGATATGCCCAAGAGGCAATAATAAAGTGGTTATTATCATATCTTCATACTTATGATAAATGTTTACATACCATGCTATAATTGTATTAACCGGAAACATTAATACTTGTGTGATTTGTAAACATAAAAGAGTCCCTAGTAAAGCCTCTTGTTAAACTAGCTTGTTGGTTAATATATGATCATGGTTTCCTGATCATGAACATAGAGATGTTATTAACAACAGGGTCATATCATTAGGAGAATGATGTGATGGACATACTCCTATAGTTAAACGTAGCATAAAGATCAAGTCATTTAATATAGTTCATTTGCTATAAGCTTTCTGATACATAGTAACCTAATTCCTTCGACCATGAGATCATGCATATCACCTTTTCCGGAAGGATGCTTTGATGACATCAAACACCACACCGTAACAGGGTGGCTATAAAGGTGACATTGAGTGTTCAGAAAGTATTGGTTGAGACACATTGATCAAGAGTGGGATTTGTCCATCCATATGACGGATAGATATACTCTGGGCCCTCTCGGTGGAATGTCATTCAATTAGCTTGCAAGCATGTGACTAGCTCACAAGGGATCACATACCACGGGAACGAGAAAAGAGTACTTATCAGTAACGAGGTTGAACTAGGTATGCAGGGATACCGACGATCATAACCTCGGATAAGTAAAATATCGTGAGACAAAGGGAAATTGGTATCGTATGTAAGTGGTTCATTCGATCGCAAAGTAATCGTAGAAATATGTGGGAGCCATATGAATTTCCAGATTCCTCTATTGGTTATTGATCGGAGAAGTGTCTCGATCATGTCCGCATAATTCATGAACCATAGGGAGACACACTTAAGGATTCGATGTTGTTGAGTAGTTATGGAATGATGAGTAAGAGACCGAATGTTGTTCGGAGTCTCGGATGGGATCCGGGATATCACGAGGAGATCCGGAATGGTCCGGAGAATAAGATTCATATAAGGAAAGTCCCGTTTGAGTTGGGGAATGATTCCGTGTTTTTCATCGGAATGTTCTAGGAGGTTCGGAATGTCCCAGACCGGGGAAGGGTACATGGATGTGTTATATCAAGTTGGTATGATTGCATCATGTACTAAGTGTCATCGCTGAACAAAATAGAGGGATTAATCAAATCCTTGTTTGAAAAGTCAAACGCCAAGTTTGAAAGTCAAACGGCTATTTTTGGGAAGTGGAGAAAGAGGAGGAAACCGAGTTGGGGAGGAGTCCTCCTCCTCCACCGCCGCCCACCTTGTCCGAGTTGGGAGGGACTCCTCCCCGGCGCGCCTCCTCCACCTATAAAGTGAGGGGCTGCCCTCCTGGACACACCTCCTACACCCCAAACCCTAGCCTCCTAGCCTGGCCTCCAAGTCGCCGCCTAGAGCTCCTCTAACTCGGCGAGTTAGGGTTTCCCCAAACCCTAGCCGTCGACCAAGTCCTCCCCTTGGTGCCCTCTAAATCGTAGATCACCAAGGCCTCTCTCATACTCCACCATACTCGCTCCGGCTTAAGGCGAAGCCCTGCGAGATCTCCCCTCTACTTCTGGTACCACGCCGTCGTGCCGAATCACGAGGAGAGTGCTACAACCTCCGGCCTGCTGGAACAAGGGAGATGAAGGTCTTCACGAGTACCAAACGTGTGACCGATCGGGAGCGCTGCCGAACGCATAGCCGGAAGGATCGTCACGCGATCTTGAGATCGGCAAGTGTACGACTACATCACCCACGAGAATCTGCTCTCGTTAACCGCTTTGGAATCTTCGAGGGTGAGTTCATCTATCGACTCGTTGCTACAATCTAGTAGATAGATCTTGGCTTGATCATAGATTAGATCTTGATTGTGTGTTCATGCGGTAGAAATTTTTTGTTTTCCATGCTACTGAACCCCACAAAGGGTATCGAGCCATGTCTATATGTAGATCTATTGCACGAGCAGTAGAACACAATGGTCATTATGGGTGTTGATGCTTTTGTTGTCGATTGCTTCTTGTGTACTTTGCATCTTATGGGATGGTGGGATGAAGCCGGCTAACCTTACATGACATCGTTCATGAGACTTGCTCCACACTTGACATGCAACTTGTATTGCATAAGTGGATTTGCGGATGTCTGTTTCTCCCAACATAGTTAAGATTCAATTTACAACGGGTGATTGACAATACTAGTATCAATGTTGTGGTTCTTGTTCGTAAGTTAGAACGACACTTATTGAAAGCCCCAAACCACGTAAAACATGCAAAGAAAATTAGAGGCGTCTAACTTTGTTTTGCAGGGGTGTGTTGTGATGTGATATGGCCATGATTGTGATTATATATGATGTATGCAATGTTCCTTATTGTAAGTTGGCAACCGGCAGGAGCCATATGGTTGTCTTTAAATTCTGTTAAGACCCGCTTGTCTGTTCAAAGTAGTTGTAATAGTTGAAGCTGGTGGACGACAACCATGGAGCGGCGTCATTGACCTTGATGCAATGCCGGTGATGATGGAGATCATGTTCGTGCTTGAAGATGGAGATCGGAAGCACAAGAAGAAAGGCCATATCATATCACATATTATGAATTGCATGTGATGTTAATCCTTTTATGCATCTTGTATTGCTTAGTTAACGACGGTAGCATTATAAGATGATCCCTCAAGCACACAATTTCAAGTTTTAAAGTGTTCATCCTTAGTAAGCACCGTTGCTAAAGCTCGTTGTTTCAAAACACCACGTGATGATCGGGTGTGTTAGATTTTGCGAGTGTATACAACGTGAGCAAGCCAGATTTGCTCATGCGGAAGCTAAGGTTGATCTTGACGAGCCTAGCATATACAGACATGGTCTCGGAACACGGATCACCGAAAGGTAAAGCATGAGTCATATAGTAGATATGATGAACATGTTGATTGTTCGCCATTGAAGCTACATCAACTCTCGTGATGATCGGTTTTGATGTGGTGAATTTGGTTCATGTGATCACTAAAACAATGTGAGGGATATTGTTTTGAGTGGGAGTTCAACGGCAATATGATTAAAAGTTGAACACTATTTATCATAAATTAAATCAAAGTGAATTTGCATAGTTGTTGTAGTCATTGGCATCCGTTTACCATCTTGCGCTTAGTTTTAGTTGAGATGATAGAACTATAGAATTCTGGTTAGTTACTTTACGAACTGGTATCGTATTGTTTTGAAGTGTTAATCTAAAGTTTAAAAGTCCTATTGCAAACTTTCAGTAAAGTTCCGGTTACTCCATGAAGTTTAATAATTGGTATTAAAAACAAGAGTGACAATTCCAAATGTTAGTGTATGAGTATCATGTTTGTCTCCATGATTCTTGATATTCAAAGGATTGTCTTAATATCAAGGTTATCTAGGATCTGAAAGAGTTGTTTCAGAAACCATGATGTGTGGAAGATATTGTGATATCTGAAACAAAGTTTTGGTTGCAACATGATAGAGTATAATATGGCAAAAGTCATGTTCTCGTATTTGATGAGAATTTGCAAAAGGTTGAAGATACTAGTTGTCCTAATCCTCCAAAATGTTTTGGAGAGCAACATTATACTCGCCGTTCACCGTTATAAGCTAAAAGTAGCTTGATCATGGATAATTCCATGATAAGGGTGAATATTTGATGTAGGTAAAGTGTTTACTACACCAATAGATTACTAAAGAAAGGAATTTGAAAGAACACCAAATATTTGATGATGGTGATCTACTTCAAAGTGCAAGTCCAAAGACATTGGTATTTAATTATACACGCTTTGGACTATGTGTCATATGTATGACTCCACTGTTGATGTTAATAGATTCTTTCAAACAGAAAATAAATACTGAAAGAGAATCTCATAAATATATGGCAGAAAAGAAAAGACTAGAATTGTTCAGTTTAAGTATATAGATGATATACATGTTATGGCTATATTCTTTGCTTATTAAACAATGTGGTTCTTAAGTATTTGATACTGAATTTGTTGGTGTGAATAGTCATACGAAACAACACAATTCATGAACTACAATGGCCTAAGTAACTAGCAAAAGAATATGTGATGATATTCATCGAGAACAAATAAAGGGTTATTGTGTTGCTCGTTAAACATCAAAGCTTGCCTTCAAGATTTGTTTTATCAGGTATAATGAGAACAAAAGGGTTGTTCAAATAATTGCCGTAATCCATAAAAGATGGATGATTCACAAATCTCGTTGGAGAAATCACATCCATAAAACTAGTGCTAAAAATGTCGAAAGACAAATTGATTGAAAGATCACTTAGGAAGTGACATCGCCGTTTAAATTATATTGGAAAGAAAACATGAAGAAACTCCATGTGGATGGAATTTTGGAGTCTTTTGATTTTTGTTCACATGACGCTTGTGAAACTTTCCTAGAGATAATTAAAACTTCGTTCATAGGCCAAAAGGGAACGAATGACTAGCTTATTGGAACTTGTACATATTGTTGTATGAAATCCATTATATGTAGTCAAGAGTGATGGATTTCAACTTCATATGCTTTCTCCGAAAATTTGAGTGAATATATGAATATTTACTTAATAAGGATGAAGTATGAAACATTTGAAAAAGTTCAAAGTCTTTCAAGATGAAGTGCAAAATCATTGTAATAAGAATATAAATAGTTTATGATAAAGATCATAAAGGAAGATATTTGAGTTACAAGTTTAGCATAATACCTAAGATTTAAGGAATGGATCAGGATTTGCATTTCCAAACACCATAAGAGTATGGAGCGTTCGAGATATGTAATTAAAACCTTGTTTGACATGGTAAGATCAAAGGTATAATTCATAGAACTGCCATTATATTTTAAAGATTAAAAGCTTTAGAGACTACCGTTTTCCACTGAAAAGAGCTCCATCATAATCCGCCGAAATGACACCATATAAAGTTATGGTTTGGGATAAAACCCAAGTAGTCCTTTCTTAAACATTGGTATGCTATGCATAAGAAAGATGTTTGCAACCAAAGTCGGATAAACCTGTCTTTGTATTACTGTTAAGTATTCCTCCATAAACACTGGAGACAAAAGTGTTTGTCGCTTAGAAACGTCAAGTTTCTTTGAGAAGGAATTTTTTGTGAAAAGATAAGTGGAAGGACAATAGAACTTTGATAAGGTTAAAGGAACCTTAGCTATATGTGCAGAGTTGCGCAGCACCGAAAAGTGTTCCGGAGGCAGCAATAATGCTCATGGCTCACGTGCCTCAAAGGTTGTGGTCACGGAGATCTAAGTTCCTATTAAAACAAGTAGGTCGGGTAAACAATCAAATACCAAGATTTGAGAGTTAAATCATTATTTGACAATAATGATCTGACTACATGCAAAGAAGCGACGATGGGCCCTGACTCCGTCAAATGGCTTGAAGCCATAAAATCCGTGATAGTTCCATACACGAGAAATCAAGTTTTGAACTTGAAGGACCCTCGAGAAAGATGTAAGACCTTACAGTTGTGTTTGGATCTATAAAGAAGTAGACATGGATGTTTCACATCTATGAAATAGTCGACATGTTGGGAAAGAGTTCACAAAAATGTTCAAAGGTTGACTATGACAAGATTTTGATCTTTCATAGCGATATTTAGTCTAGACGGATTAATGTAGCAACCACTACATATAATTTTGTTATGTGGTAGTTGAATAAACAAAACAAGTTCTTCTAATAAAAGGGTTACCTAGGACGTGTGCATGACACGGTCCAAAGGGTTTTGTTAATTCAAAGGATGCTAAATGCATATGCGAACTTCAATGGTTAAAGTAAGCATAGCGGAGTTGGAATCTTCACTATGATGAAACTGTTAAAAGAATTTAATTTCATCGGAGACAATGAAGATGCTTGCATTTGCAAGAAATTAAGTGGGAGCGCTAAGACATATTTCTAATACATAATGTGGAGGACATATTGTTGATTAGAAATGATGTATCTTTTATTAACACATATTAAGAATTTCATCCTGATGAAAGACTTAGGCAAAACCCAAATATTTGGCATCAATAGACGCTAATATGGTTGTGCCGAAAGTACATAGATGATGTATTGAATGAGTTCAATATAGAAACTACAAGAAAGGTTCTTGTCACACAGACAGGATTGAATGAGTTCAATATTGATGATATATTCAAGTGTATTGACACTTGGTAAGTGAAACAAAGATTCAAGTATAGATTGATACTTGATGTATGAAATCAAAAAGAGTATTTATATCAATCATATTGTGATATGTACAAATCCAGATATGTCCTATGCTCTAAATGTTATGAGCATATACCAGAATGATTCATAAGATGATCATTGGACGATAGTAAGGATATTCTTATGATCTTTTGGAAGAACTAAGAGTATATTATTTTGTAGAAGTGGCAAATAGATGGTTAGTTCATTGTAAAAGTATTACATTGATACTAGTTTTGTCACGAAGTACAAATTAAATTTATCTCAATCTAAACTAAGGGTGACACAATATAATGGAAAGTAAGTTCCATAATGGATTTGGATGAGTTCCAAAGTTAAGACATTGTGACGATACTACAACAAAAGGCTCGATATATAGCTGCTGTTATAGCAGCTAAAGAGGGCATTTGTGTCAAGTAGTTTGTTATCAAACTAGGTGTAGTTCACAGTGGATAATACTATGAAGATATATTGTGCGACAATATTATCAACATGTTTTAACCCCAAAGAACTAAAGGTCTCACCAAGGACCAAATTTATACAAAGCCATCTCATTAGAGAATGAGTGATGCGAGAGACGCAAAGACATGCAATTACACACGGACTGAAAGTTTCAGATCCGAGATCGATTGACCACTAGCAATCGTGCACATACAACACCGGAAAGCCATAGGTGTTGAATACACAAAGGTTTGAAACTAGATTATTGACTCTAGTGCAAGTGGGAGACTGTTGGAGATATGCCCAAGAGGCAATAATAAAGTGGTTATTATCATATCTTCATACTTATGATAAATGTTTACATACCATGCTATAATTGTATTAACCGGAAACATTAATACTTGTGTGATTTGTAAACATAAAAGAGTCCCTAGTAAAGCCTCTTGTTAAACTAGCTTGTTGGTTAATATATGATCATGGTTTCCTGATCATGAACATAGAGATGTTATTAACAATAGGGTCATATCATTAGGAGAATGATGTGATGGACATACTCCTATAGTTAAGCGTAGCATAAAGATCAAGTCATTTAATATAGTTCATTTGCTATAAGCTTTCTGATACATAGTAACCTAATTCCTTCGACCATGAGATCATGCATATCACCTTTTTCAGAAGGATGCTTTGATGACATCAAACACCACACCGTAACAGGGTGGCTATAAAGGTGGCATTGAGTGTTCAGAAAGTATTGGTTGAGACACATGGATCAAGAGTGGGATTTGTCCATCCATATGACGGATAGATATACTCTGGGCCCTCTCGGTGGAATGTCATCCAATTAGCTTGCAAGCATGTGACTAGCTCACAAGGGATCACATACCACGGGAACAAGAAAAGAGTACTTATTAGTAACGAGGTTGAACTAGGTATGCAGAGATACCGACGATCATAACCTCGGATAAGTAAAATATCGTGAGACAAAGGGAAATTGGTATCGTATGTAAGTGGTTCATTCGATCGCAAAGTAATCGTAGAAATATGTGGGAGCCATATGAATTTCCAGATTCCTCTATTGGTTATTGATCGGAGAAGTGTCTCGATCATGTCCGCATAATTCACGAACCATAGGGAGACACACTTAAGGATTCGATGTTGTTGAGTAGTTATGGAATGATGAGTAAGAGACCGAATGTTGTTCGGAGTCTCGGATGGGATCCGGGATATCACGAGGAGATCCGGAATGGTCCGGAGAATAAGATTCATATAAGGAAAGTCCCGTTTCGGAGTTGGGGAATGATTCCGGTGTTTTCATCGGGAATGTTCTAGGAGGTTCCGGAATGTCCGGCACTCCGGGGGGGAAGGGTACATGGATGTGTTATATCAAGTTGGTATGATTGCATCATGTACTAAGTGTCATCGCTGAACAAAATAGAGGGATTAATCAAATCCTTGTTTGAAAAGTCAAACGCCAAGTTTGAAAGTCAAACGGCTATTTTTGGGAAGTGGAGAAAGAGGAGGAAACCGAGTTGGGGAGGAGTCCCTCCTCCTCCACCGCCGGCCCACCTTGGGTCCGAGTTGGGGAGGGACTCCCCTCCCCTGGCGCGCCTCCCTCCACCTATAAAGTGAGGGGCAGGCTGCCCTCCTGGACACACCTCCTACACCCCAAACCCTAGCCTCCTAGCCGAGCCTCCTCCAAGTCGCCGCCTAGAGCTCCTCTAACTCGGCGAGTTAGGGTTTCCCAAACCCTAGTCACGACCAAGTCCTCCCTTGGTGCCCTCTAAATCGTAGATCACCAAGGCCTCTCTCATACTCCACCATACTCGCCTCGCTTAAGGCGAAGCCTGCGAGATCTCCCTCTACTTACGGTACCACGGTTGTCTTTGCCGGAATCGCGAGGAGAGTGCTACAACCTCCGCTGCCTGCTGGAACAAGGGAGAGGAAGGTCTTCACGAAATCCGAACGTGTGACCGATGCGGAGCGCCGAACGCAGCGCCGGAAGGATCGTCTGCGCGATCTTGAGATCGGCAAGTGTACGACTACATCACCCACGAGAATCTGCTCTCGTTAACCGCTTTGGAATCTTCGAGGGTGAGTTCCTCTATCGACTCGTTGCTACAATCTAGTAGATAGATAGCTTAGCTTGATCATAGATTAGATCTTGATTGTGTGTTCATGCGGTAGAAATTTTTTGTTTTCCATGCTACGAACCCCTACAATTTCGGGTTGGGACCTTCTGCATTTGGTAGAGTATATTATTTACGTCTAGGTTTTTTTGTAATTTTTTGATACTTTGAAATCAAGTTTTTGAATTCATAAAAATAAAGGGCACCATGTAGCTCGAGCTACAAAACGATTTTCTGGTACATGACTCACTATTATGTTCATGTTTCAAGTTCCGTGAAAATATTTACACCCATGTACGATGTTCAGAAAAAACCAAATTTCTTTCACATCCTAAAAATGCATTACTTTTAGCTCCCATTTTTGTATTTCAATGCAGATATCAAATCAACAAATTTTTTATGGGATAATTTGGTGGTGCATAATTCATTCTAGTATGTATGTTCCAACCTGGAGTAGTAGTGATACTTATTAACTTGATTACATTCCATAAATGTCGCTAACTATTGGAGCTCAAAATCAAACAAATATTATGCAGCATCCATTGTCATTGCAAAAAGTTCTTCAAACTAAAGAAACGAAAGACGACGATAAGTTCAATACAATAAGATATACAATCATCAAATATAGTATAAGTAAACAAAAACATGAAAGCCTAGAACTGTTTTTGAACATGGGAAAAACCTAAAAATCACTTGATGATCAAAACCCCCGCCGGTGTTCCCTTCCTATGCAACCTGTGACATGTGTTGTTAACTAACTATTCAAGTCATCTTCTCAAGTTTGAGGCTATGGAGGCACTGCTGCCATAGAAGGTATGAATTGTCTATTATTCTTTGTTGTCTAGAAATAAAAAGGAACAAGAATGATTATTTATCAATCAAGGTTGTTGCCGTGAAAAAACTATCAAGATTTCTTCCATCATTCTAAACCCCGAGCTTGTTTCTAGCTGATAATTAAAGATGAAAAATTGTAGACCAAATAATCATCAATTTAGTCAATGATGAAAATTAAATATATATAGTCAGAAACTATGCGAGTGTAAAGGGAAAATATAATAATAATTCTTAATATCGTTCTCTCAAAAAGTAACCGGAGTGGCATAGAGTAATTTACAAACTCAACAAAGAGTCGTTTAAAAGTTAGTTCCTCTTGAAATTCATATACTTCCTCCATAGTTACTGTCATGGTGAAAGTAATTATCATCCATAGGAAAATTCTCCCATAGTTATTGTCATGTTGAACTCCCTCCATAGTTATTGTCATGTTATCATCTATAGGAGAAATTAAGAATTCTGCTATGTTATTATCAAATGCTTGAGCGGCCCAAACTTGTGCATTCTCCAGCAAGTTTCAGTGTAGTGCATCTACACTTTCTAGTTCTTGTTAAGAATGGAAAACTCGATGATGTTTGTTAAAAATAAAACAATGAGCCAACAGCATGAGAAAGCATGTATGACCATGATCATTGCCAACTTGATCAGTAGCTATATGAAACTCAAATGTCCACATCAACATTTTTATAGACAATGTAATGAGATAAAAAAATCCTCAACTGAAAGTTTCAGATCTCCAGCTTGATACCAATGAGAAAGCAGCAAATCTGAATAAGAAACGCAAGAGAAGGAAGAACATGATCTTTTCCCCATCTAAAAAGTGAATAAAGGAATACCAAATTGTATAAACTGGAAGCCTATGCTCTATTCCAAACCTTGCCCAAACCATCAAATACATCTTAATAGGTAAATAAATGTCGGAGCTAAGAAATAAAGCCCAAAATATAAGAATAAAAAATCCTAAGTATAATTTCCTAGGTGAGCATTAGGTTCTCGGATCAAAATTCATGCACTGCCACTTATCTACTCGGGTAAATCAGTCATCTATGAACAACATATGTGAAGTTACATACCTTAATGTGCAGCAACAATGGATAGATGAATGATTCATATTATGCAGAATAATAACAGGGTGCTTCCTGATTAAATAAATGATGGATTTAGGAGATATAAAATGTTAATTGTTGCGATATTAGGCACCACCTAAATAAAAAGTGGATTATTATGGCTCTGCACATACAGTCATAAATTAGATTCTCCTAAAAAATTACACAAAAGTTATTTGGGATTGTTATGCAGCTCCAAATATATTGATTTATAAGAACCTAGGTGAAATAGAACCATATAATTAGTCCATAAGTCAACTGGGGAACATAGGATCCAAATCGTTAGTAGTTCATAGATCAGAAATCCATCTCAATTTGCGCCACTTGGAAAGAATAAGGATATAAAATATGAAGTTGTTACCTTTAGCCGTTCAATACGTGATTATCTAATTTCACCAATAACTTGAGTTCCCTTCCTTTCCTTTGGTTTGGTTACCAGTGTCGATATTATCTCCTGATGCAGGCATGAAACCGTTGCCATCATGAGCCCTATACATTGCTTCCTCTTGCACTCCTTCATACAGATACACAATAGTCATACCTCCCCATCTTCCTGGATTAATAAAATGGATGGTAAACGAATTTTCAGTAATAAATTATACTGTTATAGGATCTTGGAGCAAATTAAACATATCTACGAACTTCAATCTTGTAGGCACATAACGTTGGCACATGCAGCTTTGCTTCCAAGGATCTGTGCAAGTCATAGTCCTGGTTAGGAACATTTGGACATTTGGCTCGAGACCATTCTTCGCCTCAACCCATTTTCTGTGATAAATGGTCTGCAAATAAACCTGTATCAAACAGAGATGAGGTAAATGCTAAATTTTACTGTTCTGAACATGTTGTTGTGTTTTACAATAGTAAACCTGAAAAGTTATATGTATTAACCAAGTATAAGTCATAAAAATACCGAACTTGGTTGTTATAACAAAATTCAAAATTGTTCTCATGCATAATCTCTTAAAAGTACACACCTTACTAGACCAAATAATGTACCCCTATTAGATCATAAGACTGGAATTGCGAGAAAGGGAATTGGAACATTAAGCGGTACTCTCTAGAGAAAGTGGAATGGATCTCCCCCACGACGAATTTCGCCAGGTAAAATCCACCATCCCTGGCAACCCATATAGAAGAAACACAATATGTCCTCGTCCCTGCCATTCAACCCCTCACCCATTGGTCACCCACCAAATTACCAGCGCATAAAAAGAAATTTTGATTGACACAAAGTAAATGCTTTTACAGATGCCTCACAAATGAACTACATTTGCAGCTACATCGGTCCAGGTGTTCGTTTGGTATTTAAATGAGGAACGCCCCTGATGGGAACAAAGATGTGACCAACTAATTTTCCATTTGTGATTCCTAGTTCGAGATTTTTACCGTGAAAAACTTGAATATTCTGTTTATGCTAGCCTTAATCAAGTAGCATGCATATAGTTTAAACATTATTTTTGGTTGTCCAACTATAGTCATTAATAAGTGGATGTAATCTAAGCAAGGTCGGATCATATCATTCCATTGTTGACGCTTACATGCATGTTGTTAACTGCCCGATCTCTTATGAAGAAAAAGTTGTCTGCACTAATCTTTGATTTGGTCTATAACAAATTAACCTAGAAATAAAATATAAATGATTTGCTCATATGCTAATATAATGACTTATGTTTGCTCCGTCTTTGACGGCTCATCACGGCGGGAGTAGTTTGGTTGAACAACTACAATTCGTTGGATCTGACCCTAGGGTCTTTTTTATATTTGTAGATGTAGGTAGATGTAGTAGACTAGATGAGTGCTACGGGGTTGCTACGGATGAACACTACTACTATTTGGTTAGTGGCATAAAATAAATTATGCTAAATAGGTGGTCACCGGTCAAGTCAACTTTGTCCTACCCATCTACTCTAGCTTCTAAGTCATCATTCTTCATTGTCATAGTCATCATCCTCCTCTAACCTATGGTTCAAACTAAATTGGATCCACTGCAATCTTGTTTATCTCAGTCACTTTTCAGCCAAGGAAATGCTTGGTCTTGACTTCTTATTTCACCTGGTAAACTAACGGCCCTGCAGGAGCTACAACCATGGCCATCACATGAGTATAAGGCTAGAATGGCGTTTCTACTGTATCCTCCTCATAGTCACTAAGATCTACGTTTAAGTCAATGTTTCTGTAGAAGATCATAACATTGCTCAAAGGGGTTTGCTCCTTGATGTCAGTTGTGTCAGAGAACCCATCTCCAATCTCAACCTTCAGGTATCCTAGCTTGCTAAACTGGCCCTGAGCTGATTTATGGTGCCTTCTTTCAGGCTCTCTGCCATTGCTTGTTTGGCTTACTGCTTCATGCATGTTACAGAACTCTTATCAACAAAAGTAGGTCGAAACTAATGCTCTAACAAATGAATACGATGATCATGCACTATATCAGAGAAAATGGAACCCATGATACTAATACTAAAAACTGCTCATAGAAAGCACATGTAAGTTGTGTAAATATACAATATATACAGATAGGTACGGATAAGAAAGATTTTTATTTCTTGTCCACTTCGATTCCTCCTTACTTTCGTCTTCAACATGTTTCAGGGTAACATTTCAAGAGTTATTCGGAGTCTAATTAACCACAATTTGATACCTTACCTTCTTTTGTCTATCTTATCATTTGCACTCGCATTAGGTGCACGTAAATCTAGAACTTTGTTGACTATGTTCTTCAACAAATCATACACCTCGTAAGCATTAACCATAGACGCATTGTTTCTTGTAAAATCATAATACTAGATGAGATAATGTGACCATCTGACAAAATAAATATTTTTATCAGAAAATAATACACCAGAGTCAAGGAAGTCCATTTCTATAAAAAAAATTGAAATATTGCAACCACGAACAATACGGTAATAACCAAGGGTCACGCAAAATAACTAATAAGAATATCACCTTAAAACTAGTTTATCAAGATAGAGTCGTAAACAATAGGCAGCACAAGCTTCAGCATTGCACTCTTAACTTGTCACAGGTTGATACATCTATCAACAGCCCAAAGTTCCACGTAGCCTATTGAAATGGAATCATGCTCAAATATGTAAAAAATACTAACTTAAAAAGCTTGTCCAGTAACTTGACAAAGAACTTAATATATAGGACCAGACTTCAAGAAAAGTTCAATTCACTACCATGCACTCATAGTGCATAATATGAACTATTAACTAAAAGCTTTGCAATATTATTTTACATGTACTTTTCAAGCTATAACACTGGACCATTTTCAATGCATCTATCTAACATGTCACATAATCTTTAAGGAGCACTAAGCTCCCTGGAAACAATGAGCTGTGCTTGCTCCACGCGATGGTGCCTGGTTTTGGGTCCATTTGTCGGCGCAGTGTATAGTTGTAGGGTGGATCTTTAGGATAGGCGGTTTGCACAGGTTTGTGGATGCACGACTCCTTCTAATGCACAAGGACGACCGACCTCCAGCTTGCCGCCGCCTCTATCATCCCCACCCCGCCCTGGCCCGAAGACCACACCATCCTGGCCGCTGTGGATGCCTATGCCGGCGAGCGCACGTGCGTGGGCATCTAGGTCAGGATGGGCCACCTCCAGCCATTGTAGACGCCGGCCGGGTCGCCTAACTGCAACTCTATCTCGCCTCCTAGGATACCTCCGTGCTCAGGATCTGCCCCTGAGCGGAGCAAGGAGCGAGCTGAGAGTCAAGGACGGAGAGGTTGACGCCACCACCGCCCATGCCATGGAACTGGCGCGGTTTGCTCTTATTAATTCCGTTATTATGAACCAGGTTTGACCGTTTGCTCAGTGGATTCCCCTCTCGCCCTGCCCAGTTCGGCCACCACGAGTCCTTCCAAATGAAGCAAGGTGAGGCCAACTCCCCTTCAGCAGCCCGCTGAGGCTCTCTGCCCTCAATTTCTTGTTGGAGCGATAGTAATGGATGTGTTTTCTTGACAGATTTTTTTTTTTGACAGAGGATGTGTTGTGCACTTGACTCCAACATTTTAACCCATTGATAAAACTATCATATGCATCGATTGGTAAAGGTTCAGTTTTGCTGATATGTATAACAACAGGTTTGTCAACTTGCTCATCTTGTGTTTGTTAAAATGCTTCAATGACATCGATAGTAATCTTGACAAACACAATATTAATACATGGCCTATTCTTCCCTTTCAGAATCTCCAAGATGTCTGATTTGTATACGAAAATTTTGATATGAAGTGTTGCATCATTTAAAAAAATCATAAACCACTTTTTGTGCATCACTATCTAGCGAAGATGAACACGATGGATATTTCAGAACTTCTCTATAAATTTTGAGGGGATTTGGGACTGACGTCACCTCAGAAGTGAAAGATGTGAAGGTAAGCACCCGTGTTTTTTTCCAGACCGAACCATTCTATGTGAAGTACTTTCAGGTTAGTCACCAAAATTTGCTTTACCATTTCACGCATTATTGAGAGAGCAGTAGCATCAGCTACCAAAAGGACTGCAAATGCCCCTGATAGGAACTACCTTAACTTTAAGCCGGTTTGTTTCATGCCAAAGTTCATTATTATATTTTGTAATCCTGGTTGTGGTAAAACTTGGCTGCTAATAATTGGTCTGCTAATAATCCTAATGTTGTACTGTTTTACTACGCATTAGAAAAGTGCAACATCAAAGGTTGCTGATATTGCATATATATAACATGTGTTTCTAATAACATTCATGTCTCGGTCTTTGGCTATCATTTTGTTCCTACAAATTATAGGGATCAAGTTCAGATCAGATCTTTGCATGTCGTGTGTTCATAACTTTGCAAACAAGGTTCTGATAAAGAAGTACCGCGGGTTTCAGAAATATGGTTGGAAAGGTCAAAGGTATGACATGCTGGCAGATGACTTTGCATATCAAGTTGTGCCTGAATATACTCATCTTCTACATGCACATCTATATGAGTTCACAATTGTTAGGCACACCTATTGCTATCACGCCGTGTGCCATACCAGTAAATTAATTTATATGCTCAGCCTGGTCCATAATCATTCAAAGTTACATGTTTTTTAGCCCTCTGAACAAATTTGCAGGTCAACCCAGTTGAGTCGGTCGTGCATTTCAACGTGTTAGCCAGTTGAGTCAGTTGTGCATTGAAACGCGTTACCTTTACCCACCAATCTATTTGTTTCAGGCTTCTCCTATCTCTTCTACTCGACACCATCCGTGTGTTGTCTCTCCCTCCTTTCGCGTTGTTTCGCGTTATCGCATCTGCCCTTGGGGTACTTTAAAAAAAATGTAGTTAGGTGTCCTAATATAGTTGGTCGAATGAAATTTTTCTAGCCACTGACTAGCCATGGTCAACTGAATAATTTCGTAATATACCAATCGACGTGTAGGTGTTTGTCCCTATCAGCCAGTAGATAGTTGTAATATAGTGCAAATCCAATGTATATGTGTTTCTTAGTTACTCATTTGTTTTCTAAATTTTGTTTCGTATTTGGAGAGTAGATCTAGCATGCCAAGTAATATCCTTTAGAATATTTCTATGCTTAACTATATTTAAGGAAAACACGTCTTCATTTGTATGTGAACTAATATTTAACACATTTGTCGCTGGTTTGCTGAAGGATCTTTCAATTATTTTGCCAAGGTGTATTATTGTAGCAAGTTCTACATGCATTTTCTTGTGTTTGATTGTCTAATTAAAGTGCCATATCTTCAGTGCATAAGCACAAAGATACAAACCGGAGCTCAAAGTATATTGTATTGGAGTATTTTCTTTTGTAAATATAGGTTTGCAGATCACCTTTTTTAACTGGAGTGCATCTCGACTTGCTACAGACCGGTAAATATCCTCACCTTTCATATATCTCCCTGTGGCCGTTGACATGTTGAGTCGTCTGAACTGGGCCTCTTACTGATTTTGAATTGCAATGTTGAGCATAACTTATGCTATAGCTATATATGAGTATGCGAGTGATATGCATTTCTGATCTGATAAGAAAGATGTTTAATACTTGCATAGGTTTCTGTGTACACAATAATCTAGATAGTGTTATTGCCCGACTTTTTTCCTCATGTAAATGCTTGATTTGTATATTGTAGTCAGTTTCAGCCTTTTTTGCTTTTCAGATATGGTAAGGAGCAAGTAGGCCAATACTGCAATGTGTCGCAGCAGGTATTACCATGAGGCTTGATGATACTCCTGAACAGCTGAATGGCAACGTACAATAGCATATCTGTTCTAACATGCCTTTGTTATCTTGATGTTTATTTTTTGAAGGCGAAAACCTTGTCGTATGTAAACTTCCATTAGTTAGCATCGCATATCACATCGCAATATTTGTTGTATGGCTCGCAAGATGATTACATGCAAGTGGGATGTACTTCTGTTCCCAGCTTCAGTTGTATGTATACAAACTATTTGATTTGATGCAGCATTTTCTAATGTTGTTCTCTTAGACAGAGAGCCATAAAAATAATGTAGTTTCCCATCAACCTTTGAGCAAGATGTATTCCAGATCTTAGATAAGAGTCTTGGTGTGCCATGATTTTCTTTATTCATAAGAGTTGGATTTATCATGTGCCTTTATGAGTTGAGCCTGAGGTCTTTAGATTCCTTAATTTCACAATTGTTCATTTCCCTATTATGCAAAACAAGGTGTGATGCATTAGATTTTCATGTATGCCTCGGTTTTCCCCTTCCTAATCGTGGCTATATAGCTCAACACCCAACACGAGACAATCTTCAACCGGCAACATGTTACTCATATTTGGAGAATTCCATGTGAATAAGCCTTATTTATACTACTTACAAATGAGACGATATGATAGATATATAGGGAGTAATGAGCATGGCCAGTACAAGAGTAGTGTTACCTCTTTTTTAGTAAATCGTATAAATTATTTTACAGTTTATAAATTATGAAAAGCAGATTTCTTCTTGAAGGTTACACATAGACTGGATGAGATCCACAGTTCCATGGAAACAGTGACCATACAACGCCATCGGCGAGATCGTCGCCGACAAGGTAAACGAGGAGGCGGGTATACTTTATTTTATTCTCATGCACAACCCTGTCATTGCCTTCATAACGATGGTATCGGTTGACTAAACTCTAACTTTAGGGACCCTTCTACATCGTCGAACGCAGGTCCGAGGTCCACACCCTTCTCGCCACCAGAGCGGCAAGAAGAGGCGATGATGATGCAGATGTCAGCGGCTGGCTAGGGTCCTCTTTTTCTTCCGTGGGGCACGGAATTTAGACGCAATAAGTAGGGGATGGCGCGGCGGAGCGCAGTGTCCATCTAGCAACTATTATTCCAAACAGAATTGAATGTCTAAAAAGGACCAAAACAGACTAGACATGGAGATGAGATGAAAATTAACTTGAAAAATAAATAAGGAATGAGATGATTCAACATGATGGAGTACCGACTATACAACATTCCAAACCAAAGCAGCAACACCACCAACTATGAAACTATCATCAATAATCACTAAATAAAGAACAGTGGAAATAAGAAGAAAAAGGAAAGGGAATAACAGGAGAAATAATCATAATATGCAGTCCTATTAAGTAACTTTATTTCTTGAGCAATATAAATTGCTATAAAAATAGGTTTGTACCATAAATAGCAATTTAAATGTAATATTAAATCCAAACTATACATAAAATGATATATAAAAACTTTGAAACTAATATTCTCACTTGAGAATAATAGTAAACAACATTTCTTCCAAATTTACAAATTCTTAATTGAAATATGATTACCTAAAGAAAGTAAATAACATGCCCACTTATAAGAAAGGAAAATAATCCTTCATTTTAAATATTAATGGTAGGAATAAAATAAAATAAAAATATGAAATACCAATAATCTCAATTTAACATGATTGGAATCACATAAAAATAAATAAGAAATTTTATAAGATTTGAATAAAGATAAAAGAACATTATCTCATACATTAAATATACCACTTAAAAATAAGAAATCCTAGGATTAAGTTTAGAAAGGAAAGTACATTTAAACCTAAAAGAGAATGTTCTCATTGTGGTATTGAACCTTGAGTAAAATTGTCGATTAATTGAACTCTATAGAATAAGAGAAGTAAACTTAAATTTAAATCCAATTCATAAGAAGCACCAACCCAAACCCTAAGATAAGAGCCTAAACCAAACCTACAGGGGTTAATTTCGGGGTTAGAATGCTTGCATATCATATCTTATGCATGACATCATATTGACAATGTTTAAACATTAGTCCTTATCGGACCGATGATGCTACTCATAGAATTTGGATCTTCTGACGTCTAGAACATGCTAATTGCAAAATCTTGCAATTATGTGTCAAGTTCAATGTTTCATACCTTTTATTTACAAAATACTTTTCAAAAGTAAAATCACTTGCATTTGAAAGCATAATATGGTTTGTGGCTAAAGTACCGCACCTCTCGAGAGTGTATAAAATATGACTTGTTACTCCTAGTTTGGAAAAACGAAATACGATCAAATATGAAAAAGAACTCCATAAATTTCTAACAACCTGTGAAGGATGATGGACATAGTTTTTTAAACTAAAACTTACCTTTTCTAAGAAAACCGATTTTTAAAACTGCACAAGACTAGGATGTATGCTATTCATCAAACAACCACATAGATATGACTTGTGAGTACTCTCGTACTCATCCATATCTTCTCACTGTTTCTTAGATTATAAAGCCAACGACGGGAATACATACAAGGAACTAGAAGATGTAAAAAGTCATTTATAAGAAATTGGAGTCAGTCTAATGGAGTCAAAAGTAGTCAGATGCTACAATTAGTTATAGGGGAGTTTACACCAAACATAGATGAGAACCAATTCCCAGTAATTGAAACCATTTCCTTAGAACATTACTCAGTAAGCGATCAACCATTAGTTTTAGAAATAGTTCTAAAACTAGATCTAGTGCTAGACTAGACTACAACTTGCTTCTTCTAGATTTTGAATTGAACAAGAACTTACTTGATAAAACTCATTGTGTCATGAAAGTTCCAAAGATTGTTTGTAAAGATCTATGTGATGAATAATATAGTCATCTGTTAGACTACTCTGTTGGTGTAATATTTATGAAACGGAGTTTCGTATGTGTTATGCCAACAACCTGCGCACTATAACATGCAGTAGTGTATTGGGTCACCGCAGTATCCACCACATTCTCTCATGCTTGTGCAATGATCGGAAGCACACGACCAAGTTTGATTCGGTCCTAGGTCCCTTGCGCCATATAAAAAGAAATATGCACGGTTCGTTTGAGGTGACGACCTCACACGTTCCAATTAACGGTAACTCTTGATCCTATTTTAGCGTCGAGGGATGCGAAGACCAGGAGGTTAGTCCCCGCGGCGCCCCTACTCCAACTTCGCACTGTCGAGCTGTTGTTGTCTCCCTCGTCCACGTCATGGGCTGCATCTTCTTCATCTACTTGTAAGAAGCATCCCCTAATCCAGTGCCTAACGATGTTTAGGTTCTCTAAGCGCAATTAGTTAATGTTTAAGTTGTTCCCAATGTTGTTTAAGATATAACAGTTTAGACACGGCATGGATCTGGTTATGAACACAAACCGTTGGCATTTTGCCTTAGCTAGTTATTTTCCATATGATATGACTATCAATAACTTTTAGTTGAAAATTGGAAAAAAAAAAGCATAAATTACATAACTATGCATGCATAATTTCAAAGCAAAACATCATACATGCATAATTTTAAAACAAAATATTAGGGCCAGAATTTATGAAATGGTGACGAACTGGTAGATCTGCCTCATAACCCCTGTGAAGCGGTTGATGTCAATGGTGACATTCTGGCCCTCAAGGAAGATGGACCACATCTTGGTGAATCCCTCATTGTGTATGGATAAAGGGTCGGTGAAAACGGCGTGGTCCCTAGGGTACTTTTCCTTGAGCGTCGTCTCCTCCGCCGTCACCTCGTACTCGACGTACCGGAGCCCCATGTCCGGTGTCGGATCGCGGAAGGCAGACCAGCACGCCCACTTCATCTCACCCCATGGGATGATCTGCACCACCGTGGCGCTGCGCGGGAGGAACACCAGGTTGGTGAGTCCGGCGCCGTGCACGCCCACCATCACGTCGCACGAGTTCACCACCTCCGCAAACTTGGCCATGTTTTTTACCACATCCGGCCCCGCGACCACCACCTCGAACCCAACCTCCCTCGCCGCCACGAGGGCGTCCGCCTCGTTGGTGAGCGCTCTCGACTTCCGACGCTGCATCATGAGAAGACGAGGCCTCTGCCCGGAGGTCCGGTTCGCCGGGGGTGCCCACGCGCGCTTCAGCGAGTAGGCCGATCGGAGGAAGGCCTGGAAGTCCATCATCGTGTAGCCCTTGCGGGACAGCGCCGGGATAATCCCTAGCTCCTTGTGGCTCTCGATGCCGACGCGCACCAACGGGAAGCAGCGCACGGCGTCGTCGGTGTCGAAGTCGATGACCGGGAAGACGGAGAGCGCGGCGAGGAAGTGCCGGAGCTTGAAGATCAAGGTGCGGTCGTAGTTGGTAACGAGGAGCTGGACGCGGCCCTCGTACTCCCGCGCCGTGTTGAAGAGCGGGATGACGATGTCGGTCATGGTGTGGAAGAAGTTGTAGGCGTAGCCACCGGTGGAGAACACCACCGCCGGGACGGCGTGCGTCACGGTGCACTGCGGCGGGGAGGTGTCGTCCTTGGCGCTCCAGCGGATGACAACCTCCCGGACCATCTGCATCGTCGACGTCTCCTCCCACTTGCGCGAGTATGGGCGGACCGGGACCGTCCCGTTTGCCGGCCGCTGGCTGTCGTCGGTGGGTCCGACCACGTAGACGGTGCCGGGCTTGCCGTGCACACGGACGTCGCCTTCCATGGCGCAGACGTTCATGCGCTCGCTGCTGAAGTTGCAGCTTAGCTTGGTCATTGTTGGTGCTGCCATCACATCTGCGTAAATCGACACAAGGAGAACTTAATAAATGTTTTCTCGTTGCCTGGAGATAGAAATGCCAGAGCGCCCGCAACCAAATCGTGCTGACTATGTGCACTAATTTGTACTACTAGCTCTTACCTGAACTTCGCAAAGAACCATCTACTTCCCCCTTCGTGGCAAGAATGTCCTTTTCTTGTTTGACATCTGCAACAGATTAACAGTTTAACGGTATCAGCTTTCGCAAACTCTGTACTGATAACACCGGACATACATGTTAGCCATGCTGTAACAAAGAAAATTACCGATCCAATGCTAGTAGTTTAGTCAGTAAGAAATGAGAAATTCAGCGTAATATGATGGCCATGTGCATTGTGCAGCTGTGCACAGAACGCTTGATTCGAGTGTTCTGTCTGAAACTCAAGAACGGACACTAGCTAGTAGTACTTCGACCAGTTGACTCCATTTTATTTTATTTATTTATTTGGTGTCCGGCAGTGGATCCGCTGACTCGAATCACAACTATAGATGTACACAGTTTGGACTCTTGAACAGACTATTTTAACCACCGGCCGATTCTGCACAAGACCGGCCATTAATTACCTTTGATCCCCTCGACGCCATGGCTGGCGATCGCGTCGCTTGATGCGGGAGATGGTGGTGCTTGTTGGGCGACCGAATCTGAATTGAATGAAAACCACGTGACAGGTAATCTTGTTAATGTCAATCGATGATTAATTACAGAGCAGAAGCTTCCTAGTACTATTAGTACTAGATCCTAAGCTGAGCATCACTACAGTGTGAGTTTACCTGCTGTCTTGTGCACACCATCCGCAGCTTTTAACTTGGCTACCTCGAGTAGCTTTTGCTGCTGCTGCAGTATTGCTTCACTCTCTAAAGCTGGGACAAAGAAAGACGTAGTGGCGAAGTTAAATTCCAGGGTTTCAGCTTAGAGATGCATGCATGCCGGCGTGGTTAAGACACGCCGTTAATATTGTTCACGGTCATCTATAGGGATAGCTGAAGCCAGGCTCTCACCTGTAGACGAAACTTTGGAGCGCAGGTCATGTTCAGGAGCCGTTTCAATTGAGACTTGCGTAACGATGGTCTCTCTAACTGCAAAACATAGAACGCAGGAAACACATGTTTACTATTGAAATTTTGAAATGAAGAAACAGATGAACAGCAAGCTCTCAAGAGTCGCGGTGGAGAGTGAATTAACACACAAATTCGTTTTCTTGACAGGAGTATATCACTAAATGTCTCATAACTATTCATTGTTGGCATGTATCAAAAAAATATTACTAGCAGTTTGTATTGTTCAATTCTTATCGAATCCAAAAGCTCAAGCTTAATTTATCTGAAAAAGGGGTCAAGTGGTCGGGACGTGTTGGAAATACACGTACGCTTGCCAGAGAAAATGTGTTAACTCACAAGCTAATTGCTACTGGTCAAGTTTTATGGACGAAGGTTTTTCAGGAAGGGTTTACCGGAGTTATATATTTATACTGATCCAAACGCACACTTGGAGAGCTACATGGCATGAAAAACTGCCTATCTAGCCCTTAGATATGTCATACGTACCCATAATTGAGAACAGCAGGGACAAAAAACATGAATGCTGAAGATGAACAAACATACAAACATGGACACTGGAAACCAAAACGTTAACCAGAGCCACGAAGCCATAGAACTCCCTCAATTCAGAATACTTACGTCGAGTGAGCTGCGGCAGGGAATCGGTCTTGAGCATGATGAGGACGAGCAGCGGAACCAGAAGCCATGCCGCCGCCGCCGCTCCCCCGCAGCGAGGCTTCTTGCTGCCCTCGTTCCTCCGCGCCTTCATCTCGCATCCGGTTTCTCTTGCAACGGCTTGATCCCCGCCTCTAAAGCAAGACCTCCGAAGCAGGTCACTCTTGCCTAAGCTCGCCAGCTTGTTAGCGTCGAAGAGGATTTTCCTTTTTCTTTTTGACGGTGCAGTGTCTGAACTCTTACTAGTGAGCTGGGTCTGACTCTTACAAGTGAAGCATACTGGAGGATTAGTATAAGTAGATCTCGTATCGAAACGAGCTTTAATGCGCGAGCTTAGTTTAACCATGGAGCCTCTCGGTATCCCCATTATCTTTGGGTTGACTTGCAGCGTCATTAAATCCCATGCACATGCATTGCACGCTAATGGCATCATTGCGTCGGTGGAAGAGAGAACCCATTGCTGATGTAATACATTCTGTATCGTATACCCCCTCGAGGAAAATACGCATAGGTACTCCTAAAGCCAGAGTTTCAAAATCGGTGAAAGTTCGTATTTCTAAGTTTTAGAAAAATTTGAAATAAACCGTACACGGACAAATACCTACTTGAGTCTTACTCGTACAATGTTTCAAAAAAAAATTCAATCATATCTTGCCCAAAAAAGGTAATCAGAACTTACACAGTGAAAAAAAAGTTACGTACTGTTCAACTTTATTTAAATTTTTGTAATAAATTTAATAATAAATTAATAAAGGCTATATGCATCGCTCGATGCAGAGGCCGAGGTTTCATCCCCATTTCAAAAATAACTTTTTTTGCGGTGGGCTCGTTGATTGGTAAAGCAACTGAAATTGATATGGAATATACAAGGGCACACAATGTCGTGAGGATGTTTGTGCAGGTCATTCATATATGATAGGGAGGGATATGGAATTACTTTCGAGGTGGAATTTCGAGGTGGAAGGAGACATTGCTGCAGTGCCAGAAGATGTTAATATGATACAAGCAAGTACTAATGGTGATGAGGATTCACGGAAGGAGGGCCAAAAGGATGACACGGATAGAGATTTAAATATTCGAAAAAATAATAATCCCTCCAATCCATATAAATTGTGACTGGATTGAATATATCTAGCACTAACACATGTCTAGATACATCTATTTCTACGACAAGTAATATGAATTGAAGAGAGTAGTTCGTCGGATGCAAACTTAGTAGCTCAAGGAAAGGAAGATCAAGTAGGTAAAGAACAATTAAACATAGAGTTTGGCTCATTTAAGATTGAACTTGACTATCGATGTCGGACAGTAGGTTATGCTTCTTCATTTGACATGACAACTCTTACGGAGACATTGCCTGTTGCGGCAGACTTTTCGGCACAACTCTCTGCCGCGGCACAGCCCGCTGCCGAGTGTGTTGTCATTGTTGCGACACACTTTCCATCTGTTTTCTCTGCCATGGCAGCAACCGCGGTTTTGCCGTCGCATGTTGAGACTGTCTCCCTACTCATCTCTGAAGCAAACGACGGAGGAGTCAACCGTGTCTGTGAAGAGTGCGGGATCAGTCTTGCCTCGAACGCTAGTCTGTCCACTGAGTGATCTTGGGAACCGCGGAAGATGTTGTTCTCTTCTCCTCCAAACTTGAGAGGTTCTAGCAAGAATTGCATCATTCTCCATGGAAGGAGGCCGAGGGTAAGTTGATGTTGTATGTTGAGCAGCCATACACTCCAGGAGGTAATACAGGTTCGGGTTCAAAGGCGCCATTGAACGCATCTCGTGGAACTGAAGTGTTCCTGGGAGACAGACTCTCGCAGGCGTCCATCGTCGCTTATGGTGATATTCTGGCATTTGAGGGGCTGGGATTGCGCTCTAGTGATTGCATTTGGGCCCAGCCGAACACAGCTAACACCCAACTCGAGAGGGTGCAGAAGCTGGTGCGAGCTAGAGAACAATGCAGCCCTACAACTACTGCTTTCATGAATAAGTATCCAATTGCATCTTTTTCTAATGAAGCCGTAATTAGTAGAGCATCAAAGCTAAGGGTTTCATTGGGTCGGTCACCAAGTCAGATTTTAGCTTCAATAGACTTAATAAAAGAGTCTGACCTTCAAAGAACTACTGTAATGCTTAAAAGAATGAGGAAAAAGATTCAATGAAGGATGAACATTCTAATAGCTTTGTTTTAAATAGAGCCATCGAGCTTAGTTCTGATCTGGTGGAGGAGGAACAACAAGAATCTGAGGGTCATTAGGACCCTAACCCTCATGTTTATAAACCTAAAAGAGTGTAAAGAAAGATATCAAAAGAGGTATATATTCCTTACCATAGTAGTAGAATAAAATTCAACAAAGAATTGCAATGAAAGGTTGTTTTGGAATTGTGGCAGTTTTGGAGATTTAGTGGTGAATGAAGCCATAAAATAACTTAAGCTTGATTTCTTGGCCATATCAGAGACGGGAAGATCAAACTTTTCTTCACCATTCTTGAAAAATATTTTCAGGGGGCTAGACTACATTTGGTTTTGTATTCCTCCTCAAGGGAGGTCAGGTGGGATGCTAGTTGGTTTCAATTCTCAAACATTGCTAGTAAAATACACAATAACTAGAGATTGGTGAGTTTTACCTATCATCCAAATTGGATAGCTTTGATTTGTCACTTGTAGACGTTTATGGTGCTGCTCAAGAAGAGCAAAAGCATGAATTTTGGGCAAGGCTAGTAAGAATTTTTGA
This sequence comes from Avena insularis, assembly GCA_023614405.1. NCBI lineage: Eukaryota > Viridiplantae > Streptophyta > Magnoliopsida > Poales > Poaceae > Avena > Avena insularis. The sequence continues at coordinate 66,315,476 of CM042697.1, forward strand.
AGATAATCCGTTGCCACTGTTGTTTAGTGGGGATTTTAAAATCATTAGACGCCAAGATGAAAAAATAGTGATAACTTCAATGCAATATGGCATTTCATTTTCAATGCTATAATTGGAAGTCTAGATGTAAGAGAAATAGTTCTTTTAGACAGCCAATTTACTTGGGCCAATAGAATAGAAGTACCCACATACAAAAATTTAGAACACATTCAAGCACCCATTTTTTCTCCCTGGATATGGAAATCAAAATGCACGCCCAAGATTGAATCTTTTTTCTGGCTCCTTGCAAATGATCGCCTAAACATGATGGACGTGCTCCTAAGGAAAAACTTCTCACTTGATGACAATGTCCTTTGTAGCCTCTGTGATGGGGGCTGGCTTGAAACCAGGGATCATCTCTTATGGAAGTGTGAGTTCAGTAGAAAATGCTGGCAATCAATAAACATCTCCCTCGAAGACAGCTTTGAACTCTCTCGGTTGATAGCCAGTGCTCGTTCCAACTCCAAAAGGCTGTTCTTTTTTGAATTTTTTGCAATTGTGGCATGGAATATATGGAAGCAAAGGAATTCCCTTATCTTCGATAATATTTCTTCTACTATTAGAGCTTGGTCCTTTTGTTTTAAAAGAGACCTCTTCCTTCTTTCTTACAGAATGAAGGATGATCTAAAAACCCTTCGTATAACTTGGCCAGACAATTTGTAATCCTCTTTGGGATATGCCCCTATTACATTCCCTCTCTCCCCCAATCTTGTATATATTTTTATGTCTTAATAAGAAACTTACTGTCGGGCCCTCCCCTATAGTTTTTAGTTCAAAAAAGGTTCTAGATAGTGTATCTTGGGAAAATAAATTCCCTCTTGTGAGTGTGAGGTCTCTCACCAGGTCGGGCTCTAATCATACTCCTTTAATTATGAATTGGGGTGAACAAGCTCATGTAGCCAATAAGGCCCTATTTTCTTTTGAGATTCCATGGCCATGTCGAGAGGATTTGTACGACTTTGTAACCAAAGAGTGGGCATCTATCAGTTATGTCTCAAATCCTTTGGAGGTTTGGCAGAATAAGATCTGTCCATCTCCGCAATTTTCTAAGGGGTTGGGCAAGAAACCAAAGTACTAGTATTTATAAAAAATGAAAGAGATCATCTTAGTCACATAATTGATAGCTTAGATTTGAAGGCAGAATCCACATTATTGTTAGTCACCGAGAAAGAAAACTTGAAGGAGGCAAACGAATGAATAACAAGCGCAAAGATGAAGAAACTAAATGGTCACAACATGCTAAAGTTAAGCATGTGAAAGAAGGTGGGAATAACACAAAATACTTTCATCCCAATGCGAATGGCAAACATAGGAGGAAGAGAATCCTTCTGCTTGAAGAAGACGAGGGTACTATTATTGGGCAGGAGAATATTAAAAACTAGATCACCAAGTTCTATAAGAAGTTATTTGGGGCATAGGCTCGAAATTACTTCTCGCTAGTTGAATCAGACACAAGAGAAGTGCCACATATTCCAGCTGAGGAAAATGCTTTACTTACAGCTGACTTCATAGAGAAGGAAGTGTATGAAGAGATTATGCAAATGGAAAAGAACAAAGCTCCAGGACAAGATGGGTTCCGGGCACAGTTCTACCAAAAATATTGGAGTTATTGAAAATGATATCATGAACATGTTCTATAGCTTCGAGAGGGGGAGCTACCTGTTTTTCATTTAAACTATGGAATCATCATTTTATTCCCTGAGAAATAAAATGGCATTTAGATATAGCAATATAGACCTATTTGTTTGTTAAATGTTAGCTTCAAATTGTTCACAAAGGTGGGAACAAATAGAGTAATAAGTCTTGCTCAGAAAGTTATTATACCAACACAAACGAGTAGCTAAAGGTTGTCGCTCAAGCGACACTAGCCTATGCAATGTCAATGTTCCTAATTTTGACAAAAAAATGTAAAGGGATTACAGACGCCATTGCAAAAGGTTGGTGGGAGTCATGGTGTTAATAAGAAAATGCATTGGTTCGCATGGTGAAAGTTGTGTGTTCCTAAAGATAGAGGTGGCGTGGGATTTAGAGATCCACATTATTTTAATAAAGCAATGTTGGGCAAATCCGAAGATTAATTTTTGAACAAGAAAGTTTATGTGCAAGGGTTCTAAGAAGTAAGTACTATCCAAATGGGAAGATTCTTGATGCAAAATTGAAGAAAGGTTATTATTTTACATGGCAGAGTATTATAACCGGCCTACAAACCTTCAAAAGGGAGAAATTAGGCGTGTAGGGGTGATGACCCAAAAGTATAGGGAATCGCAACAGTCTTCACGGGTAGTATTATCCAATTTATTGATTCGACACAAGCGGATCCAAATAATACTTGCAAGCCTTAACAACTGAGTTGTCAATTCAGCTGCACCTGGAAATAGTTTTTGCTCACAGAAGTTTATCAGTAGCAACAGTTTGGTAGTAGCAACAGCAAAGCAACAACAACAGTGGAATAAGAGCAATAGTAACAGTAACAGTAAACAGTGGGATTCGAGTGCGGTAGGCATATGGATGGATGGACGGGCGTTGCATGAACAAGTATAAACATGTAACTTCAAGATCTAGGGCATTGCTGATAAATAATAACAAGCATCCAAGTATTAAACAATCCTAGACATGTGCTCCATATATAGTCATACGTACTCGCAATGAGAACTTGCACAACATATTCTGTCCAGCCAGCCTGTGGCAGCGGGGCCTCTAGGGAACTACTGGCAATTAAGATGCTCCTTTTAAAAGAGCACCGGAGCAAATCATTAACACTCCGTGAACACATGTGATCCTCACACCACAGCCATCCCCTCCGGTTGTCCCAATTATTGTCACTTCGGGGCCTTTGGATCTAGACAATGATATGTGTGCACAACTTGCAGATAAGATCACAAACAATACTATCATAATGATTCAATAATAAGTTTAGATCTGAGATCATGGCACTCGGTCCCTAGTGACAAGCATTAAGCACAACAAGTTGCAACAAAGTCAAATAGCACTAATAGAGATACTAGGCACTATGCCCTAACAATCTTATTTGATTACATGATAGAACTCATCCAATCCCTACCATCCCCATAGCCTACTGCGGGGGATTACTCACTCATGGATGAGGGAAACATTGATGGTTGATGGAGAGGCATTAGTGATGACGATGGCGATGATCCTCCCCAAATTTCCCGTTCCGGCAGGGTGCCAGAACGGAGTTTCTGGTTCCGAATCTTGTCTCTAGTGGTGGCGGCGCAGCGGAACTCTTCTCTGGAAAACGTCGACCCCCTCCCCCAGTTTTTAGGTCAAGGGGTAACTTATAGGCGTAGAGGGAGCCCGAGAGGGTGCCTGGGGTGGCCGCAGCCCCTAGGTGCGGGCAGGGCCCACCCGCGCCTGGCAGGGGTGTGGGCCCCCCCAGGCCTCCACTACGTTTCATCTTCTGGCTCCGTGGATCTTCTGGTGAAATATAATTTTTGGCATATTTTTCGGAATTTTTCCTGGTAGTTGATTTTCTGCACAAAAACTAGACACCAAGGTAATTCTGCTGAAAACAGCGTCAGGCTGTGTTAGTTGTATCCAAATCACACAAGTTTAGAGGAGAAACAAGCAAAAGTGTTCGGGAAAGTAGATACGTTTTGGACGTATCAACTCCCCCCAAGCTTAGCTTATTGCTTGTCCTCTAGCAATTCAGTTGAAAACTGAGTGCGATAAAAGAACTTTCACGAACACATTTGCTTCATATGATGTAAATATTCTCAGCATAGGAGTAGATGCTCAGAAAATTCATAATAAAGAGTATGCAACTAAGTCTACTCAATAGTCATTGCAAGCTATGAAGAGAAACCAACTCAATAATAATAAGTAGCATGAAACATAAACATAAGCAACATTGCAATGCTCATAATAAGGTATGATAAAGTGGTATCTCGCTTGCTGATGGCCCACAAGTGTAGAGAATCGCAACAGTCTTCGTGGGTAGTATTACCCAGTTTATTGATTCGACACAAGAGGAGCCAAAGAATACTTTCAAGCCTTAACAACTGAGTTGCCAATTCAGCTGCACCTGGAAATAGTTCTTGCTCAGAGAAGTTTATCAGTAGCAACAGTTTGGTAGTAGCAACAGTAAAGCAACAACAGTAGTGGAACAAGAGCAATAGTAACAGTAATAGTAAATAGTGAGATTCGAGTGCGGTAGGCATAGGGATGGATGGACGGGTGTTGCATGAACAAGTCTAAACATGTAACTTCAAGATCTAGGGCATTGCAGATAAATAATAACAAGCATCCAAGTACTAAACAATCCTAGGCATGTGCTCCATATATAGTCATACGTGCTTGCAATGAGAACTTGCACGACATCTTCTGTCCAGCCAGCCCGTGGCAGCGGGTCTTCTAGAGAACTACTGGCAATTAAGGTGCTCCTTTTAATAAAGCACCGGAGCAAAGCATTAACACTCCGTGAATACATGTGATCCTCACACCACAACCATCCCCTTCAGTTGTCCCAATTATTGTCACTTTGGGGCCTTTGGATCCGGACAATGATATGTGTACATGATACGCCCAATTTGCATCACCATTCTATATCATAATTTACCTATATTCATTTATATTTGTCTTATTATGAGGTATTACTTATGGCTTTTCATCTGTTTATGCATGTTGGATGATTCTTGGAGGATGAACTATCAGAGTTTGGATTCTGATGAAAAAGAAGGCGTTTCGGTGCAATTTCACGAAGATCAGAAAAATACCAGAAAAATATGGAAACATATTATTGATACGTCGGAAACGTATCTATAATTTTTTATGCTCCATGCTTGTTTAGTATCTACTTTGCTTTTACTTGTCTACACTTTGAGGTGCTTTTGACATGTTTTCTGGTACTAACCTATTAACAAGTTGCAATAGTGCCATATGCATGTTTTCTGCTATTTTTGGTTTCAGAAAAGTTAGTAAAGAAATACTCTCGGAATCGGACGGGACAAACATCAAAGTCAATTACTTTCCGTGGGGAACAAGAAGTCCAGAGGGGAGCCGGAGAGGCCGTCCAGGGCAGCCAGACCCCCCCAGGCGCGGCCAGGAGTGGGCCTCACTTAGCCCCCTTCACCTATAAGAAGCCCCCAATGCAGAAACCCTAAGCAGCCGATCAAATATCCATGAAACCGTCTGTAGCGGCCGCCACCATCGTCCCTAGATCAGGGAGGATCTGAAGTTCTTCCCGGCACCCTTCTGGAGGGGAGATCATACCGGAGGCCTTCTCTCCGATATGATGCGTGAGTAATTCCACCTTGGACTATGGGTCCATGTAGTAGCTAGATGGTTGTATCTCCTCCTTTGTGCTTTCATGTATAGACCTTGTGAGCTCCATTCATGATCAAGATCTAATCTATTTGTAATCATGCATGTTGTGTTTGCAGGGATCCGATGGATATTGAGATTATTATGTTGGTTTGATTAATGGTTTTGTCTTTATGATTCTATCATGTATGTGTTGTTTGTGATCTTGCATGCTCTTCGTCGTTAGTGGTTATCTTGGCCAAGTAGTTGCTATTGACTCCAAGAGGGGGTATTTATGCTCGATAGTGGGTTCATGCCTCTAGTTTCCAAGGGAAGTGACAATAATCTCTTCGGTTGTAGATGTGTTGTTTCTACTAGGGAGAAAACAACGGTCTCTTGTTCATGGAACATGTGGACTCTTTACCTTACACACTTTGCTTAAAGCAGTTATCTGTTGCTTGCAACTTAATACTGGAGGGGGTTCGGATGATAACCTGAAGGTGGACTTCTAGTCATAGATGCAGTTGGATGGCAGTCTATGTATCTTGTGGTATTGCCCAATCGAATCTCATAGGATCTTTCTGACTAGTAATTGCATTGTTATGCCTTGCTCAGTTCCTGTCAATTGCCCTGTTGTAATTTGTTTACCTTGCATGCCATGTTGTTTATCTAAGGAGAGCACCTTTAGTGAACTATGGAACCCCGTCCAATCTTTACCATTGATACATCTTCCACTGTTACTTGTTTACTTGCTGCAAACCATTACCTTCCACACCATATGTTTAACCCTTTGTAACAGCAAACCGGTGAGCTTGACAACCTTACTAATTCCTTGGGGAAAAGTCTTGAGTTTGTGTTGTGCAGGTCTCCGCGTTGTTTGCAACACATGTGTGACGTTTCCTTCCTCCTTATGGTTCAATAACCTCGGTCTCAACTAAGGGAAAACTTGCTGCTTGCTCTTCACACCCTACGCTTTGGGTTACCAATGAAGTGCCGCGTCGAGCATCATCAAGGCTTTTTTGACGTCGTTGCCGAGGAGGCTAAGGACGTCTTCACAAGGGGAGTCCTTCACTTTCTTTCTCTTTACTTTGTTTTTAGTTTGCTTTGTTTCTTTTGCTTGGTTTTGTTTGCCTCTTTTCAAAAAAAAATAGTTCCTGCTCTAGCTGCTGCTGCTATTTCTGGCTTGCCCACCTTTGCCAAAATGAACTCTGCTAAGAACACCAAGTTGTGTGACTTCACTAGCACCAACAACAATGATTTCCTTAGCACACCTATTGCTCCACCTGCTCCTGATGCTACCTTTTATGAAATAAAGCATGCTTTGTTGAATCTTATGATGAGAGAGCAATTTTCTGGTGCTGGTTCTGATGATCCTGCTGCCCATCTCAATAGCTTTTTTGAAATTTGTGAGATGCAAAAGTATAAGGGTGTAGATGGAGATATTATTAAGCTCAAGCTTTTTCCTTTCTCCTTGAGAGGAAAGGCTAAAGAATGGTTGCTTTCTTTGCCTAAAAATAGTATTGATTCTCTAAGTGCAAAGATGTTTTTATTGGAAAGTACTATCCTCCTGCTAAGACTATTGCTATGAGAAGTGACATTATGAAATTTAAACAACTTGATAGTGAACATGTTGCTCCAGCTTGGGAAATAATGAAAAAACTTTGGTTAAGAACTGCCCTACTCATGGACTCACTGCTTGGATGATTATCCAGACTTTTTATGCATGTTTGAACTTCTCCTCAAGAAATCTGTTGGATTCAGCTGCTGGAGGTACTTTCATGGGCCTCACCTTGGGTGATGCAACAAGGCTCCTTGATAATATGATGGTTAACTACTCTGAATGGCATGTTGAGAGTGCTCCACATGGTAAGAAAGTAAATTCTATTGAGGAAACTTCCTCCTTGAGTGAAAAGATTGATGTTATTATGGCTATGCTTGTTAATGGGAAAGCTCCTTTAGATACTAATAGTGTTCCCTTAGCCTCTTTGGTTGCTCAAGAAGAGTAAGTTGATGTGAACTTTATTAGAAACAACAATTTCAACAACAATGCTTATAGGAGTAATTTTGGTGGTAACAACTATAAGCCTTATCCTCCTAATAATGGAAATTCCTATGGAAACTCTTATAACAATGCTAGAAGTGCCCCCTCTGAACTTGAAGTCATGCTCAAAGACTTTATTAGTAAACAAACCACTTTCAATAAGACTATAGAGGAAAAGCTTTTAATTGTTGAGAAAAATATATCCTCTTTGTCTGAAGCTTAGTCTTCCTTGATTTATAAAATGGCTGCTAAACCTGAAACTATGGAAAACACCTTTGCTACTGCTCATGCCATACAAGTTACTATTGATGACAATGTTAGGTTGTTAGCTCAACTCCATGCTAAGTGGGAAAGGGAAGCTGAAATTGATAGAAGCAATAGTGTGTGCACCATCACCACTAAACCACAAGTAGTCCCTATTCCTTCTCCTACTATGCCTAAGCCTATTGAGCCTACTACTAGTGATGATAAGTTTGACTTTGATATTGATGGTTGCAATATTTCTGAAGTGATTATGTTCTTGCAAAAGCTTGCTAGAAGTCCTGATGCTAGTGATATGCATGTTGCTTTCACCAAACACATTACAAATGCTCTTGTGAAAATTAAGGAAGAGAAGCTAAAACACAAAGCTTCTATTCCTAGGAAAGTAGAAGATAGTTGGGAACTCATTATTAATAGCAAGTGAATGACTTTGATCTCAAAGCTTCATGTGATCTTGGTTCTAGTGTCTCTATTATGCCTAGGAAGATTTATGAAATGCTTGATTTGCCACCTTTGGAAGATTGTTATTTGGATGTCCCACTTAATGATAATGCTAAGAAGAAACTCATGGGGAATATTAATGATGTTCTCATTATGGTTAACAATGCTTATGTCCCTGTTGATTTCTATGTTTTGGATGTTGAATACAATGCTTCTTGTCCTATTACTTTGGGAAGACCTTTTCTTAGAATAGTTGGTTCCATCATTGATATGAAAGAAGGCATCATTAAATATCATTTTCCATTCAAGGTATTGAACACTTCCCTATGAGGAGAGAGAGGTTTCTTTTTGCACCTCCTTTGAAAGCAAGGTTTGATGTTAATGCTTCTTCATTTGAAAATACTTGATTCTTCTTGCTTCTTGTGCCTAACTTAAAGGCATTAAAGAAAAGTATTTGTTGGGAGATAACCCAAGAGTTTCCTTGAGTATTGGAAGTTATTACTTCAGTAATGACCTCTATTTAATATCAGATCAGGCAATCAGGGCTATCAATGGAACCAGGAGGTAATCTATTAAACCAAGCCCTAGCTTCTCCTTTTAGTGAAAAAGGGAAGATCTTAGTAACAAAATACTTGTGCATCTTAAAATCATCAGAGAATAAAGCACTCATAGTAGAAACCTCATTCATATGAGCTACAACACTCTCATTTTCAGTCCCACGGAAAGTTTCTTTCTCAACAATGTATAAACAGGATAAATCAAGAGAGAAATCATAATCTTTATCTTTAATATCTATGGGAGATGTGGCAAACTTAGGATCAGAGGACAACTTAGTAATAATGGTACTTCTTGCAAGGAGACTCTTAATAGCACTAGTACCATGTGTGTTTCGGCACTCTTCAACAAATTCATCAGTGAACTCAATGTAACCATCATTAATATTAAATCTCTCTAGACTCAGGTGAGCTAACAGGTGTAATAGTGTCTCCACTAGGAGTTTCAGTATTTCCTAGACTAGCCATAGTAGCTTCTAGGAAAGGACCTAATGAACCATTCGCATCAAGCACAGTAGAAGTAACATCATGAGTATCAAAAGCAGTTTCAGATTAAGCAGTAGTAGGAGTGTGTACCATGAGTATGTGGTGGTGGAGTAACAAGATTACTTATAACAGACGGTGAATCAAGAGCAACAGAGGTGTTTAGGACTGTACCTCTTCTTGTAGTGGATGGTAAAATACGGAACTTTCCATCACGAGACTTCCCCATGATGAAAGGAGTAGCAGTGAACAATAATAGATCCAAGTGAACTTACAAATAAAGCTATGCTCCCCGGCAACGACGCCAGAAAATAGTCTTGATGACCCACAAGTATATGGGATCGCAACAGTCTTCGAGGGTAGTATTACCCAATTTATTGATTCGACACAAGGGAGCCAAAGAATACTTGCAAGCCTTAACAATTGAGTTGTCAATTCAGCTGCACCTAGAAATAGTTCTTTCTCACAGAAGTTTATCAGTAGCAACAGTTTGGTAGTAGCAACAGCAAAGCAACAACAACAGCAAAACAGGAGAAATAGTAACATTAGTAGCAAACAGTAGGATATGAGTGCGGTAGGCATAGGGATGGATGTACGGGTGTTTCATGGACAAGTCTAAACATGAAAATTCAAGATATAGGGCATTGAAGATAAATAAGAATAAGCATCCAAGTACTAAACAATCCTAGGCATGTGCTCCATATATAGTTATACGTGCTTGCAATGAGAACTTGCACAACATCGTTTGTCCAGCCAGCCCGTTGCAGCGGGGCCTCAAGGGAACTACTGGTAATTAAGGTGCTCCTTTTAGTAGAGCACGGGAGCAAAGCATTAACACTCCGTGAACACATGTGATCCTCACACCACAGCCATCCCCTCCGGTTGTCCAAATTTCTGTCACTTCGGGGCCTTTGGATCCGGACAATGATATGTGTACACAACTTGCAGATAAGATCACAAACAATACTATCATAATGATTCAATAATAAGTTCAGATCTGAGATCATGGCACTCGGGCCCTAGTGACAAGCAATAAGCACAACAAGTTGTAACAAAGTCAAATAGCACTAATAGAGATACTAGGCACCATGCCCTAACAATCTTATCCGATGTCGTGGGAATGGTCACGGCAGATGCTGCAATCGGCAGCGAGTAGTAGAACGAGGGGCAAGGGCGGCCAGCCATCTGCGGTGCGAGATGAGGGCGGAGACACAAGGTTTTACCCAGGTTCGGCCCCCCGGAAGGTAAAGACCTACTCCTGCTAGATTGTATTATGATGGTGGTACAATGGGGCGAGCTCGGCGGCTAGGCGGCGAGTCGCTTGGGTGTATGATAGAACGTATCTCTACACGCCCTGTAGGGAGGTTTATATAGACTTACCTCCCCTAGGGTTTACATATCTCAACCAAATCAGTTAAGGCTTCGGTACTTGTTTAACCTAATCCGACTAGGCCTATCTACTCGCCTGGGCCTTCAGCTTCCAGTCGCTTGGATCCACACCGGGCCTTGATCCAGTCGCCGTCTTGCAGGCCCACTCGCCAGTTCCTGGGCCAGTCGGAAATGTCCTACTGGGTATACCCTGGTAGGCATATCCCCATCAGTAGTCCCCGAGGCCGTCGTTGATTGGGCGCAGGTGGTTGCTGGCAGTCGGAGTATACGGCTTTCAATGCGGGCATCCAGTCGAATCAGCGGCGGGCTCCTGAGTAAAGGAGGAAACTAGTCATTCCGATCGCAGCTTCGGCGATTGGGTCGGCAAAATATTTAGTCACTGTTTGCAGTGAGCGGGTCGGCGAGCCGAGTGGCTGAAGTTGGACCGTCCAAACGCAGTCAAACTAGCCGTTGGGGTAATCCAACGGTAACTTTTGGCGTAATCACCGCGTAGTAACGGTTCCCTGATTTGGCGGGTAACAACCGCTATATAAAGGGGATGGTAGGCGATCGGAGAACCACCTCCTCGTCATTTCCTCCGATTGCGCGCACCTTCGTCTTCCTCCGCATCGCGATCCAGCCGACCCGAAATCCTCCGACCCCCACAAATCCTTCCGCCAATGGCCCCCTCCACCGAGCCTTGGAGTAGATCCAAGTGCACGAGAGCGCAACTGGCGTCCTTCGAGGAGGACGGGATCCTGCGCGCCGGCAGGTGGCGCATCCCTGCGGCCGGAGAGGTGACCCCGGACCTGCGCGAGGGAGAGTTCGTCTGCTTCACCAGCCACCTAGAGCAGGGGTTGGGATTCCCAACATCTCTTTTCTTCCGGCGCTTCTGCGCCTTCTACGGGATCCAACCGTCGGACTCCGCCCGCATAAAGATCGAGCAGCTCGCCATTTTCGTGGAGTTCTGCGAGTGCTACCTGGGCTGCAGGCCCTACTTCCCCCTATGGCAAGATCTATTCCACGGGCGGATCAGTCGCGAGGAAGAGCGGACCAATGCTCGCCGCGGGCGGCCTGACATTTCAGATGAAATCGAAGGCTTCCTTCTTTGATATGATGCTACCCGCCAAGGCGACGAGCCAATGGAAGAATTCTTGGTTCTATGTCACCGAGGCGACTCCAGACGGCGAGGTGGCGATCCCAAGATACTCCGCCGACCGGCCTGAACCACGCCGACTTCAAGTCGGCAAGCTTCCAACAGACCAGCGGATGGTCGTGGACGAAATGCTTCAGACCATTCGCGGCCTGAAGAAGAGGGGTCTCCTGCCCATCAATTTGTACAACTGCTGGCTCGGGCGGCGACTCGTCCCCTGGCCCGCCGCGACCACTACATGTACGAGTACGCGGGCCGGGAGGACTCGACGAAGTCCTGCCTCGTCGAGTGGCAACTCGAGGATTACCTCCTGGCGCTGAAGAAGATCACCCAGGCGACGTACCTCGACGCGAAGGCTGGGGTCGCCCCCTACACCGCGAAGCATCCAGCCCCAACGGTAAGTCATCTTTTCGTCATTCACAGTCGCAGTTAAATGCATTCGCGGTCATACTGATGTTGTTTATGCCTATTGCAGCTATTTCAAGTGGTTGAAGGGTGGCTTCCGCCCGCGGACGACGAGAATTCGAGTTCGTCCGTCCAGGAGGTGGGCGAATCGCCTCCAGCGAGGGGAGGCGTCGAGAGTGACGAGAGTGGCGACGACGACGAATCCGAGGAAGAGGTCGCCCCGCTGAAGCCAGCGAAACAGGCGTCCCCGCCTCATTCGCCAAGCAGCTCCGACGCCACCAGCCTGGCCAGGGGTGAAGCCCCACAGATGGCGACGGCGCCAGATATCACCGCCGTCCTGAATGAGGTGCCTCTGGCCTCGATGCCTCCGTCGTTCGCCCCAGTCTCTGGGTCGGGGGCCGCTCCGGTCGTGGTAGCTTCGCCGCCCAAGGATGCTCCTGCCGAAAATGTTTCGGAAGCTCCGGCCGCAGCCTCGACAACAAAGAAACCGTCTGTGTCTTGGGCACGCGATGTCCTGGAGATGGGCCTCAGTCGCCGACTGGGCCCCGAACTGGAGAAGCCGGCCGGCATCCGCACGGGGCTACGCTTCATTCTAGTCGCCAAGTGAGTTTTGCTCACCTACTTTTGTCTTTCATTGTACTCGGATTATTTTGCTCACGCGATCAATTTGTAGGACCAGAGCTAAGAAGATAGGCCACCCGTCTGTAGCCAAGGTGCCGCCAGTCGTCGCGGAGGAGGACCCCTCTCGGAAGAGGAAGGATGACGAGGTCGTTGCCCCCACAGATGGTGCCAAGAAGGCCAAGAACGACGAGGTCATCACGGTATCTGACGACACGATGGTGGCCCCGAGTGCTCCTGTGGCGGTGACGGCCTCGGCAATCAAGGAGGGTGCTCCTTCGCGAGGGGAGACCGAGCCAGCCTCTTTTGGTGCCGGCGCGTCCATCGCGACCTTCCCGCGCTTCATGGCTAGAGCGGCCAGGGCGAGTGGTACCACACCGTCGAGCCGCGCACCCGGAGTCGCCGAGACGGAGGTCGAGCAGCGGCGCGGGCACACTCCGGCCCTTCTTACCTCCGTGGATGCACTGCAGCTCCATGGCATGCTGGGCGCGGCCATCCAGGTATGTCCAGTCCCCGAGGATCAGGCCGCTGTGTTGCAGTGGTCTGATTCTTTTAATTTCTTGTTTTTAATTCTCGCGGCCAGTCCCCGAGTGCGCGCTCGCTGAATTTCAGCGGGTGGGTACTTAGGATTTTTGATTGCCAGTCCCCGAGTGCGCGCTCGCTGAATTTCAGCGGGTGGGTACTTAGGATTTTCGATTGCCAGTCCCCGAGTGCGCACTCGCTGAATTTCAGCGGGTGGGCACTTAGGATTTTCGATTGCCAGTCCCCGAGTGCGCACTTGCTGAATTTCAGCGGGTGGGCACTTAGGATTTTCGATTGCCAGTCCCCTAGTGTGCACTCGCTGAATTTCAGCGGGTGGGCACTTAGTATTTTCGATGTTGCTGACTGTTTGGCTTGTGTTCAGGGTTTGCAGCGCGAGTCAGCTGATCGGCTTGCTGCGAAGCGTCACGCGGAGGAAGAACTTGCGTCGTCCAAGAGGCGAACAAGGGACTCCAGGCGACTGCTGCGAAGGCGGAGGAGATCCGCCAGGGCCTTGTCCCAGCGAGTGAGTTGACGGCAGCTCAAACTGCGCTGAGCTCGGCCGAGAGGCGGATCGCCGACCTTGAGCGCGAGCTGAAGGAGGCGAAGGTGGATGGGCGAGCCAAGGCTGCCGTTACAGCCGCCTCTGAGGAGCATAAGGTCTCCAACGCCCTTGTTGCTGGGCTTCAAGATGACTACACTTCTCTTCAGAGCTTCATCACGGATCTCTCCCGTCCCCTGATTGGTAAGTGTGTCTGCTTCTGCCTTTAGTATATGTATTGTGTAATTTTTGGTGTATTCACTATCACCTTCTGTCCGCAGGTCGGATCATTGACAGTGCGGAGGAGGCGGATTCGTTCGACGCACGGCAATGTGTAGCCACGCTGGTCGACACGGCCACATTGTCGGTGACATGCATACGGGCGTATCTTCAGGAGATGTCGCCCACGGAAGTAATTCCCAGCGACCTCGTCGAGGTGTGGCGATACTTGGAGAAGGCGCTATCGGTCGTCGAGTTCATGACGCGATCGGCATTCCGACGCGGAGCGGCGACGGCGCTTAGCCTTGGGCTCTCTCACTTCCTAGAGGACTTCGACCTGGACGACGTGACGAGTGGCTACCCGTCGTCGACTGGCTCGGTGGAGATCTCCGAGGTGCTGAAGTTGACGGACCGCGCCGTGGTGTACTCCGAGCGCGTCTGGGCGATGGGCGACCTTCTTCCTTATCAGGAGACGGTCGTCGCACCCAACGACCCCGAGCCGCAGCACAGGGACTTCAAGATCGAGCAACCCTTCCGTGCAGCGATGGCGGGTGAGATGACGACGTACTCGCCAAACCCGTATACTCCCTTCATTCGCAATCGCAAGGGTGCTGGCGAGTCGTCGTCGAAGCCTGCGGAGTAGAATAGTTTTCCCTGGGGCGTTAGTAGCAGTTCTGCCGTTGGGCATGCTTTGTATTTTGTGACGATTGCAACATGCTATTAATGAGATATCGTGTTGTTTTGTGAATTGTCGTGTGTTTTTTGATTGAGGGTTGAACGAGTCCCCGAGCGCGTCCGCCCTTTTTATGGGGTTTACCTCGTTTGTTATGTGTTTGCGGTTTTTGAATGTTTTGTTATTGTGGTCGACTCTCCCGGACTCGGAGAGCCAGTCGCAAGGCGACTCCCATGAGTGCTCTGTACTTCACCGTTTTCCCTTGCGCGAACGAGGTCGGGTGGCCGAGTCCCCGAGCGTGGTACTTGGTTGTTCTAGGCGCGACTCGAGGGTGGGTGAGGACTTGGCGCGTTAGGGTGAGCGCATCACTCTTGCCTGACCCGTCGGGCCAGTCGCATGGCGAGTCCTGGGCATGCTCTCATACTTGGCGTTTTCCCTGGCCGCTCGTGCTGAACTGGTCATCAGTCCCTGCGCGTGGTACTTGGCTGTTCGAGTCGCTATGTCGAGGATGCGGAGGATCATGGTCGCTGTGAGAAGCGAAGGCAGTTGTCTTGGCCCGTAGAGCCAGTCGGGCTAGGCGACTCCAATGGGGCTCCGGGTAGGCGTTTTTCGTGGACGTTGCAAGACCTGAGATGACCCAGTGCCCTTGTAACGCACTACTTGGCCGTGCCGATCGCTGTACCAAAGGTTGACTTCTGCAGTTAGCTTGACGCTGTTATTACGAGTGTGAGTGGCACAAGACACGGAGAGTAGGCGCAATTTGCGGTAACCAATTCTTTTTATTTCATAGCGACTGGAGGGTACATATGTGGGGTTATAGGAGTAGAACTTCCGTAGGAGGTTTACATTCCATGGTCGCTTGACGTCGAGTTTTCCGTCCCCGCGGACGTCGATGAGGTAGTAGGCGTCGTTGCCGAGTACTCGCCCGATGGCGAATGGTCCCTCCCATGGGGGGGAAAGCTTGTGCATGCCTTTCTTGTCTTGGATGAGGCGCAGCACCAGGTCGCCTTCTTGGAAGGTGCGAGTTTTCACCCGCCGGCTGTGGTAGCGGCGGAGTCCTTGCTGGTAGATGGCGGTGCGTGATCGAGCGAGGTCGCGTGCCTCGTCAAGCTGATCGACTCCATCCTGACGTGCGAGTTCGTTCGCAGCCTCCGTGTAGTGGACGACCCTCGGCGAGTTGTGCTCGAGGTCGGTAGGCATGACTGCCTCAGTGCCGTACACCATGAAGAAGGGGGTGAACCATGTCGATCTGTTGACTGAGGTGCGGATGCCCCAGGTGACGGAGGGTAGCTCCTCGACCCAGCACCCGGCGGTGCACTCGAGTGGAACTTGGAGCCGCAGCTTCAGGCCATGGAGGATGCTCTGGTTGGCCCGTTCCGCCTGGCTGTTGGACTCCGGGTGGGTGACTGACGCCAGGTCGAGCCGGATGTGGTGTTTCTCGCAGAACTCGGCCATGGCTCCTTTGGCGAAGTTGGTGCCGTTGTCCGTGATGATGCTGTTTGGGAACCCGTAGAGATAGATGAGCTCGCGTAAGAACTTGGTGGCGGTCTTCCCATCGCATTTCCGGACTAGCTTGGCCTCCACCCACTTTATGAATTTGTCGACCGCGACCAGAAGGTGAGTGTAGCTGGAGGGGGCCTTTTTGAAGGGGCCTACCATATCCATACCCCACACGGAGAATGGCCAGGTGATGGGGATTGTCTTGAGCGCTGAGCTCGACACGTGTGTCTGGTTGGCGTACTTTTGGCACCCAGCGCACCGCTGGACGATGTCGACAGCATCGGCGTGTGCGGTGGGCCAGTAGAAGCCGTGTCACATAGCCTTGGCAACTAGAGAGCGGGAGCCGGTGTGGTGGCCGCAGTCGCCGGATTGGATGTCGTGGAGGATCTTGCGTCCTTCGGCGGGTTGGACGCAGCGTTGGAACACGCCGGTCACGCTGCGCTTGTGGAGCTCGCCGTCGATGATGGTGAAGGATTTGCATCGGCGTGCAATCATCCGGGCGTCCGTCTCGTCTGCCGGCAAGGTGCCAGCCTCCAGGTAGGCGACGTAGGCCTGGTCGGTCGTTCGCTCGGCGACGAGTGCGACCAGGGCCGCCTCTGGCTGCAGCGGGACTCCGATGTCGATCTCCCTTGGGGGTGAGACTGACGGCTTGGTGATCTTGTCGAGGAAGACGCCGGCGGGTGGCACGAGTCGAGCCGATCCGATGCGAGAAAGTGTGTCAGCCTCCTTGTTCTTCCGCCTGTCGATCCACTCGACGGAGTAGCCTGCGAAGTGTCCCCCCAGCCTGGCTACTGCTTGGCGGTACGCCGCCATTGTGGGGGAGACAGCGTCGCAAGTGCCGGCGACTTGCCCAGCGATGAGGTCAGAGTCTCCGTAGCAGCGTAGGCGGTTGACGTTCATCTCCTTGGCTGCTCGCATGCCGTGGAGTAGTGCCTCGTACTCGGCCATGTTATTGGTGCAGGAGGTGAAGTCGAGGCAGAGGACGTAGTGGAGCTTGTCGCCCTTTGGTGAAGTCAGTACGATCCCTGCTCCCGCGCCGTCCGCGTTCTTGGAGCCGTCGAAGTGCAGGCTCCAGTAGTGGAGGTATGGCAGCTTTTCTGGCTGCTGGGCCTCTTCCCAGTCGGCGATGAAGTCCGCTAGAGCCTGCGACTTGATCGCTTTTCGTGGCTCGTACTTGATGTTATGGATGCCGATTTCGACGGCCCACTTGGCGACTCGCCCAGTCGCCTCACGGTTGCGGATGATATCCTGCAACGGTGCTGAGGAGACGACCGTGATCGGGTGCTCCTGGAAGTAGTGCGGCAGGCGCCGCTATGCTCTGAAGACCGCGTATACCAGTTTCTGGTACTGCGGGTATCGCTGGCGCGACTCGGTGAGGACCTCGCTGATGTAGTACACCGGTTGCTATACCGGGCGCTCCTTTCCTTCCACCGGTCGCTCGACGACCATGACGGCGCTGACGACGCGCTCGGAAGCCGCGACGTAGACCATCATGGGTTCTTTGTCGACGGGGGCGGCGAGTAATGGTGCTGCGAGTAGCACCTTCTTGAGGTCGCGGAGTGCGTCGTCCGCCTCCTTGTCCCACTGGAAGGTGGGGTTCTTGCGCATCAGGCGGTATAGGGCATCGCCTTTTCGCCCAGGCGGGGGATGAAGTGACTGAGGGCCGCTACTCGCCAGGCAAGCTTCTGGACGTCGCGCAGGCACTTGGGTTTGCCGAGTCGAGCGATCGTGTCGATCCTCGTGGGGTTCGCCTCGATCCCGCGCTTGGAGACGACGTACCCCAGTAGTTGCCCTGCTGGTACACCGAAGGTGCATTTGACTGGGTTGAGTTTTATCTTGTATTTCCGCAGGTTGGAGAATGTTTCCTCCAGGTCGGCGAGTAGGTCGCCCTGGCGAGCGGATTTCACGACCATGTCGTCGATGTAAACGTGGATATTGTGGCCAATTTGGCTCACGAGGCACTCCTGCATGCACCGCTGGTAGGTCGCCCCGGCGTTT
This sequence comes from Avena insularis, assembly GCA_023614405.1. Taxonomy (NCBI): domain Eukaryota; kingdom Viridiplantae; phylum Streptophyta; class Magnoliopsida; order Poales; family Poaceae; genus Avena; species Avena insularis. The sequence goes on from CM042697.1 coordinate 66,333,548, forward strand.
TTGAGGCCGAAGGTCATGGCGGTGTAGCAGAAGGCTCCGAATGGCGTGATGAACGCCGTCTTCTCCTCGTCCTCAACAGCCATTTTGATCTGGTTGTACCCAGAATAGGCGTCGAGGAAACACAGCGACTCCGAGCCTGCGGTGGAGTCGATTATTTGGTCGATCCGCGGGAGGACGAACTGCTCCTTTGGGCAGGCGCTGTTTAAATTTGTGTAGTTGATACACATCCTCCAGGTCCCGTTCTTCTTCTCGACCAGGACTGGGTTTGCCAGCCACTTGGAGTACTTGATTGGCCGGATGAAGCCTGCAGCGAGTAGACGCTGCACCTCCTCGGCGATAGCTCGGCGGTGCTCTTCATTGAAGGGCCGCATCGACTGCTTAACGGGTCGCACTTTGGGGTCGGTGTTTAGTTTGTGCTCAGCGAGTTTCGTAGGGACACCGGGCATGTCAGAGGGCTTCCATGCGAAGATGTCCCTGTTCTCACGGAGGAACTCGATGAGCGTGCCTTCCTAGGCTGGGCTCATGCCCGTCCCGATCGTCACCGTCTGGCTGGAGTCGCCTGGGACCAGCTCGACGGTGCGGGTGTGCGTCGTTGCCTCGAAGGCTGAGGTGTTTGCGCCCTCCGAGTTGGGCTTCTTGAGTATGGTGGGGTCGTCGTTGTTGACCCGCCGCGATTTGGCGAGCTCGTCGGCGTGGTTGGCCTCTGCCGCGATGACGGCGTCGGCGAGCTCGGCTCCTTTGGCCTCGCACTCGGCGGCCATGTCGGGGTCGCCGTTGATGGTGATGACGCCGCACGGCCCGGGGAGCTTCATCGCGTTGTACGCGTAGTGGGGCGCTGCCATGAACTTGGCGAACGCCTGGCGCCCCAGGACACAGTGGTAGGGGCTGTCGAAGGGTACCAGCTCGAAGACGATCCGCTCGGTGCGGAAGTTTGCTGGCGTGCCGAAGGTGACTGGCAGCGTGACCTTGCCGATCGGTACGCCTTCCGACCGGGGACGATGCCGTGGAACATGGTGTGGGTCGTCTCGATCATCGACTGCGGGAGCCGCAGCCGCCTGAAGGTGTCCAGGTACAGCATGTTGATGGAGCTGCCGCCGTCCATCAATGTCTTGGGGAGCCAGTAGTCGCCCACCTTAGGCTTGACCACCAGGGCGACTTGGGCTGGGTACTCGATGCGTGGTGAGTGGTCCTGGCGGCTCCAGGTGATGGGCTGAACCGACCAGTTGAGGAACTGGGGAACGTCCACCTGGGCCACCGCGTTGACGGCGACGGCGTGGGTGATGACCTTCTTCTTGCGCTTCGTGTTGAAGCCTGTGAAGGTATGGAGCGAGCCGGCCACGTTGCCGAATTTTTCGCCGTTTGGCGGGTTGTTGTCGGGGTCCTCCCGTGCTCGTCATGCCTTCTCAATCTCCCTGAGAGTGTGGCAGTCGGCGGTCGTGTGCGTTGCGGGTTTCCCTTCCCTGCTATGAAACACACAAGGTTGGTTAAGGAGGGCCGCGGGGTCGAACCTTGGCTTGGCCTTGTAGTTGCCGTCGTCACGGCGGAAGCTCTTGGGCTCGCGTTGTGTGTGCCCGGCGTTGGCGACGAAGTCGACTCGCCCGTCACTGCGGCGCTTGCTGGTGAGGCGAGTGTTGATGTAGCGTAGGTCGGACCGTCGTCCGTTGTCGTTGCCGCTCATGCGGCGTTGGCCTCCCGACTCGTCGTCGGTTTCCTGGTTTGGATCTTCCTCCGCGTACCGTTTGGCGATCTCGAGGAGGTCCGGTATGTTGTCGAGCGTGTGAGAATGTCGCTTGAGCTTGGCGACCAAGGGCTCGTAGCAGCACGGTATGGTGTCCGGGTGGATGCCGACCGCGTTGTACCATAGTTCTTGTCACCGCTGGACCCAGTTGCGGGTCGACTCGCGGGGTCCCTGGACGCATCGCTCCAGGTCCTCGATGTGGCGCGGGTGTAGGAGCACTCAAAGTGTCTGACGAAGGCGTCGCGCATCTCCTCCCAGGAGTCGATGCTATCCTGGGGGAGGGTGTTGATCCACTGCCTGCACGTCCCCTCCATCATCAAGGGGAGGTAACGGGCGGCTAGCAGGTCGGTGTGGCCCGCGATCCCCATCGCCATGAGGTATGTATCGAGCCACACGGAGGGGTCGTACGAAGGGTCGTACTTTTCTATCTCTTTCGGCGCCTTGAAGTTCGCCGGGTATTTCTCGCCTCGGATCATTGGTCTGAAGCACCTGGGCCCGAGTCGACTTAGCGACCCCATCGGCTCGCCGTCGTGGCGATTGGTTAGGGTGTGTCGCAGGTCGTCGGGCTGGCGTGCGCACCAGCTTTGGTTGTTGATGATGTGGGTGCGGGCGTCGATGGATTGACCGTTGGCGAAAACAAAGTTGGTCGCTGGCCTGGGGTCGTTGGTGGAGAGTGCCGCGTTCGCGGGTCGCTGTTGGAGCTGCAGTGGCTCTGGTGGCGGGCAGTTGAGGGTGTTTGCCGCCATTGGGCGGCCGCTTGAGGCCGCTCTGCTTCCCGAAGAACGCGAGTACACTCGACCCTGCGAGTCGGCGCCTGCGTTTTGCTGCTCGACGGCCTTTGCGAGGCCACGACATACTGGATCTGTAGGGCGTCGTCGCCGGTGGCCGTGATGTTGTCAGCTGCTGCTCGGCCCGCCACGAGGTTGTCCATCGGGGTGGAGAACAGTGGGAGGCCGTTCGTGTCTCGCTCCCGTGAGGAGACTACTATCCGCGGCTGATCCCTGGGGGGTGTGCGGTTGGGTGGAGGTGGGGCGCCCATCACCGTCGACCCTGGTGGGGGCCGGGCGCTTCCTCCTGGCGGCGCGTTCTCGCAGATCGCACGCTCGGCCACGCGGGCCAGGTCGTTCTCGTCGTCGAAGTTCAGGGCGCGACCCTGGACGGTGGGGTTCAGGCGCGACCTGATTCGCTGCTGGTGGTAATGCGACAGCTCCTGTGGTGTCACCTGCTCGAGGCGAAATTTTTCACGCTCGGCTTGCTCCTTTGCGGACTGCCTCCGCCAGCTTTAGGCGGAGTTCCTCGACCTCCGTTGCCGTGGCGTTAGGAGGGATCGGGGTGGAGAAGGGGTCCTCCGGCGGATCGGTGTCGGTCTCCATGTAGGTCGCGGCGTGGCGACCGGCCCCGTCGCGGAGATCGGTAGAGTTTTCCGACCCGGAGTCGAAGTCAAAGATCCCAAGGATGGAGGGATCCTCGAAGTCTCCCACGTTGGAGACCTGGGTGATGGAGCCCGCGGGTGAAGTCGCGGTGATGGATCCGGCGAGTGACGCCGGGGTCGCCGAGTCGGCGTCGTCGTTGAGGGCCGCGTCTTCCACGGCCACGGAGTTTTCGGCCACGTTGTTGTGGGCTGAGTTGTACTCGGAGGCGAGGCGATGGATCGTGCGGACCTGGCTCTCGGAGAGCCGATCGCGTGGCGGCAACTCGCGGATGCGAGACGAATCCTCCGAGACGATGATGTCGGTGAGGCCGACGAAGAGGCTGATCGTGCCGACCAGCAAGATCATGCTGTGCGTGACGGGTCGTGCCGCCAGGACGTAGCTGCTCGGCAAGATCTGGAGCATCTCGCCGATCGCTATCATGCGGCCGGTGGCGACCGTCTCGTTGATGGGCAGATTGGATCTCGCCGCAGAACACCGGCGACCGCCGGACCCGGTGGGCGCCACCGTCGTGGGAATGGTCACGGCGAATCTGCAATCGGCAGCGAGTAGTAGAACGAGGGGCAAGGGCGGCCAGCCATCTGCGGTGCGAGATGAGGGCGGAGACACAAGGTTTTACCCAGGTTCGGCCCCCCGGAGGGTAAAGACCTACTCCTGCTAGATTGTATTATGATGGTGGTACAATGGGGCGAGCTCGGCGGCTAGGCGGCGAGTCGCTTGGGTGTATGATAGAACGTATCTCTACACGCCCTGTAGGGAGGTTTATATAGACTTACCTCCCCTAGGGTTTACATATCTCAACCGAATCAGTTAAGGCTTCGGTACTTGTTTAACCTAATCCGACTGGGCCTTCAGCTTCCAGTCGCTTGGATCCACACCGGGCCTTGATCCAGTCGCCGTCTTGCAGGCCCACTCGCCAGTTCCTGGGCCAGTCGGAAACGTCCTGCTGGGTATAACCCGGTAGGCATATCCCCATCATCCGATTGCATGATAGAACTCATCCAATCCCTACCATCACCATAGCCTACATCGGGGGATTACTCACTCATGGATGAGGGAAACATTGATGGTTGATGGAGAGGCGTTGGTGATGACGATGGTGATGATCCTCCTCGAATTCCCTGTCCCGGAAGGGTGCCAGAATGGAGTTTCTGGATCCAAATCGCGGTTTCTGGTGGTGGCCATGCAACAGCACTCTTTCTAGAAAAATGACGAACCCTCCCTCGGTTTTTAGGTCAAGAGGCTTCTTATAGGCGAAGAGGGAGTACAAGGGGGTGCCTAGGGTGGCCGCACCCCCCTAGGCGCGGCCAGGCCTGGCCCGCGCCTAGCAGGGGTGTGGGCCCCCCATGCCTCCACTCCGCCTCGTACTCTGGCTCCATGGATCTTCTGGTGAAATAGGATTTTTGGCATATTTTCTGGGATTTTTCCTGATAGTTAATTTTCTGCACAAAAACTAGACACCAAGGTAATTCTGTTGAAAACAGCGTCAGTCTGTGTTAGTTGTATCCAAATCACACAAGTTTAGAGGAGAAACATTAGCAGAAGTGTTTGGGAAAGTAGATACGTTTTGGACGTATCATTATCTATGATAATCCTATATTTGTGCCTAACTTCAAAATGCATGATACTAAAGAGTTTTGTTTAGAAAATGTTTATGATAAATCTCTAGACAATGGTCCTATATTGAATGATCAGTTATCTTGTTATAAAATTGCTAAAAGTGGGTTTGAAGGTTTAATCCCACTATTTTTGAGCTTGATAAAAATTATGTGTTTATAGATCATGAAAAGCATACTTTATGTGATAGTTATATTGTTGAGTTTATTCATGATGCTATTGAAAGTTATTATGAGAGAGGGAAACATGGTCTTATGTATCTCAACAATATTAAGTTTCCCCTCTTTATGTTAAAAATCTTGAAGTTGCACTTGTTTTGCTTTCCTATGATTTTTGCTTTGTGCTTTCATGACTTGTTTCTTTACAAGATTCCTATGCATAGGAAGGTGGTTAGACTTAAATGTGTTTTGAATTTGCTTCTTTATGCTCTCTTTTACTTCAATTCATATTTCTTATGTGAGCATCTTTTCAAACTATCAAGCCTAACTTAAACGCGTTAAAGAAAAGTACTTGTTGGGAGAGAGTTTTCTTGAGTCTTAGGAGTTATTACTTCAGTAATGACCTCTCCTTATCATTTTTGTTTGCTTTTTGTGCCAATAATGACCTCTAATAAGAGGGAAGTAAGATTTGTAGAGTTGCTATCCCGAAACAGATTTCTGTGCTCCACCGTAAAAGTTCGTGAGGAGTCTCTGTATGTTGGATTGAGCTGAAATTTACGAATAAATCCTCCAGTATGTTAGATAACTTTCATTAGTTCAACACTTTTTCATTTGAGCAATAGAAGGTCTTCGAAAAAAATCGGTTTCTACCTGCTAATCCGTTTTGACAGATTTCTGCCATTATTTGCATTTGCTTCTTATTAATTCCTTTTTGGGTTCTTTTTGGGAAATTGAGCTTTTTGAAGGAGTTGCTACAGTAGCTTGTTTTTTATTGAAAGTTTTGCTATTCCAAAGCTAAACCCAAGGGTCTATTATCTTTTGAATACACTAATGTTGCTAATGAAGATTGTGTAAAGTTTTGTATGAAGGAAAAAATTTCAGGTGTAGAGAGAAAATGATGCAATGAGATGAAGAATGGACAAAAGGTCAAGCTTGGGGATGCCACCATGGTGTCACCCCAAGAAATATCCAAGAGGTACAAGCACCAAAGCTTGGGGATGCCCAAGACATCCCCTTCTTCATCAATAAAAAGCTCAGGTCTGTCTAGACACTTCATTTTTATTGTTTCATGCACAGTTGTGTTGTTCTTGGAGCGTCTTAGTTTTTGTTTGCTTTGCTTAGGTTGTTTAGTTTGCTTGAATAAAGTAGTTTGTATCCCCGTTCTCGCTGCGTTGTTTTGCAAATAAGTTTGCTTGGTGTTGGAAAGGAGTAGTAAGTTCTTGCTTGAAGTGCAAGAGGAGCTTGCATTGACTGTGACTTAGACTTTAGCATGACATGCTAGGTGTTGTTTTAGCATTATGCTTAGTGATTATTGCTGTAGCATGTCTTGTTCCAAACAATTTGGATTGCTTAGTGTGCCTTGAATAAATTATGCATTGTTTTAGCATGCAAAAGCATAGTATTGTGGTATTCTCCTTTGATGCTTTGCTTGGGTTGACTAGGCACATGCTTACACCATGTTATGACTATGACAAGTCACCATTAGCCTCTATGATCATTTAGTCCTTGACTTGTAGTACCACTCTTTGCTTTGATTAGTATGCTTTGTTGCTCTGCATGATTATGGCCATTATGCTCTCTTAGTTGGTTGCTCCCAGTCTTTTGCTAGCCTCCACTTGTATGAGTAAGTTCTACTCATGCTTCCAACTCCTAAGAAACCAAGTTTTTCCAAAGTGTCCAGTATAAACTCCTATGTATGGTGTGTTACACCATTCCAAGTATATTCTTGTTTTCAGCTATCTTCCAATTAAAAACTATTTTGTTATGTGAAAAATTAGTGATTAAAGCCCTCATGAACTTGATGGCACATTATATTCTTTGCACCTAATAAACTTGAACCATTGTGACAACTTTGTTGTATATGCTTGTACTTATAAGTTGGAATTAGCAAAACTGTGTTGTCACGGGGAACATTTTCAACATTGCACTTGTACTTTGTACTCAGTTGATATCATGCTCTTTTGTCTATGGATGTAACCGGTGTGAAATAAAGAGGGAACTTGTAAGTCCATGGAGTAAGTATTCTGCGTTAGAGAAACGCATGGGCCGCTAGCCTAAGCCATGCCTAATCATGGTGGAAACTTGCAGCATCACCATAGTGAGCTATCTATGAAGCATCCTCAATAAAAATCTATCCATATGGTAAATAAAAAGATTGCTGAGATGCTCATTGTCTGCTTGTCTTGTCATTTTGGTTATGGGAAAGCTCTTGTACCATGTGCAAGGGGTACCCCGTTGGCGGTTCTCAATGATATTGAAATACTTACAATGACAAGAACTTACCTGCCCAAAGTTGAGTATGCATGAGGTGTGGCCCTCGTATTCAAGGGACTTGAGATTGCCAACTTATACTTCGTCAAGCATATACTCCACCTTTGCCACTTAACTCTTAATCACTTCAAGATGCTTATGATAGGGGCAATGAGGGCTGAAAGCTAACAAGTACCATAATTTTTGGAAGCTCTTTTTGAAACTTGTAATCCCTACTTCCTTTACAAAAAGGCCTTTCTTCCACCACTATTGAGTCTCCACCTTCTACCTTTAGGCACCATTAAGAGGGCATAGTTGTCATTCTGTGTGCAGTGTTCCAAAGCTTATTAATTGATGCATATTGTGATATTACTTGTTCTTGTGCTACTTGTTTCTAGTCACCCTTGTGAACTTTGGAGGTGTCCTATGCATCTATTTGCTACTCTATGAGGGACAAGCTGATTGCCACTATGCCATGTTTTCTGTATGTGAAACAAACAAATGTTTTTCAATGCATGTTATTCATGATCTTTGTTTGTAGCCTTTCATGTCGCATGCATAGTTACAATGTCCTATTGTTAGAACTCCATCTTTAATGCACATGTTTAGAGTTCTTTGATCCCAGCTTTCAATGCTTGCAAATGGTTGGATCTTTATTGTGAGGGTGCATGTCACCTCAAAGATTATTCTATTTATCACTTACCTACTCGAGGACGAGCAGGAGTTAAGCTTGGGGATGTTGATACATCGGAAACGTATCTATAATTCTTGATGCTCCATGCTTGTTTAGTATCTACTTTGCTTTACTTGTCTACACTTTGAGGTGCTTTTTACATGTTTTCTGGTACTAACCTATTAACAAGTTGCAACAGTGCCAGATGCCTGTTTTTTGCTATTTTTGGTTTCAGAAAAGTTCGTAAAGAAATATTCCCGGCATTGAATGGGACAAACGTCAAAGTCAATTACTTTCCTTGGGGAACAAGAAGTCTAGAGGGGAGCCGGAGAGGCCGTCCAGGGCAGCCAGACCCCCCCCCCCAGGCACGGCCAGAGGTGGGCCCGCGCTTGGCTAGGGTTTGGCCCCCCTGGTCGCCTCCTCGGCCTCCCCCTTCACCTATAAGAAGCCCCCCGATGAAGAAACCCTAAGCACCCGATCAAATATCCACGAAACCGTCTATAGCCGCCACCACCATTGTCCCTAGATCGGGGGGATCTGAAGTTCTTCCCGGCACCCTGCCGGAGGGGAGATCATCCTGGAGGCCTTCTCTCCGGTATGATGTGTGAGTAGTTCCACCTTGGACTATGGGTCCATGTAGTAGCTAGATGGTTGTATCTCCTCCTTTGTGCTTTCATGTATAGATCTTGTGAGCTCCGTTCATGATCAAGATCTAATCTATTTCTAATCATGCATGTTGTGTTTGCGGGGATCCGATGGATATTGAGATCATTATGTTGGTTTGATTAATGGTTTTGTCTTTATGATTATATCATGTATGTGTTGTTTGTGATCTTGCATGCTCTCCGTTGTTAGTAGCTATCTTGGCCAAGTAGTTGCTAGTGACTCCAAGAGGGGGTATTTATGCTCGATAGTGGGTTCATGCCTCTAGTTTCCAAGGGAAGTGACAATAATCACTTCGGTTGTAGATGTGATGTTGCTACTAGGGAGAAAACAACGGTCTCTTGTTCATGGAACATGTGGATTGTTTACCTTACACACTTTGCTTAAAGAAGTTTTCTGTTGCTTGCAACTTAATACTGGAGGGGGTTCGGATGATAACCTGAAGGTGGACTTCTAGTCATAGATGCAGTTGGATGGAGGTTTATGTATCTTGTTGTATTGCCCAATCGAATCTCATAGGATCTTTCTGACTAGTAATTGCATTGTTATGCCTTGCTCAGTTCCTGTCAATTGCCCTGTTGTAATTTGTTTACCCTGCATGACATGTTGTTTATCTAAGGAGAGCATGTCACATCCCAAGATTTTCCAAATCTTGTTATGTGAAAAATAAATGAATAAATTAAAACTTTGTTGATTTTCAGGGTGAGAAGAAACTTTTTGAATCCAATTGGAAACTTTCAAAACCTATTTGGATCAAATAAAATCCTAAAGGGATTTAAAAAGATAAATAAACAATAAAGTTAAAAATATTTGGAATTACTATTTTTGATCTTTTAATAAAAAGATTTGGTTTTCAAATGAAAAGGTAGAAATACAAATAAGGATTATTTTATAGAGCCAAATTAAACCTTGGCCAACATTTTGAAATAAAATGTTTGCTTTGATTAAAAGAGTAAAGGTTTATTTAAATAAAATAATGAGAGTTTATTAATAAACCAATTTTATTAAAGTAAAGGTTTTTCCCATTTTTATTAAAAACATCAAAACTTGTTAAAATTATTTTAAACAAGTTTTCGAAGTATTCTATATTTTCAAATAAAACCTACTGATTTGGTTTTGATAATATTTAGATTTCAAATGGAGTTTTAAATAAATCAAATCCTATTTGATTTAATAACTAAGGACTATTTTATTTAATAAATGGATCCTAAAAAGAATAAAAAAATTATTTTGTTTTGGACTTTGATTTGTGTTGTTATACAGAACTAAACACAATACAAAGTTTGGTGGAAGTTTGATTTGATTTGGTTGTTTGAATTGTTGTTTGAATTCAAAACAGAAAATCAAATAGAAAAAGAAAAAGTTTACTGAATAAAAAAATGGAATAAGACTCGACCCAACTAAGCAGGCCCAGCAGCCCAGCTCCAGCCCAACTAAACCCCCCCACGCGCAAATTGTTTTCCCACCGAAAGACCCACCCGCGATCATCGACGGTGGACCTCTCCCTCTTCCTCTCTCTACTTAAAGGCCCCACGCCCCACGCTCAACGTCGTTTTCTTCGCTGCTGAAATCGCCGTTTCTGTCGTTGATGCCGCGATTGAATTCTCAAATGCCGCTTAATCCTCGCCGTGACCCTGCGGTATTAATCGCCACGCTCTCCTCTTCTTTTCCCCTCAGACCCCACTCGACCAGAGCCACTAGGCTGCCCAAATTGCAACCTCGACTGCCACTGTCCCCGACAAACTCCGGCGACGATTCTGGCCGAACCCTGCCGCCCCTTGCCTCCTCGAGCACACAATCGTGATCTCCCCCTCCAGGCGCACCTGCCCTTGTACTCCACTCGCACACGCGCGCTCAGAATAGTCGGCAACGACAACAACCTGAGCGCCACCATCTGTTTGCTACTCCGGCGACTCTTCTGGTAAGCACCTGACCGCCCCTCTCCTTCCCGATGACGCTCCTGCACTCTCCACACTCGGCCGCATCTAACCGTGCCCTTGTTTTTCCTCGGGGTGAACCGCAGCGTCGCCCTCGACGACCTCCAGAGCCGCCCGACGCCGCCACCTACTCCGGCGAGAAATCCCCGTCGCGTCTGAGCGCCCCTTGCCAAGCTGACCACGCGTTGAGCATCACCTCGACCTCGCGAACACGGTGAGAACCCCCATTTCCTTCTTTGCTTCCTGTAGCCGCCGCAACGCCGCTAGCCGAGCGTCGTCGCCGTCTGCCGCCGCGCAGCGCCGCCCGTTATTGACCAAGCAAACGTGTCTGTTAGATCTTGATCGTCTGGCTGTGATAGAACGTAGACGAAGGGGTATCATGTGCCTCTGCACCACTCGATCTTAGTTAGATCCAACGATCCAGCGAGCCCGATCCGTGCGAACCGGTACGCGCCAGTAGGAACAAGACACGTGGCCTGTAGTTGATTTAAAAGACAGAAACATTTCTATTAGTGGTTTGAATTTGTAAAATTGCATAACTTTTAATCCAGACATCCAAAATTTGCAAACTTTATATCAATGGATTCATAAAAGCAAGCCCTAGCCAACCATGCCATTTGTTTAGTAAAAAGCTTCTGTTAAATTGTTTGTTTTTGCAGAAACTTGTGTATGCTTGTTTAGGTTATAAAAATTATTCCAAAAAGTTTTTGAGGATGAAATCTTTGAAAATTGGTTTGTTGTGAACCTACTGACCCTAGGAACCAACTTATGGATTTAAAAATGTATTTTGTGAAGTTTAGGATTGAATAATTGAATTAGCTCATTTCTAGTCAAATAAAAATATTGATTTTTGCTATGGAAATGTTTCTGAGTAAAACCTTATGGAAAATGATTTGATTCAAACCTACTGACCCTAAACACCAAGTTTGGTGAATTAAAAACTTGTTTGGTGAACAATATAAAATTGTTGCTTTGCTAAAAGCATTTTCCACTACATAAAATAATGATTGGATTTAAGAAAAGGTTTATAAATAAAACCCTTTTGCAAATGGTTTTGCCACTTTATAAAATGACCACTTTGAACCATTACAATGTTTAGAGCCTAGTAGAAACCACTTTTGCAAATAAAACTATCTTTTGCATGCTTGCATGCATAACTTTGTTTCTATTATTTTATGTGTGATTAATTTGATTGATTATTGGATGGAATGCTAGTTGAATTTGTGTTTGCTTGATTGACTTGTAGTGAACTTAGAAGAGTGTGAGATTAGCAAGATCAAGAAGTGAACCAACATTCCCTACCAAAAAGGCAAGTGGCACTATCATCCAAGTCCTACTATTTTCATTACACTTAGTGGATTTTGAAACATGCATGATAAGGACTACTATATTTTGCTATGCTAAATCCTAATAGGATACCCTTATATATTCCTTAGTGAAAACAATGTAGTTGTAAAATCCTTAGCCATGCTATATATTTTGAGAAGAGATACATGTTGAGATTATATGAAGTTGAGAAAAGACTTATGTTTTATATAATAAAACAAGTACTCAATGAACCACCTGGGTGGACAAGGATACTCAAGTTTTGGAAAAGGTGGCAACAAAAGGAACCATGTTTATATGGCAATCTCTTTTGTTTGTGCACTAAAAGAAAACCACCTAGGGACTTAGAGATTAAACATGTTTCTCGTACAGTGGCTTCCGTGTACAGCCACATGCTAAATGGGCACTGGCTTAGTCAACTACATTGGGAAGACCCATGCATTGGCCTCTTCAGGTTAACTAAATGAGGGAACTCGGAACCCTACATTGGTGCCTGGTAGACAAGCTAGCATTGTGTATTGGGAGGACCCTATGGAAAGACTTCATCACATTCTCAATCTGCCAGTACTCCATCTTGGTGAGTACTTATCCAGCGGCCACTGGTGGCAACAAGATGAGAGTGTGTCATGTGGGTAAAGTGTACAACTTCTGCAGAAGATCAAATTCTAAGTACTTAGCCGTGTCCCCGGTTATGGACAATACTGAGCAACTAAGGCCTGAAGCTATGGGAAATCTCGACATTCCAATTTCTAAAAGCAAAACTTGAAAATGACAACAAGAGACTTGAAGCACTTGGGGATTTACCAAGGAGACTTGAAGCACTTGGGGATTTACCAAGGACACCTGAAACACTTGGGGTGTACCAAGGAGTTCAGAAAGATTTGACAAAAGATCAAAACTATTTTGAAAAGATAGGATAAACATTATTGCTTTCTGCAAATGAGCCTAAAACCCTACTTAGCCAAATATGCATGTAATGATAGGATCCACTTATATTCTACATAGTAGTGAAACTTGCCAATACAATTCAAATGTATTGACCCTTGTGGCTGTAACTTGTTATGTTGCAGGTTTGATTGATTTAGTGAAAGGTGTGTTGTTTAGGATTACAAAGTCTACAACCAACATGTCTGCCTGTGGCACTTTGAAGGAAAAGGACCCCATGCTTATAGATATGCTGCTGCAATGTAATGTAATAGCCAAATGAGCTATGTAAGATGTAATGAATTATTTTATTCCTGGTTATAAAGTTGTATTATGACCTTTGTTTCTTGATATTACATCTTAACTATGGATTCTAGCTATTGATCCAGGGACTAGCATTGTAAACACAGGAATCTCTACCTTATTAAAGGTTGGGACCTCTACAGAGCACCTCTAGTGAACTATGAACCCCGGTCCAATCTTTACCATTGATACATCTTCCACTGTTACTTGTTTACTTGCTGCAAACCATTACCTTCCACACCATACGTTTAATCCTTTGTTATAGCAAACCGGTGAGCTTGACAACCTCACTGATTCGTTGGGGCAAAGTATTGAGTTTGTGTTGTGCAGGTCTCCGCGTTGATTGCAACACCTGTGTAACATTTCCTTCCTCCTTCTGGTTTGATAACCTCAGTCTCAACTGAGGGAAAACTTGTTGCTTGCTCTTCACACCCTACGCTTGGGGTTACCAACGAAGTGTTGTGTCGAGCATCATCAAGTATTTCTCCAGAAGAATGAGGAAGCCAGATGGAGGAGCGAAGAGGGGCCGCAGGAAGCCCACACCCCCCTAGGCGCGGGTCCCTCCTGGGCCGCGCCTAGGGCAGGTGTGGCCCACCTGCCCGGATCCCGACTCCGCCCCTTCGCCTATATCTTCCCTACGGAACCCTAAGCCTGGGAGAGCGACCAGAGATAGATTTACGCCGCCTCTGGGGGCGGAAAACATCGAGAGAGAAATATCTCTCCGGTAGACAGATTTCTGCCGAGGGAATTCCTTCCCGGAGAGGGGAGACCATCGCCATCAACACCATCGTCAAGCTAGTCTTTATCTGGATCATCATCATCATCCACACCATCATCTCCACCAGCACCATCATCACCACTCCGTCCCGCTGTAAACAATTGTGTTGGATATTGCTTTAGTTCTTAGGGGAAACTTTCCCGGTGTTAATTACTATTATAGTTGATGCTTGTGAGTGGAACCATTGGATTTTTGTTTATGTTCAGATTGTTATCCATTACCATATCATCTTTGATCTTGATCCATATGATGTCTTGTGAGTAGTTCGTTGTATTCTTGAGGACATGGGAGAAGTCATGTTGTTAGTAGTGAATCTGTGTTGAGTTATTTCAATGGTTTCGTATTTAAGTTGTGGTGTTATTATTCTAGTGGTGTCATGTGAACGTCGACTACATGATACTTCACCATTTATGGTCCTAGGGGCATGCATTGTGTATTTGGCTACTAATTGTGGGTTTTCCGAAGTGACAGAAACATGAACCCCCGTTAGGACACCTTTGCACAAGGGAGTGTAGGATCTCACAATTTAAGGCTGTGGTTAGATTTATATCTTAATTACTTTCATGTAGTTATGGATGTTTGCAAGGGGGTTTAATCACAAGTATGTATTAGTCCAAGTAAGGTCGGTACATTAGCACAGGTTCACCCACACAACACTTACAACATTAGAGAAGAGTACTCAGCTATTTGAAGCGAAAGCACTTGACAGAATTCCCATGTGTCCTCGAGAACGTTTGGTCCTTATAAGTATTTCCACCGGCTTGTACTTTGCTAAGAAAGGATTGGGACACTTGCTCCATTTGTTTGTTGTCTTTATTACTTGCTCTTTGTTTTGTTGCCTTATCAGAAAACCACTAAAAATCCGTTTGCTAAGTATTCACAGGGATTTCCTGCTCCATACCACTGTTCAGCACCTTCTGCTCCTCGTTGGGATCGACACTCCTATTTATCAAAAGTACTATGATACACCCCCTATACTTGTGGCTCATCAAGACTATTTTTTGGCGCCGTTGCCGGGGAGTGAAGCGCTATTGAAGAGTGGAACTGGTAATGGAAACTTTTACTGTGAGTATTGCTTTTGTTACTCCTTGTTACTTTGTTTCCAATATGGATAACCCACTTGTTTTTCTGTTTGGGAAAATTACTACCACTGCTAGGGTAGTCAATGAACCACCACCTGTTGAGATAGATCCTTTTAAGATACCTACAAGTATTTTTAATCGTGTTATGGATAATTATTATTTTGGGGATGGAACTGTCCATCCTGGTGATCACTTGCTTTTTATCCATGAATTATGTGGGTTGTTTAAGTGTGCAGGTATCACAACTGAACAGGTGAAGAAGAAGTTACTCTCCATATCCTTGAAATGGAGAGCCGAAGAATAATATAAGTTGCTGAAGAATGGACAATCCATGGAATGGGAGGAGATGGCATCTCTCTTTTACTCTAAATTTTATCCTCCCAATGAAATTCATAAGGATAGAAATCTTATATATAACTTTTGGCCTCTTGATGTAGAAATTACAGCTCAAGCTTGGGGGAGATTGAAGTTACTAATGCTTAAATGTCCTATTCATGAACTCCCTAACAATATTATTCTCTATAACTTTTATGCTAGGCTTTCTCTTCATGATAAAGATTTACTAGATGCTTCTTGTGCCGGATCATTCACACGTATGAAGGAAGAAGCTAAATGGGATCTCTTAGACCGTATTCAAGATAACACTGAAGCTTAGGAGAATGACAAAGGAAGAAAGTTAGGTATAAATTATGATTATGAATGCATTAAATATTTTATGGGAACTGATGACTTCCGTGATATTAGCAATGAGTTTGGCCTTGATTCCCAAAATATTGCCAACTGTTTTAAGGCTTTTGCCTCTTACATAGAAATTCCCAAAAAGAAGTGGAATAAGTACCATGCTCCATATAAAGATGTTGTTAATCATGTTCCTATCAAAAGTGCTGAAGTTTGTACTACTAATCATATTGTGCCTGAACCTCATGTTGAGAAAATGCCTTTCCTAGCTAAGGTAAAGGAGTATTCTATGATTATTAGTGCAAATAACAAAGGTACAATGAAAACTGTGGAGCCTGATGAGCAATTGAATGTTGAACCTGTGGTAGCTATTGTGAAAGACACTATCACTAGAAATATAGAGGATGAGCACATTGTCTTGTATGAAGACGCTTCTAATATTATCTCTCATCCTAGTAAGGCTAGAAAAGCTAGTGTTTCTATGCTTTCTGTTAAAGTTGGTGATCATTGCTACTATGGTTTATGTGATATTGGTGCTAGTTATAGTGCTAATAAGGAAATTATGAGCTTTACAGGGAAATTATGAG
This sequence comes from Avena insularis, assembly GCA_023614405.1. Taxonomy (NCBI): domain Eukaryota; kingdom Viridiplantae; phylum Streptophyta; class Magnoliopsida; order Poales; family Poaceae; genus Avena; species Avena insularis. The sequence continues at coordinate 66,349,692 of CM042697.1, forward strand.
CTTTACAGGGAAATTATGCATGAGATTGGTCCTTGTGATCTTGAGGACATTGATGTGGTTATCCACCTTGCTAATAAGGAAACCATTTGCCCCATTGGTATTGTAAGAGATGTGGAGGTTCTTTGTGGTAAGATTAAGTATCCTGCTGATTTTCTAGTGCTTAATTCAGCAGCCAGCAAAACTTGTCCTATCATTTTTGGTAGACCTTTCTTGAACACTTGTGGAGCTATTATAGATTGTAAGAAGGAGAAAGTGTTAACTAAGTTTGATGGAGATTCTTATGAGTTTAACTTTTCCGAATTTTCTAAAGCTCCTTGTAAAAATAGCTTGCCTAGTAAAGATTTTAGGATGGAACAACTTGCTTCTATTGATCCAGTCTATGACCTTGGACCTCTTTTTGATGACTATAAGTATGCTTATTCTGATGATAAAGTTGTTCACAGTGACAGTTATATTGTCAACTTTATTCAAAGTGCTACTGAAAGTTATTTTGAGAGAGGGAAACATGGTTTTATGCATCCCAATAATGTTAAGTTTCCCTGTTTTATGCTGAAAGCTTTGAAGTTGCATTTGTTTTGTCTTCCTATGCTAGTATCTTTTTGTTTCAACAATCCGTTTTCTCATGACACCCCCATGCATAGGAAGTGGGTTAGACTCAAGTGTGTTGAGGTTTTGTTTGGTCAAAAGTCTCCTCCGGTTAGGAGTCAAATTCCATAAGATGGATCCGCCGCTATTTTCTCATCATCTGGCACTGCTTGAGGAGATGCTTTTCTTTCTTGGTTATTTGCTTCTTGATGCTCTCTTTCAATTCAAAAAGTTTCAATCCTAACTTAAAGTCATTAAAGAAAAGTACTTGTTGGGAGATAACCCAAGAGTTTTGTCGAGTCTTGGAAGTTATTACCTCAGTAATAACCGCTCCTTATCCTTTTTGTTTTGGTTTTTGTGTCAAGTTCAACTACTTTTGTGAAGTAGAGGAGTTGTGAAAAGTGGCTGTCCTGGGACAGATTTTTGTGCTGCATTGTAAAAATTCGTGAGGAAGCTTGGTACTTCGGATGGATCTGCATTTTTCTGAGCTTGTTCTCCAGGTTGTTACCCAACTTTCATCAGTTCTGCACTTTTTGATTTGAGCAACAGAAGGTTTTCGAAAAAATCAATCTTTACCTGCTGGTCTGTTTGACAGATTTCTGCCATCATTTGCATTTGCCTCTTACAGAAGCTTTTGTTTTGATGGGTTTTCAGTTGAAGTGTGTGCCCCAAAGGTTTATTGCTTTTGCATACACTAATGTTGTCTTTGAGTTTGTGCAAGGGTTTTGTTTGAAGGAAATTTTCAGGAGAAGGAGAAAAGGAAACTACAGAGTTCGTCTTTGAATAGGTAAAAGTGGTGAAAACAAAAGGTTCGTGAAACTCCAATCTTTTTATATTTTTGATGTTTTTAATACATAAGGAAGACTACGAGACGGAATAGCGAAGGAACCGGAGTCTGGGGTGGACAAACCCACCCGAGGCGCGGGCCTAGCCTGGCCGCGCCTGGAGGGGTGTGCCACCCTCAAACTCCGTCTCCGCCTTGTTTCCGTGTCAGTACCTTCCTTATGCCTTGAAACTTCGTAATATATAACCCCCCAGATCCCCCGAGGTTCGTGCATCGTGTTCTCTTCATGTTTTCGTTTTGATCTATTTCTGTCAGGAAATCTTCTCAAGTTTAGAGCACCATGGTCTTTGCCAATGATAAAGGCAAGAAGCCCAAGGAAGAAGAACCTCAAGTCCCCAAGGAGGAGGAGATTTCAGTAGGGTATGAAGGTGACATGGAGGGAGACAAGCATCCCAACACCCACGCTACCGTCGCAAGCATTGGATTGGTAGTAAAACCCATCAAGCTTAAGAGGACGACACGGATGTCTACAGGAGGGAAACCTCCGCGTCATATTCTCGCTCCACGGACACTTCCTCCTTGTACCACTCGTTCTAACCAGGCATGAAAGGGACACTCTAAGAAGGAAGCATGGAAGGAGAATAATAAGGACTCGGATCCTTGGTCCGAGTTGATTATGAGCTGCATTGAGCATAATTCAGAGTTGATTCGTACTCTGACCTTCGATATTGAGGATTTGAAGAAGCTAATTGAAGAGCTTATCAAGAGAACACCACCACCACCGAAGGAGTAATTCATCATCATGTTTGGCATCCCCTTGGCTTGTTCCAAGCTTGGGGGTGTGCCGCGGTATCACCACCTTTATCTTTTATCTTTTACCTTTTTAGTGGACTCATATCTGTGGTAGAGAGGTTATCTTATAGTTTGGTTTGCATGTGGAAGTATCTCTCCTTTAGTTGATTATCTATGTATCCCTTGGTGTGAGTGCCTTTATTGGAATATTAATGAGAAGTCTCATCTTTTACTTTTTTCACTTCTTATTTTAGTTTACAATGTCTATTATATGATGGATCTTGTTGATCAGTATTGGCATCACTTTGGGATCATCAAGTGGATCTAAATTGGTTTTGGCAAACCGAGTTCTGGTCAGTAGCATTATTTTGAAAGAGAAAAAAGCTTACAGGTATTTTGTACCATTTGTTTTCTTTCTTGTTGGCTCATAAGATTAGTATTCTCTATTTAAGATTCTTTTGTGTCTTCAAGGAAGATTACATGTTTGGCTTTATTACTTGTATGTTTGCTTGTTTCTTTCAACTCTCTTGCTTGCTACCCAGCCTTGCTAGCCAAAAACCTGTTTTGAGAAGGCATACTTTTCATGTTTCCAAATCCCTTTGAACCAAAACATGTGCCACTTGTGTCCACCATATCTACCTAGTAGATTTTGCTATTCCAAGCAAATTCTCAAGCTTCATCCATCTTTCGAATTAAAAAGTATTTTGTTATGTGAAAACTAGTTAGTAAAGCTCTCACGAACTTGACGACACACTTTATTTATTGCCCCTAATAGACTTGAACCATTGTGCCATCGAAGTTGTATATGCTTGCATCTATACGTTGGAATTAGCAGAACCGTGCTGTCACGGGAAACGTTTTCAACATTGCACTTGTACTCTATACACGGTTGATATCGTGCTCTTTTGTCTATGGATGTCAACGGTGTGAAATAAAGAGGGAACTTGTAAGTCCATGGAGTCTATATTTTGTGTTAGAGAAACGCCTGGGCCGCTAGCCTAAGCCATGCCTATTCATGGTGGAAACTTGCAGCATCACCATAGTGAGATATCTCTGAAGCATCCTCAATAAAAAGCTATGCACATAGTAAATAAAAAGATCACTAAGATGCTCATTATCTGCTTGCCTTGTCATTTTGGTTATGGGAAAGCTCATATACCACGTGCAAGGGGTACCCCATTGGCGGTTCTCTATGATATGCAAATACTTACAATGACAAGAACTTACCTGTGACCAAAGTTGAGTAGCATGAGGAGTGGCACTCATATTCAAGGGACATGAGATTGCCAACTTATATTTCGTCAAGCATATACTCCATATTTGTGCACTTTAACCTTAATCATCTCAAGATGCCTATGATAGGGGAAATCAAGGCTCAAAGCTAGTAAGTACCATAATCTTTTGGAAGCTCTTTATGACTAGTAATCCCTGCTTCCCTCTAAGAAGGGACCTTTCTCCCACTTCCAAGTTGAGTCAGTAAACCTACTTCCTCTCTATCTCCAGCAAGCATTTGAGTTATTGTGTTTCAAGCATTCATATGGTGATTTATTCAATCATGTTCTTTATCTTCCTTGTTTGCACAAAACTCTTATCTATTGAGTATTACTTTGAAAGCCTTCACTTGTGAAAAACCCTTTTGAGCAAAGAGTGCTCCTGTTATAAAACTTCTACAAAAATATTTTGTGAAACTGTTTGCCGGGTGTTCTCTGACCAAGAACAAGTGTGCCAATTCTAATTATGATTTATCTTTATGCATCTCTATTATGACCGTTGTACTTGGTTGCAAGCTAAGTTATATAATGGTGAGTTGCTTTCTTCTATGAGTTGTGCACTGGTAAGTGTGATGCTTCTTGTTTGTATTCTTTTATCGACACTTCACTCCATAAACATGTGGACATGTTTACTGAGCTTAGTTTTCGCTTGGGGACAAGCGAAGTCTAAGCTTGGGGGAGTTGATACGCCCAATTTGCATCACCATTCTATATCATAATTTACCTCTATTCATTGATATTTGTCTTATTATGAGGTATTACTTATGGCTTTTCATCTGTTTATGCATGTTGGATGATTCTTGGACGATGAACTGCAGGAGTCTGGATTCTGATGGAAAAGAAGGCGTTTCGGTGCAATTTCGCGAAGATCAAAAAATACCAGAAAAATATGGAAACATATTATTTCTCCAGAAGAATGAGGAAGCCAGAAGGAGCAGCGAAGAGGGGCCGCAGGGGGCCCACACCCCCTAGGCGCGGGTCCCCCTAGGCCGCGCCTAGGGCAGGTGTGGCCCACCTGCCCGGCTCCCGACTCCGCCCCTTCGCCTATATCTTCCCTACGAAACCCTAAGGCTGGGAGAGCGACCACAGATAGATTTCCGCCGCCTCTGTGGGGCGGAAAACACCGAGAGAGAAAGATCTCTCCGGCAGACAGATTTCTGTCGGAGGAATTCCTTTTCGGAGAGGGGAGACCGTCGCCATCAACACCATCGTCAAGCTAGGATTCATCAGGATCATCATCATCATCATCCACACCATCATCTCCACTAGCACCATCATCACCACTTCATCCCGCTGTAACAATTGTATTGGATATTGCTTTAGTTCTTAGGGGAAACTTTCCCAGTGTTAATTACTATTGTAGTTGATGCTTGTGAGTGGAACCATTGGATTATTTTTTATGTTCGGATTGTTATCCATTACCATATCATCTTTGATCTTGATCCATATGATGTCTTATGAGTATTTCTTTGTGTTCTTGAGGACATGGGAGAAGTCATGTTGTTAGTAGTGAATTTGTGTTGAGTTATTATTCAATGGTTTAGTATTTAAGTTGTGGTGCTATTCTTCTAGTGGTGGCATGTGAACGTCGACTACATGATACTTCACCATTTATGGGCCTAGGGGAATGCATTGTGTATTTGGCTACTAATTTTGGGGTTGTCGGAGTGACAGAAACCTGAACCCCCGTTAGGACACCTTTGCACAGGGGAGTGTAGGATCTCAAAGTTTAAGGCTGTGGTTAGATTTATATCTTAATTACTTTCCTGTAGTTACGGATGTTTGCAGGGGGTTTAATCACAAGTATGTATTAGTCCAAGTAAGGTCGGTACATTAGCACAAGTTCACCCACACAACACTTACAACACATGAGAAGAGTACTCAGCTATTTGAAGCGAAAGCACTTAACAGAATTCCCATGTGTCGTCGATAACGTTTGGTCCTTATAAGTATTTCCACCGGCTTGTCCTTTGCTCAGAAAGGATTGGGCCACTTGCTCCGTTTGTTCGTTGTCTTTATTACTTGCTCTTTGTTTTGTTGCCTTATCATAAAATCACTAAAAATTCGTTTGCTAAGTATTCATAGGGATTTCCTGCTCCATACCACTGTTCAGCACCTTCTGCTCCTCGTTGGGATCGACACTCCTATTTATCGAAAGTACTACGATACACCGCCTATACTTGTGGGTCATCAGTACACAACTTTCAGATAAGATCACAAACAATACTATCATAATGATTCAATAATAAGTTCAGATCTGAGATCATGGCACTCGAGCCCTAGTGACAAGCATTAAGCACAACAAGTTGCAACAAAGTCAAATAGCACTAATAGAGATACTAGGCACTATGCCCTAACAATCTTATTCGATTACATGATAGAACTCATCCAATCCCTACCATCCCCAAGCCTACAGCAGGGGATTACTCACTCATGGATGAGGGAAACATCGGTGGTTGATGGAGATGCATTGGTGATGACGATGGCGATGGTCCTCTCCAAATTCCCTATCCCGACAGGGTGCCAGAACGGAGTTTCTATATCCGAATCTTGGTTTCTGGTGGCGGCGGCAGAGCGGAACTCTTTCTGGAAAACTATCGAACCCCCCTCGGTTGTTAGGTCGAGAGGCAACTTATAAGCTCAGAGGGAGGCCGAGGGGGTGCCTACGGTGGCTGCACCCCCTAGGTGCGGCTAGTGGTGGGCCCGCTCCTAGAAGGGGTGTGGCCCCCCTAGGCCCCTTCTCTGTCTCGTCTTCTGGCTCCGTGGATCTTCTGGTGAAATATAGTTTTTGGCATATTTTCCAGGATTTTTCCTGATAGTTCATTTTATGCACAAAAACTAGACACCAAGGTAATTCTGCTGAAAACATCGTCAGTCCGTGTTAGTTGTATCTAAATCACACAAGTTTAGAGGAGAAACAATAGCAAAAGTGTTCGGGAAAGTAGATACGTTTTGGACGTATCAACTCCCCCCAAGCTTAGCTTATTGCTTGTCCTCTAGCAATTCAGTTGAAAACTGAGTGTGATAAAAGAACTTTCACGAACACATTTGCTTCATATGATGTAAATATTCTCAGCATAGGAGTAGATGCTCAGAAAATTCATAATAAAGAGTATGCAACTAAGTCTACTCAATAGTCATTGCAAGCTATGAAGCGAAACCAACTCAATAATAATAAGTAGCATGGAACATAAACATAAGTAACATTGCAATGCTCATAGTAAGGTATGATAGAGTGGTATCTCGCTTTCCTTTGTTTGAAGAGCACAATATAAATGCCAAGGCACCTCTGAAGTTCACATCAAGACTAGAAGTAAAGATATTAGAGAGACAAGCATCAAAGTCATGACATAATTAACCAAGTTTTGGAACAAACACAAGAATGACAACTATGCTCTCAAGAAGGTGCTCATAGAATAAGTGGTGACTCAACAAGGTTGTGAAAATGGTTTTGAAAGGTTTGAAAGGCTTCCAAATGTTGAAAGGAAGGTACTCATTAGCTTTGAGCTCTCATTGCCCCTATCATAGGCATCTTCTTGTGGTTAAGGTGAAAGTGAGGTCCACTATGAATCATATGCTTGACAGACCATAGACTGGAAATCCCAAGTCCCTTGAGTACGAGGGTCGCTCCGCATGCTACTCAACTTTGGTTACCTAAAAGTTCTTGTCATTGTAAATACATGCATATCATAGAGAACCACCAACGGGGTACCCCTTGCACATGATACAGGAGCGATCCCGTGATCAAAATGACAAGGCAAGTAGACAATGAGCATCTCAGTGATCTTTTTATTTACTATGTGTATTGCTTTTTATTGGGGATGCTTCATAAATTCTCATTATGGTGATGCTGCAAGTTTCCACCATGATTAGGCATGGCTTAGGCTAGCGGCCCAGGCCTTTCTCTAACACAATGTATGGACTCCATGAACTCACAAGCTCCCCTTTTATTTCACATCATCGACATCTGCAAACAAGAGCAAGGTATCAACTGGATGAGATATCCAAAAAAGTGTTGAAAGCGTTCCCCGTGACAGCATGGTTCTGCTGACTCCCAGCATAAAATTTGCAAGCATATAACTTTCATGGACAGGTCACAATGGTTCAATATTATTAAGTGCAAGGAATAAAGTGTGCCATCAAGTTCGTGAGAGCTTTACTAACTAACTTTCACAAAATAGACAAACATTTTATTTTGGAAGAAAACAAGGCATATGCAATATGCACAAAATAGCAAATGATGCTAATAGGTAGGTATGGTGGACACTGTTGGAAATATTGGTTTTGGGGACTTAGAAGTACAGGTATAACTTATACTCAGTGCAAGTGAAGGCTAGCAATAGAGAGGGAGCGACAAACGAGAGAGAAATAACTATCATAATCATGCTTGCAACAAAACAGGACTAATTATGGCATGAAAGTGATACAAGAACTCCGAAGCAAAATAAATCATCGAGTCTTACTGACTATTGATTAGTCATATGCATGCGTGAGCATGTGCCAAGTCGATTCATATGAATAGTCAGAGGAGGATACCACAATATCATACCAAAGTATGAATAAAACAATGCAAGCAAACATTCATATGACAAGCTACAAACTATTAGCAAGCTGGAGCTAATCACAAGCAAGCAAGAACTACTAAGCATCCATAATGACATACACCTTACACAAACAGGCTAAGCATGCTCACAATGATGAGCATATGTACAAAAATGAAACAAATAGAGTTCGTTACTAGCCTCTTACCACACCTCAAGTTGTCTTAATCTTCATTATTGCCCTTCACTTGTGTGACTTGAATAATAGCATGAAACCAAACTCCACTGAGGATGGCTGAACCCTGCAAAGAACTCACAAAAACAAAAAAAACAAAAAATATTTTTGATGTTTTCGATTTTTTTAGAAGGCAAACAACACAAAACCAAACGAAGAAAAAGAAAACCAAAAGCAAAAACTAAGACGCTCCAAGAACAACACAACTGTGCATGAAACAATAAAAACGAAGTGTCTAGAAAGACCTGAGATTTTTATTGATGAAGAAGGGGATGCCTTAGGCACCCCCAAGCTCTGACGCTTGTACCTCTTAAATATTTCTTGGGGTGACACGAGGTGCCCCCCCCAAGCTTGAGATTTTTGTCCATTCTTCATCTCATTACATCATTCTCTCTCTACACCTGGAATTTTTCCTTCATACAAAACCTTACACAATCTTCATTAGCAACATTAGTAAAGATAATAGACCTTCGGGTTTAGCTTTGGAACAGCAAAAAATTTCACTAAAAACACAAGATACTGTAGCACCTCCTTCAAAAAGCTCAATTCCCCAAAATAGAACTCAAAAAGGAATCAATAAGAAGCAAATGCAAATAATGGCAGAAATCTATCAAAACAGACCAGCAGGTAGAAAACGATTTTTTAGAAAATCTTATGTTGCTCAAATCAAAAAGTGTTGAACTAATGAAAGTTTTATAACATACTGGAGGATTTATTCTTAAATTTTCAGCTCAGTCCGACTTACAGAGACTCCTCACGAATTTTTATGGTGGAGGACAGAAATCTGTTTCGGGACAGCAACTCCCCAAATCTTACTTCCCTTTCATTAGAGGTCATTCTTGGAACAAAAAGCAAACAAAAAGGATAAGGAGAGGTCATTACTGAAGTAATAACGTCCAAGACTCAAGGAAACTCTTGGGTTATCTCCCAACAAGTACTTTTCTTTAACGCCTTTAAGTTAGGCACGACAAAGAGCAAAGATAGGAAAGGAGAAAAGTAAAAAAAAAAGCAAGTATAACCACCGTGAAAACATTATTTTGTTTATTAAAATCCTTTTGTTAACAAGGTTGATCAAGTCTTGTTACCAAAACAATCTTATATGAAACAAAACATTGCAATCCACAAGGTGATTATGTTACCTTATACTTGATAGCAATGGTCCCAATCATAATAGTTTCAAAATTTTCTTGTGGAATGGGACAATATATTTCTCCAACCTTGATGATCTCAATATTTTCAATGGAATTCAGGCAATAGCTTTTAGCAACCTTCTTGGGGAAATAGATAGTATGCTCTTTATCATTAATATTAAATGTTACTTTTCCTTGATTGCAATTGATGACAGCACCTGCAATATTAAAAAAAGGTCTCCCAAGAATAATAGACATATTATCATTTTTAGGCATTTCAAGCACAACAAAATCAGTTAAAACCATGCAATTATGAGCAACTTGAACAGGAACATCCTCACATATACCAACAGGAATAGTAGTTGACTTATCAGCCATTTGCAAAGATATATCAGTTGGTATCAACTTTTCTAGCTGGAGTCTCTTATAGAGAGAAAAAGGCATAACACTAACTCCATCTCCCAAATCACATAAAGCATTTCTAAGATAATTATTCTTAATAGAGCAAGGAATAGTTGGTATACCTGGATCACCAAGTTTCTTTGGAACCTTGCCATTGAAGGAATAATTAGCAAGCAAAGTAGAAATCTCCTCATTAGGAATCTTCCTTTTATTAGAGACAATATCCTTCATATACTTTGAATAAGGAGGCAACTTTATAGCATCAGTCAAAGGAATTTGCAAAAATAAAGGTTTCATCCACTCACAAAACTTGTTGTAGTGTTCTTCCTCCTTTGACTTGTGTTTTGTACCTGGAAAAGGCATAGGTTTCTGCACCCAAGGTCTCTCTCTTTACCATGTTTATTAGCAATAAAATCTTTCTTTGTGTACCTAGTGTTCTTAGTGTGCTTATCAGGTTCTTCCTCACCTTCCTCCTTATCAGGAGACTCATTTTTATCATTACCACTCTCATTTTCAGCATCAGAGACAGATATACTATTAGGATCTACAGCAGGTTCAAGTGGTTTCTCAACTATTTTGTATTTCTTTTTCTTTCTCTTACGAGGACTACCACAACTCTCACCTTGTTGAGAATCCTGCTCAATTCTTTTGGGGTGTCCTTTAGGATATAAATGATCTTGAGTAGCTATACCACTCCTAGTTCTAATTCCATAAGCATGTTTATCTCTCCTGAGGCATTAACTAGCATATCCTTTTGTACCTTAGCAAGTTGATCAAGTTGGGTTTGAATCATTTGAAGTTCTTTCCACAATATCTTTCAACTCATTAATAGCTCTAGAGTTTTCTAATAAATGATTCTGAACTTGTTTATTAAAATTACCTTGCTTGACAATAAAAATGTCAAGTTCCTCTAAGCATTGATCAGGAGGCTTACCATAAGGAATATCACCTTCATCAAAGTGTTGGAGAGAGTGTGCCTCAATAGTAGATGAGTGGGGAATTGGCTTACATAATTCTTCTATAGGAGGTAGATTCTTCACATCTTCAGCTCTAATACCTTTCTCCTTTAGACACTTCTTAGCTTCCTTCATCACTTCATCATTTAATGCAATAACTCCTCTCTTCCTTGGTGTTGGTATTGGAACTGGTTCAGGCACAACTGGTTCAGGAGTAATAGGCTCAGGTGTATTTAGGTCAGTTGAAGTCCAATCATCATAATTCTTGCTTATTTTAGCCATTAATTCTTCAGCATCTGTAGGACGTCTTTTCCTGAAAACACAATCAGCAAAGCTATCTAGGTATGTCCTAGAATCATTAGTTAATCCATTATAATAGATATCAAGAAGCTCATTCTTGGGTAATGGACATCTAGGATGTGCATGAATCAAGGCACAGAACCTTGTCCATGACTCAGGCAATTTATTTTCTTCTCCCTGTTTAAAATCAAAAAGTCTCTGCAAAGCAGCATCTCTAGCACTGGGAGGAAAATATTTCTGTAAGAAAGAAGCAATCAAACAATCAGGTCTATCAATGGAACCAGGAGGTAATCTATTAAACCAATCCCTAGCTTCTCCTTTTAGTGAAAATGGGAAGATCTTAGTAACAAAGTACTTGCGCATCTTAAAATCATCAGAGAACAAAGCACTCTCATTTTCAGTCCCACAAAAAGGTTCTTTCTCAACAATATCTAAATAAGATAAATCAAGAGAGAAATCATAATCTTTATCTTTGATATCTATGGGAGAAGTGGCAAACTTATGATCAGAGGACAGTTTAGGCATAATAGTACGTCTAGCAAGGAGACTCTTAATAGCACTAGTACCATGTGTGTTTCGGCACTCTTCAACAAAATCATCAGTGAACTCAATGTAACCATCATTAATATCATAACTCTCACTAAACTCTGGTGAGCTAACAGGTGTAACAGTGTCTTCACTAGGAGTTTCGGTATTTCCTAGACTAGCCATAGTAGCATCTAGAAAAGGACCTAATGAACCACTCGCATCAAGCACAATAGAAGTAGCATCATGAGTATCAAAAGCAGTTTCAGACTCAGCAGTAGTAGCAGTGTGTGTATCATGAGTATTTGGTGGTGGTGTGACAAGCTTACTTATAACAGACGGTGAATCAAGAGCAGCAAAGGTGTTTAGGATTGTACCTCTTCTTGTAGTGGATGGTAAAATAGGAAACTTTCCATCACGAGACCTCCCCATGTTGAAAGGAGTAGCAGTGAACAATAATAGATCCAAGTGAACTTACAAATAAAGCTATGCTCCCCGGCAACGGCGCCAGAAAATAGTCTTGATGACCCACAAGTGTTGGGGATCGCAACAGTCTTCGTGGGTAGTATTACAGAATTTATTGATTCGACACAAGGGGAGAAAAAGAATACTTGCAAGCCTTAACAACTGAGTTATCAATTAAGTTGCACCTGGAAATAGTTCTTGCTCACAGAAGTTTATCAATAGCAATAGTTTGGTAGTAGCTACAGCAAAGCAACAGCAGCAGTGGAACAAGAGCAATAGTAATAGTAACAGTAAACAGTGGGATTCGAGTGCGGTAGGTAGGGATGGATGGACGGGAATTGCATGGACGAGTCTAAACATGTAACTTCAAGATCTAGGACATTGCAGATAAATAATAACAAGCATCCAAGTACTAAACAATCCTAGACATGTGCTCCATATATAGTCATACGTGCTCGCAATGAGAACTTGCACAACATCTTCTGTCCAGCCAGCCCGTGGTAGCGAGGCCTCTAGGGAACTACTGGCAATTAAGGTGCTATTTTAAAGAGCATCGGAGCAAAGAATTTACACTCCGTGAACACATGTGTTCCTCACACCACAGCCATCCCCTCTGGTTGTCCCAATTATTGTCACACTGGGGCCTTTGGATCCGGACAATGATATGTGTACACAACTTGCAGATAAGATCACAAACAATACTATCATAATGATTCAATAATAAGTTCAGATATGAGATCATGGCACTCGGGCCCTAGTGACAAGCATTAATCACAACAAGTTGCAACAAAGTCAAATAGCACTAATAGACATACTAGGCAATATGCCCTAACAATCTTATTCGATTACATGATAGAACTCATCCAATCCCTACCATCCTCAAGCCTACAGCGGGGGATTACTCACTCATGGATGAGGGAAACATCCGTGGTTGATGGAGATGCGTTGGTGATGACGATGGCGATGATCCTCTCAAAATTCCCCATCCCGGCAGGGTGCGAGAATAGAGTTTCCGGATCCGAATCTTGGTTTCTGGTGGCGGCGGCGGAGCGGAACTCTTTCTAGAAAACTATCGAACCCCCCTTGGTTTTTAGGTCAAGAGGCAACTTATAGGCGCAGAGGGAGGCCAAGGGGGTGCCTGGGGTGGCTGCACCCCCCCCCCCTAGGCGTGGCCAGTGGTGGGCCCGCGCCTGGCAGGGGTGTGGGCCCCCCAGGCCCCTTCTGTGTCTTGTCTTCTGGCTCCGTGGATCTTCTGGTGAAATATAGTTTTTGGCATATTTCCGGGATTTTTCTTGATAGTTCATTTTCTGCACAAAAACTAGACACCAAGGTAATTCTGCTGAAAATAGTGTCAGTCCGTGTTAGTTGTATCGAAATCACACAAGTTTAGAGGAGAAACAATAGCAAAAGTGTTCTGGAAAGTAGATACATTTTGGACGTATCACTTGCCTTTGTTTGTAGAGCACAATATAAATGCCAAGGCACCTTTGAAGTTAAAGTGAAGACTAGAGATAAAGATATCGGAGATACAAGCATCAAAGTCATGACATAATTAACCAAGTTTTGGAACAAACACAAGAATGACAACTATGCTCTCAATAAGGTGCTCATAGAATAAGTGGTGACTCAATAAGGTTGTGAAAAGGTTTTGGAAAGTTTGAAAGGCTTCCAAATGCTGAAAGGAAGGTACTCATTAGCTTTGAGCTCTCATTGCCCCTATCATAGGCATCTTCATATGGTTAAGGTGAAAGTGAGGTCCAATCTGAGTTATATGCTTGATAGACCATAAACTGGAAATCCCAAGTCCCTTGAGTACGAGGGACGCTCCGCATGCTACTCAACTTTGGTTACCTATAAGTTCTTGTCATTGTAAATACATGCATATCATAGAGAACCGCCAACGGGGTACCCCTTGCACATGATACATGAGCTATCCCGTGATCAAAATGACAAGGCAAGCAGACAATGAGCATCTCAGCGATCTTTTTATTTACTATGTGCATAAATTTTTATTGAGGATGCTTCATAAATGCTCATTATGGTGATGCTGCAAGTTTCCACCATGATTAGGCATGGCTTAGGCTAGCGGCCCAGACGTTTATCTAACACAATGTATAGACTCCATGAACTCACAAGCTCCCCTTTTATTTCGCACCGAAGACATCTGCAAACAAAAGAGCAAGGTATGAACTGGATAGGATATCCAAAATGTGTTGAAAGCATTCACCGTGACAGCACGGTTCTGCTAACTCCTAGCATATAATTTGCAAGCATATAACTTTTATGGACAAGTCACAATGGTTCAGGATTATTAAGTGCAAGGAATAAAGTGTGCCATCAAGTTCGTGAGAGCTTTACTAACCAACTTTCTCAAAACAGACAAACATTTTATTTGGAAGAAAATAAGGCCTAAAGAATATGCACTGAAGTAGCAAATGATGCTAATAGGTAGGTATGGTGGACACAGTTGGCAATATTGTTTTGAGGAGTTGGAAGCACAGGTAGAGATCATACTCAGTGCAAGTGAAGGCTAGCAATAGAGAGGGAGCGACAAACGAGAGAACAATAACTGTCATAATCATGCTTGCAACAAAACATGACTAATTATGGCATGAAAATGATACAAGCACTCTGAGGCATCATAAAGGCTTACTGACTATTGTTTAGTCATATGCATGCGTGAGCATGTGCCAAGTCGATTCACATGAAACATTCAGAGGACGATACCACAATATAATACCAAAATATGAATAAAACAATGCAAGCAAACATTCATATAACATGCTAGAAACTATTAGCAAGCTGGAGCTAATCACAAGCAAGCAAGAACTACTAAGCACCCATAATAACATACACCTTACATGAACAGACTAGGCATGCTCACAATTATGAGTATATGTACGAAAATGAAACAAATAGAGTTTGTTACCAGCCTCTTACCACACCTCAAGTTGTCTTAATCTTCATTATTTCCCTTCACTTGTGTGACTTGAATAATAACATGAAACCAAAATCCACTGAGGACGGCTGAACCCTGCAAAGAACTCACAAAAACCAAAGAAGAACAGCAAATATTTTTGGTGTTTTCGATTTTTTAAAGAAAGCAACCAAAGCAAAACCAAACAAAGAAAAAGCATTACCAAAAGAAACAAACAAAGCAAAACAAAATCTTTTTGGATTTTCTTTTAAGGCAAACCAAAACCAAAAAGCAAGGAAACAAACCAAGAGAAACAACGAAAATATTTTTGCTATTTTTGTGTTTTTGAGAAAGCGGCAACAAGAACCAAAAAGAAAGCGAAACAATGGATATACAAAGAACCAACCAAAAATGATATATAGATGAGTGTGATGTCGGTATACCTCCCCCCAAGCTTAGGCTTTTGGCCTAAGTGGGGCTCAATAGCACGGATAGTAACCCCAAGCTGGTGGGTCATCATAGGAATGATCATAGTCAGGCGCTTGCGATGAAGAAGATGACGTTCCCCAATCAAATGCAGGTTGCTGGTATGAAGACTGTCCCAAGTTGGAGGGCTGAACCGAATCATCTTCGGCATCCTCTCCAACATTCTCCTCTTGCTGGGAGAGCTCCGCCACATATGTGTCAACCTCCTCCTCCGTGAGCGACCACCCTTGCCTGTTATCAAAGTTAAACAAAGCAGGTGCAGGAAAATAAACTATTTTTTCAGTCCTACCCCCTTTCCAACCTTGTTGGGCAAAACATAATTCAAACGGTAAGCTTGTCACATTATCCCCTAAGGAAATGAAACCATGCTGAATCATGGACTCAAGATCAAGCCTCTCTATGGGGAACCGATAATCTGAATGGTGAGGTTCTAGACCATGGAAATCTAGCAACCTAGAAGCAATGAGACCTCCACAAATTCCACCCTTCTCGCGGTTGGTGGTGAGATGGTAAGCTATCAAAGCACTCAGGTTATAAGATCTATTCCTATTCAAAGCAGATGCCATAAAAGCTAGATCAAAAGAAGATAACTTCCTAGCAATCTTTCTAGCAAAAACACACTTGGTAATGAAATTGGCAAAATATCTAATGGCTGGGAAATGAATGTTCTGAATTTTACCACTTTCCTTTGAGAAGTCGAAACCTTGGCAAATCTCAACATATAAGACTTGGGCCTCTCCTTGATCTTCTCACAAGATCCCCACTAAGGTACTCTAATTGCTGCACAGAAATCAGCAAAAGGCAGGTCGACAGGTATATTGTATATTTTGTAATGGACCATGGGATTAGATGTAGACCAAGAAAGCTGGAAGTCCTGCACAAAAGCCATGGTTAGCTTACCAAATTGAAATGGTTCACCTTCAATAAAGTGTTCCAATCCTGCATTGGCAATCAAAGTTTGGAAATCCTAGAAGATTCTCGCAGTTCTCATTAATTCATGGCATGGATATATGGAAGGGAAGACTCCTTCCTCACGACGAACCTTCATTGGCTCAGGCACCATCAAGTCATATTGATTCAGTGGATAAGCACTCATCTTCTTTGCTGAAATTTTTAGATAAACATCAAACAAGTGATTTCCAAGTTGATAAATGATGAGCAACTACTATAGGAACTTGCTAGAGGGCTACACATGCATCAAAATAAAATCTCTAAGCATGGAACAATCATGCAAGCTCACACAACCTGACACCTATAGCAGCAAAATACTCAAGATACAATCTACCAATCACAAATCTAATTGGACAAGTGGAGGAGTCACATACCAAGGAGCAATCCCTCCAAAAATCAGCAACAAAGATGGGCTGAGCAAGGATATCGAAAATCGCGAGCAAGAACAACAAGAACTCGAGCTTGAGCAAGTTTTCCGGTGTTTTTCGGGAGAGAGAGAGAAAGAAGATGGCTATGAGGGGGAACCTTGGAGGGGCCCAGGTGGGCCAAACCCCCCTAGGCGCCAACCATGGGCAGGCCGCGCCTACCTGGGGTGTGGGCGCCTGGGGTGGCCCCTGGGTCACTCTAGGTGTCCATCTGCCCCTTTTTCGAGGAAAAATTTATTTTGAATTTTCCTGGATTTTCTTAGAAACTTTATTTTTGCCCAATTTTTAGGGTATGAAAATTGATTTTCTCGCAGAAACAGTTTTTTCAGAAGAAGCAAAAGCCAAACTACAAAAGTTCTGAGGCACTCTAACAAGCAAACAACTAGCAAAACTAAATCTAACAAGAGAAAAGGCAAAGAATAGGAAGGAGAAAAGTAAAAGAAAGCAAGTATAACCATAGTGAAAAAATTATTTTGTTCATTAAAATCCTTTTGTTAACAAGGTTGATCAAGTCTTGTTTCCAAAACAATCTTACATGAAACAAAACTTTGCATTCCACTGGTGATTATGTTACCTCATACTTGATAGCAATGGTCCCAATCATAATAGTTTCAAAATTTTCTTGTGGAATGGGACAATATATTTCTCCAACCTTGATGCTCTCAATATTTTCAATGGAATTCAGGCAATATCTCTTAGCAACCTTCTTGGGGAAATAGACAGTATGCTCTTTGTCATTAATATTAAAAGTTACTTTTCCTTTATTACAATTGATGACAACACCTGCAGTATTAAGAAAAGGTATCCCAAGAATAATAGACATATTATCATCTTCAGGCATTTCAAGCACAACAAAATCAGTTAGAACCAAGCAATTATGAGCCACTTGAACAGGAACATCCTCACATATACCAACAGGAATAGTAGTTAACTTATCAGCCATTTGCAAAGATATATCAGTTGGTATCAACTTTTCTAGCTGGAGTCTCTTGTAGAGAGAAAAAGGCATAACACTAACTCCAGCTCCCAAATCACATAAAGCAGTTCTAACATAATTATTCTTAATAGAGCAGGGAATAGTTGGTATACCTGGATCACCAAGTTTCTTTGGAACCTTGCCATTGAAGGAATAATTAGCAAGCAAAGTAGAAATTTCCTCATTAGGAATCTTCCTTTTATTAGAGACAATATCCTTCATATACTTTGAATAAGGAGGCAACTTTATAGCATCAGTCAAAGGAATTTGCAAGAATAAAGGTTTCATCCACTCACAAAACTTGTTGTAGTGTTCTTCCTCCTTTGTCTTATGTTTCTTTCCTGAAAAAGGCATAGGTTTCTACACCCAAGGTTCTCTCTCTTTACCGTGTTTATTAGAAATAAAATCTTACTTTGTGTACCTAGTGTTCTGAGTGTGCTTCTCAGGTTCTTCCTCAACTTCCTCCTTATCAGGAGCATCATTTTTATCATTACCACTCTCAGTTTCAGCATCAGAGATAGATATACTATTAGGATCTACAGCAGGTTCAAGTGGTTCCTCAACTATCTTATGTTTCTTTTTCTTTCTCGTACAAGGACTACCACTACTTTCACCTTGTTGAGAATCCTGCTCAATTCTTTTAGGGTGTCCTTCAGGATATAAAGGATCTTGAGTAGCTATACCACTCCTAGTTCTAATTCCATAAGCATGTTTATCTCCTGAGGCATTAACTAGCATATCCTTTTGTACCTTAGCAAGTTGATCAAGTTGGGTTTGGACCATTTGAAAGTGCTTACAAAGCATTTTAATATCATTAGAAGTTCTTTCCACAACATCTTTCAACTCTTTAATAGCTCTAGAGTTTTCCAATAAATGATTCTGAACTTGTTTATTAAAATAACTTGCTTAACAATGAAAATGTCAAGTTCCTCTAAACATTGATCAGGAGGCTTACCATAAGGAATATCACCTTCATCAAAGTGTTGGAGAGAGGGTACCTCAATAGTGGATGAGTGGGGAATTGGCTTACATAATTCTTCTATAGAAGATAGATTCTTCACATCTTCAGTTCTAATACCTTTCTCCTTTAGACACTTCTTAGCTTCCTTCATCACTTCATCATTTAATGCAATAACTCCCCTCTTCTTTGGTGTTGGTGTTGGAACTGGTTAAGGCACAACTGGTTCAAGAGTAATAGGCTCAGGTGTATTCAGCTCAGTTGAAGTCCAATCATCATAATTCTTGCATATCTTAGCCATCAATTCTTCAGCATCTGTAGGAGTTCTTTTCCTGAAAACATAATCAGCAAAGCTATCTAGGTATGTCCTAGAATCATTAGTTAATCCATTATAATAAATATCAAGAAGCTCATTCTTAGGTAATGGACATCCAGGATGTGCATGAATCAAGGCACAAAACCTTGCCCATGACTCAGGCAATTTCTCTTCTTCTCCCTGTTTAAAATCAAAAGTCTCTTAAGCAAAGCATGTCTAAACTGGGAGGAAAATATTTTTGGAAGAAAGAAGCAATCAAACAACCAGGGCTATCAGTGGAACCAGGAAGTAATCTATTAAACCAAGCCCTAGCTTCTCCTTTTAGTGAAAAGGGGAAGATCTTAGTAACAAAGTACTTGCGCATCTTAAAATCATCATAGAATAAAGCACTCATAGTAGAAAGCTCATTCATATGAGCCACAACACTCTCATTTTCAGTCCCATAGAAAAGTTCTTTCTCAACAATATCTAAATAGGATAAATCAAGAGAGAAATCATAATCTTTATCTATGGGAGAGGTGGCAAACTTAGAATCAGAGGACAGTTTAGGAATAATGGTGCGTCTAGCAAGGGTACTCTTAATAGCACTAGTACCATGTGTTTTTCGGCACTCTTCAACAAATTCATTAGTGAACTCAATGTAACCATCATTAATATCATAACTCTCGCTAGACTCAGGTGAGATAACAGGTGTAACAGTGTCTTCACTAGGAGTTTCAGTATTTCCTAGACTAGCCATAGTAGCATCTAGGAAACCTAATGAACCACTCGCATCAAGCATAGTAGAAGTAACATCATGAGTATCAAAAGCAGTTTCAGAATCAGCAGTAGTAGCAGTGTGTGTAGCATGTGTATGTGGTGGTGGTGTAACAAGCTTACTTATAACAGACGGTGAATCAAGAGCAGCAGAGGTGTTTAGGAATGTACCTCTTCTTGTAGTGGATGGTAAAATAGGGAACTTTTCATCACGAGACTTCCCCATGATGAAAGGAGTAGCAGTGAACAATAATAGATCCAAGTGAACTTACAAATAAAGCTATGCTCCCGGCAACGGCGACAGAAAATAGTCTTGATGACCCACAAGTATAGGGAATCGCAACAGTCTTCGCGGGTAGTATTACCCAATTTATTGATTCGACACAAGGGGAGCCAAAGAATACTTGCAAGACTTAACAACTGAGTTGCCAATTCAGCTGTACCTGGAAATAGTTCTTACTCACAGAAATTCATCAGTATCAACAGTTTGGTAGTAGCAACAGCAAAACAACAGCAACGGTGGAACAAGAGCAATAGTAACAGTAACAGTAAACAGTGGGATTCGAGTGCGGTAGGCATAGGGATGGATGGACGGACGTTGCATGGACGAGTCTAAACATGTAACTTCAAGATCTAGGGCATCACAGATAAATAATAACAAGCATCCAAGTACTAAACAATCCTAGGCATGTTCTCCATATATAGTCATACGTGCTCGTAATGAGAACTTGCATAACATCTTCTGTCCAGTCAGCCCGTGGCAGCGGAGCCTCTAGGGAATTACTGGCAATTAAGGTGCTCCTTTTAATAGAGCACCGGAGCAAAGCATTAACACTCCGTGAACACATGTGATCCTTACACCATAGCCATCCCCTCAAGGAGTATATATGTTACAACGGTTGTTCACTTTGTAAACTCAAGGAGTAAGTGTCATGGTTACACTTATTATGATCGGAGATAGTATTAAAATTGAAAGAAAATATTGTGGGCTGCCGCGGCCCATTTACCACCCTCGGATGCGCGCGGTGTTTCCTTCCCTCCTGCTTATACTGGGCAAATGGGTTTAGTCGGCCGCTCTATTACATGGGCTGGTTTCTTCCCTCGTTTCGCTCGCACGTACGGGCAAGCGCCTCGGCGGCCGCTGCTGCTCCCGCAACCTACCGTCCGGCTGTCAGTCTGTCACCTCCTTCTCTGATCTGTGATTTTTGTGAACCGTGGTAAGAAAAACCTGTGTGTGCTGCCACTGCCAACCAGTAGCAAGTAACGGCTCCGATCTGGCAGCGCGCGCGAAACGGACAAGGAGTGAGCTGTGTCCGGTACCTATCCCAGCTCCCACCCGCGGCCAAAGCCACCGGGCGCCACTCATGCAAAAGGAAAACCAGAGAGCAAGCCCCGCTCCTCACTGGCCAGCAGCCTCTAGCGGTTAGACAGGCGGCCAAGCTTCGTTCCCCTCCCCTCCCCTCCCCTGACTACTACTTGCGCACTGTGCTGTACAATGGTCCTCCCACATGGATGGATGCATGTATATCATCCATCAATCCATGTATGCAGGGTGGCACTGTGCATGTGGTGGTGCAGCGTGCATCTAGCTACCCTCTCCACTCCTCTCCTCTCCTTCCTTATGTCGCCGTGGCTTGCTCATCCTCCTCGCCTTTTTTTAGATGGCGGTCCTCACCTTGCACCGCAATCTATGCGCACACCGCAGGTACAACATCTCTACCTCTTCCATCTCGCAATTTGCTTTCCTGAATTGTGGAGTTCTTCACAGCCTCGCCGCGCGGAAAGATGATGGCAGATGGTGCAATGCAGCTAGGTGAACGGACGGAGGGGTTTCAGAGGTTATTCTGCAGAGTAATGGAGTAATGGCTAGGGCTGCCGCTTGCCTGGCTCCCTGAATGCCATCTGAGAAGCGCGCCGCTGTGCCTGGCGCGCCTCATGGATGGCGTTGAGGGAGTCATGCAGGCCACAGAGAGTCCTCCAACGTTGGTACGTTTCCTCTCATGGATGCATTGCCTCTTCTTCAGGCAAGAACCACACATCTTCCGACCACCGAGGACGCTTTCTGCAAACCCCATCTGTTGCTCAACGTAATAAATTTCCACTCCTGTGTTTTTTCATGAAAACTATTCAGAAAACATAACATCAAGATCTGTACGCGAAAAACACAGTGTATATCTAAGATTTTTACCAGATTTGGTCAGATGCACGCCCCTTATCCTATCCGTATTAAAGGACAGGTAGCGTACATCAGACAAAGTACAGGTGTGCAACATAGGATAGAAGTTGATATCATCAAACCAAATAACGAACAAACTAGACAAGACCAATTAATCGTTTGACAACCAAACTAATTATCCATGACCAGCCACTGGTAACACTAGTGTATTAATTAATTTGAACGACAGTGCCCTGTATTTACACTTTCCCTGGAAGCGTGCTTAGAGTGGTGAATGTATATAGCCTCTTGATTCAGTAGAGCTTAATCCTTGTGGAGATCTGCCTCTGGCAAAGGGGGCAGACCTTCAGATCCTTCCCGCAGTCAGCACACGTCTGCATACCAAGGCATCATCATCAGTTTATACGGCTGACGATGTAACATCAATCAATTAAAAAGATAAATTAGGATGCATCTTCAGCATGCTACGATACCTGGTGACCACACCCAAAAGCAAGGTTCTTTGCTTCAGCCCAGCAGATTGGACAAGTCTGCACAACACACATGAGTTCAGCATTGGAAACAAGTGTCAAACACAAGTGTAACCACACACTAAATATACAAAAAAAGCTTAGATTGGAATGTCGGTCTTTGTTCTTTGTGTAGAACAGAAGACACTGAAACATACCTGTTGGTCACCTATATCACTGTCCTGTCGAGGTGCTGATGCATTCTTCTGTGGTGACACTGGAACGTAGCTAGTGCTTGTTGACTGAGTCTGCTTAGCTGCTGCACTTCCATATTGTTGTTGATAAAATCTCACAGGTGGAGGTAACACTGATCGATGCGGAAATCCTCTTCGTTTGCTGCCCAGGAAAAAAATACAAAACGTTGGGACCACTGCTGCAAAAGACCAGGGGCCTAGATTTTCAGCAATCATGTGAGTTTGGTTTTTCATAGAAAAATACCCAAGAAGCTGGAGGTTCATTGTCGCCTTAAACTGAGCTGGGATCTCCATAAGTGCTGAAAGAGCAAATTCTGCTTCCTTTTTGCTGGTAGGGATAGGTCTTGACATGATCTCGGTGAAGTTCACAAACTGCATCCAACCAATTTTAGAACTTTTCAGGATTATTAATCCAAGTATAAAGGGTAAACAACAAAAGGTAAAGATAGGAATTTACCTGGAAATTATCAAATGCACGAGAAGGTATGTTGTCATCAAATTGCCTCATCATGTCCCATGGCCCATCACCAACTCCAACAAGCACAATTGACAAAGGGTAGTCACTGAAACAAAAAATCATATTTGAGTTGAAATGTAAGAGCTCAATATGACAGCAGTATGCAAGTTACGATACAACTTAACAATTATCTTAGCCGTGGAAATATTTGGTATATATACCTTGCTTTCACAATAGCCTCTATAGTTTCCCTTTCCTGCGGGCTCAACTGGCCATTGCCAGTGTCAACACTGCGTGTAACCTGTGCAAATTTGAAAGCAAAGCAGAACAGGAGCAATGACATTATAAATTATGAACTTAATAAACCAGGTTACTAAAAGACTTGAGTACTGGTACAAGAATAAACCTGTCCATCTGCTATTATAAGCAGGACATGGTATTGGCCACCACTGCTATCCACAATTCCAATAGCAGTCTCAATCATTGGTGCAAAGGAAGTGGGACCTGTTGATAATAAAGAAACATATATAAGAAAAATGAATATTCGTGGAGTATGTTTTATTTAAGGACTACAGAAAAAAATGATGCACAAACCAGCCAAACGAAGCTGCGGAACAATTTCTCTGTACCGCCCAAGTGCTTGTTCGAAGCCATCACACGATTGGTTGTCAGGATAGAAGCTGAATACCTTTTGATCATGAGTAGTAGCTGCAGCGTGGCAACAATATTTTTATATATGTATCATTTGTTTATATATATTAAAAAACTGCCTTAAAGGCGTGCTAGGAACTGACCATCACCAAATCCGAAGCATGGTATCAGATTGTCTTCATCAAATCGTGCGAGGGTTCTCCCTATAATGGATATAGCCTGCTCATACGGATTTGGAGTATCCCCTAATGCGTGCAAGCTCCTGTTGTTGAAGGATACCTTGCCTAATTGAAATCAGTAATCATAACTCAGAATTTCCTTTTGGAGAGAAGAAAAGGCAAATAAAGAGGGAAATTTCTGGACGTGTAGCTAGCTCTGATCAAGTTTGAACAAACCTGTCCATTCATTGCTCTTGGTGAAATCAATCCCAACGATGAGATTTGAGGACTCCAGTCCAGCATGTGACAGAGCATCAGTTACCTAGATTAAGAAGCGAAACGAGATGCCATCATACTTGGGACAACCTAAATCAAATTATCACGGTAACAGAAAGACGTGCTAAATAGAACCAAAGAACTCCATATGCAAGATGCATAACATAAGTTAGTCCTACATAAAGGGCATTCCACACATAAAACAAATATGTCTGCATACGTAATGCAGTTGGACTCCACGGTCCATGGTGTTCTAGCAACTTAGATATCGAGAGTTACACATTTACTTCAACAATCAGTACACAAAGCGCCAAACTTCACGCATTTGGGAAATTTTACTAAAAAACATAACTAGTCTGCTGCGCCAAATAGTACATATTCTCAACTTATCATAGATACAGAGTAACATGGATCACTCAATCCTGAAGCTAAGAAAGCACTTGAATAAAAGCACTTCCATTCAAGATGCAACACGGGCGCCAGATTGCGCCACAATCCACCTAGTACGATGGAGCTCGAAAGAAGGAAACGAGGTCCGCACGTACCACTGTACCAGGCAGCAATGCGGTATTGTACATGCAACAAGAAAGCAAGAAAAGCGGGGCAAGCACTGCAAGAAACTGATCTGACTAACCTGCTCCAGGGTATGGTAATCGTCGCCGAAGTTGGCGAATCGGTTATGCTGCTGCTGGTTATGCTGCTGCTGCCGCCCCGACGAGTTCTCCTTGGAGCCGAACGCGCCCATGGCCGCCTAATCGATTTCCCCCCTTCCTTGCTCTCCGAAGTCTGAACAACAACAACAAACACAGCGAAGAATCGCAGAAACCCTGACAGAATCAGCGATCTCCAGAGGCGAATCGATCTTGGGTGGAGGTTTAAGAGAGCAAACAACTTGCCTGGAAAAGAGGAGAAGCGAAAAACCCTCTCCAAGAACGGGCGAGAAAATCGCGGAGAGACGCTACCAACTGCCGAGATAAGATAGATTGAAGAGGAACAGGTGAGAGGAGATATAGTAGGGGGTTGAAGTAGTAGGACTCTGGTTGGGATCGAACGACCCGCCGACCCACATTGCGGAAAATCTTGGAGGCGAAGGATCCCGTGGCGTGGCGGTGCAGGAAACCGTAGGCAGCCCCAAATCGAGCAGCGGCGGAGTGGAGAGCAAACAGAATTGGACTCGTCGGAGGAGATAAGCACGAGCAGGGTTGGACTTCGTTCTATTTTGGGACCTGTGGGCTGGACGTGGGCTGCTGGAAGTTTCGCGGCTGGGCCCCGACGCGCCATGCTCGCCCGTCTGACAGGGACTTGAAAGAGGAAGTACTCCTACTTTTTTTTGCACGCTAAAGAAGTACTCATGCTGGACTTGTGTCAACAAATGGAAAGAAGTGAATTACGTCTAAACAACGCTGGTTTCCAATCATTGATCAGGAATTCAGGATAGGTCTATCTTATCGGCGCTGCATCCAGATCAAGCTCAGAGGAAGGTTCGCAGAAACAAAGAAGAACGTGTCCGTCCTCTTACACGGAACCTTGTCAGGGTTTCACGTGATAATATGTGCATAAAACTCAAAGTTTCGAAAAATGGTGTTTCCATCGATCGTCGTCACGAGCCGACGGCGGCAGATCGAGCACCATCATCACTCAAAAGAACGTTTTGCAGATAACCCGTTGTAGCTTATATATGGTGTCGGCCCATTTTTTCGCATGGCCAATATCGAGCAATGGATCTAGGGGTGAAGGATTTGTAAAAGAAAATCTTGTAAAACTTTCACATTGCGTCGCTGGATGATGTTTCGAGGCACCCATGCACATTCCAAGAATCTGATTTGGTCCAAAATGCACGGTTCACGTTTCCGCCGTTCGGATCATATACATTTGAGCAAACCACAAAAAAGAAATACGGAGTGCATCATAAGGTCATTGGACTTGAAGTTTCGGCAAAGTGGTAGTATGGGCATGAGTTTTTTCCCCTAGTTTTCTAGGGTTCTAGATATCACCCCGAGAGTTCACACCTTTCTCCCAAAATTCACCACCTGATCGATCTGATCTCGTGAGGATCTCCTTCACGACCTCTGGTAGTAGGATTTGTTTGTGGTTTGATGTGTTCGGAAGAAGCTGCATTGTGGAGAAGGAGAATAACATGTCGGTGACGGATTCGGAGCCGCCGTCATAACCGTCAAAACCCCCCTTTAGCTACTCATGGTCCTGGCGATCAAGCCTGGAGTTCAGGTAAATCGTTTCATGAGAAAGTGTTAGAAGATTCAAGAAAGAGACGGATGATCGATTTGAAGGATATAATAGGTACTAGGATGAAGAAAAATATCTATACTTTTCTTAGGAGATTGAAGGGCTTGTTGGTGAGGTTCGCTGGTTGGTTTTGTTAGGAATAGACAAAGTTATATTCCTTTGGGGGCCAAAGTCCACAATATATAGTACAGGTACAGGACAAATATACAGGAAACCCCCTAACATATGGGGAAAATACAATATACAGATATATACATCTAACACCCCCCCCCCCCCCTCAAACTCATGGTGGATCCACAACACTAAGTTTGGAGAGTAAAAAATCATGCTGCGCTCTGGTCGGTGCCTTCGTAAAGAAATCCGACAACTGTAAATCTGAAGGCACATACTGAAGCGCAACAACCTGAGCCTACATCTGAGCACGTGTATAGAAAGCATCAACACCAATATGCTTGGTAAGTTCATGCTTGACCGGATCACGTGCAACACTAATAGCACTTGTACTGTCAGACAAAACCAGAGTGGGTGTGGTAATAGAGACCCCAAAATCCGCAACTAACCACCGTAACCAGGTTACCTCAGCAGTCAACAAGGGCATAGCACGCAGCTCAGCCTCAACACTCGAACGGGAAAC
Source organism: Avena insularis (assembly GCA_023614405.1). Lineage (NCBI taxonomy): Eukaryota > Viridiplantae > Streptophyta > Magnoliopsida > Poales > Poaceae > Avena > Avena insularis. Next base: position 66,376,762 of record CM042697.1, read on the forward strand.
CACTGTCTGTTTCTTCGTCTTCCAAGCAATGAGCGAACCACCAAGAAACACGCAGTAAGCAGAAAGGGAACGGCGATCCGAAGGATCACTCGCCCACGTAGCGTCTGAATAGCACTGGGGCTGGAGGGAGATGGAACGAGGAAAGAAAAGGCGACGAGTGATCGTACCATGAAGATAACGAAGAACACGGAGAAGATGACTATAGTGAACAGTGGTAGGAGCAAAAACAAACTGACTCAAAATATGAACATGATAAGAGATGTCAGGACGAGTGACAGCAAGATAAACAAGGCTCCCAACAAGATGACGATAACACGTCAGATCAGGAAGAGGATCACCATCAGTAGGTTGAAGCTTAACATGAAGCTCCATAGGGGTCTCAACAGTGCGCTCATCCCCAAGAGCAGCACGAGCAAGAAGATCCTGAATATACTTTTCCTGGGAGATGTAAAAGCCATCAGGAGTGGAGGAAACCTCAATTCCAAGAAAGTATCGAAGAGGACCAAGATCAGTCATAAGAAACTGATCACGAAGACGAGCCTTAACAAAGGCGATATACTCAGAATCATCACCAGTAATGATCATATCATCAACATAGAGAAGAAGGAGAGTGCGTCCACAAGGAGAAGTGTGAACAAACAGCGCTGGATCATGAGCACTGGGGGAGAAACCAGCAGCAGTCACTACGGAAGCAAAACGCTCAAACCAGGCACGAGGGGCATGTTTGAGGCCATAAAGAGAACGTCGAAGACGACAAACCATCCCCTCGGGAACAGAATACCTACGAGGAGGCTGCATATAAACCTCCTCACTCAACTCACCATTGTGAAAAGCGTTCTGAACATCAAGCTGGTACACAGACCAGTGACGAACAGAAGCAACAGCAAGAAGAGTACGCACAGTGGTCATATGAGCCACAGGAGCAAAGGTCTCATCATAGTCACGACCATGCTCCTGCTGAAAACCGCGAGCCACAAGACGCGCTTTATAGCGCTCAAGAGATCAATCAGAGCGGATCTTAATCTTATAGACCCACTTACACGTGATAGTACGAACACCGGGAGGGGGAGAAACAAGATCCCAGGTGCCAGTGCGCTCAAGCGCAGCAATCTCCTCAGCCATGGCCAGCTGCATTCAGGATTATGCTCAGCATCCCGATAAGAAGTCGGCTCAAAGGCAACAGAAAGACCATACTGACTAGGAGAGTAACGGTTGGGGGCACGACGCTGACGAACAGGACGAGTAGAGGGAAGCTCATCAGAGGAAGACGACTCAGGAGACGACAATGAAGAAGAAGGAATAGCAGAGGAAGACTCCAGAGAACAAGGAGAACTGGGAGAACTAGACGGAGCAGAGGAGGACGGTGTTGAAGAAGAGACATCAGGGGAAGGAGATCCTGAAGAAGACACAATAGGAGTAGAAGGAGGTGTGTCAGGAAAGAGAAGAAAAGAGATATCTTCCACCGGGTAGGTACCAGCGGTGGGACGAGGATAGAAAGGACGCGTCTCATCAAAAGTAACATCACGAGAGATACGCATCCGACGACCAACGGGGTCCCAACAGCAATAGCCCTTATGCTCATCACTGTATCCAAGGAAGACACACTCAACAGACTGAGCGGTCAGTTTGGTGCGTTCGCAAGGAGCAAGGAGAACATAGCAAACACAACCAAACAAGCACAGCATGGAGTAGTCTGGAGACTGTCCAGATAGGTGCTCATGAGGGATACCACCCTGCAGAGCGTAAGGCTGAATATTGATGAGGTAAGCCGTGGCGGCCGCCTGTAAATGCGCGAAGAGAAGAAGCAATCATCATGGCACGAGTGGTCTCAAGAAGATGGCGATGCTTACAAGAACGCCATTCGGGTATGTGCGCCAAGACAGAGAATCGAGCAAGGGTGCCCGCTCGCCAAAGAAGCACACTCGCAATACCGGGAGATATACTCACCAGTAGAATCAGCACGAAACACACGAATGGGGGTAGAATATTGAGTACGGACCATTGCCACAAAACGTTGATATATGGAGAGCACTTCACTGCGAGAGCACATAAAATACAACCAAGTGTACCAAGAAAAATCATCGATGAATAAAATATAGTAGCGATGGCCCCCTTTCGAAGCGAAAGGAGCCGGACCCCAAACATCGGAATGAACTAAATCAAAAGGTCGCTGAGATACAGACACGCTAGTAGGATAGGGAAGCTGAATCTGTTTACCCAACCTACAGCCCTGACAATGTAAAGACACATCTCCTAAGAAAGACCCCATAAGACCACGATGAACTAATGACGACAGGCGAGAGTCACAAAGGTGACCAAGACGATGATGCCACTGCTGAAAGGAGCTGGTAGCAGAGGCGACGACCGGAGAAGAACTGGCGGATGAAGTGGCAGCGGAAGGAACACGAAGCCAGTCTAACTCCCAAAGTCCTGAAGAGTCACGGCTGCGAGGGCCAGCTCCAACCAGGGCATGTGTGCGACGGTCCTGGACAACACAAGAATCAGCATCAAGAATGACGCGACAACCAGAGTCAGTAAGCTGGCTAGCAGAGAACAGATTCATCTTAAGAAGAGGTACATGAGAAATATCAGGAACAGAAAAAGAAGAAGTAGAAAGGGTGCCTCGACTAGAAACAGGAAGAGAGGTACCATCAGCCGTGAAAACACGGACAGGAGAAGGGAGAGAACGAAGAGCGGACAGAAAAGAAGACTCAGAGGTCATATGAAAAGAAGCTCCAGAATCCAGATACCACGGAGACGTACCTGACTGTGTAGAAGGTGGTGGTCGCAGAGGCTGCTCAAGAATCGATCCACGTAACCAGCAGTGCCCGTCGAAGAAGAGCCTATAGCAGCTAGCAGACCGCGAAGACTCATGATAATGTCCTGACCAGAGAGAGCAACTACTGAAGACCCGGAAGGATCCGACTGCCCACGAGCCTGGTGCTACTGACGTAAAATGGGATCCCGTGTATAACAGGTGGCCCAAGTGTGGCCATCCCTGTTGCAGTAAGAGCAGTGATGAAGAGAACCACGGCGACCCTAACCACGAGCCCGCTGGTGCTGACTCGGACCCTGAGGCTGCGGGTGCTGACTCGGGCCCTAACACTGCTAAAGCTGACCCTGTCCTGGAGGAGTGGGTAGTATCGGCGGCGGCACAGAGGACCGCAGCTGAGTCGAGGGAGCAGACGGCATAGGAGGACCACGAGTAGCAAGCACAGACGGAACCGCAAGAAGACCAGCACCACGGAGACGGGTCTCCTCACCAAGGCTCATAAACACCTCGGAGAGCGGAACACGACCACGAGCATTGAGCTGAGCACACCGGGCTCAAACTTCCTGGAGCCGAGACATAAACTCATAGATGCGGTGAAACTCCAACTGGCGGCAAAGACGAGCATGTGCCACAAACAGCAGTACGGAGAGAATCAAGCTGACGCCAAATAGCAGCGCTCTGAGTATAGAACTCATCAATAGTAGAATCACCCTGCTGAAGAGCATGCTCCTGGCGAACCACAGACAGGTAAAGAGCATCCCCAGACGGCTGATAACGCTGATGAAGATGTGCCCACTGAGCGGCAAGTGTAGGGAGACTCATGAACTCTACAGCATACTGGGGCAAAACACTGGAGGTGAGAACAGCAGCAGCACGAGCATCCTCATCGACCCACTGAGTGTAGGCAGTCAGAGCGTGGCGATAGGACTCAAGATCAGCAGAGTACTGCTTGAGCTTCAGGTCATGAGCAGCAACAACACTATCATCAGCACTCTGAGCAGCATCATTGGCCTCCTGAGAAGCATCAGCGCCGAGAAAAATTGGCGTTGGCAGAAGAGGAGCCACAGGAGCAGGGGGCACGGCGGATAGGATACCTCGCCGGAGAGCCCACCCCAAAGACGGAGACCGCGCATGTGAACGCGCATAAAGGCAGCGAAATCAGGATAATTCGCGCAATCGAAGATCACCGGGCAGCGAGGAATCGCAACATAGCCCGATGCAGAAGACATCTCTCTCTCAATTTTTTTTTGGTTCTCAAACAGATCTAGCAGTTGGAAGATCGCAGGGAGGGCTGCCGAGAGGCCCAGCAGCTGGAGGCCAGCACAGGGGATCCGGGCGGGCACAGGAACGATGCAGGTGTTGGGGATGTGCTATATGGGTATCCTCATAGCATATCGCCTATCCGGATAACCCGGGTGGACCATAGTAGGTAGCATGGCCTATGGCCTGCTGGGCGGCCCAGTTAGACGGATCTAGAAGGGAGGCCCATGCCGGAATAAAGGAAGGCTACGGTGGAGTCACCAGCATACCCGGAGCCTTGGAGTGCAAGATACACAAGACTAGTAATAGACGGTGTAGGACTCTGTAACCTGTCCGACTAGGACTTTTCCCTGTAACCCTAGGACCTGGCGACTATATATGTCGGGCCTATGGGATCCTTTAGGGCACAACCTAGTATCGATTCATACAACCTCGCACAAATGAACCAATCCTCAGAACTTCGTATTGCCCTTATAGTGATTTATAGCAGGAGTAGGATTCCGCCACCGTCATGGGATCTGAACCTGGGTAAGTTGTGTTACCTCATACCCGTCAACCGTCCACCTTCCCCCACGTCTCTAAACATGCACTGTGAGGACCCCTCCATGGCGTACTCGTCGGCAATACCACGACAGTTGGCGCCCACCGTGGGGCAAGAGGCGCTTCAGGCTCTTCAGCGGGTGAGGACCAAGATCTTTGCGAGAATCGGTGAAACCGTAGCCATCGGTCGCGTTCTCTTATCTGGCAACGTTCCGATCGTCCCTCCTGACGAGTTCTGGATCCCGGCGAAGATGAAACCTACGCGGTGTTCGATCGTTCCTATCAGAGACATCCACCTCTTCATCGGCGAAACCGACTCGGGCACTAGTTCCCTGGGAGTCGGAGGAGCATCAAGGCCCGCACGGACCGCCTACGGGCAGGATACGTTCGCGGAAGGATCTATGTCGGATCTCTCTTCGGAGTTTGCCGGCAAAGATCGGAAAAATTCAAGGCCCACCCAAACCGCCCCTGTGTAGGATATAAAGGTGGAAGATCACTGCAAATCCGCCGGCTACGCCCGCGTGTCTGGAAAGCAGAGATCCAAGTTCGTCGGTGTGGTCACCATCTTCGATCTGGCACGTTGTGTTCAGAGAGAAGGCGAAAACATCCGCGATTACCTGGCCAGGTGGCTCCGTTTATGAGCCGATCTTGCCCACTACCCCGATGATAACGCTCTGTATCACTTCGTGGAAGGACTGGACCGTGGCACGCTTCTCCGGCATTCTTTAAGGAGGCAACAGGCAACAGGACGCCTCACCCTCGAACAGAAGGTAAGCACCGTCAACAACTACGCGGGGGCTGACGCGGAGGCCCAGAAAGCACTGGCACTCATCGACGGAGAACCTCTGATTCAGCCACTGTCGCCACCGCCTCCGGCCGTCATCGCCGTAGCAGCACCACCACCTACAGTCATCATCGCGGCCGTTGCACCTCCACCGCCCGTCATCGAGGAAGTCCTGGCACCCTCCGACTCTGTCATTAACGTGCTTTATACTGACTTCAGCGTAGATTCTGAGGAGATAGACTTCAGTCCAAAAGAGCTAGACTCCGCTATGCAGGAGATGGAGGAGGAGTACTCGCGCAACGAGCAAGCCAACAACACCGTCACGTCTCGAGGGGTGTTCATCACCATTGGGACGGTGATGGACGAAGATCAACCCAGACAAGCTCCGCCTACAGCACTGGAAAAGGGGAAGGGCCCACTTATTGCTGCTGACGATGATCTTGCAAAGGTCATGCCTCCTCCGCCTAACCCAGTGCAGCGGCCGCAAGAACTCAATACCGGTCCGAGCAACAACAACACCGCAAACTTGCCGCCTCCAGCATCCACGTCTGCAGCAGCCCAAGTTACTCCAGCTGATAGAGTGATGTACGGCAATCTCCTCGTCGAGCCACTGACCGTTGCTCATATCTGGAACATGACCCAGCTTGACGAGAAGCGCCAGCAGTTACTGGAGGAAGCGCAGGCCATCGCGGAACAAGGCTCCAAGCTAGATCGAGATCTGGTCAACGCACAGAAATCTATAGAGAAGACTAGAGCAATGGAGGTCGAGTACAAAACTTTGCTGCAGCAGCAGAAGGCTAAGATAGCTCAGGCTCGCATCATCAACGATCCTGGCGTACGACGCAACCTAGGATGGGCTCCCTCGAAGCCGGCACAAGCCAAGCCATACATTGACAGTGAAGGCAAGAAGGTGATGCCCACCTCACTCCTTAACCTCGCCGTCGCTAAGACCCTTCTAGAGCAAGATAGATCGCCCGAGGCAGTGGAACAGGTCTATGACCTAGTGGCCAAGGCGGTGAAGCAGCAGGAAAAGGCCACCTCTCAGAGGCTCGAGTCCGACCCAGTGCTTTGTCGGTCTAGTCAGTAAAACCGCCAAGGAACAGATCTCCTATTGATGTCGGGTCCCAGACGGGTTCATCAGAACGAAGACGGAGGGACGCGCGCAACAGGAAGGATGCCATCCCCATATGCTCCGACCACGGAGAAAAGGCCCGACCTCGTCGCCCGTCGCCACCGCCTCGATCTCCCCGACATCGCGACGATTACAAGGCTCACCATCGTACGGATATGCCGCCACCAAAGCAGTGCGGCATCGTCATCCGCGACAATGCGGAGCAGACCCGTCATGACGGAGAGCGCAACCAAGGGCACAGGAGCAGGTCGCACCATGACCCTCCGTGTCCGACAAGCAACCGCGACAGGCGTGAGGATTCGCAGGAGGGTAACAGCAAGAAGGCTAACCCACCGCCACCTCCGCCTCCGTCACCACCAAGCAGTCACCATGGTGGAGGGGGCCCGCGTCGTTCACGCAGCCCGTCCCCTGTTGACAAGAAGAAGAAGAACCCGGAGCCGTACGATGCACGTTCGCGGATCGATAAGATCCATGAGGCCCGGGAAGGACCATACCTAGGACCACGTTGCTTTGGACCTGCAATACGGTCCGCAACTTACCCCAAAGGTTTCCGGATCTACAATACCATCAAACCCTATGACGGCACCGCCAAGCCAGCCACATGGTTGCAGGACTACGGCAACACGGTGGAGATTGCTGGAGGCAACCCCAACATCGTCGTCAAGTACCTCCCATTAATGTTGGCGGGCACGGCCCATCAATGGATCGACGACTTGCCGGAGAAATCTATCTACAACTGGTTGGACATGCAAGAAGTGTTCACCAAAAACTTTGAGGGTACGTACAAGCATCCCCGCACTGTGGGCGATCTACAGCGGTGCGTGCAAGAGAAAGACGAGACATCTCGCGCCTACCTCTCTCGCTGGCTGGATATGAAGAATTCCTGCGCATGAGTACACGCTCAGACCGCCATGGCCGCCTTCATCGACGGATTGGAAAGAATCACGTTGCTCCGGCACAAGCTGAAGCGCTTGCAGGACAATCACCAGCTTGACTTGAACCAGATGATTCAGTTGGCTAGTGAGTTCGCAGCTGCCGACGATGATGCTCGCGGCTCCTTACAGCAATGCCGTTCAACTCAAGCTCGGAGGAACAGCAGTACAAAGCGGAAAACCGCTCCAGAAGAAAAGCAATCTACCGACATGGTCGCTATGACTTTTGCAGGACGGGGCGAAGGCGGACAACATGGCTGAGGAAGAGGAGCTGGTCGTGGGCAGCAACGAGGAAATGAAACCACCTCGGCCCCGCTCCGTGTTCCCCAAACCTACGAGGAGTACCGCGATATGCCGTGCCTCGTACACCTCGATGCCAATGGTAAAGCCACCCATACCAATCGACACTACAAGTTCGTCAACAACCTCAAGGAAGACCCGGAGTCCGGCTACAAGCAAAGTCGGAAGAACAGACCGCGAGGCAAGGGCAAGGGGAAGAAGAAGGAGGAGGAGTCCAAGGACTCAAGTGACATGGACGAAGACGTTGACCCCAAGCACGCCGCCAAGAGCGACGACAAGGGCAAGAACCCCTTCGCGAAAAAGGCTCCAGTCTACCACACTTTACTTGGCACCCCCACCGTCCGACAACAGAAGACCTCTCTGAGAATCCTGATGGCCACTCTCTCCCCAGTTCCCCAGTACCTGCGCTGGTCGGAGGTTCCAATAACTTGGGACAGGACGGACCACCCAGACCTTATACCTACGGAGAACCAGTACGCCATGGTCATCAACCCCTTGATTGACGGCGTGGAGTTCACTAAGTGTATGGTGGATAGTGGAAGCAGCATCAACATCATGTACCTGGATACACTGCAGAAGTTGAACTTGACGGAGGCAAACCTAAGGCGGACCAACACCATCTTGCACGGCGTAGTCCCTGGTCGGGAGGCTCGGTCCCTTGGGTGCATTACACTTCAGGTTGCCTTTGGCGATGTTAACAATTACCGCCAAGAGCGCATGACCTTCGAGGTGGTCCCCTTCAAGAGCGTGTATCACATCATATTCAGCCGCGACATATTCCACACGTTCATGGCCAAGCCATGCTTCGTCTACAACAAACTCAAGATACCCGGACCAAACGGTATCATCACCGTATCCGGAAGCTTTACCAAGGCAAGGGACTACGAGATTAATAAAGCAGTCGTTACAGAAGTTGTCCTCTACAGCGAAGAATTCAAGGAGATCCAGAGCAAGGTTGATGACTCAGAGATGCCTGCGTCGAAGAAGCAGATCTCCGACTCCGCTCCTGCGTTCAAGGCCGCCATCGAGACCAAGCCGGTGGAACTTGTGGTAGGCGATGCCTCCAAGACCATCGCCATTGGAACGAACCTGGATCCCAAATAGGAAAGCGCGCTCGTCGAGTTCCTCCATGAGAATAGGGACATCTTTGCCTGTCAACCTGCCGACATGAAAGGTGTACCTAGGGAACTCACCGAGCACAGCTTAAACATCGATCCAAAATGCAAACCAGTGAAACAACCTCTACGACGCTTCGGAGATGAGAAGAGACGCACCATTGGCAAAGAGATAGCTAGGTTACTTAAAGATGGATTTATCCGAGAAGTCCTTCACACCCGATGGGTGGCCAATCATGTACTTGTACCCAAAAAGGGAACCAATGAATTAAGAATGTGCGTTGATTACACCGGCTTGAACAAAGCATGTCCCAAAGATCCGTTTGCTTCGCCTCGCATTGACCAAGTCATTGACTCGACGGCTGGCTCGGAGCTTTTGTGTTTTCTCGATGCATACTCAGGATACCACCAGATCAAGATGAGGAAGTCGGACCAATTGGCCACTTCGTTCACTACACCATACGACACGTTTTGCTATGTTACGATGCCCTTTGGGCTGAAAAACGCAGGTGCTACATACCAGCGGACAATGCAACGCTGCCTCCACGACCAAATTGGTCAGAACGTTCACGCCTATGCGGACGATATCGCGGTGATGTCCAAAAAATCAAACGACTTAATATCTGACTTAAAAGAAACCTTTGATAATCTCCAGAAATACAACATGATGCTTAACCCTAAGAAGTGCGTCTTCGGGGTTCCACCCGGCAAACTGTTGGGTTTCATCGTTTCCCAACGAGGAATCGAGGTCAACCCAGAGAAAATCAATGCCATCTTAAACATAAACCGTCCGACATGTCTAAAGGACATTCAACGACTAACAGGTTGTGTTGCATCAGTTAGTCGGTTTGTCAGCCGACTTGGAGAGAAGGCTCTGCCGCTGTACAAGTTGCTAAAGAAGGCGGACAAATTCACATGGACAGACGAAGCAGATGCAACATTGAAGCAACTCAAGGAGATTCTTTCCTCAGCGCCCATCCTTACAGCACCCGAGCCTGGAGAGCCCCTGTTAATCTACATGGCGGCAACCAACCGGGTAATCATCATCGTCGTCGTGGTAGAGCGGAAGGAACCAGGCTATGAGCACAGAGTTCAACGACCAGTTTACTATGTGAGTGAGGTCTTGACGGATTCCAAGCAGCGTTACCCGCACTACCAAAAGATAGCTTATGGGGTATTCCTTGCTTCCCGGAAGCTGAGGCATTACTTTCAGGAGCACCCAATCACAGTGGTGAGCAAAACTCCACTGTCCGACATTATCAACAACAGCGACGCTACGGGAAGGGTCGCGAAGTGGGGCATTGAACTTGCCGCCTTCGATATCACCTACAAGAGGCGCGACGCTATCAAATCACAAGCCTTGGTGGATTTTATTGCAGATTGGACGGAGATGCCAGATGCTACTCCGTTGCCGGAACCAGAGTACTGGGTGATGCACTTTGACGGATCAAAGCTGCTCAACGGCTCGGGGGCTGGTGTATTGCTGCAGTCACCAACAGGAGACAAGCTACACTATGTTCTGCAGATCCACTTCGAGGCTACAAACAACATGGCGGAGTATGAAGCACTCATTCACGGACTACGTGTAGCCAAGGATATTGGCATCAAGCGCATAGTTTGCTGTGGAGATTCCGACTTGGTTGCCCGGTGGTGGCACACGAATGCGCGGAACCCTATGATGGCAGCATATCAAGACGAAGTGGACGAGATAGCCAAGAGCTTCTTGGGCTACGAAGTCAAGTATGTACCTAGGGAGCAAAACGAAGCGGCTGATCTGCTGTCTAAACTCGGATCAGGGCGCAAGCAAATTCCGCCAGGAGTTTTCCTAGAGCATCTACGCACACCATCTGTGAAGGGAGCCGACATCGACAACCCGGATAGAGCTGACTCTTTCGTCAACATGGTGACTAAGGTCCCTCCGGCTTGGACAAAACCGTTCATGGAATATCTCTAACACGGAACATTGCCCAACGACGAAGTCGAAAGACGGCAAATAGTACGATGAGCAAAGGGTTATACCATAATCAATGGGCAACTCTACAAAAGGAGCACTACTGGTGTATACCTCAGCTAGAAGGTATGGAAATCCTACGCGAAATCCATCTCGGACATTGCGGGCATCACGCCGCTCCTCGATCATTGGTCGCGAAAGCCTTCCGGCAAGGATTCTATTGGCTGACCGCGAAGGCGGATGCCAACAAGTTGGTTGAGACATGCATGGGATGCCATTATTATGCCCGACAACCACATGTTCCTGCTGAAGAACTGTGAACAATACCAATAACTTGGCCATTTGCGTTCTGGGGGCTAGACATGGTAGGACTGTTACATACGGCACCTTGTGGGTTTACGCATCTGCTTGTATCAGTTGATAAATTCACTAAATGGATAGAAGCTAAACCCATTAGAAATCTTGATGGGGCAACTGCCCTCAGGTTTGTCCGGGATCTAGTGGTGAGATTTGGTCTCCCACACAGCATTATCACCGACAACGGTAGCAATTTATCACTCGGAGAAGTGGAGGCTTATTGTTGGGAGAAAGGCATCTGACTTGACCTTGCATCTATGGCACACCCACAATACAACGGTCAGGTTGAACGAGCCAATGGATTAATTCTACAGGGAATCAAGCCACGTCTTAAGGAACCGCTACATAGAGCAGCTAGGGCCTGGGCGGAAGAATTGCAATCTGTGTTGTGGAGTTTACGAACTACACCCAACAGATCCACTGGCTACACCCCTTACTTCATGGTATATGGAGCAGAAGCCATCCTGCCTTCCGACATCCTTCACGATTCACCAAGAGTTGCCGCCTACGACGAGGATGACGCTGAAGAATCTAGATGCCTAGATGTGGACCTTCTCAAAGAGGAGCACGTTTTGGCATGCCAAAGATCTGCCATCTACCAGCAGAAGCTACACAGCTACCATTGTTGTCGCGTCTGGCATCGCTCGTTTAAAGAGGGGGATTTGGTGCTCCGACTTAAGCAGAAGAAGTCACACAAACTATCCCCTCCATGGGAAGGACCGTTCATCATAAGCAAGGCGCTACTCAATGGGTCTTACCTCGTTGACAATCGTGAACTAAAGGATAGACCCAACGAGGATCATAAGCGTAAGCGACGTGACCCGGATGATGACTACCCGGAGCTTGATCGCCCATGGAACATAGCACAACTACGTCCTTTTTACACTTAGCATTTTTTATCTCATTGTGTACCTCTTATATGATTAATGAAATAAATCTCTCTGGTTCACTCATATTTCTGATCTTTTACCTCCTTTAGTGTTCATTTTTGGATCATGTAAAACCTTTATGCACAAGCTTTGTATTTGCACTTGTGAAAATTCTGCCTACGGGCGTTAGCTTAAGTTTTCTGGTCTACACGTTCTTTGTCGTTTTTATGTGGATTCTGGAGTAGTGACTTTTGGCACTTATTGTCGGCGATTTTGTGCTTAGGTTATTGACGGTGCCATTGGGCATCATCACCTGAGCGCATGGTTCCGACAACGAGTCTTCCGACTCACGAAAGGTAAAACATAAGAACCAAAGTAATGGATAAACCAGCACTTGCTTAAAAATATATACATACTAGAAACTGATTCTTAAGTAGCAAGACATACAACATTGTTTTCCGCCTTAAATACATAGTTTTTTCCGCATACACACCAAAGGTAAAACAAATATTACAAGTTGTTTTTCATTCCTTTGGCGCAGGCGACTTGGAAGTAGCGTCATCAGCAGCAGGAGAACCACCCTCGAAGTCGGCAGTGTGAAGAGACTCGGAGGAGCTTTGGTCGCCGTCATCGATGACATTCCTTGGCACGAAGACTTTGATGTCGACTAACTCGGCAACTCTGGTGTCATAGCCCGTGAGTGACGACAAGATGGATTCATGATTAATCGCCTTGCCATTGTCATCCACGTCGGGAATGCCAGAGGTCACCGTGTCGATGTCGGCATATTCATAGTGTGCCTTCACCATTGATAGCGCCATCCTTGCGCTAGCTCGTGCACATGAAGCTTTCCAGCTTGTGATACGCTCGGGGGCTTGGCGCAAGATCTTCGATTACTTTGCCATAGAGTCTGATGCCTTAATGTTGATTTGGAGGGGCTTGGCGGTCTCTTTTGCTTGCAAGATGGTGGTTTTGATGAAGTTGCCGACAAGAACCATGCATTCCTTGGCTGGAGGAGGCGAACGGGTTAAACCCATAGGAGCTGCAAATTCCGACAAGGAGCACATGAGTTCAAAAAATCAGAGTATCCAGACTACAAAAATCTAAGGCGGATAAAACTTACTGAAGATGCTGGCTTCAGCTTGCTAGAGGGTGTCCGCCAAGGATTCTTTCTCTTGTTGGAGGAGCTTATACACCTCGCTATGGCGTTGATTCTGCTCATCGGCAGCTTGCTTCTGATCTTTTAAGATCTCAATCTCCTCCTTCAAGCGATTGATTTCCGCGATGGCGGAGTCCTGCAGGGCTTTCATTGAATCCTCATGCGTTTTCAGCATGTCTTTCCTCTCCTCCTTAAGGATCTTGTTCTCTCCGTCCAGCTGATGGATGTGCTTGGACTGCTCGACAATGTCCTTGGCCTTGGCAACATGTTCTGCAAAGTCGGAGAAAACAAAGTACACAGTGAGTATTCAGAGAATGTACGCACAAAATCAAGATGGAATGCGCAAAAATAAAAACAGACTCTTGTTTTTGATGGTCTGTTCCTTCAAGATGGCAGTTTTACCCTTTTCGGCTTCAAGATCTGCACGCATCTTCTGGTACTTGTCATTGGCCATGTACCTCCTAGCATTCTCGTTCTGTGGAAAAAAAGGAAAAGTTAAATGTCGTTTGGTCTACTTGGAGCCTCTAGCCGGAAATTTTCCACCTAGACGCTCGGGGGCTACAGCGAGAGTTTTTAACCTAGCAACATGCTTAGCTTTACTTTGAGCATCTAGTCAGAATTAATTCAGTTTTCGATTAGAGGCTTGGGGGCTACAGTATCAAGTTTTTAACTCATCTATATGCTTAGCTTTCTTTAAGCATCTAGTCGGAACTAATTCAGTTACAACTAGAAGCTTGGGGGCTACAGTATTGAAATTTATAAACACTGCGTATGCTACTCTTAAAGCATCTAGTCGGAATATTTCATTCCATCTAAATGCTTGGGGCTATAGTGAGAAGTTTTCTAGCTTAGTCACTCTTAGAGCATCTAGACGCAAAAGCCTGCGGTTTTCTGTCTACATCCTCGGGGGCTACAGTGGGATACTCATATGAAATACAAAAAAGCAAATAAAACTTTCAAGTGAAATAATCTTGAGATTGGTAGCGCTCTCGTCCAACAGCTTGCCAAAGGAAATATTGTTTCCTCGCAAGACGTCTGCTTGTCGGAGGAGCTCCTCAAGACCGCACGTCAGAGATGTCGGTGCTGCACCAGGAACCACAGATGTGCTACTCGGCGTAAGCGCCAGGTAGACTATCTTTGGGAACTCAAAAGGTTTCTGGGGAGCAAGGGTGCCGCCTTCGACAGAGGTACCTATAGGGGTTCGTAGCATGGAAAACAAAAAATTTCTACCGCATGCAAACAAACAAGCCAAAATCTATCTACTAGATTGTAGTATTGAGTCGATAGAGAACTCACCCTCAAAGATTCCAAAGCGGTTAACGAGAGCAGATTCTCGTGGGTGATGTAGTCGTACACTTGCCGATCTCAAGATCGCGTAGACGATCCTTCCGGCGCTGCGTTCCGATAGTGCTCCCGTAGTCGGTCACACGTTCGGTACTCGATGGAGACCTTCCTCTCCCTTGTTCCAGCAGGCAGTGGAGGTTGTTGCACTCTCCTCGTGATTCCGGCAGCACGACGACGTGGTGTCGGAAGTAGAGGGGAGATCTCGCGGGGCTTCGCCTTAAGCCGGAGCGAGTATGGTGGAGTATGAGAGAGGCCTTGGTGATCTAGGGTTTATACGGCACCAAGGGGAGGGTGTGAATGGCGGCTAGGGTTTGGGGAAATCCTAACTCGCCGAGTTAGAGGAGGCCCTAGGCGGCGGCGACTTGGAGGAGGCCGGTGGCTTGGGGCTAGGGTTTGAGTGTGAGGGGTAGGGGGCGCCCTACCCCTCCTTATATAGGTGGGAGGGGCGACTTGGGAGGAGGGAGTCCTCCTCCTACTCCCCTTCATAGCCGGTGGGTGGGAGGGAGTGGGACTTCCTCCCTAAATAGGTTTCCTACTCTCCCTCCACCAAGCAAACTTGAGATTTGACTTTTTCAAATTGGCGTTTGACTTTCAAACTTCGATTTGATTTCTCTCTTTATTTTGCCCAGCCAAGTGACCTAGTACATGATGCAAACATTCCACATTGTCATGACACATTCATGTACCCTTCCCCTCCGGAGTGCCAGACCTTCCGGACCCTTCTAGAACATTCCTCGTGAAAACACCGGAATCATTCCCGAACTCCGAAACAGGACTTTCCTTGTATGAATCTTATTCTCCGGACCATTCCGGATCTCCTCGTGATATCCCGGATCCCATTTGAGACACCGAACAACATTTGGTCTCTTACTCATCATTCCATAACTACTCAACAACATCGAATCCTTAAGTGTGTCTCCCTACGGTTCGTGAATTATGCGGACATGACCGAGACACTTCTCCGATCAATAACCAATAGAGGAATCAGGAAATTCATATGGCTCCCACATATTTCTACGATTACTTTGCGATCGAATGAACCACTTACATACGATACCAATTTCCCTTTGTCTCACGATAGTTTACTTATCCGAGGTTTTGATCGTCGGTATCTCTGCATACCTAGTTCAACCTCGTTGCTGATAAGTACTCTTTTCTCGTTCCCGCGGTATGTGATCCCTTGTGAGCCAGTCGCATGCTTGCAAGCTAATTGGATGACATTCCACCGAGAGGGCCCAGAGTATATCTATCCGTCATATGGATGGACAAATCCCACTCTTGATCCATGTGCCTCAACCCATACTTTCTGAACACTCAATGCCACCTTTATAGCCACCCAGTTACGGCGTGGTGGTTGATGTCATCAAAGCATCCTTCCGGTGATGGTGATTAACATGATCTCATGGTCGAAGGAATTAGGTTACTATGTATCAGAAATCTTATAGCAAATGAACTATATTAAATGACTTGATCTTTATGATACGCTTAACTATAGGAGTATGTCCATCACATCATTCTCCTAATTATATGACCCTGTTGTTAATAACATCTCTATGTTCATGATCAGGAAACCATGATCATATATTAACCAACAAGCTAGTTTAACAAGAGGCTTTACTAGGGACTCTTTTATGTTTACAAATCACACAATTATTAATGTCTACTGTTAATACAATTATAGCATGGTATGTAAAAATTTATCATAAGTATGAAGATATGATAATAACCACTTTATTATTGCCTCTTGGGCATATCTCCAACAGTCTCCCACTTGCACTAGAGTCAATAATATAGTTTCAAACCTTCGTGTATTCAACGCCTATGGCTTTCCGGTGTTGTATATACACGATTGCTAGTGGTCAATTGATCTCCGGTTCTGACACTTCCAGGTCCGTGTGTAATTGCATGTCTTTGCGTCTCTATGCATCACTCATTCTCTAATGAGATGGCTTTGTATAAATTTGGTCCTTTGGTGAGACCTTTAGTTCTTTGGGGTTTAAAACATGTTGATAATATTGTCATACAATATATCTTCATAGTACTATCCCACTGTGAACTATACCTAGTTTGATAACAAACTACTTGACACAAATGCCCTCTTTTGCTGCTATAACAGCAGTTATATACTTAGCCTTTTGTTGTAGTATCTGTCACAATTCTTAACTTTGGAACTCATCCAAATCCATTATGGAACTTACTTTCCATCGTATTGTGCCACCCTTAGTTTAGATTGAGATAAACTTAATTTGTACTTTGTGACAAAACTAGTATCAATGTAATTCATTTACAATGAACTAACCTATCTATTTGTCACTTCTACAAAATAATATATTCTTAGTTCTTTTACAAGATCATAAGAATATCTTTACTATCGTCCAATAATAATCTTATGAATCATTCTGCTATATGCTCATAACATTTAGAGCATAGGACATATCTGGATTTGTACACATCACAACATGATTGATAAATACTCTTTGTGATTTTATCTATTAAGTATCAAAAATACTTAAATATTTATTCAATCCTTCCTGTGCAACAAGAACCTTTCTCGTAGTTTCTATATTGAACTCATTCAATATATCATCTATGTACTTCTGGCATAACCATATTGGCATCACAATTTATCCATATAGACTTTGATGCCAGATATTCGGGTTCTGCCTAAGCCTTTCATTGAGATGAAATTCTTATCCCGTGTTAATAAAAAGATACATCATTTCCAATCAACAATATGTCTTCCACATAATGTATTAGAAACATGTCTTAGCGCTCCCACTTAATTTCTTGCAAATGCAAGCATCTTCATCGTATCCGATGAAATTAAACTCTTTTAACAGTTTCATCATAGTCAAGATTCCAACTTCGCGATGCTTACTTCAACCATTGAAGTTTGCATATGCTTTTAGCATCCTTTGAATTAACAAAACCCTTTGGACCTTGTCATGCACACGTCCTAGATAACCATTCTATTAGAAGAACTTGTTTTGTTTATTCAACCCATAACAAAATTATATGTCGTGGTTGCTACATTAATCCGTCTAGACTAAATATCGCTTAATGAAAGATCAGATCTTGCCATAGTCAACTCTTTGAACATTGTCGTGAACTCTTTCCTGACATGTCGATAATTTCATAGATGTGAAACATCCATGTCTATTTCTTTATAGATCCAAATATGACTGTAAGGTCTTGTACCTTTCCAGAGGGTCTTTCAAGATCAAAGCTTGATCTCTTGTATATGGAACTATCATGGATTTTATGGCTTCAAGCCATTTGACGGAGTCAAGGCCCATCATCGCTTCTTTGCATAAGTCGGATCATTATTGTCAAATAATGATTTAACTCTCAAATCTTGGTATTTGATTGTTTACCCGACCTACTTGTTTCAATAGGAACTTAGACCTCTGTGACCACAACCTTTGAGGCAAGTGAGCCATGAGCATTGTTGCTGCCTCCGGAACACTTTTCGGTGCTACGCAACTTTGCACATATAGCTAAGGTTCTTTTAACCTTGTCAAAGTTCTATTGTCCTCCCACTTAACTTTTCATCGAAAATTCCTTCTCAAAGAAACTTGATGTCCTAAGCGACAAACATTTTTGTCTTTGGTGTTATGGAGGAATACTCAATGATTATTCAAAATAACATACAAAGATATGTTCATCCGATTTTGGTTGCAAACATCTTTCTTATGCATAGCATACCAATGTTTAAGAAAGGACAACTTGGGTTTTATCCCAAACCATAACTTTATATGGTGTCAATTCAACGGATTATGATGGAGCTCTTTTCAGTGGAAAAAAGGTAGTCTCTAAGTTTTTTAATCTTTAAAATATAATGGCAGTTTTATGAATTACACCTTTGATCTTACCATGTCAAACAAGGTTTAATTACATATCTCGAATGCTCCATACTCTTATGGTGTTTCGAGAAATGCAAATCCACGGAACGATTCCTTAAATCTTAGGTATTATGCTAAACTTGTAACTTAAATATCTTCCTTTATGATCTTATCATATACTATTTATATTCTTGTTACAATGATTTTGCACTTCATCTTGAAAGTCTTTGAACTTTTCAAATGTTTCACACTTCATCCTTATTAAGTAAATATTCATATATTCACTCAAATTTTCGGAGAAAGCATATGAAGTTGAAATCCATCGCTCTTGACTACACATAATGGACTTCATACAACAATATGTACAAGTTCCAATAAGCTAGTCATTCGTTCCCTTTTGGCCTATGAACGAAGTTTTAATTATCTCTAGGAAAGTTTCACAAGCGTCATTTGATTAAAAATCAAAAAGACTCCAAAATTCCATCCACATGGAGTTTCTTCGTGTTTTCTTTCCAATATAATTTAAACGGCGATGTCACTTCCTAAGTGATCATTCAATCAATTTGTCTTTCAACATTTTTAGCACTAGTTTTATGGATGTGATTTCTCCAACGAGATTTTTGAATTATCCATCTTTTATGGATTACGGCAATTATTTGAACAACCCTTTTGTTCTCATAATACCTGATAAAACAAATCTTGAAGGCAAGCTTTGATGTTTAACGAGCAACACAATAACCCTTTATTTGTTCTCGATGAACATCATCACATATTCTTTTGCAAGTTACTTAGGCCATTGTAGTTCATGAATTCTGTTGTTTCGTATGACGATTCATACCAACAAATTCAGTATCCAATACTTAAGAACCACATTATTTAAC
Organism: Avena insularis; assembly: GCA_023614405.1. Taxonomy (NCBI): domain Eukaryota; kingdom Viridiplantae; phylum Streptophyta; class Magnoliopsida; order Poales; family Poaceae; genus Avena; species Avena insularis. The sequence goes on from CM042697.1 coordinate 66,396,001, forward strand.
AAGCAAAGAATATAGCCATAACACGTATATCCTTTATATACCTAAACTGAACAATTCTAGTCTTTTCTTTTCTGCCATATATTTATGAGATTCTCTTTCAGTATTTCTTTTTATGTTTGAAAGAATCTATCAACATCAATAGTGGAGCCATACACATGAAACATAGTCCAAAGCGTGTATAGTTAAATACCAATGTCTTTGGACTTGCACTTTGAAGTAGATTACCATCATCAAATGTTTGGTGTTCTTTCAAATTCCTTTCTTTAGTAATCTGTTGGTGTAGTAAAAATTTTACCTACATCAAATATTCACCCTTCTCATGGAATTATTCATGATCAAGCTACTTTAGCTTATAACGGTGAATCGCGAGTATAATATTGCTCTCCAAAACCTTTTGGAGAATTAAGACAACCAGCGTCGCCAACCTTTTGTAAATTCTCATCAAATATGAGAACATGACTTCTGCCATATTATACTCTATCATGTTACAACCAAAACTTCGTTTCAGATATCACAATATCTTCCACACATCATGGTTTCTGAAACAACTCTTTCAACTCCTAGATTACCTTGATATTGAAACTATCTTTCGAATATCAAGAATCATGGAGACACACATGATACTTATACACTAACACTGGAATTGTCACTCTTGATTTAATACCAATTATTAAACTTCATGGAGTAACCGGAACTTACTGAAAGTTTGCAATAGGACTTTTAAAACTTTAGATTAACACTTCAAAACAATACGATACCAGTTCGTAAAGTAACTAACCAGAATTCTATAGTTCTATCATCTCAATTATAACTAAACGCAAGGTGGTAAATGGATGCCAATGACTACAACAACTATGCAAATTCACTTTGATTTAATTTATGATAAATAGTGTTCAGCTTTTAATCAAATTGCTGTTGAACTCCCACTCAAAACAATATCCCTCACATTGTTTTAGTGATCACACGAACCAAATACACCACATCAAAACCGATCATCACGAGAGTTGATGTAGCTTCAATGGCGAACAATCAACATGTTCATCATATCTACTATATGACTCATGCTTTACCTTTCGGTGATCCGTGTTCTGAGACCATGTCTGTACATGCTAGGCTCGTCAAGATCAAACCTTAGCTTCCGCATGAGCAAATCTGGCTTGCTCATGTTGTATACACTCGCAGAATCTAACACACCCGATCATCACGTGGTGCTTCAAAACAAAGAGCTTTAGCAACGGTGCTTACTAAGGATGAACACTTTAAAACTTGAAATTGTGTGCTTGAGGGATCATCTTATAATGCTACCGTCATGAACTAAGCAATACAAGATGCATAAAAGGATTAACATCACATGCAATTCATAATATGTGATATGATATGGCTTTTCTTCTTGTGCTTCTGATCTCCATCTTCAAGCACGAACATGATCTCCATCATCACCGGTGTGGCGTCAAGGTCAATGGCGCCGCTTCATGGTTGTCGTCCACTAGCATCAACTATTACAACTTCTTTGAATAGACATGCAGGTCTTAACAGAATTTAAAAGACAACCATATGGCTCCTGCCTGTTGCCAACTTACAATAAGGTACATTGCATACATCATATATAATCACAATCATGGTCATATCACATCACAGCACACCCCTGCAAAACAAAGTTAGACGCCTCTAATTTTCTTTGCATGTTTTACGTGGTTTGAGGCTTTCAATAAGTGTCGTGCTAACTTACGAACAAGAACCACAACATTGATACTAGTATTGTCAATCACCCGTTGTAAATTGAATCTTACCTATGTTGGAAGAAACAAGCACCCGCAAAGCCTCTTATGCAATACAAGTTGCATGTCAAGCGTGGAGCAAGTCTCATGAACGATGTCATGTAAGGTTAGCCCGGGCCACTTTATCCCACCATCCCACAAGATGCAAAGTACACAAGAAGCAATCGACAACAAAAGCATCAACGCCCACAATGACCATTGTGTTCTACTCGTGCAACAGATCTACATATAGACACGGCTCTGATACCACTGTAGGGGTTCGTAGCATGGAAAACAAAAAATTCTACCGCATGCAAACAAACAAGACAAGATCTATCTACTAGATTGTAGCAACGAGTCGATAGAGGAACTCACCCTCGAATATTCCAAAGCGGTTAACGAGAGCAGATTCTCGTGGGTGATGTAGTCGTACACTTGCCGATCTCAAGATCGCGTAGACGATCCTTCCGATGCTGCGTTAAGCGGCGCTCATGATCGGTCACACGTTGATTTTCGATGAAGACCTTCCTCTCCCTTGTTCCAGCAGGCAGTGGAGGTTGTAGCACTCTCCTCGTGATTCCGGCAGCACAACGGTGTGGTGTCGGAAGTAGAGGGGAGATCTCGCGGGGCTTCGCCTTAAGCCGGAGCGAGTATGGTGGAGTATGAGAGAGGCCTTGGTGATCTAGGGTTTAGAAGGCACCAAGGGGAGGGTGTGGCTGGCGGATAGGGTTTGGGGAAACCCTAACTTGCCGAGTTAGAGGAGGCCCTAGGCGGCGGCGACTTGGAGGAGGCCGGCGGCTTGGGGCTAGGGTTTGAGTATGAGGGGTAGGGGGCACCCTACCCCTCCTTATATAGGTGGGAGGGGGCGACTTGGGAGGAGGTAGTCCTCCTCCTACTCCCCTTCATAGTCGGCGGGTGGGAGGGAGTGGGACTTCCTCCCCAAGTAGGTTTCCTACTCTCCCTCCACCAAGCAAACTTGAGATTTGACTTTTTCAAATTGGCGTTTGACTTTCAAACTTCGATTTGATTTCTCTCTTTATTTTGCCCAGCCACGTGACCTAGTACATGATGTAACCATTCCACATTGTCATGACACATTCATGTACCCTTTCCCTCCGGAGTGTTGGACCTTCCGGACCCTTCTAGAACATTCCTGGTGAAAACACCGGAATCATACCCGAACTCTGAAACAGGACTTTCCTTATATGAATCTTATTCTCCGGACCATTCCGGATCTCCTCGTGATATCCCGGATCCCATCCAAGACACCGAACAACATTCGGTCTCTTACTCATCATTCCATAACTACTCAACAACATCGAATCCTTAAGTGTGTCTCCCTACGGTTCGTGAATTATGCGGACATGACCGAGACACTTCTCCGATCAATAACCAATAGAGGAATCTTGAAATTCATATGGCTCCCACATATTTCTACGATTACTTTGCGATCGGATGAACCACTTATATACGATACCAATTTCCCTTTGTCTCATGATAGTTTACTTATCCGAGATTTTGATCGTCGGTATCTCTGCATACCTAGTTCAACCTCGTTAATAATGAGTACTCTTTTCTCGTTCCCGCGGTATGTGATCCCTTGTGAGCCAGTCACATGCTTGCAAGCTAATTGGATGACATTCCACCGAGAGGGCCCAGAGTATATCTATCCGTCATATGGATGGACAAATCCCACTCTTGATCCATGTCCCTCAACCCATACTTTCTGAACACTCAATGCCACCTTTATAGACACCTAGTTACGGCGTGGTGTTTGATGTCATCAAAGCATCCTTCCGGTGATGGTGATTAACATGATCTCATGGTCGAAGGAATTAGGTTACTATGTATCAGATATCTTATAGCAAATGAACTATATTAAATGACTTGATCTTTATGATACGCTTAACTATAGGAGTATGTCCATCACATCATTCTCCTAATTATATGACCCTGTTGTTAATAACATCTCTATGTTCATGATCAGGAAACCATGATCATATATTAACCAACAAGCTAGTTTAACAAGAGGCTTTACTAGGGACTCTTTTATGTTTACAAATCACACAAGTATTAATGTTTCCTGTTAATACAATTATAGCATGGTATGTAAAAATTTATCATAAGTATGAAGATATGATAATAACCACTTTATTGCCTCTTGGGCATATCTCCAACAGTCTCCCACTTGCACTAGAGTCAAAAATCTAGTTTCAAACCTTTGCGTATTCAACGCCTATGGCTTCCGGTGTTGTATATATACGATTGCTAGTGGTCAATTGATCTCCGGATCTGACACTTCCAGGTCCGTGTGTAATTGCATGTCTTTGCGTCTCTATGCATCACTCATTCTCTAATGAGATGGCTTTGTATAAATTTGGTCCTTTGGTGAGACCTTTAGTTCTTTGGGGTTTAAAACATGTTGATAATATTGTCATACAATATATCTTCATAGTACTATCCCACTGTGAACTACACCTAGTTTGATAACAAACTACTTGACACAAATGCCCTCTTTTGCTGCTATAACAACAGTTATATACTTAGCCTTTTGTTGTAGTATCTGTCACAATGTCTTAACTTTGGAACTCATCCAAATCCATTATGGAACTTACATTCCATCATATTGTGCCACCCTTAGTTTAGATTGAGATAAACTTAATTTGTAATTTGTGACAAAACTAGTATCAATGTAATTCATTTACAATGAACTAACCTATCTATTTGTCACTTCTACAAAATAATATATTCTTAGTTCTTTTACAAGCTCATAAGAATATCTTTACTATCGTCCAATAATCATCTTATGAATCATTCTGGTATATGATCATAACATTTAGAGCATATGACATATCTGGACTTGTACACATCACAGCATGATTGGTAAAATACTCTTTGTGATTTTATCTATTAAGTATCAAAAATACTTAAATATTTATTCAATCCTTCATGTGCAACAAGAACCTTTCTTGTAGTTTCTATATTGAACTCATTCAATATCTCATCTATGTACTTCTGGCACAACCATATTGGCATCACAATTTATCCATATAGACTTTGATGCCAAATATTCGGGTTCTGCCTAAGCCTTTCATCGAGATGAAATTCTTATCCCGTGTTAATAAAAAGATACATCATTTCCAATCAACAATATGTCTTCCACATAATGTATTAGAAACATGTCTTAGCGCTCCCACTTAATTTCTTGCAAATGCAAGCATCTTCATCGTCTCTGATGAAATTGAACTCTTTTAATAGTTTCATCATAGTGAAGATCCCAACTCCGCGATGCTTACTTCAACCATTGAAGTTTGCATATGCTTTTAGCATCCTTTGAATTAACAAAACCCTTTGGACCGTGTCATGCACACGTCCTAGTTAACCATTCTATTAGAAGAACTTGTTTTGTTTATTCAACACATAACAAAATTATATGTCGTGGTTGCTACATTAATCCGTCTAGACTAAATATCGCTTAATGAAAGATCAGATCTTGCCATAGTCAACTCTTTGAACATTGTCGTGAACTCTTTCCCGACATGTCGATAATTTCATAGATGTGAAACATCCATGTATATTTCTTTATAGATCCAAATATGACTGTAAGGTCTTGTACCTTTCCAGAGGGTCTTTCAAGCTCAAAGCTTGATCTCTTGTATATGGAACTATCATGGATTTTATGGCTTCAAGCCATTTGACGGAGTCAGGGCCCATCATCGCTTCTTTGCATATAGTCGGATCATTATTGTCAAATAATGATTTAACTCTCAAATCTTGGTATTTGATTGTTTACCCGACCTACTTGTTTCAATAGGAACTTAGACCTCTGTGACCACAACCTTTGAGGCACGTGAGGCATGATCATTGTTGCTGCCTCCGGAACACTTTTCGGTGCTACGCAACTTTGCACATATAGCTAAGGTTCTTTTAACCTTGTCAAAGTTCTATTGTCCTCCCACTTAACTTTTCACGGAAAATTCCTTCTCAAAGAAACTTGACGTTCTAAGCGACAAACATTTTTGTCTTTGGTGTTATGGAGGAATACTCAACGATTATTCAAAGTAACATACAAAGATATGTTCATCCAATTTCAGTTGCAAACATCTTTCTTATGCATAGCATACCAATGTTTAAGAAAGGACAACTTGGGTTTTATCCCAAACCATAACTTTATATGGTGTCAATTCAACGGATTATGATGGAGCTCTTTTCAGTGGAAAAACGGTAGTCTCTAAGTTTTTTATTCTTTAAAATATAATGGCAGTTTTATGAATTACACCTTTGATCTTACCATGTCAAACAAGGTTTAATTACATATCTCGAATGCTCCATACTCTTATGGTGTTTCGAGAAATGCAAATCCACGGAACGATTCCTTAAATCTTAGGTATTATGCTAAACTTGTAACTTAAATATCTTCCTTTATGATCTTATCATAAACTATTTATATTCTTGTTACAATGATTTTGCACTTCATCTTGAAAGTTTTTGAACTTTTCAAATGTTTCACACTTCATCCTTATTAAGTAAATATTCATATATTCACTCAAATTTTCGGAGAAAGCATATGAAGTTCAAATCCATCACTCTTGACTACACATAATGGACTTCATACAACAATATGTACAAGTTCCAATAAGCTAGTCATTCGTTCCCTTTTGGCCTATGAACGAAGTTTTAATTATCTCTAGGAAAGTTTCACAAGCGTCATTTGATTAAAAATCAAAAAGACTCCAAAATTCCATCCACATGGAGTTTCTTCATGTTTTCTTTCCAATATAATTTAAATGACGATGTCACTTCCTAAGTGATCTTTCAATCAATTTGTCTTTCGACATTTTTAGCACTAGTTTTATGGATGTGATTTCTCCAACGAGATTTGTGAATTATCCATCTTTTATGGATTACGGCAATTATTTGAACAACCCTTTTGTTCTCATCATACCTGATAAAACAAATCTTGAAGGCAAGTTTTGATGTTTAACGAGCAACACAATAACCCTTTATTTCTTCTCGATGAACATCATCACATATTCTTTTGCAAGTTACTTAGGCCATTGTAGTTCATGAATTCTGTTGTTTCGTATGACAATTCATACCAACAAATTCAGTATCCAATACTTAAGAACCACATTATTTAACAAGCAAAGAATATAGCCATAATACGTATATCCTTTATATACCTAAGCTGAACAATTCTAGTCTTTTCTTTTCTGCCATATATTTATGAGATTCTCTTTCAATATTTCTTTTTCTGTTTGAAAGAATCTATCAACATCAATAGTGGAGCCATACACATGACACATAGTCCAAAGCGTGTATAGTTAAATACCAATGTCTTTGGACTTGCACTTTGAAGTAGATTACCATCATCAAATGTTTGGTGTTCTTTCAAATTCTTTTCTTTAGTAATCACTTGGTGTAGTAAACATTTTACCTACATCAAATATTCACCCTTCTCATGGAATTATTCATGATCAAGCTACTTTAGCTTATAACGGTGAATCACGAGTATATTATTGCTCTCCAAAACCTTTTGGAGAATTAAGACAACCAGCGTCGCCAACCTTTTGTAAATTCTCATCAAATATGAGAACATGACTTCTGCCATATTATACTCTATCATGTTACAACCAAAACTTCGTTTCAGATATCACAATATCTTCCACACATCATGGTTTTTGAAACAACTCTTTCAACTCCTAGATTACCTTGATATTGAAACTATCTTTCGAATATCAAGAATCATGGAGACAAACATGATACTTATACACTAACACTGGAATTGTCACTCTTGATTTAATACCAATTATTAAACTTCATGGAGTAACCGGAACTTACTGAAAGTTTGCAATAGGACTTTTAAAACTTTAGATTAACACTTCAAAACAATATGATACCAGTTCGTAAAGTAACTAACCAGAATTCTATAGTTCTATCATCTCAATTATAACTAAACGCAAGGTGGTAAACGGATGCCAATGACTACAACAACTATGCAAATTCACTTTGATTTAATTTATGATAAATAGTGTTCAGCTTTTAATCAAATTGTTGTTGAACTCCCACTCAAAACAATATCCCTCACATTGTTTTAGTGATCATACGAACCAAATCCACCACATCAAAACCGATCATCACGGGAGTTGATGTAGCTTCAATGGCGAACAATCAACATGTTCATCATATCTACTATATGACTCATGCTTTACCTTTCGGTGATCCGTGTTCCGAGACCATGTCTGTACATGCTAGGCTCGTCAAGATCAAACCTTAGCTTCTGCATGAGCAAATCTGGCTTGCTCACGTTGTATACACTCGCAGAATCTAACACACCCGATCATCACGTGGTGCTTCAAAACAAAGAGCTTTAGCAACGGTGCTTACTAAGGATGAACACTTTAAAACTTGAAATTGTGTGCTTGAGGGATCATCTTATAATGCTACCGTCATGAACTAAGCAATACAAGATGCATAAAAGGATTAACATCACATGCAATTCATAATATGTGATATGATATGGCCTTTCTTCTTGTGCTTCCGATCTCCATCTTCAAGCAAGAACATGATCTCCATCATCACCGGTGTGGCGTCAAGGTCAATGGCGCCGCTTCATGGTTGTCGTCCACTAGCATCAACTATTACAACTTCTTTGAATAAACATGCAGGTCTTAACAGAATTTAAAAGACAACCATATGGCTCCTGCCGGTTGCCAACTTACAGTAAGGTACATTGCATACATCATATATAATCACAATCATGGTCATATCACATCACAGCACACCCCTGCAAAACAAAGTTAGACGCCTCTAATTTTCTTTGCATGTTTTACGTGGTTTGAGGCTTTCAATAAGTGTCGTGCTAACTTACGAACAAGAACCACAACATTGATACTAGTATTGTCAATCACCCGTTGTAAATTGAATCTTAACTATGTTGGGAGAAACAGGCACCCGCAGAGCCACTTATGCAATAAAAGTTGCATGTCAAGCGTGGAGCAAGTCTCATGAACGATGTCATGTAAGATTAGCCCGGGCCGCTTTATCCCACCATCCCGCAAGATGCAAAGTACACAAGAAGAAATCGACAACAAAAGCATCAACGCCCATAATGACCATTGTTTTCTACTCGTGCAATAGATCTACATATATACACGGCTCTGATACCACTGTAGGGGTTCGTAGCATGGAAAACAAAAAAATTCTACCGCATGCAAACAAACAAGACAAGATCTATCTACTAGATTGTAGCAACGAGTCGATAGAGGAACTCACCCTCGAAGATTCCAAAGCGGTTAACGAGAGCAGATTCTCGTGGGTGATGTAGTCGTACACTTGCCGATCTCAAGATCGCGTAGATGATCCTTCCGGCGCTGCGTTCCGGCAGCGCTCCCGTAGTCGATCACACGTTCGGTACTCGATGAAGACCTTCCTCTCCCTTGTTCCAGCAGGCAGTGGAGGTTGTTGCACTCTCCTCGTGATTCCGGCAGCACGACGACGTGGTGTCGGAAGTAGAGGGGAGATCTCGCGGGGCTTCGCCTTAAGCCGGAGCGAGTATGGTGGAGTATGAGAGAGGCCTTGGTGATCTAGGGTTTATACGGCACCAAGGGGAGGGTGTGAATGGCGGCTAGGGTTTGGGGAAATCCTAACTCGCCGAGTTAGAGGAGGCCCTAGGCGGCGGCGACTTGGAGGAGGCCGGTGGCTTGGGGCTAGGGTTTGAGTGTGAGGGGTAGGGGGCGCCCTACCCCTCCTTATATAGGTGGGAGGGGCGACTTGGGAGGAGGGAGTCCTCCTCCTACTCCCCTTCATAGCCGGTGGGTGGGAGGGAGTGGGACTTCCTCCCTAAATAGGTTTCCTACTCTCCCTCCACCAAGCAAACTTGAGATTTGACTTTTTCAAATTGGCGTTTGACTTTCAAACTTCGATTTGATTTCTCTCTTTATTTTGCCCAGACAAGTGACCTAGTACATGATGCAACAATTCCACATTGTCATGACACATTCATGTACCCTTCCCCTCCGGAGTGTCGGATCTTCCGGACCCTTTTAGAACATTCCTGGTGAAAACACCGGAATCATTCCCGAACTCCAAAACAAGACTTTCCTTATATGAATCTTATTCTCCGAACCATTCCGGATCTCCTCGTGATATCCCGGATCCCATCCGAGACTCCGAACAACATTCGGTCTCTTATTCATCATTCCATAACTACTCAACAACATCGAATCCTTAAGTGTGTCTCCCTACGGTTCGTGAAGTATGCGGACATGACCGAGACACTTCTCCGATCAATAACCAATAGAGGAATCTAGAAATTCATATGGCTCCCACATATTTCTATGATTACTTTGCGATCGAATGAACCACTTACATACGATACCAATTTCCCTTTGTCTCACGATAGTTTACTTATCCGAGGTTTTGATCGTCGGTATCTCTGCATACCTAGTTCAACCTCATTACTGATAAGTACTCTTTTCTCGTTCCCACGGTATGTGATCCCTTGTGAGCCAGTCACATGCTTGCAAGCTAATTGGATGACATTCCACCGAGAGGGCCCAGAGTATATCTATCCGTCATATGGATGGACAAATCCCACTCTTGATCCATGTGCCTCAACCCATACTTTCCGAACACTCAATGCCACCTTTATAGCCACCCAGTTACGGCGTGGTGTTTGATGTCATCAAAGCATCCTTCCGATGATGGTGATTAACATGATCTCATGGTCGAAGGAATTAGGTTACTATGTATCAGAAAGCTTATAGCAAATGAACTATATTAAATGACTTGATCTTTATGCTACGCTTAACTATAGGAGTATGTCCATCACATCATTCTCCTAATGATACGACCCTGTTGTTAATAACATCTTATGTTCATGATCAGGAAACCATGATCATATATTAACCAACAAGCTAGTTTAACAAGAGGCTTTACTAGGGACTCTTTTATGTTTACAAATCACACAAGTATTAATGTTTCCTATTAATACAATTATAGCATGGTATGTAAACATTTATCATAAGAATGAAGATATGATAATAACCACTTTATTATTGCATCTTGGGCATATCTCCAACAGTACCAGCTTTCACCACCGCCTTATCGCCACCGATGGCATCCTTAGCCGGAGCTTCAGCCATTTGAGGGGCGGTACTCTCCTGCGTCGCCTGCTCGCCGACAACAGCAAGCTCGGTAGAGGCGCCAGAATCCACTTCCATGGCGGAAGGGCCTGATGCCTCCTTAGCCTGAGAGCTTGTCGGGCAGACAAGGGCTTGATGGCAGGAGTGGCTGGGGCGATGGCGGGAGAGGCGTCGCGATGTAGCATATCCTTGATATTCCGAGAAGCCCCCGATGTTTTGGAGGTCTTCTTGAGGCTGGTCATGGCTTTCTTCCTGAAACGTGCAAAATGCATAAGTACAGGATCAAGACAGATAAATAGACAATGTCGTAAGAAAAGAAGCTTACACAAGTGGTGGTGCTTTAGCAAAAGGAATCCCGATGGCTTTTCTTTTCTCCACCTCTAGAGCGGTGGTAGTCTTTTTGGAGGCTCCACCATCCGTCTTCTTCTTCTTGCCTCCATCGGCAGCGTCAGAGGTGGAGGTCTTCCGCTTTCGCGCCATCGGAGCATCTTCGTCGGACACGACGGTGACCTCCTTCATCTTTGGTCCATAGATTTTGGGAGCCATGCTGTCCTCATCTATGTCACAGGAGCTGTTAAGTGAAGGACCACCGTGTTAGATGAGATGGTGGTTATTAGACGGAAAAAACTGGAGTAAAAGTCGTACACGGAAAATAAACAGGTTACCTTTGGGCACTTGTTGTCTACGAACATGTCGTAGGTGATGGTGAAGCCACGCTGCTTGTCCTTCACCTTGACGATGTCCTTAAGATGGAGCTTGACAGAGTCACTCGAGAAATTGTCCACGGATATGCGGAGGCTATCCCTCCTGTCGCCGGTATACTCGTGCATGAGCTTCGTGCGGTGCTGTAGAGGTTGGATTCTCCTGATGAACCAGCACATGTCCAGGTCCAAGCCGGTCAAACCCGTATCTACGAGCCACTCAATCCGCCTCATGGCACAAGAAGCGTCGAGGTCGGAAGGAAGGGAGGCTTGGGATCTCCATGTGGAAACTTCAGCAGCGGCTCCGTCCATGAAGTCTGGGTACGTTACTTCTCGGCTAGCCAGAGGGATATCTAGGCTGTAGAAGTAAGTATGCTGCCAATTCTTGCAGGACTCATGGACGACGATGTCGGGGAACCGCCGGCCAGGACAGATCTTGAAGCTTATAGTGCCGCAGTTTCTAAGCTCATCTTTGACGGCTCCGGCTTCGTGCTTGACGGTAAAGAAGTATACAAAGAGATCTAGCCTAGGCCTAATCCCTAAGTATCCCTCGCAGAGCGCCGCGTAGTTGCTAAGCACTAAGATGCTATTGGGGAAAAGGTTCTGAGGCTAGACCCTATAATGGTTCAAGACGGAGAGGAAGAAGTTGGAGATGGGAAGGGAAACGCCGCGTACCAGTTGGGCCTTGAGGTACACCTTTTCTCCGGCTTGGGGAGAAGGTGTCACCTCGCCGACCGGCGTCGCCCGCCAGGCGAGCCCCTCCGTCGCAGGGAGGTATCCCTCGAGGATCAGCTCTTGGATGTCGCGGTCAGTGATGTCTGAGCCTCGCCAATCGCCCTTGTGCGAGTCCGATTCCTCCTCCAACGGCTCCAGCGCCGCTGGATTATGGTCGCCGCCGGTGGACTCAACCACCGCGGAAACGGGGATGACCAGACCCTCTGGGGGCACAACGAAGGAGCTCACCGGCTTCGCCGCGGCTTCGCTCGACGCCGCCAGGGAAGGAGAAGTGCTGCTGCTAGCCATGGAGTTAGAATGGAGATGAGTGGTGCAGATTAGTGCTAGGGTTTTTTCGAGAGTTCTCGCGGAAAGCTCGAGGAGGCACGCGACTGGAGGAAGAAGATGATGCGAGGAGAATGAGGTAAAAAGTGGAAATTTCCCCACGGTTACTATTTATCATCTCCCGCGCCAAGATTCGTGCAACTTGATCGGACGGTTGCCGTGTAGACGACGTGTTCGCGAGCGTGCGCGGAAATTTCGCCACATCTCCAACCGTCGCCGCCAACGGTTTGTATTGCTCGCGCAGGAAAATCGGACATGATTGCGTTCTCTGCATGTGTGAGTTACGAGGCGTCGCTGACCTAAGCCTACGTCGTCCTAGCTGACATGGGTAGATGAGCCGTCACATCGAAGATTCCGACATGGACGGATCCAATCCGACTACGGAAGAGTACGATGGAAGATTCAGCATTTCTCCGGCTAACAAGTTGAAGATGGAGAAAGCTTTGCAGCGTTCTTTGGGAGGACTACAAGATACTGCTTGACGATTTGCCGATATTCAACTAGACGGAACATTCATTTGAAGAGGCAAGACGGCGCAAGATCTCGGAGTTCTCCGGGGGCTACTGTTGGGGATGTGCTATATGGGTATCCTCATAGCATATCGCCTATCTGGATAACCCGGGTGGCCCATAGTTGGTAGCATGGCCTATGGCCTGCTGCGGCGACGATTAGACGGATCGAAGGAGGCCCATGCGGATAAAGGAAGGCTACGTGGAGTCACCAAGATACCGGAGCCTTGGAGTGCAAGATACACAAGACTAGTAATAGACGGTGTAGGACTCAGAATCTGTCCGACTAGGACTTTTCCTGTAACCTAGGAATCTGGCGACGACGTTGCAGCTGATACCGACAGATCCGATCCGATCTGGAGATCAATCGGTCAGCGAGCGAAAAATTGACGAGCGTAACGAGAACTCCACGTCGCTGCCAGAACGGAACCGGCGGTGGCGTGACGGCGGCGGTCACAAGCAGAGGACCGGTGGGCACAGGAACCCTAAAACCGGCTCTGATACCATGTTAGAAATAGACAAAGTTATATTCCTCTAGAAGCCAAAGGCCACAATATATAGTACAGGTACAGGGCAAATATGCAGGAAGCCCCTAACATATGGAGAAAATACAATATACAGATATATACATCTAACAGGTTTTATTTAGGGTTCATACTTCCAAGAACTTTAGCCATGCGGCTCTATTTATTAAATGGATGATAAATGCTTGGGCTGATGCACAGGATGTGAATTTTAACACAATGGGCCCGAATATGTTTCGTGTACGGTTTCAATGCTTGGGGGATTGGAAGAGGGTCATGTATTATGGCTCGTGGCTATTTTGTGAAGCGGCCATTGTCCTTGTTGAATAGGATGGATTTTCCGGTGTCCATGACTATAAGCTCGACAAAATCCTAGTATGGCAAGAATTTAGGGACTACCTAAAGGGTTGATGAAGAAGAAATAATTGGTAGGAAAGTTAGCTAAAAAATTTGGGAAACCACCAATTACAGTTATTAGTCAATGAGGGGAAGATTAACCCCTCAAAATATTTGTGAGCTAGGCTTTATATAGATCTGAGTAAACCGTTGGTTCGGTCTGTCCTAATAAATATGAAAGAAAAGGAAGAGATACCTAATATAGTATGAAAAGTTACCAGACTTCTGCTATTTTTGTGGTCTCATGGGTCATGAGGTCATAGAGTGTGGAGATGGGGTTCATGAGAATAATGAATGTCAGTGGAGGGGTTGGCTGCAGGTCCAGTTTTATGCTGACCCAGAACAACGTTGCATGTTATAGAGCGCAAGTCATTGGCATAACACCCACGGAACATCATTCCACGAATAGTACACCTATCACAGTAGTACAACAGAAACATCGTAAGTCCAAGGTATAACTATATATTCATATCACAGATCTTTACGGAAGATCCTTGAAACTTTCATGATACAATAAGCTCGTCAGGTAAGTTCATGTTCAAGCCAAAATCCAGAAGAAGCGTCTTGTAGACAAGTATAGCACTAGATCTACATCTAGACCTATCTCGGTACTAAAGGTTGGTTGTTTTCTCTAACACATTCTCTAATGGTATGGTTCCTATATTTGGGACTTGATTCCCGTCTATGTCTAACTTGATTTCCACCATCATTGTATGTAGTGTCTGATACCATTGGCAACTTTGTTCCGCAGTTCCTCGTAGTTGTCCTTCGTTGCCGTCTTCTTGGATTAGGATAACGCTAACAACTTACCATAGTCTAGTAAGGGGTAAGAAGATAGATTGAGTACAACTTACTCAGCAAGTCCTAAATATGTAGGTGTTTAATGAATCGTCGTGAATAATATTCTAAACTTGTGCAGTTTTCGAAAACGGTTTTTTATTAAAGGTAAATTTTAGTTTCAAAATTCTATGTTTGTTAGCCTTCACGAGTTGTACAGGACTTTAATGGAATCCCTTTCCATGTTGTGTTCCCTATTCTTTCCTATAACATGGAGTAGCATGTCACGTTTATACACTCTCGAGAGGTGTGTCACTTTACACACAAACTTCTTTAACCTTGTTGCACATTTGAGTAGCTAACCCCGTTCAGACTTTCTTGGTCTGAGGCCCAATCTAAAAACTAGCGAATCACTAGCCTCTCCACGACCCGTGCCCATCCATTGTAACGAGTTTCGGTCACGAGACCTATGCTCAATAACCATCCTTTCAAATATAGTATATCATTAGTCCGCAACACGGAATAGGAAAGTTATAGACTCTCATCCGTTGATCTCCACTTTGGATCATAACCCGACTTAGTGTATGAGGAAACAATCCAAACACGATTAAAGATAGCAATAACTAAACCATATTGTAAACTTAAACTAGTTAAAACTACCACAATGCCTCCCCGTATGGCCCCCTCCTTCCCATGAGTAGAAGGAGTCGTCCGGCCTTGGCAAGTAACATGCCTCGAACTCCCGGCCTTCGGCATGAGTGGCGGTTTAGTGTTATCTCCGATGATTTATGTAAAATGTGTTATTTCTACACTCTGATGTTGCATGTTTAGTTAGTGTTCCACGTTATATTTCATCATCTTTGGACCAGGATCATCAAGTTTGGTGTTGATTTCGTGGATTTGTACTTCATGGCTAGGCCTAGATTACCTCTAATATGTTCAAGGTAAAAAAAAACGTACTTTACTCTTTACCCCTTCGGTCCACAAATAAGTGTGACATATTGAAGTTTTAAGACAAATTATAGAGTAAAATAAAAAATACATTAAAAATGTGCAAGTCAACGTCTCTATTTTTAATTCCCTCACCTCCATTAAAAGCTAAGCGCATGTAGAGAATTAGAAGACCACTTGCTTCATATTATTATTAGCTAGATTTCCGTGTGATGAGAAGAAGCATTTAGTCTTTCTTTCGAGAAAGTAAAAGTAGATTCTTTTCTGGACTACTTTTCTCAGACTAGATATTCACTTATTTGCAAACGGAGGGATCGGAGTAATAGAGAACAAAGGAACGGAAAGGGCCATTCGCCCTTTTCACCGTTTGGACCAAACGGCCGGGAAAAAGAACATGCAACTAGGCCTCCCCACTTACATGTTACGCCCTCCGTCCGCAAATAAGTGTACTTTTAGCTTTTATCTAAATCAAACATAATTAAATTTAACCAATTTTATAGAGAAATATAGAAACATATATTATATCAAATTTACATATTATGAAACTAGATTTAAAAATAAATCTAATGGTACCAATTTAGTGTCATAAACATTAATACGTTGTTCTAAAAAATTAGTCAAAGGTAGTAAAGTTTGACTTAGAACAACGCTAGAGGTATACTTATTTGCGAATGGAGGGAGTAGCTGTTTGGATGGATTGCACGCGATGTTACGTGCGTCCCCGTGAACCGAGCTACCGGCGATCTTCCAATCATCTCGATCGATCGCGTGCGCCAAGAGCAAGTTTCTCAACCCAATCCGGCGATAGATCATGTCGACAAGCCGCGTATACGTTGGCATCATGGCGTCGGCCGGCCGGAAACATCACTTCGGCAGCTATGCAGTACTGGTCTATGTATTCCAGTCCAGACAGAAAGACGTTCGGGCCCGGATATTACCAGCTTATAGTACTCCCTCGGCCCAAGAATAAATGTCTTAGGTTTTTAAATTTTAAATAAATCTATATGCTAAATAGTGTCTAGATTTATTTAAATTTTAATAAATTTAAGACAACTATTTTGACGGAGTGAATAATAAATAACCACCGCAAAAATCTTCCCGATCGACGGATCCCCATCACCATGTCAGTCATCACCAGCAGGCAGCTGCAATCAGCTGCCGGCTGACGACACGACACAAGCTTCCAACGGTACGTAGCCCATAGGCAAGGCAACCACCACCAAAGCCCATCGTCATCGCCCCGAGCGAGCCAGCACGCCAGTACGCCACACACATGGCACCCACGAGCGCGGCACCAGCATGGCCATACAGGTGCGGTGCAGGTTACGTGCGGCCCCGGCCGGCCGGCCGGACGGATGAACCAACCGCACGGTAACCTCGATCGACCGATCGACCGATCGACTGGTTGTCTCGTCCACTCTCGTGAGGTGAGGTGAGGTGAGGTGGACCTAGCTAGCTTGACCTGCAGGGCAGGAGAAAAATGGTCAAGGTAGGTGGGCCAGCTGGTACAATTATGTGATGTTGCACCGTCGCGTCGTTCTCGCGCAGCTCTCGAGCTGTAATCTGCAGGGTAGGCACGTGTCCCCTTGCTATTAGGCATGTACAATGCTAGAGAAGGCATGTCTTCTCTTAGCTCTCCACATCATTTAGAGAAAACATAATATATAATTTGTACAATGCATTATCTCTTATTGCTATCTCTAGCAATTAATAAGAACTAATTATTTTTAGTAAAAAATTGGTTGACTAAGGTAAGACATATGATACAATAGAGAAAATAGTCTTCTCTTATTGCTAAGGGCACGTACAATGCGGTGACGTCAGTCTTCCCTTATGCTCGCCACGTTGGATTTTTGCTTAGTTGGAGGAGAGAGAAACAAGAGAGAAAGGGTTGAGCTTCCCTTAGCTAAGGGATGATCTCTTAGCAATAAGAGAAGACTATTTTTCTTCATTGTACCATATGCCTTCTCTTAGACAACCAATTTTTTACTAAAAATAGTTAATTATATTAATTGCTAGAGATAGCAATAAGAGATAATGCATTGTACAAGTTATATATTGTGTCTTCTCTAAATGATGTGGAGAGCTAAGAGAAGACATGCCTTCTCTAGCATTGTACATGCCCTAAGAGATCATCCTTTAGCTAAGTAAAGACAACCATCTCTCTTGTTTCTCTCTCCTCTAACTAAGCAAAAATCCAACATAGCGCGCATAGGGAAAGGCTGACGTCACCACGTTGTACGTGCCCTTAAGAGCCGGCGACCCGGCCGAGCCACATAAGGCAGGGCCCTGTGCTCGCAAAGATCGTAGAGTGGTTACGGAGCAAAAATTCCATTTGTAGCGGCGATCTGATGGCTACATGCCTACATACAGGCGACATGATGATGCACGTACAGGCAACTTACAAGTGTTATTATTTACATCAGGAGACAGACTAAAACAAGCGTGTTTTGTAACACGTCAAGTGTACGTATGTGGAAAACATACATGTGGAACGACTTTCTGTAAGACGTTAATTACATACATAAGGCAAAAATCCGTAACACGTAGCCTGAAACTCGTACGTCCAGCTGATGCGACAAGCCTCCAACTGCAATATCAGAGAGATTCAGAGTAGTACAACATGTCGTGTGGAACGTTCTGTACATGACAGATGACAGTGTCCTCGCTAGTCGCTACAAATTAACATGTACGTATTCTATGACTGTGAACAAAGGCCAAAACAAGAAATGAAGATTAATTGGCGAACCCGTCACTGCCATGGCCATTTGGTTGCAACGTCTGACCCGTATCTGTGGCTCCACTCACGCAGCAACTTGCACATATTCTAGCACTACTAGTACGATCTTCATAAACGGATCAGCAGCCGAGCAAATGATAGGCGGACAGTTTAGTTTAGCCACTAAGTCCGGACCATAACCGGTCAAGAACTTGGAGATACATTTTCCAGTCCTAGGTTATGGGCTTTAATTAATGATTTGTAATATAAATAAACACACCACATCAAGAACTTGTCAGGGTGTTTTATGCGTAGCAGTCACTTGTTCACTCTTATTAATGCGAAATGTGAGTATGTGACATGCTGGGTCCTATCAAAAATACGTAAGAAGAACTACTAGCTGATGCTAGCTAGCGTGCAGGAGCAAACGAAAGGTACAAGTGAAACCACCGAGTTCTCATGTTTCCATTGGCGGAATACGGTTCATGTAGACATGTAGTAGTACAAGTGAAGCTAGCCACTGTGTTGACAGGTTTTGGTTCAGAGTTTCGTGGGGTGTGCATCCCTTGATGTGGACTGTTCCGTTAGTTAAACCAACTTGCAAATATCCCAGCAAAAAGATAGATCAACAAATTAGACATAATGAACAGCAGAACGTGTCGGAATGCGTTCTCGCTAGCTTTTGTGACGCCCATCCAAATTGGCACAGTTTTGATGATGAAGTTTTGCCTAATTCTGTCGTGGCCTGGGGCTTCCTTCATTTCCAGCTCGCTATTAGCGAGTTATTAGCATAAAACTATCACTTTACATGTCAAATTTTTTAAATGGTATCAGTCGACCTCCAAATCACAAAAACTATTACATCGGAACCAAATTTTAGCAAAATGCACTAATCATGGCTTGATCGTGAATTGATACCGAATCTGACAGATGAGACCCACTTGTCAGGCGCTATTTGCTGACGTGGACCAGACCCCACATGTCAATGTAGGGTTCGCAGCATGTAAAACGAAAATTTTCTATCGCAGGAACACACAAAAGTCAAGATCTAATCTATGAAATCGGTGCAACAAGTTTGTAGATTACTAACCTTCATAGATCCAAAGCGTTTAACGAGATCAGATTCTCGTGATTGATGTAGTCGCTCACTTGCCGATCTCAAGATCGTGAAGACGATCCTTTCAGCGCCACGTTCCAGCAGCGCTTTCGCAGCCGGTCACACATACGGTAGTCGATGAAGACTTTCATCTTCCTTGTTCCAGCAGGACAGTGGAGGTTTGTAGATTTCCAACAACACGATAATGTGGTGGTGGTCGTGGTGGTGGAGAATAGATTACTGCAGGGCTTTGCCTAAGCCGAAGCAGCTGTATGGAGGAGAGAGGGAGGTGCCTGACGGCTAGGGTTTGGGGTAAGGGAGAGGGACGCCCTACCCCTGCTTATATGGGAGGGAGGGGCGGCGGCCAGGTTTCCAGCCCTGGCTGAGTCCACCGCCAACTCCCCTTGGTCGGCAGCAATGGAGAGGGAAAGGGAAACCTGATTTGACTTTTCAAACTAGAGTTTGACTATTTAAACTAGAGTTTGATTATCTCTTTCATATCCTTGGCCAACTTGACCTAGTGGTCCATGCTCCTACCCCATTAGGGCATGGTGCATTTCAAGTACCCCCCTCCCAGGGTGGTGGACCTTCCAGAACATTCTAGAAGCTTCCAGTCAAAACACCGAAAACATTTCCGAACCCCGGAAATTGACTTTCCTTATATGAATATTATTCTCCGGACCATTCCAGATCTCCTCGTGATATCCTGGATCGATTCCGAGACTCCGAACAACATTCGGTCTCCAACTCATATTTCATATCTACTAAACAACATCGAATCCTTAAGTGTGTCTCCTTACTGTTTGTGAACTATGCAGACATGATCGAGACACCTCTTCGATCAATAACCATTAGAGGAATCTAGAAATCCATTATGGCTCCCACATATTTCTACGATTTCTTCGTGATCGAATGAACCATTTACATACTATACCAATTTCCTTTGTCACGTCATACTTTACTTATCCGAGGTTTGATCGTCGTCATCTCTATACCTAGTTTAACCTCATTACCGATAAGTACTCTTTACTCATTCCGTGATATGACATCCCTTGTAACCTAGTCACATGCTTGTAATCCAATTGGATGAAATTTCACCGAGAGGGCCCAGAGTATATCTATCCGTCATATGGATGTACAAATCCCACTCTTGATCCATGTGCCTCAACGCATACTTTTAGAATACCTAATGCCACCTTTATAACCACTCAGTTATGGAAGTGGCGTTTGATATTATCAAAGCATTCATCCGGTGATGGTGATTAACATGATCTCATGGTCGAAGGATTAGATTACTATGTATTTAAAAGCTCTGTAGCAAACGAACTCTAAATGACTTGATCTTACGCTACGCTTACTATAGGAGTGTGTCTATCATATCATTCTCCTAATGACATGATCTTGTTATTAATAACATCTAATGTCTATGATTAGAAAACTATGATCATCTATTAATTAACAAGCTAGTTTAACAAGAGGCTTACTAGGGATTCTTTTATGTTTACAAAACACACAAGTATTAATGCTTCCGGTTAATACAATTGTAGTATGGGATGTAAACATTTATCATAAATATGTTCACATATGATAATAACCACTTTATTATTGTCTCTTGGGCATATCTCCAACAGACAACACAATTAAAAAATTAAAAAACATTAGAAACATAAAAAATCTATTTTCCTCTCTCCTCGTTGACCAGACATGTTTGCCACCGCCTGCTCGCCATCGTCGCCACACCCCTTGCCATCGTTGTCGTGGCCGCACCCATCTGATGTGGCAGAGAGCCACAACTCTGTCTCTTCTAGCCCTCCTTGCTCTTCCTGCAAGATCGCCGGAGTTCGGCCATGGCCGCCGTCGCCTAGCACCACGGATAGAAGTCACCCCATGCTCCTCCGAGCACGCCCTCCGCACCTACGCACCGCCTAGAAGCTCATCACCTAAGGAATCGACGCGGGGCACTTAGAATCCAGCGAATCAAGGTCATCTTCTTCAACACCGGTCGATGGTTCTCACCGTTGATTTCTTGTCGTACAACCTTCCCTGACCCCTCTCTTCTCCCAGTGCCCCACGCCCCTCTTGAGCTCAGGCCCATGGCCTTCATCTTCGCGCCCATGCCGGTACCACCCTCCTCGATGTCGCTGGCGCCGCCGACCGGAGCCTGACGACGATGAAGCAGTTCGTGCTGGCCATGATGAGGGGCACCGAGGTGAGTGCCCATGTGCTGGAGGCCGTCGAGATGAGTGATGTGCTCGCCGCGCCGCGGCGATACTGCTCCCCACTCTCGCTCCTCTTCTTCAACATCAGCAAGGGTAATGTCTGTGTCGCCGGCGATGCTCGACTTGGCGCAAGGTGCATGCACGACGCTCGAGGACGGCGTCGTCCTCGTCCGGTGCCTCGGCGATGCCATGGGAGAGAGGGAGGGGAGGGAGGCAGCGACCATGGGAGAGAGGGAGGGGAGGGCGATGGTGATGGAGGCAGACGATGGGGGAAGATGGGTTCGTGATGCCCACATTTTTTTCTTTTTTTCTTTTTTTAAATATTTTGACTATTTTTTTCATAGAGCTGACGAGTGGGGCCAGTCCACTCAGCAACTTTTCTTCATACATGTGGGTTCCGCTGTCAGAAATGGCCAATTTGCGATTAAACGTGGATCAGTGCTTTTTGCGAAAACCTGATTCTGATGTGGTAGTTTTTTGCGATTAAAACACCAACCATTCGGGAAAATTGACATGTAAAACGGTAGTTTTATCCAAACCCTTATTTTCGTCTCACCATAGTTTAGCTCCTGTAGCAGTAGACTTCTCTTAGGCTGATCATAGTGCTAAGTAACTAAGACTAGTAACTTGCACATGTTACTAGTTGATGTTACTACCTTCATAGTGGGTGATAACATGTGTATGGTGTCATGCAAGATCTAATTAATTAGGTTGTAGACTCACATGGTCTTGGTTTGTGTGATGTTATGGTAACTAGCTAAGTTACTACTCCCTCCACTCCGGTATAAAGGGTCTCTAACTTTTTTTTGGTTGTTCCGAATTGTGGAGGAAACAAGGCCTGATAGAATTAATTGATGTTTAATTGCCCTCCTAATAACGCTCCTATCCTTTCCTTATCTCATGCATGCACTTCCTCCATGGTAACTGCTAGTCTGCCACGGAAACTGAAGGTCTCGCATGCAGTCTTGGTCCGCAAATCGCATGCAAATCGTCTTTTTTTTTCTAAACATGACTTGAGGTGCCGTTTTGACTGCCTAAAACTAGTCCGCTGGTTGGCCCTGTCATCGATCTCCTTCCTTCCTCTGAAGCCAATCGATGTACGTCTTGGTCCTACCGCGATTTGCTAGAGGCCCTTTATACCGGAGCGGAGAGAGTATCTTCCTTTCTTTCTTCATTAATTATCATGTCGTTTCACCAATTTATCTAGTTGGCATTGCATGTATATGCATATTACTAACTATGTTATATGACCGGCCTTACCCACTCAAATTCTCAGTCATGATTACATCATCATTCGTTAAACAGATGAAATAACGTCACCTCGAAGGGAACGAACGTCATAGCCTCATAGGATGTTGCTTCACGCTCAGGCAGAAGAAGCCGCCAGCCACATCGGAGACGCAGAGCAGGCGGAGAGAATCAAAGATTCCAAGGCATGGGCCCCTGCATCGGTTGCTTGTGCGGTTGAGAGAAAGAATCCAGGGGGCAACCGGCGCGGGCCCCGCGCCGAATCACGCAGATACTTTCCTTGTCCGCTCGGGATCTCCAAACAACACTCCACCCCAAAATTTTCTCCAAAATAATATTGCCCCAGGATACTTTGCGTGCATGCGTATCTATCTTAGCGACAATAATTAGTTATTACGGCCGGACCCTGATTCGTATCTTGTTTGTTAAATTGGATTTAATCCCGGCTTGTCGCCGGGCATTCGGCGAGCGTTCTTTCCTCCGACAGAGGAAGGGGAAAGGGGTGCCGGCGGATCGGAGGGGCAGAGTGGTTGGTTCGCCGAACTTGATGCGTTGTTTATAAGAGTCAAAAGAACGCACCCGCTGCCGTAAAAAGCCAAGATCTTTTGCTAGCGACGAGCGGAAGAGACGGGATGTGGAGGACGATACCTTCGGGGTCCATCATGATAGGGACGGTAGACGCAACGACGATACAGGGTTGAGGATCATCTGCGCCTGGCTAATGATACGCTAATTGAAACTTTATCATGAGCAATCCATACGACGCGAATGAATTCTGTGTTCAGAAAAATGTTTGTGGGAAATGAAAGTCTCAGCAAAGATTGGTGGAAATGCGGCAGCAGTGGTTGAAGTGGAGTGGAAGCACGGGACGATCAGTGGGAGTAATTAACTGGACTGGAGCATTCACCATCCGTCTCCCTCCCCACTCGCGTAGAAGAAAGTCCCCCATTTGCGTACCGAATTAATCCTCTCCTCTCTCCCCCGCAACAGCAACGTCACCTCACCCCCACTCTCCGCCAGTCGGCCACCAGCATATAGCCGCCACCATCGATCCGCAGTGCCTCGCCTCGTTGCGCGCGCCACTCCCCAAGAACCGGGACGAGCAGCAAGCAACCCGCGGCATCCCCCAAATTCTTGGCTCGTGCCAACTTCCTCCGTTGCGTGTCGCTGTGACTGTGAGTCGCGACTGCTGCTGCTGGTAGCTAGTGATCGATTCTGTCCATGTCGTGTTGAGTTCTTGGTGTTTGGGTTTGGCCGTGTTGGCGGCAGTACATGAGGAGGAGGGGTTACGGGGGAGGGAGGAGGAAGCCTGGGGAAGGAAGGAGGGGCGCTGGGGCTGCTGGGCTGCGTCGATGAGGTGGTGGCGGCGGTGGCGTCGACGTGGGGTCCGATGAGCGGCGCGGGGTCCCGGGTGGAGGCGGCGCCCAGGCTCGCGCAATGGCGCGTCGACGCGCTCCCGTGCTACACCTACCGCAAGTCAGACCCCTTCCGCGTCGGCCTCTGGAACTGGTCCGTGCCCCCAGCTCAGCACCCCATCCCCTCTCCTCCTCCTCGCTCTCTGCGAAATTGTTGCCTGCTACCTGTTTGGTTTCTTGATTGACATGCCCACCACAGCAGAGTGCAACCTGCTCTATAATCCTTGCTGCGATTGAGGTTATTACTGGTTGTTGTGGTTAATCTGAGGTTTTCGGTGATGGTTTACCAGAACGGTTTTGGTGCAGATTCTGTTTTTTTTCTCTTGTTTGTTTGATTCTGAAAGACGTTTTGATTTTTGGTAGCAGAGCAGCATGAACAGGTTGCTTTGGTTTGCTAAGGTGCTCATTAATTTTGGATGCGTCCTCTTAATTCATTTAGTACTTTTTTTCTGACCAAGATTGTACTGAGCTGACTTTAAGTTGGATTTGGGATCTGTCGTCAGCGATATCTAGCTGGGATGTTTTCTTCACTAAATTCGGTTTCTAGGAAAGACGTAAAGACTTTGCTTGGAACCAAAAGATATTTCAGACAAAAGTTTTCACTTTCCCCAACGCTCACTTTCAACTACTATTACCAAGAAAATCTTGAATTGGATTGTACGTTTACTTCCTCTCAATTTTCATCTGGATGAATGTAAATCAAGTTACCACTTTAACACAACTAAAATCATAAAGGATCAATAGAAGGGAGGAATTATGAGGTGCTGACACTGTGTCACTCATCAGCTAACCTAAGTATGTGATTCTGCAATATGAAGGTACCTATCTGTGGAGAGAAACAACAAGCAAACTTCAGTTAAGCTCTTTGCAGAGTTATCAAACTCTGCCAAGAACACAGCCCCGGCACCGATAGCTTCCTTCCTCGCCAAACTTCTGATATCCTTTCCTCCAAATCAAAAGATCATAGCTCATCCAGGTAAACTTTTTTTTTTTTGCTAAAGGGATCTAAAATTTCCTCTTGCAATGCCCCTTGTGTAGTTATACACAGAAAGATATATTTTGTCATCTGAATATGCAAGTGACGAATTATTATAAGTGATTTTATTTAGTTCATATGAGTACGAGCTTATTTGTGCAGAAATTGAGTGTCATGCAGCAAGCAGTATACAAATTTAAACTACTCTACATTATAAATGATCAGGCATACTTGCCGTTTTGAAATTCTGGGATATATTATAATTCTAAATTTCAAGTTGAGTTTGCACAGTTTTCAGCGAGCGCGTAAAGCACGTGTAGATGTCATTTATATCTAACGGTTGCCTTATTTACATAACGCAGGAATCTTTGACAAGCATCTCAAACACGACGGATTTGTGTGGACGATTGATAGTACTGTTACAGGAAGATTTGTGATTGAGATAGAGTTTCTTGACCTAAAAGTTGCAGATCCATCTGTAAGCACTGTTTCACTTTCTGCTCCTGTTTTCTCAATGTTTGGTACAACAGCAATTAGGAGATGTGGAGTGACATCCTTGACTTGCCTGGAATCCTGTCTAATCTTAGACAGATGCACAATATATTAACATCACATCTGGACAGATGCACACCAATGTAGAAACATCTACTGTTTTCTTGTCTGAGGTGTCTATAGTTGTTTTCTAGTGTTGAATTGAAAACAAAAATCTTGAGTATGATATCACATATACATATTGTTTGATCAGAAAGGTGGAAAGGCTACAAGCACATCGGAAACCTAAAACAGACATCTAGTGCCACTTGTCAATTTGCTTGACCCGGTTAGAATAAAATCGATAATATAAGAAATTAGGCAGAACTTCTTCCAGAAAAAAATGCAAACGATTTTAAATGAACACTAACTTCTGCTGGTGCTGATATCATGAACTGACACGACTCTGCCAATGGAAATGCCACACGGTTGAATATTTTCTAGGAGAGCAAAGTCAAACTTCTTGCCAGCACACTCCAATCAAGACCGTGGAACAAATAAGAAGTAACTATATTGAGTGAAAACAAGAATTCCATTACCAAAAATCACCACAAGAAAATGTTTACTTGTGCGTGTAACATCCTTTTTACCTCATGTTTACCCCTGACTGATCTGTAATTCTGCATTCCAGGGTGGTGAACCTGCCTCAGCTTGGTCCTCACACCAAATCAGGCAGTCTTCAGACAACACTGCACTGTCATCCCTTGCAAGAATGCTGCAAGAAGGCATCCTAACTGACATCACAATTAACGCCGATGACGGCAGCATAAGGGCCCACCGCGCGATCCTGGCCACCCGTTCGCCCGTCTTCAGGAGCATGTTCTTGCACGACCTGAAGGAGAAAGAGCTCGCCACTGTCGACATCTCCGACATGTCCCTCGACGCTTGCCGGGGCTTCCTCAACTACATCTACAGCGATGTACGTAACGAGGAGTTCCTCACCCACAGGCTGTCCCTCCTGAGAGCAGCTGACAAGTACGACATCGCTGATCTGAAGGAGGCGTGCCTCGAGAGCCTTCTGGAAGACATCGACACTGGCAACGTGATCGAGAGACTCCAGACAGCGCATCTGTACCGACTGCAGAGGCTCAAGGATAGCTGCTTGAGGTTCCTCGTCGACTTCAGGAAGGTTTACGAGATGCACGACGAGTTCAACTTGTTCCTCCAAACGGCGGATAGGGATCTGGTGGCTGAAGTGTTTCAAGGTGTTCTTGCAGCGTGGAGTGGCCGGTGACTGAGCATAGGATGTGTGCATCTGGGGACTGGTGGTGGTGGGTTCATTGGTGCATTGGTTTGATGGATTCTTGCTGATACAGCATGTAAATAGCGCGTGCGTACAAAGCCATTATTAGCTGGCAATAACATTTAATGTGTATACCCGATTGGATTTTGTTCATGTCATATGGTAATCCAATTCATGTATATTAGACTCTGCATTTTGTAAACATCTTGGTGATCCTGTACATTGCAAGTCTGCAAAATGACAGTAATTTTGTGAAGCCAAGTGATCTGCCTCCCTCTTTGTGTTCTGCTCAGTTGCGACTAACACGAACTAGCGTGTGGAACTGTTGTTTAATCCTGGTAACATATCCAGCACTTTTATCCATGACTGATTGGTGAGACTGTTGTAAAGAACTCGGAACCAGACCAGCTATGATTCCTGAAACAGAAAACTTACAACACAAGTTTGTTGAACATCAAGATTGAGCTACTCCTCAAAGTAACTTGGAAAATAGGTCTTGATGAACTCAAAATGAAAACATGAAATGGAGGGCTTACGAACAAAAGTCCATCTTTTTTTCTCCTCCTTTTCAGAAGTTAGGTTATTTTTTGCACTCTAAAAATCTGTGTCCTATGGCCTTAGAGCAATACTCTGAAAAAAAACTGAATCATTGCAAACTGGATGCTGAGACTATTTCGATAATATGGAATGGACATTTCGTTATGAGTGTGGCGTTTTGGTGCCATAGCCCGGTGTTTTTTTTTGTCTTTGGAACTTCCAAAATTTCGAATTTGAAGGTCCAGAAAAATATGAAAAAAAAATACCAGCGTATAGATAATGATATACAATATGATCATGCCAAAAATCGTGTAAAAGTACTTTGTATATTAGACTCAGCGAAAAAGAGAAATTTTCAGATCTGTGATGTTACTGCGCCAAAAATACAAGTAATGTTCTATGGAAACTTTGCAGATGTGTAGTGCCTGTCGTTGGCTACATGTAGTTATTTTTCGATTTTTTTGAAGCTTTGTTAAAAAGTCCAAAATCGGCCCAAATGGAAATAGACGGACATGGTTAAAGGCTATATTAGGCCGGTCTCCATCAGGCTTATTCGATTTCGTTATGTGCTTGAGCGTTCATCTTGCCATTGTAGGGGCGCGCCAAAAAGTGGGGAATTGGATGAAACGGTGACTGCAGCCTGCATAGAGAAGCTACGACAAGAAAAGCGGGAAAATTACAAGATTGTTGCCCCAAAAAGGTTTAATACTCTGGAAAAAACTGAATCATTGCAATTTGGATGGTGAGATTAGTTTGACAACACGGAAAGATCATTTCTTTGTGGTTGAAGTGTTCATCTTGATATTCTGTTGGCACTCCAAAAAAAGTGAAAATTAGATGGAACGGTGACTACAGACTGCACAGAGAAGCCAAGAGA
This sequence comes from Avena insularis, assembly GCA_023614405.1. Classification (NCBI taxonomy): domain Eukaryota; kingdom Viridiplantae; phylum Streptophyta; class Magnoliopsida; order Poales; family Poaceae; genus Avena; species Avena insularis. The sequence goes on from CM042697.1 coordinate 66,424,682, forward strand.
AAAGTGAAAATTAGATGGAACGTACAGACTGCAGAATAAATTTGCCCCAAAAAGAAAATAAATAACGACAATTTTCGCAAAAACACTCTAACGCGAACCTGCGACCTTCGCGTTATTAGCACGACGCTCTAACCAGCTGAGCTAATAGGCCTTCGCTGTTAATTTTTATAGAGAAAGTTATATAACGTTTCAATTTGTTTTGCGGATACCTCTGTTACTATGGCTGAGCGACCAAAGTTCAGCGGTCTGAACAGGAACAACCACAATCGACAGACCAAAGATAGAGCGCCAAGTTCTTGGCGAGACAGACCGCCAAGAACTGTTCCGATGGAGATCTTTGGTCTGTCGACTGTACTGCGCTCTATTTTTGGTTTTCTGTAGTAGACTCGTCAGATGCAACGCTCACCTGTCGATTGTACTGATAGCGGGATCTCTGCATATCTACTCCTACCTGCCGCCAAAATGCCAAATCACAAGGGCCGAGGCCGGTGTATAGGTCGGGCAACCGCCATCCGCAGCTCTGCAAGTGTACGAATGGACGCCGCCGCCGCCTCGCTCACGGTTCACCTCCCCTGCCAGACCACTCTCGGGGGCGCTCCGCCCTCCGTCCGTGCCGCGCGCGTCGCTCTCGTTCAGATCACGCCCACGATTGACCACGTAGTGTCCATCGCCAGCATCCATTTGCGTGGTCCGGCATGCAACAACTTTCTGATCCTGTCCGAGCCATACAAGTTTTGCAGAAGTACTCCTTTCGTTTAAAAATATAATACATTTTAGTTTTATGAATCAAATGTATCTAAACGTTTTTATTTTATCTTTGTGAAATGTATCTAGACGTCACTAAAAAACATCTAGATATATTTGATTTACAAAGCTAAAACGTCTTATATTTCTAAACAGAAGGAGCACGACCGAACGAGTGACGATTTATCGACCGTGAGTAGCATATTTTCACTTGCTCTAAAAAAAATGAGTGGATTTCACTCTCGTGAACATGAACTCTCCTTTTTTTTACTATTCCTTCTTACCGGTTGGGCAGATACCTACACAATCGACCTGTTGTGACGGCACCTGATTCGTGATAATCTGAACGAACACGGGCATCATGCAGTTTGGTTCTGTACTTTAATTAGCATCACATTCACATCAAGCAGAACTCGATTCCGAATCTTTAATCTTCGGGCCAGTCTGTGATTGTTGATTTATGCTTCAGAGTGTACTCGATGAGTAACATTTTGTTGACATAGACATGTTCTTCCAAGTTTGCCACCATTCTAGCAGCTGATTATGTGCATTGTTTGTCATTGTCATTGTCATTCCGCACCCAGCCCTGCTGGACTCGTGACTTTTGCAAACTTTGCCAGAGTTATCGCAACAGACTTCCTTCGACACGTGCATTCTTTTTCTAGCCACGACTTGACACGAAAAATGTGATCTATGAGACAAACATGTTTGTGCTAGTTTTGCTGATTTAGCTCTCTGTTTACAAACAAATGACTTCCCTAGAGAGGACGCACTACAGCTTTTCTACTTTGACTACTAATACCAACTTCCGGAGGCTTACCAAAAAGTAAGTTTTAGAGCATCTTGATAGGTCGTAGACGTATCTGTGATGCTTCATGTTTGTTTAGTATCAACTTTGTTATGTTTTGTCTATACTGTAAAGTATTTTTATACATTTTTAAGGACTAACCTATTAACAAGATGCCGCAGTATCAGTTGCCTGCTTTCTGCTGTTTTTGGTTTCAGAAAAGCTAGTAAGGAAATATTCTCGTAATTGGACGGGACAAAAGTCAAAGTCAATATTTTACCAGAAGAAACACGGAGTCCGAAGGGCAGCGAAGGGGGGCCACGAGGTGGCCACACCCTAGGACATGTGCACAGTGTGGCCTCTGCCCCCAACCGACCTTGCCCTTTCGCCTATAAAAGCACCCTGATGCAGAAACCCTAAGTAACCGATCAAATCTCCACGAAACAGTCCGTAGCCATCGCCACCATCATCCCTAGATCGGGGGGGTCTGAAGCTCTTCCCGGCACCCTACCAGAGGGGAGAGATCATCCCGAAGGCCTTCTTCATCACCATGCCAGCCTCCGGAGTGATGCGTGAGTAGTTCACCCTTGGACTATGGGTCCATACAGTAGCTAGATGGTTGTTTCTCCTCCTTTGTGCTATCATATTTAGATCTTGTGAGCTCCGTTCATGATCAAGATCATCTATTTGTAATCATATATATTGTGTTTGCGGGGATCCGATGGATATTGAGATACTATGTCAGATTGATTATTGATTCTATCATGTCTGTGTTATTTGTGATCTTGCATGCTCTCTGTTGCTAGTAGCTATCTTGGCCAAATAGATGCTTGCAACTCCAAGAGGGAGTATTTATGCTCGATAGTAGGTTCATGCCTCTAGTAATCTGAGGAAGTGACAGAAATCTCTAAGGTTGTAGATATGTTGTTGCTACTAGGGAGAAAATAACAATCTTTTGTTCATGGAACAATTGTATTGTTTACTTTACACACATTGCTTAATGCAATTATCTGTTGCTTGCAACTTAATACTGGAAGGGTTTCGGATGATAACCTTAAGGTGGATTATTAGTCATAAATGCAGTTGGATTATGATCTATGTATTATGTTGTAATGCCCAATCAAATCTCATAGGAGTCAAGATGTCTAGTATATGCATTGTTATGCTTTCTCAATCTGTCAATTGCCCCGCTATAATTTGTTCACCCATCATATTATCTATCTTAAGAACAACACCTCTAGTGAACTGTGGACCCCGGTTCATTTCTTTATCATTGATACATCATCTACTGTTACCGTTTACTTTCTACAAGCAACTACTATCTTCTATACTATATGTTTAAACCTTTGTTTTCAGCAAACCAGTGAGATTGACAACCTCACTGTAAGTTGGGGCAAAGTTTTGAGTTTGTGTTGTGCAGGTTCCAAGTTGTTAGCAACACCTTGGAGTTGTTTCCTTACTTCTACTGATTCGATAACCTTGGTTTCATAACTGAGGGAAAACTTGCTACTGTGCTCATCATACCTTCCTCTTGGGGTTTCCCAACGAGGCTCTACAGTTAACTGAGCCGCATCAAGACATTTTCTAGCGCCATTGTCGAGGAGTTAAGGACAGCTTCAATCTCTTCCTCCTCGTCAGTCACCTTTTAGGAAGAAAGAAGATTCTCGCAAGGGGAGTCTGTCATAACCAATCTCCTTACTTTGTTTTTGTCAAGGACAGCTTCAATCTCTTCCTCCTCGTGAGTCACCTTTAAGGACAACTTGTTTCTTTCTACCAGAATTACAAAAAAATTAGTTTTGTTTGGCTTGCTTTTTCTTATAAAAAACACATAAAAATTAGTTCCTACTATAGTTGTTGGTATGTTATTGCCTTGCTTTGTCATGCTTTCTATCAATGGTTGGTTTCTATGAAACTAGATCTTATTGGAAAGGTGGGTTCATGGAAGAACAAAAATATTATTATGAGGAACACCGTTTGTCACAAAAAGGGAAACATTTATGGAAACTAATTGATAAATTAAATACCATTGCTAGAAACGTGTGCTCTACTTATAATGTTACTTATTGCTTTGATAAATCTTGTTGCTGTAGGAGGTATAAACACCTCCCTTTTCAATGTGAGTATAATGATAATGTTACCATATCTTCTTATGTTAAGGAAAATTAAGACTTTTATAATGTGGAACAAATTGAAGAATTTATTGCTTGGAAGGGTGCATTCGAACTTGCTAATTTTCTCAAAAATACTGATGATGCACCTTATAAATATGAGGTTTATGATATACTTAAATTTTGCTTTGATAATTACAAGGAAGAAAATGACTATATTCTTGAATATTTTAATAGATGCTTTCCCCCAACGGAAGAGACTAATGCCTTGCAAGAGCCTATGGAAGAAGAAATTGTTAAAACTGAAAGCTCATTAGATGAAAAAGAGGAGAGTGATGAACAAAAGGAGGAAGAATGGATTAGCTACCCATGCCTACCTTCTAATGAGAGTAACTCTTTATCAATTACATTATTTGATTGTCCTCCATGCTTACCAAAGGAGTATGAATGTTCTGTTCCTATGGGTCCTTTTGAAATATCTACTATGAGTAAAACTTGTGATAATAATTATGCTCCTGTTATCTATGATAATCCTTTATTTATGCCTAACTTCGAAATACATGGTACTAAAGAGTTTTGCTTAGAAAATGTTTATGATAAAGCTCTAGATGATGGTCCTATATTGGTTGATAATATTAATTGTACTACTATTGAAAATGAGATTGGAGGGGTCTTGCCTTTATCCTGGAACCCCATACCTCTTGAGAATGATCAGTCATCTTGTTATAAAATTGTTAAAACTGGGTTAGATGGTTTTAATCCCACTATTTTTTAGCTTGATAAAAATTATGTGTTTATAGATCAGAAAAGCATGATTTATGTGATAGTTATATTGTTGAGTTTATTCATGAGGCTACTAAAAATTATTATGAGAGAGAAAAATATGGCTGTAGAAGTTTTCATGGTACTGAAACACCTCTCTATGTGCTGAAAGTTTTGAAGTTACCCTTACCTTATTTTCCTATGCATGTCACTTTGTTCTTTGTGAATTTATTTGCGTACAAGATTACTATGCATAGGAAGTGGGTTAGACTTAAATGTGTTTTGAATTTACTTCTTGATGCTCTCTTTTACTTCAATTCATATTTCTTATGTGAGCATCTTTTCAAACTATCAAGCCTAGCTAAAAGGCATTAAAGAAAAGCACTCTTGGGAGATAACCAAATTTTTATTTAGCAAGTTTGTCTTTTGTTGAGTCTTGGAAGTTATTACTCCTGTAATAACCTCTCCTTATACATTTTGTGTGGTTTTTGTGCCAATAATAACCTCTAATGAAAGAGAAGTAAGATTTGGGGAAGTTGCTGTCCCGAAACAGATTTTTGTGCTTCACTGTAAAAAATCATGAAAAATCCCAGTATGACGTATTGAGTTGTAATTTTCTGAGATTATGCCCCAGATTGTTATCCAACTTTTGTTAGTTCAACACTTTTAGATATGAGCAACATAAGGTCTTCGAAAAAAATCGGTTTTTACCTGTTGGTCTGTTTTGACAGATTTCTGCAATTATTTGCATTTGCCTCTTATCGGTTTCTTTTTGAGTTCTCCTTGATCACTTGAGCTTTTAAAAGGAATTTCTAAAGTAGCTTGTGTTCTAATGAAAGTTTTACTTGTGTTGAAACTAAATCCAAAGGCTTGTTATCTTGAATGCACTAATGTTGCTAATGAAGATTGTGTGAAGTTTTGTATGAAGGAAATTTTCAAGTGTAGGGGAAGAATGATGTGATGAGATGAAGAATGGAAAAAAGCTAAAGCTTGGGGATGCCACCCCGTGTCACCCCAAGAAATATTCAAGAGGTACAAGTGTCAAAGCTTGGGGATGCCCAAAGCATCCTGAAAGGGCATGTATGCCCCCATGTGTGGTTTTGGTAATTAATGACCATCTCTATGGACTAATGTGTAAATTGAGTTTCAATTGTAGGTTTGTCCATTGGCATCGCTTGGGCCATGTGTTGGTCTCAAGGTTGGAAGATGAAGAAATGTCCAAGGGCTTTGTGCCCATTGGAATCATGAAGAAAGAAGGAGCTTGAAGGTCGATCAAGGCATGTGCAAAGAGTTGCATCAAGATGGATCAACCTCAAGTAAGGATGAAGAAGGACGAGCTCAAGATGCGCCATCTCTATAAGATCTCATGCTTGAAGCTTGCCATCCTCGTGCTCATGGAATGATGAAGACAAGTTCAAAGAAGAGGTTTCCCCATGGAGTATGGGGGAGCATTTTCCAAGTCTTCATCAAGCAAGAGCGAGCAAGAGCAAACAAGAAAGGTGTTCCCACTATAGAAGAACAAGACGGTCTACATCAAGTTCAAGTGGGACGCTCAAGGCAAAGGTATGTTGATAGGGCTTCTCTTTTGCCGGTCTCGTGTTGTTAGTTGGGAGACCGGGTTTAGGATAGATAACCGTACTATCAAGAGGGGCTCTCAAGCGGGTGTCTCATTTGCATCGTTCGGAGAGAGCTCAAACCTTTGCATTCATATCATCATCTTTCTTGGTTATTAGTTGGTTCTTGTCCATGAGAGGATCTAGAGCTTGTGTTCACTATCATAACAAGCTCTAGCTCATCATCTAAGGATTTCACTTGCATATCTTATTGCGGTTTTTGATCTTGCGAGTTTTTCGGCTCCACACCTTGGGGGATAGATCACATATATATTCACGATATTTTCTCCCAAGGTGATACCCAATATTTCCAACAAAATTGGTTTCATCCCGTTTGGAGTTCGGATGCAAAAGTTATTGTGTTTCTGGTTTTTTGGTTTCTGGAATTTCCTTGACCGGAAGTTCCGGCTTCCCACCGGAAGTTCTGCTAGGGCATCTTTGCCGCCGTAAGTTCCGGTGGAAGTTCCGGGTCTTCTTCCGCTCACGCTCAGTAACCTTCTGTTTTGAAGCGTTCTATTTGCCGGAACTTTGTCGGAACTTGCATCGGAAGTTCACCGGAACTTCCGGTCTGCTTGACCGAACTTCCGGCGCTCGAGCGGGCGTCAACGGTCTCATGACCGTTGGAGCCAGGCTGGGCGGAACTTCCGCCCAGAGCCGGAAGTTCCGGCCATGATTCGTTTATTCAGTTTCTCGCTCCGCAGTTTTCGACCGATGGCTGGGTGCCACCGGAACTTCCGGCCTCCCACCGGAAGTTTTGGCCAGGTGTTGCGATTGCCCATAACGGGCAGATCTGGGAGCCCTTTAAAAGGGGCTCCTCTTCCCCTTCATGGGCACTGGCTTTTCTTCTTGGTTCTTGGCTTTCTATCTCTCCTCCATTGTCAACCTTGAAGAAGCTTTCCCTCTCCCTTTCCCCTCCTATGATTCTTGCATCTTTTTGAGGGATTTGAGAGAGGAGATCTAGATCAACAATCCCCCAAGTCAAATCCCTTCTTTGTGAAGGAATCATTGGGATCTAGATCTTGGAGAGTTTTGTGTTCTCCTCTTGTGTTCTTCCTCCCTTATTCCCCCAATAGCTTTTGTAGATTTGTTGGAATTTGGGAGAGAAGGACTTGCCCTTGCATTTGATGCATAGGTTTGAGTTCTCCTCAGAGATTCGGCGAGTTCAAGCTTGTGAGCTTGTTTCTCTTGGGTTCCTTGGAACCCTAGACGGTTGTGTGGTTGGATTGTTGACCTTTTGTGGTCTTGTTGACATTTTGTGGTCTTGTAGCCTTTTGTGGCATTGTTGGCCTTTTGTGGCATTGTTGGCCTTTTGTGGCTTTGTTGTTGGGAGCCTCCAATTGAGTTGTGGAGTTAGCCCCAATCTTGTACGGGTTCGGTGACCGCCCTCAAGCGTCCCATAGTGGAGCAAGTGCCCTCCTTTTGTGGTGCGCACTTGGGAGAATAGGGTGAGCCTTTTGTGGCGTGGAGTTTGCTTCCGCATCCGGGGTGAGGCCTTGTGTGGCGTTGGGTGTGCATCGAGCCACCACACCTCGAGGTGAGCCATTTGTGGCGTTCGGAGAGCATTGCGCCATCGCACCTCTCCAACGGAGACGTAGCTACTTTGGAAGTGAACTTCAGGAAACAAATCTTCGTCTCCGCGTCCATCGGTTATCTCTCAACCGACCCTTTACTTATGCACTTTACATTGTGATAGCCATCGTGCTTGAAGTATTTATACCTTGCCATCACCTTGTTGCTTGTATTGCTTAGCATAGGTTGTTGGTGCACCTAGGTGAACTTAGTGGCTAGGTTTTGTGCTCAATAAATTAAACGTTAGTTTTATTCCGCATTTACTTGAGCCTAAACCGTAATAATTTTAAAAGCCTATTCACCCCCCCTCTAGGCGACTTCCTTTGTACTTTCACATCCCCTTCTTCATCGATAAAAATCTCAGGTCTCTTTCTAGACACTTTATTTTTATTGCTTCATTCACTTTTGTGTTGTTCTTGGAGCGACTTTGTTTTCGTTTTTAGTTTTGTTTAGTTTGGTTTGATGAATAAATTAGTTGGACCCCCGCTTTCTCGCTTTTGTTTCAAATAAGTTGATTGGTGTTGGAAAAGAGTAGAGAGTTTCATGCTTAAGTGGTACAAAAGGGACTTGTTTTGACTGTGGCTTAGACTTTATCATGTCATGCTAAATGTTGCTTTGACCTTATGCTTAGTGATTATTGTTGTAGCATGACTTGTTCCAAACAATTGAGATTGATTAATGTGCCTTGAAATAATCATGCATTGTTTTAGCATACAAAAGCATAATATTGTGGTATTCTCCTTTGATGCTTTGTTTGGGTTGACTTGGCACATGCTTACACCATGTTAAGACTATGAACCAGTCACCTTAGCCTCTATGATCATTTAGTTTTTGACTTGTGATAGATTTTGGGGATCCTTAGGAGGAGACAAGCCCATATCTAGAATGCTCTCAATGTTTGGGTCAATGGCCTGGAAATGACTAAGCATGCGAGTACGCCAAACATCATAATGTGTGCCATCAAAAGTAAATGTGTGAGAGTGCACTAAACCCCTAGGAGACATCTTTACTCTCGAGGCGGTGAAGCCTAAAAGCGAGAGACCTCGCTCTAATACCAATTGAAAGTACAAAGGAAGTCGTCCAGAGGGGGGTGAATAGGCTTTTAAAAATATTACGGTTTAGGCTCAAGTAAATGCGGAATAAAACTAACGTTTAATTTATTGAGCACAAAACCTAGCCACTAAGTTTACCTAAGTGCACCAACAACCTATGCTAAGAAATACAAGCAACAAGGTGATAGCAAGAAATAAATACTTCAAGCACGATGGCTATCACAATGTAAAGTGCATAAGTAAAGGGCTCGGTTGAGAGATAACCGATGGACGCGGAGACGAAGATTTGTTTCCCGAAGTTCACTTCCAAAGAAGCTACGTCTCCGTTGGAGAGGTGTGATGGCGCAATGCTCTCCGAACGCCACAAATGGCACACCTCGAGGTGTGGTGGCTCGATGCTCACCCAACGCCACACAAGGCCTCACCCCGGATGCGGAAGCACGCAACTCACCAACGCCACAAAAGGCTCACCCTATTCTCCCAAGTGCGCACCACAAAAGGCGGGCACTTGCTCCACTATGGGACGCTTGAGGGAGGTCACCGAACCCGTACAAGATTGGGGCTAACTCCACAACTCAATGGGAGGCTCCCAACAACAAAGCCACAAAAGGCTACAATGCCACAAAAGGCCAACAAAGCCACAAGAGGCTACAAGACCACAAAAGGTCAACAAGACCACAAAAGGTCAAAAATCCAACCACACAACCGTCTAGGGTTCCAAGAACCCAAGAGTAACAAGCCCACAAGCTTGTACTGCCAATCTCCGAGGAGAACTCAAACCTATGCACCAAATGTAAGGCAGTCCTTCTCCCAAATTCCAACAAAGCTACAAAAGCTATTGGAGGAATAAGGGAGGAAGAACACAAGAGGAGAACTCAAACCTATGCACCAAATGCAAGGGCAAGTCCTTATCTCCCAAATTCCAACAAAGCTACAAAAGCTATTGGGGGAATAAGGGAGGAAGAACACAAGAGGAGAACACAAAACTCTTCAAGATCTAGATCCCAATGATTCCTTCACAAAGAAGGGATTTGACTTGGTGGGATTATAGATCTAGATCTCCTCTCACCTTTCCCTCAAAAAGATGTAAGAATCATGGGAGGGAGAGGGAGTAAGAGAGCTCAAATAGGTCAACAATGGTGGGCAAAAACAAGCTCAAAAGATAGAGAACCATTGGGGAAGAAGCCCCCCTTAAATAGGACAAGGAAAAACTGACCGTTTGGGCCAGATTCACGCCCCCGCCGGAACTTCCGGCCTCCCACCGGAACTTCCGGCAAATAGAAACACAAGTTACTAAACCTGACCGAAACTTGGGCCGGAACTTGGGCCGGAACTTGGGTCGGAACTTGGGCCGGAACTTCCGCTCAAGCAAAAACACAGGACAACATTGCACGAAAACTTCAATAACTTTTGATCCCGGACTCTGTTTTTGATGATCTTGGGCTAGTTTTGAAGAGAACGAAAAGTTTTACAAGATTATGCAAAGAAACATAATAGTCCGGCATGGAAGTATAAAACCAAATTGAGAAAGATATGACCACTCTAGAAGCGATGAACCGGTAAAACCTCCAAAACCCAAAACACAAGAAGTTGAGCTTGGAAACTCCGATTGGGATGAAACCAAATTTGTTGGAAAGATAATGACGAATAGAATCCAACAAAAAGTCAAATATTGGGTATCACCTTGGGAGAAAATACTATGAATATATATGTGAAGTATCCCCCAAGGTGTGGAGCCGGAAAACTCGCAAGATCAAAAACCGCAATAAGATATTCAAGTGAAATCCTTAGATGATGAACTAGAGCTTGTTATGATGATGACCACAATATCTATATCCTCTCATGGACAAGAACCAAATAACAACCAAGAAAGGTGATGCTATGAATGCAAAGGTTTGAGCTCTCTCCGAACAATGCAAACGAGACACCCGCTTGAGAGCCCCTCTTGATAGAACGGCTATCTATCCTAAACCCGGTCTCCCAACTAACAATACGAGACCGGCAAAAGAGAAGCCCTATCAAGAACATACCTTTGCCTTGAGCATACCACTTGAACTTGATGTAGACCGTCTTGTTCTTCTATAGTGGGAACACCTTTCTTGGATGCTCTTGCTTGATGAAGATGAAGACTTGCAAATTGCTCCCCCATACTCCATGGGGAAACCTCTTCTTTGAACTTGTCTTCATCATTCCATGAGCATGAGGATGGCAAGCTTCAAGCATGAGATCTTCTAGAGATGGCGCATCTTGAGCTCGCCCTTCTTCATCCCTACTTGAGGTTGATCCATCTTGATGCAACTCTTTGCACATGTCTTGATCAACCTTCAAGCTCCTTCTTTCTTCATGATTCCAATAGGCACAAAGCCCTTGGACATTTCTTCATCTTCCAGCCTTGAGACCAACACATGGCCCAAGTGATGCCAATGTACAAGCCTACAAGTGAAACTCAATTTACACATTAGTCCATAGAGATTGTCATTAATTACCAAAACCACACATGGGGGCATACATGCCCTTTCAATCTCCCCCATTTTGGTAATTGATGACAATCCCTTAGCGAGGGTTTAAATATGACAACTAACGACCAAAGCGGTTGCCCCAACATCAAATACTACACAAGTATGTGATGTTGGTACAACCACAATATATAGAGCAAACTCCCCCACAATCTATGCATGTGTGACGAACTTGAATTCCATTGCATAGATTGCCAACCGTTACCGTTGGTTGAGTTTCCTCTATATATTCAACATGCAAAGCAAACACAAAGAAGCAAGAGCATGAGAGGAAAATGCTTAAGAACACACTCAAAGCAAATCCCAACTTCCCTTAAACCCTCCAAAACTTCTCCCCCATTGGCATCGATTGGCAAAATGGGTGAAAAGTTGTAGACGGTCAACATAGTGAGAATTCCTCCAAAGGTGTGCATATGCACAAGTCAAATGATGAGAACTAGGGAGGAAGTAAAACTATATTGAGGACCCAAAGAAAGCAAAAAGAAAAGAAAGAAAAGAAAAGGGCTTCAACAAATGAAGCGAGCAATCAAAAGATCCAAAAGAAACAATTGAAACACCATCAAATGATGTCAAAAGGGAACAACAACCAAAAGAGTGTTTAAATAAAAATAGAGAAGCTCCCCAAACTTTGTGCAAAGATTAGAATACTTGTATTGAATACAATATGCACAAATATGGAATCCTTGCTCCCCCATAAGCATTTAAACCACAAGAAACGAGAAAGAAGGAACATGTGCATCATTAAATGAATTATAGAAGCTCCCCAAAAATTGTGCACCAATTATAGTAATTGTATTTGGAAACAATGTGCACATTAAACCATGGAATCCTAACTCCTCCAAAACCATTTAACAATGCACACAAAATACAATAATTTGGAAACCACCGAAGAATCAAAATGAAGTAAGAGATGATTTCCAAGAAATGCAAAAACAACCAAATACCTTCTCTTGTGTGTATAAATTTTTAGGTGGAAAATATCACAAAGACATATAACCACAAAGAAACATGCACACACAAGATAGATACTCAAGAAAGCACATGAAGACCCAAAAAAGAAGAAGTCATAGAATATACCAATAAGATGTTTTGCTTGAAAGCATGCCCAAGGGCTCAAATATATCTTATTGTACATCAATGAGCTTCAAACACCAACATACCCCATACAACACAACTATTCTCAAGGGAAGAAGAGGATAGAAGGAATATATGAAGAAAGGCAACAAGTATCACAAGATAGAAATCAACTTGGCAAAAATACTCACTATTGCACATGAGAGATATTGAGGAAACAATATGCAACAAAATTGCTAGATTGACATATTTGGGATTAGTGAATCATGAGCATGATTTAGTATAGTCCCCATTATATGCACTCATCTCAACATACACACATTTCCAATAGAGAGAACTCTTCAAAGCCAAAGCAAGAAATCCTACATATGGAGGAACACAAATTCATGCCAACAAGCAACCTATACAAGGTTGGGAACAAGATATGTATGCATGAGAGAGATATATACTTGTTATCGAGATATAATTGGTAGGATGAATAAGATATGAATTCGTTGATCATCCTAGCTTGCATCCAACTGACATGTAGACGCCACTTCTTCCTTGTTCAAGATACAAGCACCCAATATATATCTCCAATGTACCTAAAACACAATTAAGTACACTATGGTCCCCAAACACATTGGGTCCAAAGTAGTTAGTGAAACTACAATACATAGGAGAGCCCCCACACAAATATGTGCATATTTATATGAAATTGAATTTCATGCACATCTTAGCCTATTAGGATTTGGTGGAGTTTCCCCGATATATTGGATCAAAGGAAGCAAGCATGCCATAATATATACACGAAGTAAATATGCATGCATAGGCTTTCAAGAACCAAAAGGAGATACAATTTGAACAAAAACACCATGTAAACCAATAAGACACACACACAAATTTGTGACTTGACAAAAGGTGTCCAAATTGTATCGAAGAGCCAAATCAACACATGAAAGAACACAAGTTCAACAAATGAACTCAGAAGAGCCAAAGAAAAAGGATAAGAAAAATACCAAGGCTCAAGGATTTATCTCATCCTAAAAGAACAAAACAAGTGAAACGGAATGAGATAAAGCCAACTCCCAATGAGAGCAAGGAAATAATAACCAAAACAAACTCTTCACACTTTTCATGATGGCACACAAAGTACCAACACAAAAAGGATCGAGCTTCCAAGCAAAAAAAAACGGATCAAATCAAGAAGCATAAAACAATGTTCTAGATAATATAGGAGAGCTCCCCCATAAGTAGAGCATTATATATAATTTTGCCTTTGAATGCAAAATGCCCACAAATGAGATCATCACTACTACCTAAACTAAGTAAAACACAAGGGAAAATAAATAAAATAAGAAGATCCAAAAGAGGCAAGGAAAGCTTGGGAGCAACTAGACAAACATTTTATTGGCCAAAGATAAGACAAAAAGGAAAAGGACAAAACAAATATGATCAATGAATTCTACCATATATTAAGTACTAATTGTCCAAGGACAATAAGTAATAGGGATAATTTTCCCGAGGTAGTTTGCAAGGATATCCAAGATCATATTCACACAAAGAAGCATATAACAAGATAGGAATTAAACTTGATGCTTCGAAAGAGATTCTTGATTGCTTCAAATAGTCACATAATCACTAGTGATTGGATTAAATAGAAGCAAGTGGTTCCCATGAGGATATATAGATCCAAATATGAGGAAGCACATACCAAGAATCACTCTCACGAACAAGATCCAAAAGATGAGCAATAAAAACATTTAAGCAAATTGGAACTTGTATGAGCAAATGTGCCACATAGGAACTAGATAATTCTCAATATCAAATCTAAGTGGCACTACCTCAAATGTCCAAATTTTCTAGGTTTGTAATATGCACAAAGCATATGACTCCCCCATAATGTGATAAACCAAGAAATCTCAACAAGAGGCAAAAAGATCAAACTAGAGGTATTAATGGACATTATGGAAACTTGAGTTTCTCATGAGAGAGACAAACCACATAGAGACAACAAAATGAATACTAAGTGGTTTTTCTCATGTACACACATTTTAGGATTGTGGAATGCCCAAGCATGACACTCCCCCAAAACGGAATAGTCCATTAATCCCTCACAAGAGCCAAATAAGATACCTACTAGAAACAATAAAGGCTCAAAACCAAGAAACACAAATACATGGTGTGCCAACCAACATACACAAAGATAATTCATAGGTCAATATAAGTAAGTGGGAATCACAACATGTACAAGCACATGCAAGGTACAAAACCAACACATGCACAAGGGAGCAAGTAACTATAAATGTAAAGGAGTTTAGCACAAGTTACCGGAAGGAGGAACATTGGATAAGGAATATAAGCATGATAACCAATGACTTGACTTTGACAACAAGAATATAATGAAGATCCCTCAACTCTTCATAAGATAGCCAAGTCTCCAATGCCCTCCAAAAACACCTATTGATCAAGTTTTAGCTTGTTGGTCCCCAACCAAGTTGGGTCCTAAGAAGTTAGTCACAATAGGCTTGGCCACCCAAATGGTTCTTTTCTTGACACCACTTTGGGCACCAAAAAATTTGGAGAACACATTGCCACCCTCATCCTTACGAAGTGAATAAGAATCATCAAACAAGATAAGATGGGATGAGGAGTTACCCATGGTGCATGAGGAAGAAATGTGCCCCTTCTCATGGCATATGTAGCAAGTTCTTCTCTTGCCGTCTTTCTTCTTGGGAGGAGCTGCACCATGAAGAAGAGCTTGAGGCTTCTTGGGAAGTGGCCCATATTGAGCTTGTGGAGGAGCTTGAGGCCGCTTCCCCCGTTGCTTCTCACTAAGAGGCTTCTTATTCAATGGGCAATACCTCACATGATGCCCTTCTTCCTTGCACTTGAAGCACACAATGTTGGCCGGATTCTTCACTTGTCCTTGGCCCTTCTTCTTGTTGCCCTTGTGCTTCAACGAGATAGTGGACTTGCTCTTGGTGTTGGAGTTGAATCCAAGCCAACTCTTGTCACTTGGGGGAGGGGCGCACACTCAACATATTCTTGAGCGTGGTCTTCCCTTCATGACACCTTTTCAAGTCATTCTTCAAAGAAGTGACTTGAGCCTTGAGCTCTTTGACTTCCTCTACATGGTTAATATCAACAACAATACTAGAGGAAGTAGAAGCTTCATTGTTAGAGCAACAAAACAAAGGATGCAATTCATCACAAGATTTAGCATGGTTGTGAGAGGATGAATTACAAGGACTAGCACATGGCAATATAACATTTGGAGTAGATATAGTGCTAATGTCCACATGAGGCCCACTAGATGTTACCTTTGACATAATGGCCTCATGAGCTAACCTTAGCCTACCATGGGAGACTAGAAGATCCTCATGCGAGCTTGAGAGCTTGGCATGACTTTCTTCTAATTTCCCATAGTTGCTCGTTAGCAAAGCAAGTTAAGACTTTAGCTCAACATTCTCCTTCAAGATATATGCTTCACAAGAAATAGAGTTAGTAGCACAAGCATCATCATTTAAAGCAAGAGGTGAGGTTAACTTGGAAAGCTCTTTAGAATAAGAAGCTTTAAGTTGCTCATGTGACTCGGTGAGTTTGATGAGCTCCCCCTTGATGACCCTAGAGCCATTGTTAAGGTGCTCAAAATCCTCAAGGAGTTTGGCATAAGCAACTTCAAGTTCATCAATTTTAATTTGAAGGGCACATGCCACCTCAAAATCTCTATCATGAGATTTCTTCACTCTAGATAGCTCTAGAGCAAAGGTCTCCTCAAGAGATTCCTTAGTGGTTTGTTCCTCTTCAAGAGCTTCATTTAGGTTGGCAATTTCATTAGCATACTCACGCTCAAGACTACTTATTTTATCTATTTTGTCCTCATGCTCATATATTAGTTGCCTAATTTCAATAGCACAAGTCAAGATTTCAATGAAAGTAGAGCAAGCATTTTTATTAGGATGAAGAGCACGAAGGATAAGCCCCCCTTCTCTTTTAGAGAAGCAACATCATTATATACTTCTACATGATCAACATTCACATCATCATGAGATATATTGGAGTCCAAAGGAGAGGTTACCTTTGAACCCTTAGCCATGAGGCACAAGTGAACATTGGAAGAAGATGATGATGAGGGAACACATGAAGCTCTAATGACAACTTTGCCTTGGCCCACACATTCTTCACTTTCCTCTACATGTTTAGCAACACAAGAACTAGAGGAAATGGAAGCACATTTATCATGGCAACAAGGCAAAGCAAGCATATCATCATGAGATATATCCAATTCATTTCTACAAGATATGCAAGGGCAATCAACACTAGGATGTAAATCACATATAGTCCTACAAGTGTTCATGCCCAAAGATACAACATTGCAATGAGATAGAGACAAAGAATCATGAATGGAAATCTCACTATCTACATTGCAAGTTCTATCTCCACTCACCATATCATTACCTTGTAGGGTTTGCAGCATAGAAAACAAAAAATTTCCTACGATGGGAACTATGTACCAAGATCTATCTACTAGATACAAACAACGGGCGGATGTATATCCGTAGAGAACATACCCTTGAAGACCGATCAAGCTTAACGAGTTCAACTCGTGATTGATGTAGACGATCTCTTGCCGATCTCAAGATCGAGAGGAAGTCCTAGCGCCGCAAAGTAGCAGCGCATCCGTGCTCGCACACACGTACAAGACACCGGGCAACCTCCGCCTCCTCGCTCCAGCGATGCAGCGGAAGCACAACCCTTTCTTGCCGAATAGCCACCAGGAACATGTATCTCGCTAGTCCGAGACCATGGGGGATAAATTCTAGAGGGGGAGAGAGATCCTTCACGAGGAGGTGTGAGAGACAAGTGAGGAGGGGGGCTCCTTTTATAGGAGGAGGGGGGAACCCCAAGGGGTGGCAGCATGGGGCTGCCCCCTTGCCCTCCCCTCTTCATGTGGGTGGACACTCCACACAAAATTCCTTTAAATTCCCTCCACTCAAAAGTCCACTCAAATTCCCATTAAATTTCCACCAAATTTAATGCAAACTCTCATTAAATAAAACTCTTTTATTTTATTCAGAATTTTGTCAATTACTTTAATGACAAACATTCACAAATAACCCCTTAATAGAATTCCATTTCACATGCATAACCATTTTATGCAATTTCACCCGAAAACCTGTTTCGGTATCTAGTGAAATAGATTCCTGCGCTTGTTTATTCTTTCGGCATGAAACATTTGCTCCAACTGGATGCCAGTGTCCCTTAATTGTGTCACCCTATGGTTCGCTAATAATGCGTACATGATCGAGACCCTTCTCCGATCAATAATCAGTAGCGGGACCTGGAGATCCATACTGACTCCCACACATTCAACGATGACTTTTCCTGTGATCGTCTGAACCTTTTACGCTTGTATCTTAATCCCTTTGTTTCACGATATATTACATGTCCGAGATTCGATCATCGGTATCTCCATACCTAGTTTGATCTCGTTACTGACATGCACTCTTTTCTCGTTCCCGTGATATAACATTCTAGTGATCAAATCACTTGCTTGCAAGCTAACCAATGTGATATCACCGAGAGGGCCCAGAGCATATCTATCCGTCATAGGGATGAACAAATTCCACTCTTGATCCATGATTCTCAACATAACACTTTAGTAGCTTTGAATCCATCTTTATAATCACCCACTTACGGAGTGACGTTTGATGTCAACAAGAAACTCTTCCGGTGTTAGTGATTGGCATGATCTCATGGTCTAAGGATTAGGACTACTTCGTAGTTTGTTTATAGCAATATAAACTCAATGACTTTGATCGTAGTGCTATACTTCGGATGAATGTTCATCACACCATTACACTAATGTTGTGATCTCGTTATTAACAACATCCAATGTCTATGATCAGGAAACCGTGATCATCTTGTTAATCAACGAACTAGTTTATGAGAGAGGCATAACTAGGAACTTTCTGTTTGTTTATTAAACACACATGTATTAACGTTTCCGTATTAATACAATTATAGCATGCAAAATAAACATCTATGATATACTTGGAATACACATAATAAACATTTTATTATTGCCTCTCAGGGCATATTCCCTTCAGTCTCCCACTTGCACTAGAGACAATAATCTAGTTACATTGTGATGTATCTAACACCCATGGAGTTCTGGTGTAGATCATGCTTTGCTCTAGGGAGAGTTTTAGTCAACGGATCTGCTACATTGAGATCCGTATGTATTTTACAAATCTTTATATCTCCATCCTTGACATGCTCGCGGATGGAGTGAAACCGGCGCTTAATATGCTTGGAATGCTTGTGAGACCTTGGCTCTTTGGCATTGGCAATGGCACCATTGTTGTCACAATAGATCACCATTGGGTCCAATGCGTTTGCAACCACACCTAGTTCGGATATGAACTCCTTCATCCAAACTGCTTCCTGAGCCGCTTCTGAAGCAGCAACATATTCGGCCTTCGTTGTTGATCCCACCACCACAGGTTGTTTGGAGCTCCTCCAACTAACCGCTCCGCCATTCATGAGAAATACGTATCCGGATTGAGACTTAGAGTCATCCGGATCGGTGTCAAAGCTGGCGTCGACATAACACTTAGCGACGAGCTCTTCTTCACCTCTGTATACAAGAAACATATCCTTAGTTCTTCGCAAGTACTTAAGGATATTCTTGACCGCTTTCTAGTGTTCTGAACCTGGATCCGATTGGTACCTACTAGTCAAACTAATAGCATGTGCCACATCCGGTCTTGTACATAGCATGGCGTACATTATAGAGCCTATGGCTGAAGCATAGGGGACCTTGTCCATTATCTCTCTTTCTTCCGCCGAAGCCGGACTTTGAGTCTTTACTCAATGTTGTGCCTTGTGTCATAGGTAAGAACCCCTTCTTACTATCTTCCATTTTAAACTTCTTTAAAATCTTATTAAGGTATGTACTTTGCGATAGCCCTATTAGGCGCCTAGATCTATCTCTATAGATCTTTATGCCTAATATGTATGACGCTTCACCTAGGTCCTTCATTGAAAATTTGCTGTTTAGATAACTTTTAACACCGTTTAAAAGATCTATATCATTTCCGATCAATAATATGTCATCCACATATAATATCAGAAATGCCAAATTGCTCCCACTCACTTTCTTGTAAATACAAGCTTCTCCATAAGTTTGGACAAATCCAAACTCTTTGATCACCTCATCAAAGCGGAGATTCCAACTTCGTGATGCTTGCTTCAATCCATAGGTGGATCGCTGAAGCTTGCACACCTTGTTAGCATCCTTAGGATCGACAAAACCCTTTGGTTGTATCATATACAACTCTTCTTCAATATTACCATTGAGAAACGCGGTTTTGACATCCATCTGTCATATCTCATAATCGAAATATGCAACAATTGCTAACATAATCCTAACTGACTTTAGCATCGCTACGGGAGAGAATGTCTCATTGTAGTCAACTCCTTGAATTTGTCGAAACCCCTTTGTGACAAGTCGAGCTTTATGGACGGTTATATTACCATCAGCATCAGTTTTCCTTTTGAAAATCCATTTGTTCTCCACGGCCTTTCGGTCGTGAGGTAAGTCCACCAAGTTCCAAACTTGATTTTCATACATGTATTCCATCTCGGATTTCATGGCTTCTAACCATTTGTTGGAATCCGGGCTCATCATTGCTTCTTCATACGTCGCAGGGTCATCATTTTCATCAACCATGAAATTCATGACAGGATTTCCGTACAGCTCGGGAGCTGCACGCGTCCTGCTTGACCTGTGAGGTTTGGTAGTACTCTCTTTCGGAGTTTCATGATCATTATCATTAGTTCCCTCTTCAACAGGTGGAGCCAACTCCGGAACAACTTCCGGCGCTGCGCTACTCGCCATACTTTGAAGAGAAGGTTCAGTAACCTCTTCGAGTTCTACCTTCCGACTACTCACACCTTTCGTGAGAAACTCTTTCTCTAGAAAGGATCCATTCTTGGCAACAAAAACCTTGCCCTTGGATCTGTGATAGAAGGAATACCCAATAGTTTCCTTAGGGTATCCTATGAAGACGCATTTTTCCGCTTTGGGTTCGAGTTTATCCGGTTGAAGTTTCTTCACATAAACATCGCATCCCCAAACTTTAAGAAATGATAGCTTAGGTTTGTTTCCAAACCACAATTCATACGGTGTCTTTTCAACGGATTTAGATGGTGCCCGATTTAAAGTGAATGCAGCAGTTTCTAGTGCATAGCCCCAAAATGACAACGGCAAGTCCGTCAGAGACATCATAGATCGAACCATATCTAATAAAGTACGATTACGATGTTCCGACACACCATTTCGCTGTGGTGTTCCGGCAGGTGTGAGTTGTGAAACAATTCCACACTCTTTCATGTGAGTGCTAAACTCGTAACTTAGATACTCACCTCCACGATCGGACCGTAGAAATTTGATCTTTCTATTACGATGATTTTCCACTTCATTCTGAAATTCCTTGGACTTTTCAAAGGTTTCAGACTTGTGTTTCATCAAGTAGATATAACCATATCTAATCAAATCATCTGTGAAAGTAACAAAATAACGATATCCACCTCGCGCCGACACACTCATTGGACCGCATACATCAGAATGTATGATTTCCAATAAATCTGTCGCCCGTTCCATTGAACCGGAAAATAGCGTTCTAGTCATCTTGCCCATAAGGCATGGCTCACATGTATCAAATGATTCATAATCAAGTGATTCCAAAAGTCCATCCGAATGGAGCTTCTTCATGCGTTTAACGCCAATATGACCTAGACGGCAGTGCCACATATATGCGGATATATCATCATTTAGTTTAATCCTTTTAGCATCAACATTATGAATATGTGTAACATTATTATCGAGATCCAAAAGAATATAACCATTCATCATCGGTGCATGACCATAAAAGATTTCATTCATATAAATGGAACAACCATTGTTCTCGGATTTAAATGAATAACCACTTCGCATCAAACACGATCCAGATACAATGTTCATGCTTAGTGCAGGCACCAAATAACAATTATTCAAGTTTATAACTAATCCCGACAGCAAGTGGAGAGGCAGCGTTCCGACGGCGATCACATCAACGCTTGATCCATTGCCGACACGCATCTTGACCTCACCCCTTGCTAGCGGTCGCTTGTTCGCATGCCCACGATTCGAGTTACAAATATTAGCCGAACCGGTATCAAATACCCGGTGCTCTGCGAGCACTAGTCAAGTACACATCAATAACATGTATATCATATATACCTTTGTTTGCCTTCCGGCTTTCTTATGCGCCAAATACTTGGGCGATTCTTCGATGGGATCCTTACAATAGTAGCACTCGGTATCAGACTTAGGTCCAACTCGGGGTTTCTTTTCAGGCACGGCAACAAGCTTGCCGCCCTTACTTCCCTCCCTGTTTTCCCTTCTTGTCTTTCTTGAAACCAGTGTTCCTATTGATCATTAACACTTGATGTTCCTTTTTGATCTCCACTTCTGCAGTTTTAAGCATTGACAGAAGCTCGGGGAGAGACTTATTCATGCGTTGCATATTATAGTTCATCACAAAGCTCTTATAGCTAGGTGGCAGAGACAGCAGAACACGATGGATGCCTAAGTCAATGGGAATCGATATTCCCAAGGACACAAGCTTATCGGCGTAACCCGACATCTTGAGTACATGCTCATTAACGGAGCTGTGCTCTTCCATCATGCAGCTAAAGAACTTTTCTGAAGCGTTGTAGCTCTCTACAACAACATGTGTGTTGAAAATCATTTTCAACTCACCCATTGTATCAAAAGCATTGCCATTTTCGAAACGCTTTCGAAGTTCCGGCTCTAGCCCATACAATATGCCGCAATGAACTAAGTTGTGGTCCTCTGGAGTCGATAGACATTCTTCTCCTCGTCAGGGGCATCATCTAAAGGTGGGGGGCCTAACGGAGCTTCTAGCACATATTGCTTTTGTGCAGCAGAGAGGAGAATCCTCAAATTCATGGCCCATTCGGTAAAGTTGCTACCGTTCGTTGCAAGTTTCTCTTTCTCCATGAACACATTGAAATCAAAAGCAGGTGGTGCCATCTACAACAGAATTTGTAAAGTTTAGACTAAGAGATTGAGTTCAACTAATCCATATTACGAATGAACTCCCACTCAAAAACGACATCCCTCGTGCCTTTTTGGTGATTACATGAACCAAATCCACTACACCAAGTCCGATCATCACGTGAGTCGGTGTAGCTTCAAAGGCGAGCATCAAATGGGCATCATATCAACTATATGACTCATGCTTAACCTTTCGGTCCGTGTTCCGAGGCCATGTCTGTACATGCTAGGCTCGCCAAGTTATAACCTTAGTATTCACGTGTGTAACTGTTTTACACCCGAAATATGGTCGTGGATCCAAGAACACCCGATCATCACGTGATGTCTTGGAGCGACGAAAACATAATCGGTGCATACTAAAGGAAGAACACATTCTTATCTTGATATTTAAATGAGGGATCATCTTATTATGCTAACAAAGCGCTAAACAAGCAATATAAGATGCTATCAAACATCACATGTTTATTAGTGAAATGATATGGTTCCCACATATGATCTCTATCATGTGCACCGTGGTATGATTACTATCATACCTATATGTGTAAGTCCAAGGTCTATGGAGATTACACGCTATGTGTGTTGTAAGAGTATAATCTCATACTTCTACTTACAACACTACCATATCATAACACTAGCCCATCAACAATCTAAACTAGACGCCTCTAATTTATCCATTGCAAGTTTTACGTGGCTTGGGGCTTTCGAGATAGAACCGTTATTACCTACGAACATGAACCACAACGAGGATAACCAAATTGTTGACAACTCGTTTGCAAAATAAATATTGACTATAGTAGGAGAGACAGACACCCGCTAGCCACTTATGCAAACTAGTTGCATGTCAAGCGTGGAACAGGTCTCATGTGCGAGGACATGTAAAGTTTGTCCGGGCCGCTTCATCCCACTATGCCACCAATATCCAAAATTACAACAAAGGAGCAACAACATGATCATCATCGCCCACATACTCATATGTGTACTACCCGTGTAAAGCATCTACGCATAGATCCGGCTCTGATACCACTGTAGGGTTCGCAGCATAGAAAACAAAAATTTCCTACGATGGGAACTATGTACCAAGATCTATCTACTAGATACAAACAATGGGCGGATGTATATCCGTAGAGAACATACCCTTGAAGACCGACAAAGCTTAACGAGTTCAACTCGTGGTTTATGTACACGATCTCTTGCCGATCTCAAGATCGAGAGGAAGTCCTAGCGCCGCAAAGCAGCAGCGCATCCGTGCTCGCACACACATACAAGAAACCGGACAACCTCCGCCTTCTCGCTCCAGCGATGCGCGGAAACACAACCCTTTCTTGCCGAATAGCCACCGGGAACATGTATCTCGCTAGTCCGAGACCATGGGGATAAATTCTAGAGGGGGAGAGAGATCCTTCACGAGGAGGTGTGAGAGACAAGTGAGGAGGGGGGCTCCTTTTATAGGAGGAGGGGGAACCCCAAGGGGGTGGCCGGCGCATGGGGGCTGCCCCCTTGCCCTCCCCTCTTCATGTGGGTGGACACTCCACTCACAAAATTCCTTTAAATTCCCTCCACTCAAAAGTCCACTCAAATTCCCATTAAATTTCCACCAAATTTAATGCAAACTCTCATTAAATAAAACTCTTTTATTTTATTCAGAATTTTGTCAATTACTTTAATGACAAAAATTCACAAATAACCCCTTGCTAGAATTCCATTTCACATGCATAACCATTTTATGCAATTTCACCCGAAAACCTGTTTCGGTATCTAGTGAAATAAATTCCTGCGCTTGTTTATTCTTTCGGCATGAAACATTTGCTCCAACTGGATGCCAGTGTCCCTTAAGTGTGTCACCCTACGGTTCGCGAATAATGCGGACATGATCAAGACCCTTCTCCGATCAATAATCAGTAGCGGGACCTGGAGATCCATACTGACTCCCACACATTCAACGATGACTTTTCCTGTGATCGTCGGAACCTTTTACGCTTGTATCTTAATCCCTTTGTTTCACGATATATTACATGTCCGAGATTCGATCATCGGTATCTACATACCTAGTTTGATCTTCTTGACATGCACTCTTTTCTCGTTCCCGTGATATGACATTCTAGTGATCAAATCACTTGCTTGCAAGCTAACCAATGTGATATCACCGAGAGGGCCCAGAGCATATCTATCCGTCATAGGGATGAACAAATTCCACTCTTGATCCATGATTCTCAACATAACACTTTAGTAGCTTTGAATCCATCTTTATAATCACCCACTTACGGAGTGACGTTTGATGTCAACAAGAAACTCTTCCGGTGTTAGTGATTGGCATGATCTCATGGTCTAAGGATTAGGACTACTTCGTAGTTTGTTTATAGCAATATAAACTCAATGACTTTGATCGTAATGCTATACTTCGGATGAATGTTCATCACACCATTACACTAATGTTGTGATCTCATTATTAACAACATCCAATGTCTATGATCAGGAAACCGTGATCATCTTGTTAATCAACGAACTAGTTTATGAGAGAGGCATAACTAGGAACTTTTTGTTTGTTTATTAAACACACATGTATTAACGTTTCCATATTAATACAATTATAGCATGCAAAATAAACATCTATCATATACTTGGAATATACATAATAAACATTTTATTATTGCCTCTCAGGGCATATTCCCTTCATACCTTGTAACAACTCACATGTTGGTGTAGTGGAAGAAGATGAGAACTCATCGTGGACGGAGGTGGATGGAACACAATCATCCTCATTAAGCTTGGACACATCATATTTTGCTTGAAGCTTGGTCCATATATCATGAGCATTCCGAAAAGGCATGATTGAGGAAAGAACTACAAAGCTCACAACATTAACAAGCACATTAGATGCTTGAGCTTCGATATAAGAGTTTGTCTTCTCCTCCAAAGATAGATTTTGGGGATCCTTAGGAGGAGACAAGCCCATATCTAGAATGTGCTCAATGTTTGGGTCAATGGCCTGGAAATGACTAAGCATGCGAGTACGCCAAACATCATAATGTGTGCCATCAAAAGTAAATGTGTGAGAGTGCACTAAACCCCTAGGAGACATCTTTACTCTCGAGGCGATGAAGCCTAAAAGCGAGAGACCTCGCTCTAATACCAATTGAAAGTACAAAGGAAGTCGTCCAGAGGGGGGTGAATAGGCTTTTAAAAATATTACGGTTTAGGCTCAAGTAAATGCGGAATAAAACTAACGTTTAATTTATTGAGCACAAAACCTAGCCACTAAGTTTACCTAAGTGCACCAACAACCTATGCTAAGAAATACAAGCAACAAGGTGATAGCAAGAAATAAATACTTCAAGCACGATGGCTATCACAATGTAAAGTGCATAAGTAAAGGGCTCGGTTGAGAGATAACCGATGGACGGAGGCAATTTGTTTCCCAAAGTTCACTTCCAAAGAAGCTACGTCTCTGTTGGAGAGGTGTGATGGCGCAATGCTCTCCGAACGCCACAAATGGCACACCTCGAGGTGTGGTGGCTCGATGCTCACCCAACGCCACACAAGGCCTCACCCCGGATGCGGAAGCACGCAACTCACCAACGCCACAAAAGGCTCACCCTATTCTCCCAAGTGCGCACCACAAAAGGCGGGCACTTGCTCCACTATGGGACGCTTGAGGGAGGTCACCGAACCCGTACAAGATTGGGGCTAACTCCACAACTCAATTGGAGGCTCCCAACAACAAAGCCACAAAAGGCTACAATGCCACAAAAGGCCAACAAATCCACAAGAGGCTACAAGACCACAAAAGGTCAACAAGACCACAAAAGGTCAAAAATCCAACCACACAACCGTCTAGGGTTCCAAGAACCCAAGAGTAACAAGCCCACAAGCTTGTACTCGCCGAATCTCCGAGGAGAACTCAAACCTATGCACCAAATGCAAGGGCAAGTCCTTCTCTCCCAAATTCCAACAAAGCTACAAAAGCTATTGGAGGAATAAGGGAGGAAGAACACAAGAGGAGAACTCAAACCTATGCACCAAATGAAAGGGAAAGTCCTTATCTCCCAAATTCCAACAAAGCTACAAAAGCTATTGGGGGAATAAGGGAGGAAGAACACAAGAGGAGAACACAAAACTCTCCAAGATCTAGATCCCAATGATTCCTTCACAAAGAAGGGATTTGACTTGGTGGGATTATAGATCTAGATCTCCTCTCACTTTTCCCTCAAAAAGATGTAAGAATCATGGGAGGGAGAGGGAGTAAGAGAGCTCAAATAGGTCAACAATGGTGGGCAAAAACAAGCTCAAAAGATAGAGAACCATTGGGGAAGAAGCCCCCCTTAAATAGGACAAGGAAAAACTGACCGTTTGGGCCAGATTCACGCCCCCGCCGGAACTTCCGGCCTCCCACCGGAACTTCCGGCAAATAGAAACACAGGTTACTAAACCTGACCGAAACTTGGGCCGGAACTTGGGCCGGAACTTGGGTCGGAACTTGGGCCGGAACTTCCGCTCAAGCAAAAACACAGGACAACATTGCACGAAAACTTCAATAACTTTTGATCCCGGACTCTGTTTTTGATGATCTTGGGCTAGTTTTGAAGAGAACGAAAAGTTTTACAAGATTATGCAAAGAAACATAATAGTCCGGCATGGAAGTATAAAACCAAATTGAGAAAGATATGACCTCTCTAGAAGCGATGAACCGGTAAAACCTCCAAAACCCAAAACACAAGAAGTTGAGCTTGGAAACTCCGATTGGGATGAAACCAAATTTGTTGGAAAGATAATGACGAATAGAATCCAACAAAAAGTCAAAATATTGGGTATCACCTTGGGAGAAAATACTATGAATATATATGTGAAGTATCCCCCAAGGTGTGGAGAAAACTTCAAGATCAAAAACCGCAATAAGATATGCAAGTGAAATCCTTAGATGATGAACTAGAGCTTATTATGATGATGACCACAATATCTATATCCTCTCATGGACAAGAACCAAATAACAACCAAGAAAGGTGATGCTATGAATGCAAAGGTTTGAGCTCTCTCCGAACAATGTAAACGAGACACCCGCTTGAGAGCCCCTCTTGATAGAACGGCTATCTATCCTAAACCCGGTCTCCCAACTAACAATACGAGACCGGCAAAAGAGAAGCCCTATCAAGAACATACCTTTGCCTTGAGCATCCCACTTGAACTTGATGTAGACCGTCTTGTTCTTCTATAGTGGGAACACATTTCTTGGATGCTCTTGCTTGATGAAGATGAAGACTTGCAAATTGCTCCCACATACTCCATGGGGAAACCTCTTCTTTGAACTTGTCTTAATCATTCCATGAGCATGAGGATGGCAAGCTTCAAGCATGAGATCTTCTAGAGATGGCGCATCTTGAGCTCGCCCTTCTTCATCCCTACTTGAGGTTGATCCATCTTGATGCAACTCTTTGCACATGTCTTGATCAACCTTCAAGCTCCTTCTTTCTTCATGATTCCAATAGGCACAAAGCCCTTGGACATTTCTTCATCTTCCAGCCTTGAGACCAACACATGGCCCAAGTGATGCCAATGTACAAGCCTACAAGTGAAACTCAATTTACACATTAGTCCATAGAGATTGTCATTAATTACCAAAACCACACATGGGGGCATACATGCCCTTTCACAATGGAAGCAACTTCGCGGATTGGTTCTGCAATTTGAGGATTGTCCTCAATTCTGGTTATTTGACCTATGTGTTGGATGCACCACTAGGTGACCCACCTGCAGTTGATGCTACCGATGAGGTAAAGAATGTTTTCCTCTCTCGGAAGAATCAGTACTCCATAGTTCAGTGTGCTATCTTGTATGGTTTGGAATCGGAGCTTCAGAAAAGGTTTGAGAACCATGACCCACAAGATATTGTCCGTGAACTCAAAATGATATTCGAGGCTCACATGGAAGTTGAGAGTTATGAGGCTTCTGAAAAGTTCTTTAACTGCAAGATGGAAGAGGGCAGCTCCGTCAGTGAGCACGTGCTTAAGATGTCTGGGCACGCAAGCAAGCTTCAAAGCTTGGGTATAGTGATTCCTAATGCTTTGGGGATTCACCGTGTCCTCCAATCACTACCACCAAGTTACAAGAACTTTGTGATGAACTACAATATGCAAAACATGGACAAGTCGTTGCCCAAACTCTTCTTCATGTTAAAGTCTGCAGAAGTGGAGATCAAGAAAGAGCACCAAGTGTTGTTGGTCAATAAGACCACCAAATTCAAGAAGCAAGGCAAGTCTAAGAAAAAGGAAAACTTCAAGAAGGGCGGTAAGAAAGTTACCGCGCTGGCGAAGAAGACCAAGGCTGGGCCTAAGACTGATACTGAGTGATTTTACTGTAAGGGAGAAGGTCACTAGAAGCGGAATTGCCCTAAGTACTTGGCGGATTTGAAGAACGACAACATCAAGAAGAAAGGTATATCCGATATACATGTTATTGATGTGTATCTCACTAGTACTCGTAGTAGTGCCTGGGTATTTGATACTAGTTCGGTTGCTCATATTTATAACTCGAAACAGGTGCCGCAGAATAGACGGAAACTAGCAAAGTACAAGGTGACGATGCACGTTGGAAATGGATCAAAGGTTGATGTGATCGCGGTCAGCACGCTACCTCTTCATCTACCATCGGGATTAGTTTTATACTTAAATAATTGTTATTTGGTGCCTGCGTTGAGCATGAACATTATATCAGGATCATGTTTATTGCGAGACGGTTACTTGTTTAAGTCCGAGAATAATGGTTGTTCGATTTATATGAGTAATATGTTTTATGCACATGCACCTTTGATAGATGGTATATTCTTATTGAATCTCGATTGTAGAAATACACACATTAATAACATTGAAGCTAAACGTTTGAAATTGAGCGATAACTCGACCTATATGTGGCACTATCGTTTTGGTCACATTGGAGTTAAGCCT
This sequence comes from Avena insularis, assembly GCA_023614405.1. Lineage (NCBI taxonomy): Eukaryota > Viridiplantae > Streptophyta > Magnoliopsida > Poales > Poaceae > Avena > Avena insularis. Next base: position 66,453,950 of record CM042697.1, read on the forward strand.
ATGAAGAAACTCCATTCCGATGGACTTCTTGAATCACTTGATTTCGAATCACTTGAAAGATGCGAAGCATGTCTGATGGGTAAAATGACTAAGACTCCATTTTTCTGGTATGATGGAGCGAGTTACGAAGTTATTGGAAATCATACATATCGATGTGTGTGGCCCAATGAGTGGAGAATCGCGTGGTGGTTATCGTTATGTTCTTACCTTCACGAATGATTTGAGTAGATATGGGTATATATATTTCATGAAACATAAGTCTGAAACTTTCGAGAAGTTTAAGGAATTTCAAAGTGAGGTAGAGAATCAACGTAACAAGAAGATTAAATTTCTACGATCTGATCATGGAGGTGAATATCTAAGTTACGAGTTTGGCGAGCATTTGAAGAAATGCGGAATACTTTCACAATTGACACCGCCGGGAACACCACAACGTAATGGTGTGTCCGAACATCGTAATCGAACTCTCTTAGATATGGTTCATTCTATGATGTCACTTACAGATTTACCGCTATTGTTTTGGGGTTATGCATTAGAAACATCCGCATTCACTTTAAATAGGGCACCATCTAAATCCGTTGAAACGACACCGTATGAATTATGGTTTGGGAAGAAACCTAAATTGTCGTTCCTTAAAGTTTGGGGTTGCGAAGCTTATGTAAAGAAGTTACAGCCCGACAAGTTTGAACCCAAAGCGGAAAAGTGCGTCTTCATAGGATACCCGAAGGAAACTATTGGGTATACCTTCTATAATAGATCCGAGGGCAAAATCTTTGTTGCTAAGAATGGATCCTTTCTAGAGAAGGAGTTTCTCTCGAAAGAAGTGACTAGAAGGAAAGTAGAACTCGGCGAGGTTGTTGAACCTTCTCTCGAACTTGAGAGTAGCGCAGCATCAGAAGTAGTTCCTATGGATCCTACACCAATAAGAGAGGAAGCTAATGATGTTGATCATGAAACTTCGGTTGAAGTTACTACGGAACCTCGCAGGTCAACGAGAACTCGTACCACTCCTGATTGGTATGATCCCGTTATGAGTGTCATATTGGTGGACAACACCGATGACCCTGCGACATATGAGGAAGCAATGATGAGCCCAGATTCCAATAAATGGCAAGAAGCCATGAAATCCGAGATTGGATCCATGTACTAAAACCAAGTATGGACTTTGTGGACTTACCACATGGCCGGAAGGCTGTCGAGAACAAATGGATTTTCAAGAAGAAAACAGATGCTGATGGTAATGTTACTGTCTATAAAGCTCGACTTGTTGCAAAAGAGTTTCGACAAATTCAAGGAGTTGACTACGATGAGACTTTATCACCGGTAGTGAAGCTAAAGTCAGTGAGGATTTTATTAGCAATCGCTGCATATTATGATTATGAGATATGGCAGATGGATGTCAAAACAGCGTTCCTCAATGGAGACATTGATGAAGAGTTGTATATGGTACAACCCAAAGGTTTTATCGATCCTAAAGATGCTAACAAGGTATGCAAACTTCAATGGTCCATTTATGGATTGAAGCAAGCATCCCGAAGTTGGAATCAACATTTTGATAAGGTAATCAAAAGCTTTGGTTTTATACAAACTTATGGAGGAGCTTGTATTTACAAGAAAGTGAGTGGGAGCTCTGTAGCATTCTTAATACTATATGTAGATGACATATTATTGATTGGGAATGATGTAGACCTTCTTAATAGTGTCAATAATTATTTGAATAATAGTTTTTCAATGAAAGATCTTGGCGAAGCAGCTTACATATTAGGCATAAAGATTTATAGAGATAGATCGAGATGCCTAATATCATTGTCACAGAGTACATATTTGGACAAAGTTCTAAATAGGTTTGGAATGGAAGATAGCAAGAAAGGGTTTTTCCCATGTTGCCCAATACGACCTTGAGTAAAACTCAAAGTCCTGCAACGGCAGAAGATAGAGAAAGGATGAGTAAGACTCCCTATGCCTCAGCCATAGGATCTCTTATGTATGCCATGCTATGTACTAGACCCGACATTGCATATGTTGTTAGTTTGACTAGCAGATATCAAAGTGATCCAGGAGTGGATCATTGGTCAGAGGTCAAAAACATCCTTAAGTACTTGAGAAGAACTAAGGATATGGTTCTTTCTTATGGAGGTGATGAAGAGCTTGTTGTTAATGGTTACACCGATGCTAGTTGGAACACCGATCCGGATGATTCTAAATCTCAATCTGGATACGTATTTACTTTGAATGGTGCAGCAGTTAGCTAGAGGAGTGCAAAGCAAAGCGTTGTGGCGAGATCTTCAACTGAATCAAAATACATAGCTGCTTCGGAGGCTTCACAAGAGGCGATATGGATGAAGGAGTTCATTACAGAGCTCGGTGTGGTTCCAAGTGCGCTAGACCCAATGTCTATCTATTGTGATAACATGGGCGCCATAGCCAATGCGCAAGAACCAAGGTCACACAATAAGCTAAAGCACATCAAGCTACGTTTTCACGCTATTCAAGAGCATGTCCAAGATGGTGACATAAAGATTTGCAAAGTATACACAAATCTGAATGTGGCGGATCCGTTGACTAAACCTCTCCCGAGGGCAAAACATGACCAGCACCAAACCGCCATGGGTGTTTGGTATATTACCATGTAATCTAGATTAGTTGACTCTAGTGCAAGTGGGAGACTGTTGGAGATATGCCCTAGAGGCAATAATAAAAGTGGTTGTTATTTATATCTTTGTGTTTATGATAAATGTTTACATTCATGCTATAATAGAATTAAGCGGAAACATTAATACTTGTGTGATTTGTAAACTAAATTAGAGTCCCTAGTAAAGCCTCTTTGTAATACTAGCTTGTTGGTTAATAGATGATCGTGGTTTCCCGATCATGAACATTGAGATGTTGTTAACAACAAGATCATATCATTAGGAGAATGGTATGATGGACATACTCCTATAGATAAGCGTAGCATTAAGATCAAGTCATTTCAATAGTTCATTTGCTATAAGATTTCTGATACATAGTAACCTAATTCCTTCAACCATGAGATCATGCTAATTACCATCACCGGAAGGATACTTTGATGACATCAAACACCACACCGTAACTGGGTGGCTATAAAGGTGGCATTGAGTGTTCGGAAAGTATGTGTTGAGGCACATGGATCAAGAGTGGGATTTGTCCATCCATATGACGGATAGATATACTCTGGGCCCTCTCGGTGGAATGTCAACCAATTGGCTTGCAAGCATGTGACTGGATCACAAGGGATCACATATCACGGGAACAAGAAAAGAGTACTTATCGGTAACGAGGTTGAACTAGGTATGCAGAGATACCGACGATAAAACCTCGGATAAGTAAACTATCACGAGACAAAGGGAAATTGGTATCGTATGTAAGTGGTTCATTCGATCGCAAAGTAATTTTATAAATATGTGGGAGCCATATGAATTTCTAGATTCCTCTACTGGTTATTGATCGGAGAAGTGTCTCGGTCATGTCTGAATTATTCACGAACCGTAGGGAGACACACTTAAGGATTCGATGTTGTTTAGTAGATATGGAATGTAAGTAGGGATACCGAATGTTGTTCGGAGTCTCAGATGGGATCCGGGATATCACGAGGAGATCCGGAATAGTCCACAGAATAAGATTCATATAAGGAAAGTCCGATTCGGAGTTCGGGAATGATTTCGATGTTTTCATCGGAGAGGTTCTAGAAGGTTCACCGGACCGGAAGGGGAATGGTCCATGAATGTGTCATGGGTAAGTGGAATGATTGGATCATGTCCTAAATCACTTTGGTTGGGCATTTGCGAGAGAGAAATAAAGCTCTAAATTGAAAGTCAAAAGGAAGGTTTGAAAAGTCAAACTGGAACAATGGTTTCCTAGTGGAAGAAGGAAAGAGTCCTTCCTTCTATCCAACTTGGGTTTGGGTATGGATTCAAACTCCCCTCTCCCAAGCCTCCCCCTCTCATAAATAGAGGGGGAGGGCTGCCCCAAAGAACACACAACCAGCCCTCCCCACCCGTGTCGCGGCGTCGCAGCCGCCTCGCGCCCCCGCCGGCCCGTCGCCATCGCCTTAGCCGCCGCCGACACCACCTCCTCCTCTTCGGCCTTCTAAACCTAGATCGTCGGAAACCCTAGATCCACCATAACTCGCACCGGCTTAGGAGAAGCCCTGCGGGATCTTCCCTCTACTTCCGACACCACGCCGTCGTGCTGTCGGAATCGCGAGGGGAGAACTACAACCTCTGCTGCCTGCTGGAACAAGGGAGAGGAAGGTCTTCATCAGTGCAGAACGATGTGACCGATCATGGATGCTTAGGAACACACGGTGCCAGAAGGATCGTCTACGTGATGTTGAGATCGGCAAGTGTAAGACTACATCACCCACGAGAATCTGCTCTAGTTAACCGCTTTGGAATCTTTGAGGGTGAGTACTCTAATCGACTTGTTGCTACAATCTAGTAGATAGATCTTGGCTGGTTTGTGTGCATGCGGTAGAATTTTTTTGTTTTCCATGCTACGAACCCCTACACGCCGACCTTGGCCTTTCGCCTATAAAAGGACCCCGATGCAGAAACCCTAAGTAACCAATCAAATCTCCACGAAACAGCTCGTAGCTGCCGCCACCATCGTCCCTAGACCGGGGGGATCTGAAGCTCTTCTCGGTACCCTGATGGTGGCTCAATTGACTATAGAGCCTCGTTGGGAGACCCCAAGAGCAAGGTGTGATGAGCACAACATCAAGTTTTCCCTCAGTTATGAAACCAAGGTTATCGAACCAGTAGGAGCAAATAAAAAACTCCAAGGTGTTGCCAACAACTTGGAATCCTGCACAACACAAACTCAAAACTTTGCCCCAACTTACAGTGAGGTTGTCAATCTCACTGGTTTGCTGAAAACAAAGGATTAAACTTATAGTGTGGAAGATAATAGTTACTTGTAGTAAGTAAACGGTAACAGTAGGCGATGTATCAATGATAAAGATTGGACCAAGGTCCAAAGTTCACTAGAGGTGTTCTCCTTAAGATATATAACATGTTGCGTGAACAAATTACAGCGGGGCAATTGACGGATTGAGGAAGCATAACAATGCAATACTAGTCATAATGACTCCTATGAGATTTGATTGGGAATTACAACAATATATATAGACCGTAATCCAACAGCATCTATGACTAATAATCCACCTTCAGGTTATCATCCGAACCCCCTCCAGTATTAAGTTGCAAGCAACGAATAATTGCAAGAAAGCAATGTGTGTAAAGTAAACAATACAATTGTTCCATGAACAAAAGATTGTTGTTTTCTCCCTAGTATCCACAGCACATCTACAACCTTAGAGATTTCTGTCACTTCCCCAGATTACTAGAGGCATGAACCCACTATCGAGCATAAATACTCCCTCTTGGAGTCACAAGCATCTACTTGGCCAAGATAGCTACTAGCAACGGAGAGCATGCAAGATCACAGATAGCATAGACATGATAGAATCAATAATCAATCTGACATGATAGAATCAATAATCAATCTGACATAGTATCTCAATATCCATCGGATCCCCGCAAACACAATATGTATGATTACAAATAGATGATCTTGATCATGAACGGAGCTCACAAGATCTAAACATGATAGCACAAAGGAGGAGAAACAACTATCTAGCTACTGTATGGACCCATAGTCCAAGGGTGAACTACTTACGCATCATTCCGGAGGCTAGCATGGTGATGAAGAAGGCCTCCGGGATGATCTCTCCCCTCCTGCAGGGTGTGATATGTCATAAACATATCTATAATTTTTGATGCTCCATGCTTGTTTAGTATCAACTTTGCTATGTTTTGTCTATGCTTTGAGGTATTTCTATACATTTTCTGGGACTAAGCTATTAAAAAGATGTTGCAGTGCCTGTTGCCTGTTTTTTGTTGTTTTTGCTTTCAGAAAAGCTACTAAGGAAATATTCTCAGAATTGGACGGGACAAAAGCCAAAGTCAATACTTTACCGGAGAGAAGACGGAGTCCAAAGGGCAGCCAAAGGGGGGCACAGGATGGCCACACCCTAGGGCCACGCGGGTCCACCCTAGGGCGCGTCGCCCTATGGTGTGGTACCCCTATCCGCCCTCCTGTCTCGCCTCTTCGCATATAAAGTCACCCGATGCAGAAACCCTAGCAACCCGATCAAATCTCCACGAAACAGTCCGTAGCCGCCGCCACCATCGTCCCTAGATCGGGGGGATCTGAAGCTCTTCCCGACACAATTGTTTTATGAACAAAAGATTGTTGTTTCTTCCTAGTAGCAACAACACATATGCAACCTTAGAGATTTTTGTCACTTCCCCAGATTACTAGAGGCATGAACCAACTATCGAGCATAAATACTCCCTCTTGGAGTTGCAAGCATCTACTTGGCCAAGATAGATACTAGCAAAGGAGATCATGCAAGATCACAAATAACACAGACATGATAGAATCAATAATCAACCTGACAGAGTATCTCAATATCGATCGGATCCCCGCAAACACAACATGTATGATTACAAATAGATGATCTTGATCATGAACGGAGCTCACAAGATCTAAACATGATAGCACAAAGGAGGATAAACAACCATCTAGCTACTGTATGGACCCATAGTCTAATGGTGAACTACTCACGCATCATACCCAAGGCTGACATGGTGATGAAGAAGGCCTCCGGGATGATATCTGCCCTCCGGTAGGATGTCGGGAAGAGCTTCAGATCCCCCTGATCTAGGGACGATGGTGGCGGCGGCTACAGACAGTTTTGTGGAGATTTAATTGGGTCGCTAGGGTTTCTGTATCGGGGTGACTTTATAGGCGAAGAGGCGAGGCAGGAGGGCGGTCAGCGGGCCCACACCATTGGGCGGCACGCCCTAGGGTGGACCCGTGCGGCCCTAGGGTGTGTCCACCATGTGGCCCCCCTTTGGCTGCCCTTTGGACTCCGTCTTCTCTCCGGTAAAATATTGACTTTGGCTTTTGTCCCATCCAATTCCGAGAATATTTCCTTACTATCTTTTCTGAAAGCAAAAATAGCATAAAACAGGCAACTGGCACTGCGACATCTTGTTAATAGGTTTGTCCCAGAAAATGTTTAGAAATACCTCAAAGTGTAGACAAAATATAGCAAAGTTGATAATAAAAAAGCATGGAGCATCAAAAATTATAGTTACGTTTATGACGTATCAAGCATCCCGAAGCTTAACTCATTCTCATCCTCGAGTAGGTAAGTGATAAAAAAGAATAATTTTTTAGGTGACATGCACCATCAAAATCTTGATCAAACCATTTGAAGCATTGATAGCTGGGATCAAAGAACTCTAAACATGAGCACGAAAGATGTAGTTCTAACAATAGGACATATTAACTATGTTGCAACATGAAAAGGTACAAACAAAGCATCATGAATAACAATGCATTGAAAGGCGTTTGTTTGTTTCACATATAGAAAACATAACATAATGGTATTCAGCTTGTCCCTCATGGAGTAGCAAAACATAAATGCATACGACACCTTCAAAGTTCATAAGGGTGACTAGATACAAATAGTTCAAGAACAAGCAATATCAACATTATGAATCAATCAATAAGTTTTGGGACAATGCACATAGAACTAAGAATGACAACTATGCTCTCTTAATTGGTGCATAAAGATAGAAGGTGGAGACTCAACATAAAATTAGGAAGAAAGGCCCTGCATAGAGGGAAGCAGGGATTTCAAGTTTCATAAAGAGCTTCCAAAAATTATGGTACTTGTTAGCTTTCAGCTCTCATTGCCCTATCATAAGCATCTTGAAGTGATTAAGGTTAAAGTGAAACAAATATTAAGTATATGCTTGACAAATCATAAGTTGGCAATCTCATGTCCCTTGAGTACGAGGGCCGTTCCACATGCTACTCAACTTTAGTCACCGGTAAGTTCTTGTCATTGTAAGTATATGTGTATCATAAAGAACCGCCAACAGGGTACCCCTTGCCCCATGACACAGGAGCTATCCCATATAAAAATGACAAGGCAACAAACAATGGGCATCTCAGCAATCTTTTTATTTGCTATTTGCATATGTTTTTATTGAGGATGCTTCACAGATTGCTCACTATGGTTATGCTGCAAGTTTCCACCATGATTAGGCATGGATTAGGGTAGCGGCCCAGGCATTTCTCTAACACATATACATAACTCCATGGACTTAAAAGCTCCCCTTTGATTTCACACCGCCGACATCCGCAAACAAAAGATCATGATATCAACTGGGTAATATGTACAAGTGTTGAAAGCGTTCCCCATGACAGCATGGTTCTGCTAATTCGCAACTTATAAGTGCAGGCATATACAACATAGATGACACAATGGTTCAAGCTTATTAGACGCAAAAAGTAAAGTGTGCCATCAAGTTTGTGAGAGCTTTAATCACTAATTTTTATCATAACAAGTTTAATTTGGAAGATAGATAAAAACATGAATATACTTTGAATGGTGTAACACTCCATGCATAGGAATTTATAGTGGACTCTTTGGAATAACTTGGTTTCTTGGGAGTTGGATGCATGAGTAGAGCTTACTCAATACAAGTGGAGGCTAGCAAAAGGCTGGGAGCGACCAACTAAGAGAGCAATAATGGCCATAATCATGCAGAGCGACAAAACATTATCAACTAAAGCATAAAGTGGTATCACAAGTCAAAAACTAAATGATCATAGAGGCTAAGGTGACTGGTTGTAGTCATAACATGGTGTGAGCATGTGCCAAGTCAACCCAAACAAAACATCAAAGGAGAATACCACAATATTATGCTTTTGTATGCTAAAACAACGCATGATTCTTTCAAGGCACATTAAGCAATCTCAATTGTTTGGAACAAGTCATGCTACAGCAATAATCACTAAGCATAAGATCAAAACAACATCTAGCATGACATGATAAAGTCTAAGCCACAGTCAAAACAAGCTCTCTTTTGTACCACTATAAGCATGAAACTTTCTACTCTTTTTCAACATCAATCAACTTTTTTGAAAACAACATAGCAAAAACGGGGTCCAACTAGTTTATTCAAGCAAACTAAGCAAACGAAAACCAAAAAAAAGTAAGACACTCCAAGAACAACACAACAGTGCATGAAATAATAAAAGCGAAGTGTCTAGAAAGAGTCCTGAGATTTTTGTTAATGAAGAAGGGGATGCCTTGGGCATCACCAAGCTTTGATGCTTGTACCTCTTGATTATTTCTTGGGGTTACACGGGGCGGCATCCTCAAGCTTGAGCTTTTTTCCATTCTTCATCTCATCATGTCATTCTTTCCCTACACTTGAAAATTTCCTTCATACAAAACTTCACACAATATTCATTAGCAACATTAGTGCATTCAAGAATAATAAAGCTTTAAGTTTAGTTTCAACACAGCAAAACTTTCATTAAAAACACAAGCTACTGAAGCAATTCCTTTTTAAAAATCTCAAGCTTACTCAGTACAAGTGGAGGCTAGCAAAAGACCAGAAGCGACCAACTAAGAGAGAAATAATGGCCATAATCATGCAGAGCGACAAAACATTGTCAATCAAAGCAAAAAGTGGTATCACAAGTCAAAAACTAAATGATGATAGAGGCTAAGGTGACTAGTTCATAGTCATAACATGGTGTGATCATGTGCCAAGTCAACCCAAACAAAGCATCAAAGGAGAATACCATAATATTATGCTTTTGTATGCTAAAACAACGCATGATTCTTGCAAGGCATATTAAGAAATCTCAGTTATTTGGAACAAGTCATGCTACAACAATAATCACTAAGTATAAGGTCAAATCAACATCTAGCATGACATGATAAAGTCTAAGTCACAGTCAAAACAAGCTCCCTTTTGTACCACTATAAACATGAAACTTTCTACTCTTTTCTAACACCAATCAACTTATTTGAAACAACAGTGCGAAAGAGGGGGACCAACTACTTTATTAAAGCAAACTAAACAAACAAAAACCAAAAAATAAAACTAAGACGCTCCAAGAACAACACATCTGTCCATGAAACAATAAAAACAAAGTGTCTAGAAAGAGACCTGAGATTTTTATTGATGAAGAAGGGGATACCTTGGGCATCCCCAAGCTTTGCCGCTTGTACCTCTTGAATATTTCTTGGGGTGACATGGGGTTGCATCCCCAAGCTTGATATTTTGTCCATTCTTCATCTCATTACATCATTCTTCTCCTACACTTGAATTTTTTTCCTTCATACAAAACTTCACACAATCTTCATTAGCAATATTAGTGCATTCAAAATAATAGGCCTTTGGGTTTTATTTCAAACATGGAAAACTTTTATTAAAACACAAGCTACTATAGCAATTACTTTTAAAAGCTCAAGTGATCAAGGAGAACTAAAAAATAAACCAATTAAGAAGCAAATGAAAATAATGGCAGAAATCTGTCAAAACAGACCAGCAGGTAAAAACTGATTTTTCGAAGACCTTCTGTTGCTCAAATCAAAAAGTGTTGAGCTAACGGAAGTTAGATAACAACCTGGCGCTTCTGCTCGAAAAATTACAGATCAATCAGATATACAAAGATTTTTGACGAATTTTTACCGTGAAGCACAAAAATCTGTTTCGCGACAGCAACTTCCTCAAATCTTACTCTCTCTCATTAGAGGTTATTCTTGGCACAAAAAACACACAAAAAGGATAAGGAGAGGTTATTACAGAAGCAATAACTTCCAAGACTCAATAAAACTCTTGGGTTATCTCCCAAGAAGTACCTTTCTTTAACGCCTTTAAGTTAGGCACAGGAAACAAGAATCAAGTATTTTCAAATGAAGAAGCATTAAGATCAATACTAGAAATTTCTTCAACCAGGCAAGGTATATCATCCAAGTGAGTTCTAGAGGATCCTCTCCCACCACTCTTGGGTTCACTACTTTTATCAAACGGGTTTTCAGGAACAATCTAATCAAAATTCTTTTCTAAGGCTTCATGCATTCCAAGTTTAAATGGTATGGGTATTTTAATTTCCTATCCATTGGGTTGGGTTTTGTCCAACTTTTCTAATGTACCCATAACATCTACACATGAGCCTAACATATTAAAACGCTCAAAGACCTTTTTAGCTTCTTTAGAAACATCATTAAACTCCTTTAGCAAAGTTTCCAGAATAAAATATCTCTTTTCAGTATCCTCAATATCTTTAAGTTTAAGAAACATTATTTGCATCATGGGGTTAAGGTTAACAAACCTAGCCTCCAACATGTGAACTAAAGAAGCTGCAGCAATTTCATAATTAGGAGCAAGTTCTGCTAAAGATCTATCCTCAATATCCTCATGCTTGCTAACATGATTAAAGAATTATTAAATATTTTCTTTCCCAATTATAGAACCACTACCTATTGAAAGGTCTTTCAGGGTGAACTTAGGGATCAACATGGTGAGCTAGAACAAGGTGACAACTATAGGAAGAACTAATTTTTTGTGTGTTTTTTATAAGAAAAGCAAACCAAATCAAACTAATTTTTTTTGTATTTTTGAAAGAAAGAAACAAGAAAAACAACGCAAAATAAACTAAGCAAAACAAAAACAAAGTAAAGAGAGTGGTTGTGAAAGACTCCCCTTGTAAAGCTGTCCTTACTCCCCGGCAACGGTGCTAGAAAATCTTGATGGTGGCTTAGTTGACTGTAGAGCCTTGACGACCGTCTATGCACAGCCTGTTGGGAACCCCAAGAGCAAGGTGTGAAGCAGCAAGTTTCCCCTCAGTTGAGACCAAGGTTATCGAACCATAAGGAGGAAGGATACGTCACAAGGGTGTTGCAAGCAACGCGGAGACCTGCACAACACAAACTCAAGACTTTGCCCCAACGAATAGTGAGGTTGTCAAGCTCACCGGTTTGTTGTAACAAAGGATTAAACATATTGTGTGGAAGGTAATGGTTTGCAGCAAGTAAACAAGTAACAGTGGAAGATGTATCAATTATAAAGATTGGACCGGGGTCCATAGTTCACTAGAGGTGCTCTCCTTAGATAAACACCATGGCATGAAGGGTAAACAAATTATAGCAAGGCAATTGACAGGAACTGAGCAAGGCATAACAATGCAATTACTAGTCATAAAGATCCTATGAGGTTGATTGGGCAATACAACAAGATACATAGACCACCATCTAACTGCATCTATGACTAAAAGTGCACCTTTAGGTTATCATCCAAACCCCCTCCAGTATTAAGTTGCAAGCAACAGACAACTGCTTTAAGCAAAGTGTGTAAGGTAAACAGTCCACATGTTCCATGTAAGAGACCGTTGTTTTCTCCCTAGTAGAAACAACACATCTACAATCGAAGAGATTATTGTCACTTCCCTTGAAAACTAGAGGCATGAACCCACTATCGAGCATAAATACTCCCTCTTGGAGTCACTAGCAACTATTGTTTGGATCGATAAAACCTTCGGGCTGCATCATATACACGTCCTCAGTTAGGATTCCATTTAGGAAAGCCGTCTTGACATCCATCTACCATATTTCATAGTCGAAATGTGCAGCAATGGCTAGAATGATCCGTATAGATTTAAGCATCGCTACAGGCGAGAAAGTCTCGTCGCAGTCAACACCTTGAACTTTTCGAAAACCTTTTGCAACAAGTCGAGCTTTGTGAATGTGAACATTTCCATCCATATCAATCTTCTTCTTATAGATCCATTTGCACTCGATGGCTTTAAAACCATCAGGCAGGTCAACCAAGTTCCAAACTTGATTGTCTACCATGGACTCTATCTCAGATCTCATGGCGATCAACCATTTCTCAGAGTATGGGTCCACCATCGCTTCTGCATAGGTCGTAGGCTCATCATTGTCTAACAATAATAATTCTCGCGTTTCGCGGAGCCTTGCCGACCTTCGTGGTTGTGGTGCTTCTATGGCCACGGGTTCCTCAACGTGTTCTGCTACAATAGCATCACTTGTAGAAGCATCCCCAACTGGCTCATCTTGAACTTCTTCAAGTCGCACCGACCTTCCACTCATTCCCTTTGTGAGAAACTCTTTCTCTAGGAAAACACCGCTGCGAGCGACAAACACTTTGCCCTCTTCTCGGTTGTAGAAGTAATACCCTAAGGTTTCCCTTGGATATCCCATGGAAATGCACTTATCCTATTTGGGTGTTAGCTTGTCCGACTGAAGTCGCTTGACAAATGCATCACAACCCCAAATCTTTAGAAAATACAAACTGGGATTCTTTCCAGTCCACATCTCATATGGTGTCTTAACTACGGATTTAGATGGTACCCTATTAAGTGTGAAAGCTATCTTTTCTAGAGCATAACCCCAAAATGATAATGGTAAATCTTATTGGCTCATCATCGATCGAACCATGTCCAACAAAGTTCGATTGTGCCGTTCGGAGACCCCGTTTCTTTGAGGCGTTCCGGGCGGCGTGAGCTGTGGAACAATTCTGCAACTCTTAAGATGATTGCTAAATTCGTGACTCAAATATTCACCTCCGCAATCAGATCACAAGGCCTTTATTTTCTTGCCACGTTGATTCTCTACCTCATTCTGAAACTCCTTGAACTTTTCAAAAGTTTCAGCCTTATGCTTCATCAAATAGACATAACCATATCTACTGAAATCATCAGTGAAAGTAATGAAGTAGTGATATCCTCCTCTGGCTGTCATGCTCATTGGTCCACACACATCAATATGTATGAGTTCCAACAAGTCTGTCGCTCTCTCGGGTAAACCCAAAAAAGGCGATTTGGTCATCTTTCCAAGTAAACAAGCCTGACATGTCTCGTATGATTCAAAATCAAACGAAGTTAGAAGACCATCACCATGGAGCTTCTTCATGCGTTTTTCACTTATATGCCCCAAACGACAATGCCATAAATAGATAGGACTCAAATCATTAGGCCAAAGCCTTTTAGCACTAACATTGTAAACAGATGCATCATCAAGATTTAAAATAAATAACCCATTCACAATGGGAGCATAAGCCATAAACATATCATTCTTACAGATTACACAACCATTGTTTGCACTCGCGAATGAATAACCATCCATCATCAAACATGAAGGTGATAAAATGTTTCGACCCATACTAGGAATGTAATAACAATTATTCAACTCCATAATAAATCTTGACGGAAGGTGAAGTTGCATGACCATTTAACAATGCAAAGAACCATTGCTTTATTTCCGACGCGAAAATCCACTTCGCCTTTCTGCACTTCTCTAGTCCTTATTAGCCCCTGCATCGAATTGCAAATATGAGCAACCGATCCGGTATCAAATACCCAAGAGTTAACATAGGAATCAGCGAGAAGAATGTCCACAACATTGACAACAAGCGTACCTGAGTGGGAAGTACTCTTACTTCCACTCTTCTTCAAAGAAGCCTGGTACTTGCTGTGGTTTCTCTTCCAGTGGCCATGTTCATGACAAAAGAAGCACTCAGTGTCTTCTATAGGTCCAGCATTTTGCTTGGGTGCAGGCTTAGGGATCGTATCCTTAGCCTTGCCCTTCTTCTTCCAAGAAGTACCCTTTTTCTTAAAGCTAGGCTTGTTCTACACAGCCATCACATGGCTATTCCCTGCACACTTCTTCATGTCACTTTCTGCTGTTTTTAGCATCCCGCATAACTCATTAAGGCCCTTCTCCACCCCATGCATATGGTAGTTCAAAATGAACTGCCCATAGCTGGATGGAAGAGACGCCAAAATGAAGTCAGTATCCAACTCTTGGCCTAGTGGAAAACCAAGTTTTTCCAAAGTCTGACTGTAACCAACCATTTTGATCACATGGGGGCCTACAGCTACTCCCTCTGCTAGCTTGCATTCGACAAAGGACTTGGCAACATTGTACCTCTCAGTCCTTGCCTGATCTTGGAACATGTCCTTAAGCGCAACGATCATATCGTACGCATCCTGATCCTCAAACTTCTTTTGGAGTTCAGGTTCCATGCATGCAAGCATAAGGCAGCTAACCTCAAGAGAATCATCACATTCTCTCTAGTAAGCATTTTTAAGGGCAGCAACTGCATTATCAGCAGGTTCATCGGGGATTGGGGTATCCAGAACCGTTTCCTTTTTATCAGACCTGAGAACAATTCTTAGGTTACAGACCCAGTCCGAATAGTTTGTTCCATTTAGTTTATATTTGTCAAGAATTGAACGCAAAGAAAAAGGTGATGTAGTGTTCGGTGCCATTGATCTACAATAGAAAACATGCAAAATACTAAGCCATGTAACCATGATAGAGTAAAACATAATAAACAATTTAATAGCATATACTCCCACTTAAATCAATATCCCTCTATTGATACTAAGTGATTCAAGATCCACAATTAACAAGTCGACTAGTGAGCTTTAGCATCACTGCTAGAAGACAAGGTACGGTAAGCAACACTTGCTAATCATATCACATATGACTCTTGTTGTTGGGTGGCATCTCTATGTCAAAACTAGGCGCCCAACCTTTATGCCCCAAGGTCCTTAACTATTAAGATGACCTTGTCAAGCTCACCAACCCTTATGCGTGTAGGTATCCAATACAAACCGATCCAGCCAAGGAAAACCGCGACACCCTAATTTCATAGGCCCACCAACGATTGTACAAGGCATAGGATGGTGCAAGGTTTGGTTGGGATGGCATGGTTTAACTTAAACTTTGTGAGGGATCGTTCTACTTCTATCATCTAAGCATGCATAGAGTAAAATGCATAAGAATAACATTCACATAGTTGTGACACAGTATGGCCCATTTTCTCATGGTGATCTCTATCGCCATAGAACCTGTCCACCATGATGATTTCCATCTTCATGTTCCATGTGAGCCATCCTCCAAGTGATGAGTCCTCCAAGAACTAATACAAGCTATTACACCTAACAGCTAGTAATCAAAATTACATAGAATTGGGATCATCACAAGTTGGCACGCAGGCCATTACAATAATTGACAACACATATGACTCCAACCGTGTTGCCCTACTCACGACACGTAGGTCATGATAAATTTCATACATGCATCACATATATATATGGGACATACTGATCACATACATCCTGCAAAAACAAGTTATGCATAGAATCGCATTCTACCGGATCATATGAACTCGCAGCACCTAGTTACCTTAACAAGATACAAAAGGGGCTATGACTAGGGGGGTCTAGGGGGTCTCCCCCTGCGGGGTTTGAAGAGGCAGCGCCCCTTGCAGTATCAAATTTTCTTTAAGGATTTTGATCGGCAAATCAAATTTACCATAAACCATCTATTGTTCCGATCTGATCAAACTCCTTTGATCACGGTACATCGATTTTAGATCTAGGTTCTGATTCGATCAATCATATTGATCTTCGTGTGATTTCACAGGATTTATGTGTCACTGTCTACCCCAATGGAGGAAACCGACCGGTAGGGGTAAGTCATTCGACTACCTCAGAATCACGATCACGGAAAGCAAGATTATAGATCAACCCCGAACCACCGCAATACAAACGATCACATCATTCATATCAATCTGCATATCACCATATGCAACCATCCCGAACCTATAATTGAACGACATCGGCTCTGATACCACTGAAGGAATACAGGTAGGCTACACTAGCGCAAATCAAAATTTTCTACCACGTAAACCAGGATTACTGTTGTCATAGATCACGAGATTACCACTAGACGCGCAGTTGCGGAACTTGATGAAGCGTGTCGAGGCAGTGTAGATGTTCTACGTCTCCTCCTCGTACTCGTCCCACGAGCAGCTCCCCTTGCACGGCTCATCCAAATGCTACAGATGCAGCGCCTCCGAGGTATCCACACGTACAGGGTGGAAGCGTTAGACGCCGGACTGCTAGGTCCGCGCGCGCGACACATGCGTGACGAGTGGCTGCTGAGGAGAATGGTCTAACCCTGGTCAGCACGCCCCACCCTCTCTTATATAGGCGTCCCTAGTGGGCTTCTACATTAGCAAGCCATTAGTATCCTAAGCCTGGTCTAATTCGGATCTAATCCTCATTAGGCTTCCAGCCCCTTAAGTGTGTGACCCTATAGGTTCATATACGTATAGACATGACACGAATACTCTTATTCTGTCAATAATTGGTAGCGGCCTCTAGCAAGACGTGCCAACTCCTAAACGCATACAAAGATCATATCGGACGAACCATCACAAGGTTTAGTACATGTCTTTCCCTTTGCCTCACGATATTTGGTCTAGCTCCAAGTTGACCTCCCTTTCTCGATACTATGATTCGGAATCCCTTTACTAGGTTAACTCTTCACCATATGTAGCACGGACATGCATTTCTGGATCCGATCACTCGAGGGGCCCAGAGATATCTCTCTCAAGTAGAGAGGGGCAAATCCCATCTTGATTGACCATGCCTTGCAGCATGCTTCAGGACAAACCCGAAAGCTACCTTTATAACTACCCAGTTACGGAGTAGCGTCTGATAGCCCCAAAGTAGGTCGATCCATATCTCAAGTTCATGCGACAATCTCAGGTCTAAGGACAAAACGTACATGATGTGTATAGAGAGAGAGCTGCAACTAATTGCCAGTCTCAAGTTGGGCCAGTCCAACCACATGTTCATAACATGTGTCCACGTCATTGGTTTGACATCTCCATGTCTATGACTTGCGAAACATAGTTATCAACCAATCGATGTGCTAGTCTAATATTCACGTGTGTCCTCACATGAACTCCGACTAGGGGCAACTATTAAATAACCATACAAGTAAAGAGTTTCACAAACAATTCACACAATTGCCAATCAATACAAGTTGTCTGATATGGATATTCAAGTAACATTACAATAACTCATGGATACATATGAAATATAATCATCTCTATGATTGCCTCTAGGGCATATTTTCTTCATTTCCTTACTCCTACTGGTTCGATAACCTTGGTTTCATAACTGGAGAAAAACTTGCTACTGTGCTCATCATACCTTCCTTTTGGGGTTTCCCAACGAGGCTCTACAGTTAATTGAGCCGCATCACATCTCCACTCATTCGAGCTTCCCTGACCCAAATTTAGCTCGAGATGGAGCTAAATAGCTTCGGATGGATACAATTTGTGGCCTGAAAATAGGCGATTTTCCAGCCGTTTCCCACCCATGAACAACAGGAAGGACGTGTGGCGGCACCTTGAGAACTTGGCGACGAGACGCAAAGACACGTCGGCCAGGCTAAGCTTTTCCAAACCCGTGCGCTGCCGCACCCCGCTCGGTTGCCCCCCGCCCCAGCAGAACCCCAAGGCGTGCTGGCCGCCCCCCCTTCGATCTCGTGCCCTCTCTGGCTTCGAGCCCACGTGGTGCGATGACCTTGCATGGCAAGCGCCGACGCGGGTAGCATGGCGAGCTGGATTGCGCGATGGCCAGCGCCGATGAGGGAAGCATGACGAGTTGTGCGTCGAGCTGGCGATCCGGGTGGATGGCGACGTCGCGTTCTCCAGTGAGGCGCCAAAATTAGTGGCAGGTGTCTGTTGTCGGTGCCGTCAAGCTGGATGGAGGACGGCGAGCGAGCGGCGCGTGGCTGACAGAGAAGCGGGGGCGAGCGACTGGTGGGAAGGGGCGTGCCGGGCGGCCTAGCCGGTGGCCGAGCTCGTCGTCTCCGTGTTGTGCGTGGATGGGGAGAGAGAGAGTAAGGAGGAAGTAGGGTGAGTGGACCATTTTTTTGGCTTTGTATGAGCGACGCGTGGGCCAGCGGGCCAAAAAACGCCCATCCGACGTTCCTAGGCCCTTCCCAACGCCTTGGGTTCGACCTGAAAACATCGAACGGGAATAAAAAATGCCTCCTAAAAATGCTACTTAGACTTTTTTATAATCCAGATAAAAAGTGGTATGGGAATGACCTGCTAGGAATACCGGTGGAGGTGTTCTTAGACATTGACGTGACATTAAAAAACGCAACTTTTACCACTACTGTAAAGATATACAAATAGCGGTCAAGTCAAATTGGTAAATTCTTCGCTACCGTTAGGGGCCCTTTGGTTTGTATAGAGTACAATTCTAGAAGCACGAGAATAAGAAAACATTTCTTTTCATAACGAATCTATGAATGGAAAACACAAGTCTGTAACAAAAGTTATCTGGAGAAAAACACAAAAGTTTACCACGATATTAGAGCATGGTATACTTGGCCCAATTAAATTTTAGAAGAATGTGCGGAGAAGTCAAGGAGGGTGGAGGGGATTTTTTTTGAACTGCGGAGTGCCCCGGAAGGGGCTAGAACCATGTATTAATACAGCAGTGGAGGGGTACAAAGATTACAAAGGGCCTCATGAAATAATAAAATAACACATAGGTCCTTAGCATATGTAGAAAGGACCTTGCTAAAAGATTGGGAATTACATTCTAGTCCTTCCTCTTCTCCACTGTGGAGCAGCGAGCTTAGCATGTTGCAGCCATGGACAGAGGCGGGGATGCGACCACTTGCCCCGGGCCTGGCGAAGCCCTCAGCAGCTGCACCCAAAAAGGGTCTCTCGGTGGAGGTTGAAGTCTTGCCGGAGCTCACCAGCGTAAAAAATGCCTTCTTGGCCAAGGATTTCGACTTCTTGAAAGAAGCAAAGGAGATGCTCCGAAGCAGAATGGTTCTAGACTCCATCACCACCCTAGCCCGACGCCCAATACATTAGCTTCTTCATCCATCGCCGCCTTGGCGCTTGAAGAGAAGAAGGGAAACGAATCCAGCAGAAGGACCAGAGTAGCATAGGCGCACCCACATCGCGACAAGAAAAATGGCTCACCGTCAGATCCAGAGCTCCTGCCACGAGCTTGGAGAGGCGAGCGAAGATGATAGCGATGAAGGCATGCCGGGCAGAACCGCTTATTGAAGGGGGCTTCACTATATTCGCATTCGGCGCCTAGCCACCACCTCGATGGCTTGACCCAGGGCATTTCCGGCGACCGCCTGACACCACAACGAAGCGTCAGAACGGGCGGCCTCCGAGAAGAGGGGAAGACGGCCTTATTGGCGGAGATGCCATGCTCCAAGCTTCCTATGTGCCGCCACTCTTGCCACCAGAGAAGAGCGTTGAGGAAGACGAAGCAGAGGACGCACCGGACCCGGCCGATGGAGCCCGGCGACCTACTCCCAGTCGGCACTATGGCACAAAAACTACAACATCTAAACCTACCATCTACTCTACTTAGGCCGGCTCCTCTCCTCCGCCTCCTCCGGCCGGCAACGCCGTCGACGGGAGCTTCAGATCGGGCCGGGTGACTAGAGTCGACTCTCAAGGGGAGGGGTTGGTGGAAGAGACGAGAAAGGCCGGGTTCGTGTGGTCCAGCAGTACAGACGGCTCAATTCGGGTGGAGGGGATATGATAAAGATTTGGACCAACTTATAAGAAGACCTCCAAAGATCCACTTCACGGAGGTAGTAAGAATGAGCTATGCTACGTGTACACCATATAATGGTATATACTCTTTTTGTTTAGAAAGATAAGACATTTTAACTTTATAAATCGAATATATATAGACGTCTTTTATAGTTTCGTAGAGGTTCGGTGTGAACCTATACATTAAAAGACATCTAGATACATTCATTTATAAAGCTAAAATAACTTATATTTCTAAACGAAGTGAGTAACTTTTAGTTACGTGTGCACGATCTTGGCATAATAAAAAAACCATTTCTATTGTCGAGTGGCTTATATCTCTTATGTCATGCACACAAATCAAGGATGATCAGACATGTTCATGTGTTCTTAGGAGGTTATTCTCGACGAAGATATACTAGAGGGCAGTTCGTTCCTAGGATACATGCAAATCATATTGTGTGAGGAGTTACCGTCACAAGTTCACAAGAGGAAGATGTCCCCCTTGGCTCTTGATAGAACTTAGCAAACACAACCCTAAAAATTTATCATTTGTGCTTGTTGTTAGAAACCTTTGCCCATTATATCCCTACAGTGTATCAGGACGAGGAAATCAATATACTATAGACTTCCCGGCCATCGGCGACAAGGCGATACATTTTCTGGAAAGTACTCCGCACAACTACTTATTCTTTGAATTCTTCAACTCATTCTCGACTAATCCACCATCGACTTCATCAACTCTTCCGCGACAAAGTTTGACATCACCTCAATCTCCTCATCAGCAACCCCGTTGTAAGAATCCAATCTTGAATCCAATCTTGCACTCGGTATTACAAGTCGGTCTGATTATGAAAGTTGGGTTTATCTCGATGTTGTATGTGATGCTAGTTTTCATTGTATGTTTGTTTGCACAAACATGTTAGATCTATCGTCGTGATCTAAATTGTCACCTAATTTTGGAATCATATATTAATACTACATGTGCATTATTTCTGTCGTATCCTCTATTTATTTTTGTATGAAATTAATACAAATCAAGATTCATCTATATCGTCTAAAACACTAGTAGTATATGTTCATAACAAAAACAAAATTAGGACCAAAATGTGGATCCAAATTTCACAAACTGTGTCGACGAATATAACCGTACTCACATTAAAGGTCGTGGGAAGTGAGACGGGTACTTCTCGGCAAGTAACAAGAAACTTGTTGGTTGAAGAAGGCCTCCTAGCTAGGGAGAAATTCCTATCTGATTTTCAAATGACAAACTAAGATGACATCCTTTTGTGTGTTGATTTTCCACCCTACTAAAACCGTTGAGCAACGTCTTTTAGAAACTTTCATGAGTTTTAATATGTTTAGTTGCAAGATGATATCCAAAACGGTACTTTGTAAACAACCTTAGCCATTTGGTGTTTATTAGGTTAGAACGTCACACCCAGGTTTTAGCAAGGAATAGCTTATCAATGTATACAGTATTCCTTCATCCTAAATTAACCGACAATTAATAATTTTGAATGGAGGAAATATTACTTTTTCCTCTAGTATGTTGAGCTTAAATCTAAGGAACTGAACTTCTTCCTCTACCACTTTTTTATCCGATGGCTTAAAAGCCTTACAACTGAGCTCGTTTGGCTCCCATAATTTCATTTTATTTGGTAGAAATGAAATGAAATTACTTGGAATGGAGAAAAAAATACTTTTTTATCTAGTATTCTGAGCTTAAATCTAAGGAACTGAACTTCTTCCTCTACCACTTCTTTATCAGATGGCTTAAAAGCCTTACAATTGAGCTCGTTTGGCTCCCATCATTTCATTTTATTTGGTAGAAATGACAGGGTACCAAAAGTAATTAAGGTTAGACATAAAATAAAAAAAATAAAATTTGCAAATAAATTCTGTAACCAATTCTATGGCAGCCAAACAGGTTGATTTTTGAAATCACAAATGAATTTCTTGATTCCAGCCTCAAATGATAGGAGCCAAACGAGCTCTAACAATTCCTTTTCTCTGTAAAAAATAAAATAAAACCATGCGAGTGAAACAATCTACCGCAGGAGCTTGTTTGTTTACCACTTCAATCCAAGTCGTAGTGGGTCTAGTGGATTTCTCTACCTTTTGTTCTGATTTGAAAATAAATAGACAACCGATCTTGCATAGTAGTACATCTTTGATCGGTTCCACCCATAGTTTAAAAAACCGGACCGGACCGCCGGTTGAACCGGAAAAAACCGGAACCGAGAGCCTCTCCGGTCTGTTAAGCGCAGTGGACCGTCCCCGCCTCTGAACCGGAAAAAACCAAAAAAACCGCCGGTTTTGTCCTAAACCGTCGGACCGGACGGTTTGGTCTGAGCCGGACGGTTTAATTCCTGTTCCAAAGTTACCCCTTAATAGATTTATTTTTCTTTGAAAAATACAGGGGTAAAGATGGAATCTGAAGAAAGGGGTCCTTTTTCTAGGTTTTCCACCAGCCTCGTCCAAGTTTTCCACGCTCGCGCCGCCAGGCTCGCCACTGAGCACCGAGTAGAGCTCACCGACCGCCACCGCCATGGCTTCTTGAGGCCATCAAATCCGGCCGCCCGCCGCCCGTAGCGGCTCCCCGTTGGCCGTCCCCTCTCGCAGTCGCAGGCGCAGCCCGCTGTCCTGCCTCCCACCGTCCCACGGATCCCGCCTCCCGCCGTCACGCGGCCTGCCACCACTGCTGCGTAAGCTCGGCGACCGCCACCGGCCACTGCTCCGCTTCATCTCCTGGACAAACGACAACGCAGCAAGAGGTATGCTCTATTCTCTATTATATGCTCAATTTACCTCCTCTCCTCCTGTCCTCCATCGGTCCATCCTCATGTGAATATGTGAAATACTGAAATCAAATGCTACTTTATAGATTAGGATGCGTTAGGGAATGCCCGAGTGAGATATCAAAGAATGACTTGATGAGTTCCTAATTTATGATAGTTGTGTACTGTATATTGCAGACTTTCAGTGCTAGATGGATTCATCTGAGACGCCCGTGACTGATGGAACCTCGGCATCATCGCAAGCGCAGTCGCAGCAGCAAACAAGAACCCGGGCAAAAACTGATCCAGCATGGGCACACTGTCTAGAAATGGAAGTTGAAGTTGATGGGAAGAAGAAGAAGTGGCTCCGATGCATGTACTGCAATGAGCTGTTCAAAGGTGGAGGTATCCATCGACTAAAGCTTCATTTGGCAGGAGAAAAGGGTGATGTGAAGGAATGCCTGAAAGTTAGTGCCGAGGTTCGATATGAAATGCAGCAAAGCATGGAGACTTTTGCAGGGAAGAAGGTATATCTGATGAAGATGCAAATCGTATTAGACGCGCCGCAGGCATAGTAGGTGATGATTGTATTGAAGTTTCTCCTCAACAGGTTGCTGCTGCCACTCGAGCTAGTCGATTGAAGAAAGGAAAATGTGCTGCTTCCTCAAGCATGATAAACCGTGCAGCTGACCGATTCTTTTTATCTAGAGGTAAACCAGGTGATCAACAAACAATAAAGAGTGTGCTACAATCTCAAGAAGCTGTTGAAAGAGTTGATCTACTCATAAATAAATGGTTTCTTGATGCATCTATTCCTTTCAATGCAACTACTTCTAGATACTATCAGCCAATGATTGATGCAATTGCTAGTGTTGGTTCTGGTTATAAAGGGCCAAGTATGTATAGAATGCGTGGCCCTTTGCTATCAAAGAATGTTGAAGCTACCAAACAGTTTGCCGAGGGCTACCGAAAAGCATGGAAGGAAAGTGGCTGTTCAATCATGGCTGATGGTTGGACTGATAGAAGGAGAAGAACTCTCGTCAACTTCTTGGTGTATTGTCCAAAAGGTACTATTTTCCTCAAATCTGTGGATGCAACTGCTAGCTCCAAAACTGGTGATTTCCTATTCAAATTATTCAGCGATGTTGTACGCTTTGTTGGAGTAGAAAATGTAGTGCATTTTGTGACAGATAATGCCTCAAACATGGTTCTAGCTGGAAAGAAATTAGAGTCTGAGTTCCCTTCACTTTATTGGTCTCCTTGTGCTGCTCATTGTTTGAATTTGATATTGTCTGATTTGGGAAAACTTGAATTGGTGCAAGAAGCAGTAGTACATGCATCTAAAATCACTAGATACTTGTACAATCATTGTGGCCCACTGTTTCTTATGAGGAAGTTCACCGGTGGCCAGGAGATACTCCGTCTAGCACCAACTCGCTTTGCTACTAATTTTGTTGCATTGCAAAGTCTGTACAAGCAAAAAGATGCTCTTCGTACCATGGTTATATCAAAAGAGTGGACATCAGCCTCATTTGCAAAAGAATTAAAAGCAAGACAGTTTGTTGACCTTGTGTTGGACCAAAAATTTTGGAAAGATTGTGCTTCCATTTGTAATTTCTCGGAGCCTTTAGTTCGTGTGCTAAGAATTGTTGATAGTGACGAAAGGACAGCCATGGGTTACTTATTTGGAGCACTACATTGTGCAATAGAAGAGATTGAGAAAAGGTTTCAGAAAAAAAAAAGCAATCCAACAACCTGTTCTTAATGCTATAGAGGCGAGGTGGGATAAGCACTTAAACAAAAATCTGCACGCGGCTGGCTTTTGGTTTAACCCAATCAACCAATATGATGAAGAGCTTATGTTAAAATATCATACCACTACTTCTGGGGTTTTAGATGTTATTGAGAGATATGCAGCAAAAGATCCGGCTTTGCACAAAGCTTTGACAGCTGAGATGAGGATTTTCAGAGGCGCGGAAGGGGATTTTGGTCGAGTTACTGCCATTGCTGATAGGGAATCAATGCTTCCTGGTATGTCCCTTTATTTTTTGGTATACTTATATGCATCCTTATATCTTGTAATTTCAGCATATTGGTATACTTATATGCATCCTTTCTTTGCTCTAGATGAATGGTGGTTGACTTATGGTTGTAGTGCTCCAAAATTGCAAAAGCTTGCTATTCGTGTCTTAAGCCAAACATGTAGTGCTTCGGGTTGTGAAAGAAATTGGAGTTTGTTTGAGCACATACATTCCACAAAAAGAAATAGACTTGAGCATCAAGTGATGAATGATGTTGCTTATGTTCAATGCAACTCAAGGCTAGAACAAAAGTAACTTTATCTTGATCCCTTACATCTACTTTATAATTTATTTTCTTGTTCATTTGCTGTTTTTATTATATAGTTGCATACTTGCATCCTTATATGTGTAGGTCCCTAATCTCCACAAGAAATTATGACCCAATTTGTTTGGAAGACATTAGCAAGTTTGATGAAGCTTGGATTTTAGAAGATGATCCCCAAGTACTAAATGTGGAAGAAATTGATAGGTACCGGAAAGGTTTGGTGCCAAATGATGCTGAGATATGCAATGCCATTGCCATGAATGGTAATTTTTCTCTTCTAGACTTGTCCTCTATGATTTTTTGTCTATTGGTTCTGATTTTTAGCACATACAAATGTGTAGATGAGGCTCAGTGGATTGATGAACTTGAAGAAAACATCTCAACAGCCGGGGAAGAAGAAGAACACACGGATGGAGCTCGTGATGAATATATTGGAGATGGAGATGGAGGTGATGATGATCATCAAAATGAAGAACGTGTTGGTGCGAGTGTGATAGATTGGACATTCGATTACTGTTGAGACGTTGAGTTGCTGCTTCTACTACTGGTACTGTTTGTGAAGATGAACGTGAAAGTCCAGGCTTTGAAAATTTAAATGATTAAATCTTGCATGTATGTGAGATTGTGCCTATTTTATTTCTAGAACTTTGATGTTTGAGACTATGCATGTATGCGTGTCAGTGTGTGTGAGAAACTGAAAATTGAGATTTAAGAGTTTAAGACTATGCGTGTACGTGTGTCAGGCTGTCAGCCAGTCAGACGTGTGTGAGTCAATGAGAATCGTATCGTGAGAATTTAAGTATTGTGACAATGTCAGTACTGTAAAATTTGGTGTGTGTGACTGTGATCTGAAGTAAAATTTGGTGTGTGTGATCTGAAGTGAAATTTGGTGTGTGATTTGAAGTGTATTGTGAGAAATTGAGTACTGTATTGTGTACTGTTAGGATATTTTTTAGATTTATAGATATTTACTATTTTATTGCAGCATTTATAATAAAATATATATTATTTTGTATTAAAAAACCAGACATTGAACAGGTGAACCAGCGGTTTGATCGGTGAAAACCTAAACCGAGAGTCTCGCCGGTTCGTTCACCGGTCCGGTTTTTTAAACTATGGTTCCACCGCGTGGCCGTTGAGGTGCAGCGCCGCACTTCTCCCTGGTTGGGCGTGCTTCGTCGGGAAGCAACAACAGACAAACCTGTGCGTTTACGGTCCGCGCGGGTCCGTCCCAGAGCATCAAGCATCGTCAGCAGGCTGAGCACAGATGCGGCGCACTCCTTCCTTCCTTCTCACGGGTGTATGTTTTTAATATCCCGAGGGGTCACCGTCGTCGCGTCGGATCTCACGTGGAGTCCCGATTCACGGTATGGAAAATCCTCAGAACTGAACTGCAACCAACTTCCATATTCGATCGCGTGCATGGACGGGACTCCGGACTCCGGGACGCGCGACGCGATGCATTGCACCGGAGCCCATGTTTCCAGTCTCGGTTTGCATTTAAAACCTTTTCACGCCCCGAAGAAGAAAAAAAATAAAAAGAAACCACACGACGAGGCAGCGCCGCGAAGCGCGAACCATTCGATACGAGATCGCCTCTGCTCCAGCCTCCAGCCTATAAAACCGAGGGAGAGCGCGGGGCGGACGAAGGCACAATCCAGCAGTAGCACTCGACTCAGCTGTCACAGCCGCCGCGCGCGCCACACATACCCATCGCCTCTACCCTGCCCAATCCAGACCCACCGCCGCCACCGATCCGCTCAACCTGACCGGTCCGCAACATGACGGTGGGGGCCGGGATCGCGGTGCGGGAAGACGGCACCCTGGCGGCGCTGGGGGCCACGGTCCTGACGGAGGTGCGCGACAATGTGCTCGTCACGCCGGCGGCCGGCGGCGGCATGCTGGACGGCGCCTTCCTCGGCGTGCGGGACGCGCCCGCCGCCAGCCGCAGCGTCTTCCCCGTCGGGAGGCTCAGGTGAGAGCAGGCATCAGAGCTGCGTGCGACGCCATGTTGCTCTTCTGTCTTTTTTTTTTGTCTGTGGTTCTTCCTGGGGGCTCTGTTCGGCTGTCCGTTTTGTCTGTGGTGCTCTGTTTTCTGTTTAGCAGTAGTACTAGCAGTAGTATATTTTGAATTGATGTCTGTCATGTGCGTGCTAGTAGTATGATGATGGGCTGCTATGCGGTTTCCAATCTTGTCTTCTCTGCGTGCACTCTGGGTGAATACAACTGCTTAGGAATAGTAGTCCCTGGAAAGTAAAACTTCAGAGTGTGCAGTAACTTTTTTTTCACACGTCTTTGAAAAAGAGATACTGGTAGTCTGGGGCACTCTGTGTCCTTGTTAACTCAAGGAAATCCTTAACACAATATACTCTGCGAATTAGAGAAAAATCGTCTACTCATGGACACTTTGCTGGCAAAATGGACCTCCTGCAATTCATAAAGAAATAAGGAATTGGCTGAACTGAATATAAATGTGTAAAACCATGCCATTCCTGTGTACTGCAGGGACCTGCAGTTCATGTGCACGTTCCGGTTCAAGATGTGGTGGATGACACAGAGAATGGGCTCGTCGGGCAGGGACGTCCCCGTCGAGACGCAGTTCATGATCGTCGAGGCCGCCGATGGTGCCGGAGACGAGCAGTCCGCGGTTTACACCGTCTTCCTCCCGATCCTGGAGGGCTCGTTCCGTGCTGTTCTCCAGGGGAACGAAGATGACGAGCTGGAAATTTGCTTGGAGAGTGGTAGGTTACTCACTGACAGAAGGTTCACAGAAATTCCTGTCCATTGACATTGATCTTAGCACAGTTGTTTCATGATGTATTTGTTTATTTTTTGATGATGCAGGTGATCCAGCTGTGGAATCATTCGAAGGAACACATCTTGTTTTCGTCGGCGCGGGATCGGATCCGTTTGAGGTCATCACAAATGCTGTCAAGTATGTCAATGTTTTCCGCAATTGATCATCCTATTTTGGTTCCCTACAGCTCTCCAGATCAATTTTGCCAACTGCTGCTTTCCCTGAATGACATTGCTTTCTCACTGACACCACATGAATTTTCTTTTTCCCAGAGCTGTTGAGAGGCACATGCAGACATTCTCTCACAGGGAAAAAAAGAAGGTACCACCACCTTCTTGAAGTAATACTATATATCGTCTCTATTTTTGCATCCCTGCTTACTAATCCAGGGGCTGTAACGCCTACCTTTCTGCAGATGCCAGACATGCTAAACTGGTTTGGCTGGTGCACATGGGATGCGTTTTACACCGATGTGACTGCTGAAGGAGTGATGGCAGGATTACAGAGGTGTTTTGCCATACTTCCGCTGATACTAATGCTTACCATATATGGGAATTATACTGAAATTCTAGAATGTATTCTTTTTTGTTTGTATTTTTCCAGTTTCGAGAAAGGTGGAACAACTCCTAAGTTTGCCATAATTGATGACGGATGGCAATCGGTCAGTATGGATCCTGCAGGAACTGCATGTATATCTGATAACGCAGCAAAGTAAGCAACTAACTAAAAGAACTCATGTCACAGTCTTTACCTGCCACGCTCATTACAGAATTGCTAGGTCTTTAGTTGTGAAAACTGATGTTTGCCCATCCTCTTTCTGTAGCTTCGCAAATAGATTATATGATATCAAGGAGAACCACAAATTTCAGAAGAATGGGAAGAAGGGGCACAGAGAAGAAGATCCGGCAAATGGCCTCGCGCATATCGTCAGTGAAATTAAGGGGAAACATGAGCTCAAGTATGTTGTGGAATTGTTAGTTTGCTGCCTCATACAGTATGATAAAATTCGTGACAGTTCACATCTTTCCTGCTTTTTATATGCCAAAATTCAGGTATGTTTATGTATGGCATGCGATCACCGGATACTGGGGTGGCGTAAGGCCCGGCGCTGATGGGATGGAGCACTACCAGTCAAAGTTGCAGTGCCCTGTGTCGTCACCAGGAGTTCAGAAGAACGAACACTGTGATGCCTTCGACAGCATAGCAGCAAACGGCCTTGGCCTTGTGAACCCTGACAAAGTATTCAGCTTCTACAATGAGCTCCATTCATACCTCGCGTCTGCTGGGATCGACGGCGTGAAAGTGGACGTGCAGAACATTCTCGAGGCGCTAGGTGCTGGTCATGGTGGGAGGGTGCTTCTGGCTAGGAAGTATCAGCAAGCTCTAGAAGCTTCCATCGCTCGGAATTTCCGCGACAACAGTATAATATCTTGCATGAGCCACAACACTGACAACTTATACAGGTGCTTATTTTGCTCTGAATCTATATTTATAGTTTCGTGCAATTGGCTGAAAATATTTTCTGAGAAAACAAAAACTGCCTGAACATAAATATATGGTTGTTGATTTACATGGTCTGATCTTGCTACAGTTCGAAGAGAAGCGCGGTTGTGAGAGCCTCTGATGATTTCTGGCCTAGAGACCCAGCCTCACATACCATACACATTGCATCTGTGGCGTACAACACCGTTTTCCTTGGAGAGTTCATGCAGCCGGACTGGGACATGTTCCATGTGCGTAAAAATCTCCACTTCCTTGTTGTGGTCTCATGCTAGTACTGTCAATGATCCACTGTCTGAACTTCTGATCTCCCTTTCGTGCCGACAGAGCGTTCACCCGATGGCGGAATACCACGCCGCGGCGCGGGCAGTCGGCGGTTGCGCAATATACGTCAGGTAACGAAACATTACAGACAAGTACAGAATTTTCATTTTTCCATGTGCTGAGGAGATCTTTGAGACTAACCCGGTGTGTGATTATGGCAGTGACAAACCCGGAAACCATGACTTCGATCTGCTGAGGAAGCTTGTGCTTCCTGACGGATCGATCCTGCGAGCCAAGCTCCCCGGGAGACCCACCAGAGACTGCCTGTTTTCTGATCCTGCAAGGGACGGCAAAAGGTTAGCACTGGACTTGTAGCTGACCCGTCTCTGGTGTATTAACTCTGAACTGTTCTGAACTCTGAACCGTTTGATGCGAACTGCAGCATTCTAAAGATCTGGAACCTGAACGCTTACTCCGGCGTGATCGGCGCCTTCAACTGCCAGGGCGCCGGCTGGTGCCGAGCAGGGAAGAAGAACCGCATCCACGACGTGCAGCCCGGGACCATCACCGGGGCCGTCCGGGGACGTGACGTGAGCCGCCTCCCGGAGGTCGCCGGCGACGGCTGGAACGGCGACGTGGTCGTCTACTCGCACGTAGCGAGGGAGGTGACCGTGCTGCCGAAGGACGCCGCGTTGCCGGTGACGCTGAGGCCGCGCGAGTACGAGGTGTTCACCGTGGCGCCACTGAAGCAGCTGCAGAACGGCGCCTCCTTCGCGCCGATCGGCCTGGTCGGGATGTTCAACTCCGGTGGCGCGGTCACGGAGGTGAGCTACGGTGAAGACGACGGCGTCGAGGTTAAAGTGCGGGGCGCTGGCACGGTCGGAGCCTACTCCTCCACGAGGCCCAGGAGCGTGGCTGTGGACTCGGAGGCGGTCGGTTTCGCGTACGACGACGGCAGCGGCCTGGTCACCTTCGAGGTCGGCGTGCCGGAGCGGGAGCTCTACTCCTGGACCGTCTCCATAGAGTACTGAAACAAAATGCTTCGGGGGCGCCAGACTGACGGGGAAAGGAACGTTTCTGAAGAACAAGAGGAGGTTTCTGAGGATTTCAGGGATGTAATAATGGGGAAATGGGGCCGTGGACGTTTCGATAGATACTAGCAAAGGCACTGCTTGGTGAAGCTGTGCTGTTTTGCTATCGCAGAGGTTGCGACTATTCTTGCGTTGCCTGTGAATTGTTACAGGGCACTTGGCATATAGTACTCTGTCAGTGAGGGAAAAAAAGACATTGTAAACACACAGCATTGTTGGTTAATTGAAAATGATTCCTCAAATTGTGGTTTAAGTGACCGTGATGGTGGTTGTTTTGTGAGATCTGCTCTACTCGTACAATATATTTTCAAATATACTTGAGAGGATCAAAATGACACGAAAGCAAGCGCTTTGGATAGTGAGAAAACGCAGTAGTAGTACTGAAACTAGAACCATGTCCATACTGAGCAGAAATTCCGTATTGGGCCTAGTCTAGAGTCGGGCGAGCCCATTTCAGATTTCTGGCCGTGCAGACTGCCACGCATCATTTTTCGTGGGCTCATCGGAATTTTTAGCGCAAAACCATGTGTTAGTGGAAGCACATGACGTGACCAGCGCCTAAACCCCACATTTTTTTCCACTTCTAAAATCTCCGACGAGCTCTCCCTGCCGCCGCTTCCTCCTCCGCCAGCCACCATGCTCTCATTACTTGCACTATGGCGCGTGCCCTTCGGGAGGAGCTGCAGGAGCACTAGATTTTACCGGATAAGTCAGCTTTCAGAGTCAACAAGGATGAATGGTTGTTTGATCTTCTCGGCAACACAACGCTGAATCAGAGGCCTCAGATAATTTTTATGCTGTGGCGCGCCTGGCACCACCGCAAAAATGTCGTGCATGTCGACGGAAAAGCCTCGGTTTTCTCTTCTGTTCCATACTTGGTGAACTATCACCATACTCATACAGGTGAAGAGGCTATCGGTAGCGTTGTGTCTTGGTCTCCCTCTAATGCAGGCACTATAAAGATGAATGTTGATGCTGGTTGGGATTCTACATCAAAGAATGCAGGGGTTGGCATCCTTATACGCGATCATCAAGGTCGTTCCATCCTCGCTGAGTGGAAATTCATTCCGTTCTGTGGTAGTTCCGAGGAGGCTGAGGTCCTCGCATGTCTTGAGGGGCTCTGACATTTGATTGCTCTTCGGCGGTGGCCTGCTATTCTGGAGTCTGACTGCCTCCGTGTAGTCCGGGCTATCACTAGTGAGACGCAAGAACAGTCTGCCAGCTGGACAGTGATTTTGGAGGCCCGGGAGCTTCTGAAGATTTACCAAGATATTAAGATTGTAAAGGTCGATCGTGTGTGTAATGGCGATGCACATGTATTAGCTCAGGTTGGTAGATCGGGGCTCTCTAGGATATCTCGTGACTCGGTTCCGGAGTGTGTTCTGGACCTGGTCATGTTAGATTGTAAGAACACTATTGAAAGAGCATTTCCTATCTGAAAGAACATTTCTTAATCCCTAGTGTTTTGTGTGTTAGATAACAATATCAAGGATTATTTAATGTGTGTTGAAGTGTTGTAGCTCTCTCTAAGAAAAAGGGAAAAAGTATCTGCTTTTGGGGGGCGGATAATCCGCCCCTCCCTCTTCCCAAGCAGGCGCTAGCCCCAGAAGAGGGGCGGAGTTTTGGCCAAATTGTCCGGCCTCGCCGGATAATCCGCCCCTCTAGGGGCCGGATAGTCCGCCCCCTTGCTCACCGCCAAGGCGCAAGCCCCAGAGAAGGGGCGGAGTGTTGGCCGGACTTTCCGGCTTGGCCGGATAATCCGCCCCAGGAGGGGGCCGGATTATCCACCCCCCCCCCCAATATGTTCACCAAGTCACACAGGCGCCAGCCCTAGAGAGGGGGCGGAGTTTCTCCCGGAAAATCCGCCCTTGGGCGGAGTTTTCCCAGTGGGGGGCGGATAATCCGCCCCCAAAGTTGATCAACGGACAGATCTGGGGAGGGGGTATTTAAGCCTGCCTTCCCCCTCCCGCCAGATCTCTGGATTTATTCGAAAAAGACAAGATCTGATCTGCAACCTTCATCCAAGAGAGCTCCACCTAGATCCACCCAAAGGCCCCGTCCCTTGGGGAATCGAAGGAGGAGAACTCGATCTTCATCATCAACAATCAAGCGCTTCATCTCCTCTCCATTCATTTGGAGAATCACCGATCTAGTATTTCTTGTAAATACCTAGATCCTTGTTTTGTTTATATTGATAAACCTTGTTCATGTGACAGCTTGTTGTCATCTCGGGAGCCCCCAATTCAGTTGTGGGTGTGTGCCCCGGTAGCGTTGTAAAAGGCACCAGTTCCCGCCTCGAAGGGATCCAATAGTGGAGAAGGTGGATCAGGCCTCTCGTGGCGAGATCCATCGGAGAATAGGGTGAGGCCTATTGTGGCGTGGTGGTCTTAGAACCGCCCACCCCTCCAACGCAGATGTACTTCCCTTAACAAGGAAGGAACTGTGGTAAAACAAATCCCTGTGTCTCCGCGTGCTCCACTACGGTTCCTTCGCTCCTCTCTTTACGTGCTTAGTAGCTAGGGTTGCATATAGGGAAATTCTCGTAGTTACATATCTAGAGAATTTACTTTGTGTCAAGCCTAAAATTGAAAAGGTATTAAAAATTGGTTAGCACCTATTCACCCCCCCTCTAGGTGCCCATACGATCCATTTCAATTGGTATCAGAGCCCCGACTCTTATTTCGGGCTTAACCGCCTAAGAGAAGTATGGGTTCCAAGGTAGATGGGAGTGATGCTCCGGATGTAGTCACCATGAACGATCTCAAGACGTTGGAAACAACCTTGGTGAGTTCAATGGAGGCTAAGATGGAAGAGATGCGTCAATTTATAATGCGTCTCTCCACATCCACAACATCACCTCCATATAACTCTGAGGCTACCACTCCGCAATCCAAGGAAACGGGTAAAACCGATTCCAAAGAGAACGAAGTGGTTGGTGATGACACTAGCAAGAGCTCCTCCTCGAAAAAGGATAGTGGTAAGGATGGATACAATGAGGTTTCTCATGTGTATTCCCCTGATCCACCTATCCCTCACCCACATATACATAATAGGGGTGATCCACCCAAACTTTCTACATCTACTTTTACTCAATGGCAATTTTTGATAAAGTCTCATGTGTGCAGTTCCTCCATTGAGTTGTGGAAAATCATAGAAAAAGGTCTTCATGTTGGAAACTCCAACAATCTCATAAGAAGAGAAGTTGTCGATAGCCAACTCAACGCTACAGCTCTACACATGATACCGCTTGGTGTGGGTGACAAAGACATGCCACACATTCAGCATCTTAGCACAGCTAAGGAAGCTTGGGATGCCCTCACCGAGATCTTCATCGGAAATGAAAGTATGAGAAGAAATAGATATGATGCTTTGAGCAACGAAGCTGAAGGATTCTATATGTTGGATGGAGAAGACCACGAGGACATGTATAGGAGGCTCAAAGCAATAGCCACAACTTTCAGAAACCACGGTGCAGCTCATGTTGATGATGCATGGATCAAGCGCAAGTACGTCAGTGCTCTTATGCCATTTGAGCCCACAGATTTGAAGAGTCTCCAAGGTAGGCATAACTATCACCTCATGACATCTAATGAGGTAATGCAAGAAATGTCCGCTTTCAAAGTGGCTTCCAAGAATGCCGAAGATGCTCGTGCTCGAGCTATGGGGATGCAAAAGGGGGTCAACATGGTCTTGAAGACTAGTGTGATTGATCATGAAGAATATGACATAGAAGGTCTGGACTATCCCAAGGATATAAAAAGGATCCATGGACAATACTTGGCTCTTTATGCTAGAAACTTTTGGAAAGATCTAGCCAAGGCTAAAGCTGAACTAGAACGCAAGAGTGGAGCCTATGGAAGAAAAGAAAATGGTCCCAAGCTGAGAACATGTTTCAACTGTGGTGACCGGCTGCACTTTGTAGCTGAGTGTCCATATCAAAGTAGGGAAGATAATGGAGGAAGACTCATATTCAAGGACAAGTCAAAGGCTCCACGCAAGAAACAGTTTGTAAAGAAGAATGCTCCCTTCAAGAAGCAACCAAAGATTGTTCTAGTGGCTCAAGAAGAATATTCATCGGGAAGTGAAGATGAGGACGAGGACGAGGACGATAGCTCTCAAGAGGTGGCTGCTATAGCCACCACATCTACATCAACATCTCTCTTCGACTCTCCGAACAAAAACATCATCAACAAGAATGCTACTTGTCTCATGGCAAGAAGCTCCAAGGTAACGACTTCTAACTCTTCTTTTCCTAAGGCTATGATTGACATGGATGATCCTACTAGTCTTAAGGTTAAAGAAGATATTATTGCTTTGGATTACTTCTACACTAATTTGCAAGGTGAGCACAAAGTTCGTTTTGAAGCTCTTATGGATCAGCTGGCCCAAAACGAAGCTCTTCTCGAAGAAAAGGGCAGAATTGAAAGGGAGGATGCAATGGAAATTGCATCCTTAAAAAATGCTCTTGAGGAAGAAGAAGAAGCTCGGGTCTCTCTTGAAGAGAGGCTTGAGTCCATTGAAGAGTCACATGAAGAAATTGTGACTAAACTTGTTAAGGAACGTGACAATGCAGTCACCAAAGCAAAGAAGCTAAAGAAGGAAAACATTGACTTTGGGGCTGCTCATGATAGACTCTCCGAGGAATTGGAGAAACTTGACAATGCTCGCAAGGCGTGGAAAAACGATTTCTCCATCCTCAATGAGTCACATGATCAGCTTCAAAGTCGATTGGCCAAATATGATGTTCCAACTCATCCAACTCAACATATAGTCACAAGGAAAATGCTAGTGTGGAAAAAGAAGTGATCAAGGACATCACTCCCAAGGATAAGGGTGTGCTTGATGAAGTCCTTGGCAAGCAAAGGTCAAATCATGGTAAAGAGGGACTTGGGTATGTCACCAAGTCCAAGAAAAAGAAAAACAAGAAGAACAAGACCAATAATGTGCAATCAAAGACAAGCACCGCTGAGAAGAATGTCACAAAAGACAAGACTAACAATATTGGTTTTGCAGGGTCTCACAATCCAAATTATGAACTCTTTTGTGATGTTTATGCTTATTATGTCGGTCCCTTTGATGAATATATTTCTTGGTCTATTTGGGTCCCAAAGACCCTTGTTACTAACATGAAAGGACCCATTGAAAAATGGGTACCTAAAACCAAGAAGTAATTCTCTTGCAGGGGTATGCTTCCGGTGGGTCGAAATGGGTGCTGGATAGTGGATGCACTAGTCATATGACCAGAAGCAAGGAGATCATCACGGATATGCGTCCAAATCATGATAATATTACAGTCTCCTACGGTGATAAGTCTAAATCTCAGGTACTGGGTCTTGGCAAGTTGTGGTTGCCCACGATATATCTCTCGTGGACGTCATGCTTGTTGAGACCCTCGGTTACAACCTTCTTTCTATTTGTTCTCTTGGCAAGATGGGTTTTGCTATTTTTATCGATGATGATTTGGTGGTACTCTTGTGGAGCAAGTCTCTAAAGGTCGCTTCCGTTGGGTACGTCGAAAATGACCTATATGTGGTGGACTTCTCGGGGAAAACCACTTCGGGTCCGATGTGTCTATTCGGAAAGGCCGACGTGGGCTGGTTGTGGCATCGCCGTTTAGCACATGTCAACATGAGAACTTTGCAAAGTCTCCACAAGGGTGGCCACATGCTTGGACTAAAAGACAATGTCTCCTTTGCCAAAGATCGTGTTTGCAGGCTTGTGTTGAAGGCAAAATGCATGACTCTCCCCACAAGAGGAAGATTATTGTGTCTTCAAAGAGGATCTTGGAATTACTTCATGTGGATTTATTTGGTCCTCCTTCTCATGCAAGTCTTGGTGGGAAGAAATATTGTTTGGTCATTGTCGATGATTACTCAAGATATACATGGGTCTATTTCTTCAAGCTAAAGAGTGAGACTCAACAAACAGTCATTGACTTTGCCAATGAAGTTCAACGTCAACACAATGTTCCTATCTTGGCAATAAGAAGTGACAACGGCTCTGAATTCAAAAACTACACTTTGAATGAGTTTCTTAGTGAAGAGGGGATTAGACATCAATATTCCGCTGCGTACACCCCTCAACAAAATGGTGTAGCCGAGAGGAAGAACCGGACTTTGATGGATATGGCTAGATCAATGTTGGCTGAATTCAAGTCTCCTTACAATTTTTGGGCTGAAGCCATATCCACTGCTTGTCACTCATCAAACTGGCTCTACCTCCGAAAGATTTTGGACAAGACTCCTTATGAAATACTTACCGGTAACAAGCCCAACATCTCATACTTCAGAGTATTCGGGTGTAAGTGTTTCTTTCTTATTAAAGGTGTCCGCTTGTCTATATTTGAGTCCAAGGCTTTAGAAGGTATTTTTGTTGGTTACGGTGCTGAATCCCACACTTATAGAGTCTACAACAAGCTCACTGGGATTGTTGTAGAATCTTGTAGTGTGGAGTTCAATGAAAATAATGGCTCCTTTGTAGGGCAAGTTGATGTTTGTGATGCAGATGTTGAAATACCCCAAGATGCCATAAGAAGAATGGGCGTGGGATTTTTCTGCCCCATTGAGGAACCCCTTGTGGCGGATCAGGAAGGACAATGCTCCACTCAAGTGGAGCCCTCATCTTCACAAGATCAACAATCTCCTACTGTTGGAGAAAACTCTGCACCGACACCGCAACCTGCTAAAGATCATTAGTCTCCTGGACGAGATGGTAGTCCCAGGCCAGACTATCCGCCCCCTCCAAGGGGCGGACAATCCGCCCCTGGCACTCCAACTTGTTCCAGGGGATCCAAAGAAGAAGACTGCAGACAAGAAGTTCTTAGGCTGGATTCTCCGGCCCCTGAGGGCGGATTATCCGGCTCGGGTTCTCCCAGTTCTGTCAGGCATCCTCAGGAAGAAGGCACTGGTGCGTCATCTCCCAGGCCGGATAGTCCGGCCCCTCCA
This sequence comes from Avena insularis, assembly GCA_023614405.1. Classification (NCBI taxonomy): domain Eukaryota; kingdom Viridiplantae; phylum Streptophyta; class Magnoliopsida; order Poales; family Poaceae; genus Avena; species Avena insularis. The sequence continues at coordinate 66,491,975 of CM042697.1, forward strand.
AGGGGCAGATTATCCGGCCCTGAAGAACAAATTCTGCAGCAACCTCCTATTGTTAACTCCGATCAAGATCAAGGGCAAGGCAGTGGTCAAGACAAGGATTCAAATACTGAATCAACTCCTTCTAGAAACAATAAGGACATTGAGGCTCGTCGCAAGGCTCGTGCTGATCGGAACCTTGAACTAAGGGGTAACACTCTTGACAAGGTTGTTGGTGATCTACGAAGAAGGGTGTCTACTAGAAGAGAACTTGCAAGCTTCTGTGATCATCAAGCTCACATTTCCATGGTTGAACCGAAGAAGGTCTTTGATGCTCTTGAAGATCCTGATTGGGTGGTTGCAATGCATGAAGAATTAAATAACTTCGAACGCAACAAAGTTTGGAAACTCGTAGAGAAACCCAAGGATTGTCGCAATGTTATCGGCACCAAGTGGATCTTCAAGAACAAACAATATGAAAATGGCATTGTTGTGAGGAATAAAGCAAGACTCGTGGCTCAAGGATTCTCTCAAGTTGAAGGAATTGATTTTGGCAATACTTATGCTCCTGTGGCTCGTCTTGAGTCCATCCGTATCCTTCTTGCATATGTAGCCCATCATAATTTTAAATTACAACAAATGGATGTTAAGAGTGCGTTTCTTAATGGTCCTCTACATGAGTTAGTATACATCAAGCAGCCCCCGGGTTTTGAGGACCCCAAATTTCCGAACCATGTCTACAAACTCGATAAGGCGCTCTATGGCCTTAAACAATCCCCACGTGCGTGGTATGAGCACCTTAAAGAGCTTTTGTTAGACCATGGATTCAAAGTTGGGCAAATCGATCCCACTCTTTTTACTAAGAAGGTTAATGGGGAGCTTTTTGTATGCCAACTTTATGTAGATGACATTATTTTTGGCTCTACTAACCAAGCTTTTAACGATGAATTTTCAAAGCTTATGACTGACAGGTTTGAGATGTCAATGATGGGTGAGTTGAGGTTCTTTCTTGGATTCGAGATCAAACAACTTAGAGAGGGAACCTTTATTATTCAAGCTAAGTACATCCAAGACATGCTCAAAGGGTTCAAGATGACGGATCTCAATGGCATTGCTACTCCAATGCAAACAAAGTGTCATCTTGAGCTCAATCCCAAGGGTAAAGACGTGGACCAAAAGGTATACCGATCCATGATCGGCTCTCTCCTTTACCTTTGCGCATCTAGGCCCGATATCGTGTTAAGTGTAGGAGTGTGTGCAAGGTACCAAGCCGCTCCTAAAAAAATCCACTTACTGGCGGTCAAACGAATCTTCAGATATTTGGTTCATTCCCCGAATTTTGGGTTATGGTATCCCAAGGGTTCAAGTTTCTCTCTATGTGGTTACACTGATTCAGATTGGGCTGGTGACAAAGATGATAGAAAGTCAACTTTTGGTGCATGTCAATTCTGTTGGAATTATTCCCTAGAGGCAATAATAAAGATGTTATTATTATAATTCTTTTTCGTGATAAAGTTTATATTCCATGTTAGAATTGTATTAAGCGGAAACTTTGATACTTGTGTGGTTTATGAACAACACTGTGTCCCTAGTACGCCTCTATGGACTAGCTCATTGATTAATGATGGTTAAGACATGAGTTGTCGATTAATAATGAGATCATGTCATTAGGAGAATGATATGATGGACATACCCAAATTAAGCAGAGCAATTAGATCGTGTCATCGTGTTCATCTTTGCGAAGCTTTTTCCTATGTCAAGTATTGTATTCCTTAGACCATGAGATAATACAACTCCCTGGTATCGGAAGAAAGCTTTGAGGTCATCAAACGTCATCCTATGTGAGGGTGATCATAAAGGTGTCTCTCAGGTGATCGGAAAGTACTTGTTGGGTTGTATGTATCGAGATGGAATTTGTCCCTCCCGAGTCGGAGAGATATTCTTTGGTCCCACTCGGTAATCGATATCAACACCGCTTGCAAGCACGTGGTTAAGGAGTTAATCACAAAGTGATATCGGATTACGGAACGAGTAAAGTACTTGCTGTGAACGAGATTGAACTAGGTATGCCGATACCAACGATCAAATCTCGGGCAAGTAAAATATCGCGTGACGAAGGGAATACATATATGGGATTAATTGAATCCTGGCATCGTGGTTCATCCGATATGATCATCGATGAATATGTGGGAGTCAATATGGGGTTCCAGATCCCGCTGTTGATTATTGATAGAAGATCATGTCTGCATATTCTCGAACCTGTAGGGTCACACACTTAACGTGCATCGATGCTAGGATAGAATGGATAATTGGTTTATGAGTTTTTCTTCGAAGTCTCGGATGAGATCTAGGACATCACGAGAGGTTCCGGAATGGTCTGGAGAATAAGATTCATATAAAGGAAAGCAGTTTTTGGATTTCGGAATCGTTTCGGAGTTTATCGGTATTGTACCGGAAGGTTCTAGAAGGTTCCGGAGTGGGACCAACGTGGGCCCACTTGTTGGAGGCCTGCGTGGGCCTAAGGGTAAGTTCCCTGGCCACTTTGGGCCAGGGGAACAAGGCCCCTAAGGCCCAGCCGGCCAGCCCTAGGGGAAACCCTAGGGGAGCCTTCTAGAAGGGGGGGAGACTTGCCCCCCACTCCACCCCTTGGGGCCGCCTCCCTAGGGCTTGGAGGAGGAGCCAAGGGGGGCGGCCAGCCCCCTATATAAGGAGGGAAGGGGCGCACCCTCCCTCCTCCCACTCCTTCAACCCTAGCCGCCAACTGCTTCCCCCTTCTCTCTCTCACATTAGCGTGGCGAAGCCTGTGAAACTCTCCACCATAAGCACCACTTGCGTCAGCAGATCCAATCTATCTCTCCACCATACTTGCTGGACCAAGGAAGGAGCAGACGTCGCTGCACCGTACGTGTGCATCTCTCGGAGGCGCCGCCACTTGCGGCGTAGGATCGGATCGGATCGCGAGGAGGAGACGGCGAGTACGACTACATCAACCACGTTCTGTTGAACATTTCCATTGTGCAATTTCTTCAAGGGTATGAAGATCTCATATCTCTCTCGTTGATTGCATCTCCTAGATTAGATCTTGGACTTCTTGCTCGCATCCATAGAATTTTTTTGATTTACTATGCTGCGAAACCCTTCAAATTCTTGGGCAGGTCTCTAGTGTGTTGGTCTTCAAAGAAACAGAATTGTATTTCACTCTCAACATTGAAGCTGAATATGTTGTCTTTGCAAGTGCTTGTACACAATTATTATGGATGAGGCAAACTTTAAAGGAATATGGTGTCAATTGTGACAAAGTGCCTCTATTATGTGACAATGAAAGTGCTATCAAAATTGCTTACAATCCTGTGCAGCATACAAGAACAAAACATATTGAGATTCGCAACCACTTCATTCGGGATCATGTTGCTCGTGGTGATATTGCCCTATCCTTTGTGAGCACGAAGAACCAACTTGCTGATATTTTCACGAAGCCCCTTGATGAAGCAAGATTTTGTTATTTGAGGAATGAGCTAAATATCATAGATTCAAGGAGCTTGGCTTGACTACCCTTGCACACTCACTTGCTCTTATTCATGTATTTGGTTTAGATGCGGGCATAGACATAGGGGGAGTGTGGTACTAATTGATTGGGCTAACCCTCCCCCCATAATGCCGAAAGCAAGTAAAATCATTTCCCTTAATATCATTTTGTGATATGTGGGTCATCGATGAGCATTGGTTTTGAACTCAAGATACATCTTCGCGGTGTCATGCCATGCGCTCCAACATGGTGGCTTCGGCCACCGCCCTCTTCCTTGAGAAGAGTTGGTTTCTAATGGTTCTCTTTGGATTTTCTTGCATATCTCTTGTTCTTATGGAAAACACACTCAACTTTGGCTTTTGTTTGATTTGATTCTTGCAAATTTGGGTGTGTAATACCATCTCAGTTTGTTGATCAAATTTGAGTGATCTTCAGGGGCGTTAGCATCGCTCTTCTTCCTTTTTGGCGTTTCAATGCCAAAGGGGGAGAAGTAGTTCTATTAGGTCTCGTGGATTTGCAAGGGTCGGGCGCAAGCACTTGTCCTTTCCGTCGTTTTCCTTGCTTGCTTGTGCCTTTTTAGCGTGAACTTATTTGCTATTTGTGCTTGGATTATGTAATACTATGTCATGCTCCACTTTGTTTGGTACTATGTTTGGTATTCATGGAATACTGGATTTATCTATTGTGGATCTCATGGAATTCTGGATTTATCTATGGAGCATATTTGATGGCATATGGAATCATGGGATTATCTAATGTATGCATCAATATTTTTGGGATGTGCTTGGAGGCTATCAAGCTAATTATCTTCTTTGGCTATAATCACATCTCGGTGGTATGACCTTGTTTCCCAACCCACCTTGTTTCAATTATCTTTGCTATGAAAGTTGTGTTCTCTCTAGTGTGTGTATTTGTATTCAAATGCAAATTTTAAATATGCACACGTCTAGGGGGAGCGTTTTTCATTTTTAAGGTGGCGTTAGCCGGTTTCATTGCAAATCCTAGTATTGTCATCTAACACCAAAAAGGGGGAGATTGAAAGAACATTTCTTAATCCCTAGTGTTTTGTGTGTTAGATAACAATATCAAGGATTATTTAATGTGTGTTGAAGTGTTGCAGCTCTCTCTAAGAAAAAGGGAAAAAGTATCTGCTTTTGGGGGGCGGATAATCTGCCCCTCCCTCTTCCCAAGCAGGCGCTAGCCCCAGAAGGGGGGCGGAGTTTTGGCCGGATTCTTCGGCCTCGCCGGATAATCCGCCCCTCTAGGGGCCGGATAGTCCGCCCCCCTTGCTCACCGCCAAGGCGCAACACCTAGAGAGGGGGCGGAGTGTTGGCCGGACTTTCCGGCTTGGCCGGATAATCTGCCCTAGGAGGGGGCCGGATTATCTGCCCACCCCCCCCAATATCTTCACCAAGTCACGCAGGCGCCAACCCCAGAGAGGGGGCAGAGTTTCTCCCAGAAAATCCGCCCTTGGGGCAGAGTTTTCCTGGGGGGCGGATAATCCGCCCCCAAAGTTGCTCAACGGCCAAATCTGGGGAGTGGGTATTTAAGCCTGCCTTCCCCCTCCTGCCAGATCTCTGGATTCATTCAAAAAAGACAAGATATGATATGCAACCTTCATCCAAGAGAGCTCCACCTAGGTCCACCCAAAGGCCCCGTCCCTTGGGGAATCGAAGGAGGAGAACTCGATCTTCATCATCAACAATCAAGCGCTTCATCTCCTCTCCATTCATTTGGAGAATCACCGATCTAGTATTTCTTGCAAATACCTAGATCCTTGTTTTGTTTATATTGATAAACCTTGTTCTTGTGACAGCTTGTTGTCATCTCGGGAGCCCCCAATTCAGTTGTGGGTGTGTGTGCCCCGGTAGCGTTGTAAAAGGCACCGGTTCCCGCCTCGAAGGGATCCAATAGTGGAGAAGGTGGATCAGGCCTCTCGTGGCGAGATCCATCGGAGAATAGGGTGAGGCCTATTATGGCGTGGTGATCTTAGAACCACCCACGCCTCCAACACAGATGTACTTCCCTTAACAAGGAAGGAACTGCAGTAAAACAAATCCATGTGTCTCTGCGTGCTCCACTACGGTTCCTTCGCTCCTCTCTTTACGTGCTTAGTAGCTAGGGTTGCATATAGGGAAATTCTCGTAGTTACATATCTAGAGAATTTACTTTGTGTCAAGCCTAAAATTTTAAAAGTATTAAAAATTGGTTAGCACCTATTCACCCCCCCTCTAGGTGCCCATACGATCCATGTCACTATCCTTATGATTTTGATGTTTGATAACAACACACTTATCAGTTTAATCATGCGCTAAGTGTATCACATGTTTTGTAGATTGTGGCACAAATATTGCCTTGCCCATTTGCACTTGCCAAAAGTCTCTGTGCCAACCGGTAGTACCGGAAAAACGACCGGTACTACCGCTTGGCACCGGTACTACCGCCCCTAGTACCGGTTGGACCAGTGCTAGGTGGGAAGATTTGGCCTTTTCTCGGTAACACACGGTACCGTGGAGCGGCACTACCGCTCCAACCGGTAGTACCGCTCTGCTGTACCGGGCAACCCTGATGAAGGACCAGCCCTTCCCTTCACGCGCTGTACCAACCAAGATTGGGACCCATTGTACCATTGGACCGGTAGTAGACTGCTCATCGACCGGTACTACCTCTTGGGGGTACTACCACAGGGCAGTACCGGGCATGAATGTGGCTGGCTCGACCAAGTGAAGCTTCTCCGGTACCTGGTCCGATACTAGACCGGTAGTACCGCTTGCGACCGGTACTACCGCTTGAGTACCGGTTCATTTATTCCTCCAACAGCCAGATTTCTCCAAGGGGTATAAATACCCCTCCACCTACCTTGGGACAAGCGACTGATTTGCATTGAAGACCACTACCTCCATTAGAGCCACCAAATCTCCAAGATCTCCTTAATCCACCACTCAAAGTCCTTGATCTTTGGGGAATCGAAGGAGGAGGCCTTGATCTACTACTTCACCAAAAGAGATCTTCATTTCCCCCTCATATTCTTGAGGGCCCCTTGCTCTAGTGTTTTCTTGGAAACCCTAGTTCTAGATTTGGTTCTTACAAGCTTGTATTTGATTGTCTTGGCAGCTTGCTTGTATTTGTGAGCCTCCAATTAAGTTGTGGATGTGTGCCCCAAACTTGTAAAGGTACCGGCTTCCACCTTGAAGGTAGCCGATATAGTGGAAGGTGGATCGATCCCCTTGGGGTAAGGTTCATCGAAGAACAAAGGAGGCCTTTCATGGCGTAGGTGGTTTGATACCACCCCCTCTCCAAATGTAGGCGTACTTCCCCTCAAAAGGAAGGAACTACGGGAAACAAATCCCTGTGTCTCCGTGTCCACCACTTTGGTTACTTCTATCCTTTACCGCACTTTACTTACTTGCTCTTGCTTATTTTTGTGTTAGCTAGTGCTTATTTGTCATATAGGTAAATTCACCTTAGTTGCATTATCTAGAGAATTTACCTTATTGTCAAACCCTAATTTGAAAAAGAAGAAAAATTGAAGTAGAACCTATTCACCCCCCCTCTAGGTGCCCATACGATCCTTTCAATTGGTATCAGAGCCTCAGCTCTTTATTTGGGCTTTACCGCCTAAGAGAATATGGGTAGCCGCGAAGGGGATGGTGATGGTGAGCCCACCACGGTGACCATGGAAGATCTCAAAAACTTGGAAACAAGATTGAGCTCTTCCTTGGTCAACAAAGTCAAGAAGATGCTTGATAAACTTCTTAAATACAAAGATGGCTCATCATCCCCCTCTCCTCAAGAGGATCCTCCATCCGTTTTACCTAAAGGGAATGCTCCGGTATCCCCCGAGGGTATGATGGTGGTGGTGGGGGGGGGGGGGTAAACAAGACAACACTAATTCCTCCACACAAAATGGTGGTGGGAAGGGTGAGCACCGTGATTCATGGTACTCTCCCGACCCTCCAATCCCTCACCCTCATGTATACAATAGAGGTGACCCACCTAAGCTTGAAGAATCTGCTACTTTTGCTCAATGGCAATCTCTAATGAAAACTCATGTGCGCAGCTCTTGCATTGAACTATGGAACATCATCGAGCATGGACTCTTTATTAGGGATCCAGACAATTTGACAAGAAGAGAAGTTGTCAATAGTCAACTCAATGCCACTGCCTTGCACATGATTCAACAAGGATTGGGTACAAAGGATTACCCACACATTGAGCACTTTAGCATTGCCAAGGAAGCTTGGGATGCTCTCACAGTGTTGTTTGTTGGGAATGAGAGCATGAGGAGGAACCGGTATGATGCATTAAGCAATGAAGCCGAAGGCTTCTACATGATGGAAGGTGAATATCATGAAGACATGTACCGTAGGCTCAAGACCACCGCCACCGCTTTTAGAAATATGGGTGCCTCACATGTGGATGATGCGTGGATAAAAAGGAAATATGTGAGTGCACTCATGCCCTTTGATCCCACCGACTTGAAGAGCCTACAAGGAAGACACAACTACCATCTCATGACCTCCAATGAAGTTATACAAGATATGGCCTCTTTCAAAGTTGTTGCCAAGAATGCCAAAGATGCCTGTGCTCGTGCCCTTGGTATGAGCAATGTTGTCAATGTTGCTTTGAAGGCCAAAGTTGTGGACCATGGGGATGAAGATGATAGTGATGAAGGCCTCTTCATGGACCACCCCGATGAAGTCAAGATTGCTCATAGTGAATATATGGCCTTCTATGCAAATAACTTTTGGAAGAACCCCGGCAAGGCCAAGATGGAAATGCAACAAAGAAGCAACCCAAATGGGAAAAGAGAAAATACCAGATTGAGAACTTGCTTCAATTATGGTGACCGCTATCACTTTGTGGCGAGTTGCCCCTATGAGAAGAGAGAAGTTCATCGTGGTAAGCTTGTGTTGAAGAAGACCCTCAAAGCATCTTACAAGAAACCCTTCATCAAGAAGAATGCCATCAACAAGAAGTCAGGAGAAATTGTCTTGATCACTCATGAAGAATACTCCTCCGACAATGAAGATGATGAAGATGAGGAAGAGGAAACCTCTAATGGTGTTGCGGCTCTAGCCACTACTTCTACTCCGACATTCTCACTCTTCGATTCTCCAAATGAGAATTCCCTCATCAAGAACGTCACTTGCCTTATGGCAAGAGGAACGGAGGTATCCTCATCATCTCACTCCACTCCCTTAGCTAATGATGAAATTGATGATGAAATGTCTCTTGATGTTAAAAAGGAATTAATTGCTTTTGATGAGTTTATGACTAACCTACAAGGGGATGCTAAGATACATTTTGGAAACATCTTAGATCAACTTTCTCACACACAAGAGCTCCTAGATGTAAGATGTAAACTTGGGCATGAACACATGGTTGAGCTAGAGGATTTAAACAATGCTCTAGAAGAATAACAAGAGACTAGGATGTCACTTGAATTAAAACTTGAAGGACTTGATGAGGCAAATGACATTATTGTTAATAAACTCATCAAAGAACGTGATCATGCTATTGCTAAATGCAAAGGGGCTAAAAAGGACAAGATTGAGTTTGGTGTGGTTCATGAAAAACTTGCCGAGGACTTTAGTTTGCTTGACAAGGCTCACAAGGCTTTGGAAAGTGAATTCTTGTCACTCACAAAGTCCCATGAAACGCTTCAAACTCAATTGGCCAATATTCCTTCACCTAGTAACTTCATTTCATCTAGTAGTACAACTATTCTTGAAGAAAATGCTAGGTTGAAGGGAGAGCTAGCCAAGGCCACATTTTCACAAGGCAACAAGTCCATTGATGATCTTTTGAGTAAGCAAAGGCCTAGTGGTGAAAAAAGGGGGCATTGGTTTTGTCTCCAAAACTAAGAAGAAGAACAATAAGAAGAAGAAGGCCAAGCCTGCACAAGAGACCAACAAAAGAGGACTTGTGGATAGTAAGACCACAAGTGGTAAAACTATGTCTCGTGATGACTTTGCGGGAAGTGCTAACCCTCACTATGTTCTAATGCATGATTATTATGGTGATGTGTATGCACAATATATTGGCCCATATGATGGTTATATTGCGTGGTCTATTTGGGTTCCCAAGACCCTTGTTGCTAACAAAAGAGGACCCATTGAAAAATGGGTACCTAAAAATTAGCTTGACCTTTTGTAGACATATGCTTCCGGAGGGTCAAAGTGGGTGCTTGATAGTGGTTGCACGAGTCATATGACCGGAAGATCATCTATTGTCAAGGATTTAAAGCCAAATGATGATCAAACCACCGTGACATATGCCGACAAGTCAAAGTCTAAGGTAATGGGCTTCAACAAGGTAGTGTTTGCTCACGACATTACACTCGTGAACGTCATGCTTGTTAAGACACTTGGATACAATTTACTTTCAGTCCGTGCTCTTGGAAAGATGGGCTTTGCCGTCTTTGTTGATGATGATATTGTGGTCCTCATGTGGAGCAAGTCTCTCAAGGTCGCTTTCGTTGGGTATGTCGAAAATGACTTGTATGTGGTGGACTTTTCGGGGCAAGCCACTACAAGTGCGATGTGCTTATTCGGAAAGGCCGATGTGGGTTGGTTATGGCATCGCCGACTAGCCCATGTCAATATGAGAACTTTGCAAAGTCTCCATAAGGAGGGCCATATTGTTGGACTAAAAGAAAATGTTTCCTTTGCCAAAGATCGTGTTTGTAGGGAATGTGTTCTAGGGAAGATGCATGATGCTCCTCACAAGCCTAAGAACCGCATCAAGTCAACCAAGATCTTGGAGCTCCTCCATGTGGACCTCTTTGGTCCTCCATCTCATGCAAGTCTTGGCGGGAAGAAATATTGCTTGGTGATTGTTGATGACTTTTCAAGATACTCCTAGGTTTATTTCTTCAAGTTGAAGAGTGAGACCCAAAAGACCTTCATCGACTTCATCAACATGGTTCAACGTCAATACAATCTTCCCGTGTTGATTATAAGAAGTGACAACGGCACCGAGTTCAAGAACTACACCTTGAATGATTTCCTTAGTGATGAGGGGATAAAACATCAATATTCCGCTGCATACACCCCTCAACAAAATGGTGTGGCCGAGAGGAAGAACCGGACTCTTATTGAGATGGCTAGGACCATGTTGGTGGAGTTTAAATCTCCATACAACTTTTGGGCCGAAGCCATCTCCACCTCTTGCCATGCTTCAAACCGGCTCTACCTCCGCAAAGAAATCAACAAGACTCCATATGAAATACTTACCGGTAACAAGCCCAACATATCTTACTTCCGGGTGTTCGGTTGTAAGTGTTTCTATCTCATAAAAGGTGTTCGTTTGTCCAAATTTGAGTCTAAAGCATTAGAGGGTATTTTTGTTGGCTATGGTCTCGAATCTAACACTTATAGAATCTATGATAAGCTCTCCGGAGCCGTCATAGAATCTTGTAGTGTGACCTTCAAAGAATATGATGGTCCCCAAGGGGGGGCGTGTTGATTCTTGTGATGCAGATGATGAAATGCCTCAGGATGCCATAGGAAGAATGGGTGTGGGATATATCCTCCCCATTGAGGAACCCCTTATGGCGGATCGATAAGAACTTTGGTCCACTCAAGTGGAGCCCTCATCTTCACAACCTCAACATGCTCCATCCACCGAGGAGGGAAATGACTCAAGCCAAAGACAAGATGTAGACTCTCAACAGGTTGATCATAGTGATGACTCTAGTCAAGGGGAGCTTGATTCTTTCTCCAGGATGTCAAGTGGTGCCAAGGCAATCACTCAAGGAAGATCCGTACAAACTGCCTTGAGATAAGCTCAAATTGATGCTATAAGAGCACTTGATCAAGACCAAGGTCAATCTTTGCCTCTCAATGAAGAGAATGATTCCGATGATGATCAAGGTCAAGTTGATGGTCAATACGAGGACCAAAATGATGAAGAGGGTCCCCCAAGAAACAACGTGGAGATCCACGCTCATCGTGAAGCTAGAAAGGAGAGAATGTTGGAATTAAGAGACCACTCTCTATAGAATGTAGTTGGTGACCTAAGGAAAGGCATTTCCACAAGAGCACAATTGAAGAGGTTCAGTGAACACCAAGCACACATCTCCATGATTGAACCAAAGAAAGTGTGGGAAGCTCTTAAAGATTTGGATTGGTTGGAAGCTATGCACAAAGAGCTCAACAACTTTGAGAGAAACAAAGTATGGAAGTTAGTTGAGAAGCCAAACAATGTTATAGGCACGAAGTGGATATTCAAGAACAAGCAAGATGAGCATGGAATTATAGTAAGAAACAAGGCTAGATTGGTTGCACAAGGGTTCTCTCAAATTGAAGGCATTGACTATGGAGAGACTTATGCATCTGTGGCTCGCCTTGAGTCCATCAGTATCCTTCTTGCTTATGCGTCACATCATAACTTTAAGTTGCAACAAATGGATGTAGAAAGTGCATTTCTTTATGGTCCATTAAATGAGTTGGTATATGTAAAGCAACCCCCGGGATTTGAGGATCCCAACTTCCCAAACCATGTCTACAAACTCGATAAGGCGCTCTATGGGCTCAAGCAAGCCCCTCGCACGTGGTATGAGCACCTTAGAGAGTTGTTGTTTGACCGTGGATTTGAGGTTGGGAAAATCGATCCCACTCTTTTTACTAAGAAGGTCAATGGGGAGCTTTTTGTATGCCAAGTATATGTTGATGATATTATCTTTGGCTCATCTAACAAAGCTTTTAATGATGAATTCTCAAAGCTTATGACTAGTAGGTTCCGGATGTCTTTGATGGGGGAGTTGAGAGTATTTCTTGGTTTTGAGATCAAGCAAGTTAGAGGAGGGACATTCTTCAATCAAGCCAAGTATACTCAAGATATGCTCAAGAGATTCAAAATGCAAGATTTAAATGGAGCTCCTGCTCCCATGGCTACAAAGACTCATCTAGAACAAAATCCAAATGGTAAAGATGTGGATCAAAAGGTATACCGGTCTATGATTGGTTCTTTGCTTTACCTTTGTGCATCTAGACCCGATATTGTGTTGAGTGTAGGTGTGTATGCAAGATATCAAGCGGCTCCTAAAGAAAGCCATTTGATGGCGGTCAAGAGAATCTTTCGATATTTGGTTCATACCCCTTTTTACGGTCTTTGTTATTCTCGAGGGTCAACATTTGCTCTTTGTGGATACACGGATTAGGATTGGGCGGGTGATAAGGATGATAGAAAATCAACATCCGGGGCTTGCCAATTCCTTGGTAGGTCCTTGGTATGTTGGTCTTCTAAGAAGCAAATTGTATATCTCTCTCCACCGCCGAAGCCGAGTATGTGGCAGCTGCTAGTGCTTGCACCCAATTGCTATGGATGAGGCAAACTTTAAAGGAATACGGTGTCCATTGTGACAAAGTGCCTCTTCTATGTTACAATGAAAGTGATATCAAGATTGCCTACAATCCGGTGGATCACACAAGGACAAAGCATATTGAGATTCGCCATCACTTCATTAGGTATCATGTTGCTCGTGGTGATATTGATCTATCATATGTGTCAACCAAAGATCAACTTGCCGATATCTTCACGAAGCCACTTGATGAAGCAAGGTTTTACTATTTGAGGAATGAACTAAATATCGTAGATTCAAGGAGCTTGACTTGATCATCTTGTATTCTCACCTATGATTTGACCCATATTTGGTTTAGGTGTAGGCATGGATATAGGGGGAGTGCGGTCCTAATTGATTGGACTATCCCTCCCCCCATTATGCCCAAGCAATAAAAAACATTCCTCTTAATATCATTTTGTGATATGTGAGCTTAAATGATGAGTTTCGGTAATGGACCCAAGATATATCTTCGTGGTGCCAAGCCGAGTATACTCATATATGGTGGCCAAGGCCACCGCCCTCTCTCACTTGAGAGGTTTGCATTTACTCGTGTTTGTCGTCCTTTGAGTTTTTGTTCATCTTAGTCTCATGCACTCTACTTTGGTTTTTGACATCTTTATCTCGATTTTCAGAGTGCATGTGCTTCACAGTGCGACTATCTTAACCCAAGCATTTCTACTCCCTCGAAAAACCCTCTTCCAATCCGCACAAGAATCCTTCCTTTTTCCCTGGCTATGGAATCTGGGAGGACCGGTACTACCGGTTATATGTGCGGTACTACCGGACCTGGGTGGTTCCTAGGTCGATTCCTAGAAACTGCTCCTAGGAGCGGTACTATCGCCCTTATGCCCGGTAATACCGGTCACCGGTACTACCAGTTGTCGAACTGGTACTACCGCTTTCAAGCGGTACTACCGCTTCAGTAACCGGTACTACCGGTCGGCGTTTTTTGGTATATATTTGTTGCGCGTGGGGAGGCACCCATCAATGCCCTATTCTTTCCTACGCCCTCCACACTAACCACCGCCGCTGCCGGAGCCTGTGACGCTGCCGGAGCTTTGCTGCGTCCTCTCCTCTCCGGATCCTCTTTGGATTCAGATTCCTCGCGGGCTCCCACTCCTTCTCCACCGCCATGGATCCCGGTACAATCGCCCCCGTCTCTCTCACTCTTGTTTTCTTCGTTGGATCTAGGTTTTTGCTTAGATTCTTGAGGAAAGTAGCATGCGTTGGGGTTGTACCGCCATACATTCATAGTTATATGGTTGGATCTATGTTTTAGAGATTGTTGAGGCCAATTTGGACCGTGATCTACCGTACTCAGACGCTCGATTGGTAGTACGGAAAATTTTCCCAGATTACCGCTTGCAATTCGGTTGTACAGTCCGATAGTACCGGTCCCAACTGTCCTCAACGTGTTTCTTAATTCATGGATTCTTCATTGTTCCTTGTTGATTCTTGTGCTCTTACCCCCTTGCTGTTCTCCCTCTTGCTATCACAGATGCAGGTGGTTCTAGGGGTGCGCGTAAGCGCTCCAAAGCAAACTGTGAGATTGTTGAGGAAGAGACAGAGTCCAAGGATGAAGTTATGCCTCAGCTGAGACGCTGTGCGAAGTTGCTTGCTACTCGAGGCGGCCGTGGGGGTCGTGAGGGGGTCTCCAAGCGCTCTGCAGGGCGTGGTAACACTCCCCCTTCTCGCCCCATCCTCGGGGCGCACCAAGAGTTACAGCTCAGGGCCATCAGGGCCAAGGAAATTGTCTGACATTTCTGAGTCTGAGTTCCGGTCTCTCAGGATTGACAATGCGTATGCCCGAAACCGTGAGGAGAGCAGGGAAGACAATCTGTTTTACAATGATTTCCAAGAGCGTGTCTATCATGAGGTCCTTATGACAAACATCCAGATGGTCGTGCCTCAGCTATGGATTGACATGGAACACATCAACAAGAACCTTGATTATTTTGCTGAAGCTAAGGAAATCTGCTCTAACCTTGGCTTGTTCCCTATCATGGAGTTCCAGTTTGACTACGAGCCTCTCCTCATTGCTCAGTTCTATGCCACTGCTCATTTCCACACTGGCAGCACTCGGAAGATCACTTGGATGACACAAGGGGCAATCAAGGAAGCCACTCTTGCTGAGTTTGCTGCAATTCTGGGGTATGAAGATCATGGCCGTGACACTCCTTGTGGTTTCTGCTGCCACTTGCGTGATCACCCCGCCAAGAAGGATGTCCTTACACCTCTGTATATCCAGGGTCGCGGGGTTGCTGGCAAGATCAAGGATCTTCTTCCTACATATGATATTCTGCACCGCATCTTCCATGAGACTATTGCTCCTCGTGCGGGCAACAAAGACGAGATTCATGGTTTTTCTGTTGATTTTTTTGTTCAACACCTTCCTCAACCGCGACTCAGGCACTGGTCTTGATGTGACAGATTATATTTGGAATGAGATGGTTGCTGCTTCTCACTCTCGGAGGGTTCCGCCATTTGCTCCCTACATTATGGATCTTATTGTGTCCAAGTGCCCTCCCATTTCTCGTACCTTATCCACTCGTTCTCTCATTGTGCACCGGTCCAAGGCACTCAAGATCAAGAAGCATGCTAAACCCCGTGTTGTGGAGGAGGAGGATGTAGAGGATGACTCTGAGGATGCTGATAGTGGTCGTGACACAGACTATGTTGTCTCCCGTCGCAAGAATGCCAAGCCCTCTTGGGCCAAGAGGATGGAGGCCAAGCTTAATAAGATTTTCTGCTTCCAAGTTGACAACCAGAAGCACATGTATGAGGCACATGTGTATGCCAAGAAAGCTAGTGCTCGGCAGAAGGACATGATGGCGGCTCAAGGATTGACCGTCTTCGAGGGATCCGAGACCAACATCACCCCTGAAGATCAATGGATCTCCCAGCACCGTCATTGGGATGATGATGTCTCTTCCTCGCACCGCGCTCCACCCCCCTATGAGGAGGACTTTGATGATGATGATGAGGAGTGACTGTCGGGATGTTAGCCTTGCACTTGTCCCTTTTTGGCGTCTTGATGCCAAAGGGGGAGAAGTTGCACCTTAGGCACGGGTGTTGCATGGGAAGTCACAAGCTCGTTCTTACTTTGATCCTTTTATTGCTTGTGAACTTTGATTTCCTCCTATTTATGTGTGAACTCTATGTATTGTTGAGACTATGTGGTTTATGTCATGGATCCATCTTGTGATGATATGCGTTATGCGTTATCCATTGTCAAATTATTTCTCATCACAAGTTATTGTGCAAAGGTATGGTTTCAAATGCTAGTATCTATATTTGTGCACTTATGTTGGGTTTGTAAAATAGAGGGGGAGGTTTGATTCTACTCATCTAGGGGGATCCCCGCCTCTATTTTACAAATGCCATGAGTATCTTCATAAAATCATCTTGCAAAGGTGCGTTGTCATCAAACACCAAAAATGGGGAGATTGAAAGAGCATTTCCTATCCTTATGATTTTGATGTTTGATAATAACACACTTATCGGTTTAATCGTGCGCTAAGTGTATCACAGGTTTTGTAGATTGTGGCATAAATATTGCCTTGCCCATTTGCCCTTGCCAAAAGTCTCTCTGCCAACCGGTAGTACCGGAAAAACGACTAGTACTACCACTTGACACCGGTACTACCGCCCCTAGTACCGGTTGGACCAGTGCTAGGTGGGAAGGTCTGGCCTTTTCTCGGTAGCACACGATACCGCAGAGCGGCACTACCGGCACTACCGCTTGGACACGGTAGTACCGCTCTGCTGTATCGGACAACCCTGATGAAGGACCAGCCCTTCCCTTCACGCGTTGTACCAACCGGTACTTGGGACCCAGATTACCGCCTGACCGGTAATCTGGCTCATCGACCGGATTACCGCTTGGGGGTACTACCAGGCAAGACGGCATGACCGTGGCTGGCTCGACCAAGTGAAGCTTCTCCTGGTGGTCTTGGACCGGTAGTACAGACCGTACTACCGGCTTGAAACTGAGTAGTACCGATTTATTTATTTATTGCTCCAACGACCAGATTTCTCCAAGGGGTATAAATACCCCTCCACCTACCTTGGGACAAGCGGCTGATTTGCATTGAAGACCACTACCTCCATTAGAGCCACCAAATCTCCAAGATCTCCTCAATCCACCACTCAAATTCCTTGATCTTTGGGGAATCGAAGGAGGAGGCCTTGATCTACTACTTCACCAAAAGAGATCTTCATTTCCCCCTCATATTCTTGAGGGCTCCTTGCTCTAGTGTTTTCTTGGAAACCCTAGTTCTAGATTTGGTTCTTACAAGGTTGTCTTTGATTGTCTTGACAGCTTGCTTGTATTTGGGAGCCTCCAATTAAATTTTGGATGTGTGCCCCAAACTTGTAAAGGTGCCGGCTTCCACTTTGAAGGTAGCCGATATAGTGGAAGGTGGATCGATCCCCTTAGGGTGAGGTTCATCGAAGAACAAGGGAGGCCTTTCGTGGCGTAGGTGGTTTGATACCACTCTCTCTCCAAACATAGACGTACTTCCTCTCAAAAGGAAGGAACTACGGGAAACAAATCCTTGTGTCTCCGTGTCCACCACTTTGGTTACTTCTATCCTTTATCGCACTTTACTTACTTGCTCTTGCTTAGTTTTGTGTTAGCTAGTGCTTATTTGTCATATAGGTAAATTCACCTTAGTTGCATTATCTAGAGAATTTACCTTATTGTCAAACCCTAATTTGAAAAAGAAGAAAATTTGAAGTAACACATATTCACCCCCCTCTAGGTGCACATACGTTCCTTTTAACTATGTAATCCTGGAGCAACAAGTTTTTTACGCACTTTCTTACTAGGCTATCTGAGAGGACTGAAAGGTTTTTAATGAGGCCGACTCGCTGCTCAATCTATTGTGTCTTGCCCTTAAAAAAAAATAGAACCATATCGCAGAGTTTTGTACTGGGTCTAGTCTAGAGTCCGGCGAGCCCATTTCACATTTCTGGCCGTGCAGACTGCCACGCATCATTTTTGGTGGGCTCATCGGAATTTTTAGCGCAAAACCATGTGTTAGTGGAAGCACATGACGTGACCAGCGCCTAAACCCCACATTTTTTTCCACTTCTAAAATCTCCGACGAGCTCTCCCTGCCGCCGCTTCCTCCTCCGCCAGCCACCTAGCGCAACTGCCTGCCATGATGGGGAGCAGGGTGGCCGCGGCGCTTCTCCGCCGGGGCAAGGACCAGGCCTCCACCCTGATGACGATCCCTCGCCTCCCGAAGTGCTCTCCGGCTCCGTCCCCCGCTCCTCCTAGGGTTGGATCGGGCTCCTGCGGCGGCGGCGGCAGAGCCCACCTCCTCCCTTCGCCTCACCCGCGATTGACCGGTGGCTTATTCGCCGCCTCGCGAGTCGCCTCCTTCCACGCCTTCCGCTCTCTCGGTCCCAAGGTGACCGTTTCTCCGCCTTCCCCCTTCCTCGGTTCCTACTGGTTCCTTGTGGTTATGCCATCCCGGGGGCTTATGGGTCGCAGAAGATATCTCTATGGTTCAGCCTTCAGTGACCACTTAGTGAGGAGATTTCTGTTTACGGTGGCATTAGTGCCGGTCTCGATGCCCGATATTGTGTTTTGGGGTTTAACATTTGATCATTTGGGAGTGGAAAAAGCTACCTGATGCTGGAACGAAATTGCTATCTGCTGCATAGGTCTCTTCCATGGGCGTGGTTTAAATTTTGCACTCGCAAGAATATCACAGGCTCCTAAACTCAGACTGGGAATGTCGAAGAGAAACGGTGTCTTAATTCCTCTGTAGTTGCTAAAAGAATGTTTTTCTTAAGTGTTGACTGTTTTCCTTGGATATGAGGACATGAAGAATGAGTTATTTTATATATGAGAAAGGCATGTATGGCTATGTGTTCCAATTTTAGAACTTCTTAGGAATACGATGTGTAGCTTATCGCATTGATCTTTTAATCTTCAATTGGCATTGCAAAATGCTACTCTTATCGAAAAGAATTCCCCAAAATTTACAGTTGATCCATTTTCCCCATTTTAGAGTATTTTTGGCCAATGCACACGGAAAATGTGTACTGCAGCATTGAATCCAACTGTGGCAAATGCAACAGCAAATTCAGGACTGAAGCTGCTCGTTACCAGTGGGCCTCAAGCACAGAAGGCTGTTGGGATATGGCTCTTCGGATGTGCTGCCTGGGTATTCAGCATGGTCATACTTGGTGGAGTTACTCGGCTCACACGTTCGGGGCTTTCAATGACTGACTGGAAGTTTGCTGGTGGATTGCCTCCTATGTCAGAAGAAGAGTGGCTACTGGAATTTGAGAAATACAAGCAATCACCTGAGTACATGAGGTAAGAACGCAATTGCTGCCTTCTGTTTATGTGTCATCTTGCTGTAATCTGGTATCTCCAAGGCCTCACCAATGAAACTGAGTGTATTGAACCATTGAGAATGCAATGCACTTAATTCTATTGCATTCAATTTTATGGTCCTCTTAGATGATCCTGATTTTCAAGGAAGTCCCTATCATGTAGTATTGCTGCTACTGAACTCTTACATCTCTTTTGTTATAGTCCTTAACAAATCCTTACCTATTTATGAATCTGAGAACAGATTTTCACTATGTTATTCAAAATCTCAAATTAAATACAGTACATTGTGGGGAATGGACTAAAGTTATTTCCTTACTAGAGATATTGCTTCAATTATTTTGATTGTTATCACTTTTCCCACTAGAACATTCTAGTAAGAACATCTTCTAACTATAAAATCCTGGCACTAGCAAATTGTTATCAAGTTTTTCATAGAACTTTAGAGAAAAATTTGACTCTTCTGTGTTCTCCATTCCAATTAGTCTTTTAGAGAACTTAATATAACATTACTAGTTATGTGTCAAAATAAATTCGACATGTTTTTTTCTTGTTTAAGGAAGAAAGCAGAACATCACTTTAGTTCTAAGTGTGAGATAATCCCTTTCTCCCACCTATGGAGAGTCGCATCTAGTTTTCTTTTCCCACATTTCTGCTAATGCGGCAGCAGCATTCTATGAACATTTATGTAGGGTGAACAAAGGAATGAACCTTGAAGATTTCAAATTTATATACTGGATGGAATATGCACACAGAATGTGGGGAAGAGCTTTGGGTTTTGTATTTGCTGTTCCTTTTGCATACTTTGTTGCAAAAGGCTATGTTACGCGCCCACTTGGCCTCCGACTCTCTGCTCTTTTTGCACTTGGTGGTGGTCAAGGACTGATTGGCTGGTGGATGGTGAAAAGCGGTCTTGAGGTACTATTATAATAACCCTTGTTTTGTACTAGTATGTTGTTTGGAAGTTCACTATTCCTTTTTCTCGTATTAGGTACCAGCATCTGAGTATGTTGAGCCAAGGGTTAGCCCATACAGGCTGGCAGCTCATCTGACCTCTGCATTTGCTATATATTGTGGTATATTGTGGACTGCCCTGTCAGTAGTGATGCCAGAACCTCCAGCTGAATCAATGAATTGGGTAAAAGGCGCAGCAAAATTAAGAAAGCTGGCAATTCCTGTCAGTGCCGTGGTAGGCATTACTGCCATATCTGGAGCTTTCGTTGCAGGAAATGATGCAGTATGTCAACTCTTCCTTTCTTTTGCTGTCTTGAAAACTATGCTTAGCCTTCTTTTATCCGTACATACCTAATTATTTGTTATGACTAGGGGCGTGCATACAATACGTTTCCAAAGATGGGTGATACTTGGATTCCTGAAGATGTGTTTAGTATGGAACCTTTCATACGTAATTTCTTTGAGAATACATCTACCGTGCAGGTAACATTTTGCTCCACTCATGATAGGATTTTATAGTTTTGAAATTTATAACTTAACATGCTCTTCATGTTTTGTAGCTCAATCACCGAATTCTCGCAACAACCACCTTATTGTCTGTGAGTGGGCTATGGTTGGCTGCAAGGAAAATAGACATGCATCCAGCAGTGAAGTCTCTGGTTGGAAGCACACTTGGGATGGCTGCTCTTCAGGTATAATTCACAAATCGAATCCTTTGGCTTTAGTTCATGTTAAGATTATTTTGAATTACCTACGCATTTCTTGCCCATAGATTTTAAAAGAATTACAGTACATAACTTAATCTGTTTAACTGATGAAGTTATTGTATCATGTGAAAGGACATGCTAAATACTATAATGTTTTTGAAAATGAAGCATTGGATGGTTTTTGCCACCGGTACTAAATGGGCAACATGATCTGTCATTCAGGTTACACTGGGAATATCTACACTTTTGATGTATGTCCCTACCTCTTTGGGCTCAGCTCACCAAGCTGGGGCGTTGACATTGCTGTCGCTGATGATCCTTCTCACTCACACTTTAAGAAGACCGTCGCCAGCTCTCTTGAAGTCACTTGCATCTGCTGTGAAATCAACCTGATATGACGCCATGAAATTTTCCTCATAATATCTGTTTCATATTTTTGCCCTTCTAACAAGTAGTAACATGCAGTATCTAACTAGAGCGTTTGGTAAAAAGAAAATTCTATTTTTTTTGGCTAAGGTATCTTTATATACAAACCCAATATTGCAATTTTGCATGGAATATTTCGTTCTGGGCATGCTGTCCAAAAGTCTGTAACCATATATTTATCGAAGCTTGCTTCATTATGTGCCAAGAAGGTAAGAATTGTCGCTGGTCTACCTTAATTAAGTTATGCTGAGATTGTGAGCTCGGTAATTTGCACTCTGCGAGTGTTGATGTACACCGTCGGTAACAATAACACTTTTATTTACGCCGTGGCTCGCTGTAAGCTTGTGGCCCATGAATGTACTGGGATGGGAGTACATGGAACTGTGGCGATGTGATCGGCATTAGTGAAATTCTTCTGCGTTCCAAACAGGTCCAAAGTTGAAGTGTTGGCGGAGAAGCTAAGCAACAAAGCTGGATGTCGTGAGGACAATTGAAGCGTTTGTCTTTATTTTCATAAACAAAGGAAGTGCATTTCGTATGGTAGGGTGGTTGTGGCAAAATGCCAGGACGATATATACGTGGGATCGGAGAACAACTTGGAGGCATCCCCCGAGGTATCCTACACGTAGTCGTTGCCGCACGCCACCACGCCAGGTGACGATTCTTCCACTTCGAGGTCAATGTGCCGTCCTTGGAGCCGGGGCTATCTCACGTGAGCTATCCGTATGCGTGTCTGTCTAACTCTATCTGCCTGTCTGCTCACCGACGACGATGATGGCACCAAATCTTCGTGTGTGCCGTCCTGATCCGTGGACCGCGGGCACAACCGCATAAGCATCACACATTTCTTTTTGTTCTAGTCTTTTTCTATTTCTGGAGCCATGGACAATCTTATTGAAAAACCTTTTGAATTTATCGACACCAGTTAAAAAATTACGAGGTTGTAAAATTCTAAGTACATCGAACTGTGAATGTCTATAAATTTAGCATATTCACACGTGACCTCCTAGAAATATGGAAATATAGACATTGCATCACGTGGGAGTGGATATTTGGTGCTTTCTTAATTTTTTTTAAAAAATCATATTTTCTGAGTATCTTTTTTTTTCTAAAAAAAATCATGATTTAGCCAGTGATGAACACCACAAACGTGTAAACTATCAATTGGAAATAATGTGTATTCCGAGCTACGGAAATTGAAAATTGTGGTGATCTAAGTATCACATTTTCAAATCTTAAAATAAAAAAGTTTTTTTTTGTCATTTTTGTGTAGCCCGTAACAAAATGAATTTCGCATTGCAATCTTGCATACCTGTAGGATATATCATTAACAAAGTCCAAAACTATTTTCAAAATTTTAAAACATTTTAATATTTTTAAAAAATATGTGTTAGTATGTCATATGTTTGCGGGCGACCGTAGAAGGAAGTAGAGCTTCACGTAGAAACAGAAAATATATAAAAATTTAAAGTTAGCGTACGGCTTCAGGGAGAAAGTAATCTACCACAAAGGTGCAAATCTACCTTTTACTAGAGATGTTACCTAGCGGAGCTGATTTACGGTAGATTTAGAGCATGTTTGGTAGCATGCATTTATTTATTTTCGCCTAGCCCGATAGTGCTGTGGTTGGCACCGCTAGCCTCATACAAGCCTTGGGCCATAAATGATAGCTCGTTTGGTAGCTTGCATGCCTGTTTTTTGCATCCACGAAAAAACAGAAATGTGACTGTTTGGTTGCCTGCATGTATGGATGGCACTCGCCGGGTTCGGGGCCGGGTTTGGCCCCCATACCCGCACCCGGCCCTCCTCCCCGCCCCCGAACCCGTCGCCGGGTCCAAATTCCTACCATACCCGCCACCCTCCGGGGACCCGGGACCCGACGGGTACCCGTCAATTTTGGCATCACAGCGGCGGCGCTGGAGCCTGCTCGAGCACGAGCAGCGGCGCCTGGGCCTGCACGAGCGGCGGTGACGCTGGGGCGTGCTCGACCACGAGATGTGGCGCAGCAAGGCGGCATCAGAGAGAGAGGCGATGGGCGGCGAGAGAGAGGAGGCGGCTCGGCGACAACTGCGCAGAGGAGGCGGGGAGAGCCTGACGGCTTCATGCATGCCAGCGAATCATGGAGCCGCTACAAGATGGGAGAGACGAGGATAAGAAAAGGAAATCGTGGCTTGGCCTGGTCGTGGGGACGGGTGGGGACGTGGGGTTATGTCATGGATTGTGGACTCGTGGTCGTGGTGTACTGGTGTGGGATTAGGCCTGCTTTTTTCTGGTCAAAGTTGTTTGGGTGGGAGTTAATGACATGTGGGCCATCAGATATCATAAACGGGTCTGCGGGTTAGAGGGTATGGGTTTGCTACCCCCATACTCGCCTCCGTTAGACCCGACGGGTCTAAATCTTTACCGTTAAGTAGACCCGTGGGTCTATTTCTCAACCAAACCCTCCCCCGTTTGATGCGGGTACCCGTCGGGTTCGCGGGGGGTGGGTACCCATTGCCATCCGGACCTGCATGTATCTATAAACACAAGCAATCCATGTGTTTGGTTGCCTGCAGTGTTGTTGATAGGGTCACCTCTTTTGGAGAGAGGTGAGGATTATAAATACAAATACAAACACAAACACAAACAAAAATGTTGATCAACCACAGTTCGCGACAGTGCACGAAAAGCTCTAATTGGACCACACACACAAATCAGAACTACTTTTCATGTAGATATAAGTCACCGCTACTTCACGATCCTCCTGAAAGCTTCAACGTGCTCAGGGCACCTCTTAACAACCTCGGCTTGACTATAGTATATGACCACCTTACAAACCTTTGGATAGATCTTTTTGAAGGTCAGCAAGTAAGCGATCTTTAGTTCATGAGCTACTGCAAAAGATGCCTAACCTTGATCCATTGACATCTGAGATCGTGATGCATCCAGTCGTCAGCTTTAGAGTGACCGTGTTAGAGACACTGTCCAAGTATGGCCTGAATGCGTCTAGGATAGGAAGCAATCCTAGTACAGGTGCTAAAGATCCCTTAGTACCAAGGACAAATTTCCTCTTTGGGCAAACATACTAGGTTCTAAAGCCCATCTATAGAAAATTGTTGCATGTGGAACTATTCTAATCATTGATAGTTCGTAAAGGTGGAAACATTGCCTCATATAGTACATGACTTGCGGTTATCAATACTACCACATGTGGCAACAAACGAACACCAATTTCAGGGACGGGGTGAGTGAACCTGGAGGAATGCACAAACGATTAAACACTCATCCTTGTTCAATCACCTCGTCCTGAAAGTGCCCTTAGCCATTGTAATCATTGGCAAATATTCATCCATGCCCCATTATCAGATATACCTTACTTGATACACAAATCAATGGTGCATACTACAAAAAATATACTCCCTCTAATCCATAATAAGTGTCGCTCATTTTGTACTAAGCTAGTACAAACTTTGTACTAGATGGGTGACACTTATTATGTATCAGAGGGAGTAGCACAAATCACACGAACTAGTCCTGGTAATGGTAC
Source organism: Avena insularis (assembly GCA_023614405.1). Classification (NCBI taxonomy): domain Eukaryota; kingdom Viridiplantae; phylum Streptophyta; class Magnoliopsida; order Poales; family Poaceae; genus Avena; species Avena insularis. The sequence continues at coordinate 66,516,791 of CM042697.1, forward strand.
AACAATATACCCCCAAATCAAAAAAAAACTTGAGCAGGGGATATCCGGGAAGATCTACAACGCATGGCATCTAGAACCCTGTAACATCCCATGATTAGCACCTCGAAATAGACAGGACACATGTTTGTGCATTGCATCCATGCATAAGAAAATCCGGGGAATTTTCACACAAAATTAAAGAAGCTGTAGAGGGATCGAGATCTCTCTTGTTCCGATGAAAGCATCCGAGCAAGTGCGACAGATTTCGGCATGACTCTACTGTATATCTTTGTGTTTGAGGGGAAAGCAATTCAGATTTTAATATTCAAAAGATATATTTGAATTGTAAAATAAATTAAAATAGAATTATAACTGGAAATGGTGTTACCATTATAAATACAAAATTGAGATATTATTTATGATTAAGATATAAATAACCACAAGTATTAAAAATACAAAAGAAAAGAATTGAATTATTTTATAATATAATACAATCATGATTACAATTGAGTGAAGTCAATAAAAGAAATGATTATATTAATAAAATAAAAGAGAAGTATTAAATTTAAGGGAAATATATATACCACATTGTCCTTTATAATAAAGGAATAAGAGAAATGTACTAATTGCAATTGAAGGAAAACATTAACTTTATTACCTAAAATAAACAATACAATATTTCTTTACAAAAGAAGAATGAATAAATAAAAGAATTCCTTTATTAAAATTATACAATGCTTTATATTTCACAAAAGAAAAAGTGAATTACAAAAGAATAAAGTAAAACCTAAAACTAAATTCATCTTCATTTTCTTCATCTTCTAATCCTCTCTTTATATTCCTGATTCCTGCAAAACAAAAGTAAACATACACAAACAATAAGAATAAAAGAAGGGTTAGTGTATTACTTTTACTCTCAGATTAGGCATACAAATGGTATGCCTAGACTCATCATTGAGTATTTAAAAAATGAGACCAAGTTGGAGAATTTGTTCTTAACATCAAGTATTGTCTTAGCACAACATCATTGGCCAGGGGCAAATTTCACTAGAGAGAAGGGTAGAATAGTAACAGTAAATTCACAGGATCTTTTGATCTGATCCATTCGAGTGAGGCATGCACAGAGGCAGCTCACTCATCTGCATGTACCAGTGTGCTGTCAAGCCAACAGAGAAGCAATCAAGGTAGAAAAGGAAGCCCCGGCTACCACAGGAGGTTTTCCCTGTACACACATCTTATCTCTCTATTCCGAGAGCATCATAAGATATCACTGGTCATCACCAGTTTCACTACAAATCCGCCACACCAATTTAAACAAATCAGCCAGCAGATCAACCTTGTAACCTGAGCAAGCTCAAGCAGTGCAAGGATGAGCATGGCTGGTGTGTAACAAGGAGGCCAGTAGCAGATCAGCACCACAAGGAGGAGAAGGAAATAGTTTCCAGAAGCTTACCAGCAATAAAAAATGGAACCTAATCAAGATTCACCACAAGAATCATTATAAGCACATATCCCCAAGTAACTTTTCTAATTAACACCAACAGGTTAGTTTCTTAGATCAGTGTAGCATCTGTTCTTGTCCTTTTATTTCTGAGCATGGAGTTGTGTGGGAGAAATAGCTCTCAGACTGGGTAGTAGTGCTACTCCAGAATCATCCTAGAGCTAACAAAAGGGCAACAATAGCATATGCCCATGCACAACAAAAATAATGCCTCATTTCATACATCATTGGCTCATTTAAGTAAATCCATCATTTGGTTATAGAAAGGATTCCTGCTGGCAACTAAAACTTGAGATAGTTAGCTACAACACCAGATCTGGCTAGTCAATGTTTCTAAAACATTTATGTATCCTCAATCGAGATGTCACAACATTAACACCATCAATAACATGATGGTAATTGTGTAACCAAACTCCAGTGAAAGCTACCTAGCAATGAATAAAATCCATACCATCAGTTTTAATAAGTATGAAGCATTTCAACATGTACTGTCCTATGGAAAATATCCACATAGTATCAAAGTTCCACTTGAAAATGAAAACCAATTTAATTCATATCATTTTCCTACAAGCCGCAGTTAGGAATCATGTGATCAATTACTATCATGTTGACAACATACATATATGGTTACCAAACCTCACTTGCTAATAAATTTAAATCATTTTCCTAGCTAAAACTTGCTAGAATCATTCCCAATATACTTTATCATATAAATAGTTTAGATTAAGCAACCAATCTCACTTGCAGATAATCACCAAAGAGTTCTTATCATTTCCCTAGTCAACCATCTAGGAATCAATTATCTAGATATCAAGCAATTAGGTAGATAAAGAGAATCTACATTGCATATTCCAATTCATGATTATCCCAGATCATGCCTTTGCAATATATGATCATCAATAGCTCATTCAAAACCATCTGCAGGCAACCAACATTAAATTTAGATCATTTTCCTAGCTATTTAGCTAGGAATCATTTGTGTGTGTACATGTCCTACTTGCATCTGATCTACCCATCTGCATCTATTAGAGCATTTAATATTGCACAACAAGAACACAAGCTAGCTACCAGAAACCAATTGAGTCTAGATTTCCAACAAAAAAATATATATCATCGACTAATATGTATTGAGTGGTATTACATGGAATGTTTAGGAATCCTTTTGTAATATTTCTGTGTCACAATAGCTAACAAAAATTCAGTGAACATTATTGAAGCAATGATTCAGATATATATATATTTTTGCTTCAACAACAAGATCAGATAACAGTAAACTGAGTAAATGCACTCTCCAAGCACAAGTAAAATACTACAGGGGCATAGGAATTGACATGGTTCAATCTAGTCCTAAACAACATTAGAAATCAAAGTAGAATCTCAAGAGCACAATTCTTATTTCCCGAACATGGTCAATCGCGAGGTGCTGAGAGGATTCAGAGAGGGAGAAGGAAAATAAGAGGGGAGTACTAACCGAGTTGAATATCCTGGGAACACCGGGGATCGGGGTTGTAGATGATCGTCGTTCCGTCGGTGTCCGAAGAAAAACGGTACCACAACACCTCCAGCACCAACACGACAGAAATAATGGTCTAGAAGTAGCATGATGACACATTAATGGGGTGTCGGGGTTGCGCCGTAATGTCGTCCCTTCGGCGTCAGGTACTGGAGAAGTCGAGATAGTTAGAGGGGGGCTCGCATTCTTCCGTGAGCAGCAACTGGAGGCGCCGGCGCGGGAGCCACATTGTGACCTTGAGCCATGGCGGCTAGGTTTTAGGCAAGGCGCGCACGGGGCCACGATTGAACCCAATCGACATAGAGAAGGGAAGAGGAGGTGGCGGCAGGCCAGCGCCAACACACGACAGCAGCCGGTGGCCCCGGATTTAGACAACGTTGGTCAGATGGGCGTTGGCGGTGGCATGAGCCTGCGAGGCAGAGGAACGAGGGAGAGCAGAGTTGTGTGCGTGTGTGTAGGAGAAGATAGGGAGGGGAGAGTTGGGCTGTGGTCTGAATGACCGAGCCAGGTCCAATTGGGCCAGGCTGTCCATGTTCCCAACCAAATGGCCCAAATTAAGTAGGATAAGAAATAAAATAAAATAAAATAATGAATTACCAAAATACCCTATAAATATTTTTATCTCTAGAAAGTTAGAGAAAAATCCTAACAATATATTAGAATCATCACAAAAATAAGATCTACTTAATAAAAATATAAATTTACTTGTTAAAGATAAATATAAAGCAAATAAAAATGAACACCATTAAATCCTAAGTAAAATTTCATAAAACAAGGAAAAATCCTAAAAAAATAAAATAAAAATCATTTTTGTGTATAAAAATAAATCTACTATTTTATAAAATACTAACGTAATTTTTTTATATAAAATATGAAGTAAGTATTCAAAGACATTTAATCCTTTATGGAATTTTATAAACATAAGCATAATACTTAAAAATGAATAAAACTCATTTTTAAGTAAGAAATAATATTCTAAAGTAAAAAATCCTTATCTATTACCTATTTTGGTAAATTCTTAAAAAAAAATCTTAAGTAAGAAATGATCAAAATTATATATAAAACCTTAAATATTTAATATCTAAGTAATAATTACAAAACCATAACTTGGATTCATAATCAAGCTTAAGTATAACTATTAAATTTAAAATATTCTTTTAAAAATCTTAGAATTCAAATAAAAAATCTTTTAAATAAATATTATGTATCACTCATATATACTATGGTGAATAATCTTTATACCCTAATCATTATTAACATAACTTCAAATCCTAAACAAATCACTAAGATCATCTAATTATGCTTCCATTAAATAGATACACATTATTTTCATTATAGAAAAACAATTTTAAGCTAATCATTCACTTAAATATAAAGTGAATAACTCCACACCTTAGTCATACTTATCATAAATCCAAGACTTGAGAATAATTAAAAAAATTACACCTTAAGTTTATTTACCCTTTTAAAGTTAACTTTAGTCTCAAAAGCTTATAAACATCATGTCTAATAAATTACTTATGTTTTTATAGCTAACTTTGGTCTATTTTAATCAAGACCTAAAGCATCTCAAGTCCAAACTATTCGAGCAAGCGCAAACAACATCACATTCTATCAAACCATAAATATTTTTTAAACCTTACCAAATAAACCTTTTCTTCGAAGGTTATTCTTTTTGCCACCTCAAAATAATTACCTTCAACCCTTAAACAACCCAATACATAGACTTTCATCATAATCACCAAATAGAAACTAATCTCAATCTTAGATTACTATTGCCCTCTACTTTTATATCTTGTATATCAAAACTTAAGTTCTTTATAAATGCATTTCATGTGAAGTAAAATTTGAAGATGAACTAACTCTTAAAGGAATCACCTAAGTTCACTTCACTTACAGTATTGGGGATTCACTTTGGGAGTTTTACAAAAGGCATAACATTACTTATGCACAAACGCATATTGCTTCTTTAAACATTAGTCCTTGCCGAACCAATGATGCAGATTTCAGATATTGGATCTGATGTCGTCTCGAAGACCATGAGTGCATAATTGAAAGGATACGGGTAGGATACACTAGCACAAATCATAATTTTCTACCGCGTAAACCAAGAATAATGTTGTCATAGATCACGGGATTACCACTAGACGCACAGTTGCAGAACTTGATGAAGAGCGTCGAGGCAGTGTAGATGTTCTACGTCTCCTCCTCGTCTTCATCCCACGAGCAGCTCCCCTTTGCGCGGCTCGTCCAAGTGCTACAGATGCAGCACCTCCGAGGTATCCACACATGAGGGGTGGAAGTGCCAAACGACGGACTGCTAGGTCCGCGCGTGCAACACAAGCGTGAGGACTGAGGAGTGGCGGCTGGGTGGAATGGCTCTCCCCTGGTCAGCTCGCCCCACCCTCTCTTATACAGATGTCCCTAGTGGGCTTCTACATTAGCATCCCATTAGTATCCTAAGCCTGGTCTAATTCGGATCCAATCCTCATTAGGTTTCCAGCCCCTTAAGTGTGTTACCCTATCGGTTCATATACGTATAGAAATGACACGAATACACTTATTCTGTCAATAGTTGGTAGCGGCCTCTAGCAAGACGTGCCAACTCCTAAATGCATATAAAAATCATTCGGACGAACCAAGGTTTAGTACATGTCTTTCCCTTTGCCTCATGATATTTGGTCTAGCTCCAAGCTGACCTCCCTTTCTCGATATTGTGATTCGGAATCCCTTTACTAGGTTAACTCTTAACCATAAGTAGCACAACCATGCATTTCTGGATCCGATCACTCGAGGGACCCAAAGATATCTCTCTCAAGTAGAGAGGGGCAAATCCCATCTTGATTGACCATGCATTGCAACATGCTTTAGCACAAACCTGAAAGCTACCTTTATAACTACCCAATTACAAAGTAGCGTCTGATAGCCCCAAAGTAGGTCGATCCACATCTCAAGTACATGCGACAATCTTAGGTCTAAGGACAAAACATACACAATGTGTAGAGAGAGATGCAACTAATTATCAGTCTCAAGTTCGGTCAGTCCAACCTCATGTTCATAACATGTGTCCACATCATTGGTTTGACATCTCCATGTCTATGACTTGCAAAACATAGTCATCAACCAATCAATGTGCTAGTCTAATATTCACTTGTGTCCTCACATGAACTCCGACTAGGGACAACTATTAGATAACCATACAAGTATAGAGTTTCACAAACAATTCTCATAATTGCCAATCAATACAAGTTGCCTGATATAGATATTCAAGAAACATTAAAATAACTCATGGATACACAAGAAATATAATCATCTCTATGGTTGCCTCTAGGGCATATTTCCTTCAATAATCTTGCAATCACAAAAGGCAAGTTCACACTTGCTCACGTCCTTTGATTATTTTCTGTAAAGTATTTTGCAAATCCAGTGTTGTCATCACCTGCATTTCAAAAAGGTCATAAAACACTATTTTCATAATAATATGATTATAGATTATTTACCATGAGGTAATAACCTACTATGAAAGTTCCGGTGGTAAAGGAACATATTATCTAGGACTTAATAACAAATTTCGCCAGTGATTCTTGCGCCGTATATTATGCGTTAACCATGAGATTTGGAATGGGACAGAGAAGTCAGCTGGATCGGCTCCCTTTCGCATGCCAACGGATGACCGAGCCGTTGCTGTAACTCCTCTTATAGAGGGTTGGCAGAATATGGGTGGGATCCCTCAACGTCTGATGACCCACAAGAATAGGGGATCGCAACAGTCTTCGCGGGTAGTATTACCCAATTTATTGATTTGACACAAGGGGTGCCAAAGAATACTTGCAAGCCTTAACAATTGAGTTGTCAATTCAGATGCACCTGGAAATAGTTCTTGCTCACAGATGTTTATCAGTAGCAACAATTTTGTAGTAGCAACAACAAAGTAACATCAGCAGTAGAACAAGAGCAATACTAACAGTAATAGTAATAGTAGGATTCGAGTGCAGTAGGCATAGGGATGGATGGACGGGCGTTGCATGGATGAGTCTAAACATGTAACTTCAAGATCTAGGGCACTGCATATAAGTAAGAATAAGCATCCAAGTACTAAACAATCCTAGGCATGTGCTCCATATATAGTCATACGTGCTCGTAATGAGAACTTGCACAACATCTTCTGTCCAGCCAACCTGTTGCAGCGAGGCCTCAAGGGAACTACTGGCAATTAAGGTGCTCCTTTTCATAGAGCACCGGGGCAAAGCATTAATACTCCGTGAACACATGTGATCCTCACATCACAGCCACCCCCTCCGGTTGTCCCAATTTCTGTCACTTCGGGGCCTTTGTATCCGGACAATGATATGTGTACACAACTTGCAGATAAGATCACAAACAATACTATCATAATGATTCAATAATAAGTTTAGATCTGAGATCATGGCACTCGGGCCCTAGTGACAAGCATTAAGCACAACAAGTTGCAACAAAGTCAAATAACACTAATAGATATACTAGGCACTATTCCCTAACAATCTTCGATTACATGATAGAACTCATCCAATCCCTACCATCCCCCTAGCCTACTGCAGGGGATTACTCACTCATGGATGAGGGAAACCTGGATGGTTGATGGAGAGGCGTCGGTGATGACGATGGCGATGATCCTCCCCAAATTCCCCGTCCCGGCAGGGTGCCATAATGGAGTTTCTGGTTTCGAATCTTGGTTTCTGGTGGTGGCGGTGCAGCGGAACTCTTTCTGGAAAAACGTCGAACCCCCCTCAGTTTTTAGGTCAAGAGGCGTCTTATAGGCGAAGAGGGAGGCCTAGGGGTGCCTGAGGTGGCTGCACCCCCAGGCGCAGCCAGGCCTAGCCCACGCCTGGCAGGGGTGTGGGCCCCTCAGGCCTCCACTACGTTACGTACTCTGGCTCCGTGGATCTTCTGGAGAAATAGGATTTTTGACATATTTTACGAGATTTTTCCTGATAGTTGATTTTCTACACAAAAACTAGACACCAAGGTAATTCTGCTAAAAACGACGTTAGTCCGTGTTAGTTGTATCCAAATCATACAAGTTTAGAGGAGAAACAGTATCAAAAGTATTCATGAAAGTAGATACGTTTTGGACGTATCAACTCCTCCCAAGCTTAGCTTATTGCTTGTCCTCAATGTCGTGGTATTGCACGGCAGATGCTACTCGGGGTAGCTTACGTAGAGGGAGCAAGGCGATGTAGGAGAATCCAGAAGCGAGATTGGCACACGATGTACCCAGGTTCACATCCTCTCGATGGAGGATCGCTACGTCCTGCTATCAATCCAGTATATGATCATAGATTGGTTTACAAGGGAGCCGCCATAGGCGGAGGGAGATACTAGATCTAATGAGATGTGGGAGAAGATGCCCCGTGGGGGTGCCCCTGGTGGCTTTATATATGTAGCCAGTTAGGGTTTACAAGTATTTGGTGGGCTTCGTATTGAAGTCGTCGTCTTGGGCCTCCAGTCGACGCCACTCGTCTGGGTCCAGTATGCGCCAGTCGCCGTATTCGGCGAGTCGACCCGCTCTGGGATCAGCGATCCAGCTGGCGATTCCGCTTCGTGGGTATACCCCGATTGGTATTCCCCCATCAGTAGTCCCCGAGCGCGTTGTCGATCCAACGCGGGCTTGAGGCAGGGCGCAGAGAGTCTTGATGATGGGTCGCGGCGAATCGGCGACGAGCTCCTAAACAGAGAAAAGAACCGTGAAGCGGGAAGCGGTCGGCGTGAGCCAGTCGGTGATGGCCAGTTGGTGAAAGACGCAGGATGTCTGAGAAGCCGCCATTGCGGCGAGTCCCTGAACGTGGAGCGTGTCGAGGTCGAGCGACCGACGAGTGCCGAGTCCCCGAGCGCGCCGAGTGGCGAGGTTGGGCGACCGACGAGTGGCGCTGTCTGTAGCGCGCCGAGTCCCGGCGCTTTAGTCTGGGCGAGTCCACGGTGGCGAAGTCCCGAGCGCGTTAATCTGTGAGTAGAGAGTCCGTGGTGGCGAATCCCGAGCATGTTGAGTCTGAGGCGAGTCCGTGGTGGAGAAGTCCCGGCGCGTGAGTACGCGAGGCGAGTCCGCGATGGAGAAGTCCCTAAGCGGCGTGGAGTACGCGGCGAGTCGCTGTGGAGAGTCCGGCGCGTGGAAACGCTGTGGCGAGTCCCGGTGGAAATTCCCGAGCATGTCGAGTACGCGAGCGAGTCATGATGGAGAGTCCCGGCGTGGAGTACGCGAGGGCGAGTCCACGGTGGAGAGTCCCGGCGTGTCGAGTACTCAAGGAGAAGTCCGGTGGCGAGTCCCTAAGCGTGTTAATCTGCGGCGAGTCATGATGGCGAATCCCGGCGTGTTAAGTCTGTGAGGGCGAGTGTCCGCGCGAAGTCCCCGGCGTGTTACGAGGGCAGTCTGCGATGGCGAGTCCTCGAAATGTTCTGCGGCGAGTGTCTGCTGGCGGCGAGTCCCTGAGCGTGTTGATCTGTGAGCAATCTGTGATGGCGAGTCCCGGAGCATGTTATGCGGCGAGTCTGATGGCGAAGTCCCCGAGCGTGTTCTGTGACGAGTGTCCGGCGGCGACTCCTGAGCGTGTTAGTCTGTAGCGAGTCATGATGGCGAGTCCCAGCGTGTCGTCTGTGAGCGAGTGTCCGGCGGCGAGTCCCGGCGTGTTCTGTGAGGCGAGTCGCGGTGGCAAGTCGACGAGGGCGAGCCACGGTCGTGGAACCACGCGTAAACGCAACATGCCTAGGAGTAGTCCCCGAGGCTCGAGTTGGCTTGTAGAGGCGACTTGAGGCTCTTTAGAGATGCATATTCTGAAAATAGTAGTGGTTGTTTCCGAGCATGGCGAGTGGCGAGGTCGAGCGAGTCCGCGAGGGGAGATTTCTCGAGCATGGCGAGTCCGCGATGATTGCGAGTGCGCGAGAGGAGAGTCCTCGAGTGTGGCGAGTCCGTGAGGGGAGAGCCCCCGAATGTGGTGAGTCAGCGATGATTGCGAGTCCGTGATGGGAGAGTCCTCGAGTGTGGCGAGTCCGCGATGATTGCGAGTCCGCGAATGTGGCGAGTTCGTGATGATTGCGAGTCCACGAGGGAAGAGTCCCCGAATGTGGCGAGTCCGCGATGATTGTGAGTCCGCGAATGTGGCGAGTCCGCGATGATGTTGATTATGCTGTTTTTGTTAGCGAGTCTCTCGTCTTGGCCCGGGGGGCCAGTCGCACGGTGACTCCAAAGATGGCTCTCGACTTGGCGTTTTTCCTGGACGATTCGAGGCTCGGTTTGCGAGTCCTCGTCCCCAGTACTTGGCCATGCGAGTCACACTGTCTAAGGTTGAGGAGGACGTGGTGCTGTTTGCATAGCACTACCATTTGTCTTGGCCTGGAAGGCCAGTCGAGCAAGGCGACTCCAATGATGGCTCTCGCTTAACGTTTTTCGTGGACGATCTGAGGCTCGGTTTGCGAGTCCTCGTCTGCACTACTTGGCCATTGCGAGTTGCTCTTTCAAAGGTTGACAAAGGTGAATTGACTTTTCCCGGGGGGAAGAGAAGCCCAGTGGCGAGTCCATGCAGCGTGGCATGTGACCCTCTCTGGCGACTCGGACGATGAAGGTCCCTTAGTAGGCACGGCGTATGCATTCGACGTAGCCGGAAAGGGTCGACATGGCGGACACGGGGTAGACGCGGCGGACGTATGGTCGCTCTTTGGCGAAGTCGACGCGGTGGACACGGGGTCGACGCGGCGGACGGGGGTCGCGCTATGGCGAAGTCGACGCGGCGAACACGGGGTCGACGCGGCGGTCGGAGGTCGCGCTATGGCAAAGTCGTCACGGCGGACACGGGGTAGACGCGGCGGACGGAGGTCGCGCTATGGAGAAGTCGACGCGGCAGGCGAATCCGCACTAGGCGAGTCCCCGAGCCTAGCGAGTCCGCGTTTAGGCAAGTTCTGAAACATGGAGAGTCGGCGAGCCGGTAAAATGAAGAGTCGGCGATGGGCGAGGCCGCGAGGGCGAGGTCACGATGACGATCCCGCTGCAGGCGAGTCTGCGCTGGACGAGTCCGCGGCAAGTGAGTCCTCGAGTCTAGCGAGTCCGCGTTTAAGCGTGTCCGTGTTTTGGCGAGTTCCGGAGCATGGCGAGTTTGTGGCGGACGAGTCGCCGAGCACGACGAATATGCGGCAGGTGAGTCACCGAGCCTAGCGAGTCCGCGTTTAAGCGTGTACGCGTTTAGGCGAGTTTCGGAGCATGGCGAGTCACCAAATCTGGCAACTGACGAGCAGCAAGCCGAGTCACGGATATAGAGGTCGGCGGGTCGCAGGCGCAGAAACCGTCAAGTGGCGCATATATTCCAAACAAATATGTAAATAATTAGATTTATATAAAATAAATAATTTGCATAGAAATCGATGTGAGAAGGATTAAATTAAATAGGAAAAATCCATCATGATCGCATCATGTAATCGAACGTGCTTCTCTGCTATGCGGGGAAAGTTCAGCTCGAGGCATGAATCAGACTCGATTGTCTCGCCGTCACGTATTCGGACATGGTGCAGTTGCTTGCGAGGTCGCCGTGGACCGCTTACTCCGATTCTACGGACCGGCGTCATGTTCCGATCCGGTCTGGCATCAGTGATTCAATTCTCCAAACCGTCCATACATGTCAACATCAGGCATGTATTATATTAGATCCAAATAAAATAATAAAAGTAATCAATGAGAAGGGGAATGAACGGATTGAATAGAAATTTCAGCAGCGTATGCAGCCAATCGAAGACGTATACATATGACGAGCTTCAGCAGCATGCTATGTTGAGCAACGATTCGCCGGAACCAGCTCGATGTGATCTAGCCGGTGTTGATCGCGAGGGATCCCGCCCGGATTATCATCCTCCAAGCACCGCTAGCCCCACGGTGGGCGCCAACTGTCGTGGTATTGCACGGCAGATGCTACTGGAGGTAGCTTACGTAGAGGGAGCAAGGCGACGTAGGAGAATCCGGGAGCGAGATTGGCACACGATGTACCCAGGTTTACGTCCTCTCGATGGAGGATCGCTACGTCCTGCTATCAATCCAGTATATGATCATAGATTGGTTTATAAGGGAGCCGCCATAGGCGGAGGGAGATACTAGATCTAATGAGATGTGGGAGAAGATGCCCCGTGGGGGTGCCCCTGGTGGCTTTATATATGTAGCCAGTTAGGGTTTACAAGTATTTGGTGGGCTTCGTATTGAAGTCGTCGTCTTGGGCCTCCAGTCGGCGCCACTCGTCTGGGTCCAGTATGCGTCAGTCGCCGTATTCGGCGAGTCGACCCGCTCTAGGATCGGCGATCCAGCTGGCGATTCTGCTTCGTGGGTATACCCCGATTGGTATTCCCCCATCACTCAAGCAATTCAGTTGAAAACTGAGTGCGATAAAAGAACTTTCGTGAACACATTTGCTTCATATGATGTAAATATTCTCAGCACAGGAGTAGCTGATTAAACCATTCATAATAAAGAGTATGCAACTAAGTCTACTCAATAGTCATTGCAAGGTATGAAGAGATTCCAACTCAATAATAATAAGTAGCATGAAAATATAAACATAAGCAACATTGCAATGCTCATAAGAAGGTATGATAGAGTGGTATCTCGCTTGCCTTTGTTTGTAGAGAACAATATAAATGCCAAGGCACCTCTGAAGTTCAAGTGAAAACTAGAAGTAAAGATATCAGAGATACAAGCATCAAAGTCATGACATAATTAACCAAGTTTTGCAACAAACACAAGAATGACAACTATGCTCTCAAGAAGGTGCTCATAGAATAGGTGACTCAACAAGGAAGTGAAAAGGTTTTGAAAAGTTCGAAAGGCTTCCAAATGGTGAAAGTAAAGTACTCATTAGCTTTGAGCTCTCATTGCCCCTATCATAGGCATCTTTATATGGTTAAGGTGAAAGTGAGGTCCAATCTGAGTTATATGCTTGACAGACCATAAACTAGAAATCCCATGTCCCTTGAGTACGAGGGACACTCCCCATGCTACTCAACTTTAGTTACCTGTAAGTTCTTGTCATCGTAAATACATGCATATCATAGAGAACCGCCAACGAGGTACCCCTTGCACATGGTACATGAGCTATCCCATAACCAAAATGACAAGGCAAGCAGACAATGAGCAGCTCAGCGATCTTTTTATTTACTATTTGCATAGATTTTTATTGAGGATGCTTCACAGAATGCTCATTATGGTGATGCTGCAAGTTTCCACCATGATTAGGCATGGCTTAGGCTAGCGGCCGAGGCGTTTCTCTAGCACAATGTATATAACTCCATGGACTTACAAGCTCCCCTTTTATTTCACACCGGCGACATCCGCAAACAAAAGAGCATGATATCAACTGGATAAATATCCAAAAAGGTGTTGAAAGTGTTCCCTGTGACAGCATAGTTCTGCTAACTCCGAGCATATAATTTGAAAGCATATAACTTTCATGGACATGTCACAATGGTTAAGGATTATTAAGTGCAAGAAATAAAGTGTGCCGTCAAGTTTGTGAGAGCTTTACTAACTAACTTCCTCAAAACAGTCAAACATTTTATTTGGAAGAAAACAAGGCATATTGAATATGCACTGAAATAGCAAATGATGCTAATAAGTAGCTATGGTTGACACTGTTGGAATTATGCCCTAGAGGCAATAATAAAGATGTTATTATTATAATTCTTGTTCATGATAAAGTTTATATTGCATGCTAGAATTGTATTAAGCGGAAACTTTAATACTTGTGTGGTTTGTGAACAACACTGTGTCCCTAGTATGCCTCTATGGACTAGCTCATTGATTAATGATGGTTAAGGTTTCCTAACCATAGACACGAGTTGTCGATTAATAATGAGATCATATCATTGGGAGAATGATATGATGGACAGACCCAAACTAAGCGGAGCAATTAGATTGTGTCATCGTGTTCATCTTTGCGAAGCTTTTCTTATGTCAAATATTGTATTCCTTAGACCATGAGATAATACAACTCCCTGGTATCGGAAGAAAGCTTTGAGGTCATCAAACGTCATCCTATGAGAGGGTGATCATAAAGGTGTCTCTCAGGTGATCGGAAAGTACCTGTTGGGTTGTATGTATCGAGATGGGATTTGTCCCTCCCAAGTCGGAGAGATATACTTCGGGCCCACTCGGTAATCGATATCAACACCGCTTGCAAGCATGTGGTTAAGGAGTTAATCACAAAGTGATATCGGATTACAGCGAGTAAAGTACTTAACGTGAGCGAGATTGAACTAGGTATGATGGTACCGACGATCAAATCTCGGGAAAGTAAAATATCGCGAGACGAAGGGAATATATATGGGATTGATTGAATCCTGGCATCGTGGTTCATCCGATATGATCATCGATGAATGTATGGGAGTCAATATGGGTTTCCAGACCCCGCTGTTGATTATTGATATAAGATCATGTCTGCATATTCTCGAACCCGAAGGGTCACACACTTAACGTGTCTCGACGCTAGGATAGATTGGATAATTGGTTTATGAGTTTTTTTTCGGAGTCTCGGATGAGATGCATGACGTCAAGAGAGGTTCCGGAATGGTCCGGAGAATAAGATTCATATAAGGCAATGCAGTTTTTGGAGTTCGGAATTGTTTCGGGTTAATCGGTATTGTACCAGAAGCTTCTAGAACCTTCCGGAGGGGGACCAACGTGTCCCCACCTGCCGGGAGGGGGCATGGGACTATGAGGGAGTTCCCTGGCTGCATTGGTCCAGGGGCACAAGGCCCCATAGGGCCCAGCCGGCCAAACACCTAGGAAACCCTAGGGGAGCTTCTAGAAGGGAGGGGGGGGGGAACTTGCCCCCCACTCCTTCCTCCTTGGCCGCCGGCCTAGGGCTTGTGGGAGGGGATAGGGATGGCCGCCTACCCCTCTATATAAATAGGGCTGGGGGCGCACCCCTCCCCTACACCTCCTTCACAACCCTAGCCGCCCTGCTGCCCCTCCTCTCTCTCTCCCTCCCGACTGCACGTAGGCGAAGCCCTGCCACAGAAACTCTCCACCACTTGCACCGCGCCGTCGCATTGTAGATCCAATCCATCTCTCCACCCCACTTGCTGCACCGAGGAAGGAGGAGACGTCGAGGTGCCGCACGTGTGCATCTCTCGGAGGCATCGCCACTTGCGGTGTTAGATCGGATCGGATCACGAGGAGGAGAAGCGAGTACGACTACATCACCCACGTTCCGCTGAACGTTCCGCTGTGTGAATCTTCAAGGGTATGAAGATCTCATCTATCCCCCCTCGTTGTTCATCTCCTAGATTAGATCTTGGCTTTCCGTTCACATCCGTAATTTTTTTTTGATTTACTATGCTGCGAAACCCTTCAGTGGTATCAGAGCTAGATCTATGCGTAGATGTGTTTCACGAGTAGAACGCAACATGGTTGTTGCGGGCGTTGATGTTTTCTGTTGCAAGCCTCTTGTTTGTGTACTTCTTATGACGCGGGATAGTGAGATCGAAGTGGTCCAGGCCAACCTTACACGACCTCATTCGCGAGACCGGCTCCGCACTTGACGTGTGGCTTGTTCCGCACATGCGACTGGTGGATGCCAGTTTCTCTCACTATAGTTGTCATGGGATTTACACCAGAGTTTGGAAACCATAATATCACCGTTGTGGCTTTCTGTAGGTAAGAATCGTTCTTAGCTTGCTACTCCCATAAGCCACGTAAAACATGCAACAACAAAGTAGAGGCGTCTAACTTGTTTTTGCAGGGAGTGTTTTCTGTGATATGGTATGGCCCAAGATGTGATGTGTATGTTGTATGCGATGATCATGTTTTGTAATGTTTCACGACTTGCATGTCGATGAGTACACAACCAGCAGGAGCCATATGGTTGTCTTTATAATTGTGTATGACCTGTGTGTCAACTTCTTATACGCCATGTAATAGTTTTACTTTATCGCTAAGTAGTTAGCAATAGTTGTAGTTGCTATTCGTGGTGGAGGCAATCATGGTGGAGTGATGGAGATCATGCCGCCACGCACAAGATGGAGATCATTGCGTGAAGATTGGCTATACCATGTCACATAAAATTATATGCATGTGATGTTTATCCTTTTATGTATCTTATTATGCTTAGTTCGCGACGGTAGCATTATAAGATGATTCCTCACTTAAAGATGAAGATAAAACTGTGTTCTCCCCATGTATGCACCGTTGCGAAAGTTCGTCGTGTTCAAGCATCACGTGATGATTGGGTGCTATAAACTCTACGTTCACATACAACGGGTGCAAGCCAGTTTTGCACACTCAGAAATACTTGGGTTTGACTTGACGAGCCTAGCATGTACAAACATGGCCTCAGAACACATGAACCGAAAGGTTAAGCATGAGTCATATGAATGATATGATCGACACTTCGTTGTCCACCATTGAAACCACATCTCTTCTCGTGAAGATTGGATTAGGTGTGGTGAATTTGGATCATGTTCACTAAACAACTTGAGGGATGTTGAATTTAGTGGGAGTTCATCTAGTAATTTGATTAATTTGAACTAGTTATCATGAACATAGTCTAATTTGTACTTGCAAATATTGTAGATCAAATGGCTAAGTCCAACTTCAACTTCAACGTTTTTGCTGAGAAAGAAAAGCTTAGAAACAATGGGTCTAACTTCACCAACTGGTTCCGCAATCTGAGAATCATTCTCGCTGGCGGACAAAAGGACTATGTCCTTGAGGATGCGCTAGGTGACGCCCCTGCTGTAGATGCGTCGGCTGATGAGAAAGCTGTTTATCAGTCGCGCAAAGATGATTATGGTCTGATTAAGAGCACCATGTTGTTTGCTATGGAATCAGACCTTCAAAATTGTTTTGAAGATTATCCCGGGCCCTTTGAGATTCTTGAGGAGCTGAAAACTATGTTTCAAACTCAGGCCCGTTCTAAGAGATATGAGATCTTTGAGAAATTCTTTAACTGCAAGATGGAGGAAGGGAGTTCTGTTAGTGAGCACGCCATAAAGATGTCGGGCTACACTCAACGCATATGAGCAAGCGGATCTGCAAGATTCCAGAGGAGCTCAAGATTGACAGGGTTCTGCAATCACTCACTCCTAGCTACAAAAGTTTTGTAGTTACTCATAATCAGATTGGTTCCACTGATACGATCACCGAGCTCTTCGCTAAGCTGAAAGCTGCGGAGGTGGACATGAAGAAGGATAATCATGTGTTGATGGTCAACAAGCCCCCCAGCTTTAAGAAAGGTAAGGGTGCAAATAAGCCCTTCAAGAAAGGCAGCGGCAAGCTCGTTGCCCCTGCTGAGAAGAAGCTCAAGTCTGGACCTAAGCCGGACACCGAGTGCTTCTATTGCAAGGACAAGGGTCCTTTGGGCAAGCTGTCCAGTACTTAGCGGACAAGAAGGCTGGCACCATCAAAGGTATATTTGATATAAATGTTATTTATGTTTTCCTTACTAGCCCTTGTTGTAGTGCCTAGGTATTTGATACTGGTTCAGTTGCTAATATTTGTAACTCGAAACAGGAGCTACAGAATAGACGGCGGCTTGCGAGGGATGAGGTGACGATGCGCGTTGGCAACGGATCAAGAGTTGATGTGATGGCCGTCGGCACGCTCTCCTTAGTTTTACCTTAGGGATTAGTTTTAAACCTTGTCTGCGTTGAGCATGAACATCATATCTGGATCGTGTTTATTGCAAGACGGTTATTCATTTAAATCTGAGAATAATGGTTGTTCTATTTATATGAGTAACATCTTTTATGGTCATGCACCTGCTGTGAATGGTTTATTTCTTCTGAATCTCGAAAGGGATGAAACACACATCCATAACATTGAGGCTAAGAGATGCAAGGTAGATAGTGATAATACTACTTATTTGTGGCACTGTCGTCTAGGTCATATTGGTGTAAAACGCATGAAGAAACTCCATTCTGATGGACTTTTGGAGTCTCTTGATTTTGAATCATTTGACACATGCGAACCATGCCTCATGGGCAAGATGATCAAAACCCCGTTCTCCGGAATGATGGAGCGAGCAACGGACTTGTTGGAAATCATACATACCGATGTATGCAGACCGATGAGTGTTTCGACGCACGGTGGATATCGCTACTTTCTCACTTTTACCGATGACTTAAGTAGATATGGGTATATGTATTTGATGAAACATAAATCTGAAATATTTGAAAAGTTCAAGGAATTTCAGAATGAAGTGGAGAACCATCATAACAAAAAAATTAAGTTTCTACGATCTGATCGTGGAGGTGAATATTTGAGTTATGATTTTCTCACGCATCTTAAAGCAAGCGGAATCATTTCGCAACTCACACCACCCGGAACACCACAGCGCAATGGTGTGTCTGAACGCCGGAATCGAACTCTATTAGATATGGTCCGATCAATGATGTCTCTTACTGATTTGCCATTATCATTTTGGGGTTATGCATTAGAAACCGCTGCATTCACTTTAAATAGGGCACCATCTAAATCCGTTGAGACGACACCGTATGAACTATGGTTTGGTGCTAAACCTAAGTTGTCATTTCTTAAAGTTTGGGGATGCGAAGCTTACGTCAAGAAGTTGATGCCGGACAAGCTCGAACCCAAAGCGGAGAAATGCGTCTTCATAGGATACCCTAAGGAAACTATTGGGTATACCTTCTATCATAGAACCGAAGGCAAAGTGTTTGTCGCAAAGAACGGATCCTTTCTTGAGAAGGAGTTTCTCTCAAAAGAAGTGAGTGGGAGGAAAGTAGAGCTAGACAAGGTTGTTGAACCTTCTCTTGAATTGGAGAGTAGCGCAGCACCTGAAATTGTTCCAGTGCCGCCTGCACCAACAATAGAGGAAGCTAATGACAAGGATCATGAAGCTTCGGATGATGCTGCTACTGAACGTCGCAGGTCGACAAGGTCGCGTGCCCCTCATGAGTGGTACGGCAACCCTGTCTTAACTGTCTTGTTAGTAGACGACAGTGAACCTGCGAACTATGAGGAAGCGATGATGCGCTCAGACTCTGAGAAATGGCTAGAGGCCATGAAATCCGAATTGGGATCCATGAGCAAAAACCAAGTATGGACTTTGGTGGACCCTCCTAGCGACCGAAAGGCCATTGAGTGCAAATGGATCTTCAAGAAGAAAACGAACGCGGATGGTAATGTTACCGTCTATAAAGCACGACTTGTCGCGAAAGGTTTTCGACAAGTTCAAGGTGTTGACTACGATGAGACTTTCTCTCCCGTAGCGATGTTTAAGTCCATTCGGATTTTATTAGCAATTGCTGCGTTTCATGATTATGAAATATGGCAGATGGATGTCAAGACTGCGTTCCTCAATGGCAACATTGATGAAGAGTTGTATATGATGCAACCCGAAGGTTTTGTCGATCCTAAGGATGCTGATAAAGTGTGCAAACTTCAGCGTTCCATTTATGGACTGAAGCAAGCATCTCGGAGTTAGAACCTTCGTTTTGATCAAGTGATCAAGAGCTTTTGATTTGTTCCAAATTGCTACGAAGCTTGTATCTACAAGAAAGTGAGTGTGAGCTCAGTGACATTTCTGGTACTATATGTGGATGACATATTGATTATTGGAAATGACATTAACATTATTAACGATGTGAAGAGTTATTTGAACAAATGTTTTTCAATGAAAGACCTAGGGAAGCTGCTTATATATTGGGCATCAAAATCTATAGAGATAGACAAAGACGCCTGATAGCTTTAAGCCAGAGTACATACCTAGACAAAGTTCGAATGGATAAGGCAAAGAAAGGTTTAGTGCCTATGTTGTCGGGTAAGATATTGAGCAAGGCTCGGTGTCCAGCCACGGTAAATGATCTGAAGCTATGAGCAAAGTGCCTTATGCCTCGCCATAGGTTCTATCATGTATGCCATCTGTGTACTAGACCGGATGTGTCCAATGCTCTTAGTTTGACGAGGGTACCAAAGTGATCCGAGTGGAACCTTTGGACAGCCGTGAAGAACATCCTAAAGTACTTGAATAGGACTAAAGAAATGTTCTTAGTCTATGGAGGTGATGAACAGCTCGTCATAAAGGGTTACGTCGACGCTAGTTTCGACACCGACAAGGATGATTCTAATTATCAGACATGATACGTTTATATTTTGAATGGAGGAGCTGTGAGCTGGAGAAGCTGCAAGCAAAGCATGATCACGGGATCTACAGTAGAAGCGGAATACATGGCTGCTGCAGAAGCGTCAAGTGAATGAGTTTGGATCAGGAACTTCATCACTGAGCTTGGCGTGGTTCCAAGTGCCTTGGACCCACTGGAGATATTGTGTGACAACACTGGCACCATAGCACTAGCTAAGGAACCAAGATATCATCCAAAGACCAAGCATATCAACCGCAAGTTTCATATAATCCGAGATTATATAGCAGATGGAGATCTGAAGATTAGCAAAGTACATACAGATCTGAATGTCGCAGATCCATTCACTAAACCTCTTCCACGTGCAAAACATGATCAACACCTTAGTGCCATGGGTGTTAGATTGTTGCCAGATGTAAACTAGATTATTGACTCTAGTGCAAGTGGGAGACTGTTGGAATTATGCCCTAGAGGCAATAATAAAGATGTTATTATTATAATTCTTGTTCATGATAAAGTTTATATTCCATGCTAGAATTGTATTAAGCGGAAACTTTAATACTTGTGTGGTTTGTGAACAACACCGTGTCCCTAGTATGCCTCTATGGACTAGCTCATTGATTAATGATGGTTAAGGTTTCCTAACCATAGACATGAGTTGTCGTTTAATATTGAGATCATATCATTGGGAGAATGATATGATGGACATACCCAAACTAAGCGGAGCAATTAGATCGTGTCATCGTGTTCATCTTTGCGAAGCTTTTCTTATGTCAAATATTGTATTCCTTAGACCATGAGATAATACAACTCCCTGGTATCGGAAGAAAGCTTTGAGGTCATCAAACGTCATCCTATGAGAGGGTGATCATAAAGGTGTCTCTCAGGTGATCGGAAAGTACCTGTTGGGTTGTATGTATCGAGATGGGATTTGTCCCTCCCAAGTCGGAGAGATATACTTCAGGCCCACTCGGTAATCGATATCAACACCGCTTGCAAGCATGTGGTTAAGGAGTTAATCACAAAGTGATATCGGATTACGGAATGAGTAAAGTACTTGCTGTGAACGAGATTGAACTAGGTATACCGGTACCGACGATCAAATCTCGGGCAAGTAAAATATCGCGCGACGAAGGGAATATATATATATATATGGGATTGATTGAATCCTGGCATCATGGTTCATCCGATATGATCATCGATGAATGTGTGGGAGTCAATATGGGTTTCCAGACCCTGCTGTTGATCATTGATATAAGATCATGTCTGCATATTCTCGAACCCGAAGGGTCACACACTTAATGTGTCTCGACGCTAGGATAGATTGGATAATTGGTTTATGAGTTTTTGTTCGGAGTCTCGGATGAGATCCAGGACGTCACGAGAGGTTCCGTAATGGTCCGGAGAATAAGATTCATATAAGGCAATGCAGTTTTTGGAGTTCGGAATTGTTTCGGGTTAATCGGTATTGTACCGGAAGCTTCTAGAACCTTCCGGAGGGGGACCAACGTGGCCCCACCTGCCGGGAGGGGGCATGAGCCTATGAGGGAGTGCCCTGGCCGCATTGGGCCAGGGGCACAAGGCCCCATAGGGCCCAGCCGGCCAAACACCTAGGAAACCCTAGGGGAGCTTCTAGAAGGGAGGGGGGAAACTTGCCCCCCACTCCTCCCTCCTTGGCCGCCGGCCTAGGGGTTGGGGGAGGGGATAGGGCTGGCCGCCCACCCCTCTATATAAATAGGGCTGGGGGCGCACCCCTCCCCTACACCTCCTCCACAACCCTAGCCGCCCTGCTGCCCCTCCTCTGTCGCTGCCTCCCGACTGCGTGTAGGCGAAGCCCTGCCGCAGAAACTCTCCACCACTTGCACCGCGCCGTCGCGTTGTAGATCCAATCCATCTCTCCACCCCACTTGCTAGACCGAGGAAGGAGGAGACGTCAAGGTGCCGCACGTGTGCATCTCTCGGAGGCATCGCCACTTGCGGTGTTAGATCGGATCGGATCGAGAGGAGGAGAAGCGAGTACGACTACATCACCCACGTTCCGTTGAACGTTCCGCTGTGCGAATCTTCAAGGGTATGAAGATCTCATCTATCCCTCCTCGTTGTTTGCATCTCCTAGATTACATCTTGGCTTTCCGTTCGCATCCGTAGAATTTTTTTGATTTACTATGCTGCGAAACCCTTTAGACACTGTTGGCAAAATTGGTTTTGGGGAGTTGGAAACACAAGTAGAGCTCATATTCAGTGCTAGTGAAGGCTAGCAATAGAGAGGGAGCAACAAACGAGAGAGCAATAACTGTCATAATCATGCTTGCAACAAAATAGGACTAATTATGACATGAAAGTGATACAATAACTAAGAGGCAAAATAAATCATTGAGGCTTATTGACTATTATTTAGTCATATGCATGCATGATCATGTGCCAATTCGATTCACATGAAGCATTCAGAGGAGGATACCACAATATCATACCAAGTTATGAATATAACAATGCAAGCAAACATTCATATGACATGCTACAAACTATTAGCAAGATGGAGCTAATCACAAGCAATCAAGAACTACTAAGCATCCATAATAACATACACCTTACACGAACAAATTAAGCATGCTCATAATGATAAGTATATGTACAAAAATGAAAACAAATAGAGTTCGTTACCAGCCTCTTACCACACCTCAAGTTGTCTTAATATTCATTATTGCCTTTCACTTGTGTGACTTGAATAATAACATGAAACCAAACTCCACTGAGGACGGCTGAACCCTGTAAAGAACCCACAAAACCAAATAAGAACAACAAATATTTTTGGTGTTTTCGATTTTTTAAAAGCAAGCAAACAAAGCAAAACCAAACAAAGCAAAAGCAAACCAAACAAAAGCAAACAAAGCAAAATCTTTTTGGATTTTTCTTTTAGGAAAACTATCACATCCCAAAATTTTCCAAATTTTGAAATGTGAAAAATAAATAAACAAAATAAATAATTGTTGAAATTTAGGGTGAAAAGAAACTTTTTGATTCCAAATGGAAACATCAAAACCTATTTTGAACAAATAAAATTCTAAAGGGATTTAA
Source organism: Avena insularis (assembly GCA_023614405.1). Taxonomy (NCBI): domain Eukaryota; kingdom Viridiplantae; phylum Streptophyta; class Magnoliopsida; order Poales; family Poaceae; genus Avena; species Avena insularis. Next base: position 66,539,959 of record CM042697.1, read on the forward strand.
AAAGATAAACAAATATTAAATAAAATTATACAAGTTGGAATTACCATTTTTGAATCTTTAAATAAAAAGATATGGATTTTATGAGCAAGGAAGAAATAAATAAATAAATAAGGACTATTTTAAAAATCGAAATTAAATCTTGGCCAAACAAATGATATGAAAGATTTTTGACTAATAAAAAGAGTAAAGGATTATTTAAAATAAAATCATAAGGATTTATTAATATCCAATTTTATTTATATAAAGACAATTTCCAAATTAAATGAACAATAAATCATATTAAAGTATTTTAAATAATAATTCAAAGTGAATTATTTTGCACTAAAGAATAAATAAAACCTACTGAAAAAGGTTTGGTAAAATTTAGAATTCAAATAGAGTTTGAAAACAAATTAAAATCTTATTTGAAATAAAGACAAATGTCTATTTTTAAAATTAATAATAGACCCTAAAGGAATTAAAGAAATATTCTAAAAAGGACTTTGCAATATGTTAATAAACAGTATTAAAAAATATACTCAAAGTTTGGTAAAGGTTTGAATTCAAATGGTGTTTGAATTATTTGAACAAAAATCAAAACAGAAAAATAGAAAAGGAAAAAGAAAAAGAATCAGGAATAAAAAAAGGGAATCAAACCCAGCCCAGAAACAGGCCCAGTCCAGCCCAACTAACATCCCACCCGGCTCTCCTCAGAAACGTTTGACAAAGACAGTTTACCCTCGACGACGACAATGAGGCCCCACCTAACCCCCACTCTCCTCGCTGACGAACAGGACCCACCTGCCTGTTCATTGTTTCCACCCGCGATGACCGTTCCCCCCATCACACCTCGCCGTTTCTGCCACGATTCAATCCTCATGAATTCGAGTAAATGGCAAAGTTAATTCCTCCAGAGACCACGCCATCTTAAGCGCCTATGCCCCCTCTTCCATCCCCCCAAACATCGCTCCTTCTCGGCCACTAGGCTGCACGAATTGCAAGCCCAAGCACCCACGGCTCCGACAAGCTCCTCCTCGGCCCTTGCTTCACACGATCTTGACCAGAAGCGTCTTGCGCATCTCCCTGTACCACTCACTCGCTCACTCACGCTTCAGAACGTCGGCAAGGACCACCTCCGAACGCCGCCGTCGTCTGCCACTTCTCCGGCAACCCCTCCCCGTAAGTACCGTCCACCCCTGTCCCTCTCGATGATGCTCCCGTGATCGCCACACTCGCCCGTGTCTAACGCCCCCTCCCGTTTTCCTTGGCATGATCTGTAGCCTCGCCTCCGTCAACAAACAGAGACGCCTGCCGCCGCCGCAAACTCCGGTGAGCAATCTTCGTCGAACCCGAGCGCCCCTCAACGAACAGAGACTACCTTGAGCATCAGCGCGACACGGCGAATCTGGTAACGCTCCCTGTTCTCTCCCTCGCTTCCTGTATCCGCCGCAACGCCGTAGACAGAGCACCTCCGCCGCTCGCCGCCGCGCCAGGGGCGCCCGTCTTTGGTTAAGTGCTAGGAGCCGTTGGATAATGATCTGATGGACACGATAGAATAACTTAAACAAAATGTTACGTTGCTTCTGTGCCGCACGATCTTACTTATATCTGACGGTCCACAGAGCTCAATCTGCGGGAACCGTTATCGGCCAGTAGAAATATGATGTGTGTCCAGTGGTGTGTTTTAAAAACAGAAATGTTCTATTAGATGTTTGGTTTTATAAAATTCATAACTTTTAATACACACGTCCAAATTTTACAAATTTTATATCACTGGATTCATAAAATGTGAACTTTCCAACCTTGCACTTTGTTTAGTATTTTGCTTCTGTAAAATTGGTTGTTTATGCAGAAACATATTTAGGCTTATTTTGGGTATAAAATTTATTCAAAAAATGTTTTTAGGGTAAAATCTTTTGTAAATGGATTGTTTGAACCTACTGACCATAGAAACAACCTGTAGATTTAAAAATATATTTGGTGACACTTAGGAATTAAATCTTTGAATAAAAGCATTTCTAGCTAAATAAAAATATTGATTATGGTTTAAAAATGCTTTTAAAGTAAAACCTTTTGGAAAATGATGTGATTTAACTCTCTGACCCTAAACACCAAGTTTTAGGATTTCAAAATATATTTGATGAACCCTAGTGGAATTATTACTTTGTTTAAAGGCATTTCTAGCAAATAAAAATATTGCTTTGAATTAAAAGTGGAATTTAAGTGAAACCTTTTGCAAATGGATTAATATTAAACCCTTTAATCATAAACACTAACATTTGTGTTTAAAGAATATATTTGGCTAAAACTACAAAATATTACTTTGATTTAAATCACTTCTAGCAAAACAAAAATGATTTAAATGGCCATTTTCACCAACTTGAATTTAAATGGTTTTACCACTTTTGTAAATGACCAATAGGAGCTTTAATATGTTTAGAGCCTACTAGAAACCACTTTTCCAAATAAAACAATCTTTTGCATGCTTACATGCATTGCTTTGTTTTTATCATTTCATGTGGTGAGTTGTTTGAATGTTAGTTTGAATATGTGCTTGCTTGATTGAATTGTAGTAAAATTTGAAGAGTGTGATTGTTGCAAGATCAAGGGGTGACCCAATATTCTCTACTAAAAAGGCAAGTGACACTATCATCCATGTCCTACTATTTTTCACTACACTTAGTGGATTTTGTAGTATGCATGATAGGACTATTATATTACTTTGCTATGCTATGTGCTATTAGGATATCCTTATATCTTCCTTAGTGAAAACATTGTAGTTGTAGTATGCTTAGCCCTGCTATATATTTGGGATGGAATACATGATATGATTATATAAAGTGTTGGAAAAATATATGTTTTATATAATAAAACAAGTACTCAATGAACCACCTGGGTGGAATGTGGTTACTCAATTTTGGACAAGGTGGCAACAAAGGGAACCATGTTTATATGGCTATATTTTTGTATGTGCACTAGAAGAAAACCACCCAGGGACTTAGAGATTGAACATGTTTCTCGTACAGTGGCTTCCGTACATACCACATGCTAAATGGGCTCTGGCTTAGTCAACTACATAGTGGAAGACCTTTTCATTGGCATCTTCAGGTTAACTAGAATTGTGTATTGGAAATATATCCTTACATTGGTGCCTGGTAGACAAGCTAGCATTGTGTATTGGGAGGACTTCTATGGAAAGACTTTGTCACATTCTCGATCTGCCGGTACTCCATTTGGTGTGTACTTATCCAGCGGCCACTGGTGGCGTCAAGACAAGATTGTGTCATGTGGGTAAAGTGTACAACTTCTGCAGAAGATAAAATTCTAAGTACTTAGCCGTGTCCCCGGTTACGGACAACTCTGAGCAACTAAGGCCTGAAGCTATGGAAGATCTCGACATTCCAATTTCTCAAAGTAAAACTTGATGGTGTCAACAAGGGATTAGAAGCACTTGGAGTTTTCCAAGGAGTTCAGAAAGATTTGTCAAAAGATCAAAACTATTTTGAAAAAATAGGATAAAACTATATTGCTTTCTGCAAATGATCCTAAACCCTACTTAGCCAAATATGCATATATTGATAGGTTCCACTTATTTCTACATAGTAGTGAAACTTGCCAATACAATTCAAATGTATTGACCCTTGTGGCTGCAACTTATTATGTTGCAGGTTTGTTTGATGTTAGTGAAGTGTGTTGAATATGATTACAAGTCTACAACCAACATGATTGCCTGTGGCACTTTGAAGATGAAGGACTCCATGCTATATAGTTATTTCTGCTGCATTGTAATGAGATAGCCAAATGAGCTATGTAAGATGTAATGAATTATTTTATTCCTGGTTATAAAGTTGTATTATGACCTTTGTTTCTTGATATTACATCTTAACTGTGGATGCTAGCTATTGATCCAGGGACTAGCACTGTAAACACATGGATCCCTACCTTATTAAAGGTTGGGACCTCTACAAAAACCAAAGCTAAAAAGAAAGAAACAAACCAAGAGAAACAACGAAAATATTTTTGGTATTTTTGTGTTTTGAGAATACATAAACAAAAACCAAAAATAAAATGAAACATGGATATACAAAGAACCGACGAAACATGATATATAAATGAGTGTGTTGTCGGTATACCCCCCCCCAAGCTTAGGATTTTGGCCTAAGTGGGTCTCAACTCCATGGTGACCAAGTGGGTGCACCTCCAGTAATGCACGAGGAGGCCCTTAAATCTGGTAAGAGCTCGAGGACTCCCCTGTGTAATGCACAGAGGGGTCGTATGAGGGCGCGTCCCCCTGATAGTGTCCATGGAAGCCAAGAATGCACAGCTTCTCATCCATCTCCTCCTTGGAGCGTGACAAATGTCTCTGAGAAATACTGAACATAGTGGTCTGGGGTAGAGGGATTTCTCTCTCTTCCCCGTCAGTAAACAACATTCTATAAACCAGGATCTCAAGGGTAGATTCAGCAGTGACAAAGTGATGCGCTTTCATAGCAGCAAGATCAAGCCTCTGAGGAGCCAAAACTGTATCATTTGGATCAACAACAAGGCCCAAGGCAACAACAACACGTGCAGCAATAATTCCCCCATAAATGGGTCCCTTAGCAACTAAGCGACGAGCAATGAGAGAACCAAGATTGTACCTAGTTTCATTGTTGAGCGCAACAGCTATGAAGGCCAAATGATAGTTGGAAGTATTACTAGTGTTCTCCCTACCAAGAACACTAGTGGCAAGATAATAAGCAAAGTACCTGATGGCTGGGAGTTGAATATTTCTTATCTTTCCCCGTTGGGCTCTACGGTCATCATCATTAGTTATCCCGTGGTAGAGCTCCAATAAATCAGCGGGTTGAGCTGGAATCTTCTTCACCAACCCAGGTGTACCAAGGCCCAGGATTTCACAAAATTTCTTCAATGTCATGGTGTAAGGCCTGCCATAAATTTTGAAAGACACATCTGGTTTGAACATGCTGTTAGCAAAAGAGAAGCTCTCCACAAATGTTTTAGTGAGCGTAGCATACTGCACGCTCTCATCCTGCATATAACTTGTTAGACCAACCCTCTGAACCAAGGTTAGGAAATCATTAAGAATTCCAACAGCCCGCAAAAAGGTAGGACAAGGAAATGTAGAAGGGTGTGCATCCCCCTCATCTCCCTCTTCGCCAAATCGCGGAGTAATGAGATCCTCATTGTATGAAGGCCTGGCTCGGGAGGATGATCTTGAAGGCCTTGCCCTCCTAGGTGCATGACTCTAAAATATTTCACCAAAGGTGTGGTTTTCCATGACATCTTTTTTTCTAAAATGTTTAGACAAACATCAAACCAAGTGATTTCCAAGTTGATAAAAGATGAGTAACTACTATAGGAACTTGCTAGAGGGCTACACATGCATCAAAATGAAATCTCTAAGCATAGAACAAGCATGCAAGCTCACACAACCTGACACCTAAAGCAGCAAAATACTCAAGATACAATCTACCAATCACAAATCTAATTGGACAAGTGGAGGAGGCACATACCAAGGAGCAATCCCTTCAAATATCAGCAGCAAAGATGGGCTGAGCAAGGAGATCGAAAATCGGGAGCAAGAACAGCAAGAAATCGAGCTTGAGAAAGTTTTTCGGTGTTTTACGGGAGAGAGAAAGAAGATGGCTGGGAGGAGGCACTTTGGAGGGCCACAGGTGGGCCACACCCCTGCCAGGCGCCACCTGGGGCTGGCCGCGCCCACCAGGGGTGTGCTGGCCTAGGGTGGTCCCCTGGGTCACTCCAGGTGTCCCTCTGCCCCTTTTTTGAGGAAAAATTTATTTTGAATTTTCTGGGATTTTTCGGGAAACTTTATTTTTGGCCAATTTTCAGGGTATGAAAATTGATTTTCTCATAGAAAAGATTTTTTTAGAAGAATCAAAAGCAAACAAAAACCAAACTACAACAACTCTAAGACACTCTAACAAGCAAACAACTAGCAAAACTAAAGCCAACAAGAGAAAGAGCAAAGACTAGGAAGGAGAAAAGTAAAAGGAAGCAAGTATAACCATAATGAAAACATTATTTTGTTCATTAAAATCCTTTTGTTAACAAGGTTGATCATATTGTTACCAAAACAATATTATATGGAACAAAACTTTGTATTCCACAGAGTGATTATGTTACCTCAAGCTTGATAGCAATGGTCCCAATCATAATAGTTTCAAAACTTTCTTGTGGAATGTGACAATATATTTCTCCAACCTTGATGCTCTCAATATTTTCAATGGAATTCAAGCAATAGCTCTTAGCAACCTTCTCGGGTAAATAAATAGTATGCTCTTTGTCATTAATATTAAATGTTACTTTTCCTTGATTACAATTGATGACAGCACCTGCAATATTAAGAAAAGGTCTCCTAAGAATAATAGACATATTATCATCTTTAGGAATTTCAAGCACAATAAAATCAGTTAAAACCAAGCAATTATGAGCCACCTGAACAGGAACATCCTCACATATACCAACAAGAATAGTAGTTGACTTATCAGCCATTTGCAAATATATATCAGTTGGTATCAACTTTTCTAGATGGAGTCTCTTGTAGAGAGAAAAAGGCATAACACTAACTCCACCTCCCAAATCACATAAAGCATTTCTAACATAATTATTCTTAATAGAGCAAGGAATAGTTGGTATACCTGGATCACCAAGTTTCTTTTGGAACCTTACCATTGAAGGAATAATTAGCAAGCAAAGTAAAAATTTCCTCATTAGGAATCTTCCTTTTATTAGAGACAATATCCTTCATATACTTTGAATAAGGAGGAAACTTAATAACATCAGTCAAAGGAATTTGCAAAAACAAAGGTTTCATCCACTCACAAAACTTGTTGTAGTGTTCTCCTACTTTGACTTGTGTTTCTTACCTAGAAAAGGCATAGGTTTATACACCCAAGGTTCTCCCTCTTTACCATGTTTATTAGCAATAAAATCTTCCTTAGTGTACCTAGTGTTCTTAGTGTGCTTTTCAGGTTCTTCCTCAACTTCTTCCTTACCAGGAGCATCATTTTTTTCATTACCACTCTCAGTTTCAGCATCAGATACAAATATACTATTAGGATCTACAGCAGGTTCAAGGGGTTCCTCAACTATTTTATGTTTCTTTTTCTTTCTCTTACGAGGACTAGCACTACTTTCACCTTGTTGAGAATCCTGCTCAACTCTTTTAGGGTGTCCTTCAGGATATAAAGGATCTTGAGTAGCTATACCACTCCTAGTTCTAATTCCATAAGCATGTTTATCTCCTGAGGCATGAACTAGCCTATCCTTTTGTACCTTAGCAAGTTGATCAATTTGAGTTTGAACCATTTGAAAGTGTTTACAAAGCATTTTAATATCATTAGAAGTTCTTTCCACAATATCTTTCCACTCATGAATAGCTCTAGAGTTTTCAAATAAATGATTCTGAACTTGTTTATTAAAATGACCTTGTTTAACAATAAAAATGTCAAGTTCCTCTAAACATTGATCAGGAGGCTTACCATAAGGAATATCACCTTCATCAAAGTGTTGGAGAGTGTGTACCTCAATAGTAGATGAGTGGGGAATTGGCTTACATAATTCTTCTATTGGAGGTAGATTCTTCACATATTCAGCTCTAATACCTTTCTCCTTTAGACATTTCTTAGCTTCCTTCATCACTTCATCATCTAATGCAATAACTCCCCTCTTATTTGGTGTTGGTATTGGATCTGGTTCAGGCACAACTGGTTCAGGAGTAATAGGCTCAGGTGTATTTATCTCAATAGAAGTCCAATCATCATAATTCTTGCTTATTTTAGCAATTAATTCTTCAGCATCTGTAGGAGTTCTTTTCCTGAAAACACAATCAACAAAGCTATCTAGGTATGTGTGATACCCCCGGGATTAGGGATAGACAAATCCCAGACCTTTGTCTGAGATAAGCCTAACCTAAATCTCGAAAGCGTACAGAGGGAGAATTGATAATACAATAGTGACCCTACGACACAAAAGTTATTACAGCAAGCTCATAACTGAGCAGAGAACCAAATATTACAAGCAGAGGTCACTAACCACAAACATCAAACAACGGAAGGAAAATTATACTAAGTATAGCAAACTTAACAAATGTCCTAAGAGGCCTGAAGCATAACGATGACGTCCAATCCATAGATCCCAGACTGCTGACTGGGAACCCCAAACTACTCGTCGATGTCGATGCCATGAAGAACTCATCTTCTTATGGTAACACTTACTTTGCTGCAAAAGTATAAACGAAGCAAGGGTGAGTACAGGGTGTACTCCGCAAGACTTATGGCTGGTGGAGTTATTTTGCATAAAGCCATCTTTGTTTTGTAAAACAAGAGGGAGAAGAATCTTGACTAATCAGAATATTTTAAAAGGGGATAAGAGAGCGACATCTCTAGCTTTGATCATCTTTTGATATCCACCGAATCATCCTCAGCTGAACCTACCTAGGATCACCCCCTCGTACCCATGAGGAAGCATCCTTAAGCACACATTGATTTGCCAAGTTTTACGATTAGGTTAAAGTTCTCTATGATCTTTGAATTTGGTCTCCAAGTTCGTCCATAACCGTGGACACAGCTTTTTGAAAAGATTTAACCTTGCAGGGTTGTACAACTTTACCCATACGTATCAACCGGTTCTTAATGCCAACGTTATTAGCCCTCTTCCTTGGAAGGCCGACAGAGAGTGGTTGACCACGGCCTTTACCTTGCTTTGCCGAGACCATGAGTCACGCACTAGGGAGATGCCGCCATAACGGGTTGAGTCCCGAAGTCGGTCCCTAATGATGTGAACAGGGTTTGAGATTACGGATGTCGAGCATCTCCCATTCCCTGCCACGCTTACCTACCTGTATGAATGTACCTCCTTCGGGAAGAACCATAATGCGTATGTCGATGGAACACCTAAACTATGTGACTCATGGAATCTACTAGGCAAGTTAGTTGGTCGAGGGGGTTTCTAGGCCCCCGTGTGGTTGTACGCTCATCTTGGACCATAGGCAAGAACTCAGGTCCTAGTAGTGGAAAGTATGGGACTACAAAAAACACAACCCATAGTGGCCTCCCATACAAGCCTTAGGATGTTGAACTTTCATCTCTGATCTTACCACATCATCTTGTCATACTAGGTTCATTCGCAGCTCTGATTCATCAACTGGATGCAGTAACAGCTAAGCATGACTAAGCACAACAGATGTAACAACTCTAGCAACGCTTCACAAGCCAAACCCTAGTTATGCTAGGTGCAGTGGATCAGGGAGTATAAGCTACAAAGGAAACATGCATCTGATAGGATTACTCTATCTATCGATAAAATACTTTGGAATCGTGTGCACATGGCAAGAATGAAATACTTTAAAAGCATAGGGATTCATATGTATGTGTGGGGCTTCGCTTGCCTTTGCTAGTTGATATACAGAAAGCAGAGTTCTGGACAGCTGGTACTTGATTTGGTTATAGTTGGCCTAGTATTGGTCTTCGAGCTTCGACGGTGTTGATCTCGACCTTCGATGGTGTTGACCTCGATCTTTGATCTCGAACTCGATTGCTCACATTCATCTCCGAGTACTACCGAGAAGAAGCGAAAACACCAGAAAAGAAATACAACAATCAACACATGGCATCAATGCAATGCTCAATCAAGGATGATGATATGACAAGTTAAAAGTTGTTGAATTGTAACCCTAAAAATGCTCGACCATTTTAAACAGGGTCCGAGAGGTGCAAACCCTAGAACAGGGGGATCCTCGGAATCACCTATGGGGTTCAATTGGTTCTTCTAATTAAACTTGCAGTTGAAGTTGTTGAACAATGCATGATTATAGTTTAATTAGGTATAAATCATTTTTCTGAACATTTTGATATATTATTTGTATTTTTCTGATTTAAAATGAAATAGTTATGAATTTCTCCAATTTTAATTCGTTTTAAATCATTTTTGGAATATTATAAAATAATTTACATTTTAGAATTACTTTTAACATTTTTATTAATCAAAAACATTTCCGAAAATGTTTATTTGACATACAACAGGGGCCCACATGTCAAGTATTTATTAATTACAGAAAATGATTTACAAAACAATTAGTATAACAAAAAGGGGATTTATGACCTCATGATGACGTCAGCATTGGAGGTGCTCTCAAATCGATCAAGCCCCCATCGATCTGCTGCACGCAAGGCCTAGTGGGTGGGACGGTTGGAAAGAGGAGGCTGAGCTGGGTCGGTTAGAGGTAACGCCGCCCTTAAATGGTCGCCGGAACAGTATTCCCGACGAGCATCTACGGCGGCGCTCGGTGGCGCACGGTGGGAGGACGAACAAGGAAGCAAGGGGAGTAGAGGAGGGGTCTGGCGTGACCAGTGGCTCACCGTGATGCTCAAGGTAGGCTCAAGGAGGCCAGGCAGGGTCGGAGGTGACGACTATGTCACGGTGGAGCTCGGTCGGCCACGGCAAAGACAACATCGATTGGCCCGATTCCGAGCTCCCGAAGACGCATCCCTCGGCTAGGAGACAGAGGACAAAGAGGGGGTGCTGATGGTGGCCTCAGATGGCCATGGGGAGGCCGGATCCGGCGGGGCCACGGGGTCTCTAGGGAGCTAGGGTTCGGCCAGAGGAAAAACAAGGAAGGGCAGGGCAGAGAGGAAGGGAGAGGATGAGGGCAAGGTACACGTCGATGCGGTTCTTATCCTCTTCTCCTGGGGCGGCGGCGGAGCACGAATCCTGGCACAGGGGCGACGGCGGCGCCGGCGACACGCAGATGCTTGCCGACGACAGGAACATGAGGGTGAAGGGGTACGAGCCGGCTTGGGCTGCACTTGGGCCAAGGTGGGCTGGCTGCTGGGTTGCGGCAAAGCGAGGGCAACGGCTGCTGCGATGAGCGCTAGATAGAGAGAGGGAGAGATGGGCTCGGACCAGATAGCTTAGCTGTAGGTTTTTCTATGCAGGAATCCTTTTCTTTTTCTGTTTTTTCTATTTCTCTTTGTATTTTAATTTGTAATTCTATTTTGAATGGTTTCAAAATACCAGATCTTTTGCAAACATTTAAAATAATATGGAAACCCTTCATAACCATTTGGAATCCATAAAGTTTTGTAGTTTTCGAAATTTTCAAAGCCATTTGAATTGATTCTTATAGAGGGAGGGAAACTATTAGGGTTTAGGGTTTCTGAGAACCTTTTTATTTCATGCATTTTAAATGATGAAGATCATGAATGCACAAACAAATCCTATTTACTACTTTAATAAAAACTACGGTTGTTACAATTATATCCCCCTTAAAAGAATCTCGACCCGAGATTCCTAGGTAGGAAGATAGAAGGAACAGGGTTAAACTAAACTTCAACAATCTTCTCGAAGAGGTTGATCCATGCCACCATGACGAGTGGACGAAGCGCGTCATTATCTTCGAGGTGGCTGCTCATACTAAGGAAGAGAGGGAATGACATGGAACCACGAACTGAGTATCTCATGGTTAACTCATGGATAGATGTTTCACAAACATCTCTAGAGCCAACAGAGATATAACACGTCAAGGCAACGAAGGAAACAAAAGGAGAAGGTTTCAAGGTGAAAGGTAATTAGTCTGCATAAGGATTGAGACCATGGAGCTTGCAGAACAGTTTTGACTTCAGATGGAAGGAAGACTTCCAGCAGATGAAACATGACCACAGACTTCGAGAGATAAATCTCTACTAAACAGCTTAATAGAGCTTTACAGGTGGAAGCGATAGATACCAACAAAACTAGGCTGTTGAACTACTTTTGAAACAGAAGGGTCGCTCTTTCATTTAACAGAAGGCCTAGAAAGATAGGTGCTTTGGTGGAGAGGACTCGTAAGAGCCACAAGGAACATGTAACAAGAGAAACTATTGATTACCAAAATCATAGTCGCTCTTCAAACACGTTTAAGAAAGCGGAAAGGAAACTCTTAATTCATCTAGGACTATCAAAATCCTTGCCAAAGATCATGATGTCACTTTACACCACCAAGATGAATAGTTGAGAAGATTCCTGATGACACGAGAATAAGGAAACTTCATTCTCAGACTCTAAGTACTTGGCATAACAAGATGCTTGCCATCATAAAAGGGTCTGGAAAATCGACCGAGAGACATTTAGCAACACTACTTTAAATGTTCTCCTTGATGTTTGAAACATCGATAGCAGCTACTGACAAGCCTTTAACCAGTCATCAAGTAGAGGTCGGACTTCAGATGCGAAGGAAAGCATAAGCACATCTCCTATAATAAAATATATAAGAAGCCTCATGAAGAGTGGTTGTTACTGCTGAATCAAGATGTTATGACAATAGGTCTTCCGGCTATTTGTTTCAACCACTACACAAATCTTGCCAGAGTTACAATAGACCTATGTCATAACCTTGCGGAACACCAATCATTATTGCTACTTGAGATTCAACTTTGATTAACTGGAGAGATACTTCAGACTCAGCATGTCCGAATAGAAAGTGTGCAACATTTAGAGCGAAGGTAAAGTTACTAGATTCTCAAGACATGGACTTCAATGTCAAGCTCTAAAATATGAGCTATATTGCGAAACCCATGTGATAACAAGTTATCGAAAGATAATTGCATCTACATGAATTGTTTGCAATGTAACACAACTGAATCCTTGTTGGAAAACATTTAGGAGGATATAGAAGTTTTGTTGGACTACTTATCTTCCATGACAAATCAGTTAGTGGCTTAAGATGCTTAGAGAATCTTCTCAATATGTGAAGGTATCATCCTACCATATCAAGAGTTCATCGCACATGCTTGACTAACTTAAAATGATTCCCGAGGGGAAACAAAGATAACTTTACTCGAATCCACGGCGACAACTTTCAACAATTGCACGTGAACCGGAGAAGGTTACTTCTAACATCCAGAACATATACTTCAAGATAACACGAAGATGGTTCTCAAAAGTTTTCCAACATTAATACCAATTGTTCCATATGAGTCTGGTATAACATGGAGAAGTTAAGAATGTCATCAATGGGCTCAATAACAAACTTATCTATACACTCCAAAAATATGGAACCATATGTTGTATGAACAAGGCATAAATACTGGTCAGACCAAAGAACATGAGGATGTACCTAGGTGAAACATCACAAGAAGAAACATCATCAAGATAATCCTTGGAACTGAGTTTGATTTGACAATCACCCATACTCAAATCAAAGGAAGGAAAGATAACATATCCACAAAGGAGATACTATCTTGCTTCAACACGAACAGAACTAGACATCCCGTTAAGGAGGAACATAGTTGGATAGAACATTTGTCTTATAACTCTCCAAGTTGTTGTTTAAGCTCAACCAACTAGTTCAGGGTTATCCTGTACAGATCCTTGGAGAAGGTTGCAGTTCACAGAACCTGCTTACTCAAGAACTTGACAACATGGTCATGTGGCAACATGGTGATACTCCTAGTAGACATCTAGAATATCACGAACCACCGATATGTCAGTTAGTTCGAGAGGAAACTTACTTGGCAAGGAAATAAGACATAGTCTTAGAGCTTCGGCACAAGCCTAACTCTTTGACTGAAGAGGGTGCGCTAGAATAACGGACTTGGTAGCACAATCAAACTTTGCTTAGTGATAGGGTTAACCATCACGCTAAGATTTACATGAATTTCCTTGAAGTTCAAAGCAATGAGAATTGCCAAGAATCTTAGATGGTCACATTATTACGCACACGCAACATTTCCTGAGCGCGAACAACCCAGTGGAAGGGTGGGTAAAATGTGTAAGATCATCACTTCATTAAGAGGTTGTAACATCCTAGCATTAGAGCCTATAAATAAGCTGAACCAGATGTGTGCATTACATTCATGCATAGAGAATCCGAATAATTTTCGCGCTTTTAAACAACACTTGTCAAAGTGATTGAATCTTCTCCCAACTTGTTGGAACTGAAGTTGATCATCAAGTTGACTGTGATAAGTTTTAATATAACCTTTGCTTAAACCTTATTTGGGTAAACATGATTTGATCTAAGGGTAGATCAGATATAATAAAATATTACTCATAATATATTGCTTAAACAATTAATATCTGATCCTTAAGGGATCATACCATAATATTCAGCACAACAACTCATGAGTACCAAGTTAAGGATATAACACAAATAATAAGAATGTAACAACTATATCCCATTCTTATCTATTTTTACTATGAATATCATAGTAATACTTAACCTTAACTCTTTAGTGAGATTGGTAAGGGAAGAAACTAAGTCCAGATCATTCACCATATATTTTTATTTCCATATCAATCCTTATGGAAATCTATCTTAATATCTGTTGTTCATCAATGTTGAGTAATCAACTATTGATTCACAAATTCTTAATCTATCAACCCTCGACCATATCATAGCATACATTTAAGTGCCTATAAAGAAACAACTAAGAAGAGGTAAATAGTAATGCTAGTTTTAGATATCACCTATAGGATGGGAAGGATTGAAGAGAATTAAATCAATCTGATAATTGATGAAGTTAAACTCACTCCTAGAATAACAGAAGAGTTAATGGAATATATAATTATATGGTAGTAAAGAAGTTCACAAGGATGAATCTAAAAAATAGTTACCAGTAGTAAATCTATTGGATCAAGAGGGCATAGTCCATGAATAATCCTTAATCCAATTAGAGATACTAAGAAGATAATTCCAATACAATTGAAAGGTTGTATTAATGAAGTCTTGATTAGCCAATTGGAAACCTAAGCTATAAATGATTTAAGGATTATAATGATCATACTTGCTCACAAATATTGGATACTTATATCAAGTATACGTAATATTGGTGGGTAGAACATGATTGAAAACCTAGTATAGATAAGTTATCCTAGAATAGTCAATACAAGACACATTAATATAATGTGAGGTTGGAGTGTAAGTTATTAGAGTAAAGTAAATATAAGATAATATGATTCAATTAAAGATAGTATATCATGGAGCTATGGAATTAGTGTTATTCATCTTAGAGGATACTAAGCTTTAGAGAAAGGTAGTTGAATGCATATATCTATTAGAGATATATTTGTGATGGATGATTAAGGAAGATTATGAGTGGAGTTTGAAGGAACTACTTATTGGATGGAAGGTTATCAAGATTAGAGTAGTGGATATAACCAAGTATTGATATGAGGAAACTATAAAATATTCAATGTCAAGCCCATTGGATTTATCAATGAGTTTAGAAGAAGAATAGGTGAATAAGAATAATTTTTGTGAATTAAAGCTCATCATGCTAGACATGATGATAGATAGGAAGAAGTAGTATATCTAGGAAAGGAATTCCTTAACTAGAAGTCTAGAATTATGAATTATGGAAAATAGACATTCTTGGTAAACAACCAACTCTAAATCTTAAACCAAACATAATATCCATTTCATGTTATTAATCCATCATCTTATATCCATATCACTCCATAGGAATATTTTCCTATAGAAAATCAAATAAGCACATCTCTGTTTATTCCAATGATCATAATTATATGTGCTTAGGAGTATCTTTATCAATTCCTTTCTATAAAACATTCTAGATATAACTTTCTATTATAGAAGGTGATGTCATTATAGATCACAAAGAGAAAACAATATGCTTAGTTATTAAATCTTTTCTCACAACAACAAAGAATTATAAGTAAATTAAGAACCCTAAACTTCTATGTTTATCATAATGGATTATATACATTGACATTTATAAGTTAATGGAAGTAGTAATAACCATATTAATTTATTTTGTATTTCATGCATCAAATAATGATATAGGATCCTTATACATATAAAAATTTCTATTCAAACTATGAGCCAATTAGAGTTAAGTTTTATAAACAAATAAAGAAATAATACAATTATATGACAAACTCATAAAAGAACCTTAATATACTTTATCAATGCTGCAATCAAATAGAAAATCAATTCTATAAAGAGAATTCAAATAAAATAAGGAAAATTCAAAACTGAAAGTAAAACAGAAAATAGAAAAAGGGAAAACAAATAAAAACAAATCCTGGCCGTGGCCCAACTCCTCTTTGATTACCTGTCGCCCCTGTGCATCCCACAAAGGCCCAATAACCAGCCCAGCTCGTTCGCTTCTGTGACTGACAAGTGGGACCAGGGAAGGACTGCGGGTTGAGAGAAAAGAAGTGCCAGGGGGTGTTCTGCAAAACCGTCACGTCGTCTTCCTCCAGCTGGAAGCAGCTCGGTGGCGAGGCCGAGGCCGTCCGCCGTCGTCCTTGCGCCAAGATCCACGCCGCCATCGCCAGGAGAGGATAAGGAGGCCACCGCGACGCCCTCCTCATCCTCATCCCCATTTCCCCCCTCTGAAACCCTCTCTAGCTCGTTTTCCTTTTCTTCACCGAGAACCCTAGCTCGGAGGTGAGCTGGAGCCGGCGATTCCGTGCTTGCCTTGGCCAGATAATACCGCGGTGGAGGCCGCCATGCTCTTCTTGTTCGATTGCTCCAACTTGCAACCGCGGAGGAGGCGTAAATCAATCCAATCGGACCCTCAGTTCCCGACGCTGTTCGTCGACCTTACCGTCGTCTCCGACCGCTCCTCGCCGAATCAATCACACCATCGCGTTCCTGGTGAGTCACTGTCGTGGGAATGGTCACGGCAGATGCTGCAATCGGCAGCGAGTAGTAGAACGAGGGGCAAGGGCGGCCAGCCATCTGCGGTGCGAGATGAGGGCAGAGACACAGGGTTTTACCCAGGTTCTGCCCCACGGAGCGTAAAGACCTACTCCTGCTAGATTGTATTATGAAGGTGGTACAATGGGCGAGCTTGGCGGCTAGGCGGCGAGTCACTTGGGTGTATGATGGAACGTATCTCTACACGCCCTGCAGGGAGGTTTATATAGGCTCACCTCCCCTAGGGTTTACATATCTCAACCGAATCAGTTAAGGCTTCGGTACTCGTTTAACCTAATCCGACTGGGCCTATCTACTCTTTGGGCCTTGACTTCGATCGCTTGGATCCTCGGAGCTTGATCCGATCGCCGTCTTGCGAGCCCACTCGCCGATTCTTGGGCGATCGAAATGTCTGCTTTGGGTATACCCAAGAGGCACATCATCGATAGTCCCCAGGCCGTCGTCGATTAGGCGTAGGTGGCGGCCGGTGATACGGAGTAGACATCGTCGAATCATCGGGCTCTGTATAAAGGAAAACTAGTCATCCAGTCGCAGCTTTGGCGAGTCGGTCGTGGCTCTTGTCATAGTGATCGGGTCGGCGAGCCGAGTGGCTGAAGTTGGACCGTTAAACGTGGTCAAACTAGCCGTTGGGGTAATCCAACGGTAACCTTTTGGCGTAATCACCGCGTAGTAACGGCTCCCTGATTTGGCGGGTAACAGCCGCTATATAAGGGGAATGGCAGACGATCGGAGAACCACCTTCTCGCCATTTCCTCCGATTGCACGCACTTTTCGCCTCCCTTCGCATCGCGATCCAGCTGACCCGAATTCCTTCGACCCCCCACAAATCCTCCCGCCATGGCCCTCTCCACCGAGCCTTGGGGTAGATCGAGATGTACGAGGGCGCAGCAGGCGTCCTTTGAGGAGGCCGGGATCCTGCGCGCCGGCTGTTGGCGCATCCCCGCGGCCGGAGATGTGACCCCGAACCCGCGCGAGGGGGAATTCATCTGCTTCACCAGCCACCTGGAACGGGGGCTAGGATTCCCTATGTCTTTGTTCTTCCATAGCAGTTTGAATTGTCTTGCTTACGTGATTGATTTACAGGACCGGAGTGAAGAAGATGGGCCACCCGACCGTAGCTAAGGTGCCATCCGGCGTCAGCGAGGAGGATCCTTCCCGTAAGAGGAAGGCGGACGAGGTCGTCGTCCCCGCGGATGGCGGCAAGAAGGCCAAGGGCGACGATGTCATCACGATCTCTTACGACACGGCGGTCGCGCCGACCGAACCCACACCAGAGGCGGCCGCATCCACGAAGGGGGTGCTCCCTCGCCTGGAGCAGCTGAGCCGACCTCCTTTGGTGCGGGTGCCTCCATCGCGACATTCCCGCGCTTCATGGCCAAAGTGGCCATGGCGAGTGGGACTTCGCCCTCGAGCCGTGCACCTGGGGTCGCCGATGCGGAAGTCGAGCAGCGTCGTGGGCACACGCCAGCTCTCCTTGCGTCCGTGGACGCGATACAACTTCATGGCATGCTTGGCGCAGCCATCCAGGTATGTCCAGTCCCCGAGGATCAGGTCGGTGTGTTGCAGCGGTCTGATTCTTTTAGTGTATAGTTGTTATTTTCGCGTCCAGTCCCCGAGTGCGCACTCGCTGAATTTCAGCGGGTGGGCACTTAGGAGTTTTTTGATTGCCAGTCCCTGAGTGCACACTCGCTGAATTTTCGGCGGGTGGGCACTTAGGAGTTTTTTGATTGCCAGTCCCCGAGCGCGCACTCGCTGAATTTCAGCGGGTGGGCACTTAGGAGTTTTTTGATTGCCAGTCCCCGAGCGCGCACTCGCTGAATTTCAGCGGGTGGGCACTTAGGAGTTTTTTGATTGCCAGTCCCCGAGCGCGCACTCGCTGAATTTCAGCGGGTGGGCGCTTAGGATTTCTTCTCGATTAACTGTTTGAATTGTGTGCAGGGTCTGCAACGTGAGTCAGCTGACCGATTGGCAGCGAAACACCGCGCGGAGAAAGAACTGGCCACCATCCAGGAGGCGAATAAGGGGCTTCAGGCGGTTGCCGCGAAGGCGGAGGAAGCTCGCCAGGGACTTGTACCCGCGGGTGAATTGGCGGCGGCACAATCGGCTTTGAGCTCAGCTGAAAAGTGGATCGCCGATCTCGAGCGCGAGCTGCGGGAGGCGAAGGAGGAAGCGAGCTCGGCTGATGGGCGAGCCAAGGCCGCCATTACAGCCGCCGAAGAGGATCGTAAAGTGTCGGACGCCCTTGTTGCTGGGCTTCAGGACGACCATACTTCGCTTCAACGCTTCATCACGGATCTCGCCCGCCCGTTGATTGGTAAGTGCATCTGCCTCTGCCGGTAGCGTGTGCCTTTTTGTGATGTCCGACATACTCATTGTTGTCTTCTACTCGCAGGTCGCATCATTGATAGCGTGGAAGAGGCGAGCTCGTTCGACGCGCGGCAGTGTGTGGCCACTCTCGTCGACTCGGCGACGTTGTCGGCGACGTGCATCCGAGCCTATCTCCAGGCGATATGACCCACGGAAGTAATTCCCAGCGACATCGTCGAGGTGTGGAAGTACTTGGAGAAGGCGCCCGCGGTCGTTGAGTTCATGACGCGATCGGCGTTTCGGCGCGGAGCAGCGACGGCGCTTAGCCTTGGACTTGCTCACTTCCCGGAGGACTTCGACCTCGACGACGTGACGAGTGGCTACCCGTCATCGACTGGCGCAGTGGAGCTTTCCGAGGTGCTCAAGTTGACGGACCGCGCCGCGATGTACTCCGAGCGTGTCTGGGCGATGGGCGACCTCCTTCCGTATCAAGAGACGGTCGTCGCGCCCAACGACCCTGAGCCGCATCATTAGGACTTCAAGGTCGAACAGCCCTTTCGCGCGGCGTTGGCGGGTGAGTTGACGACCTACCCGTCGAACCCGTACACGCCATTCATCCGCAATCGCAAGGGTGCTGGCGAGTCGTCGTCGAAGCCTGCAGAATATGATAGTTTGCCCTGGGGCGTTAGTAGCAGGTCTGCCGTATGGGCATATTTTGTAATTTGAGACAATGCGACATGCTATTGAATGAGACATCGTGTCTGTTTTGGGATCTGTCATGTGTTTTGTGATTGAGGTTTGAACGAGTCCCCGAGCGCGTCCGCCCTTTTGTGGGGTTTACCTCGTGTGTGATATGTTTGTTGTTTTTGAATGTTTTTTTATTGTGGTCTACTCGCCCGGACTCGAAGAGCCAGTCGCAGGGCGACTCCCTTGAACGCTCTGTACTTCACCGTTTTCCCTTGCGCGAACGGGGTCGGGTGGCCGAGTCCCCGAGCGTGGTACTTGGTTGTTCTAGGCGCGACTCGAGGGTGGGTGAGGACTTGGCGCGTTAGTTTGGGCGCATCACTCCTGCCTGGCCCGTTGGGTCATCGCATGGCAGTCTGGGCATGCTCTCCTACTTGGCGTTTTCCCGAGCCGCTCGCGATGAACTGGTCGCCAGTCCCCGAGCGTGGTACTTGGCCGTTCGAGTCGCTATGTCGAGGATGCGGAGGACCATGGTCGCTGTAAGAAGCGAAGGCAGTTGTCTTGGCTCAGAGAGCCCGGCTAAGCGACTCCAATGGGGCTCCGGGTAGGCGTTTTTCATGGACGATGCAAGACCTGAGGTGACTCAGTGCTCTTGCACCGCACTACTTAGCCGTGGCGATCGCTGTACCAAAGGTTGACTTCTGCGGTTAGCTTGACGCTGTTATTACGAGTGCGAGTGGCACAAGACACGGAGAGTAGGCGCAATTTGCGGTAACCGATTCTTTTTATTTCATAGCGACTGGGGAGTACATATGTGGGGTTCTAGGGGTAGAACTTCCGTAGGAGGTTTACATTCCATGGTCGCTTGACGTCGAGTTCGCCGTCCCCGTGGACGTCGATGAGGTAGTAGGCGCCGTTGCCGAGTACTCGCCCGATGGCGAATGGTCCCTCCCACGGAGGGGAGAGCTTGTGCATGCCCTTATTGTCCTGGATGAGGCGCAACACCAGGTCGCCTTCTTGGAAGGTGCGAGTTTTCACCCGCCGGCTGTGGTAGCAGCGTAGTCCCTGCTGGTAGATGGCGGTGCGTGACCGAGCGAGGTCACGTGCCTCGTCGAGTTGATCGACTCCGTCCTGGCGGGCGAGTTCATTCGCAGCCTCCGTGTAGTGGACGACCCTCGGCGAGTCGTGCTCAAGGTCGGTGGGCATGACTGCCTCGGCGCCGTACACCATGAAGAAGGGGGTGAATCCTGTCGACCTATTGATCGAGGTGCGGATGCCCCAGATAACGGAGGGTAGCTCCTCGACCTAGCACCCGGCGGTGCGCTCGAGTGGTACTTGGAGTCGCGGATTCAGGCCATGGAGGATGCTTTGGTTGGCCCGTTCCGCCTGGCCGTTGGATTCCGGGTGGGCGACCGACGCGAGGTCGAGCCGGATGTGGTGCTCTTTGCAGAATTCGGCCATGGCTCCTTTGGCGAAGTTGGTGCCGTTGTCCGTGATGATGCTGTTTGGGAACCCGTAGCGATATATGAGCTCGTGTAGGAATTTGGTGGCGGTCTTCCCGTCGCACTTCCGGACTGGCTTGGCCTCCACCCACTTTGTGAATTTGTCAACCGCGACCAGGAGGTGGGTGTAGCCGGAGGGAGCCTTCTTGAAGGGGCCTACCATGTCCATGCCCCATACGGCGAATGGCCAGGTGATGGGGATTGTTTTGAGCGCTGAGCACGACACGTGCGTCTGATTGGCGTACTTATGGCACCCGGCGCACCGCTGGACAATGTCGACGGCATCGGCGTGTGCGGTAGGCCAGTAGAAACCATGCCGCATAGCCTTGGCGACCAGAGAGCGGGCGCCGGTGTGGTGGCCGCAGTCGCCGGAGTGGATGTCATGGAGGATCTTGCGTCCTTTGGCGGGTTGGACGCAGCGTTGGAATACGCCGGTGACGCTGCGCTTGTGGAGCTCGCCGTCGATGATGGTGTAGGACTTGCATCGGCGTGCGATCATCCGAGCGTCCGTCTCGTCTGCCGGCAAGGTGCCGGTCTCCAGGTAGGCGACGTAGGGCTTGGTCCAGTCGTCTGGCTCGTTGACGAGTGCGACCAGGGCTGCATCCGGTTGTAGCGGGACTCCGATGTCGATCTCCCTCGGGGGAGAGACTGATGGCTTGGTGATCGTGTCGAGGAAGACACCGACGGGTGGTGCGAGTCGAGCCGACCCGATGTGAGAGAGTGCGGCGGCCTCCTCGTTCTTCCGCCTGTCGATCCACTCGAAGGAGTAGCCTGTGAAGTGTCCGCCCGGCTTGTCCACTGCTTGGCGGTACGCCGCCATGGTGGGGGAGACGGCGTCGCAGGTGCCAGCGACTTGCCCAGCGACGAGGTCGGAGTCTCCGTAGCAGCGTAGGCGGTTGACATTCATCTCCCTGGCAGCTCGCATGCCGTGGAGTAAGGCCTCGTACTCGGCCATGTTGTTGGTGCAGGGTGTGAAGTCAAGGCAGAGGACGTAACGGAGCTTGTCGCCCTTTGGGGAAGTCAACACGATCCCTGCTCCTGCGCTGTCTGCGTTCTTGGAGCCGTCGAAGTGCAGGCTCCAGTAATGGAGGTATGGCAGCTTCTCTGGCTGCTGGGCCTCCTCCCAGTCGGCGATGAAGTCCGCTAGAGCTTGCGACTTGATCGCTTTTCGTGGCTCATACTTGATATTGTGGACGCCGATCTCGACGGCCCACTTAGCGACTCGCCCGGTCGCTTCACGGTTGCGGATGATGTCCTGCAACGGTCGAGAGACGACCGTGATCGGGTGCTCACGGAAGTAGTCTGGCCGGCGCTCTCTAAAGACCGCATATACCAGTTTCTGGTACTGCGGGTATCGCTGGCGCGACTCGGTGAGGACCTCGCTGATGTAGTACACCGGTCGCTGTACTGGGCGCTCCTTTCCTTCCTCCGGTCGCTCGACGACCATGACGGCGGTGACGACGCGCTCGGAGGCCGCGACGTAAACCAGCATGGGTTCTTTGTCGGTGGGGGCGGCGAGTAGCGGTGCGGCGAGTAGCACCTTCTTGAGGTCGCGAAGCGCGTCATCCGCCTCCTTGTCCCACTGGAAGGTGGGGTTCTTGCGCATCAGGCGGTATAGGGGCATCGCCTTTTCGCCCAGGCGGGGGATGAAGCGACTGAGAGCCGCTACTCGCCCGGCCAGTTTCTGGACATCGCGCAAGCACTCGGGTTTGCCGAGCCGGGAGATCGTGTCGATCTTCGTGGGGTTCGCCTCGATCCCTCGCTTGGAGACGTACCCGATGAGT
This sequence comes from Avena insularis, assembly GCA_023614405.1. Taxonomy (NCBI): domain Eukaryota; kingdom Viridiplantae; phylum Streptophyta; class Magnoliopsida; order Poales; family Poaceae; genus Avena; species Avena insularis. The sequence goes on from CM042697.1 coordinate 66,562,899, forward strand.
TGTCTGCTGGTACACGAAGGTGCATTTACTGGGTTAAGCTTTATCTTGTATTTTCGAAGTTGGCGAGCGTTTACGCGGTCGTGAGTAAGTCACCCTGGCGAGCGGACTTTACGACCACGTCATCGATGTAGACGTGGATGTTGCGGCCAATTTGGCTCGCGAGGCACTCTTGCATGCACCGCTGGTAGGTCGCCCCGGCGTTCTTGAGGCCAAAGGTCATGGCGGTGTAGCAGAAGGCTCCGAATGGCGTGATGAATGCCGTCTTCTCCTCGTCCTCAACGGCCATTTTGATCTGGTTGTACCCAGAGTAGGCGTCGAGGAAACATAGCGACTCCGAGCCCGCGGTGCAATCGATTATTTGGTCGATCCGCGGGAGGACGAACTGCTCCTTTGGGCAGGCGCTGTTCAAGTTTGTGTAGTCGATACACATCCTCCAGGTCCCGTTCTTCTTCTCGACAAGGATTGGGTTTGCCATCCACTTGGAGTATTTGATTGGCCGGATGAAGCCTGCAGCGAGTAGACGCTGCACCTCCTCGGCGATTGCTCGGCGGCGCTCTTCATTGAAGGGCCGCAGCGACTGTTTGACGGGTCACACTTTGGGGTTGGCGTTTAGCTTGTGCTCAGCGAGCTCCCTAGGGACACCAGGCATGTCAGAGGGCTTCCATCCGAAGATGTCCCTGTTCTCACGGAGGAACTCGATGAGCGCGCCTTCCTAGGCTGGGCTCATGCCCGTCTTGATCGTCACCGTCTGGCTGGAGTTGCCTGGGACCAGCTCGACGGTGCGGGTGTGCGTCGTTGCCTCAAAGGTTGAGGTGTTTGCGCCCTCCGAGTTGGGCTTCTTGAGTATTGTGGGGTCGTCGTTGTTGACCCTGCTCGCGTACTTGGCGAGCTCATCGGCGTGGTTGGTCTCTGCCGCGATGACGGCGTCAGCGAGTTCGGCTCCTTTGGCCTCGCACTCGGCGGCCATGTCGGGGTCGCCGGTGATGGTGATGACGCCGCACGGCCTGGGGAGCTTCATCGCGTTGTACGCGTAGTGGGGCGCTGCCATGAACTTGGCGAACGCCTGGCGCCCAGGGCGTGATGGTAGGCTGTCGAAGGCACCAGCTCGAAGACGATCCGCTTCATGCGGAAGTTTGCTGGTGTGCCGAAGGTGACCGGCAGCGTGACCTTGCCGACGTCGCCTTCCGACCGGGGCGATGCCATGGAGCGTGGTGTGGGTCGTTTCGATCATCATTGCGGGAGCTGCGGCCGCTGAAGGTGTCGGTACGGGATGTTGATGGAGCTGCCGTCCATCAATGTCTTGGGAGCCGATGAGTCGCCGACCTTAGGCTTGACCACCAGGGCGACTCGGCCTGGGTACTCGATGCGTGGCGAGTGGTATTGGTGACTCCAGGTGATGGGCTGCTCCGAACAGTTGAGGAACTGGGGAACATCCACCTGAGCCACCGCGTTGACAGCGACGGCGCGGGCGATGACCTTCTTCTCGCGCTTCGTGTTGAAGCCTGTGAAGGTGTGGAGTGAGCCGGCCACTTTGCCAAATTTTCCGCCGTTTGACGGGTCATTGTTGGGGTCCTCCCGTGCTTGCCGTGCCTTCTCGATCTCCCTGAGGGTGTGGCAGTCGGCGGTTGTGTGCGTTGCGGGCTTCCCTTCCCTGCTGTGAAACGCACAAGGTTGGTTAAGGAGGGCCGCGGGGTCGAACCTTGGCTTGGCCTTGTAGTTTCCGCCGTCGCGGCGGAAGCTCTTGGGCTCGCGTTGTGCGTGCCCGGTGTTGGCGACGAAGTCGACTCGCCCGTCACTGCGGCGCTTGCCGGTGAGGCGAGTGTTGCTATAGCGTAGATCGGACCGTCGTCCGCTGTCATTGCTGCTCGTGCGGCGTTGACCTCCCGACTCGTTGTCGGTTTCCTGGTTTGGATCTTCCTCCGCGTACTGTTTGGCGATCTCGAGGAGGTCCGGTATGTTGTCAAGGGTGCGAGAGTGTCGCTTAAGCTTGGCGACCAGAGGCTCGTAGCGGCACGAGGTCTTGAAGCAATGGATCGTGGTGTCCGGGTGGATGCCGACCGCGTTGTACTAGAGTTCTTGCCACCGTTGGACCCGATTCTTGGTCGACTCGCGGTCCTCTGGACGCTCGCTCCGGTCCTCGATGGTGGTGGCGCGGGTGTAGGAGCACTCGAAGTGCTGGCGGCGTCGCGCATCTCCTCCCGGTCGATGCTATCACGGGGAGGTGTTGATACTGCTGCACGTCCCCTCCATCATCAGGGGGAGGTAACGGGTGGCTAGCAGGTCGGTGTGGCCTGCGATCCCCATCGCCATGAGGTATGTATCGAGCCAAACGGCGGGATCGTACGAGGGGTCGTACTTTTCTATCTCCTTCGGCGCCTTGAAGTTTGGCGGGTACTTCTCGCCTCGGATCATTGGCCCGAAGCACTTGGGGCCGAGTCGACTGAGCGACCCCATGGGCTCACCGTCGCGGCGATTGGTTAGGGTATGTCGCAGGTCGTCGGGCTGGCGTGCGCGCCAGCTTTGGTTGTTGATGATGTGGGTGCGGGCGTCGATGGGTTGACCGTTGGCGGGGACGAAGTTGGTCGCTGGCCTAGGGTCGTTGGTGGAGAGTGCCGTGTTCGCGGGTCGGTATTGGAGCTGCAGTGGCTCTGGTGGCGGGCAGTTGAGGGTGTTTGCCGCCATTGGGCGGCCGCTTGAGGCCGCTCTGCTTCCCGAAGAACGCGAGTATACTCGACCCTGCGAGTCGGCACCCGCATTTTGCTGATCGACGGCCTTTGCGAGCAGGGCCCTGACGTACTGGATCTGTAGGGCGCCGTCGCCGGTGGCCGTGATGTTGTTGGCTGCTGCTCGGCCTGCCACGAGGTTGTCCATCGGGGCGGAGAATAGTGGGAGGCCGTTTGCGTCTCGCTCCCGTGAGGAGACTACTATCCGCGGCTGGTCCCTGGGAGGTGTGCGGTTGGGTGGAGGTGGGGAGCCCATCGCCGTCGACCCTGGCGGGGGCCGGGCGCTTCCTCCTGGCGGCGCGTTCTCGCAGATCGCGCGCTCGGCCACGTGGGCCGGGTTGTTTTCGTCGTCGAAGTTCAGGGCGCGCCCCTGAACGGTGGGGTTCAAGCGCGACCTGATCCGCTGCTGGTGGTAGCGCGATAGCTCCTGCGCCGTCACCTGCTCGAGGCGAAATTTTTCGCGCTCGGCTTGCTCCTTGCGCACTGCCTCCGCCAGTTTCAGGCGGAGTTCCTCGACCTCCGTTGCCGTGGCGTTAGGAGGGATTGGGGTGGAGAAGGGGTCCTCCGGCGGCTCGGTGCCGGTCACCATGTAGGCGTGGCGGCCGGTACCATCGCGAGGTCGGCGGAGTTTTCCGACCGGTCGAATTCAAGATCCCGAGGATGGAGGGTCCTCGAAGTCTCCCATGTTGGAGACCTGGTGATGGAGCCCTTGGTGAAGCAGCGGTGATGATGGACCCGTGGCCGGAAGTCGCCGAGTCGGCGTCGTCGTTGAGGGCCGCGTCCTCTGCGGCCGCTGAGTTTTCGGCCACGTCGCTGTGGGCCGAGTTGTACTCGGAGGCGAGGCGATGGATCGTGCGGATCTGGCTCTCGGAGAGCCGATCGCGTGGCGGCGACTCGCAGATGCGAGCCGAGTCCTCCGAGACGATGACGTCGGTGAGGCCGACGAAGAGGCTGATCGTGCCGACCAGCAGGATCACGCTGTGCGTGACGGTTCGCGCCGCCGGGACGTAGTTGCTCGGCAAGATTTGGAGCATCTCGCCGATCGCTATCATGCGGCCGGTGGCGACCGTCTCGTTGATGGGCAGATTGGATCTCGCCGCAGAACACCGGCCAGACCGGCCAGGCCCCACGGTGGGCGCCACTGTCGTGGGAATGGTCACGGCAGATGCTGCAATCGGCAGCGAGCAGTAGAACGAGGGGCAAGGGCGGCCAGCCATCTGCGGTGCGAGATGAGGGCAGAGACACAGGGTTTTACCATGTTCGGCCCCCCGGAGGGTAAAGACCTACTCCTGCTAGATTGTATTATGAAGGTGGTACAATGGGCGAGCTCGGCGGCTAGGCGGCGAGTCGCTTGGGTGTATGATGGAACGTATCTCTACACGCCCTGCAGGAAGGTTTATATAGGCTCACCTCCCCTAGGGTTTACATATCTCAACCGAATCAGTTAAGGCTTCGATACTCGTTTAACCTAATCCGACTGGGCCTATCTACTCGCCTGGGCCTTCAGCTTCTAGTCGCTTGGATCCTCGCTGGGCTTCGATCCAGTCGCCGTCTTGCAGGCCCACTCGCCAGTTCTTGGGCCAGTCGAAAACGTCCTGCTAGGTATACCCCAGTAGGCACATCCCCATCAGTCACTGAGTCTTCTCGCATGCACCGATGCTTTGTTTGCTATTTAATTCCACGCCACCATAATCAACCGCAAGCACTGCTGCATAAGCTCGTCGCCGGTTACCCTCCGATGACCAAAAACCAGTGGCGCCACCACTATCCTACTCACCTTGTTGTTCTGGTTCGAACAAGCCCCTACACACCCGCTAACTCGCACTCTACTGCCCTCCTCGCCGTCGTCTACCATGCCACCGGCAAGGTGATGTCAGGGTGAGATCACCCCGGGCCATGTCAACGTGTTTGACTAGTCTTTGTCTCGCGTGGCTGATGACATGTCCTTGGGCCCATATGTCATTGTCTGGGAGTCGAGGCAGGGTCGGTAACAAATATATTTACTAACCTGAGAGCTGAGGTGGACATAGGCCCACTGGTCAGTGACTTGGACTAGGTGTGGGTGCAGTGTAAAAAGTTAATTCCTGTTTAAGAAATAAATAAAATGTTATAAGCTCAATTCTAAATATTCCAGAAATCAAATAAATGATTAAATCTTATTTAATTAATAACTTTTGATTTATAATTCAGAAAAATGTGTATAATATATGAAAATTTGTAGAAAAATAAAATATACAACTTAAAAGTATTATCAAATATTATTATAATGATTATTTATATAAATATTGTTTAATAAAGGTTTTATAAGTAATAAAACTTTGATAATTCAAATTTTAATAATGATAAATGTTAAAAATATAAATAGAATACCAAAAATCTTAGAAAAATAAGAATTATAATTTAAAATTATAATCATACATTATAATTCAACTTAATTAAGTATTTGTTATTTATTAATATTTATAAAGTAATAAATCTTATAAAAATCATATCTTATTATTTATAAATCACAAAAATAAATATAATATACCAAAATGATCACAAAAATAATATATACATGTTAAAAATCTAATATTCCACTTTTGAGTTAAATAAAATTCAAATACTTTAATAACTCAAATTTAAACTTATTTACTTAAGTGATAATTCATATAAGGATAAATAAAAATTTGTTATTATTTCTAATATTAATTAATCAAGCCTAACAAATAAGTAATAGTCTTAAATATTAATAATAAGTCATAATGATTCAAAATATTGGAAATACTGTTATATTGAATTATCCTTCAATTATATGAATAATTTATATTCTAAAACGATCTTTAACAATTATAAAATCTTCCAGAATGATATATCAATCAAATACAGCCTTATAATGGACTAAATCCAAAGACAATTCATGAGTAGTCACTAGTACTATTTATTTATCCACAAACCATAATCATACCTTTATGTGGAAACAAGAAATCTTGTTCCACTACAAAAATAAGAGCCCACTACTTAAATAGAAGAATAACCATTCTTAAGTAAACTTAAGGCAACACTACCAAGTACACCAAAGTATAAATGTATAAGCATTATACTTTCAAACTATCTTTGTTTTATAGTTAACTTTAGTCTACAAGAATCTAAATAGAACACTATAAACATTGTTATATGTTTTATTGTTAACTTTGGTCTGAAATAGTTAAGTCATAAAGCATCTGAATCCCAAACTATTCAAGCAAGCACAAATAACATCAACCAGACTCAACTAACCACAGAGGTTGTTTAGACCTTAGAAAAGAAATCTTTTCTTCAAATGTTATTCTTTTTGCCACTTCAAACAAGAACTCTTATATAAGCAATCTTGAATAGCATTTCATAGGCGTATATTTTATTGCTGCATAAATACGTGTTGTTCACACACACTCACAAGCCCTAATAAGAAGCACAAGTATTAAACTCATCTAAAAGTACAACACATTTCAAAGACATCATTTCTAGTATCCAAACCTAGAACAATGTTAACCTCGGGATTCGCATTTATAAAAGTGCATCACATTACTTATGCATAAGAGCATATTGCTTCTTTAAACATTAGTCCTTACCGGACCAATGATGCTAATTTCAGATTTTGGATCTTATACTGACTCGAAGACCGTGAGTGCATAATCTTGCAATCACAAAAGGCAAGTTCACACTTGCTCATGTCCCTTGATTATTTTCTGTAAAGTATTTTGCAAATCCAGTGTTGTCATCACCTGCATTTGAAAAAGGTCATAAAACAATATTTTTGATATTAATGTGAACTATTGGTTACTGATCCAAGGTGATCAGCTAATCTATTTAACCTGGTAGTTGGAATACGACTACTCAGGGATATATCACCTAGGACTTAACAACCAATGTCGCCAGTGACTCTTGCGCCGTATATTACGCGTTGACCATGAGATTTGGAATGGGACGGAGAAGTCAGCTGTATCCTTTTCCTCTCGTATGGAGGCATGACAACCTTAACGTGACGTTGTGATTCCTTGTGTGGATCCAACATATGGGTGGGCACCCTTACGCCCCACACTTTTGGTGTCTAGATTATCTATGGATGGTGCTTAGTTGATGGACCATTGAATATGGAACTTGCGAGGGCAGCACCAGGTCATAGAGTATTCGGGAACTCATCATGGTTATAGCCTTCCCAAAAGGGGACTAACGAAGGTGAGCTAGCCCCGAAGGATCATGAAGACATATGAGGTCGCAGAGAGGGCAGTGATTGGCTTGGATCTTAGGTTGGGCCTCAAACCAAGGAAGTTAGAACGGGTAAAGTGACGCACCTCTGCAGAGTGTAAGAACTATAACTTGTTACTCCCTGTTCCGGGAAGGATCTGCGAACGCGGCGGGAAAGGAACTCCATGAAAGTTCTGGTAAACCTGTGAAGGCTGACGGACATAGCTTTTCAGAATAAAAGCAACCTTTGAAGAAATATTTACGAAAACTTGCATTGCCTACGACCTATGGTCTGCGGCTGTAGTTATAGTGCATCAAACACTCCTTTTCTAGTGAATTTGCTGAGTACGCTCGTACTCAATGTATCTTCTTAACCCTTGCTAGATTCTGAAGCCGGGATAAACAACATCTACATCAAGTTATGCTCCAGGAATCACCATCAAAAGCTAAAGCTCTTCAATGTAGTCAAGAAGGTCAACATATACATCGACTCAAGTGAAGACGCAGTTACTGATTAGATAGGAAGATAATCGCTAGCCATAGAACCTATCTCTGTAGTGTATTGTGATAGCAGCAATACTCGACCATTAGTTAAAATACTGGAGAGGATAAGGAGGCCACCACGACGCCCCTCCTCATCCTCATCCCCATTTTCCCCCTCTGAAACCCTCTCTACCTCGTTTTCCTTTTCTTCACCGAGAACCCTATCTTGGAGGTGAGCTGGAGCCGGCGATTCCGTGCTTGCCTCGGCCAGATAATACCACGGTGGAGGCCGCCATGCTCTTCTTGTTCGATTGCTCCAACTTGCAACCGCGGAGGAGGCGTAAATCAATCCAATCGGACCCTCGGTTCCCGACGTTGTTCGTCGACCTCACCGTCGTCTCCGACCGCTCCTCGCCGAATCAATCACACCATCGCGTTCCTGGTGAGTCACTGAGTCTTCTCGCATGCACCGATGCTTTGTTTGCTACTTAATTCCACGCCACCATAATCAACCGCAAGCACCGCTGCATAAGCTCGTCGCCGGTTACCCTCTGATGACCAAAAACCAGTGGTGCCACCACTATCCTACTCACCTTGTTGTTCTGGTTCGAACAAGCCCCTACACGCCCGCTAACTCGCAATCTACTTCCCTCCTCGCCGTCGTCTGCCATGCCACCAGCGAGGTGACGTCAGGGTGAGATCACCCCGGGCCATGTCAACGTGTTTGACCAGTCTTTGTCTCGCGTGGCTGATGACATGTCCTTGGGCCCATATGTCATTGTCTGGGAGTCGAGGCAGGGTCGGTAACAAATATATTTACTAACCTGAGAGCTGAGGTGGACATAGGCCCACTGGTCAGTGACTTGGACTAGGTGTGGGTGCAGTGTAAAAAGTTAATTCCTGTTTAAGAAATAAATAAAATGTTATAAGCTCAATTCTAAATATTCCAGAAATCAAATAAATGATTAAATCTTGTTTAATTAATAACTTTTGATTTATAATTCATAAAAATGTGTATAATATATGAAAATTTGTAGAAAAATAAAACATACAACTTAAAAGAATTATAAAATATTATTATAATGATTATTTAAATAAATATTATTTAATAAAGGTTTTATAAGTAATAAAACTTTGATAATTCAAATTTTAATAATGATAAATGTTAAAAATATAAATAGAATACCAAAAATCTTAGAAAAATAAGAATTATAATTTAAAATTATAATCATACATTATAATTCAACTTAATTAAGTATTTGTTATTTATTAATATTTATAAAGTAATAAATCTTATAAAAATCATATCTTATTATTTATAAATCACAAAAATAAATATAATATACCAAAATGATCACAAAAATAATATATACATGTTAAAAATCTAATATTCCACTTTTGAGTTAAATAAAAATTCAAATACTTTAATAACTCAAATTTAAACTTATTTACTTAAGTGATAATTCATATAAGGATAAATAAAAATTTGTTATTATTTCTAAAATTAATTAATCAAGCGTAACAAATAAGTAATAGTCTTAAATATTAATAGTAAGTCATAATGATTCAAAATATTGGAAATACGGTTATATTGAATTATCCTTCAATTATATGAATAATTTATATTCTAAAAAGATCTTTAACAATTATAAAATCTTCTAGAATGATATATCAATCAAATACAGCCTTATAATGGACTAAATCCAAAGACAATTCATGAGTAGTCACTAGTACTATTTATTTATCCACAAACCATAATCATACCTTTATGTGGAAACAAGAAATCTTGTTCCACTACAAAAATAAGAGCCCACTACTTAAATAGAAGAATAACCATTCTTAAGTAAACTTAAGGCAACATTACCAAGTACACCAAATTATAAATGTATAAGCATTATACTTTCAAACTATCTTTGTTTTATAGTTAATTTTAGTCTACAAGAATCTAAATATAACACTATAAACATTGTTATATGTTTTATAGTTAACTTTGGTCTGAAATAGTTAAGTCATAAAGCATCTGAATCCCAAACTATTCAAGCAAGCACAAATAACATCAACCAGACTCAACTAACCACAAAGTTGTTTAGACCTTAGAAAAGAAATCTTTTCTTCAAATGTTATTCTTTTTGCCACTTCAAACAAGAACTCTTATATAAGCAATCTTGAATAGCATTTCATAGGCGTATATTTTATTGCTGCATAAATACGTGTTGTTCACACACACTCACAAGCCCTAATAAGAAGCACAAGTATTAAACTCATCTAAAAGTACAACACATTTCAAAGACATCATTTCTAGTATCCAAACCTAGAACAATGTTATCCCCGGGATTCGCATTTATAAAAGTGCATCACATTACTTATGCATAAGAGCATATTGCTTCTTTAAACATTAGTCCTTACCGGACCAATGATGCTAATTTCAGATTTTGGATCTTATACTGACTCGAAGACCGTGAGTGCATAATCTTGCAATCACAAAAGGCAAGTTCACACTTGCTCATGTCCCTTGATTATTTTCTGTAAAGTATTTTGCAAATCCAGTGTTGTCATCACCTGCATTTGAAAAAGGTCATAAAACAATATTTTTGATATTAATGTGAACTATTGGTTACCGATCCAAGGTGATCAGCTAATCTATTTAACCTGGTAGTTGGAATACCACTACTCAGGGATATATCACCTAGGACTTAACAACCAATGTTGCCAGTGATTCTTGCGCCGTATATTACGCGTTGACCATGAGATTGGGAATGGGACGGAGAAGTCATCTGTATCCTTTTCCTCTCGTATGGAGGCATGACGACCTTAACGTGACATTGTGATTCCTTGTGTGGATCCAACATATGGGTGGGCACCCTTACGCCCCACACTTTTGGTGTCTAGATTATCTATGGATGGTGCTTAGTTGATGGACCATTTAATATGGAACTTGCGAGGGCAGCACCAGGTCATAGAGTATTCGGGAACTCATCATGGTTATAGCCTTCCTGAAAGGGGACTAACGAAGGTGAGCTAGCCCCAAAGGATCATGCAGACATATGAGGTCGCAGAGAGGGCAGTGATTGGCTTGGATCTTAGGTTGGGCCTCAAACCAAGGAAGTTAGAACGGGTAAAGTGACGCACCTCTGCAGAGTGTAAGAACTATAACTTGTTACTCCCTGTTCCGGGAAGGATCTGCGACAAGGCGGAAAGGAACTCCATGAAAGTTCAGTAAACACGTGAAGGCGGACATAGCTTTTCAGAATAAAAGCAACCTTTGAAGAAATGTTTACGAAAACTTGCATTGCCTATGACCTACGGTCTGTGGCTGTAGTTATAGTGCATCAAGCACTCCTTTTCTAGTGAATTTGCTGAGTACGCTCGTACTCAATGTATCTTCTTAACCCTTGCTAGATTCTGAAGCCGGGATAAACAACATCTACATCAAGTTATGCTCCAGGAATCACCATCAAAAGCTAAAGCTCTTCAATGTAGTCAAGAAGGTCAACATATACATCGACTCAAGTGAAGACGAAGTTACTGATTAGATAGGAAGATAATCTCTAGCCATAGAACCTATCTCTGTAGTGTATTGCGATAGCAGCAATACTCGACCATTAGTTAAAATACTACTCTTAACAGTATGATAGTTTTTGTGTTGCTAATATTTGATCCTTCTTTGTCAGAAGTTCTTTCTCTCTCTTTAACCTAGAGTATTCTCTGGATCTTGTGTAAAGAGTGAGTTGTAACTTTTAGCCATGTATTGGACCCACTGTGTTTCTGTTGTGCCATTCTAAGGGATGTAATATAGTGAACGGTGTTTCATTGGTGTTATGTCAACGACTATAGTATACTACATCATGAAGTGGTATGCTGGGTCACTGCAGAGGTCATGAATCTCAGCACGATCTCTTAGTATAAAAGGGTGTGATGTTTTAAGGTAGAAAATAACGTAAGCTAATCAACGCTTATTGATCTGTGGATTACAACACTTTGACCTGGTCTCAGAAATGACGAGGTACTAGAGTTTGTTTCTCCTGACATCCTGAAATGGTTTATCATGATGGACCACAAGAGTATCTTGCATCGGAAGACACCGATGCACATTTACTACTTGGCTACCAACTGGTAGGCAATGGTCGGAGAGCAACAAGGGTAAGGAACATGCTCAGAATAGAATCCCGAGATGTAGATGCATAAGTCAACAATCTTCCGAAAACCAATGCAATAAGAGAGGTGTGGCAGAGTCACGAGCACAGATGTGAGACTCTCGAGGATTACCCTTGTCGTGATCTATTTAGTTCCATTAAAGAACATCTGCCATAGCATTTGGTAGGGGAAGTCCTTTATCGTCATTGTTCAATAGCGATAATATCCATAAGCTTGAAGGTTATACTATAAGGTACTAGCCATCCTGAGATACTGTGTGAACATTAACAACAGGGATCAACAAAATGGATCTTGGGTTAAAGGTCAGCTTCATGTACAAGATTCACAACACCAGAATCTAGCATAATCAGGGATCTTAGGTTCAAGTCCAAGGGTTAAAACCCAAGGAAAGAAGTAACTACTACTTGAGTGACACAGCGTACACCACAAGATAGTAATCACGGGGTAACTTCCAAGAGAAGAAACAACTTTGGAAGTACCCAAACAAATGAAAAGAAGGCACACGAGGAAAAAGGAGACCTTAAAGCCTAGAACAAAACTTTATGGATGCTACAATATAATATTGTGGGTCCAAAATACAGAAAGATCATGATAGAAAGAAATCTCTCAAACGAATAGGATCAAAGGGAACAAGGAGCACACACACACACCAGACTCTAGAGAACTTAACACTAGGTCAAATGGTTGAGAACCGACATGCCTGGAAAGGCACCTAAGCTTTGAAGAAAGAGACGAGGTAGCAAAAACTTTTACAAATCAACACAAGATAAGGTTACCCAGAGTTAGAGCGAAACTGGATAAGGAAAAAGAAGCATACCAGAATTTTCGCACATAATTTTCATCTTTGAAAATAGTTTTCACAAGTACTGGATTCAACATCGACCAATAGAAAGGGTTTCCTACGGTCGGTACTACTCTGATACCAAAAACCCGTGACACCCCCGGGATTAGGAGTAGACAAATCCCAGACCTCTATCTAAGATAAGCCTAACCTAAATCTCAAAAGCGTACAGTGGGAGAATTGATAACACAACAGTGACCCTACGACACACAAGTTATTACAGCGAGATCATAACTGAGCAGAGAACCAAATATTACAAGCAGAGGTCACTGACCACAAACATCAAAAAACGGAAGGCAAATTATGCTATTAAGTATAGCAAACTTAACAAATGGCCTAAGAGGACTGAAGCATAACGATGACGTCCAAACCATAGATCCCAGACTGCCGACTGGGAACCCCAAACTACTCATCAATGTCGATTTCTTGAAGAACTATCTTCTTATGGTAACACTTACTCTGCTGCAAAAGTATCAACAAAGCAAGGGTGAGTATAGGGTGTACTCCGCAAGAATTATGGCTGGTGGAGTTATTTTGCATAAAGCCATCTTTGTTTTGTAAAACAAGAGGGAGAAGAATCTCGACTAATCAGAATATTTTAAAAGGGGATACGAGAGCGACATCTCTAGCTTTGATCATCTTTTGATATCCACTGAATCATCCTCAGCTGAACCTACCTAGGATCACCCCTTCGTACCCATGAGGAAGCATCCTTAAGCACACATTGATTTGCCAAGTTTTACGATTAGGTTAAAGTTCTCTATGATCTTTGAATCTGGTCTCCAAGTTCGTCCATAACCGTGGACACGGCTTTTCGAAAAGATTTAACCCTGCAGGGGTGTACAACTTTACCCACACGTATCAACTGATTCTTAATGCCAACGTTATTAGCCCTCTTCCTTGGAAGGCCGACAGAGAGTGGTTGACCACGACCTTTACCTTGCTTCGCCGAGACCATGAGTCACGCACTAGGGAGATGCCGTCGTAACGAGTCGAGTCCCGAAGTCGGCCCCTAATGATGTGAACAGGGTTTGAGATTACGGATGCAGGGCATCTCCCATTCCCTGCCACGCTTACCTACCTGTATGAATGCACCTCCTTCGAGAAGAACTAGAATGCGTACGTCGAATGGAACGCCCGAACTATGTGACTCATGGAATCTACTAGGCAAGTTAGTTTGTCGAGGGGGTTTCCAGGCCCCCGTATGGATGTACGCTCATCTTGGACCATAGGCAAGAACTCAGGTCCTAGTAGTGTAAAGTATGGGACTGCAAAAACCACAACCCACAGTGGCCTCCCATACAAGCGTTAGCATGTTTAACTTTCATCTCTAATCTTACCACGTCATCCTGTCATACTATGTTCATTCGTAGCTCTAATTCATCAACTGGATGGACCAGCAGTAACAGCTAAGCATGACTAAGCACAACAGATGTAACAACTCTAGCAACGCTTCACAAGCCAAACCCTAGTTATGCTAGGAGCAGTGGATCAGGGAGTATAAACTACAAAGGAAACATGCATCAGATAGGATTACTCTATCTATCTATCTATAAAAGACTTCGGAATCGTATGCACATGGCAAGAATGAAATACTTTAAAATCATAGGGATTCATATGCATGTGTGGGGCTTCGCTTGCCTTTGCCAGTTGATATACAGAAAGCAGAGTTCTGGACAGCTGGTACTTGACTTGGTTATAGTTGGCCTAGTATTGGTCTTCAAGCTTCGATGGTGTTGATCCTGACCTTCGATGGTGTTGACCTCGATCTTCGATCTCGAACTCGATTGCTCACATTCATCTCCGAGTACTACTGAGAAGAAGCGAAAACACCAATAAATAAATACAACAATTAACACATGGCATCGATGCAATGCTCAAGCAAGGATGATGATATGACAAGTTAAAAGTTGTTGAATTGTAACCCTAAACATGCTCAACCATTTTAATCAGGGTCCGAGAGGTGCAAACCCTAGAATAGGGGGATCCTCGGAATCACCTATGGGGTTCAATTGGTTCTTCTAATTAAACTTGCAGTTGAAGTTGTTGAACAATGCATGATTATAGTTTAATTAGGAATAAATCATTATTCTGAACATTTTGATATATTATTTGTATTTTTATGATTTAAAATGAATTAGTTATGAATTTCTCCAATTTTAATTCATTTTTGGAATATTATAAAATAATTTACATTTTAGAATTACTTTTAACATTTTTATTAATCAGAAACATTTCTAAAAATGTTTATTTTACTTAAAACAGGGGCCCACATGTCAGGTATTTATTAATTACAGAAAACAATTTACAAAACAATTATTAAAACAAAAAGGGGATTTATGACCTCATGCTGGCGTCAGCATGACGTCAGCAATGGAGGTTCTCTCAGATCGAGCAAGCCCCCATCGATATGCTGCACGCGGGGCCTCGTGGGTGGGACGGTTGGAAAGAGGAGGCTGATCTGGGTCGGGTAGAGGTAACGCCGCCCTTAGCGCCGGAACAGTGTTCCCGACGAGCATCTGCGGCGGCGCTCGATGGCGCACGGCGGGAGGACGAACAAGGAAGCAAGGGGAGTAAAGGAGGGGTCTAGCGTGACCAGTGGCTCACCGTGATGCTCAATGTAGGCTCGAGGAGGCCAGGCAGGGTCAGAGGTGACGACTATGTCACGGCGGAGCTCGGTCGGCCGCGGGGAAGACGACGTTGATTGGCCCGATTCCGAGATCCTGAAGACGCATCCCTCGGCTAGGAGACAGAGGAAGAAGAGGGGGTGTTGATGGTGGCCTCAGATGGCCATGGGGAGGCCGGATACAACGGGGCCACGGGGTCTCTAGGGAGCTAGGGTTCGGCCAGAGGAAAAACGAGGAAGGGCGGGGCAGATAGGAAGGGAGAGGATGAGGGCAAGGTACACGTCGACGTGGTTCTTATCCTCTTCTCCTGGGGCGGCGGCGGAGCGAATCTGGCGCAAGACGGCAGTGGCGCCGACACAGGTGCTTGCCGAGGAACATGAACATTTGAGGTCAAGGCGGCCGGCTTAATGCACTTGGGCCAAGGTGGGCCGGCTGCTGGGCTGCGGCAAAGCAAGGGCAGCGGTTGCTGCTGCTGTGCTGGGCGCTAGATAGAGAGAGGGAGAGATGGGCTCGGCCCAGATAGCTTAGCTGTAGGTTTTTCTTTGCAGGAATCCTTTTCTTTTTCTGTTTTTTCTATTTTCTCTTTGTATTTTCATTTGTAATTCTATTTTGAATGGTTTCAAAATACCAGACCTTTTGCAAACATTTTAAATAATACGGAAACCCTTTATAACCATTTGGAATCCATAAAGTTTTGTAGTTTTCGAAATTTGCAAAGCCATTTGAATTGATTCTTATAGAGGAAGGGAAACTATTAGGTTTAGGGTTTCTGAGAACCTTTTTATTTCATGCATTTTAAATGATGAAGCTCATGAATGCACAAACAAATCCTATTTACTATTTAATAAAAACTAGGGTTGTTACAGTATGTACTAGAATCATCAGTTAGTCCATTATAATAAATATCAAGAAGCTCATTCTTAGGCAATGGACATCCAGATTGTGCATCAATCAAGGCACAGAACCTTGTCCATGACTCAGGCTATTTCTCTTCTTCTCCCTGTTTAAAATAAAAAAGTCTCTGCAAAGCAGCATGTCTTGCACTGGGAGGAAAATATTTCTGGAAGAAAGAAGCAATCAAACAATCAGGGCTATCAATGGATCCAATAGGTAATCTATTAAACCAAGCTCTAGCTTCTCCTTTTAGTGAAAAAGGGAAGATCTTAGTAACAAAGTACTTGCACATCTTAAAATCATCAGAGAATAACGCACTCATAGTAGAAAGCTCATTCATATGAGCCACAACACTCTCATTTTCAGTCCCACAAAAAGGTTCTTTCTCAACAATGTCCAAATAAGATAAATCAAGATAGAAATCATAATATTTATCTTCAATATCTATGGGAGAAGTGGCAAACTTAGGATCAGAGGATAGTTTAGGAATAATGGCGCATCTCGCTAGGAGGCTCTTAATAGCACTAGTACCATGTGTGTTTTGGCACTCTTCAATAAATTCATCAGTAACTCAATGTAACCATCATTAATATCGCATATCTCTCTAGACTCAGGTGAGCTAACAGGTGTAATAGTGTCTTCACTAGGAGTTTCAGTATTTCCTAGTCTAGCCATAGTAGCATCTAGAAAAGGACCTAATGATCCACTCGCATCAAGCACAATAGAAGTAACATCATGAGTATCAAAAGCAGTTTCAGATTCAGCAGTAGTAGAAGTGTGTGTACCATGAGTATGTGGTGGTGGAGTAACAAGCTTACTTATAACGGACGGTGAATCAAGAGCAGCAGAGTTGTTTAGGACTGTACCTCTTCTTGTAGTAGATGGTAAAATAGGAACCTTTCCATCACGAGACTTCCCCATGATGAAAGGAGTAGCAGTGAACAATAATAGATCCAAGTGAACTTACAAATAAAGCTATGTTCCCAGCAATGACGCCAGAAAATAGTCTTGATGACCCACAAGTATAGGGGATCGCAACAGTCTTCACGGGTAGTATTACCCAATTTATTGATTCGACACAAGGGGAGCCAAAGAATACTTGCAAGCCTTAACAACTGAGTTGTCAATTCAACTGCACCTGGAAATAGTTCTTGCTCACAAAATTTTATCAGTAGCAACAGTTTTGTAGTAGCAACAACAAAGTAACAACAGCAGTAGAACAAGAGCAATAGTAATAGTAACACTAATAGTAGGATTTGAGTGTGGTAGGCATAGAGATGGATGGACGGGCGTTGCATGGACGAGTCTAAACATGTAACTTCAAGATCTAGGGCATTGCATATAAGTAAGAATAAGCATCCAAGTACTAAAAAATCCTAGGCATGTGGTCCATATATAGTCATACGTGCTCGTAATGAGAACTTGCACAACATCTTCTGTCCAAATAGCCCCGTTGCAGCGAGGCCTCAAGGGAAATACTGGCAATTAAGGTGCTCCTTTTAATAGAGCACCGGAGGAAATCATTAACACTCCGTGAACACATGTGATGCTCACATCACAACCATCCCCTCCAATTGTCCCAATTTATGTCACTTCGGGGCCTTTGGATCCGGACAATGGTATGTGTACACAACTTTGCAGATAAGATCACAAACAATACTATCATAATGATTCAATAATAAGTTCAGATATGAGATCATGGCACTCGGGACCTACTGAAAAGCATTAAGCACAACAAGTTGCAACAAAGTCAAATAGCACTAATAGAGATACTAGGCCCTATGCCCTAAAAATCTTATTCGATTACATGATAGAACTCATACAATCCCTACCATCCCCATAGCCTACTGCGGGGGAATTACTCACTCATGGATGAGGGAAACATGGATGGTTGATGGAGAGGTGTTGGTGATGACGATGGCGATGATCCTCCCCAAATTCCCTGTCCCGACAGGGTGCTAGAACGAAGTTTCTGGTTCCGAATCTTGGTTTCTGGTGGTGGCGGTGCAGCGGAATGATACGTCCAAAACGTATCTTCTTTCTTGACCACTTTTCTATTGTTTCTTCTCTAAACTTGTGTGATTTGGATACAACTAACACGGACTGGCGCTAATTTCAGCAGAATTACCTTGGTGTCTTGTTGTGCAGAAAATGAACTATCAGGAAAAATCCCGGAAAATATGCCAAAAAATATTTCTCACCAGAAGATCAACGGAGCCAAAAGGGGAGACAGAGAGGAGGCCTGGGGGCCCAGACCCACCCCAGGCGCGGGCCCACCTGACCCCATGCCTGGGGGAGGTCTGGCCACCCCAGGAAGCTCCTCGGCCTCCCTCTGCGCCTATAAGTTGCCTTCTGACCTAAAAACTCAGGGGTTCGATAGTTTTCCAGAAAGAGTTCCGCTTCGCTGCTACCACCAGAAACCAAGATTCAGAGCTAGAAACTTCGTTCTAGCACCCTGCCAGGACTGGGAATTTGGAGAGGATCATCGCCATCATCATCACCAACGGATCTCCATCAACCACCGATGTTTCCCTCATCCATGAGTGAGTAATCCCCCGCTGTACGCTTGGGGATGGTAGGGATTGGATGAGTTCTATCATGTAATTGAATAAGATTGTTAGGGCATAGTGCCTAGTATCTCTTGTGCTATTTGACTTTGTTGCAACTTGTTGTGCTTAATGCTTGTCACTAGGGCCCAAGTGCCATGATCTCAGATCTAAACTTATTATTGAATCATTATGATAGTATTGTTTGTGATCTTATCTGCAAGTTGTGTACACATATCATTGTCTGGATCCAAAGTCCCCAAAGTGACAATAATTGGGACAACCGGAGGGGATGACTGTGGTGTGAGGATCACATATGTTCATGGAGTGTTAATGCTTTGCTCCGGTGCTCTATTAAAAGGAGCACCTTAATTTTCAGTAGTTCCCTAGAGGCCCCGCTGCCACGGGCTGGCTGGATAGAAGATGTTGTGCAAGTTCTCATTGTGAGCACGTATGATAATATTCAGAGCACATGCCTAGGATTGTTTAGTACTTGGATGCTTGTTATTATTTATCTACAATGCCCTAGATCTTGAAGTTACATGTTTAGACTCGTCCATGCAACGCCCGTCATCCATCCGTATGACTACCGCACTCGAATCCTACTGTTACCGTTACTATTACTATTGCTCTTGTTTTACTGTTACTGCTGCTGTTGCTAATGCTGTTGCTTTGCTGTTGCTACTGATAAACTTCTATGAGCAAGAACTATTTCCAGGTGCAGCTGAACTGACAACTCAGTTGTTAAGGCTTGCAAGTATTCTTTGGCTCCCCTTGTGTCGAATCAATAAATTGGGTAATACTACCCGCGAAGACTATTGTGATCCCCTATACTTGTGGGTCATCAAGACTATTTTCTGGCGCCGTTGCCGGGGAGCATAGCTTTATTTGTGAGTTCACTTGGATCCATTATTATTCACTGCTACTCCTTTCATCATGGGGAAGTCTCGTGATGGGAAGTTCCCTATTTTACCATCCACTACAAGAAGAGGTACAGTCCTAAACACCTCTGCTGCTCTTGATTCACCGTCTGTTATAAGTAAGCCTGTCACACCACCACCACATACTCATGCTACACATACTGCTACTACTGCTGAGTCAGAAACCACTTTTGATGCTCATGATGTGACTTCTACTGTGCTTGATGCGAGTGGTTCATTAGGTCCTTTTCTAGATGCTACTATGGCTAGTCTAGGAAATACCAAAACTCCTAGTGAAGACATTGTTACACCTGTTAGCTCACCTGATCCTAGTGAGAGTTATGATATTAATTATGGTTACATTGAGTTCATTGATGATTTTGTTGAAGAGTGCCAAAACACACATGGTACTAGTGCTATGAAGAGTCTCCTTGCAAGACTATTATGCCTAAGTTATCCTCGGATCCTAAGTTTTCCACCTCTCCCATAGATATTAACGATAAAGATTATGATTTCTCTCTTGATTTGTCTTATTTAGATATTGTTGAGAAAGAACCTTTTTGTGGTACTGAAAATGAGAGTGTTGTGGCTCATATGAATGAGCTTTCTACTATGAGTGCTTTATTCTCTGATGATTTTAAGACGCGTAAGTACTTTGTTGCTAAGAACTTCCCTTTTTCACTAAAAGGAGAAGCTAGGGCTTGTTTTAATAGATTACCTCCTGGTTCCATTGATAGCCCTGATTGCCTGATTGCTTCTTTCTTCCATAAAATTTTCCTCCCAGTGCTAGATATGCTGCTTTGCAGAGACTTTTTGATTTTAAACACGGAGAAGAAGAGAAATTGCCTGAGTCATGGAAAAGATTCTGTGCCTTGATTCATGCACATCCTGGATGTCCATTACCTAAAAATGAGCTTCTTGATCTTTATTATAATGGACTAACTTATGATTCTAGGACCTACCTAGATAGCTTTGCTGATTGTGTTTTCAGGAAAAGGACTCCTACAGATGCTGAAGAATTAATGACCAAGATAAGCAAGAATTATGATGTTTGGACTTCAACTGAGCTGAATACACCTTAGCCTATTACTCCTGAACCAGTTGTTCTTGAACCAGTTCCAACACCAACAAAAAAGAAGAGGGGAGTTATTGCATTAAATGATGAAGTGATGAAGGAAGCTAAGAAGTGTCTAAAGGAGAAAGGTATTAGAGCAGAAGATGTGAAGAATCTACCTCCTATAGAAGAATTATGTAAGCCAATTCCCCACTCATCTACTATTGAGGTACACACTCTCCAACACTTTGATGAAGGTGATATTCCTTATGGTAAGCCTCCTGATCAATGTTTAGAGGAACTTGACATTTTTATTGTTAAACAAGGTCATTTTAATAAACAAGTTCAGAATCATTTATTGGAAAACTCTAGAGCTATTCATGAGTGGAAAGATATTGTGGAAAGAACTTCTAATGATATTAAAATGCTTTGTAAACACTTTCAAATGGTTCAAACCCAACTTGATCAACCTGCTAAGGTACAAAAGGATATGCTAGTTAATGCTTCAGGAGATAAACATGCTTATGGAATTAGAACAAGAAGTGGTATAGCTACTCAAGATCCTTTATATCCTGAAAGACACCCTAAAAGAATAGAGCAGGATTCTCAACAAGGTGAGGATAGTGGTAGTCCTCGTAAGAGGAAGAAAAGAAACATAAGAGAGTTGATGAACCACTTGAATCTGCTATATCCTAATAGTATATCTGTCTGTGATGCTGAAACTGAGAGTGGTAATAATAATGAATCTCCTGATAAGGAGGAAGGTGAGGAAGAACCTGAGAAGCAAACTAAGAACACTAGATATACTAAGGAAGATTTTATTGCTAATAAACATAGTAAATAAAGAGAACCTTGGGTGCATAAACCTATGCCTTTTCCAGGTAAGAAACACAAGTCTAAGGAGGAAGAACACTATAAGAAGTTTTGTGAGTGGATGAAACCTTTATTCTTGCAAATTACTTTGACTGATGCTATTAAGTTGCCTCCTTTTTCAAAGTATATGAAGGATATTGTCTCTAATAAAAGGAAGATTCCTAATGAGGAGATTTCTACTTTGCTTGCTAATTACTCCTTCAATGGTAAGGTTCCAAAGAAACTTGGTGATCCAGGTATACCAACTATTCCTTGCTCCATTAAGAATAATTATGTTAGAACTGCTTTATGTGATTTGGGAGCTGGAGTTAGTGTTATGCCTTTTTCTCTCTATAAGAGACTCCAGTTAGAAAAGTTGATACCAACTGACATTTCTTTGAAAATGGCTGATAAGTCAACTACTATTCCTATTGGTATATGTGAGGATGTTCCTGTTCAAGTGGCTCATAATTGCTTGGTTTTGACTGATTTTGTTGTGCTTGAAATGCCTGAAGATGATAATATGTCCATTATTCTTGGGAGACCTTTTCTTAATACTACAGGTGCTGTCATTAATTGTAATCAAGGAAAAGTAACATTCAATATTGATGACAAAGAGCATACTGTTTATTTCCCCAAGAAGGTTGTTAAGAGCTATTGCCTGAATTCCATTGAAAATATTGAGAGCATCAAGGTTGGAGAAATAAATTGTCCCATTCCACAAGAAAATTTTGGAACTATTATGATTGAGACCATTGCTATCAAGCTTGAGGTAACATAATCACTTGGTGGAATACAAAGTTTTGTCTCATATAAGATTGTTTTGTTAACAAGACTTGATCAATCTTGTTAACAAAATGATTTTAATGAGCAAAATAATTTTTTCACTATGGTTATACTTGCTTTCTTTTATTTTTCTCCTTTCCAATCTTTGCTCTTCGTCGTCCCTAACTTAAAGGCGTTAAAGAAAAGTACTTGTTGGAAGATAACCCAAGAGTTTCCTTGAGTCTTGGAAGTTATTACTTCAGTAATGACCTCTCCTTATCCTTTTTGTTTGCTTTTTGTGCCAAGAATGACCTCTAATGAGAGGGAAGTAAGATTTGGGGAGTTGCTGTCCCGAAACAGATTTCTGTCCTCCACCATAAAAATTCGTGAGGAGTCTCTGTAACTCGTATTGAGCTCAAAATTTACGAATAAATACCCCAGTATGTTAGATAACTTTCGTTAGTTCAACACATATTGATTTGAGGAACAGAAGATATTAGAAAAAATTGGTTTCTACGTGCTGGTATGTTTTGACAGATTTCTGCCATTATTTGCATTTGCTTCTTATTGATTCCATTTTTTTGAGTTCTCTTTTGGGGAATTGAGCTTTTTGAAGGAGTTGCTACAGTATCTTGTGTTTTAAGTGAATTTTTTTGCTGTTCCAAAGCTAAACCGGAAGGTCTTTTATCTTTTGAAGGCACTAATGTTGCTAATGAAGATTGTGTGAAGTTTTGTATGAACGAAAATTTCCAGGTATAAGGAAAGAATGGTGTAATGAGATAAAGAATGGAAAAAAGCTCAAGCTTGGGGGGAGCCATCCCGTGTCACCCCAAGAAATATTTAAGAGGTACAAGCGTCAAATCTTGGGGGTTCCCAAGGCATCCCCTTCTTCATCAATAAAAATCTCAGGTCTTTCTAGACACTTCGTTTTTATTGTATCATGCACAGTTGTGTTGTTCTTGGAGCGTCTTAGTTTTTGTTTTTGGTTTTCTTTTTCTTTGTTTGCTTGTTTCTAAAAAATCGAAAACACCAAAAATATTTGTTGTTCTTCTTTGGTTTTGTGAGTTCTTTGTAGGGTTCAGCCGTCCTCAGTGGATTTTGGTTTCATGTTAATTATTCAAGTCACACAAGTGAAGGGCAATAATGAAGATTAAGAAAACTCGAGGTGTGGTAAGAGGCTGGTAACAAACTCTATTTGTCTTCATTTTTGTACATATACTCATCATTGTGAGCATGCTTAGCCTGTTTGTGTAAGGTGTATGTCATTATGGATGCTTAGTAGTTCTTGCTTGTCTATGATTAGCTCCAGCTTGCTAATAGTTTGTAGCATGTCATATGAATGTTTGCTTGCATTGTTTTATTCATACTTTGGTATGATATTGTGGTATCCTCCTCTGATTGTTCATGTGAATCGACTTGGCACATGCTTACGTATGCATATGACTAATCAATAGTCAGTAAGCCTCGATGATTTATTTTGCCTCAGAGTTCTTGTATCACTTCATGCCATAGTTAGTCCTATTTTGTTGCAAGCATGATTATGACAGCTATTGCTCTCTCGTTTGCCGCTCCCTCTCTATTGCTAGCCTTCACTTGCACTAAGTACGTGTCCTACCCGTGCTTCAAAATCCCTAAAACCAATATTGACAGTTGTGTCCACCATACCTACCTATTAGCATCATTTGCTATTTCAGCGCATATTCCATATGCTATGTTTTCTTCCAAAATAAAATGTTTGTCTGTTTTGAGAAAGTTAGTTAGTAAAGCTCTCACGAACTTGATGGCACACTTTATTCCTTGCGCTTAATAATCCTGAACCATTGTGACATGTCCATGAAAGTTATATGTTTGCTAATTATATACTGGGAGTCAGCAGAACCGTGTTGTCACGGGGAACGGTTTCAACACTTTTTGGATATCTCATCCAGTTGATTCCTTGCTCTTTTGTTTACGGATGTTGACGATGTGAAATAAAATGGGAGGTTGTGAGTTCATGGAGTTTATACATTGTGTTAGAGAAACGCCTGGGCCGCTAGCCTAAGCCATGCTTAATCATGGTGGAAACTTGTAGCATCACCATAATGAGCATCTATGAAGCGTCCTTAATAAAAAGCTATGCACATAGTAAATAAAAAGATTACTGAGATGCTCATTATCTGCTTGCCTTGTCATTTTGGTTATGGGAAAGCACCTGTACCATGTGCAAGGGGTACCCCATTGGCGGTTCTCGCTGATATGCATGCATTTACAATGACAAGAACTTTCAGGTGACCAAAGTTGAGTAGCATGCGGAGCGACCCTCGTACTCAAGGGACTTGGGATTTCCAGTCTATGGTCTGTCAAGCATATGATTCAGAGTGGACCTCACTTTCACCTTAACCACATGAAGATGCCTATGATAGGGGCAATGAGAGCTCAAAGCTAATGAGTACCTTCCTTTCAGCATTTGGAAGCCTTTCAAACCTTCACAAAACCGTTTTCACAACTTTGTTGAGTCACCACTTATTCTATGAGCACCTTCTTGAGAGCATAGTTGTCATTCTTGTGTTTGTTCCAAAACTTGGTTAATTATGTCATGACTTTGATGCTCGTATCAATGATATTACTTCTAGTCTTCATGTGAAATTCAGAGGTGCCTTGGCATTTATATTGTGCTCTTCAAACAAAGGCAAGCGAGATACCACTCTATCATACCTTATTATGAGCATTGTAATGTTTCTTATGTTTATGTTTCATGCTACTTATTATTATTGAGTTGGTTTCTTTTCATAGCTTGCAATGACTATTGAGTAGACTTAGTTGCATACTTCTTATTATGAATTTTCTAAGCATATACTCCTGTGCTGAGAATATTTACATCATATGAAGCAAAGTGTTCGTGAAAGTTCTTTTATCGCACTTAGTTTTCAAATGAATTGCTTGAGGACAAGCAATAAGCTAAGCTTGGGGGGAGTTGATACGTCCAAAATGTATCTACTTTCTCAAACACTTTGCTATTGTTTCTTCTCTAAACTTGTGTGATTTGGATACAACTAACACGGACTGATGCTATTTTCAGCAGAATTACCTTGATGTCTTGTTTTTGTGCAGAAAATGAACTATCAGGAAAAATCCCGGAAAATATGCCAAAAACTATTTCTCACCAGAAGATCCACGGAGCCAGAAGGGGAGACAGAGAGGAGGCCTGGGGGGCCCTGACCCACCCTAGGCACGGGCCCACCTGACCCCGCGCCTGGGGGAGGTCTGGCCACCCTAGGCAGCTCCTCGGCCTCCCTCCGCGCCTATAAGTTGCCTTCTGACCTAAAAACTCAGGGGGGTTCGATAGTTTTCCAGAAAGAGTTCTGCTCCACCGCCATCACCAGAAACCAAGATTCGGATCCAGAAACTCCGTTCTGGCACCCTGCCGGGACGGGGAATTTGGAGAGGATCATCGTCATCATCATCACCAACGCATCTCTATCAACCACTGATGTTTCCTTCATCCATGAGTGAGTAATCCCCGGCTGTAGGCTTAAGGATGGTAGGGATTGGATGAGTTCTATCATGTAATCGAATAAGATTGTTAGGGCATAGTGCCTAGTATCTCTTGTGCTATTTGACTTTGTTGCAACTTGTTGTGCTTAATGCTTCTCACTAGGGCACGAGTGCCATGATCTCAGATCTGAACTTATTATTGAATCATTATGACAGTATTGTCTGTGATCTTATCTGCACGTTGTGTACACATATCATTGTCCGGATCCAAAGGCCCCAAAGTGATAATAATTGGGACAACCGGAGGGGATGGCTTGTGGTGTGAGGATCACATGTGTTCACGGAGTGTTAATGCTTTGCTCCGGTGCTCTATTAAAAGGAGCCCCTTAATTGCCAGTAGTTCCCTAGAGGCCCACTGGTGGATCGATGTAAGATGTTGTGCAAGTTCTCATTGTAAGCACGTATGACTATATTTGGAGCACATGCCTAGGATTGTTTAGTACTTGGATGCTTGTTATTATTTATCTGAATGCCCTAGATCTTGAAGTTACATGTTTAGACTCGTCCATGCAATGCCCGTCATCCATCCCTATGCCTACCGCACTCGAATCCTACTATTACCGTTACTGTTACTATTGCTCTTGTTTTACTGTTGCTGTTCCTGTTGCTACTGATAAACTTCTGTGAGTAAGAACTATTTCCAAGTGCAGCTGAACTGACAACTCAGTTGTTAAGGCTTGCAAGTATTCTTTGGCTCCCTTGTGTCGAATCAATAAATTGGGTAATACTACCCGTGAAGACTTTTGCGATCCCCTATACTTGTGGGTCATCATGGAACTCTTTCTAGAAAAACGTTGAACCCCTCTCGGTTTTTAGGTCAAGAGGCGTCTTATAGGTGAAGAGGGAGGCCGAGGGGGTACCTGAGGTGGCCGCACCCCTGCAGGCGCGGCTAGGCCTGGCCCGCGCCTGGCAGGGGTGTGGGACCCTCAGGCCTCCACTCCGTTTCATACTCTGGCTCCGATGATCTTCTGGCGAAATATGATTTTTGGCATATTTTCCGGGATTTTTCCTGATAGTTGACTTTCTGCACAAAAACTAGACACCAAGGTTATTCTGCTGAAAACAGCGTCAGCCCGTGTTAGTTGTATCCAAATCACACTAGTTTAGAGGAGAAACAATAGCAAAAGTGTTCGGGAAAGTAGATACATTTTAGATGTATCAACGTCCCACGGCTTCTGGTGTCTATGAGGGTTGTACACCTCAGGCTACTATTGGAAACAAGTTTTATCCTAGTCCTGATGTGCAATCCATAGGGTATGCGGGGTCGCGGAGAAGGACAGTGATTTGCTTGGATCATCTACTAGGCCCCACACCATAGGAAGTGTGGACGGGAAAGATCGCCCGGTTGTGCAACAAGGATTTGATCTCTCATGGGTAAAGTAACGCACCTCTGCAGAGTGTAAGAACTATAACTTGTTACTCCCTATTCCGGGAAGGAGCTACGAACACGGCAGGAAAGGAACTCCATGAAAGTTCTTGTAAACCTTTGAAGGCTGATAGACATAGCTTTTCGGAATAAAATCAACCTTTAAATAATTGTTTATGAAAGCCTGCATAGCCTACGACCTATGGTTTGCGGCTGTAGATATAGTGCATCAAACACTCCTTTTTAGTGAACTTGATGAGTATGCTCGTACTCAACGTATCTTCTTAACCCTTGCTAGATTCTGAAGTCAATACAGACGACGTCTACATCAGCTGATGCTCTAGGAATCATCATCAAAAGTTCAAGTTCTTCAATGAAGTCAATAAATTCAACATATACATCAACTGAAGTGAAGACGAAGTTTCTAATTAGATAGGAATATAATCTCTAGCCATAGAACCTACTTCTGTAGAGTATTGCAATAGTAGCAATACAAACTCCTTAGTTAGATGCTTATCTTATTAACTTGAAAGTTATGAATTGATTATTTCTAATTCTTCTTTGTAAGAAGTTTCTTTCTTCCTCTTTAACCTAGAGTGTTCTCTGGATATTTTGTAAAGAGTCAAGTTGTAACCTATAGTCATGTCTTGGACCCGTTGTGTTTCTGTTGTACCAATCTGAGGGATGTAATACTAGTGAACGGTGCTTCATTGGTGTTATGTCAATGACTATAGTGTACTACATCATGCAGTGGTATGCTGGGTCATCGCAAACCCTAACCATGACCTTCTACGAGTATATCTACCATCTAAATGGCTCGGGGAAAAAGGGGAAAATCTTATCACCATGGTTCGGTTTCACCGTTGTTTCTTATACTAAGACCGTGATACGTCCAAAACGTATCTACTTTCCCGAACACTTTTGCTATTGTTTATCCTCTAAACTTGTGTGGTTTGGATACAACTAACACGGACTGACGTTGTTTTTAGCAGAATTACCTTGGTGTCGAGTTTTTTTCCGCAGAAAATCAACTATCGGAAAAATCCGGGAAAATATGCCAAAAATCCTATTTCACCAGAAGACACACGGGCCAGCGAGGCAGTGGGCGTATGGGGGCCCACACCGCCAGCACGGCCATCCACTCGCGGCGCCCTTAGGTGCGACCACCGCAGCACCCTCTGTCTCCCTCTGCGCCTATAAGTTTCCTATTGACCTAAAAACGAGGGGGGTTCGACATTTTTCCAGAAAGAGTTCTGCTATGCCGCCACCACCAGAGACCAAGATTCGGAACCAGAAACTCTGTTCTTGCACCCTGCTGGGAAGGGTAATTTGGGGAGGATCATCGCCACCATCATCACCAACGCCTCTCCATCGACCATCAATGTTTCCCTCATCCATGAGTGAGTAATCCCCCGCTGTAGGCCATGGGGATGGTAGGGATTGGATGAGTTCTATCATGTAATTAAATAAGATTGTTAGGGCATGGTGCCTAGTATCTCTATTAGTGCTATTTGACTTTGTTGCAACTTGTTGTGCTTAATGCTTGTCACTAGGGCCCGAGTGCCATGATCTCAGATCTGAACTTATTGTTGAATCATTATGATAGTATTTTTTGTGATCTTATCTACAAGTTGTGTACACATATCATTGTCCAGATCCAAAGGCCCCGAAGTGACAGAAATTGGGATAACCGGAGGGGATGGCTGTGATGTGAAGATCACATGTGTTCATGAAGTGTTAATGCTTTGCTCCGGTGCTCTATTAAAAGGAGCACCTTAATTGCCAGTAGTTCCCTAGAGGCCCCGCTGCCACGGGCTGTCTGGACAGAAGATGTTGTTCAAGTTCTCATTGCGAGAACGTATGACTATATATGGAGCACATGCCTAGGATTGTTTAGTACTTGGATACTTGTTATTATTTATCTGAAATGCCCTAGATCTTAAGGTTACATGTTTAGAATCGCCCATTCAACACCCGCCCATCCATACCTATGCCTACCGCACTCGAATCCTACTATTTACTATTACTGTTACTATTGCTCTTGTTCCACTGCTGCTGTTGCTACTGATCAACTTCAGTGAGCAAGAACTATTTCCAGGTGCAGCTGAATTGATAACTCAGTTTTTAAGGCTTGCAAGTATTCTTTGGCTCCCCTTGTGTCGAATCAATAAATTGGGTAATACTACCCACGAAGACTGTTGCGATCCCCTATACTTGTGGGTCATCAAGACTATTTTCTAGCGCCGTTGCCGGGGAGCATAGCTTTATTTGTAAGTTCACTTGGATCTATTATTGTTCACTGCTACTCCTTTCATCATGGGGAAGTCTCGTGATGGAAAGTTCCCTATTTTACCATCCACTACAAGAAGAGGTACAGTTCTAAACACCTCTGTTGCTCTTGATTCACCGTCTGTTATAAGTAAGCTTGTTACACCACCACCACATACACATGCTACACACACTGCTACTACTGTGAGTCTGAAACTGCTTTTGATACTCATGATGTTACTTCTACTATGCTTGATGCGAGTGGTTCATTAGGTCCTTTCCTAGATGCTACTAAGGCTAGTCTAGGAAATACTGAAACTCCTAGTGAAGACACGGTTACACCTGTTAGCACACCTGAGTCTAGAGAGAGATATGATATTAATGATGGTTACATTGAGTTCACTGATTAATTTTTTGAAGAGTGATGAAACACACATGGTACTAGTGCTATTAAGAGCCTCCTAGCGAGACACACTATTATTCCTAAGTTGTCCTCTGATCCTAAGTTTGCCACTTCTCTCATAGATATTAAAGATACAGATTATGATTTTTCTCTTGATTTATCCTATTTGGACATTGTTGAGAAAGAACCTTTTTGTGGGACTGAAAATGAGAGTGATGTGGCTCATATGAATGAACTTTCCACTATGAGTGCTTTATTCTCTGATGATTTTAAGATGCGCAAGTACTTTGTTACTAAGATCTTCCCCTTTTCACTAAATAGAGAATCTAGGGCTTGGTTTAATAGATTACCTCCGGGTTCCATTGATAGCCCTAATTGTTTGATTGCTTCTTTCTTCCAGAAATATTTTCCTCCTAGTGCTAGACATGCTGCTTTGCAGAGACTTTTTGATTTTAAACAGGGAGAAGAAGAGAAATTGCCTGAGTCATGGACAAGGTTTTGTGCCTTGATTCATGCACATCCTGGATGTCCATTACCTAAGAATGTGCTTCTTGATATTTATTATAATGGACTAACTAATGATTCTAGGACATACCTAGATAGCTTTGCTGATTGTGTTTTCAGGAAAAGAACTCATACATATGTTGAAGAATTAATGGCTAAAATAAGCAAGAATTATGATGATTGGAATTCAACTGAGCTAAATACACCTGATCCTATTACTCCTGAATTAGTTGTGCCTGAACCACTTCCAATACCAACACCAGAGAAGAGGGGAGTTATTGCATTAAATGATGAAGTGATGAAGGAAGCTAAGAAGCGTCTACAGGAGAAAGGTATTAGAGCTGAAGTTGTGAAGAATATACCTCCTATAGAAGACTTATGCAAGCCAATTCCTCACTCATCTACTATTGAGGTACACTCTCTCCAACACTCCGATGAAGGTGATATTCCTTATGGTAAGACTCCTGATAAATGTTTAGAGGAACTTGACATTTTTATTGTTAAGAAGGGTAATTTTAATAAACAAGTTCAGAATCATTTATTGGAAAACTCTAGAGCTATTATAGAGTTGAAAGATATTGTGGAAAGAACTTCAAATGATATTAAAATGCTTTGTAAACACTTTCAGATGGTTCAAACCCAACTTGATCAACTTGCTAAGGTACAAAAGGATATGCTAGTTAATGCCTCAGGAGATAAAAATGCTTATGGAATTAGAACTAGGAGTGGTATAGCTACTCAAGATCCTTCATATCCTGAAGGACACCCTAAAATAATTGAGCAGGACTCTCAGCAAGGTGAAAGTAGTGGTAGTCCTTGTAAGAGAAAGAAAGAGAAACATAGAATAGTTGAGGAACCCCTTGAACCTGCTGTAGATCCTAATAGTATATCTGTCTCTGATGTTGAAACTGAGAGTGGTAATGATAAAAATGATGCTCCTGATAAGGAGGAAACTAGGGAAGAACCTGAGAAGCACACTAAGAACACTAGGTACACTAAGGAAGACTTTATTGCTAATAAACATGGTAAAGAGAGAGAACCTTGGGTGCAGAAACCTATGCCTTTTCCAGCTAAGAAACACAAGTCAAAGGAGGAAGAACACTACAACAAGTTTTGTGAGTGTATAAAGCCTTTATTCTTGCAAATTCCTTTGACTGATGCTATTAAGTTGCCTACTTGTTCAAAGTATATGAAGGATATTGTCGCTAATAAAAGGGAGATTCCTAATGAGGATATTTATACTCTGCTTGCTAATTATTCCTTCAATGGTAAGGTTCCAAAGAAACTTGGTGATCCAGGTATACCAACTATTCCTTGCTCTATTAAGAACAATTATGTTATAACTGCTTTATGTGATTTGGGAGCTGGAGTTAGTGTTATGCCTTTTTCTCTCTCTAAGAGACTCCAGCTAGAAAAGTCGATCCCAACTGATATATCTTTGCAAATGGCTGATAAGTCAACTACTATTCCTGTTGGTATATGTGAGGATGTCCCAGTTCATGTGGCTCATAATTGCTTGGTTTTAACTGATTTTGTTGTGCTTGAAATGCCTGAAGATGATAATATGTCTATTATTCTTGGGAGACCATTTCTTAATACTGCAGGTGCTGTCATAAATTGTAATCAAGGAAAAGTAACATTCAATATTAATGACAAAGAGCATAATGTCTATTTCCCCAAGAAGTTTGCTAACAGCTTTTGCCTGAATTCCATTGAAAATATTGAGTGCATCAAGGTTGGAGAAATATATTGTCCCATTCCACAAGAAATTTTTGGAACTATTATGATTGGGACCATTGCTATCAAGTATGAGGTAACATAATTACCTTATGGATTGCAAAGTTTTGTTTCATATAAAAATTTTTTGGTAACAAGACTTGATCAACCTTGTTAACAAAAGGATTTTAATGAACAAAATAATGTTTCCACCATGGTTATACTTGCCTTCTTTTACTTTTCTCCTTCCTAGTCTTTGCTTTTTCTCTTGTTAGCTTTGATTTTGCTAGTTGTTTGCTTGTTAGAGTGTCTTAGAACTTCTGTAGTTTGGTTTTTGTTTGCTTTTGTTTCTTCTAAAAAAACGTTTCTCCGAGAAAATCAATTTTCATACCCTGAAAATTGGCCAAAAATAAAGTTTCCCGAAAAATTCTAGAAAATTAAAAATAATTTTTTCCTCGAAAAAAGGGGCATAGGGACACCTGGAGTGACCCAGGTGCACACCCCAGGCACCCACACCCCTGGTAGGCGCGGCCTCCCTACAGGTGACGCCTGGGTGGGGTGTGGCCCACCTAGGCCCCTCCAAGGTGCCTCCTCCCAGCCATCTTCTTTCTCTCTCCCAAAAAACACCGGAAAACTTTCTCAAGCCCGAGTTCTTGCTATTCTTGCTCGCAATTTTTCGATCTCCTTGCTCAATCCATCTTTGCTGCTGATTTTTGGAGGGATTGCTCCTTGGTATGTGCCTCCTCCACTTGTCCAATTAGATTTGTAATTGGTAGATTGTATCTTGAGTATTTTGCTGCTATAGGTGTTAGGTTGTGTGAGCTTGCATGCTTGTTCTATCCTTAGAGATTTCATTTTGATGCATGTGTAGCCCTCTAGCAAGTTCCTATAGTAGTTGCTCATCATTTATCAACTTGGAAATCACTTGGTTTGATGTTTGTCTAAAAAATTCAGAAAAAATAGTTGTCATGGACAACCACACCTTTGGTGAAATTTTGAGAGTAATGCACCTAGAAGGACAAGGCCTTCAAGATCATCCTCCCGAGCCAGGCCTTCATACAATG
Source organism: Avena insularis (assembly GCA_023614405.1). Lineage (NCBI taxonomy): Eukaryota > Viridiplantae > Streptophyta > Magnoliopsida > Poales > Poaceae > Avena > Avena insularis. The sequence goes on from CM042697.1 coordinate 66,595,820, forward strand.
AGGATCTCATTAATCCGCGATTTAGCATATTACTCCGAGGGAGATGAGGAGGATGCACATCCTTCTACCTTTCTTTGCCAAACCTTCTTGCGGGCTGCTGGGATTCTTGATGATTTTCTGACCTTGGTTCGGAGGGCTGGACTAACAAGCTATATGCAGGATGAGAGCGTGCAATATGCTACGCTCACTAAAACATTTGTGGAGAACTTTTCTTTTACTAACAGCATGTTCAAGCCAGTTGTGTCTTTCAAAATTTATGGCAGGTCTTATAATATGACATTGAAGAAATTTTGTGAGGCCCTGGGAATTGGTACAGCTGGGTCGTCAAAGAAGATCCCAGATCAAACCGCTGATTTGTTGGAGCTTTACCGAGGTATAACCAATGATGATGATCATAGAGCTCAAAGGGGAAATATAAGAAATATTCAACTCCCAGCTATCAGGTACTTTGCTTACTATCTTGCCACTAGTGTTCTTGGTAGGGAGAACACTAGTAATATTTACAACTATCATTTAGACTTCATAGATACTGCGCTCAACAATGAAACTAGGTACAATCTTGGTTCTCTCATTGCTCGCTTTAGTTGCTAAGGGACCCATTTATGGGGGAATTATTGCTGCACGTGTTGTTGCTGCCTTGGACCCTCCTGTTGATCCAAATGATACAGTCTTGGCTCCTCAGAGGCTTGATCTTGCTGCTATGAAAGCGCATCACTTTTTCACCACTAGCTCTACCCTTGAGAGCTTGGTTTATAGAATGTTGTTTATTGATGGGGAAGAGAGAGAGATCCCTCTACCCCAAACCACTTTGTTCAGTATTTCTCAGGGACCTTTGTCACGCTCCAAGGAAGAGATGGATGACAAGTTGCGTGTTCTTGGTTTCCATGGACACTATCAGGGGGAATCACCCTCGTACGACCCCTTTGTGTACTACACAGGGGAGTCCTCGAGATCATACCAGGACGAGGGAGCCTCCTTGACGTACTACGGAGGTGCACCTTCTTGGGCACCATGGGATTGAGCCCCACTTAGGCCAAAAGCCTAAGCTTGGGGGGAGGTACACCGACATCACACTCATCTATATATCATGTTTCGTCGGTTCTTTGTATATCCATTGTTTCGCTTTCTTTTTGGTTCTTATTGCTGCTTTCTCAAAAACATAAAAATACCAAAAATATTTTTGTTGTTTCTCTTGGTTTGTTTCTTTGCTTTTTTGTTTTGGTTTGCCTTAAAATAAAAATCCAAAAATATTTTTCTTTGTTTGCTTTTGTTTGGTTTGTTCTTGTTTTGTCTGCTTGTTTGAAAAAAAATTGAAAACACCAAAAATATTTGTTGTTGTTCTTTCGTTTTGTGAGTTCTCTGCAGGGTTTAGCCGTCTTCAGTGGAGTTTGGTTTCATGTTATTATTCAAGTCACACAAGTGAAGGGCAATAATGAAGATTAAGAGAACTTGAAGAGTGGTAAGAGGCTGGTAACGAACTATATTTGTTTTCATTTTTGTACATATACTCATCATTGTGAGCATGCTTAGTCTATTCATGTAAGGTGTATGTTCTTATGGGTGCTTAGTAGTTTTTGCTTCCTTGTGATTAGCTCCAGCTTGCTAATAGATTGTAGCATGTCATATGAATGTTTGCTTGCATTGTTTTATTCATACTTTGGTATGATATTGTGGTATCCTCCTCTGAATGGTTCATGTGAATCGATTTGGCACATGCTCACGCATGCATATGACTAAACAATAGTCAATAAGCCTCGATGATTTATTTTGCCTCAGAGTTCTTGTATCACTTTCATGACTATGACAGCTATTGCTCTCTCGTTTTTCACTAACTCTCTATTGCTAGCATTCACTTGCACTGAGTATGAGCTCTATTTGTGCTTCCAACTCCCCAAAACCAATATTGCCAACTGTGTCCACCATACCTACCTATTAGCATCATTTGCTATTTCAGGGCATATTCATTATGCCTTGTTTTCTTCCAAATAAAATGTTTTTCTGTTTTGAGAAAGTTAGTTAGTAAATCTCTCACAAACTTGATGTCACGCTTTATTCCTTGCACTTAATAATCCTAAACCATTGTGACCTGTCCATGAAAGTTATATGCTTGCAAATTATATGCTGGGAGTCAGCAGAACTGTGCTGTCACAGGGAACGCTTTCAACACTCTTTGGATACATATCCAACTGATACCTTGATCTTTTGTTTGCGGATGTCGTTAGTGTGAAATAAAAGGGGAGCCTGTGAGTTTATTGAGTCTATACATTGTGTTAGAGAAACGCCTGGGCCGCTATCCTGTGCCATGCCTAATCATGGTGCAAACTTGCAGCATTACCATAATGAGCATTATGTGAAGCATCCTCAATAAAAAGCTATACACATAGTAAATAAAAAGATCGCTGAGATGCTCATTGTCTGCTTGCCTTGTCATTTTCATCACGGGATAACTCCTGTATCATGTGCAAGGGGTACCCCGTTGGCGGTTCTCTATGATATGCATGTATTTACAATGACAAGAACTTACAGGTAACCAAAGTTGAGTAGCGTGCAGAGCGGCCCTCGCACTCAAGGGACTTGGGATTTCCAGTTTATGGTCTGTCAAGCATATAACTCAGATTGGACCTCACTTTCACCTTAACCACATGAAGATGCCTATGATAGGGGCAATGAGAGCTCAAAGCTATTGAGTACCTTTCTTTCAGCATTTGGAAGCCTTTCAAACTTTTCAAAACCTTTTCACTTCCTTGTTGAGTCACCACTTATTCTTTGAGCACCTTCTTGAGAGCATAGTTGTCATTCTTGTGTTTGTCTCCAAACTTGGTTAATTATGTCATGAATTTTATGCTTGTATCTCTGATATCTTTACTTCTAGTCTTCACTTGAACTTTAGAGGTGCCTTGGCATTTATATTGTGCTCTACAAACAAAGGCAAGCGAGATACCACTCTATCATACCTTATTATGAGCATTGCAATGTTGCTTATGTTTATGTTTCATACTACTTATTATTATTGAGTTGGTTTCTCTTCATAGCTTGCAATGACTATTGAGTAGACTTAGTTGCATACTTCTTATCAAGAATGGTTTAAGCATCTACTCCTGTGCTGAGAATATTTACATCATATGAAACAAATGTGTTCATGACAGTTCTTTTATCGCACTCAGTTTTCAACTGAATTGCTTAAGGACAAGCAATAAGCTAAGCTTGGGAGGAGTTGATACGTCCAAAATGTATATACTTTCCCGAACGCTTTTGCTACTGTTTCTCCTCTAAACTTGTGTGATTTGGATACAACTAACACGGACTGACGCTGTTTTCAGCAGAATTACCTTGGTGTCTAGTTTTTGTGCAGAAAATCAACTATCGGGAAAATCCGGGAAAATATGCCAAAAATCCTATTTCACCAGAAGACACACGGAGCCAGAGTACGAGACGCAGTGGATGCCTTGGGGCCCACACCCTTGCCAGGCGCGGGCCAGCTCTGGCCGTACCTAGGGGGTGCAGCCACCCCAGGCACCCCCTCGGCCTCCCTCTGCACCTATAAGTTGCGTCTTGATCTAAAAACCGAGGGGGGTCAATATTTTTCCAGAAAGAGTTCCGCTACGCCTCCACCACCAAAGACCAAGATTCGGAACCAGAAACTCCGTTCTGGCACCCTTCCAGAATGGGGAATTTGGGGAGGATCATCGCCATCATCATCACCAACGCCTCTCCATCGACCATCAATGTTCCCTCATCCATGAGTGAGTAATCCCCCGTTGTAGGCCATGGGGATGGTAAGGATTGGATGAGTATCATGTAATCAAATAAGATTGTTAGGGCATGGTGCCTAGTATCTCTATTAGTAATATTTGACTTTGTTGCAACTTGTTGTGCTTAATGCTTGTCACTAGGGCCCGAGTGCCATGATCTCAGATCTGAACTTATTATTGAATCATTATGATAGTATTGTTGGTGATCTTATCTGAAAGTTGTGTACACATATCATTGTCCGGATCCAAAGGCCCCGAAGTGACAGAAATTGGGATAACCGGAGGGGATGGCTGTGATGTAAGGATCACATGTGTTCATGGAGTGTTAATGCTTTGCTCCGGTGCTCTATTAAAAGGAGCACCTTAATTGCCAGTAGTTCCCTAGAGGCCCCGCTGCCCCGGCTGGCTGGACAGAAGATGTTGTGCAAGTTCTCATTGCGAGCACGTATGACTATATATGGAGCACATGCCTAGGATTGTTTAGTACTTGGATGCTTGTTATTATTTATCTGCAATGCCCTAGATCTTGAAGTGACATGTTTAGACTCGTTCATGCAACGCCCGTCCATCCATCTCTATGCCTACCGCACTCGAATCCCATTGTTTACTGTTACTGTTACTATTGCTCTTGTTCCACTGCTGCTGTTGCTTTGTTGTTGCTACTACAAACTATTGCTACTGATAAAATTCTGTGAGCAAGAACTATTTCCAGGTGCAGCTGAATTGACAACTCAGTTGTTAAGGCTTGCAAGTATTCTTTGGCTCCCCTTGTGTCGAATCAATAAATTGGGAAATACTACCCGCGAAGACTATTGCGATCCCCTATACTTGTGGGTCATCAGACCGCTACCTCCGATGGTGAGCGACAACCTCGACGCCGGAGTCTCCTCCCTCTAAGCCCTCCACCACCAGCGATAATGGTGTGCGAATGATTTGTCTCCAGTCACATCATCGTCGAGTGGGGGAGGGTAGAGAGCGACGGCAACACACATAGGAGAGTGAGCGAGAAGGGTGGGTAGTGAGGGGATTTATGGTGGTTGGACTGGAAGCGATGCGGCATATCCTTTCCCGTCTCGCACCAGTGCACCATTTCGGCTCTTTCTGGCTGGCCGAAGCCAGGCCCTAGAAAAATGGCTGATTCGAGCATTGTCACTTGGCCCAGCACTGGCCTGCTTTAAGACGCGCGCGGTCCACAACGTGGGGAGCTACATGCAACCAATTGGGATGATTTCTGCCCAACTCAGCCTGCCCAGAGGTGATGTAGGCTACCAAACGCGCCCTTAGAGTTCTGTTAGAGCATCTCTAACAGACACTAAAAAAATATGCGTGACTCATGAAATTCCGACGAGTATACGGTTTTGAGCCCAAAAACGATCCAAGCAGACACCGTTAACATGGGTCGGCCCATGAATCTACGTCATCGATCAGGCTACATAGGGTTCACACCCCATCTCCAGTTCACGACCTAATCCAATCTCCCCTTCCACCATCGCTCCTCCGCCCTGGTGTAGATCAATCCCACTCACAGCCACATGGCCTCTGGTCGCTGCTCAATTGGAGTCAAGGGAGGCCAAATCGACCGTAGCGATGCGGACCGTGGCATCCCATTCTGCGGACAAATCGACGAGCAGGAGCAGCAAGGGCACAACGTCTCTTACGTTGCACGCAAGCGCACGTCTCTCCGCCACGACGTGCTGGTGCCGGAGTGTAACATATCAAAAATATTAATGAGGATATCAATTTCTAATCAACCAAAATTTGGGTTAACAATAGCCTTTATTAATTAAACCCTATCTTAATGCATGGGTGTATGAATGATTGCAATGCCATGTTTGATTGTTGTAAATGATGAGAAATGGTTTAAAGATCAAAACCATATCATCTAGGTCAAATCCAAAACAGATCAAAACAAAAGAAAATCAAAATATGAAGCATATGACCTAATGGTCATTTTTGCAAAAGTTAACACTTAGCTCACTTTGAGCATCTATAGCAAATGATCTCAAACAGAAACCATTCCATTTATTTTCTCCCCTTGCTAGACCAAGTGACACTAAACACAATGGAGCTTTCCAACCTTGCAGAAATAAATCCACATCCATTTGAGGGGCAATTCAAAATTGAATCTATCTTATGTATCAAGATAGTCATTTTTGGAAAACCATCAAAACCTTCACCACTTAGCAAACCCTTGCACCTAGAGACTAACAAGCTTAGTACCAGGACACCCACCAAAAATAACTTAAAAATATGAAAGTTTAGTTCTTGCAGCCATTTGATCAAACACGTGGTGATCACAGTACAACCTCAACAACTATCTACTGTTTTTATCAATCCTTTGATCATCTTTGTGACCTCACCGAGCTCCCACGACGTGCCCTTAAGCTCACCTTGCCACCCGACGCAGACACGCTGCCACAGACCGCGCCGCCCTCGCCCACGATGTCTAGGAGGTAGCCCTGACCTTACCGCCCCTGCATATGCACGCCTCGACCAACGACCGCCCACGGAGATGCCAACGCAGCCGCGCCCATTTAACACACGACCATGCCGATCGCCGCGCCAGAGAGCCGAGGGATCCCGCACGCACACACCGCGCCTCGCTCTCTCCTTGCGCCAATAAGTTTGTCGCGACTCCAGCGACCGCCCAGACATGATCGTTTGAACCCGCGAGCACCGTGACCACCGTATGCCGTGACGATCGTCGACGATACTGCTACAGAGCACGGATGTTCTAGAACGATGGAGACTGCGCCTCGCCGTGCCACTATGCGCATGACGACCGCCCTGAAGCACCGCGTCGACCTACACCCTTGGCCATGCTGATAGCATAGTGTAACTATGTCGCCGACGAGCCCGAGCCATGACGCCGTGCCCCCTTTGCTGCAGTATAAATAGAGCCCTCCCCCTGCCTCAAAATGCACACCATTCTGCTCCCCTCTCACCCACCAACCTCTCTGAATCATTCCCAGAGCCAGGCGAGCACCACATCGCCAGAATTTGACCGGAGCCCGCCGTTGCAGAGGAGGAAAGGAGCCGGCCCTAGGAGTCGCCCCGAAGCTACCGCGACCACCAGTCGAACCTCCGTCATCGACTTGCTCGTTCACCCACCTCGTCGGACCTAGCTGGAGCCCTAGTAAGCCCCCGACGACCCCCGCCGTAGCACTAGGGTTCAGTCTCGCGCGCCCCGTGCGACGGAGACGCTGATGACAGTCGTCGATCGCGCTCTAATCGTGCGGCCTGGATTCTAAGATACCGCTTCGTGTGTGGTTAGTCGCTGACGTGTCGGGACAACCCGGGTGCAGCTCGCCGCACGTGCGTCGCGTAGTTGGTCCAGCCCATTAGCATTCCCGCGCGTACCCACAGATTCAAATTTAGGTTTTTCTTTTATTTGAAAATCCCATACTATAGGTAACTTTGAAAATCAATTCAGAAAATTTCACTAAACCAAATTGAATGAAACCAATTTTTTTAGGAAGTAGATGAAAAGCTCTAATCACTCCCGTTGGATTTCAAACAAATTGAAACTATAGATCACCCTCAGCAAAAATAACAAGACCGTAGCTTTTATCACTTCAAACCTTTTTCTAAAATCAACCATAAGTGATTTTGAGTTGATTCAAACTCTCAAAAATCACTTTGGCCATGACCTATCTAAATATGTTAAAATATATAATTTTGCATACAGTAGTCCTAGACCAAAAATAAAGAATGGATTTATAGTCATTTCTAGTCACACCAATATTATTAAATGGTATTGTTAAACTTTGCAAATTAGGCCAACCACTTTGAATCACATTCCCAAGTATTGGAATATGTGGTGATGACATGAGTCAATATGATCCCATATTCTAATTGGACAATATTAAATCTTAAGTAATTTTCAATGAGTAGAAATTACTTTGCTAAATTAAGATAACTCAAATCTTTCCACCCTTGCTTATAGTAATAGAGATGATGCTAGCTCATCTAGTATGTACCTTTGTGTGATAAATATAAGTAGTTAAGTATTTATTGGTTATTTTGTACCTCGTATTCATTTATAGACGCTAGTATCAATCCGGGCTATGAGGAGGAAGAATTCTACGAAGACGAGGAAGAGAACTGCGACCACCTTACCAACCAAGGCAAGCAAGCTAAGCTAAAGCATGCAAGCCTCACTTGCAAGCAATTGTGATACCACTTTGATTATACCACTCCCAAGTTTTACCTGCAAGCTTGATCTTTTATTCCTTCTTGCAAAGTTTTTCAAGTAGTTAATTAATTGGTGATTAGTGGAAGATTAGGAAAGATGTCATCAAGAGTATGGAACTTGATGTATGTAGATACACTTGATTAGTACCCCTCAAATAGTGACACCCTCATTGATAGATGCTAGTGCTAAACTAATCTGGATCACTATAGATGGGAACAAATGATTATGAAAACCTTGGAATGATGAGTCATTCTATTGAAATGTTTTGGCATGTGTTATGGACACCAAGAGTTGAAGATGATATTGAATGAAGTATGTGCCCTGACTTTGATAAAAACTAATGGTTGGGTTCGGATGCGATACCGTTCCAATTTACCGTACAACCACAATACCCGAGTTTGGTTAGGGCTTAACTGGAAGCTTATGTGTCTTAGTATGGGTTCCCTTGCAGAACGAGGTGGGTTGAGGCAACCTTTTGAATGTGAATGCCCACCTATGCAGTTCCCACGATGATAGATGGCATGGCTGGGAAGCCAAACTCATAGGGGAGGTGCCTATACTAGGGTGTGTAATTGACAGGTTAGAATTGATTATCTGCATACCAAGTATGATGATTCAGGGTTATCCCTGACGGATGTATCAAATGTTGTTGTGAAATGTACCACCTCTACAGAGTGTCAAACTATTCAAATAGCCACGTCCGCAGTTATGGACAGTTGGATGGCCATACTGTTCCGTTGTCAGATGTTTGCAAAATGACTTGTGACTTGAAGTATAATGTTGACTTGATCCTACCAGGTTGTGGATATGAAACTAGGTTCCCACTTGAGTAATGTAGACAACTAAAGTTAGGTCTTACTATTAGGCATTTGTAAAATAAAATTGGCTTGTTGCAAATAAACCTAGAGTTTAGGATTCCTATTAGAATGGTCTTACTGCTTTAGCGATAGTTTATGAGTACTTAAAAGTACTCATAGATTTGTCCCTGGCTATTCCCATGTCCAGACTACGAAGGAGACTATGAGGATGATGGACAGCAGGACGCCTACGATAACTAGGATCATCTCCCATCGTCAGCATTGCCTATGACCATGAAGATGGAGCCCCTACTACGCTACTATTATTTCGCTGCTTTGATTTGTAATCAGACCTGATCATGAGATCAACTATTTGTAAAACAATTATGGTTTGTAATGGATGATGTAATGTGCTACCAATTCTGTTATGTCTTGAAAAAAATGGTGATCCTGGGATTGCGATGTACGGCATAACAGGCATCTTGGATTAAAAATCTGGGTGTTGATAAGTTGGTATCAGAGCCACCCTGACAATAGGAGACCCTAGTTAGAATGGACGTCTGAAAAAACTTTAGTTTCCAAAACAAAGAAAGTGAGTATGTATGAAAACCTATTCTCACTCTTATCCTTGAAATTCTTTCCAAAAGAGAGTCATATGTTCCTCATAATTTTTGCAATCTTACATAAAATTTGGCACACTTGATCACCTCTCTAACTTACTCGTCTTAATTTCTTATAGATAGACTACACATACAACAAATTTTATCAGTTGGGAAACAGAGGAAACCTCATCTTTGAGAGTGACCTAAGTCAGCTTGCGGAATTTCTGGAGCGCCTGCACCCAGAATTCTATGGAGCTCAGCTCAATGATCACCCCGGAGGGGAACAGCAATGGATGATAGTTGCATATCTACGAGGAAAATGGAGCCACCTACGTCTGAGAAGATCCATTTCAGCATAAGGGATCACTTGCCCGACTGTGTGGACAGAACGTCAATCAGATCGCCGGTACCCTCTTCGCACATTTTGCCAGAAGTGACTCCCATGGACTGCCCTTGCACATGCCAGGACACCCAGAGTTGAGGCACCATGTGGACCATCTTAACTTCAAGTTGCATGAGAGTCAGAAAGAGCTGTACAACGCTCGTGTCGATGCCAACGAGAAGCAACTTGCTGCCACCAAGAAGGACAAGACCTTCGCCATCCTCATGAAGGAGCGTAAGTCACTTTGCTGTCTGCGTGACAAGAAGGATCACATCATTGATCGCCTTCGTCACAAAGTGTTAGACCTGGAAGAGACCGTCCATGATCGAGATATGCAGCTTGAGGAGAGGGAGAACGAAGTGGAAGCTATTCGTGGAGATCACTACTCGTACCTCAGTGATGATGATGACTACTTGGAGGACATCAACCAGGAGTTCCACATGATGATGAGGACCACGAATTCGTTGATGATGAAGAAGCCACCGGTTCTGATGAGGAGTAGTAGCACTAGAGCACTGTCGTAGGTGTGAGTTGTATCCGGTCCCACTGTATCGTAGCTTGCAAGAATGGTTCTTAAAACCATCTGCTTTGTTGTTATGATGTGTTTGGAATGTGTGGTTTGTATGTGTGCTTGGAATGAATGAACAAGAGTTGTTAGGTTTTCAAACCCTAGCCTTACTCAAAGTTAAAAGCTTTTAAACCAAACTCATAAACCTTAGAAAAATTTCCCTCTTGTCTTATGATCTATCTCAATCTTCAGATGACTCGCGGTGGAAGCAGCTCATCTCAAGACCCGATGGTCCAAATTCTGCAAATGCTAGTGGCCGATCGAGAAGCCGGTAGAACCGAGCGTCAAGCCAATCTCGCCACTCTTCAACAGATTGCTCAACTGGCACATGACAACCAAGGCCATGGAAATCAGGATCATCATGGATCCAAGCTTAAGAACTTCCAAAACACCAATCCTCCTATCATTAGCAAATCCGAGGAGCCCCTAGATGCCGACGATTGGCTGCAAACCATGGAAAACAACTTAGAAGTTGCAGGAGTGGATGCTACGGAGAAAGTGTTGTTTGACACTCACTATCTGGCAGGTTCTGCAAGAGCATGGTGGAATAGCACTCGTATAATGAATGGAGGACAAATGATGACTTGGTAGGAGTTCAAACTCAAGTTCAGCCGAACCCATGTGCCACCCGGTCTAATTCTAAGGATGAGGGATGAATTCAAGGAGTTGAAGAAGGGACGAATGACTGTGGTGGAGTACCGTGACAGATTTATGTCTCTGTCTAGGTATGCCCTAGATGAGATTGGCACTGAAGCCAAGAAGGAAACAAATATTTTTGAATGGTCTACACGATGAGATGCAGACGGTGCTAGTCAATATTCCTTTTGCCGATCTAGAAGCTCTAGTGGATTCTGCTATCTAGATTACATGGATATACCCTACGGGTGCACAACATTAGTATACCTGGTACAGCCCAAGGAAGTCCCATGTCAGGACATGCAACCCATGAATACTTCGGGTGGCCCAAGACCATGGAGGTTTCGACTCCTTGGAGGACAAGTCTGGATTTGACAGAATTTCAAAGGGTATCAACCCTAATTTGTAACCGACTCGACCTGTCCCGAGACTTGGCCTATCTACATAAAGGCCAGCAGGGTACAACGAGAAGGCTCCCTGAACTCACCTCATACACGCCTCATGCCAAATTGCATCTGCGCACCCCTTTAATTTTCGGTTCCGCCGTAATCAAGAGCAGACAAGCAGGAGTAGGATTTTCCCTCTGGGGGCCTGAACCTGGGTAAATCTCTTCTCCCTGTGTTGCTTGTCTGTTAATCGTTCCATGACTTCCAGCATCCCCATCTTCTCCAAAACCCAAGTCCATAACAATGGGCATTGATGAGATCGAACCTCGTCAATTGGCGCCATTTGTGGGAACTGGGGACGCTGATCGTGCGGTTGTGACGGTTCCATCCGAAGCGATCTACGACTCATCGGAAACGGAGAGTCACCTCCTCTTCGGTGCCTTCGACTTCACCGCCCACTCGCCGGCCACCCTGAAGGATTTTGAGTCTATTGGTGACGAGCTCGAGATGCTATTCGGGAGCTTCTACTTCCAGGTGGGGCAGACCGGCACCCTCCGCCTCCCAGAGCAGGTGCCACCACCATCCATCAGGCCCTCTTCAGGGTCCCACCCATCAGTGTGTTGCACGCGTCGATGCTGACAGACAATTCGGATGACAGCAGCAGCTGCAACTCCGATCTCTATGCCCCCCCTTTGGATGAAGGAACCTACGGTTCTGGATCCGAAAGTTACGGCAGCAGCGACCCACTCCGCGAGTGCTACCTATGCGCCATCATCAACAATGGAGCAGACCCACCGCTAGGTTTGAGTGCGCAGCAAACACCCAATCCCCCTCCCAACCCGCAAATTGGGAATGGAGGAAACAGGGGAGATCCGCCTAACAGAGCCAACGAAGGTGATGGTCACGCCTACAACCAGGTCAACCTCAGCGAGGAAGGCTGGCGCCAAGCACGCGAGGCCATGGAAGGCAACAAAATTCTACCTATGAATTCCTCCCGAGATCTGCTAATGGCCTACCACCTCCTCCTAATCGACGAGCATAACCGGCAGGTGAAGCTAATGGAGGAGCTTGAAAAGTGTCAGAAGGCACCTGCGAAGTCCAGCGCACGGCGAGATGCACTCTCCTCCAATGACGGCTCCACTTCACATGTCAACAACTCCAACAAGTACCGCTCCCGCATGGAGCGCATGGACCCCGCCACACGACCTGAGATCACCAGGGCCCTCAATACATCCTTCATGATGATGGACTCACATGGCAATGTCATGCCGAAAATGCCGCAGGCCATGATCATGGCGGCCACCACCTATCTCGCGTCCAATCCGCCTCCGGTGGGTGACCCGAAGAACGCCATGCACAAGTTCGTGCTAGCAGGCCTTGGACTCGTCGGAGCTGCGCTCCACGATGAAACTCCCGTGGAGCCAAATAAAAAAGCTGCGGTCAAGTTCACTCGAAGCCGCACACCCTCATCCGAGGAAGACGAGCACGACTTGTCTCGGTGCCACAAGAGACCACGACGCCGCAACAGCAACTATGACACTCGCGACGAGCTTACCCAACGTAAGATCGACAAAGCACGTGCTAAACGCGCGAGCTCAACTGAGTCCGAAGAGGAGGATGACGGAGAGCTGTGCGGAGCCAGATGCTTCAGCAGATCCGTTCGGCGAACACGGATGCCAAAAAATTTCAAGCTCCCTTCGGACAACTTGAAGTTCGACGGCACACAGGAGCCAAAGGCTTGGATTGATGATCACATGTCGTCGGTCAAGCTCTACGGCAGAAACAAGAACACCGCCTTACAATGCCTTCAGCTGTAGCTGACAGGCGCAGCCAGGGTCTGGCTCAGCAGCCTATCGTCCGGCTCCATCCAAAGCTGGGAAGAGCTAGCGTACATCTTCATCCGCAACTTCAAAGGCACCAGCAACAGGCCAACCTCAATAGAAGAGTTGTGGGCCTGCACCCAACGGGACAACGTGTCCATCCGCTCATACATACTCTGTTGGTCCCACATCAAGAACTCTACCACGCATATCTCCGAAGAAAGAGCAATCGATGCCTTCAAGGACGGTGCCAGGCACCCCGATTTCAAGGAGGAGCTCGGGCGCATCAAGCCCAAGACACCCGACCACCTCATGGACATCGCCAACCGATGGGCAGTTGGCGAGGATTCCGTCAACCGAGCACATTTAGATGCCGAAGACGACTATGGCTGCATGCACGAATGCCGCAGCAAGAGAAGATCGTGCATCTATGACGATCGCGATGGAGTCGACATGGTTGCGGCTGGATACACCGATCGACGCGAGGATGGCAACCGCAACAGCGGATACCACAACAACAACTAGCGCGACGGTGGACGACCCACGCAAGCATGGCAACATCGCAACCGCAACGACGAGCCTTCGACATATGACAAGCTGTCTGGTCCCTGCACCATCCACTTCTACATCGACAAGCAAGATGGTAAAAAGAAGGCCAACCATATGCTCAAGGACTGCCGAGAGTTCCAGAAGCTTAGTGACGGCCTCACCCATATGCGGCGCCAAACCGTGAACCCTGGATTCGGACCCACGCCATGTACCATTGCCCATGGAGCACCTCAACCCGTCAGACCATCGCAGCCACCGGTCGCACCATCACTGAATAATGGTGCAGGGGGTACGCGCCACCAAAAGGGTCCCTGATGATCTAGAAGGGACGCCCAACCAATAGGGTGCAGAGAAGAACACACGCCAAGTCAGCCTAGTTGTGACCTCCCCACCAGCCATACGTGAATACCTAAGCGGCTCGGAATCCTGCATCACGTTCGACCGTTCGGATCATCCATGCCAGGTACCTCCCCCAGGTCATGCTGCCCTGGTGCTCGAGGCACAGATCGGCGGATTCGAGATGAGACGCATCTTCATGTCCGGCGGCAGCGGCATCAACCTGATGTTCCCAACATACTCGCAGCAATGTGGATCCCGCTGTGTAGCCTGGAGCAGTCCGACATGACGTTCCGCGGCATAGTCCCAAGGAAGGGCATATACCCCCTGGGCAAGATATGGCTCGATGTTATCTTCGGCCAGCCCAAAAACTTCAGGCGTGAGCGGCTAGAATTCGAAGTGGTGGACTGGCCATCACAGTACCACGCCATCCTCGGCCGCTTCTTGGCATATGCGTACCTACTAATCAAGATGCCAGGACCTAGGGGCATCATCACCATCCAGGGAAGCTTCACCTGGTCCGATAGCTGCGACAAAGACTTTAACAGAATCTCTTAGTCGTTCGGCATGCAGGAGGAGCTCACGAGGCTCAGAGAGGTGACAGACAACAGGGCACCCCCAGTCACCAGACAAAACGCACCTGACATGTCGTTCGACTCCACGATCAACACAGAGAAGGTGCAGGTTCACCCGACGGACGCCTCCAAGATAGCGTTGATCGCCAACGACCTCAGTCCCGCATAGGAAAGCGTGCTCGTCGAATTCCTCCGTGAGCGCTTGGAAATTTTCGCCTGGTGTCATGCGGACATGCCAGGAGTTCCCAGGGAATTCGCCGAGCACGCACTCAACGTGTTTCCGGATGCAAAGATAGTCAAGCAATCGATCCGATGATTGTCCGAGCCAAGAGCCGAAGCCATTGGAATCGAAGTCAACACACTACTCGATGCCAACTTCATCAGGGAAATCAAAGAAAGCGAGTGGCTGGCCAACACCATGCTGGTCCGTAAGAAGGACACGCACATCCTGCGGATGTGCGTGGATTTCACATCGCTCAACAAGCACTGCCCAAAGGACCACTTCCCTCTACCAAGGATCGATAAAATCATCGACTCCACTGCAGGTTGCGAGAAGCTCTCCTTCCTTGATGCCTACTCCGGCTACAACCAAATTCGACTAAAGGTCAAAGATGAGGAGAAAACAGCGTTCATCACGCCGTTCAGAGTGTTCTGCTACAACACCATGCGCTTCGGGCTGAAGAATGCAGGTGCCACATATAAAAGGTGCATGCAGGCATGCCTGAACAACCAGATCAGTCGCAACATCCAGGTCTATGTCGATGACATAGTAATCAAGACCAGGGAGTCCAAGACACTGATTGACGATCTCTGTGAGACGTTCGATAACCTTGATCACTACAAGATCAAGCTAAACCTAGACAAGTGCGCCTTCGACGTCCCGTCTGGCCAAATACTCAGCTACTTCATCTCCCAATGGGGGATCAAAGCGAATCCGAAGAATATCAGGGGCATACTAGCCATGGTGAAGCCAAAAAACCTCAAAGGCGTCCAAAAACTAGCAAGGTGGATCGCGGCATTTAGCAGATTCATCAGCCGAATGAGCGAGAAGGCCCTACCCTTCTATCAACTGCTGTGCAAGACGGACAAGTTCGAGTGGACACCCGAAGCAGACGATGCGTTCGAAGACCTCAAGCAGATGCTCTCCACATCACCTGTCCTGGTCACGCCGAAGGAACGGGACCCTTTGCTGCTATACATCGCAGCCACTGATACGTCATAAACGTATCTATAATTTTTGATGTTCCATGCTTGTTTAGTATCCACTTTGCTATGTTTTGTCTACACTTTGAGGTATTTTTATACACTTTATGGAACTAACCTATTGACAAGATATCATAGTGCGAGTTGCCTGTTTTCTGCTGTTTTTGGTTTCAGAAAGCTAAAAAATGAATATTCTTGGAATTGGATGGGACAAAATCCAAAGGTCATATTTTTCACTGAACGATACGGAAAATCAAAGACGAGACAGAGGAGGACACCAGGGTGGCCACACCCTAGGTGGGCGCGCGGCCCATCCTGGTCGCGCCCACAGGGGGTGTGGGCCTCCTGGCCCTCCATCGACCTTGCCTCCTTCGCCTATAAGAAGCCTCCAACCCAAAAACCCTAAAGAATCGAACAGAAAGCCACAAAAAGTTCTTTAGTGCCGCCGCCACCGAAGGGGGGATTCAGGGGACAGAAAGTCTCTGTTCCGGCACCCAGCTGGGACGGGGAAGTGCCCCCATCTCCATCTCCATCGATCTCCATCACCATCTTCATCACCGTTGCTGATTCCCATGATGAGGAGGGAGTAGTTCTTCCTCGAGGCTAAGGGCTCTACTGGTAGCTATGTGTTCATCTCTCTCTATGCATGATCTTGATGTGGTCATGAGCTTTGTAATCAAGTAGATCTACCTTGCTACTCAAGTGCTTTAATAGATCTCTGCTCTCCCCACGTGTGTGTAAGTGATAGCTTGCATACCGTGGTGGCACTTAGGCTAGAGGTTACATAAATACTCATCGTGCTTTAATAGATCTATGCTTTTCCCCATGTGTGTGAAAGTGACAGTGTGCATGTCGTGTGTGGCACTTAAGATAGGTTATATATATTTAACATGAGTTATATTTGGAGTTGGATGTCTTTATGAAATTGTGGTGTTTGTTGGAACCATCTAGCGTTCAAGGTGACAGTGTGGGGTTATCTAGATTGGGAAAGGCGGACTTTGAGGAGTGTTGTTATAGCCCTACCCTGGATTAGAGTGTTCAATCGGAGAGTAGTTCAGGGTAGTATCATGAAGAGAATATATTTATTGAGAGTGTTCACTAGTGAAAGTATGATCCCTAGGCCTTGTTTCTAAACATTGAAACACCGTTTGCATCTAGATCTGTTACATGTTTGCTTGCTTCCAACTTTTTGCCTTTAGTATTTTCCTCACCGTCAAGCTATTTTCTGGCACCGTTACCACTTGTATTTCACTATCTCTTCACCAAACTAGTGCACCTATACACCTGAAAAGTGTATTGAGTGTGTTGGGGAAACAAGAGACTTCTTGTATGTTGATTGTAGGGTTGCTTGAGAGGGATACCTTTGACCACTTCCTCCCTGAGTTCGATAAACCTTGGGTAATCCACTTAAGGGAAACCTGTTGTTGTTCTACAAACCTCTGCACTTGGAGGCCCAACAACTACCTACAAGAATAGAAATGTGTAGACATCAGTCACACATCAGGTGGTCAGCACCGTACTCGTGGTGGAGCGACCCGAAGATGGAAAGACCCACGGGGTACAACGCCCAATCTACTACCTCGGCGAGGTACTGACCCCGACAATGCAGAGGTACCCTCACTACCAGAAGCTCGCCTACGGCATATTCATGACGGCTCGTCGGCTGAGACACTACTTCCAAGAGCATCAGATCATGGTCGTCAACGACACCCCGCTATCAAACATCCTAAATAAACCCGAAGCCACGGGGCGCGTAGCCTTATGGGGCATCAAATTGTCCCCTCTAGACATAATCTACGAGCGGCACACCGCCATCAAATCGCAGGTCCTCCCTGACTTCCTCATCCACTGGATGGAACTCCAGCTGCCGGATACTCTGGACATGTCGTAGTCCTGGATGATGTACTTCTATGGCTCCAAACGCGAGGCCGGAGCCGGGGCCAGCGTCATACTGACGCCCCCTCAAGGCGACAAGATGAAGTGCGTCCTTTGGATGAAATTTCGCGCCTCCAACAACGAGGCCGAATACGAGGCCCTCATCCACGGCATGAGGATGGCAAAGGTATGGGGCGCAACACGCCTTGTCATCTACGACGACTCGAACCTCGTCGTGCAGCAGACGATGAACGAGTGCGACGCCCATAGCGCCAACATGATCGCGTACTGCCCACTCTACAACTCACTCAAAGGAGACTTTGAAGGCTGCGAGCTTTGACATGTCGATAGGGAAAGCAACGAAGAGGCTGACAGGGTCGCCAACATTGGCTCCACCTGTGCACGGGTTCCACCAGGCGTGTTCCTCGAACAAATCTGCGTACCCTCTATCAAGAGAAAATTCCCAAAAGGCTTAGTCTAAGAAGCAGAGCACTCGGGGGCTGCGCTACCCGAAAAGCTGGACACAGAGGCCAAGCTGGTCAGTCTGATGTAGGTCATGGTGGTTGAAGAAACATGGACGCAACTGTATCTTCGGTACCTGATAAATAATCAACTGCCCGATGACCCGACGGATGCCTGCCGCATATCTCGCCGGTCAAAATCCTTCACCATCATCAACAACGAGATGTATAAGCGCAGCATTTCAGGTGTGCTCCAGCGATACGTCACCATCGGTGACGGCAAAAGCATCCTCCAAGACATCCATGAGGGTATCTACGGCCATCATGCAAGCAGCCGCGCCCTAGTCGCCAAATCTCTGTGAGCTGGGTTCTACTGGACAACAGCAATGAACGACGCCAAGGACATCGTCCAGAGGTGCAGTGCCTGTTAGAGGTACGCGAACAAGCCACACACGCCAGGATACGAGCTTAGGCCTATACCGTTGGCCTAGCTCTTCGCCCAATGGGGCCTCGACATGATCGGCAAACTGCCAAAGTCCTCGCCAGGAGGTCACGTCTTCCTCCTGGTCGCACTCGACAAATTCTCCAAGTGGATCGAAGCCATGCCTGTCACCAACCAAAGTGGCAAAACTGCCATCAAGTTCTTCGAGTCCATCGTCTATAGATTCGGCGTGCCTCATAGCATCATAACAGACAATGGCTCGAACTTCATCTCGAAGGAACTCCAAGACTTCTGCGGGAACCTCGCCATCGCCATATCATACGCCTCCGTGGCGCACCCACAGACCAACGGGCAGGTCGAAAAGGCCAACGGCCTCATAGGCAACGGCATCAAGAAGCGCCTACTTTGCCTACTCGAAAGGCTGGCGGGATCCTGGGAAGACGAGCTACCCTCGGTTCTCTGGAGCCTTCGGACAACTCCAAACAGCTCAACTGGCTACACGCCCTTTTTATGGTGCACGGAGCTGAAGCCGTGCTACCCACCGAGGTATGCCACAAGGCCCCACGGGTCGTCGCTTACAACGAAGCCAAATCATCGGTAGCACTCAAAGATGTCGTCGACACACTCGACGAGGGACGCGACATCGCCACAGCTCGCTCAGCCATCTATCAGCAGAGCCTCCACAACCACCACAGCCGCCGGCTGTGTCCAAGGTCCTTCATCAAAGGAGACCTCGTCCTGCGACTCAAGCAAGAAAGGTACAAGAAGCTCGAGTCACCCTGGGAAGGGCCCTACATCGTCACCGAAGTCATCCCAGGTGGCGCCTATCACCTCATGGACATCGCATCAGGAGTAGAATACTCAAACCCCTGGAATGTCGCACAACTTCGATGCTTTTACCCCTAGTTACCCTTTACTTTCAATAAGGCTATTCAGCCGAACAATTTACCTCCTCGTTTACAATGAATAAAAGCTACATTCCTTAGCCCCAATATCTTTTTTCTCCTTGCATTACTTCTTGCTAAATACGCTCGGGGGCTGCACCTCACCTTATGACTTCGACGACTAAAAACAATGCATACAACCTGAGTAGATGAACACGTCAGGCTAATGAAAAGAACATGCACATAACAAAGCACACCACGTGCCAACACATACAAACTTTGTAAAGGGAATTTAAAATCCCACCCGAACAAATACATAATTTACATTGTATCATTTTTTCTTTACAGGATTTACCCACACTTCAACAAGACGTTCGTCCGCTCCTCAAACAAATCTACCATCTCCTCGGCATACAGTGCCACAGTTGTGTAATGAGGGCACATATTCCACACATTGCCATCTGGAGGAGGGGGTGGTCAAGACGCTATATCGGCAAGATTCACGTCATGCCGATGCAGTCGAACAGGAGATAAAGTTGCCTTCACCCCAGCAACAAGCTGATGGCGCACCAACTCCCTGACATGGCCTACATTATGAAACTTCCCAAGGAGACCCAAAAAACTAGAGGGTGCAGCGTCTAAAGGAAACATGATGGACCAAACGGACGCAAGAGATGACCTCACCTGTTTCAGCACCCGAAGCACCTGGTGCACACGGTCGTGCACCGTCGCAAGGACGAGTGCTCGATCACGGTTCATCCAAAAGAAGCCACCGGCCGCCAGCTCTTGCCGTGTCAGGCAATTCTTCGAATTGCGACGCGCTCCTTCTTCCTTAGGAATGAGATTCACAACTGCACAAACATTGGGTGAGCGAGCACAAAAATCAAGGCGCAATCGAAAGAGCATTGGTTTGCAAAGACTCACATTGGAGTTGATCACCCATCTGCCAAAATTCCCCAAGCAAGAACTCCTCCCTGGCGGTGGCTCGCTCAGCCGTTGAATTCCACACATCCGCATGGCCTCGGATGCTCGGGATATCCTTTTCTAGACTACGGACGTGATCACGCAGAAAGGTCAATTGCGACGCTTCATCCAAATATGGTTGAGGCACATGCACAGTCGGAGTAACCACTGGAGCCTCACCGAAGCACCCTAGGGGTAAAACAAGCAAGTATGAACATCACACATACTCTTGACAACAGTCAAAAAGTAGATTTATATACATAAATAAAGCCACCTCGTGGCAAAGTGGAACTCGTTCATCCACAAGGTATTACAACAAACAACAAGAGTAGAAAAGCTACACTAGCTACAGTACAAGGGCCTAAGCACCAGCATCCCAAGCAGCCTCGGAGCCAGACTGCCTGCTCTTGGCCTCCAGCTGCTACTTCACCACATAATCGGCCAGGAGGTCAATGAGCTTAGGCCCATAATGCTTACAGCGAGAAGCAAAAAGGGCGAAAGCTACCTCGGAGCCATCCGCTGTCGTCGGCATCCTGGACATGACTCGGGCCAAGTCTAGCTCGGCTTCGGACACCATCGCCATGGCCAGCCCCATGGAGGCACTGATGCCCTTTTGCTTGCGTTTGTACTCCGCCGGAGCATCCTCTGAAAGAGCATCTGCAAGTGTGCCGATGTCGTGGAGGGCAACACCTTTCGGAGTTACCTCCTTGTAGAAGCGCGTGAGCACCTTATTGGCCTTCTCCAAGGAGCCAACGACAGCGGAGCAGCGATCCTCAATCATGGCAGTAGCATCAGCCAAAATATCTCCGTGCTCCAGCACGTCGCGATCAAACGCAACGCTAGAAGCACCTGAAAAGAGGAAGAAAGCACTCGACTGAGAAAATGATACAACACACTCAAAACATGGAACACCCAAAGGATACAAGAGCAATTTACCAAAGATAGCCCTGGCAGCAGCCATGAGCTTGTCAGTCGTCGCCTTCTCCCATGTGGCTGCAACGACCGTAAGCTTCTGCTCGCGATCTTCGGCCTCCTTCTTCTGACGCTCCATGGCCTCCACAACATCCGCTACCTTTTTCTCCGCTTGGCCGAGGCTATTTTCGAGAGCGTTCAGCCTGCGAAGAGCAGCATTGTTCTCATCTGCATGAATAAACGTCGGGTGAGTACAAAGGAAAACTTGATGCACTTGAAGATGAATATAAGAAGAGAATCATGTACCTCGGAGCTGCTTCAGCTCATCCTCCACCGCTAGGTGCAGCTGGATAAGAAAATTGGCACTATGGACAAAAGGATACAAAGAAGAAAAAACGATGAATAAAAGGCTCGGGGGCTCCCCTCGCAAAACAAAAAAGACCAACAGATCTGATAAAAGGACCCAGGGGCTCCCCCACGGAATAAAAGGGCAAAACTTACGTCCTCAGGAGTGGACTCCGAAGGTTTGCATGTTGCCTTCCGAGTTACGAGTGCACGAGATTCACGCCTAGCGGAGCTCGAGTCATCGTCCTAGGAGTTGGCCACCACCTGATGAAGAGAGGCTGCCGGCTTTGATTCCGCAATGACTTCTTTAGTGTCCCCATTGAGAGACTCCTCCGAAGGATTGCTGCTAGCACTTATCAGATCTGCAACAAGCTACAACTACAACATGGTAATCAGCCTCAGGCAAAGCAACTAACGATTCGATGTCTTACAAACTGAAGACATGAGCCGCCTTCTCCTTCTTCTTATTCTTCCTGGACGACGGCTGCAGCGCCACCGCCTGAATGGGCATGGCAGGAAAAGGTGCAGACGACGCACCCTCATACCCGCCATTTTGTTCAAATAATGACAGACCCCTAGGTGTTGGCGACGTGGACGCATCCGAAGACTCACTATGCGACCTATTTCGGGTCCACCCTTCACTTGGCTCGGGGGCTTCCGTGGTAGGAGATTGCGCCAGGGGACGCTCGGATTCAGAATCCACAACTTCATTATCCGGAGCAACCGGGAATTTCTCAGGGAGAGGGGGCGTCATCCCCGCTACCTTGAAGTCCTGCAAATTGGAGACAAGAAGCTGACAAAATTATCAGTACAACTAACAAAAAGCAAGCACTCGAAATAGCATTACACGCAACTGCAAGTTCTTTCACCTGCGGAACAGCCTTCTTGGCGATCAACGGGAAGGTTAAGGATTTCCTCGGGAGGTCCTCGACGGCCTTGGCCTTCAGCAGGGGCCAAAGAATCCTATCCAGGTCACCCGAAGACAACTCCTCAGGTGAAACCCTCGTCGGATCTCTACGGCCAACGTATAGAACCATAGGGTGCGCCCTCGCTTGGAGCGGCTGCACCCGATGCTTGAGGAAGGTGCGGATGATGTCGACACCATTAACCTCTTTGCTGGCCACCAGCTGGAGTGCCTCCACGCGCTGGTAGAGCTCCTCCACCTTCGCCATTTCACCCTCTAGGACGTCGTTCTTCCACGACCTCTTCGGGATGATCTTCTGGGAGGAGTCAAAAGGGGCAAGACGAAAGTGCTGCCCGTCCAACTTGACGTCGCGGATGTATAACCACTTCCGCCGCAAGTATTGAACAAACTCGCAAATGGAGAAGGAGAAGAATTGGACAGAAGAACGAATGGAAATTATGCAGCCGCCGAGCGGATAAACACCGCCGGTGCCGGACTGTCTCTTCACGGAATAGAGTTTCCGGAAGACACCAAAGTGTGGCTCGATACCGAGCCAATACTCGCACAAGGTGATGAAACACGCAATGTGCAGAAGAGAATTGGGAGACATATGATGCAACTAAATCCCGTAGAAAAAAAGGAGTCCACGAAGGAAATTGTGGACTGGCAAAGAAAGGCCTCGGACAATGAAGGCATAAAACATCACCCAAAACACTTCAGGTGGGCGAGGAATTACCTCTTGGCCTGGGAGGATGGCGTCCTCCTTGTCCTTGGAGATCAACCCAGCATCGTGCAGCTTTTGCAGATCCGACTCGCGCATGTCCGTGTGCTTCCATCCACCATCAGTGGCGCGAGCAATGGCGGCAACCTTCTTGCAAGCGCTGGCGGCGCTCGACCCAGCTCCAGTAGTTGTCTTCTTCGACTTGCCCATCTTACAACAGCGAGCGCGGCGGTGTGATCGCAAGAATGAGGAAGGAAAGGTGTGGATGATGTCCAGTGCGCAATGGAAGGCAGAAAAGCTCGCGAAAATGGAGATAATGGAGATGAGCAAATGACGAAGGGTAAAAATAAATCACTGTTTACCTGCGGTATAAAGGGACGGAGATGATGCACGCGAGCCGTCGATTGGGAAGCCCATTGTGCCACTCAAATCTTACCATACACGTGTCAGCACCAAAACGAATCGTCGCCAGCACGTCGTCCACTACGCATGGAAACCAAGGAGATGCCGTAATTTTCTCCACGTCTACACGTGACAAGTCAACAGCAAGTTAGGCAGTGGGACCCACGATCGTCTCATCGCATCATCTCTGTTGCCGCGGACATTTGAGATCACCGATCGTCAGCACTCACGTCATCAAGGCAAAGCCAGCAACGACACGAAGATTTCGGCTGATCACACAAGTACTTACCCGAATCTACGATTCGAGAAACTACTCGGGGGCTACTCCTATCAGGAGCGCTAGCCGCGCACCTGAGAATTTGCTAAGGTAACATCACCTCAAAATTATCTTCGAGTCCTATGTCGAGTCTGCGACTCCACTACGGACTCGGGGACTACTCCCATAGGGAGGGTTGATTGAGCATCCGAAAAAATTGTGTCCTTTGGACTTACACTGAAAACGTCTGAACAAAAGTCTTTGCTCGAGTCTACGACTCGAACAGACACTCGAGGGCTACTCCCATAGGGAGCGTTGGCCGCGCACCCTATGAATCATCGACTGAGATCCTTCGGATGAAACACGACAAATTATTTTTTGGAAACTTTGCCCAAACCAACGCTAAGTGAAAAACAGTCTCCTTGGCCACTCGAAACACCTCCACGGCGATAAAATTTTGGATGTTGTGTCTAAGACGCAAAGATAAGCCCTATAAATATCATCTGATGGCCTGGTAACACACCTGACTGCTCTCTTCCAGTAAACTCCCGTGTCAACAGGCACGATGAAAATACTGACGGACGCGTTGGGTACATCACTTGAAAATCACAGGGATTCGACTCCTATAAGACCACAATGGCTTGAGTCGAATCACACCAGTAATCGTTCCGAATTCGAGTCCGGGGACTCGAGTTTGATGAAGATCGTGTTGTTTTATCCTATGTAGTTAACTGGCCTTGATCCGTCGGGTGAGTTAGGCACACGCATCAACAATCCCTATGAGCTAAATATTTCTCCTTGTCAAGCATGCGCAAATGTACCTGAAAAATTGAAGAGCCTCTAGCCGAATCTACGATTCGACTGAACACTCGGGGGCTACTGACATGGATATACCCTATGGGTGCACAACATTAGTATACCTGGTCTAGCCCAAGAAAGGCCCACGTCAGGACACGCAACCCATGAAGACTCCGGGTGGCCCAAGCCCATGGAGGTTTCGACTCCCTAGAGGACAAGCCTGGATTAGATAGAATTTCAAAGGGTATCAACCCTAATTTGTAACCGATTCAACATGTCCCGAGACCTGGCCTATCTATATAAAGGCCAGGAAGGTACAACGAGGAGGCTCCCTGAACTCACCTCATACATGGTTCACGCCAGATTGCATCTGCGCACCCCTGTAATTTTCGGTTCCACCGTAATCAAGAGCAGATAAGCAGGAGTAGGGTTTTCTCTCCGGGGGCCTGAACCTGGGTAAATCTCGTGTCCCTGTGTTGCTTGTTTGTTAACCATTCCACGACTTCTAGTATCCCCATTTTCTCCAAAACCCAAGTCCATAACAATGGGCATTGATGAGATCGAACCTCGTCACCAGATGGAAGGAAAAATCAACTAAGCAACTAAGAACCGTAAGCGTCGTATGATGCATCAGCCTGGACCCCACCATACTCTAAAGTATCACCCCAGTTCATCTGCCGGATTCGCACCAAGGAACAACATGCCACCTATGTCCCGTCTAACCTATCCCAATCGTAGCGGAGGAAACCCGAGGCCCGGAGGCAGCAACCACTACAACACTGGCAACCACAATACCTTCAACCGTGCACCACCAAGGCCCACCAACAACACCAACAATACTGCCCCAAGGACTGGAAGCAATGTTGTGCTTGTCGCAGGGAAGGACAAGTCAATGATCACCTGCTTTGAATGTGGAGTGGCGGGTCACTACTCCAATGAGTGTCCCAAGAAGATTGCTGCAGCACCCAACGTCACTGCACCTGCCCAGCAGCAGTGTCGTGTCCAACCTGGAAAGAGATTCGCCCTAGGCAACCCGCACAACCGTACTGGCCGTCTGTTCCACATGAATGCTGAAGAAGCCCAGGAAGCGCCAGATGTCGTGCTGGGTATGTTTTCTGTTAACTCGGTACTTGCAAGGCTGTTGTTTGATTCTAGAGCATCGCACTCGTTTGTTACAAAATAATTTGCATGCACTAGTATGAATCAACCAACAAATTTGAAGCATGTTATGATAGTTCAAATACCTGGGTCAACTACCAAAGCTAGAAAAATTTGCAAGGCCATATCTATCAGAATTCATGGAATAGATTTCTATGCCAACCTAATAGTACTTGGAACAAAAGGTTTGGAATTATTACTAGGAATGGATTGGATGTCGAAACATCTAGGATTAATAGATTGTGCCAAGAAAGCCATAACCATGACCAGTAGCACCGGAGTATCAGTTGAGCATGTGTCTGAGACACTGCCCCGCCAATTCAAGTGCAACAAGAGTTTAGCTCAACCGACCCTATACCAAGTCATAGTAGTCTGTGAATGCCCTGATGTGTTCCCAGATGAATTACCTAGTATGCCCCCAGATCAGGATATCTAGTTTATCATTGAACTAGTTCTCGGAATTGGACCCATAGCTCAAAGACCCTATAGAATGAACCCAACGAAGTTAGTGAAGCTCAAGAAGAAACTTGATAACATAATTAGCAAAGATCTAATTCAACCAAGTGCATCGCCATGGAGATCACTTGTTCTGTTTGTGGATAAGAAAGATGGTGCCACCCGTTTATGTACGGATTACCGGAATTTGAATGACGTCACCGTCAAGAACAAGTACACAATGCCGAAGATAGAAGATTTGTTTGACTAGTTGACTGGTGCCATAGTGTTCTCTAAGATTGATCTTAGAACTGGTTATCATCAACTAAAAATCCGTGCAACGGATATCCCAAAGACTGCCTTCACTACCGGATATGGATTGTATGAGTACAAGGTCATGTCATTTGGATTAACCAATGCCCCCGCTTATTTCATGAACCTCATGAATAAGATTTCCATGAACTTCTTGGATAAGTTTGTCGTTGTTTTCATCGATGACATTCTAATTTATTCCAAGTCGGAACAAGAACATGAACATCACCTAAGAACCATCCTTGGAACCCTTAGGGAACATCAGTTGTATGCCAAGTTTAGCAAATGTGAATTCTGGTTAAAGGAAGTAGGATTCTTAGGACATATCTTGTCAGCTGGAGGAGTTGCCGTCGACCCTGCCAATATTAAGGATGTTGAAGAATGGAGAGCCCCAACCACTCAAATTGAAGTTCACGCATTTCTTGGATTAGCAGGATATTACCGCAAGTTTGCTGAAGGATTTTCGAGCATCGCAAGGCCGATGACTCAGCTATTGAAGAAAGACAAGAAGTTTGAATGGACGGACAAATGTGAAGCAAGTTTTCAAGAACTCAAGAAGAGATTGATTTCAGCCCCAATTCTGATCATGCCGAATATCACGACGCCCTTTGACATATATTGTGATGCATCCAAAATTGGTCTTGGATGTGTGATGATGCAAGAAGGCAAAGTTATATCCTATCTTTCTCGACAACTGAAGCAACATGAACATAATTATCCAACCCATGACTTAGAACTGGCAGACGTAGTTTTAGCCTTGAAGACATGGCGTCATTACCTCATGGGTAACCGTTGTGAGATTTATTTAGATCACAAGAGTTGAAGTATATTTTCACCTAGAAGGAGTTGAATATGAGGCAAAGGAGATGGATAGAGTTGATCAAGGATTATGATCTTGACATTCACTACCACCTCGGCAAGGCCAATGTGGTAGCAGATCCTCTTATTAGACTGTCGTGTAGATTAAACACCAAGATTATGAAAGAGCGGCCTAGTTTGCATAAGGATTTGGAGGATTTCAGAATGGAGCTAGTTAGCGAAGGATTCCTAGCCAGTATTGAACTTCAACCCACTTTGATAGATCAGATAAAGGAAGCTCAGAAAGGAAATGCCAGTATTGACGGAATTAAGCATCGTATAGGTACAGGGAAGGTACCCGGATTCACAGAAGATGAAGAAGGAGTTTTGTGGTATAAAGGAAGAATCCGTGTGCCTGCTGATTCAGAGTTGAAGCAAGTCATCTTGCAAGAAGCCCATGATACTCTTTATTCCATTCACCCAGGAGGAATGAAGATGTATCAGGATTTGAAGGAACAATTTTGGTGGCACAAAATGAAGAGAGAAGTCGGAAGCTATATCGCCAAGTGTGATATCTGTCAGAGAGTCAAAGAAGAACACCAGCGACCCATAGAACTTTTGCAACCTTTGAAAATTCCAGAATGGAAATGGGATTCAGTTGGAATGGATTTCATCACCGGTTTACCTACATCGAGTAGGGGAAATGATTCTATTTGGGTCATAGTGGATAGACTTTACAAAGTAGCTCATTTCATACCAGTCAAGACCACTTATCAGAGCTCAAAGCTAGCCGAGTTGTATATTGCAAGAATATTCAGTCTGCATGGAACCCCCAAGACCATCGTATCAGATCAAGGAACTCAGTTTACCTCAAGATTTTGGAAGAAAGTCCAAGAAGGTTTAGGAACCAACCTGAACTTCAGCACAGCTTATCACCCGCAGACCGATGGACAAACAGAAAGAGTAAACCAGATACTCGAGGATATTTTGAGATCTTGTGTATTGGAATATGGATCTAAATTGTAAGACTGCCTGCCTTTCGCAGAATTCTCCTACAACAACAGTTATCAAGCCAGTTTGCAAATGGCCCCATTTGAGTTTTTGTATGAAAGGAAGTGTCGTACCCCCCTGAATTGGTGGCAAGTAGGAGAGAGTCAGATCTTCGGACCAGACATCCTACGAGAAGCCGAAGAGAAGGTTCACAAGATTCGTGAGCACCTCAAGACCGCCCAATCCAGATAGAAGAGTTATGCTGACAAGAGACGTCGAGATCTAGCCTTCAATATCGGAGACTTTGTTTATCTCAAAGTATCACCCTTGAAAGGAATATAGTGTTTCCAACTCAAAGGAAAGCTTGCACCCAGATATATTGGGCCCTTCAAGATTTTAAGTCGCCGAGGAGAAGTATCGTATCAGATAGAACTGCGGAAGAGATGTCAGCTGTTCATGACGTGTTTCATATCTCGTTACTTCGGAAATGTTTAGAAGTTCCAGAGAAGACTGAAGTTTTCAAGAACATCGATCATAGAGCCGTGGAGATCAACCCGGACTTAACCTATCATGAAGTAGCCGTTCGTATTTTGGAAGAAGCTTGCAGGACTACCCGGACCAGGAATATCAAGTTTCTCAAAATTCAGTGGAGCAACCATATTGAAGAAGAAGCCACCTGGGAACAAGAGGATTACATGAGGACGGAGTTTCCCAATCTCTTTAGTTCCTAGTTTTTTCCTGAATCTCGGGACGAGATTCTGTTTAAGGGGGAAGGTTTGTAACATCTCAAAAATATTAATGAGGATATAAATTCCTAATAAACCAAAATTAGGGTTAACAAAAGCTTTTATTAATTAAACCCTATCTTAATGCATGGGTGTATGAATGTTTGCAATGCCATGTTTGATTGTTGTAAATGATGAGAAATGGTATAAAGATCAAAACCATATCATCAAGTTCAAATCCAAACCAGATCAAAACAAAAGAAAATCAAAATATGAAGCATATGACCTAATGGTCATTTTTGCAAAAGTTAACACTTAGCTCACTTTGAGCATCTCTAGCAAGTGATCTCAAACAGAAACCATTCCAATTCTTTTCTCCCCTTGCTATTACCAAGTGACACTAAACACAATGGAGCTTTCCAACCTTGCAGAAACAAATCCAAATCCATTCGAGGGGCAATTCAAAATTGAATCTATCTTATGTATCAAGATAGCCATTTTTGGAAAACCATCAAAACCTTCACCATTTAGCAAACCCTTGCACCCAGAGACTACCAAGCTTAGTACCAGCACACCCACCAAAAATAACGTGAAAATATGAAAGTTTAGTTCTTGCAGACATTTGATCAAACACCTGGTGATCATAGTACAACCTCAACAACTATCTACTGTTTTGATCAATCCTTTGATCATATTTGTGACCTCACCGAGCTCCCACGACATGCCCTTAACTCACCTGGTACCAGCCCATGCAATGGAGCTCCTATCACCCACCGTTTTGACCAGTGCATTGTGTACCCGAGCTCACCTTGCCACCCGACGTGGACACACTACCACAGACCATGCCGCCCTCGCCCACGATGTCTAGGAGGTAACCCTGACCTCACCGCCCCTGCCTGTGCACGCCTTGACCAACGACCACCCGCGGAGATGCCAACGCAGCCACGCCCATTTAACACCCGACCATGCCGATCGCCGCGCCAGAGCGCCAAGCAATCCCGCGCGCACACGCTATTCCTCGCTCTCGCCTTGCGCCAATAAGTTCACTGCGACTCCAACGACCGCCCAAACATGATAGTTTGACCCCGCGAGCACCGTGACCATCGTACGCCGTGACGATCACCGATGGTACCGCCGTAGAGCATGGATGTTCTAGAACGATGGAGACCGCGCCTCTCCGTGCCACTATGCGCAGGACGACTGCCCTGCAACATCGCGTCGACCTACACCCTTGGCCATACCGATAGCACACTGTAACTACGTCGCCGACGAGACCGAGCCATGTCGCCGTACCCCCTTCGCCGCAGAGCCCTCCCCTGCCTCAAAACGCACACCATTCTAATCCCCTCTCACCAAGCAACTTCTCTGACCCGTTCCCGGAGCAAGGCGAGCACCACATCGCTGGAATTTAATCGGAGCCCGCCGCTACAGAGGAGGAAAGGAGCCGACGCTAGGAGTCTCCCCAGGAGTTGCCGGACCACCAGTCGAACCGCCGTCATCGACTCACTCGTTCGCCCACCTCGCTGGACCTAGCTAGAGCCCTGGTAAACCCCGATGACCCCTGCTGTAGCGCTAGGGTTCAGTCTCACGCGCCCCGTGCGACGGAGACGATGACGCACAACCATCGATCGTGCTCTAATAGTGCAGCCTAGATTGTAAGATACCGCTTCGCGTGTAGTTAGTCGCTGACGTGTGAGACCAATCCGGGTGCAGCCCGCCGTGCGCGCGTCACGTAGTTGGACCAGCCCATTAGCATTCTCGCGCGTAGCCCACATATTCAAATTTAGGTTTTTCTTTTATTTGAAAATTCCATACTATAGGTAACTTTGAAAATTAATTCATAAAATTACACTAAATCAAATTGAATGAAACCAATTTTGTTAGAAATTAGATGAAAAGCTCTAATCACTCCCGTTGGATTCAAACAAATTGAAACTATAGATCACCCTCAGCAAAAATAACAAGACAATAGCTTTTATCACTTCAAACTTTTTTTAAAATCAACCATAAGTGATTTTGATTTGATTCCAACTCTCAAAAATCACTTTGGCCATGACCTATCTAAATACATAAAAATATATAATTTTGTATACAGTAGTCCTAGACCAAAAATAAAGAATGGCTTTATAGTCATTTCTGGTCACACCAATATTATTAAATGGTATTGTTAAACTTTACAAATTAAGCCAACCACTTTAAATCACATTCCCAAGTCTTGGAATATGTGGTGATGATATGAGTCAATATGATCCCATATTCTAATTAGAGAATATTAAATCTTAAGTAATTTTCAATGAGTAGAAATTACTTTGCTAAATTAAGATAACTCAAATCTTGCCACCCTTGCTTGTAGTAATAGAGATGATGCTAGATCATCTAGTATGGAACTTTGTGTGATAAATAGAAGTAGTTAGGTATTGTTTGGTGATTGTGTACCTCGTATTCATTTATAGACGCTAGTATCAATCCGAGATACGAGGAGGAAGAATCCTACAAAGACGAGGAAGAGAACTTCGACCACCTTACCAACCAAGGCAAGCAAGCTAAACTAAACCATGCAAGCCTCACTTGCAAGCAATTGTGATACCACTTTGATTATACCACTCCCAAGTTTTACCTGCAAGCTTGATCTTTTATTCCTTTTTGCAAAGTTGTTCAAGTAGTTAATTAATTGGTGATTAGTGGAAGATTAGGAAAGATGTCATCAAGAGTATGTAACTTGATGTAGGTAGATACACTTGATTAGTACCCCTCAAATAGTGACACCCTCATTGATAGATGCTAGTGCTAAACTAATCTGGATCACTATAGATGGGAACAAATGATTATGAAAACCTTGGAATGATGAGTAATTCTATTGAAATGTTTTAACATGTGTTATGGACACCAGGAGTTGAAGATGATATTGAATGAAGTATGTGCCCCGACTTCGATAAAAACTGATGGTTGGGTCCGGATGCGATACCATTTCAATTTTACCGTAAAACCATAATACCTGAGTTTGGGTAGGGCTTAACTGGAAGCTTATGTGTCTTAGTATGGGTTCCCTCGCAGAACGAGGTGAGATGAGGCTACCTTGTGGATGTGAATGCCCACCTGTGCAGTTCCCAGGAGGACAGATGGTCATGGATGGGAGGCCAAACTCATAGGCGAGGTGCCTATACTACGGTATGTAATTGAAAGTTTAGGATTGATTATCCGCATACCAAGTATGATGATTCAGGGTTATCCCTGACGGATGTATCGAATGTTGTGGTGAAAGTGTACCACATCTGCAGAGTGTCAAACTATTTGAATAGCCGCGTCCGCGGTTATGGACAGTTGGGTTGTCATACTGTTCCATTGTCAGATATTTTCAAAATGACTTGTGACTTGAAGTATGAAGTTAACTTGATCCCACCAGGTTGTGGATATGAAACTAGGTTCCCACTTGAGTAATCTAGACAACTAAAGTTAGATCTTACTACTAGGCATTTGTAAAATAAAACTGGCTTGTTGCAAATAAACCTAGAGCTTGAGATTCCTATTAGAATGGTCTTACTGCTTTAGCGATAGTTTGCGAGTACTTAAAAGTACTCATGGCTTTGTCCCTGACTATTCCCATGCCCAGACTACGAAGGAGACTACGAGAAGAATGGACAGCAGGACGTCTACGATAACTAGGATCATCTCCCATCGTCAGCATTGCTTGTGACCATGAAGATGAAGCCCCTACTACGCTACTATTATTTCGCTGCTTTGATTTGTAATCAGACCTGATCATGAGATCAACTATTTGTAAGACTATTATGGTTTGTAATGGATGATGTACCGTGCTATCAATTCTGTTATGTCTCGCAAAAATGGTGATCCTGGGATTGCGATGTACATCATAACAGGCATTTTGAATTAAAAATCCGGGTGTTGGCACGGAGTGCCTAAGCATGCACGAGGTCGAGAACGCGGCGCACGCGAGAATGGAGAACCACGCCGCCTGGCGGCATCATTCCCCTTTGTCTCCCACATGTTTCCTTCGGCGGACTCCTGACAATGCGGAGGCGGGTAGCTCGTGCGCTGCTGGGTGCTCCCCATCTCCTTCCTCGACCTCTCGGAGACGGACTTCGATTACTATGATCTATTGGACTCCGATGTGCCTCCTTTTTGCCGGACACCTACGTGCTATCGAGCGACGAGTCCCCAGGAGAGCACATCATCGATGGCGACTACGTCTGCGATGATGACGCTGAGCAACACACACTAGAGACACTGCAGTAGTGGTCCGCGTGAGCGGCACGGGCGGCAGAGAAGCGGACGGAGGACCTCCGCTGGGCGCTGCTCGGCGTGAAGGGGCGGAGGACGCGGAGAGGCAGAAGGAGGAGTGTCGCACACAGGAGGCCGCCTGGCGCCTCCATGACCAGCACCAGGCGTACGTGACGGCCCAGAGAGAGGACATGGAGTGGCAGCACACATGTGTTCAGTAGGAGGAGGAGGTCGTTGACCTCTCCGATGACGAGTGAGCTCGTCGCCGTGTCGTCGTCGAGCCCTAGGCTCCGGTGAGGTTTCCCGGAGCCCATTACCGCCTCATCATCGGCGTGCCTTTTGATCCTCATATTTATGTAAATTATGGTGTAATCATGGACGAACTCCTTCTGCTATCGACGAACTGCAACGTGATCTGGCTCGAATTTCATGCGAACTATTTTTTTAATTTCTAGTTTCAAATACGGTTTCTGTTATGCGCGCACGTTTTCCGAATTGCAAACAATGTATGGGTCGTCTCTTAGAGATGCCCTTAGGTGCAGTAGAGGTTTCGTAGAGGTTACACAACATAAATATCAAAGCAAGCAATATGTCTCTTGAATATTGTATACTACTCCCTCTGTATATTAATTTTTTTTCATACGACTCCACTGAATCGATTCCGTTACCTTTTACGATAACAGAACATATGTCTTGTATAACCACAGTCACCAAAATGAGTATTGAACAAGACTATACCTCCCCCAATCGAAGAGGAGTTACCAACCCAGCCATCAATTTTTTTCTTAAGCTTATCATACAAAGGTTGCAAGTCAGCAACTTGGAGTCTAGTGCCACATACAGGGACACCAAGATACTTAGTTGGCCAAATTGCTAAGTTGATAGCCAAACAAATCAGCATACCTCCACCCTCTCTCTCTCTATCCTCCAAAACCATAATGAGTTCATTTTTACTGAAGTTAATTTTCAACCCAGACATAGCCTCAAATATATACAGAATTAGTTCAACATGAATTAACTGCTCAATATCATCTTGAGTCAACAAAGTAGTATCATTAGCATATTGTAAGACAGCCACCCCATTATCAATCAAATGAGATATCAAACCAGTCACCAAACCATTGTTCTGAGCTTGAAAAATCATCTTAGCCAACCCTTCAGCACCAAGATTAAAGAGAAAGGGAGAGAAATGGTCCCCTTTTCCTCACCCCTCTATGGTTACCAAAGTCTTTTTCTCTTATGTTACTCCCTCCGATCCATATTAGTTGACTTGAATTTGTCTAGATTTGGATGAATCTAGACACTGATGGGGATATGCCTACCGGGGTATATCCAGCAGGACGTTTCCGACTGGCCCACGACCTGGCGAGTGGGCCTGCAAGACGGTGACTGGATCAAGACCTGGCGTGGATCCAAGCGACTGGAAGCTGAAGGCCCAGGAGAGTAGATAGGCCCAGTCGGATTAGGTTAAACAAGTACCGAAACCTTAACAGATTCGGTTGAGATTTGTAAACCCTAGGAAGGGTGAGTCTATATAAACCTCCCTACAGGGCGTGTAAACGTACGTTCCATCATCCACCCAAACGACTCGCCGCCTAGCCGTCGAGCTCGCCCCATTGTACCTCCATCATAATACAATCTAGCAAGAGTAGGTCTTTACCCTCCGGGGGGTCGAACCTGGGTAAACCCTGTGTCTCCGCCCTCATCTCGCACCGCAGATGGTTGGCCGCCCTTGCCCTTCGTTCTACTACTCGCTGCCAATTGCAGCATCTGCCGTGGTCATTCCCACGACAGTGGCGCCCACCGTGGGGCCTGGCCGGTATGGCTGGTGTTTTGCGGCGAGATCCAATCTGCCCATCAACGAGTCGGTCGCCACCGGCCGCATGATAGCGATCGGCGAGATGCTCCAGATCTTGCCGAGCAGCTACGTCCCGGCGGCGCGACCCGTCACGCACAGCATGATCTTGCCAGTTGGCACGATCATCCTCTTCGTCGGCCTCACCGACGTCATCGTCTCGGAGGACTCGGCTCGCATCCGCGAGTCGCCACCACACGACCGGCTCTCCGAGAGCCAGGTCCGCACGATCCATCGCCTCGCCTTCGAGTATAACTTGGCCCACAGCAACGTGGCCGAAAATTCCACGGCCGCGGAAGACGCGGCCCTCAACGCCGACGCCGACGCGGCGACCCCGGCGTCACTCGCCGGATCCATCACCGCGGCTTCGCCCGCAGGCTCCATCACCCAGGTCTCCAACGTGGGAGACTTCGAGGATCCCTCCATCCTTGGGATCTTCGACTTTGATTCCGGGCCGGAAAACTCTGCCGATCTCCACGACGGGACCGGTCGCCACGCCGCGACCTACATGGCGACTGGCACCGATCCGCCGGAGGATCCCTTCTCCACCCCGATCCCTCCTAACGCCACGGCAACGGAGGTCGAGGAACTCCGCCTGAAGCTAGCGGAGGCAGTCCGCAAGGAGCAAGCCGAGCGCGAAAAATTTCGCCTCGAGCAGGTGACAGCGCAGGAGCTGTCGCGCTACCACCAGCAGCGAATCAGGTCGCGCTTGAACCCTACCGTCCAGGGGCGCGCCCTGAACTTTGACGATGAGAACGACCCGGCCCGCGTGGCCGAGCGCGCGATCTGCGAGAACGCGCCACCAGGAGGAAGCGCCCGGCCCCCACCAGGGTCGGCGTGACGGCGCCCACCTCCCCAACCGCACCTCCTGTGGATCAGCCGCGGATAGTGGTATCCTCACGGGAGCGAGACGCGAACGGCCTATCACTGTTCTCCACCCCGATGGACAACCTCGTGGCAGGTCGAGCAGCGGCCGACAACATCGCGGCCACCGGTGAAGGCGCCCTACAGATCCAGTACGTCGGGGCCCTGCTCGCAAAGGCGGTCGAGCTACAAAACGCATGCGCCGACTCGCAGGGTCGGGTGTACTCGCATTCTTCGGGCAGCAGAGCGGCCTCAAGCGGCCGCCCATTGGCGGCAAACACCCTCAATTGCCCGCCACCCGAACCGCTGCAGCTCCAACACCGACCCGCGAACGCGGCACTCTCCACCAACGACCCCAGTCCAGCGACCAACTTTGTCGCCGCCAACGGTCAGCCCGTCGACGCCCGCACCCACATCATCAACAACCAAAGCTGGCGCGCACACCAGCCCGACGACCTGCGACACACCCTAACCAATCGCCGCGACGGCGAGCCAATGGGGTCGCTAAGCCGACTCGGGCCTCGGTGCTTCAGACCGATGATCCGAGGCAAAAAATATCCGGCGAACTTCAAAGCGCCGAAGGAAATACAGAAGTACGACCCCTCGTACGACCCCTCCGTGTGGCTGGACACCTACCTCATGGCAATGGGGATCGCTGGCCACACCGACCTGCTAGCCGCCTGTTACCTCCCCCTGATGATGGGAGGGAACGTGCAGGCAGTGGATCAACACCCTTTCCAGGATAGCATCGACTCCTGGGAAGAGATGCGAGATTCCTTCGTCAGGCACTTCGAGTGCTCCTACACGCGCGCCACCACCATCGAGGACCTGGAACGATGCGTCTAGGGACCCCGCGAGTCGACCTGCAACTGGGTCCAGCGGTGGCAAGAACTATGGTACAACGCGGTCGGCATCCACCCGGACACCGCAATCCACTGCTTCAGGACCTCGTGCCGCTACGAGTCCCTGGTCGCCAAGCTCAAACGACACTCCCGCACACTCGACAACATACCGGATCTCCTCGAGATCGCCAAGAGATACGCGGAGGAAGACCCAAACCAGGAAACCGACGACGAGTCGGGAGGCCAACGCCGCACGAGCGGCAACGACAACGGACGACGGTCCGACCTACGCTACAGCAACACTCGCCTCACCGGCAAGTGCCGCAGTGACGGGCGAGTCGACTTCGTCGCCAACGCTGGGCACGCGCAGCGCGAGCCCAAGAGCTTTCGCCGTGACGGAGGGCAACGCCGCGATGGCGGCAATTACAAGGCGAAACCAAGGTTCGACCCCGCGGCCCTCCTTAACCAACCTTGTGTGTTTCACAGCAGGGAAGGGAAGCCCGCCACGCACACGACCGCCGACTGCCACTCTCTCAAGGAGATTGAGAAAGCGCGGCGAGCGCGGGAGGACCCCGACAACAACCCACCAAGCGGCGGAAAATTCGGCAGTGTGGCCGGCTCGCTCCACACCTTCACAGGCTTCAACACGAAGCGCGAGAAGAAGGTCATCGCCCGTGCCGTCGCCGTCAACGCGGTGGCCCAGGTGGACGTTCCCCAGTTCCTCAACTGGTCGGAGCAGCCCATCACCTGGAGTCGCCAAGACCACTCGCCACGCATCGAGTATCCGGGCCGAGTCGCCCTGGTGGTCAAGCCCAAGGTGGGAGACTACTGGCTCCCCAAGACATTGATGGACGGCGGCAGCTCCATCAACATCCTGTACCTGGACACCTTCAGGCGACTGTGGCTCCCGCAGTCGATGGTCGAAACGACCTACACCACGTTCCACGGCATCGTCCCCGGTCGGAAGGCGTATCCGATCGGCAAAGTCACGCTGCCAGTCACCTTCGGCACACCAGTAAACTTCCGCACCGAGCGGATCGTCTTCGAGATGGTACCCTTCGACAGCCCCTACCACTGCGTCCTGGGGCACCAGGCATTCGCCAAGTTCATGGCAGCGCCCCACTACGCGTACAACGCGATGAAGCTCCCCGGGCCGCGTGGCGTCATCACCGTCAATGCGACCCCGACATGGCCGCCGAGTGCGAGGCCAAAGGAGCCGAACTCGCCGACGCCGTCATCACGGCAGAGACCAACCACGCCGACGAGCTCGCCAAATACGCGAGCGGGGTCAACAACGACGACCCCACCATACTCAAGAAGCCCAATTCGGAGGGTGCCAACACCTCAGCCTTCGAGGCAACGACGCACACCCGCACCGTCGAGCTGGTCCCAGGCGACTCCAGCCAGACGGTGACGATCGGGATGGGCATGAGCCCAGCATAGGAAGGCGCGCTCATCGAGTTCCTCCGTGAGAACAGGGACATTTTCGCATGGAAGCCCTCTGACATGTCTGGTGTCCCCAGGGAACTCGCTGAGCACAAACTTAACACCGACCCCAAAGTGCGACCTGTCAAGCAGTCGCTGCGGCCCTTCAATGAAGAGCGCCGCCGAGCCATCGCCGAGGAGGTGCAGCGTCTACTCGCTGCAGGCTTCATCCGGCCAATAAAATACTCCAAGTGGCTGGCAAACCCAGACCTGGTCGACAAGAAAAATGGGACCTGGAGGATGTGTATCGACTACACAAACTTAAACAGCGCATGCCTGAAGGAGCAATTCTTCCTCCCGCGGATCGACCAAATAATCGATTCCACCGCGGGCTCGGAATCGCTGTGTTTCCTTGACGCCTACTCTGGGTACAACCAAATCAAAATGGCTGTCGAGGACGAGGAAAATACGGCGTTCATCACGCCATTCGGAGCCTTCTGCTACACCGCCATGACCTTCGGTCTCAAGAACGCCGGGGCGACCTACCAGCGGTGCATGCAGGAATGCCTTGCGAGCCAAATTGGCCGCAATATCCACGTCTACATCGACGACGTGGTAGTGAAATCCGCTCGCCAGGGCGACCTACTCGCCGACCTGGCGGAAACATTCGCCAACCTGCGGAAATACAAGATAAAGCTAAACCCAGGCAAATGCACCTTCGGTGTACCAGCAGGGCAACTACTGGGGTACGTCGTATCCAAGCGCGGGATCGAGGCGAACCCCACCAAGATCGACACGATCGCTCGACTCGGCAAACCCGAGTGCCTGCGCGACGTCCAGAAGCTGGCCGGGCGAGTCGCGGCTCTCAGCCGCTTCATCCCCCGATTGGGCGAAAAGGCGATGCCCCTATACCGCCTGATGCGAAAGAACCCCACCTTCCAGTGGGATAAGGAGGCGGACGACGCACTCCGCGACCTCAAGAAGGTGCTACTCGCAGCACCACTACTCGCCGCCCCCGTCGACAAAGAACCCATGCTGGTCTACGTCGCGGCTTCCGAGCGCGTCGTCAGTGCCGTCATGGTCGTCGAGCGGCCGGAGGAAGGAAAGGAGCGCCCGGTACAGCGACCGGTGTACTACATCAGCGAGGTCCTCACCGAGTCGCGCCAGCGGTACCCGCAATACCAGAAACTGGTATACGCAGTCTTCAGAGCACAGCGGCGACTGCCGCACTACTTCCAGGAGCATCCGATCACGGTCGTCTCCTCAGCACCGTTGCAGGACATCATCCGCAACCGTGAGGCGACCGGGCGAGTCGCCAAGTGGGCCGTCGAAATCGGCGTCCACAACATCAAGTACGAGCCACGAAAAGCGATCAAGTCGCAGGCTCTCGCGGACTTCATTGCCGACTGGGAAGAGGCCCAGCAGCCGGAAAAACTGCCATACCTCCACTACTAGAGCCTGCACTTCGACGGCTCCAAGAACGCGGACGGCGCAGGAGCAGGGATCGTGTTGACTTACCCGAAGGGCGAGAAGCTCCGCTACGTCCTCTGCCTCGACTTCACCCCCTGCACCAACAACATGGCCGAGTACGAGGCACTACTCCACGGCATGCGAGCTGCCAAGGAAATGAACGTCAACCGCCTACGCTGCTACGGAGACTCCGACCTCATCGCCGAACAAGTCGCTGGCACCTGCGACGCCGTCTCCCCCACCATGGCGGCGTACCGCCAAGCAGTGGACAAGCTGGGCGGACACTTCGCAGGCTACTCCGTCGAATGGATCGACCGGCGGAAGAACGAGGAGGCCGACGCACTCTCTCGCATCGGGTCGGCTCGACTCGCACCCCCCGCCGGTGTCTTCCTCGACACGATCACCAAGCCGTCAGTCTCTCCCCCACGGGAGATCGACATCGGAGTCCCGCTACAGCCAGAGGCAGCCCTGGTCGCACTCATCGCCGAGCCAGACGACTGGACCAAGCCGTACATCGCCTACCTGGAGGCTGGCACCTTGCCCGCAGACGAGACAGACGCCCGGATGGTTGCACGGCGATGCAAATCCTTCACCATCATCAACGGCGAGCTCCACAAGCGCAGCGTGACCGGCGTGTTCCAACGCTGCGTCCAACCTGCCGAAGGACGCAAGATCCTCCACGACATCCACTCCGGCGACTGCGGCCACCACGCCGGAGCCCGCTCTCTGGTCGCAAAGGCTATGCGGCACGGCTTCTACTGGCCCACCGCACACGCCGATGCCGTCGACATTGTCCAGCGGTGCGCCGGGTGCCAGAAGTACGCCAACCAAACACACGTGCCGAGCTCAGCGCTCAAGACCATCCCCATCACCTGGCCATTCGCCGTATGGGGCATGGACATGGTAGGCCCCTTCAAAAAGGCCCCCTCCGGCTTCACCCACCTCCTGGTCGCGGTCGACAAATTCACCAAGTGGGTGGAGGCCAAGCCAGTCCAGAAATGCGACGGGAAGACCGCCACAAAATTCCTACGCGAGCTCATATATCGCTACGGGTTCCCAAATAGCATCATCACGGACAACGGCACCAACTTCGCCAAAGGAGCCATGGCCGAGTTCTGCGAGGAACATCACATCTGACTCGACCTCGCATCAGTCGCCCACCCGGAGTCCAACGGCCAGGCGGAACGGGCCAACCAGAGCATCCTCCACGGCCTGAAGCCGCGGCTCCAAGTACCACTCGAGCGCACCGCCGGGTGCTGGGTCGAGGAGCTACCCTCCGTCATCTGGGGCATCCGCACCTCGGTCAACATGTCGACAGGGTTCACCCCCTTCTTCATGGTGTATGGCGCTGAGGCAGTCATGCCCACCGACCTTGAGCACGACTCGCCAAGGGTCGTCCACTACACGGAGGCTGCGAACGAACTCGCACGTCAGGACAGAGTCGATCAACTCGACGAGGCACGCGACCTGGCTCGCTCACGCACTGCCATCTACCAGCAAGGACTCCGTCGCTACCACAGCCGGCGGGTGAAAACTCGCACCTTCCAAGAAGGCGACCTGGTGATGCGCATCATCCAGGACAAGAAGGGCATGCACAAGCTCTCACCCCCATGGGAGGGACCATTCGCCATCGGGCGAGTACTCGGCAACGACGCCTACTACCTCATCGACGTCCGCGGGGACGGCGAGCTCGACGTCAAGCGACCATGGAATGTAAACCTCCTACGGAAGTTCTACTCCTAGAACTCCACATATGTATCCCCCAGTCGCTATGAAATAAAAATATTGGTTACCGCAAATTGCGTCCACTCTCCGTGTCTTGTGCCACTCGCACTCGTAGTAACAGCACCAAGCTAACTGCAGGAGTCAACCTCTGGTACAGCGATCGGCACGGCCAAGTAGTGCGCTACAAGGGCACTGGGGTACCCCAGGTCTTGTAACGTCCACGAAAAACGCCTACCCGGAGCCCCATTGGAGTCGCCTAGCTCGACTGGCTTAACGAGCCAAGACAACTGCCTTCGCTCCTCACAGCGACCATGATCCTCCGCATCCTCGACACAGCGACTCGAACGGCCAAGTACCACGCTCGGGGACTGACGACCAGTTCAGCGCGAGCGGCTAGGGAAAACGCCAAGTATGAGAGCATGCCCAGGACTCGCCATGCGACTGACCCGACGGGCCAGGCAGGAGTGATGCGCTCACCCTAACGCGCCAAGTCCTCACCCACCCTAGAGTCGCGCCTAGAACAACCAAGTACCACGCTCGGGGACTCGGCTACCCGACCTCGTTCGCGCAAGGGAAAACGGTGAAGTATAGAGCACTCATGGGAGTCGCCTTGCGACTGGCTTTCCGAGTTCGGGCGAGTCGACCTCAATAACAAAACATTCAAAACCACAAACACATAACAAATGAGGTAAACCCCATAAAAAGGGCGGACGTGCTCGGGGACTCGTTCAACCCTCAATCTCAAACGCAAATCAAAGTACAAAACAACAGGATATCTCATTATAGCATGTCACAATTATCACAAAATACAAAGTATGCCCAATGGCAGAACTGCTACTAAACGCCCCAGGGCACAATGTTTTACTCTGCAGGCTTCGACGATGACTCGCCGCCACCCTTGCGGTTGCGAATGAAGGGAGTGTACAGGTTTGGCCGCACGTCGTCACCACCGCCATCGCCGCACGGAAGGGCTGCTCAATCTTGAAGTCCCGGTGCTGCGGCTCGGGGTCGTTGGGTGCGACGATCGTCTCCTGATAAGGAAGGAGATCGCCCATCGCCTAGACGCGCTCGGAGTATACCGCGGTGCGGTCCATCAGCTTCAGCACCTCTGCGATCTCCACTGAGCCATTCGACGATGGGTAGCCACTCGTCACGTCGTCCAGGTCGAAGTCCTCCGGGAAGTGGGTGATCCCAAGGCTAAGCGCCGTTGCCGCCCCGCGCCAGAACGCCGATCGCGTCATGAACTCGATGACTGATGGCGCCTTCTCCAAGTATCGCCACACCTCGACAAGGTCGCTGGGAATCACTTTTGTGGGCGACATTTCCTGAAGATACGCCCGAATACACGCCGCGGACAACGTGGCCGAGTCGACCAGCGTGGCTACACATTGCCGCGCGTTGAATGACTGCGCCTCTTCCGCGCTGTCGATGATCCGACCTATGGACAGAGGGTGACAGTGAATACATCAAATATTACACGCTGCAAATATTATAGACAGAGGCGGCACACATACCAATCAAAGGGCGGGAGAGCTCCGTGATGAAGTTTTGAAGAGAGGAGTAATCATCTAGAAGCCCAGCAACAAGGGCATCGGAGACCTTATGCTCCTCAGCGGCGGCCGTAACAGCAGCCTTGGCTCGCCCATCCGCCGAATTCGCTTCCTCCTTCGCATCCGCAAGCTCGCGCTCAAGGTCGGCGATCCGCTTCCCCGACAAACTCAACTCCGATTGCGCCGCCGTCAGCTCACTCGCCGGGACAAGACCCTGGCGAACCTCTTCTGCCTTCGCAGCAATCGCTTGGAGTCCCTTGTTCGCCTCTTGAACGGCGAAAAGTTCCTTCTCCGCGCGACACTTCGCAGCAAGCCAGTCGACTGATTCACGCTGCAAACCCTGTGCAAAAGTCAAACAGTTAGCAAAAACAAAATCCTAAAGTGTCCACCCGCTGAAATTCAGTGACTAGACACTCGGGGACTGGCAATCAAAAATCCTAAGTGCCCACCCGCTGAAATTCAGCGACTGGACACTCGGGGACTGGTGATCAAAAATCCTAAGTGCCCACCTGCTGAAATTCAGCGAATGCGCACTCGGGGACTGGGCGCAAGAAATAAAAGCAAAGCACCAAAAGAATCTGACCACTGCAATTCAGTGGCCCGATCCTCGGGGACTGGACATATCTGGATGGCTGCGCCCAGCATTCCATGAAGTTGTAGTGCGTCCACGGATGTGAGAAGAGCCGGAGTGTGCCCGCGATGCTGCTCGACCTCCGTCTCAGCGACCCCGGGTGCGTGGCTCGATGGCGTGGTACCAATCGCCGTGGCCGCTCTGGCCATGAAGCGGGGGAAGGTCGCGATGGATGCGCCGGCACCAACAGACGCCATCTCGGCCATCCCAAGCAAGGAAGCACCCTCCTTGATCGCTGAGGCCGCCCCCGCCACAGGATCACTCGGAGCAATCGCCGTATCGT
Source organism: Avena insularis (assembly GCA_023614405.1). Lineage (NCBI taxonomy): Eukaryota > Viridiplantae > Streptophyta > Magnoliopsida > Poales > Poaceae > Avena > Avena insularis. Next base: position 66,639,886 of record CM042697.1, read on the forward strand.
CAGACACCATGACGACTTCATCGCTTTTGGCTTTCTTGGCATTGTCTGTGGGGGCAGCGACCTCATCAGCCTTCCTCTTCCGAGAGGGGGCCTCCTCGGCAACGACTGGCGGCACCTTGGCCACGGACGGATGGCCTATCTTTTTAACCCCAGTCCTGCAAATTAAGTATATGAGCAAACTGGTTCGACTACAAGGAAAAATAAAGCAGGTGAATAAAACTCACTTGGCGACTGGAATGAACCGTAGCCCCGTGCGGATGCTAGCCGGCTTCTCTAGTTCGGGGCCCAGTCGTCAACTGAGGCCCATCTCCAGGACATCGTGCGCCCAAGACACGGACGGCTTCTTCGTTGTCGAGACCGTGACAGGAGCTCCCGAAACATTTTCGGCGGGAGCTTCCCTGGGAGGCGAAGCTGCCGCGACCGGAGCAGCCCCCGACCCAGAGACTGGGGCGAATGGGGGAGGCATCGAGGCCAGAGGCACCTCACTCAGGACGGCGGTGACATCCGGCGCCGCCATCGTCTGTGGCGCTTCATCCCTAGCCAGGCTGGCGGTGTCGGAGCTGCTTGGCGAATGAGGCGGAGATGCTTGTCTCACTGGCTTCGTCTTCCTCTTTGGAGGGGCCTTCACCTCCTTCTTCTTCTTCTTCGATGATGGAGTAGCCTCGCGACGCGAGGTGTGCTCGGGGAGCTCGTCCTTGTCATCATCATGACGTTCGAGGCTTTTGCTCGCTTCGAGCTCACGCAGCCGCTGTCCGCGAGTTTTGCGGACCAGCGAGGCGACCTCTTCCTCGGATTCGTCGTCGTCGCCGCTCCTGTCACTCTCGACGTCGCCCCTCGCAGGAGGCGATTCGCCCCCGTCCTGGACGGACGAGCTCGAATTCTCGTCGTCCGCGGGTGGAAGCCACCCTTCCACCACTTGAAATAAATGCAATAGGCATGAGACAGTATCAGTACAACCGCGACAGCATCAACTGCGATTGCGAATGATAGAAAATTGACTTACCGTCGGGGCTGGATGCTTCGCGGTGTAGGGGGCGACCCCAGCCTTCGCGTCCAGGTACGCCGCCTGGGTGATCTTCTTCAACGCCGGGAGGTAGTCCTCGAGTTGCCACTCGGCGAGGCAGGATTTCGTCGAGTCCTCTCGGCCCGTGTACTCGTACATATAATGGTCACGGCGGGCCAGGGGAACGAGTCGCCGCCCGAGCCAGCAGTTGTACAAGTTGATTGTCTGAAGACCCTTCTTCAGACCGCGGATGGTTTGAAGCATCTCGTCCACGACCATCCGCTGGTCCGTTGGAAGCTTGCCGACTTGGAGTCGGCGCGGTTCGGGCCGGTTGGCGGAGTATCTCGGAATTGCCACCTCGCCGTCTGGAGTCGCCTCGGTGACGTAAAACCAAGACTTCTTCCATTTACTCGCCGGCCTTGGCAGGTAGCATCAGATCAAAAAAGGAGGCCTTCGACTTCAATTGAAACGTCAAGCCACCCGCGGCAAGCATTGGGCCGCCTGCTTCTTCGCGACTGATCCTCCCGTGGAACAGATCTTTCCACAGGGGGAAGTAGGTCGATGATGTGCGGGCCCAGGTCTGATGGCTGGATCCCGTAGTAGGCGCAGAAGCGCCGGAAGAAGAGATGTGGGAATCCAGCCCCGTTCGGTGGCTGGTGAGCGAGCAATTCTCCCTCGCGCGGGTCCGGAGTCACCTCTCCGGCCGCGGGGATGCGCCACCTGCCGGCACGCAGGATCCCGGCCTCCTCGAAAGATGCCAGTAGCGCTCTCGTACACTTGGACCTGCCCCATGGTTCGGTGGAGGGGGCCATTGGCGGAAAGGTTCAGGGGGGTCGGAGGATTTTGGATCGGCTGGATCGCGATGCGGAGGAGAACGGAGGTGTGCCCAATCGGAGGAAATGACGAGGAGATGGTTCTCCGATCGCCTACCATTCCCTTTATATAGCGGTTGTTACCCGCCAAATCAGGGAGCCGTTACTACGCGGTGATTACGCCAAAAGTTACCGTTAGATTACCCCAACGGCTAGTTTTGACTGTGCTTGACGGTCCAACTTCAGCCACTCGGCTCGCCGACCCAATCACTACAACAGTGACTAAATACTTCGCCGACCCGTTCGCCGAGCTGCGACCAGAATGACTAGTTTTTTCCTTTATTCAGGAGCCCGCCACCGATTCGACTGGGTGTCCGCATTGGACCCGTATGCTCTGACTGCCAGCAACCACCTGCGCCCAATCGACGACGGCCCCGGGGACTACTGATGGAGATATGCCTACCGGGGTATACCCAGCAGGACGTTTCCGACTGGCCCACGACCTGGCGAGTGGGCCTGCAAGACGGCGACTGGATCAAGACCTGGCGTGGATCCAAGCGACTGGAAGCTGAAGGCCCAGGAGAGTAGATAGGCCCAGTCGGATTGGTTAAACAAGTACCGAAACCTTAACAGATTCGGTTGAGATTTGTAAACCCTAGGGAGGGTGAGTCTATATAAACCTCCTACGGCGTGTAGCGTCGTTCCATCATCCACCCAAGCGACTCGCCGTCTAGCCGCCGAGCTCGCCCCATTGTACCTCCATCATAATACAATCTAGCAGGAGTAGGTCTTTACCCTCCGGGGGGCCGAACCTGGGTAAACCCTGTGTCTCCGCCCTCATCTCGCACCGCAGATGGCTGACCGCCCTTGCCCTTCGTTCTATTACTCGTTGCCGATTGCAGCATCTGCCGTGGTCATTCCCACGACAGACACCATTTGTATATAGGTTTATCTAAATTTTGACAAATCCAAGTCAATTAATATGGGTCGGAGAGAGTATTAATTTTCACACATAAGGTCTCATTTCTCACCACAACATTCACCATATTACACTAAAACTCACTAAACCCTGTTCGAGTCACACATTTTAGAAGGTAATCCCAATCCACCTTATGGTAGGATGCATTCATCTTAATGACTTTAACTTTATCTAGATAAGTACTACTCCAAAGTTAAGTACATTAAAGGGAGTAGTGACAAACAAAACTCGATCGGTTCAACTTTTTCCCTCCTGGTCTCGGGCGTGACAGCTCAGTGACTTGCCTCCAAAACCAGCGGCAGTGCGCGCCCCGGCGGAGATAACAGCGAAGCCGTAGCTAGCCGTGACGTGCGGTCTTTGCTTCGCGACGACCGTTCCTACCCTTGACACACCCTGCATGTCGCTCGCGCGCGCGCGTGCCAGTGCCGAAGCCGACGCACCGGCGCCGGCCTGTAAAGGTGGTAACGTTGCCGTTTCCGCGACAACATTTTTTTGTCAGGCAGGAAAGAGTGCCAGTGCACCCCGCGCGCGCATGCATGCATGCATGATCTCCAGCTAGCAGTAAAGAGCCAGTGCACCGACCGGCGCGCGCGCGCACGACGCACGGCCCTGGAGATCAGATTAGATGGATAGGATGCAGCCAGCAGTGCCGCGTCACCCCTAGCTAGCCACAGCCGCTGCATGCTTTTGTCATCGATCGCCTGTGTACGTGGTACGTGCCAATTTTGCTCCCGGGTTTCCGTTCTCGGCCGCTTAAGCCGCGCGCATGCAGCGCGTGCACGCTGTAGGCCATCGATGGACCTGCATGATCGCCGGCCGGGACACATGGACGGCTGATATGACATACACGAGGGACGCAATGTGTTCCCCGTCGGCCAGATCGTAAATATGTTGCGTGACAGCCCGTCGCTGATGTGTAGGTTGTGTGCAACCTATTCCCACCCCCGCCCCCCTTCTTGAAAAACCGTGCGGAATAGGAGCATACGGATGCCAAGTGCTCCCTCCGTTTCATTATAATATAAGATATTTTAGCTTTTATTAAACGTATATATCTTGATGTATATATTTTAAAGGTGTGGTTCACTCCAAAACTATACGCTAAAAGATGTTTAGATATATTTTTTCACAAAAGTTAAAACATCTTATATTTTAAAACGGAGGGAGTGGTAGAGACTCAACATATACAGGTGTTTCCAGCTGGCCATCCCACCCCCGACCACTCGATCGGCGATCAACAAGCACAAATGGTGCATTATATCAATGTTGATGTAACTCCGTCGGATCAAACCACACAAACTAAGCATGATACTATATTGTAGGACCGAGTTATATAGGCATGAATGTTGTTGTGCTATTGCATAATGTCATTGTCGATAAACTCAAATTTATGAAAGAACTGGCCATCTCTTTGATGAAAATGTAACTTTATGAATGTTAGTTGTCCAAGGAGTTGTAAATAGTTTTTATTAACAAAGTGGTCCTATGCCTTCTATAAAAGCGTGCCACTCAGTCCCCCTCTTCTCACTACTACTTTCGTTGTGCGATGTATCCCCCCTTCCGCCCATGGCATCGCAAGCTTCACATTTCCTTCCAACTCCGGCCACCCTTGCTATCCTTCGACCTCCTAGGGTATGTAGGTGACCAACACCATCCCTTGACCGCTTCTGAAAAAATACAATCGAGCACCTGCAATCCCCCCCCCCCTCGGATCTCTCTTGCATCGCAACCTTCCTTCTTAGATCCAGGTACCAGGTAGCGTTCTCACTTCGATGAAGCTCATCCGTCACGCTCAATCAGGACATATGCCTTCCTCGTGATCCTATCTTTGCCACCGCTACCACTTTGGTTCTAGCCAGCGAGGATCAAGATCCCTCTTCCGCCCACATAAAATCCTCGAAACTGGCGGATCTACCAGATCTTGTTGTGAACCCAATGGCGAAAATTGGTAATCGACTTTCCCTTTCGATAACAGGTATATATCTCTTCTATTCTTACTTAATTCTATACAGAATAAAAAAGATCTAGAATTATTATGCTACTATTAAGAACAATCTGTCGCCGCCGGCATTAATTCTCTAAATCGACTGACCTGTGCAGATCTTGATCGAATCCCGGCGGCGAGAAGTGCCATTCGAACTTTCCCCTTCGATACCAGGTGTGTCTTCAATTTTTACTTAATTTTGTACCATGTCAAATAGGATTCAAAATACTATCCTACTATAAGAAAATCTAGGATCTTGCATTATAAAAATTTCAGAGTGACAAAATTACTTAAATCATTCCAAGTAATTAGACCAAATTAAGGCTTAAAATGAGCACATAGAACCGCCTCCATCCATTACAAACCGCAGGAGCGAAAAATCAAAACCAGTTGTGTTCGAGTGTCACATCTAAACCTAATCCATACAAAGCGAAGGCCGTGCAACACGCTCGCCCATCGCCCTGGGCCTCTATCCCAGGCCGCCCAGCACAGTGTGCGTGTATATATATCCCCAATACCGGCCGCATCGATCCCACCCACAGACACCAACCACCACCACCACCACCGCGAAGAACACCTGAGGCGAGGCGAGGGCGAACATCCTTCTTCTTCCTTCCTTGGTCCGTTCCGATCAGGTAGGTAATCGAATGCACAACAGATGCATGGTAGCTCTTGTGTCGTTGCATGCACAAATGGAAAGATTGGTTGCTGAGATGTTCTTGCATGCGTTCGTATGAATTATGTTTTTAGCGGCGGCGCATGGATCAGCTGGAGGTGATCAGGGAGGAGACGCGAGAGGAGGCGGAGCAGGAGCAGGAGGAGCAGCAGGAGGGGGACGCGTCGGCGGAGATGATGACGACGGCTCCGGCGGACGAGGTGGCGGCAATCGATTCGGAGGCGTGGCGGCCGCCGCCGGGGGTGTTCGAGTTCCCATGGCAGAAGTGCCGCGGCGGTCTGGGCGTCCCCTCCGGGAGCGCGACGGCGGAGCTCCGCGACGTGTTCTTCCGGTCGCTGGTGGACGGGCGCGTGGCGGCGGTGGGCGTGCCGGGCGACCGCCTCCTCCCCGTGCCGAGCAACAGGACGCTGTTCGACGACGTGGCGGCGTGGCTCGCCGCCGCCGGCGAGGGCGAGGTGGACCCCGTGTGGCGCTCCGTGCTGGAGGGCCCCAGGCCCGCCGCGTGACGCCAACGTGGCGTGGGCTCCCGACCCCACCTGTCATGCGCCGGAGGGGGGCCGTGTCAGCAGCTAGCGATGCGCTGACGTCCGTCGCTGGGGCCTGGGGCCAGGAGGATAGACAGATACTAGGAAGGAAATGATGGACGCATCTGAAGAGAGGGTCATCTTTCCTTTTTGTTGGTTTGCTTCCGAACCTTTTTTTACAGACATTTCAGTTGTCAGTTTTTATCTTGTGCTTTAGAGCGAGGGTTGGGGTTCTTCTACAGTCCCCGGAAATGAAGAAGAAGACAAGACCATGTTCATGCATGGTGGTTAAACTATCGAATTTAGAGAGAAAATCCTTGTGTTTTTCATGCAAGATCATCCATCGGCGTCGCTGCTAGAAGAAACAGAATTAACGAGTAATTAAGCATTGCTTAGGTTAGATTGGAGTAGACGCGCGCATGGCTATTCAATCTCAAGAACTTTGGGACTAGCTTTCAGAGAAGCAACTCGATCGACTTGAGCCCTATATATAAAATTCGCTTTGCCCAGTTAACTGCATTCTCAAAAAGAGACTGGGGTCACTTCGTTTAACCCAGTACGTTGATTGCTGCATTTGTCGAGTTATTGGCCGCAATGATCGAATTGAGATGCCAGTAGTTAGCCAACAAAACGGGATGCCAGTGAGTTTTTGTTAGATAGTGAGATTCCACTGTCCAGCCAGTTGGCTTTATGCCTGGCCATATATGTATACATGATCCAGCCTGAAGAAGAATGAACTGAACATGAACTCGGTCTGGAATAACTTCTGAAGCTAGCAGACACGTAATGGCAGGAAGGAACCTGGCTGCAGTGCAGGCGTGCAGATCGGATAGAGGTCAGAAATCCGGGCGGTCGGGCGCTAGCTCCCGGGAACGGCCGGGTTGGGGCCGCGGTACAAGGGAAACAGCATTGGCGTGGAGTTCTAGGTCTGCACGACTGAACCAGGTGTGTTCCGTGACCAGACCAGGGGCGGTCCCCAGTCCCAGGTGGCCGATCGACGAAGCCGTGGCGGCAGGGGCAGGGGTCCACGCGGGGCACGCCTGCTGCGCAACCGTCTCCTTCCTTGGTCGACCGGGCACGCAACGATCACGCGCCCGCGCCCGTCAGGGGAGGGGGAGGAAGAAGAAGGGGGAACCGTACGTCGCGACTCGGGAGTTTTTTGTCCGGAGCTCCGGGCGGGCGGTAGGGCTGGCCGAATCTCGATCTCCTGTCGCGGCCTCGCGGGGGGTGGTTGCGTTGCGTGTAGATCCGGCCCCGTCGCCGGCCGGGATGGAATGGTTGGTCATGCCGCAAGGACAGAAACTCAAACCAGTTTTCGGGACAGTACGTACACCGAAGAATTTCCATCAGACTAAAAACACCCCAACTGTATCAGAGTATCAGACTCTCAAAACTCGCTCAGACATGATTTTTTTTCAGCATCAAAACAAAGACGGTTTACCGAAATCATAGCTAAACAAAGTAGCCCGTCATAGTTCACAAACCGACCGATAGCATATATAGTTCAGACACGAACAATACAGATAGATTGTTCGTGCAAGCAGATAAACATATGTGAGAGCGAGCCTCGTGTTCTAACTTCTCCGTGTTTCCTGCGTGCTTACGGAAGTGATCATGCGTTCCTTGCCAATATGTTTTTGCAGGTTTCCAACTACACGTCTTGCAAATAGAGCGATGTGGCCTCCTACGCCAAACACAATGCCTTGTCTTGCTTCCTTGTGTAATTGGCCTCTCTCTCTCTCTCTCTCTCTCTCTCTCTCTCTCTCTCTCTCTCTCTCTCTCTCTCTCTCTCTCTCTCTCTCTCTCTCTAACCGAGAAGGCATGACCCCTTGTCAAAACTTACACAACACATCGTCGCATGTGTATATCCAAATTTGCCACTTGCATCTGATCTCATTCACAACTAAACAAAAACATCCTCCCCAACAAAAAAAAAACAATCGCATCCTAAAAATAGAAAAAAATAGAAAAATGAGCCGAACACCTCGGCGGCATAATGGGAAGGGAAGGTCTATCAGCGCCGACGCTACCCAGATACCCGCCTTCTGTTTTGCAAGCTCACTATGTGGCCGTGGAGCCCGAGCCATGTGGAGGTCGGCGTGCCGGCACAGCCGTGGCAAGTGGAGCTCGCGCAGGCGGAAGCACGGCCTCTTCCATCTTTGTGGCCACACCGGATCTGGCGACCACGGAAGAAGCGGTCGTCACCGTGAAAATTTTGGTCATAGGATTTCCGTAGTTGCTGAGGGTTGCACTGGGATTGGCAAAAAGGTGTGGCCATGAACGCCCAAAATATGCAAGCCATCCACACGGGAGCCATACCGAGCGGATTTCCATTTTTAAACCTTCGCTTCAACATCTCTCTTTTTTAGAACATAAATTATGCATCTTTTCTGCTGGAAATGTTGAGTTTTTTTTGTAGGTGTGATGCATTTTCTCCTAGTAGCACATTTTTGTTTAATATTAGTATACATGACCTTTGTTGCCTAAAACACAACACTTTCGTACTAACCTTTACATACAAAGCTATGAAGTAAAGCCTAGCTAAGGTGTAAAAGAAGAAGACTTTTCATGTTTGCAAATAATTCAAAATAAGAGGAATATCTAGATAGTAACCAAGAAAGTTCTCTAATCACTAAGAATGCTTTCATGATTAGTCCCTAATATAGAGACCCCAAAAAGCGTATTGGGGGTTGGTCCCAACTTCGGTAAGCCCCTAAAGATGGAGAAAAATCCTATGCGACCTGGTCGTTCCGTCCGGAGCGGTGGACCAAGCTGTGTGTTTGCCACGTAGCAAAACGAATCTCAAAGCTTCTGGACACTTCTGGCCACTTATTCCCACTTTGCTGGGTGTCACTGTTAGATGTTTCAGTTTGCAATACAAGTGTCAGAAACTCAATTCATTCAGCTGAATGATTCGATGTACATGTACTGTGTCGACAAAATGGTATGGTATTTGCAGCAATATTCTTTCACTTGTGACATTTGGCAAATAACACAATGTATTTTCAGCAATATTCAGGCAATAATATTCAGGTAGCAACAATATTCAGGTAGCAACAAATAGCAATATTTAGCTGACAGGCCCAGCTAACTAGCATTAAGGGCATGCACCAACATGACACATCAGAGTTGAAATCCGGATGTATTGGCACCTTCGCCGAAATCCAATTGACGAGCGGCTGGTGTTGTGCCATCTCCATGAACCTCAAACAGCAGTCTTGTAAACTCTCCATGGATAGCTGGAACAAAAGATGGCTGATAGTCTCCAAACGGCACACTTGTGTATGAATTTCTATTATCAACACAATCAACTAGTAAAGCTTCAGTTGTGGGTGGAACATGTACTGAATCATTTGCTGGATGGCTTGAGATTTTTCCTGCGTACATACAGGGAATTAGAAAATTGAAACCTTGCCACTTATTCGCACATAACAGTGAAAATAACATTGCTGGATACCTTTTTTCTTGCCTTTCTTTGCTCCCTCTAGAACATCTTTTGATCTTTTTTGCATCGGACCTTTTACTCGCTTAGGAGCTTTAAATGGTAAGGTTGTCTTGGCAGTATCTTCATTACTTTCAGCAGAACTTTCTGGGTCGTCAACTTCATCCAAGTTTAGCTTGCTAAGTAATTCGCCTGCTTCCAAAGCCAATTTATCAATACCATCATTGAGGTAACTCAGAACATCCTTTGAAGTTTTACACTTCAATGCAAGTGACATCATCTTTCAAGAAGTATGTGCAAACATGGATTCTAGGCTATCATTGATACTTGGTTTGGATATAAATATTTCCCGCTTCGCATATTTTGTCCATCTATTCAATATGTAATGACTTGGTAGGGTAATGATGTTGCAGCAGGTGAAAACCTTCTGAATGTGCTTGCATAATATACCTACACAACCATAAAGCCTGCATGAACAAGATATCTCCAAAGTACTTGGGTTAAAATCCACTATGGCTTCATCATTCTTATACTGGAAGGACGTCACCTTGTATGTGCTAATTGTGCCCTTGGTGTCCCACAAAACACATGACAAACTAAATTGCTTTTTGAATTCCTCTTCAAACTCAGAGTAGAGTGTCCTGGTGTATGACTCAGCTGCGGTCTTCAACAAAGGTAGGTTAGGTAGGCAGAGTACTGGGGTTGTATGGCGTGATTTGTAATCTTCGTACTTTTCTTTTCTATGAAGACGAGCAGTGCACTTGTCATATGCTTGTAACAATTCCGAAAGGCAGAGTCTTTTGCGAAAAGTTTTTTTGAACACATTATTCATTCCTTCGCTCCTCTGAGTTGACGTCATGTCTGCACTAAATGAATCTCGGCAATAAATAGTAGCCCACTTCTCACGCAACTTGTACAGATTGTTCATCCAAGAATTGTCCATGACCTGGTATTTAGCCAAAAGCCCATGCCATCTATTCTCAAAGTGTGCCACTGATCTATCTTCATACACACATCTCTTGAATTCTTTAAGAAATTCGGGATGATCACTAATTACTTGACTTAGGTGTTTAGCAGCATTTTGGTACAAATGCCATAAACAAAGACGATGTCGTGTGTTCGGAAATACATTTCCAATGGCCTTTATAATGGCTGCACATTGATCGGTGAATATGGTTTCAGGCTGCTTACCAGACATAGCTTGTAGGAAGGTTCTGAAAAGCCACTCAAATGAATCTGCACTTTCATTGTATATCAAAGCTTCACCAAAAACAATAGCCTGTTTGTGATGATTGACACCAATAATGGGAGCAAATAGCATTTTAAACTTATTTGTTGAAAATGTGGTGTCAAAAGAAATAGCGTCCCCAAAGATAGAATAGTCCATGATAGCTTGCCCATCAGCCCAAAAAATGTTCATTATTCTACCATCGTCTCCGTCTGGTTGCACAGCATAAAAGAATGATGGGTCTTCAACTTGCTTGTTCTTTAAATACTCCATCAGTGTGTTGGCATCTTCTGATTCTAAATACTTTCTGCGTTCACTTCGTAAGTAGTTGTTGCAATCCATTTGCAAGAAGGGCACGCCATCTTTACCATACCATTTCTCATAAAATCATATATTTCAGATTGTCTAATTCCGGATGTCTTCATTTGTTTAATCATGTGGCAGTCAACATCTAAGAGTTGACGCTGAAATCTAAGCATGTTTCTCTTATCTGGACTTACCAGCTGATGATTGTGGTCAAGTATAACCTTATGAACATTCCAAATGCCATCACGAGTGATGCTGAACTGAAGACGAGCCATGCAAGCTGTTCTGGAAGTAGCCGGTTCTTTCTTTGTCACGTGTGTTGGATGAGTAAGCTTCAGACCTGACTTGCTAGAAACAAAATATCTAGAACATAAAGTTCCATCCGCTCTAAACTTCCTGTGACACCTTCTAATGCTGAATCCATTAGTTTGAGCATAAGAATTGTAGAAATTGTATGCCTCTTCCTCAGATTGAAAGAACATCCCAACTCTTGGAATAATTTTTTCAGATGATAAATTTTGATTATCAACCTGCAATCATGTGGTACACGGGGATGAATTCAATCAAGAGAGGATTTGGATGATTTCAATCAAGAGAGGGTTTGTATAAAACCAACGGGAATCACAGTGGAGATCTATATTGTACTTACCACGGGAGGAGCTATGGGTACAGTGTGTTCCGCTGGACTGGCCGCCGCGTCCGCTGCATTGCCGTTGGCCGTGGTGCCGTCGTCTTCGAGGTCGATCGCCATCTGGACGGACCGCCGCAAGACGAAAAGGGGCAGGAATACCAATCGCAAGTAGACGAAACGTTCGGGAAGGAGCTGGTCCCGGTGGGATTAGGGATTTGATAAGTAGAAAATGGGGAATAAGTGTCCAGAAGCTTTGAGATTCGTTTTGCTACGTGGCAAACACACAGCTTGGTCCACCGCTCCGGACGGAACGACCAGGTCGCATAGGATTTTTCTTCCCTAAAGATGACACCAACTCTAGTAGCATACATCAGCCCTTATCTTCTAGCCAATATTTTTCTACTCTACACTAACATGTGGGGCAACATGTTAATGGGTCAAAAAAGCTTCTTTTACTTGCCTTCTCTTCATCAACCCACCGCCAATCACCCTAGCTATGTGGTACATATGAGGGTGGTGTTAATTGGTTGGTACTCCAAACGTAGAGTGATGTATCAGTTCCTCCTAGAGTGGTGGCTCTAGATTTATATAACACACAAGAAGGTAGGAGTCTTGAAATGGATCGTATGGGCACCTAGAGGGGGTGAATAGGTGCTACTCAATTTTTAGTTCTTTTTCAATTTTAGGCTTGACACAAAGTAAATTCTCTAGATATGCAACTATGAGAATTTCCCTATATGCAACCCTATCTACTAAACACTAAAGCGAGGAGCGAGGAAACCGTGGTGGAGCACACGGAGACATGGGAATTTGTTTTACCGCAGTTCCTTCCTTGTTAAGGGGAGTACATCTGCGTTGGAGGGGTGGGTGGTTCTAAGACCACCACGCCACAATAGGCATCACCCTATTATTCGATGGATCTCGCCACGAAAGGCCTGATCAACCTTCTTCACTATTGGTACCCTTCGAGGCGGGAACCGCTGCCTTTATAACTCTAGAGGGGCACACATCCACAACCGAATTGGAGGCTCCCGTAATGACAACAAGTTGTCACAAGAATAAGGATTATCAATATAATCAACACAAGGATCTAGTTATTTGCAAGAAATACTAGATCGAAGATTCTCCAAATGAATGGAGAGGAAGTGAAGCGCTTGATTGCAGTTGATGAAGATCGAGCCCTCCTCCTTCGATTCCCCAAGGAACGGGGCCTTTGGGTGTATGAAGGTGGAGATCTCTTGGATGGAACTTGAGGAGCAGATCTTGTATTTTTCGAATGAACCAAGAGTTTTAGCAGGAAGGAGATGGCTGGTTTAAATATCCCCTGCACAGATCTGGCCGTTGGTGAAGTTTGGGGGAAGATTATCCGCCCCCACTAGGGGCGGACTATCCACCCTGGGTAAAGATCTTCCCCCTGAATGGAAAGTCCGTGGGAAAATACGCCCCCATACAGTGGGTCGCACCGGGCTTGACTTGGGTGAAAATCCTCAAGGGGCGGATTATCCGCCCCCAAAGGGGCGGACTATCCGCCCTGGGGAAAAATTCGCCCCAGAGACGGAAAGTCCGGGGGAAACTCCGCCCCCATACAGTGGGTCGCGTCGGGCTTGACTTGGCAAATCTCCTAGGAGCGGACTATCCGGCCCCCTTGAGGGGCGGATTATCTGGCCTGGGCAAAAACTCTGGACCTAGCTGGAAAATCCGGGAGATTTCCGCCCACCCCCTCCCCCCCATACAGTGGGTCGTGCCCTTGCGCCCTTTGATTGTTGGCGAGGGGCGGATTATCCGGCCCCTGGTAGGTAGGGGCGGATTATCCGCCCCCAAAACCACTTTGGAGCTCCTTTTCAATGTTAAGATCCACAACACTTCAACACACATTAAATAATCCTTGATATTGTTATCTAACACACAAAACACTAAGGATCATGAAATGTTCTTTCAATCTCCCCCTTTTTGGTGTTAGATGACAATACTAGGATTTGCAATAAAACCTACTAACATCATCTTCAAGAAATGAAAGAGACTCCCCCTAAATGTGTGCATATTAATAATTTGCATTTGAATACAAATGCACACACTAAGGAACAAGCCAATTTCATAACATTGACGGCTATAGTAAGGATGAGTTAGGAAACATATGTCATACCACCGGGATGTGAAATAGCCAATACGAAGAGTGAGAATATTAGGCCTCGAAAACATCCCACCATATTGATGCAACAATAGATAACTCCATAATTCCATATGACATCAAGATAATTCCATACTCTATAGATAAATCCAGAATTCCATACAGATAGTTCCAGAAGATAAATCCCGAATTCTAGAATTCCACACTAGATAAACAATAGTGTCACACACGACATAGTCTCATACAAAGCCAAACACAAATAAGGTCAACACTAAAAGGGCACAAGCAACCGATAGAGAAAGCGAGAGATAAAAAGGCAAATGCTTGCGCCCGACCCATGCAAATCCGAGACCTAATAGAACTATGTCTCCCCCTTTGGCATCGAAACGCCAAAAAGGAAGAAGGGCTATGCTAGCGCCCCCAGAAGATCACTCCTCTTCCTCATCATCCTCGTCGTAGTCATCCCCGTCATCTTCCTCTTCATCAAACTCATCATCATCAACTAGAGGAGTAGGCGCCCTAGGCGGTGCAGGAAACATGTGACTCTCGAGCTCGCCATAATTGATCCCTGAGGTGTTCCACTGAGCATACGGTTCCAGAGATATAGGAGGTGGTGGATGGACAGACGCCCTAGACACATGGTGGATAATGAGATGCTGGGTGTGGGCCATCTCATGGCTCCTCCTGTAGGCATCATACTGGCCCTTGTGAGTGTCGACGCCCATGCAAAGAATATGCCACTAAAACTAGTTGAGCTGCTTGACCTCACGCGCCATTGGGGATACTACGGGTTGGCGACCACTAACCCGTGCATCACGCATGAAGGACTCAGGGGCAGTAGAAGGGTGAGAGGTCATCTATGCCTTATTTTAGATCTTCTTGGGCTTGTGGACTCCATCCAAACCAGTAACAAAATCCTCATGTGGCAGCATGTGCTTGATGAGCATCATAATGTAGGGAGCATAAGGGATGGAGAGCCGGTTGAACATAGCATCAGTCATCTCATGAAAAATATAATCCATAACATCCAACTTATAGCTCGTAGCTGATCCAGGATTGGTGGCACACTCATGTGCAAAAGAAAGAAAAGGAACCAGGTGACCACGGATCTTATCATTGTTGCCCCCACTTGGAGAGATGCTGCTCCGGAACAATCCAACAATCGGCATATAAAGGAGAAATACCAGCAACACCATCAGACGACAGGCAAGGAGCAAGAGCAGTGTCCTTGGATGGCTTGATAGGAGAAATGACGCGGTGTCCAAAAGCTGTGTCACGCCCATGAAAGGCATACCCGAGGACCTGACCAAAAGTGCGGAAGTCTGACTGAATCATAGTGGTCCCGGTCATCCACTTCATGGTGCGAAGCTCATCTCTGCAAATCACAAGGGTAGAGAAAAACTGCTTCACAACAGAGGAGTCATAGTGGCACTAAAGAGTCATAAGATGATGCAGCCCCATCTTACCAGTCACATCCAAGGCCTCATAAAGTCTTGCCTTGTTTTGAGCCTCATTCAAATTTAGAGGATGCATGGGACGAATCTTGAGTGTGGCATAAACATCATCATGAATGGACCTGAAGTGGGAGCACCAAAACATGTTGTCTTCCAGAGGACCATCACTGTCAGCCTCTGCATAATAATCAATGTGGCGAATGGAGGAGTACTCAACGCTGTCCATGGCCTTGTAGTTGACACGGGACTGCTTTTCCTTGCCCTTACGAGAGGTGGTCCTCTTGTTTTTCCTTGCTGCCTCGGCCATCCGTTCAGACTCTCTTGCCAACCTTTGGATTTCAGTCTCGTCAACAAGCTTACCCTCTGCGTTGCGCCTAAGATAACGGGCACAGGGACCACGCTTGTAGGTCTTGGGAGCACTGGAACCACCTGTGAAAATCAATAGATAGGTAGCATGGGGATAAGCACACACATAAGTCCAATAGGAATGATAGATACGGTAGGAAAAAAATCCATGGTCCAATGATGCGCAGTAGGAAATCTGAGACAAAACCAAAGTAGGCAGTGAACCTCCAGACCGGATTATCCGGCCCTGCCAGGGGCGGATAATCCGCCCCCCCCCCCCCCCGAAAATTTTCGGTTTCAGCCCAGATTTACCATGGCAACGCAGATAGGGCACTAGGGTTGCAATACTACAGAATCTAACATGAAAGGGAAACACATAGTATCTTCTACAACGAGTTTTCCACCAACAACAACAATATCCATACACGAGATATGGATGAGGGAGTTACCCTCACTCATTGGAGGAAAAGCTCAGAGGAGAAGTTACCTGGAGGCTCTGGGAAGAAGATCCGGGGAGAGCCCGGAGAATTCGGTGGTCAAATCGACTCCGGGGAGGGGCGGAGGCTCCGACGGCGGCTTGGGCCAGGACACGGGTTGGGGGAGGATGGGCTTCTCTGTTTGAGACCCTCCTCCCCGAGCCCAATCCTTAAATGACTGATTCGCCTGGGGCGGAATATCCGGCCCTCACTTGAGCGGATAGTCCGCCCCCTCTGAAATTTCTGTCAGCATAGAATCAGGCCGGAGAACCCCATGCAAACCCCTCACAAGTATACAAAGGACTTGTGTGCAAAAATAGATGGCTCAAGATGGGAAAAGGCTTGGGTTTAGAGCAACAAACCGAGATGGTACTACACACCCAAAATTGCAAGAACAAATCAACTAAAAGCCAAGATTGGGTGTGTTTTCCATAAGAACATAAGATATGCAAGAAAATCCAAAAAGAGCCAATAGAAACCAGCTCTTCTCAAGGAAGAGGGCGGTGGCGGAAGCCACCATATTGGAGCGCATGGCATGACACCGCGAATATGTATCTTGAGTTCAAAACCAATGTTCATCGGTGACCCACATATCACAAAACGATATTAAGGGAAATAATTTTCTTGCTTTCGGCATTATGGGAGAGGGTTAGCCCAATAAATTAGGACCACACTCCCCTATGCCTATGCCCACATCTAAACCATATACATGAGGAAGTGCAAGCAAGTATGCAAGAGTAGTCAAGCCAAGCTCCTTGAATCTATGATATTTATCTCATTCCTCAAATAACAAAGCCTTGCTTCATGAAGTGGCTTCGTGAAAATATTAGCAAGTTGGTTCTTCGTGCTCACAAAAGATAGCGCAATATCTCCATGAGCAACATGATACCGAATGAAATGATTGTGAATCTCAATATGTTTTGTCCTTGTATGATGCACCAGATTGTAAGAAATTTTAATAGCACTTTCATTGTCGCATAAAAGAGGCACTTTGTCACAATTGACACCATATTCCTTTAAATTTTGCCTCATCCATAATAATTGTGTACAAGCACTTGCAGCAGCAACATATTCAGCTTTGGCGATTGAGAGTGATATGCAATTTTGTTTCTTCTAAGACCAACACACTAGAGACCTTCCCAAGAATTGACATGCGCCATAAATTAATTTTCGATCATCCTTGTCACTAGCCCAATCTGAATCATTATATCCACATAAAGAGAAACTAGAGCCTTTGGGATACCATAAACCAAA
Source organism: Avena insularis (assembly GCA_023614405.1). NCBI lineage: Eukaryota > Viridiplantae > Streptophyta > Magnoliopsida > Poales > Poaceae > Avena > Avena insularis. Next base: position 66,657,125 of record CM042697.1, read on the forward strand.
ATTTGTGGAATGAACCAAATATCTGAAGATTCTCTTGACCGCCACTAAGTGGCGTTCTTTAGGAGCGGCTTGGTACCTTTCACACACTCCTACACTCAACACAGTATCGGGTCTAGATGCACAAAGGTAAAGGAGAGAGCTGATCATGGATCGGTATACCTTTTGGTCCGCATCTTTACCCTTTGGATTAAGCTCAAGATGGCATTTAGTTTGCAATGGAGTAGCAACGCCATTGAGATCCGTCATCTTGAACCTCTTGAGCATGTCTTGGATGTATTTAGCTTGATTAATGAAGGTTACCTCTCTAAGTTGTTTGATCTTGAATCCAAGAAAGAACCTTAATTCTCCCATCATAGACATCTCAAACCTGTCAGTCATAAGCTTTAAAAATTCATCATTAAAAGCTTGGTTAGTAGAGCCAAAAATAATATCGTCTACATATAGTTGGCATACAAAAAGCTCATGTTAACCTTCTTAGTAAAAAGAGTGGGATCGATTTGCCCAACTTTGAATCCACGGTCTAATAAAAGCTCTTTAAGGTGCTCATACCACGCACGTGGGGCTTGTTTAAGGCCATAGAGTGCCTTATCAAGTTTGTAGGCATGGTTCGGAAATTTGGGATCCTCAAATACCGGGGGTTGCTTGAAATATACCAACTCATGTAGAGGACCATTAAGAAAAGCACTCTTAACATCCATTTGCTGTAATTTAAAATTATGATGAGCAGCATAAGCAAGAAGGATACAGATGGACTCAAGGCCAGCCACAGGAGCATAGGTTTCACCGAAATCAATGCCTTCCACTTGAGAGAATCCTTGAGCCACTAGCCTTGCCTTATTCCTTATAACAATGCCATTTTCATCTTGCTTGTTCTTGAAAATCCACTTTGTGCCAATAACATTGCGACACTCTTTGGGGATTCTCTACGAGCTTCCAAACTTTGTTACACTCGAAGTTATTCAGTTCTTCATGCATTGCAACCACCCAATCTGGATCTTCAAGAGCGTCAAAGACCTTTGGTTCTACCATTGATATATGTGCTTGATAATCACACAAGCTAGCAAGTTCTCTTCTAGTAGACACTCTTCTTCTTAGATCACCTACAACCTTGTCAAGAGTGTGTACCCTTAACTCAAGGTTCCGATCAGTACGAGCTTTGCGACGAGCTTCAATTTCCTTATTGTTTCTTGGAGGAGTTGTTTCAACATTTGGATCCTTGTCTTGGACACTACCTTGTCCTTGATCTTGATCTGTACTCATAACAGGAGGCTGTTGCTGTTCTGGATCTTCAGGGCCGGACAATCCGGCCTGGGAGATTTGGCTACAACTTCTTCTTCCTGATTGCCCCTGACATGACTTGGAGTGCCAGGGTCGGATAATCCACCCCTTGGGGCCAGAGAATCAGGCCTGGGATTTTCTGAACTTTCCTGCTCTTCTTGATTTCCCATGGAGCGTGTTGGAGTGCCAGGGGCAGATAGTATGCCCCTTGGAGGGGGCGGATAGTCCGGCCTAGGACTACCATTTTGCCCAGAAGACAGATGATCTTCAGGAGGTTGTGGTGTTGGTGCAGTAGTTTATCCAGCAGTAGGTGAAGGGTTTCGCGGCATAGTAAATCAAATTTTTCTACGGATGCGAACAGAGGGAAGCCAAGATCTAATCTAGGAGATGCAAACAACAAGAGAGATTGGATTAGATCTTCATACCCTTGAAGATTCGCACAGCGGAACGTTCGTCGGAACGTGGGTGATGTAGTCGTACTCGCTTCTCCTCCTCGCGATCCGATCCGATCTAGCACCACAAGTGGCGATGCCTCCGTGAGATGCACACGTGCAGCACCTCGACGTCTCCTCCTTCCTCGGTCCAGCAAGTATGGTGGAGAGACGAATTGGATCTACAACGCGACGGCGCGGTGTATGTGGTGGAGAGTTTCTGCAGCAGGGCTTCGCCTACACGCAGTCGGGAGGGAGAGAGAGAGGAGGGCAGCAAGGCGGCTAGGGTTGAGGAGGAGGTGTCGGGGGGTGGTGCGCCCCATCCCTCTATGTATAGAGGGGTGGGCGCCTGCCCTAACCCCTCCCCCAAGCCCTAGTCCGGCGGCCAAAGGAGGGAGGAGTGGGGGGGAAGGAACCCCCCCCCTTCTAGAAGCTCCAACTAGGGTTTATCCCTTGGTTGGCCGGTTGGGCCCTATGGGGCCTTGTGCCCCTGGCCCAATGCGGCCAGGGCACTCCCTCATAGGCCCATGCCCCCTCCCGACAGGTGGGACCACGTTGGTACCCCTCCGGAAGGTTCTAGAAGCTTCCGGTACAATACCGATTAACCCGGAACAATTCCGAACTCCAAAACTGCCTTTGCCTTATATGAATCTTATTCTCCGGACCATTCCGGAACCTCTCGTGATGTCCCGGATCCCATCCGAGAATCCGAACAAAAACTCATAAACCAATTATCCAATCTATCCTAGCGTCGAGACACGTTAAGTGTGTGACCCTTCGGGTTCGAGAATATGCGGACATGATCTTCTATCAATAATCAACAGCGGAGTGCGAAACCCATATTGACTCCACATTCATCGATGATCATATCGGATGAACCACGATGCCAGGATTCAATCAATCCCATATATATTCCCTTCGTCTCGCGATATTTTACTTGCCCGAGATTTGATCGTCGATGCATCATACCTAGTTCAATCTCGTTCTCAGAAATACTTTACTCGTTCCGTAATCTGATATCACTTTGTGATTAACTCCTTAACCACATGCTTGCAAGCGGTGTTGATATCGATTAAAGTGGGCCCAGTATATCTCTCCGACTTGGGAGGGACAAATCCCATCTCGATGCATACAACCCAACAGGTACTTTCCGATCACCTGAGAGACACCTTTATGATCACCCTCTCATAGGATGACGTTTGATGACCTCAAAGCTTTCTTCCGATACCAGGGAGTTGTGTTATCTCATGGTCTAAGGAATACAATATTTGACATAGGAAAAGCTTCGCAAAGATGAACATGATTACACGATCTAATTGCTTCGCTTAGTTTGGGTATGTCCATCACATCATTCTCCCAATGATATGATCTCATTATTAATCGACAACTCATGTCCATGGTTAGGAAACCTTAACCATCATTAATCAATGAGCTAGTCCATAGAGGCATACTAGGGACACGGTGTTGTTCACAAACCACACAAGTATTAAAGTTTCCGCTTAATACAATTCTAGCATGGAATATAAACATTATCATGAACAAGAATTATAATAATAACATCTTTATTATTGCCTCTAGGGCATAATTCCAACAGTCTCCCACTTGCACTAGAGTCAATAATCTAGTTTACATTTGGCAACAATCTCACACCCATGGCACTGAGGTGCTGATCATGTTTTACACGTGGAAGAGGTTTATTCAATGGATCTGCGACATTCAGATCTGTATGTACTTTGCTAATCTTTAGATCTCCATCTGCTATATAATCTTAGATTATATGAAACTTGCGGTTGATATGCTTGGTCTTTGGATGATATCTTGGTTCCTTAGCGAGTGCTATGGCGCCAGTGTTGTCACACAATATCTCCAGTGGGTCCAATGCACTTGGAACCACGCCAAGCTCGATGATGAAGTTCTGATCTAAACTCCTTCACTTGACGCTTCTGCGGCAGCCATGTATTCCGCTTCTCTTGTAGATCCCGCGATCACGCTTTGCTTGCAGCTTCTCCACTCACAGCTCCTCCATTCAAAATATACATGTATCCCGTCGAGATTTAGAATCATCCTTGTCGGTGTCGAAACTAGCATCGACATAACCTTTCTGACGTAGCTGTTCATCACCCCCATAGACTAAGAACATTTCTTTAGTTCTATTTAGGTACTTTAGGATGTTCTTCACGGCTGTCCAGTGTTCCACTCCTGGATCACTTTGATATCTGCTCGTCAAACTAAGAGTATTGGACACATCCGGTCTAGTACACAGCATGGCATACATGATAGAACCTATGGCCGAGGCATAAGGCACTTTGCTCATAGCTTCCCTATCATTTACCGTAGCTGGACATTGGGCCTTGCTCAATATCTTACCTGACAACATAGGCACTGAACCTTTCTTTGCCTTATCCATTCTGAACCTTTTCAGAACTTTGTCTAGGTATGTACTCTGGCTTAAAGCTATCAGGCGTCTTTGTCTATCTCTATAGATTTTGATGCCCAATATATAAGCAGCTTCACCTAGCTCTTTCATTGAAAACACTTGTTCAAATAACTCTTCACATCGTTAAGCATGTAAATGTCATTTCCAATAATCAATATGTCATCCACATATAGTACCAGAAATGTCACCGAGCTCCCACTCACTTTCTTGTAGATGCAAGCTTCGTAGCAATTAGGAAAAAATCCAAAGCTTTTGATCACTTGATCAAAACGAAGGTTCCAACTCCGAGATGCTTGCTTCAGTCCATAAATGGAACGCTGAAGTTTACATACTTTATCAGCATCCTTAGGATCGACAAAACCTTCGGGTTGCATCATATACAACTTTTCATCAATGTTGCCATTGAGGAATGCAGTCTTGACATCCATCTGCCATATTTCATAATCATGAAACGCAGCAATTGCTAATAAAATCCAAATGGACTTAAACATCGCTACGGGAGAGAAAGTCTCATTGTAGTCAACACCTTGAACTTGTCGAAAACCTTTCGTGACAAGCCGTGCTTTATAGACGGTAACATTACCATCCGCGTCCGTTTTCTTCTTGAAGATCCATTTGCACTCAACAGCCTTTCGGTCGCTAGGAGGGTCCACCAAAGTCCATACTTGGTTTTCGCTCATGGATCCCAATTCAGATTTCATGGCTTATAGCCATTTCTCAGAGTCTGGGCTCATCATCGCTTCCTCATAGTTCATAGGTTCCTTTGTCTTCTACTAACAAGACGAACAAGGCAGGCTTGCACCACTCGGGAGGGCACGCGACCTTGTCGACTGCGACGTTCAAGATGCATCGTCCGGCTTCATGATCCTTGTCATTAGCTTCCTCCATTGTTGGTGCAGTGCACCTTTGGAACAATTTCAGGTGCTGTGCTACTCTCAATTCAAGAGAAGGTTCAATAACCTCGTCTAGCTCTACTTTCCTCCACTCACTTCTTTCGAGAAACTCCTTCTCAAGAAAGGAACGTTCTTCGACAAACACTTTGCCTTCGGTTCTGTGATAGAAGGTATACCCAATGGTTTCCTTAGGGTATCCTATGAAGACGCATTTCTCCGCTTTGGGTTCGAGCTTGTCCGGCATCAACTTCTTGACGTAAGCTTCGCATCCCCAAACTTTAAGAAACGACAACTTAGGTTTAGCACCAAACCACAGTTCATACGGTGTCGTCTCAACAGATTTAGATGGTGCCCTATTTAAAGTGAATGCAGCGGTTTCTAATGCATAACCCCAAAATGATAATGGAAAATCAGTAAGAGACATCATTAATCGGACCATATCTAATAGGGTTCGATTCCGGCGTTCAGACACACCATTGCGTTGTGGTGTTCCGGGTGGCGTGAGTTGCGAAACGATTCCGCTTGCTTTAAGATGCGTGAGAAAATCATAACTCAAATATTCACCTCCACGATCGGATCGTAGAAACTTAATCTTTCTGTTACGATGGTTCTCCATTCATTCTGAAATTCTTTGAACTTTTCAAATGTTTCAGATTTATGTTTCATTAAATAGATATACCCATATCTACTTAAGTCATCGGTAAAAGTGAGAAAATAGCGATATCCACCACGCGTCGAAACACTCATTGGTCCGCATACATCGGTATGTATGATTTCCAACAAGTCCGTTGCTCGCTCCATCATACCGGAGAACGGGGTTTTGATCATCTTGCCCATGAGGCATGGTTCGCATGTGTCAAATGATTCAAAATCAAGAGACTCCAAAAGTCCATCAGAATGGAGTTTCTTCATGCGCTTTACACCAATATGACCTAGATGACAGTGCCACAAATAAGTAGTATTATCACTATCTACTTTGCATCTCTTAGCTTCAATGTTATGGAGGTGTGTTTCATCCCTTTCGAGATTTAGAATAAATAAACCATTCACAACAGGTGCATGACCATAAAAGATGTTACTCATATAAATAGAACAACCATTATTCTCCGATTTAAATGAATAACCGTCTTGCAATAAACAAGATCCAGAAATAATGTTCATGCTCAACACAGGCACATAATAACATTTATTGAGGTTTAAAACTAATCCCGAAGGTAAAACTAAGGAGAGCGTGCCGATGGCCATCACATCAACTCTTGATCCGTTGCCAACGCGCATCGTCACCTCATCCCTCGCAAGCCGCCATCTATTTCGTGGCTCCTGTTTCGAGTTACAAATATTAGCAACTGAACCAGTATCAAATACCCAGGCACTACAACAAGGGCTAGTAAGGAAAACATCAATAACATGTATATCAAATATACCTTTGATGGTGCCAGCCTTCTTGTCCGCTAAGTACTTCGGAAAGTTGCGCTTCCAGTGACCCTTGTCCTTGCAATAGAAGCACTTGTCGATGGGCTTAGGACCAGACTTGAGCTTCTTCTCAGCAGGGGCAACGCGCTTGCCGCCGCCTTTCTTGAAGGGCTTCTTTGCACCCTTACCTTTCTTGAAGGTGGGGGGATTGTTGACCATCAACACATGATTATCCTTTTTGATGTCCACCTCCGCAGCCTTCAGCTTTGCGAAGAGCTCGGTGACCGTATCAGTGGAACCAATCTGATTGTGAGTCACTACAAAACTTTTGTAGCTGGGAGGGAGTGATTGTAGAACCCTGTCAATCTTGAGCTCCTCTGGAATCTTGCAGTCCAGTTGCTCAAGGCGTTGAGTGTAGCCCGGCATCTTAATGGCGTGCTCACTAACGGGACTCCCTTCCTCCATCTTGCAGTTAAAGAATTTCTCAGAGATCTCATATCTCTTAGAATGGGCCTGAGTCTGAAACATGGTTTTCAGCTCCTCGAGAATCTCAAAGGGCCCGGGATAGTCTTCAAAATGATTTTGAAGGTCCGATTCCATAGCAAACAACATGGTGCTCTTAATCACACCATAATCATCTTTGCGTGACTGATAGACAGCTTTCTCATCAGCCGGCGCAGTAGCAGCAGGGGCGTCCCTAACGCATTCTCAAGGACATAGTCCTTTTGACCGCCAGAGAGAATGATTCTTAGATTGCGGAACCAATTGGTGAAGTTAGACCCATTGTTTTTAAGCTTTTCCTTCTCAGCAAAAACGTTGAAGTTGAAGTTGGACTTAGCCATTTGATCTACAATATTTGCAAGTACAAATTAGACTATGTTCATGATAACTAGTTCAACTTTTAATCAAATTACTAGATGAACTCCCACTAAATTCAATATCCCTCAAGTTGTTTAGTGAACACGATCCAAATTCACCACACCTAATCCGATCTTCACGAGAAGAGATGTGGTTTCAATGGTGGACAACGAAGTGTCGATCATATCATTCATATGACTCATGCTTAACCTTTCGGTTCATGTGTTCCGAGGCCATGTCTATACATGCTAGGCTCGTCAAGTTAGATCCAAGTATTTCCGCGTGTGCAAAACTGGCTTGCACCCGTTGTATGTGAACGTAAAGTCTATAGCACCCGATCATCACGTGATGCTTGGACACGACAAACTTTCGCAACGGTGCATACATGGGGAGAACACAGTTTTTATCTTGATCTTTAAGTGAGGAATCATCTTATAATGCTACCGTCGCGATCTAAGCATAATAAGATACATAAAAGGATAAACATCACATGCATATAACTTTATGTGACATGGTATAGCCAATCTTCGCGCAATGATCTCCATCTTGTGCGTGCCGGCATGATCTTCATCACTCCACCATGATTGCCTCCACCACGAATAGCAACTACAACTATTGTTAACTACTTAGCGATAAAGTGAAACTATTACATGGCGTATAAGAAGTTGACACACAGGTCATACACAATTATAAAGACAACCATATGGCTCCTGCCGGTTGTGTACTCATCGACATGCAAGTCGTTAAACATTACAAAACATGATCATCGCATACATTATACACATCACATCTTGGGCCATACCATATCACAGAAAACACTCCCTGCAAAAACATGTTAGACGCCTCTACTTTGTTGTTGCATGTTTTACGTGGCTTATGGGAGTAGATGCTAAGAACGATTCTTACCTACGGAAATCCACAACGGTGATATTATGGTTGCCAAACTCCGGTGTTGATACCATGACAACTATAGTGAGAGAAACAGGCATCCACTAGCCGCATGTGTGGAACAAGCCACACGTCAAGTGCGGAGCCGGTATCGCGAACGACGTCGCGTAAGGTTGGCCTGGACCGCTTCAATCTCACTATCCCGCGTCATAAGAAGAACACAAACAAGAGGCTTGCAACAGAAAACATTAACGCCCGCAACAACCATGTTGTGTTCTACTCGTGAAACACATCTACGCATAGATCTAGCTCTGATACCACTGAAGGGTTTCGCGGCATAGTAAATCAAAATTTTCTACGGATGCGAACAGAAGGAAGCCAAGATCTAATCTAGGAGATGCAAACAACGAGAGAGATTGGATTAGATCTTCATACCCTTGAAGATTCGCGATGAGCGTCGTCGGAACGTGGGTGATGTAGTCGTACTCGCTTCTGCTCGCGATCCGATCCGATCTAGCACCACAAGTGGCGATGCCTCCGTGAGATGCACACGTGCAGCACCTCGACGTCTCCTCCTTCCTCGATCCAGAAAGTATGGTGGAGAGACGGATTGGATCTACAACGTGACGGCGCGGTGTATGTGGTGGAGAGTTTCTGCAGCAGGGCTTCGCCTACACGCAGTCGGGAGGGAGAGAGAGAGGAGGGTAGCAGGGCGGCTAGGGTTGAGGAGGAGGTGTCGGGGGGTGGTGCGCCCCAGCCCTCTATATATATAGGGTGGCCTGCCCCAACCCTCCCCCAAGCCCTAGGCCAAAGGAGGAGGAGTGGGGGCAAGGAAACCCCTTCTAGAAGCTCCAACTAGGGTTTATCCTTGGTTGGCGGCTGGGCCCTATGGGGCCTTGTGCCCCTGGCCCAATGCGCCAGGGCACTCCCTCATAGGCCCATGCCCTCCCCGACAGGTGGGACCACGTTGGTCCCTCCTCCGGAAGGTTCTAGAAGCTTCGGACAATACCGATTAACTTGAACAATTCCGAACTCCAAAAACTGCACTGCCTTATATGAATCTTATTCTCCGGACCATTCCAGAACCTCTCGTGATGTCCCGGATCCCATCCGAGACTCCAACAAAAACTCATAAACCAATTATCCAATCTATCCTAGCGTCGAGACACGTTAAGTGTGTGACCCTTCGGGTTCGAGAATATGCGGACATGATCTTCTATCAATAATCAACAATGGGTCCGGAAACCCATATTGACTACCACACATTCATCGATGAACATATCGGATGAACAACGATGAAAGGATTCAATCAATCCCATATATATATTCCTTCTTCGCGATATTTTACTTGCCCGAGATTTGATCGCTTGTACCGTCATACCTAGTTCAATCTCGCTCAGAAGTACTTTACTCGTTCGTAATCCGATATCACTTTGTGATTAACTCCTTAACCACATGCTTGCAAGCGTGTTGATATCGACACGAGTGGGCCCGAAGTATATCTCTCCGACTTGGGAGGGACAAATCCCATCTCGATACATACAACCCAACAAGTACTTTCCGATCACCTGAGAGACACCTTTATGATCACCCTCTCATAGGATGACGTTTGATGACCTCAAAGCTTTCTTCCGATACCAGGGAGTTGTATTATCTCATGGTCTAAGGAATACAATATTTGACATAGGAAAAGCTTCGCAAAGATGAACACGATTACACGATCTAATTGCTTCGCTTAGTTTGGGTCTGTCCATCACATCATTCTCCCAATGATATGATCTCATTATTAATCGACAACTCATGTCCATGGTTAGGAAACCTTAACCATCATTAATCAATGAGCTAGTCCATAGAGGCATACTAGGGACACGGTGTTGTTCACAAACCACACAAGTATTAAAGTTTCCGCTTAATACAATTCTAGCATGGAATATAAACGTTATCTTGAACAAGAATTATAATAATAACATCTTTATTATTGCCTCTAGGGCATAATTCCAACAGTAGGGGCTTGTTGATCTTGTGTAGATGAGGGCTCCACTTGAGTGGAGCATTGTCCTTCCTGATCTGCCACAAGAGGTTCCTCAATGTGACGGAAAAATCCCACGCCCATTCTTCTTATGGCATCTTGGGGTATTTCAACATCTGCATCACAAACATCAACTTGCCCCACATGGGAGCCATCATTTTCATCGAATTCCACACTACAAGATTCTACAATAATTCCGGAGAGCTTGTTGTAGACTATAAGTGTGGGATTCAGCACCGTAACCAACAAAAATACCTTCTAAAGCCTTAGACTCAAATTTAGACAAGTGAACTCCTTTGATGAGAAAGAAACACTTACAACCGAATAACTGGAAATATGATATGTTGGGCTTGTTACCGGTCAATATTTCATATGGTGTTTTGTCCAAAATCTTGCGGAGGTAGAGACGATTTGATGAGTGACAAGCGGTAGATATGGCTTCAGCCCAAAAGTTGTATGGTGACTTGAATTAAGCCAACATTGATCTAGCCATATCCATCAAAGTGCGGTTCTTCCTTTCGGCTACACCATTTTGTTGAGGGGTGTACGCAACGGAATATTGATGTCTTATCCCCTCTTCACGTAGAAATTCATTTAATGTGAAGTTCTTGAAGTCGGAGCCATTGTCACTTCTTATTGCCAATATGGGGACATTGTGTTGATGCTGAACCTCATTAGCGAAGTCAATGACAGTTTGTTGAGTCTCACTCTTTAGCTTGAAGAAATAGACCCAAGTGTATATTGAGTAATCATAAACTATCACCAAGCAATATTTTTTCCCACCAAGGCTAGCATGAGATGGAGGACCAAATAATTCCACATGAAGTAATTCTAAGATCCTCTTTGAGGAAACAATAGTTTTCCTCTTGTAGGGAGAGTCGTGCATCTTGCCTTCAACACATGCCCTGCAAACACGATCTTTGGCAAAGTAAACATTGTCTTTTAGTCCAAGGATGTGGCCACCCTTGTGAATACTTTGCAAAGTTCTCATGTTGACATGGGCTAGACGGCGATGCCATAACCAGCCCACGTCGGCCTTTCCGAATAATCACATCGGACTCGCAGTGGTTTTCCCCGAAAAGTCCACCACAGACAGGTCATTTTCGACGTACCCAACAAAAGCGAACTTTAGAGACTTGCTCCACAAGAGTACCACTAAATCACCATCAATGAAAACAGCAAATCCCATCTTACCAAGGGTACGAACAGAAAGTAAATTGTAACCAAGGGTCTCAACAAGCATGACATCCACGAGAGAGATATCGTGGGCAACCACTACCTTGCCAAGACCCAATACCTCAGATTTAGACTTATCACCATAGGAGACTATAATATGATCATGATTGGGTCTCATATTGTAAGATCCCTCCTTTATAAAGGAAAAGGATCCCTGTGATTGCAATGCTAGTCCCTGGATCAATGCTAGCATCCACAGTTTAAGATGAGGTACACAGATACAAAGGTCATTATTACATCCATTCCAGAGATAAACATAGTATTTACAACTCCAAGGCCACAGGCCTAATACAAGAGTTTGAGTAAGTAAATATATAGAAGTCTTCATCTTCATGTGCCACAGGCAAACATGTTGAGTGTAGACTCATGACACCTAATCCTCATCAGAGTAACCTGCAACATCACAAGTTACAGCCACAGTGGGTCAATACTTTGGAATAGTATTGGCAAGTGATACCTTAGTATATTTTAAGTGGACTAGATACTATATGCAAATTTGGCTAAGTGTAGCTTGGCTTGCTTTGCTCAAAATAGGTTTTACCTATTAGTTGAAATCACTAAGTTTTTCTTTGTCAAAACTTTTCCCAAGGAACCACCAATAGACATTGAGGTCCTTCACCCTTGTTCACCCACAAACTTTTACTTAGAAATTGGGATGAGGAGATTCTTGATAGCTTCCATGTCTTGATGCTCAAGTTGTCCATTACCATGGACTTGGCTAAGTACTTAGATTTTTCCAACTGCAGAGGTTGTGCACTTTCCCCACCAGACTTGGTTTCACCAAGACAGGACCTTTCAAAAGCCTTCCCTTAGACCAAATGGACGCGCTCCAACCTATCATTCCCACTACCACCAACTGTCCAAATGGCTAAGTTCTAGCAACCTATGTGGTCCAGGCAGAGCCCATATTGCCAAGTGGCTGCACTAGAAGCTTCTTAACACTTGGCCTCTAAAATCCCTTTGTTCCTGGGTGGCTTTCCACAAGTGAGATACACAAGGTAAACCATAGCCATGGCCTTGTGTAAACACTCAACCAAAACCACCAATCAAGTCCCTTTCCACCCAAGTGATTCATTGACTTAGTTGTTTTATTAAGCAAAACAAAAGTCCAAAGACTTAGAAATATTTTCATCATAGCATGTATATTTCACCAACCCTTGTTTTCTACTAGCTAGGCTAAGCATGACATAGATAGTAACTTAACTTAGAAATTTCCTAGCAATTCTACAACTACTTAGGATTTCCCAACATGGCATATAGGCAAAAATATTAACATGCAAGACTTAGCAAAATATTTCTAATGCTTAGTATAAAACATAGGGATGGAAATATTCATGAAGTACCACTTTCCTTGGTAGTTGGGAGAGTAGCACTCCTCACAATCACAATCACAATCACTAGCACCAAAATCTACACAAAGATTGGTAGCAACAAATTACACACAAAACATATACAAACAAAAATATATGCATGCATGCAAAATGCTAAGTGATGATTTTTAAAACTCAACCAAGCAAGTGCATAGTACTGAATCCTAAAGAAGTCAAAAACTTGCCAAACCAAATTTATTTAACACTAAAAACAATTCCTAAACATTTCATATACTCAAATAAGCCCTACACATGTTTCTGCAAATAAAACCTTTTTAACAGAATCAAAACTTTAAACACATTGCATAATCAGAAATAGCTTGCTCTCCTGATTCCAACGGTATAAAATTTGTCAAATTCTAACGTGGGGATCAAAAGTTATAGCCAAATCAAATTTGAATAACAATCAGATTCAAATCCAGTTTTAAATCTAAACCCTAGCCACGCGTCACGCTCTGATTGGCGCGTAACGTTTCGCGTCGGATCACGCTTCTGAGCCGCTGGATCTAACTTAATCGCGCGGCTCAGATCTAATCTTACCGCTTCGCTCGTGTTCTATCCTATCCGCACGATCTGGATCTAACGATCCTGAGCAGCCTGACCATCTAGTGGCGGCGCTAGCGGCGGCTGAAGCGCGCCTACTGTCAGAACTGCTACCGGTGTTCTAGGTCACGCGGGAGAGGGGGAAGGGGCTTACCGAGCTCGCCGTGCGATGCTGATGCTCAAGGTGGTGATGGCTAGTCAAGGGGCGCGCTGTAGTGGCTGAGGGAGCTCGTCAGAGTTGTGCACGGCGTCGGGTGGTTGCAGACGAAGTTGTTGCCGACGCTCTGGGCCTTCCTAGCACCAACCAGAGGCATCAGTAGCTGCGCAAGGACAAGGCGAACCTAGTCGTATGCGAGAGAGGTCAAGGGGCGCTCAGTGCTTACCGCAATCGATAGCCTGAGAAGAAGAAGGCGTCGGGTGCTTGTAGTAGTCGTCGTTGGCGAGTCTCCAGATGGTCCTAGCATGCACCAATAGGTTGAGAAGATGCGCATGGATGTTGTGATCATTCTGGCCAACTTAGACAGCAAGGGGCGACGGGGTCTTACCGGAATCGCACGCCAGAGGTCGTCGGAGCTGCGGCGGTGTTCGGCGAGTTGTGAGCAGCCTGGTGGCATGGAGAGAAAATTGAGTGAGGGGAAATGGCCGCGGTGCAGAGGAGTTTAAGTAGGCAAGGGCTTGACAAGAAACGCCTGCAGAATCAATGGCAATTACGCCGCGGAATCAACGCCAGCAACGGCCAGTGCGACGTGTTCTTCGCGAGATTTGGGGAAGACGACGGTGACGTGGACGGGGCCTAGTTGTCTGCGAGATAAACAAAGTGGTGGTGGGGTCCTGGCGTCAGTCTCTCTGCGGGTTCGTCTGCGAGTGAGACGGAGAGAGGGGGAACCCGGGTGGGCTAGCTGGGCTGGATCTGTTGATGGGCTCAAACCCTGGCGCTGGCCTTTTTCCTTTTCTTTATTCCTTTTCTATTTCTGATTTGATTTTCTGGAATGATTTTCAAATGATTTCAAACTCTATTTGAATTCAAATCTTTTCAGGAATTTTGCAGTGTGCAATAGTCACAATTCTGGGCATAAAACCAAGTGGTTACTTTGAATTGGCTTGGTCATTTGAAATAAAATAAAAATAAACAGTGACATAGCACTTGTTTTATATTGGTTTTGAAATGGGTTTTCAAATTGTATTTGCTTTGAAATTTTTGGTTTAAACCTTAGCAATCTAGCAAAACAACCTGAGAGCAATAAGACACATAGTTTGGTTTCATGAACAACAATCTCTCATAGAAGAGTAGCATTTGTTTCAAATGCTGATCACATAAAATAATGAGCTCATATGCTCCTGTTTTTGAATTGTTTTGTTTGAAATGAACTCTATATGATCATGGATGCATGGATGATATGCATGAGTTTGAAACATGATTTTAGGGATGTTACAAATCTAACCCCCTTAAGGTGAATCTCGCCCTCGAGATTCGGATTGGCTAGCAAATAGGTGAGGGTGGTCTTTCCGAAGATCGTCTTCTCTTTCCCATGTTGCTTCCTCTTCGGAATGATGGTTCCATTGAACTTTGCAAAACTTGATAGTCTTATTCCGCGTGACTCTTCCTGCCGTCTCAAGAATCTTGATTGGTTTCTCTTCATAAGTGAGATCACTTTCCAACTGAACCTCTTCCAAAGGTATTGTATCCTTCAAGGAAGTTTCTTCCATTTCTGGATGACATTTCTTAAGCTGACTCACATGAAACACATTATGAACTGCTGACAAAGATTTTGGGAGTTCAATTTCATAGGCAACTTCTCCTTTACGACTCAGAATCCTGAATGGCCCAACATATCTTGGTGCCAATTTTCCTTTGACTCCGAACCTCTTCACTCCACGAAGTGGTGACACTCTAAGATAAGCTCTATCACCAACTTCGTAGGTGACTTCTCTGCGCTTAGGATCTGCGTAGCTTTTCATCGGATCGTGCTATCTTCAACCTGTCCTTAACCAACTTGACCTTCTCTTCGGCTTCTTTGATAAGATCTGGTCCGAATAAACTTCTTTCTCCCACACCATTCCATAACAATGGGGTGGTACACTTTCTCCCGTAGAGAAACTCAAATGGTGACATCTCAATGCTGGCTTGATAGCTATTGTTATAAGAAAACTCTACGTAAGGCAGACTTTCATCCCAACTGGCTCCGTAGTCTAGGGCACATGCCCTCAACATGTCTTCAAGAATCTGATTAGTCCTTTCGGTTTGTCCATCAGTTTGAGGATGAAAAGCAGTGCTGAATTCCAACCTCGTTCCCAATGATTCATGTAGCTGTCTCCAAAAATGGGAAGTGAATTGAGTTCCCCTATCAGACACAATACTCTTGGGCACTCCATGTAAACATACAATTCTACTCATATAGATTTTGGCCAACTTAGCACTTGTGTAGGTTGTCTTCACGGGTATGAAATGAGCCACTTTAGTTAGGCGATCCACTACAACCCAAATTGAATCATATCCTGACCTGGTCCTTGGTAATCCGGTAATGAAATCCATACCAATCTTGTCCCATTTCCAATCAGGAATAGGTAGTGGTTTAAGCAAACCTGCTGGTTTCTGATGTTCCGCCTTCACTCTACTACATACATCACACAAAGCAATATGTTCGGCGATGTCTTTCTTGAGATTATTCCACCAAAACCTTTCCTTCATATCCATATACATTTTGGTGTTACCCGGATGAATGGAATACAGTGAGTTGTGTGCTTCTTGTAAAATCAGTTTCCGTAGATCCGGATCTTGTGGAACACAGATACGTTTCCCATGCCATAAAGTACCCTGTTCATCTTCATGGAATCCTTTGGCTTTTCCCTTGCCAATCTTTTCTTTAATCTCTTCAATTTCCTTATCAATCTTCTGGGCTTCTTTGGTCTTGTACAACAAAGTGGGTTGAACATCCAAAGACATGAGATGTCCTTCAGGCACAATCTCCAACCTGAGTTTTCTGAATTGGGCACACAAATCATCTAGCAATTCTCCTTTGGTAAGGCCATTCACAAAAACCTTACGACTTAGAGCATCTGCTACAACATTCGCTTTACCGGGGTGGTATTGCAAACTTAAGTCATAGTCCTTGATGAGTTCTAGCCATCTTCTTTGTCTCATATTAATATCCTTCTGGGTGAAGATATACTTCAAACTCTTGTGATCTGTGAACACTTCACAACGTTTTCCCAAAAGATAGTGTCTCCATGTTTTTAGTGCATGGACGACAGAGGCTAACTCTAAATCATGAGTAGGGTAGTTCACTTCATGGGTTTTGAGTTGTCTCGAGGCATAAGCCACAACTTTATCGTCTTGCATAAGTACTGCACCCAAACCCTGATGAGATGCATCACAATATACTTGGAAATCTTTTTCCAAATCTGGCAGGCACAAGACTGGTGCTGTCACAAGTCTCTTCTTTAATTCCTGAAAGCTGAGTTCACAACCTTCAGACCAAGCAAACTTCTTGTCTTTCTTTAGCAATTCCGTCATGGGCTTAGCTACCTTAGAGAAATTTTCAATGAACCTTCGGTAGTAACCTGCCAAGCCAAGGAAACTACGAACCTCTTTCACTGACTTGGGAGATTCCCATTCAGTTACGGGTGAAACCTTAGCAGGATCAACTGCTACACCATCCTTTGTCATAACATGTCCAAGAAAACCGACTTCATTCAACCAGAATTCACACTTGCTGAATTTGGCATAAAGTTTATGCTCTCTTAATTTCTCAAGTATCAAACGCAAATGTCCTTCATGCTCTTCTTTGCTCTTGGAGTAGACTAAAATGTCATCGATGAAAACGACAACAAACTTGTCAAGGAATTCCATGAATACCTTGTTCATCATATTCATGAAGTATGCTGGAGCATTGGTCAAACCAAATGGCATCACGGTATACTCATACAATCCATACCTAGTAGTGAAGGCTGTCTTAGGTATGTCTTATTCTCTTATCTTGAGTTGAAAATAGCCTGACCTTAGATCAATCTTTGAGAACACACAAGCTCCTTCAAGCTGATCAAACAAGTCATTGATTCTAGGCAAAGGGTATTTGTTCTTGATAGTCACCTCGTTAAGTGAACGGTAATCTATGCATAACCTTTGAATTCTATCTTTATTCTCCACAAACAAGACTGGGGCTCCCCAAGATGAAGAACTTGGTTGAATAAATCCTTTCTGCAACTGTTCTCCAAGCTGTTTCTTGAGTTCTTTCAGTTCATCAACTGAAATTTTATAAGGTCTCTTTGCTATTGGTCCAGATCCTGGTACCAAATCTATAAGAAACTCCACGTCTCTATCTGGTGGCATTCCCGGCAATTCTTTCGGAAACACATCCGGATATTCACTCACAATTGGCACACTGTCCATGCTAACCCCCTTAAGAGAATTTAGCTTACTTCCTTTTGATTCAAAGTTGGACTTGAATTTAATCCGTTTTCTTTCCGGGGTTGTGAGTGCAACAGTACGATTAGCACAATCTAGTACTCCTTCATACTTAGCCATCCAATCCATTCCCAATATTACATCCAGTCCTTGGGAATCTAAGATTATCAGACTCATTGAAAATTTATGCTTTACAAACTCTATTACTAGATCCCGGCATCCAAGACTTACTATCATATCTCCTCCCGGAGAACTAACTTTTATTGGACACCCAATGTTTTCAGTTGGAAACCCATTTCTATCAACAAATGCTTTTGATATGAATGAATGCGATGCTCCAGTATCAAAAAGAACAAATGCTGGAATAGAATTGAGTCTGAACTTACCAGCAACAGCATCAGGCTCCTCATAGACTTCCTCCACACTGATGTGGTTCACCTGTCCCTTCT
Source organism: Avena insularis (assembly GCA_023614405.1). NCBI lineage: Eukaryota > Viridiplantae > Streptophyta > Magnoliopsida > Poales > Poaceae > Avena > Avena insularis. The sequence goes on from CM042697.1 coordinate 66,675,355, forward strand.
GAAAAGGGTTGGGTTTGTTGGGTCCTTCAACTTTCTTTTCTGGGCATTCATTTGCATAATGCCCCATCTTCTTGCACTTGAAGCATTCAACCTGACTAATGTCTCTCTTAACAGGCTGGCTTCCACTTCCACTTCCATTACCACTGTGGTGGCTCTTGTATCCACCCTTGTGGTTCTTGTACTTGTCATTGTCATGACTACGGTGATGCTTGTTGTCATGACGGTTGTGGTTGTGGTGCTTGTTGAATTTCCCGTGCTTGTGGGATCCTGAACTTCCACTGTCATCATGGTGGGAACGTTTGTGAGACGATCCTGAGTTGTGCTTGTCGGAGTGCTTTCTCTTTCTACTCTCAACTTGTTTCATTTTGTTCTCCAAAATAGCAGCCTTGTCACAGAGAGACTGATATGTGGGAACATAGGACACAGCCAACTGCAAATTCAGCTCATCATTCAAGCCTTCAAGAAATTTTTCCTTTCTCTTAGCATCGGTGTCAACTTCATCCGGTGCATATCGCGCCAGATTGTTGAACTCCTCAATATATTCGGCCACGCTGCGGTGGCGCTGCTTCAGGTTATGGAACTCCTTCTTTTTCAGACTCATCACTCTAGATGAGATATGAGCAGTACGAAAGCCATCCTCAAAGATAGCCCATGTCACATCTTCGATGGGAGTGGTGATCTGGAAGTTATCCCATCAAGTGGCGGCTGGTCCCTCTAGCAGATGTGCTGCAAATCTGACTTTTTCAGCATCAGTACAGCCCACAGTTACCAAGTCCTTGTTCACAGAGCGTAGCCAATCATTGGCCACCATGGGAACAGTCGTCCTTGAGAACTTTGCTGGCCTCAATCTCAAGAACCTGGTAAGCATATCAAAACCCGGTGGGTTGTTGTTGTTGTTATTGTTGTTGTTATTGTTGTTGTTTTGGTTCTGGATGAACGTCATCATCATCTGCATCAGCTGTGTTTGAGCGGTCATCATTTGCTGCATTTCTGGAGTGATGTTGTTGTTGTTGTTGGGGTTGGGGTTTGCACGACGGGGAGGCATCTGTGGTTTGTTCAATAGAGATAAGAATGAGATACCCATAGATGTTTTCATGCACATTACATCACATAAACAAACACAAAGCATGCAACATAATGATAAAAGTTCAACAACAAGATAACAAGTTCGCAAAGTAAAACACACAAGTAGCAAGCCATCCACATGTCGGATGGTCAAATAACAAGTTCTCAAACAACAAATATGATAATAAATGATAATTGAGTAGTCAAATCTACTCCTCGGCATTGACCTCCTCCTCGACAAAGGTAAGACCTGCGTTCTCCATCGCGGTCTTGTATTCCTCGACACTAGTGGTCAAGGTCTCTATCTTGGCCTTGAGAGCCCTCTTCTGGGAACGAAGCCTCTCAATCACCGTCTGCTGCTGCTCGAGCTCGAAGTCCTCGGACTGCAGTTCTTCAGTCATGTCCCGGATCTTCTTGTTCCTATCCTGGACTCGCTTCTTCTGACTCTTGAACTTCCTGTCCTGGCTCTCGAACTTCGCCTCCATCTCCTTGACTATCTCATCTTGCTCCGCGAAGAGCTTGTCCTTATCGCGAAGCTGCACCTGGAGCTCGTCATTGTTGAGCATGACATTGGTCCTGTCAGTGTCCACGTGCCTAATGAGAGACTCTAAGTCCTGGAGGTACAGACGAATCGGCTCCTTTGTGTCCTCGAATCGTCCTCAAAGTCGATGGACTCTCCATCCTCATCACGTCATCAAGACGTGGAAATGAGTACCTCTAACTTTGTCAGAGTGTCTCCCCAGCAGACGTCCCCATCGATCCTGCATAACTACCTCAAGGCCTCTCTCCTTGTCATCGTGCATGAGCTTGAAGACGATGGCCTCCGTGGTAGGCTCTGTCTGGCGTCCGGGCTGGTTGACCTTAAAGCCCCAGAGGTCTTTCCTCTCAAACTTGGTGAGGGGAAGCACCATGATGGTAGGAAGAGGGAGATTAAGCAAAGTAGTAAGCTCAACGATACGAGGACCAAAGCGGGTAACCTGGAACTCCTCAACAGTGCTGATGGTAACAGTAGGCATCTATTTATAAGATAGAAAAGTTAGAACAACACAATTTAAGTTACAACATAAGGCAAAACATCACATACATATCCTTGGAAAGCAAAACACACAAGTCATGCATACATGATACCATTACAACAACCAAGGTTCAATCTTATTTTAGAGCAACATTTGGAAAATAAGGTGATAAGTGGTGGTCCAACTAACGAAGTACGTTTACAATCCTATCTCACTGGATATGTTGGCTAACACAATGTTTCTAGAAGCAATCAGCCTATCTTGCTCACATGATTCCATCACTAAGTCTATAATGTCTCCTCTTAAGGTTGGTAGCTTCCAACTCTTGGGTATGTTCCTTCTCTTTCTTTAGATCATTTTGGAGGTTGAGCATTCTGCACTTGACTCTATCACCAAGTTCTTTGATGGTCTTCCAAGCTGCATCCCTTGCTGATTCAAAGAATGTAGTGTGCATCACTGAATTGGTGAACATGCAGAATCCTTTTTCCTGATGGTTGTCTTCCTTGTTTTTATACAAGTGAAGTTGCACCCACCAGTATTCCACTCCTTCATCCATCACAGGAAAACCTTTGTACACAGCTGCACCTTGTATCTCTAATGTAACCATGAGGTCCTTGAGAGCCTTGGGGAATTCTGTCTCACACTCCAAAGTCATTGTCATGAGTGGTCCCTTCCTTACGGCCTCGTTGATGGAGTTCATCTACAAATAGAGATGAGAAAGTAGATTAGAAAAGTTTACGAGAAGAATAGACAAGTGTAGAAGCTGTTGAAAAAAAAATTCCTTAGTGATTTCCAATCCTAGGGTCATAATCCTACAGGCAACACAGTGCTATGATACCATCTATAAGATCCCTCCTTTATAAAGGAAAAGGATCCCTGTGATTGCAATGCTAGTCCCTGGATCAATGCTAGCATCCACAGTTTAAGATGAAGTACACAGATACAAAGGTCATTATTACATCCATTCCAGAGATAAACATAGTCTTTACAACTCCAAGGCCACATGCCTAATACAAGAGTTTGAATAAGTAAATATATAGAAGTCTTCATCTTCATGTGCCACAGGCAAACATGTTGAGTGTAGACTCATGACTCCTAATCCTCATCAGAGTAACCTGCAACATCACAAGTTACAGCCACAGTGGGTCAATACTTTGGAATAGTATTGGAAAGTGATACCTTAGTATATTTTAAGTGGACTAGATACTATATGCAAATTTGGCTAAGTGTAGCTTGGCTTGCTTTGATCAAAATAGGTTTTACCTATTAGTTGAAATCACTAAGTTTTTCTTTGTCAAAACTTTTCCCAAGGAACCACCAATAGACATTGAGGTCCTTCACCCTTGTTCACCCACAAACTTTTACTTACAAATTGGGATGAGGAGATTCTTGATAGCTTCCATGTCTTGATGCTCAAGTTGTCCATAACCATGGACTTGGCTAAGTACATAGATTTTTCCATCTGCAGAGGTTGTGCACTTTCCCCACCAGACTTGGTTTCACCAAGACAAGACCTTTCAGAAGCCTTCCCTTAGACCAAATGGACGCGCTCCAACCTATCATTTCCACTACCACCAACTGTCCAAATGGCTAAGTTCTAGCAACCTATGTGGTCCAGGCAGAGCCCATATTGCCAAGTGGCTGCACTAGAAGCTTCTTAACACTTGGCCTCTAAAATCCCTTTGTTCCTGGGTGGCTTTCCACAAGTGAGATACACAAGGTAAACCATAGCCATGGCCTTGTGTAAACACTCAACCAAAACCACCAATCAAGTCCCTTTCCACCCAAGTGATTCATTGACTTAGTTGTTTTATTAAGCAAAACAAAAGTCCAAAGACTTAGAAATATTTTCATCATAGCATGTATATTTCACCAACCCTTGTTTTCTACTAGCTAGGCTAAGCATGACATAGATAGTAACTTAACTTAGAAATTTCCTAGCAATTCTACAACTACTTAGGATTTCCCAACATGGCATATAGGCAAAAATATTAACATGCAAGACTTAGCAAAATATTTCTAATGCTTAGTATAAAACATAGGGATGGAAATATTCATGAAGTACCACTTTCCTTGGTAGTTGGGAGAGTAGCACTCCTCACAATCACAATCACTAGCACCAAAATCTACACAAAGATTGGTAGCAACAAATTACACACAAAACATATACAAACAAAAATATATGCATGCATGCAAAATGCTAAGTGATGATTTTTAAAACTCAACCAAGCAAGTGCATAGTACTGAATCCTAAAGAAGTCAAAAACTTGCCAAACCAAATTTATTTAACACTAAAAACAATTCCTAAACATTTCATATACTCAAATAAGCCCTACACATGTTTCTGCAAATAAAACCTTTTTAACAGAATCAAAACTTTAAACACATTGCATAATCAGAAATAGCTTGCTCTCCTGATTCCAACGGTATAAAATTTGTCAAATTCTAACGTGGGGATCAAAAGTTATAGCCAAATCAAATTTGAATAACAATCAGATTCAAATCCAGTTTTAAATCTAAACCCTAGCCACGCGTCACGTTCTGATTGGCGCGTAACGTTTCGCGTCGGATCACGCTTCTGAGCCGCTGGATCTAACTTAATCGCGCGGCTCAGATCTAATCTTACCGCTTCGCTCGCGTTCTATCCTATCCGCATGATCTGGAGCTAACGATCCTGAGCAGCCTGACCATCTAGTGGCGGCGCTAGCGGCGCAAAGCGGCGCGCCTGTCGAACTGCTACCGGCGTTCCAGTCACGCGGGAGAGGGAAGCTTACCGAGCTCGCCGTGCGATGCTGATGCTCAAGGTGGTGATGGCTGGTCAAGGGGCGCGCTGTAGTGGCTGAGGGAGCTCGTCGGAGTTGTGCACGGCGTCGGGTGGTTGCAGACGAAGTTGTTGCTGACGCTCTGGGCCTTCCTAGCACCAACCAGAGGCATCAGTAGCTGCGCAAGGACAAGGCGAACCTAGTCGTATGCGAGAGAGGTCAAGGCGCTTACCGCAATCGATCGCGGAGAAGAAGAAGAAGGCGTCGGTGCTTGCATCATCGCTGGATTAGTCTCCGGATGGTCCTAGCATGCACCAATAGGTTGAGAAGATGCGCATGGATGTTGTGATCATTCTGGCCAACTTAGACAAAGAAGGCGACGGGTCTTACGGAATCGCACGCGGAGGTCGCCGAACTCTTGGCGGTGTTCGGCAAGTTGTGAGTAGCCTGGTGGCATGGAGAGAAAATTGAGTGAGGGGAAATGGCCGCGGTGTAGAGGAGTTTAAGTAGGCAAGGGCTCGACAAGAAATGCCTGCAGAATCAATGGCAATTACGTCGCGGAATCAACGCCAGCAACGGCCAGTGCGACGTGTTATTCGCGAGATTTGGGGAAGACGACGGTGACGTGGACGGGGCCTAGTTATCTGCGAGAAAGCAGTGGGGTGGGGTCTGGCGTCGATCTCATGCTTAAAGTGAGACGGAGAGAGGGGGAACCCGGGTGGGCTAGCTGGGCTGGATCTGTTGATGGGCTCAAACCCTGGCGCTGGCCTTTTTCCTTTTCTTTATTCCTTTTCTATTTCTGATTTGATTTTCTGGAATGATTTTCAAATGATTTCAAACTCTATTTGAATTCAAATCTTTTCTGGAATTTTGCAGTGTGCAATAGTCACAATTCTGGGCATAAAACCAAGTGGTTACTTTGAATTGGCTTGGTCATTTGAAATAAAATAAAAATAAACAGTGACATAGCACTTGTTTTATATTGGTTTTGAAATGGGTTTTCAAATTGTATTTGCTTTGAAATTTTTGGTTTAAACCTTAGCAATCTAGCAAAACAACCTGAGAGCAATAAGACACATAGTTTGGTTTCATGAACAACAATCTCTCATACAAGAGTAGCATTTGTTTCAAATGCTGATCACATAAAATAATGAGCTCATATGCTCATGTTTTTGAATTGTTTTGTTTGAAATGAACTCTATATGATCATGGATGCATGGATGATATGCATGAGTTTGAAACATGATTTTAGGGATGTTACACATATCCATGATGATCTCTTTGCTTCCGGTCTTATGACTAGTGCACCCACTGTCCAGCACCCATTTAGAACCACCGGAAGCATAACCCTGCAAGAGAATTACTTCTTGGTTTTAGGTACCCATTTTCAATGGGTCCTATCATGTTAGTAACAAGGGTCTTTGGAACCCAAATAGACTAAGCAACATATTCATCAAAAGGACCAACATAATTAGCATAGACATCACCATAGTAATCACAACATATTTCATAATTAGGATTGTTAGACCCTGCAAAACCAATATGGTCAGTTTTGTCTTTTGTGATGTTCTTCTCAACGATGATTGTCTATGCTTGTTCACTCTTGATCTTCTTCTTCTTGTTCTTCTTATTCTTCTTGGACTTGGAAACATAGCCAAGTCCCTCTTTTCCAAGATTTGATATTTGCTTGTCAAGAATATCATCAAGAACACCCTTACCTTTAGGAGTGGAGTCTTTGACAAGCTCATATTACACCCTAGCATTTTCCTTGTGAATATATGTTGATTTAGATGTGCTAGGAACATCATATTTGGTCAATCGAATTTGGATCTGATCATGTGACTCATTGAGAATAGAGAATTCACTTTTCAAAGCCTTGTGAGCAATGTCAAGTTTCTCCAATTCCCCGGAGAGTCTAGCATGAGAAGCCCCAAAGTCAATATTTTCTTTCTTTAGTTTCTTTGCTTTGGCTACTGCATTGTCATGTTCCTTAACAAGCTTTGTCACCACTTCTTCATGTGACTCCTCAATAGACAAGTCTCTCTTCAAGAGAAACACGAGCATCTTCCTCTTCTTCTAGAGCATTTTTTAAGGATGAAATTTCCATTGCATCCTCCCTTTTAATCCTGCCCTTTTCTTCAAGAAGAACTTCATTTTGGGCTAGCTGGTCCATGAGAGCCTCAAAATGTATTTTGTGCTCACCTTGCAAGTTAGTAATAAAATAGTCCAAGGCAATAATTTCTTCTTCAACCTTAAGACTAGTAGGATCATCCATGTCAATCATAGCCTTAGGAAAAGAAGTGTTAGAAGATGATACCTCGGAACCTCTTGCCATGAGACAAGTAGAGTTCTTGTTGATGACGTTTTCGTTCGGAGAGTCGAAGAGATATGTTGGTGTAGATGTGGTGACTATAGCAGCCACCTCTCTTGAGCTATCATCCTCATCTTCATCTTCACTTCCCGAAGTATACTCCTCTTGAGATACTAAGACTATCTTTGGTTGCTTCTTGAATGGAGCATTCTTCTTCACAAATTGCTTCTTTCGTGGAGCCTTTGACTTCTCTTTGAGAATGAGTATTCCTCCATTATCTTCTCTACTTTGATAAGGACACTCAGCTAAAAAGTGAAGCTGGTCTCCACAATTGAAACATGTTCTTAGATTGGGACCCTTTCCCTTCTTCCATTTGCTCCACTCTTGCGATTCTAGTTCATATTTGGCTTTGGATAGATCCTTCCAAAAGTTTCTAGCATAGAAGGCCATGTATTGTCCATGAGCTATTTTTACATCATCGGGACAGTCCATATCTTCTATGTCATCTTCATCTTGATCATCCACACTTGTCTTTAAGGCCATGTTGACCCCCTTTTGCATCCCAATGGCCTATGCACGTGCATCTTCGGCAGTCTTGGCAGTCACTTTGAAAGCTGCCATTTATTGCATTACCTCATTGGATGTCATTAGGTGGTAGTTATGCCTTCCTTGGAGACTCCTCATATATGTGGGCTCAAAAGGCATAAGAGCACTGACACACTTTCTCTTGATCCAAGCGTCATCAACATGAGAAGCACCATGATTTCTGAAAGTGGTGGCTATTGACTTGAGCCTCCTATAAATGTCCTCGTGATCTTCTCCATCCAACATATAGAACCCTTCGGCTTTATTACTCAAAGCATCATAACTATTTCTTCTCATGCTTCCATTTCCAATGAAGTGCTTGGTGAGGGCATCCTAAGCTTCCTTTGCTGTGTTGAGATGCTCTATGTGTGGCATGTCTTTGGTACCCACACCAAGCTGAATCATGCGTAGAGCCATTGCATTGAGTTGACTGTCTACAACCTCTCTTCTTGTTAGGTTGTTTGGATCTCCAACATGAAGACCACTCTCTATGATTTTCCACAACTCAATGGAGGAGCTGCACACATGAGACTTCATCAAAAATTGTCATTGATTAAAAGAAGATGCTGAAAGTTTGGGTGGATCACCCCTATTATGTATACGAGGGTGTGGGATAGGTGGATCAGGTGAATACACATGGGAAACCTCATTGTATCCTTCCTTACCACTATCCTTTTTCGAGGAGGATCTCTTACTAGTGCCATCACCAACCACCTCGTTTTCTTTGGAATCGGTGTTAACCTTTTCCTTGGATTTCAGAGTAGTAGCCTCGGAGGCAGATGGAGGTGATGTTGTCTATGGGGAGAGACGCATTATCATTTGACGCATCTCTTCCATCTTAGCCTCCATAAAACTAATCAAAGTTGTTTCCAACGTCTTGAGATCGTTCATGGTGACTACTTTCGGAGCATCACTCACATCTCCCTTGGAACCCATACTTATCTTAGGCGGTTAAGCCCGAATAAAGATCCGAGGCTCTGATACCAATTGAAATAGATCGTACGGGCACCTAGAGGGGGGGGTGAATAGGTGCTACTCAATTTTTAGTTCTTTTTTAATTTTAGGCTTGATACAAAGTAAATTCTCTAGATATGCAACTACGAGAATTTTCCTATATGCAACCCTATGTAACATCCCAGAATTTTAGAATGGGAAGATTCATAGATTTCATATGCATTGCATCATGGCATCTTGCAAAATTTCCAAATTTAAAACCATTTGTGAAAACCCCTATTTGAAAATCCTCTATGCATCTATTAGGGTTTCTAAATAAAACCTATTATTTGAATATTTTGAATGGGAAGGAATATATTCCCTAGTAGTCCTAAAATGATGCATTGAATTTTAGAAAAATTTACAAGTTGGTTTGAACTCATTTGAAGTAGTATTGCAAAATATATTAAATAAACAAGAAAATGAAGAAGAAGAAAAAAAAAAAAAAAGTAAACCTAAGCTACGCGAGCGTGCAGTGCTGCAGCAGCTGTCCCAGCAATGCGCGCAGCAGACCGCAAACTATTCTACCCTAGCTTCTCTTCCTTCCGTTCCTTTCATTCTTTTTCTTTCTGCTGCCATGTGGAGCCCACCTTGTCATCTCCTAGCTTCAGCTAAGAATCTGTACGCCCACGAGTCGTTCCTGACTCGAAAACTGTCCAGAAAAATCGCCCGATTCAGCACAAATTCGTGTCCCCTTTGCCACGAAAATTCGTCAATAAATACCCCACTCCACCCTATCTATTTCCCCCTCCAAAATACCAAAAATCTGGCCGGCAGGCTGCCCAATTTTTATCTTGTTTCGATCCCGTCGGAACACTGTCGTTGGAGCTCAGGAGGTTGAGGTTGCCGTGGAATTGGAGTTCCCTGACCCCAATCCTCTACTCCATTAAGATCCTCTCGTTTTACCTCTTCTCATCATCTGTTATTCTCCATCAACAGATTATCGGAGCGTCGGGGATTGCTCGCCGGAGACGTCGACGATCAGTCAAGGATAGCGACCGCACGAGGAGGATACAGACGTTCCATGGCACCCAATCTTGACTGGGAGAACGAGCTGCACACCGTGGACTGTCGTGGGAATGGTCACGACAGATGCTGTAATCGGCAACGAGTAGTAGAACGAGGGGCAAGGGCGGCCAGCCATCTGCGGTGCGAGATGAGGGCGGAGACACAGGGTTTTACCCAGGTTCGGCCCCCCCGGAGGGTAAAGACCTACTCCTGCTAGATTGTATTATGGAGGTGATACAATGGGCGAGCTCGGCGGCTAGGCGGCGAGTCGCTTGGGTATATGATGGAACGTATCTCTACACGCCCCACAGGGAGGTTTATATAGGCTCACCTCCCCTAGGGTTTACATATCTCAACCGAATCAGTTAAGGCTTCGGTACTCGTTTAACCTAATCCGACTGGGCCTATCTACTACTTTGGGCCTTCAGACTTCGATCGCTTGGATCCACGCCGGCCTTGATCCGATCGCTCTCCTGCGAGCCCACTCGCCAGTCTTGGGCGATCGGAACGTCCTGCTGGGTATACCCCGGTAGGTGCATCCCCATCAGTAGTCCCCGAGGCCGTCGTCGATTAGGCGTAGGTGGCTGCTGGCAGTCGAAGTATACGGCTTCAGAGTAGACATCCAGTCGAATCGTCGGCGGGCTCCTATATAAAGGAGGAAACTAATCATCCAGATCGCAGCTTTGGCGAGTCGAGTCGGCGCAACATTGTCGGGTCGGCGAGCCGAGTGGATGAAGTTGGACCATTAAACGTGGTCAAACTAGCCGTTGGGGTAATCCAACGGTAACTTTTGGCGTAATCACCGCGTAGTAACGGCCCCCTGATTTAGCGGGTAACAACCGCTATATAAGGGGAATGGCAGGCGACCAAAGAACCATCTTCTCGCCATTTCCTCCGATTGCACGCACTTTTCGCCTCCCTTCGCATCGCGATCCAGCCGACCCGAAATCCTCCGACCCCCACAAATCCTTCTGCCATGGCCCTCTCCACCGAACCTTGGGGTAGATCCAAGTGTACGAGGGCATTGGCGTCTTCGAGGCGGGATCCTGCCGGCATTGTTGGCGCATCCCGCGGCGGAGATGTGACCCCGAACCCGCGAGGAATTCATCTGCTTCACCAGCCACCTGGAACGGGGGCTAGGATTCCCTACGTCCTTGTTCTTCCGGCGCTTCTGCGCCTACTACGGGATCCAGCCGTCGGACCTGGGTCCTCACAGCATCGAGCAGCTCGCCATCTTCGTGGCGTTCTGCGAGTGCTATTTGGGCTGCCGGCCCTACTTCCCTCTGTGGCAAGATCTGTTTCATGGACGGATTAGCCGCGAAGAAGCGGGCGGCCCAATGCTCGCCGCAGGCGGCCTAACCTTCCAGCTGAAGTCGAAGGCTTCATTCTTCGACCTGATGCTGCCCGCCAAGGCAGCGAGCGACTGGAAGAAGTCGTGGTTCTATGTTGCCGAGGCGACCCCAGAGGGCGAGACGGCGGTCCCGCGGTACTCCGCCAACCGGTCCGAGCCGCGCCGTCTTCAAGTCGGCAAGCTCCCCAGCGACCAGCGGATGGTCGTTGACGAAATGCTCCAGACCATCCGCGGTCTGAAGAAGAAGGGCCTCCAGACAATAAACTTGTACAACTGCTGGCTCGGGCGGCGGCTCGTCCCGCTGGCTCTCCGCGAGCACTACATGTACCAGTACACCGGCCGGGAGGACTCGACGAAGGCCTGCCTCGCCGAATGGAAGCTCGAGGACTACATCCTAGCACTGAAGAAGATCACACAGGCGGTGTACCTGGACGCACAGGCTGGGGTCGCCCCCTACACCGCAAAGCGTCCAGCCCCAACGGTAATCACCTCGCTTCATTCGTAGTCGCAGTTTTTGCAGTCGCGGTAATTCTAATTTCATCTTGCGTTCATTGCAGCTATTCCAAGTGGTGGAAGGATGGCTCCCGCCTTCGGACGACGAGAATTCGAGTTCGTGCATCCGGACATAAATGATCGCCTCCCGCCAAGGGCAACGCCGGGAGCGATGAGAGTGACAGCGACGACGAGTCCGAGGAGGAGGTCGCCCCACTGGTCCGCAAGACCCGCGGGCAGCGTCAACGTGAGCTTGAGGCGAGCAAAAGCCTCGAGCGCCATGACGATGACGAAGAACTTCCGGAGACCACCTCGCGCCGCCAGGCTACTCCATCGAAAAAGAAGAAGAAGAAGGAGAAGGAGGCGAAGGCCCCTCCGAAGAAGAAGACGAAGCCGACGAGGCCGGCCTCGCCACCACACTCGGCGAGCAGCTCCGACGCCCCCAGCCCGGCCAAGGACGAGGCGCCACCGACGACAACCGCGCTGGACACGGCCGCTGTCGAGGTGCCACTGGCTTCGATGCCTCCGCCATTCGTCCCAGTTTCTGGGCTGGGGATGTTCAAGGGCGGCTTCGCCTCGCAGGGAGGCTCCTGCCGAAGATGTCCCAGAGGCTCCGGTTGCGGCCTCGACGACGAAGAAGCCATCCGTGTCTTGGGCACGCGACGTCCTGGAGATGGGGCTCAACCGCCGACTGGTCCCTGAACTCGAGAAGCCGGCCGGCCTCCGCACGGGGCTACGCTTCATTCCAGTCGCCAAGTGAGTACACTCACCTTCCTTTGTCTTCCATAGCACCTTGAATTATCTTGCTTACATGATTGATGTACAGGACTTGAGTGAAGAGGATGGGCCACCCGACCGTGGCTAAGGTGCCATCCGTCGTCAGCGAGGAGGATCCTTCCCGTAAGAGGAAGGCGGACGAGGTCATCGTCCCTACGGATGGCGGCAAGAAGGCCAAGGGCGATGGCGACGTCACGATTTCGACGGCGACCGCGGCGTGAGCCCGTAACAGAGGCGGCCGCGTCCACGAAGGAGGGTGCTCCCTCGCCTGGGGCGGCCGAGCCGACCTCCTTTGGGGCGGGTGCCTCCATCGCAACATTCCCGCGCTTCATGGCCAAAGCAGCCGCGGCGAGTGGAACTTCGCCCTCGGGCCGTGCACCTGGGGTCGCCGATGCGGAAGTCGACCAGCGTCGTGGGTACACGCCATCTCTCCTCGCGTCCGTGGACGCGATACAACTCCATGGTATGCTTGGCGCAGCCATCCAGGTATGTCCAGTCCCCGAGGATCAGGTCGGTGTTTTGCAATGGCGATTCTTTTCTTATCTTATTATTTTCGCATCAAGTCCCGATGCGCTTCGCTGAATTTCAGCGGGCGGGCATTTAGATTTCTTGATTGCCGGTCCCAGTCTTTTCGCTGAATTTCAGCAGGTGGGCACTTAGGATTTCTTGATTGCCAGTCCCCGAGTGCGCGCTCGCTGAATTTCAGCGGATGGGCACTTAGGATTTCTTGACTGCCAGTCCCCGAGTGCGCACTCGCTGAATTTCAGCGGGTGGGCACTTAGGAATTTTGCTTTGATTAATTTTTTGGGTGATGTGCGAAGTGCGCAGCGTGAATCGGTGACCGATTGGCAGCAAAACACCGCGGAGAAAGGCTGCCACCGTCCAGAAGCGAATAAAGGGTTTCAGCGATTGCAAGGCGGAGAAGCTCGCCAGGACTTGTCCTTGGTGAATTGGCGGCGGCGCAATCAGCTTTGAGTTTGGCTGAAAAGCGGATCGCCGATCTCGAGCGCGAGCTGCGGGAGGCGAAAGAGGAAGCGAGCTCGGCTGATGGGCGAGCCAAGGCCGCCATTACAGCCGTTGAAGAGGATCTTAAAGTGTCGGACGCCCTTATTGCTGGGCTTCAGGACGACCATACTTCGCTTCAATGCTTCATCACGGATCTCGCCCGCCCGTTGATTGGTAAGTGCATCTGCATCTGCCAGTAGCGTGTGCCTTTTGTGACGTCCGTCGTTTTCATTGTTGTCTTCTACTCGCAGGTTGCATCATCGATAGCGCGGAAGAAGCAAGCTCGTTCGACGCGCGGCAGTGTGTAGCCACTCTCGTCGACTCGGCGACGTTGTTGGCGACGTGCATCCGAGCCTATCTCCAGGAGATATCGCCCACGGAAGTAATTCCCAGCGACCTCGTCGAGGTGTGGAAGTACTTGGAGAAGGTGCCCGCGGTCGTTGAGTTCATGACGCGATCGGTGTTTCGGCGCGGAGCAGCGACGGCGCTTAGCCTTGGACTTGCTCACTTCCCGGAGGACTTCGACCTCGATGATGTGACGAGTGGCTACCCTTTGTCAACTGGCGCGGTGGAGCTTTCCGAGGTGCTCAAGTTGACGGACCGCGCCACGATGTACTCGGAGCGTGTCTGGGCAATGGGCGACCTCCTTCCGTACCAGGAGACGGTCGTCGTGCCCAACGACCCCGAGCCGCCGCACCGTGATTTCAAGGTCGAGCAGCCCTTCCGCGCAGCGATGGCGGGTGAGTTGACGACGTACCCGTCAAACCCATACACGCCGTTCATCCGCAATCACCGGGGTGCTGGCGAGTCGTCGTCGAAGCCTGCAGAATAGGATAGTTTGCCACAGGCGTTAGTAGCAGTGTCCGTATGGGCATATTTTGTAATTTGAGACAATGCGACATGCTATTGAATGAGACATCATGTCTGTTTTGGGATTTGTCATGTGTTTTGTGATTGAGGTTTGAACGAGTCCCTGAGCGCGTCCGCCCTTTTGTGGGGTTTACCTCATGTGTGATATGTTTGTTGTTTTTGAATGTTTTGTTATTGTGGTCAACTCGCCCAGACTCGAAGAGCCAGTCTCTAGGCAACTCCCTTGAGCGCTCTGTACTTCGCCGTTTTCCCTTGCGCGAACGAGGTCGGTGGTCGAGTCCCGGCGTGGTACTTGGTTGTTCCAGGTGCGACTCGAGGGTGGGTGAGGACTTGGCGCGTTAGTTTGAGCGCATCACTCCTGCCTGGCCCGTGGGGTCAGTCGCGTGGCGAGTCCTGGACATGCTCTCATACTTGGCGTTTTCTCGAGCCGCTCGTGCTGAACTGGTCATCAGTCCCCGAGTGTGGTACTTGGCCGTTCGAGTCACCATGTCGAGGATGCGGAGGATCGTTGGTCGCTGTGAAGCGGCGATTGTCTTGGCTCGTAAACCCGATCTAGAAGCGACTCGGTGGGGCTCCGGGTAGGCGTTTTCGTGGGCGATGTACAACTGGGTGACCGGTGCTTGTGCATCGCACTACTTAGCCGTGCCGATCGCTTGACCAAAGGTTGACTTCTGCGGTTAGCTTGACGCTGTTATTACGAGTGCGAGTGGCACAAGACACGGAGAGTAGGCGCAATTTGCGATAACCGATTCTTTTTATTTCATAGCGACTGGAGAGTACATATGTGGGGTTCTAGGAGTAGAACTTCCGTAGGAGGTTTACATTCCATGGTCCCTTGACGTCGAGTTAGCCGTCCCCGCGGACGTCGATGAGGTAGTAGGCGTTGTTGCCGAGTACTCGCCCGATGGCGAATGGCCCTTCCCACGGAGGGGAGAGCTTGTGCATGCCCTTCTTGTCCTGGATGAGGCGCAACACCAGGTCGCCTTCTTGGAAGGTGCGAGTTTTCACCCGCCGGCTGTGGTAGCGGCGGAGTCCCTGCTGGTAGATGGCGGTGCGTGACCGAGCGAGGTCACGTGCCTCGTCGAGTTGATCGACTCCGTCTTGGCGGGCAAATTCGTTTGCAGCCTCCGTGTAGTGGACGACCCGTGGCGAGTCGTGCTCGAGGTCGGTGGGCATGACAGCCTCGGCGCCGTAGACCATGAAGAAGGGGGTGAATCCTATCGACCTATTGACCGAGGTGCGGATCCCCGGATGAATGAGGCGGCTCCTCGACCCAGCACCCGGCGGTGCGCTCAAGTGGTACTTGGAGTCGCGGCTTCAGGCCGTGGAGGATGCTTTGGTTGGCCCGTTCCGCCTGGCTGTTGGATTCCGGGTGGGCGACCGACGCAAGGTCGAGCCGGATGTGGTGCTCTTCGCAGAATTCGGCCATGGCTCCTTTGGCGAAGCTGGTGCCGTTGTCCGTGATGATGCTGTTTGGGAACCCGTAGCGATATATGAGCTCGCGTAGGAATTTAGTGGCGGTCTTCCCTTCACATTTCCGAACTGGCTTGGCCTCCACCCACTTTGTGAATTTGTCGACCGCGACCAGGAGGTGGGTGTAGCCGGAGGGAGCCTTCTTGAAGGGGCCTACCATGTCCATGCCCCACGGTGAATGGCGGTGATGGGGATTGTTTTGAGCTGAGCTTCGGCACATGCGTCTGGTTGGCGTGCGCCGGCACCAGCGCACCGCTGGACAAGGTCGACATCATCGGCGTGTGCGGTGGGCCAGTAAAAGCCATGCCGCATAGCCTTGGCGACCAGAGAGCGGGCGCCGGCGTGGTGCGATCACGGAGTGGATATCGTGGAGGATCTTGCGTCCTTGGCGGGTTGGGCGCAGCGTTGGAACACGCCGGTGACACTGCGCTGTGGAGCTTCGCCGCCGTCGATGATGGTGTAGGACTTGCATCGTGGCGATCATCCGGCGTCCGTCTCGCCTGCCGCAAGGTGCCGGCCTCTAAGCGATGTAGGGCTTGGTCGGTCGTGCAGCTCGGTGACGAGTGCGACCAGGGCTGCCTCCGGCTATAACGGGACTCGATGTCGATCTCCCTCGGGGAGAGGCGGTAAGCAGTTATTGTGTCGAGGAAGACGCGGCGGGTGGTGCGAGTCGAGCCGACCCAATGCGAGAGAAGGCGTCGGCCTCCTCGTTCTTCCGCTGTCGATCCACTCGACGGAGTAACTGTGAAGTGTCGCCCAGCTTGTCCACTGCTGGCGATGCCGCCATCTTGGGGAGACGGCATCGCGATGCGGCGACTTGCCCGCGATGAGGTCGAGTCTCCGTAGCAGCGTGGCGGTTGACATTCATCTCCTTGGCGGCTCGCATGCCGTGAGCAAGGCCTCGTACTCAGCCATGTTGTTGGTGCGAGGTGTGAAGTCGGCGGAAGGATGTAGCGAGCTTGTCGCCCTTCGGTGAAGTTAGCACGATCCCTGCGCTGCGCCGTTCTTGGAGCCGTGAAGTGCGGGCTCGATAATGGAGGTATGGCAGCTTCTCGGCTGCTGGGCCTCTTCGGTCGGCGATGAAGTCCACTAGGGCCTGCGACTTGATCGCTTTGTGGCTCGTATTTGATGTTGTGGGCGCCGATCTTGGCGGCCCACTTGGCGACCCGCCAGTCGCCTCGCGATTCTGGATGATGTCTTGCAGTGGTCTGAGGAGACGGCGGTGATCGGGTGCTCTGGAAGTAGTCTGGCGCCGCTGAGCTCTGAAGACCGCGTATACCAGCTTTTTGGCTGCGGGTACCGCTGGCGTGACTTCGGTAAGGACCTCGCTGATGTAGTACACGGTTGTCTTTGGGCGCTCCTTTCCTTTCTCCGGTCGCCGACGACCATGACGGCCGATGGCGCGCTCGGAAGCCGCGACGTAAACCAGCATGGGTTCTTTGTCGGTAGGCGGCGAGTAGCGGTCGGCGGTAGCACCTTCTTGAGGTCGCGGGCGCGTCATCCGCCTCCTTGTCCCCTGGAAGGTGGGGTTCTGCGATCGAAGCGGTATAGGGGCATCGCCTTTTACCGTGACGAGGATGAAGCGGCGAGCCGCTACTTGCCCGGCCAGTTTCTGGATGTCGCGCAGGCACTCGGGTTTGCCGAGCCGGGCGATCGTGTCGATTTTCATGGGGTTTGCCTCGATCCTCGCTTGGAGCAGCGTACCCGATGGTTGTCCCGCTGGTACGCGAAGGTGCATTTACTGGGTTAAGCTTTATCTTGTATTTTCGCAGTTGGCGAATGTTTCCGCCGGTCGGCGAGTAGGTCACCTGGCGGCGGATTTTATGACCATGTCGTCGATGTAGACGTGGATGTTGCGGCCAATTTGGCTCGCGAGGCACTCTTGCATGCACCGCTGGTAGGTCGCCCCGGCGTTCTTGAGGCCGAAGGTCATGGCGGTGTAGCAGAAGGCTCCGAATGGCGTGATGAACGCCATCTTCTCCTCGTCTTCGACGGCCATTTTGATCTGGTTGTACCCAGAGTAGGCGTCGAGGAAACATAGCGACTCCGAGCCCGCGGTGGAATCGATTATTTGGTCGATCCGCGGGAGGACGAACTGCTCCTTTTTGTTTAAGTTTGTGTAGTCGATACACATCCTCCAGGTCCCGTTCTTCTTCTCGACCAGGACTGGGTTTGCCAGCCACTTGGAGTACTTGATTGGCCGGATCAAGCCTGCAGCGAGTAGACGCTGCACCTCCTCGGCGATTGCTCGGGCGCTCTTCATTGAAGGCGCGGCTGTTTGACGGGTCGCACTTTGGGGTCGGCGTTTAGCTTGTGCTCGGCGAGCTCCCTAGGGACACCGGCATGTCGGAGGGCTTCCATGCAAAGATGTCCCTGTTCTCACGGAGGAACTCGATGAGCGCCTTCTATCCTGGGCTCATGCCGTCGTCGTCACCGTCGCGTTTGGAGTCGCTGGGACCAGCTGACGGCGCGAGTGTGCGTCGTCGCCTCGAAGGTTGAGGTGTTTGCGCCCTTGAGTTGGGCTTCTTGAGTATGGTGGGGTCGTCGTTGTTGACCCGCTCGCGTGCAGCGAGCTCATCGGCGTGGTTGGTCTCCGCGCGATAGCGGCGTCGGCGAGTTCGGCTCCTTTGGCCTCGCTTTCGCGGCCATGTCGGGTCGCCGTTGATGGTGATGACGCCGCACGGCCCGGGGAGCTTCATCGCGTTGTGCGCGTAGTGGGGCGCTGCCATGAACTTGGCGAACGCCTGGCGCCCCAGGACGCAGTGGTAGGGGTTGTCGAAGGGCACCAGCTCGAAGATGATCCGCTCGGTGTAGAAGTTTGCTGGTGTGCCGAAGGTGACTGGCAGCGTGACCTTGCCGATCGGGTACGCCTTCCGACCGGGGACGATGCCATGGAACGTGGTGTGGGTCGTCTCGATCATCGACTGCGGGAGCCGCTGAAAGGTGTCCAGGTACAGGATGTTGATGGAGCTGCCGCCGTCCATCAATGTCTTGGGGAGCCAGTAGTCGCCGACCTTGGGCTTGACCACCAGGGCGACTCGACCTGGGTACTCGATGCGTGGCGAGTGGTCTTGGCGGCTCCAGGTGATGGACTGCTCCGACCAGTTGAGGAATTGGGGAACGTCCACCTGGGCCACCGCGTTGACGGCGACGGCGCGGGCGATGACCTTCTTCTCACGCTTCGTGTTGAAGCCTGTGAAGGTATGGAGCGAGCCGGCCACTTTGCCGAATTTTCCGTCGTTTGGCGGGTCGTTGTCAGGGTCCTCCCGTGCTCGCCGTGCCTTCTCGATCTTCCTGAGGGTGTGGCAGTCGGCGGTTGTGTGCGTTGCGGGCTTCCCTTCCCTACTATGAAACGCACACGGTTGGTTAAGGAGGGCCGCGGGGTAGAACCTTGGCTTGGCCTTGTAGTTGCCGCCGTCGCGGCGTTGTCCTCCGTCGCGGCGGAAGCTCTTGGGCTCGCGTTGTGCGTGCGGCGTTAGCGACAAGTCGACTTCGCCCGTCACTCTGGCGCTGCGGTGGCGAGTGTTGTTATGGCGTGGTCGGACCGTCGTCGTTGTCGTTACCCGCTTCGTCAGGCGTTGACCTCCTGACTCGTCGTCAGTTTCCTGGTTTGGATCTTCCTCCGCGTACCGTTTGGCAATCTCGAGGAGGTCCGGGATGTTGTCGAGTGTGCGAGAGTGTCGCTTGAGCTTGGCGACCAGGGGATCGTAGCGGCACGAGGTCTTGAAGCAGTGGATCGCGGTGTCCGGGTGGATGCCGACTGCGTTGTACCAGAGTTCTTGCCACCGTTGGACCCAGTTGCGGGTCGACTCGCGGGGTCCCTGGACGCATCGCTCCAGGTCCTCGATGGTGGTGGCGCGGGTGTAGGAGCACTCGAAGTGCCTGACGAAGGCATCGCGCATCTCCTCCCAGGAGTCGATCATCTGGGGAGGTGTTGATCCGCACTGCACGTCCCCTCCATCATCAGGGGGAGGTAACGGGCGGCTAGCAGGTCGGTGTGGCCTGCGATCCCCATCGCCATGAGGTATGTATCGAGCCAAACGGCGGGGTCGTACGAGGGGTCGTACTTTTCTATCTCCTTTGGCGCCTTGAAATTTGGCGGGTACTTCTCGCCTCGGATCATTGGTCCGAAGCACTTGGGGCCGAGTCGACTGAGCGACCCCATGGGCTCGCCGTCGCGGCGATTGGTCAGGGTGTGTCGCAGGTCATCGGGCTGGCGTGCGCGCCAGCTTTGGTTGTTGATGATGTGAGTGCGGGCGTCGATGGGTTGACCGTTGGCGGTGACGAAGTTGGTCGCTGGTCTAGGGTCGTTGGTGGAGAGTGCCGCGTTCGCGGGTCGGTGTTGGAGCTGCAGTGGCTCCGGTGGCGGGCAGTTGAGGGTATTTGCCGCCATTGGGAGGCCGCTTGAGGCCGCTCTGCTTCCTGAAGAACGCGAGTATACTCGACCCTGCGAGTCGGCGCCGCGTTGCTTTGCTCGGCGGCCTTTGCGGCAGGGCCACGGCATCTTGGAGGGGCGCCGCCGTCCCGTTCTTTCGACGCTGCGAGGTTGTCCATCGGGTGGAGAATAGTGGGAGGCCGTTGCGTCTCGCTCCGTGAGGAGACTACTATCCGGCTGGTCCACAGGAGGTGTGCGGTTGGGTGGAGGTGGGCGCCCATCGCCGTCGACCTGGCGGTCGGGCGCATCCTCTGATGGCGCGTACTCGCAGATCGCCTTTCGACCTTGGGCGGGTCGTTCGTCGTCGAAGTTCAGTAGGCGCGCCCCTGAGCAGTGGGGGTTCAGCGGCGACCTGATCCGCTGCTGATGGTAGCGCGATAGTTCTGCGCCGTCACCTGCTCGGCAAAAATTCGCTCGGCTTGTTCCTTGCGCACCCTCCGTCGATTTGGCGGAGTTCCTCGACCTCCGTTGCCGTGGCGTTAGGAGGAATTGGGGTGGAGAAGGGTCCTCCGGCTCGGTGCGGTCGCCATGTAGGTCGCGTGGCGACGGTTCACGCGAGGTCGGCGGAGTTTTCCGATCGGTCGAATTCGAAGATCCAGGATGGAAGGGTCCTCGAAGTCTCCCACGTTGGAGACCTGGTGATGGAACCAGCGGGTGAAGCCGATGATGGACTCGAGAGTGGCCGGGGGTCGCCGAGTCGGCGTCGTCGTTGAGGGCCGCGTCTTGGCTGACGCTGAGTTTTCGCCCGCGTCGGCTGTGGGCGAGTTGTACCGGGCGAGGCGATGGATCGGCGGATCTGGCTCTCGGAGAGCCGATCGGCGTGGCGGCGACTTCGCGGATGCGAGCCGAGTCCTCCGAGACGATGGCGTCGGTGAGGCCGCGAAAGAGGCGTCGTGCCGACCGGCGGGATCACTTGTCGCGTGTGGTCGCGCCCGTGAGATGCTCGGCAAGATTTGGAGCATCTCGCCGATCGCTATCATGCGGCGGTGGCGACCGCCTCGTTGATGGGCAGATTGGATCTCGCCGCGAACACCGGCCCGACCGCCAGGCCCCACGGTGGGCGCCACGTCGTGGGAATGGTCACGGCGAATCTTTGCAATCGGCGTGGTAGTAGAAAGCGAGGGCAAGGCGGCCAGCCATCTGCGGTGCGAGATGAGGGCGGAGACACAGGGTTTTACCCAGGTTCGGCCCCCCGGAGGGTAAAGACCTACTCCTGCTAGATTGTATTATGGAGGTGGTACAATGGGCGAGCTCGGCGGCTAGGCGGCGAGTCGCTTGGGTATATGATGGAACGTATCTCTACACGCCCCACAGGGAGGTTTATATAGGCTCACCTCCCCTAGGGTTTACATATCTCAACCGAATCAGTTAAGGCTTCGGTACTCATTTAACCTAATCCATTGGCCTATCTACTACTTTGGGCCTTGACTTCGATCGCTTGGATCCACGCCGGGCCTTGATCCAGTCGCCGTCCTGCAGGCCCACTCGCCAGGTCTTGGGCCAGTCGGAAACGTCCTGCTGGGTATACCCCGGTAGGTGCATCCCCATCATGGACTACTCCGCCGCCGACAAGGACCGTTGGAGACGCCACCATCGTCGTCGTCTGCGCGGATCACCGCCGCCCACGCCAGCCGCCGGTGAGCACCAAGCTCACTACGTCCCAGCCGTCAGATTTGTAACCAATGGCCCAGATCGCTTGTTGACCGCAGGTTTGACAGCTGACCGGTCGTGCCTAGTCAGCAGGAATATTCCTGGAATATACCCTCAGATTTCAGGAAATAGAGGAATAGACAGAAATTGTTGTAGATTTGTAAAATTCATATAAAATTAAATATAGCTTAGAAAAATACAAATAAGATAAGCCTGAATTCAGAAAAGTAAGGAGAATATTATCATGCAACAAAATTCGTATTTTGACCAATGCATATTTTTTGGAATATTTAAATCTGTTATATGGTAAATAATTCATAGGAAAATATCCACAACTCCAAAATTGGCAAATTTGGTGTCTATGGATTCAGAAAATTATAATATATGTCACTGTAGCATTAGTTTATTTTGTTACAGTACAAAATATTGAACTATGATTAAATCCCTTAAATGAGTATTTTGACTATAACTTTTAATCTGTAAATTATTTTAGGGTGAAACCAGTGGCAAATGAAAGTTATGAACATTACCTATCTAGTAGAATGGTTCTCATAATTTTATGAAACTATTCTGTACTAAAAGTATTCAGAATTTATTAATGCCTATTTTTAAGTCTATTTGTTTGATGGAAAATGTTTATGAAATGCTTTTGATCATGTTTTCTTTTATAAAATGCACCCACACTGTTTTTTGTGTGTTACTGTACTGAATGATTGATTGCAACTATTTTTTTGTGCGATAGATTGCCCGAAGTGCGATTATTGTGATTGCGACGACTCTGTGAACGATTACTACAACTGAGACAAGTGTCACTATCATGAATCTTCTTTTGTTTTATTATGCATTTAGTTTTCAGTAGCTTGCATTGAAGGAAATGTTTTATATTATATATTCTATGCTATGGTGTGAGTACCCAATAGAATTGTCATAGACCCTAGTTGATTCCTTGATAGCCATCGTATTGTAGATGCTTAGCCATGCTATTAGTTGTGTGGGAGGTTTTCATGATACATATGTGTATGAGAAGGATTATGTTTTTCTAAAATGAAAACCACTTAATCAATGAATCACCTAGGTGGAATGACATTGATTGGGTCATCGAGTGTGGATTTTGGTGGGGATTGCCACCCAGGCTTCAAAGAGATAATAAGCGGTCTTGATTAGTAACTTCCATGTACAACCACATGTCACATGGGCTCTGAATTGACTGAGTAAGTTATGGGATCATGTCCTACCATGACTAGCAGATGTAGGTGTCGATAGGATGGTACGGTCCGGAGCTAGGCTCATGATTCTGTTTCCCAAAGGTCTCGTCCTGGTCTTCTCTCAAAATGGGTTGATCGGGTCTTGTGGGTAAAGTGTACTAGCCTCTGCATATGATTTATGAACTAAGTACTTAGCCGTGTCCCGGGTAATGGATAACTATGAGTAACTTCTCTTGACGCAGTTGAAAAGTCTCATTCATTCCAATTTCTCTAATAAAACTTGATGGGTGAATTTAATGGGTTATAGGAGCACTTGAGTGACTCAATGTGTCCATAGTTTTAGGAGCTCTCGAGTGACTCGAGCTGTTCTTAGTTATTTTGAATAACTAAAACTTTATTTAAAAAGATAGGAGAAAATGTTGCTTTATGCAAATAGCCTAAAATCCACTAGCTAAAGTGTGCATGTATATGAAAGGTTGTCAATTGTGTGTCCACATAACAGTGACATCTTGCCAATACAATTCAAAAGTATTGACCATTCGTGGCTGCAACTTCTTATGTTGCAGGTTATTTTGACGACAAGTAAGGTTATCGTTTAGGTTGTGAATTGTGGCGTGATGGAGCCTTTATCTATTGTTTATTTGTTGAACTATGTTATTTGAGCTAGCTGTGAGCTAAGCAACTTTGTAATATTTATATTCTTGGATCAATCGTGGTAATAATGTGACACATTGATACTCTTTTATTCTGTGTGTGCTAGCTAATCGATCCAAGGGACTAGCACTGTAAACACAGGATCCAATTCTTAACGGGTTGGATCGCTTCACCCTATCTACTAAACACGTAAAGTGAGGAGCGAGGAAACCGTAGTGGAGCACGCGGAGACACGGGGATTTGTTTTACCGTAGTTCCTTCCTTGTTAAGGGAAGTACATCTGCGTTGGAGGGGTGGGCGGTTCTAAGACCACCACGCCACAATAGGCCTCACCCTATTCTCCGATGGATCTCGCCACGAAAGGCCTGATCCACCTTCTCCACTATTGGTACCCTTCGAGGCGGGAACCGGTGCCTTTACAACTCTAGCGGGGAACACATCCACAACCGAATTGGAGGTTCACGTAATGACAACAAGCTGTCACAAGAACAAGGATTATCAATATAATCAATACAGGGATCTAGATATTTTCAAGAAATACTAGATCGAAGATTCTTCAGATGAATGGAGAGGAGGTGAAGCGCTTGATTGCATTTGATGAAGATCGAGCCCTCCTCCTTCGATTCTCCAATGGACGGGGCCTTTGGGTGGATGAAGGTGGAGATCTCTTGGATGGAACTTGAGGAGCAGATCTTGTCTTTTTCGAATGAACCAAGAGTTCTGGCAGGAGGGAGATAGCTGGTTTAAATACCCCTGCACAGATCTGACCATTGGTGAAGTGTGGGGGCGGACTATCCGCCCTGGGTAAAGATCCGCCCCCTGGACGGAAAGTCCGGGGGGGGGATCCACCCCCATATAGTGGGTTGCGCCGGGCTTGACTTGGTGAAAATCCTCGAGGGGGGCGGATTATCCGCCCCCAAAGGGGCAGACTATCATCCCTCGGGAAAAATCCGCCCCAGAGACGGAAAGTCCGGGGGAAACTCCGCCCCCCATACAATGGGTCACATCGGGCTTGACTTGGCAAATCTCTTGGGGGGGACTATCCGGCCCCCTTGAGAGGCGGATTATCCGGGCCCCTTGAGGGGCGGATTATCCGGCCTGGGCAAAAACTCCGGCCTTGGCCGGAAAATCCGGAAGATATTCCGCCCCCATATAGTGGGTCGCGCCCCTGCGCCCTTTGATTGTTGGGGAGGGGCGGATTATCCGCCCCCCAAAACCAATTTGGAGCTCCTTTTCAATGTTAAGATCTGCAGCACTTCAACACATATTAAATAATCCTTGATATTGTTATCTAACACACAAAACACTAGGGATCATGAAATTTTCTTTCAAGTCCTACCTCCATCTAGCAATATGTAAATAAACTAAAAGTTCTCTTATTGTTCATAATTGTATCAACATAGTGATCAATTACAGGGGCACTAAGGCCTTTCACAATAGGCGTTTCTTAGCGATATATCCTAGGCACTTTCCTTATGTGGCACTATAGTTAATTAGGAAAGATATTGAGGTTATATCTTAGCTAAGAAACACCACCTGTACGGAACCATAGACAAAGAACATTGCTAGACCAATCACATGCATGCATGTCCTCTAAATTATTAAATATAGAGACTCCACTTAAAAACAATGCATTCTACTAGTTGTTTCTTAAGTTTTAATTGCTCGTATGAAAACATGCTAAGATACAATCCATTGTGAAAGGCCTAAGGCTGGTCATAGTGGAGAGTAACATATGCTAGTAACATGCATAAGTTACTAGTCTATGTTACTAGCTACCTTCATAGTGGGTAGTAACTTGTGTCTAGTATCATCCAAAGTCTTATTTATTAGCATGTAGACTCATCTTATCTTGGGGTGTGTGATGTTATGGTAACACAGCTAGTTACCACGAGGCTCTTTTTCATTATTTAATGACATGCCACATCACTAAATTTTCTAGTTGGCACTGCATGTAGATGCATATTACTACTTATGTTACTCTCACTGTGACTAGCCTAAGTAGTTGATATTATAACAATAAGTTTTGAATTAAATAAACATCATAATGACAAAATCATGACAACATGTCAACATCTATATATACATAGCGTCCATAAATCCACATGCTCCTCATCTAGGTGCTAATACTTCTCCTGAACATGTACATGCGAGTTAGGTGGGTGAAGTCTCTCGTCTCTCCCACTGCTCTTGTCTCTCCCCTGCTTGCTTGAGGGTCGTCCCTTGCAGTCCGGACCAAACCGAGGCCTCTCCGGTGGCCAGCGGTAGAGGCCGAGAAAATCTTGAGGTAGATAGGTTAGTAGTTAGGGTTTGCTTTGCCTTGGTGCAGTTTTGGAGTAGAGTTTGAAGCTCTTGGTGGCCGATGCGTGCTAGATGCGATGCAGTCCTTTGGTGCTCGGTGGGCGCCCGTCGCCGGAGAAGACGAAGCTAGAGATCTCCGATAATAAAGCCGTTCTCTGGAGCCTCTCCTCGCTGGTAGTTCTTGAGGCGCAATGGCGCCAACGGGCATGCTTTGGTGGCTCCCATGGTGGGAGGTCTTTGATGCCGGGTTCAAGCTCCTCCAATAATCGCGAGCCCCGACGGATCCGTGAAGCTCCTAAGTGGATCTCCTCTGGCATTTGTGGCGTGAGGAGTGGGATCTAGGCGGTCAGCTGCTCGGAGCTGGTCGGGGAGAAGGATTAGGTGAAGCTTCGATCTCTGGAGTTTTCAAGCAGAGGACTTTATGCGACGGCGGCGACCGTCTTGCCTCTGCCTCTAGTGGCCATATGGCGGCCCTCCATGGCCATGATTTGGCCTTGTTCAATCCTCCTGGCCGCGGGCCTTATGGAAGAATTTTCCTCGACCACGGCGCTGGATCCATGGCGGTTGCTGCTCCAAGTGGCTGGTTCCCCAGTGACAATGGCCAGCGTCGGGAGGTTGTTCGTCGGCGGTGGAGAAGACCAGGGATCTGATTGCTTAGTATTTTTTATCCCTAGGGTCTTATTTGTAAAAGGCATAGCCTTATCTGCAAAATACCTAGCTCTTAGGGGTTTTGCTGTAATTTGCTCCCACCGAGTTGAATGAAGCTTCCGGGGTCTTCGGACCCTTATCCTGTTCAAAAAAAAAACATGTACATCAACATTATTTACAAAATTAAGTATAAAGTGTGGAGCAGTACATTTACTTCAGGAATCGGTCAACACTAGGCTATGTCGGCGTACTAAGAGATAAGACTCGGTGTGCAAACTGATTGCATGAGGAAAATTCCTTCTTGTCTTATCCACCGATGATAGGGGTTGAGAGCGGCTAGAGTATAAATAAGGTAACACACTTCTGTAGAATATAAAATGTCACGTGTTACTCCCTATCCCAATAAGCATTATAGAAACTTCATGAAGTTTTAATAACCCATGAAGATTAACGACATAGTTTTTCTAAAACTAAAACTAATCTTTTCAAGAAAACAATTTTAAAAATTGTATTAGCCCAGGATATTTAATTGATCCATGACTATAGATAAAGAATCAAACAACCATCTATATAGAATTTGTTGAGTACGCTCGTACTCAAATTTATATTATTAGAACATTGCTTAGACTTTAAGAGTTACGAAGATGAGACTACCGAGACACTTGAAGATGAAGGTGAAATATATTACCAGGAGCCAGATCTTTCAAAAGGCATTGAAAGAGTAGACTATGATATAGTCTACAAAGTTGAGGACGAAGACATGAAAGGGTAAGTCAAAGTCTAGATAGAATAGAATAGATGAGCCAAGCATTATAGAATAGGTTAAATAAAGTTGTTGAGCTCATATGGTACTTAGTCTAGTGGTACCACTGAATTTTCATTTTCTTAGGAATTCTCATTGGACCGGAGAGGATTTTGAAACATTTGTATATTTATGGTTGCTAATAGTGAAGGAAATATGCCCTAGAGACCAATAATGAATATGTTTTTATTGACATATATCATTAGTTCGTAATATTTTTATATCATTCTATAATTGTATCAATCGAAAACATTGGTACACATGTGATATATAAATAAACCAAGTCCCTAGTATTCTATATAAGACTAGTTCCTGGGGAGCTGATGATCAAGGTTTTCTGATCATGGACTTACTAAAACATGAATTGACAACGAGGTCACTTCATTAGATGAATGATGCTTTGATCACATCAACCGTCATGTCCATAACTAGATGACCATAAAGGTGTGTATTGGTATTCCAAAGGAATAGGTTAAGGCCTATGTATCAAGATCGAGATTTTCCTATCCGAGTGACATATAGATACCTAGGGCCCACTTGTTGAGATTACGTCTACAAGTTTACAAACATGTGACTAGATCACGATGATGTAATATCACATAAACAAGTAAATGTGTTTGTCGATAACAAGATCGAACTAGGTATATTGATATCAGAGATTGGTCTCGGACAAACCAGGTATCATAAAGCAAAGGGAATAAGACTCCATGTTTAAGGTTCAAGCGATAAGTTCTTCGTGAAATGCATGGAGGCCATTATGAGTTTTCACACACCGTTGTTGGTCATTGATTAGAGAGTGCCTCGATCATGTCTGTGTATTTCATTCCTCTCTGTCATCCCTTTTCTTTAGCACAAGTGGAGAAGGCTCTCTCGGACAACCTGATTAAGCTCCATGGTGTTCACCGGCGCCATCTGGCGGGACATGTTACAAACATTGAGGATAGAAAGTTGTACTGGTCAAAACCGTCGATAGAATAGAAAGTTGTTCCCGTGTCTCACCTTCTTTCTGTGTTCCTCATCCCACCTGCTCTTGTCACCTCAATTCTTTTCACTTGTATTCCTAATCCGTGCTATCCAGATCCTCTTCTAGATCAGGTCCTCAAAAATATACTTCATTCCCTTCATTACCTCCAGGCAATTTGAGGACACCAACAAATTTCTCACACCTAGATCTTCAGCTAAGCAGAGAGCTTACGCACATGCCATTGCCTGAAAAGAAGCAAGATCATTAAGTCCATTAATAGTTCTTGCCGAAGCCCCTAGGAACACTCTGTTACCATCACGGCAAACAGCAGTGACAACCCCATGACTCTCATCACGAGCCATTGTACATCTACATTAATCCATCGTGTAACACCCCGCCTTGGACCTGGGCAATGTTTCGGTTTCTCCTGATTTATTTCTCCTAGATCATTCAAGAACCTCTTTACAAAATCACATGTGTGTGCTAAAAGGACTGATCTTTTTTGTACTCATAGCAGTCCAAACCGCCCACAATATAGCATGATCAGAAATCCCTCATCGCAAAGAGCCATAGACGAGCATCCGATACCATGTTCATCGACATATGCCGTATGATCTTCTCATCAACAAGCGCCCACACACACCTGACCATGTTACAATGAGAAAATTGCGCATAACATCAGGATTTGGTGTCAACAAAGTTGCATAGAACACAGAAATATAAGACTTATTGCAGCTAACCCTAGCTTTTGGTCTAATTGTTGCGCCTAGCCCAAATATAATTCAAATAGAGATTATAGTGCCTTAAAATCTATCTAACATGTATGCCCGTGTTTCTATCCCGTATATCACTAGTGTGGGTCAATATTTCTGTATTTATATCCTCCAGCGAAGAAAACTCGGTCCAACGTATCTGAAGGTATCTGACATTGCAATCGAACTTGGCCTGATACCACTATTGCAGCGTCTACGCCTATGTGTTCATTGGAAGAAAAAATCAATCGGCAGATTTTTTTTAGAAAAATAACATTGATGTTTTAGTGCTAAATACATCCATTTCAGCCATAAGTAATATGGATCAGAGGATTTAAAAGTTATATTGTTATGTTCCGAGATCTGCACAAGAAGGTAGAATAAATCATTATCTATGTTTTGATATTCTGTTTGAATTTATCAAAGCTAAAAAATTGATTTTTTAAAAAAAGAGCTCTTTGGAAACTCATCTGTCAAATTGACGCTCCCATATTTTTCTACCACTATGATTTTTATTTTTTTATTTACATAAAATTGTAGGGGTATATAGCATAAAAATATGTGCCCACTTTTATGTCAGATATTGTTATATGTTGATCCAAATTCTACAAAGTATAGACCAACTTTTGACGAGTGGAGCGAGCCCCGTCGTGGGAGGCTTGGGGCGAGCGTAACGAGTCTGAAGTTGGCCCATTCCGTGGCTAACAGGGACGCCTGTGGGAGGTGCGGGGGCGACAGCCCCCACGGTACGGTACGGATCGTCGAAGACCTAAGTTTCCACCGATATATAAATCCCTTGTAAGCCGCCGGTTGGGATGAGTTGTATCTGTGAAATCCCCGACGTTTTTAAACACTCCTCGATATAGTGAAGTTTCGTTGGCTGGCGCCCGTGGTTTTTTCCTCTCTTTGTTGGAGAGGTTTTTCCATGTTAAATCTGTGTCCCCTTGCTGTGTTTTTTGTTTTCGTTCTTCGTTGTCTTCTTGTCACAATTGTGACAAGTGGTATCAGAGCCCCAGGTTCTAATCTAGAGTTTGCGACATGTCGTCATTGAACTTCGATCTACCACAGCTGGACTACACCATAAGATTCTCCTTGTGGCAGGTGAAGATGCGGGCGATTCTCGCCCAAACTTCTGATCTGGATGAAGCGCTGGATGGATTCAGCGAAAAGGATGCTAAGACCTGGTCCGCCGAAGAGAAGCGGAAGGATCGTAAGGCTTTATCTTTGATTCAACTTCATCTGTCCAATAATATTTTGCAGGAAGTACTGGAGATGAAATATGTTGCTGCCCTATGGGAAAAACTGAAAACGATCTATGTGTCAAAGGATCTAACCAGTAAGATGAACGTGAAGATGAATTTGTTCTCGCATAGGCTGCAAGAAGGTGAATCGGTAATGAATCACATATCTGTTTTTAAAGAGATTGTTTCAGACTTGCAGTCTATGGAGGTAAAATATGATGATGAGGATTCAGCTCTTCTACTCTTATGCTCGTTGCCTAGTTCCTATACACATTTTCGTGAAACAATATTGTTGAGCCGTGATGAACTAACCCTTGCCGAAGTACATGACGCCCTCAAATAGAGGGAAAGGATGAAAACTATGGTAGGGTCAGATGGGACGTCATCCAAGGCTGAGGCTCTGCAGGTTCGTGGTAGGACCGAGCAGAGATATAACAACTATGGCAACAGAGATAAGAGCAAGGACAGTAGAAGTCGTTCAAAGTCCAAGGAAAAAAATAAATTCTGCAGGTATTGTAAGAAATCTAATCACGTTATTGATGATTGTTGGAAGCTGCAGAATAAGGAGAAAAGAAACGGAACTTACCAATCGAAAGATAGGTCTGAAGGTGCTGTTAAGGCTGCTGTTGTTTCTGATAGTTCTGATGGTGAGTGCTTAGCTGTTTTTGCTGCTTGTGCTTCTCGTGATGATGAATGGATACTTGATACTACATGCTCGTTTCATATTTGTTGTAACAAAGATTGGTTCAGTTCATATGAGTCTGTGCAGACTGGAGATTTTGTGCGTGTGGGAAATGATAACCCATGCTATATTGTTGGCGTTGGATCTGTTAAGATCAGGACACATGATGGCGTGACACGCACGTTGAGTGAGGTGAAGCACATACCAAGCATGGCCAGAAATTTGATCTCCCTGAGTACCATGGACGTTGATGGATACAAGTATGCCGGTGGGCATCAAGTTCTGAAGGTATCAAAAGGTTCTCTTATTCACATGATAAGTGATATGAATTCTGCTAAATTATATGTTCTTAGAGGTAACACTTTGCACGGTATTCTTGCTTCTTGTTACTTCTAATGATTCTGATAATTGTGGTAAAACACATTTGTGGCATATGCGCCTTGGGCATATGAGCGAACAAGGCATGGCAGAGTTGGTCAAGAGAGAGCTGATTGCTGGTTGCAACTTGAGTAAGTTTGAGTTCTGTGAGCACTGCATCTTTGGTAAGCATAAAAGGGTTAAATTCAATGCTTTCATTCATACCACCAAAGGCATATTAGATTATGTGCATGCTGATGTATGGGGTCCGTCCCGTAAGACTTCTATTGGTGGTGTTAATTACATGCTTACTATTATTGATGATTACTCAAGAAAAGTGTGGCCTTATTTTACAAGCATAAATCGATGTTTTTGATGCTTTTAAGAAGTGGAAAGTTATGGTTGAAAAGCAAACCGAGAAGAAGGTAAAGGTACTACGTCTTGACAATGGTATGGAATTCATTCTAATGAGTTTGAGAAGTTTTGCGATAGCGATGGCATGATCGGGCATCACACCATCCCATATACTCCTCAATGAGAATGGCGTGGCGAGCGCATGAACAGAACCATCATCTCGAGGCTCGTTGTATGTTGTCTAATGCGGTATGCATAGGCGTTTTTGGCTGAAGCGGCCAACACAGGTGTTACCTCATCAACAGGTCACCTTCTATTCCACTTGAGAAGAAAACTCTCATTGAGGTATGGTCGAGTTACTGCGATTATTCCAGTTGAGAGTTTTGGTGACCGCATATGCTCATATTGATAATGGAAAGTTAGAGCCTAGGGTTGTTAAGTGCATATTCCTTGGTTATGGTTTAGGAGTTAAAGCATATAAACTATGGAATCCTGAAACTAAAAAGATTTTGCTAAGTAGAAACGTTGTTTTCAATGAGTCCGTTATGTATCATGATAGCTTGCCATCAGATACCTCTCCTGTTGCTGTTGGAGAGGAGGGAGTTAGTGTGTAGGTGGAGAACCTGCAGAAAACTATTGAAAATGATGCTATCGTTGAAGATACACATGAGGAAAATATTGATGATATTGTTGTTCAGCACTCACCTACTGTTTTGCAGTAGCCACATGAGTCCATTACTGCTGATAGACCGAGGCGTAACTGTGGTCCTCGTCCTCGTTTAATTGAAGAGTGTAATATTGTTCATTATGCTTTGAGTTGTGCTGAACAGGTGGAGAACGATTCTGAACCTGCTACATATAATGAAGCCATTGCATCTGTTGACCGCGAGAAGTGGGTTTATGCTATGCAAGAATAGATGCAATTGCTTGAAAAAAATGGCACATGGGATGTTGTGCGCTTGCCTAAACAAAAGAAGGCGGTCCGCTGCAAGTGGATCTTCAAGAAAAAGGAAGGTTTGTCTCCCAAAGATCCTTCAAGGTACAAGGCAAGGTTAGTAGCAAAAGGGTTCAGCCAGATTCCAGGTATTGATTACAATGATGTGTTCTCCCCAGTTGTGAAGCATAGTTCCATTCGTACTTTCTTTAGTATTGTGGATATGCGTGATCTTGAGCTTGAGTAGTTAGATGTCAAGACTGTTTTTCTGCATGGATAGCTTGATGAGGAAATATACATGGACCAACCAGAAGGGTTCATAGTGCCTGGTAAAGAGGATTTTGTGTGCAAATTAAAGAAGTCTCTTTATGGCTTAAAGCAATCTCCAAGACAGTGGTATGAAAGTTTTCATTCATTTATGATCTCACATGGTTTTGAGAGGTCTAAATATGATAGTTGTGTTTATATCAAGTTTGTTGATGGGTCACCTATATACTTGCTGCTATATGTTGATGATATGTTAATTGCTGCCAAGGGCATGAAAGAAATCACTACTTTGAAGGCACACCTAAGTAGTGAGTTTGAGATGAAGGATCTTGGTGCTGCTAAGAAGATCTTAGGTATGGAGATTACCCGAGATAGAAAATATGGTTTGTTATTTCTTAGTCAGCAAAGTTACATTAAGAAAGTTCTTCATCGTTTTAATATGGATGGTGCCAACTCAGTTAGTACTCCTATTGCTCCTCATTTTAAATTGTCAGTTTCTCAATGTCCTACTACCGATGAAGAGTTTGAGTACATGTCAAACGTACCATATTCTAGTGTTGTTGGTTCTTTGATGTATGCCATGGTTTGTTCTCGTCCTGATTTATCATATGCTATGAGTTTGATAAGTAGATACATGGCTAATCCTGGTAAAGAACATTGGAAGGCTGTCTAGTGGGTTTTTAGGTACCTTCTTAGCACTTCCAATGCTTGTTTGAAGTTTGGCAGGACCGGTGAGGGACTCGTTGGCTATGTGGATTCAGATTTTGCTGCCGATTTGGATAAGAGAAGATCCCTCACAGGTTATGTGTTTAATGTTGGTGGTTGTGCTGTTAGTTGGAAGGCTACATTGCAGGCTGTTGTTGCATAATCTACTACTGAAGCTGAATACATGGCTATTATTGAATTTTGCAAAGAATCTGTTTGGTTAAAATGTTTGTTTACTGAGCTTTGTGGAGATGATTCTTGCATTACTTTGTTTTGTGACAGTCAAAGTGCCATATACCTTACAAAAGATCAGATGTTGCATGAGAAAACTAAGCACATTGATGTCAAATACCATTTTGTTAGAGACATTGTTGCTCAAGGTAAATTAAAGGTATGCAAGATCAGCACTCATGATAATCCTGCTGATATGATGACTAAACTTGTTTCTGTTGCTAAGTTTGAGCTTTGCTCGAACTTAGTTGGTTTAACTGATTAGCCCAAGTGGATATTGGCGCCGAAAGTATTTGCTTTGTTTGTTTAGAGAGATGGTTGATGTTGATGCTACAAGGAGGAATTTGTCTCAAGGTGGAGTTTGTTATATGTTGATCCAAATTCTACAAAGTATAGGGAAACTTCTGACGAGTGGAGCGAGGCCCGTCGTCGGAGGCTTGGGCCCGTCGCGGTACGGTATGGATCGTCGAAGACCTAGGTTTCCACCGATATATAAACCCCTTGTAAGCCACCGATTGGGATGAGTTGTATCTATGAAATCCCCGGCGTTTGTAAACACTCCTCGATATAATGAAGTTTCGCTGGCTGGCGCCCGTGGTTTTTTCCTCTCTTTGTTAGAGAGGTTTTTCCACGTTAAATCTGTATCCCCTTGCTGTGTTTTTTCGTTTTCGTTCTTCGTTATCTTCTTGTCGCAATTGTGACAGATATACTGTTAAGTCACTATATACTCGATTTAGGCTAGCTGCAACTGATTAGACAACAAATTGAATCAGCTGCAACAAATATTTTATTTATATGTTTTATACAACTTTAGCATCAAAGTTTGGTGTTAAGTGCAATTTTCTCTGTTACAATGCGTTGCTACGGTTTCGTTCTTCATCGCACATGTGAATTGTGAAAACACATGTATGAAACTATAGATATGTAGTATTCCAAAAGCTTTAAGATTTCATTTTTCTTCAGTTGTATTTTCGTAAGGGGTAATCCCATGTTTATGGATACAACAGAAAGCAAGTGTCCAACTGCTTATTTGCTATTAGCTGAGATCGTCTCGACACCCTATCTTCTCAAATTGTAATTTTCCAGTGCGTCTACTCTACGCGTGGCTCCGTTCCAGGTTTACTTCATGTTTAGACTTCACATCTCTACCCGTTTAGAGAAAATGTCTCCTTGGAAGTTGGAACCTCTAAAAACACACTACCCTAAAAAAATATGAAAACATATTTCTTCATATTTTAGGCTTGTTTTACACACACCATACACTTTCTTACTAATGAGTCAAAAATACAGTAAGCAAAATCTATTTCTGAGAGTAGGTGGTATGTTTGGAGGAGGACGTACCAACACCACTAACATTATCTTTCGCCAAGCTACTTTTGTTTGAAGGAGGATGTAGCTTCTTGTTTTTCCTTCTTAATCATACAGTTGCTGAGCTTTTTAGTTTTTTTCAGAAGCTTGCATAGGTCCTGTATGATTATTTTCAACTCCCGAGGGTAGCCCCTATAGTGATGTACTTCACTTTCTTCATAATAAAGCCACGTTTCAGCTCAACTAAGAATAAAAAAATATAGTGCAGGTTTAGAGTTCTGCTATAAAAATACTGGTCTAAAAATTTATCATCCTAAACAAAAAAAATATATCTTTGCATCTTTCAATCTAGTGAATGTCTGCAACAAGGAAACACACACGTGTATAAATCTTGGTTATCTAATCATGAACAAATGCAACCAGTGCTCGTAGTAGCAACGTACAAATTTCCCATATGCAACCCTGTTAAGCTTCTATAGTCATGCAAGTAAAAAAAATGTAACTGTTGTTTTGTCTCGAGTATGTGCTTTTCTTTTGTAGCTTTTCCAGGTGACATTTTAGGTATTAATAGATTTGGTATATGCTAGTACAGAGTTGCTTCCATTTTAGAGTTCATGTCATACCTTCTTATAGAGATGGCCCTCAGCAGATCCTTCTCCATCATCTGCCTTAGCGCCACCACCCTTTCCATTGAATCTTTCGATTGTCCAAGACACTTGTTCATAGAACTTATTCAAGAGTTCTTTTGTCCCTTGCTTCAACTCTGACAAGAGCAACTTGATGGCCTCTTTCTGACAATTATTCAGCTTTCCTCTGCATAATTCAGACCAGAGCCTAAGAACTCATGAAGATGGCCTGCACAAGTGCTAGAGTGACAATAATCACTTCAGTATGAATAGTGTAATATGGTTCTTTCCAATAATTCAGATTTTTTTTTGGATTAAATGATTGGTGCATATGACGTATTGACGTGTGGTAGGAGTACGAGGTTGTGGTGTTTGCACTTTGAAATTTCAAAGCTTCTAGGGTCAACACTGGCAAATGCGCCTACCAAGTAGATGCAGCAGATATCTGTTTAAAAAATAGATGCAGATAAAATAGAACTGCCAAGTTTGTTTCCTGAGCACAAATTTCTTGTGGCCTTTCTGAGATTTTTGGAGCAGCAGATTTTCATGTTTCCATAGAATTGTATGTCTTTGAACAGAATAGTGTGAATCTGGAAGATTTCACATTGCTTTGAAAGAGGATGCAGATTTTAAAAGAGGATGCAGATGAGCAATAGTACAATACCCAAGTAGGAGTCAGGCATTGGCTACCCAGGTCCATTACAATCGGAAGGAGCTCTTGGGCCATAGAATAAAATGGTCATGCTAACGTAAAAAAGAATAATTGAAAGACCAGCTATATTTGGATTAAGAATCTCTCTGTCCACCACTTATCGCACCAAGACAGGACTCCGAACACTAACCAATTTGTGGTATGTATTGCTCAGGGATTAAAATCAAATATGCACATGAATTAGTAATAAACAATCAGGCTACTGCTACTGGGAACTACACTGTAATAGTCCATTACTATTGCAAAACAAATTACTAATGGTTGCAAAGTATGAGACTCGTCTCATATTTGGAAGAATGTAAAAAACTTGCAAGCTTCACATGACAAAATGTTGCTAGCCCATAACTCTGTAGCTATCTAGAAGGTAAACTACTTCGGTACAAGTATCAATTGATTCAACTGGTTTTTCTAATTGATATATGGCCCATGAAACAATGTTTAACATATAGGATCTGGCAACATCAAGGATTAAATAGTCAAATAGAGAGAGAGAGGATAAGAAGTCGTAATTTAAGGAATAGACGTCACGATGATCACTGCATATACAAGGACATCAGAGACATCAAGTAAAAAGTCTTATCTAACTATCATTTTGCATTTCCATATTAGAGAAAAAGCATATTCAGAAATATTTTTACCACACTGATATCTCACAGGAGATTAAGCATGTGACAATTGGGGCTCTCCAACAAATCATACATATGCGCATATAGAGTACTGGGTTAATATCAAGTGGTACCCTCTATGGTAGATATTGATCCGTCCGTTGTTTGAATCTATCCTTTCTAAATGTGTAATTTGCTAGGAAACAATAAACGCTTAGCTAAAATGAGCACTAAATTAAGATGACAAGACTTATCCAGCAAGTATAATGTGTATAGAAATATAAACTATTTCTGCATTCAGTCATTTCTTACTCTAAATGTAAATCTAGGTAATCTACTAAAACAAAGCGAACCAAAAAAACTGTAATGGCTGCACTTTGTAAAGTAGAACGATAGGAGTGAACAGAAGTGTTAATAAATACTATGATCATTCTAAGAGTAGTTATTTAGTTCGTCTTGAACATCATATGCTGCCTAAATAGATAGATATGTAACTACTATTCCAGAAGCTAAACTTGAAAAACAAAAACTTGGTTGAGCAATGGTTGACTAACCAAAACATAAACATGTGACGTTCTGGACCAATACCTTCTTTTATCAATGAGATGGCGCTCCAGCTGGCTTTCCTATGAAGAAAAATGATATGTTAATAGAGCATGAAGAGGGAGAAACCTGCATCAAGGATTCGTATTAAAAGAATGTTAAAAACATATCTGGCGGTTGAATTTCCAACTTAGTCCAGCAATATCAAATAATTATTGCATTGCCAATCTTCCCGTGCATTTAGATACAATTACGATGGCTCTGATTAGACAAAAACAAAAAAAAATATTCTCATTAAACATAGATCATCGTAGGCAAAGAAACTCATGTGGCCATGAGCTTCTACAGCTCAATTATTTACTGTCAGTACTTCACCAACTCATCTTGCTATGCCCCAGCCCTGAACATCACAAGTATTTGCATACATCAATTGACCACTACGGTCATAAAACTCTAAGAGCTGGGCTATGTCATGATTTAATGCATGATCATTTCATTTCACATCTAAACCAAGCAATTGAGCAAGTGAAGCTGAATATCAAGACGATTTTCTATGGGCTATGTCATGATTTAATGTCTGATCATTTCACATCTAAACCAAGCAATTGAGCAAGTGAATCTAAATATCAAGCCGATTTTCTATGGCTATATCATGATCTATCAAATATACGGTCAAGTGCTTGGACACGTGAATAAGAAAAATCAAAAGGGAAACCAGATTGCTTTTCTATTTAGCATTGTATACATCTGCAGCTAATAAAGAACCACCGACCAACAGTGCATCAATCTCTCCCAACAGCAAGAAACCGTTGTCGAGGCATCGGCGTCCACGACATGACCTGAACGGACGCTGTGCTGGAGATCCTGACGAATCTTCTCTGAACCTCACCCAACAACGCGCCCTTGTTCCACCCAGGACCAGGCCAGACGTGGTGTATCGTCTTCGCCCAGAAACAACCGGACAATACGCCTCAGCTTCACCGAGGAACTTCTCTGGCTGCCTGCCGAGCACCATGAAAAGGCCGACGGGTCGTACCTGTAGAGAGGAGAGGGCGGCGACCCAGGAAGAGAGGTGAGGGCAGCCAGTAGCGGCGTGCCTACGCCGGACGGTGGGTGGGTGGTCGCCATCTTGTTACCCTCTCTTCTGCAAGGTTCTGGGCACCACGTACCTGCAGAGTACGGACAGATATGCCGCGGCGGGGAACGAGATCCTGGTGAGGGTGGTGGGAGGTAGGGAGGCGGTAGGGTGGTGGCGCCGTGGCTAGTCGGAGAGGAGGAGAGCGGGAGGTTCGCCGTGGTATACCTGCGCCGCCGCTTTGCTGGTTCAGTTGCGAGGGGAGGAAAAGAAATCAACTGTCGTTCCGAGGCGCGGTGGGGGAAAATCATGGCCAGGCAACCAGTTTGTTGTTCTGTACGGGATGGCAGCCAGCGAGGGATCTTTTCGGTGGCATTACCTGTAAAAAAAATCCAAGTTAAGGAGCAGATTTAAAACGACATACCACCATCATATCGTCTTCTCCTTTAAAAAATAGTAGAGATCAATAAGTGGGTGGCGTCAAGAATCATTACAGTTCAGGAGGTTCAGTGAACATGGCGGCCCAAATGCTGCACAATCACCTGTCCCCTCGCAAGGCCCATCCTGACCTGACGGGCCTGGCCTGAACCTGAAAGTTTCTGCTCGGAACGCTCTCAGCACACTCACAAGCGGCGGCTCTAATCATCACAGCGCCGGAGACGATCGACTGCGGCCATGGCCGCGGCGCGGCGGTGGCGGCGGAAATGTAGGACGCGGGATGCGGTTCTGGCGCTGCTCCT
Organism: Avena insularis; assembly: GCA_023614405.1. Classification (NCBI taxonomy): domain Eukaryota; kingdom Viridiplantae; phylum Streptophyta; class Magnoliopsida; order Poales; family Poaceae; genus Avena; species Avena insularis. The sequence continues at coordinate 66,714,854 of CM042697.1, forward strand.
CGTCTCGGTGATCGCGCCCCTCGCGCTCTACAGCGGCGCGCCCATCTCCCCCTTCTCCGGCCCCGCCCGTACGCCTCTTGTCCCCCCACCCCTGCGTTCGCGACAGAGTGCCCACCGAATCCGTTCCTGACGCCTGTGTGTGATCGTGGTGTTCTTCGCAGTGACCGGGAGCGCCTTCGGTCGCGATCCCTCCAATTTGGTATGGTCGCATTTTGGGAATTTCTGCATGTTTCAGACAGTCTTTCGGAGGTGAACTGAAGGTTGCGGGTCTTGACGTGTTCCATTTTCGTAGATTGCCCAGAATGAGGCGGGGAAACGTCTAAGCTCTATACGGCAGGTGAGTTTCATGTTAGATATGCGTTTGTTTGCAGTTCTTCTCCTTCCGAAATGATTCTGTAAGGCTGCAATCTGAAGTTTGTAGTTCTGAATATTTGCTATTGCTAAGGATACATTTGATGCGACGAAGGAGCCTGTACGGACGGTCGAGTCAGATACAAGCTCGAACAATGAGGCAACGGTTATTGTCGGTGATCAGGGTACTCGTCTGCGACATGATGGTAGAATCCAGCAAGTTGTCACAGCAAGTAGTACTCGATTGGGACATGATGGTAGAATCCAGCAAGTTGTCACAGGAAGTGGTATCGATATATCAGGTGAATCTGGGGGCAGTAAGGACGGCAGAGTGCACAATGTAGAAGACGCGAAGCAGTCGTCACATGATTCGACTAACAGAAAGCGCGTCGATGATGTGGTTGTTACCTTGCAAGAAGGTGCTCAGTTCAGAAAACACACTGACCTAAGCAATGCTGGTGAAACAGTTCATGCAATGCAGAATGCTAGAAATCTTAATGTCACATTGAATAAGGTAAGCGGTTCATTTTACGTTCTGAAAACTAGAGTTGTGGAGGTTTGCATAAGTTCTACCTCAGTGAGCAAAATTTGTACCTGTTATAGGGTCCAGATGAAGTCCATGATTATAGGGTCCCAGTCGAGTGCATACAACCCTAGAATCATTCTGAATTGTGTGAACAGATGAAATTTCGGCTGGGAAACTAGAGTTGTGTGAACTGTGAACACATGAAGTCCATGATTATAGAGCCCAGTGTAGGAATATTGAGGCATGGATGTTTACATTTTGTAACTAACAGAGTCATTCTAGGGCTACAATTAATTTGCTGCTTCTATGCTGGCGGCCTGATGAAATATTCAAAATTTCATCACGGGTAGTCCTCGAAATAATCTCTGATTGATTTCTTAATGGATCTTATGTTTGCTAGCTTTACTTTTTGTAACCAGTTTTTTGATGCAGATCTTTTGTCTTTATTGTGTAACACTCTCCTTTTTGTTTCTTGGAGATGCTTCCTGTGTAGAAACTCTAGTTGAAGAGCACGTGGAAATTCTTATCATGTGTCACTTTTTCAGAGAAGCTTTTTATATCTAGCTTTGTGTGTAATTATAGAATTGATCTCGAGGTTGTAGTTTTCCCAGGATGACAGTGATAGTTTTCTTCCAGGATTAAGTAATGTTTAACTGCTACTTATTTGATTTTCCAGAAAATTACTGATGACAGACCATTTGAGAAAATTACAGACTCTACGCCAGAAGAGTCTGGCGCAATGATAACTAGAAGTAATACTAGTTATTCTACAACTTCTCGAGATAATACAATACTTATTATCAAGGACCAGTTGAGAAGAGCAAAAAGATATATTCGATTTCTACCTTCTAGAGGCAATCATGGATTTCTAAAGGATCTCAGAAGAAGGATGGGGGATATCCAGCAAGCACTGAGTGGTGCAGCCGTTGATAAAAAGTTACCTAAGAAGTATTTTTCTTTTTCTTTGTGTTACAAAGTTCTTCACCCTTGGCATTTGCAGTGATGATGCGTACCTGCTGTTTAGTTACTCTTTTATTCGAAGTAATTGGCTCGTAACTATTTTAACTCAATTTTATTGTCTACACAGTGTTCATGACAAAATTAGAGCGATGGAATCAATATTAACAAAGATCAAACAAGTTCATGATAACTGTGCGGCTGCTCTCGATAAGCTTCAAACAGACCTTCACTCAACAGAGAACCAGCTTGAGGCTAAAAAGCAAGAGGCAAACTATGTAGCACAGATAGCAGCTAAAGCTCTACCAAAAAGGCTTCATTGTCTTGCACTACGGCTTACGAATGAGTACTATTCATCCAGTTCTAACATTAGGCATTTTCCATCTGAAGACAAGTTGGAAGATCCAAAACTACATCACTATGCATTATTCTCAGACAATGTACTCGCAGCCGCTGTGGTTGTGAATTCAACTCTTGTACATGCTAAGGTACAGTGCATTGCGCATAAAGGAGCAGATATAACTAATTAGGTGCTTATGAATCATCGCAGGTCAACTTATGGTGCAGTGAGCATTTTAAGAAAATTTATATTCATTTAACATGCATCAAGTACTGACATGTTAACCCCATCACCAATGCAGAAACCAGAAAACCACGTCTTCCATATTGTGACGGATAAGCTCAATTATGCAGCAATGAGGATGTGGTTCTTGGCGAATCCCCCGGGTAAAGCTGCTATTCAGGTTCAGAAAATTGAAGAGTTTACATGGCTAAATTCGAGCTACAGTCCAGTCCTGAAGCAACTGGAGTCCCATTTCATGATCAATTACTACTTTAATACTCTGCAGAATAAACCTGAAAATCCCAAGTTCCGGAACCCCAAGTACCTATCAATTCTTAATCATCTGAGGTTTTATCTTCCTGAGATCTTCCCAAGACTTAACAAGGTGTTATTTGTTGACGATGATATCGTAGTCCAGCAGGACTTAAGTCCACTTTGGTCGATAGATCTGAAAGGCAAGGTTAATGGTGCTGTCCAAACCTGTGGGGAGGTTTTCCATAGGTTTGATAGATACCTCAACTTCTCAAACCCTCTCATTGCCAAGAATTTTGATCGACGTGCATGTGGCTGGGCATATGGTATGAACATGTTTGATTTGTCTGAGTGGAGAAGGCAGAATATTACTGATGTGTACCACTACTGGCAACAACAGGTGAGTATTCCTAACCGCCTTTTAATAATGGTTAAAGTGAAATTTTCCTCACCGTTCATATCAGCTTCTTTAAATATCTAAACCGAAATTGCATTTTGAAGAACCGTATGAGCTTTACTCCCTCTGGCGTATAAACTTAGTAAACAGGTCAACGTTTTCTAACTTTGGCCAAATATATTGAAGAAAATATCAACAACTATAATATTAAATAAGTATATTATGAAAATATATCTTATGATGAATCTATTGATATTGATTTGGTATTACAGATCTTCATAATTTTTTATGTATTTTTGGTCAAACTTAAAAATATTTACTCTTTATCAAGTTTATACACCACCTATTTAGGGACGGAGGGAGTACATATTTATTTGTGATCGTTATAATTTTTTAAGCACTGACTGTTTGAAAGTTGCGGTATATCATACTCAACATTTAATTTGAGTTTGCCGTTCTGTTCTGGTGTTACCATTTATTCACCAAGAACATGTACCTCATTTCCTGCAGAATGAACATAGACTGCTATGGAAGTTAGGAACACTGCCTGCTGGTCTGGTGACATTCTGGAACCGCACCTTCCCTCTCGATCGCTCATGGCATCTCCTGGGCCTAGGATACAAGCCGAATCTCAACCCAAAGGATATCGAGCGGGCAGCCGTCATACACTACAATGGAAATCTGAAGCCTTGGCTTGAGGTTGGATTGCCAAAATACCGCAAATACTGGTCCAAGTACGTCAATTTTGATCAAGCGTCCATAAGGGAGTGCAACATACATCCTTGAGTCGCTGCTGCGGAATCCTGTGCATAGGCTGACGAGATGATATCTAGATTTTTTTAGCCCTGTAGGTTGTTTCTTGCCTGGTATATAAGTGATCTAGAGCGTTTGTTTTGTTGATTAATCTCTTCCCTGCTTAATAACTGTGCATGCAAGTTGTAGCAGGCCTTTAGAATAAAAATGCACAATAGAGGCTAGATCCACGCAATGTGGTAGAGTACTATATTGAAGGTTATACAGTAGTATATATGTTGTATACTCCTGTTGATTCTTGCTGATGCTACTGCTATTTGCAAGAGTAGTAACATATAATTAGCTTTCAGTTGTCCACTCTACTATTTGCCGACATGCATATGTGAGCGTGTGACCCTGCAATCAAGTGCATGAGCATGTCAGTGGTTAATTTCCACAGCTGATAGCGATATTATATCGTTGTGGTTGGCCTAACACATCCTGTAACAATTCCAAGCCTCTTATGCTGGACGAAGAAGCTGGTGGCATGTAAGTGTATGTGAGAGTGAAAATTGTGTCGCTGACGAGGGCACTGTCGCACTGCTGCAAGTTCCTAAGTAAGTGGGGTTTTGCTCTGAAACACTGAAAACTAAAAGAATTTAGTTTTTGAAAATACTAGTGTACAACGAAGAAAAGAGCCAGATAACTGTATAAAATGAACCGTATATGTTCCCTGGAGCTGGAATGATACACATTCTGAACTTGAGAAGTGAAAAACTGCCCACTATGGGTATCAAATGCCCGTACCGTACCGTAAACACATGTTCAATACTACTTCCTCCGTTTCAAAATATAAGACGATTTAGGTTTGTAAAGAAAATGTATCTAAACTTTTTTTAGTGTCTAGATTCATTCTAAACATGAGTGAACCTACGTACTAAAAGTAGTCTAGATACATTTGTTTTATAAAGCTAAAACATCTTATATTTTAAAACGGAGGGAGTAGAAGTAACGGAGTCCTAGCACTAACGACAGCGTTACGTGGCCGGTTTAATCTCCAGACCAGGCACAAGCAAATTGTGCTGAGACCTCGGGCTACAAATACTGTCCTACTGACACGGCACAAGAACACTGCGCAGCTGGCCTAATACGCACAATTACCCTGCCACCTCGTGTCGCACGCAACAATGGCGAGCCGCTCGTGCTCGCTCCTCTGCCTCAGCTTCCTCCTCCTCCTCCTCCTCGTCATCGCGGGGCACGCCGCGGCGACGTCGGATGCGGACGCAGCAGCGGCGGAGGCCCCTGCGCAGGGCGGCGGCGGGGTCGCCCCGGCCTGCTGGAAGTCGGTGATGGACACGACGAAGCCGTGCGCGCGCGACGTCCTGCGGACTATCGTCCTGGGCAGCGTGCACATCGGCAAGGAGTGCTGCGTGGTGCTGGGACGGGTCGGCGAGAAGTGCGTCGTCGACGTGTTCTCCAGCCTCCCCTTAGGCGCCGCGTACATCCCCGTCGTCAAGCAAATCTGTGGCTTCGTCTCCAGCGTCGCCTAGCTCTCTTTCGAGCGTTTCACGAGATTTCAGTTTGCCACGAAAGATTCGTATGCCGGCAAAACCACCATTTTTGTTTTTGATTACTATACAAGCACGAGGTGGCAGGTTGGTAACGGAAAAACAATATTTCAAGGTTTCTATGCTCCCCTTATTTTATCTGCTTGCATTGGTAACCAAAAACAACAACATTTCGAGGTTTCAAACAAAACCAAGTAGTTCACTGCCGCCTGCCACACTAAACTTATAACAACAAATACGCCCAAAAATGAAACCAAAACAGATTTAGCACCGGTACACCCAAAGTGTTAGAATATATAACCATATTGTATTTGTATAGATATATGATTGTATATGCGTAGTCTATGTATAACTGTCCGTGTATTGTACGGTACAAACTCTAGTCTTGTAAGTCTATATAATGAGTAATACAAGGCACCACAACGTGTGGTTTCACCTATCTTACATGGTATCAGACGCAAAACCCTAAAACCTAGACCCGCCGAACCCCCTCCTTCCGCCACCGCGCGCCGCCGCGGCCAGCGCCCTAGCACGCCATCACCGCCCGCGCACCCCTCCGATGTCTCTCTCCGATGGAGATCAGGCCTCCAAGGCCCTCGCTGCGGCCAAGGGGACTGAGGACGCACCTGACGCCGAGAAGGCCGCTGCCGCCGAGAAGGCCGCCATGGCCGAGAAGGCCAAGCTCCCCTCCTCTCCGCCGCCAACGCATCCGGCCCCAGTTCGAGCGCGGGGTCTTTCTCCCTGACCTCGCTGCATGCCTAGGCCGTCAGTCTCTCCTCCATCAAGGGGCACGTCCCCATCGAGCTCGCACTTGACACCGTCGTACATCGCCAGTGGCGCACCTTCTTCCGCGCCGCATGCCGCAAGTATACCCTACTGGATCACCTCGACGCTGATGCCCCTCCTGCGCCGACCCCGGAGTGATCTCTCCTCGATGCCACGGTCCTCTCATGGCTCTATGGATCTGTCTCGCTCAGTATCCTCGACGCCGTCATGTCACCTGGCGACGATCCCCTCGCCTTCGAGCTATGGACCCGCATCAACGGCCTCTTCAACGACCACAAGATGAATCGCCAACTCCACCTCACGACCGAGATAGGCGATGTCAAGATGGGCGAGATGAGCATGACTGACTATCTTTAGAAGGTCAAGTCACTCTCCGATGGACTTGCGAATCTTGGTTCCCCTGTTGATGATGCTGAGATGGTGATCCACTGCCTCAACGGCCTCTTCGAGCAGTATGAGTCCGCCGCCGATCTAATCTCCCTCATGCCTGGGATTAGTTTCGCGCAGTGTCGCTCGTTGCTCTCGCTTCAGGATATGAAGCGGACCTCTTCGCCAACGCTGGCAACCCTGTCAAGAGCACCGGCAAGGGCAAGAACAAGATGAAGAAGAACGCCACCGACGCTTCCAAAGACGTCGCGCCCCCACAGACGCCCGTGCCCCCAGCTGTGCCGACCGCCGCCCCTCCTTCTTGGCCGTCCCCGTAGCATCCCTTGAACGGTGCCATCCAGATGTGGCCCTACGGCCAGGGTGCCTTGCTCGGCAGATAGCCCCTCGCCCGCCTCGGCTACATTGAGGCACGCCAGTGCCGCGAGTTCTACGCTCAGAACCCATACGGCGTCGCCCCGCCCCTATGCCTAAAACTACGGGTATGCGCCCCCGTAGCCCGCCCATGGACTCGGTGCCCCGGCGTCTCCGGCACCTTCGTCGGCCTCGTGGGATCAGGCGGCGCTGAAGAACCAGTTCCAGACCATGGGACTGCAAGCACCCAGGGAGTGGGTGATGGACACTGGCGCTTCCTCTCACTTCGCCTCCGTTTCCGGTATGCTTACCTTCGTGTCTCCTCCTTCTTCCTCTCGACGTACTGTCGTTGTCGGTAATGGTTCCACCCTTCCGATCACCGGTATCGGGCACACATGTCTCCCTATCTCTACTTCCTCTCGTCCTCTTTACCTTCGTAATGTCTTAGTTGCTCCTACCACTGTTAAAAACCTTTTGTGTGTTCGTCAGTTCTCTATTGATAATCGTGTCTCTATCGAGTTTGACCCTCTTGGTTTTTCTATGAAGGACCTTCTAACTAGGACCGAGATTCTTCGCTACAATAGCTTTAGACCTCTCTACTCCATCCGCCCTTCATCCACCAGCCAACCATCTGCCTTCCTCGTCGTAGATCCTGCACTTTGGCACCGTCGGCTTGGGAATCCTGGGCGGCCAGTCATGGATACCTTAGCTCGCTCTTCTTTTATTCCTAAGGAAACGAATAGAAGTAGTTTGTGTCATGCGTGTCAGTTAGGTCGTCATGTTCGTCTTCCTTTTTCTTCTACCAATCGTGTAACCACTACTCCGTTTCATATAATTCACTGTGATTTATGGACATCTCCTGTTGAGAGTATTTCTGGCTTCAAGTATTATCTTGTGTGTCTCGATGATTTTACTCAGTATGCATGGGTATATCCTCTTCGGGCTAAGTCAGAAGTTTTCTCTCAGTTGTCGTCCCTTCACGCTCTTGCACTCACCTAGTTTAGTAAGCACTCGCAGGCTATTCAGTGTGACAACGGTCACGAGTTTGATAATTCCCAACTCCATTCATTTGCCCAGCACCATGGAATTGCACTCCGCTTTTCATGTCCATACACTTCTCAACAGAATGGTAAAGCCGAACGTATTATTCGCACTCTCAATGACATTACTCGCACACTTCTTGTTTAGGCCAGCATGTCGCCTCGTTTCTGGGTTGAGGCTCTCAACACAGCCGTTCTGTTGCACAATCGGCTACCTTCCAAGGCAATTTCGGACCGTGTTCCCTTTCGTGCTTTACTTGAGGTAGATCCTGCTTACGCTGGTCTTAGGGTCTTCGGATGTTTATGCTACCCCAACACCACCGCCGTTGCGCCGCACAAACTTGCACCGCGCTCCGTTTCCTGCGTGTTCCTTGGCTATCCATCCCGACATCATGGCTATCGCTGCCTTGATCGCTCCACCCAAAAGATCATCATCTCTCGCCATGTTGTGTTTGATGAGTCCATGTTTCCATTTGCCTCCACTCCGTCCGCATCGTCCCCTACTCCCTCCATGCACTTGTAGCAACTGACGTCGTCAACGCCATTCACCGTGCCAAGCACGGCATCACCGACCGCGGGCTCTGTCGCGCCACCCTCAATGTCGCCACGGTCGCCGAGGTCGCCATCCATGGCACCATGGGCGCCTGCCGCGACCACATCATCGACGGCCACGTCGCCGCCTCGAGCCTACCTTTAAGCCCTGCCACCGCTGTCTCGCCTCAATGGTCACTCGTGCTAAACGGGGGATTGTGCAGCCCAAGACGATTTTTGATCTTCATGTTGAGGGATTATCTCCAATACCGAAGACCTATCATGGTGCTCTCAAGGATCCGAATTGGCACTTTGCCATGGTTGAGGAGTATGGCGCTCTTCTCTCCAACAATACTTGGGACCTCGTTGATCCACCTCGCAATGCTAATATTGTTACAGCAAGTGGATCTACCGTCACAAGATGAAGTCTGATAGTTCCTTAGAACGATACAAAGCTCGTTGGGTGCTCCGAGGATTTACTCAATGCGAAGGTATTGATTTTGATGAAACCTTCATCCCTGTAATCAAGCCAGCCACTATTCGCACAGTGATCTCTCTTGCGTTAACCACTAACTGGCCTATTCATCAGCTTGACGTCAAGAATGCGTTCCTTAATGGCACTCTCACAGAAACTGTTTATGCTCGTCAGCCTTCTAGGTTCACTGATCCAAATTATCCTGATAAGGTCTGTCGTCTCAACAAATCACTCTATGGTTTTAAGCAGGTGCATAGAGCATGGTTTCAACGGTTTGCCTCATTCATTGCTTCGGTTGGTTTCATTGGCTCCAAGTATGACAGCTCATTGTTTTTCTAACGGCGTGGTGCTGACATAGCCTATCTCCTGCTCTATGTGGATGACATAATCCTGACTGCGTCTTCCTCAACATCGTTGCACAGTTTGATTGCCTCTCTTCATACAGAGTTCAGTATGACAGATATGGGCAATCTTCATTACTTTCTGGGCATCTCTGTGACACGCAGCAAGGACAGTCTGTTCCTCTCACAAGAGAAGTATGCATTGGATCTTCTTGATAGAGCTGGTATGTTACAGTGCAAATCCATCTCTACTCCGGTTGATACTGCCTCCAAACTTTCAGCCAAGTCCAGTGATCTTGTTACAGACCCGACCGAGTACCGTAGTATTGCAGGTGGTCTTTAGTACCTTACATTTACTCGGTCAGACATCTCTTATGCCATGCAACAGATTTGTCTCCATATGCATGATCCTCGGGCTAATCATTTGCTTCTCGTCAAGCATGTTCTTTGCTACATCCGCGGCACCACTAACTATTGTCTCACCTTGTTTCGACGCAGCTCCAACAAGTTGACGGACTACTCTGACGCTGATTGGGCAGGTTACCCAGACACTAGACGGTCTACCTCAGGCTACTGTGTCTTCCTTGGCGCTAATCTGGTGTCATGGTCTGCTAAGCGGCAGCACACGGTCTCTCGCTCCAGCGTCGAGGCCGAGTACAGGGCGGTTGTGAATGTGGTGGCTGAAACTTGTTGGTTACGACAGATTCTTCAGGAGCTTCATCGATCGGTGACTGGTGCCACTATGGTTTTCTGTGACAATGTGAGCTCGGTTTACATGACGCAGAATCCTGTACATCATCAGTGCACCAAGCATGTGGAGATTGACTTGCATTTTGTACGAGATTGCGTCACCATCGGCGAGGTCCGGGTTCTACACGTTCCGAGTTCTTCCCAGTTTGCGGACATTTTTACCAAGGGACTATCATCGTCTCTCTTTTTGGATTTTCGGGTCATTCTTAACATTCGTCGACGCCCGTTTACGACTAAGGGAGGGTGTTAGAATATATAATCATATTGTATTTGTATAGATATATGGTTGTATATGTGTAGTCTATGTATAACTATCCGTGTATTGTATGGTACGAACTATAGCCTTGTAAGTCTATATAATGAGCAATACAAGGCACCACAATGTGTGGTTTCCCCTATCTTACACAAAGAACCCTCCTCCTCCTGCACCCGCGTGGCAGCACTGCGCCGCGCCGGGCGGCCTCCCCTCCCCGTCGATCCCTCCCTCCCGTGGTCTCTCCTCCCCACCACCGCCGTCCAGATCGTCGTCAGGCAAAGGTCTGGGGGCGTGGCGGCGGCGTCCCTGATCGCTATCTAGCGGGAAGGCGGCGGCGTCTGTCCCGGCTGGTTTGGCGGTGGTGTTGCGGCAAGCGGCGGCTGGTGATCCTCGGCCCAGATGGCAGCAGGCGGTGGCAGGGATCTGGGCCTAGCCGCGATCTGTCCCATACGTTGGCCTCGATGCCGGCGCCCAGGCAGCACGGGCCTTGTCCGTGACACTAGAACGCTTGGGGCATCTGCCCCCGGCATGGTGGTGGCCTCCTTCTTTGTTGGAATGGTCGGCCGGGTGGTCTTGCTGTCTTGCGGTGGATCCTGCTAGTTTCCGGCGCGTGGCGTAGGGGCTGCTGGCTCGGTTTCAATAAAGGAGGTGGTCCTGGATCCCTCTGATGTTGGTCTCCATTGATCTGGTTTTTGTGTCGTGTTCCGGAAGGCTCCTCCAGCGAACTCCATAAGTGCTATCATGCCATGAGTTTGCTGGAAGGATTGAATTCGGTCGTATGCACCCATGTTTTACCCTGGCCATTTGGTTTTAGAGGGTGTGCTTCGAAGCTTTGTTGGCTGTTATTATCGTGGGACATGTTCTCGTTCCATGGTGCTGACGGAGAAAGTCATGGAGACCGAGATCTGAGGACATACAATTGTGGTTCGAGTCTGGGTGGTGATGAGGAATTGGCTAGGTGACTTGTGAATTGGATCAGTGGCATGCAAGTGGGGGCGACTACACATGAGAGGTTCATGGTCCTACCTCTCAGGGTGAAAACCCAGGGTCTGGCCTTAATTGGTTGTGCCTAGCAATGGCCTTGTTGAAGGTATTGTTTTGAGAGCGCAGACTTTATTCACGATGAAAACCTAGATCTTTGATAGGGCGATGACGATGTTTGTGCACCGTACCCTTCTTGGAGGCATCGTTTTTGGAGAAGCTGGATTTCTGGTGCTATCTTGGTGGTGGTAGTGCTGTTGTTTCAATGAATGAGTCACTGTAGCGAGACTTTTCTTTTTTGTAGTTCTTCTTTTTTTGGATGTGTGCATCCGTGTGGCCGCTAAGGCAACGTGTTGTTGCAGAGGCTGGGTATAATTGGTATCATCTGATATTAATATATGCTCCTTTCAAAAAAACACCCAAAGAACAAACGATCAATATTCTCAAGCCAGGAAGAAACTGTAATAAACACAACAAGCAAATAACAAAGAACGAAAACAAAATCATAGCAAAGGGACAAAAGATTTAACGTGGAAAACCTCTCCAACAAAGAGAGGGAATAACCATGGGCGCAAGTTAATGAAACTTCACTATAACTGAAAGTGTTTACACAACGCCGGAGATTTCACAGAAGCAACTTATCCCAGCCTATATAACGGCGAAAACCTAGATCTTCAACGATCCGTACCACCGGCCACAGGTCTCGCTCCGCTCATCAGAAGTTATCCTCCTTAATAAATTTGGATCATACTTTAATAAACTCCATCTTGATAGAAATTCCTTCTTGTAGCATCAACAACAACCATCTTCATGAACATAAAAGAAAACACTTTTGGTGCCAATAGCCAATTGAGCTAATCAGTTAAACCAACTAAGTTCGAGCAACAACAAGAACATGTTTTGTCATCATATCAGTAGAATTATCATGAGTGCTGATATTGCATACCTTTAGTTTACCTTGAATAACAATGTCTCTAACAAAATGGTACTTGACATCAATATGCTTAGTTCTCTCATGAAACGTCTGATCCTTTCTAAGGTATATAGCACTTTGACTGTCACAAAACAAATAATACAAGAATCATATCCACAAAGCTCAGCAAACAAACTTTTCAAACAAACAAGTTCTTTGCAAGCTTCGGCAATAGCTATGTATTCAGCTTCAGTGGTAGATTGGGAAACAACAGCATGTAACATTGATGACCCACAAGTATAGGAGGTGTATCGTAGTACTTTAGATAAATAGGAGTGTCGATCCCAACGAGGAGCAGAAGGTGTTGAACAGTGGTATGGAGCAGGAAATCCCTGTGAATACATAGCAAACGGATTTTTAGTGGTTTTCTGATAAGGCAACAAAACAAAGAGCAAGTAATAAAGACAACGAACAAACGGAGAAAGTGGCCCAATCCTTTCTTAGCAAAGGACAAGCCGGTGGAAATACTTATAAGGACCAAACGTTCTCGAGGACACATGGGAATTCTGTCAAGTGTTGTGTGGGTGACCCTGTGCTAATGTACCAACCTTACTTGTACTAATACATACTTGTGATTAAACCCCCTGCAAACATCCGTAACTACAAGAAAGTAATTAAGATATAAATCTAACCACAGCCTTAAACTCTGAGATCCTACGCTCCCTTGTGCAAATGTGTCCTAACAGGGGTTCAGGTTTCTGTCACTCTGACAATCCCGCAATTAGTAGCCAAATACACAATGCATTCCCCTAGGCCCATAAATGGTGAAGTATCATGTAGTCGACGTTCACATGACACCACTAAAAGAATACCACCACAACTTAAATACTAAACCATGAATAATAACTCATCACAGATTCACTACTAACAACATGACTTCTCCCATGTCCTCAAGAACTAAACAAAATACTCACGAGACATCATATGGATCAAGATCAAAGATGATATGCTAATGGATAACAATCTGAACATAAAAAATAATCCAATGGTTCCACTCACAAGCATCAACTACAATAGTAATCAACACTGGGAAAGTTTCCCCTAAGAACTAAAGCAATATCCAACACAATTTTTACAGCCGGACGGAGTGGTGATGATGGTGCTGGTGGAGATGATGGTGTGTATGATGATGATCCCGATGAAGCCTAGCTTGATTACGGTGTTGATGGCGACGGTCTCCCCTCTCCGGGAAGGAATTCCCCCGGCAGAAATCTATCTACCGAGAGATCTTCCTCTCTCAGTGTTTTCCGCCCCTAGAGGCGGCGGAAATCTATCTGTGGTTGCTCCCCTAGGCTTAGGGTTCCGTAGAGAAGATATAGGCGAAGGGGCGGAGTCGGGAGCCGAGCAGGTGGTCCACACCTGCCGTAGGCGCGGCCTAGTTGGGGCCCGTGCCTAGGGGGTGTGGGCCCCCTGCGGCCCCTCTTCGCTCCTCCTTCTGGCTTCCTTCGTCTTCTGGGAAAATAATATGTTTCCATATTTTTCTGATCTTTGCGAAATTGCACCGAAATGCCTTCTTTTCCATCAGAATCCAGACTTCGGCAGTCCATCCTCCAGGAATCATCCAACACGCATAAACAGATGAAAAGCCATAAGTAATACCTCATAATAATACAAATATTAATGAATATATGTAAATTATGATATAGAAAGGTGATGCAAATTGGGCGTATCAACTCCCCCAAGCTTAGACTTCGCTTGTCCCCAAGCGAAAACTGAGCTCAGTAAACATGTCCACATGTTTATGGAGTGAAGTGTCGATAAAAGAATACGAACAAGAAGCATCACACTTACCATTGCACAACTCGTAGAAGAAAGCAACTCACCATTATATAACTTAGCTTAAACCAACTACACAATAGAGATGCATAAAGATAAATCATAATTGGATTTGGCAAACTTGTTCTTGGTCAGAGAACACCTGGCAAACAGTTTCACAAAAGCTTTTTGTAGAAGTTTCAAAACATGAGCACTCTTTGCTCAAAAGGTTTTTCACAAGTGAAGGCTTTCAAAGTAATACTCAATAGAAAAGAGTTTTGTGCAAACAAGGAAGATAAAGAATATGAGTGAATAAATCACCATATGAATGCTTGAAACACAACAACTCAAATGCTTGCTGGAGATAGAGAGGAAGTAGGTTTACTGACTCAACTTGGAAGTGGGAGAAAGGTCCCTTCTTAGAGGGAAGCAGGGATTACAAGTCATAAAGAGCTTCCAAAAGATTATGGTACTTACTAGCTTTGAGCCCTCATTGCCCCTATCATAGGCATCTTGAGATGATTAAGTTTAAAGTGCACAAATATGGAGTATATGCTTGACAAAATATAAGTTGGCAATCTCATGTCCCTTGAATATGAGGGCCACTCCTCATGCTACTCAACTTTGGTCACAGGTAGGTTCTTGTCATTGTAAGTATTTGCATATCATTGAGAACCGCCAACGGGGTACCCCTTTCACATGGCACAGGAGCTTTCCCATAACCAAAATGACAAGGCAAGCAGACAATGAGCATCTCAATGATATTTTTATTTACTATGTGCATAGCTTTTTATTGAGGATGCTTCATAGATGGCTCACTATGGTGATGCTGCAAGTTTCCACCATGATTAGGCATGGCTTAGGCTAGCGGCCCAGGCGTTTCTCTAACACAAAATACAGACTCCATGGACTTACAAGTTCCCTCTTTATTTCACACCGTTGACATCCATAGACAAAATAGCATGATATCAATAAAGGGAATATGCCCGAGAGGCAATAATAAAGTGGTTATTATCGTATTCCTTATTTATGATAAATGTTTATTTTGCATGCTATAATTGTATTAATACGGAAACGTTAATACATGTGTGTTTAATAAACAAACAGAAAGTTCCTAGTTATGCCTCTCTTATAAACTAGCTCGTTGATTAACAAGATGATCAAGGTTTCCTGATCATGGACATTGAATGTTGTTAATAACAGGATCACAACATTATTGTAATGGTGTGATGAACATTCATCCGAATTATAGCATTACGATCAAAGTCATTGAGTTTATATTGCTATAACAACTTACGAAGTGATCCTAATCCTTAGACCATGAGATCATGTCAATCACTAACACCGGAAGAGTTTCTTGATAACATCAAACGTCACACCGTAACAGGGTGATTATAAAGATGGATTCAGAACTAATAAAGTGTTATGTTGAGGCCCATGGATCAAGAGTGGAATTTGTTCATCCCGATGACGGATAGATATGCTCTGGGCCCTCTCGGTGATATCACATTGATTAGCTTGCAAGCAAGTGATTTGATCACTAGAATGTTATATCACGGAGCGAGAAAGAGTGCATGTCGAATTGAGATCAAACTAGGTATAGAGATACCGATGATCGAATCTCGAACATGTAATATATCATGAAACAAAGGGATTAAGATACTAGCATAAAAGGTTCCGACGATCACAAGAAAGTCATCATTGAATGTGTGGGAGTCAGTATGGGTCTCCAGATCCCGGTTTTGATTATTGATCTGAGAGGGGTCTCGATCATGTCCGCATTATTCGTGAACCTTAGGGTGACACACTTAAGAGACACCGACATCCATTTGGAGCAAAAGTTTCATGCCGAAAAGAATAACAAGCGCATGAATTTATTTCACTAGATACCGAAACGGGTTTTTGGGTGAAATTGCAGAAAGTGTTTCTGCATGTGAAATGAAATACTAGCAAGGGGTTATATGTGAATGTTTGTCATTAAAGTAATTGACAAAATTCTGAATAAATAAAAGGAGTTTTATTTAATGAGAGTTTGCATTAAATTTGGTGGAAATTTAATGGGAATTTGAGTGGGTTTTTGAGTGGAGGGAATTGAAAGGCATTTGAGTGAGTGGAGTGTCCACCCACATGAATGTGGAAGAGGTGGGGGCAGCCCCATGGCTAGGCGCATGGCCCCTTGGGTGCCCCCTCTCCCTATAAAAGGAGCCCCCTCCCTCTCTCTCACTCACACCTCCTCGTGAAGGATCTCTCTCCCCCTCTAGAATTTATTCCCCATGGTCTCGGACTAGCGAGATACATGTTCCCGGTGGCTAGTCGGCAAGAATGAGTTGTGCTTCCGCTGCATCGCTGGAGCGAGGAGGCGGAGGTTTCTTGGTGCCTCGAACGTGTGTGCGAGCACGGATGCGCTGCTGTTTTGCGGCGCTAGGACTTTCTCTCGATCTTGAGATCGGCAAGAGATCGTCTACATCAACCACGAGTTTGGACTCGTTAAGCTTTGTCGGTCTTCAAGGGTATGTTCTCTACGGATATACATTCGCCCGTTGTTTGTATCTAGTAGATAGATCTTGGTACATAGTTGTTCCCATCGTAGGAAATTTTTTGTTTTCTATGCTGCGAACCCTACAGTGATATCAGAGCCGGATCTATGCGTAGATACTTTGCACGGGTAGTACACATATGAGTATGTGGGCGATGATGATCATTTTATTGCTTCTTAGTTGAACTTTGGATATTGGTGGCATAGTGGGATGAAGCGGCCCGGATAAACTTTACATGTCCTCGCACATGAGACCTGTTCCACGCTTGACATGCAACTAGTTTTGCATAAGTGGCTAGCAGGTGTCTGTCTCTCCTACTATAGTCAATATCTAATTTGCAACGAGTTGTCAACAATTTGGTTATCCTCGTTGTGGTTCATGTTCGTAGGTAAGAACGGTTCTATCTTCGAAAGCCCTAAGCCACGTAAAACTTGCAATGGATAAATTAGAGGTGTCTAGTTTAGATTGTTGCTGGGCTAGTGTTATGATATGGTGATGTTGTAAGTAGAAGTATGAGATGATACTCTTACAACACACATAGCGTGTAAGTTCCATAGACCTTGGGCTTACACATAAAGGTATGATAGAGATCATACCACGATGCACATGATGGAGATCATATGCGGGAACCATATCATTTCACTAATAAACATGTGATGTTTTGATTGCATCTTATATTGCTTGTTTGGCATTTTATTAGCATAATAAGATTATCCCTCATTTAGATATCAAGATAAGAATGTGTTCTTCCTTAAGTATGCACCGACAATGTTTCGTCGCTTCAAGACATCACGTGATGATCGGGTGTACTTGAATCCACGAGCATATCTCGTGTAAAACCGATTACACGCGAATACTAAGGTTCTTACTTGACGAGCCTAGCATGTACAGACATGGCCTCGGAATACGGACCGAAAGGTTAAGCATGAGTCAATGTTTTGATATGATGACCATTTGACGCTCGCCTTTGAAACTACACCGACTCACGTGATGATCGGACTTGGTGTAGTGGATTTGGTTCATGTAATCACCAAAAAGACACGAGGGATGTCGTTTTTGAGTGGGAGTTTATTTCTAATTTGGATTAGTAGAACTCAATTTATCATAAATTAAATCAAAGTGAATTTGCATAATTTGTTGTAGTCATTGGAATTCGTTCACCGCCTTATGCTTAGTTATAATTGAGATAATAGAACTATAGAATTCTAGATATATACTTTACGAACTGGTATCGTATTGTGTTGAGTGTCAATCTAAAGTTTAAAGTCCTATTGCAAACTTTCAGCAAACTCTGTTTACTCCGTGAAATTTAATAATTGGTATTAAATCGAGAGTAACAATTCCAGTGTTAGTATCTTAAGTATCATGTTTGCCTCCATGATTCTTGATTGTTTTAATATCAAGTTTATCTAGGAGCTGAAACAATTGTTTCAGAAACCATCATGTGTGGCAGATATAACGATATCTGAAACTATGTTTTGGTTGCAATATGATAGAGTATAATATATGTTCTCATATTGGATGAGAATTTACAAAGGTTGGAGATGCTAGATATCCTAATCATCCAAAAAGGATTTTGGAAAGTAATGTTATACTCACGATTCGAATTTATAAGCTACAGTAGCTTGATCATAAAAGTCGTCATGACAAGGATGAATAGAAGATGTATGTAAAGTGTTTACTACACTAAAAGATTACTAAAGAATGGATTTTGAAAGAGTACCGATCATTTGATGATGGTGATCTACTTCAAAGTGCAAGTCCAAAGGTATTATTATTTGAATATACACGCTTTGGACTATGTGTTATGTATATGGCGCCACTTTTGATGTTGATAGATTCTTTTAAAAAGGAAAAGGAAATGTTGAAAGAGAATCTATAAAATATATTTGGCAGAAAAGAAAAGATTGGAAATATCCAATTTTGGTATATATATGATATACATGTTATGGTTGTATTCTTTGCTTGTTAAACAATGTGGTTCTTGGGTATTGGATACCGAATTGGTTGGTATGAAATTTCATACGGAACAACGCAATTCATGAACCACAATGGCATAAGTAACTAGCAAGAGAATATGTGATGATGTTCATCAAAAACAAACAAACCGTTGTTTATATTTCTCGTTGACATCAAAGCTTGACTTCAAGATTTGTTTTAATAATTGTTATTTGAATCAGGTATTATGAGAACAAAGGTTGTTCAAATAATTACCGTATTCCATATAAGATGGATGATTTACAAATCTAGTTGGAGAAATCACATCCATAAAGCCTAATGCTAAAATGTCGCAAGACAAATGATTGGAAGATCACTTACAAAGTGACATCACCGTTTAAATTATATTGGAAAGAAAACATGAAGAAACTCCATTTTCATGGATTTTTGGAGTCTTTGATTTGATCAAGAGATGCTTGTAAGACTTTCCTCGGGATAATTAAAACTTCGTTCAAAGGCCAAAGAAGAACGGTCGACTAAATTATTGGAATTTATACATATCGATGTATGTAGTCCATTATGTATGCAAAAATGGCGATGGATTTCAACTTCATATGCTTTCTCCAGAAATTTGAGTGAATATTCACTTAATGAGAAAGAAGTATGAAATATTTGAAAAACGTTTCAAAGACTTTCAAGATGAAGTGGAAAATCATTGTAACAAGAAAAATAAATGAATTATGATTTGATCATAAAGGGATTTATTTGAGTTACAAGTGTAACAAGAAAAATAAATGAATTATGATTTTATCATAAAGGGATTTATTTGAGTTGCAAGTTTAGCAAAACACCTAGATTTACATCTCCCGAAACACCATAGGAGTATGGAGTGTTTGAGATTTGTAATGAAACCTTGTTTGACATGGTTGTATCAAAGGTGTTACTTATAAAACTGCCATTATGTTTTAAAAGATTAAAGCTTTAGAGACTTCCGCTTTTACACTGAAAAGAGCTCCATCTTGATCCGTTGAAATGACACCATGGAAGTTATGGTTTGGGGTAAAACCCAAGTTGTCATTTCTTAAATTTTGGTATGCTAAACATAATTAAGATGTTTACAACCGAAGTCAGATGAGCATGTATTTGTAGGTTATTTCTAATAACAATTGGTTATTCCTCCATAACACCAAGGACAAAAGGGTTTGTCGCTTGCAACGTGAAGTTTCTTGAAGAAGGAATTTTTCATAAATGTTAAGTGGGAGGACAATAGAACTTTGATAAGGTTAACGAACCTTAGCTATATGTGCTGAGTCACTTCAGAAAATGTTAGGAGGCAGCCAGAATGCTCATGGATTACGTGCCTCAAAGGTTGCGGTCACGGAGGTCTAAAGTTCCTATTGAACCAAGAAGGTCGGATAAACAATCAAATGATTAAGATTTGAGAGTAAATCATTATTGTTTGATAATGATGAACCGACTATATGCAAAGAAGCGATGATGGGCCCTGACTCCGTCAAATGGCTTGAAGCCATAAAATCCGTGATAGTTCCATATACGAGAAATCAAGTTCTGAACTTGGAAGACCCTCTGGAAAGGTGTAAAAACCTATCGGTCGTATTTTGATCTATAAAGAAACAGACATGGATGTCTCACATCTATGAAATATTTGACATGTTGTAAAGTATTTTATGACAATGTTCGAAGAGTTGACTATGACAAGATTTGATCTTTCATAGCGATATTTAGTCTGAACGGATTAAAGTAGCAACCACTACATATAATTTGGTATATGGTAGATGAATAAACAAAACAAAGTTCTTCTAATAGAATGGTTACCTAGGACGTGTACATGACACGGTCCAAAGGGTTTTGTTAATTCAAAGGATGCTAAAAAGGGCATGCAAACTTCAATGGTTGAAGTAAGCATCGCGGAGTTGGAATCTTCACCGTGATGAAAAGAGTTTTCATCAGGAGACGGTGAAGATTCTTGCATTTGCAAGAAATTAAGTGGGAGCGTTGAGACATATTTCTAATACATTATGTGGAGGACATCTTGTTCATTAGAAATGATGTAATTTTTATTGACAAAGGTTAAGAATTTCATTTCGATGAAAAACTTAGGCAAAACCCGAATATTTAGCATTAATGTCTATAGTGGATAGACTGTGACGCTAATATGGTTGTGCCAAACGTACATATATGGGATATTGAAGGAGTTCAATATAGAAACAACACGAAACAGGTCTTGTTGCTTGGAAAGGAATTGAATCAAGATTCAAGTGTATTGACACTTGATAAGTGAAACAAGATTCAAGTGCTTTGACACTTGATGAGTGAAATCACAAGGATGTTTTGATCAATCATACCATGATATGTACACATCCAGATATGTCCTATGCTCTAAGTGTTATGAGCATATACCAGAATGAATCGTAAAATGATCATTGGACGATAGTGAGGATATTCTTATGATCTTTTGGAAGAACTAAGAATATATTTTTGTAGAGGTGACAAACAATTACAAATAGTTCATTGTAAAGCGTTACATTGATACTAGTTTTGTCACAAGATACAAATTAAGTTTATCTCAATTTAAACTATGGGTGACACAATGTAATGGAAAGAAGATTCCATGATGGATTTGGATGAAATCCATAGTTAAGACATTGTGACGAATACTACAACAAAAAGGCTAAGTATATGACTGCTATAGTAGCAGCAAAGGAGGGAATTTGTGCCAAGAAGTTTGTTATCAAACTAAGGTGTGGTTCGCAACGGGCTAACACTAAAGATATATTGTATGACAATAGTATCGACATGATTTAACCCCAAGGAACTAAAGGTCTCACCGAAAGACCAAATTTATACAATGCCATCTCATTGGAGAATGAGTGATGCGTGAAGACGCAAAGACATGCAAATACACACGGACCTGAAAGCGTCAGATCGGTAGATTATGTTAACCACTTGCGATTATTATATGGAACACCAGAAAGCCATATGTGTTCAATACGCAAAGTTTTCAAACTAGATTATTGTCTCTAGTGCAAGTGGGAGACTAAAGGGAATATGCCCGAGAGGCAATAATAAAGTGGTTATTATCGTATTCCTTATTTATGATAAATGTTTATTTTGCATGCTATAATTGTATTAATACGGAAACGTTAATACATGTGTGTTTAATAAACAAACAGAAAGTTCCTAGTTATGCCTCTCTTATAAACTAGCTCATTGATTAACAAGATGATCAAGGTTTCCTGATCATGGACATTGGATGTTGTTAATAACGAGATCAAAACATTATTGTAATGGTGTGATGAACATTCATCCAAAGTATAGCATTACGATCAAAGTCATTGAGTTTATATTGCTATAACAACTTACGAAGTGATCCTAATCCTTAGACCATGAGATCATGTCAATCACTAACACCGGAAGAGTTTCTTGATAACATCAAACGTCACACCGTAACAGGGTGATTATAAAGATGGATTCAGAACTAATAAAGTGTTATGTTGAGGCCCATGGATCGAGAGTGGAATTTGTTCATCCCGATGATGGATAGATATGCTCTGGGCCCTCTCAGTGATATCACATTGATTAGCTTGCAAGCAAGTGATTTGATCACTAGAATGTTATATCACGGGAACGAGAAAAGAGTGCATGTCAGTAACGAGATCAAACTAAGTATAGAGATACGGATGATCGAATCTCGGACATGTAATATATCGTGAAACAAAGGGATTAAGATACTAGCGTAAAAGGTTCCGACGATCACAAGAAAGTCATCGTTGAATGTGTGGGAGTCAGTATGGGTCTCCAGATCCCACTTTTGATTATTGATCTGAGAGGGTTCTCGATCATGTCCGCATTATTCGCGAACCGTAGGGTGACACACTTAAGAGACACCGACATCCATTTGGAGCAAAATTTTCATGCCGAAAAGAATAACAAGCGCAGGAATTTATTTCACTAGATACCAAAACGGGTTTTCGGGTGAAATTGCAGAAAGTGTTTCTGCATGTGAAATGAAATACTAGCAAGGGGTTATATGTGAATGTTTGTCATTAAAGTAATTGACAAAATTCTGAATAAATAAAAGGAGTTTTATTTAATGAGAATTTGCATTAAATTTGGTGGAAATTTAATGGGAATTTGAGTGGGTTTTTGAGTGGAGGGAATTGAAAGGCATTTGAGTGAGTGGAGTGTCCACCCACATGAATGTGGAAGAGGTGGGGGCAGCCCCATGGCTGGGCGCATGGCCCCTTGGGTGCCCCCTCTCCTATAAAAGGAGCCCCCTCCCTCTCTCTCACTCACACCTCCTCGTGAAGGATCTCTCTCCCCCTCTAGAATTTATTCCCCATGGTCTCGGACTAGCGAGATACATGTTCCCGGTGGCTATTCGGCAAGAAAGAGTTGTGCTTCCGCTGCATCGCTGGAGCAAGGAGGCGGAGGTTGCTTGGTGCCTCGAACGTGTGCGAAAACGGATCTGCAGCTGTTGTTTTAGGCGCTAGGACTTCCTCTCGATCTTGAGATCGGCAAGAGATCGTCTACATCAACCACGAGTTTGGAATCGTTAAGCTTTATCGGTCTTCAAGGGTATGTTCTCTACGGATATACATCCGCCCGTTGTTTGTATCTAGTAGATAGATCTTGGTACATAGTTGTTCCCATCGTAGGAAATTTTTTGTTTTCTATGCTGCGAACCCTACAATCAACTGAGTACAAAGTACAGGTGCAATGTTGAAAACGTTCCCCATGACAGCACGGTTCTGCTAATTCCAACATATAGATGCAAGCATATACAACTTCGATGGCACAATGGTTCAAGTCTATTAGGGGCAAGAAAATAAGGTGTCCCATCAAGTTCGTGAGAGATTTACTAACTAGTTTTCTCATAACAAAATAATTTTTTAATTAGAAAGGTAGATGAAGCTTGAGAATTTGCTTGGAATAGTAATGATGTCTACGCACTTCTATTCTTGTAGACAGTTGTTGGGCCTCCAAGTGCAGAGGTTTGTAGAACAACAGCAAGTTTCCCTTAAGTGGATTACCCAAGGTTTATCAAACTCAGGGAGGAAGTGGTCAAAGGTATTCCCTCTCAAGCAACCCTGCAATCAAGATACAAGAAGTCTCTTGTGTCCCCAACACACCCAATATAGGTGCACTAGTTCGGCAAAGATATAGTGAAATACAAGTGGTAACGGTGCCAGAAAATAGCTTCTGACTTGTTGTTGACGTAGAATGCAGTGCTTAAAATAGCTGATTGCGTGGAGGAACAGACTAAAGGCAAACTGAAGGAAGAAAGCAAACATGCAACAGATCTAGTAGCAAACGGTGTTTCAATGCTTAGAAACAAGGCCTAGGGATCATACTTTCACTGGTGAACACTCTCTCATATAAATATCCTCTCTTCATGATACTACTCTTAGCTACTCCCCGATTCGACACTCTAATCCATGGTAGCGCTATAACAGCACACCTCAAAGTTTGCCTTCCCCAATCTAGATAATCCCAAACTGTCACCTTGAGCACTAGATGGTTCCAACAAACACCACAATTTCATAGAGACATCCAACTCCAAATATAATCATAACAAATATTCAATCTAGCCAAAGTGCCACACACGGTATGCACGCTGTCACTTTCACACACGTGGGGAAAAGCATAGATCTATTAAAGCACAAAGTGTATTTATGTATACTCAAACCTAAGTGCCACCATGGTGTGCACGCTGTCACTTTCACACACATGGGGAGAGAAGAGATCTAATGAAGCACTTGAGTAGAAAGGTAGATCTACTTGATTACAAAGCTCATGACCACAAGATCATGCATAGAGAGAGAGAGAGAGATGAACACATAGCTACCGGTAGAGCCCTTAGCCTCGAGGAAGAACTACTCCCTCCTCATCATGGGAATCAACAACAGTGATGAAGATGGCGATGGAGATTGATGGAGATGGCTCCGAGGGCACTTCCCCGTCCCGGTAGGGTGCCGGAACAGAGACTTTCTGTCCCCTGAATCTCCCCTTCGATGGCGGAGGCGCTACAGAGGTTTTTGTGGATTTCTTCTGGATTATCTAGGGTTTTTGGGTCGGAGGCTTATTATAGGCGAAGGGGGAGGCCGAGGCGGTGGCCAGAGGGCCCACACCCTCCCCAGGCGCGGGCCAGGCTTGGTCGCGCCCAGGGGGTCTGGCCACCCTCCGGTGCCTCTCCGTCCCTCCTTCTGTATTCGTGTCCCTCACGGAAAGTTATTGACTTTGGATTTTGTCCCGTCCAATTCCGAGAATATTGATTTTCTGCCTTTCTGGAACCAAAAACAGAAGAAAACAGGCAACTGGCACTGTGGCAACTTGTTAATAGATTAGTTCTAGCAAAGATATAAAAACACCTCAAAGTATATACAAAGCAAAGCAAAGTAGATACAAAACAATCATGGAGCATCAAAAATTAAAGATACGTTTCCGACATATCAAGCAATAATGCTACTAGGTAGATATGGTGGACAGAAGTGGCAAAGGTTTTGATTCAAAGGGATTGGAAACATGAGAAGTATGCCTTCTCAAAATAGGTTTTTGGCTAGCAAGGCTGGGTATCAAGCAAGAGAGTTGAAAGAAACAAGCAAACATACAAGTAATAAAGCCAAACATGCAATCTTCCTTAAAGACACAAAAGAATCTTAAATAAAGAATACTAAGCTTATGAGCCAACAAGAAATAAAACAAATGATACAGAATACCTGTAAGATTTTTTCTCTTTTTCTTTTTCAAAGTAATGCTACTGACCAGAACTCGGTTTGTCAAAGCCAATTTAGATCCACTTGATGATCCCCAAAGTGATGCCAATACTGATCATCAAGATCCATCATATAATAGAGATTGAAAACCTAAATAAGAAGTGCAAAAAGTAAAAGATGAGACTTCTCATTAATATTCAATAAAAGCACTCACACCAAGGGATACATAGATAATCAACTAAAGGAGAGATACTTCCACATGCAAACCAAACTATAAGATAACCTCTCTACCACAGATATGAATCCACTTAAAAAGGTAAAAGATAAAAGATAATGGTGGTGATACCGCGGCACTCCCCCAAGCTTGGAACAAGCCAAGGGGATGCCAAACCTTATGACAAATTACTCCTTTGGTAGTTGTGGTGTTCTCTTGATAAGATCCTCAATCAGCTTCTTCAAATCCTCAATATCAAAGGTCAGAGTACGAATCAACTCCGAGTTATGCTCAATGCAGCTCATAATCAATTCGGACCGAGGATCCCAGTCCTTATTATTATTCCTCCACTCTTCCTTCTTGGAGTGTTCTTTTCCTTCATGGTTAGAACGAGTGGTACAAGGAGGAATTGTCTGCGGAGCGAGAATATGACGCGGAGGTTTCCCTTCTATAGACATCCGTGCTGTCCTCTTAAGCTTGGTGGGTTTTGCTACCAATCCAATGCTTGCGACGGTAGCGCGAGTGTCCGGATGCTTGTCCTCCTCCATGTCTCCTTCATAACCTACCAAAATCTCCTCCTCATTGGGTTTGTGAGGATCGTCTTCCTCGGGCTTCTTGCCTTTGTCGTTGGCGGAGACCATGGTGCTCTAAACTTGAGAAGATTTCCTGACAGAAACAGATCAAAACGAAAACACGACGAGAACATGATGCACGAACCTCGGGGAACCCAGGGGGTTATATACTACGAAGTTTCAAGGCATCGGACTACACGGAAATGAAATGGAGCGGAGTTCGGAGTGGCAGGGTGCACACACCGAGCAATGGCAGTGTCTGGTGGCACTGTTGACACGGAAATGGAGCGGAGGCGGACGGAGGGTGTGGCACACACCTTCGGTAGCAGCCCGAGCTGGGCCGTGGCAGGGTGGGTTTGTCCACCCCGGACTCTGTTTCCTCTTTAGTTTCGTCTCGTAGTCTTCCTTATGTATTAAAAACATCAAAAATATAAAAAGATTGGAGTTTTACGAACCTTCTGTTTTCACCACTTTTACCTATTCGAAGACGAACTCTGCATATTCCTTTTCTCTTTCTCCTGAGAATTTCCTTCATACAAAACCCTTGCACAAACTCAATGACAACATTGGTGCAAGGAAAACAACAAACCTTTAGGTACACACTTCAACTGAAAACCCATCAAAACAAAAAGCTTCTGTAAGAGGCAAATGCAAATGATGGCAGAAATTTGTCAAAACAGACCAGCAGGTAAAGGTTGATTTTTTCGAGAACCTTTTGTTGCTCAAATCAAAAAGTGCAGAACTAATGAAAGTTGGGTAACAACCTGGAGAACAAACTCAGAAAAATGTATCTCCATCCGAAGTACTGAGATCCCTCACGAATTTTAACAATACATCACAAAAATCTGTCCCAGGACAGCCACTTTTCACAACTCCTCTACTTCACAAAAGTAGTTGAACTTGACACAAAAACCAAAACACGACGAGAACATGATGCACGAACCTCGGGGAACCCAGGGGGTTATATACTACGAAGTTTCAAGGCATCAGGAAGGTACTGACACGGAAATGAAGCGGAGACGGAGTTCGAGGGTGGCACACACCCTCCAGGCGCGGCCAGGCTGGGCCCGTGCCTGGGGTGGGTTTGTCCACCCCGGACTCTGTTTCCTCTTCAGTTTCGTCTCGTAGTCTTCCTTATGTATTAAAAACATCAAAAATATAAAAAGATTGGAGTTTTATGAACCTTCTGTTTTCACCACTTTTACCTATTCGAAGACGAACTCTGCAGATTCCTTTTCTCTTTCTCCTGAGAATTTCCTTCATACAAAACCCTTGCACAAACTCAATGACAACATTAGTGCAAGGAAAACAACAAACCTTTAGGTACACACTTCAACTGAAAACCCATCAAAACAAAAAGCTTCTGTAAGAGGCAAATGCAAATGATGGCAGAAATTTGTCAAAACAGACCAGCAGGTAAAGGTTGATTTTTTCGAGAACCTTTTGTTGCTCAAATCAAAAAGTGCAGAACTAATGAAAGTTGGGTAACAACCTGGAGAACAAACTCAGAAAAATGTATCTCCATCCGAAGTACTGAGATCCCTCACGAATTTTTACAATACATCACAAAAATCTGTCCCAGGACAGCCACTTTTCACAACTCCTCTACTTCACAAAAGTAGTTGAACTTGACACAAAAACCAAAACAAAAAGGATAAGGAGCGGTTATTACTTAGGTAATAACTTCGAAGACTCTACAAAAACTCTTGGGTTATCTCCCAACAAGTACTTTTATTTTATGCCTTTAAGTTAGGCTTGAAACTTTCAAAGATGCTCACATAGGATATATATATTTGAAGTGAAAGAGAGCATCAAGAAGCAAATAACCAACACATTTGAGTCTAACCCACTTCCTATGCATGGGGGTATCATGAGAAAGCGAATTGTTGAAACAAAAAGCCACTAGCATAGGAAGACAATACTGATGCAACTTCAAAGTTTTCAACATAAAACATGGAAACTTAACATCATTGAGATGCATAAAACCATGTTTCCCTCTCTCAAAATAACTTTCAGTAGCACTTTGAATAAATTTGACAATATAACTATCATTGGAAACAACTTTATCATTAGAATAAGCATACTTACAGTCATCAAAAAGTGGTCCAAGGCCATAGACTGGATCAATAGAAGCAAGTTGTTCCATCCTGAAATCTTTATTAGGCAAGCTATTTTCACAAGGAGCTTTAGCAAATTTGGAAAAGTTAAACTCATAAAAATCTCCATCAAACTTAGTTAAAAAAAATCCTTCTTACAATCAATAATAGCTCCGCAAGTGTTCAAGAAAGGTCTACCAAAAATGATAGGACAAGTTTTGCTAGTTGCTGAATTAAGCACTAGAAAATCAGTAGGATACTTAATCTTACCGCAGAGAACCTCCACATCTCTTACAATACCAATGGGGAAAATGGTTTCCTTATTAGCAAGGTGAATAACCACATCAATGTCCTCAAGCTCACAAGGACCAATCTCATGCATAATTTCCCTATAAAGCTCATAAGGAATAGCACTAGAACTAGCACCAATATCACATAAACCATAGTAGCAATGATCACCAATTTTAACAGAAAGCACAAGAACACTATCTTTTCTAGCCTTACTAGGATGAGAGATAATATTAGAAGCATCTTCACAGAAGACAATATGCTCATCCTCTATATTTCTAGTGACAGTGTCTTTCACAATAGCTACCATAGGTTCATCACTCAAATGCTTACCAGGCTCCACAGTTTTCTTTGTACCTTTGTTATTTGCACTAATAATCATAGAATACTCCTTTACCTTAGCTGGGAAAGGCATTTTATCAACATGAGGTTCAGGCACAATATGACTAGTAGTACAAACTTGAGTACTTCTAATGGGAGCATGATTAACAACATCTTTATACGGAGCATGGTACTTATTCCACTTCTTCTTGGGAATTTCTATGTAAGAGGCAAAGGCCTTAAAATAGTTGGCAATACTTTGGAAATCACGACCAAAGTCATTGCTAATATCACGGAAGTCATCAGTTCCCGTAAAAGATTTAATGCATTAATAATCATAGTTTATACCTGACTTTATTCATTTGTCATTCTCCCAAGCTTCAGTGTTATCTTGAATACGGTCTAAGAGATCCCATTTAGCTTCTTTCTTCATACTCCCTCCCTTTAGAAATATAAGATGTTTTAGGTTTGTGAAGGAGATGTATCTAGACACATTTTAGTATATAGGTTCAAATGAATCTAGACACTAAAAGGTGTCTAGATACATCTCATTCACAAACCTAAAACATCTTATATTTACAAACGGAGGGAGTACGTGTGAATGATCCAACACAAGAAGCATCTAGTAAATCTTTATCATGAAGAGAAAGCGTAGCATAAAAGTTATTGAGAATAATATTGTTAGGGAGTTTATGAATAGGACATTTAAGCATTAGTAACTTCAATCTCCCCCAAGCTTGAGCTGTACTCTCTCCATCAAGAGGCCAAAAGTTATATATAAGATTTCTGTCCTTATGAATCTCACTGGAAGGATAAAAATTAGAGTAAAAGAGAGATGCCATCTCCTCCCATTCCATGGATTGTCCATTCTTCAGCAGCTTATACCATTCTTCAGCTCTCCCTTTCAAGGATATGGAGAGTAACTTCTTCTTCACATGTTCAGTTGTGATACCTGCACACTTAAACAACCCGCATAATTCATGGATAAAAAGCAAGTGATCACCAGGATGGACAGTTCCATCCCCAAAATAATAATTATCCATAACACGATTAACAATACTTGTAGGTATCTTAAAAGGATCTATCTCAACAGGTGGTGGTTCATCTACTACCCTAGCAGTGGTAGTAGTTTTCCCAAACAAAAAACCAAGTGGGTTATCCATATTGGAAACAAAGTAACAAGCAGTAACAAGAGCAATACTCACAGTAAAAGTTTCCCTTACCAGTTCCACTCTTCAATAGCGCTTCACTCCCAGGCAATAGCGCTAGAAAATAGTCTTGATGACCCACAAGTATAGGGGGTGTATCGTAGTACTTCCGATAAATAGGAGTGTCGATCCCAACGAGGAGCAGAAGGTGCTGAACAGTGGTATGGAGCAGGAAATCCCTGTGAATACTTAGCAAACGGATTTTTAGTGGTTTTATGATAAGGCAACAAAACAAAGAGCAAGTAATAAAGACAAAGAACAAACGGAGAAAGTGGCCCAATCCTTTCTTAGCAAAGGACAAGCTGGTGGAAATACTTATAAGGACCAAACGTTCTCGCAGACACATGGGAATTCTGTCAAGTGCTTTCGCTTCGAATAGATGAGTACTCTTCTCTGGTGTTGTAAGTGTTGTGTGGGTGAACCTGTGCTAATGTACCGACCTTACTTGGACTAATACATACTTGTGATTAAACCCCCTGCAAACATCTGTAACTATAGAAAAGTAATTAAGATATAAATATAACCACAGCCTTAAACTCTGAGATCATACGCTCCCTTGTGCAAAGGTGTCCTAACGGGGGTTCAGGTTTCTGTCACTTCGGCAATCCTGCAATTAGTAGCCAAATACACAATGCATTCCCCTAGGCCCATAAATGGTGAAGTATCATGTAGTCGATCTTCACATGACACCACTAGAAGAATCACACCACAACTTAAATACTAAACCATTGAATAATAACTCATCACAGATTCACTACTAACAACATGACTTCTCCCATGTACTCAAGAACTAAACGAACTACTCACGAGACATCATATGGATCAAGATCAAAGATGATATGGTAATGGATAACAATCTGAACATAAAAAATAATCCAATGGTTCCACTCACAAGCATCAACTACAATAGTAATCAACACTAGGAAAGTTTCCCCTAAGAACTAAAGTAATATCCAACACAATTGTTACAGCGAGACAGAGTGGTGATGATGGTGCTGGTGGAGATGATGGTGTGGATGATGATGATCCCGATGAAGCCTAGCTTGATGACGGTGTTGATGGCGATGGTCTCCCCTCTCCGGGAAGGAATTCCCCTGGCAAAAATCTGTTTACCAGAGAGATCTTTCTCTCTCAGTGTTTTCTGCACCCCAGAGGCGGCGGAAATCTATCTTTGGTCGCTCCCCTAGGCTTATGGTTCCGTAGGGAAGATATATGCGAAGGGGCGGAGTCGGGAGACGGGCAGGTGGGCCACACCTGCCCTAGGCGCGGCCCAGGTGGGGCCCGCTCCTAGGGGGTGTGGGCCCTCTGCGGCCCCTCTTCGCTCCTCCTTCTGGCTTCCGTCGTCTTCTGGGAAAATAATATGTTTCCATATTTTTTTGGTATTTTTCTGATCTTCGCGAAATTGCACCGAAACGCCTTCTTTTCCATCAGAATCCAGACTCCGGCAGTCCATCCTCTAGGAATCATCCAACATGCA
The DNA here is from genome assembly GCA_023614405.1 of Avena insularis. Classification (NCBI taxonomy): domain Eukaryota; kingdom Viridiplantae; phylum Streptophyta; class Magnoliopsida; order Poales; family Poaceae; genus Avena; species Avena insularis. The sequence goes on from CM042697.1 coordinate 66,746,213, forward strand.
TAAATAGATGAAAAGCCATAAGTAATACCTCATAATAAGACAAATATCAATGAATAGAGGTAAATTATGATATAGAAAGGTGATGCAAATTGGGCGTATCAAACATAGCCTTTCAGCTAATAGCATAACCCGCAACATGAAACACATAACCTGTGAGGGAACTTATCTTACCAAATCGGTAGCAAAATATGAAACCACATGCCAACGAGTCCCTCACTAGTCCTGCCAAACTCCAAACAAGCATTAGAAGTGTCATAAAGGTACCTGAAAACCTATTGAACAACCTTCCAATATTCTTTATCATAATTAGATGTGTATCTAGTGATCAAAATCATAACATATCATAAATCAGGATGAGAACAAACCATGGCATACATCGAAGAACCAACAACACTAGAATATGACACCTTTGACATGTACTCAAACTCTTCATCGATAGTAGGAAATTGCAAAACTGGCAACTTAAAATGAGGAGAATAAGAGTACTAACTGACTTGGCACCATGCATATTGAAACGATGAAGAACTTTCTCAATGTAACTTTGTTGACTAAGAAATAACAAACCAGATTTTCTATCTTGGTAATCTCCATACATAGGATCTTCTTAGCAGCACCAAGATCCTTTATCTCAAAATCACTACTTATGTGTGCCTTGAAAGTAGCGATTTCTTTCATGCTCTTGGAAGCAATTAACATATCATCAAACATATAACAACAAGTATATAGGTGATCCATCAACAAATTTAATGTAAACACAACTATCATATTGAGACCTCTCAGAACCATGTGAGATCATAACGAATCAAACCTTTTATACCACCGTCTTGGAGATTGCTTTAAACCATAAAGTGACTTCTTTAACTTGCAAACAAAATCCTTTTCATCAGGCACTATGAACCCTTCTAGTTAGTTCATGTGTATTTCCCCCTTAATCTCTCCATTAAGAAAAGCAGTCTTGACATATAACTGCTCAAGCTAAAGATCACGCATAGCCACAATACAAAGAAAGTGTGAATAGAACTATGCTTTACAACTGGGGAGAACACATCATTATAATCAATACTTGGAATCTGGATGAACCTTTTTGCTACTAACATTGCCTTATACCTCGAAGGCTCTTTAGGAGACAAATCTTCCTTTCTCTTGAAGATCCACTTGTAGCAGACCGCCTTCTTTTGTTTAAGAAAACACACAACATCCCATGTGTCATTTTTCTCAAGCGATTGCATCTCTTCTTGCATAGCCGAAACCCACTTCTCGTGGTCAACAGATGCAGCGACTTCATTATATGTAGAAGGTTCGGAATCGTTCTCCACCTGTTTAGCACAACTCAAAGCATAATGAAAAAGATTACATTCTTCAATTAAACTAGGATGAGGAACTTGTTATGCCTCGGTCTATCAGTAGCAATGGACTCATGTGGCTACTGAAAAATAGTAAGTGAGTGCTAAACAACATAATCATCAATGTTTTCCTCATGTGTATCTTCAACAACAACATAATTATCAACAGTTTTAGAATTTTTCTGCAGATCCTCCACCAGCACACTAACTCTCTCCTCTCCAACCGCAACATGAGAGGGATCTTATGGCAAGCTTTCATGATACATAATGTATTCATTGAAAACAACATTCCGATTCAATAAAGCCCTTTTAGTTTTAGGATTCCATAATTTATATGCTTTAACTCCTGAACCATACCAAGATATATGCACTTAACAACCATTCTCCACTTGCTAGGAAAGCTCCTCCATGTACGTGTCGAGCTCTTCCTCCGTGAGTGACCATCCTTCCCTGGTATCAAGGTTAAACAAAACAGGCGCAGGCAAAAGGACTACTCGCTCAGACTTACCTCCTCTCCATCCACTCTTGAAAAGGGTTATTTCATAAGATAAATCGCTCAAGTCAGCCCAAGGAGAAACAAATTTATGTTGTATCATGGAATTAAAATCAAGCCTCTCTATGGGAAACTGTAAGTCTAGTTGATGAGGCACTACACCATGCAAAGCTAATAAACGAGAGGCAATGAGGACTCCACAAATTCCTCCTTTCTCGCAGTTAGAAGCGAGACGGAAAGATATCAAAGCATCCAAGTTATAAGTCCTATCCTATATCAAAGCAGCCGAGATAAAAGCATTCTCCTTTGAGAAGCTGCTCCCTTGGCAAATCTCTGCATACAAGTCCATAAGTGGCTTGGGCCGCTCCTTAATCTTCTCGAGCAAACCCCACTATGGCACTTTAATAGCTGCACAAAAATCATCAAAAGAGAGATCGACAACTATATTGTAAATTTTGTAATGAACCATGGGGTCAGTCAAAGACCAACTAAATCGAAAATCCTGCACCACAAACATAGCCAGTTTCACATATTGGTAAGGTTCATCATCAACAAAATGCTCCAATCCTGCATTAGAAATTAGAGTCTGGAATCTTGAAGAATCCCTACAGCTCTCATGAATTTGGGGCATGGATAAATATAAGGGAAAACACCCTCCTCACAGTGGACTTTCATGACCTCATGCACCCTCAATTCATGTTGGTTGAGTTGGTGTTCATTCATCTTCTTTTCTGAAATTTTTAAACAAACATCACAAAAAGTAATTTCAAAGCTACTAAATGAAGGGGAACTACTATAGGGACTTGCAAGAGGACTAAACATGCATCAAAACGATTTGTCTAAGCATAGAAAAAGCATGCAAGCTCACATAACCTGTCACCTACAGTAGAAAAATACTCAAGATATAATCCACTAATCAAAAATATACTTGGATAAGCGGAGGAGTCACATACCGGAGAACAAATGCTCCAAAAATTAGCAGCAAAGAGTGGCTGAGTAAGGAGATCGAAAATCACGGTGAAGAACAGCAAGAGCACGAGTTTGATAAATTTTTCGGTGTTTTCTCTCTCTCGAGAGAGAGAGCGAAGTGGTAGGTGGCTGGGTAAGTGGAGGGCCAGGGGTGGCCCACACCATGGCAGGCACTGGGTGGTCGCGCCACCGTGGTGTGTGCTGCTCAGGGCCCCTGGGTCACTCCAGGTGCCTCGCTATCCCCTTTTTGACGTAAAAAATTAAAATGGATTTTCTGGAATTTTTTGAGAAACTTTATTTTCGAGCAATTTTCAGAAGTTGATAAATGATTTTCTCGCAGAAAAAATGATTTTGGAACGATAGGAAAACAAATCAAAACCAAAACTACATAAGTTCTAAAACACTAATGTGCAAGCAACTAGCAATACAAAGATGAACAAGGTAAAAGCAAAGATTGAAATAAGGAGAATAAGAGTAAACAAGGATAATCATGGTGAAAACATTGTTTTGTTCATCAAAATCCCTTTGTTAACAAGGTTGATCAGGTTTTGTTACCAAAACAATTTTATATGAAGCAAAACTTTGCATTCCACTACATGATTATGTTACCTCAACCTTGAAGCAATAGTCCCAATCATAATAATTTCATAATCTTCTTGTGGTATGGGACAATATATGTTGGAGATGTGCCCTAGAGGCAATAATAAAAGTCGTTATTATTATATCTTTGTGTTTATGATAAATGTTTACATTCATGCTATAATAGTATTAAACGGAAAAATTAATACTTGTGTGATTTGTGAACTAAATTAGAGTCCCTGGTAAAGCCTCTTTATAATACTAGCTTGTTGGTTGATAGATGATCGTGGTTTCCCGTTCATGAACAATGAGATGTTATTGACAACAAGATCATATCATTAGGAGAATGGTATGATAGACATACTCCTATAGATAAGCGTAGCATTAATATCAAGTCATTTCAATAGTTCGTTTGCTATAAGCTTTCTGATACATAGTAACCTAATTCCTTTGACCATGAGATCATGCTAATCACCATCACCGGAAGGATGCTTTGATGACATCAAACACCACACCGTAACTGGGTGGCTATAAAGTGGCATGGAGTGTTCGGAAAGTATGTGTTGAGGCACATGGATCAAGAGTGGGATTTGTCCATCCATATGACAGATAGATATGCTCTAGGCCCTCTCTATGGAATGTCATCCAATTAGCTTGCAAGCATGTGACTGGCTCACAAGGGATCACATATCACGGGAACGAGAAAAGAGTACTTATCGGTAACGAGGTTGAACTAGGTATGCAGAGATACCGACGATCAAACCTCGGATAAGTAAACTATCGCGAGACAAAGGGAAATTGGTATCGTATGTAAGTGGTTCATTCGATCGCAAAGTAATCATTGAAATATGTGGGATCCATATGAATTTCCAGATTTCTCTATTGGTTATTGATCGGAGAAGTGTCTCGGTCATGTCCGCATAATTCACGAACTGTAGGGAGACACACTTAAGGATTTGATGTTGTTTAGTAGTGATGGGGATATGCCTACCGGGGTATACCCAGCAGGACGTTTCCGACTGGCCCAAGACTTGGCGAGTGGGCCTGCAAGACGGCGACTGGATTGAAGCCCAGCGAGGAACCAAGCGACTGGAAGCTGAAGGCCCAAAGTAGTAGATAGGCCTAGTCGGATTAGGTTAAACGAGTATCGAAGCTTTAACTGAATCGGTTGAGATATGTAAACCCTAGGGGAGGTGAGCCTATATAAACCTCCCTGCGGGGCGTGTAGAGATACGTTCCATCATACCCCCACGCGACTCGCCGCCTAGCCGCCGAGCTCGCCCATTATACCACCTTCATAATACAATCTAGCAGGAGTAGGTCTTTACCCTCCGAAGCGAACTGGTAAAACCTCGTGTCTCGCCTCATCTCGCTCCAGATGGCTGGCCGCCCTTGCCCCTTGTTCTACTCCTCGCTGCCGATTGCAGCATCTGCCGTGACCATTCCCACGACAGTGGCGCCCACCGTGGGGCCTGGCCGGTCTGGCCGGTGTTCTGCGGCGAGATCCAATCTGCCCATCAACGAGACGGTTGCCACTGGCCGCATGATAGCGATCGGCGAGATGCTCCAAATCTTGCCGAGCAGCTACGTCCCGGCGGCGCGACCCGTCACGCACAGCGTGATCCTGCCGATCGGCATGATCAGCCTCTTCGTCGGCCTCACCGACGTCATCGTCTCGGAGGACTCGGCTCTCCGAAAGCCAGATCCGCACGATCCATCGCCTCGCCTCCGAGTACAATTCGGCCCACAGCGGCGTGGCCGAAAACTCAGCAGCCGCGGAAGACGCGGCCCTCAACGACGACGCCGACTCGGCGACCCCGGCGTCACTCGCCGGGTCCATCACCGCGGCTTCACCCGCGGGCTCCATTACTCAGGTCTCCAACGTGGGAGACTTCGAGGACCCCTCCATCCTCGGGATCTTGAATTCGACTCGGGTCGGAGAACTCCGCCGACCTCCGTGACGGAACCAGCCGCCACGCCACGACCTACATGGCGACCGCACCGATCCGCCAGAGGATCCATTCTCCACTTAATCCCTCCTAACGCCACGGCGGAGGTCGAGAACTCCGCTCAAATCGGCGGAGGCGATGCATGAGCAAGCCGCGAAATTTCGCCTCGGCGGTGGCGCAGGAGCTATCGCGCTACCACAAACAGCGGATCAGGTCACGCCTGAACCCCACCGTTCAGGGACGCGCCCTGAACTTCGATGACGAAAACGACCCGGCCCGCGTGGCCGAGCACGCGATCTGCGAGAACGCGCCACCAGGAGGAAGCGCCCGACCCCCGCTAGGGTCGACGGCGATGGGCGCCCCGCCTCCACCCAACCGCACACCCCCCAGGGACCAGCCGCGGGTAGTAGTCTCCTCACGGGAGCGAGATGCAAATGGCCTCCCACTGTTCTCCACCCCTATGGACAACCTCGTGGCAGCCGAGCAGCGACGATATAGCATCACGGCCACCGGCGATGGCGCCTACGATCCAATCGTCGTGGCCCTGCCGCAAAGGCCATCGAGCAGCAAAGAGCGGCGCCGACTTCGCAAGGTCGAGTATACTCGCGTTCTTGAAGCGAGGCGGCCTCGGCGGCCGCCCAATGGCGGCAAACACACTCAACGCCCACCACCGAGCCACTGCAGCTCCAACACCGACCCGCGAACGGCACTCTCCTAACGACCCCAGGCGGCGACCAACCTCGTCGCCGCCAACGGTCACCCATCGACGCCCGCACCCATCATCAACAACCAAAGTTGGCGCGACGCGCCGGCGACCCGCGGCACACCTAACAAATTGCCGCGACGGCGAGCCCATGGGTCGCTTCGATCGACTCGGCCCTAAGTCCCGGACCGATGATCCGAGGCGATAAGTACCCGCCAAACTTTAAGGCGCGAAGGAGATAGAAAATCGATCCTCAGACGACCCCGCCCGTCGGGCTCGACACATACCTCATGGCAATGGGGATCGCAGGCCACACCGACCATCACGCCCGTTACCTCCCGATGATGGAGGGGCGGGCAGTGGATCAACACCCTCCTCAGATAGTATAGACTCTAGGAGGAGATGCGCGACGCTTTCGTGCACTTGAGTGCTCCTACACCAGCGCCACCACTATCGAGGACACGAGCGATCGTCCGGGGACCCATGAGTCGACCATGGCTGGGTCCAACGGTGGCAAGAACTCGTACAACACGGTCCGGCATCCACCGGACACGGCGATCCATTGCTTCAAGACCTCGTGCCGACACGAGCCCTGGTCGCCAAGCTCAAGCGACACTCGCACACTCGACAACATCCCGACCTCCTCGAGATCGCCAAACGGTGCGGAGGAAGATCCAAACCAGGAAGCGGCGACGAGTCAGAGGTCAACGCCGACGAAGCGCGGCAACGATGACGATGGTCCGACCTGCGCTTACAGCAACACTCGCCTCACCGAAGCGCGCGATGACGGGCGAGTCGACTTCGTCGCCAACGCCGCATGCGCAACGCGAGCTCAAGACTTCCGCGGACGGAGGACAACGCCGCGGCGGCAACTACAAGGCCAAGGTTCGACCCCGCGGCTCTCCTTAACCAACCATGTGCGTTTCATAGCAGGGAAGGAAAGCCTGCCACGCACACCACCGCTGACTGCCACACCCTCAGGGAGATTGAGAAGGCACGGCGAGCACGGGAGGACCCCGACAATGACCTGCCAAACGGCGGAAAATTCGGCAAAGTGGCCGGCTCGCTCCACACCTTCACGGGCTTCAACACGAAGCGCGAGAAGAAGGTCATCGCCGCGCCGTCGCTGTCAACGCTGTGGCCTGTGGACGCCCCAGTTCCTCAACTGGTCGGAGCAGCCCATCACCGAGTCGACAAGACCACCGCCACGCGCCAGTACCTAGGTCGAGTCGCCACGGTGCCTCCAAGGTCGGCGACTCGGCTCCCCAAGACATTGATGGACGGCGGCTCCATCAACATCCCGCACTGGACACCTTCAGCGGCCGCGGCTCCCTCAGTCGATGGTCGAGACGACCCACACCACGTTCCACGGCATCGTCCCTGGTCGGAAGGCGTACCCGATCGGCAAGGTCACGCTGCCAGTCACCTTCGGCACACCAGCAAACTTCTGCACCGAGCGGATCGTCTTCGAGCTCGTGCCATTCGACAGCCCCTACCATTGCGTCCTGGGGCGCCAGGCGTTCGCCAAGTTCATGGCAGCGCCCCACTACGCGTACAACGCGATGAAGCTCCCCGGGTCGTGCGGCGTCATCACCATCAACGGCGACCCCGACATGGCGCCGAGTGCGAGGCGATGCCAAAGGCGCCCGTATCGCGGCGGAGACCAACCACGCGGATGAACTCGCCAAAACGCGGCGGGTCAACAACACGACCCCACCATACTCAAGAAGCCCAACTCGAGGGTGCAAACACCTCAACCTTTGAGGCCACCACACACCTGCATCCGAGCTGGTAGGCGACTCCAGCCGAGCGGTGACGATCGGGACGGGCATGAGCCCGGCATAGGAAGGCGCGCTCATCGAGTTCCTCCGTGAGAACAGGGACATCTTCGCATGGAAGCCCTCTGACATGCCCGGTGTCCCCAGGGAGCTCGCTGAGCACAAGCTAAACGCCGACCCCAAAGTGCGACCTGTCAAGTAGTCGCTGCGACCCTTCAATGAAGAGCGCCGCCGAGCAATCGCCGAAGAGGTGTAGCGTCTACTCGCTGCAGGCTTCATCCGGCCGATCAAATACTCCAAGTGGCTGGCAAACCCAGTCCTGGTCGAGAAGAAAAACGAGACCTGGAGGATGTGTATCGACTACACAAACCTGAACAGCGCCAGCCCAAAGGAGCAGTTCGTCCTCCCGCGGATCGACCAGATAATCGATTCCACCGCGGGCTCGGAGTCGCTGTGTTTCCTCGACGCCTACTCTGGTTACAACCAGATCAAAATGGCTATCGCGGACGAGGAGAAGACGGCGTTCATCACGCCATTGAGCCTTCGCTACATCGCCATGACCTTCGGCCTCAAGAACGCCGGGGCAACCTACCAGCGGTGCATGCAAGAATGCCTTGCGAGCCAAATTGGCCGCAACATCCACGTCTACATCGACGACGTGGTCGTAAAGTCCGCTCGCCAGGGCGACCTACTTGCCGACCTGGCGGAAACGTTCGCCAACTTGCGAAAATACAAGATAAAGCTCAACCCAGGCAAATGCACCTTCGGTGTACCCGCAGGGCAGCTACTGGGCTACGTCGTCTCCAAGCCGGGTCGGCGAACCCACCAAGATCGACACGATAGCCCGACTCGGCAAACCGAGTGCTTGCGCGACGTTGAAGCTGGCGGGCGAGTAGCGGCTCTCGATCGCTTCATCCCCGCTTGGCGAGAAGGCAATGCCTCTATATCGCCTGATGCGCAAGAACCCGACATTCGGTGGTACAAGGCGGACGGCGCCCGCGACCTCAAGAAGGTGCTACCGCCGCCGCTACTCGCCGCCCGGTCGACAAAGAACCCATGTTAGTCACGTCGCGGCTTCCGAGCGTCGCATTGGTCATGATCGTCGAGCGACCGGAGGAAGGAAAGGGCGCCAGACAGCGACGGTCTACTACATCAGCGAGGTCCTCACCGGTCGCGCCCGGTACCAGCGATACCGAAGTTGGTATCGTGGTCTTCGAGAACGCTGACGCCCAGACTACTTCCAGGAGCACCCGATCACGGTCGTCTCCTCCGCACCGTTGCAGGACATCATCCGCAACCGTGAGGCGACCGGGCGAGTCGCCAAGTGGGCTGTCGAGATCGGCGTCCACAACATCAAATACGAGCCACGAAGAGCGATCAAGTCGCAAGCCCTAGCGGACTTCATCGCTGACTGGGAAGAAGCCTAGCAGCCAGAGAAGCTGCCATACCTCCACTACTGGAGCCTGCACTTTGACGGCTCCAAGAACACAGACAGCGTAGGCGCAGGGATCGTGTTAACTTCTCCGAAGGGCGACAAGCTCCGCTATGTCCTCTGCCTGGACTTCACACCCTGCACAAACAACATGGCCGAGTACGAGGCCTTACTACACGGCATGAGGGCTGCCAGGGAGATGAATGTCAACCGCCTACGCTGCTACGGCGACTCCGACCTCGTCGCAGGACAAGTCGCTGGCACCTGCGATGCCGTCTCCCCCACCATGGCGGCGTACCGCCAAGCAGTGGACAATCTGGGCGGACACTTCACAGGCTATTCCGTCGAGTGGATCGACATGCGGATGAACGAGGAGGCCGACGCCCTCTCTCACATCGGGTCGGCTCGACTCGCACCACCCGCAGGCGTCTTCCTCGACACGATCACCAAGCCATCAGTCTCTCCCCCAAGGGAGATCGACATCGGAGTCCCGCTCCAACCAGAAGCAGCCGCATTACTCGTCAACGAGCTGCACGACCGACCAAGCCCTACATCGCCTACGAAGCGGCACCTTGCCGCGGGCGAACAGAAGCTTCGAACGACGCCCGTCGATGCAAGTCACGCCATCATCGACGGTGAGCTCCTGGCGCAGATGTCACCGGCGTGTTCCAACGCTGCGTCCACCCCGCCGGCAGACGCAAGATCCTCCACGACATCCACTCCGGTGATCGCGGCCTGCGCGGCGCTTCTCTCGTCGCCAAGGCTATGCGACATGGATTCTACTGGCCCACCGCACACGCCGACACTGTCGACATCGTCCAGCGGTGCGCCGGGTGCCAGAAGTACGCCAACCAGACGCGTGCGAAGCTTCGGCTCAAAACAATCCCCATCACTGGCCATTCGCCAGATGGGGCATGGACATGGTGGGCCCTTCAAAAAGGCTCCCTCCGGTTACACCCACCTCCTAGTCGCAGTCGACAAATTCACAAAGTGGGTGGAGGCCAGGCCAGTCCGGAAATGCGACGGGAAGACCGCCACGAAATTCCTACGCAAACTCATATATCGCTCTGGGTTCCCAACAGCATCATCACGGACAACGGCACCAACGTCGCCAAAGGAGCCATGGCCAAATTCTGCGAAGAGCACCACATTTGGCTCGACCTCGCGTCAATCGCCCACCCAGAATCCAACGGCCAGGCGGAACGGGCCAACCAAAGCATCCTCCACGGCCTGAAGCCGCGACTCCAAGTACCACTCAAGCGCCGCGGGTGCTAGGTCGAGCTACCCTCCGTCATCTGGGAATCCGCACCTCGGTCAGCAGTCGTGTGATTCACCCCTTCTTCATGGTGTACTGGCGAGGCAATCATGCCCACCGACCTTGAGCACGACTTCGCCAAGGGTCGTCCACTACGGAAGCTGACGAACTTGACGACAGGATGGAGTCGATCAACTCGACGAGGCACGCGACCTAGTTCGCGCCACAGACCATCTACCAACAAGGACTCCGCCGCTATCACAGCCGGGTGAGAACTCGCACCTTCCAAGAAGGCGACACTGGTGCTGCGTCTCATCCAGGACAAGAAGGGCATGCACAAGCTTTCCCCGCCATGGGAGGACCATTCGCCATCGGCCGTGTACTCAGCAGCGCTACTACCTCACCGACGTCTGGGACGGCGAACTCGACGATCAGCGACCATGGAATGTAAACCTCCACGGAAGTTCTCGCCTAGAACCCCACATATGTACTCTCCAGTCGCTACAAAATAAAAAAGCGGTTACCGCAAATTGCGCCTACTCTCCGTGTCTTGTGCCACTTTCGTAATAACAGCAACACGCTAACCGCAGAAGTCAACCTTTGGTACAGCGATCGGCACGGCTAAGTAGTGCGGTGCAAAACCGAGTCACCTCGGGTCTTGCATCGTCACTTAAAACGCCTACCCGAGCCCCATTGAGTCGCTTAGCTCGACTGGTTCTCTGAACCAAGACTACTGCCTCGCTTCTTCTGCGACCACGGTCCTCTGCATCCTCGACATAGCGACTCGAACGGCTAAGTACCACGCTCGGGGACTGCGGACCAGTTCACCTCGAGCTGTCCGAGAAAACGCCAAGTAGGAGAGCATGCCCAGGACTCGCCACGCGACTGAACCCACGGGCCAGGCAGGAGTGACGCGCACAAACTAACGCCAAGTCCTCGTCACCTCGAGTCGGCTCGAACAGCCAAGTACCACGCCGGGGACTCGCCACCCGACCTCGTTCGCGACGGAAACGCGGCGACAGTAGCGTTCAAGGAGTCGCTTAGCGATCGCTCTTCGAGTCCGGCGAGTCGACCACAATAATAAAACACACAAAGACAACAAACACATCACATATGAGGTAAACCCCATAAAAGGGCGGGACTCGGGGACTCGTTCAAACAACAATCACAAACACTTGACAAATACCAAAATAGACACGACATCTCATTCGATAGCATGTTGCATTGTCTCGCATTACAAAATATGCCCGCATGGCAGAACTGCTGCTAACGCCACAAGGCAAACTATCCTATTCGCAGGCTTAGACGACGACTCGCCAACTCCCGGCGATTGCGGATGAACGGTGTGTGGGTTCGACGGATACGTCGTCAGTTCACCCGCCATCGCCGCGGAAGGTTGCTCAACCTGAAATCACGATGGCGGCTCGGGTCGCTGAACGACGACCGCCTCTGACGGAAGGAGGTCGCCATCGCCAAGACACGCCCGAGTACTTGGCGGCGGGTCTTACAACTTGAGGACCTCGGAAAGCTCCACCGCGATCGACGATGGGTAGCCACCGTCACGCGTCGTCGATGTCGAAGTCCTCGAAGTGGGCAAGTCCAAGACTAAGCGCCCGCTTCGCCGCCAAAACGCCGACCACGTCATGAACTCAACGACCACGGGCGCCTTCTCCAAATACCTCCACACCTCAACGAGGTCGCTGGGAATCACTTCCGTGGGCGATATCTCCTGGAGATAGGCACGGATGCACGTCGCCAACAATGTTGTCGAATCGACAAGCGTGCTCACACACTGCCGCGCGTTGAACGTGCTTGCTTCTTCCGCGCTGTCGATGATGCGACCTGCGAGTAGAAGACAATAATGAATACGACGGACACCACAAATGGCACAGCTACTGAAAGAGGCAGACGCACTTACCAATCAACGGTAGGCGAGATCCGTGATGAAGCATTGAAGCGGCGTATGGTCGCCCCGAAGCCCAGCAATAAGGACTTCCGACACTCTGCGATCCTCTTCGGGCGGCCGCGGCGGCCTTGGCTCACCCATCGGCTGAGCTCGCTTCTTCTTCGCCTCCTGCGGTGGCGCCGAGGTCGACGATCCGTTGTTCGCCGAACTCAAAGCCGATCGCCGCCGCTTAATTCACTAGCGGGGACAAGCCTGGCGAAGCTTCCTCGCCTTAGCGGCAACAGCGAAGCCTTCGTTCGCCTCACGGGCGATGGCGATTCCTTTTCGCGGCTGCCGCCGCTAATCGGTCGGCGATTCAAGTTGCAGACGCACATCACCAAAAGGTCAATCAAAGAAACTCCTAAAGTGCCCACCCGCTGAAATTCGCGAGTGCGCATCGGGACCGTACTCAAAGAAATTTAAGTGCACACCGCTGAAATTCAGCGAGTGCGACTCGAGGACTGGTACTGGATGGCTGCGCCAAGCATGCCGTGGAGTTGTATCGCGTCCACGGACGCGAGGAGAGCTGGCGTATGCCCACGGCGCTGGTCGACTTCAGCGTCGGCGACTCCTGGAGCATGGCTCGAAGGCGAAGTTCCACTCGTCGCGGCCGCCTTGATCATGAAGCGCGGGAAGGTGGCGATAGAGGCACCCGCCCCAAAGGAGGTCGGCTCGGCCGTTCCAGGCAACAGAGTGCCCTCCTTCGTGGACGCGGCCGCCTCCGTTGCAGGACCAGCCGGCGCGGTCGCCGTGTCGTCAGAAATCGTTACGACGGCGTCACCCTTGGCCTTCTTGCCGCCATCCGCAGGGACGACGACTTCGTCCGCCTTCCTCTTGCGGGAAGAATCCTCCTCGCTGACGACGGACGGCACCTTAGCCACGGTTGGGTGGCCCATCTTATTCACTCTGGTCCTGTACATCAATCATATAAGCAAGATAATTCAATGATTATGGGAGACAAAGGAAGGCGAGTGCACTCACTTGGCGACCGGAATGAAGCGCAGCCCCGTACGGAGGCCGGCTGGCTTCTCAGCTCGAGGCCCGGTCGGTGGTGAGCCCCATGTCCAGGGCGCCACGTGCCCAAGACACGGACGGCTTCTTCGTCGTCAAGCTGCGGCGGAGCCCTGTAACTTCTTTGACAGAGCTTCCTCGCGAGGCGTAATCGCTGCGGCCGGAGCCTCCCCCAGCCCCGAGACCGGGGCGAATGGCGGAGGCATCGACGCCAGGGGCACCTCGATGGTGGCCGTGTCCAGCGCGGCCGTCGGCGGCGGAGCCTCATCCTTGGCCGGGCTGGGGGCGTCGGAACTGCTTGCCAAGTGTGGTGGCGAGGCCGGCCTCGTTGGTTTCGTCTTCCTTCTTGGAGGGGCATTCGCCTCCTTCTCCTTCCTCTTCTTCTTTGACGGAGTAGCTTGGCGGTGCGAGGTCGTCTCCGGAAGTTCTTCTTCATCATCATGGCGCTCGAGGCTCTTGCTCGCCTCGAGCTCGCGCTGACGTTGCCCGCGGGTCTTGCGAGCCAGCGGGGCGGCTTCCTCCTCGGATTCGTCGTCGCTGTCGCTTTCGTCGCTCCTAGCGGGCGACCCGCCCATGTCTTGGACGGACGAGCTCGAATTCTCGTCATCCGAGGGCGGGAGCCACCCTTCCACCACTTGGAACAGCTGCAACAAAGGCAAGTTGAAGTTAGTATGACCGCGACTGCAAAAGGACTGCGACTGCGAATGATACGAAGTGATTACCGTTGGGGCTGAGCGCTTCGCGGTATAGGGGGCGACCCCAGCTTGAGCGTCCAAGTACACCGCTTGGGTGATTTTCTTCAGGGTCGCGGTGTAGTCATCGAGCCTCCACTCGGTCAGGCTAGCTTTTGTCGGGTCGTCCCGGCCGGTGTACTGGTACATGTAGTGCTCGCGCCGCCATGGACGAAGTCGTCGCCGAGCCAGCAGTTGTACAGGTTTATCGTCTCGAGGTTCTTCTTCTTCGACGCGGATGGTCTGAAGCATCTCGTCGACGACCATCCGCTGGTCGCCGGGAAGCTTGCCGATTTGAAGGCGGCGCATCTCGGACCGATCGGCGGAGTACCGCGGAATCGCCGTCTCGCCCCGAGAGTCGCCAACGCGTAGAACCGCGACTTTTTCGCTCGCTGCCTTGGCGGGCAGCATCAGGTCAAGAATGAGGCCTTCGACTTCATGGAAGGTTAGGCCACCAGGCGAGTATTGGGCCGCCGCCTCCTCGCTGATCCGTCCATGGAACAGATCTTGCCAAAGAGGGAAGTAGGGCGGCAGCCGTAGCACTCGCAGAACGCCACAAAGATGGCGAGCTGCTCGACGCTATGGGGCCCAGATCCGACTGGATCCCGTAGTAGGAGCGAAGCGCCGGAAGAATAGGGACGTGGGAACCCTAGCCCCGTTCGAGATGAGTGAAGCAGATGAACTCCTCTCTCGCGGGTTTGGAGTCACCTCTCCGGCCGGGGATGCGCCAATGACTGCCAGTAATCCCGCCTCCTCAAAGGAAGCGGGCGCCTTAGTGCATTTCGATCGCCCCAAGGTTCAATGGAGAGGCCATGGCGGAAAGATTTGTGGGGGCTCGGAGGATTTCGGTTGGCTGGTCAGCGGTGCGGAGGGCGAAAGGTGCGCTGATCGGAGGAAATGGTGAGACGGTGGTCCTCGATCGCTAGCCATTCCTCCTATATAGCGGTTGCTACCGCCAAATCAAGGAACTGCTACACGCGATGATTACGCCAAAAGTTACCGTTGATTAACTCCAGCGGCTAGTTTGACCATGTTTAACGGTCCAACTTTAGCCACTCGGCTTGACCCAACCACTATGACAATGTTTACGACTCGACTCGCCAAAGCTGCGAGTAGTGTGATTAGTTTTTCCTTTATACAGAGCCCGCTGATTCGATTTGGATGTCTACTCAAGAGTCAGATGCTCGATCGGCCAGCCACCTACGCCAAATCGACGACGGCCTCGGGGACTCGATGGGGATATGCCTACCGGGTATACCCAACGGGGCGCTTCCGATCGCCCAAGACTTGGCGAGTGGGCCTGCAAGACGGTGACTGGATTGAAGCCCAGCGAGGAACCAAGCGACTGGAAGCTGAAGGCCCAGGCGAGTAGATAGGCCCAGTCGAATTAGGTTAAACGAGTATCGAAGCTTTAACTGAATCGGTTGAGATATGTAAACCCTAGGGGAGGTGAGCCTATATAAACCTCCCTGCGGGGCGTGTAGAGATACGTTCCATCATACCCCCACGCGACTCGCCGCCTAGCTCGCCCATTGTACCACCTTCATAATACAATCTAGCAGGAGTAGGTCTTTACCCTCCGGGCCGAACTGGTAAAACCCTGTCTCCGCCTCATCTCGCCTCATGAGATGGCTGGCCGCCCTTGCCCCTCGTTCTACTACTCGCTGCCGATTGCAGCATCTATCATGACCATTCCCACGACAAGTAGATATGGAATGTTAGTAAGGATACCGAATGTTGTTCGGAGTCTCAGATGGGATCCGAGATATCATGAGGAGATCCGGAATGGTCTGGAGAATAGGATTCATATAAGTAAAGTCTGATTCCGGAGTTCGGGAATGATTTCGATGTTTTCATCGGAGAGGTTATAGAAGGGTCTAGAAGGTTCACCGGGCCGGAAGGGGAATGGTCCATAAATGTTTCATGGGTAAGTGGAATGATTGGATCATATCCTAGGTCACTTGTTTTGGGCATTTGCGAGAGAGAATTAAAGCTCTAAATTAAAAGTCAAAAGGGAGGTTTGAAAAGTCAAACTGGGAGGGCTGACCCAAACACACACCAAGCCAGCCCTCCCACGTCCACGCGCCGCCGGCTTCTTACCGCCCGTCACCGTCATCCTAGCCGCCACCGACTCCTCCTCCTCCACTCCGGCCTTCTAAACCTAGATCGCCGGAAAACCCTAGATCCACCATAAGACGCACCGGCTTAGGCGAAGCCCTGCGGGATCTTCTCTCTACTTCATACACCACGCCGTCGTGCTGCCGGAATCGCGAGGGGAGAACTACAACCTCTGCTGCCTGCTGGAACAAGGGAGATGAAGGTCTTGATCGAAAATCAATGTGACTAATCATGAAGCTTCTACCTAACGTTATTTGGAAGGATCGTCTTCGCGATCTTGAGATTGGCAAGTGTACGACTACATCACCCATGAGAATCTGCTATCGTTAACCGCTTTGGAATCTTCGAGGGTGAGTACTCTAATCGACTCATTGCTACAATCTAGTAGATAGATCTTGGCTTGTTTGTTTGCATGCGGTAGAATTTTTTTGTTTTCCATGCTACGAACCCCACAAAGGGTAGTCAGTCGTGTCTATATGTAGATCTCAGACGAGAGTAGAACACAATGGTCATTGTGGGCGTTGATGCTTTTGTTGTCGATTGCTTCTTGTGTACTTTGAATCTTGCGGGATGATGGGATGAAGCGACCCGGGCTAACCTTACATGGCATCGCTCATGAGACTTGCTCCACGCTTGACATGCAACTTGTATTGCATAAGTGGCTTTGCGGGTGCCTGTTTCTCCCAACATAGTTAAGATTCAATTTACAACGGGTGATTGACAATACTAGTATCAAAGTTGTGGTTCTTGTTCATAAGTTAGAACGACACTTATTGAAAGCCCCAAACCACGTAAAACATGCAAAGAAAATTAGAGGCGTCTAACTTTTTTTTGCAGGGGTGTGCTGTGATGTGATATGGCCATGATTGTGATTATATATGATGTATGCAATGTTCCTTATTCTAAGTCGGCAACCGGCAGGAGCCATATGGTTGTCTTTTAAATTCCATTAATACCTGTGTGTCTATTATTCAAAGTAGTTGTAATAGTTGATGCTGGTGGACGACAACCATGAAGTGGCGCCATTGACCTTGATGCTATGCCGGTGATGATGGAGATCATGTTCGTGCTTGAAGATGGAGATCGGAAGCACAAGAAGAAAGGCCATACCATATCACATATTGTGAATTGCATGTGATGTTAATCCTTTTATGCATCTTGTATTGCTTAGTTCGCGACGGTAGCATTATAAGATGATCCCTCTCACAAAATTTCAAGTTATAAAGTGTTCATCCTTAGTAAGCACCATTGCTAAAGCTCGTTGTTTTGAAGCACCACATGATGATCGGGTGTGTTAGATTCTGCGAGTGTATACAACATGAGCAAGCCAGATTTGCTCATGCAGAAGCTAAGGTTTGATCTTGATGAGCCTAGCATGTACAGACATGGTCTCAGAACACAGATCACCGAAAGGTAAAGCATGAGTCATATAGTAGATATGATGAACATGTTGATTGTTCGCCATTGAAGCTACATCAACTCTCATGATGATCGGTTTTGATGTGGTGGATTTGGTTCGTGTGATCACTAAAACAATGTGAGAGATATTGTTTTTGAGTGGGAGTTCACCTAGATTAATTTAACTATTAATTAGAACTCAATTTGTCATAAACTTAGTCTAAACTATTGCAAATATGTTGTAGATCAATGGCGGCCCCTACCATCAATTTTAATGCGTTCCTAGAGAAAGAAAAGTTGAAAAACAATGGAAGAAACTTCGCGGATTGGTTCCGCAATTTGAGGATCGTCCTCAATGCTGGTAATTTGACCTATGTGCTGGATGCACCGCTGGGTGACCCACTTGCAGCTGATGCTACCGATGAGGTAAAGAATGTTTTCCTTGCTCGGAAGAATCAGTACTCCACAGTTCAGTGTGCTATCTTGTATGGTTTGGAATCGGAGCTTCAGAAAGGTTTGATAACCATGGCCCACATGATATTGTCTGTGAACTCAAAATGATATTCGAGGCTCACACGGCAGTTGAGAGTTATGAGGCTTCTGAAAAGTTCTTTAACTGCAAGATGGAAGAGGGCAGCTCCGTCAGTGAGCACGTGCTTAAGATGTCTGGGCACGCAAGCAAGCTTCAAAGCTTGGGTATAGTGATTCCTAATTCTTTGGGGATTCACCGTGTCCTCCAATCACTACCACCAAGTTACAAGAACTTTGTGATGAACTACAATATGCAAAACATGGACAAGTCATTGCTCGAACTCTTTTCCATGTTAAAATCTGCGGAAGTGGAGATCAAGAAAGAGCACCAAGTGTTGTTGGTCAATAAGACCACAAAATTCAAGAAGCAAGGCAAGTCTAAGAAAAAGGGAAACTTCAAGAAGGGAGGTAAGAAAGTTACCGCGCCAGCGAAGAAGACCAAGGCTGGGCCTAAAGCTGATACTGAGTGCTTTTACTGCAAGGGAGAAGGTCACTAGAAGCGGAATTGCCCTAAGTACTTGGCGGATTTGAAGAACGGCAACATCAGGAAGAAAGGTATATCTGATATACATGTTATTGATGTGTATCTCACTAGTACTCGTAGTAGTGCCTGGGTATTTGATACTAGTTCAGTTGCTCACATTTGTAACTCGAAACAGGTGCTGCAGAATAGATGGAAACTAGCGAAGAACAAGGTGACGATGCGCGTTGGAAATGGATCAAAGGTGGATGTGATCGCGGTCGGCACGCTACCTCTTCATCTACCATCAGGATTAGTTTTATACTTAAATATATGTTATTTGGTGCCTGCGTTGAGCATGAACATTATATCCGGATCATGTTTATTGTGAGACGGTTACTTGTTTAAGTCCGAGAATAATGGTTGTTCGATTTATATGAGTAATATGTTTTATGCACATGCACCTTTGATAGATGGTCTATTCTTATTGAATCTCGATTGTAGTAATACACATATTAATAACAATGAAGCTAAACGTTTGAAATTGAACGATAACTCGACCTATATGTGGCACTGTCGTCTTGGTCACATTGGAGTGAAGTGTATGAAGAAACTCCATTTTGATGGACTTCTTGAATCACTTGATTTTGAATCACTTGAAAGATGCGAAGAATGTCTGATGGGTAAAATGACTAAGACTCCATTTTCTGGTATGATGGAGCGAGCTACGGACTTATTAGAAATCATACATACCGATGTGTGTGGCCCAATGAGTGTAGCATCACGCGGTGGTTATCGTTATGTTCTTACCTTCATGGATGAATTGAGTAGATATGGGTATATCTATTTCATGAAACATAAGTCTGAAACTTTCGAGAAGTTTAAGGAATTTCAAAGTGAGGTAGAGAATCAACGTAACAAGAAGATTAAATTTCTACGATCGGATCGCGGAGGTGAATATCTAAGTTACGAGTTTGGCGAGCATTTGAAGAAATGCGGAATACTTTCACAATTGACACCGCCGGGAACACCACAACGTAATGGTGTGTCCGAACATCGTAATCGAACTCTCTTAGATATGGTTCGTTCTACGATGTCACTTACAGATTTACCGCTATCGTTTTGGGGTTATGCATTAGAAACAGCCGCATTCACTTTAAATAGGGCACCATCTAAATCCGTTGAAACGACACCGTATGAATTATGGTTTGGGAAGAAACCTAAATTGTCGTTCCTTAAAGTTTGGGGTTGCGAAGCTTGTGTAAAGAAGTTATAGCCCGACAAGCTTGAACCCAAAGCCAAAAAATGCGTCTTCATAGGATACCTGAAGGAAACTATTGGGTATACCTTCTATCATAGATCCGAGGGCAAAATCTTCGTTGCCAAGAATGGATCCTTTATAGAGAAGGAGTTTCTCTCGAAAGAAGTGACTAGAAGGAAGGTAGAACTCGATGAGGTTGTTGAACCTTCTCTCTAACTTGCGAATAGCGCAGCACCGGAAGTAGTTCCTATGGCGCCTAAACCAATAATAGAGGAAGCTAATGATGTTGATCATGAAACTTCGGTTGAAGTTACTACGGAACCTCGCGGGTCAACGAGAACTCATACAACTCCTGATTGGTATGATCCCGTTATGTATGTCATGTTGGTGGACAACACTGATGACCCTGTGACATATGAGGAAGCGATGATGAGCCCAGATTCCAATAAATGGCAAGAAGCCATGAAATCTGAGATTGGATCCATGTACGAAAACCAAGTATGTACTTTGGTGGACTTATCGGATGGCCGGAAGGCTGTCGAGAACAAATGGATTTTCAAGAAGAAAAACAGACGCTGATGGTAATGTTACTGTCTATAAAGCTCGACTTGTCGCAAAAGGGTTTCGACAAATTCAAGAAGTTGACTACGATGAGACTTTCTCACCAGTAGTGAAGCTAAAGTCTGTAAGGATTTTGTTAGCAATCGCTGCATATTATGATTATGAGATATGGCAGATGGATGTCAAAACGGTGTTCCTCAATGGAGACATTGATGAAGAGTTGTATATGATGCAACCCAAAGGTTTTGTCGATCCTAAAGATGCTAACAAGGTATGCAAACTTCAACGGTCTATTTATGGATTGAAACAAGCATCCCGAAGTTGGAATCAACGTTTTGATAAGGTAATCAAAAGCTTTGGATTTATACAAACTTATGGAGAATCTTGTATTTACAAGAAAGTGAGTGGGAGCTATGTAGCATTCTTAATACTATATGTAGATGACATATTGTTGATTGGGAATGATGTAGACCTTCTTAATAGTGAATAATAGTTTTTCAATGAAAGATCTTGGCGAAGCAGCTTACATATTAGGCATAAAGATTTATAGAGATATATCAAGACGCCTAATATCATTGTCACAAAGTACATATTTGGACAAAGTTCTAAAGAGGTTTGGAATGGAAGATAGCAAGAAAGGGTTCTTGCCCATGTTTCCCAGTACGACCTTGAGTAAAACTCAAAGTCCTGCAATGGCAGAAGATAGAGAAAGGATGAGTAAGAATCCCTATGCCTCAGCCATAGGATCTCTTATGTATGCCATGCTATGTATTAGACCCAACATTGCATATGCTGTTAGTTTGACTAGCAGATATCAAAGTGATCCAGGAGTGGATCATTGGACAGCGGTCAAAAACATCCTTAAGTACTTGAGAAGAACTAAGGATATGGTTCTTTCTTATGGAGGTGATGAATAGCTCGTTGTTAATGGTTACACCGATGCTAGTTGGAACACCGATCTGGATGATTCTAAATCTCAATCTGGATACGTATTTACTTTGAATGGTGCATCAGTTAGCTGGAGGAGTGCAAAGCAAAGCGTTGTGGTGAGATCTTCAACTAAATCAGAATACATAGCTGCTTCAGAGGCTTCACAAGAGGCAATATGGATGAAGGAGTTCATTACAGAGCTCGGTCTAGTTCCAAGTGCGCTGGACCCAATGTCTATCTACTGTGATAACATGGGCGCCATAGCCAATGCGCAAGAACCAAGGTCACACAATAAGCTGAAGCACATCAAGCTACATTTTCACGCTATTCGAGAGCATGTCCAAAATGGTGACATAAATATTTGCAAAGTACACACAGATCTGAATGAGGCGGATCCGTTGACTAAACCTCTCCCGAGGGCAAAACATGACCTACACCAAACTTTCAACACCCGGATTTTTTTTAATCCCAGATGCCTGTTATGCCATACATCGCAATCCCAGGATTACCATTTTTGCGAGACATAACAGATTTGGATATCACAGTACATCATCCATTACAAAACATACATAAGGTCTTACACAAATAAGGATCTCATGATCCAGTTCTTAATACAACTCAAGCAGCGGAAATACGTAATAATAAAGGTAGCGTAGGCGAAGCTCCATCTTCGGGGTCACAGTAATGTCGACGATGGGAGATGATCCTAGTTGTCGTAACCTTCCTGCGGTCCATCATCTGGTACTCCTCTTCATAGTCCGCCAATGGAATAGCTGTGGGCAAAGCCATGAGTACTCTTTAAGTACTCGCAAACAATACTAACAGTTAAGGGGGTTTTTGTAGTAGGACACTAAGCTCTAGGGTTGTTTTGCAAAAAGCCAGATTTACCTCTACTAAGTTCAGAAGCAAGAAACTAGTTGAAGTTTTATAACACCTAAGTAGGAACTCGAATTTTGTAGGGTTCGCAGCATAGAAAACAAAAAAATTCCTACGATGGGAACATCTATGTACCAAGATCTATCTACTAGATACAAGCAACGGGTGGATATACATCCATAGAATACATACCCTCGAAGACCGAATAGCGTTAACGAGGTTGTACTGTGGATGATGTGATTTAACGCTTGCCGATCTCAAGATCATGATGAAGTCCATCTGGTCTAGCCGGTCCAGCACGATCAAGTCCAGCACCTCAAAGCAGTGGTGCATCCGTGATCGCACACACGTACGGGTACCCCGACAACCTCCGCGCCCTCGCTCCAGCGAAGCAACAAATCCTTCCAGAAAAAGCCACCGGGAACATGTATCTCGCTGATCCGAGACCATGGGGAAATTCTAAAGGGGGGAGAGAGATCCTGCGCGAGGAGGTGTGCTTTGAGAGGAGGAGAGGGCCTTTTATAGGAGAGGGGGCACCAAGGGGCATGGCGCCCAGCCATGGGGCTGCCCCCACCTCTTCCACATTCATGTGGGTGGAGCTCCCACTCAAAATGAAAAGCCTCCACTCCCATTAAAAAGCCTCCACCCAAAAATCCACTCACATGCATTAAATTTCCACCAAATTTAATGCAAGCTCTCATTTAAATAAAACTATTTTATTTATTTATTCAGAATTTTTTTAATTACTTTAATTAACAAACATTCACATAAAACCCCTTACAATATTTCAATTTCACATGCAGAACCAGTTTGACAATTTCAACAAAGCTTGATTTTGTCTAGTGAAATAAATTCCTGCGCTTTCCTTTTCTTTTTGGGCATATCATTTGCTCAATGGTGTCGTATCCCTTAAGTGTGTCACCCTACGGTTCATGAATAATGCGGACATGATCGAGACCCTTCTCCGATCAATAATCGATAGCGGGACACGGAGATCCATCCTCCCACACATTCAACGATGACTTCGTGATCGTGTGAACCTTTACGCTAGTATCTTAATCCCTTTGTTTCACGATATATTACATGTCCGATATTCGATCATCGGTATCTCCATACCTAGTTTTATCTGCTATCGACATGCACTTTTTTCGTTCCGTGATATAACATTCTAGTGATCAAATCACTTGCTTGCAAGCTAATCAATGTGATATCACCGAGAGGGCCCAGAGCATATCTATCCGTCATCGGGATGAACAAATTCCACTCTCGATCCATGGGTCTCAACATAACACTTTAGTAGTTCTGAAGCCATCTTTATAATCACCCGATTCACGGTGTGACGTTTGATGTCATCGAGAAACTCTTCCGGTGTTAGTGATTGACATGATCTCATGGTCTAAGGATTAGGATCACTTCGTAAGTTGTTATAGCAATATAAACTCAATGACTTTGATCGTAATGTTATACTTCGGACGAATGTTCATCACATCATTATACTAATGTTGTGACCTCGTTATTAACAACATCCAATGTTCATGATCAGGAAACTTTGATCATCATGTTAATCAACGAGCTAGTTTATAAGAGAGGCATAACTAGGAACTTCCTTTTTGTTTATTAAACACACATGTATTAACGTTTCCGTATTAATACAATTATAGCATGTAAAATAAACATTTATCATAAATAAGGAATACGATAATAACCACTTTATTATTGCCTCTCGGGCATATTCCCTTCAGTCTCCCACTTGCACTAGAGACAATAATCTAGTTTGAAAACTTTGCGTATTGAACACCTATGGCTTTCTGGTGTTCCAAATATGCAACTGCAAGTGGTTAACATAATCTACGGATCTGACACTTTCAGGTCCGTGTGTATTTGCATGTCTTTGCGTCTTCACGCATCACTCATTCTCCAATGAGATCGCATTGTATAAATTTTGTCTTTCGGTGAGACCTTTAGTTCCTTGGGGTTTAAAACACGTCGATACTATTGTCATACAATATATCTTTAGTTTTAGCCCGTTGTGAACCACACCTTAGTTTGGTAACAAACTACTTGACACAAATTCCCTCCTTTGCTGCTACTATAGCAGTCATATACTTAGCCCTTTTGTTGTAGTATTCGTCACAATGTCTTAACTATGGATTTCATCCAAATCCATCATGGAAACTTTCTTTCCATTTCATTGTGCCACTCATAGTTTAAATTGAGATAAACTTAATTTGTATTTGTGACGAAACTAGTATCAATGTAACGCTTTACAATGAACTATTTGTAATTGTTTGTCACCTCTACACAAATATATTCTTAGTTCTTCCAAAAGATCATAAGAATATCCTTACTATAGTCCAATGATCATTTTATGATTCATTCTTGTATATGCTCATAACACTTAGAGCATAGGACATATCTGGATGTGTACATATCATGGTGGTTTCTGAAACAATTCTTTCAGCTCCTAGATAAACTTGATATTAAAACAATCAAGAATCATGGAGGCAAACATGATACTTAAGATACTAACACTGGAATTGTTACTCTCGATTTAATACCAATTATTAAATTTCACGGAGTAAATAGAATTTTTCTGAAAGTTTGCAATAGTACATTAAACTTTAGATTGACACTCAACACAATACGATACCAGTTCGTAAAGTATATATCCAGAATTCTATAGTTCTATTATCTCAATTACAACTATGCATAAGGTGGTGAACGAATGCCAATGACTACAAAAAATTATGCAAATTCACTTTGATTTAATTTATGATAAATTGAGTTTTACTAATCCAAATTAGAAATGAACTCCCACTCAAAAACGACATCCCTCGTGTCTTTTTGGTGATTACATGAACCAAATCCACTACACCAAGTCCGATCATCACGTGAGTCGGTGTAGCTTCAAAGGCGAGCATCAAATGGGCATCATATCTACTATATGACTCATGCTTAACCTTTCGGTCCGTGTTCCGAGCCATGTCTGTACATGCTAGGCTAGCCAAGTAAGAACCTTAGTATTCGCGTGTGTAACTGTCTTACACCCGAGATATTCTCGTGGATTCAAGTACACCCGATCATCACGTGATGCCTTGAAGCGACGAAACATTGTCGGTGCATACTTAAGAAAGAACACATTTTTATATTGATATCTAAATGAGGGATCATCTTATTATGCTAATAAAACGCCAAACAAGCAATATAAGATGCAATCAAACATCACATGTTTATTTAGTGAAATGATATGGTTCCCGCATATGATCTCTATCATGTGCACCATGGTATGATCACTATCATATCTTTATGTGTAAATCCAAGGTCTATGGAGTTTACACGTTATGTGTGTTGTAAGAGTATCATCTCATACTTCTACTTACAACATCACCATATCATAACACTAGCCCAGCAACAATCTAAACTAGACGCCTCTAATTTATCCGTTGCAAATTTTACGTGGCTTAGGGCTTTCGAAGATAGAACCGTTCTTACCTACGAACATGAACCACAACGAGGATAACCAAATTGTTCACAAATCGTTGCAAATTAGATATTGACTATAGTAGGAGAGACAGACACCCGCTAGCCACTTATGCAAACTAGTTGCATGTCAAGCGTGGAACAGGTCTCATGTGCGAGGACATGTAAAGTTTGTCCGGGCCGCCTCATCCCACTATGCCACCAATATCCAAAGTACAACTAAGAAGCAATAAAATGATCATCATCGCCCACATACTCATATGTGTACTACCCATGCAAAGCATCTACGCATAGATCCGGCTCTGATACCACTGAAGGGTTCGCAGCATAGAAAACAAAAAATTTCCTACGATGGGAACATCTATGTACCAAGATCTATCTACTAGATACAAGCAACGGGTGGATATACATCCATAGAATACATACCCTTGAAGACCGAATAGCATTAACGAGGTTGTACTCGTGGATGATGTAGACAAACGCTTGCCGATCTCAAGATCATGATGAAGTCCATCTGGTCCAGCCGGTCCAGCACGATCAAGTCCAGCACCTCAAAGCAGTGGTGCATCCGTGATCGCACACACGTACGGGTACCCCGACAACCTCCGCGCCCTCGCTCTAGCGAAGCAACAAATCCTTCCAGAAAAAGCCACCGGGAACATGTATCTCGCTGATCCGAGACCATGGGGAAATTCTAAAGGGGGGAGAGAGATCCTTCGCGAGGAGGTGTGCTTTGAGAGGAGGAGAGGGGGGCACCCAAGGGGCATGGCGCCCAGCCATGGGGCTGCCCCCACCTCTTCCACATTCATGTGGGTGGAGCTCCCACTCAAAATGAAAAGCCTCCACTCCCATTAAAAAGCCTCCACTCAAAAATCCACTCACATGCATTAAATTTCCACCAAATTTAATGCAAGCTCTCATTTAAATAAAACTCTTTTATTTATTTATTCAGAATTTTTTTAATTACTTTAATTAACAAACATTCACATAAAACCCCTTACAATATTTCAATTTCACATGCAGAACCAGTTTCAGCAATTTCAACCGAAACAGTTTCGGTGTCTAGTGAAATAAATTCCTGCGCTTTCCTTTTCTTTTTCCGGCATATCATTTGCTCCGAATGGTGTCGGTATCCCTTAAGTGTGTCACCCTACGGTTCGCGAATAATGCGGACATGATCGAGACCCTTCTCCGATCAATAATTAGTAGTGGGACCTGGAGATCCATACTGACTCCCACACATTCAACGATGACTTCTGTGATCGTGTGAACCTTTTACGCTATTATCTTAATCCCTTTGTTTCACGATATATTACATGTCCGAGATCCGATCATTGGTATCTCCATACCTAGTTTGATCTCGTTACCGACATGCACTCTTTTCTCGTTCCCGTGATATAACATTCTAGTGATCAAATCACTTGCTTGCAAGCTAATCAATGTGATATCACCGAGAGGGCCCAGAGCATATCTATCCGTCATCGGGATGAACAAATTCCACTCTCGATCCATGGGTCTCAACATAACACTTTAGTAGTTCTGGAGCCATCTTTATAATCACCCAGTTACGGTGTGACGTTTGATGTCATCGAGAAACTCTTCCGGTGTTAGTGATTGACATGATCTCATGGTCTAAGGATTAGGATCACTTCGTAAGTTGTTATAGCAATATAAACTCAATGACTTTGATCGTAATGCTATACTTCGGATGAATGTTCATCACATCATTACACTAATGTTGTGACCTCGTTATTAACAACATCCAATGTTCATGATCAGGAAACTTTGATCATCATGTTAATCAACGAGCTAGTTTATAAGAGAGGCATAACTAGGAACTTCCTTTTTGTTTATTAAACACACATGTATTAACATTTCCGTATTAATACAATTATAGCATGTAAAATAAACATTTATCATAAATAAGGAATACGATAATAACCACTTTATTATTGCCTCTCGGGCATATTCCCTTCAAATTTTATATCACAACTCTGTTATGGTCAAGTCAAAGTCTCAATTCATTTCACAAGTCCTTTTGAAAACATTTAACGGGGGAATAGTATGACCACTCCAACTGTACATAACCGCGGACGCGGCTATTCGAATAGTTTGACACTCTGTAGAGATTTTACACTTTCACCACAACATTCGATACATCCATCAGGAACAAATCCTGAATTCACCATGCTCAGTATGCGGATAATCAATCCTAACCTTTCCATTACACTCCCTAGTATAGGCACCTCTCCTGTGAGTTTGGCCTCCCAACCATGACCATCTGTCATCTTGGGTACTGCACAGGTGGACAATCTTCACAAGGTAGCCTCAGCTCAGACCTTGGTCGTGAGGGAACCCATACTAAGGTATATAAGTTTCCAGTCAAGCCTTACCCAATTTTCGGGTATTGTGGTTGTACGGTAAAATAGGAATGGTATCGCATCCAGACAACCATCAGTTTTATAAAGGGCTAAGGCTCATGCCTCAACATTTTCATCATCAAAATCATCTGGTGTTCGGAAACACATGTCAAAACATTTCAGTAGAATGACTCATCATTCCAAGGTTTTCATAACAATTTTCACCAAGTATTCCCATCTAAAGTTGATCAAGTTTTATGCTTAGCACTAGCATCTACCAGTGGGGGTAAGTACTAATCAGTGGTGGTAAACAAGTGGAGTTTAACTAAGTTCAATCTCATGCCTTAGGATGACATCAAGATTGTAGCATCCCAATTGTCTAACAATTGTAATGCTACTTGGTCTAGTAATAGAATGGCTACTTCAAATATATAATTGTTGCATCATAAGTATATCATGCTCATGTCATCATGCCTCCTTGCATTTGAGCATCATATAAAACCCTTTTTGATTTGGTTCTTATCTCATATGCATTATGAATTGTATTTGCCTCTTGATATTGTATTTGGTTCTTGATATATTGCTTAATGCCCAAGTTGAGTTGGGGGCATATCTCTTATTAATTCCACCACCTTTTTCTTTCACCACCTTATAATTCCACCATCCAACTAAATATGAGCTTAGCATTTAGTGAGTTTACCTCTAGCTCATGTGGGTTGGGATGGATCCAATTCTATTCCACATGCTCTCATCTTAGCATCATGTTGTTTTCACAATATTGAAACATGAGAGCCACATGGCCACCTTTGCATGCCTTGTGAGTGGAACCTTTCCTAGCTTCCATATGTGTGGTCTTGGGGTTATCATCATGTTGGGGTATTTTTGAGGGCTTATTAAATACCTAGTGGCATATACACACTAGCAAGCCCCAAATATAATCCAAGGTGGTCATCTCCATATACTCCACTTGGAATTCTTTCTAAATTCTTTTGCTTGGGCCTTACTCCAATTTTGGGTTGCATAATAATAATGCCATGAAATAATATTGTTTTCACAAGAAATATCATGGCATTAAATATTTTGCATGGGCCATGCAAGTACCCTTTAAGCTTGTCATTTGGATTTTAGTTGGTTTTTGGGAATCCGCTCACCCTCTCATCTCTCTCTTTTAACTTGAACTTATTTGATCATGCTTACACCACCTCCCCCTCTTTTCTTGTTTTGTTTTGGTTTGATCTTAGTTGTTCTTGGCTTGACCTTGTCCTAGCAAAACCACTCCATCTCTCTCTCTCTCTTTAGTCCCTAGACCATCATCTACCCTTCATCACCATACCATACCCCCTCTCCTAAACCCTAATCTACACCTAAGCTAAACCACACCCTAAGTACACCCCCCTCTTTCCCTCCTTCCTCTAGCCGAGCCACCCCACCATGACCTACCGTGTTGGCCCACTTGGCCACCCACGCCACCTAGCTACCCCACCCAAACCCTAGTACAGCCCTAGCCCGAGCCATACCCTCCTACCCTAGCTCCAACCCTAGCTAACCCGAGGCTATCTCCCCTCCCTTCTCTCCTGCCTAGTGGCCCCAGCCGAGCCTACCACCTCCTGGCCGCACCCTACCCCACACAGTAGCCACACCCCTGCCACCTTGCCTTGACCCGGCCACGTGAGCGAGGAGGAGAAAGGTGGCAACCGAGCCACCTTTACACCCACCTCCCCACGCTCCTCTCTTTTACCCCTCTGCTTTACCCCCCGCCACACGCCTCCGCTGGTTCCCCAGATCTACCCAGAAGGCGCCCAGCCTCTTCCCCCACACTTCTCCATCGCCACCGGCTACACCATCGTCAGCACCGTCGTCATCCTCCGCGTCCGGTTGAACCTGTCGCGCCGCGCATCCGTCGAGAGGTAGGAGAGCACCACGAGGCTCCCTGCGCCTGGAACACGCCCTCGTCGAAGAGGAGCACGGAGCCACTAGTACCAGCGAGCCAGCAAACCCTAGGCCCGGCCTCTGCCTCGGCGTCGATCGCTGCTCCTCGGCGCACCGCCACCACCAAGCCCTCGCGGTGAGCCCCTCTCCCTCCCTGACACGGTCCGCCTCGTCGCCACTGTCTAGATCAGCCGGCTCTTTCGTCGAGCGCTCTCGGTGCGCCGTCGTTCGCTGGCGTCTGCTCGCTCCCGCCCGCACAGAAACCCTAGCTAGGCCACGCGCGCCTCCCTGACACCAAGCCCAGGCCAGCCATAGCGGTAGCGCTTCATGTGAGCCCTGTGTCGAGAGATCGATCCCCGCCCGCGCCGCGCTGCGCCTGTCGCGCACCATCGCGTCGTCAGAGATTCAGAGAGAGAAGAAGTACAGTAGCGCTGCCGCTTTTGCCGATAACCCCCTGTTGTTTTGCGTGTGCAACCCGCGGTCCCCTTTTGGCCCACCCATCAGCCTCGCGTTCGTTTTTGCAGATAGCCCCCCAGTTTCCTAGGCTCCCAACCCGCAGTCCCAGTGGGCCCGCGTGGTTGCGCCGGAGTTCGCCCATTGGCGGTGGGCCCACGAAGCCTCCTGGCCCATCTGTCTGTCTCTAGGGCTAGATCCAGCTGCGGTGTAAAAAGTTCTTCTGCGCGCGTGTGTCCCAGTCAGCAGCCGACCCCACCTGTCAGCGACAGTGGCTGAATCTGTCTGGGTATAAAAAGGATTTCTGAAATCCGTTTAAATTCCAAATCTTTTCCAAATTAAATCAAATTCAAATTTAAATTCTGTTTTTGAATAACTTTTAAAATACAAATCCAAATAAAGCAAATAATATATGTTTTCAAATCAGAAAAATGTGAGGATTTAAAATATGCAATCCAAAATATATTTTGAACATTCAAAATTCCAAGTTTATTTAAATTACAACAAATCGCCCTTTTTCCTTATTTAATTAATAACTTTTGTTTTATAACCCCAAATTTATTAAATAATATGTCTAAAATGATTAGCTCGACGAGACCTTTCTGTTTATGCATTCCATGGTTTGTTTTGGAGCATGCATCATATAAATATATTGTATACAGCAACTAATATGAGGTTAAAATGGGCCCAAAACTCAATAAAATGATTTAATCTTGTATCTCACACCTCACCCATGCCATGCTACTTCAAGGCCATGCAAATTGTGCATCATTCATCATGGCATGATTGTTTGCTTGTCGCATTTTATTCATATGCTTGCGCACTTTATTTATGTTGGCCCTTGTTTGTTTGGTTCTTCTTCGAATAGACGCTGAGCAGGGGATATATCAAGAGAACCAGGAGCACTACCCAGATCCTTCTCTCACTTCAACCGAGCTGCCAGGCAAGCACTACCACATGCTTGCATACATATATTACCTATTGCCTCTTTCTTATTCTTGCATCATCGAGTCGCGAATGCATTAAATTGAATCCCAGGTCTTGCATAGCCTTTATTTTAACCCCACGAGCTTGTTCCTCCATCCCATGAGCCCTTACTACAGGAGTTGTTTGAGCCATGCGAGTCGTAGAACAGCATGTGTAGGGTATGTGAGTGTCTAATGGATAACGAGGTACCTAAACAACAACGAGTAGTAATGGGATAACTAATGAAAGTGGCATCGGTGAGCCATATTCGCTATTTGGTTTTTTCAGGCTCACTTGTGTCCCGTAAGACCCCGAGTACTTGATTCCTGTTCCAAGATTATTCGTGCTATCCACATCCGGAGGCCTTATGGACCCCCACAGCGAGCTTGATTCATTCTTATTTCTTGGGGCCACAAACTAGTTTGAGGATTTATTTACTATCTGTACTTATGCCATGCTTTCTTGTTTTATTTTAAGATTGTGCGAGTCTTGCACTTTGTATTGTTTAGGTCCGTGACTGTTTGCTGTCGACAAGCCAGTCACACTTTCGGGTTCCCGATCGTTTACAGCCGGCACAAACCTTGAGTCCGTCTCGTAGCCGGCCAACTCGTCGCTGGTATCTTAATGGGGTGGCCCCTAAAATATTTCTGAATCCTGATCGCTTTGTCGTGACCGCCTCGTTGGGTTTTGATTTGGTTTTCGAGGCATATCGAGTGTGTGTTGCTATTTGTGCACCTCGTGGTAAAACTTTCTGAAAGCCGTGTCCATGTTATGGACGACTTGGAGCAGTTTTCGATCATAGACAAGCATAACTAAAGTACCGCTTTTAAATTGACTAGACTAGGTACCTGACTAGTAAATAGTGCAACACTCATGGAATGGATAATAAAACTGCCAACGGATGGGTGGTTGTTCGTCCGCTTCCTCGTCGGTGGCGAGGAGGAGGATGGATGGATCTGTTAAGTTTACTCGTTATAACTGTTGTTATTAATTCACGGACATCCGTTTATCTCTGGTTAGGCGGATGGTTAGCGGGTATCTATAGAATTGCTAGGGTTTATCTTTTGCTGCAATTGCGTCACCCCAGGTTGTGTCCCCTTTAGAGGCATAAAGACTTCTTTGAGTACCCCTAGGGTCTCACACGATAAATTATTGGTTCGGATGAGCAGGTACACTCGCAAGATGGATCTTGGGTGGAAGAGACAGACGATGTGGGCAACGATCATTGGTGTAGAGATTCGAGAACAGGGATCCGTGAGATCTAGGCGGGATGTGCTTAATTATGGGGCATCTTATGCCGATTTGCTTCTTATCCGTACTCGGATTTTGTCTTCGCTTCGCTTGATACTCGATGTTTGATGTATGAGGAGATATCCGAACTATTATATCTATCTAGGATATTTGGATCTTGCCGTATGGCGTTGCTATATTCCTTTCTTTTTAGATGGAATGGCTCGATGTACTATTGTATGGTGGCTTGCATACATACTCATTTGTGTATGTAGTTGATCCTTCTTTGCCGATTCGCCGCCGTTCTTGTCCCGATGTTTGAAATGGTTGGGACGGCGAAGGTCTACTGTGAGTGGCATTTGGGCCCACTGTACTATTTCAACCATTTACGATCATCCAGGCTTGTACTAGGGCGTAATTCACGAGGTAGTTACAATTGGTATCGAGCCATCCCGACCTTGTGGTCTCAGCCAAATGGTCGTTGTGCATCTAGCAAATATTTTGGTAGTTATGTATACTAGGGAAAAACAAAAGCGAGTAGGACTGCTTCCATTTTTCTTCTTACCCACCCACCCACCCTTTTCTGGTAAGGAAGTGTAACGTTTTCAATCCTCTTCTTAAATTCAAACTAGGATTCACGTGTTCTGGGTTTCCGTAGTACCATAGGTTGTGTATCTGTGTGTGTGAGTGTGTGTGTGTAATTCCTTGTCTACCTGTTGCATCCAAGTTGTTATCTTATCGGCCTTTTGGTTATCAACTATTGGTACATTCCATACCGACAGGTTTTTGCAAACTGACGCGATCTATCTGATTCGTTGTATACCGACGCGATCTGTCTTACTCTTTGTTATCCGACGTTATCTTCTTTAGGGTGTTCGTTTCCGTAGTTGCTAATCCTTAGGTTCGTCGTGAGAAGAAGATGTTGGGATATGTGTTTTACTTGTTCATGTGCGGAGTAATGATTTGAGTGCGGGATGGAGTCGCGACCATACCACTACTCTTATCATTCGCTCTTGTATATTGAATTGGTAGAGTCACTAATCTTGATTCGTTAAGGGATTTTGCGCATCTATTGGTATTTTAATGCCGAAATTTGTGGAAATTTTTTCTTTGATATATCTGTGTACCACACTCCTTTTCAGTCGTGTGCGATATGCTTAATATCTTCTAGGTGCTTTGAACTTCGTTGATATTTTAATATCATCTTAGTAAATTGTATCCTTTAATCTTGAGTAATTCCATCTTGGTACTATCTTGGATTATTATTATTCTCCATCATAGTACTGACTTGTGTTTTATATCAATAACAGGATGGCGCCACGCCGCGTTCGAGGAGGACATACAACCTGAGCGGGGTAGCGTTGTCAAGCATCGCCAATGCCTTGGCAGCAATGCAATGAGAACCAGCGCTTTGAGGAAAGTGTCAGGAGGAATGAGTTTGTTCCGTTACCTCCACCTCCCAAGCGAGGAGACATCAAGAGCTTCCTGAAGTTCAACCCTCGCCAGTTTGATGTTTCTGATCAACCACTTGATGCTGATGATTGGTTGCGTGAGATGTCAAGGTTCTTGGCAACGCTGATGTTCTGAGCAAGAATGGGTAAAGTGCTACTCACCTTACGAAGGGAGATGCAGCTCGGTGGGAGAATTACGAAGGCAAAGCTGGTTTTCAACCTACTTGGGGACAGTTCACTGAAGCTTTCAAAGAGCAGTATCTGTCAGAAATTGTCATGGAGAGGATGAAGGAAGTATTTCTCAACCTCAAGCAGGGCAATGATAATGTCAACACCTACATCAGGAACTTCATGAACCTGTCTCGTTATGGTGGCGATGAGATCTCTGATGACAAGAAGAAGCAAAAGAGGTTCAGGCAAGGGCTCAATGCATCGATTAAGTATGCAATCACACATGCAAGGCCGGCGACTTTTCTGGAACTTCAGCATACAGCTCTGCAGGAAGAGGCAAGTAGGCAAGTGTTTGAGGAGTCAAAGAAGCACAGCCGTGATGCAGCAAGCTCTTGACTATGTCGGCTCCTTCTAAGCGTCGTGTGGGTTCCTAACACCCCACCGTCGCTCCGGCTCCACCAAGACCTTCAAGCTTCTGCGGCAAGGCCACCAAACTTCCTCACTTTGCTCCTGTGGGCTACAACCACCACTACCTGAGCGCCTGGCGGAGTCCCTGGCTACGTTGCTCCACGTCCACCTGGTGCTTGTTACACTTGTGGAGACTCTGGGCATCAACAATGGAACTGTCCGTTGAAGAACAAGGCTCTTCCTCCACCACCTCCAAGATCTGCGGCAAGCTCTCCTATGGTTCGTGCACCACCACCTCGGGCTCTCAACATCAACACCAAGCCCGGGTCATCTTGCTCGTGCCAACCGCATCAACGCCGCTCAAGCTGAGCATGCACCGAGTTGTGATGGGTATGCTTCCGTTAACTCGGTCCTGCACGAGTTTTGTTTGATTCGGTGCTTCGCATTCTTTTGTTTCGCATAAGTTTGCGCATGAGCAGGGATCTGGATATGGTTCCTTTGCTAATCGTCTCGTGGTTCTATCTCTGGTTCAAACATGAGGGCTGCTCTTATCAGCCATGGCAATCAAATTGAGATTGGTGGCTCTTCGTTCTCGGCGTCCTTAATTGTTCTGGGCAATTCTGACATTGATGTCATCTTGGGCATGGATTGGTTGACAGCAAATGCAGCTGTGATTGATTATGCTGAACGCTCGGTTTCTCTGAAGATTCCTGAAGGCCATATAGTCTATTCTCCAAGTCTGACTCCTGCTATCCAGCTTTTCTCTTTGGCGGCTCTGAATGTTGATGCTATGGAAGCTATTCAGAGTGTTCCGTGGTCCGAGTTCCCGATGTCTTTCCGAAGAGTTGCTGGTATGCCTCCTGAGCGTCGAGTTGAGTTTGTAATTGAGCTTGAACCTGGTACCGCTCCTATCTCCAAGCGGCCTTATAAGATGGGTCCTGCTGAGTTGGCTGAACTCAAACGTCAGCTTGATGAACAAGAGAAGTTGGGTTTCATTCAGCATAGTACTTCTTCTTGGGGTAGCCCTACTCTCTTTGTGAAGAAGCGAGACCAGACTGATAGACTTTGTGTTGACTATCGGACTCTCAATGCTAAAACCATCAAGAATAAATATCCCCTTCCGCGGATTAATGATCTCTTCGATCAGCTAGCTGGAGCTGTGGTATTCTCTAAGCTTGACTTGAGAAGTGGTTATCACCAGATCAAGATCCGCAAGGAAGATGTTCCGAAGACAGCTTTCACCACCCGCTATGGCCTGTATGAGTACACGGTCATGTCTTTCGGTCTCACCAACGCACCTGCCACCTTCTCGAGGCTCATGAACTCGGTTTTCATGGAGTATCTTGATAAGTTCGTTGTGGTCTATCTGGATGACATCCTAGTCTATTCTAAGTCACAAGAAGATCATGAAGAACACCTTCGATGTGTACTAAGCAAGCTTCGTGAGAACCGCTTGTATGCAAAGTTCTCCAAGTGTGAGTTTTGGCTGCCTCAAGTTACCTATCTTGGTCACGTCATCTCCGCCAAGGGCATTGCAGTCAATCCGGAAACTGTGAAGACAATTGTTGAATGGCTTCCTCCTGTAAACGTCAAAGAAGTGCGGAGTTTCCTTGGTTTGGCTAGTTATTATCGTCGCTTCGTTCAGAACTTCTCGAAGATAGCGAAGCCTCTTACCGATCTCCTCAAGAAAGGCAAGAAATACCTTTGGACTCCTGCATGTCAAGCAAGCTTTGAGACACTCAAAGAAAAGCTCACTTCCACACCAGTCTTGGTTCCTCCGGATACATCCAAGCCGTTTCAGATCTTCTGTGACGCCTCTTTGCATGGATTGGGAGCGGTCCTCATGCAAAAAAACAAGTTGTTGCTTATGCCTCTCGTCAGTTGAAGACGCATGAGATCAACTATCCCACACATGACCTCGAGCTCGCAGCAGTTGTCTTTGCTTTGAAAGTATGGAGGCACTACTTGCTTGGCAATCGTTGTGAGATCTTTTCTGATCACAAGAGTCTGAAGTATATCTTTACTCAGCCTGATCTCAACCTTAGGCAAAGGAGATGGATTGAAGCAATCAATGACTTCGATTTGACCATCAACTACACTCCGGGCAAAGCTAATGTTATGGCAGATGCTCTCAGCCGCAAAGCTTATGTCAACAGCCTCATGATGGAAGAACAACAGCCTCTCTTGTGCGAGGAATTCCGTCATCTCAACCTGGAAATTGTGGAACCAGGGTATCTCCTGAACCTTCTAGCAACACCTCTCTTGGAAGAAAAGGTTCGCTCTTCTCAGCTTGGTGATCCGCACACAAGAAAGATCATCTCCAGGATTCAGCTTCCGAAGTATGAGTCCTTCCACGTCGATGATCAAGGCACGCTTTTCTTTGAACACCGGATGTTTGTACCGAACTACCCGGGTTTGAGAGAGCAAGTTCTCAAGGAGGCGCATGATTCTGTTCTTTCTATCCACCCTGGCAGCACAAAGATGTACATGGACTTGAAAACACAATATTGGTGGCCTGGTTTGAAAAGGTATTGTGCCAGGTATGTCTCGGAGTGTGATGTCTGCCGCAGAGTGAAAGTTGTCCATCAGAAACCTTCCGGTCTTCTACAACCATTGAAACCCCCGGAATGGAAATGGGAGAAAGTAGAGATGGACTTCATCACTGGTTTTCCGAGGTCGCAGAAGGGCAACAATGCAATCTTTGTTGTCATTGACAGGCTTTCTAAAGTGGCTCACTTCTTCCCCGTCAAGGAAACCATTTCTGCGATTCAGCTGGCCGAGCTCTATATCAACAGAATTATCTCTCTGTATGGGGTTCCACTTGAGATCAGTTCAGACCGTGGAAGCATCTTCACTTCCAAGTTCTGGGAAAGTTTCCAAAATGCTTTGGGAACAAAGTTGAACTTCAGCACAGCTTACCACCCTCAGTCGCAAGGACAAGTTGAAAGGATCAATCAGATTCTGGAGGATATGCTTCGTGCGTCATCTCGTTCGCATGAAGTGGGAAGAATGTCTTCCTTATGCTGAATTCTCTTACAACAACAGCTTCCGAAAAGTCTAAAGATGGCACCATTTGAGGCTCTCTATGGTCGCAAAATGCAGGACTCGATTGGTTGGTGGTGCGGTGAAAGGATCTTGTTTGGCCCTGACATTGTGACTCAAGCGGAGGAGAAGGTTCACATCATTCTGGAAAATCTGAGGATTGCTCAAAGTCGCCAGAAGAGCAATTATGACAGGAAGCACACGGACATGGAGTATGTCCCTGGTGATCTCGTTTACCTTCGTGTCACTCCCATGAGAGGCACGCACCGCTTTGGTATCAAAGGAAAGCTGGCTCCTAGATACATCGGTCCTTTCAAAGTTCGTGGAAGAAGAGGAGAAGTTGCTTATGCTCTTGATCTCCCGGAAAAACTCAAAGTCCATGATGTTTTCCACATCTCTCAGCTCAAGAAGTGCTTCAAGGATCCCGGCAGGACCGTGGATCATGAGCTTATCAATCTCCAAGAAGACCTGTCTTATCAAGAACACCCCACAAAAATCCTTGAAGTCGCAGAAAGAAGGACTCGCAACAAGTCCATCAAGTTCTGCAAGGTGCAGTGGTCGCACCATTCCGTTGATGAAGCCACTTGGGAACGTGAAGATGATCTCCGTGCCAAGTATCCTACCCTCTTTGTGTCTTCTTCTTCCTAGAATCTCGGGGCGAGATTCCTGTTTAGTGGGGGAGAGTTGTAGCATCCCAATTGTCTAACAATTGTAATGCTACTTGGTCTAGTAATAGAATGGCTACTTCAAATATATAATTGTTGCATCATAAGTATATCATGCTCATGTCATCATGCCTCCTTGCATTTGAGCATCATATAAAACCCTTTTTGATTTGGTTCTTATATCATATGCATTATGAATTGTATTTGCCTCTTGATATTGTATTTGGTTCTTGATATATTGCTTAATGCCCAAGTTGAGTTGGGGGCATATCTCTTATTAATTCCACCACCTTTTTCTTTCACCACCTTATAATTCCACCATCCAACTAAATATGAGCTTAGCATTTAGTGAGTTTACCTCTAGCTCATGTGGGTTGGGATGGATCCAATTCTATTCCACATGCTCTCATCTTAGCATCATGTTGTTTTCACAATATTGAAACATGAGAGCCACATGGCCACCTTTGCATGCCTTGTGAGTGGAACCTTTCCTAGCTTCCATATGTGTGGTCTTGGGGTTATCATCATGTTGGGGTATTTTTGAGGGCTTATTAAATACCTAGTGGCATATACACACTAGCAAGCCCCAAATATAATCCAAGGTGGTCATCTCCATATACTCCACTTGGAATTCTTTCTAAATTCTTTTGCTTGGGCCTTACTACAATTTTGGGTTGCATAATAATAATGCCATGAAATAATATTGTTTTCACAAGAAATATCATGGCATTAAATATTTTGCATGGGCCATGCAAGTACCCTTTAAGCTTGTCATTTGGATTTTAGTTGGTTTTTGGGAATCCTCTCACCCTCTCATCTCTCTCTTTTAACTTGAACTTATTTGATCATGCTTACACCACCTCCCCCTCTTTTCTTGTTTTGTTTTGGTTTGATCTTAGTTGTTCTTGGCTTGACCTTGTCCTAGCAAAACCACTCCATCTCTCTCTCTTTAGTCCCTAGACCATCATCTACCCTTCATCACCATACCATACCCCCTCTCCTAAACCCTAATCTACACCTAAGCTAAACCACACCCTAAGTACACCCCCCTCTTTCCCTCCTTCCTCTAGCCAAGCCACCCCACCATGACCTACCCGTGTTGGCCCCACTTGGCCACCCTGCCACCTAGCTACCCCACCCAAACCCTAGTACAGCCCTAGCCCGAGCCATACCCCTCCTACCCTAGCTCCAACCCTAGCTAACCCGAGGCTATCTCCCCCTCCCTTCTCTCCCTGCCTAGTGGCCCTAGCCCGAGCCTACCACCTCCTGCCGCACCTACCCCACTGTAGCCACACCCCTTTGCCCCTGCCCTTGACTCCCAAAGACGTGAGGAGGAGGAGAAAGGTGGCAACCGAGCCACCTTTTACACCCACCTGCTCCCCACGCTCCTCTCCTTTCCCCCCTCTGCTTTACCCCCCCGCCACACGCCTCCTCTGGTTCCCCAGATCCACCCCGAAGGCGCCCTGCCTCTTCCCCCTCTCTTCTCCATCGCCACCGGCCTCACCATCGTCTGCACCGTTGGCCTCCTCCGCGTCCGGTTGATCCTGTCGAGCCGCGCATCCGTGGAGTGGTTGGAGAGCACCAGGAGGCTCCCTGCGTCGCCGAACACGCCCTCGTCAAGAGGAGCACTGAGCCACTAGTACCAGCGAGCAGCGCAAACCCTAGACCGCCCGGCCTCTGCCTCGACGTCGATCGCCTGCGCCTCGAGCCGCACCATCGCCACCGACAGCCTCGCGGTGAGCCCCTCTCCCTCCCTGACACGGTCCGCCTCGTCGCCACTATCTAGATCAGCCGGCTCTTTCGTCGAGCGCTCTCGGTGCTGTCGTCATTGGCGTCTGCTTCCGCCCAAGACAGAAACCCTAGCTAGGCCACGCCTCCTCGACACCAAGCCAGGCCAGAAGCGATAGCCGCTTCCACATGAGCCCTGTCGAGAGATCGATCCCGCCAGCCCAAGGCGCTGTCGCGCACATCGCGTCGTCGAGATTCAGAGAGAAGAAGTACAGATGGCGCCGCTTTTGCCGATAACCCCCTGTTGTTTTGCGTGTGCAACCCGCGGTCCCCTTTTGGCCCACCCGTCAGCCTCGCGTTCGTTTTTGCAGATAGCCCCCCAGTTTCCCAGGCTCCCAACCCGCAGTCCCCAGCTGGGCCACGTGGTTGCGCCAGGTTCGCCATTGGCCGGTGGGCCTGCAAGCCTCTGGCCCATCTGCATCTCTAGGGCTAGATCCAATATGTGTAAAAAGTTCTTCAGCGTGTGTCGATCAGCCAATTGACCCCACTGTCCGACAGTGGCTGAATCTGTCTGGGTATAAAAGGATTTCTGAAATCCGTTTAAATTCCAAATCTTTTCCAAATTAAATCAAATTCAAATTTAAATTCTGTTTTTGAATAACTTTTAAAATACAAATCCAAATAAAGCAAATAATATATGTTTTCAAATCAGAAAAATGTGAGGATTTCAAATATGCAATCCAAAATATATTTTGAACATTCAAAATTCCAAGTTTATTTAAATTACAACAAATCGCCCTTTTTCCTTATTTAATTAATAACTTTTGTTTTATAACCCCAAATTTATTAAATAATATGTCTAAAATGATTAGCTCGACGAGACCTTTCTGTTTATGCATTCCATGGTTTGTTTTGGAGCATGCATCATATAAATATATTGTATACAGCAACTAATATGAGGTTAAAATGGGCCCAAAACTCAATAAAATGATTTAATCTTGTATCTCACACCTCACCCATGCCATGCTACTTCAAGGCCATGCAAATTGTGCATCATTCATCATGGCATGATTGTTTGCTTGTCGCATTTTATTCATATGCTTGCGCACTTTATTTATGTTGGCCCTTGTTTGTTTGGTTCTTCTTCGAATAGACGCTGAGCAGGGGATATATCAAGAGAACCAGGAGCACTACCCAGATCCTTCTCTCACTTCAACCGAGCTGCCAGGCAAGCACTACCACATGCTTGCATACATATATTACCTATTGCCTCTTTCTTATTCTTGCATCATCGAGTCGCGAATGCATTAAATTGAATCCCAGGTCTTGCATAGCCTTTATTTTAACCCCCACCGAAGCTTGTTCCTCCATCCCATGAGCCCTTACTACAGGAGTTGTTTGAGCCATGCGAGTCGTAGAACAGCATGTGTAGGGTATGTGAGTGTCTAATGGATAACGAGGTACCTGTACAACTTAACCTGAGTAGTAATGGGATAACTAATGAAAGTGGCATCGGTGAGCCATATTCGCTATTTGGTTTTTTCAGGCTCACTTGTGTCCCGTAAGACCCCGAGTACTTGATTCCTGTTCCAAGATTATTCGTGCTATCCACATCCGGGAGGCCTTATGGACCCCCCTGAGCCAGAGTTTGATTCATTCTTATTTCTTGGGGCCACAAACTAGTTTGAGGATTTATTTACTATCCTATACTTATGCCATGCTTTACTGTTTTATTTTAAGATTGTGCGGTAACAGACATTGTACTTATTTAGGTGTGACCGTTTTGCTGTGTCGACAAGCCAGTCACACTTTCGGGTTCGATCGTTTACAGCCGACCATTAAACCTTGAGTCCGTCTTGTAGCCGGCCAGCTTCGGTGTGGGTAGCATAATTGGGTTGCCCCCAGAAATATTTCTGAATACAGTTATCTCTTTGTCGTGGATCGCCTCGTTGGTTTTGATTTGGTTTTTCCGAGGCATATCGAGTGTGTGTTGCTATTTGTGCACCTGCAGGTAAAACTTTCAAAGCCGTGTCATGGTTATGGATGACTTGGAGCACAGTTTCGATCATAGACAAGCATAACTAAAGTACCGCTTTTAAAT
The DNA here is from genome assembly GCA_023614405.1 of Avena insularis. Lineage (NCBI taxonomy): Eukaryota > Viridiplantae > Streptophyta > Magnoliopsida > Poales > Poaceae > Avena > Avena insularis. The sequence goes on from CM042697.1 coordinate 66,788,520, forward strand.
TGACTAGACTAGGTACCGACTAGTAAATAGTGCAACACTCATGGAATGGATAATAAAACGCCAACGGATGGGGGTTGTTCGTCCGCTTCCTCGGGTATGGCGAGGAGGAGGATGGATCTGTTAAGTTTACCGTTATAACTGTTATAACTGTTGTTATTAATTCACGGACATCCGCTCATCTCTCGTTAGGCGGATGGTTAGCGTAGTATCTATAGAATTGCTAGGGTTTATCTTTTGCTGCAATTGCGTCACCCTGTGTTGTGTCCCTTTAGAGGCATAAAGACTTGCCGAGTACCCTAGGGTCTCACACGATAAATTATTGGTTCGGATGAATGTACACTCGCAAGATGGATCCGGGTGGAAGAGACGACGATGTGGGAAACGATCATTCGTGTAGAGATTCCAGAACGGGATCCGTGAGATCTGTGGGCGGGATGTGCTTAATTATGGGGCATCTTATGCCGATTTGCTTCTTATCCGTACTCGGATTTTGTCTTCCGCTTCCGCTTGATACTCTGATGTTTGATGTATGAGGAGATATCCTGAACTATTATATCTATCTAGGATATTTGGATCTTGCCGTATGGCGTTGCTATATTTCCTTTCTTTTTAGATGGAATGGCTCTGATGTACTATTGTATGGTGGCTTGCATACATACTCATTTGTGTATGTAGTTGATCCTTCCTCGCCGATTCGCCGCCCGTTCTTGTCCCGATGTTTGGAAATGGTTGGGACGGCCGAAAGGTCTACCTGTGAGTGGCATTTGGGCCCCACCGTACTATTTCAACCATTTCTGATCATCCAGGCTTGTACTAGGAGCGTAATTCACCGAGGTAGTTACAAAGATTATCTAGCTTAGGCCAAATTTAATGCTCTTTATGCAACCTTCAATTATCTTCCTAGAATCTACAAGTCACTTAAGTAAACTCTAAGAGAAAGCTTTGATAAAGAAATAAAGTATGAAGCTTGCAAGTAAAACTAGGATTGGGTTATCAAGTGGAATAGGCTTGTTAAGTTGCAAGTGTTAGCTTGCATAGGTCAACTTGGTTAGTAAGGCTTGCATAAGTATTAGTATAAGCTTGCCTTGAGCCGAGCAGTGGTTGAAGTTCTCCTCGGCTTCTTCTTCGTAGTATCCTCCTTCCTCCTCTTATCCTTGGTCGGTACTAGCGTCTATAAATAAGTACGAGGTACACAATCACCAAACAATACTTAACTTTTTTCAATCATCACACAAAAGGGTACTATAGATGATCTAGCATCATCACTAACATTACAAGATTAAAGCCTTTGTCTTATTTATTTTATTTTTAGAAAAGTAATTTCTACTCATTGAAAAACTACTTAAGATTTAATATTCTCCAACTCAAACATGGGATCACGTTGACACATGTCATAACCACATATTTCAGTACATGGGAATGTGATTTAAAGTGGTATCACAATTTAATAAGGTTTAACCTTTTTATTATAATTAAATAAAGTGACTAGAAATGCCTATGTGACATTCTTTTATTACTTGGACATTATTTCTATAAGTAAACCCATATGTTTTTATATATTCTGAAAGGTATGATCAAATGTGATTTTTGAGAGTTGGAATCAACTCAAAAGCTATTATGGTTGACATTTGAAAAATGTTTGAATGCAGAAAAGCTTCCGACTTGTTATTTTTACCAAGGTTGATCTACAGATCCAAATGACTTGAATCCAACGGGCCTGGATTAAGAATTTCAATACCTTTCTAACAAAATTGGTTTCATGCAATTTGGTTCATTGAATCGAGCTGGGTTGATTTTTGAAACTAGGTATAGAACTAAGTTTGAATGAAAATAGAAAAATCTAAATTCAAAAGGTTGGCTGCGCGAGAGATGCTAATGGGCCGGTCCAGTGTCACTCTGCAGCGCCGGGCTCAGCTGACAGGGGGGTTCCACCCGCCAGTGGCTCATAACACGCAAAGCGGTACGGGGCGATGTGGTTCGTTGGATTAGAAGAGCGATCAACGGCTGAGGGTCGTCGTCAACGATGAACATGTCACCGGCGAGCTCGAATCCTAGCGGCTCAGTGGGGGTCGTGGGAGGCTCACCGGGGCTCATGCGAGGGTCGACGATGGGGGAGAACGACGAAGTCTACGACGGTGATTCTCCTGGCACCGGCAACTTCTCCTGGGGCGGCTCCAATCGATGGCGCCTCTCCTCCTCTACAGCGGCGAACTCCGGTGCAATTCCGGCCACCTGGTGCTCGCCTTGCTCCGGGGAAGGGTGTGGGATGTTTCTGAGAGAGAGGGGAACGAACAGGTGTGAAGAAATCGAGCGGGGAGGCCTCTATTTATAGTGGCGAGAGGGGACCAACGGGCGTGGGCTGAGCTTGTCGTGGTCGACGGCACAGAGGGCTACTGGCATGGGCGACGGTAGGGGGCGGTGCTGTGCTCCCTGGCGAAGCTCAACGGCGTGGTGGCGAGGCATGGGGCGGCGCTGATCGATCGGAATGCTTTGACGCTCTGAGCGGGTCCGACGGAGGTTTTGATGGCGCACAACACGCGTGGTCCGCGCGACGGCGAACGGGCATGTCTGCGGGGTTGCTGGGATGGTGGTGATCACGCGTCCACGCGGCGAGGGAGGCGCGCAGTCCATGATCATGTGTCGAGGGTGGCGCTCTGGCGTGCTCTCAGCATGCTCTCAGAGAAGCTTGGCATGGCTTGGGCGTGTGGTCCAGTGGCTGGCAGGGCTCAAGCTACCGGGATGGGGATGGCGGTGGCGTGTGTCCTAGACATGGTGTTTAGGCTTGGTACTTGCTCTGGCTAGCTAGCCATGGTCGGCTGACAAGGGTTCCTTCGGGTTGGCATGGCATGGTGCAATGGGTAGGGGCTAGGGGTGGTCAAGGCACTGGTTGGCACTGGGGGAGACAAGTGTGATCAATGGTGAACAATGCTTAGCCAAATTACTGCTCAAAACAGTGAAGTTTGGCCAATTTGATTTTCTGTCTCCAAGTGTTTGATGAAATGGCCGCAAGAAATTTATTTTTGAATTTTGAAAAGGTTTTTGGTGGGTGTGCTAGGCATGTGTTGAGGATTCTGTGGGTGCTTGGGTTTTGAAAACTGAGCTTGTTTGAGTGGTTTTTGAAATGGTGGGATCTTCCCATATGAGATAGATTCAATTTTAAACTATCATTTAAACTTAGCATTTGAATGTTTTTGGATGATCACAAAGTGGGCCTTGGTACCTTATTATGAGTACTATCAAGAAGATCCATACATGTTTCTGTTAAGTTTTGAAAATTAGATATAGCCAAAGTAGGCATGGGAGTTAATTTGGCCAAAGTGACCATTCACTTAATTTATTCATTTTGAGTTGTTTGTCTTTGGGAAAAGTTTGGGGATTGTTTAGATGATGTTTATTTCACCTAAGAAACATTTTACAAGCAAAGAAACATAGAACCAAGGCAATTCAAAAGAATCCAAATTTTGAATACACACACATATGAATGCTTTCATATTTTTAGTTGGGAAAGTTTTTGTTAACCCTAATTTTGATGATTAGAGTTTGATGAGTTTAATATTTTTGGGATGTTACAAACCTTCCCCCCTTAAACAAAATCTCGTCCCGAGATTTGAAAAAGGACGAAAAAGATTACCTAGGATTTGAAGAGATCGGGAAACTCCGTCCTGATGTGATCTTCGCGCTCCCAGGTAGCTTCCTCTTCCGTGTGGTTGCTCCACTGAATCTTGAGAAACTTGATCCTTCGGGTTCTGGTAGTTCTGAAAGCTTCTTCCAAAATACGGATGGGTACTTCAGGATAGGTCAGGTCATCGTTGATCTCTATGGTCTGGTGATCAATGTTCTTGAACACTTCAGTCTTCTCCGGAACTTCGAGTCACTTGCAAAGTAATGAGATGTGGAACACATTGTGCACGGCTGACATCTCTTCGGGTAGTTCCAATTGATATGACACTTCTCCTCGACGGTTCAGAATCTTGAAGGGGCCGATATATCTAGGGGCTAACATTCCTTTTAGTTGGAAGCGCTGCATTCCTTTCAATGGCGACACTTTCAGGTACACAAAATCTCCGATGTTGAAGGCGAGGTCTCAACGTCTCTTGTCGGCGTAACTCTTTTGCCTTGACTGGGCTGTCTTGAGGTGCTCACGAATCTTGTGAACCTTCTCTTCTGCTTCTCGTAGGATGTCGGGTCCGAAAATATGACTCTCTCCTACTTTCGACCAGTTCAAAGGGGTGCGACACTTCCTTCCATACATGAATTCAAATGGGGCCATTTGCAAACTAGCCTGATAACTGTTGTTGTATGAAAATTCTGCAAACGGCAGACAGTCTTCCCATTTAGATCCATACTCTAACACACATGCTCTCAACATGTCTTCGAGTATCTGATTTACTCGCTCCGTTTGTCCGTCGGTCTGAGGGTGATAAGCGGTGCTGGAATCTAGTCGGGTTCCTAAACCTTCTTGGACTTTCTTCCAGAATCTTGAGGTAAACTGTGTTCCTCGATCCGATACGATGTTCTTGGGGACTCCATGCAAACTGACGATTCTAGCGATGTATAACTCCGCTAGATTCGAACTCTGATATGTGGTCTTGACTGGTAAGAAATGGGCGACTTTGGACAATCTGTCAACTATGACCCAGATAGAGTCATTTCCCCTACTAGAAGTAGGCAATCCGGTGATAAAGTCCATTCCAACGGAATCCCATTTCCATTCTGGAATCTGCAATGGTTGCAACAATCCAGCGGGTCTTTGATGTCCCGCCTTGACTTGCTGACATATATCACACTTGGCAATATAGCTTCCGATTTCTCTCTTCATCTTATGCCACCAAAATTGTTCTTTCAAATATTGATACATCTTCGTTCCTCCGGGGTGGATAGAATAAAGAGTATCATGAGCTTCCTTCAGAATAACTTCTTTCAACTCAGAATCTACTGGTACACAAAGGCGTCCTTTGTACCACAGAACTCCTTCTTCATCTTCCGTGAATCTGGGTACTTTGCCTGTACCGATACGACGCTTGATTCCGTCGATACTAGCATTTCCTTTCTGCGCCTCCTTGATCTAGCTGATCAAAGTGGGTTGAAGTTCTATGCTAGCCAAAAATCCTTCACTCACTAATTCTATGCGGAAATCTTCCATCTCTTTGTGCAGACTTGGTTTATCCTTCAGAATCATAGAGTTCAAGCGGCACGGCAATCTGCTAAGGGCATCGGTACCACATTGGCTTTACTGGGGTGATAGTGAATATCCAGATCATAATCTTTGATTAGCTAAATCCATCTTCTCTGTCTCATATTCAGATCCTTCTGAGTGAATATATACTTCAGGCTCTTGTGATCCGAAAAAATCTCGCAACGATTTCCCATGAGGTAATGCCTCCATGTCTTCAGGGCTAGAACTATGGCTGCGAGCTCGAGGTCATGGGTTGGGTAGTTCTGCTCATGTTGTTTCAGTTGTCGAGATAGGTAAGATATAACTTTGCCTTCTTGCATTAGCACACATCTGAGACCGATCTTGGATGCGTCACAATACACGTCAAAGGGCTTCGTGATGTCCGGCATGATTAAGATTGGGTCTGAAATCAATCTCCTCTTGAGTTCTTGAAAACTCACTTCACATTTGTCCGTCCATTCAAACTTCTTGTCCTTCTTCAGCAATTGAGTCATGGGTCTGGCGATACTCGAGAATCCTTCTACGATCTTGCGGTAGTATCCCGCCAATCCGAGAAATGCATGAACTTGGGTTGGAGTGGTTGGGGCTTGCTAATCTTCGACATCTTTCACCTTTGTAGGGTCAACGGCAATTCCTCCGGCTGATACAATGTGGCCGAGGAATCCTACCTCCTGTAACCAGAATTCACATTTGCTAAACTTGGCATACAACTGATGCTCTCTAAGGGTTCCAAGAGTGGTCCTTAGGTGTAGCTCATGTTCTTCTTCCGATTTGGAATAAACCAGAATGTCATCGATGAAAACAACGACAAACTTATCCAGGAAGTCCATAAAAATCTTATTCATGAGATTCATGAAATAAGCGGGGGCATTGGTTAATCCAAAAGACATGACAGTATACTCGTATAATCCATATCTGGTGGTAAAGGCAGTCTTTGGAATATCCTCTGCGCGAATCTTGAGTTGATGATAGCCTGTTCTAAGATTAATCTTAGAAAACATATTGGCACCGGTCAACTGATCAAACAAATCTTATATCTTGGGCAATGGGTACTTGTTCTTGATAGTAACATCATTCAATTTCCGATAATCCGTACACAAACGGTTACCTCCATCTTTCTTGTCCATGAACAAAACAGGTGATCTCCATGGTGACGCACTTGGTTGAATCAGTCCAATTTCCAACATGGCATCTAGTTGCTTCTTTAGTTCTGCTAGTTCATACAGGTTCATACTATATGGTCTCTGGGCTATGGGTCCTGTTCCAGGGATTAGTTCGATGATAAACTCGATATCCCGATCTGGGGGCATACCGGGCAAAACATCTGGAAATACATCGGGGTATTCGCAGACTATACGGACTTGGTCAATGGTAGGTTGGGCTATACTCTTGTTGCACTTGAATTGACGAGGTAAGGTTTCAGATATATGCTCGACTGATATTCCTACCGCATCTTGGTCATGGTTATGGCTTTCTTGGCACAGTTAATTAATCCTTTATGTTTGGACATCCAATCCATTCCTAGTACTACTTTCAAACCTTTAGTTCCGAGTACTATCAGATTAGCATAAAAATCTATGCCATGGATTCGGATAGGGACGGCTTTGCAAATTTTCCTAGCTTTGGTGGCTGAACCGGGGATTTGAACAATCATAACATGCTTCAGTTTGGTTGGTTGAATCTTACTAGTGCATGCAAATTCTTCGGTGACAAATGAGTGCGATGCACCAGAATCAAACAACACTCTATCAAGTACTGAATTAACAGAAAACATACCTAGCACGACGTTTGGCGCTTCCTGGGCTTCTTCAGCATGCATGAGAAAAAGACGGCCATTGCGGTTGAAAGAGTTCCCTGGGGCAAACCTTCTTCCGGGCTGAACACGACGCTGCTGCTGAGCTGGGGCATTTGCATTGGGGGCTACGGCATTCTTCTTGGGGCACTCATTGGAGTAGTGACCCTTATTTCCACAGTCATAACAGGTCACTTGCGACTTGTCCTTTGCTGCAACAGGCACAACATTGCTTCCAGTCCTCAGGGCAATGTTGGTGTTGGCGACAGCATTGTTGTTGTTGAACTTGGGTGGTGCACGGTTGAAATTGCCAGAGTTGCCGGGGTTGTTGTGATTTCCTCCGGGCCTCGGGTTTCCACGGTTGGGATAGGTCGGACGGTTCATCGGGGGTCTGTTGGTTCTCGAGGCAAATCCTGGAGATGGGTTGGGGCGATACTTTGGGGTATGATGGGTTCCTGGCTGATGCATCATGCGACGCTTGCGGTTCTCATTGGCTTGGTTGATCTTTCCTTCCATCTGAATGGCAGAGTCGACAAGGGCTTCAATATCTGCAAAGGGGATATTGACCAACACCGTCTGCATCTCATTGTGCAGACCGTTCAATAATCTTTCTTTCTTCTTGGCTTCAGTGTCGATCTCATCCGGGGCATACCTAGCTATTGACAAGAATTTGTCATGGTATTCCACTACAGTCATCCTTCCTTGCTTCAGTTCTCTGAACTCATCTCTCATTCTCTTGATCAAACCCGGTGGCACATGGGTTCTGCTGAACTTGACCTTGAATTCCTCCCAGGTCATCATCTGTCCTCCGATCATTGCACGAACGCTATTCCGCCATGCTCTTGCATCTCTTGCTAGATAGTGGGTGGCGAACAGAACTTTCTCGTTAGCTTCCACTCCGGCGACTTCCAAGTTGTTTTCCATGGTTTGCAGCCAATCATCTGCGTCTAAGGGCTCTCCCGACTTAGTGAAAACAGGTGGGTTGGTGTTCTGGAAATTCTTGAGCTTAGATCCATGGTTGTCTTGATTTCCTTGGCCTTGATTGTTGTGGGCCAGCTGAGCTATCTGCTGAAGGGTGGCTAAGTTGGCTTGACGTTCTGCTCTTTCAGCTTAGCGGTCAGAAACCAACATTTGCAGGATCTGCAACATCGGGTCTAGGGATGAACCACTTCCTCCGCGTGGCATCTGAATATTGAGATAGTCATGAGAAAAGAGGGAAATTTCTAAGGTTCAGGGACTTTGAAAAGTTTTTAAAGTTTGACTCAGATTTTCTAGCAACTTGCTTTTCATTCATTCATCCATAGCACACGATACAACACACACCACAACAAAGGTAAACAGATGGTTTTAAGAACCATTCTGGAAACTACGATACAGTGGGACCGAATACAGCTCACCTACGCTAGTGCTCAAGTGCTACTACTCCTCGGAGTTGGTGTAATCGTCATCCTCATCATCGTCATCGATGAAGGCGAAGTCATCCTCATCGGTGAAGAAGTCCATGGCTTGATCCTCCAGAAAATCATCATCATCACTGAGATAGAAGTAGGGGTCTCCACGAAGATCTTCTCCGGCATTCTCCCTTTCCTCCAACTGCATGTCTCTCTCGTGGATGGTCTCCTCCAAATCCGAGATACGGTGGCGAAGACGGGCAATGATGCGCTCCTTCTTGTCGAGTTGGCGGCGACGAGACTTGCGATCCTTCGCTAGCATGGCGATGGTCTGATCCTTCGTCTTGATGATGGCGGACTTGTGGTTGGAGTAGTCACGGGCATTGTCCAACTCCTGTTGACGATCATACATCATGAAGCTAAGGTGGTCCAACTAAGTCTTCAGCTCGTGGTGGTATGAGGCTTCCAGTGGTTGTCCCATAGCATCACGCCTTGGAAAGAACACAAAGCGGGTACCCTTGATCTAGTTGATACTCTGCCCACACAGACGGGCAAGAGCTTCCTGCATGGCCCTGGCAAGTCCATCTAGCCAGTTGTTTTCTCTTAAGGTGAACTGAATTCCCTCTGCAGTGGGAGGTTCAATCTTTCCTCGGAGACTCGCAACAATTAGTCACTGCAGATCTTCTCCTCCTTGATCATTGAGCTGAGCTTCGAAGAACTCGGGGTATGGACGCTCCAGAAGTTCCGAAAGCTGGTCCAAATCCCGCTCAAAGATGAGGTCACTGATAAAACTTACTATACTTCACGTCCATCTATAAGAATATAGGATGAGTAAGTTAGTAGAGTGATCAAGTGTGTCAAATTTTATGTATTTTGCAAGAGTTTTTGAGGAACATGATTTTTTTATGAAAGAAACCAAGGGATAAGAATGGGAATAAGTTTTTGTAAATATTTGCTTCCTTTGGTTTTGAAACTAAGTTTTTGATTCCAATGTCTAGTCTAACTAGGGTCTCCTATGGTCAGGATGGCTCTGATACCAACTTGTCAACACCCAGATTTTTTTTAATCCCAGATGCCTGTTATAACATACATCGCAATCCCAGGATTACCATTTTTGCGAGACATAACAGATTTGGATATCACAGTACATCATCCATTACAAAACATACATAACGTCTTACACAAATAAGGATCTCATGATCTAGTTCTTAATACAACTCAAGCAGCGGAAATACGTAATAATAAAGGTAGCGTAGGCGAAGCTCCATCTTCGGGGTCACAGGAAATGCTAACGATGGGAGATGATCCTAGTTGTCGTAACCTTCCTGCGGTCCATCATCTTGGTACTCCTCTTCATAGTCTGGCCACGGGAATAGCCAGGGGCAAAGCCATGAGTACTCTTTAAGTACTCGCAAACAATACTAATAGTTAAGGGGGTTTTAGTAGTAGGACACTAAGCTCTAGGGTTGTTTTGCAAAAAGCCAGATTTACCTCTACTAAGTTCAGAAGCAAGAAACTAGTTGAAGTTTTATAACACCTAAGTAGGAACTCGAATTTTATATCACAACTTTGTTGTGGTCAAGTCAAAGTCTCAATTCATTTCACAAGTCCTTTTGAAAACATCTGATGGGGGAACAGTATGGCCACTATAACTGTCCATAACCGCGGACGCGGCTATTCGAATAGTTTGACACTCTAAAGAGATTGTACACTTTCACCACAACATTCGAGACATCCGTCATGAACAAATCCTGAATTCACCATACTCAGTATGCGGATAATAAATCCTAACCTTTCCATTACACGCCCTAGTATAGGCACCTCTCCTGTGAGTTTGGCCTCCCAACCATGACCATCTGTCATCTTGGGTACTACACAGGTGGACAATCTTCACAAGGTAGCCTCAGCTCAGACCTTGGCGTGAGGGAACCCATACTAAGGTATATAAGTTTCCAGTCAAGCCCTACCCAATTGTCGGGTTTTGTGGTTGTACGGTAAAATTGGAATGGTATCGCATCCAGACAACCATCAGTTTTGTAAAGGGCTAAGGCTCATGCCTCAACATTTTCATCATCAAAATCATCTGGTGTTCGGAAACACATGTCAAAACATTTCAGTAGAATGACTCATCATTCCAAGGTTTTCATAACCATTTTCACCAAGTATTCCCATCTAAAGTTGATCAAGTTTTATGCTTGGCACTAGCATCTACCAGTGGGGGTAAGTACTAATGAGGGGTGGTAAACAAGTGGAGTTTAACTAAGTTCAATCTCATGCCTTAGGATGACATCAATATTATCTAGCTTAGGACAAATTTAATGCTCTTTATGCAACCTTCAATTATCTTCCTAGAATCTACAAGTCACTTAAGTAAACTCTAAGAGAAAGATTTGATAAAGAAATAAAGTATGAAGCTTGCAAGTAAAACTAGGATTGGGTTATCAAGTGGAATAGGCTTGTTAAGTTGCAAGTGTTAGCTTGCATAGGTCAACTTGGTTAGTAAGGCTTGCATAAGTATTAGTATAAGCTTGCCTTGAGCCGAGCAGTGGTTGAAGTTCTCCTCGGCTTCTTCTTCGTAGTATCCTCCTTCCTCCTCTTATCCTTGGTCGGTACTAGCATCTATAAATAAGTACGAGGTACACAATCACCAAACAATACTTAACTATTTTCAATCATCACACAAAAGGGTACTATAGATGATCTAGCATCATCACTAACATTACATGATTAAAGCCTTTGTCTTATTTATTTTATTTTTAGAAAAGTAATTTCTACTCATTGAAAAACTACTTAAGATTTAATATTCTCCAACTCAAACATGGGATCATGTTGACACATGTCATCACCACATATTTCAGTACATGGGAATGTGATTTAAAGTGGTATCACAATTTAATAAGGTTTAACCTTTTTATTATAATTAAATAAAGTGACTAGAAATGCCTATGTGGCATTCTTTTATTACTTGGACATTATTTCTGTAAGTAAACCCATATGTTTTTATATATTCTGAAAGCTATGATCAAATGTGATTTTTGAGAGTTGGAATCAACTCAAAATCTATTATGGTTGAAATTTGAAAAATGTTTGAATGCAGAAAAGCTTCTGACTTGTTATTTTTACCAAGGTTGATCTACAGATCCAAATGACTTGAATCCAATGGGCTTGGATTAAGAATTTCAGTACCTTTCTAAATTTTTTGGTTTCATGCAATTTGGTTCACTGAATCGAGCTAGGTTGATTTTTGAAACTAGGTATAGAACTGAGTTTGAATGAAAATAGAAAAATCTAAATTCAAAAGGTTGGCTGATCGGTCGGAATGCTTCGACGCTCTGAGCGGGTCCGGCGGAGGTTTTGATGGCGCACAGCGCGTGTGGTCCACGCGGCGGCGAATGGGCGTGTCTGCGGGGTTGCTGGGGTGGTGATGATCACGCGTGCACGCGGCGAGGGCGGCGCGTGGTTCGTGGGCGTGTGTCGAGGGTGGCGCTATGGCGCGCTCTCGGCATGCTCTCAAAGAAGCTTGGCATGGCTTGGGCGTGTGGTCCAGTGGCTGGCAGGGCTTAAGCGCTGGACAGGGGGTGGCGATGGACGGTGGCATGCGTCCTAGACATGGTGTTTAGGCTTGGTGCTTGCTCTGGCTAGCTAGCCATGGTCGGCTGGCAAGGGTTCCTTCGGGTTGGCATGGCATGGTACAATGGGTAGGGGCTAGGGGTGGTCAAGTGTCAACACCCGAATTTTCAATCCCAGATGCCTGTTATGCCATACATCGCAATCCCAGGATTACCATTTTTGCGAGACATAACAGAATTGGATACCATAGTACATCATCCATTACAAATCGTACATAAGTTCTTACACGAATAGGGATGTCATGATCCAGTTCTTAATACAACATCAAGCAGCGGAATACGTAATAATAACGGTAGCGTAGGCGAAGCTCCATCTTCGGGTCACAGCAATCTCGACGATGGGAGATGATCCTAGTTGTCGTAACCTTCCTCGGGTCCATCTTCCAGGTACTCCTCTTCATAGTCTAGCCATGGGAATAGCCAGGGACAAAGCCATGAGTACTCTTTAAGTACTCGCAAACTAATACTAACAAGTGAAAGGGGTTTTTGATAATAGACACTAGGCTCTAGGGTTGTTTTGCAAAAGCCAGATTTATCTCTACTAAGTTTGGAAGCAACGAGTGCTAGTTAAAGTTTTATAACACCTAAGTGGGAACTTGTATATCATGCCACAACCCTGTTGTGGTCAAGTCAAAGTCTCAATTCATTTCACAAGTCATTTTGGAGAAGTCTGATGGGGGAACAGTATGGCCACTCCAAGCTCCATAATCATGACGCTATTCGAATAGTTTGACACTCTCTGAGATTGTACACTTTCACCACAACATTTGATACATCCGAGAACAAATCCTGAATTCACCATACTCGATATGGATAATCAATCCTAACCTTTCAATTACACGCCCTAGTATAAGCACCTCTCCTGTGAGTTTGGCCTCCCAACCATGACCAACTGTCATCTTGGGTACTGCACAGGTGGACAATCTTCACAAGGTAGCCTCAGCTCAGACCTAGTCCATGAGGGAACTAATACTAAGGTATATAAGTTTCCAGTCAAGCCCTACCCAATCTTCGGGTATTGTGGTTGTACGATAAAATTGGAATGGTATCGCATCCAGACAACCATCAGTTTTATAAAGGGATAAGGCTCATGCCTCATCATTTTCATCACCAAAATCATCAGGTGTTCGCAAACACATGTCCAAAACATTTCAATAGAATGATCCATCATTCCAAGGTTTTCATAACCATTTTTCCACCAAGTATTCCCATCTAAAGTTGATCAAGTTTTATGCTTAGCACTAGCATCTACAAGTGGGGGTAAGTACTAATGAGGGGTGGTAAACAAGTGGAGTTTAACTGAGTTTAATCTCATGCCTTAGGATGACATCAAGATTATCTAGTTTAGGCCAAATTTTAAGCTCTTTATGCAACCTTCAAGTATCCTTCTAGTATCTACCATTTATTCCAGTAAACTCTAAGTAAGAGCTTTGATAAAGAAATAAAGTAATAAACTTGCAAATAAAACTAGGATGGGTTTATCAAGTGGTTATGATCATATATTCTTTAAGGCTTATAGTGGCATGGTAGCAAGCAAGTAGTAGCTTGCATAGGTCAACTTGATTAGTAAGGCTTGCAAGTATTGGCTTGCACAATATCAGTATAAGCTTGCATTAGTAGGGTATCTTGCAAGTGTTAGCTTGCACATTCAACTAGTAGTATTAGGCTTGCCTTGTGCAGAGCAGTGGTTGAAGTTCTCCTCGGCTTCTTCTTTGTAGTATCCTCCTTCCTCCTCGTATCCTTGGTCGGTACTAGCATCTATAAATAAATACAATGTACACAATCACCAAACAATACTTAACTACCTGCAATCATCACACAAAAGGGTCCTATAGATGATCTAGCATCATCACTAACATTACAAGATTAAAGCTTGGTTTAATTCCTTTTATTTTTAGAAAAGTAATTTCTACTCATTGAAAAGCTACTTAAGATTTAATATTCTCCAAACCAAACATGGGATCATGTTGACACATGTCATCACCACATATTTTAGTGCATGGGAATGTGATTTAAAGTGGTGTCACAATTTAATAAGGTTTTACCCTTTTATTTTAATTAATTAAAGTGGTTAGAAATGCCTATGGGGCATTCTTTTATTACTTGAACATTATTTCTGTAAGTAAACCTATATGTTTTTATATATTCTGAAAGGTATGGTTAAATATGATTTTTGAGAGTTGGAATCAACTCAAAAGCTATTATGGTTTAAATATGAAAAATGTTTGAATGCAGAAAAGCTTTTGCCTTGTTATTTTTACCATGGATGATCTACAGATCCAAATGACTTGAATCCAACAGGCTTGGATTCATCATTCTCAGACCTTTCTAACAAAATTGGTTTCATTCAATTTGGTTCACTGAATCGACCTGGGTTGATTTTTGAAACTGGGTACATAAGTGTGTTTGAAATAAAATGGAAAAGGTTAAATTCAAATAACTGGGCTGCGCGGGAAAGGTTAACGGGCCGGCCTGCTAAGCACAGCGCTTCCGCGGGCTGTTTAAGTGGCTATCCCCACGCGTTAGTGAGACAGGGGGTGCGAAGCGGTATGGAGCGATGTGGTGTGTTCGATCTGGTTCTAATCCAACGGCTGAGAGTCATCGTCGACGTTGGGCAACGGCGGCGAGACAGAAACCTAGCACGGCCAGTGAGGGTCGTTGGGGGCTCACCGGGGTTCAGGCGAGGGTCGGCGAGGTGGGCGAACGACGAAGTCGACGACGGCGGTTCTCCTGGTACTGGTGGCTTCTCCTGAGGCGGCTCCAATCGCTGGCTTCCTTCTTCTCCAGAGGCGGCGGGCTCCAGTGAAATTCCGGCGAAGTGCTGCTCGCCTTGCTCCGGGAACGGGGTGGAATGGTCAGTGAGGAGAGGGGAGTGAGATGGTGTGCTCAATTCGGCTGGGGGTGGCCTATATTTATAGTCGCGACGACGAGACCGAACGGGATGGGCAGGCGACGGTGGCGACATGGCTACGGGCTGCTAGAGGCATGGCCGACGGTGGCGATGGCTTGGTGGTCTCCTGGTGATGCTCTACGGCTTTAATGCGCAGCGGGGGGTGGCGGTTTGGTCTGAACACGCGATGCTCGCGCTGCGTAGGCGGCATCTTCGACGGGCGGTGGCTACGGGCACGCAGGCGGTGAAATGGGCATGTCCGGGCGGTCTCTGGTCGGTGGCGATCATGTATGCAGCGGCAAAGGGCGCGATGCGGTGGGCTTCGGTCGAGGGTGGCGCTCTGGCGCATGCTCGGCATGGTTGCTGGCGAGTTGGGCGCGGTTCGTGCGTGTGGTCCAGGGGTTGGCAAGGTTCGAGCGTTGGACAGGGAGTGCCGGTGGACGGTGGGCTGCTTCCTAGACAAGGTTGGCACGGCTAAATCTCCTCCTAGCTTGCTATCTCCACTGGGGTGGCAAGGGTGCACTCGGATGTTCACCATTGATGATATTGGCAAGCTCACAGTGGTGCTAGTGCTTGGTTTAACTTGCTAGATGATCTACTGACATGGTTGTGAGCTAGAGAGGGAACAAGTTAGGCTTCAATCACTGCTCATAATAGTGTTTAGATTTTGTTTGATTTGTGTCTGCAAGGTGTTTAATGAAATGGCCGCAAGAATTCAAGTTTTGAATTTTGAAAAGATTTTTGGTGGGTGTGCTAGGTTGGTGCTGGTGAGTCTGCAGATGCTTGGGTTTTGAAAGTTGATCTTGTTTGAGTGGTTTTTGAAAAAGTGGGATCTTCCCATATGATAAAGATTCAATTTTGAATTGTCATTTAAACTATGCATTTGAAAGTTTTTGGATGATCACAAGGTGGGCCTTGATACTTTGTTATGAGTACAATCAAGGGGTGCAAAGATCCATAAAATTTTCTGTTAGGTTCTGAAAGTTTGAGACAGCCAAAGTAGGCATGGGAGTTAAATTGGTCGAAATGACCATTCACTCATTTAGCTTTGTTTTGATTTATTTGTCTTTGGGAAAAGTGTGGGAAATGTTTAGATGATGCTTATTTCACCTAAGAAACATTTTACAAGCAAAGAAACACATAAACAAGGCAATTCAAAATAATTCAAAATAGGATGCATACACACATGCATGCTTTCATAATTTTATTTAGAAAAGTTTTTGTTAACCCTAATTTTGATGCTTAGAGTTTGATGATCCAAGTTTAGTATTTTTGGGATGTTACATCAAGGCACTGGTTGGCACTGGGGGAGACAAGTGTGATCAATGGTGAACAATGCTTAGCCAAATTACTGCTCAAAACAGTGAAGTTTGGCCAATTTGATTTTCTGTCTCCAAGTGTTTGATGAAATGGCCGCAAGAAATTTATTTTTGAATTTTGAAAAGTTTTCTGGTGGGTGTGCTAGTCATGTGTTGAGGATTCTTTGGGTGCTTGGGTTTTGAAAATTGAGCTTGTTTGAGTGGTTTTTGAAATGGTGGGATCTTCCCATATGAGATAGATTCAATTTTAAACTATCATTTAAACTTAGCATTTGAATGTTTTTGGATGATCACAAAGTGGGCATTGGTACCTTATTATGAGTACTATCAAGGGGTGCAAAGATCCATACATGTTTCTGTTCAGTTTTGAAAATTAGATATAGCCAAAGTAGGCATGGGAGTTAATTTGGCCGAAGTGACCATTCACTTAATTTATTCATTTTGAGTTGTTTGTCTTTGGGAAAAGTTTGGGGATTGTTTAGATGATGTTTATTTCACCTAAGAAACATTTTACAATCAAAGAAACACATAACCAAGGCAATTCAAAAGAATCCAAATTTTGAATACACACACATATGAATGCTTTCATATTTTTAGTTGGGAAAGTTTTTGTTAACCCTAATTTTGATGATTAGAGTTTGATGATCCAAGTTTAATATTTTTGGGATGTTACAAAACTGCCATGGGTGTTCGGTATATTACCATGTAATCTAGATTAGTTGACTCTAGTGCAAGTGGGATACTGTAGGAGATATGACCTAGAGGCAATAATAAAAGTCGTTATTATTATATCTTTGTGTTTATGATAAATGTTTACATTCATGCTATAATAGTATTAAATGGAAACATTAATACTTGTGTGATTTGTAAACTAAATTAGAGTCCCTGGTAAAGCCTCTTTGTAATACTAGCTTGTTGGTTGATAGATGACCGTGGTTTCCCGATCATGAATAATGAGATGTTATTGACAACAAGATCATATCATTAGGAGAATGGTATGATGGACATACTCCTATAGATAAGCGTAGCATTAAGATCAAGTCATTTCAATAGTTTGTTTGCTATAAGCTTTCTGATACATAGTAACCTAATTCCTTCGACCATGAGATCATGCTAATCACCATCATCAGAAGGATGCTTTGATGACATCAAACACCACATCGTAACTGGGTGGCTATAAAAGTGGCATTGAGTGTTCAGAAAGTATGTGTTGAGGCACATGGATCAAGAGTGGGATTTGTCCATCCATAAGACGGATAGATATGCTCTGGGCCCTCTCGGTGGAATGTCATCCAATTAGCTTGCAAGCATGTGACTGGCTCATAAGGGATCACATATCACAGGAACGAGAAAAGAGTACTTATCGGTAACGAGGTTGAACTAGGCATGCAGAGATACCGACAATCAAACCTCGGATAAGTAAACTATCGCGAGACAAAGGGAAATTGGTATCGTATGTAAGTGGTTCATTCGATCGCAAAGTAATCGTTGAAATATGTGGGAGCCATATGAATTTCCAGATTCCTCTATTGGTTATTGATCGGAGAAGTGTCTCGGTCATGTCCGCATAATTCACAAACCGTAGGTAGAGACACTTAAGGATTCGATGTTGTTTAGTAGATATGGAATGTTAGTAGGGATACCGAATGTTGTTCTGAGTCTCGGATGGGATTTGGGATATCACGAGGAGATCCAGAATGGTCCGGAGAATAGGATTCATATAAGGAAAGTCTGATTCCGGAGTTCGGGAATGATTTCGATGTTTTCATCGAGGTTCTAGAAGGGTCTAGAAGGTTCACTGGACCGGAAGGGTAATGGTCCATGAATGTGTCATGGGTAAGTGGAATGATTAGATCATATCCTAGGTCACTTGGTTTGGGCATTTGCGAGAGAGAATCAAAGCTCTAAATCGAAAGTCAAAAGGGAGGTTTGAAAAGTCAAACTGGAACAATGGTTTCCTAGTGGAAGAAGGAAAGAGTCCTTCCTTCAATCCAACTTGAGTTTCGGTTTGGATTCAAAATCTCCCCTCCCAAGGCTGTCCACCTCTCATAAATAGAGGGGGAGGGCTGCCCCAAACACACACCAAGCCAGCCCCCCCACCCCGTACGCCGCCGCTGCTGGCCCATCGTCGTCGCCCTAGCCGCCGTCGACTCCTCCTCCTCCACTCCGTCCTTCTAAACCTAGATCGCCGGAAAACCCTAGATCCACCATAACTCGCACCGGCTTAGGCGAAGCCCTGTGGGATCTTCCCTCTACTTCCGACACCACGCCGTCGTGCTGCCGGAATCGCGAGGGGAGAACTACAACCTCATTTTCTGGAACAAGGGAGAGGAAGGTCTTCATCGAAAATGACCGATGATCGAGCGATGAGCGCTGCCGAACGCATGGCGGAAGGATCGTCTACGCGATCTTGAGTTCGGCAAGTGTACGACTACATCACCCACGAGAATATACTCTCGTTAACCACTTTGGAATCTTCGAGGGTGAGTACTCTAATCGACTCGTTGCTACAATCTAGTAGATAGATCTTGGCTTGTTTGTTTGCATGCGGTAGAAATTTTTTGTTTTCCATGCTACGAACCCCTACAATATATTTATCCAACTTTGATGCCCTCAATATTTTCAATTGAATTTAGGCCATATTTCTTTTCAATCTTCTTGGGGAAATAAATAGTATGCTTCGTGTCATTAACATTAGAAGTTACTTTTCCTTGATTGCAATCAATGGCAATACCTGCAGTATTAAGAAAAGGTCTCCCAAGAATAATGGACATATTATCATCTTCAGGCATTTCAAGCACAACCAAGTTAGTTAATATAAAACAATTATTAGTCACTAGAACATGAACATTCTCACATATTCCAATAGGAATAGTAGTAGACTTATCATCCATTTGCAAAGATATATCAGTTGATATCAATTTTTCTAGGTTAAGTCTCTTGTATAGGGAAAAAGGCATAACACTAACTCCTGCTCCCAGATCACACAAAACAGTCCTAACATGATTATTTCTGATAGAGCAATGAGTAGTTGGAATACCTGAATCTCCAAGTTTCTTTGCAACCTTACCATTGAAGGAATAATTAGCAAGCAAAGTGGAAATTTCCTCATTATAAATCTTTCTTTTATTAGAAATAATATCCTTCATATACTTTGAATAAGGAGGCAATTTAATAGCATCAGTCAAAGGAATTTGCAAAAACAAAGGTTTCATCCACTCACAAAACTTGTTATAGTGTTCTTCTTCCTTTGACTTGTGTTTCTTATCAGAAAAAGGCATTGGTTTTTGCACCCAAGGCTCTCTTTCACTACCATATTTATTAGCAACAAAAATCTTCTTTAGTGTACTTAGTATTCTTAGTGTGCCTTTCAGGTTCTTCTTTAGTTTCTTCCTTATCAGGAGCATCATTTTTATCACCACTTTCAGTTTCAGCATCAGAGACAGATATACTATTAGGATCTTTAGCAAGTTCAGAAGATTCTACAACTGTTTTATGTCTCTTTTTGTTTTTCTTAGAAGAAGTACCACTATTTTTAAATTGTTGAGAATCTTGCTCAATTCTTTTAGGATGTCCCTCAGGATATAGAGGATCCTGAGTAGAAGCACCACTTCTAGTTCTAATTTCATAAGCATGTTTTTCTCTAGAAGCATTAACTAGCAGATCTTTTTGCACCTTAGTAAGCTGATCAATTTGAGTTTGAACCATTTGGAAATGTTTAACAAGCATTTTAACATCATTGGAGATTCTCTCCACAATATCTTGCAACTTATTAATAGCTCTAGAATTCTCCATTGAATGATTCTGCACTCTCATATTAAACTTGCTTAACAACATAAATATCAAATTCTTCTAAGAATTTATCAGGAGGTTTAGAGTAAGGAATATCACCATCATCAAAATGTTGGATAGAATGTACCTCAATAGTGGATGAGTGAGAGATTGGCTTACATAGTTCTTTTATAGGAGGTAAATTCTTCACATGTTCAGATTTAATACCGTTCTCCTTAAGACATTTCTTAGCTTCCTTCATCACTTCGTCATTTAATTCAATCATTCCACTTTTCTTTGGTGTTGGGGTTGGGGTTGGCTCAGGTATAGTTGGCCTAGGTGTAGTTGGCTGAGGTATAGTTGGCTCAGGTGTAGTCCAATCGTCATAATTCTTGATTATTTTAGCCATTAATTTCTTAGCTTCATCGGGAGTTCTTTTCCTGAAAACACAATGAGCACAACTATCCAGGTATGTACTAGATTCATCGGTTAGTCCATTATAACATATATCAAGAAGTTCATTTTTAGGTACTGGATATCCAGGCTGTGCTTTAATTAAAGAACAAAACCTTGCCCATGACTCAGGCAATTTCTCTTCTTCTCCCTGCTTAAAATCAAAGAGTCCCTGCAAAATAGCATGTTGAGAACTAGGAGGGAAATATTTCTGAAAGAAAGTATTACCCAAACCAACATGACTATCAATAGATCCAGGAGATAAATTATTAAACCAAGCTTTAGATTCACCTTTCAATAAAAAAAGGAAAAAAATTAGCAACAAAGTAGGTGTGTTTCTTAATATCATCAGAAAATAAGCCACTCAAGATAGAGAGCTCTTGCATATGTGCCACAACACTTCCATTTTTAGTCCCACAAAAATTTTCTTTCTCAACAATGGTTATATAAGATAAATCAAGAGAGAAATCATAATCCTTATCTTTAATGTCTATGGGAGATGTGGCAAACTTAGCATCAGGAGATAATTTATATCTAACAGTATGTCTCTCAAGCAGACTCTTAATAGCACTTGCACCATGAGTGTTTTGACATTCCTCAATAAATTCATTAGTCATTTCAATATAACCTTCATCAAGATCATAGCTATGATACTCTCTAGACTCAGGTGAACTAACAGGTGTAGCAATATTTTCATTAGGATTTTTAGTGTTTCTCATTACAGTTCTAGCAATTGTAGCATCTAGGAAAGGACCTAATTAACCACTCTCATAAAGCACAGTAGAAGCAACATCAACATTATCAGAAGCATTTTTAGATTCAGCAGAAGTAGCAGTATGTGTAACATGTGTACGTGGTGGTGGTGTAAGAAGCTTACTCATCACAGACGGTGAATCAAGAGCAGTAGAGGTATTTAGAGTTGTACCTCTTCTTCTAGTGGATGGCAATATAGGAACTTTTCCATCACGAGCTTTACCCATGATGAATGGATAGCAGCGAACAATAATAATTCCAAGTGAACTTATAAATAAAGCTATGCTCTCCGGCAACGGCGCCAGAAAATAGTCTCGATGACCCATCGTATAGGGAATCGCGATAGTCTTCGAGGGAAGTAAAGCCCAAATTTACTTATTCGACACAAGGGGAGCCAAAGAATATTTATAAGCCTTAACAGATGAGTTGTCAATTCAGCTGTACCTGGAAACAGTCTTGCTCGCAATAGTTTATCAGTAGCAATAGTTTTGTAATAGCAGTAGCAAAATAACAACAGTAGTAACAATTGTAATAAATAGCAGGATTAAAGTGCGGTAGGCATAGGGATGGATGGACGGGCGTTGCATGGACAAGATAATTCATGTAATAATCAAGACAAAGGCATTTGCAGATAATAAAGATAAAGCATCCAAGTACTAAATAACCATAGGCATGTGTTCCGTATATAGTCATGCATGCTCACAATGAGAACTTGCACAACATCTTTTGTCCTGCCAGTCCGTTTGCAGTGGGGTCTCAAGGGAATCTACTAGCAATTAAGGTGCTCCTTTTAATAGAGCACCGGAGCAAAGCATTAACATTTCATGAACACATGTGATCCTCACATCACAGCCATCCCTTCCGGTTATCCCAATTTCTGTCACTTCGGGGCCTCGGGTTCTGGACAATGATATATGTACACAACTTGCAGGTAAGATCACAAACAATAATATCATCATGAATCAATAACATGTTCAGATCTGAGATCATGGCACTCGGGCCCTAGTGGCAAGCATTAAGCACAACAGTTGCAATAATATTAAAAGGCACTAACAATAGATACTAGGCACCATGCCCTAACAATCTTATGCAACTACATGATAGATCTCATCCAATCCCTACAATCCCCATAACCTACTGCGGGGATTACTCACACATGGATGAGGGAATCATGGATGGTTGATGGAGAGGCGTCGATGATGATGATGGCGATGATCTCCTCCAATGCCCCGTCCCGGTAGGGTGCCAGAACAGAGTTTCTGGTTTCGAATCGCGGTTTCTGGTGGTGGCGGCGTAGCGAAACTCTTCTCTGGAAATTGTCGACCCCCCGGTGTTTTTAGGCCAGAGAGTATATGTAGGCGAAAGGAGAGGTCGAGGTGAAGTCCGAGGCGGCCACACCATGCCCTGGCATGGCCAGGGCTAGCCCGCGCCTGGGGGCGGTGTGGGCCCCTCTGGCCTTTTCTCCCCTCCATCTTCTGGCTCCGCGAGTCTTCTAGAAAATAGGATTTTAGGCATATTTTCTGGGATTTTTCCTGAAAGTTGATTTTCTGCAAAAAAAAAAGACACCAAAGCAATTCTGCTGAAAACAATGCCAGTCTGTGTTAGTTATATCCAAATCACATAAATTAGAGGAGAAACAATAGCAAAAGTGTTCGTGAAAGTAGATACGTTTTGGACGTATCATGTAGTGCTAGAATCTGTTCCAGTCTTGACTCCACCAACGGAAGAAGGAAATGATGATGAGGTATACCCACCCCTCCTCATGAAACTCCAAGAGAGACTACCAAACCTCATAGGTTAGGCAGGATACGTGCAGCTCCGGAACTGTACGGTGATCCAGTCCTCAATTTCATGATAGATGGAAATGATGACCCTGCAATGTATGATGAAGCAATGATGATCCCAGATTCCAACAAATGGCTAGACGCCATGCAATCCTAGATGGAATCTATGTATGATAACCAAGTTTGGACTTTGATAGACTTACCTCACGATCGAAAGGTTGTTGAGAATAAATAGATTTTCAAAAAGAAAACGGACACTAACGGTAATGTGACCGTCTATAAAGCTCGACTTGTCGCGAAGGGGTTCCGAAAAATTCAAGGAGTTGAATACTATGAGACTTTCTCACCAGAGAGATGCTAAAGTATATTAGGATTATGTTAGCAATTGCTGCATTTTTTCAATTATGAAATCTGGCAGATGGATGTCAAAACAACATTCCTTAATAGAAACATTGAGGAAGAGTTATATATGATACAACCAAAAGGTTTTGTCGATCCTAAGGATGCTAACTGATGAGGTTTGTTTCATAGAAAACAAAAAAATCCTACGGTTTGCAACTACAAAGATTGAATCTAGGAAATACTTTGTAACGATTACAGATGGACACACCCTTATAGACCATAAGCGGGATAACGTCCCTGCAAACAAACGCGGTTGATGTAGATGGTACACCACCATCCTCAAGGACGTGCAGATGATCAGCGCCACAGACGGGCAACACCTGTGTAATCGGTCACACGTTCGATGTACCGACGACTCCCGATCCCTTGCTCCAGCCGGGCAACGGCAGTAGCGGATCCCCGGGAACTCCAACAGCGCTATGCATGGTAGTGGTTGTGGAGAGGAAGGTTTAAAGCAGGTCTTTGCCAAGCACCTTTTATAGTGTCAATGGACAAGGCAAGCAAGGGGGAGAAGATGCCAACCTTGGGGCATATGAGAGAGTGTGTGGAGAGGAGGAGGAGGCCACCTCCTTTTATAGGCGCCATGGGGACGCCCCCTCCCCTCCTCTCATTCAATCTCCATTAAAGCACTTTAATTCCCCTAAAGGTCTATTAAAACATTTTAATTCCCTTAAAGGTCTTTCCATTAAAGCACTTTAATTCCCTTAAAGGTCTATCCATTAAAGCACTTTAATTCCATTTTAATGCAACTCAATTTAATAAACACTTCATTTAATGAGTACTTAATTTAATGAACACATTAATATTTGGTCCCTTGCTTTGTTTTGATACCCGAAAACTATTTTGTAATATTCAGCAGAACAATTTTCCCACCATAAAAATTTTCTGTGATGTCCATTGACTTCCCCTGTGTTTCCTATCTGCTCAAAGGCGTCGGTTAACCTTAAGTGTGTATCCCTATGGGTTCGGGAACTATATAGACATGATCGAGACTTTTTCGGATCAATAATCATTAGCGGGACCTGGAGATCCATAATGACTCCCACTAGTCCCTCGAAGATCTCATGATCGTCCGAACCTCTTTCGCTGTAATCAAATTTCTTTTGTCTCGCGATATATTACTTGTCCGAGATTCGATCACTCAGTATTATCTATACCTTGTTTAATCTTGTTCCCGACAAGTACTATTTTTCTCGTTTGTGTAATATGACATTCTAGTGATCAAATCACTTACTTGTAAGGCTATGTCAGTGTGATATCACTGAGAGGGCCCTAAGTATATCTATCCGTTATCCGGATGGACAAATATCAATCTTGATCCACGAGTCTCAACTGATTCTTTCCAAATACATGACGACACCTTTATAACCACCCTGTTATGCTGTGAAGTTTGATGTAATCAAAGTACTCTTCCGGTGAAAGTGATTGACATGATCTCATTGTCTAAGGATATTGAGTTACTACGAATGTGATAGCAATTTAAACTTGATGACACGATCATATTGCTACATCTACTTTGGGTGACTGTTCATCATATCATTCTCCAATATTATGACCCTGTTATTAACAACATCCATTGTTATGATCAGGAAACCTTTGATCATCCATTAATCAACATGCTAGTAAAAGAGAGGCTTTACTAGGAACCATTTCTATTTATAAATCACACATGTATTAATGTTTCTCTATTAATACAATTCTAGAATGAAAAATAAACATCTATTATAAACCTAGAATAGCGTAATAATCCCTTTATTATTGCCTCTCAGGCATATTCCTTTCACCTCCGCTGGTAGTACCGACACTTCCTAGGGTTGGCAGTACCAGATCTAGTTCCCGGATACAACCGAGAGGGGGTAGAAAATCTTATGTGCCCCTAGAAATAATTTGGCTGTATTGGACATGTTGTATCGCTTATTTCTATGCAGAAATATGTCAGGGGTACTACTAGTGTAATAATCGGAAATACCATCAACTGTATAATTGTGCATGAACCAACGGTCTTTGTACAGACTCGTAACACCGAACCCAGTAGCAACTATGCTACGTAACAGTGGGATTTGAGGAGCCCTGTAAATAGAGCTTCTTCTTCCTAAAGGAGAGGCGCCTCTTTCACTCCCCCTCCTTCATTTTTGACCCGAGATTAACCTTCCTACATATCTACCCCTAATAATCCAAAGTACTAGATGTTATAGAGTTTGGGTGAGATGGCATAGGTCTACCACTCCACTAAAATAAAATTGGCTCCCTGATGTCTACACACTTCTATTCTTGTAGACAGTTGTTGGGCCTCCAAGTGCAGAGGTTTGTAGAACAGCAGCAAGTTTCCCTTAAGTGGATTACCCAAGATTTATCGAACTCAGGGAGGAAGTGGTCAAAGGTATCCCTCTCAAGCAACCCTTCAATCAAGATACAAGAAGTCTCTTGTGTCCCGAACACACCCAATACACTTGTCAGGTGTATAGGTTCACTAGTTCGGCGAAGAGATAGTAAAATACAAGTGGTATGGATGATTATAAGTGGTAACCGTGCCAGAAAAGAGCTTCTGACAGGGAGAAAAAGACTAAAGGAAAAACGATGGAAGCAAGCAAACATGTAAAATATCTAGTTGCAAACGGTGTTTCAATGCTTAGAAACAAGGCCTAGGGATCATACTTTCACTAGTGAAAACTCTCAATAAATATATTCTCTTCATGATGCTACCCTGAAATACTCTCCAGTTGGCCACTCTAATCCATGGTAGGGCTATAACAGCACTCCTCAAAGTCTACCTTCCCCATCTAGATAACCTCACACTGTCACCTTGAGCGCTAGATGGTTCCAACAAACACCATAATTTCATAGAGACAACCAACTCAAAATATACTCATGATAAGTATTTATGAACTCTAGCATAAGTGCCACCACGGTATGCACGCTATCACTTTCACACACGTGGGAAGAGGAGAGATCTATTGAAGCACTTGAGTATTTATGTAAACTCTAGCCTCAGTGCCACCATGGCGTGCATGCTATCACTTTCACACACGTGGGGAGAGACGGAGATCTATTAAAGCACTTGCATAACAGAATAGATCTACTTGATTACAAAGCTCATGATCACAATATGATCATGCATAGAGAAAGAGATGAAAATATAGCTACCGATAGAGCCCTTAGCCTCGAGGAAGAACTACTCCCTCCTTATCATGGGAATCGGCAACAGTGATGAAGATGGTGGTGGAGATCGATGGAGATGGCTCC
This sequence comes from Avena insularis, assembly GCA_023614405.1. NCBI lineage: Eukaryota > Viridiplantae > Streptophyta > Magnoliopsida > Poales > Poaceae > Avena > Avena insularis. Next base: position 66,815,123 of record CM042697.1, read on the forward strand.
GGGGGCAATTCCCAGTCCCGGCAGGGTGCCGGAACAGATACTTCTGTCCCTCGAATCTCCCCTTCGGTGGCGGTGGCACTATGGGACTCTTTGCGGATTTCTGCCTGTGTTAGGGTTTACGTCTCGAGGAGACGTATATATATATAAGCGAAAGGTCAAGGTTGGTGGAGGCCCAGGGGGCCCACACCCCCTTGTGGTGTGCCTAGGGTGGGCCCGCGCCACCCTAGGGTGTGGCCACCCTGGTGCCCTACTCCGTCTCCGCTTCGCGTTTCCGTATTGCTCCAGGAAAATAGTAACTCTGGCTTTTGTCCCATCCAATTTCGAGAATATTTATTTTTTTGGCTTTTCTAAACTAAAAACAACATAAAATAGGCAACTGACACTGTGATATCTTGTTAATAGGTTAGTCCCAGAAAACGAATAAAAATACCTCAAAGTGTAGACAAAGCAAAGCAAAGTGGATACTAAACAAGCATGGAACATCAAAAATTATAGATACATTTACGACGTATCATTCCCCCTTGAAATCCATTATGGATGTTGTTTATCTTTGTGTTTGAGCACCATACACGTAAGAGGTCACTTTTGAGCTCAATCATCATGGTGTACAACTATGAGGTGGTGTTGGGAGACCCCAACTTAGTTGTGGAAATCCGCCCAACCTTTATTTGTAAAGGTTCGGTTGCCGCCTTTAAGGGAACCTCTTAGTGGATTGTGTCATCTTGCATTATGCAAGAGTGTGATGTGAATAAGGTGAGCATTTGTGGATATTCGAGCATTGTGCCACCACACCTCTCCAATGGAAATGTACCTCCCTAAAGGAGGGGATGTTGGGAATACATCGTCGTCTCCACCGCGTGCTATTTCTATCCTTTACTAGTTACTTATTGTATCTTTCTTTATTGCTTATCATATATGCCCGTCATATAGGTTGTGCACCTAGTTGCATATCTAGACTACATACTTAATTATTGTTCCCTAAAAGTGGAAGATAATATAAAATATGTTAGTCGCTTCATGGTTTGTGTGACTATGGTGAGGTCATACCGATCCTTTCAACGAGTTTTGGTGTAAGCCACAAAAGAGTAAATGACTAATTGTAGTTATAAGTTATATGAACATGTATTATTATCGTGTAAATGAATAGAGTATGGTGGAAGATCTCCCAAAAAAATAAATTAAAAGAAAATCGGTGTCCTTAAATTTATGTCACGTATTCTTATGCATGTGTAGCAGGAACACTACACAACCAAGGGAGTTTAGCAACAGATCGAAGTGTGGAAATAAAAGTCCTCCTTACAAGAGTCGCATAAAATCCAAAAGAAAATATACAAAATAGCCCTAAGAGGTCTCCCTCTTTCCTCTATACTTGCCTAGAATTATTTGCTCTAGTGTCTCTAGGTGTATTTTGGGGTGAATACGGGAGCGACTGGACTCGTCTAGAAATTGCGGGGAACTCTGGAGCCTTATGATGAGTCAAAAGTTCTAGGAATATTCAGATTTTGGGGGTTTCTAGAAATAGTTCTAGGCGAGGAAAAGCCCAAGTTTCTCTCCTACTTCATTGTTTACCTTAAGAAGCTTGATTACTCACATGCTTTGCTCATCATTAGAGGGAAAAGAAAGAGATCCCTCTCTAGGTTCTTACCAAATCATACTTGATTCCCCTTTAAGTACATTGCACTTGTTAAAAGAGTTTATGAAGGTCGGAGGCCATATTTGTGTTCACCACTTAGCGGTTGAGCTAGCACGTTATTGGGATAGAGTCAAGTAGAGATGGATAGAACTTGGTATACGTGTGGGGGGGAGGCTTTGGTTGTCATGACCTCTCTAACTGAAATTGTAATTCTCACCAAATGAGTTAAAATTTAGGGTACATTGATTGAGTCTCGATATCCATTTTGGTTATTTCTATATTTACTACTATTTTCTTAGTTATTATATCTAACATGTTAACCTCATGTGTCCTATTGCTAGAGTTAGGTGGAGGAACCTCCTCTCTGACAGTTTGATTTTGTATGAGATATAAGGGAGTATTAGCAATTTTGTAGTTGACTTGGCTTCATTTTACCAAAATTACATAATCAAGTGAACAACACGTTTGGATGGAGCTAAACACAAAGGTGCATCTACATGATTAAACTCATATTATTCATTTAGTGAGATCAACTTTCATGTGGTGACTGACACTGCAAGCATATGAATTCGAGCTAAGCCTCCATAGCTCAGGAGGCGATGGAAGTATTGGATGGACACACCGAGTCAATGGAAATGGATGAGGATACTAAAAGATAGTTTGTGCTTGGTTCGCAGTTACACATTGCTAAATATTGACTCAAGTATAGAAATTGCTTATGGCTACATGTTTAACCGCCAGAACTGTAGCATGGTAGACATTCTTATTATCCGGCTCCATCAGTCACAAACACATAATCTTGCCAATTCTTCTTACACGTGTGGCCCAATTAAGGGCAAGGCCAACGCTTTAGGCTAGACACCTGCCTCAGCCATCCACCTAGGCTTAGGTGGTCCAAAATTACTTTGCATGATGTATAACCGCTGCCTGCAGAGGAGGCTGTCTCCTCGCTACTAAAAGCAAACTTTATACAGTTAAAGCATGAAAATGTCATTGCAGTGAGGCCACATAGGAAAGAATACATCCAAGAGAGAGAGAATCAAATAAGGAAAAACTATAGAGGTGGGTCCTAGAGAGTAATGCTTCCTTTGGATGGTTTTCCCTTTGGTTCCATCTTATTTTTTCTTACGTGGATATATGGAGAAGTGGCATATGTATGCCCCCTTAAATCAACATTTTGGTCTAGTGCCCGCCACATTGGCCCCGATGGCACCCTTCTTCATTGATCCACATCGTCGTTTGTCCGCCTCAGTAAGCATGGATCATGAAGAAATCATCTCATGCTTGGGCTAGCTTTCTCCATTGTGTAGAAGTAACACACTTAGAGTCCGAAAAGACCACACGAAAAAGTCATCCTCACGGGGATCATCGTCTAAGTGGTAAAACTATAACCGAAAGTGTCATACTTTTGGTCGCTATATGGACGAAGATAAGCTACAATTTAAGAAAGGCATGTCCTTAACATCATAACAAGATTTTGTGATATTTAATTTAGAAACTATATCTCAATTATGTTACACAAAATTGATACCTTTAAGTTCCTATCGAAAATCACTCTCTAGTGGTAGCAATTTACTGTCAAGTAGTCATCGTATACTTGAAATAATTTTTAGTCAAAGTTAAAATCTTGAAAACGTGTGCGCCTTATTCATAGATCCTGAGGTTTGTTAAAAATTTCATAGAAACGGAGGGCGCATACACACAATATATGCTATTTCTTATAAATACATATTATTATAATAGAAAAGGGTACTTTAGACAATTATTGTCCATCTCAAGGAAAAAATCCATTTACTAACCACAAAGTTATAAAGGCAGAAAACCAATCCCACATGCCAGATGCCACTCAGTGTAATCATAATCTGTGTGAAGATAGAATAAACTGCCAATATTTAGACGAGATGATACCTAGGTGGCGTTCGCTGTCGTCGTAGTCAGCGTTAATGCGATGTTGACGCAAGATATTTAACCCTGCACTCCACGCCACACGTCATGCTACCACCACCTCCCTACTACCCTTTGGAAATGGTAAGTGGCTATCTGGCTCGCCACGCACACGCTCTCGTCCTAATCTCCAAATTAAATCGGAAAGCAAACTCTAATAAATCCACCCAGATGGACAAGCCTTCCTTTCTCCCTTCCCATTCCCCCCACCCCGCATCAGCGACAACAAACCAATCCAGGGTCACTCCCCCAAGACCACTCCGTCCCCCCAATCCCCTTTCCGAAACCCTAGCTGGAATGGAGCCCAAATCCACCACCCCTCCGCCGCCCGCCCCCGTGCTGGGCGCCCCCGTCGGGTACCCGCCGCCCGGCGTCTACCCGCCCGCCGCGTACCCTCACGCGCCGGCGCTCTACGCCCCTCCGCCGGCCCCCGCCGTCGCCGGGCAGCAGGCCGCCGCCGCCCAGCAGCAGCAGATGCAGCAGCTGCAGGTCTTCTGGGCGGAGCAGTACCGCGAGATCGAGGCCACCACCGACTTCAAGAACCACAACCTGCCCCTCGCCCGCATCAAGAAGATCATGAAGGCCGACGAGGACGTCCGCATGATCGCCGCCGAGGCGCCCGTCGTCTTCGCGCGGGCATGCGAGATGTTCATCCTCGAGCTCACGCACCGCGGCTGGGCGCACGCAGAGGAGAACAAGCGCCGCACGCTGCAGAAGTCGGACATCGCGGCCGCCATCGCGCGGACCGAGGTCTTCGACTTCCTCGTCGACATCGTGCCCAGGGACGAGGCCAAGGACGCCGAGGCGGCCGTCGCCGCGGGGATGCCACACCCCGCAGCCGGCATGCCCGCCGCAGACGGCATGGGATACTACTACGTCCCGCAGCAGTAACAATCTATATGTACTGTATGTTTTAGCGGTTTTAAGTTGAGGTCGTCCTGCTGTTGCTTTAGTGCTGCTATGTTTGTTTGTTCGCCGCCATAATAACTTGAAGATGCTTGTGAGATCATTTGAGATGCCTCCTCTGGCACGAGCGATTCAATTCGAGGATTGGGCAAGGTTCTTGTGATTTATGTATGGTGCTGATGCATGTCTAACCTTTAATATGATCATCTCCTGGCCTTCTCTCAGCACGTTTGCAGTTAAATGCATGCTCCCTGTAACTGTAATCTCCTTGTTACTAGCTCTTATAGGCTGGAAAGTCAAATGGTACAACGATTCTGGGCCAGATCTTTGTGTAATCTTTAGCTTTTGTGCATATGTTTATTGTTCAGATACATGTTTAACTGATTTAGTTGTTTGGTAGCGTATAGTTACTCATCAAGTTCAGATGATAATACTAGTATGATATATCTTCTCCTTTTAGTATTTTTGGTACTAGTATTGATGTTCAGTACTATATGAGAGTATAAATTTAGTCATGCATTTATGTCAAGTCGTGTAGGCAGTGAAGTTGTTTTTGCTTAGTATAATCATTATTTGCAAAATCTGTTGCATGCTAGGATTATTGTGTTTGCACTTTGCAAAGCAAACTCGTGACATTTTCTATTGGTCTAACTGTATTTCCTTTGTTTTATTCAGTGGAACCCAGTCATTTTCTGGTGGTCGTATGGGAAAAAATGCTTTGTTTTACCCTCTTCGAGTTGCTAGTTCCTCGGGGCATTTGGGGTAACGGATGGATTAGTTGTAAGATCGGACCAGCTACCAACATAGATTTTCTAACATCTGAACTTCTTCAGGCAATTTACCTGTTATCAACCCGAGGGATGCTGCAGATGAATTTTCATGGTTGTGAAATGGCAAATCAAAAAGAACTTTTGGTAGAGTTGTGGTTTTACTAGTGAACCATGGGAAATGAGTGTTTGTCTAAGATTCAGGTATGCTGCTGTAGTGGTGTGGCTGCTCCATAAACGTGGAAGTTTTAGTTATAATTGCTTGCATGTTTTCGCTCAGATTTTTTTTATCATATACTGAAATCGCAATTTTGGAGTTCTATGTGAGAGCATTTGGATTTGTATTGTTGTGAAAATTGCGTTTGTATCAATTGGAATGGATTTCTTTACCGAAAGGCTTTTCCCTTAGGAAACTGAATGCATTCGCACATAGGCCAATTTTGCAGTCCATGAGCCTACATTGAAAACAATGACTTCAAGGACAAAAGAAAAGCATTGGTCTGACTATTTGTTCTTGAAGTTCAATTTTCCTAAACTGTAATCAAAACACCAGTTGGAGAACTGAAAAGGTTGAAGAACAATTACATTGCATAACTTTATCATGCCAGAACAACAGAAATTAGAATGTTATTAAGGACGAAGAACGACGTTTCAGGCACTGAACATTTCAATCATCAAAGAGGCGCATCTACTGACGAGAGCTTTTGGATTTCTTTAAATTGCTAGCTCATGAATGCGGGGCCATGCCCATCTCTAAAAAGAGCTCTATGTATTTGCAAGATGATGATATGTTAAAAGTATCAGAGTGCTAGAGGCTCTCTGTCGGGATATTATCATTTCTGAAGCCGGTGGAGGCGGGGTTAGTGATAATCTGTCAATGGGGAACATCTCACTCAAGGAAACATGTTCACACATTTCGCTTAAACAAAATAAGTACATCATCTACAGCTACATATATATAGTTGCACATTTAGTTTACAGTTTTCCCAACATCATTATGACTTGCAGATATGTACGCGTGAGCATACTTCAGGGTACACAAAGTTTAGATATATGCGTCTGAAAGCCTTGAAAATCTGAAACAAAGTTTGTGCTCTTTTTTTGCTAACTATACTTGTCATGACCATCAGAGATACTCCCTCCGTTTAGAAATATAAGATGTTTTAGGTTTGTGAAAGAGATGTATCTAGACACCTTTTAGTGTATAGGTTCAAATGAATCTAGACACTAAAAGGTGTCTAGATACATCTCCTTCACAAATCTAAAACGTCTTATATTTCCAAACGGAGGGAGTACAAGTAAACAAATTTCAGAAACCTCCAACTAACAACCACAAATGCAGAAAGCATAACTGCACTTGGTATACCAGGCAGCCACATGCCCACTGCAGTCCCGCCACTTGCAGGTGAAGTGACCTACTTGGTTTCATTGGAGGCAACTAATGTGATTCTTGATGTTATTTGTAATAGTCCGTTCTGCATCCTGGGACTAGGACATTTGCAATGCAAACTCCAAACATAATCCTCTATTAGTTTCACTGTGTTTTGCTTTATGTTCTTCAAGTTGCTAGTTCTTCTGGGCATCTGGATCAACACAAGCCTATAATAGCAAGTTCTAACTTGTGAACATTGGCATCGAAGTATGATCTGTGTATCTAAAAAAAAGTATGTTCTGTGGAGACACATAAGTGTCAATCACATAATTACCACGAGTACTACTGAAATGTGGAAATGAGTGTTTTTGTACTTAGATTGACATATGCTGATGTAGTGATTTTGCTGCACGTCGATTTGTACCGTTGTGGAAAGATCACTAGCAAATTGCTGAAATCAGATACTGCTGGATCTTGCCGGTTCAACCTTAGAAAACTGAATACATTTACAGACGGGTCAATTTTTGCATCAGGATTCAAGAACAACACACTGAACATTTGTCCTTTCTGTACAATCTGCCTGAATCGAAACAGCAATTGAAGAATTTAAGGATAATTCCAGTAACTATAACAATGCATAAATCTGCCATTCTAAGCAATGAAAAGTCGGAATAACCATATGCGTACTATTTCATTTTCAGTTGCAGCTGTTATGAATGAATCATACAATGATACAAAGGATCATACAGGAAGTTATGAACTGTTACAAAGTATACGCCCTTCGGGGGCTGAGAAAAATAATGTTCTGAATTCTCTCTTATCATCGGAGCACAAGCAGTGATCTGTTGCAAACAAGCCTCTCGTTTCTCCCGAATCAACTCGTCAGAAAGCTTGCGATCCTGCAAGTAGGAAACCAGATTATCGTCATTTATCAAGATCAAATTTCATGCTACGATCATTTTAGTCTTACAAAATCTTAACATACTACCGGTTACGGTTGCGAACCAGTCATGAATTGATTTTGGGAAGATCTGCTCCAGAGAGAATACCGATTGCTGAATATGAAGTAAATTCAACTCACCCAAAACTTGGACTACGCGCAGAGGATGAGCTTGCCGAAGGGCAAGGCTGCGGAGGCTACGGCGAGTAGGCAGGCGGTGACGACTTTCCGGTAGCACCACTGGAGCGGGCCCCACGCCCCCGCGCCCTCGACGCTGGCGCAGTTGGCCCTGGTCACCCCGCACTGCGGCTCCTTGGAGAGGTCGAACGACGCGCCCTTCATGCGCAGCTCCTGCACGCACCGCGCCAGGGCCCGGGCGTCGCCGCGCTCCCGCCGCAGCCGCCGCGCGGCGCGCCAGTAGGCGCAGACACGGAGCTGCACGGCCGCGGCGAGCGCGAGGGAGGCGGCCAGCGAGAGGGACGACGGCGCCCACCACCTCCTGCAGGCGCGCGGGTGGGCGCCCGCGACGGAGGCGGCGAAGAGGAGCGCGAGGGAGAGGCCGTGGAGGGCGAGGAAGGCCGCGCAGAGGTAGAAGGCGTCCCGCCGCGCCGCGTCCATGAGGGCCTCGAGCGCGCACGCGCGGCGGTTGAGGCGCGACTCCTCCCGCTGCCACAGCTTGAGCAGCAGCAGGTGGCCCCCGCTGTCGGCGATCTCTCCCAGCGGGTGGTGCCCCGAAGCCGCCGCCGCCTTGCCGAGGAACGCTGCGCCGCCGCCGGGCTCCGCTCCGTCGCCGGTGACCGGGATCTCCACGACGTGGGCGTCGTTCTTCACTGGTTCCGCCATTGGAAGCTTCGTCCTTGATATGGAAGGTTGGTAGTTTATGTGAGATCGGGATCGGAAGGCAGAAAAGGAAGGTGGGGAGTAGAAGCGTGATGAACCTGTGTTGTTTTGCGTATGCGAGGCGGCTTAAGGGGTTGTGTGCGTCCAACGGTCGGCTGCTTTAGTGAGGCAGGCAACGGTCGAATTTTCGCTGGGTCCGACGGGCGCCTCAAATGAACATGCGAGTGAATTCGACTGATTTCTCCTGAGAATTTCAAAGTTTATCACAAGATTTGAAAGGGTCCACATGTTGGTATGCAATTTTGCCTTCCAACGACAGAAGCGGAGAGCGAGGAGAAATGCTACTCTCCCATGCACTGAACCTCCCGTGCAGGTTTCATTTAGTTACATTGTGTTTCATTTGGTTGGAACACGCTGTAGTTTAAGGAAACTTGACCAAACACCGTGGCACAAATCTTAAAGCATGATATCACGGGAGAGTCGCCGTCCTAGCGAGATCATGTACACTTGTTCCGGACCCCACCTATGCAGAAGTAAAGAAAAGTGGGGGGAAATTGAGGGCAACTAGTTTAGGGTTGTGTAGATCTACATGGGTGCAGCTTTCTCGTTGTGGCCACACATAAGCACCGCGGTCTGAAGCTATTATAGCTTCTCGAACCCTTCCATCCAAGCTATGGTTGTCCGTTGCTCTCATGCCTCAAGACTCGTGTTCTCTCTTCACCGATGTATCTAGCCTCTAACACAGCCATAGTCAACTCCGTGGAGGATTAGCGGATGTGACGATAAGGTTTTTATCTGCTAGCAGAAATCAAAGAATTTCCATAAGCGAGACTCTATTACACATGATGGAAGCTCACTAGTTTTTTTTATATATTTTGACGGTAGATCGACTTGTATATTGCTTGCATGCATAAACGGCCTCAAATAATCACTACATGCATATTGGTGACCTTGTGTTGTTTGTTAATCTGGTGCATCTTAATTGTGTCATAACATCTCACGCAAAGTGCATTGGTCCGTTGTGCTTAGGCACAGCGGCGATTTTATAACTGATTTGGAGGGTAAGCTCAAAATAACATACCACTCAAGTTAACTAGAATGACTTTAAATAAAGCAACATGTCTCGTGCATTTCAGATTCTTATATCAATGCATGACAATTAAAGTCAATAACTAAAGTAAAAAAACATAATAATGTACCTTGCTAAGTCGCTAAGATAAAGCATAAGTATAGTCAAAAATAATTATACACGTCAAATATCTACTAACCCGCATGATGAGATTATAACAATTAGTGAAACATCAATATAATAAAAATGACCAATGTTATAAAAAAATTAATTATGTACAACTAAGATGCTATGGTTCTTTTCTTTGCTTCTTCCTATCAAGAATGGAGCTCCAATCAATAGCTAAATAATTAGAGCCTATATATTTGATTTTTTAAAGCAGAATTGAAGGTAAGGCTGAAGCCTTACGAAGCCTTATGGGTAAAATCGCCCTTGCTTAGGCATATGGTTAGCATACGGAAGACCTAGTCTTTTGGAGATAAGATATGTACAATACAAGGTGTTTATGTGTCGAAGCTTAAGTAGAAAGAATATTACCAAAATATTAAGCACACGCGGAAATATAATCTACTCTAGTTCAACTTTGTTGAGAAGATATTGTATCCATGCATGTACTCTATATATTTACATAGGGCCCCCTCCTCTTTTGTATAGTCGAGGACGCGGCCCCACCTTGTACACTATATATATGGTATCAACACCTCCATGATCCTACCCTAACCCTACCCGCTGCCTCCCTTCCTCCTCCCGAGGCCGCCGCCTCCCTCCTCCTTCCCAACCCTAGCCGCCGCCGGTCTCCTCCCCCGACCGGCCGCCGCCCCTCCCCTACCCTCTCCACCACCATCACCGTCAAGTCGGGTATGCTCACCAGGTGGATAATTGGTGGGCATGGTAGGCCCATGTCCTCCATGGCGTGCTTACACGAAGAAACAAATGCCTAAGCTAGGTAAAAATCGACCCTTAGTCGGTTCAGGGGAGTCGCAGAGAGAACAAAGACTAAGGACATGGAGTACAAGGCAAGAAGACAATAGTCGGCATCTGTAAGGACTCCTACTTCCTTGCCAAGATGAGAGTCTTGTAAACCCTAAGTTGCTTGTTATGTAAGACCGACTTATGGTAGAGATAGACAAGCCAAATCTTTCTCTATGAGATACCCCATGGACTTGTGAATCAATCGTTTAGATCCAGAACCGCCGACTAAAGCATACAGCGATAGTCTATGGAACCTTGTAGCTCGATATACAAGTAATATAATACAACAAATTAGGTGTAGGTCTTTACCTCCAAGAGTGAGAGGCCGAACCTAGGTAACTCGCGTGTACCAATCTCAATCTGGATTCACCTGATGTCATTGCGCTCCGTCGCAACCGTCCCTCTCGTGATGGTACCCGCCGTGCTATTCTCGCGACACAACCTACTCTTTATATGTTCTTAGATGATTTATCATGTACTCCCTCTGTTCCATAATTCTTATCATGGTTTTAGTTCAAATTTGAACGAAAGAGTGTACCAGTTAACCAAGTAAATCCGTAATTATCTCATAAGCACATGTGTCCAATCATGCACATATCCGTCAATATAATCACCAATGCTATTCTACATGGCAACGAAATATAACCTTAACCTACTAAGGATCTCTCTAAGCTATTTCACTAGAACATTCTCTAACGGTGCTCCTGCGAGGCGCCATCACATCTAAAAGGCTGAAATTTTGGTACGATTTTTCACCCATGTCTAGAAACTAGATACATGGTTTGCACATGATGCATTTATTCGAGGGGGTTAGACACATATAGTTCATTGAATTTTTTGGAGGTGTTTTAACAGTGTGGGCAAGATGGACATATTCTTTGAAATTATTATGTATGTTACAAACATTGTCATTACAAGACCAAGAATGAAACACAACATGCGGTGTTAGTCATTTCCTAAACATCGAGAATGTGAATGGGAGATTTGAACAAGAAAAAGACAAGAAACAAGATAGAAATGTGTAGCGATATAACAAAGGGTTACGGGGACAAATGAGTTGTCCACGCCTCACACAAACTCTTATTTAGGTACACCTAATCTAGACTGTTGTACTATCTACAAACTTGTGTCAGTATGTTAGTTAGACCCACACTCTAGAACCCTCTATCAAGATGTTAAATGACATTGGAATGGTTGTAACCATATATAAGCATACCACGACACATGTAAATACCCCAAAATTAATCATAACAAATAATGACACATGAAAGAACCACAAATTGATCTATAAATGAATATGGTTGTGTTATCTTCTCTTTCTATAGTATCTCGTACACATATCAACTCTAATTAATGGAAAGTTTGTCAAAAGGCTAAACCCAATTTCATAAAATTGAACATGATGTATGCTTCAATATATTATTTACTTTAACATGAATATTTTCAAATAGGGATGTTAGTCATGTAACAAAGAAATTCATATGTTAAAGAATGTCACTGGAGATGATATATGTTGAGTATCATAATGATACACAAGTAAATAAAAATGTTTATTATAAAAACGTGAACACCATTCTATACAACTCACTTGTCGTACCAACTTGGTTATTTCTTGTGGCAATACATTGGTACCTCATTGCATATGAAACAGTAGCACTTTTGAAAGAACATGTTGGGCCCCCATGTGTGGTTTTGGTAATTAATGACAATCTTCATGGACTAATGTGTGTATTAAGTTATACTTGTAGGATTTGTCCATTAGCATCGCTTGGAGCATGTGTTGGCTTCAAGATCGATGAAATGAGAAGAAGATGTGATGAGCAAGCTCAAAATGCGCCATCTATAGAAGATCTCATGTTTGAGGCTTGCCATCCTCGGTGATCATGGATCGATGATGAAGAATCAAGAAAGGCGTTCCATCTTGAGAAGGGAAAGATCGTCTACATTGAGCTCAAGTGGAATGCTCAAGGCAAAGGTATAATCTTGATAGGTTTTCCCTTTTGCCGGTCTCACGTTGTGTGTGTGAGGCCGAGTTTAGGATAGATAACCGTACTATTAAGAGGGGCTCTCGTATGAGTAATTCGGTCACATCGTTCGGAGAGAGCTCAAACCTTTGCATATTTGCATCATCATATTTGGTTGTTATTTGTTCTTATCCATGTGAGGATATAGAGCTTGTGGTAATATCCATAACAAGCTCTTGTTCATCAAAATCGGATCTTCCGTTTGTATCTTGTTGCGATTTTGATCTTGGCAGCTTTTCGGTTTCTCACCAAGTGAGGTATCTCACATTATTATACATGATACATTCTCACTTGGTGATAACCAATATTTTCACCTTTCATAGGGTAGCCCATATCGTCCTTTTTCCAACGCAATTAGAATCGGGTCGATCGGAGTTACCAATCAAAAGTTATAGAGGTTTGAATTTTCCTAGGTACCAAAATGCGGTAGTACCGCATTTTAGTACCTGGCGCGGCAGTAGGTTTTGGCAAGTTGCCAAATGCCACTGCCCTCCTAGGTACCAAAATACGGTAGTACTGTATTTTAGTACCTAGCAAGGCAGAAGGTTTTGGAAAGTTGCCAAAATCCACTGTCGGGCTAGGTACCAAAAAGCGGTAGTACCGCATTTTAGTACCTAGCGCGGCAGAAGGTTTTTTACTTCGTCATTTTGATCTATCCTCCCTTGCTAGACTATGATGTTTCTTTGCATGATCTTATAGAGGTTGTTGTCCTCTTTGAAACGAGCCCAAGATCATCGAAATCGGAGTCCGGATGCAAAAGTTATGGTTGTTTTCGTTCTGTGATGACCGATAGTACCAGACCAGGATCCGGTAGTACCGCTTTTTGGTACTGGGGAGCGCAGAGAGAAAATGCGTTTGGAGCCCCAGGAACCCCAGGAAATGTCCGGTAGTGCCAGGAAAGTCCGATAGTACCGGGAAAAAGTCTGGTAGTACCGGGAATCGCGTTTTTGGGCTGCAACGGTTGGATTTTGGAGGGACCTATATAAGGGGCCTTCTTCCCCAATGGTTCCTCAACCATTCTTGCAAGTTTTCCCCTCCATTGTTGACCTTCTTGAGCTTGCTTTCTCTCAATCCCTCCAATGATTCTTGCATATTCTTGAGGGATTTGAAAGAGGAGATCTAGATCTACAATCCCACCAATCAATCTCTCCTCTAAGTGAGGGGAACATATTGGGATCTAGATCTTGGAGTCTTTTGTGGATTTTCTCCATTGTTCTTCCTCTCTTATTCCCCCATAAGCTTTTGTAGCTTTGGTGGAATTTGGGAGAGAAGGATTTGAACACCTTTGTGGTGTTCTTGCCATTTGCATTTGGTGCATCGCTTTGAGTTCTCCTCGGAGGATTTGGTTTGAGTTGCTCATTGGAGCTTGTCCCTCTTGGGTTCTTGGAAGCCTAGACGGTTTTGTGGCCTTGGTGGCATTTGTTGAGGCCTTTTGTGGCATTTGTTGGGAGCCTCCAACTAAGTTATGGAGAAGTGCCCCAACCTTGTGAGAGGTTCCGGTTGCCACCGACAAGTGCACCGATAGTGGAAGCGTGGATCGATCCCATTGGGGTGAGATTCACCGGAGAATAAGGGAGGCCTTTTGTGGCGTTGGTGATTTAATACCACCCCCTCTCCAAACAAGACGTACTCCATGTTGGGAGGAACTCGGTAAAATATCGGTGTCCCCGCGTGCCTCGGTTATCTCTATACCCGAGCTCTTTACTTATGCACTTTACATATTGATAGCCTTCGTGCTTGAAGTAATATATATCTTGCTATCACTTTGTTGCTTGTATTGCTTAGCATAAGCTGTTGGTGCACATAGGTGAACCTTAGTTGTTCTAGGTTGTGCTTAACAAAGTAAACACTAGTTTTATTCCGCCTTTGTTGAGCCACTCTAGGAAAAGTTTTAATCGCCTATTCACCCCCCTCCCTCTAGGCTACATCCGTATCCTTTCAACTTTGTTGGTCTAAGGTTCTGAATGTACGATATGCAAGTAGGAAGATAAGCAATGATATTTTAATGTTTTAAATGGAGAATTAAACCATATTCATCATCATTGATTCATTGTGAACAATGAGAATGTCTTGTGAATATATTGACTTTCCATGCTCACTTGTGATCACTGTGAAATAAATGATTAGAGAACCAGTGAGGATTTGCACTGATTTACTAGAATGGATCGCTACTCATTTAAAACTATATATTTTATTGTTGTGAACTTTCTAAGAATGTTATAGTGTTGTACATTGCGTTGTTTGGTTTAAACATGTCATCATATTTTGTGTGTCTTGGTGTTGACCATGTATGATTTGGTAACATGTGTTTAGTAGCACATGAGTTTTTAACTCGATTCTAATCAATTACATATATCGCTATATTTGATTTGAAAACTTAATGACAATTAGTAGTGCATAAGTATTGTATATGAAAATTGTATCTATATACAATACCGTAGGGGGCTTCTAGATACTTAGACCATCTGGCCATATTTTCGGAGGACTCTAGGGGATAGAAAATACTAGAAAGAAACTATAATCCCTCTGACTAAGAATAGTTACTGCTAACACAATGGATGAGAAGAGTTCGACACATAGATGAATCCATGAACCCCGAGGCATGCATTACTCAGTGGGTACTTCGGGAAATGGAAGCCCTACCAAAGAGAAGAAGAAAAAGTAGATATTATAAATACACACAAGCCTTGGGAGATCCACAATCCTTTTAACAAGCATCAATCTCCGGATTAATGACTAGTAGATCTCATCTAGATTAGTCACAACACACATTGTAATCTCTCCCAAATATAAATATAAATCACACACGAAGTATAACTATTATCTTTAAGGGGACACACATGTGTATAGATTATTTTCGAAAATATATCTTCGAAAAAAAATGCGAAGTCTCGTCTCCTTGAACTCCGTTTCGTTCCCATAAGATGCACCTCACGGCCATGCATGCAAATGATATCAACGGCGCAATATTATATTCCCGAACGACGCACCCGTCGTCAGCCAGCCGGCCGGGAGCCGATCGAGAATCCGTGTGACGCCCGGGCGAACCATGCGCGTTCCTCCCCGCGCCCGGCAGCATGCAACAACGGCAGAGCACGTCGGCACACGAGCCTTACCCACACAACACGGCAACACGCCACACACGCGCGGATCAGCTCATGTCACGCCCAGGATTATATTCTCTCGCGCCAGCTCTCACATGCATCGGCAACTTTTGTCTGTTTGGTGTCTCCGTCACAGGATACGGTGTCTGTGCTATATCACTGACACGCCTATTCTGGACGATGATCCGAACTGGTAGGATAAGATGAGCACCTCGTCTTAACCGACTATTGATCAAAGATGTGTGCTCGCTCAGTACGAAGGCTACTATTAATAGCGAATGCGGAAAGTGTCTTTGCGTCCTGAGCGCCGGTGCTCTCTTTGTCTAAAAAAATAAAAAAAATCATATTTTACATGTTTCAAAAATATCTTGAATTTTTTTTGGACATAATCAATGTCGTATTCTACAAGCAAGCAAAATTGTGACATGAAATCCATTGTATTTTGGCCTATACAAAAATGATAAATCTGATAAAATTTATGTTGAAAACATACTTGTACAGATCTATGCTCTTGTCATCTTTGTACAGCTCAAAATACAAATTATTTGAAACTGATATTTTGCATATTTGTGGGATGAATTATGGGCTACATCCAAATATATTTTTATATTGTTTGAAACGCACAAATATGATTTTTGATTTTTTTTAAGTAGCAAGAGCACTGGAGCTCGGGAGCCAAAAATCTCGGTTTATTACTACACCTCTACATGGGTATTTTGCTCGAGAATGAATAGAGAAAATGGCAATTGGGATTTTCTTTCATTGGTAGTTGATAACTGTTTCCAATTCGGTGGATTCCATTGCTTGTAGTATGTTCTGGATCTGAGATGCTACAGAGTTCGACTTTTCTCGGTGAAATCACATAGATGAAATGAATGTAGCAAGACTAATCTTCCCCAAGCAAGATTAATTTTTATCTTTTTTAATATTAGTAATCTTTATCTTTACTGGTTATAAATGGAAGCTTGGGTTGGTTTACTTTTAACATCAAACATTGGAATAATCTAGGTCATCCAACAACACCGTTAAATATTGGGAGAATCAACATCACCCAATTGCGTCATGGAAAAATGGAAAGAAACACCACTCACATCAACAATTAAGAAAATAATGGACAATGTCAATCAATCAGGAAAACATGGAAAGCAAATACAAATCACGCTAACAATTTCCTAACTATTAAACATATTGAACCCCCTCATAGACAAATCTTGAACGAAAATATGTGGGCCATGGCACGGCCGTACATGCCGTTGGTTCACGTGGAACTCGGATCAACGCACTGCATATGCAAAGTGCGGAGCAGCTGACCTAAGTGATAGATTGCGAAAGTATTGATTGTATTGATATTGCAAGAGGTGATTATAACGTGAGCCCTTAGGCTATTTATATAGTACTAGAAGACTTGGGAGGCAAGAAGACTACTAGAGATAGAATTGGATTACAATATGAAACTACCTAATATAACGTAACCGACATATACTCTAATACCCCCCGCAGTCGGATCGGTAGTGACGCGGACGGTCTGACTGGAGCATAAGCCGGAGGTGAGGTGGTAGCCCTTGTTGCCAATGTCGATGTAGTCGAGAGTGGGGCATTGTAGTCATGGTCGATGATGTCGTTGGTGAAGTTGTCGCCGTTGATGAAGTCGATGACGTTGATAATGTTGTGTTGTGGTCGATGTCGTCGTTGAGCCTGGAGAATTCACCGTAGTGGTTGAAGTAGACATAGTTTGAGAAGTAGCTCGACCCGCAATGCCGAGCTTGCCAAACTCGGGAGCTTGTCGGGAACGAAGGCACGTGTCGGTGTTGCCGATACCGGGCGTGCGAAGACAGGGACCATCATGAGCCATGCGTGCCAGAGCCGGATTGAGGAGCAAAGAAAATTTTCCGTAAACGATCGGTGTAGAAGTTGTCCGCCGTGTCGGAGTAGACGAAGTGGCTGCAAGAAGAAAATTGAGCACAAACTTGTGTAAATAAAAAATTAGACTGCGACTCTGACGGCAAGGTCGTGGTGGACGAAGATGATGGTGATAGTTGTCGATGACGATTGAATTGGAGCTGTAGTCGATTTCGGGGATTAGACCCGTATTTTCTGCTTGTATGAGCGCGGCGTCGCTCGTGAAGAAGAACTTGTTGGCGTTGACGATGACCATGATCGGTGGTGATGACGACGATGTGGCGATGTTGTTGGAGTAGATGGTTGTCGGCGATCATGACCACGGATGATGAAGGTGCAGCCCTTTGTTGACGGCGAGGCGCGTACTCGGGGACGTGCGTCCCGGTCGATATTGGCGAAGACGGGCCGGCGTGATGACGACATAAGGACGGAGAAGCCGACGCAGCGCGTGAAGACGTCCCTTGGGGCGCCGCGCGGAGCCTCCTTGGCACGATCGTTGACGATGATTTGCCGGAGATGAGTCGACGCCGAGGTTGAAGTAGAGTCGCGTGATGACGAAATGCGGCTTGTGGATGACACAATCCGATCTAGATCGGCGAAAGAAGAAGAAACGCCGGCCAAGCGGCCGGCGAGAAAATTTTGGCGAAGATCTAATCTACTATTGAGCGGCCCCCGGCGGAGAACGATCTCCCCGGGGGGGGGGCGGCGGAAGCGGTTGCTAAACCCTAGACAGAGCGAACCGCTCTGATACCATGATAGATTGCGAAAGTATTGATTGTATTGATATTGCAAGAGGTGATTATAACGTGATCCCTTATGCTGTTTATATAGTATTAGAAGACTTGAAAGGCAAAAAGACTACTAGAGATAGAATTAGATTATAATATGAAACTACCTATAACGTAACCGACATATACTCTAATACTAAAGACAATCATGACCGAGAACTTGTGGCAAAACAAGCGTAGTATGTGTCAAGCGACACAAAGGTTATGTGGTTCACTTGCTAAGAAGTCCTAGCCCGATGAACTTCGAGGGCCACGTCAAGACTCCGCTCACACGCGAGGGCGACTGTTTTTCCATGTACTTCTTCCTTAACTCAGAGGAGGACGGTCCAAGCTCAGGCACATCGTTCTGGTACGATGGACTATATTTTTTTCGAGTAAAGTATGATGGCAAACAATATGCCGCTATTTTTTTAAGCCCAATGATTTGGGTTAGCCTTACATTACTCTAAAAGATCTATTGGTTTCATATTCAAAAATAATACTCCCTTCGTCCTAAAATAAATGTCTTAGATTTGTTAAAATTTGGATGAATCTAGTCACTATTTAGTATATAGATTCATTTAAATTTTGACAAATCTGCAACATCTATTTTGGGAAGGATGGAGTACAAAGGGAGCTAGCATTTTAGAGTAACTTAAAATTGTGATTTGTATCACATAACAACATATTAGTGGTCAAACATTTGGTTTAGTAGTCCACCAAAATACGCCCCACACCGAGACAAAGGTATCTAGTATTTTAGTGTTGGAGATAGATGCCAAAAAATATTCATAAATTCTTCAAGATGTAAATAAATATGTGTTAAATGCTGAGAAACTAATGTGTGGAATATTTATTTTGTAGTAATGAAATGTGCAAAGAGTGTACAGAAATATAATATAGCACATTTAATGGGAATAAATATTATGAGACATGGATAAAAGAAACATCACAAAAAGTGGTACTTTAAATTATAGTCATTTGTTGTTCAAATGGATGCTAACTTGATTATATCTGGATTTCTACATTATATAAAATTGTGTATATGAGGTTTTGTAGATCGTTGTCATTCGAACTAAATAAGAGTACCAAAATGTAACTTCCACTAAAATAGGTTATACCATGTAATTGGTTCTAAATAGCACAAATATGGATCGAGTACACATGACGCCTTTCAATACAAATATATGCATCACATCTTGATGTTTTACTGAGATATATAATATAACATTCAACGTCGACAGGCTAACATAGTATTATTTATATTTGGCACATTTGGACAACCCTCCCTACTATTTTGGATCAACTTGGATTCAGAAAGTCACGTAAAAAATGTGCCCAGGTGCTATTGATGCTAGTAGAGGAAGATGCTAAGTTGTATTTAACCAAATAGTATTAAGAAACTATCAATATGCAGGAATACAATTGTAAGTGTATAGAAGATGTCAATATGTAGGGATACAATTGGAAGTGTACATGGTGGTCTCTCGAAATAGGCTTTCGCCCCGCTTTATAAATAAAGCACACAGGTGAGACCACTGCTGGACCAGACATCATAACGCCCAAAGAACCAACACGATACACGGACCGAACAGGCAAGTCCAAAACAAAAACAAGAAGAAAGAAAAGGAAACAAAGCCAACAACGACGGAGCGACGAAACAGAGAAGATTCGCAACCGTTGCACCCACTGGAGAAGTACCACCACACCGCTAGCAAACCAAAGCGCCGCGTACCAAAGCAGCACCTCCAAGAAGGGGAGTGACGATGACGACATTGCTGACCGGACTAGTCCTAGGGTTTTCCCGGTACGCCATGGGAGGCGCGGAGGAGATGTCCCCAACGCCCTTCAAGAAGGATGGTGATACCCAAAGGCGTCACCGCGCCGGTGGTCACTAGACATGGGTAACACGTTGATGTTTCTCGCAATGCGATTACAAAATATGCTTCCAGTGAAATACATATATACGCAAAAAATAATTGATAAACCCTTATATTCCTTATGTTTCATAATTTTTATTGTGATTTTAGTTCATCAAAACCGCGACAACAAAATTACAGAACGGAGCGAGTACTGTGAAAAATAGAAACGAGAGACAAGTGAATGAACAGTAATTTTTATTGATGAAGGATGTGAACTTATATACAGGGTGAATAGACGCGAGTATGTCGGTTCCCAGAGTCGGTTCGCAACACGCGACGCTCCAGAAACGTTGGCGATGGTTCCATCATCATAGGAACTGCCCGTGCGGGAATAAGGGGATTATCCCAATAACTGCCTGAGTTATTTTTATTTTTAACACTCCCCCTAATCACCGCATGACTACACACACCCCTATTCTATGCTTGTCCTTGTGTATCTTCATCATCTTAGAATGGTCTCCTCCAAAAACCCGGTGGAAAAAATGTGAGGAGTTGAGTAGGATATGCTGTTAAAACTCCTTTAAACCCATTGGGAAAATAAGGAGAAAATGACACAGCATATAATGATTATTTCCTTTGTTAACTTAATATGAAGTAAATCCATAGAATATAGAGGTCAATAAATATGCCGTTTATACCTTCCGAAAAACCCCGGTGGGGAAAACGGATAGTATGACATATAATCTTATGTTAATATTACCTCATTAAAAACCTTAATAAGAACCTGAATAGTAAACTCATTAAGGGAAAAAGAGTATAATATGATGTTTTGAACAGGCATAATTCAAGAAGACACTCCCCCTGATTCTTACAAATCTCGAAGCCGTCGCATACCAATTCCATGAATATATTTTTGGAATGTTGAAGTTGGCAGAGACTTCGTGAATAGGTCAGCGAGATTATCACATGACTTTACTTGCAAGATGTTTATTTCCCCGCTCTTTTGGAGCTCATGAGGATAAAACAATTTAGGGGCAATATGCTTAGTGATATTGCTCTTGATGTATCCTGTTTGCATCTCATGTAACATGTCGCATTATCCTTATAGATAATGGTAGGTGATTCGATAGAACTAATTCCACATGACTGTTGTATGTGGTTTATCATTCTGCGAAGCCACACACATTCGCGTGATGCCTCATATAATGCAATTATTTCAGAATGATTGGTAAAGTGGAAACCAGAGTCTGTTTCGAAGACTTCCATGATATAGCAGTTCCACCATGTAGAAACACAAAGCCGGTCTGCGATCTGGCATTATGGGGATTAGATAAGTAGCCAGCATCAGTGTATCCAATCATATTGGAGTCCAGATTTCTCTGAAACTGAAAGTATAGGCCAAGATCCTTTGTGCCTTGGAGATATCGAAAGACATTCTTGACTCCCGACCAATGGCGTTTGGTGGGAGCTGCGCTGTGTCTAGCAAGTAGATTCACTGCAAATGTGAGGTCAGGTCTCGTACAATTTGCAAGATATATGAGCGCACCAATGGCACTAAGATATGGAACCTTGGGTCCTAATATCTCTTCTCCATCATCCATTGGCCTGAACGGATCTTTCTCTACGTCTAGAGAACGAACCACCATGGGAGTTTTAGATGGATAGGATTTGTCCATATTGAATTTCTCCAATATTTTCTGGATATAGGCAGCTTGGTGTACCATTATTCCTGAGGGAAGGTGCTCGAGTTGAAGACCCAAGCAAAATTTGGTTTGACCCAAATCCTTCATCTCAAATTCTGTCTTTAGATGATTGCGTGCTTCATCAATATCTTGTGTGTTGCCAATGATGTTGAGATCATCGACATACACTAAAATGATGCAAAATTCTGAAGAGGACTTCTTGATGAAGACACATGGACATTCATCCTTGTTGGAGTAACCCTTCTGAAGAAGGAACTCACTAAGTCGGTTGTACCACATCCGTCCCGACTGTTTCAAGCCGTATAAAGACTTGTTCAGTTTTACACAGTACATGTTGCGTTTAGCGCTTGCATTCGGGACAGAGACTCTATCAGGAACCTTCATGTATATGTCCGAATCTAGTGACCCGTAAAAATATGCGGTCACAACATCCATCAACTGCATAGATAGACGATTTTGCACTGCCAAAGATATAAGATATCGGAAAGTGATACCACTCATTACTGGAGAATATGTCTCATTGAAATCAATGTCGGGTCTCTGCGTGAAACCCTGTGCTACGAGCCTCGCTTTATATCTCACCACCTCATTGTTCCCATTCCGTTTCCGGAGGAAAACCCATTTGAATCCCACAGGGAAAACATTGGGAGGTGTTGGTATTGCTTCTGTGAATACCTTCCTTTTATTGAGCGAAGCAAGTTCTGCTTGTATTGCTTCCTTCCATTTAGGCCAGTCGGAGCGTTTCTCACACTCAACAATAGTCCTTGGATCATGATCATTGAGAAGGGTATCAGCAATTGTAGCAGAAAAATAAGTGTCGACAATCGTAGACTTACGGTTGAATGATTCTCCAGAATCGATATAGTTGGTGGATATCTCATGCACCCTTGATGACTCTTCATGATTTTCCAATACGCGTGAGTCTAGGTGTCCCGATGTCCCAGCCAGTGTGTGCAAGCTGGAGCTGGGTTGTGGAGGTTGCCCTTCCACTGGGTGTATACTACCCATAAGGTGTTCGTCAACGTTGAGCTGACTTGCATTTACTGATTTGGAGGATTTTCTCCTCTCTCTCCTTTGTTGCTTGCGAGAAGCAGGTTCCGGGTCAGAGGCCGTACTACTCCTCCTCTTTTTAGGATCAGGGAGTTGAGTGGTTTTTGTTGGTATCTCCACTCTTTCGGGCGCATTTCTGGCCGGTTTCCAGGATTTTGTAACACCTTTTAGATCAGTAAATGAATCTGGCAGATTATTTGCAAGATGTTGCAAATTGATGATCTTCCGAACTTGGAGTTCGGTCTCTTGGGTACGCGGATCAGAGGTTGAAATGGCGATAGCATTCCAATCAATTTTTGGGCATTCTTTCTGGTACTTGAAATCTCCCCCTAATGCCGAAAAATGTTCCTCATCAAATATGCAATCAGCGTGACGGGCTGTGAATAGATCCCCAGTAAGGGGTTCCAGGTACTTAATAATCGACGGTGATTTGTACCCCACATAGATCCTAGTTTTCTGTGTGGGCCCATGGATGTCCGTTGTGGTGGTGAGATCGGGATGTATGTAGCACATCCGAACTTACGCAGATGGGAAATGCTGGGAGGATTTCCACGTACCAATTGCAGAGGGGAAGTACTGTGATATGCAGTAGGTCGCAACTGGATTAGGTCAGCAGCGTGTAAAACCGTGTGACCCCAACACGAAGTTGGAAAGCTGTAATTCATTAACAAAGGTCTTGCAATGAGTTTGATCCTCTTTATTAGGGACTCAGCCAAACCATTTTGAGTGTGGACATATGGAACAGAGTGCTGAACTTCAATCCCCAGGGCCATGCAATAGTCATTGAAGGCGCGTGAAGAGAATTCTGCAGCATTGTCCATGCGAATTGATTTAATTCGACTTTCTGGATAATGGGCCTGTAACTTAATTACTTCCCTCATTATCTTGGCAAATGCATGATTTCGTGTGGAAAGAAGACACACATGTGACCATCGTGTAGATGCATCAATCAAAACCATGAAATACCTAAATGGTCCAGATAATGGTTGGATAGGACCACAAATATCACCTTGAATTCTGATGGAGGGGTTAACCTCTTGGGTGGCCCGATCTTCACGGATCTCGTGGTCAAATCGATGGGAAAGCGATGGGAAAGGAAGAAGGTAGCGGAAGCGAACACACACCTCGCGAAGAACACGATGAACACACGCAAAACTCACACGATACAAGGGCGATTGCTCCTGAACGGCGGCCACCGGTCCGATAGAATCCTCGCAAGGAAAGATCGGTCAACGTGCTCCCTCAAATCCACATCGGAGAGGGAAGAACACCTTGGGGAGGGTCTTGACAACTTGGAGACGAGACATCGAACTCCAAGGCCTTGTTCAACGATGGATGCGTGATGCAAAGTCCAATCGAGGTTGGTGACGATAGTCGGTCCCCTTGGTAAAGGGGATGAGGCAAAACTAGAGATTCCACACAAGGGGGTTGTCTTTAGTCTATCATCTATGCCTTAGGGATACATGAGGGGTGGGGGGCTCTATTTATAGGCCAGCCACTAAACAAGGATAGTTTGGGGATAAACTAGGCGAATAGGTAAGTAAAGGGGGATACATGGGCTGTGGCCCAACAGGTGCGCGCAGGCACATACATGACTGGTAGTACCGGACTTGGCACCGGTAGTACCGGTCGCAACCGGTAGTGCCGCCCGATGCACCGTAGTACCGCTTATGGCCCTGGAGCCGGCTTGAGCTCACAAGCGGTAAGAGTAGAGCAAGGTAATCTGACCCGAGTAATGCAGTTCCGCCGCCGGTAGTACCGCCGACACGGCAGTTTGATCATCTTCTTCCTCCTCCTCTTCCAAGCTTCCGTCTTGTCGGGCTTGATGCTCCGAGCTTCCTCCCTTGCCTCCGTACTGGTCGGTGTGAACCTATCATGCATATGTGACGGAGTATGAAGTAGCATACCATTCAATAGGGTAGGAAGTGGGCTCGCATAGAGGAACGGATTCACCTTTGGAGTCCATGACGACTTGGCGTAAGTTGGAGACCTTGATGTAGTAACGACCGTAGGTCGGGCTGCATCATCTCCCCTCCCTTCAAAAAGAGTCGTCCTCGACTCTCCATGTTCATCACGAAGTAGAAGAGGTCGAAGGACATCCTTGATCCTGGGGTTCACCATATAGTCATCCTCGGGAAGATTGACTTGACAACACTTCAATGTTCCTTCACCTTCCTTGAAGCCTACAAAGCTCACAACAAAAGCAAAGCAACACTCAAAGCGTAGCCAATTCATGAAGATTATTGCATGACTCCTCAAGTAGAAGGAAGTCACCTTATCGTGTAGAGATAGCTCGATGAAGGGTAGCCATAGGTAACTCTCTTCGGTTCTTCTTGTCAACATATAGTCCATAGAGGTTGACGTGTATGCATTTGTACCTTCATACAACAAAGACCAAGCGACATATGTTTGTGTGTGATAGAGGAGCATGTCATTTGTGGCATGTCCATTCTTGTTCACAACACGATTAGCACAACTCAAGTATAGCAAACGGGATGCATATGCATGGTTAATGTGCATGGAAATCGTTTGAACATCATCCAAATGTGGAAACTCAAAAACTCCATATAACATAGTAGTGGGGCACTCAAAGCAATCGAATAGAAATTTGATCAACATATTTGATGCAAAGTTAGGAGAATTTGGCAAAAACACAAAAGGAAGAATATCCAAAACAACATCATTATGTGTGCCAACCAACCATTGGAAAGAGAAATTGTTCGACATGTTGGATGTCACACACAAATCATCGATAGCAAATATCATGGGAATATGAGTATCCCAAGCGGAAGCCAAAGTAACGTGTTTGCAAACAAACCAAATGAAAGAGCAAGTGGTCCTTATGTTTGTTGCAACAACAAGACGAGATTCTTGGAAGCTCTCATAACAATACATGTTCTTAATGGAATTGTGGTTGCACACAAAACATCGGAAAGGTAAATTGTTCAACATTTTTGTTGCAACACACAAAGCATCATTATCTAAAAGCGAAGAAACATGAATGTCACAAGGGAAGATAATACCATTAACATGCTTGCAAGCAAACCATAGGAAAGAACAATTTGTCGACATGAAAGATGCAAAGCATGCAAAAGGTATCAGAGCTGGGTTCGATCTTGAACTCACTTGTGGGATGCTCTCTAGAGCTCTTTTTGTCAACTCGTGCTCAACCTAGGTTGACATGATAGTGCGGGTACCTACACACATCATATGCAAAAGGAAGAACGTGTGTGCATGGTAGAGATACACATCATCCATCATGACGTATCTCTTCTTGTGCACATCACCATTAATGTCAATCAAGTATGAAAGAGATGCATGGTGAGTATGCAAGTGGGGAACATGCTTATCATGGCAATCATCAAAATCTCCAAAAATTGAGAAAGCTATGGGGGCCATCTCATTATAACGCATAAGATCAATATTGTTGCAAGCAAAACAAGTGAAATAGCAAGCATTCATCTTATCGCAAGCAACGGGAGAAATTGAAACACTAGCATGACAAGGCAAGTCCGAAGCAATTGGAGGATACACACAAGATGCATAGCATGGCATGTTTATGGCAATGATATCGCAATCAAACAATTCCACATGATCAATATTATGCAAAGGCAAAGCATCACATGAGAATATGAGTGAAGCATATGTAATGTCACAAGTGTCATCCATAACATGCATATCCTCACAATTCATCATGTCCACTAGTGGGATCATGGCATCATCAACACCCTTATTGTTACCTTGGTCATACCTCTCATATGAAATGGGTGTTGTGGAAGTAGTGGCCTCCTTGTGGACGACTTCGTCTTCTTGATGTAGCCATGGCATAGCATCATCTTCGTGCACCATGTACATCTTCTCCAATTGAGGCATCATTGCTTCATGGCTTGGCGCTTCTTCATCCATGGAACCTAGCATAACACAAGAGAACACACTAGAGGTAGAGGGTAAGTTGTTAGAAATCGAAATGGTCTCACTTGACCTATCAACTACCACTCTCAACTCACTAGGAGTATCGCTCATGCCCTCAAAGTGGAAGCACTCAATCTCACATAAGGTGGAGTCACTCATCTCACTCTTGTTCTCACTCAAGTGGGCTAAGTGGCTCGCATACTCACATGGGATTGGTACCACATCATCACTCAAGCATATAGGGGTAGGCTCGGGTTCCTCAACTCCATGCGCCTCCTTTGGTGAAGGGAAAATCCCATGCTCACCATTCTTGACCTTGTCGCCTTCAAGGTTGGATGCCATAAGATGGGCATCATCACTATCCTCCATGGTCGAAGGGAAAATCCCATGCTCGACCGTCTTGTGGCCAACTCGTAGTAGTGGTGGAGGTAGGCTCATGCTATCCAACTTGGCGAAGTAGAGGTCTACATTTTCCTCGTTCGCGAGGTCATGGAAGTCAAGCATAGGCATTGAAGCTTGATGGCATGTAGGAAGGCTTGCTCTTGGTGCCATTGTGGTGGTGGCACGCGTAGTTGAAGGTGCCCTATGAAGGTGTCGACGGAGGTCATTGGCGTGCCTTGCCGATGGTTGATGTTGGTGAAGCACTTGGTCATCCACATGACGCTCACGACGGTGATCATTTGCCTTGGCACTCTTATTGTGCTTGTGGTGCCTTCTTGAGCTTGCTTGAGCATTATGGTTGGTGCTCATCATTAATTCTTCGTCTTGGTGGCGAAGATGCCTTTGACGATGTCTTGTATCCTCTTTATGGTGGCGATGCTCATGAGAGGATGTTTGTCGATGAAGAGTCTTGTTTCTTGGCGCCTCTTGATGCATATGATGTTTGGACGCCACTCTTGTTTGGATAGGAGTTGGAGCTTGGCGCCTTGGAGGTGATGTAGCTTGGCGCCTTGGAGATGGTGGAGCTTGACGCCTTGGAGGTGATGGAGCTTGGCTCCTTGGAGATGGTGGCGCTTGACGCCATCTAGGTGGTGGCACTTGTCGCCTTGGAGGTGGATCATCGAAGTAGGTGGTGCCCTTTGGTGTGGCACGCTTGGCCTTGAAGGTCATGGAATCTTGATGATGTGCCTCCTCTTGCTTGGCATAGTAGGCTTCCATCTCCACGTGGTGGAGGAATTCTTCATGGCTTGTGGAGGAGCCATCAAACTCGATGAAGTTCTCCGTGTCCTCCATGCTTGGCGAGGCGTTGTCGATGTCGCAC
This sequence comes from Avena insularis, assembly GCA_023614405.1. Classification (NCBI taxonomy): domain Eukaryota; kingdom Viridiplantae; phylum Streptophyta; class Magnoliopsida; order Poales; family Poaceae; genus Avena; species Avena insularis. The sequence goes on from CM042697.1 coordinate 66,843,148, forward strand.
TCGAAGTCATCCATGCTTGGGGAGTAATTGTTGGTGTAGTACTCCATATCACCCAAGCATGTGGAGCCATTGTTGGTGTAGTGCTCCATAGGCTCCATGCATGAGGAGCCATTGTCGACGTAGAGCTCCATGTCTTCCATGCATGTGGAGTCGTCGTAGGTGTAGTGCTCCGTCATGTCCTCTATACTTGTGGAGTCGTAGTCATGGTGGCTCATCATGGATTCTTCATAGATATCATCCTCGGTTCCGGAGTCCCTAGACATGATGCACAAGACCAAGCGGTGTATATGGAAGTGGTAGTGGGAGTTAGGGATACAACGTCAAACCTTACTTTACCTTGGAAGATCGTATCGTGCAAGTGGCCACACTTGAGAGCAATAAACCAAGCAAAGTGAAGTTCACGCGGAACACCAAAACCAACTACCAACAAAAAAAAACACAAGGCCTATGGTGGATAGGTATGGAAAATGGCATGTCAAGAACCAATCCGAAATCAAGATGTTGTAATGGCAAGTAAAGAACCACAATGATCAAAAAGCAAAACAAATCAATCCACAAGATAGGAAATATGTACAAGAAAACACACACGGTGGGATAAATGGGACTTGTGCGACGGAGAAAGTGAGCTAAGAACCAAATGATTACCTAGCGAAGACTATAAGCTCGTGTCACACAAGTACAAGGAGAGACGCTAGTTCGGTTGCACAAAATTGGTGGGCTACAAGATATGCACAAAAGTACCACCTATATGATGTTCATCGAGCTTGCGCTTCCTATTCTATGAGGCACATGTATCTTTCTTTCTTTTTTCTCTTTTTTCTCTTTTTTTTCTTTTTTTTCTTTTTTTTTCTTTTTCTTTTTCTTTTTCTTTTTCACTTGCCCCTTCCTTGTGCCAACAACTATACAAGATAACTATATGAGATAGCGCTCACACGTTTGCTCGGAATTCTACAAGGTATCAAATGTGCATAGCCCAAGCAATCATAAGAGGAACTAGTCTCAATAGGTGTTTGTTTCTCGCAAAGATAGTGGGGTTCACAAAGGAATGCAAGTGGAGAAAAGTCATGGAATGTTTATACCTTTCGTCGACGATCTTCACCCTTTATTGTTGGATTTCGCCTTGATCACGGAATTTGGATGGAGTAGATAGCATGAACAACGTGGATGATGATGTAGTGCTCCTTCTCCTCTTCGAAACGAGCTAAAGAACACCAAAATCCGAGTTCGAATGCAAAAGTTATGCTCAAAATGGTGAGAGGCTGAAATCTGGGAACCTGATGTTTTCTTTCTGTACTGGGCGGTAGTACCGGATGTTGGGAGCGGTAGTACCGGATATTGGGAGCGGTAGTACCGGTGAGCGGTAGTACCGGATATTTGGACCGGTAGTACCGCTTGGTACAGGACGCCCAGATTTGACGCGTTTTCGCGATTTTGGGGCGATTTGGGCGGAAAATCTTCAAGAAAAACACCAAATCGACGGGGAAAATCAAGGAATTAGGCTATGGGAATGCAAAGGAAGGTAGATCAACAAGTTTAGCAAGTAATCCACGGATCAAAACCTACAAAAACGCACTCAAATCACAGATCGATCCAAAACACGAATTGGGGCTATTTTTGGTGGAATTTTCGAATTTATGGGGAAAAGACCAAATCGATGAGAAATCCGTGGCAACCAAAATCTGCTGATACCATATGATGGAGGGGTTAACCTCTTGGGTGGCCCGATCTTCACGGATCTCGTGGTCAAATCGATGGGAAAGCGATGGGAAAGGAAGAAGGTGTTGGAGATATGCCCAAGAGGCAATAATAAAGTGGTTATTATCATATCTTCATATTTATGATAAATGTTTACATACCATGCTATAATTGTATTAACAGGAAACATTAATACTTGTGTGATTTGTAAACATAAAAGAGTCCCTAGTAAAGCCTCTTGTTAAACTAGCTTGTTGGTTAATATATGATCATGGTTTCCTGATCATGAACATAGAGGTGTTATTAACAACAGGGTCATGTCATTAGGAGAATGATGTGATGGACATACTCCTATAGATAAGCATAGCATAAAGATCAAGTCATTTCAATAGTTCAATTGCTATATGCTTTCTGATACATAGTAACCTGATTCCTTCGACCATGAGATCATGCATATCACCTTTACGGATGGATGCTTTGATGTCATCAAACACCACACCGTAACAGGTGGTTATAAAGGTGGCATTGAGTGTTAGGAAAGTATTGGTTGAAACACATGGATCAAGAGTGGATTTGTCCATCCACATGACGGATAGATATACTGGGCCCTCTCGGTGAAATGTCATCCAATTAGCTTGCAAGCATGTGACTGCTCACAAGGGATCACATATCACGAACGAGAAAATAGTACTTATCAAGAACGAGGTTGAACTAGGTATGCGAGATACCCGATCATAACCTCGGATAAGTAACATATCGTGAGACAAAGGGAAATTGGTATCGTATAAGTGGTTCATTCGACGCAAAGTAATCGAGAAATATGTGGAGCCATATGAATTTCCAGATTCCTCTATTGGTTATTGTTCGGAGAAGTGTCTCGATCATGTCCGCATAATTCACGAACCGTAGGGAGACACACTTAAGGATTCGACGTTGTTTGAGTAGTTATGGTATTATGAGAAAGAGACCGAATGTTGTTCGGAGTCTCGATGGGATCCGGATATCACGAGGTGATCCGGAATGGTCCGTAGAATAAGATTCATATAAGGAAAGTCCTGCTTGGAGTTGGGGAATGGTTCCGTGTTTTCATCAGAACATTCTAGAAGGTCCTAATGTCCGGAACTCCGGAGGGGGAAGGGTACATGAATGTGTCATTGTAAGTTGGAATGATTGCATCATGTACTAAGTGTTCTCGCTGTCCAAAATAAAGGGTTTATTTAAATCCTAAATTGAAAAGTCAAACGGCTAGTTTGAAAGTCAAACGCAATTTTGGGAAGTGGGAAAAGAGGAGGAGTATGAAACCGAGTTGGGGAGGGAGACCTCCTCCAACCGGCGGCCACCACCCAAGCCGAGTTGGGGAGGGACTCCACTCCCTCCCCCTGGCGCGCCAGCCCCCTCCCACCTATATAAGGAGGGGCAGGGCTCCCCTCCTTACACACACAAGTTTCCACCTCTAATCTCCGCTTAGAGCCGCTTTTGGTTTAGAGCTTCTAATTGCTTTAGCCAGTTTAGAGCCTTCTAATTGGTTTAGAGCCTTCTAATTGGTGTGTCTAATTACTAGACCACTAATAGCCTCTCTCATAAGCTCCACCATACTGCACCGGCTTAAGGCGAAGCCTCGGGATCTCCTCTACTTCCTGCACCACGCCACAGGCCGGAATCGCGAGGAGAGTGCTACAACCTCCGCTGCCTGCTGGAACAAGGAGAGGAAGGTCTTCGCCGAGTACCGAACGTGTGACCGATCAAGGGAGCGCTGCTGAACGTATACCGAAGGATCGTCACGCGATCTTGAGATCGGAAAGAGTACGACTACATCACCCACGAGAATCGCTTCTCGTTAACCGCTGGAATCTTCGAGGGTGAGTTCCTCTATCGACTCGCTACAATCTAGTAGATAGATCTTGGCTTGTTTGTTTGTATGCGATAGAAAATTTTGTTTTCCATGCTAAACCCCTACAAAGGGTATCGAGCCGTGTCTATATGTAGATCTGCAGACGAGTAGAACACAATGGTCATTGTGGGCGTTGATGCTTTTATTGTAGATTGCTTTTGTGTACTTTGCATCTTGCGGTATGTTGGGATGAAGCGTCCGCTAACCTTACATGACATCGCTCATGAGACTTGCTCCACGCTTGACATGCAACTTGTATTGCATAAGTGGCTCTGGTGCCTGCTTTCTCCTAGCATAGTTAAGATCCAATTTACAACGGGTAATCAACAATGCTAGTATCAATGTTGTGGTTCTTGTTCGTAAGTTAGAATGACACTTATTGAAAGCCCCAAACCACGAAAAATATGCAAAGAAAGTAGAGGCCTAACTTTGTTTTGCGTGGGTGTGATGATGTGATATGGCCATGATTGTGATTATATTTGATGTATGCAATGTTCCTTATTGTAAGTTGGCAACGCGGAGCCATATGGTTGTCTTTAATTTCTGTTAAGACCTGCGTGTCTATTCAAAATAGTTGTAATAGTTGAAGCTGGTGGACGACAACCATGAAGAAGCGCCATTGACCTTGATGCTATGCCGGTGATGATGGAGATCATGTTCGTGCTTGAAGATGGAGATCGGAAGCACAAAGAAGAAAGGCCATATCATATCACATATTATGAATTGCATGTGATGTTAATCCTTTATGCATCTTGTATTGCTTAGTAGACGACGGTAGCATTATAAGATGATCCCTCATGCACATAAATTTCAAGTTCTAAAGTGTTCACCCTTAGTATGCACCGTTGCAAAGCTTGTCGCTTCAAGCACCACGTGATGATCGGGTGTCTTTGATTCCATGGTGAATACAACGTAAGCAAGCCAGATTTGCTTATGCGGTAGCTAAGGTTTGATCTTGACGAGCCTAGCATGTACGGACATGGCCTCGTGAACACGGATTGCCGAAAGGTAGAGCATGAGTCATATAGCAGATATGATGAACATGTTGATTGTTCGCCATTAAAGCTATATCAACTCTCGTGATGATCGGTTTTGATGTGGTGGATTTGGTTCGTGTGATCACTAAAACAATGTGAGGGATATTGTTTTGAGTGGGAGTTCACCTAGATTAATTTAATTATTAATTAGAACTCAATTTATCATAAACTAAATCAAAGTGAATTTGCATAGTTGTTGTAGTCATTGGCATCCGTTTACCACCTTGCGCTTAGTTATAATTGAGATGATAGAACTATAGAATTCTGGTTAGTTACTTTACGAACTGGTATCGTATTGTTTTGAAGTGTTAATCTAAAGTTTAAAAGTCCTATTGCAAACTTTCAGAATTTCCGTTACTCCATAAAGTTTAATAATTAGTATTAAAACAAGAGTAACAATTCCAAGTGTTAGTGTTTGAGTATCATGTTTGTCTCCATGATTCTTGATATTCAAAGGATTGTCTTAATATCAAGGTTATCTAGGATCTGAAAGAGTTGTTTCAGAAACCATGATGTATGGAAGATATTGTGATATCTGAAATGAAGTTTTGGTTACAACATGATAGAGTATAATATGGCAGAAGTCATGTTCTCATATTTGATGAGAATTTGCAAAAGGTTGGAGACACTAGTTGTCCTAATCTTCCAAAAGGTTTTGGAGAGCAACATTATACTCACGATTCACCGTTATAAGCTAAAGTAGCTTGATCATGGATAAATCCATGATGAAGGTGAATATTTGATGTAGGTAAAATGTTTACTACACCAAGAGTTAACTGAAGAAAGGAATTTGAAAGAACACCAAACATTTGATAATGGTGATCTACTTCAAAGTGCAAATCCAAAGACATTGGTATTTAACTATACACGCTTTGGACTATGTGTCATATGTATGACTCCACTATTGATGTTGATAGATTCTTTCAAATGTAAAAGGAAATACTGAAAGAGAATCTCATAAGTATATGGCGTAAAAGAAAGACTAGAATTGTTCAGTTTAAGTATATAGATGATATACGTGTTATGGCTATATTCTTTGCTTATTAAACAATGTGGTTCTTAAGTATTTGATACTGAATTTGTTGGTGTGAATCGTCATACGAAACAACACAATTCATGAACTACAATGGCCTAAGTAACTAGCAAAGAATATGTGATGATGTTCATCGAAAACAAATAAAGGGTTATTGTGTTGCTCGTTAAACATCAAAGCTTGCCTTCGTGATTTGTTTTATCAGTATTATGAGAACAAAAGGGTTGTTCAAATAATTGCCGTAATCCATAAAAGATGGATGATTCACAAATCTCGTTGGATAAATCACATCCATAAAACTAGTGCTAAAATTGTCGAAAGACAAATTGATTGAAAGATCACTTAGGAAGTGACATCGCCGTTTAAATTATATTGAAAGAAAACATGAAGAAACTCCATGTGGATGGAATTTTGGAGTCTTTTGATTTTGATCAAATGACGTTTGTGAAACTTTCCTAGAGATAATTAAAATTTCGCTCATAGGCCAAAAGGGAATGAATGACTAGCTTATTGGAACTTGTGCATATTGTTGTACGAACTCCATTATGTGTAGTCAAGAGCGATGGATTTCAACTTCATATGCTTTCTCCGAAAATTTGAGTGAATATGTGAATATTTACTTAATAAGGATGAAGTGTGAAATATTTGAAAAGTTCAAAGATTTTCAAGATGAAGTGCAAAATCATTGTAACAAGAATATAAATAGTTTATGATAAGATCATAAAGGAAGATATTTAAGTTACAAGTTTAGCATAATACCTAAGATTTAAGGAATCGGTCCGTGGATTTGCATTTCCAAACACCATAAGAGTATGGAGCGTTCGAGATATGTAATTGAACCTTGTTTGACATGGTAAGATCAAGGTATAATTCATAAAACTGCTATTATATTTTAAAGATTAAAAGCTTTAGAGACTACCGCTTTCCACTAAAAGAGCTCCATCATAATCCGCTGAAATGACACCATATAAGGTTATGGTTTGGGATAAAACCCAAGTAGTCCTTTCTTAAACATTGGTATGCTATGCATAAGAAAGATGTTTGCAACCAAAGTCGGATAAACCTGTTTTGTATTATCATAAGTATTCCTCCATAAACACCGGAGACAAAAGTGTTTGTCGCTTAGAACGTCAAGTTTCTTTGAGAAGGAATTTTTCGTGAAAAGTTAAGTGGGAGGACAATAGAACTTTGATAAGGTTAAAAGAACCTTAGCTATATGTGCAAAGTTGCGCAGCTCCAACAAGTGTTCCGGAGGCAGCTACAATGCTCATGGCTCACGTGCCTCAAAGGTTGTGGTCACGGAGGTCTAAGTTTCTATTGAAACAAGTAGGTCGGATGAACAATCAAATACCAAGATTTGAGGGTTGAATCATTATTTGAGAATAATGAACCTACTACATGCAAAGAAGCGATGATGGGCCCTGACTCCGTCAAATGGCTTGAAGCCATATAATCCGTGATAGTTCCATACACGAGAAATCAAGTTTTGAACTTGAAGGACCCTCAAAAAGGTGTAAGACCTTGCTTGTGTTTGGATCTATAAAGAAGTAGACATGGATGTTTCACATCTATGAAATAGTCGACATGTTGGGAAAGAGTTCACAACAATGTTCAAAGGTTGTATATGACAAGATTTGATCTTTCATAGCGATTTTTAGTCTAGACGGATTAATGTAGCAACCACTACATATAATTTGTTATGTGGTAGTAGAATAAACAAAACAAGTTCTTCTAATAGAATGGTTACCTAGGACGTGTGCATGACACGGTCCAAAGGGTTTTGTTAATTCAAAGGATGCTAAAAGCATATGCAAACTTCAATGGTTGAAGTAAGCATAGCGGAGTTGGAATCTTCACTATGATGAAACTGTTAAAAGAGTTTTAATTTCATCGGAGACAATGAAGATGCTTGCATTTGCAAGAAATTAAGTGGGAGCACTAAGACATGTTTCTAATACATTATGTGGAAGACATATTGTTGATTGGAAATAATGTATCTTTTATTAACACATATTAAGAATTTCATCCCGATGAAAGACTTAGGCAAAACCCAAATATTTGGCATCAATAGACGCTAATATGGTTGTGCTGTATACATAGACGAGATATTGAATGAATTCAATATAGAAACTACAAGAAAGGTTCTTGTTGTAAAGGATTGAAAGAGTTCAATGTTGATGATATATTCAAGTGTATTGGCACTTGGTAAGTGAAACAAAGATTCAAGTATAGATTGATACTTGATGTATGAAATCACAAAGAGTATTTATATCAATCATACTGTGATATGTACAAATCCAGATATGTCCTATGCTATAAATATTATGAGCATATACCAGAATGATTCATAAGATGATCATTGGACGATAGTAAGGATATTCTTATGATCTTTTGGAAGAACTAAGAGTATATTATTTGTAGAAGTGACGAATAGATGGTTAGTTCATTGTAAAAGTACTACACTGATACTAGTTTTGTCACAGAGTACAAATTAAGTTTTAGCTCAATCTAACCTAAGGGGGGCACACTCTAATGGAAAGTAAGTTCCATAATGGATTTGGATGAGTTCCAAAGTTAAGACATTGTGACAGATACTACAACAAAAGGCTAAGTATATGACTGCTATTATAGCAGCAAAAGAGGGCATTTGTGTCAAGTAGTTTGTTATCAAACTAGGTGTAGTTCACAACGGGATAATACTATGAAGATATATTGTGCGACAATATTATCAACATGTTTTAACCCCAAAGAACTAAAGGTCACACGAAAGACCAAATTATACAAAGCCATCTCATTAGAGAATGAGTGATGCGAGACGCAAAGATATGCAATTACACACGGACTGGAAGTGTCGATCCGGAGATCGATTGACCACTAGCAATCGTGGTACATACAACACCGGAAAGCCATAGGTGTTGAATACACAAAGGTTTGAAACTAGATTATTGACTCTAGTGCAAGTGGGAGACTGTTGGAGATATGCCCAAGAGGCAATAATAAAGTGGTTATTATCATATCTTCATATTTATGATAAATGTTTACATACCATGCTATAATTGTATTAACAGAAACATTAATACTTGTGTGATTTGTAAACATAAAAGAGTACCTAGTAAAGCCTCTTGTTAAACTAGCTTGTTGGTTAATATATGATCATGGTTTCCTGATCATGAACATAGAGATGTTATTAACAACAGGGTCATGTCATTAGGAGAATGATGTGATGGACATACTCCTATAGATAAGCATAGCATAAAGATCAAGTCATTTCAATAGTTCAATTGCTATATGCTTTCTGATACATAGTAACCTGATTCCTTCGACCATGAGATCATGCATATCACCTTTACTGGATGGATGCTTTGATGTCATCAAACACCACACCGTAATAGGTGGTTATAAAGGTGGCATTGAGTGTTTGGAAAGTATTGGTTGAAACACATGGATCAAGAGGGATTTGTCCATCCACATGACGGATAGATATACTCTGGGCCCTCTCGGTGAAATGTCATCCAATTAGCTTGCAAGCATGTGACTGGCTCACAAGGGATCACATATCACGGGAACGAGAAAAGAGTACTTATCAGTAACGAGGTTGAACTAGGTATGCAGAGATACCGACGATCATAACCTCGGATAAGTAACATATCGTGAGACAAAGGGAAATTGGTATCGTATGTAAGTGGTTCATTCGATCGCAAAGTAATCGTAGAAATATGTGGGAGCCATATGAATTTCCAGATTCCTCTATTGGTTATTGTTCGGAGAAGTGTCTCGATCATGTCCGCATAATTCACGAACCGTAGGGAGACACACTTAAGGATTGACGTTGTTTGAGTAGTTATGGTATTATGAGAAAGAGACCGAATGTTGTTCGAGTCTCGATGGGATCCGGATATCACGAGGTGATCCGGAATGGTCCGAGAATAAGATTCATATAAGGAAAATCCTGCTTCGGAGTTGGGGAATGGTTCCGGTGTTTTCATCGGGAACATTCTAGAAGGTCCCGGAATGTCCGGCACTCCGGAAGGGGAAGGGTACATGAATGTGTCATTGTAAGTTGGAATGATTGCATCATGTACTAAGTGTTCTCGCTGTCCAAAATAAAGGGTTTATTTAAATCCTAAATTGAAAAGTCAAACGGCTAGTTTGAAAGTCAAACGGCAATTTTGGGAAGTGGGAAAAGAGGAGGAGTATGAAACCGAGTTGGGGAGGGAGACCTCCTCCAACCGGCGGCCACCACCCAAGCCGAGTTGGGGAGGGACTCCACTCCCTCCCCCTGGCGCGCCAGCCCCCTCCCACCTATATAAGGAGGGGCAGGGCTCCCCTCCTTACACACACAAGTTTCCACCTCTAATCTCCGGTTTAGAGCCGTTTTGGTTTAGAGCTTCTAATTGCTTTAGCCAGCGGTTTAGAGCCTTCTAATTGGTTTAGAGCCTTCTAATTGGTGTGTCTAATTACTAGACCACTAATAGCCTCTCTCATAAGCTCCACCATACTCGCACCGGCTTAAGGCGAAGCCCTGCGGGATCTCCCCTCTACTTCCGGTACCACGCCAGCAGCCGAATCGCGAGGAGAGTGCTACAACCTCCGCTGCTTTGGAACAAGGGAGAGGAAGGTCTTCGCCGAAAATTTAACGCGTGTGACCGATCAAGGAGCGCTGCTGGAACGTGGCGCTGGAAGGATCGTCTACGCGATCTTGAGATCGGAAAGAGTACGACTACATCACCCACGAGAATCTGCTCTCGTTAACCGCTTTGGAATCTTCGAGGGTGAGTTCCTCTATCGACTCGTTGCTACAATCTAGTAGATAGATCTTGGCTTGTTTGTTTGTATGCGATAGAAAATTTTGTTTTCCATGCTACGAACCCCTACAGAAGGTAGCGGAAGCGAACACACACCTCGCGAAGAACACGATGAACACACACAAAACTCACACGATACAAGGCCGATTGCTCCCGAACGGCGGCTACCGGTCCGATAGAATCCTCGCAAGGAAAGATCGGTCAACGTGCTCCCTCAAATCCACATCGGAGAGGGAAGAACACCTTGGGGAGGGTCTTGACAACTTGGATACGAGACATCGAACTCCAAGGCCTTGTTCAACGATGGATGCGTGATGCAAAGTCCAATCGAGGTTGGTGACGATAGTCGGTCCCCTTGGTAAAGGGGATGAGGCAAAACTAGAGATTCCACACAAGGGGGTTGTCTTTAGTCTATCATCTATGCCTTAGGGATACATGAGGGGTGAGGGCTCTATTTATAGGCCAGTTACTAAACAAGGGTAGTTTGGGGATAAACTAGGCGAATAGGTAAGTAAAGGGGGATACATGGGCTGTGGCCCAACAGGTGCGCGCAGGCACATACATGACCGGTAGTACCGGACTTGGGACCGGTAGTACAGTCATAACCGATAGTGCCCGGGACCGACCGTAGTACCGCTTATGCCCTAGAGCGTCGATTGGAGCCATCGATGAGCGGTGAAGAAGGCGGTAATCTGACCGTAGTAATGGTTCCGCCGACCGTAGTACCTGGGACTGGCATTTGCTGATCATCTTCTTCCTCCTCCTCTTCCAAGCTTTCGTCTTGTCGGGCTTGATGCTCCGAGCTTCCTCCCTTGCCTCTGTACTGGTCGGTGTGAACCTATCATGCATATGTGACGGAGTATGAAGTAGCATACCATTCAATAGTGTAGAAAGTGGGCTCGCATAGAGGAACGGATTCACCTTTGGAGTCCATGACGACTTGGCGTAAGTTGGAGACCTTGATGTAGTAACGACCTAGGTCAGGCTGCATCTAATTCGCTCAAGGAACTGAAGTGGTTCAACTTGTATTTTGAGGTGCGAAGGCCTCAAAATTAGCTTCCCTGTGGCACATGATGTACACACAAAGTCTGATGACTGAGGGAATTTGGACTCATGCAAATTATGACCAATAGAATTGCTAGTAATCTTCCTCATCATCCCGATGCCGGGATGGCCTAGGCGATCATGCCAAGTTTGAAATACGTCAACATTTTAGAAGATTACCTTGTAAGCAACATGTTCTACGGGCTTGATGTATGTATAGTACAGTCCGAACGACAGAGAAGGAATTTTTTCAAGTACTTGCTTGCCATATCCATTATCTTTTGTGAAGAGCAGATACTCTTCTTTGTTGTCTTCATGGGTTTTAATATGAAAACCATTCTTACATCTCGATAACTGATTAAGGTACGTGACGAATTGGGATACAACAAGGCATGCTTAATTGTCACTTGTGTACCGTTTGGGAGGGTAAATATGGCAAGCCTAGTGCCAACAATTACCGTATCGCGTCCAGCGATAGTCAAAATATCTCCATTCATCTTTTTCAGAGTCTAAAAATATTTCAACTCCCTCAGTATGGAGTTTGTGGTAGCACTGTTCACAAGGCATAATTCCTCTTCCATCGGATTGTCCCCGTAGAGAGCTTTTCTTGTTCTTACTCCGGTGATCGCCGGAGTTTGCTCTCGCTGGGAGCGTGCTGATAACGTGTAAAAAATAGAAACGAGAGACAAGTGAATGAACAGTAATTTTTATTCATGAAGGATATGAACTTATATACAGGGTGAATAGACGCGAATATGTCGGTTCCCGGAGTCGGTTCGCAACACGCGACGCTCCAGAAACGTTGGCGATGGTTCCATCATCATAGGAACTGCCCGTGCGGTAATAAGGGGATTATCCCAATAACTGCCTGATTTATTTTTATTTTTAACAAGTACGCCCATTTCCAGTCGAGCTGGACGGCATACCCAAAGGCGTCACCGCGCCGGTGGTCACTAGACATGGGTAACACGTTGATGTTTCTCGCAATGTGATTACAAAATATGCTTCCAGTGAAGTACATATATACGCAAAAAATAATTGATAAACCCTTATATTCCTTATGTTTCATAATTTTTATTGTGATTTTAGTTCATCGAAACCGCGACAAAAAAATTACAGAACGGAGCGAGTACTGTGAAAAATAGAAACGAGAGACAAGTGAATGAATAGTAATTTTTATTGATGAAGGATGTGAACTTATGTACAGGGTGAATAGACGCGAGTATTTCGGTTCCCGGAGTCGGTTCGCAACACGCGACGCTCCAGAAACGTTGGCGATGGTTCCATCATCATAGGAACTGCCCATGCGGAAATAAGGGGATTATCCCAATAACTGCCTGAGTTATTTTTATTTTTAATACTCCCCCTAATCACCGCATGACTACACACACCCCTATTCTATGCTTGTCCTTGTGTATCTTCATCATCTTAGAATGGTCTCCTCCAAAAACCCGGTGGGAAAAATGTGAGGAGTTGAGTAGGATATGCTGTTAAAACTCCTTTAAACCCATTGAGAAAATAAAGAGAAAATGACACAGCATATAATGATTATTGCCTTTGTTAACTCAATATGAAGTAAATTCATAGAATATAGAGGTCAATAAATATGCCGTTTATACCTTCCGAAAAACCCCGGTGGGGAAAACGGATACTATGGCATATAATCTTATGTTAATATTACCTCATTAAAAACCTTAATAAGAACCTGAATAGTAAACTCGTTAAGGGAAAAAGAGTATAATATGATGTTTTGAACAGGCATAATTCAGGAAGACACTCCCCCTGATTCTTACAAATCTCGAAGCCGTCGCATACCAATTCCATGAATATATTTTTGGAATGTTGAAGTTGGCAGAGACTTCGTGAATAGGTCAGCGAGATTATCACATGACTTTACTTGCAAGATGTTTATTTCCCCGCTCTTTTGGAGCTCATGAGGATAAAACAATTTAGGGGCAATATGCTTAGTGATATTGCTCTTGATGTATCCTGTTTGCATCTGTGCAACACAAGCCGCATTATCCTCATAGATAATGGTAGGTGATTCGATAGAACTAATTCCACATGACTGTTGTATGTGGTTTATCATTCTGCGAAGCCACACACATTCGCGTGATGCCTCATATAATGCAATTATTTCAGAATGATTGGTAGAAGTGGCAACCAGAGTCTGTTTCGAAGACTTCCATGATATAGCAGTTCCACCATGTAGGAACACAAAGCCGGTCTCCAATCTGGCATTATGGGGATCAGATAAGTAGCCAGCATCAGTGTATCCGATCATATTGGAGTCCAGATTTCTCTAAAAATGAAAGTATAGGCCAAGATCCTTTGTGCCTTGGAGATATCGAAAGACATTCTTGACTCCCGACCAATGGCGTTTGGTGGGAGCTGCGCTGTGTCTAGCAAGTAGATTCACTGCAAATGTGAGGTCAGGTCTCGTACAATTTGCAAGATACATGAACGCACCAATGGCACTAAGATATGGAACCTTGGGTCCCAATATCTCTTCTCTATCATCCATTGGCCTGAACGGATCTTTCTCTACGTCTAGAGAACGAACCACCATGGGAGTTTTAGATGGATAGGATTTGTCCATATTGAATTTCTCCAATATTTTCTGGATATAGGCAGCTTGGTGTACCATTATTCCTGAGGGAAGGTGCTCGAGTTGAAGACCCAAGCAAAATTTGGTTTGACCCAAATCCTTCATCTCAAATTCTGTCTTTAGATGATTGCGTGCTTCATCAATATCTTGTGTGTTGCCAATGATGTTGAGATCATCGACATACACTGAAATGATGCAAAATCCTGAAGAGGACTTCTTGATGAAGACACATGGACAGTCATCATTGTTGGAGTAACCCTTCTGAAGAAGGAACTCACTAAGTCGGTTGTACCACATCCGTCCCGACTGTTTCAAGCCGTATAAAGACTTGTTCAGTTTTACACAGTACATGTTGCATTTAGCGCTTGCATTCAGGACAGAGACTCCATCAGGAACCTTCATGTATATGTCCGAATCTAGTGACCCGTAAAGATATGCGGTCACGACATCCATCAACTGCATAGATAGACGATTTTGCAATGCCAAAGATATAAGATATCGGAAAGTGATACCACTCATTACTGGAGAATATGTTCATTTAAATCAATGTCGGGTCTCTGCGTGAAACCCTGTGCTACGAGCCTCGCTTTATATCTCACCACCTCATTGTTCCCATTCCGTTTCCGGAGGAAAACCCATTTGAATCCCACAGGAAAAACATTGGGAGGTGTTGGTATTGCTTCTGTGAATACCTTCATTTTATTGAGCGAAGCAAGTTCTGCTTGTATTGCTTCCTTCCATTTAGGCCAGTCGGAGCGTTTCTCACACTCAACAATAGTCCTTGGATCATGATCATTGAGAAGGGTATCAGCAATTGTAGCAGAAAAATAAGTGTCGACAATCGTAGACTTACGGTTGAATGATTCTCCAGAATCGATATAGTTGGTGGATATCTCATGCACCCTTGATGACTCTTCATGATTTCCCAATACGCGTGAGTCTAGGTGTTCCGATGTCCCAGCCAGTGTGTGCAAGCTGGAGCTGGGTTGTGGAGGTTGCCCTTCCACTGGGTGTATACTACCCATAAGGTGTTCGTCAACGTTGAGCTGACTTGCATTTACTGATTTGGAGGATTTTCTCCTCTCTCTCCTTTGTTGCTTGCGAGAAGCAGGTTCCGGGTCAGAGGCCGTACTACTCCTCCTCTTTTTAGGATCAGGGAGTTGAGTGGTTTTTGTTGGTACCTTCACTCTTTCGGGCGCATTTTTGGCCGGTTTTCAGGATTTTTTAACACCTTTTAGATCAGTAAATGAATCTGGCAGATTATTTGCAAGATGTTGCAAATTGATGATCTTCCGAACTTGGAGTTCGGTCTCTTGGGTACGCGGATCAGAGGTTGAAATGGCGATAGCATTCCAATCAATTTTCGGGCATTCTTTCTGGTACTTGAAATCTCCCCCTAATGCCGAAAAATGTTCCTCATCAAATATGAAATCAACGTGACGGGTTGTGAATAGATCCCCAGTAAGGGGTTCCAGGTACTTAATAATCGACGGTGATTTGTACCCCACATAGATCCCTAGTTTTCTGTGTGGGCCCATGGATGTCCGCTGTGGTGGTGAGATCGGGATGTATGTAGCACATCCGAACTTACGCAGATGGGAAATGCTGGAAGGATTTCCACGTACCAATTGCAGAGGGGAAGTACTGTGATATGCAGTAGGTCGCAACTAGAGTAGGTCAGCAGCGTGTAAAACCGCGTGACCCCAACACGAAGTTGGAAAGCTGCAATTCATTAACAAAGGTCTTGCAATGAGTTTGATCCTCTTTATTAGGGACTCAGCCAAACCATTTTGAGTGTGGACATATGGAACAGAGTGCTGAACTTCAATCCCTAGGGCCATGCAATAGTCATTGAAGACGCGTGAAGAGAATTCTGCAGCATTGTCCATGCGAATTGATTTAATTCGACTTTCTGGATAATGAGCCTGTAACTTAATTACTTTCCTCATTATCTTGGCAAATGCATGATTTCGTGTTGAAAGAAGACACACATATGACCATCGTGTAGATGCATCAATCAAAACCATGAAATACCTAAATGGTCCAGATAATGGTTGCATAGGACCATAAATATCACCTTGAATTCGCTCAAGGAACTGAAGTGGTTCAACTTGTATTTTGAGGTGCGAAGGCCTCAAAATTAACTTCCATGTGGCACATGATGTACACACAAAGTCTGATGACTGAGGGAACTTGGATTCATGCAAATTATGACCAATAGAATTGCTAGTAATCTTCCTCATCATCCCGATGCCGGGATGGCCTAGGCGATCATGCCAAGTTTGAAATGCGTCAACATTTTGGAAGATTACCTTGTAAGCAACATGTTCTACGGGCTTGATGTACGTATAGTACAGTCCGGACGACAGAGAAGGAATTTTTTCAAGTATTTGCTTGCCATATCCGTTATCTTTTGTGAAGAGCAGATACTCTTCTTTGTTTTCTTCATGGGTTTCAATATGAAAACCATTCTTACAGATATCTCGATAACTGATTAAGGTACGTGACGAATTGGGATACAACAAGACATCCTTAATTGTCACTTGTGTACCGTTTGGGAGGGTAAATATGGCACGCCCAGTGCCAACAATTACCGTATCGCGTCCAGCGATAGTCAAAATATCTCCATTCATCGTTTTCAGAGTCTGAAAATATTTCAACTCCCTCGGTATGGAGTTTGTGGTAGCACTGTCCACAAGGCATAATTCCTCTTCCATCGGATTGTCCCCGTAGAGAGCTTTTCTTGTTCTTACTCCGGTGATAGCCGGAGTTTGCTCTCGCTGGGAGCGTACTGATAACGTGTAAAAAATAGAAACGAGAGACAAGTGAATGAACAGTAATTTTTATTGATGAAGGATGTGAACTTATATACAGGGTGAATAGACGCGAGTATGTCGGTTTCCGGAGTCGGTTCGCAACACGCGACGCTCCAGAAACGTTGGCGATGGTTCCATCATCATAGGAACTGCCCGTGCGGGAATAAGAGGATTATCCCAATAACTGCCTGAGTTATTTTTATTTTTAACAAGTACGCCCATTTCCAGTCGAGCCGGACGGCGGACGCCTATAAGTACCCTGCCTGGTCGACTCATCATTCCCAGGCACAGTGCTCTCGATCACCTCTGAGCAGCGCACATCCATGGCGCGCTTCCTCATCGTCCTCGTCGCTGCCGCTGTGGTTGCGGTAATGGCCCCAGGAAACCACTGAACCACGCGTGTATCTTTGGATCAGATAAAACTACATCCGTACGGTTACAAGTATGAAACTGGTGTTACATGTAAGAGCTGGTCGTGTTCTCCTCAGGTTCAAGCTGGAGGGCAGCTGGGCCACGCGGCGCCGGCGACGTCCGAGGTGTTCTGGCGCACCGTGCTGCCACACTCGCCATTGCCGGACTCCATCCTCCGCCTCCTCCGCCCTGCAGCTGCAGCAGGTCTGTCCGTCTGTCTTCTCTCGAGTTTCATCCAACAGTACTGAATTTGATGAACGCACGGATGATGTTGGGTTCACGCATGGATGTTGCACGCAGACACCAGCTTCGTGAGCAAGGCCGAGCAGAGGCCCCCCTTCGACTACCAGGACTACAAGCGCTCGTCGTCGTCGTCCGATGATCACTCGAGCGAACGCGCCGGCGGCGAGCAAAGGCCTCCCTTCGACTACCAGAACTACAAGCGCTCGTCATCTTCCGATGATCACTCGAGCGGACGCGGCGGCAGCGCGGGGGGTTTCGACTACGACAACTACCGTGGCGCCGAGACACGCCGTGTCAGTGTCACCACCGCCGCAGATGATCACTCGAGCGAACGCGCTGGCGCCGCCGCCTCAGCGGGGGGTTTCGACTACGACAACTACCGTGGCGCCGAGACACGCCGTGTCAGTGTAACCGCCGCCGCCGACACGCCTTTCGGGTACAACTACAAGGCGCCGAGCACAGACCAAGCGGGAGAACGACACATCGCCGCCGCCGACACGCCTTTCGCGTACGGCTACAAGGCGCCGAGCACGGATACCGGTGGCGGCAAGGCGGAGCCGACGAAGTCGACGGTGTTCTTCCACGAGGACTCCGTGCGCGTCGGCGAGCGTCTCCCGTTCCACTTCCCGCCGGCGTCGCCCGCCGCGCTGGGCCTCCTGCCGCGCCGCGTCGCGGACTCCGTCCCGTTCACGACGCCCGCCCTACCAGGCGTCCTCGCGGAGTTCGGCGTCGCGCCGGGCTCCTCCATGGCGTCCAGCATGGCGGCCACGCTGCGCGCCTGCGAGACGCCGACCATCCCGGGGGAGTCCAAGTTCTGCGCGACGTCGCTGGAGGCCCTGGTGGAGCGCGCCATGGGGGTCCTGGGCACCCGCGACGTGAGGCCGGTGACGTCGATGCTGCCGCGCGCCGGCGCGCCGCTGCAGACGTACACGGTCCGCGCCGTGCGGCGCGTGGAGGGAGGCCCGGTCTTCGTGGCGTGCCACGACGAGCCCTACCCGTACACCGTGTACCGGTGCCACACCACCGGCCCGTCCAGGGCGTACATGGTGGAGATGGAGGGCGCGCGCGGCGGCGGCAGCGGCGCGGTGAGCATCGCCACCGTGTGCCACACCGACACGTCGATGTGGAACCCGGAGCACGTCTCCTTCAGGCTCCTCGGCACCAAGCCCGGCGGCGCGCCGGTCTGCCACCTCATGCCGTACGGCCACATCATCTGGGCCAAGAACGTGAAGCTCTCCACGGCGTGAGCGTCCCAGGCTCGCACCTCCATTGTGTCTCGGGGGATTATGTACTTTATGTACCTACGTTCTTGTTCATGCCACCTGCTCTACTCATGTAGCTCCACACTAGAAGATGATCACCATTCGCAAGAGCAGCGTTTGTAATAAAATAACAGCATCTGCACAGCTGTGTTTATTCACATTGGCAATTCATGTTCAACTGCCTCCACAAATTTCCATGTCATCGGGCCACAGTTTCATTATTATCTTGCCAGTAATGGCTTCCTTCATTGGCGAAATACACCAGTAGGTAAGAATCACAGCTGTGTTCAACGAAGAAACAATGTCACCTATAGACAAGGACACACATGGTCAAGGAAGAAATCATGGCGAAAGTGATGACATTATATAAAAGCAATAGGAAGCTCTCATTTTGGAAGAAAAAAATTGGCAAGAACATCTGAACATGTAGCTACTATGTCTACTTCACACATACATTTTTGTCCAAAATAGGAGGCTAGCAGCAACGCCTTGCCAATCAGAGATTTCAATTTCATCCAATGAGCACAGGAAAAACAGACCGAGTCATTGCTCCTTAATACCTGTAGATCTGGTTGCAGTATCTAGTCTAAAGTAATTGTAGCAGTTACAAAGCTCACAAGGATTGGAAAGGAAAAAAGCGAAACTACATTTTACTTGAGAAGATCGCAACACATCTACTCAAAAACATCTGCAGTACATCAAAATCACTTCAGTAAATAGTGTGTTCTCAGGTGAACCTCGCGCGCACACTCTAGCAATACAAATACAAAAGGCCGTTTGGATATACCAAGTATCCATCAGTCAATCTTTACGGACGCGAAGAGATAATGCACGAAGGAGATTGACGTCAAGAAGCCAATGGTTCCAGTGGCAAGCATGATCGCAAATGCCATGAGGAATGAGTAGCCGATGTAAAGCATTGCAGACACAGGTCCACTCAGGCTTCGGAGATCAAAGACCAAGTAGTTGATGGAGTAGAGGAACACGTAGAGAGCGACAGAGCCCGATGCAAAGAAAGCCTTCCACCACCACCGCCAGTCCTCGACACAGAGATTCATGTATGTAAGGACAACAGATACCTCGGCGCAAACGACGACCAGCATCAGCATGACAATCAGCAAGAAGCCAAACACATAGTAGAACCTTCCAAGCCAGATGCTCGAGAGAATGAAGAACAGCTCAATAAACAGTGTTCCAAATGGTAGCGTGCCTGCTCCAAGGACCAGAAGCCATGATGGATATTTCCGTGCAGGGATCTCTCTGGGAATCTGGTTGGTGCGAACAGGGAATTCGATTTGCTCCGCTCTCGTACCAAGGAAGCCACCGGCGAGCGTTAACGGCACAGAGATACAGAACCACAGAGCCAGAAGGGTGAAGAATAACGAAATAGGTAAAGCTCCAGTGCTGTTGCTTCCCCACAAGATGAAGTTCAAGATAGTAAGGACAATGAACATAATACCAGGGAAAAAGCAGGCAGTCAGCCAGGACAATGATCTCCATCCTTCAGACGTTCCCTTAATAGTCCTCCATAGCCGAACACTGACATACCCAGCTGCAATACCGAGGAAAAGATAGAGAATAATCATCCCGGTAAGAAGCATTCCTCTCGAAGCTGGAGACATGAACCCAAGTGTTGAAAAAACTATCGTTACGATTGCCATGCCCAGGATTTGAACCCCATCGCCAATCATGATGCATAACAGCTTGGGGCAAGTTGGCTCTCTGAATACATCTCCAACAACAAGCTTCCACCCAGATAGCTCCTCATTCATCTGCGCTTGAGCTTCCTTGTCGAGCTCTTCATACCTGGTGAGATCCCTCCTGACAGTTCTCAGGAATATAATAAAGACAATTCCTGCCAAGAACAAGATGACCATGAGGGAGTTCATTATAGAGAACCAGTGGACATTGGCGCCAGCCTCCATCTTCAGATAAGCATCCCACCTAGATGGCCACCTGATGTCACTCTTCACAAACTCAACATCGTATGTAAATGTAATCCTCTCTTGTTGCCTGATCGCTTGAGACTTCCGAAGCTCCATTGGGCAGCTCACCGGGTCAATCTTGTCATGCATGTTTAGCTTAGAGAAAGCCTCGGCATCATGCTTCACACTGCAAGGAACAACCTCAAAACCAACTATCTGATACCCAGACATCCCCTTCTTGTCCGTCTCTGAGACGACAGCAGATCCTTCTTCTCCAGTACCGATGATTTCCGCACTTGCACCTTCGTACTCATGGACCAAGACCTTAAACTTTAAATGGTTGATGATATAATCATCAGAACTACCAGCAGGAGTGTAACCAACAGGAAAGCCAGTCCACTGTACTGTGACACCATTCTGCTCAGCGAAACGCATGACCGGCAGATTGTCCAGCATCATGTTAACCTGATAAAGATCACGGGCCCGCTGCTTGAGAAGCTTTGCATCATTCTCATTAAGCCCTTTCGTGGTGCAGAGGAAGAGGGACTCGTTAACATTCACACTGAACCGGTAGGGCGAGTTGTCGATCTGGTCACCCATGAGAAGCTCACCCAGGTTCTCGGCGCTCTTTTTGATGCCGCCAGGGGGGCGGCAATATGGTAGACTGTAGTAGCTGAACGGCATCTCGGTCTCAATGGACGTGAGTGAATTGACCTTTGCCCATATATCCTCACCTTGGGAATATGTGTGCATGTAGCTGCCAGGCAAGTAGAATGCATTGCCTGGAGCAGTCAGCAACAGCCCAACCAACAATAACAGAGCCAGACCACGAGAACTATGCAACGCCCCAGCCATCTGAAGCACAAATTCTCACCAATCGCCTAGAACATGTGTGAGCTACCCTGTAACAGGAAAAACAATGATCAGGGCAATGCATCTGTGATAAATTACATTCATCGTTACTTTGGAAAGAATCATCTAATCTGGACAAAAACATATGAAAGTTCTAATTATGATAGCAGAAACGTAAACATCAGCTCCCTTCGGAGGAACTAGTAAACATCAGCTCCTAGGGTATTCCTCCAATACACCAGAACGATCACGTCTAAGTTACTAGTAAACATCAGCTCCCTTCGGAGGAACTACATTGACTGCATTAAAAGAAGGTAAACTGCCACAGTGCAACCAAACTAGAACAGCAATCACTAAGTAGAACAAGTCCATAAAAATTCTACAAAAAAAGAAACGCACCGCCACTCATTTGAGAGCAAAAAATTGCCCAAGGTTACTACGAAAACCTAAAGACAAGCGATATTTCCTCTTAACAAAACACGCGATTTGTTATTTCTTACGCGCCCAAAATTGGAAGCGCTCGGCCCACAACAAACACTTCGCGCATCAACAACAGAGCAGGCACTACAGCCCCGTGTACCTAAAACGAACAACAACGTAGATCTACAGAAAAGACGGCTAAGGAACTCGGAGATCTAGAGCAAGCAACAGCAGGGAAATCGAATCCGCGCGCTAGGCTGCAACCCTAAGCTGCTGCTAGAGCTAGGCACGCAAATAGAAGTTGCGGGACTGGAAGGAAGCGCCGAGAAGGTTCTAGCACTGCGGGGGCGCGAGGCGAGGAAAGTACCTGCCGCGTCGGGGGCGCACGGGGAGAAGCGAGGGCGGAGCTGGCGAACGGGGATGGATAGATCGGAGCACAGGGGAAAGACGGGACTTGGGAAGGCAAGCGGACGGAAAAAATGGGCGAAGGGAAGGCCGAGATATTTGGGTTCCCAGATCAAATCTTAGCGATATTGGGCTGGGCTAGGCCCGTGGGTACGATTTATGTTAACTTCCGCCTATTAGAACGGCGGTCGGCGGGGCGTGTGGGTGGGTGTATCCTATTCACGGCCCACAGCAATGTGTATCAGGTACGACGCGTCGTATGTCCCTCCTCAAATGGTTTTCCCAGCAGTCCAGCACCATGCGAGCAGGTTACGCGCCTCCACACACACACACACACAAACCCCCCACACACACAGGTTTAGAGCCATCCGATCAAAAAACCCGAACCGTTTGATCTCGGCCGTAGTACCACCCTATCCCTTTTTGCTACACGGTAGAAAATAACGCCTTGATATAGCAAAACCGAGGAACAAAACATAGCAGGGACAGGTCACGAGGAGGACGTCATTGTGAGCCGGAGATGAGCCATCTTCGCTCCTCCATATTGTATCTGTAACATCCCAGCATTAGAGCTTAGAAATAAGCTGAACACAGATGTGTGCATTGCATTTATGCATAGAAAATCTGAATAATTTTCGCGCTTTTAAATAAAAACTTGTCAAAGTGATTGAAGCTCCTCTTAACTTGATGGAATTGGAGTAGATCACCAAGTTGACTGCGATAAGTTTCAATATGACCTTTGCTGAAACCTTATTTTGGGTAAGGGGAATTTGATCTAAGAGTAGATTAAATGTAATAAATATTAAACCCTAATACATTACTTAATAATTTATAATTGATTCTTAGGTGATCATATCCTAGTATTCATTACACAACTCATGAATACCAATTTATAAATATAACACAAATAATAGGAATCTAACAACTAAATCTTAATCTCATTTACTTATACCATGAGTATCATGGTAATACCTAACCTTAACTCTCTAGTGAAATTGAGTAGGAGAGAAACCAAAGTTAAGATCATTCATCATATATCTTTCTTTCCATATCAATCCTTATGGAATCCTATCTTAATATCCGTTGTTCATCAATGTTGAGTAATTAACTATTGATTCACCAATTCTTAACCAATCAATTCTTGACCTATCAACTCTTGTACTTCTTATAGCATTCACTTAAGGCTTATAAAGAAAGAAGTCAGAAGAGGTAAATAGTGATGCTAGTTTTAGATGTCATCTATAGGATGGGAGTGATTGGAGGAAATCAAATCAATATGGTAACAAAGAAGATTAGAAGGATGAAGTCTGAAGATAGTTACCAGGAGTAGTCCTATTGGATCAAGTAGGTATAGTCAATGAATTATATCTCTTAATCCAATAGAGCTAAACAGAATATAATTATAATACAACTGTAATGTTGTATTGATGAAGCCTTGTTTAGCCAACTGGAAACCTGAATCATAAATGATCAAAGGATTATAATGATCATGCCTTATTCATCAATATTGAATGCTTATACCATGAATAAGTGACAATGGTGGATAAAACATGAATGAACCATAGTATAGATTTATTATCCTAGATTAGTCATTACAAGTCACATTAATATAATGTGAGGTTGAAGTGTTAGATATTGGAGTTAAGAAGAGACAAGAGAGTATGAATAAGATGATGCTAAAATAACATTGGATTATAGAAGTAGTATTTTCCTCTTTGGAAATACTAAGCCCTTGAGGTGAAGTAGGATTTGATGTATACATCTATTGAAGTGATATTAGTGAAGGATGATTAAGGAAGAGTATAATTGGAGTTAGAAGCAACCACTTGTTGGATGGGGACATTATCAGCAGTAGAGTAGTTGATATAACCAAGTCTGGATAAGTGAAGATTATGAAAAGCTTTAGTATAAGGCTCATTGGATTTATCAATGGGTTTTAGAAGAATAAAAGGTGGATAAGAATATCTGGTGAGGTAAAGCTCATCATGTTAGCACATGATGATGGATATAGAGAAGTAATATATCTAGGAAATGAATTCCTTAATTAGAAGTCCAGGATTGTGATTTATGGAAGATAGGAATTCTTGGTAAACATTGGACCCTAAATCTTTACCAAACATATTATCCATTTCATCTGATTGATCTCTTATCTTACTTACACAAAGCTTCATAAAAATATTTATTATATCAAAACACTTAAGCACATCTTTATCATTTCTAATTATCATAACCATATGTGCTCAGGAGTTATCTTTATCAAATCTCTTTTCATGAGACATTCCAAATAAAATCATTCTGATCTCAAACATAAAGACAATATATTTAGCCATTAATCTTTATTCACATCAACAAAAGAAAATAAGTATAGTAAGTACCTTAAACCCTAGGGTGAGTAATTATAATTGAGAACTCTAAACTTATTAATAAGTTTTCTCATCAGCATCTCATAAATATTCTATCTATAATCATTAGACAAAGTCTTTAATTCATTTCTCTAACCACTCATCCCATATGAGCATGGAATAGTGGGGATCCAATATTATAAATCATCCTACCTTATACTATGTGATTAAATACATATAAATAAACCCTATGAATATTACTAAACATTTTAAAACTTAATTACTCCAAATAAAAGTGAAAACAATGTTATAGAAAAGAATATATATAAAGGAAATAATACATAATAAAAGTTCACAAATGGATTTTTAATAACTTTATTGTTGTTGCAAGTATTTAGCAAATAAAAAACAAAAGTTTAAACCAAATCTAAAAATACAAACCTGAAAACAAACAGAAAATAAAAAAGGAATAAAACTAAGAAAAAAACAGAGGAACCCCCAATCTGGCCCATGGCCCATCTCCTCACTTGCTTACTCGTCTCTCACACATCGCCACTGCGACCCACAGCCCAACATCACCGCCAAGCCCGTACCTCTTGGCCTTCTAAGCTGCGTCGTCTTCCTCAAGGCCACCGGCGACTTTGATCCGTCATTGGCGGGTTACCCCATCGCCGGCCGCATCAAGATCCGTGCCACCGCTCTACGTCGTCTATTTAAACCCAGCGTCGCCGTCGGAGAACCCTAAATCCCTTCTTCCTCTTTGTTTCCTCTCAGAGGACAAACCCTAGCTTTAACTGTCGATGCGCGCCTGAAAGAACATTTCTTAATCCCTAGTGTTTTGTGTGTTAGATAACAATACCAAGGATCATTTAATGTGTGTTGAAGTGTTGCAGCTCTATTTGAGAATAAAGGGGAAAAGAACTCTGCCTTTGGGGGCGGATAATCCGACCCCACCAGATAATCCGCCCTCCTTGCCCAGCGCAAGCCCGGAAGAGGCGGAATGTTGGCCGGATTTTCCGGCCCCGCCGGATAATCCGCCCCTCAGGGGGGACGGATAATCCGCCCCTGCTCTTCGCCAAGGCGCAAGCCCTAGAGAGGGGGCGGAGTTTTGCCCGGACTTTCCGGTCTGGCCGGATATTCCGCCCCTTAGGGGGGCCGGATTATCCGCACCCCAAGAATTTCACCAAGCTTCACCAAGGCGCAAGCCCCAGAGAGGGGGCGGAGTTTCCCCCGGAGAATCCGCCCTTGGGGCGGAGTTTTCCCAGGGGGCGGATAATCCGCCCCAAGTGAAGCGGATAATCCGCCCCAAAGTTGTCTGTGACGGATCTGGGGAGGGGTATTTAAGCCAGCCATCCCCTCCGGAACTCTTGATTCATCTCGAAAAAGAACAGATCAGATCTGAAAGCTTCATCCAAGAGTGCTCCACCTAGATCCACCCAAAGGCCCGATCCCTTGGGGAATCGAAGGAGGAGAACTCGATCTTCATCATCAGCAATCAAGCGCTTCATCTCCTCTCCATTCATTTGGAGAACCTCCCATCTAGTATTTCTTGCAAATATCTAGATCCTCGTTTTTGTTTATATTGATAAACCTTGTTCTTGTGGCAGCTTATTGTCATCTCGGGAGCCCCCAATTCGGTTGTGGGTGTGTGCCCCGATAGTGTTGTAAAAGGCACCGGTTCCTGCCTCGAAGGGATCCAATAGTGGAGAAGGTGGATCAGGCCTCTCGTGGCGAGATCCATCGGAGAATAGGGTGAGGCCTATTGTGGCGTGGTGGTCTTAGAACCGCCCACCCCTCCAACGCAGATGTACTTCCCTTAACAAGGAAGGAACTGTGGTAAAACAAATCCCTGTGTCTCCGCGTGCTCCACTACGGTTTCCTCGCTCCTCTTTTACGTGCTTAGTAGTTAGGGTTACATATAGGGAAATTCTCGTAGTTGCATATCTAGAGAATTTACTTTGTGTCAAGCCTAAAATTGAAAAAGTATTAAAAATTGGTTAGCACCTATTCACCCCCCCCTCTAGGTGCCCATACGATCCTTTTCAATTGGTATCAGAGCCTCGGCTCTTATTTCGGGCTTAACCGCCTAAGAGAAGTATGGGTTCCAAGGGAGATGGGAGTGATGCTCCGGAGGTAGACATTGGAAACAACCTTGGTGAGTTCAATGGAGGCTAAGATGGAAGAGATGCGTTAATTGATGTCGTCTCTCCACATCATGACATCACCTCCATCTAACTCTGAGGATACCACTCCGCAATCCAAGGAAACGGGTAAAACTGTTTCCAAAGATAACGAAGTGGTAGGTGATGATACTAGTAAGAGCTCCTCCTCGAAAAAGGATAGCGGTAAGGATGGATACAATGAGGTTTCTCATGTGTATTCCCCTGATCCGCCTATTCCTCACCCACATATACATAATAGGGGTGATCCACCCAAACTTTCAGCATCTACTTTCTCTCAATGGCAATTTTTGATGAAATCTCATGTGTGCAGTTCCTCCATAGAGTTGTGGAAGATCATCGAAAATGGTCTTCACGTTGGAAATCCTAACAATCTCACAAGGAGAGAAGTGGTCGATAGCCAACTCAATGCTACAGCTCTACACATGATCTGACTTGGTGTGGGTGACAAAGACATGCCACACATTCAGCATCTTAGCACAGCTAAAGAAGCTTGGGATGCTCTCACCGAGCTCTTCATTGGAAATGAAAGTATGAGAAGGAATAGATATGATGCCTTGAACAATGAAGCTGAAGGATTTTATATGCTGGATGGAGAAGACCACGAGGACATGTATAGGAGGCTCAAGGCAATAGCCACAACCTTCAAGCGGAAGTATGTCAGTGCTCTTATGCCATTTGAGCCCACAGATTTGAAAAGTGTCCAAGGTAGGCATAACTATCACCTCATGTCATCCAATGAGGTAATGCAAGAAATGGCCGCCTTCAAAGTGGCTGCCAAGAATGCCGAAGATGCTCGTGCTCGAGCTATGGGGATGCAAAAGGGGGTCAACATGGCCCTGAAGACTAGTGTGATTGATCATGATGAATATGCGGTAGAAGGTCTGGACTGTCCCGAAGATATAAAAAGGATCCACGGACAATACTTGGCTCTTTATGCAAGAAACTTTTGGAAAGATCCAGCCAAGGCTAAAGCTGAACTTGATCGCAAGAGTGGAGCCTATGGAAGAAAATAAAATGGTCCCAAGCTGAGAACATGCTTTAATTGTGGTGACCGGCTGCACTTCGTAGTTGAGTGTCCATATCAAAGTAGAGAGGATAATGGAGGAAGACTCATTTTCAAGGACAAATCAAAAGCTCCACGTAAGAAACAGTTTGTAAAGAAGAATGCTCCTTTCAAGAAGCAACCA
This sequence comes from Avena insularis, assembly GCA_023614405.1. Classification (NCBI taxonomy): domain Eukaryota; kingdom Viridiplantae; phylum Streptophyta; class Magnoliopsida; order Poales; family Poaceae; genus Avena; species Avena insularis. Next base: position 66,871,307 of record CM042697.1, read on the forward strand.
AAGATTGTTCTAGTGGCTCAAGAAGAATATTCATCGGGGAGTGAAGATGAGGACGAGGACGATAGCTCTCAAGAGGTGGCTGCTATAGCCACCACATCTACATCAACATCTCTCTTCGACTCTCCGAACGAAAACATCATCAACAAGAATGCTACTTGCCTCATGGCAAGAAGCTCTGAGGTAACTTCTTCTAACTCTTCTTTTCCCAAGGCTATGATAGACATGGATGATCCTGCTAGTCTTAAGGTTAAAGAAGAGATTATTGCTTTGGATTATTTCTATACTAACCTGCAAGGTGAGCACAAAGTTCGTTTTGAGGCTCTTATGGATCAGTTGGCCCAAAACGAAGCACTCCTTGAAGAAAAGGACAGAATTGAAAGGGAGGATGCAATGGAAATTGCATCCCTAAAAAATGCTCTTGAAGAAGAAGAAGAAGCTCGGGTCTCTCTTGAAGAGAGGCTTGAGTCTATGGAAGAGTCACATGAAGAAATTGTGACTAAACTCGTTAAGGAACATGACAATGCTGTCACCAAGGCAAAAAAGTTAAAGAAGGAAAGGATTGACTTTGGGGCTGCTCATGATAGACTCTCCGAGGAATTGGAGAAACTTGACAATGCTCACAAGGCGTTGAAAAACGTGTTCTCTATTCTCAATGAGTCACATGATCAGCTTCAAAGTCGATTGGCCGAATATGATACTCCTAGCTCGTCCAACTCAACATATAGTAACAAGAAAAATGCTAGTGTGGAAAAAGGAGTGATCAAGGACATCACTACAAAGGACAAAGGTGTGCTTGATGAAGTCCTTGCCAAGCAAAGGTCAAATCATGGTAAAGAGGGACTTGGGTATGTCACCAAGTCCAAGAAGAAGAAAACCAAGAAGAACAATACCAAGAATGTGCAATTAAAGACAAGCCTTTGAGAAGGTTGTCACACAAGACAAGACTAATAATATTGGTTTTAGGGGTCTCACAATCCGAATTATGAACTCTTTTGTGATGACTATGGCGATGTTTATGCTTATTATGTTGGTCCTTTTGATGAATATATTGCTTGGTCTATTTGGGTCCCAAAGACCCTTGTTACTAACATGAAAGGACCCATTGAAAAATGGGTACCTAAAACCAAGTAATTTTCTTGCAGTATGCTTAGGTGGGTCGAAATGGGTGCTGGATAGTGGCTGCACTAGTCATATGACCGGAAGCAAGGATATCATCACGGAGATGCGTCCAAATCTTGATAATATCACAGTCTCCTATGGTGATAAGTCTAAATCTCAGGTATTGGGTCTTGGCAAGGTTGTGGTTGCCCACGATATCTCTCTCGTGGATGTCATGCTTGTTGAGACCCTTGGCTACAATCTTCTTTCTGCTCGTGCCCTTGGCAAGATGGGTTTTGCTGTTTTTATCGATGATGATTTGGTGGTACTCTTATGGAGCAAGTCTCTAAAGGTCGCTTTCGTTGGATACGTCGAAAATGACCTGTATGTGGTGGACTTCTCGGGGAAAACCACTTCGGGTCCGATGTGTCTATTCAGAAAGGCCGATGTGGGTTGGCTATGGCATCGCCGTTTAGCCCATGTTAACATGAGAACTTTGCAAAGTCTCCAAAAGGGTGGCCACATACTTGGACTAAAAGACAATGTCTCTTTTGCCAAAGATCGTGTTTGCAGGGCTTGTGTTGAAGGAAAAATGCATGATTCTCCCCACAAGAGGAAGACTATTGTGTCATCAAAGAGGATCTTAAAATTACTTCATGTGGATTTATTTGGTCCTCCTTCTCATGCAAGTCTTGGTGGGAAGAAATATTGCTTGGTCATCGTTGATGATTACTCAAGATATACATGGGTATATTTCTTCAAGCTGAAAAGTGAGACTCAACAAACTGTCATCGACTTTGCCAATGAAGTTCAACGTCAACACAATGTTCCCATCTTGGCAATTAGAAGTGACAACGGCACAGAATTCAAGAACTACACTTTAAACGAGTTTCTTAGCGAAGAGGGGATTAGACACCAATATTCCGCTGCGTACACCCCTCAACAAAATGGTGTAGCCGAGAGGAAGAACCGGACTTTGATGGATATGGCAAGATCTATGCTAGCTGAATTCAAGTCTCCTTATAATTTTTGGGCTGAAGCCATATCCACTGCTTGTCACTCATCAAACCGGCTCTACCTTCGGAAGATCTTGGACAAGACCCCATATGAAATACTTACCGTAAAACCCAACATCTCATACTTGAGGTATTGGTGTAAGTGTTTCTTTCTTATTAAAGGTGTCCGTTTGTCAAAATTTGAATCCAAGGCTTTAGAAGGTATTTTTGTTGGTTACGGTGCCGAATCCCACACTTATAGAGTCTACAACAAGCTCACTGGGATTGTTGTAGAATCTTGTAGTGTGGAGTTCGATGAAAATAACGGCTCCTTTGTAGGGCAAGTTGATGTTTGTGATGCAGATGTTGAAATACCCCAAGATGCCATAAGAAGAATGGGCGTGGGATTTTTCCGCCCCATTGAGGAACCCCTTGTGGCGGATCAGGAAGGACAATGCTCCACACATGTGGAGCCCTCATCTCAACAAGATCAACAAGCTCCTACTGTTGGAGACAATCTGCACCAACACCACAATCTGTGAAGACCATCATCCCTTTGGACAAGCTGATAGTCCCAGGCGGACTATCCGCCCCTCAAGGGGCGGACAATCCGCCCCAGCACTCCAACTCGTTCGAGGATCGAAGGAGAAATCAACATCTCTGAAGCTCCGGGCGGATTCTCCGGCCCTGAAGCGGAGTATCCTGGGTCTCCACCTCGGTCAGGCTTTCTCGGAAGATGGTTACAGTACTTCACCTCCCAGTAGGATAGTCCGGCCCCTCCAAAGGCGGATTATCCAGGCTGAAAAAATGTTCAACAACAATCTTACAGCGATGTGATGACCAAGATCAAGGGCAAGGCGTAATCAAGACAAGGATACAACAATTGAATCCACTCCTCCTAGAAACAATAAGGACATTGAGGCTCGTCGCAAGGCTCGTCTTGATCGCAACCTTGAACTAAGAGGTCACACTCTTGACAAGGTTGTTGGTGATCTGACGAAGGGTATCCACTAGAAGAGAGCTTGCAAGCTTACATGATCATCAAGCTCACATTTCCATGGTTGAACCAAAGAAGGTTTTGATGCTCTTGAAGACCCGATTGGGTTGTTGCAATGCATGAAGAATTAAACAACTTGAGCGCAACAAAGTTTGGAAGCTCGTAGAAAAGCCAAAGGATTTCCGCAATGTTATCGGCACCAAGTGGATCTTCAAGAACAAACAGGATGAAAATGGCATTGTTGTAAGGAATAAAGCACGACTCGTGGCTCAAGGATTCTCTCAAGTAGAAGGAATTGATTTTGGCGAGACCTACGCTCCGTGGCTCGCCTTGAGTCCATCCGTATCCTTCTTGCATATGCACCCATCATAATTTTAAATTACAACAAATGGATGTTAAGGCGCTTTCCTTAATGGTCCTCTACATGAGTTAGTATCGTCAGCAGCCCGGGGTTTGAGGACCCCAAATTTCGAACCATGTCTACAAACTCGATAAGGCTCTCTATGGCCTTAAACAAGCCCCGATGCGTGGTATGAGCACCTTAAAGAGCTTTTGCTGAAGTGGATTCGAAGTTGGGCAAATCGATCCCACTCTTTTTACTAAGAAGGTTAATGGGGAGCTTTTTGTATGCCAACTTTATGTAGATGACATTATTTTTGGCTCTACTAACCAAGCTTTTAACGATGAATTTTCAAAGCTTATGACTGACAGGTTTGAGATGTCCATGATGGGTGAGCTCAGGTTCTTTATTGGATTTGAGATCAAACAACTTAGAGAGGGAACCTTTATTAATCAAGCTAAGTACATCCAAGACATGCTTAAAAGGTTCAAGATGAAGGATCTCAATGGCGTTGCTACCCCAATGCAAACAAAGTGTCATCTTGAGCTTAATCCCAAGGGTAAAGACGTGGATCAAAAGGTATACCGATCCATGATCGGCTCTCTCCTCTACCTTTGCGCATCTAGGACCGATATCGTGTTAAGTGTAGGAGTGTGTGCAAGGTACCAAGCCGCTCCTAAAGAAAGCCACTTAGTGGCAGTCAAGCGAATCTTCCAATATTTGGTTCATTCCCCAAATTTTGGGTTATGGTATCCCAAGGGTTCAAGTTTATCTCTATGTGGTTACACTGATTCAGACTGGGCTGGTGACAAAGATGATAGGAAATCAACCTCTGGTGCATGCCAATTCTTGGGCAGGTCTCTAGTGTGTTGGTCATCAAAGAAACAGATTTGTATTTCACTCTCAACCGCCGAAGCTGAATATGTTGCTGCTGCAAGTGCGTGTACTCAATTGTTATGGATGAGGCAAACTTTAAAGGAATATGGTGTCAATTGTGACAAAGTGCCTCTTTTATGCGACAATGAAAGTGCTATCAAAATTGCTTACAATCCGTCGACATACAAGAACAAAACATATAGAGATTCGCAACCACTTTATTCGGGATCATGTTGCTCGTGGAGATATTGCTCTATCCTTTGTGAGCACGAAGAACCAACTTGCTGATATTTTCACGAAGCCCCTTGATGAAGCAAGATTTTGTTATTTGAGGAATGAGCTAAATATCATAGATTCAAGGAGCTTGGCTTGACTACCCTTGCACACTCACTTGCTCTTATTCATGTATTTGGTTTAGATGCGGGCATAGATATAGGGGGAGTGTGGTCCTAATTGATTGGGCCAACCCTCCCCCCATAATGCCGAAAGCAAGTAAAATCATTTCCCTTAATATCATTTTGTGATATGTGGGTCATCGATGAGCATTGGTTTTGAACTCAAGATACATCTTCGCGGTGTCATGCCATGCGCTCCAACATGGTGGCTTCGGCCACCGCCCTCTTCCTTGAGAAGAGTTGTTTTTTTTTCACTTGTGGCGGAGTGATCTTCAGGGGCGTTAGCTTCGCTCTTCTTCCTTTTTGGCGTTTCGATGCCAAAGGGGGAGAAGTAGTTCTATTAGGGCTCGTGGATTTGCAAGGGTCGGGCACAAGCTTTTCGATTTTAGTCGTTTTTATTTGCTTGCTTGTGCCTCTTTTCTAGCGTGAACTCATTTGTTATTTGTGTGTGTTTGTGTAAGACTATGTCGTACTCCACAGTTTGGTACTATGTTTGGTATTCATGGATTTCTGGATTTATCTATCATGGACCCCATGGAATTCTGGATTTATGGAGCATATTTGATGGCATATGGATTCATGGGATTATCTATGTATGCCTTGGCTATATATTCCGGTGGTATGACATTTTTTTTCCAAACCTTAAAGTAGTGTTCTACCTAGTGTGTGTATTTGTATTCAAATGCAAATCTTAAATATGCACACATCTAGGGGGAGCGTATTTCATTATTTAAGGTGGCAGTTGCCGGTTTATTGCAAATCCTAGTGTTGTCATCTAACACCAAAAAGGGGGAGATTGAAAGAACATTTCTTAATACCTAGTGTTTTGTGTGTTAGATAATAATACCAAGGATCATTTAATGTGTGTTGAAGTGTTGCAGCTCTATTTGAGAATAAAGGGGAAAAGAACTCTGCCTTTGGGGGCGGATAATCCGGCCCCACCAGGGGCGGATAATCCGCCCCTCCCTTTGCCCAAGCAGGCGCAAGCCCCAGAAGGGGGGCGGAATGTTGGCCGGATTTTCCGGCCCATGGATAATCCGCCTGCTCTTGCCAAGGCGCAAGCCCAGAGGCGGAGTTTGCCGACTTTCCGGTGCGGCGGATATTCCGCCCCTCAGGGGGGCCGGATTATCCGCCCCCCAAGAACTTCACCAAGCTTCACCAAGGCGCAAGCCCTAGAGAGGGGGCGGAGTTTCCCCCAAAGAATCCGTCCTTGGGGCGGAGTTTTCCCAGGGGGCGGATAATCCGCCCCCAAAGTTGTCTGTAACGCCAGATCTGGGAGGGTATTTAAGCCATCCCCCTCCTGCCAGAACTCTTGATTCATCTCGAAAAAGAACAGATCAGATCTGAAAGCTTCATCCAAGAGTGCTCCACCTAGATCCACCCAAAGGCCCGATCCCTTGGGGAATCGAAGGAGGAGAACTCGATCTTCATCATCAGCAATCAAGCGCTTCATCTCCTCTCCATTCATTTGGAGAACCTCCCATCTAGTATTTCTTGCAAATATCTAGATCCTCGTTTTTGTTTATATTGATAAACCTTGTTCTTGTGGCAGCTTGTTGTCATCTCGGGAGCCCCCAATTCGGTTGTGGGTGTGTGCCCCGATAGTGTTGTAAAAGGCACCGGTTCCCGCCTCAAAGGGATCCAATAGTGGAGAAGGTGGATCAGGCCTCTCGTGGCGAGATCCATCGGAGAATAGGGTGAGGCCTATTGTGCCGTGGTGGTCTTAGAACCTCCCACCCCTCCAACGCAGATGTACTTCCCTTAACAAGGAAGGAAGTGCGGTAAAACAAATCCCTGTGTCTCCGCGTGCTCCACTACGGTTTCCTCGCTCCTCTTTTACGTGCTTAGTAGTTAGGGTTACATATAGGGAAATTCTCGTAGTTGCATATCTAGAAAATTTACTTTGTGTCAAGCCTAAAATTGAAAAAGTATTAAAAATTGGTTAGCACCTATTCACCCCCCCTCTAGGTGCCCATACGATCCTTTTTAGCGCCGCCGTCCAGAGACCACCCCGGAGCTGTCTGAGGATGCTAGGAGCTCCGTGTCGTCGCCCTCGTCATCCTGGAGGAAGGAATCGAGCCGGGATGTACAGGATCGACCGAATCGTGACAATCTTCTCCGACTCCGACGAAGTTCATCGCCGACGATTAGATCGCTCCCGACCACCTCCGGCCTCGTCGAGCCCTTCATCATGCTCCTGGTGAGCCTCTTAACTTCGTGATCCTGTTCGATTCGTTGCTCGCGTGCCGTAGCTATCAACCCACAGGGATGCCGAATGTACCGCCGCAAACGCTCGTCGCCGACCAACCTCCGGTGACCAAAACAGAGCGGCGCTGCCACTATAAGGTTCACGGCGACGTCCTCTTTCCGTTAAGCCCCAGCACCAACTCGCACAAACAGCAAATCCACAGAATCGAAAGCTACTGTGAGGATCCCCATTGATGATGTCACCATGATGTCATGGTGATGTCATATTTAAATTTCCTTTATTTCTTTTCAATAATAACTCTATAATAAATAAAAACAATAAAATGACATGGCAATAGGTCCCACCAGTCAGTGACTGGGGGTAGAATAAGCCCTGGTGAGAAAAACACTTCATTGCATGCTGACATCAGCATTACTTAATAAATACATTTAATATTTAATTAAAAAAATTCATAAAATGATCCAATCCTATAAAATCAATAACTTTTGTTTTGTAATTCCAAAAAATATGTTTAATATATGAAAATTTTCAGAAAAATAAAATCTACAATTTAAAACTATTATCAAATATTGGTATGTTAATTATTTAAATAAACAATATTTAATAAAGGTTTTATAAGAAATAAAACTTTGATAATTAATATTTAATAATGGTAATTGTTAAAAATATAAAAAAAATACCAAAATTTTAGAAAAATAATAATTAGAGTTTAAAAATATAATCATGCATTATTATTCCTCTTAATTAAATATTTATTATTTATTAAGTATTTATAAAGTAATAAACCTTATTAAAATCATATCTTATTATTTTTAAATCACAAAAATAAATGTTATATACCAAAATGATCACAAAAATAATAACTACATGTTAAAAATATAATATTCCACTTTTAAGTTAAATAAAAGTTAAACACTTTAATAACTTAAATCTAGACCTATTTCTTTAGTTAATAATTCATAAAATGATAAATAAAATTTGTTAATATTTCTTAAAATGAATGAATTGAATCTAATAAAAAGTATTAGTCTTAAATATTGTTGTGTGAAGCCAAAATGATTTAGCACACCTTAAATACAATTTCATTAAATTATCTTTCAACCATAAGTATAAATTATGTTATAAAAGAATTCTTATCCATTATAAAATCTCCAATAATAATTTGTAAAGAGATAAAGCCTATTCCTTTACTTTAACCACAAGTTTATAAACAAATCAAAACACTATAAGTGAGTTCATAAGTAGTACATAATATTATTTACTCATTCACAAACCCTAACCACACCCTTGTAAGGAGATCAATCCCTTTATACATTTATAAAGAAAAGAAACCATTACCAACTAAAAGTAATACCATTCTTAAGTAACTCTAAGGAAACAATATAAAGTGAACAAGATACAAGTATCATAAGTAATACACCTAAGTCTATCTACATTCTTAAAGTTACTTATAGTTACCAAGCTTTAAGTATAATGCTAAATACTTTATTATATGCTTTATATTTAACTCTGGTCTGTTATAATTAATTTATAAAGCATCTTAATACCAAACCAACCCAGTTAAAAACCAAGATAGATAAGTCACAAATACTACTAATATCATTATTCCAGTAAAGGCAATTCCTTCTGACTTAAAGACTATAACTAGAAAGAGCACCTCATAAGGTTAACTTAAAGGCTTAAATGCTTCTGCTTAGTTGAGTAAGATTTTCTTCAAAAGTTATTCATTTTGCCACTTCAATCAACATATGAAAATTAATAGTAAACATCTTACTTTATACTTTACTTGTATAATAAGAGTATTAATACTTAAATTCTTTACAAGTGACATTACTTGTAAAGTAAAACTTGAATATAAACAATTAAAATATAAAGCAACCTTATGTAACATTCCATACTGTATATATTTTGTTGTTGTATAAATACATGTTGTTTTCCACACACTCACAAGCCTTAATAAGAAGCACATGTATGAAACTTAATCTAAAAGGGCAGCACATCCCAAGGAAACCCTTTCCAGTATCCAAATCCTAGAACAACGTTATTCTCGAGATTCGCGTTTATCAACTTGCATTACATTACTTATGCATAAAAGCATCTTTCTTCTTTAAACATTAGTCCTTACTGGACCAATGATGCAGATTTCAGCTATTGGATCTTATATTGTCTTGAAGACCGTGAGTGCATAATCTTGCAATCACAAAAGGCAAGTTCACACTTGCTCATGTCCTTTGATTATTTTCTGTAAAGTATTTTACAAATCTAGTGTTGTCATCACCTGCATTTGAAAAAAATCAGAAAACACTATTTTCATAATAATATGATTATAGGTTATTTACCATGAAGTAATAACCTACTATAAGAGTTCCGGTGGTAAAGGAACATATTATCTAGGACTTAACAACCAATGTCGCCAGTGATTCTTGCGCCGTATATTACGCGTTGACCATGAGATTTGGAATGGGACGGAGAAGTCAGCTGTATCTTTTCCCTCTCGCATGGAGCTGGATGTGCGGGTCGTGGCTGTTATCACTTGTAGCGTGCATATTATTTATGGTAATTCGTAGAGGATATGCAGCATATGGGTGGGAGCCCTCAACGTCCCACGATAGTTCCGGTATCTGAACGGTCTGTACTACCATTGTCGTAATTCAATAGGTGGGCTAGCGTACACCAAAGAGACATGCGGGGTCGCGGAGAAGGCAGTGATTGGCTTGGGTCTTAGTCTGGGCCTCACACCAAGGATGTGTGAACGGGTTCGCGGCCCGGATGTGCAACAAAGCTAAGATCTCTCATGGGTAAAGTGACGCACCTCTGCAGAGTGTAAGAATCAGAACTTGTTACTCCTGTTGGGAAGGAGCTAACGCAATGGAAAGAAACCCCATGAAGGTTATGGTAAACCCATGAAGGCTGACAGACATAGCTTTTCAGAATAAAAGCAACCTTTAAAGAAATGTTTACAAAAACTTGCATTGCCTACGGCCTATGGTCTGTGGTTGTAGCTATAGTGCATCAAACACTCCTTTTCTAGAGGACTTGCTGAGTACGCTCGAACTCAAAGTATCTTCTTAACCCTTGCTAGGTTCTAAAGCCAGTAGAGACGATGTCTACATCAAGATATGCTCCAGGAATCATCATCGAAGGCTAAATCTCTTCAATGAAGTTCAGAAAGTAAACATATACATCAACTCAAGTGAATACGAAGCTACTAATTAGATAGGGATATAATCTCTAGCCATAGAACCTATTTATTTAGTATATTGCAATAGCGGCAATGCAAGCCTAGTAGTTCAGCTACTAGTTTTATAAGTATGGTAGCTATGAGTTATATATTTCTGATTCATCTTTGTAAGAAGTTTCTTTCTCTCTCTCTTTAACCTAGAGTGTTCTCTGGATCTTGTGTAAAGAGTTGAGTTGTAACCTATAGTCATGTCTTGGACCTGCTATGTTTCTGTTGTACTACTCTGAGGGATGTAATACTAGTGAACAGTGTTTCATTGGTGTTATGTCAACGACTATAGTGTACTACATCATGTAGTGGTATGTTGGGTCACCGCAGTTGGTATCAGAGCATATGCTTTGACCTTAGGATTGAAACCCTTTTAGGAAGATCTGTAGGTTGGATAGTGATTATAGGAGGCATCTTATCTAAACCAAATATTCTTATGACTTGTGATGAGTATCCATTTGAGGATAACTTTATCACACCTAAGTAAGATGCTTAAGTCATTCTTTCTTAGGAGTAATTATTTTATCTTTTCTCTAGTATAGTGATCTTTAGTGTCTTTCAAGGGAGACATAAACCACCAAGATACTGTAGGAAAGTGTAAGACATCATATGAAGTATTCCTAATAGTATAGCTTAACCCTAGAATTTAAGTAAGAGCAGTGAGATCTTATGGTTAGTTAATAATCAAAAACAACATAATGAATATCATTAGGATAAATGTTGATGTAATGAGTAGTAATCATGTGGGATTCACTTGAGAATTTTACGTGATGAAGTAAAATTATGTTAAGACCGAATAATAGAGTAAGGTGAAGTAAAGTTATCATGGCTAGATTAACTCTTAAATCATAATGTACAGGTAAAACATGATAAGATCATGGTGAGATTAGCTCCGAAACCATGATGAGAGTATAATTATGATAAGGAATTAGTAAATTATCGTTAGGTAGAGGAAGTAGATAACTTGGTAGAACTATGATAGAAGTCATAGGTGCTAAAAATTTCCAATAATCTTTGGTTTAAGTTAGCAAATAGAATCTGATTATTCTTTTGGACTAATAATGTGAGGTTAGTTTACTAATAAAGAAAGAATGGTTATAGCTAGTCATTCCCAAGGTGAGACAAAATTTTAGTCAAAACCAAATTTGAGACCACTTTGCTTAAATTTATCTTATTGCAATTGAGCAATTAAGGTAAATATTGAGACAAAGTATAGTTTGACCCTATGTGCTAAGTATCACAATGAAAACCTATATGAGGAGGTGTCATATACTACACAACTAAGCCTGGATTCTAGAGATACTATACTCAACTACTATATTTCGGGCTTAGAACATTGTGTGTTATATGAACCACATTTGGATTTATTTGTTTTTCTTGGATCTTCTTGATTGACTAGATCTGTACATGAAGTTTGAATTGATGTGCAAATGCATGTTGCAACATCCAGTTACTACTTGATGTTATAGACCTAGATAGGAATGGGAATTCGTGTAAGGGAGTGACGAGTTCCGAAGACCAATATGAAGACTTACATGAAGAATAAAGCTAATATAAGGAGTATCAACGCTATTTGAAGGATGGATCAAGCTCAGATCATCACTAATCAGCAATAAGAAAGAAGATTAGTGTAGAAGATGTATGGAACAACAAGAAGTAATAAACTTAAAGTTCATTCCAGGTAGGTAATGTGGTTAAGAAGTTAATAAAGTAGTTATACCAAGTTCATGGAAGTATCATGAACAAGTGCAAAGAAGAAGTTTTGGAACCAAAGTGGTATTCAAGCTCTGACAATTCAGAGAGAATGCCAGTAGTATGTCGGAAACCATAGGGTAAATCATACAACCTAGGATGATCCGCAGCTGGTATATGATCCATAGTTGGTATTGTTGGAGATATGCCCCAGAGGCAATAATAAATATAGTTATTATTATATCTTTGTGTTTATGATAAATGTTTACATTCATGCTATAATAGTATTAACAAGGAAACATTAATACTTGTGTGATTTGTAAACTTAAATTGAAGTCCCTAGTAAAGCCTCTATACATCACTAGCTTGTTGGTTAATAAATGATTGTGGTTTCCCTATCATGAACATTGAGATGTTATTAACAACAAGATCATATCGTTAGGAGAATGATATGATGGACATACTCCTATAGATAAGCGTAGCATAAAGATCAAGTCATTTTAATAGTTCAATTGCTATATGCTTTCTGATACATAGTAACCTAATTCCTTCGACCATGAGATCATGCATATCACCTTCACCGGAAGGATGCTTTGATGACATCAAACACCACACCGTAACTGGGTGGCTATAAAGGTGGCATTGAGTGTTCGGAAAGTATTGGTTGAGACACATGGATCAAGAGTGGGATTTGTCCATCCATATGACGGATAGATATACTCTGGGCCCTCTCGGTGGAATGTCATCCAATTAGCTTGCAAGCATGTGACTGGATCACAAGGGATCACATATCACGGGAACGAGAAAAGAGTACTTATCGATGAACGGGTTGAACTAGGTATGCAGAGATACCGACGATCATAACCTCAGATAAGTAAACTATCGTGAGACAAAGGGAAATTGGTATCGTATGTAAGTGGTTCATTCGATCGCAAAGTAATCGTAGAAATATGTGGGAGCCATATGAATTTCCAGATTCCTCTATTGGTTATTGTTCGGAGAAGTGTCTCGATCATGTCCGCATAATTCACGAACCGTAGGGAGACACACTTAAGGATTCGACGTTGTTTGAGTAGTTATGGAATGATGAGAAAGAGACCGAATGTTGTTCGGAGTCTCGGATGGGATCTGGGATATCACGAGGAGATCCGGAATGGTCCGAAGAATAAGATTCATATAAGGAAAGTCCTGTTTCGGAGTTGGGGAATGGTTCCGGTGTTTTCATCGGGAATGTTCTAGAAAGTTCCAGAATGTCCGGCACTCCGAAGGGGAAGGGGAAGGGTACATGAATGTGTTATATCAAGTTGGTATGTGTAGCATCCCAATTGTCTAACAATTGTAATGCTACTTGCCTAGTCTATATAGTGCTACTTCCTACATATCATTCTTGCATTGCATCATCATTATACCATGCTCATGTCACCATGCCACCTTTCATTTGAGCATCATATAAAACCCCCTTTTCATTTGGTTCTTATTCCATATGCATTATATTGTATTACTTGTAATTTGCCTCTTGATATATTGCATTTGCTTCTTGATAAATTGCTTCATGCCCAAGTTGAGTGGTGGGCATATCTCTTACAAATCCATCACCTTATTTGTCACCTCTTGGATCATCCATCAACTCCACCATCCCATTAATGTGAGCATTGTATCTTCTTTGGTGTTTAACTCAAGCTCATTACTATTGGGCATGGATCCTTATCTTTGAACTACATGTTCCCATACATGGACTCATATTATTTTCATGATATGTAGTAGGGAATCCTACATGGCCACCCTTCCATGGCTAAGTGGAGTAGTGTCCTTTCGCTTTCCCTTATATGGTTATATGAAGTATGGGCTTATTTGAATGCATGGTGGGCACCTAAAATAAATGGGAAATACACACCCATTATAGTTGTTCCCTTTATTCCAGTATGTCCATTATTTCCATATGTGCCATATACAAGGAGCTTGATCTTTCCTTTGGGAGTTCCTATTTATCTAGGTATGGTGGAACCCAAACCATCTATCCCTAAAAACTAGTTTGCTTTCCCAAACTATCTCAAGCCACTAACCCTTCATGCATGGTAAATGCAATCGTACCCCTCTTTTTACATATTTCAAAAAACCTTTTATCTCCTTCTTTTGAATTCCAGCTAGCTAGACTAATCTGAAACTTTTGTTGCAATCATCTGTTTTTGTGCTGTCTACCCAGCCACAGCAGCCCATAACACCAGCCCGGCCCAGTACCCTTCGACAAAACGAAACCCAACGCCGTCCTACTTTTTGTCTTCCTCCGTCCCGACGCCTCCTCTCTGCACTCTAACGGAAGGAGGCAGGTTGCCGTCGCCCACCGTCAGCCGCGTCACCTCCTGCCCCTCTTCTTATCCTCCCCGAGGCATCACAGAACCCTAGGCCAATGCCTTCCTCTCCTTCCTGGCGCCGCCAGTGCCCCTTCTTCCCTCTGTGTCCTCCTTTCTGAACTCAATGTCCTGGTCGTCGTCTCCGCCTTCCCTGGTAAGATTGAAGGCCTGGAATTGGGTCATCGAAGCTTCGCGAGGTGCTGGGAGCAAGAAGTGGAGCCGGAGCAGCCCAGAGCCACCCGCCTCCTCCGTTCCTATCGACTACGTGAGCGAGCACCTGTGCTGACACCGTACCTCAACTTCGTCGTCGATCCCGGCGTCCACCGAACCCATCGAGTACACCACCGGCTCCATGGTGAGTTCCCTCTCCATTCCCTCCCTCTAGCATAATCTCCGCCGACCAAAAGCCCGCCCCGTCGCCGGCGTTTCTCAGCCGTGCGCATGAGCGAAGATCGTAGCAGCAGCAGCCACGCGCCCCGTCAGTTTCGATAGTGAACCATGCCTGCAGTTGCCACCTTCTGCCACCTCTGTTTGTGCTGTTCCAGACGACGCCTTGCTGCCTCTCTCTCTCTCCGATTTTGGTTCCCATCTATAGTCCGTGTTTCCCTCTTTCCGATGAGCCATCACTCGATCAAAACCGTCCAGTAATGCGATCGCATTCCTCCTCTGAAGTGGTGCCTTCTTCCTATCACCGCTGTTACGTAAGGTGAGTTTGTCTCGATTTGAAAGTGAGAATTACCCATTTAAACGCCCCATACCTGCTAGTTTTAGAGCTCCTTTCGTAAATCTTCAAACACAAAAGTTGTAGAACTAGGTTTATCCTCCATCTTTCGTTTTTACACCATCTCCAAAAACGCAAAGGATCGCTCGCCGTAGACCTCCAGAACTCGCGTCAGCTAGCTGCTTTCGACGGATCAGAGTTCAGTTACGATTCAGTCAAACACCGGATCATGTAAATTTGCTAAAAGGCCCCTTGGCTTTGTCCCGCCTCAACCCCAGTACCCGACCTTGCCAGCGTGTCGTGCGATCGTTCACGCGCGTGCGTGTCCCGCGCTGCGGTGGGTCCATCTGTCTGTGACCGTGGGTATGATCTCAAGAGTAACAAAAGGATCCAGCACATTTGATATTCAATAAAATTCCAGAAATTGTCATAAAGCAAATTAATTTTTATCTTTTAAAATAATTCGAATTTGGGAAAACTAATAAAATGAAATATGAATGAATTTCCAATATGAATTCAAAACTATTTTTAAATTTGACCAGAGTTGACTGCAGCTAGTCAAATCTTTGACTTTGACCCCTTTTTAATAATTTTGATCCTAATAATAATTTTAATTCATAAACTCAAATAATACAAATAATATATGTTTTTGAATCAGAAAAATGTAAGAAATCTGTTTATGGTATTTATAATATCATTTGAACAATTTAAAATTTCGAAATAATTTAATTGTTAATAATGCCTTTTTAAAAATAAATTCATAACTTTAAATCCGTAACTCCGAATTCGACAAATAATATGTCCAAATAGATCAATAGCGAGACCTCTCCAACCATGATATCTATATTATCATTTGCATCATGCATTAAGAGCAGTTTTATAATCAGTACTATTTATGCAAGGAAAACATGATAAATAAAATTGGGAACAAATTGTTTCTTATTAATAATGCCTCACAAGTGCTATATCATCAATGTGCTATGTCTTTAATACTTTTTTGACATAGTTTGCATCATTAACTTGTCATGTCATGCATCATATCATGATCATGCCGATTCTTTCGCATTAGTTGTAATTGTTGCATCGCTTGTTTCTTTTAGTGTTTTGCTTCTTCCCGGATAGGATGCTAAGATGTTGTGAGCTTCGACAGGTTCTTCGGTTACGAAACTTCGTCAATGTTTTTCAGGCGAGCATTCTCCCCCTTTCTACCTATTTTACATTTTTAGTCTTTATTTCCTCGTGTTGATCTATTGCTATCTGTGTTGCGATGCTCTAGTTTTCGTGTACGTGATATCCCTTGCAGCCTTATATTGCCTTGGACATATCCTATTACCTGTTGTTTGGTAGATAGTTGGACTTGCGCGTCGTAGTCGCTTGCTTAAGTGTTGTTGCGTATCGTCCAGTACCACAGCTGTTGGAAGGCTGCCATATGTTTTATGTTGGAGATGATCATGGCTTTAATTATTGTTTAATAACTAAAATTGAAGTAGGTAAATAATGCAGATGCACAGGTGGGCGATAGATGTTATTTGGTTTTTAACCGTTCACTTGTGTCCTGTAGGACCCCGAGTTCTTGACACCTGTTCCGAGATCGAGCGTGCTAACCACAGGTGGGGTGTGTGGGCACCCCCATCGATTAGTACTTGATTTCAAAGTACTGTACCGGGGGCCACAAAGTAGTTTGGGGCTTTATTACTATCCTGTACTTATGCCATGTTTTACTGCTTATTTACGATTGCGCGTGGAGCGCATGTACTGTTTTGGAACCAACGTGGAATGTTTTCGCGGTATCGACAAGCCCAGTCACACTTTCGGGTTCCCAGTCGTTTACAGTCATTGTCACAAACCTCTGGGTCCGTCTCGGAGCCGGCCGACTTCGTTGCGGGTAGCTTAGTGGGGTGGCCCCCATGTGCTTGCTTTGGGTCTAGGAAACGTCGTGTCCAAAACCCCGTCGACATACCGTTGGGTGTATGTTTTGTGATCTTGTACCTACCTGATCTGACAACAAGGGTGTAGGTGCGTGTGGAAACTTTGGTGCACCCCTGCAGGGTTAAATCTTTTCGAGAAGCCGTGTCCATGTTATGGACGACTTGGAGCATAGTTCTCGATCATAGACAACTATAACTAAAGTTTACTGTTATAATTTGACTTGTATCCGATATGACTAGTAATCAGCTTCACTACAACGGAATGGCTAAATAAAAGTACCAACAACTGCTGGGTTTGGGATATCTCATGCTAATTGTATCTGACTAGTAAGTGTCGCAACTATAACGGAATGGTTAACTAAAAGTGCCCACTGCTTATTATATCAGGATGACTATCTATACCTAACTAGTAATTACTGCAATGATAATTGAATAAATAAAACTGCCAACTGTGTGAGTTCCTCGGTTGACTTCCTCGTTTGGTCTCGAGGGGGAAATACCAGGATGGGTATGTTTGGTGGTAGTATCAGGTTGGTTCCGAATAGGTCTTTCTTATCCCTCTCTGTTAGCCGTCGGTTATATCGAGTCTCTATAGGTTATTTAGTGCATCTTTGCGCCGCTTGATCCACCATACCTATGTAGGCGAGGACCGCCAATTCTAGTCTCATGTCTTGGCCTCGAAGATCGACCACTCTCTCTTTTTCCTTTGCCCTTTATCGGCACCCCTTTTGTTTAAGCAGGTTTTGAGATCGACGTCGTTAGCAGGGTTACGCTTCCGGCTTGGCCTGGGCAGGGTTATGGATGCCATTGGTTATTCTTCAGGGCTCTTAGCTCAATTTGCATCTTGTCCGTACTCGGACGTTGTATCGTTTTTAAGGTGATTTGGATCTTTGTATTGTATATTTGTATCCTTGACTCGATGAGTCGCTGTTGTATATATATGTTTTGTGGGTTCCATCGTGGACTAATGTGTAATGATATTACTTCGTTTTCCACCTGCACGCAAGTGCCTGGTGGGCACTTTTGAATCGTTTCTATGCGGGTTTGGCGGGAATCGCTGAGACTTGCATAGGGACGATTCTGAGGGTGTTACAGAGTGGTATCAGAGCTCAGCAGTTACGATACCCCACCGGTCCAGCCTGTAGGATAACCTAGCTAACGGACGTTGTAGAGTGTCAAAACTATTTTTGCAAAATCGGTTGGATAGATCTGATTAGGTCTGTTTTTACTCCTTACCCCTCTGCTATTCTCCCCTTACTTCGACGTCTTTTGAATCTGCTCTCTTATCTTTTCTTCGAGTCCAGGAATTCTCGTGGTGGGGTTTCCATCGTACCTTCAGGGTTTCGCTTCCAACCTCTTGTAACGGTGCTTTGACATCTGGTCTTCATGCTATCTGAGGAATTTTCCTCTGTTGTATCTTTCAGTGGACCAAAAATTCACTATTTTTTTTTTCTCTTGGTATCTCCCGGAGTTTCCCAATGTGAAGGCATCATCTAGATCAGATCCGATAAAGATCCTGCATTAGTCCTTTGTTTCCAAACGTCTCATGTCAAGATCTCCAGTCTAAATCCGAGAACGGGTTGCACGCTTTTCTACTGAACGTGCGGAGTAATAGTTTGGGTGCGTGATGGATTGGCCCCCATGCTGACTACTCATTTTATTTGCTCTTGTACCTTGAAGTGGATTAGAATGCATCTTTTATCTCCTTCAGTTGAAGTTAGAGGTGGCTTTATCTGTTGAGACCTTTATCTTCATCCTTTGTTCGCCGGAGGGTTTTCTCAACAAGTTTGAAAAGGCACAGTCGCCGCACCATACCCTTGAAGGAGCTACATGGTATCGTGAAGATTTCTTTCCTAGGAATCTCGGGGCGAGATTCTTGTTTAGTGGGGGAGAGTTGTAGCATCCCAATTGTCTAACAATTGTAATGCTACTTGCCTAGTCTATATAGTGCTACTTCCTACATATCATTCTTGCATTGCATCATCATTATACCATGCTCATGTCACCATGCCACCTTTCATTTGAGCATCATATAAAACCCCCTTTTCATTTGGTTCTTATTCCATATGCATTATATTGTATTACTTGTAATTTGCCTCTTGATATATTGCATTTGCTTCTTGATAAATTGCTTCATGCCCAAGTTGAGTTGTGGGCATATCTCTTACAAATCCATCACCTTATTTGTCACCTCTTGGATCATCCATCAACTCCACCATCCCATTAATGTGAGCATCGTATCTTCTTTGGTGTTTAACTCAAGCTCATTACTATTGGGCATGGATCCTTATCTTTGAACTACATGTTCCCATACATGGACTCATATTATTTTCATGATATGTAGTAGGGAATCCTACATGGCCACCCTTCCATGGCTAAGTGGAGTAGTGTCCTTTCGCTTTCCCTTATATGGTTATATGAAGTATGGGCTTATTTGAATGCATGGTGGGCACCTAAAATAAATGGGGAATACACACCCATTATAGTTGTTCCCTTTATTCAAGCATGTCCATTATTTCCATATGTGCCATATACAAGGAGCTTGATCTTTCCTTTGGGAGTTCCTATTTCTCTAGGTATGGTGGAACCCAAACCATCTATCCCTAAAAACTAGTTTGCTTTCCCAAACTATCTCAAGCCACTAACCCTTCGTGCATGGTAAATGCAATCGTACCCCTCTTTTTACATATTTCAAAAAACCTTTTATCTCCTTCTTTTGAATCCCAGCTAGCTAGACTAATCTGAAACTTTTGTTGCAATCATCTGTTTTTGTGCTGTCTACCCAGCCACAGCAGCCCATAACACTAGCCCGGCCCAGTACCCTTCGACAAAACGAAACTCAACGCCGTCCTACTGTTTGTCTTCCTCCGTCCCGATGCCTCCTCTCTGCACTCTAACGGAAGGAGGCAGGTTGCCGTCGCCCACCGTCAGCCGCGTCACCTCCTGCCCCTCTTCTTATCCTCCCCGAGGCATCACAGAACCCTAGGCCAACGCCTTCCTCTCCTTCCTGGCGCCGCCAGTGCCCCTTCTTCCCTCTGTGTCCCCCTTTCTGAACTCAATGTACCGGTCGTCGTCTCCGCCTTCCCTGGTAAGATTGAAGGCCTGGAATTGGGTCATCGAAGCTTCGCGAGGTGCTGGGAGCAAGAAGTGGAGCCGGAGCAGCCCAGAGCCACCCGCCTCCTCCGTTCCTGTCGACTACGTGAGCGAGCACCTGTGCCGACACCGTACCTCAACTTCGTCGTCGATCCTGGCGTCCACCGAACCCATCGAGTACACCACCGGCTCCATGGTGAGTTCCCTCTCCATTCCCTCCCTCTAGCATAATCTCCGCCGACCAAAAGCCCGCCCCGTCGACGGCGTTTCTCAGCCGTGCGCATGAGCGAAGATCGTAGCAGCAGCGTACGTGCCCGCCGGCGACAGTGAACCATGCCTGCAGTTGCCACCTTCTGCCACCTCTGTTTGTGCTGTTCCAGACGACGCCTTGTTGCCTCTCTCTCTCCGATTTTGGTTCCATCTATAGTCCGTGTTTCCCTCTTTCCGACGAGCCATCACTCGATCAAAACCGTCCAGTAATGCGATCGCATTCCTTCTCTGAAGTGGTGCCTTCTTCCTATCACCGCTGTTCTGTGCGGGTGAGTTTGTCTGTCAGTTTCGACAGTGAGAATTACCCATTTAAACGCCCCATACCTGCTAGTTTTAGAGCTCCTTTCGTAAATCTTCAAACCCAAAAGTTGTAGAACTAGGTTTATCCTCCATCTTTTGTTTTTACACCATCTCCAAAAACGCAAAGGATCGCTCGCCGTAGACCTCCAGAACTCGCGTCAGCTAGCTGCTTTCGACGGATCAGAGTTCAGTTACGATTCAGTCAAACACCGGATCATGTAAATTTGCTAAAAGGCCCCTTGGCTTTGTCCCGCCTCAACCCCAGTACCCGACCTTGCCAGCGTGTCGTGCGATCGTTCACGCGCGTGCGTGTCCCGCGCTGCGGTGGGTCCATCTGTCTGTGACCGTGGGTATGATCCCAAGAGTAACAAAAGGATCCAGCACATTTGATATTCAATAAAATTCCAGAAATTGTCATAAAGCAAATTAATTTTTATCTTTTAAAATAATTCGAATTTGGGAAAACTAACAAAATGAAATATGAATGAATTTCCAATATGAATTCAAAACTATTTTTAAATTTGACCAGAGTTGACTGCAGCTAGTCAAATCTTTGACTTTGACCCCTTTTTAATAATTTTGACCCTAATAATAATTTTAATTCATAAACTCAAATAATACAAATAATATATGTTTTTGAATCAGAAAAATGTAAGAAATCTGTTTATGGTATTTATAATATCATTTGAACAATTTAAAATTTCGAAATAATTTAATTGTTAATAATGCCTTTTTAAAAATAAATTCATAACTTTAAATCCGTAACTCCGAATTCGACAAATAATATGTCCAAATAGATCAGCGCGACGAGACCTCTCCAACCATGATATCTATGTTATCATTTGCATCATGCATTAAGAGCAGTTTTATAATCAGTACTATTTATGCAAGGAAAACATGATAAATAAAATTGGGAACAAATTGTTTCTTATTAATAATGCCTCACAAGTGCTATATCATCAATGTGCTATGTCTTTAATACTTTTTTGACATAGTTTGCATCATTAACTTGCCATGTCATGCATCATATCATGATCATGCCGATTCTTTCGCATTAGTTGTAATTGTTGCATCGCTTGTTTCTTTTAGTGTTTTGCTTCTTCCCGGATAGGACGCTGAGATGTTGTGAGCTTCGACAGGTTCTTCGGTTACGAAACTTCGTCAATGTTTTTTAGGCGAGCATTCTCCCCTTTCTACCTATTTTACATTTCTAGTCTTTATTTCCTCCTGTTGATCTATTGCTATCTGTGTTGCGATGCTCTAGTTTTCGTGTCCGTGATATCCCTTGTAGCCTTATATTGCCTTGGACACATCCTATTACCTGTTGTTTGGTAGATAGTTGGACTTGCGCGTCGTAGTCGCTTGCTTAAGTGCTGTTGCGTATCGTCGATTACCATTTGTTGGAAGGCTGCCATATGCTTTATGTTGGAGATGATCATGGCTTTAATTATTGTTTAATAACTAAAATTGAAGTAGGTAAATAATGCAGAGGCACAGGTGGGCGATAGATGTTATTTGGTTTTTAACCGTCCACTTGTGTCCTGTAGGACCCCGAGTTCTTGACACCTGTTCCGAGATCGAGCGCGCTAACCACAGGTGGGGTGTGTGGGCACCCCCATCGATTAGTACTTGATTTCAAAGTACTGTACCGGGGGCCACAAAGTAGTTTGGGGCTTTATTACTATCCTGTACTTATGCCATGCTTTACTGCTTATTTACGATTGCGCGTGGAGCGCATGTACTGTTTTGGAACCAACGTGGAATGTTTTCGCGGTATCGACAAGCCCAGTCACACTTTCGGGTTCCCAGTCGTTTACAGTCATTGTCACAAACCTCTGGGTCCGTCTCGGAGCCGGCCGACTTCGTTGCGGGTAGCTTAGTGGGGTGGCCCCCATGTGCTTGCTTTGGGTCTAGGAAACGTCGTGTCCAAAACCCCGTCGACATACCGTTGGGTGTATGTTTTGTGATCTTGTACCTACCTGATCTGACAACAAGGGTGTAGGTGCGTGTGGAAACTTTGGTGCACCCCTGCAGGGTTACGAGAAGCCGTGTCCGCGGTTATGGACGACTTGGAGCATAGTTCTCGATCATAGACAACTATAACTAAAGTTTACTGTTATAATTTGACTTGTATCCGATATGACTAGTAATCAGCTTCACTACAACGGAATGGCTAAATAAAAGTACCAACAACTGCTGGGTTTGGGATATCTCATGCTAATTGTATCTGACTAGTAAGTGTCGCAACTATAACGGAATGGTTAACTAAAAGTGCCCACTGCTTATTATATCAGGATGACTATCTATACCTAACTAGTAATTACTGCAATGATAATTGAATAAATAAAACTGCCAACTGTGTGAGTTCCTCGGTTGACTTCCTCGTTTGGTCTCGAGGGGGAAATACCAGGATGGGTATGTTTGGTGGTAGTATCAGGTTGGTTCCGAATAGGTCTTTCTTATCCCTCTCATTAGTCGGTTATCGAGTCTCTATAGGTTGTTTAGTGCATCTTGCGCCGCTTGATCCACCATACCTATGTAGGCGAGGACCGCGAATTCTAGTCTCGCGGTGTCTTGGCCTCGATCTTGACCGCTCTCTCTTTTTCCTTTGCCCTTTGTCGGCACCCCTTTTGTTTAAGCAGGTTTTGAGATCGACGTCGTTAGCAGGGTTACGCTTCCGGCTTGGCCTGGGCAGGGTTATGGACGCCATTGGTTATTCTTCAGGGCTCTTAGCTCAATTTGCATCTTGTCCGTACTCGGACGTTGTATCGTTTTTAAGGTGATTTGGATCTTTGTATTGTATATTTGTATCCTTGACTCGATGAGTCGCTGTTGTATATATCTGTTTTGTGGGTTCCATCGTGGACTAATGTGTAATGATATTACTTCGTCTTCCACCCGCACGCAAGTGCCTGGTGGGCACCTTTGAATCGTTTCTATGCGGGTTTGGTGGGAATCGCTGAGACTTGCATAGGGCCGATTCTGAGGGTGTTACAGTATGATTGCATCATGTACTAGGTGTCATCACTGAACAAAATAAAGGGTTTAATCAAATCCTAGTTTGAAAAAGTCAAACGCCAATTTGAAAGTCAAACGGCTATTTTTGGGAAGTGGAGAGGGAGGTGGAAACCGGGTTGGGGAGGAGTCCCTCCTCCACCGCCGGCCCACTTGGGATCCGAGTTGGGGAGGGATTCCCCTCCCCTTGGCCGTCGCCTCCCTCCTATAAGAGGAGGGGCAGGGCTTCCCTCCTAGCACACAAGATTTCCCCTCTAAACCTAACCCTAGCCGCCGCCTACCATAGCCGCCGCCTAGGGTTTATCCCCTAGCCGCCGACTTGGGCACCTCCAAGCCCTAGCCGCCGGCCCTAGCACCCCCTCCTTGGTGTGTCTAAACCCTAGATCGTCGAGGGCTCTCTCATAGTCCATCATACTCGCTCCGGCTTAAGCGGCTCTGAGATCTCCCTCTACTTGGGTACCTTTGTTGTCTTGCCGAAATCATGAGGAGAGTGCTACAACCTCCGCTGCCTGCTGGAACAAGGGAGAGAAGGTCTTCGTAGAGTACCTAACGTGTGACCGATCATGGGGGCTGCCGGAACGGCCTTGGGAAGGATCGTCTATGCGATCTTGAGATCGGGAAGAGTACGACTACATCACCCACGAGAATCCGCTCTCGTTAAACACTTTGGAATCTTCGAGGGTGAGTTATTCCATCGACTCGTTGCTACAATCTAGTAGATAGATCTTGGCTTGTTTGTTTGTATGCGGTAGAATTTTTTTGTTTTTCCATGCTACGAAACCCTACAGGTATCTTGTCCGTAGCCGGTGTTGGTTGACATAGTTAACCAGATCATCTTAGAAGTTGCATAAAGAGGATAAAACTTGGCCTAAGCTAAGTAAGACCTAAAGGAGTGTAAAATATTAAGCGATGGGTTTCTAAAACGCTTCGCAAAGTCAGACATATCAAAGCAAAAAAATCTAAATAGTAAGTAAGACAAATAATGCTGAAAGATTCACTTCGGAGATCCACAGTTGTGTGGATACACGGTATAATCTTTCATAAGACCCTAACTATGTAGAGTATAAGATGGATAGAGCCCAATATTCTAATTATTAAACCAATAAATACTAAACATATAGTTTGAAGACCATTAGTAAACCCTAAGGGGGAGAGTAACAATTTGTGGAAGTATTGTTATCTGACTTCCAAGTAAAGGTTGGAGAGGAAATACTAACCTATGCCAACACTAAACCTTATTTCATAAGGTTAAAAGAAAATCATAATTATAGAAGTACTTAAGATAGTAACAAAAGGTTATCTAAAAGCCTGATAAGGTAAAAGCTTAAAGTAATGAAATGGAATAGTCCTAACCGACTAATTCTAGAAGGAACAACTCTTAAGTGATCCTTAAGAGGAAATTAAACGTATCCAATTGGGTATGTGTAGTGAACAAGAAATTCTGATGGGTTTGGACTAAATGTGTTCAAAACCAATCTTCGGAAGGATTATTGGTTTAACCATTCAAAGACAAGTCAAATATAGTCTTTTGACCACACTATTGACTAATAAAGTTGCAAAACCCTGTTCTAGTGAGACTTCCCAGACCTTATATAGTTTAGTAAGAAAGTTCGATGATTAAATAAAAGGAGTTGGACCAGGATACCTAATTAAAAAATGAACTAAGGAAAAGATCCCTATTTAAGAAGTTCATAATAAGGATATATCCCTAAGGGACTAAAGTAAAAAAGAATTTGGGGTATTGGAGACACTAAGTTAAAAAAATTGTTGAGCATGATGAGGATTCACGGAAAATATTTGGATGTGGGATATTAAAATTATTCCCATTGAGGTTACCATGGAGCTGAGACATATCGTAATCACTGCAAGACAATTCCTTACTCCGAAATGTGAGAGTATGCGAACTTCAAGGACGAAGTTTATTTTAAGGGGATGAGTCTGTAACATCCCAGCATTAGAGCTTAGAAATAAGACAGATGTGTGCATTGCATTCATGCATAGAAAATCTGAATAATTTTCGCGCTTTTAAATAAAAACTTGTCAAAGTGATTGAAGCTTCTCTTAACTTGATGGAATTGAAGTAGATCACCAAGTTGACTGCGATAAGTTTCAATATGACCTTTGCTAAAACCTTATTTTGGGTAAGGGAGAATTGATCTAAGGGTAGATCAAATGTAATAAATATTAAACCCTAATACATTACTTAATGATTTATAATTGATCCTTAGGTGATCATATCCTAGTATTCACTACACAACTCATGAATACCAATTTATAAATATAACACAAATAATAGGAATGTAACAACTAAATCTTAATCTCATTTACTTATACCATGAGTATCATGGTAATACCTAACCTTAACTCTCTAGTGAGATTGGGTAGGAAAGAAACCAAAGTTAAGATCATTCACCATATATCTTTCTTTCCATATCAATCCTTATGGAATCCTATCTTAATATCTGTTGTTCATCAATGTTGAGTAATCAACTATTGATTCACCAATTCTTAACCAATCAATTCTTGACCTATCAACTCTTGTACTTATTATAGCATTCACTTAAGGCTTATAAAGAAAGAAGTTAGAAGAGGTAAATAGTGATGCTAGTTTCAGATGTCATCTATAGGATGGGAGTGATTTGGAGGAAATCAAATCAATATGGTAACAAAGAAGATTACAAGGATGAAGTCTGAAGATAGTTACCAGGAGTAGTCCTATTGGATCAAGTAGGTATAGTCAATAAATTATATCTCTTAATCCAATAGAGCTAAACAGAAGATAATTATAATACAACTGTAATGTTGTATTGATGAAGCCTTGTTTAGCCAACTGGAAACCTGAATCATAAATGATCACAGGATTATAATGATCATGCCTTATTCACCAATATTGAATGCTTATACCATGAATAAGTGACAATGGTGGATAAAACATGAATGAACCATAGTATAGATTTATTATCCTAGATTATTCATTACAAGTCACATTAATATAATGTGAGGTTGAAATGTTAGATATTGGAGTTAAGAAGAGACAAGAGAGTATGAATAAGATGATGCTGAAATAACATTGGATTATAGAAGTAGTATTTTCCTCTTTGGAAATACTAAGCCCTTGAGGTGAAGTAGGATTTGATGTATACATATATTGAAGTGATATTACTGAAGGATGATTAAGGAAGAGTATAATTGGAGTTAGAAGCAACCACTTGTTGGATGGGGACATTATCAGCAGTAGAGTAGTTGATATAACCAAGTCTGGATAAGTGAAGATTATGAAAAGCTTTAGTATAAGGCTCATTGGATTTATCAATGGGTTTAGAAGAATAAAAGGTGGATAAGAATATCTGGTGAGGTAAAGCTCATCATGTTAGCACATGATGATGGATATAGAGAAGTAATATATCTAGGAAATGAATTCCTTAATTAGAAGTCCAGGATTGTGATTTATGAAAGATAGGAATTCTTGGTAAACATTGGACCCTAAATCTTTACCAAACATATTATCCATTTCATCTGATTGATCTCTTATCTTACTTACACAAAGCTTCATAAAAATATTTATTATATCAAAACACTTAAGCACATCTTTATCATTTCTAATTATCATAACCATATGTGCTCAGGAGTTATCTTTATCAAATCTCTTTTCATGAGACATTCCAAATAAAATCATTCTGATCTCAAACATAAAGACAATATATTTAGCCATTAATCTTTATTCACATCAACAAAAGAAAAGAAGTATAGTGAGTACCTTAAACCCTAGGGTGACTAATTATAATTGAGAACTCTAAACTTATTAATAAGTTTTCTCATCACCATCTCATAAATATTCTATCTATAATCATTAGACAAAGTCTTTAATTCATTTCTCTAACCACTCATCCCATATGAGCATGGAATAAGTGGGGATCCAATATTATAAATCATCCTACCTTATACTATGTGATTAAATAAATATAAATAAACCCTATGAATATTACTAAACCTTTTAAAACTTAATTACTCCAAATAAAAGTGAAAACAATGTTATTGAAAAGAATATATATAAAGGAAATAAATAAAATATCACAATACATAATAAAAGTTCACAAATGGATTTTTAATAACTTTATTGTTGTTGCAAGTATTTAGCAAATAAAAACAAAAGTTCAAACCAAATCTAAAAATACAAACCTGAAAACAAACAGAAAATGAAAAAGGAATAAAACTAAGAAAAAAACAGAGGAACCCCCAATCTGGCCCATGGCCCATCTCCTCTCTTGCTTACTCGTCGCTCACACACGCCACACTGCAGCCCACCTGGCCCAACATCAGCCTGCCAGAAGCCCGTACCTCTTCGACCTTCTAACTGCGTCGTCTTCCTCGCGCCACCGGCGACCTCACGATCCGGCGAAGCAGCTCGCTGGCGGCCACCCCATCGCCGGCCGCGTCAAGATCCGTGCCACCGCTCTACGTCGTCTATTTAAACCCAGCGTCGCCGTCGGAGAACCCTAAATCCCTTCTTCCTCTTTGTTTCCTCTCAGAGGCCAAACCCTAGCTTTAACTGTCGATGCGCGCCGCCGTCCAGAGACCACCCCGGAGGCGTCCGAGGATGCTATGATCTCCGTGTCGTTGCCCTCGTCATCCTGGAGGAAGGAATCGAGCCGGGATGTACAGGTTCGACCGAATCGTGACAATCTTCTCCGACTCCGACGAAGTTCATCGCCGACGATTAGATCGCTCCTGACCACCTCCGGCCTCGCCGAGCCCTTCATCATGCTCCCGGTGAGCCTCTGAACTTCGTGATCCTGTCCGATTCGTTGCTCGCGTGCTGTAGCTATCAACCCACGGGGATGCCGAATGTACCGTCGCAAACGCTCGTCGCCGACCAACCTCCGGTGACCAAAACAGAGCGGCGCTGCCACTATAAGGTTCACGGCGACGTCCTCTTTCCGCTAAGCCCCAGCACCAACTCGTGCAAACAACAAAACCATAGAATCAAAAGCTACTGTGAGGATCCCCATTGATGATGTCACCATGATGTCATGATGATGTCATATTTAAATTTCCTTTATTTCTTTTCAGTAATAATTCTGTAATAAATAAAAACAATAAAATGACATGGCAATAGGTCCCACCAGTCAGTGACTAGGGGTAGAATAGGCCCTGGTGATAAAAACACTTCATTGCATGCTGACATCAGCATTACTTAATAAATACATTTAGTATTTAATTAAAAAAATTCATAAAATGATCCAATCCTATAAAATCAATAACTTTTGTTTTGTAATTCAGAAAAATATGTTTAATATATGAAAAAATTTAGAAAAATAAAATCTACAATTTAAAACTATTATCAAATATTATTATTTTAGTTTTTAAATAAACATTATTTAATAAAGGTTTTATAAGAAATAAAACTTTGATAATTAATATTTTAATAATGGTAATTGTTAAAAATATAAATAAAATACCAAAATCTTAGAAAAATAAGAATTAGAGTTTAAAAATATAATCATGCATTATTATTCCTCTTAATTAAATATTTATTATTTATTAAATATTTATAAAGTAATAAACCTTATTAAAATCATATCTTATTATTTTTAAATGACAAAAATAAATGTTATATACCAAAATGATCACAAAAATAATAACTACATGTTAAAAATATAATATTCCACTTTTAAGTTAAATAAAAGTTAAACACTTTAATAACTTAAATCTAGACCTATTTCTTTAGTTAATAATTCATAAAATGACAAATAAAATTTGTTAATATTTCTTAAAATGAATGAATTGAATCTAATAAAAAGTATTAGTCTTAAATATTGTTGTGTGAAGCCAAAATGATTTAGCACACCTTAAATACAATTTTATTAAATTATCTTTCAACCATAAGTATAAATTATGTTATAAAAGAATTCTTATCCATTATAAAATCTCCAAGAATAATTTGTAAAGAGATAAAGCCTATTTATTTAGTTTAACCACAAGTTTATAAACAAATCAAAACACTATAAGTGAGTTCATAAGTAGTACATAATATTATTTAATTATTCACAAACCCTAACCACACCCTTGTAAGGAGATCAATCCCTTTATACATTTATAAAGAAAAGAAACCATTACCAACTAAAAGCAATACCATTCTTAAGTAACTCTAAGGAAACAATATAAAGTGAACAAGATATAAGTATCATAAGTAATACACCTAAGTCTATCTACATTCTTAAAGTTACTTATAGTTACCAAGCTTTAAGTATAATGCTAAAGACTTTATTATATGCTTTATATTGAACTCTGTTCTGTTATAATTAATTTATAAAGCATCTTAATACCAAACCAACCCAGTTAAAAACCAAGATAGATAAGTCTCAAATACTACTAATATCATTATTCCAGTAAAGGCAATTCCTTCTGACTTAAAGACTATAACTAGAAAGAGCACCTCATAAGGTTAACTTAAAGGCTTAACTGCTTCTCCTTAGTTGAGTAAGATTTTCTTCAAAAGTTATTCATTTTGCCACTTCAATCAACATATGACAATTAATAGTAAACATCTTACTTTATACTTTACTTGTATAATAAGAGTATTAATACTTAAATTCTTTACAAGTGACATTACTTGTAAAGTAAAACTTGAAGATAAACAATTAAAATGTAAAGCAACCTTATGTAACATTCCATACTGTATATTTTGTTGTTGTATAAATACATGTTGTTTTCCACACACTCACAAGCCTTAATAAGAAGTACATGCATGAAACTTAATCTAAAAGGGCAACACATCCCAAGGAAACCCTTTCCAGTATCCAAACCCTAGAACAACGTTATTCTCGGAATTCGCATTTATCAACTTGCATTACATTACTTATGCATAAAAGCATCTTGCTTCTTTAAACATTAGTCCTTACTGGACCAATGATGCAGATTTCAGCTATTGGATCTTATATTGCCTTGAAGACCGTGAGTGCATAATCTTGCAATCACAAAAGGCAAGTTCACACTTGCTCATGTCCTTTGATTGTTTTCTGTAAAGTATTTTACAAATCAAGTGTTGTCATCACCTGCATTTGAAAAAAGTCAGAAAACACTATTTTCATAATAATATGATTATAGGATATTTACCATGAGGTAATAACCTACTATAAGAGTTCCGGTGGTAAAGGAACATATTATCTAGGACTTAACAACCAATGTCGCCAGTGATTCTTGTGCCGTATATTACGCGTTGACCATGAGATTTGGAATGGGACGGAGAAGTCAGCTGTATCTTTTCCCTCTCGCATGGAGCTGGATGTGCGGGTCGTGGCTGTTATCACTCGCAGCGTGCATATTATTTATGGTAATTCGTAGAGGAAATGCAGCATATGGGTGGGAGCCCTCAACGTCCCACGATAGTTCCGGCATCTGAACGGCCTATACTGCCTGTCGTAATTCAATAGTTGGGCTGGCGTACACCAAAGAGACATGCGGGGTCGTGGAGAAGGCAGTGATTGGCTTGGGTCTTAGTCTGGGCCTCACACCAAGGAAGTGTGAACGGGTTCGTGGCCCAGATGTGCAACAAAGCTAAGATCTCTCATGGGTAAAGTGACGCACCTCTGCAGAGTGTAAGAACTATAACTTGTTACTCTCTGTTCCGGGAAGGAGCTGCGAACCTGGCGGGAAAGGAACCCCATGAAGGTTATGGTAAACCCGTGAAGGCTGACAGACATAGCTTTTTAGAATAAAAGTAACCTTGAAAGAAATGTTTACGAAAACTTGCATTGCCTACGACCTATGGTCTATGGCTGTAGCTATAGTGCATCAAACACTCCTTTTCTAGTGGACTTGCTGAGTACGCTCGTACTCAAAGTATCTTCTTAACCCTTGCTAGGTTCTAAAGCCAGTAGAGACGATGTCTACATCAAGATATGCTCCAGGAATCATCATCGAAGGCTAAAGCTCTTCAATGAAGTCAAGAAAGTCAACATATACATCAACTCAAGTGAAGACGAAGCTACTAATTAGATAGGGATATAATCTCTAACCATAGAACCTATTTCTTTAGTATATTGCAATAGCGGCAATGCAAGCCTAGTAGTTCAGCTACTAGTTTTATAAGTATGGTAGCTATGAGTTATATATTTTCGATTCTTCTTTGTAAGAAGTTTCTTTCTCTCTCTTTAACCTAGAGTGTTCTCTGGATCTTGTGTAAAGAGTTGATTTGTAACCTATAGTCATGTCTTGGACCTGCTATGTTTCTGTTGTACTACTCTAAGGAATGTAATACTAGTGAACGGTGTTTCATTGGTGTTATGTCAATGACTATAGTGTACTACATCATGCAGTGGTATGTTGGATCACCGCAGTACCCTTCTAGCCATCATCACCACCATAAACTGCCACCAATTGTTGCTTCGAGCGGTGGTCGAATCCTGCAACACGGCGGCGCCATGACTCCGATCCGGCAAATGTCGGTGCCTCGAGGTCGTTGTTACAACCGAATCAAGCCTAGCACGCAAATCCCCGGTGTTTTTCAATCAAGATCCATAGCTTGAAGTCCCTGATGCCAAGGCTTCAACCGATACTCCTTCTACAAGTGTTGCTACTACCCCAAACCCTTGGTTGACGCTCCTTCGTCTAGCGTCACCGCGTCTGCCGAAAAAAATTGTCTAGCCATAGATTCTGCTAGATTTTGTAGTCTCATACTGTAAAAGACTTATGGTGTCAAATTGTGTTATGGATACGATGTTTTATCCTTGTATATATTTTCCCTCTTTCGGTGGTTCTCCTACTTGTACTCGAATACCTGAATGTTTGAATTTGCTGTATGTTTTATCCATATAATGCCTGATGCTTCTGGTCCCTTAACGGATCCCTCCATGCATGTTGTATGTGCAACGCCACCCGAAATACAGTTACTCGTATAATTGATTCTCTTTTGTATGCTGAGAAGATCCAACATATAAAGCGGCTTGAAACTGATCTTCGAGCTGTCCAAGCCGTAGTTGATATTGCCCAGTCGAAAACGCGAAATCCCTTGGAGCGCGAAGCTTTTCTTTTGAAAGAAACCTCTAGGTGAGCGAGAAGATGCTATGTAAGTATCTCTCCCAGAGCCCCCAAGTTTTTTGCACAACCCAAAGAATTGATGTTAGATTTTTGCTTTACATAGTCATCGCATTAAATGAAGTGGAAGAAGGGCATCGACTGCGTGCTCAGATGAATGCGTCGATAGAAGCTTCTCGAGGGACTCGTGCTGATTTCTGGCTGACCACAAACGCGCCTTCACACTTACACTTCTCCAGAATCGGGTGTTCGAGCTAAAGGAGTTTGTAGAGTGCTTCCGCCAAGCATTGGCTCAGATTTACAATACGATGTTTCCTCAAGATCTGCAACCCCAAGGCCTGGCCATGCTGATGGCGAAATTTCAGCGAGGCGATTGGATCCATCATTATATCAAGCTTAAATTGGTTGCTGGTGCAAAGTTGGCTTTTGCTTATGTTCATGCTCATTATCCAACCTTGGATTTAGATTATATATCCCGGCACCTTCCTTCTCCGCCAGACGTTGCCTTTACCATGGATCCTCATTATGAAGCTGCTCATCGCCCTGCTATTCGGATCATCCGAAGGATGTTGGATGAAGATGAAGATTTTTTTCCTTAACTTCGAGGTGTAATTTAATACTTGGAAGAAATTCCTCCACATAAGATGTAAAAAAATTGTATATAAATTCTGTTCTGCTCTTTATATGGTGTAGACATATATTTGTGTGTTTTCTTTGCAAAGATTGGAGGTGTTTTATCTTTATGTGAGACCCTTCCGTTTTTCTGACACCCTGGGACCGAGTCAGCTATTCAGGTCAAGGCTTTTAGGTTGGACAACGTAGTTGAATATTTGTTGCGCTGTATAGCTAATCCCTCCGAGTATCAGGTGGCATATCTTTGCATATGTTTATGTTATGATGAGCCCCCAAGTATTTGGGGGGTGATAAAAAACATATTCAAAATATGAATAATGTATGGTGAGCTTCAGAAACTTAGCTTTATTGATCTTCGGGTACATAGGTACATGTGCAGTAATCGCATGGCAGTAGGCCTTATTGCATATAAAACACAAGTCTTTAGATAAGAATTCCGGTCGTAGGCCTTATTGAATGTAAATTCCAGAAAGTAAATGATCCTATGGGTAGAAACGTCACAACTACGCAACGTTCCACGGGTTGCAGTACTTGACTCCGGTCTTCTTGTCTTGAAGCCGATACGCACCGCCGGGGATAACTTTGGTGACGATAAAAGGCCCTTCCCACGGAGATTCCAGCTTGCGGTGGCGATCTTGTTTGAGACGAAGGACCAGGTCCCTCACGACGAAGGACCTGTGACGCAATCGGCGACTATGATAGTTGCGCAGGTTTAGCTGGTACAATGTTGCTCGTTGTAGAGCGACGTCTCTTGCTTCGTCGAGTGCGTCAACGTCATCTCGAGTGCCTCTTATGAAGCTTCTTCGTCGTAAGCGACGACGCAAGGGGAATCATGGGTTATTTCCACTAGAAGCACGGCATCGGCGCCGTGGACCAGTACGAAGGGAGTTTCATGCGTAGCGGTATTTGGATTTGTATGTAGGCTCCATAGGATGAAGGGTAGTTCACTAACCCAGGCACCTTTTGCTCTGTCGAGCGGGGCCAACAGTTTTTTCTTAAGACCGCTTGTGACGAGGCCGTTGGATTTTTAAACTTGCCCCTTTTTTTACGGGTGGGCTATGAGGCGTAGCTGACGTTTATGCCCATCTCCTTGCAATAGTCTTTAAACTCGTTGGATGTGAAGTTTGTATCATTGCTAGTGATGATGTTGTAGGGCATCCCGAAGTGAAAAATTATCGACTTGATAAAGTTGGCAGCCGAGGGTTGCACCTTGACTGGTGACGTCCGCTGCCTCGATCCACTTGTGAATTTATCGACTGTGACTAGCATAAAGACGCAGCCTGGATTGCTGGAAACTAAGGTAACCCTCTCCGCCGGATCCTCCTAGCATGTATATTTGAGGATGGGTCCAGAATGCGTAGTCGGAGAGATTACAAGTTTGTGTTTACAATACAAACTCTATGTCGGTTCTGATTATTCCTTAGCAGATAAGGAAGGTCTTTATTCGTGGGGTACCTCTTGGACTTCGTTAGACCTTCGTGGGCCATAAACTTTTATGCGACTAGAATAACTAATCATAGGGACCCGATAGGTCATACCTATATCACAATATTTATCTTTTTTCTTTGGACCTGAAAAGAAACAATAAATGCATGTAAGTACATCAGGCGATACCTAGAGTATAAACCAAAACTTTAAGAGTAAAACGGACATACTTCTATAATATTACACGAAAAAATGGACCGTGCAATCTTTTTGGAATCAGGTTTGGTGAATATCTTATCGGATATAAATGTTTTCATGGACAATGGGACATGAACTGGCTTACATAATTTTTTGTATACATATTGGTATATTTCATCGTTCTGTACTTCCTACTTATAATTGTGCATTAATAAATAAGAAATAACTAAAATAAGGTAACGCAGCCCACTGGACTGGCCCACCTAAGTTCATGTGGATGAAGCCTCATTTGCAGGAGAGGAATAGCAAGGACGGCAGCACGCACTGCAAACATCCCATGGGCCAATTGATAAAGTATAATAAGGCCTTATCTCGTGCACAGAGGCTTACAAAAGTTGGGTAGGTCGGAACACTAGGCCCATCTTATCGACTCCCTTCATTTCCTTTCCTATTCCTCCCTTTTTTATTTGACACACTATTCCTCCCTTCTTTTCAGAGAAAAGCGAGGCAACTTCGCAGAGTAGAGAAACACTTTCAGAACAGCGCTGTAATAAGCAGTAGTAGTAACTTTCACTACTAATTGCAAGTCTGTAACTGTAACCAAAAGACGTACGCGACCAGCAGCTCCATAAATCGACTTTTGCTTAGGTGAAAACGTCGACGCGAACAGTTCCGCGCACGCATCGCGTCAGTATTCAGTAATGCTGCCGGTGCCGGGGCCGGCCGCCACCTGAGAGGGCGGTGGCGCTGCCCGCGGCGGAAGCCGCACACGAGTATCTCGCGCGCTACCACGAGCTAGCGTGGCACTGTTGCGGGAATTAATTCTGAGGAACACGAAGGCGTGCAAGCACAGTGCGCGCGCTGCCGGCGGCACGAGAGATCCGACGCGCGATGGACGCAGCCTAGCTAGGCGTAGGATCGTGCGTGCATGGGACATCACATCGTCTCACATCATGTAGCATGCAGGATCGTGCGTGCATGGGACGACCACCTACTCGCCGTCAATGCTTCTACTCCCACATTCTCCCCGCGAAAAAAGAATTGCTTCTTCTAACATTCTCCTCATGCAGTAATTTATCTTCGCCTGAGGAGACGTAACTGCGCGCTCGTGGTCGCAGTGGGCTTGGATGGACGCTTCAGAGAATGATAGTACAGCGCGAGGGATCGAAATTACTCGCGCACAGTTCGTCGCCGCGGCCATGCGTGCATGCATGCAGGGAGTCAGAACTCCCTGGACCATCTTTCTGTATCCACCGAAGTATCCTTAACCGTGAGAGATTTCTACAGCCAGCAATTTACTCCTCCTCTACGGCTCTACGTACGTACTACAGTGTATAGTACCGGCAGTGCATCAGCTCTACGCGCCCTACGCGTATGGGAGGTGAAGACGGGGGCGCCGATCCGTGAACAACGGGACGGCACGGGGACAGGTATAGGAGCAGCAGCCAGCATGGAATGCACGGCGTACGGCCAAAGCGAGAGCCCGTTGTACCACTAGCTGCACAGAAACCTCTGGGTCGGCCGGCTGGCCGCGCTGCTCAACGCCAGCACGCGTCCTGCTGCCTGCGCCCCTGCACATGTATGCACGTCGCCCCTGGGTCCTCCGCTCGATCGAATCGTTCAAAGGGAAGAGAAAGCCGAATCCGCCCGGCGCGCGCGCCCTGTCCAGCGGCATCCGATGCGCGGACGTAGGCCAAGCTCCCGTCAGTCAGAGCGATGGAGATGAGGCAAGACTTTGACGTTTTCCGTTACGGGCAGGGCTCGTGACAGGACGGGTCACCGTACGTGAAGAAGAGCTCTGCATTTTATGTTAGTAAGACATTCTTACCGCTGCCTGATGTTGCATTCTACTATGCAGCTAATGCCGGTATCCTTCGGCGCCAGCACTGCTAATGCATTCAGAACCCGCAGAAATTTCACAGCAGTAAGGTAACAACGTAGATAATCGGATATCGGCGCCACCATCCAGTTGAACCATGTACTGTTCGTTCATTCCACCAAAGGCCACCGTTAAGCAAATCTAGCAAAACGGTGAACCCTACAGTTTGGGATTATAAGGATCCAGAGGACCACGAGCACGTACATGTTCGTGGTATCCCCACTTCCCTTGCATCAAGGATCTTATTAATGCGGAGAGGTCGATAGGGCAGGCAGGACGGATCCAGGAGAGTCTCCTGTGCGGCTGTGCCCGCCTGCCGGCCGCCGCACATGCGGCATTGCAATGTGCCACTCCACTCCGGCTCACATTCATGGCGCCGGCCCCGCTCGGTACGGACACACGCTGTATACTCTCATACAGACGTCGTCGTTGCCTCTGTACAGGTACTCCGACAATCTACCACAGTTAGTTGTAAATCACCGAGATTTGCAGCGGCCGCTAGTCCATAACTGCACCTGTACACGTCCACTGCTGCATATTGGAGTAGTAGTACTACACAGAGCAACTTACTACGAGGTAATCATACCATAACGATCCATGCGCTGGCGCCTGCCGGCCGGCCGGCCGGCTGCCGGCTGGGGAACGCGCGCGCGCTCGTCTTTTTGGGTGGTAATAATCACAGCACAGTAGAGCTCGGGTCCATGGCCTTTTGTTGGCGTGCGGTAACGCGGCAAAAGGGCATCACGCGCCAGGCGACGACGACGAAGACGAAGGAGCACCGCGTCGGCCATGCTCTGCATCCGCTACCTGGCGAGCGCTCTTCTGTGCCGTCCGTCTCTTCTTAGCTGCGTGCGCACGAGACGCGCTGGCAATTGCAGCGTAGGCTTGACACTGTGTGTAGCTGACTGCTGACACTAACCTAACGCTGCTGCAGCCAGCCAGGCCAGGCCTACGCTACCCGCCCGGTATGTATATAGGCGAATCTCCTGCAGCGTTCTCTGTCTCTGTAGCCTGTACGCGCGAGAAGGTATTCTCTACTGGAGTAGTATATGAGGAGGCCATCGAGTGCCCTAATCAAAGCACGGACGTACACCAATGAGGCAATGGCAATGCCCGAACATGGACAGACATTGCTCGTGCGTGCCGTTGCTGCCCAGCTCAATTTGTGCTCGCTCGCTGTCCGTGACGATGGGGGTGTTGGAATTTGCTCACAGATCGACTACATCAAACTAGACAAACAAGCACACTCGAAAAATCTTATGGTCAAGGGCACGTGTCGTGTCCGTTCTTTTTCTTTATTTTCTTCTCAACTCACTCACACACGGTACATCAAAGTTATAGCCCTACCCGTATATATATACACGTTTTGGCACCAACACAAAACCTACGTAGACTCGGACACACACCACACATACCAAACAACTAGTACTTGGACTAGGAGTCACACTCCATGTCCAAATCGGACACTACCAAACTGATCAAGATTAAGATAACAGGGGGGAGCCGGGCGTCAACTGGGCGGTACGTGAAAATACAAGCGGGGAAGGCGCGCGTGGCAACAAACAGCCATGACAGTTGATCCGTCCGGCGGTCGCCGCTTTCAAGGCCGACGACGCACGATTCTTTTTCCTCGATCGGAAATAAAGTCAGGCCAGGCGCCGATCGAGCGTCGTTGGGCTCGCCTTTCCTTCCTTCCCGCCTCGGAGGAAAAACAGCCGGCTCCTCTGAAATCGCCTTTCCGTCGTCGACGCACAGTAGTAGCCTAGTAGGTTCTTGTTCGCCGTGCCTCTGATACCCACCCGGTTAACTATGTTTGACAGCCGAGGCGAAAGGACTCCGCCGTTGTATGTTTTTGGCCGGGAATCGCATGTACGGTGAGCAGCCTTTTCTTGTTGCTACGTGCTTGTCGGTGTCGCCCCGAGACTGGCTACGCGTCAGGGAAAGGTTAGGCTTGCGTCAGGGTAAGGCTGGGAATGCTTGTGCTCCCAGGAATGAACATTTGGACCAGTTATTACTAGTTAATCCAGCTCCATCCGTCTAATCAGTCGCGTCAAGTCGCGG
Organism: Avena insularis; assembly: GCA_023614405.1. Lineage (NCBI taxonomy): Eukaryota > Viridiplantae > Streptophyta > Magnoliopsida > Poales > Poaceae > Avena > Avena insularis. Next base: position 66,910,048 of record CM042697.1, read on the forward strand.
TGCTGTCTCGTAGGTTTGTTGCAGCAGTTTTTGTAGGAGAGCACGAAACAGGCAACGGCACCATGGGGATTGGGCAATGGACCTCCTTGCAGCTGCCCTCGCCGCTCATCATCTCCTAATTCTCGCATTCCTTTCAGCTTGCGTCAATGCGAGTCCACATTGCTCGATCTAGCACCGGCACTGCCATTATTAACAGAAACTTCTCACGGAACAACCGCAAAACCACGTGGAATCCCTAGAATCCCCATTTGGATGGAGATCGTCGATCCATCCCCACATCCATAAATTACACGGTTATTATTTTGATCTCCTTCTCGGGATCGCTTCGTACGCGTGAGAGGCACTTCTTGTTTTTACTCTTGCAACTAGCACGATCAATCAATCGGCCGTGGCTAACGACTGCTCCCACCTCGCTCCCTCGGTCAGCACGGCGGTGTACTGGTTTTACTACTACTTGTCACTAGAGGAGTAGAGACAAGATGGACCGCGACAAGTATTCCAGGGTAGGTGAAAGTGAGCTCGTAGAAAATGGCAAACTGGGACGCCCCCAAGAGCAAAAGGTAATATTGTTCCGATCTTGACATCTTGTTCAACTTGCACGCTGGATTAATTACTGGCAGTAATTCTTTGCTACTCCTATCTCGTCACTTGGGTCGGATTAGTGTAATGGATTCTAGCGATTTACTCTTTCCTATGTTTTGACTGCACGGTCTTCGTTACAGTGCCACGAACTCCGGAAGTATGTATTCTCCACGCTGGTACATGGATCAAGTTCTAAAAATAAGTTCTCTACTAACAAATATAAGTAATTTTAAATGTTGTCTAGATTCATATTTATTTAGACGCGTTTTACCGTGTAAAAAAATGTAAATTTTAGATATATCAAAGTCATTTATTTCCGAACAGATGGAGTAATAGGCATACATCCTTTATTCTGGTCACCCTGACAAACGATGGAACCGGATGAATCGGAATTGGGCTATCTTTGGACTAATGTTTGTATTGAGCTGGTCATACTATTAAATAATTTAGACTATTAACTTGTACATTTTACTAGTTCATGTTACTAATACCTTTATAGTGGGTAATAACATGTGTAGTGTAATATAAGACCTAATTAATTAGGTCTTAGACTCATATAGACTTGTTATGTGTATGCTAACTAGCTAAGTTACTACATCCTCTTTTTTCATTTATTTTATTCATGCTATATCATTAATTTGTTTAGTTACTATTGCATAAACATGCATGTTACTAGCTAATTTACTTGTACTATGACTAGCGTCTTAGCTAGGATGTTATTTTTCTGTCGCGTGACCCAAATGCTTTGCTTGGACAGGTTGGTCTCACAAAAAGCCAATGGAGTTACGCATACATACACGTCGCAATGGAGGATTATAAGTGGTTTGAAATTGGATCCTGTCATGAAAGATTGTCTTGCCAACAATGTCGCTATCGTCCTACATTAACAAATCGTCGAAAGATCCCTGTTCTTCCGCCGTGCATTATAATAGATGGAGCAACGTGCCGAATCTGCTGATCGGAACATTAGGCTAAAAAAATATGGCGCAAATTGCTCACTCAAGCATAACAAAAACAAATCTACCACTTACCAACGACGTGCCGAATCTGCTGAACATCGGGCACAAACTTAGTGCGCAAATTGCTATGTCATGCATCACAAGAAAATAACAGATCTATTAGTACTACTCATAACACCATACTGTCCCCCAAATCCGCCGATTATAAAATAGGAAGCAAAAGAAAAGGCCCGTTTTATTTGGTTGCACGGAGCCGCAGCCTGACAGGGACGTTTCCTCTGTCAGCTACTCGATCTTCCAGGAGATACGTCGAGATGTGCAAAGTGTGGCTTGCCATTCAGGGTAGAAATACTGGTACCATTTTGTCGTGCCATTATTGGTGGACCAAACGGCAACGTGCAACGAGATGATGTATTCCATACTTTTTTTACTATTAGGTTAATAACTAGTATGGTGGTCCTCACAATTGCATGGGTTGGTATATTGAAAATAATAAATATTTATTCCCAATCTTATATAGCTATTTGATTTCTTCCATTTACCTCTTTCATTGGAGAATATACCGCATTTCAAATATAGATATACGTATAGTGGTAAGAAACAATAGAAAGTAATGGATTTTTTTAGGAAAATGTAATAATACTATGTTTTCTGAACAATCTATTTTCTAAACAAATGTCGTGGAAACATCTTTACATGTTCATCCCTTTTCTAGGATATGAAGTAGTACTTCATAGTTCCACAACTTATTTATCATTTATTAGTGTTCATTCTTTATTTCCCCTTGATAAATCCCTATGGTCATAAAAATAAGCCCTTATATTCTTTCAACGAATAAAATATTGATCATCTCTACCCCGCAAAGAGGTAATTGCACCATTGTTCCAAAACAATTGCCCTAATTTATTTCCATCCTAATTAAGGAATTATAAGTTCAAAATTTAACATTTGAATTTTTATGCATGATTACATATATAAATGTATATGTACTATCACTAACTACCATTGTATCCACTCAAGCAGTAACATATCATCTACACTTGTTTGTCCAAAAAAAAGGGTATACTAACATATTCTCTTCTGTATCCGACTTAGTTCCTCGCAAATGTACGAATATCTTTTTTAGTTTGCTGAACGTGAATGAGAATAGATTTTTGCAGAATATTCACATTATATGATTGAAACCTGCATTTGAAAAATATCAAAGTTGGTTTATTGCAGAAATAAGATTGACCAAGTTTCTATAAAACTATAAGAACTTTTATAATATAATTTACTCTCCGCTGCATACTAATTGATACAACTTTGGGTATGCATGTATCTAGATACCAAAATGCATCGTATCTAGATGACGAGTTGATTCAATTAATTTGGAACGCAGGGATTAGTAAAATAGGAGCCAAAATGGTTCTTATATTTCACCAAATTACATTATTTTCTTACAATTATTATTCTTTTATAAACAGTTAGTAGGTAATCTTTTGGAAATACACGTTTCACACATAAAAAAATCATGTATTAAAGAATTATTAGAACCTTGTTAACTACATATACCAAAAATACACATTCTAATTTACTTAGACTATAAAGTTACCCGTAGTTCAAGAATATTACTGGCACAAAAGAATCATGTGCCGCATGTTTTTCCAAGCATATATATTGTGACAACCAATACTAACCTTTTGTCGATAATGATACTAATTATTTGGATTATCTTCAATTGCAAGAGCCATAGAGTATAGTCCTTGTAACATACCTTCCTTTAAAACAACTGATGATCATAATACATTTGATTTGTTAAGTGCACAAAATAATTGGTGTTAATAAACAAAGTGTACCGTGGTCATTGGCCAGCTTCAGCTCCAACTTCTACCATCAATCACAATTTGATACATAGCATCATGGCTAACGATGTCATGTTTACATGCTTAAACAACGACCGACGAATTAGTTCAATATAAAGTTGGTGTGTCGATGAATTCATGTGAAACTTTGATGATGCACTTTGTGTCCATCAGATGGACCCAACAACAATTGTTTCTTAGAAACAGATAGTTGAGGCAAACTAATTAGAATGATTAGCCAAACCTTGTCCTTGTGGTTCTTGGACGGGCTTCACCAAGACACCAACATTGTACCGTGATGTTGCGTTGTCGAACATTTTTTGACAAACCGCCAATGCATTGGCGGATTATTCATGGTTTGGCTAATCCATTTTTTCTTTGTATGATCGTGGCAACTTATTAGACTTGTATCTACTCTGATAAATCCTTGTTAGACGTGTGTGTACGTATAGGATACGTCTATCGGCCGTATAGTTTTCAAATTGTAATCTCTATCTAGCTTGGCAACCAAGTCTCCTTGTACTATTTATAATCCCAGCCGTGGGACAAATCAATTAGAAACAATTATATTTGCCTTCATGGTATCAGATTAGGGTTTACGATCCTCTCCCTCCATGGCGCCGCAAGATTCCTCCGCCTCCGATCTCGCGGCAGTTGCTACCGAGGCCGCCGCAGCCTTCTCTCTCAAGGCCGCCATCTCCCAAGCATTCGCGCCGCTGTTCCGGTCACCCTCGAGCTCTCCACGTCAAACTACCTCCAATGGCGTGGCATGTTCACCGACGCAGCTGAGAAGTACGCCCTCGAGGATCATCTTCTCGAGGAAGAGTACCCCGCCAATCCCACGCCACGGTGGCTTCGGAACGACGCCATCGTTTGATCATGGCTCAATGGCGCCGTTGCACCCGAGCTTCTGGCCATGGTTGTCGACACCACCACGCGCCACCGCTCGCCGCCTTATGGACGCGTCTCTCCAACATCTACCACGACAACTCGAGACGCGGTCCTCCTACCTTGAGTAAGAATTCCACGGTCTCAAACAGACCCCATGACCGTGGCGGATTATCGCCGCAAGCGTAAGATCTCGCCGATGAGCTCAACGCGTTGGGCACGACCATCACCGACAAGCGCCTTGTCCAGAACACGCTCTGCGGGCTCGGGTCTAAACTTGCGTACATGCGCACGCTGACCCTCAAGCAGCGCCCCCTACCGTCGTTCCTCGACGTGTGTTCATCGCTTCTCCTCGAGGAGCTCACACTACAGCAGTCCGACAAGTCATCCTCCTTGGCTCCATCCGCCTTCGTCGCTCGAGGTGCTCCAACGCCTTCACCACCGTGTGGTCCAGCAGATAATAATTCACCACCACGCCGCCCTGATGCGTGCCGTAATTTCCAGCGAGGAAGCTGCCGCTTCGGCGCGCGGTGCCGCTACCTCCACTCGGCGCCTCCCCAGCAGCAAGGCGGCATCCAACCCAACTGAAAGAACATGTTGGGCCCCCATGTGTGGTTTTGGTAATTAATGACAATCTTTATGGACTAATGTGTGCATTAAGTTATACTTGTAGGATTTGTCCATTGGCATCGCTTGGAGCATGTGTTGGCTTCAAGGTCGATGAAATGCAAAGAAGATATGTTGTGCAAGCTCAATATGTGAGGTCGATGATGAGGAATTAAGAAAGGCGTTCCGTCTTGAGAAGGGCAAGATCGTCTACATTGAGCTCAAGTGGAATGCTCAAGGCAAAGGTATAATCTTGATAGGTTTTCCCTTTTGCCGGTCTCATGTTGTGTGTATGAAACCGGGTTTAGGATAGATAACCGTACTATCAAGAGGGGCTCTCGTATGAGTAATTCGGTCACATCGTTCGGAGAGAGCTCAAACCTTTGCATACTTGCATCATCGTATTTGGTTGTTATTTGGTCTTATCCATGTGAGGATATAGAGCTTGTGGTAATCTCCATATCAAACTCTTGTTCATCTAAATCAGATCTCCCATTTGTATCTTGTTGCGATTTTGATTTATGCGGCTTTTCGGTTTCTCACCAAGTGAGGTATATCACATTATTCTACTTGATACTTTCTCACTTGGTGAAAATCAATATTTCCATCTTTTATTGGGAAGCCCTTGTCGTCCTCTATCCAACGCAATTTGAATCGGGTCAATCGGAGCTTCCAGTCAAAAGTTATTGCCGTTTGATTTTTTGCATGTCTGTCTGCTTTCTCGGCCGAGCGGTACTACCGCCCGGGCCTAAAAACGGCCCGTTTTCTTTCTGCCTCGCTAGGTACCTTTTTGTGGTAGTACCGTCGGTAGCTTTTCTATCCCAATTTTCTTTTCCAGACCGATTTCCCAGATCCTCAGATCCGTCGCTGGCGCTTGACGCTTCGGCCGCTTTGCCCGAGTCTTTGCTGCTTGCCATCGCCTGCGCTGTTGCTCGCCCATTGCTGCTACACTTGCTGCCTCGCTTGTTCGCTGCGCTTACCGCGCTGCGCCATCGGCGCTGCGCCGCCATTCCGCTTGCATGCATGCACGGCGACCCACGCTGCCCTCGCTGGCCCGTCATTGCTAGTCGCCGCTGGCCTCGCGTCCAGCCGCGATTGACCTTATCTTGCCATGCTGCTGCCACAGCGTTGGGCTGACCAGCGCTGCATCTCGCTGGCTGACTGGACCACACAGGTTGCCGTCGCTTGCCGCTTGTCAGACGCTTGCTACCAGAACCGCTGCTGCCACTGACTCTACTTGGCCCCACCACTGCGCTGGCACACGCGCGCGTGCTGGCCCCAGATCAGCTGCTGCATTTGCTGTTTCCTGGCGTTTTGATGTATTGGGTCCGGTTGTATCGGACAAATCCGGTACTACCGTTTCGTCCAGAAAAATTGCCCCAACGGGCAGAATCAGCACGTCTCTTTAAATAGCTTTGCCCCTTTTTCATTTAGGGTTGCTTCTTTCTCCTCTTCTTTTCCAAGCTTTGCCCCCATTTGCTTTACTCTTTGAGCTTGATTTCTACACATCCCTCCATTGATTCTTGAATATATTTGAGGGGTTGTTGGAGGAGATCTAGATCTATGTTTTGACCAAACCAAAACATCTCTTTGTGAGTGTATCTTTGGGGATCTAGATTTTGGGGGATTTTGTGTCTCTCTTTGATTCCTCCTCTCTTGTTTCCCCAATAGCTTTAGTAGCTTTGTTGGAACTTGAGAGTGAGGGATTTGAGCACCTTTGTGGTGTTCTTGCCATTTGCATTTGGTGCATCGGTTTGAGTTCTCCTCGGAGGATTTGGTTTGAATTACTCATTGGAGCTTGTCCCTCTTGGGTTCATGAAACCCTAGATGGTTTGTGGCCTTGGTGGCATTGTGGCCTTTTGTGGCATTTGTTGGGAGCCTCCAATTAAGTTGTGGAGAAGTGCCCCACCCTTGTGAGAGGTTCCGGTTGCCACCGACAAGTGCACCGATAGTGGAAGCGTGGATCGATCCCATTGGGGTGAGATTCACCGAAGAATAAGGGAGGCCTTTTGTGGCGTTGGTGGTTTGATACCACCCCCTCTCCAAATGATACGTACTCCATGTTGGGAGGAACTCGGTAAAATATCGGTGTCCCCGCGTGCCTCGGTTATCTCTATACCCGAGCTCTTTACTTATGCACTTTACATTGTGATAGCCTTCGTGCTTGAAGTAATATATATCTTGCTATCACTTTGTTGCTTGTTTTGCTTAGCATAAGTTGTTGGTGCACATAGGTGAACTTTATTTGTTCTAGGTTGTGCTTAACAAAGTAAATACTAGTTTTATTACGCCTTTGTTGAGCCACTATAGGAAAAGTTTTAATCGCCTATTCACCCCCCTCTAGGCGACATCCGTATCCTTTCAATTGGTTTCAGAGCCCGGTCTCTCATTTTAGGCCTCACCTCCTTGAGAGTAAAGATGTCGGCTAGGGGATTAGTGCACAAGGACACGCCCACATTCGATGGCACAAATTATGATGTTTGGAAAATTCGCATGCTTAATTTATTTCGGGTAATTCACCCAATTATCGAGGGCTATCTATATGTGGGTTTCTCTTCTCCTATGGATACCCAAAACGAATATTTAGAGGAGAAGTTGAACTCTCATATAGATGCTCTAGCTACTAAAATTCTTTTGCATATTGTGAGCAATGTAGTTCTTTCGTCTATCATGCCTTATTCAAGCGCTCGTGAAATATGGACCAAGCTTCAAGATAAATATAGCAAGTCCAACATTATTGAGGATGATTGTGTTGTTTCCACTTCCGGTCGAGATGAGTTCTCATCGTCTACCACTTCACCAACATGTGACTTTTCACAAGGTAATGATATGGTGAGTGGTGATAGAAATTGCAATATGGATAGTGTGTTCACTATTTGTAATCCCACATATCTATCTAGTTGCAATGATTTATCTTTGGACCTTAACACTTCTAGCACTCAAAATTCCTCACATGCTTGTGTTAATAGTCCTTGCATATCATGTAGAAATGACTTGAACAAATCTCATGATGATATGCTCATGTTGTGTTGTTGCCATGATAAAAATGCTTCTATTTCCTCTAGTGCTTCTGTTGCTAACCATGTAGAGGAAAATGAAGATTCTAAGGGACAATACAAGGTCTTGAAGAGTACTACAAGTGCAATCTCATCATCACCTTCCTCCGGTTCTCACATGTGCCTTATGGCTAAGGGAACAAAGGTAACCTCTTTGAATCCCATTGTATCTCATGATGATGATGAGGTTGAGAATGATAATGATGATTATAGAGGTAAGTATGATATTACCTCTATTAAGAAAATGGGAGAGGTTGTCTATAGTGCTCTCTACAAAAATAAAATTACTTCCTCCAACCTTCTTGAAATCTTGAATTATGCTATAGAAGACAATGATCTTATTGAGGAGCAAGAAAACATAATTGATGGAAATTTTGCACTTGAGCGTGAATATGCTAATGAACTTGCTCAAGTAAAGGACTCCCTTGAAGAAGAACAAACCACCAAAGAATCTCTTGAGGAGACTTTTACTCTAGAATTATCTAGAGTAAAGGAATACCATGATAGAGAACTTGCGATGGCTAACTCCTTCAAGATTAAAAATGATGAACTTGAAGTTGCTTATGCTAAACCTGTTGAGGATTTTAAGCACCTCGAAAATGGCTCTCGGGTCGTTAAGAGGGAGATCATCAAACTCACCGAGTCACATGAGCAACTTAAAGCTTCATATTTAAAAGAGCTTGACAAGTTGTCCTCACCTCTTGCTAATAATAGTGATGCTTGTGCTACTAACTCTATTTCTTGTGAAGCATCTATTTTGAAGAAGAATGTTGAGCTAAAGGCTCAACTTGCGTTGCTAACTAGCAACTATGGGAAATTAGAAGAAAACCATGTTAAGCTCTCAAGCTCGCATGAGGATCTCCTAGTCTCCCATGGTAGGCTAAAGTTGGCTCATGAGGCCATCATGTCAAAGGTAACATCTAGTGGGCCTCATGTGGACATTATCACTATATCTACTCCAAATGCTATATTGCCATGTGCTAGTCCTTGTAATTCATCCTCTCACAACCATGCTATATCTCGTGATGAATTACATTTCATGCCTTGTTGCTCTAATAATGTAGCATCTACTTCCTCTAGTACATTTGTTGAAACTAACCATGTAGAGGAAATCAAAGAGCTCAAGGCTCAAGTCACTTCTTTGAAGAATGACTTGAAAAGGGGTCATCAAGGGAAGGTCGCACTCAACAAAATCTTGAGTGTGCAAAAATCCCCCAATGACAAGAGTGGGCTTGGATTCAACTCCAATATCAAGAACAAGTCCACTATAAAGTTGAAGCACAAGGACAACATGAAGAATGGCCAAGATCAAGTCAAGAATCCGGCCAATATTGTTTGCTTCAAGTGCAAGGAAGAAGGGCACCATGTTAGATCTTGCCCATTGAAGAAAAAGCCTCTTAGTGTGAAGAAACAAGGGAAGCGGCCTCAAGCTCCACCTCAAGTCATTAATGGGCCACTTCTTAAGAGGACTACTCTAGCTCTTCCTCGTGTTGTGACTTCATCTAAGAAGAAAGATGGCAAGAGTAGAACTTGCTACATATGCCGTGAGAAGGGGCACATTTCTTCCGCATGCACTATTGGTAACTCCTCATCCCATCCTATCTTGATTGATGATTCTTATTCTCTTTGTAAGGATGAGGTTGGCAATGTGTTTGCCAAATTTGTTGGTGCCCAATGTGGTGTCAAGAAAAGAACCATTTGGGTTGCCAAGCCTATTGTGACTAACTTCTTAGGACCCAACTTGGTTGGGGACCAACAAGCCAAAACTTGATCAATAGGTGTGTCATGGAGGGCTTTGGAGACTTGGCTACATCATGAAGAATTGAGGGATATTCATTATTATATTTGTCAAGCCAAGTCATGTGGATTTCATTGCTCCTATTATATGTCCAATGTTCCTCCTTGCGGTAACATATGCTTAACTCATTTCATTGAAAGTTACTCGCCCCCTTGTGCATGTGTTGGTTTTGTATCTTCCATGCTTTTGTACATGTTGTGCTTTCCACTTAATTATCTTGAGGTATCAAGCATATTTGTGTATGATTAGGTGGTACACCATGTATGTGTGTTTCTTGTGTTTGAGCCTTATTTGGTTATATTTGGTATCTTATTTGGCTCTTTTGAGAGATTAATGGATTATCCCATTTTGGGGGAGTGTTATGCTTGGGCATTCCACAATCCTAAAATGTGTGTACATGAGGAATACCACCTAGTATTTATATTGGATTATTGTCTAGTCTCTATGTGGTATAAGTCTCATGAGAAATTTAAGTTTTATAATGTCCATTAATTATCTCTATTTGTATCTTTTTGCCTCGTGTTGATTTTATGGTAGTATCACATTATGGGGGAGTATTATGCTTAGTGCATATTACAATCTTAGAAAATGTGAATATTCGGGGTTGTGTCACTTAGGATTGATATTGATAATTATCTAGCACCTATGTGACACATTTGCTCATACAAGTTCCAATTTGCTTGAATGCCTTTATTGATCTTATTTTGGATCTTGTATGTGTGAATGATTCTTGGTATGTGTTTCCTCATATTTAGATATATATATTCGCATGGAAACCATTTGCTTCAAGTTACTCTAATCACTAGTGATTATGTGACTATTGGAAGCTACCAAGAATCTTGCTTAAAGTATCATGCTCAATTCTTATATTTAGTTATATGCTTCTTGTTGTGACTATGATCTTGGATATCCATGCAAGCTACCTTGGGAAAATCATTCCCAATATTTCTTATCCTTGGACAATGAGTACCCACCTTATGGTAGAATTTATTGATCATATTCACTTTGGCCCTTGCTTAATTTTATCATATCTTTGGCCAAGAAAATGTTTTGTGTTCTCTCCCAAGCCTTCCTTGCTTCTTTTGGATCTTCTTATTTTATTGTTATCCTCTTGTGTTTTACTTATTGTAGGGACTAGTGATGATCCCATTTGTGTGCATTTTGCATTTAAAAGGAAAGTCCTACATAATGCACTATCTATGGGGGAGCTCTCCTATATTATTGAGAACACTCATATTTATGCTTCTTTGTTTGATCCATATCGGGTTTTATGTGCTTGGAACCTCAATCTTTTCGTTTTGGTATTTTGTGCCATCATGAGAAGTTTGGGAAATTTGGTTTCTTGTTGGAACCTTGCTCCTTTTGGGAGTTGGTTTTGTCTCATTCCTTGCTTCTTGATTTGACCATTTTTTTAGGGTAAAGCACTCCACTGCAATTTTTATATATCATAGAGAGTTACAAAAAAGTATTTACAAGTTCAGGCCACCTCAAAAGAGGGATAACATTCTAAGCAGCTATCTCCTGTCTAAATTATTCTCAATCCAATCTTTGAGTCCCTGATAATTCTTTTTCTTAATTCTATACAGGACCCATCTTAATTCCTGAACGACAATAGCCCTCCATTCCTCAAGCGAAGCAAGCTTGTTGTTGAAGATTGCATTGTTTCTGCATATCCAAATGCCCCAAGCTCCTAACATAATAATTTCCATTGCAAAAGGGGCTTTAAGATCTTTTTTAATACTGGCTAAAGCTTCAAAAAGATTTTGATCAGTCACCTGGACATGTGAGATTTCAGCCCAGCAAGCTCTTGCAAAAGGACAGTCCCAAAATAAGTGTAGTATGGTTTCTTCACTGATGCAGCCATGAAACACACATTCATAAGAAGCCAGAGTAAAACATTTCCTTTTCAGAAGGTTTCTTGTGTTTAGCCTATCAAAAAGCAAGAGCCAGAAGAAGAATTTGTGCTTTTGTTGACAAGAGGACTTCCACAACCAGGAGAAATGTGGCTGTATAGGTTGGTAACCAGATAAAGAATAATAAGCCTTTTGGACTGAAAAATTACTGCCCCAAATGTAACTCCAGTTGTCAACTTCCCCCTGCATGCCAATACTAAGAATTTGCTCAAGGCTTTGATATTCCTGGTAAGCTTGCTGTGACAGAGGGAGAAAAAAATGATCTTGAATATTATCTGTCTGCAGGAACTCATTGACAGAGATGTGTGGGTTTTTTGCATAGGAAAGGAGATGAGGAAGCTTATGCTGCAGACAACCATCATTCCACATATCAGACCAGAGAAGGGTGGATTTTCCATCTCCCACCGAGCACTTTGCAATTCCTTTAAATATGTCAACCAATTTCAGATGAGCTTTCCACCAAAAGGATCCCTCCAGACTTCTTCCAGGAAGTTTACCATTACAGTAATAAGTGTTCCAGATAAGGTGAACCCATGGGATATCCTTGTGATTGTAAAATTTATCCAAATTCTTCAAAAGAAGTGCAGAGTTTTGAACATTAAGGTCAAGCACCCCCAATCCCCCATGGTTCTTGGGTCGACAAACTTTCTTCCATGCAACAAGAGCTTGACCCCTAGCTTGAACATCAGATGTTTTCTTTCTCCACAGACATTGTCTCATATACTTAATCAACTGATCTTTAATAGTGATAGGAAGATCAAAACAACTCATGTAATATATGGGAAGGGGAGATAAAATAGATTTAACTAACTATAGTTTCCCCCCATAATTAAGAAAATCAGCAATCCCACACAACCTTTTCTCAACTCTCTGAACAATAGGCAGGAAATGTTCCACTGCAGGCTTATTAATGCTTAAAGGCAGACCAAGGTAGGTGAATGGCAATGAGCCAGGGAGGCAAGAAAGAGCATTGGCAAAGTGCTCAAGCCTCACAGAATCCATGTTAATTGGCATCATACTAGATTTAGAATAATTAACTTTGAGTCCAGTGGAGAGTGAAAAAGTATGAAGAAGAGCCTTGAGGCACAATAGTTGCTCAGAGTCAGCCTTAAGGATTAATAAAGTGTCATCTGCATACTGAACCACAGGGAAATCAGGATAGAACACACCTTCAATGGGAAGGGAAAGAAGACCAAGATTCATTGCTTTATTGAGGATGCTTTGGAGAAGATCAGCAGCCAAGACAAACAGGAGAGGAGATAAAGGATCACCTTGTCTTACACCTCTTCTGCAATAATTTTTTTCCCAGGCACTCCATTTAATAGAACAGAGGACGAAGCTGAACCAAAGATTAACTGAATCCAAGAAATCCATTTATCACCAAAACCTTTGGCTTTGAGGATATTGATAATTGCAGAGTGCTCAATTCTATCAAAAGCCTTTTCAAAGTCAAGCTTAAGAATTAAAATTTCTTCTTTGGACTTGTGGCATTGATCAAGGAATTCAAATGCCCAACCTAAACAATCTTGAATAGACCTTTGTTTGAGGAAACCATATTGATTCTTGTGGACAAGTTTAAGGATGAACTTCTGCAGTCTATTAGCCAGAATTTTGGTTATAATCTTGAAGACACTATTTAGCAGAGAAATAGGCCTAAAATCAGTAGGTGTCAGAGGAGCTTCAGTTTTTGGAATGAGGGTGATAAAAGAGGCATTAATGCTTTCCAAGGAAGTTTGGCCCTCATAAAAATCCATAAGGAGTTGTTTCACATCATCCTTAATAATAGGCCAACATTGTTTTATGAATTCATTATTAAAACCATCAGGGCCAGGGGATTTATCATTTGGCAGTTCTTTAATTACATCTTCAATCTCCTCATCAGAGAACGGTTTTTCCAAAGCATGCTTTTCCTCTTGCCTTAAGCATTCCCCAACCAAGTCATTAAGATTGAAGTGCATTTCAGGCTTATCAGAAGTACCCAATCTATCTTTAAAGGCTTTCCATAGGAGATCTGCTTTGCCATCATGATCATGAATCTCATCATTAGAAACATCTTTAAGCATGGAAATGTAGTTATGCCTAAAGCTTATGGTAGCTTTGGAATGAAAGAATTTTGTGTTTTCATCACCCAGCTTAACCCATTTAATTTTCCCCCTCTGCTTCCAATAAGTATTTTGGTCTTGTAACAGAGAAATTATAAGATTTTTCAGGAGATCTCTGAGATTCCATTCTAGGACAGTAAGAGTTCTAATTTCCTCCATGGCATCCAGAAGATCAATGATGGCATTAACATTGCAGATTTGTGATTTCAGGCAGGGCAGATTTTTTGCCCAGAGCTTCAGCCCCCTTCTCACATTTTTGAATTTAGCATTGATTTTTTTTGCAGAATCCTGAAAGCCAACAGGAATATTCCAGGCATTTTGAACAATAGCTTTAAATTCCTTATGATGCATCGAATGATTTTCAAATTTGAACACCTGGGCTTTGGGAATCATTGTGCCAATGGAAATGACACAAGGAAAATGATCAGAGGTAGGTTTTGTAAGAGGAGCAACAAAAGTTGAGGGAAAGCTCTGAGTCCAGGAAGTAGAAGTAAAAAACCAGTCCAACCTTTCCAAAAGGGGTTCTTTTTGCATGTTACTCCAAGTAAATTTTCTACCTTTAAGGGGTAGCTCTATGAGACCCAAATTATTAATGGCTTCATTGAAGAGAAGCATACCATTCACATCCCCACCCAATTTATTTCTATCAGAAGGCTGTCTACAGAAGTTGAAGTCACCCATAATGAGCCAGTCCATATCATCAGGCATATCAATATTTCCAAACCAGTCCAAAAAGTCTGCCTTTTATTTCAGGTAAGCATGGCCCATAAATATTGGTGAGGATCCAGGATTCATTGGACAAGAGAGATGTTAAGGTGATGGAGATGGAGAACTCATTGTGAAAGGAAAGATGCCCAGAGAACAGAGAACTATTCCAAATGGTGATCAAACCTCCAAAGGCTCCTCTGGAGGGAAGAAATTCAAAATTGGTAAATTTGGGGGGGAAGAATTTTTTAATGTAAGAGCTGTCAAAATTTTCTCTCTTAGTTTCTTGAAGGCAAATAATGTCACAGCCAGACTCATCAATTTTATTTCTGAGAGCAACCCATTTTTTCAGAGTTAATACCCCTGATATTCCAATTCAAGATCTTCCAAATTCTTTTGTTATTCATTAAGAAACCAGATGTATGTAGAGTGATGAGGTGATATAAGTAATGTAATCACCCAATTGTGGAAACAACAGCCACATAGGCAAAAGGCAATCCATATCATAACACCACAGACAGATTCCACAACAAGTACCAAACACATGAAAAGACCACAAGAACAGGTCACAGGACAGGGAGTCAACAAGACTCCAGCAAAAGACTTAGTTTGATACATTAAAACACTTAAGAGGAGGGATTCTTCTTGGCTTGCTATCCACAGGTACCAGCAACCCCAGCTTTCTTCTTGCCTCCAATGCTCAAGCTTGATGAACCAGTTCCTTTGATGCTGCATTTTTGAGGAGCCTTTACTGCCACTTCAGTGGCTTTCCCTTTCTTGAGCAACCTCTTCTCCAGGTCACCATCCTTAACCTTGCAGAAGTAGGCAGCAAGGTTTTTAACCACTTTAGGATTCAAGCATGGAGGAATAGCATTGCAAACCAGACAATCAGAAATTAAGCAATTTAGGTGGCTGTTAAAGCCCCCATTCAGTTCAACAATTCTAGGGCTTCTTCTCACCTCAGTGTCAACAAGAGGCTCCTTGCCCTTTCTCTTTCTGGAGGGGGTGGAGGGAGAGCAGGAAGATTTTTTAACTTCAATGCCCAAACAAGGAGGAGCCATCTGGGAAAAGCTCTCATTAGGGATGATGAAAGAAATGGAATTCTCCTCAGCAATAGGCTCTTTAATAATTTCCCATAAAGGAGAAGTAAGGAAGCTCTTGACCCAATTAAACTTCTCAGGGGTAGCAAGCATGAGAGTAATAAAGTTAAACCAACTTACAGGGATATCACACTTGAGAGAGCCTTTTGAAGAAGTGCCCTTCTGAATATGAGGAGCAAAATAACTTTCCCAGAGCTCCAAGCCTTGTTGGGAAAAGCCCTGCTTTGCAATATGCACATTAGGAATGGACACAAAAGTTCTCACCATTCCCACCTGGAGATGTGCCTCATTTGGAGAAAGAAGATGCTGATCCTCCAACATCCAATCTTCATTTTCAGCAGCCATGGTACTTGAATCCATGGGGCTCCCCACCCTCCCCTCAACATCTGAGTTTGCCTCATCATCATCAACCAAATAGTTTTGTAAAATGTTCTGAAGGCCTTCACCAATGCCAACTCCTTGGGGTCCATCAACCACACCCTGATCCTCAGCAACCACATGCTCAGCATTGACAGACTCATCATCATCAGACTCCCAGTCTTGGACAATGATAGCACCTGTAACCCCACTGTTAACATCCTGTGGTGGAAGATGTTGGTTGTCTATAGGCATGTCTTCACCAGGAGCAATGACAGGGCCTTGAACAGGAGCAGCAGCAGCTTCCCAGGGGCCCCAACCTTCATTAATGCCCCCTTCAGGAGCAGGATCCTGCACAGGGGCTAACCACTAACCCCAACCACCCCCAGGAGCAGGGGGAGGGGGAGGAGGGGGATCTGGGGCCCAAAGACAGGAGCAGGATGTGGGTCCACATTGTCATCTGGAAGTGGGTCCTCATCAGGTGGCCCCCCCAAGCAGGTCACTTTGCAGCACTTCAACAGAAAAAGTCCAGGATTCAGACTCCACCAAGTCGCCAATGGTAAACCTTACACTCTTGGGGATTTCAACCAGGTCAGTAACACGAATCTTCGCAAGAATCCTACCTTTTTGGTCCGGGTCCCTCTCCCATAAAAGGACCTTCCCAATATCAGCAAAAACTGCATTCAGATCTTCAGTATGCCAGTGGTCTAATGGAGGCCCAACTAGCATCACCCAACATTCATTGTTGAATTGAGCCCTCCTCCAGTTTTCCCCCTCATTGTGCTTAACGAAAGAAACATGCACATCTTGAATGGAACTGGACTAGGAGGGAGGGGATTAATGGTAGCAATAGCATACTGTTCATGCGACCTCGACCTCCGCGGCACCACCACCCTTTTGACACGATTCCGCACAGCCACTTGCATAACCTGGAAGCCATTCGGCAAGAAAGGAGTAGGATCAATCGGGATGTTTGCCATTTCGACACTCTTCGCCGGCGACGAGCAAGAGGGGAATGGGGTTTCAGCAGACGGGGGAGTTGAGGAGACAGGGGAAATGGCAGTTGTTTTTTGCAAAGAAATGGTGAACTCGTGAAAACTGTTGTGAACGATGGGCCGAGAATGGGTAATTTCCTGGGCCTTGAACCACCCCTTGTAAGAGTTGTCTGGCCAAATGCATTTTGGGAAGGAAGGGAATTTCAGAAAGGGAATGAGACCAGGTAGTTTAATTGCCGCGCGATTGGCGCCTCCTGATGACCCGAGCGGCATTACAACTGGTTTAATACCGCCATCAGCGAGCACCTGTGCATAGGATCTGTCATGAATGCTTGATTTGAAATCACACTTATTATGTTCAGCAGACACAGGCGAAGAAACCACAACACCTTTATTGGTAGGCTTCAACGAAGGAGATTTTTTGGAATTTTCCTTTTTGTACGTGACAACTTTCCATTCTCTTGCAGATTCTTTATAAAACTCCTTTTCTTCATAAATCCAATTTGAGCCGATGGAAAACCGAAACGCCTTTATTGGTAGGCTTCTACGAAGGAGATTTTTTGGAATTTTCCTTTTTGTACGTGACAACTTTCCATTCTCCTGCAGATTCTTTATAAAACTCCTTTTCTTCATAAATCCAATTTGCCCCCCCCATTACCCCAAAGGTTGACGTGAATCACAAACGATTTACATGTAAACTTTGAAATATTATAGATTTCAAAACCCACCGCCCGTGAAGCAACCGAGAAACGAAAAGTTCTATCTTGCAGAAGCTTCACCTGGAATTTAGAAGCCTGACCACCAAAGTAAGCTTGGAGTGCAAGACCAACCGTATGGAAATCCAACTTAAAATTTGATCTTCCAAAAGAACAAACCAGATAAAAAGGTCTCTTTCTGAAACCACCAAGGAAATTAACTTGATGCCTGAATTTATCAAAAATCTTCTCAAAATCCCGCCCTAATGAAAAATCCAGGGCAGGTCGACTCAAAGATTCATCCTTGAAAGCACACACCGAAGGGAGGTTCTCGGTGAAATCCAGCATTTTTGGCACTATCTTCTCAATATTGGTGGAAAACTTCTTAACCAAAGGGCTGGGCAAAATCTGTGCACCGACGACAACCCTCTTCACCTGAAGATCAATAGAAATACCCGAGGCCACAACCTCACCTTGAATCAAGTATCTAGCATCAATCACTACCTCATTGTGGTTGAGAAGCACCAGCCTTTTAGAACTAGGAAAAAGCATCAAAAATCCTTTAGAAGGCTCAAGATCATCGGTCGGCAAAGAGGAGCAAAGGGCATGCCATTTAAAACCAGTGTCCTCATCTGTTCCAGAGATGGTAGGAGATCTACCAAGAAAACCAGATGAAGGATCCATAGAATTATTAACACGAGAGAGATGAGAGGGGAACCTCAAAACAGATCCAATAGAGATCTTCTCCCCATTTTCCAAACATCTACCCTCAAGGGGAGAGCCTTTGGCGTTGAGAAGAACCAGCCAAGAATCAACCGAGAGAGCGAGAGAGCCTTCAAGAAACTTACCACCCGTGGTCACACCAGAGTAGGTGATCTTCCAACAACCCCCTAAGGAATCCATGCAGAGCCTTTGCCGGTGAGACACCGGCGAAAGCCGGAGGCCGACCAACGGTCACCTCAGAGGAGCCTCATGCCTCGGAAATCGTGCGGGTCTAGGGACTTTTTTTTCCAACAAGTATTCCATTGTGTGTTGATTTGACCATTTTAGAATGAGATAAATCCTTGAGCATTTTTATTTCTATTTTTGCTCTTTTGACCTTAGCCTAGTTCATTTGTTGAACTTGTGATCTTTCATGTGTTGAATTGGTTCTTTGATACAATTTGGACACCGCTTGTCTTGTCACACTCTTGTGTGTGCCATCTCGGTTTACTTGGTATTTTTGTTCAAATTGTATCTCCTTTTTGGTTCTTGAAAGCTTTATGCATGCATATTTACTATATGATTATATTGTGGCATGCTTGCCTTCTATGATCCAATATATAAGGGAAACTCCACTAATTCCCATCGTCTAAGTTGTGCATGAAATTCAATTTCATATCAATGTGCACATAATTATGTGGAGTCTCTCCTATGTATTGTAGTTTCTCTAACTACTTTGGACCCAATAAGTTTGGGGAACATTTTGTACTTAATTGTGTTTTAGGTACATTGGAGATATATTGGATGCTTGTCTTTCAATTTTGAAGAAGTGGTGCATACATGAAAAGTTGAGTCAAGCTATAGGATGATCAACGAATTCATATACTCTACATCCTACCAATTATATCTCGGTAACAAGTATCTCTTTCTCATGCTCACATATCTTGATTCCAACCGTTTGTCGGTTGCCTTCTAGCATGAATTAATGTAATTGTAATTGTTGTAGTTTTAGCCATGGTTTTAAGAGGACTCTCTATTGTATATGTGTTTAAGTTGAGATGAGTGCATATAATTGGTACTATATAAAATCATGCATATGATCCTCCAATCCAAAATATGTCAATCTAGCAATTTTATTGCCAATCTTTTCCTCAACTTCTCTCATGTGCAATAGTGAGATTTTGCTAGTTAAATTTTTCTTGTGATACTTGTTGCCTTTCTCCATATATTCCAACTTTCTCCTCTTCCCTTGGTGAAAGTTGTAATATATGTAGTGTGTTGGTGTTTGAAGTCCATTAATGTACAATAAGACATATGTGAGCCTTTGGCCATGCTTTGAAGTAAAAATCTTATTGATATATGTTATGACTTCATTTTTGCCTTTCATGTGCTTTCTTGTATATCTCTTTATGTGTGCATATTTATTTGTTGGCATATGTCTCTGTGATGTTTTCCACTTATAGACATATACACATATGATAAGATAATTTTAGTTGATTTTTGATCCTTGGAGACCACCTTTCTATTCCTTTTGATTCTTCAGTGGCTTCCAATTTAATTTTGAGTGTTAGTTCCTCTTGTTTGCATATTTGGGCACTCATATTTGTTCTCTCATGCCTTGCATTGTTAAATAAACTTGGATGAGTGAGGATTCCATGATTATGCACCTTGTTCCCAAATACATTATCATATTTGGTGCATTATCTTTAGGGAGCTCATCTAATCCATTTAATAATGCTCATTTGTCTTCTTTCTCATTTATTGTGTTATAAATGCTTATGGGGGAGCAAGGATTCCATATTTGTGCATTATGTATTCCAATGCATTTATTTTAAATTGTGCATAAATCTTGGGGAGCTTCTCTATTTGTTATTTAAAACACTCTTTTGCTCATATCATAATATCTTGTAGTTTCCATTTGAACTCATTTGTTGTTTTCAATTGGTTTGTCGGACCTTGTAAATTGCTTGCATCATTTGACTTTATTTTAGCAATCTTCGGATCCTCGATATAGTTTTACTCCCTCCCAAGTATTCATCATTGGATATGTGCGAAGGCACACCTTTGGAGGAATTATTACTATATTTCCCTTCTAGAACTGGTCACCCATTTCGGCAATCGATGCCAATGGGGGAGAAGTTTTAGAGGGTTTAAGGAAAGTTGGTTTATGCATTGAGTTTGTTCTTGTGCATTTGCCTCTCATGCTCTTGCATCTTTGTTGTTGCTTAGCATGTGGTATATATAGAGGAAACTCCTCCAATGATAATGATTGGCAATATATGCAATGAAATTCAAGTTCATCACACATGCATAGATTGCGGGGGAGTTTGCTCTATATATGGTGGTGGTACCAATATCACATACTTTTGTAATGTTTGATATTGGTATTACCATTTTATTCATTAATATTCCTTATATAAACCCTCTTAAAGGGATTGTCATCAATTACCAAAATGGGGGAGATTGAAATAACATGTTGGGCCCCCATGTGTGGTTTTGGTAATTAATGGCAATCTTTATGGACTAATGTGTGCATTAAGTTATACTTGTAGGATTTGTCCATTGGCATCGCTTGGAGCATGTGTTGGCTTCAAGGTCGATGAAATGCAAATAAGATATGTTGTGCAAGCACAATATGCGAGGTCGATGATGAGGAATTAAGAAAGGCGTTCCGTCTTGAGAAGGGCAAGATCGTCTACATTGAGCTCAAGTGGAATGCTCAAGACAAAGGTATAATCTTGATAGGTTTTCCCTTTTGCCGGTCTCACGTTGTGTGTATGAGACCGGGTTTAGGATAAATAACCGTACTATCAAGAGGGGCTCTCGTATGAGTAATTCGGTCACATCGTTCGGAGAGAGCTCAAACCTTTGCATACTTGCATCATCGTATTTGGTTGTTATTTGCTCTTATCCATGTGAGGATATAGAGCTTGTGGTAATCTCCATAACAAGCTCTTGTTCATCTAAATCGGATCTCCCATTTGTATCTTGTTGCGATTTTGATTTATGCGGCTTTTCGGTTTCTCACCAAGTAAGGTATATCACATTATTCTACTTGATACTTTCTCACTTGGTGATAATCAATATTTCCATCTTTTATTGGGAAGCCCTTGTCGTCCTCTATCCAATGCAATTTGAATCGGGTCAATCGGAGCTTCCAGTCAAAAGTTATTGCCGTTTGATTTTTTGCATGTCTGTCTGTTTTTTGGGCCGAGCGGTAGTACCGCCCGGACGGGCCGGTACTACCGCCCGGGGCCTAAAAACGGCCTGTTTTCTTTCTGCCTCGCAAGGTACCTTTTTGCGGTAGTACCGGCCGGCCCAGTAGTACCGGCCACAGGTTGCCTCGTCGCTTGCATCGCTTGCTGGCCAAAGAATCAGCGCGCCATCGACTCTACTTGGCCCCACCATCACTGCACTGCACGCTGCGTCGCCCCAGATCTGCTGCTGCATTTGCTGTTTCCTGGCGTTTTTATGTATTGGGTCCGGTAGTATCGGACAAATCCGGTACTACCGTTCCGTCCAGAAAAATTGCCCCAACGGGCAGAATCAGCACGTCTCTTTAAATAGCTTTGCCCCTTTTTCATTTAGGGTTACTTCTTTCTCCTCTTCTTGTCCAAGCTTTGCCCCATTTGCTTTACTCTTTGAGCTTGATTTCTACACACCCCTCCATTGATTCTTGAATATATTTGAGGGGTTGTTGGAGGAGATCTAGATCTACGTTTTGACCAAACCAAAACATCTCTTTGTGAGTGTATCTTTTGGGATCTAGATTTTGGGGGATTTTGTGTCTCTCTTTGATTCCTCCTCTCTTGTTCCCCCAATAGCTTTAGTAGCTTTGTTGGAACTTGAGAGTGAGGGATTTGAGCACCTTTGTGGTGTTCTTGCCATTTGCATTTGGTGCATCGGTTTGAGTTCTCCTCGGAGGATTTGGTTTGAATTACTCATTGGAGCTTGTCCCTCTTGGGTTCTTGGAACCCTAGACGGTTTGTGGCCTTGGTGGCATTGTGGCCTTTTGTGGCATTTTTTGGGAACCTCCAATTAAGTTGTGGAGAAGTGCCCCAACCTTGTGAGAGGTTCCAGTTGCCACCGACAAGTGCACCGATAGTGGAAGCGTGGATCGATCCCATTGGGGTGAGATTCACCGGAGAATAAGGGAGGCCTTTTGTGGCGTTGGTGGTTTGATACCACCCCCTCTCCAAACGATACGTACTCCATGTTGGGAGGAACTCGGTAAAATATCGGTGTCCCCGCGTGCCTCGGTTATCTCTATACCCGAGCTCTTTACTTATGCACTTTACATTGTGATAGCCTTCGTGCTTGAAGTAATATATATCTTGCTATCACTTTGTTGCTTGTTTTGCTTAGCATAAGTTGTTGGTGCACATAGGTGAACCTTAGTTGTTCTAGGTTGTGCTTAACAAAGTAAACACTAGTTTTATTCCGCCTTTGTTGAGCCACTCTAGGAAAAGTTTTAATCGTCTATTCACCCCCCTCTAGGAGACATTCGTATCCTTTCACCAACACACCCGGGAAGGGTCCCCAGGCTCCCTGGCCGTCAATGCAGAACCCCTGGGCAGGATCCATCCAGATGTGGCTCGGGTAGCCCCAGCGCCCACCGTTCCTTGGCTGGCCTCAGGCTCATCACGCCGTGGTGTCGCCTCCGAGTTTGTGGCCCTATGCTGCTTCCCCGACTATGCCATGGCCACCTGGGACACCTCTACCTCACATGTCGTGGATGCAAGGAGCACCAGGACCGTTGCCGACCACTCCACCGCCTGCACCGACATACACTGCTCCATCTCCGTACTTCGACCAAGGTTCCCTCATGCAGGCTTTCAACACCATGTCCCTGACGCCACCATCATCAAATGCGTGGTTCATGGATTTAGGCGCTTCCGCTCACATGACCGGCAACCAGGGTAACCTCTCGCACATCCTCCCCTCTCACTCCCCTTATCCACATGTCATCGTCGGCAATGGTCATACCCTTCCAATCACCAGCGTCGGTCACACAACTATTTCTACACCTAATCAGTTTTTTCAACTTAACAATGTCTTAGTTACCCCCAACCTCATCAAAAATCTTCTCTCTGTCCGCAAGTTCACCACTGATAATTTTGTTTCTATTGAGTTTGATCCCTTTGGTCTTTCTGTGAAGGACCTACGCACCAAGAACGAGATCACCAGGTGCAATAGTGTTGGCGACCTCTACCCCTTCTGTTGGCCGTCTTCTCCTGCGCACGCCCTCTCCACCACTACATCGCCGTCAACATTATGGCATCGTCGTCTAGGACATCTCAATAGTCAAGCTTTGTCGCACCTAGCAAGTGCATTTTCTTTTCCATGTAATAAGAATAACACCGATGATCATTTATGTCATGCTTGTCAATTAGGGAAACATGTTCGACTACCCTTTGATAATTCATCTACTCAAACCACTCGCCCCTTTCAACTAATTCATTGTGATCTGTGGACTTCTCCTCTCTCTAGTGTGTCTGGCTACAAATACTATCTAGTTGTGTTAGATGATTTCTCTCACTATCTTTGGACTTTTCCTTTGCGCGTCAAATCCGATACTTTCTCCACCCTCAAAAATTTCTTTTCTTATGTCTCTACACAATTTAACACAACTATTCAGTCCTTGCAATGTGACAATGGCCGTGAATTTGACAACAATGGAGCTCGTGTTTTTCTCTCATCCTTAGGCACCACGCTTCGTCTATCTTGCCCATACACATCCCCCCAGAACGGCAAAGCCGAACGTGTCATTTGTTCCACGAACAACATGGTGCGTTCACTTCTTTTCCAAGCAAGCATGCCTCAGTCTATTGGGTTGAAGCTCTTCATATTGCCACCTTTCTCTTCAACCTTCACCCCACCAAAACCCTTCAGCAGCGTACACCACACGAAGTTCTCCTAGGTCTCCCACTTCCATTGGACCAGCTCTGTGTTTTTGGTTGTCTATGTTATCCTAACATCTCCGCCACAACACCTCACAAACTAGCTCCTCGCACAACCGCTTGCGTCTTTCTAGGGTACTCCTCTAATCACCGTGGCTATCGATGTCTTGACCTTACCACTCACAAAATTATCATATCTCGTCATGTCATCTTTGACTAAAATTCGTTCCCTTTCTCCAAAACTTCAACACCCCCTCCTACCGCCACCGATCTATCCTTTCTGGATGATCTTCCCCCCATCCTTCCGCTTCCTATTACCCCTCCTATACCTCCTACACAGCCTCATGCCCCTCAACCCGAGCCACACACACCGCCTACACCTCCACCTACACCTCCTACACCTCCTGTGGTCCTGGCGCACGTCGGTCTTCCTCTGGTCGATAACACTCATTTGATGTATACTCGTGGAAAATGTGGTATGGTGCCAAAGCCTGTTGATCGCCTTACTCTCCTTGCTGATGTTCCCAATCCCCTTCCTAAGAGCTACCGCAGTGCTCTGAAAGATTCTCACTGGCATTCTGCTATGGTCGATGAATTTACTGCCCTAAAAACAATCATACATGGGATCTTGTCCCCCGTCCTCCTGGAACTAATGTTGTTTCTGGCAAGTGGATATTTCGGCATAAGCTCAAGCCGGATGGTTCTTTGGATCGGTAAAAAGCACGCTGGGTCCTCCGTGGCTTCACTCAGCGTGTCGGCGTCGACTACAGAGAGACTTTCAGCCCTGTTGTCAAACCGGCTACTGTTCGGACCGTACTCTCCATTGCCATCTCTCAAGAATGGCCTGTTCATCAGCTCGACATCAACAATGCCTTTCTACATGGTACTCTCGCTGAGACAGTATACTGTGAGCAGCCGTCAGGTTTGATCGACGTCTCCAAGACCGACCACGTGTGCCGCCTAAATAAGTCTCTCTATGGGCTTAAACAGTCGCCGCGTGCATGGTACAGCCGTTTCGCTGATCATCTTCTTCTACTCGGTTTTGTTGGTTCCCGCGCGGATCCATCGCTCTTCATATACACCCGCAACATGGAGACTGTCTACCTGCTTTTATATGTTGACGACATAGTACTCACGGCTTCATCCGAGCAGCTACTTTGGCAAACCATCATGGCTCTTGAGCGCGAGTTCTCCCTCAAGGATCTTGGTGCACTACACTATTTTCTGGGAGTTGCTGTTACTCGCTCCTCTGATGGCATGTTCCTCTCACAGCGACAGTACATCCTCGACGTCCTTGAGCGTGCAGGTATGAGCGAGTGCAACCCTTGCTCCACTCCTGTCGATACACAGTCCAAGCTTGGCGCTGATGGCGATGCCGTTGCTGACCCATCCACCTATCGGAGCCTGGTGGGAGCCCTTCAATACTTGTCATTCAGCAGACCGGATGTCGCCTATGCCGTTCAGCAGGTATGCTTATACATGCAAGATCCCCGTGAGCCGCACCTCAATGTGGTTAAGCGGATTCTACGGTATCTTCGCGGCACCATTGACTACGACCTACAACTACATCGATCGTCACCGACATCGCTTACTGCATACACTGATGCTGACTGGACTGGCTGCCCCGACACACGCAAGTCCACCTCAGGCTATGGAGTATTCCTTGGCGACAATCTGATCTCTTGGTCCTCTAAATGCCAGCAAACTGTGTCCCGATCAAGTGCGGAAGCAGAATACCGAGGAGTTGCCAACGCCGTTGCTAAGGCATGCTGGTTACGTCAGCTCCTGTCCGAGCTACATCGCCCCCTTCATCGAGCTACGGTGGTCAACTGTGACAACATATCTGCAGTCTACCTATCGACGAACCCGGTTCAACATCAACGTACCAAGCATGTGGAGATTGATCTTCATTTTGTCCGCGAGAGAGTTGCTTTTGGAGATGTTCGTATCTTCCATATCCCAACATCTTCACAGTATGCAGTTATCTTTACCAAAGGGTTGCCATCGACGGTCTTCACCGAGTTCCGCTCCAGTCTGAACGTCCGTCATGCTCCCGCTCCGACTGCAGGGGGTGTTAGACATGTATGTATAGGACACGTCTACCGGTCGTATAGTTTCCAAATTGTAATCTCTAGCTAGCTTGGCAATCAAGTCTTCCTGTACTATTTATAATCCCAGCCGTGGGACAAATCAATTAAGTGCAACAACTATATTTGCCTTCAATCATGATTCCAATAAAATAAACCATATTATGATACTGAGAGACGACATGCATCGTCATGTCTAAATAGAATTATTTCATTTTATCATGCTATTGCGTGTTGCTTGCCCCTCTCTCTCTTTGATTGTTTTTTGTTGGTGGATAGAAATCACAGTGGTTCTGTTTTATTCCTACGAGAATTCTAACCGTAAATCAATAGCATGTTCCCTTCAATGTAGTTTTTTTTTCATCTAGAGTCCTAAGCAACAACTTAACTTCACTTCCCCCTGAGTTTCTTTTGTTGTAGAGTCCTAATCCGCTTTTAACTTTTGATTTTTGTACGGTCGAGGCCGGCTGGCCAGAACTCCACGTGCGGTATATACCCTTTTGGTAGTTTCTATTTTTAATTGACGTGTCATATGCTCTTGTATACATGTTTAAAGTTTTACATATGTTTCTTCGGCTACCTTCAGAAAAATACAAGATCGTGTCACGGAAGAAGAAGAATTTGAAGACCTCGAAGATTTGTTTATTTTCTTTTAGACTTTATTTTGTAAACGCTGGAGTCGGCTTGTGTATCTCTACCATGTACTCTTTGTCGGTATAAATATATATGGTATTGATTGACAAAAAAAAAGTTTTACGTAACACTTTTTATGTTTTAATCTTAACCACTAAAATACATATAAACATAGTATATATTTTAGGCATATGTAGATTAACCTGGTGCCTTAAAAACATTTTTATATTGCTTTTAGTATATAATGGATTTGACAAACTTAATATGAGGTATATATTACAAAAAATATGTCATTATAAAATTTAGATATTCTACTTTCTAATGGATTGTATTATATAATTTATTTTATATAGGTTAACCTGACAATGTAGATATACATGCAAAACTAATAAACTGAGAAGCACGGCAGCCAACATTGATGGTGCTGGGTGTAGGGTGGGCGGTTATTACAATTGGGGATATCATTTCATTTTCGGATTCCACCGTCAGAAAGAGCTCAAGAGAAATAGTATAAATTATAAATTGGTCATTAGACCACCTATAGACGATTACTCGATACTAGCACAAGCTGAAGACGCGCGCCTACGTCCCCGCTCTTTCATCACTGGAGCCAAGAATAATTTGTTGCAGTAGATCTTGTTGTAGTAGACAAACAATAAGGCGTCGTGCTAAGACCCAAAAGGACCAGCACACTAGGGCAATAACCATCGCCGAAGATAACAATCGTATATCGAAAGATACGGGCATCAAACCGCATCAATAATATGAAAAAAAATAGATCGGATCCCAAGAGATCCATCAGACAGATGACTCAATTCACCACCGCCGAAGCTAGGCGCAGCAGCAGAGAGCGAGGATAGGGCGGGAAGGGCTTTATTCTGACTTCGGGACGTAACCTTCGCCTCAACATTCTAAAAAAGACACTAAAACGGTATAAACAAAAAACATGAACCTTCCCACCAGCAAGTGGTTGTGGTCCACCATGCCTCCAAGACACCAAGACCACTGGAGGCGAAGGGAACCAGCACGAATCGTCGGCGAGGGATAAAACCCTAGATGTTTCTTAAAATGGCCGCCTGCATGTAGAATTTGGGGATATCATTTCGTTTCATTGGATCCAACACATCAGCCGCATATCTTTCGATGCCGATTTAGGATGAACAAGGATTTGTTCACGAGAATTGGGCATGGTCTGAGAGGGTTGGATCCGCACTTGATAGGCAAGAAGAACTGCACCGGATTGGTTGGTTTCTCGTCTGCTCATGAATGCATAGCTGCTTTGAGGTGTCTTGCGCTCCTCCACACACACAACATGACTATTTGTGCAAGGCTGAGTCCACAACCTTTGAGAGTGTGCATAGGTATTACTAAGCGGTTGTTGCAGTGTTTAGAAAAACCTACCTGAGAGCACTAAATGAAGAAGGCACAACTCGAATACTCGCACAAAACATAGGAAGGGGATTTCCTAGTATGCATGGGAGCATCGAATGCATCCATTGGGATGGAAGAATTGTCCATTCATTTGACAAGAGATGTACAAAGGCCATACTAGAAAATGTAGTGTGGTACTTGAGGTTCATTCGCTTGACAGAGCATTTAGTATGTTCCAAGGACCTTTTGCTATCGTCAGGTACCTTGTTTTTACCTAGTCAACATCTGAAATGTGGGAGGTGATAAATCATTGCATGATCATGTGCAATGCTCGAGTGATTGATGATAAACTGTTTGAGCATCAAGGCCCTCTTATCAATGTTGATCATGAGGTGCCAGCCGACTTCAATGATTTTCTCGCCATACATCAAGAAATTTGTGACAAGAGTGTTCATCACCGAGTCAAAGAAGGTCTAGTCACGCATTTGTGGACGTTCAAGAGGCACAATTCTAGAGCTATTTAATTTTATTTATTTAAATTATTGTGCAAATAGTTTTAGTAATTATGTTTGGATTACTATAATAAACTTTCTTTATTTAAACTTTGTATTTGTATGTTCTATATGAATTCTCTATAACTTGCATTTTATTTAAGCTGCAATTTGTTTGGGGTCCATTTTACGGTGTCACTTGTATCGGCAGCCCTCCCAAATGGCCGAGACTATGAACCGACGCCCTAAAAAGGCCTTGTTTGGCACCGCTGCCAGACACGATTTGGTAGGCCCGGATGAACATGATCTAAGACGGTTAGAAGATTCCTATGTTTTTGGTGAGGTGCCTATTGTTACAGCTAAGTGAATCATCCCATTCAATTTATGTGTTGATGGAAAATGCACCTTCAAAGTTGGTTGTAAAATTAGAATTACACATAACATTTTCTCTCTCTGTATGCAGTATTTATGTTTCGCAAAGCCAGCACAAATGCTTCTCCATTTTGTTATCGTACAAATATTTGTTTGCTTTACACAAACACGAAAACTATGAAAAGAAATGCCATTGTTTAGGTGTGGTCATCTTAATGGAAGAAAGGAGTATCGAGTATGGAGGTATCTTGAATATTATGGTCACACAAAAAGTAGTTCCATTATTATCCACACCAAACAATATATAAATATTTTAAGTGGACGTCCTGATCCATCTGAACTAATCATTTGTATCCGTGCAAGTTCAGAGAGAATAGGAAGTGCTAAGAGCATCTCCACTCGTTGGCCGAACCTAGGCCGAAATCCGGACCCAACTTTGACCAGATTGCGCAAGTTTTCGGCCTGGATACGCCCAGTTTTCCACTCGTGTACCCAAGCCGAGTTTCCGGGTCGCCCGTTTCCGCTCACGGCTCAAGTTCGTCCAGATTACGGCATAGTTCGTCATGCAATGAATACAGAACATTTTAAGACCAAAGTTCGGCAAAATTTTAAACAGAATTCGGCGTAAATGTAAACATAGTTTGGCCTGCAATAAAAGTACAACATATTTCAGCCAAGTTCGACCAGTTCATACTCGGCATCTACGTCGTGTTGCCCCTGCGTATCCATAGGTGCTCGACAAGATCATCCTGCAGCAGTTGATGCATCGTCGGATCTCGGATCTCCTGACGCATTGCGATGAATGCAACCCATGTTGGAGGCACCTGATGATCAGGCTCGGCAAGAGGACCCTGTCTGTAGTATGGCTCGTCCTCCTCGAGCAAACTCACTGGATCCTTCCTCTCATTCTCAATGATCATGTTGTGCAAGGTCACACAACAGTTCATCACTTCCCATATCTGATCTTATGACCAGGTCATAGCAGGGAACCGAACAACTGCAAACCTCTGCTGGAGCACACCAAATGCCCGCTCCACGTCTTTTCTGCAAGCTTCTTGTTCCTTGGCAAAGTGAGAATGCTTGGGGAGCATTGGGCTTGAGTTAGTCTTCACAAATGTTGGCCATCTTGGATAGATGTCATCTGCTAGATAGTATCCCTTTTGTAGTGGTGCCCACCGATCTCAAATTCCACGGGGGAGCATGACCCTCAACAACCTTGGAAAAGACAGTTGAGGAGTTGAGGACGTAGATGTCGTTGTTCGATCTTGCCATGACAAAGAAGGAGTGCCAGATCCAAAGATCATGTGTAGCAACTGCCTCAAGTATCACAGTGCATCCTCCTTTGTGGCCTTTGTACATTCCTTGCCATTCAAATGGACAGTTTTTCCACTCCCAATGCATGCAATCTATGCTTCCAAGCATACCAGGAAATCCTCTACTTTCATTGACTGCGAGGATCCGAAAAGGTATTCAATGGGTGATCTCAAGCATCGTTCTAACACTGCAATCACTACCCTGCAGAACCTGTACAAGCAATCAAGGGTGATGGACTCGGCAATACGGAGATAGTCATCGGCGGCATCAACCGGCGCTCCATATGCAAGCAACCTCATCGCCATGGTGCACTTCTGTAGTGAGGAAAACCCAACCAAGCCAGTGCAGTCCTTCTTGCAAAGGAAATATGGGTCGAACTCCCGGATGGCATGCACGGTCTTGAGGAAGAGCTTCCGGCTCATCCTGAAACGGCGACGAAACACGTCCTCACCATGGAGTGGCTGGTCGGCGAAGTAGTCGGCATACCACATGCAGTAGCCCTCTATCCTTTGTCTCGCCTTGCACTTCCGGCGACCTGGCGCCGAACCACCGCGCTTCGGCTTCGCCATCTGCATGTACAGCTGGGCGAGCGACGCGAGGATCTGCAAGTGCTCTTCGCCTTCAGCGACCTCGGCGCTTTCCTCCTCCAGGAGTACGTGAGCATCTCCTCGTCGTCGGAGTCCATGGCGAGTATCTCGTCCTCGTCGGAGTCAACGACGAGCATCTCCTCGTCGTCGGAGTCCATGGCCGAATCCGGCCAAATGCCGAACACTTGGCGGGCGTGGTGGTGGGATCACGTAGCGAAGCAGAGCTACGACGAGGCTAGATCGGCGAGATCGGCGACGAGGAAGGCGTGGTGGTGGGCGGCCACTACGGCGAGCGTAGCTAGAGGCGTGGGCATGTCTCGGCACGCAGGAGCTCCGCCGGCGAAGTCATGGCGACATGGGGCACTAGGAGCTCTTCGCGGCAGTCTGGGTGAGTGGAGTGGGTGGAAATGAGAATGTCTCGCCGACAGAGCTGGCCCACGCCTTTTTTTGCGTCGTCCGACGTCCCCAGGGCGTATCCGGGAACCTGGGTTCGGCCTGGGTAGGCCGGACCAAAACACGCCGAAATCCGGACAAAAACAGGTCCCTGGGTACGCAACTGGGCCGATTTTCGGTGTCCGAACCGAATTTCGCTGTCTGGATCGGCGTCCTGGGTAGGCGAGTGGAGATGCTCTAATTCCAGACTGAAGGGCTGAGGAACAACTATTTGCAAGTTGACAAAAAAGCAATCTATTCTTTGATTTCAAATATGTTATTTTCATGATTGTGCATCATCTACTAATAATTGTTAGAGTTGGTAGCAAGTTCACTTGTCAAAAGTCAGATGGGGAATATATCAGTACAACGGTCTTGCTGATTAAAATAATGTCACGAGCTATCATTTAGATATGTGCAAGTTAAAAAATTGTTAAGTGATCATTTAAAATTGTGTTTGCACTTTCCGAGAATGATTGAGTCAAAGTGCAAGTGAATGGAAATATGCAACTAGGTGAGAGTGCAATTCTATAAAATTATAAGTTGCAATTTTTTGCTAAAAGTATTGTTGCACAGTTTCTATTAAAATTACATAGCTTGTATTTTTAAACTCATATATGTACTTTCATAGAAAAAAGTGCATGATGTAGTACTTTTCTAAATCTGCGGAGTCTTGAAGAAATATGAGTGGAAAGAGACTTAGCAAAACCTAAAAATAGAGGTTAGTTTGGTGATGATGTGTAGGCAAAGTCCCATGCTCCGATCGTTTGGTGGATGGATTGTTCTGGCAGCAGCTGCAGCCTGCAAGCTAGACGTGGGCAAACAGCTTCGTTGCTTTTTTTTGAGGTAAACAGCTTCGTTGCTTTAATGCCACGATCCTTTGGTTTGATGCCGCACATGGGGGTAGCATCCATCTTGTCCGTGTACCGCGAGGCCGGCAGCAAGGTAACATGCGGGGGCGGGGTCATGATTCATGAATAGTCAACTAGGGTGTCAAGTGGAATTTCAACTAAATCCCACTCATAGTTTATTTGTCAAATTCTAATGTAAATTTTGAGTAAAAATTTGCACTAGATTTCGAGAAATGAACTAGAAGTGGGATTTAGACGGGATCCCACCTGACACCTATAGTCAACCTCACTCACGCCATGTGTCCTCGCGTACGCTCAGAAATTCAGAATCCATGTCGCCACTCTCAGAGGCTCTGCATCAGAACAAGTTACAAAAAATACATTATGACTCGTAATTTAAGCGGGACTACCTGCGGGCATTCCGCATAATTTACAGCCTTAGTGTCGCCGAGCGAAGGCTCATAAATTCTTCTCCAAATGTTGGAGCACCATTCATGCCGAATGTAGCAAGCTTCAAGGCTCCTACGAGATTGTGACGAAAAGAAAAATAAGCGACATGTAGCCGGTTGACATGGTAAAACTTCTTTTTTTCTTTGTCGATGTCTTGTATTTGCGTTGAGCCATTATTGGCATCCATATGTGTAGGTCATAAAAGCAATTGAACACTTCAAAACGGTGAATGGTAACAAGGCATTCACGTTGACCCATTGTTGGATGTTGATCAAGGACATCAAAAAATGGAAGACTTGCTGTGCCCTTTGGAAAGAAATGGAAAACAAGAAGAAGGGCAAGAGCAATACTTTGACGGGCGGTGTCATCAACCTAGACGGCGGCAATGACGAAGGCTTCGTCAACCCTACAGGCAACGGGAGTGCCGGCCGTGCCAGCCGGCCTGGTGGCCACAAGGCTACAAAGGCCGACCTCACCCGCCAGGCTGGTTCCTTGGCATTCCAGGAGACCTTGAAGAAGATCCTGGAGAAGAAGTAAGAGGCCATCGCCGAGAGGAAGGAGAGGTGGCACAAAGAGAAAGAGGTTGTCGGCAAGACCTTTATTGAGCTGCAGATGAGGTCTATCGAGGTGGAGGAGGCCAACGCCAAGGCTAGGCTAATGGAGATCAAGGCCAAGGCAAAGGCGAAGGAGGCCGAAGCCAAGCCAAGGAGGCCGAGACCAGGTATAGGGTGTTGGAGGCAGAGGCGAAGGCCAAGGAGGCCGAGACCAGGTATAGGGTGTTGGAGGCAGAGGCGAAGGCCAAGGAGGCCGAAGCCAAGATCATGGCCGAGGAGAATAACATCATGCTCACCGACCTGGATAGCATCTCCGACCCCGATCGGAGGGCTTGGGTCGCGAGGAGGCAGCAGACCATTCGGGCTCGCGATGCCTGAAGGGCAATGGTGACGGCGAATTCAACTTTTTGGGTAGAGAAACTGCTATTTTTTGGATATTGTGTATAATATTGCCCGCTTTTGCACATTTTAAATCCACTGGTCACTAATTTGCGATGCCCAAAGAATGGTGGTACATGTCTGCCATTTTATTTGATAGTCAATTTATGTGTTTTGACTTGTCAATTTAACTGTTTAAAATGATTGCAATGCCTTGTCTAGCTATGACGACAACGGACACCAGGACGACGGACATATGGATCACATCGCTGAATGCGGTCGGCCAAAAAAGTCATACCATGACCAAAAGCAACAAGACCCAAACACACAAAAACAAACTGTTTGGATCGACTGTTTGTGTGGGCCGGTGGATATGCCCTCATATGTCGCATCATACGCAAGCCGCGCCGACCACCTACTCGCCGTCAATGTTACTTCTTACGGTCTGCCCGTGAAAAAAGAATCGCTTATTCTTACATTCTCCTCATGCAGTAATTGCTCTTTGCCCGTAACCTGAGGAGGAGTAACTGCGCGCTCGTGATCGCAGCTCGGCGCAATGGGCTTGGATGGACGCTTCAGAGAATGCGCGGGACGATCGAGATTACTCGTGCACAGTTCAACTCCGCGGCCATGCGAGCATGCATGCAGTGAGTCAGAACTCCCTGGACCATCTGTCTGTATCCTCCGAAGTATCTTCACTACTCTACCAAACTGTGAGAGATATCTACAGCCAGCTATTTACTCCCCCTCTACGTTACGTACCATACGCCCTACAGTGTACTGTACCGGCAGTGCATGAGCACTAGGCGCCTTACGCGTATAGGCGGAGCATACTTGCACGGTCGACGGGGAGGTGATGACTGATGAGGCCCCGATCCGTGAACAACAGCCAGCAGGGCGTGCATGGCGTACGGCCAAAGCGAGCCCTTTGTACCGCTAGCTGCACAGAAATATCTAGGTCGGCCGGCGCGCGGGCCGCGCTGCTCAACGCCAGCACGCGTCCTGGCGCCACGCCGCGGCGCCTGCCTGCATGCGCTGTCGCGTTCCCGCCTGCATGCCTGCGCGATGCACGATCCTCCGTCCTCCGCTCGAGTCGTTCAAATTAAGGGCATCTCTACGGGCGATCCAAACTGTCATCTCAAACGGTTTGTTTCTATCTCTTTGGATCGGGCCACGGTTGATACGAGTAGGGGTTCGGCTTGTTCGGCCAGCCGCGGCGACATGACTCATTTGTCCGCGCAAGTGGGCGTTGGCGCCGTCGCTGAACAGGATGCAAATCAGTTAAAAATGATGTCATCGCTGGCCGAAGACACACAGAAATCACTGTCAAATAACATGGTATACGTACGCCATCGTCCTTTGGGCGTCGCCAACAAGTGGCCAGCTGATATAAAATGTGCAAAAGGAGACAATATCATACACAATGTCTAAAAGATGGCAGCTTCTCTGCCCAGAAAGTTGCAACTGCCGTCGCCATTGTCCTTCAGGCATCGCGAGCCCTGATGGCCTGATGTCTCTTCGTAACCCAAACTTTGTGATCGGGGTCGGCGATGCTATCCAGGTCGGTGAACATGATAGCGTTCTCCTCAACCATGATCTTGGCTTCGACCTCCTTGGTCTTGGCTTCGGCCTCCTAGGCTTTGGCATCGGCCTCCAGCACCCTAGACCTAGCCTCGGCCTCCTTGGAATTAGCTTCAGCCTCCGGACTTCGCCTTGGCCTCGATCTCCATTAGCCTGGCCTTGGCGTTGGCCTCCTTCGTCTCAATGGACCTCGTCTGTAGCTCGACGAAGGCCTTGGCGGCGGCCTCTTTCTCTTTGCGCCGCCTCTCCTTCCTCTCGGTGATGGCCTCTTCTTTCTTCTCCAGGATCTTCTTCAAGGTCTCCTGGAACGCCAAGGAACCAGCCTGGCGGGCGAGGTCGGCCTTCGTGTCCTTGTGGCCACCGGGGCGGCGGGCACGGCCGGCAGTCCCATAGCTTGCAGATGGGACGAAGCCTTCGTCATTGTCAGCGTCTAGGTCGACGATGCCGCCCATCGAAGCATTGCCCTTGTCCTTCTTTTTGTTCATTTCTCTCCAAATGGCCAAGCTAGTCTCCCATTTTTTGGTGTCCTTGAGCACTGTCCAACAATGGCACATCGAGAAAGCCTTGTTATCGTTCACCGTCTTAAAATGCTCCATTGCTTTCATGATCTACACACATGGATGTTGGAGATATGCCCTAGAGGCAATAATAAATGTAATTATTACTATATCCTTGTGTTTATGATAAATGTTTACATTTATGCTATAACAGTATTAACCGGAAACATTAATACTTGTGTGATTTGTAAACTAACTTAGAGTCCCTGGTAAAGCTTCTTTACAATACTAGCTTGTTGGTTAATAGATGATCGTGGTTTCCCGATCATGAACATTGAGATGTTGTTAACAACAAGATCATATCATTAGGAGAATTGTATGATGGACATACTCCTATAGATAAGCGTAGCATAAAGATCAAGTCATTTTAATAGTTCAATTGCTATAAGCTTTCTGATACATAGTAACCTAATTCCTTCGACCATGAGATCATGCTAATCACCATCACCGAAAGGATACTTTCATGACATCAAACACCACACCGTAACTGGGTGGCTATAAAGGTGGCATTGAGTGTTCGGAAAGTATGGGTTGAGGCACATGGATCAAGAGTGGGATTTGTCCATCCATATGACGGATAGATATACTGGCTCCTCGGTGGAATGTCATCCAATTAGCTTGCAAGCATGTGACTGGCTCACAAGGGATCACATACCACGGGAACAAGAAAAGAGTACTTATCAGTAACGAGGTTGAACTAGGTATGCAGAGATACCGACGATCAAAACCTCGGATAAGTAAACTATCGTGAGACAAAGGGAAATTGGTATCGTATGAAAGTGGTTCATTCGATCGCAAAGTAATCGTAGAAATATGTGGGAGCCATATGAATTTCCAGATTCCTCTATTGGTTATTGATCGGAGAAGTGTCTCGGTCATGTCCGCATAATTCATGAACCGTAGGGAGACATACTTAAGGATTCGATGTTGTTGAGCAGTTTTGGAATGATGAGTAAGAGACCGGATGTTGTTCGGAGTCTCGGATGGGATTCGGGATATCACGAGGATATCCGGAATGGTCCGGAGAATAACATTCATATAAGGAAAGTCCTATTTCGGAGTTCGGAAAAGATTCCGGTGTTTTCACCAGGAATGTTCTAGAAGGGTCTAGAAGGTCCGGCACTCTGGAGGGGAAGGGTACATGGATGTGTCATGACAATGTGGAATGGTTGCATCATGTACTAGGTCACTTGGCTGGGCAATATGGAGAGAGAAATCAAATCCAAGTTTGAAAGTCAAACGCCAATTTGAAAAATTCAAATCTGAAGTTTGCTTGGTGGAGGGAGAGTAGGAAACCTACTTGGGGAGGAAGTCTGTAACATCCCTAAAATCATGATTTCAAAGTTTGCATATCATTCATGCATGCATATAGAATTGAGATAAATTTCAAAACTCATTTCAGAAAAACAGAAGCACATAGTGCTACCATTTCATGTGAACAAACTTAAATCAAATGGCCATCCCCATTTGAGAGTTTGAATGTTTTAAACCTAGATTGTTTGTCTCCTTTGTTGAATGGATTGAGTGTGGACTTTGAACCAAGCTTTACAAAATGGAAATAGTTCAAAAACCATTTTTCAAAACATTTGCAATTCAAGTGCAAAGTTCCTGATATTTTGTTTCTCCAAAAATGACCAAGCCTTTACAAAACAACCATATGGTTTTATGCCTAGATTTGAGACAGTTGCACACTACAAAAACCCCAGAAAGATTTGAATTCAAAAGGAGTTTGAATTCATTTAAAAACCATTCCTAAAAATCAAAACAGAAAAAGAAAAGGAGTAAACAAAAGAAAAGGGCCAGGCGCTCCTAATCTAGCCCAGCAGCAGAACCGGCCCAACTAGCCCACCCACTCTCTTCTCGCCGTCACGCTGAACACACCCACAGACGCTGACACTCGGGCCCCACCCCCTCTCCGTCTCACTCGCTGACTGGTGGACCACGCCAGCTCACCCTCGTCTTCCCCAAATCGCGCCCGACCCCGTCGCCGGCCGTTTCCTCCGCCCATCACTGCCGCGATTGATTCTTCGTTTAATTGCCTTGATTCCGCGCTTAATCGCCGCTCCCCTCTCGCCTACATAAACCCCTCTGCACCGCGGTCATTTTCCCCCACTCTCCTCGCTCACTCCGCCACCAGGCTGCGCGCATTTGACCTCGAAACTCCGCAGTACCGATGACTCCGGCGACTAATTCCGGTGAGCCTCGACCGCCCCCCTCTCTCTGGTTCAAACTATCATGTCCAGCATGATCTTGTGCATCCGCTGACACCTTTCTTTTGCCTGCTCGTGACCCAGGTCACCGTCTCGTCATAAAGCAACCATCACGCCCGCCGACTCCGGCGAGCAATAGCGGTAAGTCCCGAGCGCCCCTTGCCTCCCCTTTGATACCAACTGATTCGCCAGTCACTTGCGATCTTGAACCTTCGCTTTGTACTAGGACGGCGAGCCTCGCCAGCGACCTCGGCGCAGAAGCGACGCCGCCGAATCCGACGAGCCTCCGACCGTGTCTGGCGCCGCCAAGCCATCGCCAAGTTGAGCTTCACCTCGACGCTGAACCTGGTGAGCATCCTCCTGCCCTCCGGACGACCAGCGCCCGCCCGCAGACAGAGCTTCGCCATCGCCGCTAAGCGCCGCTCGAGTTTGGTCGCTTAATCCAGAGCCGTCAGATCTGGATCCAACGCATAGAATTAGATCATTTAGCGAATCGTTATGGGTAGATCTGGGCCGTGTGTTTTAAATAGATCTAACGGCGCGGGAGGGTGAGCCTGAGCGAAACGGTATCAACCAATAGGATTAAGACGCGTGGCTAGGGTTTGATTCAAAAACAGATTTGAAATCAGATTTAGATCAAAAATTGAAATGGCTATAACTTTTGATTCCCATGTTAGATTTTTGCAAATTTTATATAGTTGGAATCAGGGAGACAAGCCCTTTCTGTTTATGCAATGTGTTTAGTCAAAAGTTTCTGTTAAAATGACTTTAGATGCAGAAACTTGTTTAGGACTATTTTGAATATAGAATTTGTTTAGTAATTTGTTTTAGTGCTAAATAAGTTTGGGTTAGCAAGTTTTTGACTTGGTTATGTTTCAGTATCATGCACTTGCTTGGTGGAGTTTTAAAAATCATCACTTAGCATTTTTGCATTGCATGCATATATGTTTATGTTTGTATATGAATTGTGTGTAATTTTGTGCTACCATTTTTGTGTAGACTTTGCTAGTGACTGTGATTGTGAAGAGTGCTACTCTCCCCATTACCAAGGCAAGTGGTACTTCATGAATATTTCCATCCCTATATTTTGTACAAGCATTAGAAATTTTGCTAAGTCTTGCATGTTACTATTTTGCCAAATGCTATGTTGGGAAATCCTAAGTAGTTGTAGCATTGCTAGGAATTTTCCTAAGTTAAGTTACTATGCCATGCTTAGCCTAGCTAGTAGCAAACAAGGGTTGGTAAAGTATATACATGCTATGATGAAAATAATTCTAAGTCTTTGGACTTATGTTTTTCTTAATAAAAACAACTAAGTCAATGAATCTCCTGGGTGGAATGGGACTTGAATGGTGGTTTTTGGTTGAGTGGTTACACAAGGCCCATGGACATGGTTTACCTTGTGTATCTCACTTGTGGTATGCCACCCAGGCACAAAGGGATTTTAGAGGCCAAGTGTTGAGAAGCTTATAGTGCAGCCACTTGGCAATATGGGCTCTGCCTTGATCACATAGGTTGCTAGAACTTAGTCATTTGGACAGTTGGTGGTAGTGGGAATGATAGGTTGGAACGCGTCCATTTGACTAAGGGAAGGCTTCTGAAAGGTCCTGTCTTGGGAAACCAAGTCTGGTGGGGAAAGTGCACAACCTCTGCAGATGGAAAATCTAAGTACTTAGCCAAGTCCATGGCAATGGACAACTTGAGCATCAAGACATGGAAGCTATCAAGAATCTCATCACTCCAACTTCTAAGTAAAACTTGCGGGTGAACAAGGGTGAAGGACCTCAATGTCTATTGATGGTTTCTTGGGAAAGTTTTGACAAAGAAAAACTTAGTGATTTCAACTAATAGGAAAAACCTATTTTGAGCAAAGCAAGCCAAGCTACACTTAGCCAAAATGCATATAGTAATATAGCCCACTTAAAAATTTACTAAGGTATTACTTGCCAATACTATTCCAAAGTATTGACCCAGTGTGGCTGTAACTTGTGATGTTGCAGGTTACTCCGATGATGATTAGGTGTCATGAGTCTACACTCAACATGCTTGCCTGTGGCACATGAATATGAAGACTTATGTTTATTTACTTATTCCAAAAACTCTTGTATCAGGCATGTGGCCTTGAGTTGTAAAAGACTATGTTCTATCTCTGGAATGGATGTAATAAATGACCTTTGTATCTGTGTACTTCATCTTAAACTGTGGATGCTAGCATTGATCCAGGGACTAGCATTGCAATCACAGGGATCATTTTCCTTTACAAAGGAGGGATCTTACAAAGTCCCACTCCCTCCACCCGCCGTCCATGAGGAGGAGTTGGAGGAGGACTCCCTCCTCCCAAACCGCCCCCTCCCACCTATATAAGGAGGGGTAGGGCGCCCCCTACCCCTCACACCAAAACCCTAGCTCCTGGTGCCTCCACCACAAGTGCAGCCGCCGCCTAGGGATCTCCCAACTGGCCGAGTTAGGGTTTCCCCAAACCCTAGCCGTCGGCCACACCCTCCCCTTGGTGCCCATTAAACCCTAGATCACCAAGGCCTCTCTCATACTCCACCATACTCGCTCCGGCTTAAGGCAAAGACCTGCGAGATCTCCCCTCTACTTCCGACACCACGTCGTCGTGCTGCCGGAATCGCGAGGAGAGTGCTACAACCTCCGCTGCCTGCTGGAACAAGGGAGAGAAAGGTCTTCATCGAGTACCGAACGTGTGACCGATCATGAAGCGCCATCGAACGCAGCGCCGGAAGGATCGTCTACGCGATCTTGAGATCGGCAAGTGTACGACTACATCACCCACGAGAATCTGCTCTCGTTAACCGTTTTGGAATCTTCGAGGGTGAGTTCCTCTATCGACTCGTTGCTACAATCTAGTAGATAGATCTTGGCTTGTTTGTGTGCATGTGGTAGAATTTTTTTTCCATGCTACGAACCCCTACAGTGGTATCAGAGTCGTGTCTATATGTAGATCTGTTGCACGATTAGAACACAATGGTCATTGTGGGCGGTGGTGCTTTTATTATCAATTGCTTTTTGTGTACTTTGCATCTTGCGGTATGATGGGATGAAGCGGCCCGGGCTAATCTTACATGACATTGTTCATGAGATTTGCTCCACGCTCAACATGCAACTTGTATTGCATAAGTGGCTTTGCGGGTGTCTGTCTCTCCCATCATAGTATAGATTCAATTTACAACGGGCACTTGATAGTTCAAGCATCAACGTTGTGGTTCTTGTTCGTAAGTTAGAATGACACTTATTGAAAGCCCCAAACCACGTAAAATATGCAAAGAAAATTAGAGGCATCTAACTTTGTTTTGCAGGGGTGTGCTGTGATGTGATATGGCCATGATTGTGATTATATTTGATGTATGCAATGTTCCTTATTATAAGTTGGCAACCGGCAGGAGCCATATGGTTGTCTTTAAATTCCGTTAAGACCTGCGTGTCTATTCAAAGTAGTTGTAATAGTTGAAGCTCGTGGACGACAACCATGAAACGGCGCCATTGACCTTGACGCCATACCGGTGATGATGGAGATCATGTTTGTGCTTGAAGATGGAGATCGGAAGCACAAGAAGAAAGGCCATATCATATCCCATATTATGAATTGCAGGTGATGTTAATCCTTTTATGAATCTTGTATTGCTTAGTTAACGATGGTAGCATTATAAGATGATTCCTCATGCACACAATTTCAAGTTTTAAAGTGTTCATCCTTAGTAAGCACCGTTGCTAAAGCTCGTTGTTTCGAAGCACCATGTGATGATCGGGTGTGTTAGATTCTATGAGTGTATACAACGTGAGCAAGCCAGATTTGCTCATGCAGAAGCTAAGGTTTGATTTTGACGAGCCTAGCATGTACAGACATGGTCTCGGAACACGGATCACCGAAAGGTAAAGCATGAGTCATATAGTAGATATGATGAACATGTTGATTGTTCGCCATTGAAGCTACATCAACTCTCGTGATGATCGGTTTTGATGTGGTGGATTTGGTTCGTGTGATCACTAAAACAATGTGAGGGATATTGTTTTGAGTGGGAGTTCACCTAGATTAATTTAACTATTAATTAGAACTCAATTTGTCATAAACTTAGTCTAAAATATTGCAAATATGTTGTAGATCAATGGCGGCCCCTACCATCAATTTTAATGCGTTCCTAGAGAAAGAAAAGTTGAAAAATAATGGAAGCAACTTCGCGGATTGGTTCCGCAATTTGAGGATTGTCCTCAATGCTGGTAATTTGACCTATGTGCTGGATGCACCGCTGGGTGACCCGTCTGCAGCTACTACTACCGATGAAGTAAAGAATGTTTACCTCACTCGGAAGAATCAGTACTCCACAGTTCAGTGTGCTATCTTGTATGGTTTGGAATCGGAGCTTCAGAAAAGGTTTGAGAACCATGACCCACATGATATTGTCCGTGAACTCAAAATGATATTTTAGGCTCACGCGGCAGTTGAGAGTTATGAGGCTTCTGAAAAGTTCTTTAACTGCAAGATGGAAGAGGGCAGCTCCGTCAGTGAGCACGTGCTTAAGATGTCTGGGCACTCAAACAAACTCCAAAGCTTGGGTATAGTGATTCCTGATTCTTTGGGGATTCACCGTGTCCTCCAATCACTACCACCAAGTTACAAGAACTTTGTGATGAACTACAATATGCAAAACA
Organism: Avena insularis; assembly: GCA_023614405.1. Taxonomy (NCBI): domain Eukaryota; kingdom Viridiplantae; phylum Streptophyta; class Magnoliopsida; order Poales; family Poaceae; genus Avena; species Avena insularis. The sequence continues at coordinate 66,952,789 of CM042697.1, forward strand.
TGGACAAGACGTTGCCAGAACTCTTCTCCATGTTGAAATCTGCAGAAGTGGAGATCAAAAAAGAGCACCAAGTGTTGTTGGTCAATAAGACCACCAAATTCAAGAAGCAAGGCAAGTCTAAGAAAAAGGGAAACTTCAAGAAGGGCGGTAAGAAAGTTGCCGCGTCGGCGAAGAAGACCAAGGCTGGGCCTAAGGCTGATACTAAGTGCTTTTACTGCAAGGGAGAAGGTCACTGGAAGCGGAATTTCCCAAACTACTTGGCGGATTTGAAGAACGGCAACATCAAGAAGAAAGGTATATCCGATATACATATTATTGATGTGTATCTCACTAGTACTCGTAGTACTGCCTGGGTATTTGATACTGGTTCGGTTGCTCATATTTGTAACTCGAAACAGGTGCTGCAGAATAAACGGAAGCTAGCGAAGAACGAGGTGACGATGCGCGTTGGAAGTGGATCAAAGGTTGATGTGATCGCGGTCGGCACGCTACCTCTTCATCTACCATCGGGATTAGTTTTATACTTAAATAATTGTTATTTGGTGCCTGTGTTGAGCATGAACATTATATCAGGATCATGTTTATTGCGAGACGGTTACTTGTTTAAGTCTGAGAATAATGGTTGTTCGATTTATATGAGTAATATGTTTTATGCACATGCACCTTTGATAGATGGTCTATTCTTATTGAATCTCGATTGTGGTAATACACACATTAATAATATTGAAGCTAAACGTTTGAAATTGAGCGATAACTCGACCTATATGTGGCACTATCGTCTTGGTCATATTGGAGTGAAGCGTATGAAGAAACTCCATTCCGATGGACTTCTTGAATCACTTGAAAGATGCGAAGCATGTCTGATGGGTAAAATGACTAAGACTCCATTTTCTGGTATGATGGAGCGAGCTACGGAATTATTGGAAATCATACATACCGATGTGTGTGGCCCAATGAGTGTAGCATCGCGCGGTGGTTATCGTTATGTTCTTACCTCCCCGGATGACTTGAGTAGATATGGGTATATCTATTTCATGAAACATAAGTCCGAAACTTTCGAGAAGTTTAAAGAATTTCAAAGTGAGGTAGAGAATCAGCGTATAAGAAGATTAAATTTCTACGATCTGATCGTGGAGGTGAATATCTAAGTTACGAGTTTGGCGAGCATTTGAAGAAATGCGGAATACTTTCACAATTGACACTGCCGGGAACACGACAGCGTAATGGTGTGTCCGAACGTCGTAATCGAACTCTCTTAGATATGGTTCGTTATATGATGTCACTTACAGATTTACCGCTATCGTTTTGGGGTTATGCATTAGAAACAGCCGCATTCACTTTAAATAGGGAATCATCTAAATCCGTTGAAACGACACCGTATGAATTATGGTTTGGGAAGAAACCTAAATTGTCGTTCCTTAAAGTTTGGGGTTGGGAAGCTTATGTAAAGAAGTTACAGCCGGACAAGCTTGAACCCAAAGTGGAAAAATGCGTCTTCATAGGATACCCGAAGGAAACTATTGGGTATACCTTCTATCATAGATTCGAGGGCAAAATCTTTGTTGCCAGGAATGGATCCTTTCTAGAGAAAGAATTTCTCTCGAAAGAAGTGACTGGAAGGGAAGTGGGACTTGACGAGGTTGTTGAACCTTCTCTCGAACTTGCGAGCAGCGCAACACCGGAAGTAGTTCCTCTGGCACCTGCACCAATAAGAGAGGAAGCTAATGATGTTGATCATGAAACTTCGGTTGAAGTTACTACGGAACCTCGTACCACTCCTGATTGGTATGATCCCGTTATGAGTATCATGTTGGTGGACAACACCGATGACCCTGCGACATATGAGGAAGCGATGATGAGACCAAATTCCAATAAATGGCAAGAAGCCTTGAAATCCGAGATTGGATCCATGTACGAAAACCAAGTATGGACTTTGGTGGACTTACCGGATGGCCGGAAGGCTGTCGAGAACAAATGGATTTTCAAGAAGAAAATAGATGCTGATGGTAAATGTTACTGTCTATAAAGCTCGACTTGTCGCAAAAGGGTTTCGACAAATTCAAGGAGTTGACTATGATGAGACTTTCTCACCGGTAGCGAAGCTAAAGTCTGTGAGGATTATGTTAGCAATCGCTGCATATTATGATTATGAGATATGGCAGATGGATGTCAAAACAACTTTCATCAATGTAGACATTGATGAAGAGTTGTATATGATGCAACCCAAAGGTTTTGTCGATCCTAAAGATGCTAACAAGGTATGTAAACTTCAACGGTCCATATATGGATTGTCGCAAGCATCCCAAAGTTGGAATCAACATTTTGATAAGGTAATCAAAAGCTTTGGTTTTATACAAACTTATGGAGAAGCTTGTATTTACAAGAAAGTGAGTAGGAGCTCTGTAGCATTCTTAATACTATATGTAGATGACATATTGTTGATTGGGAATGATGTATACCTTCTTAATAGTGTCAAAGATTATTTGAATAATAGTTTTTCAATGAAAGATCTTGGCGAAGCAGCTTACATATTAGGCATAAAGATTTATAGAGATAGATCGATACGCCTAATATCATTGTCACAAAGTACATATTTGGACAAAGTTCTAAAGAGGTTTGGAATGGAAGATATCAAGAAATGGTTGTTTCCCATGTTGCCCAATACGACCTTGAGTAAAACTCAAAGTCCTACAACGGCAGAAGATAGAGAAAGAATGAGTAAGACTCCCTATGCCTCAGTCATAGGATCTCTAATGTATGCCATGCTATGTACTAGACCCGACATTGCATATGCTAGTTTAACTAGCAGATATCAAAGTGATCCAGAAGTGGATCATTGGACAGCGGTCAAAAACATCCTTAAGTACTTGAAAATAACTAAGGATATGGTTCTTTATTATGGAGGTGATGAACAGCTCGTTGTTAATGGTTACACCGATGCTAGTTGGAACACTGATCCAGAAGATTCTAAATCTCAATCTGGATATGTATTTACTTTGAATGGTGCAGCAGTTAGCTGGAGGAGTGCAAAGCAAAGCGTTGTGGCGAGATCTTCAACTGAATCGGAATACATAGCTGCTTCGGAGGCTTCACAAGAAGCGATATGGATGAAGGAGTTCATTACAGAGCTCCTTGTGGTTCCAAGTGCGCTGGACCCAATGTCTATCTACTGTGATAACATGGGCGCCATAGCCAATGCGCAAGAACCAAGGTCACACAAGAAGCTGAAGCACATGAAGCTACGTTTTCACGCTATTCGAGAACATGTCCAAGATGGTGACATAAAGATTTGCAAAGTACACACAGATCTGAATGTGGCGGATCCGTTGACTAAACCTCTCCCGAGGGCAAAACATGACCAACACCAAACTGCCATGGGTGTTCGGTATATTACCATGTAATCTAGATTAGTTGACTCTAGTGCAAGTGGAAGACTGTTGGAGATATGCCCTAGAGGCAATAATAAATGTAGTTATTATTATATCTTTGTGTTTATGATAAATGTTTACATTCATGCTATAACAGTATTAACCGGAAACATTAATACTTGTGTGATTTGCAAACTAACTTAGAGTCCCTGGTAAAGCTTCTTTACAATACTAGCTTGTTGGTTAATAGATGATCGTGGTTTCCCAATCATGAACATTGAGATGTTGTTAACAACAAGATCATATCATTAGGAGAATGGTATGATGGACATACTCCTATAGATAAGCGTAGCATAAAGATCAAGTCATTTTAATAGTTCAATTGCTATAAGCTTTATGATACATAGTAACCTAATTCCTTCGACCATAAGATCATGCTAATCACCATCACCGGAAGGATGCTTTGATGACATCAAACACCACACCATAATTGGGTGGCTATAAAGGTGGCATTGAGTGTTTGGAAAGTATGGGTTGAGGCACATGGATCAAGAGTGGGATTTGTCCATCCATATGACGGATAGATATACTCTGGGCCCTCTTGGTGGAATGTCATCCAATTAGCTTGCAAGCATGTGACTGGCTCACAAGGGATCACATACCATGGGAAATAGAAAAGAGTACTTATCAGTAACGAGGTTGAACTAGGTATGCAGAGATACCGACGATCAAAACCTCGGATAAGTAAACTATCGTGAGACAAAGGGAAATTGGTATCGTATGTAAGTGGTTCATTCGATCGCAAAGTAATCGTATAAATATGTGGGAGCCATATGAATTTCCAAATTCCTCTATTGGTTATTGATCGGAGAAGTGTCTCGGTCATGTCCGCATAATTCACGAACCGTAGGGAGACACACTTAAGGATTCGATGTTGTTGAGCAGTTATGGAATGATGAGTAAGAGACTGAATATTGTTCGGAGTCTCAGATGGGATCCGGGATATCACGAGGAGATCCGGAATGGTCCGGAGAATAAGATACCACAAGTGCAGCCGCCGCCTAGGGATCTCCCAACTCGCCGAGTTAGGGTTTCCCCAAACCCTAGCCATCGGCCACACTATCCCCTTGGTGCCCTCTAAACCCTATATCACCAAGGCCTCTCTCATACTCCACCATACTCGCTTTGGCTTAAGGCGAAGCCCTGCGAGATCTCCCCTCTACTTCCGACACCACGCCGTCATGCTGCCGGAATTGCGAGGAGAGTGCTACAACCTCCGCTGCCTGCTGGAACAAGGGAGAGGAAGGTCTTCATCGAGTACCGAACATGTGACCTACTGCGGAAGCGCTACCAGAATGCAGCGCCGGAAGGATCATCTACGCGATCTTGAGATCGGCAAGTGTACGACTACATCACCCACGAGAATCTGCTCTCGTTAACCGCTTTGGAATCTTCGAGGGTGAGTTCCTCTATCGACTCGTTGCTACAATCTAGTAGATATATCTTAGCTTGTTTGTGTGCATGCGGTAGAATTTTTTTGTTTTCCATGCTACGAACCCCTACAATGGATGCCAACAATGGCTCAAGCGGCAAATGCAGATGCAAGACATCGACAAAGAGGGGAAGAGGTTTTACCATGTCAAGTGGCTGCAAGCCGCTTATTTTCCTTTTCGTCACCATCTCGTAGGAGCCTTGGAACTTGCTACACTCGGCATGGATGGTTCCCGAATGCTTGGAGAGGGAGAGATCATTTCGATCGCTAAAAAAGGCGTCCTTCCCAAATTTCCTATGCTCATGGAAGAACCTGCCCACTTTCTTCCAATAGGCAAAGCCCTTTTGCTCGGCGCCGCACAATGGATCTTGTGAAATCTCTATCCATGCCTTGCATAGAAGCTTGTCCCTCGGTGGGGGTGTAGCCCCTGATTCGTTGGCTCACCTTCTTGCCGGCGACAATTGAGGCCGCAAGTCAAGCGGCCAACGCCGCGGCCATGACGCCCTCGCCCATGGAAGTGCCATCGTTTCCATCGTTCTCGAACAATGCCTCGTACGCAATGTTGCATGCATCTTGCTAGGTCTCTTGCTGCCTCTCCGTTCTGGGTCTCGAGTCGTTCAAATTAAAGGAAGAGAAAGCCGAACCCGCCATGAACGTGCAGCGGCATCCGCTGTGCGGACGTACGCCATGCTCCCGTCAGAAAGGGGAGAGGGAAAAGTTAGGACAACTCCAACGGGCACTGATACTTCCAATTTGCATCACCATTCTATATCATAATTTGCCTCTATTCATTGATATATGTCTTATTTTGAGGTAATACTTATATCTTTTCATCTGTTTATGCATGTTGGGTGATTCTTGGAGGATGAACTGCCGGAGTCTGGATTCTGATGGAAAAGGAGGTGTTTTGATGCAATTCCGCGAAGATCAGAAAAATACCAGAAAAATATGGGAAAATTATATTTTCCCAGAAGACAGAGGAAGCGAGAAGGGGAGACGAAGAAGGGTCGTAGGGGGGCCACACCCCCTAGGCGCGGGCCCACCTTGCCCCGCGCCTAGGGCAGGTGTGGCCCACCTGCTCGGCCCCCGACTCCTCCCTCTCGCCTATATATTCCTTACGGAACCCTAACACCAAGGGAGCGACCACAAATATATTTCCGCCGCCTCTGCGGGGCAGAAAACACCGAGAGAGAAAGATCTCTCTGGCAGACAGATTTCTTCCAGGGAAATTCCTTCCCAGAGAGGGGAGATCGTCGCCATCAACACCTTCATCAAGTAGGCTTCATCGAGATCATCATCATCATCATCCACACCATCATCTCCACCAGCACCATCATCACCACTTCATCCCGCTGTAACAATTGTGTTGAATATTGCTTTAGTTCTTAGGGGAAACTTTCCCGGTGTTAATTATTATTGTAGTTGATGCTTGTGAGTGGAACCATTGGATTATTGTTTATGTTCAGATTGTTATCCATTACCATATCATCTTTGATCTTGATCCATATGATATCTTGTGAATAGTTCGCTTAGTTCTTGAGGACATGGGAGAAGTCTTGTTGTTAGTAGTGGATTTGTGTTGAGTTATTATTCAATGATTTAGTATTTAAGTTATGGTGCTATTCTTCTAGTGGTGTCATGTGAACGTCGACTACATGATACTTCACCATTTATGGGCATAGGGGAATGCATTGTGTATTTGGCTACTAATTGTGGGGTTGCCGGAGTGACAGAAACCTGAACCCCCGTTAGGACACCATTGCATAAGGGAGCGTAGGATCTCAGAGTTTAAGGCTATGATTAGGTTTATATCTTAATTGCTTTCCTATAGTTGCGGATGCTTGCATGGGGTTTAATCACAAGTATGTATTATTCCAAGTAAGGTCGGTACATTATCACAGGTTCACCCACACAACACTTACAACACCAAATAAGAGTACCTGGTTATTTGAAGCGAAAGCACTTGATAGAATTGCCATGTGTCCTCGAGAATGTTTGGTCTTTATAAGTATTTCCATCGGCTTGTCCTTTGCTAAGAAAGGATTGGGCCACTTGCTGCGTTTGTTCGTTGTCTTTATTACTTGCTCTTTGTTTTGTTGCCTTATCAGAAACCCCTAAAAATCCGTTTGCTAAGTATTTCCAGAGATTTACTACTCCATACCACTAGTCAACACCTTATTCTCCTTGTTAGGATCGACACTCCTATTTATCGAAAGTACTGCGATACACCCCCTATACTTGTGGGTCATAGGGCACTCCTCAAATCGCACAACCAAAACGTCCGATTTTAACAGTTTGCGGGGAGGCGCGGACGGTTGTCCGGGCCTATTATGTATTTGTACCCAATGCATCCCCAGTTGTCCGGGGCATTTGTCTAGTTATTTTTATCGCCATCGTACCGAGATCTCTCCATAGAGGACACGCCTAGGCCGGCGACCTCAGATCGATGGCAGCGGAGGCTGGTAGGTCGCCACGAGCTCGCGCATGATGGAAATGGGGAATGGCGACGGCCAATATCCTCGGACCAGCAAGACCTTCCTGGCGGTCGATGGTGGAGAGAAAGGCGACGGAGTGGGCGGTGAGCAGGGGCGGACCTAGAACAAAATTGACCCGATGTCACAGTCTATGTTACACAATTTTTTCACTTAAATTTGGGGGTGTCACACACTTCAAACGAATTAAACATACCAAAGAAAATAGTTTTTATGGGGTGTCCTTGGACCCCTGTTGGCATAAGGTGGGTACGCCCCTGACGGTGGGGAACGACAGCGTGGGCGACGTGGCCCCTTTAAATAGAGCTCAGGGACGAGCAGGAGCTCACTGGGCAAAAGCTCGGGACCTCGCCGTCCAAAGCTCGGGGCGGCGCGCGAGGTGGGAGCTCAGAGCTGAGGTAGGGAAGGGTGGTGGAGCAAGGTCAGCCAGGGATGGTGAAGGGCGGGAGCTCGCCAGCCGAAGATGGGGAATGGAGGCGGCGGGAGACGGGGAAGGCATGTGGGGACGGGGCTCGAGGCGCGTAGAAGATGGGGAAGGGAGGCGGCACGAGCTCGCCGGCGGGAGCTGGGGAAAGGCGGTGGCGATGGGTGGCGACGGTTGTTGGATCACGGGAGGATATGGGTCGCGAACACAGCGAGGCTGTAAAGTAAGGCAGGAGTGGTCACGCGAGAAACAGACCGGACGCGGTTGGACGCGCGGACCGTCTGTTACCCCGCAAATCAATCTTAATGTTGGGCCAGATATACGGTGTCCGAAAAAAAGAACAAATAAAAATATGGCGAGCGCTACGCGTCCCCCGGTCCCCCGGTTTCGGATCCGTCCGATCAAGTTAGATCGAACCGTCCGATCTAGTCAACTGGTACACCCATCCCGCTTTTGCTATGTTGCAGCAAAAAGCATTTCGCGGGCAGCAAGCTGGGAAACAAACGGAGGCAGCGGACAAGTCGCGTTGTGCGGGCGGCCCTGTGAGGACGACGGAGGCGACTGCACCGTCGATCTCGTTCGCCGGCGCCGGAGATGAGCCATATTCGTTCCTCCATACTCTACCCCCCTCATGGTCAGCCTCACCACCTTATACCGCCGCCAATCGTTGCTTGTAGTGGTGGATCAAATCCTCTCACCCGGCGGCGCTCCGATTCGGCGAACACCGATGTCTCCAATCGAGCGCAGCAACCTAATCGAGCCCAGCACACGAATCCCCTGTGTTTTTAGTCAAAATCCTGAGAAAGAAGCTCCAGCTCCATCTTCTTAGGGTTTCCACCATTGTTGTTCCTGTTTGTGCTACGTGGTAGCAGCAAATACTAAAAAGGTAGCAAATACTAGTTAATTGGGTGGTACATTATAGCAAAATAGGGTGTTGCTATGCAGATGGTATGAAAACAACCTCAAACAGATTAGGGTGCTACATTGTAACATAAGAAAAATTAGGGGTGCAACACTGCAGAAAAAGTTAGGCAGATGGTGCTACATTGTAGCAAATTAGGGTGATACTAGCACATTTATGTAGCAAATTAGGGTGATACTACATGCAGCACATTTATGTAGCACATTATGCTTCGACCTAAACTTTTTCTTTTTTAAATTGCAGGGGTTTGTTGCTGACTGTATACTGGGAGGATTCGACCTCAACCAGCCTGCTGATGGATATGGTCCTGAAGGATATGCTGCTGAAGGAATAATTGCTCCACCACAATCTTCTTATGAAGAGTATGCTGCTGCAGGAACCTTTGGACAAAAATTTGCTACAAGATCAGAAAGTGCAGCTAGTAGCAATGCTTCTTTTGTTGCTGAAGAAGGTGGTGAAGAGATTGCTCGCAGCCTCTTGTGCCATATGTTGGAATGACATTTGATGACCTTGAAGTTGCGAATAAAGTATACAATGACTATGCTTTCAAGCTCGGGTTTGGTACACGGATTGGTAACACCAAGTATAGAACAACAAGATGTGCGCCAAAAGATGCAATTCTTAGTAGGGTTTTTGAGCGTGTCCATGCCGGAAAACCAGTTGACGAAGAAAAAAATGCTACTAAGGATAGTTCTGGAGAAGGAGGTCAAATAGACATGAGCAATTTCAGTGCACAAAAGTCACGTAGCAAACAAGCTGGCCTCAAAATGGATGTAGCAGATTTGAGGCAGAAGAATAGGGTGTTGTGGCATGATTGTAAAGCTAGAATGCTTTTTGAAAAGAGAAATGGGATATGGACTGTAACGGTCTTTTAAGGAGAGCACACAACAGTTGCTGAAGAAAATTGGGAGAAGACGGTACTACCGGTCTCATAGGAAGGTTACTGAGGAGGACTTTCAGTTCATCCAAACTTTACACAACCAAAACATTAGCACAACTCATATGATGGGATGCCTCGAAAGTGTGCACGGAGGCGACCCGAGGTGCCTTGGTTTTGTGAAGCATGATGTGTCCAACATAAGGACTATGCTACGCGAGGAAGTTTCACAGCGAGACATGTCAATGACTATTGAGTACTTTGAAAGGAGACAAGCTGAAAGCCCTACATTCTTCTTTGATAAGCAAGTGGATGAAAACAACGCAGTGAGAGCCCTCTTTTGGGTGGATGGCAGGTCATGGACCTTGTACCCCAAGTACAAGGACTCGGTGTTTTTCGACACTACATTTTGTACAAACAAGTACAACATGCCCTTTGCTCCACTTGTGGGCATCAACAACCACACACACACAATTGTGTTGAGCTGTGCTTTACACGATGAAACAAATTGAAACATTCAGCTGGGTATTCACCAAAATTAAGGAAGCAATGAACGGTTTGGCGCCAGACCATATTATGACAGACCAAGACCAAGCGATGGCTGCAGCAATTTCAAACATATATCCTGATTCAGTCCATAGATGTTGCATCTTCCATGTGCTACGATTAGCAAGAACAAAGCTTGGTCCTCACTTGAGAGAAGGTAGCCCATTTGCTGCAGCGTTCTACTCATGCATTTATAGCATGGACACCGTAGCAGAATTTGAGATATGCTGGCAGCATATGTTAGAAACTTTTGCTATGGATGAGAACACTCATTTGCAGAACATGTGGAAGAGCAGAAACATGTGGGCACCTATGTACTTCAGACAAAGTTTCTTTCCCTTTACAAGCACAACAGGAAGATCTGAAGGCCTCAACTCGTACTTTAAAACTTTAATTCACCCAAGTGGCTCATTTTGGAACTTCGTGCAACAATATGAGTTATGCTAAAACCTGATGCTAGACAGAGAAGACAATGCGGCATTCACCATGGATACAACAACAACAACACTATGGGGAAGGTAGCAGATTTTCTCTTCATAGACAGATTTTCCAGTAGCATTATTTTATATCCGTGGTAGCAGATTTTAAAAACTGTTGTAGCATAATGTAACACCTGATGTAGCACCACCCTGACAGTCAGCAAACAAACATTTTTTGCATCTACAACATTGAAAAGCAGGGGCTAGAGTTCTACACGAGGGAGATCTTCACAAGATTCCAAAACATGATCGAGAGATCTACAAGGTTTTATCCAATGCAGGTTGAGGGTGAAGGCATGTGCTTTGATCTCATTCCAAACCCTGGTTATGGTGTCAAAACCTATCAGGTGCAAGTCAAGTTAGATGATGAGTGCTACAAGTGCGGGTGCAACACATTTGAGATGTGTGGCCTTATATGCCCGCATATAGTGAGGGTGATGGTGCACTTGAATGTGCAGGAAATTACAGAGAGATACATGCTACGAAGATGGTCTGCTGCAGCAACAATGCCTGCACCTGATCCCAGGACAAATACCATAATTTGGGATCCCAAGAACCAATACTATCAAGTACAATGCATTGTGCAGAAAGATGAATGAACTCCCTTCGGATGCTTGCTTCAGTGATGAAACATATGTTGCTATTTCCAAGATGATTGATGATGTGAGGCAGGTTGTAGCAAATATGAGGAACACACAACATGCTACACATCAAGGAGAGGAGAAAGAAGTAGAGCAGCAAGGAGGAGGGCTAGAAAATTTGCTACAAGAGCAAAGTATTCCTCCACGGCATGGTGTAAACAATCAACAACAAGAAGAACAACGTAATGATGCTCCGAGTAGCACGCTCAAGAACCCTGCGAGGGTAAAGCCAAAAGGAAGACCAACCGAGAAGTCGAAGCGTAACAAACCATTGGTTGAGCTTCGTGATGAAGCAAATGCTAAGAGAAGGAAAAAAGCTCAAGAGACAAAGAAGAGGCAAACTGATGCAACGCCGAAGAAGAAGCCAAGAAAGAAAAAAATGCCCATACTGCAATGTAGAAGGTCACACCGTGAAACAATATGTCTCCATGGAAGCACTGATTGCGGGGAATGCTACGAAAATAGAGTTGAAACTATAGAGATGAAGCTATATGTACTATGTAGCATACATACAGTATAGATGTAGCATCATCTTGATGCAAGATATGAATTTTGTGATATGACAGAATATTGTTGGTAGCAAAAGTATTGCCACTTTGGAGCATACAACCTGCATTTTGTAGCATTATTGTTTCTCATATATAGCAAGAGCTAAAATTGCTACCATAGACAAAACTTGTTCTTATGAATGAATGTCACAGTAATATTTGCTACATTAAACCTAGTAGCAAATCTTGAACACTTGGGTAGCATTACATTTCTATGCATGTAGCAATATGGCTACACAGATGTAGCAAATTAACACCTGGGGTGGCCAAAAAAAATTGCAGCATCTCTAGGTAAATACTCATTTTTAGCATTTATGCAGCATGTATGTAGCATGTACATAACTTAGCAAGAACAAAGAAATCACACTATTTGAAGCTTTAGAAGATAATAAACAACATTCCAAACATCAAAGCTATATATAAAACCATTCCAAACATGTAGCACTTATCCATCCAACATAACCAATCCACAGATGCCACAGCAACAAACACATCCACGATTACATCAGTTTGAACCATTACAAAGTGCAAAATAAGATCACAAGGACGACATCAGTTTCAACGATTACATCAGTTTCAACCTAACTATGCTTCTTCTATAACTCTTCTTCCATCAGCTGTAGCATTGATACTTTGTTTTGCCTTGCCTCGATCAGATCTGATGCAACAAGTTTCCTCAGACGTGGTATAGCATTGTTGTCGAACTCCGGCATGTACTTGCCGGTGAAGCTTTCCATGAAGAGCATGCTGAAGAATCCACAATCAAATATGTCAAAAAACAAACAGATAGATTAGTAAAAAACAAGCAGAAACTGATGTAGCAACTGTAGGAAGCTAAAGTAGCAAGAGTTGTAAACTTAGGTAGCAATTAAAAAACAATAAAGTAGCAAAAGTTGATGCTAGTGATCAGGAAAAGGATTGAAAAAAAGAGAAACAAAAAGGTGAGCAAAATCTTACATGGTTGTTTGTTGCGGGTGATCAGGATTGGTTGGCAGGTAAGTGTCGAAGTTGATATTGTCTGCTAGTTTTGATTGCTTTACAAGAATGGCAAAGTTTGCGAACTAGAAAACAAAGCAAACACACTGCATGGTTAATGATATGCAGCAAATAAAAGGCCCAACTATAAATGTAGCAAACACAATAAATAAGTGTAGCAGGATTACTAACCAGATTGCGTGCACAATCATCCATCACACCAACATCTTTGGCCCCTTTCATTGAATCAAAAATATGCATCTGCTTTGCTACTAGGTTGATATAGGGAACTGCCCAATGGTTGAATTTCACAATAGGAAAGTATATCTACATTCAAACATGAATTAATATTTAGCATCTTGTATAGAAAGCAAACATGAACAAGATAGGAAGCAAAGATGTTAACTCACAAGGTCACACTTGAAAATCTTGAACTTTGCATTATGCTCTTTCAACTCATCCATACATGCTTTAATATTGAACACTTTTGGATCAACAATATGCTTCTCCTGATTTGTGTTGAAGATAAAAAGAAGTATGAGGCAGCAGCAAAAGCAAGTAAAAATTGCTACTATCTGTATTGGTCAGCAAGCACAATGTTGACAAAAGGTGGAACCAAAGACATATTACTAAAGTATCAAAATGCTAGTACTAATGTAGCATAGCATGAAGAAATTAACAATAATGTAGCAGAGTAGCTGTCATATACATATTGAGCAAGTAAAAGATCAAGAAAAGTGCTACTTACCACAAAGTGCTGCGTAAAAGCGTACTTCCTCTTCTGCCGTGCACTTTTCTTGCAAACAATGTTCGACTCATGGTTAAATTTCTCAATCCAAACATTCATCAACTCACTATCGAGATTTTGGCGTGACTGAAGTGATGTTTGGAAAGTTTTGTAGCAAGTATAATACCGCCCAATCTCCACAAAAACTGGCCTGCACAAAGGAATGCACATGCAGCAGATAGTTTTACATAAAGTAGCAAACAATTCAATGTAAAGTAGTAAAAAAATGAACTAAAGTAGCAAACAATTCAATGTAAAGTAGCAAAAACAATGAACTAAAGTAGCAAACAATTCAATGTAAAGTATCAAAAAAATGAACTCAAGTAGCAAACAGTTTAATGTAAAGTAGAAAAAACAATAAACTAAGTAGCAAACAGTTAAATGTAAAGTAGCAAAAACAATGAACTAAAGTAGCAAACAATTCAATGTAAAGTAGCAAAAAAATGAACTAAAGTAGCAGGTAGTTCAAGCTGCAGAAGATTCAATGGAAAACTATATCCTACAAGTGAAAAAAGTAAGTAGCAAAACACATAGACACATGTAGCAATTAGCTAGATGCAATGTAGCAAAAACATTACTTTAGAGTAGCAAAAAACATAAACTTACGGTGCCCTATCCTTCGGATGGCCCTTGAATTTCCGACCATTCATCACAAATGTGGAGTATGTTTGTTCTACATCTTCAGAGACCTTCATCTTTTTCAACTTTGGACGTGTGAGCTCCTCCTTGGTAGCCCTCTTAAACCTTGTCTTCTTCTCGTGTGTCAACAAACCCGAGCTACCATCTCCCTTAACACTTGACTCAATGTTAACAACAACTACAAAAAGAGAAAACAATTGTGTCTTAAGCAAACAAGCGGAAGCATATCTAAGAAACTACAAGAAAATGTTCATACCAGGTGCAATGGGAACAGCAGGTGTCGCAGGCTCTACTGAAGCGGAAGGTGCAAGATCGACCAAAGTGGAAGGTGCTGCTTGAATACTCTCAGAGGCATCTGAGGCAGTGGTCACGGAAGTAGTTGGGGCATCACAAGAAGGTGGGAGAGACTGTGAAATGCAAAACTCTGCATACTTATCGGTCCCAGGCTCGGAAAGATCAAACGAGGATTTGTCCAGATCATTGGCCCAAGCTTCATCAGAAATATCCTTACCGGGGCTGTGAATTGGAGACCTATCAGGGCTAACAACATCCGGCTGCTCAGTAGCATCAGCTCCCTGCTCGTAGAATCAATGATTATTGCTGTTTGAGAAACATCGGCATGTTTTGTTGCTACAGGACCACCTTGCTCCACAACAGCATCTGCAGCACCACCTTGCTCCTTAGCAGCTGTGCAGCAACACCATGGTCCTCGGGCTCCGATGTAGCATAAAGCTTCTCATCATCCTCGGTTTCTAAACCATCATCATCCTGCAACTGATCATCATCTGTTGTAGTTTTGGTTGGAAAAACAACACTTGGTCCAGTTTCTTCTTTACTTGATGATTCTACATCAACCAAAATGGCAGCCATGCGTTGAGCTTGCATGCGCTTCAATCCAGCAGAAAGGTTCTTCATTGTCCCATCAACATCTGCTTCAAAAATTGCCTTGTGCTTCTCATACAATGCTTTCAAACGAGCGGGAACCTGTTAGCAAACATTAGAAGCAAGTTAGTAAACCAAAGATAAGATAAATGATGAAATTCTAAGCATTGTTTTACAATAGTAGAAAGAGTAAACTCTAGTCTAGCGGCTCGGATTCGTCACCCGTCGCCGCTATCACGGCGTACGAGCGGCGAATCCTCGAAAAATATGGTGTAATAAAATTCTATTAAGCTTATTTTGCATATGGGTAGATAATTTGGGGTAACTTATCCACCACCCCCACCCTAAGTCGTCAACATACACAAAGCGTAAACTCTAGTCCAACGGCTCGGTTTCGTCGCCCGTCGCCGCTACCACGTCAGACGGCGAGCGAAATCGAAAATGTTAAGATGAGGGTCGTCGTCGACGCCTCGCATCGACGACGACTCTGCCTCGGTACCCTAACACCGAGGCTAACGAAGAAGGAGTAGCAAATTCATAAAGCTAATGTAGCAACAATTATGTACAAAAGTAGCAAACATAATAACTAAAGTAGAAAAACAGTTTAGTTCAAAACTACACTAAAAATTTCCAGAGTGGTAGCAAACCAATAAAGCTAATGTAGCAAAACCTATAAACTAAAGTAGCAAAGCCTATAAGGTAAAGTAGCAAAACCTATAAGCTAATAAAGCTTATGTAGCAAAACCAATAAAATAAAGTAGCAAAACCTATAAACTAAAGTAGCAATATCTATAAACTAAAGTAGCAAAACCTAAAAGCTAAAGTAGCAAAACCTATAATACATGTTAACAGAACTACATAAGACTGATTGCAAAAGGAGGTAGCAGAGCAATGAAGCTAAGTAGCAAAATCCATGCACTAAAGTAGCAAAAAAAATAACAGTACAGTAGCAATTTCATACCTGAAAATCCTAGTTGCTAGGGAAATTTAGCCATTCATTCAATGAAGCAGAAGGATTAACATCAACATCTTCCACAGGAGCAGGTTTGTTAAATCATCATAACCAGGAGCAGTACCATAAGGTGTTGCGGACAATGGAAGGAACTACACACAATAAAAATTAATGTTAACATTAAGAGGATTAACAGAAGAAGAGAATGTTTGTAGTGCTGGAGAGAACATTACATCTCACTTGCCAAAAACAGTTTTGTTCGATAAAATATTCCTATCAGAGTCATTTTGGACAACAAAAGTGAAGTCACTGGTCTTGACAGAGCATACTCTAGGCAATGACTTGTCAAACGTGTGATCACAGGGTGGGAAATCCAAATGATCCATATAAGCAATCTACAAAAAGAGGCCAAATACAAAGTTAGTAGTAGCCAAACAAACGCTGCAAACCGCTACACACAAATATAAAAGAGGGGAGATAACTTACACCAAGAAGAATGAACGGGCCAGTTATCCAAAACTCAAATTTGCT
The DNA here is from genome assembly GCA_023614405.1 of Avena insularis. Lineage (NCBI taxonomy): Eukaryota > Viridiplantae > Streptophyta > Magnoliopsida > Poales > Poaceae > Avena > Avena insularis. The sequence goes on from CM042697.1 coordinate 66,969,344, forward strand.
ATAGTCCTTTGGAAGAACAAGTCCTTGCTTATTCTTCTTCTGAATATTGCTCACAGTTTGCATCAACAAACCCAACAAATGCTCATCCCAAGCATACTCATATGTTTTGGTTGGATCAGCCATGAGACCAACATATTCCAAGTTAACATGGTTCGAGATTTTTGGAGCAACAACAGTGGCTAGGGAAACAAGATCCCAAGTGCGAATGATGGTTTCCTCATCCGTATCAGCACACTTCTTCAAGATATCGATAGCAGTTGCTAACTCTGCCCTCTTCTTCCCAGCATGGTAGAGGTCTCTAATCTCATCAAGCTCTGCACCACCAGTAATAGAAAGATCAATAGGCTTGCTCCCGTAGCAGATTTCAAACACTTTCCTCACCATATCCGTGGTAAACACCATCTGGTTCTTCCGAATCTTGTACTCACGTAGACGAGGAGAAGTATGTGCAGCAACAAAATTCGTAAGCTCATTAGGAATCCTGAACTGTGTTCAATAATGCTCTAAATGCACTCGTTGACTCAATAATCTGCTTCTTGGATGGAGAAAGGTTGTCCGCAAGGATACGCAAACGCTTGGCACCAAAACGGTCCTTGGACATCCAAATGTCCTCCTTGACATTACTCGCTCCCTCACCAACTTTCTTGCGGCTCACAACAACCTTTTTGCCCTTTTTGCTCTTATCAACAGCAGCAACCTGCAGCAAAAGAAAAATAGAACAGATATGGTTATGGTGTGACCTCAACCTCCAATAAAGCTACATGTAGCAACCAACCAAAAAATAGAATGCAAACAAAAAAAGCTACATAAAGCTACATGTAGCCAAAAAAACCTAGCATGTAGGATACAAACCAAAATTAGCAAAACAATCTAAAAAAGCTACATATAGCATGCCAACATATGAAAGCATAAAAGTATCAACAATGCTACTTATAGGACACATGTAGCAAAAGGAGGCAATATATCTAGCAAATAATAGAAGTAGCAAAAACCTGCTGAAACATGCACAAGTAGCAAAATCCTACTAATGAAAAGCACAAACTAGCAAAATGCTACCACTAAACTAATGAATATTGCTACATGTGCTACTACTAAAGTAGCAAAATGCTACTACTAAACTAGCAAAATAATAGCACTAAAGTAGCAAAATGCTACTACTGAATACTGCTAACAAAACTAACAGTTAGCAGCAACTTTGGTGGTTGTACCTAGTAGCAAAATGCTAGTAGTAAACTAGCAAATTGATACTACTTAACTGGCAAAATTGTTTATACATTAGCAAAATGGTGGTTGTACCTAGTAGCAAAATCCTAGTACTAAAGTAGCAAAATGCTAGTACTAAACTAGCAAAATCATACTATTGCAGTAGCAAAACTACTAAAAATTGCCAGATTATACTACTGCAGTAGCAAATCCTAGTACTAAACTAGCAAAAGATCATACTATTGCCAGATCATACTATTGCCAGAATTGCCAAAAATCATGCTACTGCAGTAGCAAATCCTAGTACTAAACCAGCAAGTTGCAACTACCAAAAATGGAAGGGGGGAAACAGAACGAAGGTGCCGCCGGAGGTGATCAACTCAACGTTCGCGCCGCCGGAGGTGCTCCCTCCTGCCGCCGAAGGGAGACCCTGGGCGCTACCTGCCGAGCGCGCTTCTGTGCCGTCCGTCTCTTCTTAGCTGCGGCGTGTGCACGAGACGCGCTGGCAAATGGCAGGCAGGCATGCCCCGCGCGCGGAGGTTGAAGCCTTGAAGGGGGAGCGCTGTATAAATATGGACACTGTAGTGCAGCTTACTAGGCTTGAAACTGCGTATGTGTGCAACATGCGTAGCTGACTGACGCTAACCCACCGCTGCAGCAGCGAGCGATGTGTATATAGGGGAATCTCGCACAGCGCCCTCTGTTCCTTGTATGTAGCCTGTACACGCCCAAGGTATTCTACTATATATGAGGAGGCCATGAGTGCCCTAATCAAAGCAGGTACACACCAATGGGGCAATGGCAGACATGGCTCGTGCTGCCCAGCCCAATTTATGTCGGCTGCGTGCAGGGCCCAATCCGTCCGTGACGATGGGGGTCAACCGGGCGGTACCTGAAAAGACAAGCGCGGAAGGCGCGCGTGGCAACAAACAGCCGTGACAGTTGATCCGTCCGTCGATCGGTCGCCGCCGACGAGATGCACGGTTTTTCCTCGATCGAGAATAAAGTCAGGCGAGGCGCCGATGGAACATCTTTGGTCTCGCCTTTTCCTTCCTTCCCGCCTTGGAGGAAAAACAGCCGGCTCCTCAAATCGCCTTTCCGTCGTCGACGCACAGTAGTAGGTTCTTGTCCGCCGTGCTTCTGTACCCGTTTATCTGCGTTTTGAGAGCATCTCCACTCATCTACCTAGGACGCCGATCCGGACGTCGAATTTTGGTCCTAACGCCGAAAACTGGCCCAATCGCGTACCCAAAGACCTGTTTTCGGCTGGATTTGAGCTATTTTTGGTCCGGACTACCCATGCCGAACCCAGGTTTCCGGGTACGTCCTGGGGACGCCGGACTCAGAGAAATCGGCGAAAAGAATCGAAACGGCGCGTGGACCCGCCGAGTCAGTGACAAAAGCTGACTCGTCGTCATCCTCGAAACCACGCGACGACTGTCAGACAATAACTGCCCGTCGCGTCGGCCATGCGTCGCCGATTTACGGCGCCATCATCACCGCCTCGGCTCCCGCGACCGATCGGCGGATACTAACTTTCCGCCGTTTCCCCTTTTCCCGTCTTCGCCGTCCACCTCGACCTTTATAAGCCGTGTCCCTCGCCTGGGTTTGGCCAACGAGTGGAGATGGTCTGACAGCGGAGACGAAAGCACTCGGCCGGTCTATGTTTTTGGCCGGGAATCGTTGAAGCCGAATCAGAGCATCGTTTCCTTGTTCCTACGTGCTTGTCGTCTGTTGCCCCGGCTGCCTATGCGTCAGGGAGCCTGCGATTGGTTGTATTCCCATGAAAATCTTGATGAGCATTTGGACCAGTTATTAGTTGATCCAGCTCGATCCGTCTAATCGATTGCGTCAAGTCGCGGTGCTGTCTGGTAGGTTTGTTGCAGCAGTGTTTTCGCAGGGGAGCATGAATCAGGCAGCGACACACCATGGGGATTGGGGAATCAACCTCTTTGCCCCTTGGCGCCCTTGGCGAGTTTACTCGCCGCTGTCATCTCCTAATTCTCGCATTCGCTTGCGTTAATGCGAGTCCGCATTAGTGGATCTAGCTCCGGCACCGCCATTATCACGGAAACTTCTCACGGGGCAACCGCAAGGCCACATGGAATCGGCCCCAGAGTCCTGATTCGCTCGGAGATCGACGATCGAACCCCACATCCGTAAATTACACGGCTATTATTAGATCTCCTTCTCGGGATATGATCGCCCTGTACGCGAGCGAGCCGCTTCTTGTTTTTACTCCTGCAATTAGCTGGATCGATCGGCGGTGGCTCGTGGATGGTCCCTCTCCCTCCCACTCGTTCTCACCGGTCAGCCAGCACGGCGCTACTGGTTTTACTACTTACTATACTTGTCACGGAGGAGAGTAGAGACAAGGTGGACCACGACAAGTATTCCAGGGTTGGTGAAAGTGAGCTCGTACAAAATGGCAAACTGGGATGCGCCCAAGAGCAAAACGGAATATTGTTCCGATCTCGTGCAACTTGCAAGCTTGATTAATTACTGGTAGTAGTTCGTCCCTTTGGGTCCGGTCGATAAATGTATGTATTTTGAGCGTTCTACTCCTTCCTTGGTTTTGACTGCACGGTCTTCGTTGCATCGCCACGTACTCTGGGGTGGTATATGCATCAAGTATATACTAGTACCTCCGTCATATATACTATTTTTCGAAAGTCAAACTATCTAAAATTTGATCAAGTTTTTAGACAAAATATTAATATTTACAATTCATAATTCATACCCTTGCATACATCATGAAACATATTTTCACAAGGTATATATATAATATAATAGTTCTTGATAGTAGTTTTTTAAAAGTTTGGTTAAACTTTACATGGCTTGATTTTTTAATAAGGTATATGTCTTAAGTCTTGGAATGGAGGGAGTACTATTTACTCCGTCCAAGGCTTATATTATTTTTGAAAAGTCAAACTACCTCAATTTTGACCAAGTTTTAAAAAAATATTAATATTTATAATACATAATTCATACCCTTTCATACATAATGAAATATATTTTCATATAGTATCTATATAATATAATAATTCATGATAATTTTTTTAAAACTTTGGTCAAACTTTCAGTAGCTTGACTTTTAAAAAACATATATAGTCATTAAGGCTAGTTCTAGTGGGAGTCATATATTGGTATCATACATATGATACCATCCCTCTAAGGCTAGTCATAGTGGGAGTAACTTGAGTAGTAACATAGTCCTATATGTATTGCCAACTAAGCATTTAGATGACATGGCATGTAATTAAATGATGAGAGAGAGGCTTGTGGTAACTAGCTATGTTACCATAACATCACACATTTCTAGACAAAATGAGTCTATATTGTAATAAATGAGGCTTTGAATGATACCATATCTATGTTATTTTGCACTATGGAGGTAGTAGCTTAGACAAGTAACATACACATGTTACTAATCTAAATTACTTAGCACTATGACCAGCCTAATGCATAGTATCATATAGTAGTATCATGGTTGCATAGTATTTAATTGTTTGTAGAATCCCAATACAAATATATGTACATGATTTATTTGGTATTAAAATATCTAGTTTTATATACTATGATACTGTATCATAATGTACCACCACCATCTCTTTCTTCATTAATTAATATGACACGTTATATTTTTGCCAACATGGCATACATGATACTACTTATGATACTTCCACTAGGGCAAGCTAAGCCTTGGGATGAAGGGAGTAAATTGATAGGAGACTTGCAGTAGTATCTGTGGGAATTAATTCTGAGGAACACGAACACGTGCGTTGCCGGCGGCACTAGATCCGACGCGGTTGTGCCGCACGCCGACGGACGCAGCGTAGCGGTAGGATCATCGTGCATGCATAGGACATCACGGGCGTGTTTGGTGGGTCGCATGGCCGTTTTCTGCACCGGGTCGAAAGAAATAAGCCCGTTTGGAAACGCGCACATTGGGTCGGGCTCACATCACACGGGTCTTAAAGCACCCCCAAATCATGGCCCGCTAGGAACGCCAAAATCCAGCATTTCTACGGAGACATGCCCTGGGAGCCAAAAGCGCGCACGCGGATGCACGCGGGAGAAAAGGCGGGATACGGGGCGACAGATCGAGAATGCGCGCCATAAATCCACTCGCCGCTCGCTCACCTCTCTCTCTCCCATTCACAACCGCCCCTTCCTCCCATCTCATCGTCGGCAATTCCTATCCCACCGGAAGATCGAAGACCACCGCGAGGGCAGCAGACGGAGGTAGATCTAGGAGACTACTCTCCTTTTCGTGGCCAGAGCGGATCTTGAAGGGTTTCGCAGCATAGTAAATCAAAATTTTCTACGGAAGCGAACAGAGGGAAAGCTAAGATCTAATCTAGGAGATGCAAACAACGAGAGAGATTGGATTAGATCTTCATACCCTTGAAGATTCGCCTGAACGTTAAATCGGAACGTGGGTGATGTAGTCGTACTCGCTTCTCCTCCTCGCGATCCGATCCGATCTAGCACCACAAGTGGCGGTGCCTCCGTGAGATGCACACGTGCGGCACCTCGACGTCTCCTCCTTCCTCGGACCAGCAAGTAGGGTGGAGAGATAGATTGGATCTACAACACGACGGCGTGGTGTATATGGTGGAGAATTTCTGCAGCAGGGCTTCGCCTACAAACAGTCGGGAGGGAGAGAGGAGGGCAGCAGGGCAACTAGGGTTTGGAGGAAGGTGTAGGAGGGAGGGGGCGCCCTAGCCCTCTATATATAGAGGGGGAGGGGGCGGCCAACCCTAGCCCCTCCTCCAAGCCTTGGGCCGGCGGCCAAGGGAGGGAGGAGTGGGGGGGCTAGGATTCTATCTCCAGTTTAAACGATTTAAACTTTCCCTTATCTAGAAATTCTATCCCGAGATTTAAACGAGTTAAATCTCTCTAGAATCGGCTGGGCCCTATGGGGCCTTGTGCCCCTGGCCCAATGCGGCCAGGACACTCCCTCATAGGCCCATGCCCCCTCCCGGAAGGTGGGACCACGTTGGTCCCCTTCCGGAAGGTTCTAGAAGCTTCCGATACAATACCGATTAACCCGGAACAATTCCGAACTCCAAAACTGCCTTTGCCTTATATGAATCTTATTCTCCGACCACTCCGAACCTCTCGTGATGTCCCGGATACCATCCGAGACTCAACAAAATTCATAAACCAAGTATCCAATCTATCCTAGCGCCGAGACACGTTATGTGTGACCGCGGTTCGAGAATATGCGCATATGATCTTCTATCAATAATCAACGGGTCTGGCACCCATATTGACTCCTACACATTCATCGATGATCATATCGGATGAACCACGATGCCAGGATTCAATCAATCCCATATACATATTCCCTTCGTCGCGATATTTTACTTGCGAGATTCGATCGTCGGTAGTCATACCTAGTTCAATCTCGCTCACAGAAGTACTTTACTCGTTCCGTAATCTGATATCACTTTGTGATTAACTCCTTAACCACATGCTTGCAAGCGTGTTGATATCGATTACGAGTGGGCCCAAGTATATCTCTCCGACTTGGGAGGACAAATTCCATCTCGATACACACAACCCAATGATACTTTCCGATCACCTAAGAGACACCTTTATGATCACCCTCTCATAGGATGACGTTTGATGACCTCAAAGCTTTCTTCCGATACTGTGGAGTTGCATTATCTCATGGTCTAAGGAATACAATATTTGACATAAGAAAAGCTTCAAAGACGAACACGATGACACGATCTAATTGCTTCGCTTAGTTTGAATTCCATCATATCATTCTCCCAATGATATGATCTCATTATCAATTGACAACTCATGTCTATGGTTAGGAAACCTTAACCATCATTGATCAATGAGCTAGTCCATAGAGGCGTACTAGGGACACGTGTTGTTCACAAACCACACAAGTATTAATGTTTCCGCTTAATACAATTCTAGCATGGAATATAAACTTTATCATGAACAAGAATTATAATAATAACATCTTTATTATTGCCTCTAGGGCATAATTCCAACAGTCTCCCACTTGCACTAGAGTCAATAATCTAGTTTATATTTGGCAACAATCACACCCATGGCAATCGAGGTGCTGATCATGTTTTACACGTGGAAGAGGTTTAGTCAATGGATCTGCGACATTCAGATCTGTATGTACTTTGCTGATCTTCAGATCTCCATACGCTATATAATCTCGGATTATATGAAACTTGCGATTGATATGCTTGGTCTTTGGATGATATCTTGGTTCCTTAGCGAGTGCTATGGCGTCGGTGTTGTCACACAATATCCAGTGGGTCCAATGCACTTGAACCACGCCAAGCTCGATGATGAAGTTTCGATCCAAACTCCTTCACTTGACGCTTCGCAGCAGCCATGTATTCCGCTTCTCATCAGATCCCGCGATCACGCTTTGTTTGCAGCTTCTCCGACTCACAGCTCCTCCATTCAAAATATACACGTATCTGTTCAAATTTAGAATCATCCTTGTCGGTTGTCGAAACTAGCATCGACGTAACCTTTACGACGAGCTGTTCATCACCCCATAGACTAAGAACATTTCTTTAGTCCTATTTAGGTATCTTAGGATGTTCTTCTGTTTGTCCAAAGGTTCCACTCTGGATCACTTTGATATCTCGTCACAAACTAAGAGCATTGGACACATCCGTCTAGTACACAGATGGCATACATGATGGAGCCTATGGCCGAGGCATAAGGCACTTTGCTCATAGCTTCCCTATCATTTCATCAGAATGGACACCGAGCCTTGCTCAATATCTTACACGACAACATAGACCTTTGAACCTTTCAATGCCTTATCCATTCGAACCTTTTCGAACTTTGTCTAGGTATGTACCACGCTTAAAGCTATCGAGCGTCTTTTGTCTATCTCTATAGATTTTGATGCCCAATATATAAGCAGATTCACCTAGGTCTTTCATTGAAAAACACTTGTTCAATTAACTCTTCACATCGTTAAGCATGTTGATGTCATTTCCAATAATCAATATGTCATCCACATATAGTACCGTAAACGCCACCGAGCTCCCACTCACTTTCTTGTAGATGCAAGTCAGAGAAATTTGGAACAAATCCAAAGCTCTTGATCACTTGATCAAACGAAGGTTCCAACTCCGAGATGCTTGCTTCATCCATAAATGGAACGCTGAAGTTTGCATACTTTATCGGCATCCTTAGGATCGAAAACCTTGGGTTGCATCATATACAACTCTTCATCAATGTTTCCATTGAGGAAAGCAGTCTTGACATCCATCTGCCATATTTCATAATCATGAAACGCAGCAATTGCTAATAAAATCCGAATGGACTTAAACATCGCTACGGGAGAGAAAGTCTCATCGTAGTCAACACCTTGAACTTGTCGAAAACTTTCGCAACAAGCCGTGCTTTATAGACGGTAACATTACCATCCGCGTCCGTTTTCTTCTTGAAGATCCATTTGCACTCAACGGCCTTTCGGTCGCTAGGAGGGTCCACCAAAGTCCATACTTGGTTTTCGCTCATGGATCCCAATTCGGATTTCATGGCTTCTAGCCATTTCTCGTAGTCCGGGTGATCATCGCCTCATAGTTCGAGGTTCACCGTCTTCTACTAACAAGACTGTCAAGACAGGTTGCCGTACCACTCAGGAGGGGCACGCGACCTTGTCGACCGCGACGCTCAAGAGCAGATCGTCCAAGCTTCATGATCCTTGTCATTAGCTTCCTCTATTGTTGGTGCAAAGGACCGAACAATTTCAGGTGCTGCGCTACTCTCCAATTCAAGAGAAGGTTCAATAACCTCGTCTAGCTCTACTTTCCTCCCACTCACTTCTTTCGAGAGAAACTCCTTCTCAAGAAAGGAACCGTTCTTATGACAAACACTTGGCCTTCGGTTCTGTGATAGAAGGTATACCCAATAGTTTCCTTAGGGTATCCTATGAAGACGCATTTCTCCGCTTTGGGTTCGAGCTTGTCCGGCATCAACTTCTTGACGTAAGCTTCGCATCCCCAAACTTTAAGAAACGACAACTTAGGTTTAGCACCAAACCACAGTTCATACGGTGTCGTCTCAACGGATTTAGATGGAGGCCTATTTAAAATGAATGCAGCGGTTTCTAATGCATAACCCCAAAATGATAACGGCAAATCAGTAAGAGACATCATCGATCGGACCATATCTAATAGGGTTCGATTCCGGCGTTCAGACACACCATTGCGCTGTGGTGTTCCGAGTGGCGTGAGTTGTGAAACGATTCCACTTGCTTTGAGATGCGTGAGAAAATCATAACTCAAATATTCGCCCCCACGATCGGATCGTAGAAACTTAATCTTCATTACGATGGTTCTCTACTTCATTCTGAAATTCTTTGAACTTTTCAAACGTTTCAGATTTATGTTTCATTAAATAGATATACCCATATCTACTTAAGTCATCGGTAAAAGTGAGAAAATAGCGATATCCACCGGCCGAAACACTCATCGGTCCGCATACATCGGTATGTATGATTTCCAACAAGTCCGTTGCTCGCTCCATCATACCGGAGAACGGGGTTTTGATCATCTTGCCCATGAGGCATGGTTCGCATGTGTCAAATGATTCAAAATCAAGAGACTCCAAAAGTCCATCAGAATGGAGTTTCTTCATGCGCTTTACACCAATATGACCTAGACGACAGTGCCACAAATAAGTAGTATTATCACTATCTACTTTGCATCTCTTAGCCTCAATGTTATGGATGTGTGTTTCATCCCTTTCGAGATTTAGAAGAAATAAACCATTCACAAGAGGTGCATGACCATAAAAGATGTTACTCATATAAATAGAACAACCGTTATTCTCCGATTTAAATGAATATCCGTCTTGCAATAAACACGATCCAGAAATAATGTTCATGCTCAACACAGGCACATAATAACATTTATTAAGGTTTAAAACTAATCCCGAAGGTAAAACTAAGGAGAGCCTACCGACGGCCATCACATCAACTCTTGATCCGCTGCAACGCCAAGATCCACCTCATCCTCGCAAGTCCGCCGCTCATTCCGTAGCTCTGCTTCGAGTTACAAATGTTAGCAATCGAACCGTATCAAATACCCGTGCACTACAACGAGGATAGTAAGGAAAACATCAATAACATGTATATCAAATATACCTTTGATGGTGCCAGCCTTCTTGTCCGCTAAGTACTTCGGACGATTATGCTTCCATGACCCTTGTCCTTGCAATAGAAGCACCTGTCCGGCTTAGGACCAGACTTGAGCTTCTTCTCAGCAGGGGCAGTGCGCTTGCCGCCGCCCTTTTTGAAGGGCTTCTTTGCACCTTTACCTTTCTTAAAGGAGGGCTTGTTAACCATCAACACATGATTATCCTTCTTGATGTCCACCTCCGCAGCCTTCAGCTTTGCGAAGAGCTCGGTGATCGTATCAGTGGAACCAATCTGATTATGAGTCACTACAAAACTTTTGTAGCTGGAAGGGAGTGATTGCAGAACCCTGTCAATCTTGAGCTCCTTTGAATCTTGCGATCCAGCTTGCTCATATGCGTTGAGTGTAGCCCGACATCTTAATGGCGTGCTCACTAACGGAACTCCTTCCTCCATCTTGCTTAAAGAACTTCTCGAGATCTCATATCTCTTAACGGCCCGAGTCTGAAAACATGGTTTTCAACTCTTCGAGAATCTCAAAGGGCCCGGGATAGTTTTCAAAACGATTTTGAAGTTCCGGTTCCATAGCAAACAACATGGTGCTCTTAATCACACCATAATCATCTTTGCGCGACTGATAGACAGCTTTCTCATCAGCCGGCGCAGTTGCAGCAGGGGGTTACCTAACGCTTTCTCAAGGACATAGTCCTTTTGTCCTCCGCATGTAATGATTCTCGATTGCGGAACCAATTGGTGAAGTTAGACCCATTGTTCTTAAGCTTTTCTTTCTCAGCAAGAACGTTGAAGTTGAAGTTGGACTTAGCCATTTGATCTACAATATTTGCAAGTACAATTTAGACTATGTTCATGATAAATAGTTCAACTTAATCAAATTACTAGATGAACTCCCACTAAATTCAACATCCCTCAAGTTGTTTAGTGAACACGATCCAAATTCACCACACCTAATCCGATCTTCACGAGAAGAGATGTGGTTTCAATGGTGGACAACGAAGTGTCGATCATATCATTCATATGACTCATGCTTAACCTTTCGGTTCATGTGTTCCGAGGCCATGTCTGTACATGCTAGGCTCGTCAAGTTAGACCCAAGTATTTCCGCGTGCAAAACCGGCTTGCACCCGTTGTATGTGAACGAGAGTCTATAGCACCCGATCATCACGTGATGCTTGGACACATTTAACTTTCACAACGGTGCATACTTGGGGAGAACACGCTTTTATCTTGATCTTTATGAGGAATCATCTTATAATGCTACCGTCGATCTAAGCATAATAAGATACATAAAAGGATAAACATCACATGCATATAACTTTATGTGACATGGTATAGCCAATATTCGCGCAATGATCTCCATCTTGTGCGGCCAAGATGATCTCCATCACTTCACCATGATTGCCTCCACCACGAATAGCAACTACAACTATTGCTAACTACTTAGCGATAAAGTAAAGCTATTACATGGCGTATAAGAAGTTGACTCGCAGGTCATACACAATTATAAAGACAACCATATGGCTCCTGCTGGTTGTGTACTCATCGACATGCAAGTCGTGAAACATTACAAAACATGATCATCGCATACAATATACACATCACATCTTGGGCCATACCATATCACGAAAACACTCCTGCAAAAACAAGTTAGACGCCTACTTTGTTGTTGCATGTTTTACGTGGCTTATGGGAGTAGATGCTAAGAACGATTCTTACCTACGGAAAGCCACAACGGTGATATTATGGTTGCCAAACTCCGTGTTAATCCCATGACAACTATAGTGAGAGAACTGACATCCACCACCGCATGTGGAACAAGCCACACGTCAAGTGCGGAGCCGGTCTCTAACGACGTCGCGTAAGGTTGGCCCGACCACTTCAATCTCACTATCCCACGCCATAAGAAGAACACAAACAAGAGGCTTGCAACAGAACATCAACGCCAAGAACAACCATGTTGCGTTCTACTCGTGAAACACATCTACGCATAGATCTAGCTCGATACCCTTTGAAGGGTTTCGTAGCATAGTAAATCAAAATTTTCTACGGGCTTAACAGAGGGAAAGCCAAGATCTAATCTAGGAGATGCAAACAACGAGATAGATTGGATTAGATCTTCATACCCTTGAAGATTCACACAGCGGAACGCTCATTTAACGTGGGTGATGTAGTCGTACTCGCTTCTCCTCCTCGCGATCCGATCCGATCTAGCACCACAAGTGGCGGTGCCTCCGTGAGATGCACACGCGGCACCTCGACGCCTCCTCCTTCCTCGGACCAGCAAGTAGGATGGAGAGATAGATTGGATCTACAACACGGCGTGGTGTATATGGTGGAGAATTTCTGCAGCAGGCTTCGCCACAAACAAATGAGAGGAGAGAGGAGGCGCAGGCAACTAGGGTTTGGAGGAAGGTGTAGGGAGGGGGCGCCTAGCCTCTATATAGAGGGGGAGGGGGTGGCCAACCCTAGCCCCTCCTCCAAGCCTTGGGCCGGTGGCCAAGGAAGGGAGGAGTGGGGGGGGGCTAGGATTCTATCTCCAGTTTAAACGATTTAAACTTTCCCTTATCTAGAAATTCTATCCCGAGATTTAAACGAGTTAAATCTCTCTAGAATCGGCTGGGCCCTATGGGGCCTTGTGCCCCTGGCCCAATGCGGCCAGGACACTCCCTCATAGGCCCATGCCCCCTCCCGGAAGGTGGGACCACGTTGGTCCCCTTCCGGAAGGTTCTAGAAGCTTCGGTACAATATCGATTAACCCGAACAATTCAACTCCAAAACTGCACCGCCTTTATATGAATCTTATTCTCCTGACCACTCCGGAACCTCTCGTGATGTCCCGGATCCCATCCGTGACTCAACAAAATTCATAAACCAAGTATCCAATCTATCCTAGCCGAGACACGTTATGTGTGACCACTGGTTCGAGAATATGCGCATATGATCTTCTATCAATAATCAACGGAAGTCAGGCACCCATATTGACTCCTACACATTCATCGATGATCATATCGGATGAACCATGATGCCAGATTCAATCAATCCCATATACATATTCCCTTCGTCTCGCGATATTTTACTTGCCCGAGATTCGATCGTCGGTACCGTCATACCTAGTTCAATCTCGCTCACAAAGTACTTTACTCGTTCAGTAATCCGATATCACTTTGTGATTAACTCCTTAACCACATGCTTGCAAGCGGTGTTGATATCGACACGAGTGGGCCCGAAGTATATCTCTCCGACTTGGGAGGGACAAATTCCATCTCGATACACACAACCCAACAGATACTTTCCGATCACCTAAGAGACACCTTTATGATCACCCTCTCATAGGATGACGTTTGATGACCTCAAAGCTTTCTTCCGATACCAGGGAGTTGCATTATCTCATGGTCTAAGGAATACAATATTTGACATAAGAAAAGCTTCGCAAAGACGAACACGATGACACGATCTAATTGCTTCGCTTAGTTTGGGTCTGTCCATCTTATCATTCTCCCAATGATATGATCTCATTATCAATTGACAACTCATGTCTATGGTTAGGAAACCTTAACCATCATTGATCAATGAGCTAGTCCATAGAGGCGTACTAGGGACACGGTGTTGTTCACAAACCACACAAGTATTAATGTTTCCGCTTAATACAATTCTAGCATGGAATATAAACTTTATCATGAACAAGAATTATAATAATAACATCTTTATTATTGCCTCTAGGGCATAATTCCAACATCTTGTTGGTTGATAGATGATCGTGGTTTCCTGATCATGAACATTGAGATGTTATTAACAACAAGATCATATCATTAGGAGAATGGTGTGATGGACATACTCCTATAGATAAGCGTATCATAAAGATCAAGTCATTTCAATAGTTCATTTGCTATAAGCTTTCTGATACATAGTAACCCAATTCCTTCAACCATGAGATCATGCTAATCACCATCACCGGAAGGATGCTTTGATGACATCAAACACCACACTATAACTGGGTGGCTATAAAGATGGCATTGAGTATTCGTAAAGTATGGTCTCGGATGGGCTCCATCTAAATCCGTTGAGACGACACCGTATGAACTGTGGTTTGGTGCTAAACCTAAGTTGTCGTTTCTTAAAGTTTGGGGATGCGAAGCTTACGTCAAGAAGTTGATGCCGGACAAGCTCGAACCCAAAGCGGAGAAATGCGTCTTCATAGGATACCCTAAGGAAACTATTGGGTATACCTTCTATCACAGAACCGAAGGCAAAGTATTTGTCGCAAAGAACGGTTCCTTTCTTGAGAAGGAGTTTCTCTCGAAATAAGTGAGTGGGAGGAAAGTAGAGCTAGACGAGGTTATTGAACCTTCTCTTGAATTGGAGAGTAGCGCAGCACCTGAAATTGTTCCAGTGCCGCCTGCGCCAACAATAGAGGAAGCAAATGACAAGGATCATGAAGCTTCGGACGATGCTGCTACTGAACATCGCAGGTCGACAAGGTCGCGTGCCCCTCCTGAGTGGTACGGCAACCCTGTCTTGACTGTCTTGTTAGTAGAAGACAGTGAACCTACGAACTATGAGGAAGCGATGATGAGCCCAGACTCTAAGAAATGGCTAGAAGCCATGAAATCCGAATTGGGATCCATGAGCGAAAACCAAGTATGGACTTTGGTGGACCCTCCTAGCGACCGAAAGGCCGTTGAGTGCAAATGGATCTTCAAGAAGAAAACGGACGCGGATGGTAATGTTACCGTCTATAAAGCACGGCTTGTTGCGAAAGGTTTTCGACAAGTTCAAGGTGTTGACTACGATGAGACTTTCTCTCCCGTAGCGATGTTTAAGTCCATTCGGATTTTATTAGCAATTGCTGCGTTTCATGATTATGAAATATGGCAAATGGATGTCAAGACTGCTTTCCTCAATGGCAACATTGATGAAGAGTTGTATATGATGCAACCCGAAGGTTTTGTCGATCCTAAGGATGCTGATAAAGTATGCAAACTTCAGCGTTCCATTTATGGACTGAAGCAAGCGTCTCGGAGTTGGAACCTTCGTTTTGATCAAGTGATCAAGAGCTTTGGATTTCTTCCAAATTGCTACAAATCTTGCATCTACAAGAAAGTGAGTGGGAGCTCGGTGACGTTTCTGGTACTATATGTGGATGACATATTGATTATTGGAAATGACATCAACATGCTTAACGATGTGAATAGTTATTTGAACAAGTGTTTTTCAATGAAAGACCTAGGTGAAGCTGCTTATATATTGGGCATCAAAATCTATAGAGATAGACAAAGACGCCTGATAGCTTTAAGCCAGAGTACATACCTAGACAAAGTTCTGAAAGGGTTCAGAATGGATAAGGCATTGAAAGGTTCAGTGCCTATGTTGTCAGGTAAGATATTGAGCAAGGCTCAGTGTCCAGCTACGGTAAATGATAGGAAAGCTATGAGCAAAGTGCCTTATGCCTCGGCCATAGGTTCCATCATGTATGCCATGCTGTGTACTAGACCGGATGTGTCCAATGCTCTTAGTTTGACCAGCAGATATCAAAGTGATCCAGGAGTGGAACACTGGACAGCCGTGAAGAACATCCTAAGGTACCTAAATAGGACTAAAGAAATGTTCTTAGTCTATGGGGGTGATGAACAGCTCGTCGTAAAAGGTTTTTACGTCGATGCTAGTTTCGAACCGACAAGGATGATTCTAAATCTCAGACAGGATACGTGTATATTTTGAATGGAGGAGCTGTGAACTGGAGAAGCTGCAAGCAAAGCGTGCTCGCGGGATCTACAGTAGAAGCGGAATACATGGCTGCTGCAGAAGCGTCAAGTGAAGGAGTTTGGATCAGAAACTTCATCACTGAGCTTGGCGTGGTTCCAAGTGCATTGGACCCACTAGAGATATTGTGTGACAACACTGGCGCCATAGCACTTGCTAAGGAACCAAGATATCATCCAAAGACCAAGCATATCAACCGCAAGTTTCATATAATTCGAGATTATATAGCAGATGGAGATCTGAAGATCAACAAAGTACATACAGATCTGAATGTCGCAGATCCATTGACTAAACCTCTTCCACGTGTATAACATGATCAGCACCTCAGTGCCATGGGTGTGAGATTGTTGCCAAATGTAAACTAGATTATTGACTCTAGTGCAAGTGGGAGACTGTTGGAATTATGCCCTAGAGGCAATAATAAAGATGTTATTATTATAATTCTTGTTCATGATAAAGTTTATATTCCATGCTAGAATTGTATTAAGCGGAAACATTAATACTTGTGTGGTTTGTGAACAACACCGTGGCACTAGTACGCCTCTATGGACTAGCTCATTAATCAATGATGGTTAAGGTTTCCTAACCATAGACATGAGTTGTCAATTGATAATGAGACCATATAATTAGGAGAATGATATGGTGGACAGACCCAAACTAAGCGAAGCAATTAGATCGTTTCATCGTGAAAGTCTTTGCGAAGCTTTTCTTATGTCAAATATTGTATTCCTTAGACCATGAGATAATGCAACTCCCTGGTATCGGAAGAAAGCTTTGAGGTCATCAAACGTCATCCTATGAGAGGGCGATCATAAAGGTGTCTCTCAGGTGATCGGAAAGTATCTGTTGGGTTGTATGTATCGAGATGGAATTTGTCCCTCCCAAGTCGGAGAGATATACTTCGGGCCCACTCGGTAATCGATATCAACACCGCTTGCAAGCATGTGGTTAAGGAGTTAATCACAAAGTGATATCGGATTACGGAACAAGTAAAGTACTTGCTGTGAACGAGATTGAACTAGGTATGACGATACCGACGATCGAATCTCGGGCAAGTAAAATATCGCGAGACGAAGGGAATATATATATGGGATTGATTGAATCCTGGCATCGTGGTTCATCCGATATGATCATCGATGAATGTGTGGGAGTCAATATGGGTGCCCAGACCACGCTGTTGATTATTGATAGAAGATCATGTCTGCATATTCTCGAACCCGCAGGGTCACACACTTAACGTGTCTCGACGCTAGGATAGATTGGATACTTGGTTTATGAATTTTTGTTCGGAGTCTCGGATGGGATCCGGGACATCACGAGAGGTTCCGGAGTGGTCCGGAGAATAAGATTCATATAAGGCAGTGCAGTTTTTGGAGTTCGGAATTGTTCCGGGTTAATCGGTATTGTACCGGAAGCTTCTAGAACCTTCCGGAAGGGGACCAACGTGGCCCCACCTTCCGGGAGGGGGCATGGGCCTATGAGGGAGTGTCCTGGCCGCATTGGGCCAGGGGCACAAGGCCCCATAGGGCCCAGCCGATCCTAGATAAGTTTAAACTCGTTTAAACTAGAGATAGGGTTTCTAGATAAGGGATAAGTTTAAACTCGTTTAAACTAGAGATAGGGTTTCTAGATAAGGGAGAGTTTAAATCGTTTAAACTAGAGATAGGCTTGGAGGATGGGCAAGGGCTGGCCGCACCCCCCCTCTATATAGAGAGGGCTGGTGCGCCCCCTCCCTACACACACCTTCCTCCAAACCCTAGTAGCCCTGCTGCCTTCCTCTCACCCTCCCGACTGTTTGTAGGCGAAGCCCTGCTGCAGAAATTCTCCACCATATACACCACGCCGTCGTGTTGTAGATCCAATCTATCTCTCCACCCTACTTGCTGGTCCGAGGAAGGAGGAGACGTCGAGGTGCTGCACGTGTGCATCTCATGGAGGCACCGCCACTTGTGGTGCTAGATCGGATCGGATCGCGAGGAGGAGAAGCGAGTACGACTACATCACCCACGCCCGTTTAACGCGTTCCGCTGTGCGAATCTTCAAGGGTATGAAGATCTAATCCAATCTCTCTCGTTTTTTGCATCTCCTAGATTAGATCTTGGCTTTCCCTCTGTTCGCTTCCGTAGAAAATTTTGATTTACTATGCTGCGAAACCCTTCACAAGATAGTATTACAAAGAGGCTTTACTAGGGACTCTAATTTAGTTTACAAATCACACAAGTATTAATGTTTTCGGTTAATACTATTATAGCATGAATGTAAACATTTATCATAAACACAAAGATATAATAATAACTACTTTTATTATTGTCTCTAGGGCATATCTCCAATAGTCTCCCACTTGCACTAGAGTCAACTAATCTAGATTACACGGTAATATACCGAACACCCATGACGGTTTGGTGTTTGTCATGTTTTACCCTCGGGAGAGGTTTAGTCAACGGATCCGTTACATTCAGATCTATGTGTACTATGCAAATCTTTATGTCACCATCTTGGACATGCTCTCGAATAGCGTGAAAATGCAGCTTGATATGCTCCAGCTTCTTGTGTGACCTTGGTTCTTGCGCATTGGATATGGCGCCCATTTTATCATAGTAGATAGACATTGGGTCCAGCGCACTAGGAACCACACCAAGCTATGTAATGAACTCTTCATCCATATCGCCTCTTGTGAATCCTCTGAAGCAGCTATGTATTCCGATTCAGTTGAAGATCTCGCCACAAAGCTTTGCATTGCACTCCTCCAGCTAAGTACTGCACCATTCAAAGTAAATACGTATCCAGATTGAGATTTAGAATCATCCGGATCAGTGTTACAACTAGCATCAGTGTAACCATTAACAACGAGCTGTTCATCACCTCCATAAGAAAGAACCATATCCTTAGTTCTTCTCAAGTACTTAAGGATGTTATCGCTCAATTTCAAACATTTATCTTCAATGTTATTAATATGTGTATTACTACAATCGAGATTCAACAAGAATAGACCATCTATCAAAGGTGCATGTGCATAAAACATATTACTCATATAAATCGAATAACCATTATTCTCGGACTTAAACAAGTAACCGTCTCGCAATAAACATGATCCAGATATAATGTTCATGCTCAATGGAGGCACCAAATAACAATTATTTAAGTATAAAACTAATCCCGATGGTAGATGAAGAGGTAGCGGGTCGACCGCGATCACATCAACCTTTGATCCATTTCCAACGCGCATCGTCACCTTGTTCTTCGCTAGTTCTGCAACGCAGACTCGTTTGAAGTTAAAAATATGAGCAACCGAACCAATATCAAATACCCAGGCACTACTACGACTACTAGTGAGATACACATCAATAACATGTATATCGGATATATCTTTCTTCTTGATGTTGTTGTTCTTCAAATCCGCCAAGTACTTAGGGAAATTCCGCTTCCAGTGACCTTCTCCCTTGCAGTAAAAGTACTCAGTATCAGCCTTAGGCCCAACCTTGGTCTTCTTCGCCGGCGCGGTAACTTTCTTACCGCCCTTATTAAAGTTTCCCTTTTTCTTAGACTTGCCTTGCTTCTTGAATTTGGTGGTCTTATTGACCATCAATACTTGTGCTCTTTCTTTATCTCCACTTCTGCAGACTTTAACATGGATAAGAGTTCGGGCAAAGACTTGTCCATGTTTTGCATTTTGTAGTTCATCACAAAGTTCTTATAACTTGGTGGTAGTGATTGGAGGACGCGGTGAATCCCCAAAGCATTAGGAATAACTATACCCAAGCTTTGGAGCTTACTTGCGTGCCCAGACATTTTAAGCACATGCTCACTGACGGAGCTGCCCTCTTCCATCTTGCAGTTAAAGAAATTTTCAGAAGCCTCATAACTCTCAACTGCCGCGTGAGCCTCAAATATCATTTTGAGTTCACGGACAATTGATACGTTGGAAACGTATCTATAATTTTTGATGCTCCATGCTTGTTTTGTATCTACTTTGCTTTGCTTGTCTACACTTTGAGGTGCTTTTTACATGTTTTCTGGTACTAACCTATTAACAAGTTGCAACAGTGCCAGATGCCTATTTTATGTTGTTTCTGGTTTCAGAAAATTTAGTAAAGAAATATTCTCGGAATTGGACAGGAAAAACGTCAAAGTCATTTACTTCCCGTGGGGAACAAGAAGTCCAGAGGAGAGCCGGAGGGGCCAGCCAAGGGGCCAGACCCACCCCAAGCACGGGTGGGCCCAGACCCGCGCCTGGCTAGGGTTTGGCTACCCTGGCAGCCTCCTCGGTCTCCCCCTTCGCCTATAAGAAGCCCCCGATACAGAAACCCTAAGCACCCGATCAAATATCCAGGAAACCGTCTGTAGCCGCTGCCACCATCGTCCCTATATCGGGGGATCTGAAGTTCTTCCCGGCACCCTGCCAGAGGGGAGATCATCCCGGAGGCCTTCTCTCTGGTATGATGCGTGAGTAGTTCCACCTTGGACTATGGGTCCATGTAGTAGCTAGATGGTTGTATCTCCTCCTTTGTGCTTTCATGTATAGATCTTGTGAGCTCTGTTCATGATCAGGATCTAATCTATTTGTAATCATGCATGTTGTGTTTGCGGGGATCCGATGGATATTGAGATTATTATGTTGGTTTGATTAATGGTTTTGTCTTTATGATTCTACCATGTCTGTGTTGTTTGTGATCTTGCATGCTCTCCGTTGTTAGTAGCTATCTTGGCCAAGTAGTTGCTAGTGACTCCAAGAGGGGGTATTTATGCTCGATAGTGGGTTCATACCTCTAGTTTCCAAGGGAAGTGACAATAATTTCTTCGGTTGTAGATGTGTTTTTGCTACTAGGGAGAAAACAACGGTCTCTTGTTCATGGAACATGTGGACTGTTTACCTTAAACACTTTGCTTAAAGTAGTTGTCTGTTGCTTGCAACTTAATACTGGACGGGGTTCGGATGATAACCTGAAGGTGGACTTCTAGTCATAGATGTAGTTGGATGGCGGTCTATGTATCTTGTTGTATTGCCCAATCGAATCTCATAGGATCTTTCTGACTAGTAATTGCATTGTTATGCCTTGCTCGCCTCGCCAATTGCCCCGCTCTAATTTGTTTACCCTTCATGCCATGTTGTTTATCTAAGGAGAGCACCTCTAGTGAACTATGGACCCCGGTCCAATCTTTACCATTGATACATCTTCCACTAGTACTTGTTTACTTGCTGCAAACCATTACCTTCCACACCATACGTTTAATATTTTGTTATAGCAAACCGGTGAGCTTGACAACCTCACTGTTCGTTGGAGGCAAAGTCTTGAGTTTGTTTGAGCAGGTCTCCATGTTGACGTTTCCTTCCTCCTTCTGGTTCGATAACCTCGGTCTCAACTGAGGGAAAACTTGCTGCTTGCTGCTTCACACCTTGCTCTTGGGGTTCCCAACAGGCTGTGCGTAGACAGTCGTCAACAATATCATGTGGGTCAAAGTTCTCAAACCTTTTCTGAAGCTCCGATTCCAAACCATACAAGATAGCACATTGAACTGTGGAGTACTGATTCTTCCGAGCGAGGAAAAAATTCTTTACCTCATCGGTAGCATCAACTGCAGGTGGGTCACCCAGCGGTGCATCCAGCACTTTGGTCAAATTACCAGCATTGAGGGCAATCCTCAAGTTGCGGAACCAATCCGCAAAGTTGCTTCCATTTTTTTTCAACTTTTCTTTCTCTAGGAACGCATTAAAATTGATGGTAGGGGCCTCCATTAATCTACAATATATTTGCAATAGTTTAGACTAAGTTTATGACAAATTGAGTTCTAATTAATAGTTAAATTAATCTAGGTGAACTCCCACTCAAAACAATATCCCTCGCATTGTTTTAGTGATCACACGAACCAAATCCACCACATCAAAACTGATCATCACGAGAGAAGATGTAGATTCAATGGCGAACAATCAACATGTTCATCATATCTACTATATGACTCATGCTTTACCTTTTGGTGATCCGTGTTCCGAGACCATGTCTGTACATGCTAGGCTCGTCAAGATCAAACCGTAACTTCTGCATGAGCAAATCTGGCTTGCTCCCGTTGTATACACTCGTAGAATCTAACACACCCGATCATCACGTGGTGCTTCCAAACAATGACCTTTAGCAACAGTGCCTACTAAAGGAGAACACTTTATAACTTGATATTTTGTGAGAGGGATTGATACGTCAGAAACGTATCTATAATTTTTTATGCTCCACGCTTGTTTAGTATCTACTTTGCTTTGCTTTGTCTACACTTTGAGGTGTTTTTATATCTTTTCTGGAACTAACCTATTAACAAGTTGCCACAGTGCCAGTTGCCTGTTTTCTTCTGTTTTTAGTTCTAGAAAGGCAGAAAATCAATATTCTCGGAATTGGATGGGACAAAAGCCGAAGTTAATATTTTACCGTGGGGGACACGAATCCATAAGATGAGAAGGAGAGGTGCCAGAGGGCCACCACACCCCAGATGCGGGCTAGGGTGGACCCGCGCCTAGGAAGGGTGTGGCCCCTCTGGTCGCCTCCAGGCCTCGCCTCTTCTCCTATAAGAAGCCCCCGATGCAAAAACCCTAAGTACCCGATCAAAACTCCATGAAACCTTCTGTAGCCGCTGCCATCATCGTCCCTAGATCGGGGGGATCTGAAGTTCTACCCAGCATGAGTAGTTCCACCTTGGACTACAGGTCCATGTAGTAGCTAGATGGTTGTATCTCCTCCTTTGTGCTTTCATGTATAGATCTTGTGAGCTCCGTTCATGATCAAGATCTAATCTATTTGTAATCATGCATGTTGTGTTTGTGGGGATCCGATGGATATTGAGATTACTATGTCAGATTGATTAATGGTTTTGTCTATTTGATACTATCATGTCTGTGTTGTTTGTGATCTTGCATGCTCTCTGTTGTTAGTAGCTATCTTGGCCAAGTAGTTGCTAGTGACTCCAAGAGGGGGTATTTATGCTTGATAGTGGGTTCATGCCTCTAGTTTCCAAGGGAAGTGACAAAAATCTCTTCGGTTGTAGATGTGGTGTTGCTACTAGGGAGAAAACAATGGTCTCTTGTTCATGGAACAAGTGGATTGTTTACCTTACACACTTTGCTTAAAGAAGTTATCTGTTGCTTGCAACTTAATACTGGAGGGGGTTCGGATGATAACCTGAAGGTGGATTTCTAGTCATAGATGCAGTTGGATGGCGATCTATGTATATTGTTGTATTGCCCAATTGAATCTCATAAGATCGTTTTGTCTGGTATTGCATTGTTATGCCTTGCTCAGTTCCTGTCAATTTCCCTGCTGTAATTTGTTTATCCTTCATGACATGTTGTTTATCTAAGGAGAGGACCTCTAGTGAACTATGGACCCCGGCCAATTTTTACCATTGATACATCTTCCATTGTTACTTGTTTACTTGCTGCAAACCATTACCTTCCACACCATACGTTTAATCCTTTGTTACATCTACCGGTGAGATTGAATACCTCAGTGTTAGTTGGGGCAAAGTCTTGAGTTTGTGTTGTGCAGGTCTCCGTGTTGCTTGCAACACCTGTGTGATGTTTCCTTCCTTCTACCGGTTCGATAACCTCGATTTCTTACTGGGGGGAGACTTGCTGTTGTGCTTCTTCACACCCTTCTCTTGGGGTTCCCAATAGGCTCCACGTCAAGCGCCAAGTTCTCTGGCGCCATCAAGGAGTCATCAACAAGTTTTCTGGCGTTGTTGCCGGGGAGGCTAAGGACGTATTCACAAGGGGGGTCCTTCACTTCCTTTATCTTTACTTTGTTTTTAGTTTTCTTAGTTTCTTTTGCTTGGTTTTGTTTGCCTCTTTTCAAAAACTCCAAAAAAATTAGTTTAGTTTGGTTTGCTTTCTTTATAAAAAAACACAAAAAAATTAGTTCCTGCTCTAGTTGCCACCTTGTTCTAGCTCACCATGTTGCTCCCCAAATTCGCCCTGAAGGACCTCTCTATCGGTAGTGGCTCCATAATTGGGAAAGACAATATTGAAGAATTCTTTAATCATGTTAGCAATCATGAGGATATTGAGGATAGATCTATAGAGGAACTTGCTCCTAATTATGAAATTGCTGCAGCTTCTTTAGTTCATATGTTGTAGGCTAGGTTTGTTAGCCTTAACCCCATGATGCAAATTTTGTTCCTAAAACTAAAATAAGAAAAGAATGAAGAAAATAGAGAGTTTATTCTTGAAACTTTACTCAAAGAGTTCCATGATGTTGCTAAGGAAGCCAAAAAGGTCTTTGAGCGTTTTAATATGCTAGGCTCATGTGTAGATGTTGTGGGTACTTCAGATAAACGAAGCCTAAAGATGAATTTAAGATACTCATACCCTTTAAGCTTGTTGGGATGCATGAGGCCTTTGAAAAGAACTTTGATTGGATTGTTCCTGAAATTCCTTTTGATGAAAGTAGTAAACCAAAGAGGAATGAGAAGGGATCCTCCAATACTCATTTGGATTAGATACCTCTCATAGTTGAAGATTTTGCAAGTATTGATCTCAATTCTTCATTTGAAAATACTTGATTCTTCTTGCTTCTTGTGCCTAACTTAAATGCGTTAAAGAAAAGTACTTGTTGGGAGATAACCCAAGAGTTTCCTTGAGACTTGGAAGTTATTACTTCAGTAATGACCTCTGCTTATCCTTTTTGTTTGCTTTTTGTGCCAAGAATGACCTCTAATGAGAGGGAAGTAAGATTTGGGGAGTTGCTGTCCCAAAATAGATTTCTGTCCTCCACCAAAAAAATCGTGAGGAGTCTCTGTAACTCGGATTGAGCTGACAATTTATGAATAAATCCCCCAGTATGTTATGTAACATTCGTTAGTTCAACACTTTTTGATTTGAGCAACATAAGATGTTTGAAAAATCGGTTTCTACTTGCTGGTCTGTTTTGATAGATTTCTGCCATTATTTGCATTTGCTTCTTATTGATTCCTTTTTTAGTTCTGTTTAGGTGAATTGAGCTTTTTGAAGGAGTTGCTACAGTAGCTTGTGTTTTTAGTGAAAAGTTTTGTTGTTCCAAAGCTTTGCCTAAGGTCTAATATCTTTTGAATACACTAATGTTGCTAATGAAGATTGTGTGAAGTTTTATATGAAGGAAAAATTTCAGGTGTAGAGAGAGAATGATGTAATGAGATGAAGAATGGACAAAAGCTCAAGCTTGGGGATGCCACCCTGGTGTCATCCCAAGAAATATCCAAGAGGTACAAGCGTCAAAGCTTGGGGATGCCCAAGGCATCCCCTTCTTCATCAATAAAAAGCTCAAGTCTGTCTAGACACTTCATTTTTATTGTTTCATGCACTGTTGTGTTGTTCTTGGAGCGTCTTAGTTTTCGTACACTTGCCGATCTCAAGATCGTGTAGACTTTTTGAGGGAATTGGTACAGTAGCTTGTTTTTTTAGTAAAAGTTTTGTTGTTCTAAAGCTAAACCCAAGGGTCTATTATCTTTTGAATGCACTAATGTTGCTAATAAAGATTGTGTGAAGTTTTGTATGAAGGGAAATTTTCAGGTGTAAAGGAAGAATGATGTAATGAGATGAAGAATGGAAAAATATCAAGCTTGGGGATGACACCCCGTGTCACCCAAGAAATATTCAAGAGGTACAGGCTTCAAAGCTTGGGGATGGCCAAGGCATCCCCTTCTTCATCAATAAAAATCCCAGGTCTTTCTAGACACTTCATTTTTATTGTTTCATGCACAGTTGTGTTGTTCTTGGAGCGTCTTTGTTTTTGTTTTTAGTTTTCTTTTGCCTTGTTTGCTGCAATAAGTTGGTTGGTTCCCAGCACACTTCTTTTGGAGATAGAGACACTCTGTTTTAATTGCCTAGAACACTCTACTTTTCATTCTTATTGTTTTGTGAGTGTTCTCTTTTGCTAGCACTACGTTTAGCCTTAGTTTTCTTATGATTTTTTCTTAGAACTTCTTAGTTCTTATTTGTGGATTTATGATACAATCTCACTAATCTTTATTGATTATTATCTTTGTGAGTTGTTTCAAATAAGTCGATTGGTGTTGGAAAAGAGTAGGAAGCTTCATGCTTATAATGGTACAAAGGGAGCTTGCTTTGACTGTGAATTAGACTTTATCATGTCATGATAGATGTTGTTTTGACTTTATGCTTAGTCATTATTGTTGTATCATGACTTGTTCCAAACAATTGGTATTGCTTAGTGTGCCTTGAAGGAATCATGCGTTGTTTTAGCATACAAAAGCATAGTATTGTGGTATTCTCCTTTGATGCTTTGTTTGGGTTGACTTGGCACATGCTCACACCATTTTATGACTATGAACCAGTCACCTTAGCCTCTATGATCATTTAGTTTTGACTTGTGGTACCAATTTATGCTTTGATTAGTAATGTTTTGTCGCTCTGCATGATTATGGCCATTATTGCTCTCTTAGTTGGCCGCTCCCAGTCTTTTGCTAGCCTCCACTTGTATTGAGTAAGCTCTACTCATGCATCCAACTCCCAAGAAACCAAGTTATTCCAAAGATTCCACTATAAATTCCTATGCATGGTGTGTTACACCATTCCAAGTATATTCTTGTTTTCATCTATCTTCCAATTAAAAAGTATTTTGTTAAAATCTCTCACGAACTTGATGGCACAATTTATTTTTCTTGCCCCTAATAAACTTGAACCATTGTGTCATCTATGTTTTATATGCTTGCACTTATACGTTGGAATTAGCAGAACCGTGCTGTCACGGGGAACGCTTTCAACATTGCACTTATACTTTGTACACAGTTGATATCATGCCCTTTTGTCTATGGATGTCGTCGATGTGAAATAAAAGGGGAGCTTGTAAGTCCATGGAGTTATGTATGTGTGTTAGAGAAACGCCTGGGCCGCTAGCCTAATCCATGCCTAATCATGGTAGAAACTTGCAGCATCACCATAATGACATCTATGAAGCTTTCTTCTTATAAAAAAAGAGACATATTGAAAAGTGGAAAGAGAGAAAAAAGCACCATATTCCCATGGTAAATAAGAAGATTGATGAGATGATCATTGTCTGCTTGCCTTGTCATTTTGATTATGGGATAGCTCCTGTATCATGTGCAAGGGGTACCCTGTTGGCGGTTCTCTATGATACACATGTACTTACTATGACAAGAACTTACAGGTAACTGAAGTTGAGTAACATGAGGTGCGGCCCTCGTATTCAAGGGACATGAGATTGCCAACTTATACTTTGTCAAGCATATACTCCATAGTTTGTTCACTTTAACCTTAATCACTTCAATATGCTTATGATAGGGGCAATGAGAGATGAAAGCTAACAAGTACCATAATTTTTGCAAGCTCTTTTTGAGACTTGAAATCCCTGCTTCCCCTCTTTATGAAGGGACTTTCTTCCACCATTATATTGAGTCTCCACCTTCTATCCTTAGGCACCAATTAAGAGAGCATAGTTGTCATTCTTAGTTCTATGTGCATTGTCCCAAAACTTATTGATTAATTCATATTGTTGATATTGCTTGTTCTTGAACTATTTGTATCTAGTCATTCTTATGAACTTTGAAGGTGTCCTATGCATTTATTTGCTACTCCATGAGGGACAAGCTGAATGCCACTATGTTATGTTTTCTCTATGTGAAACAAACAAACATTTTTCAATGCATGTTATTCATGACCTTTGTTTGTAACCTTTCATGTTGCAGCATAGTTACTTTGTCTTACTGTTAGAACTCCATCTTTCATGCTCATGTTTAGAGTACTTTGATCCCAACTTTCAATGCTTGCAAATGGTTTGATCTTGATTGTGATGATGCATGTCACCTAAAAAATTATTCTTTTTATCACTTACCTACTCGAGGACGAGCAGAAGTTAAGCTTGGGGATGCTTGATACGTCTTAAATGTATCTATAATTTCGGATGCTCCATGCTTGTTTTGTATCAACTTTTTCTATGTTTTGTCTACACTTTGAGGTATTTTTATACACTTTCTGGAACTAACCTATTGACAAGATGCCACAGTGCCAGTTGCATATTTTCTGCTGTTTTTGGTTTCAGAAAGCTAAAAAATGAATATTCTCGGAATTGGACGGGACAAAAGCCAAAGTTCATTTTTCCTAAACGATACGAAAATTCGAAGACAAGACGGAGGAGGACACTAGGGTGGCTACACCCTAGGTGGACACGGGCCCACCCTAGCCACGCCCGCAGGGTCCTTGGGGCTCGGTGGGGAGGGGTGGTCTTGTGTGTCCTTGGGGCACCCCCTCCCCTCTATTTATGAGAGGGATGGCAGCTTGGGAGAGGGGAGTTTGAATCCTTCCCCAACTCCCTCTCCTAGTTGGCTTGTGGTGGAGGGAAAGAAGGATTCTTTCCTTCCTCCATCAGGATACATTGTCCCAGTTTGACTTTTCAAACTTGCCTTTTGACTTTCAATTTGGAGCTTAATTTCTTTCTTGAAAATGCCGAACTCCGGAATTGTACTTTCCTTGTATGAATCTTATTCTCCGGACCATTTCGGATCTCCTCGTGATATCCCGGATCCCATCCGAGACCCCGAACAACATTCGGTCTTCCTACTTACATTCCATATTGTGACACCCCCGGGATCAGGGCTAAACAAATCCCAGATCTCTATCTGACATAAGCTTAACCTTGAGCTCGAGGATATCCAGTGAAGAATCGATAACACAGCAGTGACCCTACGACACAAAAATTATTACAGCAAGCTCATAACTGAGCGAAGAGCCAAAATATTATAAGCAGAGGTCACTGGCCACAAACATCAAACAACGGAAGGAAAATTATGTTATTAAGTATAGCAAACTTAACAAGTGGCCTAAGAGGCCTGAAGCATAATGATGACATCCCAGCCCATAGATTCTAGGCTGCCGGCCGGGAACCCCAAGCTACTCGTCGATGTCGATGTAGTACGGAACTCGTCTTCAGGTGAACAATTAATCTGCCAAAAGTATCAACAAAGCAAGGTTGAGTACAGGGTGTACTCCGCAAGACTTATGGATGGTGGAGTTATTTTGCATAAAGCCATCTTTGTTTATAAAACTAGAGAGGGAAGAAGAAACTTGTCTATTCAGAGTATTTTAAAAGGGGATAAGAGAGCGACATCTCCAAAGTATTGATCATCATCTTTTGATATCCGCCGAATCATCTTGCGAACCTTATCTAGGATCACCACCTCGTACCCATGAGGAAGCATCCTTAAGCACACTTTGATCTACCAAGTTTTACAATTAGGTTAAATTTCTCTATGATCTTTAGAATCTGGTCACCAAGTATTCACAACCGTGAACACGGTTTTTCGAAAAGATTTAACCCTGCAGGGGTGTACAACTTTACCCACACGTACTAACCTTCTCTTAATTCCACTAGTAATAGCCCTCTTCCTTGGAAGGCCGGCAGAGGGTGGTTAGACACGACCTTTACCTTGCTTTCGCCGAGACCATGAGTCACGCAATAAGTATGGTTCTGCCGTAACGGGTCAAATCCCGAAGTCGGTACTTAAAGATGTGAGGCGAGGTTGGTTCACCAGGGCCTCCATCGAACCCAAGCAACCCGGTCCATGCTTCCCTACCTGTTATGAATGCACCTTCACCCGGCAAATCTTTCAAAAGGTTTTCTATGCATATGTCGAATGGAACGCCCGAACTATGTGACTCATGGAATCTACTAGGCAGGTTAGTTACTCGTGAGGTTGTCCAGGCCCCGTGTGGTTGTACGCTCGTCTCGGTTCCAAAGGCAAGAACTCAGTTCCTAGTTGTGGCGAGCATGGGACTAGAAAAACCACATCCCACCATGGCCTCCCATACAAGCCTTAGCATGTTTAACTTATATCACCTCTGATATCATCTCATCACGTTCTCCTATCATACTAGATTATCTGCATCTGATACATCATCTTGATGGACCAGTACTGACAGCTATGCATGGCTAAGCAAGCACGGATATAAGCTCTAGCAGTGCACACAAGCCAAGCCTAGTTATGCTAGGAGCAGTGGATCAGGTAATATAAGCTCAAAGAGAGTAATGCAATAGATAGGATACTCTATCTATCGATAAAAGACCACAGTAGAATCGTATGCATCATGGCAGACATTGAAATGCTTTCGAAATCATAGGATTATATCATGATGGGGCTATGCTTTCCTTTGCCTGTTGATAACAGATAAATAGATCTCCGGAATCCTTGTACTTGACTTGATACAGTTGGTCAAATATTGTTCTTCGAGCTTCGAACTTCGACGGTCTTGATCTCTGTCTTCGATCTCGATCTCGATATCGTATTCTACAGGGAAGAACCAAACACCAAAAAGAAAGGGAAACAATCAACACATGGCATCGATGCAATGCTCAAACAAGGATGACGATATGACAAGTTAAATTGTATCGAAATGTAACCCTAAAACATGCTCGACAATTTCATCGGGGTTCCGAGGGGTAAAAACCCTAATTCGGAGAAACTCCGGAATCACGTGTGAGGGGTTACTATGTTCTTCTAAACAAACTTGTCATTTAAGTTGCTTAACAATGCATGATTATATTTTACATAGACAGATCTCATTTTTCTAAACATTTGATATATTAATTGTATTTTTCTGAATTACATATTAAAAGTTATTGAATTTATAAGATTATATTAATTTCTGGAATTAATTAAAACCTTTTCTAAAATTATTAAACAACACTGGAACTTTTTACACCAGGGCTTCTGCTAGCCCTAGAGGCCGACAGATGGGCCCTAGGCCACCTCATCATCCTCGTAGGCAAGTGGGACCCGAACCAGGGTTTGAACCTAACCTAAAATTTTTGCACCGCAGAGGCATCTAGCCTCTAAGGCTGGCAGGTGGGACCGGGGCCACGCATATGCCACCTTGGCGCCACGCAGGACACGCCGGCGAGCACTGCAAGCGGCGACGGGGAACGGCGCAGGAGGGCTCGCGGGATTGCGTGCAGGTGCGGGTTCAACTCAGAGCACCGAGGGAAACCTGATGGTGGCGGCACCACCAACTATTGGTCATTGGAGTTTCTCGTATGGCGACGGCCAGCAGTGGCGACGACAGATCGACAGCGACCTGTGGCGATAGACAACATGAAGGCAATCTAGGGGCACAGGGGGAACCGGAAGCTCACCCTCGATGCAATGACGACAACGGGGAGGTTCGAGGTGGACGGAGGCAAGATAATCAGTGACGGTGAGCACGGATGGAGTCGGGGAAGACAGAGTCGTGGGCGACGATTGGGGGCTCCCCTCCTTGATTTCTTCAGTGAGGAGACGCTGCGCAACACGGCGGAGCTCACAGGCACCTCGGCTTGGCTTGGGGTGGCTCGAGACGGTGGTGAACGACGGGGTCCGATGGTATTTAGGGTTACGGTCTTGCATGGGAAAGAAGAGAGAGGTCGCTGGTGAGGGGAAAAGATATAGGGTCGAGGCCAGGGCAGCCTGGCGATCTTATCCCCACCTCGGAGCTCGTCGGACGGCCAGGGGAAGGCGGTGGTGATCAACGGCGACGCCGCGGACACGGAGCAGCTCGGCGTCGGGGAGGAAGACGACGAAGCGGTGGCGAAGCGGTATTGGGCCTGGTGGGCTGCGCTTGGGCTCTGCTGGGCTGCTGGGTGTCGCGCGCTGGGCAACAAAGAGAGGGAAAGGGTATCTGGGCCGGCCTAGCTGGCTTTGGCTATAGTTTTTATTTCAGAAACTATTTCCTTTTTCTGATTCACTTTTGTGTTTGTAATTTCAAATTAAAATACTATTTTGAACATTTCAAAAATACCAGAACTTTATAAAACATAGGAAATTAGTGTGGGGCCCTATTAGTCCATTTGGGCTCCAACATTTTGATAGTTTTCAAAATCAAAACCATTTGAATGTATTTTCAAATAGAGGAGGAGGATTAGGGTTTTAGGGTTTTGTTGTATTTCTTTTTGCATGCATTTTTAGGATATGATTCTCATGCAATGCAAAATCAAACCCTAATTAAGTATTAGCTAAAACTGGAGTGTTACGGCTCTATCCCCTTACGAGAATCTCGACCCGAGATTCCAAAGGTAGGAAGAGAGACAGAGAGAAAGAAACAGGGCCACTATAAAGATAAGAGGGAAACACACTAAACAACACAGAGAGTATCTCATGATCAACTCTTGGATGGAGTGTTTAGAAACAACTCTGAGATGACAAACATGAAACACGTCGAGGTAACAGAGAAAACAAGAGGAGATGGTTTCAATTTGTTAGATAGCTGGTCTTTATAAGGATTAAGACCATGGAGCGCACAAAAGAGTTTAAGCTTCTGAGAAGGAAGGCTTCAACAGAAAGAACATGACCACAGACTTCGATAGATAACCTCTACTAAATGGCTTAAGTAGAGATTTCAGGTTGCAGAGATATGGATCAACAAAACCAAGCTGTTGAACTACTTTTGACACAGAAGGGTCACTCTTTCATTTAATAGAAGGCCAAAACAGAAAGGTGTTTTGGTGGAGAGGACTCATAAGAGTCACAAAGAACATGTAACAAGGGAAACTTCTGATTACCAAAATCATAGTCGCTCTTAGAACATGGTTAAGAAAACGAAGGAAACTTTATTTATCCAGGTCTATCAAAATCTTTGCCAAAGATCATGATATCAAATTACACCACCAGATGAATAGTTAAGAAGATTCCTAATGACACGAGAATAAAGAAACTTCATTCTCAAAATTCCATTACTTGGCACAACGAAGTGGTTGCCAACATAAAAATGTCTAGAGGATCGACCGAGAGACATTTAGCAACTCTACTTTAAATGTTCTCCTTGATGTTCGAAGAAGCAAACATTAAGTAAAGTTCAGACTTCGGATACAAAGGAAACCATGAACACAACTCCTATAGCGATTCATAGAAGAAGCCTCATGAAGAGTGGTTATTACTACTGAATCAAGAGAATATGACAATAGGTCTTTCTGGCTAAGTGTGTTAACCATTACATCAATCTTGCCAAACTTACAAAGGGACCTATGTATAAACCTTGAGAAACACCAACCATCATTGTTGCTTGAGATTCAGCTTTGGTTAGGTGAAATGATATTTCAGACTCAACATGTCCCAATAGAAATTTTGCAACATTTACCACAAAGGTAAAGTTACTAGATTCTCAAGATATGGACTACAGTGTTAAATCCAAAAGATGAGCTAGTTCGCTAGACTCAGGTAT
This sequence comes from Avena insularis, assembly GCA_023614405.1. NCBI lineage: Eukaryota > Viridiplantae > Streptophyta > Magnoliopsida > Poales > Poaceae > Avena > Avena insularis. Next base: position 67,002,649 of record CM042697.1, read on the forward strand.
TTTAGCATCTTGTTGAAAGTCAGCTGCATACATATAAAGTTCTAACAATAAAACACACATGTGTCCTTAAAGAAAGGGAGATAACTCTTCTTGAATCTACGGCAACATCTTTCAATAATTGCACGTGAACCAGAGAAGGTTACTTCTAACATCCAGAACACATGCTTCAAGATGACTCAAAGACAGCTCTCACAATTTCCAACATTAATGTCAATTGTTCCATATGAATATTGTTTAGCATGGAGAAGATAAGGATGTCATTGATGGGCTCAACAACAAACTTATCGAGACACTCCAAGAAGACATACTCATATGTTTCCTGAACAAGGCAAAAGTATTGGTCAGACCAAAGGACATGAAGATATACCCAAGTGAAACATCACAAGTAGGAACACCATCAAGATAGTCCTTGGAACTGAGTTTGATTTAACGATAACCCAAATCAAATCAAAGGAGGGGAAGATAACATATCCACAAAGGAGATACTATCTTTCTTCAGCACGAACAAAACTAGATATTCCTTTAAGAAGGAACGGAGTCAGCTAAAACTTTTGTCTTACAACTCTCCAAGTTGTTGTTTAAGCTCAACCAACTAGTTCAAGGGTATCCAATACGGATCCTTGGAGAAAGGAGCAGTTCAGAGAATTTGCTTGCTCAAGAACTTGACAACATGGTCATGTGGCCACATGGCCATACTTCTAGTAGACTTCTATAATATCACTAACCACCGATAAGTCACTTAGTTTGAGAGGAAACTTGCTTGGTAAGGCAAGCGGACACAGTCTTAGAGCTTCGGCACAAGCCTAACTCTTTGACCAAAGAGAGTGCACTAGAATAATGGACTTAGTAGCACAATCATCCTTTGCTTAGTGACAGGGTTAACCAATCACGCTAAGAATGACACAAATGTCCTTGGAGTTCAAAACAATAAGAATTGCTAAGAATCTCATATGATTATTACGCACATGCATCACTCATGAGCACGAAAGCTTGAGAAAGGGTGGGTAAGGATGTCTGAGAGCATCACTTCATTAAGGGGTCATGGAACTTAGCACGACACTTAGTATAGAAGAGTGTGATACTTAAGATAGAACATCTGGAAGACACTCATTGCCTCTTAATTTGCGGATTACAACACTTTGACCTGGTCCTAGATATGACGAGGTACTAGAGTTTGTTTCTGCTGGACATTCCGAAATGGTTTGTCATGACGGACAACAAGAGTATCTTGCATCGGAAGTCACAGATGCACATCTACTACTTGGCTACCAACTGGTAGACAAAGGTCGGAAAACAGCAAGGGAAAAGGAACATACTCGGGATAGAATCCCGAGATGTGGATGCATAATTCAAAAATCTTCCGAAAACCAATGCAGAGAAAATATAAGGTGTGGCAGAGTCATGAGGGTAGATGCGAGATTCACAAGGAGTACTCTGTCGTGATCTATTTGATTCCATTAAAGAACATCTGGCATAGCATGTGGTAGGGTAAGTCCTTTATTGTCACAATTCAACCGTGACACTAACCACAAGCTTGAAGGCTAGAATTATAGTACCAGCCATCCTGAGGTAATGTTTGAACATTAACAACAGGGGTCAAAAAATGGATCTTGGATTAAAGATCAGCGTCATGTACAAGATTCCCAACACTAGAATCCAGCACAATCGGGGATCTTAGGTTCAAGCCCAAGGGTAAAACCCGAGAAAGAAGTAACTGCTATTTGAGTGATGCAGCGTAAACTACAAGATAGTAATCACGCGGTACCTTCCAAGAGAAGAAATGACTTCTGAAGTACCCAACAAACAAAAAGGAGGCATACGAGGCGAAAGGAAACCTCGAAGCCTAGAACAAAATATTGTGTAACCATCAACATGATGTTGTGGCCCATAAGATAGAGAGATCATGATATGAAGAAATCTCTCAGATGAAAAGGAACAAAAGGGGAACAAGGAATTCACAACACACACAACTCTAGAGAACTCAACACTAGGTCAACTGGCATAGAAACGACATGCCAAAAAGGCACCTAAGTTTTGAAAGACAAGAAAATATATCAAAAATTTTCCAAAATCAACACCAGATAAGTTAACCCAGAGTTAGAGCGAAACTGGATAAGGAGAAAAAGAAGCATACTAGAGTTTTCGCAAATACTTTTCAGCTTTTAGAATAGTTTTCACAAGTACTAGACTCAACATCGAGCAATAGCAAGGTTTTCCTACGGTCGATACTGCTCTGATACCAAAACCTGTGACATCCCCGGGATCAGGGCTAAACAAATCCCAGATCTCTGTCTGACATAAGCTTAACCTTGAGCTCGAGGATATCCAGTTAAGAATCGATAACACATCAGTGACCCTACGACACAAAAATTATTACAGCAAGCTCATAACTGAGCGAAGAGCCAAAATATTACAAGCAGAGGTTACTGACCACAAACATCAAACAACGGAAGGCAAATTATGCTATTAAATATAGCAAACTTAACAAGTGGCCTAAGAGGCCTGAAGCATAACGATGACGTCCCAGCCCATAGATCCTAGGCTGTCGGCCGGGAACCCCAAGCTACTCGTCGATGTCGATGTAGTACGGAACTCATCTTCAGGTGAACAATTACTCTGCCAAAAGTATCAACAAAGCAAGGGTGAGTACAGGGTGTACTCCGCAAGACTTATGGATGGTGGAGTTGTTTTGCATAAATCTATCTTTGTTTATAAAACTAGAGAGGGAAGAAGAAACTCGTCTATTCAGAGTATTTTAAAAGGGGATAAGAGAGTGACGTCTCCAAAGTATAGATCATCATCTTTTGATATACACCGAATCATCTTGCGAACCTTATCAAGGATCACCCCCTCGTACCCATGAGGAAGCATCCTTAAGCACACGTTGATCTACCAAGTTTTACAATTAGGTTAAAGTTCTCTATGATCTTTAGAATCTGGTCACCAAGTGTTCATAACCGTGAAGACGGCTTTTCGAAAAGATTTAGGGTGTGTTTGGTTTGCTTCCCCAAGTAGCCCCGCCAAAAAATTGGCTGCCCATCAAATTTTGATTAGTGTTTGGATTGTATCCAAAATTTTGGCTGCCAATGAATGTCCACCCTTTTCCCTCACAGATTCTTGCCAAATAGTTGGCCAAATGTGGGCTGAGGATTTTTTGACCAAAAAATTGGCTGCCAATTCTCGCCAAATATTTGGTAGGGCTAGTGTGGGCACCAACCAAACACACCCTTAACCTTGTAGTGGTGTACAACTTTACCCACGCGTACTAACCTTCTCTTAATGCCACTAGTAATAGCCCTCTTCCTTGGAAGACCGACAGAGGGTGGTTAGACACGACCTTTACCTTGCTTTCGCCGAGACCATGAGTCACGCAATAAGTATGGTTCCAATGTGGTCAAACTCAAGTCGGTACTTAAAGATGTGAGGCGAGGTTGGTTCACCAGGGGCTCCATCGACCCCAAGCAACCCGGTCCATGCTTCTGTACCTGTTATGAATGCACCTTCACCCGGCAAATCTTTCAAAAGGTTTTCTATGCATATGTCGAATGGAACGCCCAAACTATGTGACTCATGGAATCTACTAGGAAAGTTAGTTACTCGTGAGGTTTTCCAGGCCTCGTGTGGTTGTACGCTCGTCTCGGTTCCAAAGGCAAGAACTCAGTTCCTAGTGGTGGCGAGCATGGGACTAGAAAAACCACATCCCACCATGGCCTCCCATACAAGCCTCTTATATCACCTCTGATATCATCTCATCATGTTCTCCTATCATACTGGATTATCTGCATCTGATACATCATCTCGATGGACCAGTACTGATAGCTATGCATGGCTAAGCAAGCACGGATATAAGCTCTAGAAGTGCAAAGCCAAGCCTAGTTATGTTAGGAGCAGTGGATCAGGTAATATAAGCTCAAAGAGAGTAATGCAATAGATAGGATACTCTATCTATCGATAAAATACCATAGTAGAATCGTATGCATCATGGCAGACATTGAAATGCTTTCAAAATCATAGGATTATATCATGATGGGGCTATGCTTGCCTTTGCCTGTTGATAACAGATAAATAGATCTTCGAAATCCTTGTACTTGACTTGATACAATTGGTCAAGTATTGTTCTTCGAGCTTTGAACTTCGACGGTCTTGATCTCTGTCTTCGATATCGATATCGATATCGTATTCTACAGGGAAGAACCAAACACCAGAAAGAAAGGGAAACAATCAACACATGGCATCGATGCAATGCTCAAACAAGGATGATGATATGACAAGTTAAATTGTATCGAAATGTAACCCTAAAACATGCTCGACAATTTAATCGGGGTTCCGAGGGGTAAAAACCCTAATTCGGAGAAACTCCGGAATCACCTATGAGGGGTTACTATGTTCTTCTAAACAAACTTGTCATTTAAGTTGCTTAACAATGCATGATTATATTTTAGATAGACAGATCTCATTTTTCTGAACATTTGATATATTATTTGTATTTTTCTGAATTACATATTAAAAGTTATTAAATTTATAAGATTATATTAATTTCTGGAATTAATTAAAACCTTTTCTGAAATTATTAAACAACACTGGAACTTTTTACACCAGGGCTTCTGCTAGTCCTAGAGGCCGACAGATGGGCCCTAGGCTACCTCAGCATCCTCGTAGGCAAGTGGGACCCGAACCAGGGTTTGACCCTAACCTAAACTTTTTGCACCGCAGAGCCATCTAGCCTATGAAACTGGGATGTGGGACCGGGGCCACGCAGATGCCACCTTGGCACCACGCAGGACTCGCCGGCGAGCCCTGCAAGTGGCGGCGGGGAACGGCGCAGGAGGGCTTGCGGTATTGCGTGCGGGTGCGGGTTCGACACAGAGCAACGAGGGGAACCTGATGGTGGCAGCGCCACAAACTATTGGTCACCGGAGTGGCTCGTACGGCGACGGCCAGCAGCGACGACAGATCGACGACGACCTATGGCGACAGACAACATGCGGGCAAACTAGGGGCACGGGGGGAATCGGAAGCTCACCCTCTATGCGATGACGACGACGGGGAGGTTCGAGGTGGACGGAGGCAAGCTAATCGATGGCGGTGAGCACGGTAGGAGTCGGAGAAGACAGAGTCGTGGGCAACGATTGGGGGCTCCCCTCCTTGATTCCTTCAGCGAGGAGACGCTGCGCAACACGGCAGAGCTCATAGGCACCTCGGCTTGGCTCGGGGCGGCTCGAGATAGTGGCGGAGGATGGGGTCTGACGGGATTTAGGGTTTCAGTCTCGCATGGGAAAGAAGAGAGAGGTCGCTGGTGAGGGGAAAAGAGATCGGGTCGAGACCAGGGTAGCCTGGCAATCTTATCCCCACCTCGGAGCTCGACGGACGGCCAGGGGAAGGCGATGGTGATCAACGGTGACGCCACGGACACGGAGCAGCTCGGCGTCAAGAGACGACAAAGCGGTGGTATTGGGTATGGCCTGGTAGGCGCTTGGGCTCTCTTGCTCTTTGGTCTTGTGTTTGGGCAACAAAGAGAGGGAAAGGGTATCTGGGCCGGCCTAGCTGGCTTTGGCTCTAGTTTTTATTTCAGAAACTATTTCCTTTTTCTGATTCACTTTTGTGTTTGTAATTTCAAATTAAAATACTGTTTTGAACATTTCAAAAATACCAGAACTTTATAAAACATAGGAAAGCGGTTTTAGGGTTTTGTTGTATTTATTTTTGCATGCATTTTTAGGATATGATGCTCATGCAATGCACAATCAAACCCTAATTAAGTATTAGCTAAAACTGGGGTGTTACACATATCTACTAAACAACATTGAATCTTTAAGTGTGTCTCCCTACGGTTCATGAATTACGCGGACATGACCGAGACACTTCTCCGATCAATAACCAATAGAGGAATCCAGAAATTCATATGGCTCCCAAATATTTCAATGATTACTTTGGGATCGAATGAACCATTTATATACGATACCAATTTCCCTTTGTCTCGCGATAGTTTAGTTATCCGAGGTTTTTTCGTCGGTATCTCTGCATACCTAGTTCAAACTCGTTACCGATAAGTACTCTTTTCTCGTTCCTGTGATATATGATCCCTTGTAAGCCAGTCACATGCTTGCAAGCTAATTGGATGACATTCCACCGAGAGGGCCCAGAGTATATCTATCCGTCATATGGATGGACAAATCCCACTCTTGATCCATGTGCCTCAACACATACTTTCCGAATAGTCAATGCCATATTTATAGCCACCCAGTTACGGTGTGGTGTTTGATGTCATCAAAGCATCATTCCGGTGATGGTGATTAGCATGATCTCATGGTCGAAGGAATTAGGTTACTATGTATCAGAAAGCTTATATCAAATGAACTATTGAAATGACTTGATCTTTATGCTACGCTTATCTATAGGAGTATGTCCATCACACCATTCTCCTAATGATATGATATTGTTGTTAATAACATCTCAATGTTCATGATCGGGAAACCACGATTATCTATCAACCAACAAGCTAGTATTACAAAGAGGCTTTACCAGGGACTCTAATTTAGTTTACAAATCACACAAGTATTAATGTTTCCGGTTAATACTATTATAGCATGAAAACATTTATCATAAATGCAAATATATAATAATAACTACTTTTATTATTGCCTCTAGGGCATATCTCCAACAGCCCCTGACTCAGAAACCCTAAATAGTCGACTGAAAGCCAAAAGTTCCATGATCTGCCGCCACGAAGGGAGATGCGGGAGAGAAATGTCTGTTAGGCACCACAGAGAAAGTGCCCCCGGATCCATCTTCATCGATCTCCACCACCATCTCCATCGCCGTTGCTGATTTCCATGATGAGGAGGGAGTAGTTCTTCCTAGAGGCTAAGGGATCTACCGGTAGCTATGTGTTCATGTCTCTCCCTATGCATGATCATGTTGTGATCATCAGCTTTGTAATCAAGTAGATCTACTCTGTTACTCAAGTGCTTCAATAGATCTTTGCTCTCCCCATGTGTGTGAAAGTGACAGCGTGCACGCCATGGTGGCACTTAGGCTAGAGTCTACATAAATACTCATCGTGCTTTAATAGATCTATGATTTTCCCCACGTGTGTAAAAGTGACAGCGTGCACACCGTGTGTGGCACTTAAGCTAGGTTACATATATATTTATCATGAGTATATTTGGAGTTGGATGTCTTTATAAAATTGTGGTGTTTGTTGGAACCGTCTAGCGCTCAAGGTGATAGTGTGGGGTTATCTAGATTGGGAAAGGCGGACTTTGAGGAGTGTTGTTATAGCCCTACCATGGATTACAGTGTTCAACCGAAGAGTAGTTCAAGGTAGTTTCATTAAGAGAAGATATTTATATGAGAGAGTGTTCACTAGTGAAAGTATGATCCCTAGGCCTTGTTTCTAAACATTGAAACACCGTTTGCATCTAGATTTGTTGCATGTTTGCTTGATTCCATCTTTATTTCAGTTTGCCTTTAGTTTCTCCCACATCAACAATGAGTTAGAAGCTCTTTTCTGGCACCGTTACCACTTGTATTTCACTATCTCTTCGCCGAACTAGTGCACCTATACACCTGACAAGTGTATTGGGTGTGTTGGGCACACAAGAGACTTCTTATATCTTGATTGCAGGGTTGCTTCAGAGGGATACCTTTGACCACTTCCTCCCTGAGTTCGATAAACCTTGGGTAATCCACTTAAGGGAAACTTGCTGCTGTTCTACAAACCTCTGCACTTGGAGGCCCAATAACTGTCTACAAGAATAGAAGTGCGTAGACATCAGGGGATTACTCACTCATGGATGGGGGAAACATGGATGGTTGATGGAGAGGCGTTGGTGATGATGATGGCGATGATCTCCTCCAATTCCCCGTCCTAGCAGGGTGCCAGAACGGAGTTTCTGGTTCCAAATCGCGGTTTCTGGTGGTGGCGGCGCAACGGAACTCTATTTGGAAAAACGTCGACCCCCTGTGTTTTTAGGCCAGAGGGCTTATGTAGGCGGAAGGAGAGGTCGAGGGGGTGCCCGAGGTGGCCACACCACCCCCTGGCGTGGCCAGGCTTGGCCCGTGCCACCAGGTGGTGTGGGCCCCTCGTGGCCCTTCTCCGTCTCCTCTTCTGGCTCCGTGAGTTTTTTGCTAAAATAAGAGTTTTTCGATATTTTCCGTGATTTTTTCTAAAAGTTGATTTTCTACACAAAAACTAGACACCAAAGCAATTCTGCTGAAAACAGCGTAAGTCCGTGTTAGTTGTATCCAAATCACACAAATTAGAGGAGAAACAATAGCAAAAGTGTTTGAAAAAGTAGATACGTTTTGGACGTATCACATCTCACACCATATGCACGATACCTATTCGCACTCAATGCTTATTCTTACATTCTCTCTGTAAAAATATTAAAATAGACGTCACAGATGTTCCAAAATTTAAATGATCTAGATACCGTTTAGTATATAGATTCATCAAAATTTTGATAAACGTCGAGGGACGCAGCATTGCAAGCTGTAGGAGCATGGTGTGTTCATGCGACACCAGGGCAACTCTAATGACCCCCGCAAGTGGAATGGGCCGGTCCGAAGCAATCCGAACGAACTGATGCTACGACCCAATGGTCACATGCGAACGGACCTAGACCCACGGAGAGGTCCGTTTTGGTGCATCTGCGGTCCAAACTTGGAACACGTTTTCGGAGAGGACGGTCCGCGTGTCCTTCGAAGATGCCGTCAAGTCCATTTGTCATACCCACAAATCTTTATAAATATTTTTTTTGTTGAAAATACAAATACTTACAAAATCGGTTCCACCTAATATAATCCACTACCTAAACTACATCGGCCCCATCCTTGCCAGAGGCCGCCCTCGCCCGTCGTGTCGCCTCCTTCGACTTTGCCACATGCCTGTAGTGACGTGCAAGGGTCTCCGCCTCTCTCGTCCTCACAGTCGTTGCATCGACGAGGTTGTGTGCCGACATCGCCTCCCGTTTGGCTGCAGCCGCCATCGCCTCCCTTTGGCCCGAGGCCGCCACCGTATCCCAAAAGGCCATTGCCTAGGCCTGCCTGTCGGCGAGCGAAGGAAGGTCAGCCCCATTCTCTAGTACCGACAGCACAAGAAGTGGTCCAAAAGGCTGCGTCCTCCTTCTCCGGGGTGGGCACCGCGTGCCGCTCCTCCTCCGCGGAGGTCTCAGTGGATACCCGAGCGGCCTGCTGGGCAACCTTCGCCGCCTGTCGATCCTCCGAAGACCATGTTTCCTGTTAGGTAACCTTCGCCGCCTACCGCTCCTCCTCCGCAGAGGTTTACTCGGCTACCTTCACCGCCTGCATGTACCAGTAGGCGCTGCCATCTGCTTTGCCGTTGATGGTGTCCTCCCACACACCAGTGTCGTCCTCCTCCACCTCCTAAGTATCCCACTCCTCCACCGTGGCCTCCTCCTCCTCGCCGGTCTCTTCATCATCCTCTCGAAGGGGTTTTGCTCACCAGCGCTCGAAGGGGAAGGGGGTAGGCTATGAGGGCGTACTTACTGACGTCGGCCCAGGTCATAGGGAGACGGATATTCAGCATGGTGAAGGCGTTGGTGCTCCCCTTCCTGGCGGTTGGGCATTCTTATAACCTTGGGCGGTCCTCGGCGGGAAGAGAGGGCGGGAAGGGAGAGGCGGGCGGGAAAGGCCGCGGCCAGCAGGTGGAGGCTCCCCGTCAATACTTCTCCTTAGGGCATCTCCACCAGGCCGACCCAAACGGTCCGCGCGTGTCCGAAACTGTTCGTGCAAACGCGCGGGGCGTATGCGGCGCCCCAGCAGGCCGACTCATTCGGTGAAACGTGTCCAGCCCGACCCATCTATGCATCTAATCTGGGGCTCGGTTGCGTCGGCCCGGACGCATACAACGCGGACGTTGTGCCCACGCATGCCATTGGCCCACCCGCCAGCCACACGCGACATTGATTTCAGACGCGGTCAGCGGCACCGATTCGGACGCAACCACGGCAACGATTTACAGGCTGAAAGAACATGTGGGCCCCCATGTGTGGTTTTGGTAATTAATGACAATCTCTATGGACTAATGCTTGTATCAAGTTGTACTTGTAGGAATTGTCCATAGGCAATGCTTGAACCATATGTTGGCTTCAAGGTTTGGAGAAGAAGAAAGTGAAGAGGATCAAGTGGTGACCAAGGTGTTCAAAGAGTGATCCACAGATTGGTCATGTGAGAGTTAAACCTATGAAGATCTCATGCTTAAAGCTTGCCATCCTCGGTGATCATGGATCGATGAAGACAAGGTCAAAGTAAAGGTTTTCCCATGTTGTATGGGGGAGTAACTTGCAAGTCTTCATCAAGCAAGTGCGTACAAGACCAATCAAGAAAGGTGTTCCATCTTGAGAAGGACAAGACCGTCTAAATCATAATCAAGTGGAATATGCGCAAGGCAAAGGTATGATCTTGATAGGGTTTCTTTCTTACCGGTCTCGTGGTGTTAGTTGGGGAGACCGGTTTATAGGATAGACAACCGTACTATCAAGAGGGGCTCCCAAGTGAGTAACTCGATCATATCGTTCAGAGAGAGCTCAAACCTTTGCATACTTAGCATCATCCTTTCTTGGTTGTTATTTGGATCTTACTCATGTGAGGATATAGACCTTGTTTTAATCTCCATGGCAAGCTCTAGTTCATCAAAAACGGATTTCATATGCATTCTCTACTACGTTTTCGATGTTGGAGGTTTTACTGGTTTGTATTTTTGAGAGAGGTTAAAACTTTCGTCATTTGGTTCTATACTTCCTTGCTGGACTATTATGTTTTTCTGTATGATCTTGTAGAGCTTATTGTCCTCTTTAAAACGAGCCCAAGATCATCAAAATCGGAGTCCGGATGCAAAAGTTATGGATGTTTTCGTATTGGTCTTTCTGCCAGTTTTTGTAAGACCGGAGAATCCGGACTAATCTCCGGACCGCGTCCAGTACGTCCTCCAGATTGTCCCCGTTTGGCCTGGGTACACCGGAGACTCCGGTCCCAGTCCGGAGACTCCGGACCGGGCGATTCCTAGGCCTAACTATTGGATTTCTAGGGACCTATTTAAGGGGTCCTTCTTCCCCAATGGTTCCCTAGCTCTCTTGCAAGTTTTCCCCCACCATTGTTGACCTTTTTGAAGCTTGCTACCCCCTTCAATCCCTCCCTTGATTCTTGCATATATTTTAGGGATTTGAAAGAGGAGATCTAGATCTACAATCCTACCAATCCATCTCTCCTCTAAGTGAGGGTAACATCTTGGGATCTAGATCTTGGAGTCTTTTGTGGATTTCCTCCTTTGTTCTTCCTCTCTTATTCCCCCACAAGCTTTTGTAGCTTTGGTGGAATTTGGGAGAGAAGGATTTGAGCACTACTTGTGTTCTTTCCATTGCATTTGGTGCATCGGTTTGAGTTCTCCACGGAGGATTTGGTGAGTGAAAGTTGAGAAGCTTTTTACTCTTGGGTTCTTGGAACCCTAGACGGTTTGTTGGTGTTGCAGGTTGTGGCCTTGGTGGCGTTTGTTGGGAGCCTCTAATTAAGTTGTGGAGAAGTTCCCCAACCTTGTGAGAGGTTCCGGTTTGCCACCGACAAGTGCACCGATAGTGGAAGCGTGGATCGATTCCATTGGGATGACATTCACCGGAGAATAAGGGAGGCCTTTTGTGGCATTGGTGGTTTGATACCACCCCTTCTCCAAACGAGACGTACTCCATGTTGGGAGGAACTCGATAAAATATCGTTGTCCCCGCGTGCCTCGGTTATCTCTATACCCGAGCTCTTTACTTATGCACTTCACATTGTGATAGCCTTCGTGCTTGAAGTAATATATATATCTTGCTATCACTTTGTTGCTTGCATTGCTTAGCATAAGTTGATGGTGCACATAGGTGAACCTTAGTTGTTCTAGGTTGTGCTTAACAAAGTAAACACTAGTTTTATTCCGCCTTTGTTGAGCCACTCTAAGAAAAGTTTTAATCGCCTATTCACCCCCCTCTAGGAGACATCTGTATCCTTTCACAGGCGCTACACGGAAGGCTGACCGGCGGCAGCCTGCACCATCAATGGCGATGCGACGACACGCTGACCCACTGGGCGCTGCCTGCGTTCTCGCGCCGGCATTGATGGCGAAGGAGCGGGAAGTTGCGCATGTTCGCAGGCGAAGGGGCTATTTAAACCTGCGTCCGTTGGTCCCGCACTTCTCACCTCTCACCATCGCAAACCCTAGCCTTCTCCACCACCACCGCGAACGATGAAGACGCCATCGTGGGTGAAGAAGGGGAGGGGGAAAAACGACCATGAGGCGTCTAGCTCTAGCAGCCAGCGCTCTGGCCGGATGCCGGCCTTCCTCCACGGCATGTCCGTGCCGCCTCCACCGTGGCCGGAGGATTTCTGAGGCCGCCGCGTGGAGGCTCGCCCGCCACCGCGTCCTGAGGGAGAGTGCCGCGATCTCCAGTACTTCCGCATCACGGAGTGCGAGCGCCACTGGAGGGAGGGACGGGGCATCCAGCACAACGACGTGTCCCTCCCCACCGGCTGGCACCTCAACCGGGACCTGTCCCGGTGCCGCCCGTGCCCAAGGAGGGCAAAGGGCTGAAGGAGGAGATCCGCCGCCGAATCAGGGGCCTCCTGCCAGCCCTACGGTGGGACCCTGCCTACCAGAGCTAGTCCTACTGGAAGGAGTGGATCGACTGGGAGCACAAGGTTCGCCACGCCACCACCATCCGCCATGACCTGCAGTCGGGTGAAGTCTACCCCATCCTCGACATCGACTCGGACGAGGAGGGAGCGGTCGACCACTATGACGCTGAGCTAGATAGTGAGGATGGCAATGATGAGGGCGGTGATAACGACATCGTTGTCAAGCAGGAGGCGGTGGACGACGTCGCTTCCAACCTGCCCCCAGAGTACCGCGAGGTACTGGCGCGGGGGTACGAGGAGGACGCCTTCACCGAGCTGGCCATCGCGGCCAGCGCGCAGGAGGAGGAGGCCCAGTGGTGCGGCTACGAGGAGGCCCTCGAGCTCACCCGCATGGTGGCAGAGACGAACGCCCAGCTGCCTCCACCGCCGCCGTTGCCGGTTTGGGCGCCTCCGATCGCGCTGGAGGTGGGCATGGAGCTGGCGCACTTCCAGCAGTGGGAGACGTGGACTATGCGGGCGACCAACCGGCCTGCGCCGACTCCCGCTCCGGCTCTGCCGCCACCCAACCTGTGGACGCCGCCGGAGTACATCGACCTCGACCCGTATATGGACGAGGTGGCGCCGGCGCATGAAGATTGGTAGCTAGGGCTAGGAGTTTAGATTATGTTTTTATATTTTGGATGTAAATTAGTATAAATTTTTCCAGTTTTTCACGCGAGTTGTTTGTGTTTGAATCTGAAAAAAAGTTGCCTCGTCCAGCACGGACAAAGAGATCACGGCGCTGACCGGACAGACCGAATCCCCTACCCATATCAACCGCGGCCCGATCCAAACGAACAGTTTCGGACTGTTTAGGGTGACCGTTTGGATCGGTCCGAGATGCACTTACGTTCTCCTCGTGAAAAATAATGGCCTTTCTTCTTACATTACTCTATAGCTTAATCTTGAGAAAAAGGGAGACATTTCAGGCCATCTATCGCGCACGCTGCCGCGGCTTGCCTCGCTGATATGGCCTCTGCTTGTGGGCCAGGGGTGGCTTTGCGTGTGCCTTGAAAACCCACCTCGTGCCCACCACTTCTCTCCTCTCTAACTCCAATCACCCCCATTCTTTCCGCCTCCCTCACCGCTTCAGATCCTACCACCGCCGCCTCACCACGACGGCAATATATGCCCCTGCTCTCCCTAGACCAGATCCGTTCCCAAGTTGCAGAGCCCTGAGGTTGAGCTTGCCGGAGGCCGAGCAATTGGGCCTGCATCGAGTTAGGGCGGCTGAGCATGATGCGCGGCGAGCGGGTCGGGTGTGAGCTGCCATCCGTGCGTTAGGAGGCCGTGGGCGCCCGTCTCTGCGGTATCGGTCTTGCGGCTAGGAGTTCTAGGTCCGTTCGTCCCTGCTTTCTTTGCATCTATATTTCCCCTTATTTTCTGGTTGGCTGTTCGTCCCTGTGCATATTTCTATCTTCCTGACTATGTTGTTTGGCTCCGTGTTGGTTGTTGCAGGTTGTCATGGGGAGTTGTCGGCGGCTACTGCATTTGTCCTGTCCTCTATTGATTGGGATGCAAAGCTTCTTTTTTTTTGGATTTGTTGTGACCCTAATTTGTATTTTGCTGATTGCTGTGATTTAGCTTCTTGTCTATGTGCGATGGGTGATGTTGTTGTTGAGTTGCGACTGTCGGCAGGAAACAGCGTGGTATGGTTGGTTTTGCTCCGTGCTATTTTAGTCCTCATTTCGTCGCTATTGGCCGTTGCACGGGGATATGCTGCTAGGCGCTGTTGTGTGGTACCATGTTTTCTTTCGCCCCTGTGTCTGTGCCGACTGTGCGGCTTCTACTCCTCCCACTTGTCCTTGATAACGTACTTTATGAAAGTAGTAGGCCAGAATTATTGGTCGGGATGCGAGGAGCAATCTATCCTAGCTGTTGTTTTGACTTGGATAGGAAGGACGGCCGTTTCAAGAGCAGGTGATATCATGGGCTGATTGAATTCTTGGTATGTAAACTTATATACTATGGTGCTCCGTACCTACAAATATTTTGACTATTCATTTGAAGTCGTCATCCTTTACTCAAAGGAAGATAAATAAGGTAGCTAGACCATTTCTTGAATTGCGGAAATATACCATGTTGTTAGTCTGACAAACAAATCTTTTAGTTGTAGCAAAAATGGACAAGTATATTAGTTGCAAAAATAGACCAAGTCAAATTCATAATATTTAGGTGTCATACAATTGTTACAAACTGGTCAAAAGTATTGAGTCCAGGGAGCTTGAATTATCAAATTTCATATAAGGAAGACATGCTTGGTCTATCAGTATGCATATTTTTCGGTAGTCCTATGAAAAGGGTTACTGCCATATCACTATTATATCAGAATGAGTCTACTTGATTTTTTTCAAATAAGATGTTGGATCCTATGTCAGTAGTCCTATAGAAACGGATATTGGTGTCTATATCATAGTTGACTGGATGCCATGGAGTGAAGGAGGGAGCAGGGTAAGATCCCATCCTAATGATAGATTCAGAATTGCTAATTTTATGGTACATCTGTAAGTTCTTTTATAGTTCACGCTGCTGGGATCTGGAATATTAGCTATTTGACTGGTACAGTCATAGTGGTACTTGATTTCTATAACTGCCATAAAAAGTTGGAGTTGATATAAATAATACGAGATGACTAGAATATTGTGCGTCCTCTCTTAGCGCTTAGATATGAGAAATGACTAATACCTCATGAGTCGTTTTCTTAGCACTTCATGGTTGTTCCATGTTCTGAACTAAATATAATTCTGAGCTACTGCGTCAAACACCGATTTAGGCGACGGCCATCTGAAGCCCTGGTGATTGTTTTTCTTTATTATACCTTATTCGCATTCAAGCTGGTGTTTACCGGTCAAAAAATTATTGTTGTTTGCAGTGTGTTTGACTACCTGCCTACAAGTGTGTTCACAGGAGCAAGTAGTGCAGGCGTGCTGGACATTCACAAACGCTGACAGGTCTCTAAGCACGTGACATATTCATTTCATTTTGTTTCAATGTGTGTTTTGGGGGTTTGCATGTGGAGATTACCATCATATTGATAGTAGATAGTATAGAAGACTCTACACAATAGGCAGGCTAGCCGTTGTGATGCCTAGATGCAGGATTGGTATAAAATCATATATAACTCTGAATCTTTTAGAAAAGAGAAGCGGCTGACATACATACTATCCAAGACAGAGCCATATATTAGGTCCCAGGTTTACGGAGAAAATTATACACACTACTGGTACCTGGTGATTTTTTAGGATAGAACAACAGTTATATGGTTTTCTATAGAAGGAAGTAGATTTGGAGATAATATCGATAGGTCCACCTTCGAGATTAACTCGCATGGGTCAGCGTCTAAGATGGAACTTTGTGTTTTTATGTAAGATCTACGCCGATTTTAGTGAAAGGACAAGCTAAAAACAAATAACTGGTCCATAGTCAGTAACTAGGATGACACATTTTTGAGATCTTTTACAGAATATTTAGTGTTTATACAGAACATTTATTAGTTTGAATGTGGACTGTGAGAATTTCCCAAAGTTCGATCAGATTTTGAATCCTTTTCCAAAAAACAAAGCCCATAGTGGTTCAATTAGTGTGCCATGTACATGTTGACGTGCGAAAGGATGGTTTTTTTGGACTAGCAGTTTAAAATGTTGGTTACTGTTTGTTAGATTCAGGTAAACTTGATCAGATTTTCAAGTTGTTAAAAATACTAGAAAATCCAGTAGTTGGACCAAGGATCTCTAATCAATCTGGGTAATTTTAGTTCTCAGGAAACATGTAGGAACAGTCTCTTCAGGTTGGACCAAATTCTAGGAAAATTATTGTTAAAAAAACTATAGTTTGGACGACAGTTGCTAAAACTTCTTTTCTGACAGCACTTGCTATGTATTATTTTAATATTGCAAGCTTATAGGTGATACTAGAATTTAATATCCAAGTTACATAGAAATATGTTGTTATGAGGCATGATGTTGGGAAAGTGATATTATTTTACTTTTCATGCTTATGGCTTCCCTAGGGTTGAAATTGTTCTAGAGCTTCACCATCTGAGGAGAAATGCCTACTTGATCAAGTGGTGGTTTAGCGCATCGATGAAATATCGTCTGCCCTTGGCAATCGCATATCCTGAAATGACCATGCTGCACTTACACACCCTGTCCTTGACGTATGCCTACCTATGTCTCCATATTTGCCAACCCTATGGCTTACCTTTGTTACCTTGGAACTAAAATGTTTCTTGTTTGTTTCTCCAGGCGACGGAGCAGCTTAATGCTGAATGTGCTTAGGGTTGAGGGGTTCCGTCTGATGGTTGTCATAAATATCCTTGCTGCGAGCTACTGTGCATTGTCTCACAGGGGTAGATTGGTATGGTGTCAACTGCATTCACATTTCATCTCATCATTTCTTGCCAACAATTTTTCAGTTTTTAGTGTACAATGCATTGGTGGAACATGTCCATCATCACACAACCATTGCAGATTTTGATGAGATGTCCACACTCCTCCAACTCCCTCTAAATAAGTATCCCATTAGGACATAGTTCTCTTACTCTAGCTAAATCCCTAATGTATCTCCCTTCATGCTTGTACTATAGCTTAAGCGTGGTGAAAGCCCTGCCGCTGAGCCATCCCCAATAGACACATTTGGTCCGTTCGACCTTCACCAGAAATCATCTAGGCCATAGAGGTTTGGCTGTTGAGTGAAGTTTTTGTTTCTGCGAACAGAGTCTCTTCATGACTGACCGTGGGGGCACCTTGTTCTGGCCCACCGGTCCGTCGAATGTGCAGTCTTGGGCGGGTGAACAACTCCTTCCTCCTCTCCTCTATATTTTCCTTGGCTCCTGAGTCCCAACCTTCTTTCCTCTTCTTCACCTTTTTTGCCGTCGCCGCCCTTCTAGGTAGCGTGTGAGCTTTCCTCACCATCAGGTCATGCTTCATTGTCCCTGCCTCTTGACCTCTTGCCTAGAAGAAAAGTCAAGATTATCCCCTTCCTCCCTTGCAGGTGCGGCCCCAGACCCTACCTCTTACACCTCTGGTCAGGAAGGGGGGACGATGTACGGAGGTATGCCCAGGAAGGCAGATCTTGGCTCATGCACTCCCCTACTACCCGCTGATCCTGCTCCTTCCGTGCCTTTCTACAACCACGAGCTCACTCGAGTTGCTTTGCTACTGCATGGACAGGTGGATCCAGCCTTAACTGTCCCAATCGGTTAGTGCCACACCGGTCAGTGCCCCATGTCCACCGGCACCGAGAGGGGCGAGGCCAGGAGCGAGCATACCAGGAGCGGTCGAGGCCTAAGTGACGTGAATAAGGGTATGTGTTGTACGAGGATGAGGATGCTGGCACAAGAACGCTGGCGATGGAATGCCGATGTTTATGGTGGAAACGGTTGTACGAAGAGGGGATGATTGCTTAGAGGATCTGAAGCTTGATGTACTTGCCTGGTGTTCTCCTGCCTGCTACTTTGGTATCTCTCTCTTTCTGATACATAATTTTCTTTACACTAGCACATCCCAGAGTTCGCTGCACACAGCTGGTACAAAGAAACAACCGTACTGCAAGATGTATACACCTTCCAATGTTCGATGAAATTCCCAAACATGTTCCACTAATTTGGCGTTTCACTATGCCATTTTATCTTTCACTAGGTCCATTGCTCGACCTTTCTTTCAGCTATAGACAGTTCACATCAACATCGAGCATGTAAATTTCTTGTGAAGTTAATTACGCTTGCTTGCTTGGTCAGCATGGATGCAAATAATACACTGATTAGTTAGAAATAAGATTATAGTCCTTAGTGATAAATGTAGTAGTCACATTTGTTGGATTATACAGTGTCGTGATAGTTTGCGATGCTAGACATTTTAAATCTTACAAAAACTAAGAAGGCAAAAGAATACCCATTCTCTGGATATGCGATAAAAATGTGAAATATCGATTTGTATACAGTATTTGGCAGGGATTCGTTGGCCAATTGGCAATGATTCATTTCCGGCGATATTCTATTATTTCCCCATAAATTAGCATATAAACAAACTACCCACATAAAATCATTCTCCTATTACAAAATGATCCAAACAATCAATTTGATAGGGCTGATCTTAACACACCGTTATGCTTTGCATATAGAACACACAAATGACAAATTCTTATTATACCAAAGTGTCTTAATCCCCCTAAATCCTTGACCAAAAGGGTTATGTTCATGAGAAGAACCTTTTAATAGGAATTTTATGTGTAATAGATTCTCTATTAGCATTTCCTCATTTATTTAATCTATGCAGAATGTAGCCGTCCATACAAGATTGGATTTCTCTCAAGTTAATAACTAACTGTAGAATTTACTAGACACAACCAGCGAAAGCATATTGGATGTGTTGATACCTGTTTTTATATTGCATAAAATAAACAAGTGGCATTTGTGTTCTAATGTTCTATGCCTTATTATTTGCCAAGACGTTCCAAACTACAATATTTGTTCTCTATGTAACTTTTTGTCAGTTGCATGGTTCGTAATAAGTAAGAAAATGTATTGATAAATATTACCTTCCGTGTGTCATGAGCACTTCGGAAAACAAGCCACAAGACTGTTCTGGAACTTATAACTTGATTGTTGTGATTATAGTGGTAGTGGCATTGTAGTATTAGCAATAGTTGTGTGACCTGGATGCACTTAACAACACTAGATGTTTGGGTGGCAAGAATATTCGCATCTTGCTGCAGGATATGATTCCTCGGCAGTGATTTTCTTTTGTTCCATCGTACTTCTTAATGTCAAAGTTAAATACCATGTCTTCTGGATACTTCATTTTGCCACTGCTGACCATATGAGAATCTGAGGTACAATGATAAATTCATAATCTAAATATATGTGTCACACTTTATATGCTGACTGGGATTTCCTGCTAAGCATCTGGCATATCTAGCTATTTTAAATATCTGTGTATGACATCATTCATGTTATTTTTTAACTTCTAGCCACAAAAGTATAAGGGATATCGAGTTCTGACTACCATTTATTAGAAACAAGGATGCCATCTATTTTGTCGAAAGTTTGTCTAAATCTGGATGAATCTAGATACTAAATAGTGTCTAGATACATTTAAATTTAGCAAAGTTTGCGACATCTATTTTGAGACCGAGGGAGTAGTACATATTCATGTGAGTATTTCGAACTTAATGTTAGTAAGCGGTTGAGATAATACAGAAAGAGCTAGCCCATATAGATAACAAGGGTCTTTTGTTCTTTTTTCTTTCTTCCTGTTGAAGCAAGTATAGATTGCTCTACATCAGGACAGGAGGAATTCTTTCTTCCTATTGAAACAATTATAGATTCATTTGCATTAAGACAGAGGGGGCATTGCATATAACATGATCGTGCTTATTTTGCTTTCTTATTAGGCATTGGCAAAACATTAACTGTGTGTTTTGTTCCTGTTTACAATTCAATGTAAGCTGGTCTATCACATTTTCATGCTCACTCACATTTGTACTTGGATTTAGAAATATCCGAATGTTTGTTGTAACGAAATATAAGCAATCACATTCTCTTCTATTTTTTTTTAGAATTACCAGCTTTATGAGTAAATTAGAGTTTGCATGTTTACACGATCAATTCTATCAAGCTTTGCTTTCTCACTGTTCATGCTGATAGTACGACTCCTCTGCTAAAGAATTCTTCTTTTGCTGCTAGACGGTTCCGAACTTCTGGGTTCTTCGGATGTTGAGAGGTAAAGGAAAACCTACAAAGGACCCTAATGTTAATGGCATGGGATTGTTGCTGCTGTGGTAGGCGATTTTGTTGACTTGATGTCTGCAATAAGTACATAATTTTTGTATTGGCCTATATTTCTTACCTAACAAAATGAGTATCATCTATTGCCGCTCACCACAATTCATGTACTGTATACACCAGGCAAACAGTACGTGGACATTTTAATAGTGAGTTGGCTGTGATTAGTATGAGCACTTCGCCATTGTATGCATAACAAAACTATATTACTAGATTTGTATTATTTTTTGTGGTGCTGTTATATATGTTTGCACGATTTTCTTGACGTGTAAATAGAAATTCTTCTGTTCTTGGTTTAACCATGTCGTTTTCCTGGTATGATAATCAATACGGTCAATGACTAAATGAATACATGATTATGTTGCATTCGGACGAGGCAAAATAGATCACCAAATTTCTTTCGAAAACACATGGTATCACATTAACCCTGTGCGTTGTTAGAACGCAATGTAAACGGCGCGGCAAAGTGCGCTTCTCCATCTAGTTCTATTCATGCGGTAATTGCTCTTCGCCTTTTGCCGGAGGGATCGAAATTACCGGTGCACAGTTCGTCGCCGTGGCCACGCAGGGAGTCAGAACTCCCTGGACCATCCTTTTGTATCCACTGAAGTATCCTAAGTACTCTATACGTATCAGACTCCGAGAGATTTCTACAGCCAATATTTATGGCATGTTTAATTTGCAGGATAGAAAAAACGCAGGAATAAAAAAAATAGTATTAGACTATCATGTCTAGTTGAATCCTATAGAATTTGGAACCCATGGGAATTTTTCTTGAATAAGGGCATGTTTGATTTAAAGGATTCACAAAGGAATTTTATAGGATTCATATCCATAGGATTTTTTTTTCTATAAAGTCCATTTGATTCAAAAGATTGAGCCCTTCGAAATTGCTAGGATTTATTTCCTATACTACATTCCTATAGGATTTCTAATAAGGGATTAGACCTTTTGGAAAAAAAAATATGTGTTTATGACAACTATGCCATATACTTAATCTATATACAAATTTTCTGTGTTTTTTCTGTGATACAATCAAACGACTTCTACAGGTAATACATATGTTTTCATTCCTATAGGATTTCACATGCCATGACATATCATTACTATGGTTTTCCTATTCCTGTGCTTTTAAAATCCTTTGAACCAAACATGTCCTGAGTGTTTAAATCTCGGGAAAGACAGAGAAATTGTAATATGAGGTTTGAGTGGATAGAAATTTTTCTCCAAAATATAGTGCAATGAAATCCTATGAGAATTTTTCCTGTGGCTCTAATCCTATGAATCAAACAATGCATAAAGGAAAAAAAATAAGGATCAAAATTCTCCAAAAAAATTATGAGGTTTCTTTAAATCAAACAAGCCCTTACTCGTCCTCTATCGTACGTACCATATGCACAACAGTGCACAATATCGGTGTACTGCCACTCCGTATATAGAAGGAGCACGAAATACTGGTAGTACTCGCTTTGTTTTAAAATATAAGATGTTTTAGCTTTATAAAATAAATATATTTATTTCTTTTTAATATGTAGGTTCACTCATCTTGTATTTTTTCGCCGCAAGAGCCTCGTGACAGGACGGGGGCTCGAGGAACGTATCTTGAGTGGAGTAGCGCCGCAGCCAGGCCCATATTTTTTCCTACTTACCCGCCATGCATCCAGTCGAGCCACCGTTATGCATGTCTAGAGGACCCTTACCGTTTGGGATAGTAGGATCTAGAGGACCACGAGTATGTACATGTTCGTAGTAGTATCCCCACTTCCCTTGCATCAAGGATCGTATTAAAGCGGAGAGGTCGGGCAGGCAGGGGGCGAAGTCCAGGAGGTCTCCTGTGCGGCTGTGCCCGCCTCTGCCGGCCGGCCGCCGCACATGCTAATATGCCATGGCACTCCGGCTCACATTCATGGCGTCGCCCCCTCGCAAATGCCACGATGCAGGAGCACCGGTACGGTCGCGCGCTGCCTACGCTCGTACACTCGTCGTCGTCGTTGCCTTTGTACCGTTACTCCGACAATCGCCGAGATAGGCAGCGGCCGGTAGTCCATAACTACACCCCGTACACCCCAGCTTACCTAGGTGGCCTAGTATTCTCTTATTTTTCATCAAAAAATTCTTAGAATTTTTGGTATACGTAGTACATATTTTATACTATCTATTTCAAAAATTCGAGGATTTTTTTGAATGAAAAATGAGGGAGTACTAGTTCACCTACATAAGCGCGCCGGTGGAGTAATTTGAAACAGAGGGGAGTAGTTCTTATTGTCCCCCGTGCACAGTAGAGATGACAGGCCCATATATCACCCCCGATTAACTAACACACTGCACATCATGTTAGCGGCCGGCAAGAAGACAGCGAAGCAGGGACCAATTAAGAGCAAGCGTGCGTCCGCTCACCGCTGGGGCCCTGCGCGGCCCGCGCGCGCGCTCGTCTTTTCGGGTGCTGGTTCGATTACGGTGGTAATCTCGGCGTTTTGGCTCGGGTTACGGCCGGTGGATGGGTGGGGGGCAGAACAGCATTCCACTTCAGTGGCCTTTTCTTCGCGTGCGGTAGCGCGGCAAAAAGGGGCATCACGCGCCGGGCGACGACGACGACGACGGCGCTGCCACTGCACTGCATCGACGGTGCACTGCGTCGACCATGCTCATGCTCTGCTCGCCGAAGGGAGACCTGCCGAGCGTGCTCCTGTGCTGTCCGTCTCTTCTTAGCTGCGTGTGCACGAGACGCGCTGGGAATGGCAGGTAGGGCCTCGGAGTGAGACGGGGCTCGAGGCCTGCAGCGTAGGCCTGCAACATATATACGTACGTAGCTGACTGCTGAGTGCTGACACTAACGCAACGCTGCCACGCCTACGCTGTCCAGTATGTATATACAGGGGAATCTCGCACAGCGCGCTCTGTCTCTGTAGCCTGTACGCGCCGAAGGTGTTCTACTACATACGAGGAGGCCATCGACTGCACGTACACCAATGGGGCAATGGCAATGGCAATGCCCGGACATGGACAGACACCGCTCGTGCTGCCCAGCCCAATTTATGTCGCCTGCGTGCGGCAGAGCCCGGCCGCTCGCTCGCTCGCGGGGTGGCTAGGTCCGTCCGTGACGATGGGGGGGAGCCGGGCGTCAACCGGGCGGTACCCGAATTTCAGACAAGCGGGGTAGGGGCGCGTGGCAACAAACAGCCATGACAGTCGATCCGATCTGTCCGGCGGTCGCCGCTTCCAAGGCCGACGACGCACGATTCTTTTTCCTCGATCGGAAATAAAGTCAGGCCATCGGCGCCGATCGAGCTCGAGCATCGTTCGGCTCGCCTTTCCTGCCCGCCTCGGAGGAAAACCAGCCGGCTCGTCAGATCGCCTTTGCTCTGTACCCGGCCGGTTATCTGTGTTTGAGACAGCCCAGACGGACGAAAGGACTCCGTCGGTCTATGTTTTTGGCCGGGAATCGTATGTACGGTGACCACCGGTCCCTTGTTCCTACGTGCTTGTCGTCTGTCGCCCCGACTGGGAAAGACTGCGATTGCTTGTAGTCCCAGGAAAACCTTGATGAGCATTTGGACCAGTTTTGTGTTGATCCACCTCCATCCGTCTAATCAATCACGTCAAGTCACGGTGCTGTCTGCTCGTAGGTTTGTTGCAGCAGTTTTTGTAGGGCAAATCGACACCATGGGGATTGGGGAATCGACCTCCTTGCCATCCACGAGTTTGTATGATATCCTAGGCTAGTATCATAGCAGTACTGTATTCATTAATTTGTAAAATCTTAATATAAAATTGTGTATACATTTATTTATATTATAATTTCTTGTTTTACATACTATAATATAGTATCTAACTATGATAATCTAATCATCTTTTCATCATTAATTATTGTACCACATCAGATTTTTATCAATATGATATGCATTATACTAGTTATGATACTCCCACTACGACTAGTCTTACTGCATATAACGATATGTTCTAGTCAGCTGGCTATAAACTATTCCAAATCAGTAAAAGTCTAGATAAAAAAAGAGAGAAATGAGTAAATAGAATGAAATGAGCTCTTCATCTACATGGGGTGTAGCACAAGAAAAAAGAAGTTCTAGTCCGCATGCAGCCAACATCTTAAGGGCTGTTTGGATTGCAGCCGGGTCTCGCCCAACCAATTTTTTGGTAGTTGACCGGTACCACGAGATCCGTTTGGATTAACGTCAAAGATTCGAAACCACACCAATAATTTGGTAGCCTCGTTTTGTATTTACGCCCGCGCGCGTTGGCGAAATCCTGGCGGCAGAATCCCTGCGTCAAATATTTGGTGTGCCAATTTTGGCAGGGCCGGCTCAGGCGTGATCCAAACAAAGAGGTGGGTGTTAGAATGGAGTGCGTCTTATATGTCATGCAAGAATTAAATGATTATCTTTTGTACCATTCTGTTTTATAAGACAAATACATAATTCAAAAAAAGGTTTGACCATAAATTTTGTTAACAAAATATAAACTATATTTAAGAAAAATTATATCATTAGATCATATTCAAAATACGCTTTCGATGATAAAATTTTGTAATATTCATATATTGTTAACCAAATTTATGGTCAAACTATTTTCTCGAAGTAAGTATTTGCTTATAAACCTAATTGTATATATATATAGCCTACACTATAGCCAGTTATTATACCGATGCATATTTATCGTGACTATAAATGACATGGCACAACAATATAGCCAGTTGCCCACTATATTATTGTTCTTTGCTCTTAAGTGGTAGTATACACCATCACGCAATGCCAACTAGGCTCTTTTTTTTTTTGGAAAGAAACATATATTAATATCAGAAGATACCAATTACACTCAGCCTCTGCAACAACGTATTATCCTAGCGGCCACACGGGTGCACACAGACAAAAATAGAAAAAAGAATTAAAAAAAAAGAAAAGTCCCGCTACAGTGACTCATTCATTAAAATAACGGTACTACCACCACCAAGACAGCATCAGAAGTTCAGCTTTTCTAAAAACAACGCCTCCAAGAAGGGAACAATGCACACACACCGGCATCGCCTCGATCAAAGATCTAGGTTTTCATCTTGAAAAAATTCACGCTCTCAAAACAATACCTTCAACTAGGCGTTTTGATGACATAACGGGTTAATTAATAGTAAGAAAAAAGCGCTTTGCGATACTCCAAGACAATATAAATCTATTAGCTAATAAATAAGTTCCACTACGACTCTATGCACTATAAAGATAGTAATATAGTGTAATATGCATGACACTACCTTGTGTTAATCTCCAATATGACTAGATTTGGCAAAAACTTCGCACAGGACAACCGCAAAACCATATGGAGTCCTTAGAATCCCCATTTGGATGGAGATGAACGATTGAACCCCACATCAATACTACTAAATTACACTGTTAGATCTCCTTCTCGGGATCGCTTTGTACGCGTGCCAGGCGCTTCTTGTTTTTACTTTTGCAATTAGCACGATCGGCCGGCGGTGAATCGTGGGTGGTCCCTCCCCCTCTAGGGTTGGTCTCACCAGTCAGTCAAGATCGTTTTACTACTTGTCACTACTCCTAGATGAGTAGAGACAAGATGGACCGCGACAAGTATTCCAGGGTAGGTGAAAGCGAGCTCGTAGAAAAGGGCAAAACCGGGGTGCGCCCAAGAGCAAAACGGAATATTGTCCCAATCTCGTGCAACTTGCAAGCTTGATTAATTACTAGTCTTCGGTTCGGTTTGATGGATGGCTTCTACTAGTGTTCTACTCGTTCCTAGGTTTTGACTGCACGGTCTTCGTTGCGTTTCCACGTACTACGGGGATGTATATGGATCAACCGATCAAAGTACTGTATAAGTGCATAGATCAAGTTCTAAAAAGTTCTAAAAGGAAGTTTACTACTTCTGATCCGTATTAATTAATTTAAATTTGTTAAAATTTAGATAAATCTATATACTAAATAGTGTCTAGATTTAAATCTAAATAAATTTAAGTCAATTAGTATGGGTCGGATAGAGAACCAAAACGCTTTCATCCAGTGACATTGACAAATGACTAGATTGATCGAATCAACCGGCAGACTCGCTTCATTCTCCTATTCTTTCAATGCATTACCAAAACGCTGGCTAGATCAGCCTAAACTGACAGATGATTTGGTTGTCTCGCCAATAATTCTCAATCGTCGTGCACTTAGAAGACCACCTTTGTCTGTTCCTTCATCGTAAACAAATGGTCGAAAGATCCCTGTCCTTTGGCCATGCAATAATAAACCGAGGGAACAACGTAGTGCCGAATCTGCTGATCGGTACATTATGCTCAAAAAACTAGTAATGCGCAGATTGCTCTGTCATGCATAAACAAATCTACTAACTACGTACAGCCCCCGATCGAATCCTCTGGTTATGAAACGGCGACCACAAAAATGCCCGTTTTGTTCCGTTGCACGGAGCCGTAGTAGCCTGACAGGGACGTTTCCTCTCAGACAGTCAGCTACTCGATCTTCCAAGAGATACTAGTACGTCGAGATGTGTAAAGCGTGGCTTATCATTCGGGGTAGGAATACTGGTACCCGATCTTGTCGTGCCATTATTGGTGGCTCAAACGGCGACGTGCAACGAGAGTACGAGACGACGTCGCGGGGATGGCCGGTGCGCGTCGCGGCAGCCGGCATTGACGGTGGGCTCTTGACGAGCGGGCGGTTATTGCGGTTGGGGTTATCATTTCGCGGCGATAGGATACATAGACAAAATGGTTGAGTGCAGATGCTTAGTACTCCCTCCATACTTACCGGTACTAGTTAGACTAACACGAAGTTTAAAAAAGATGTTTAACTATAAATTTGATTGACCAAATATGAATCATATGTCACAAAACTATATCATTGGATTCCAATGGTATAATTTTCGTACTTCCTCCGTCTTAAAATAGATGTCTTAGATTTATCAAATTTAGATAAATGTAGACACTATTTAGTATATAGGTTCATCTAAATTTTGTCAAATTTGAGACATCTATTTTGGAACTGAGGGAGTAATATATAATTCATGTTTTATTGACCAATTTTATGGGCAACCTTTTTTTTTTAAACTCCATATTAGCCCAATAAACTGGTATGAAGGTAGTATATTTACTCTATCAGACAAGTATTTCCTTTGTATGATAGGAAAAGGAGTAAATTAAGAGCGTCTCCAGCTTCCATGGGGAGTTGTATCTGTTACCAATAATCTTGCCTTAATGAGTTTGCGTCTAATTAGTAAAGAATTAGGAATTAACAAATACTCGTTCTAAAACAAGTGACTTAAATTTATCTAAATTTATAAGTATATGTACACTAAACACATATGGATGCACGTGAATCTCGACAAATATAAATTACTTATTTTGGAACGGATGGAGTAATTTATTCGCAAGGTTGTCATAGGTTTGTCAGCGAAAAAACTGTCTCCGGGTCGCTCGCGCAGGCAATCCCATTTCGGCCAAAGAAACCCCCGCTCGGGCTGACCTGCTAGCCGCTGCCATGGCACGGCGACGGGGGCGTGGTGATGGAGCGGTGGGTCATGGCGACGGTGTCGTCTAGCTTGCGGCGGTCATCTAGGTCCGTTTGGACCAGTTAGGGGTGGGCATTCGGTTTTTTCGGTTAATTCGGTTCGGTTTTCGGGTTTTTTTATAATTCGGTTTTTACAAAATAGGCACCGAAATTATTTTGGTTTTCTAATTAATCGATAGTTCGGTTAGTGGACAATTCGGTTCGATGTTCGGTTTTTAACCAAACTTCTGGAAATACAACACTGTGCCATAATTTATGTCAGATCCATACAACCTAAACCATCGACGCACCGGAAGCAACCTCCAGGTCGGCAAGTACCTGAAGCAATACATGGCTAGCTGATGTCTCGAACGCATGTGTAGAAAAAGAACATAAGAAGCATGATGTCTATCTTGCTCGTTTAAAGGATGATGTCTATCTTCCAAGCCGTATACATTCAACAGATTGTATGTGTTAAGAGTTCAGCTAAAATACATGATTATATCCGAAACAGGAAAACAAATGAAAGGCTTCCAACAAAATTCATAGACACAATTGACAGTTAAACCACGAACATGTACGTTCATGTGGCTGGAGACATACGTACATGCATGGGCTGCCTGGCAGCTTTTGCATGCATGTCTTTTTGTCGCATGAGCTAGTATCTACATACAGTAATGACGCCTGGGACAGAATCACAAATATATTTAGCTCTGTCACGTATATTTTTCGGTTTGTACGGTTATTTCGGTTAATAGAGAGTCAAAACCGAATTAATATTTATAAATTCGGTTAATCATATTTACTAACCGAAATTAGTGTCGGCTAATTAGGTTCGGTGTATTCGGTTTCGGTTCCGGTTAATTCGGTTTCGGTGTTCGGTTTCGGTTTTTTATGCCCACCCCTAGAACCAGTGGCCCATAGAGTCTGCGCCCATCTCTGGCCACCCTGCAGCATTATCGTTGCCCTGATCTCCACCGCAGTGCTTCCCCTCGTGGTGCTCACGGGCGTCACGACCAGGATCGCCCTTGATCTACCGTCCTAGTTCTGGTGGGTCTGGTGGCCGATAATGACCAATAGTGTGGGGGCTGCCGGTTTCGCTTTGAATAAAGGAGGTTTAGTCCTAAGATCCCTCTCATGCCAAGAACAAGATCTACCTATTGCATGTCTTCATCGATCTTCATCGATCTGGCCGGAGTGTTGTTGTTTCAGAAGGCTCCGCTAACGAACTCCTATGGACGACATGCATGGATCTTGCCGGGTCGGATTGGATTCAGTCGCATGTAACCATGTCTGTTTGGTTCTAGAGGGAGCGATGCAAAACTTTGCAGTCTGTTGTAGTCATGAGATATGTCTTTAGTCTCATGGTGAAGTCAATCTTGGAGATGGCATGAAAGCCAAGGTCTGGAGACTAGCAATGGTGGTTTGATTTATGTTGGAGATGAGGTTTTGGCTTGGTGATCGGTGACATGGGATATGTCTTTAGTCCCATGGTGAAGTCAATCTTAGAGAATGGCATGAAAGCCGAGGTCTGGAGACTAGCAATGGTGGTTTGATTTATGTTAGCGATGATGTTTTGGCTTAGCGATCCGTGACTTAGAGCAGTGGCGTCTGTAACATCCCAGCATTAGAGCTTAGAAATAAGCTGAACTCAGATGTGTGCATTGCATGCATGCATAGAAAATCCGAGAAATTTTAGCGCAAAACTTAAAATGGTGGAGGGATCGAGATCTCTCTTGTTCTGATGGAAACATCAGGGCAGGTGGGATAGATTTCGACATGACCTTTGTTGAATTTCTATGCTATGGGGAAATCAATTTGGATTCAAATCAAATGTGAATTATAATGAACCAAATAGGAACTCTAAATAGAAATTGCATAGCTAGATAACTAGATTTGAGTTAAAAGTCGGATTTTGAAATTCCAAATTCCAAAATGGAATAGATGTCACATTTTGTAATATTAAATAATCCCTAAATGAGGGATACAACAATAATAATCAAGTACTATAAGAAATTATACTCAAAAGAGTAATTTACAACATATATGGAATAATACAATTAACAAATGAAATAGAAAAGAACAACTTTATTACAATTACATAGTTTTACAAGTATAAGAAATAAAAATCTACTTTATTATAATAATTGTATTACAAAGTATTTACAAATTGTTAAAAGGAAAAATACAACAAAGAATAAAAAAATTAAAAGTCTAATTATTCTTTGAACTTCTAATCCCTATTCCTTCTTGATCTTGTCTTGTTCTCGTTCCTGCAAAAGAAAAGACAAACAAAGATAAATAAAACCTATAAAGATAAAAGGATACCCTACAACTAATCTTCTATTTTGATTCCTTCATTCTCCTAACTATGATCCTTGTAAAATAAATCAATGGCAAAGTACACGAGCACATAGCAGCAGTCTGTAGCCCAACCATAGAATACAAGAACCATTCAACGGCCACTAAGTAAAACCATCAGCCGGGGCAGCAAGCTTATCCGAACCAAGCCAAGTTCTATTTGTCCAAGTCAAAGCCTGGAGGTGAGAAAATATCTAGGAGCTTAGTCACGATCAAAGAGGGAGTCACCTAGCAAGGTGTCATCACAACACGGACTTCAATGGCACATAAAAAGACCAAGCCTACCAAGTAGACAACCTTGGCACTAAGGAACCACCCGTAGTAACACATCCAGCACTAGGGACACTGTTCAGAGAACCATAAGAACACCACTAGTTTTTCTCAGCTCATCACTAGATCATACCTAGCAAACAACCAACATCACTATGACCATCAGGGTTACTTAGAGGAGACTAGAAACTATGTCAAGTAGCAAGGAGGAGACAACTTACCAGAAGAATAGCAGGAGCAAATCAAGCAGATCAAGCTAGGAGCTGGGAGGAGAAGGATTGCACCAGCTACTGATCAAGTTAACCACCAGGAGATTATTTCAGGATCCTGAAGAACAATCTAAGGAGATCCAGCAACAACTCTACAAGCAGCAGGTTAATACCCTGAAATCATAGCAATAGTTGTCATCAGTTTAGCTCAAGGAATAGTAGTAGCAATTCCCAAATAGAAATGAAATAAAGATTTCTCTTATTTTGCATAGAAGTTGTTATGCAAGTTCATCACAGAGAATAAGAACCACCAAAATAAATATATGTTCTTGTTACCAAAAGAGTCTCCACCTATGCATCATGGGCTGAGTCAAGAAATCAAGCACATATCTATTTTTATCATTCTGTCAAGTCAACTCTTAGCATCTATTCTTATGTAAATTTATGCCTCGGGCTGTGCATCATAGGCTATGCTTAGGATGCATAGATCCGTTCTTATAAACTTATCCAGTGAAAAGGATGAAATATACCAGAAAAATTATCTATACAAGTGGTACAAGCTATCAAACCCCACTACCTGCAACTATAGAATTTTTAGAAGATCATTTGGTGTCACCTACACCACACAAAGATCTGACCATGGTCATGCATGCACATGATCTGGTAATCACTCGTAGCTGCTAAGATCTAAAAAAAAGTATCCAAAACAGCCAAATCAAATGTAGTATTATCTGTTTTGTCAAGTTGATACATTACAACACTTCACCAACACATAAAGCTCATATATAATCAACTATATACAACAGTAAAGCTACAAGAAACAGGTATATACAAGCTAAGTAGGAAGCCATCAACTAAATAATTCATCCACTTATAGTAGTACTTGTTATCTGCCATGTTTAAATTCTAGAATGAATCAAACATGGGTATAACTGAATTCTTTCAGTCAACAACACTGCAAAGAATTCAGATTCGTCAAAAATAACATTGTAGCAAAACCACACATGCCAGGGATGATCACATCATCCAAATTGGGACATCAGATCAAGCACACTACAATCTATCAATTAAACTAAAGCCTGACCAGTTCAAGCCAGACATGCTAGGGGTAGTTAATCATCCAAACTGGGGCACCACTACAAGTAATCAGCTAGTAGCATATCACCAACACAACCTAAAACCACACAAGGTCATATAACCATGCATGGAATGCTCCAAATGGTATTTCATGAGCATATCATGCACTCCACTAATTTTAAGAGCATATTATCAATTAAAATCTTTCAAAGCAAACAGTAAATAACCATACACTATTTACATGCATATATCTAGTCCAGATATTCTAGATCAAACCATCCAGGTAGTACTCAGTAGTTCAACTAGAGAAAACAAGGGACATGACACATGTCCAGGAGACCACCACACCACCAAATTTAAACAAATACCATGGCTTATGGCCATCACGCCACCACTAATCGTTGGCCACCACCATAATCCTAAACCTAGAACAATTCATCATCACGAAGGCCGGTCACAGAAGGAATTGCCTGACTGTAATGGCCGAGCCATAGATGAGAAAGGGTCCAGGGAAGCCACAGCCTACCGCTGCACCGTAGTGCAGGAGGCCACGGCCATCCCATGGCAGGAGCGACGCTGTAAGCCAAGCCGATTCGGCTAGGGTTTCCCGTGTGGGAGAGCATCGGAAGAGGCGCTGGTTTGGTGGCGGTGTGGAGATGGCGGAGAGGACCGGAGCGGTGTCTCGTCGGCGTGTGGTGGCACCAGAGAGTTGAAGATGGCCGGGAGGACCCGTAGGGGGGCAACCTAGGGTTTCTCCCCGAAGCGAGCGCGCGGATGCTGGGGAACCGCGGCGGTGGGAAATCAAAAGAAGGGAGAGGGAGAGAGAAAGAGGGAGAGATAGGGAGGTGGAGCAGCGCCAGGAGAGGCCGTCGATGACCAGGTCGGCAGGCGGCGGTGCAAGCACTGGAGGGGAACGAGAGGAAGAAAAGGGGGTCTTGTTCGTCGCGTGCGTGTGAGAGAGATAGGGATAGGGTGGAACGGCCCAACTAGATGGGCCTAAATGGTCCAAAAGGCCAGATGGTCTTATACACTAGGTTAAATTGAAAATAAAAAAACTAAAATAAAATAGGTTTTTTAACCAATTACTAAATGACCAAACTACCCCTTAACATAATTTATACTCTCTAGAAATATAGAAAAATCATAAAAATATATATACAATACATCTAAATAATCACAACATCAAGATCTATCTAAGAAAAATATAAAACTATTTGTTTGAGCTAAATAAAATAAAACTAAATATTAAAGCTACTAAAATCCTAAATGAAATTTCATAAAATAAGGAAAAATCCTAAAAATGAATAAAAATCATTTTTATGTACAAAAATAAATCTACTATTTTATAAAAATAATAACTTATTTTTTTATATAAATAAATTTTAAAGTAATATTCAAAGACAATTGATTCTTTATGGAGTTTTATAAATATAAAAATAAAATAAAATTCATTTTCAAAGTCTTGAATAAATATATTACACTAGAAAAATACTAAATATATTAGTAGAAAAGTTTTTAATATTTTAAAATGATAAATCCTTATCCATTATATATTTTTGAAAATTCTTTAAGAACATTTCTTAAGTAAGAAATAATTATATTTCTTTAGAAATATTAATACCAAAAAAATCAAATTACTAAAGTTCTAAACCAGAACTAAGGTTTATAATAAAACTTAAGTGTAAATAATTAACTTTATAATATATTTTGAAACCTTAAATAAAGATTTAAAACCACAACCTTCAAAATAACTTTATAAGCTTTCACTTAAATATAAAGTGAACAATTCCACACCTTAGTTATACTCATCGTAAATTGAAAACTTAGGAATAATTTAAACATATTACACCTTAAGTTTACTTACCCTTTTGAAGTTAACTTTAGTCTCAAAAATCTTAAAAACATTATGTCTAATAAACTACTTATGTTTTTATAGTTAACTTTGATCTATTTCAATTAAGACATAAAACATCTCAAGTCCAAACTAATCAATCAAACACCAAAAGGCATTGATCACATCCTATTAACAATAAAGATTGTTTAAACCTTAAGAAGGGAACCTTTTCTTTAAATGTTATTCTTTTGCCACTTCAAAGAATAATCTCATAATGAATTCTTCAACTCTTAATAACTAAAACCAAGGACTCTTATCTTAGTCACCAAATGACAATTAAACATAATCACATTACTTTATACTTTACCTGTATATTTAGAATTATTATCACTTAAGTTCCTTATAAATGTCATTACTTATAAAGTAAAATTTGAAGATAAACCAACTCTTAAAAGAATCACCTAAATTCACTTCACTCAAAGCATTAGGGATTCACTTTGGGAGTTTTACAAAATGCATATCATTACTTATGCATAACAGCATGTTGCTTATTTAAACATTAGTCCTTACCGGAACAATGATGCTGATTTCAGATATTGGATCTTATATTGTAGCGAAGACCGTGAGTGCATAATCTTGCAATCACAAAAGGCAAGTTCACACTTGCTCATGTCCTTTGATTATTTTCTGTAAAGTATTTTACAAATCCAGTGTTGTCATCACCTGCATTTGAAAAAGGTCCGAAAACACTATTTTTATAATAATGTGATTATAGGTTATTTAGCATGAGGTAATAACCTACTATGAAAGTTTCGGTGGTAAAGTAACATATTATCTAGGATTTAACAACCGATGTCGCCAGTGATTCTTGCGTCGTATATCACGCGTTAACCATGAGATTTGGAATAGGACAGAGAAGTCAGTTGTATCTTCTTCCTCTCGCATGTAGCCAGATGTGCAGGTTGTGGCTGTTATCACTCGTAGTGTGCATACTAATTGGTAATTCGTAGAGGATATGCAGCATATGGCTGGGAACCCTCAACGTCCCACGATAGTTCTGGCATCTAACGGTCTGTACAAACCATTGTCGTAATTCAATATGTGGGCATGGTGTACACCAAGGAGGCATGCGAGATCGCGAAGGGTGCAGTGATTAGCTTAGATCATCTACTAGGCCCCACACCATAGGAAGTGTGGACGGGAAAGATCGCCCGGTTGTGCAACAAGGATTTGATCTCTCATGGGTAAAGTAACGCACCTCTGCAGAGTGTAAGAACTGTAACTTGTTACTCCCTGTTCCGGGAAGGAGCTGGGAACGCGGCGGGAAAGGAACTCCATGAAAGTTCTGGTAAACCCGTGAAGGCTGATGGACATAGATTTCAGAATAAAAACGACCTTTGAAGAAATGTTTACGAAAACTTGCATTGCCTACTATCCATGGTCTGTGGTTGTAGTTATAGTGCATCATACACTCCTTTTCTAGTGAACTTGCCGAGTACGCTCGTACTCAACGTATCTTCTTAACCTTTGCTAGATTCTGAAGCCATTAATACGATGTCTATATCAAGTTATGCTCCGGGAATAATCACCAGAAGCTAAAGCTCTTCAATGAAGTCAAGAAAGTCAACATATACATCAACTCAAGTGAAGACAAAGTTATTAATTAGATAGGAATATAATCTCTAGCCATATAACCTATTTCTATAGGGTATTGTGATAGCAGCAATGCCAGACCATTAGTTAAGATACTAGTCTTAATAGTATGATAGTTTTTGAGTTATTTATTTCTAATTCTTCTTTGTAAGAAGTTTCTTTCTCTCTCTTTAACCTAGGGTGTTCTATGGATCTTGTGTAAAGAGTTGAGTTGTAACATATAGTCATGTCTTGGACCTGCCGTGTTTCTGTTGCACCACTCTGAGGGATGTAATACTAGTGAACGGTGTTTAATTGGTGTTATGTCAATGACTATAGTGTACTACATCATGCAGTGGTATGCTGGGTCACCACAGCGTCGGAATGTGGGGTGA
Source organism: Avena insularis (assembly GCA_023614405.1). Taxonomy (NCBI): domain Eukaryota; kingdom Viridiplantae; phylum Streptophyta; class Magnoliopsida; order Poales; family Poaceae; genus Avena; species Avena insularis. Next base: position 67,038,390 of record CM042697.1, read on the forward strand.
TAACACAAGAGAAGTTTAGAATTTAATCTTGCAGGGTGAAAACCCAAGGTGTGGTCTTAATTGGTTGTGTATGGCAATGACATTGTCGAATGCATTATTTTGTAAGCGCGGACTTTTTCCTGGATGAAAACCTATGATCAAGGCGATGACGGCGCTTGTGTACTGTTTTCTTCTTGGAGGCGTCTATTTTAAATAACGGGACTTTTAGTGTTGTCTTGATGGTGTTAGGTTTTCTGCTACAAGAAATAAATCACTTTTATAGGACTTTTTTTTAATTATAGAGGCTGAAGGTAACTGATATCTTCGTGATATTAATATATGCTTTTTTATATAAAAAATAGTTTGTTCGTGAGCTAGTAGGTTAGCTAGTTCATGTCCTACTAGGTTAGCCGGTTAGTTTCCTAGTATGTGAGTTTGGTATGTATAAGTCGGTTAGGGTAATGTTCAAGTTCGAGTCGGTTTGGATCTACGTGCCAAAACCGTGAGAAACTGAAAAAATAAAGAAAAAGAAGGGCATGATAAGCGTCCTGCTTGGCAATCAGACCTTTTCAAGCATGTTAGTTCATATAATTTTATGTGATCAATCCGTGTGAGAATTCTAACGGTATTATTCTTTAGTTTTGTCCTTTTAGTTGGTTATTAGGACCCTAGCAAACCATCTTTTTGTCTTGTGACTCTTATATGGAAGTGCTTTTTTATAAACACGGCGAAAACCTGTTTTGGGGAGGAACCGTGCACAAACGGGCTTTGGGGTCTTTGGGCAACAAAGCATCGACAATTTCTGACCGTGTCGGTCTTTGCGTAATCATCCTTTATTCGACACCGGCCGACAACTACAACCACGTTGGATTTCGTGCACGGGCCTGTAGGGGTTCATAGCATGGTAAACAAAAAATTCTACCGCATGAACACACACAAGCCAAGATCTATCTACTAGAATGTAGCAATGAGTCGATAGAGTACTCACCCTCAAAGATTCCAAAGCGGTTAATGCGAGCAAATTCTTGTGGGTGATGTAGTCGTTCACTTACCGATCTCAAGATCGCGTACACGATCCTTCCAGCGCCGCGTTCCGGCAGCGCTCCCACAGTCGGTCACACGTTCGGTACTCGATGAAGACCTTCCTCTCCCTTGTTCCAGCAGGTAGCAGAGGTTGTAGGTCTCTCCTCGCAATTCTGGCAGCACGACGGAGTGGTGTCAGAGTTTAGAGGGGAAATACCGCAGGGCTTCGCCTAAGCTAGGGCGGGTATGGTGGAGTAGAATAGGGCCCCGGCGATCCAGAGTTTAGAGGGTGCCGAGGGGTGGTGTCGCCAGCATCTAGGGTCTAGGGTTTAGTCCCCAAGTTGGCGGCAAGAGGAGATCCCCTAGGTGACGGCGGTTTAGAGAGGGGGCAGCCAAGCTAGGGTTTGTTGTGAGGGGTAGGGGCGCCTACCGCTCCTTATATATGTGGGGAGGCGCCAAGGGGAGGGGATCCTCCCCAACACCACTTCATGTGGCCGGCGGAAAGGAGAGGGAGGATTCCTCCATTAGGTAGGAATCCTTCCCTCCCTCCACTTGGAAACCATTGTCCTAGTTTGACTTTTTCAAACTAGGTTTTTGCCTTTCAAACTAGAGTTTGATTTCTCTCTTCCAAGTGTCCATCCAAGTGACCTAAAACATGATGCAACCATTCCACTTTTTCATGACACATCCATGTACCCTTCCCTTTTCGGATCGGTGGACCTTCTAGAACATTCCGGTGAAAACACTGAAGCTATCCCAAACTCCGGAATTGGACTTTCCTTATATGAATCTTATTCTCCGGACCATTCTGGATCTCCTCATGATATCCCGGATCCCATCCGAGACTCCGAACTACATTCGGTTACCCACTTTCCATATCTACTAAACAACATTGAAACCTTAAATGTGTCTCCCTACGGTTCGTGAATTATGCAAACATGACCGAGACTCTTCTCCGATCAATAACCAATAGAGGAATCTGAAAATTCATATGGCACCCACATATTTCTATGATTACTTCGTGATCGAATGAACCATTTACATATGATACCAATTTCCCTTTGTCTCGCGATATTTTACTTATCCGAGGTCTGATTGTCGGTATCTCTGCATACCTAGTTCAACCTCGTTACTGATAAGTACTCTTTACTTGTTTCTGTGATATGTGATCCCCTGTGAGCCGGTCACATGCTTGCAAGCTAATTGGATGACATTCTACCGAGAGGGCCCAGAGTATATCTATATGTCATATGGACGGACAAATCCCACTCTTGATCCATGTGCCTCAACACATACTTTCTGAACACTCAATGCCACCTCTATAGCCACCCAGTTACGAAGTGGTGTTTGATATCATCAAAGCATCCATCCAGTGCTGGTAATTAACATGATCTCATGGTCGAAGGAATTAGGTTACTATGTATCTGTAAGCTTATAGCAAATGAACTATTTAAATGACTTGATCTTTATGCTACGCTTAATTACAGGAGTATGTCCATCACACCATTATTCTAATGATATGATCTTGTTGTTAATAACATATCAATGTTCATGATCAGGAAACCATAATCATTTATTGACCAACAAGCTAGTATTATAAAGAGGCTTTACTAGGGGCTCTATCAAGTTTACAAATCACACAAGTATTAATGTTTCCGGTTAATACTATTATAGCATGAACGTAAACATTTATCATAAACACAAAGATATAATAATAACTACTTTTATTATTGCCTCTTGGGCATGTCTCCAACAGTCTCCCACTTGCACTAATGTCAATAATCTAGATTACATGGTAATATACCGAACACCCATGACGGTTTGGTGCTGGTCATGTTTTGCCCTCCGGAGAGGTTTAGTCAACGGATCCGCCACATTCAGATCTATGTGTACTTTGCAAATATTTATGTCACCATCTTGGACATGCTCTCGAATAGCGTGAAAACGTAGCTTGATATGCTTCAGCTTCTTGTGTGACCTTGGCTCCTACGCATTTGCTATGGCACACATGTTATCACAATAGATATCCATTGGGTCCAGCGCACAGAGAACCACACCAAGCTCCGTAATGAACTCTTTCATCCATATCGCCTCTTGTGAAGCCTCTGAAGCAGCTATGTATTCCAATTCAGTTGAAGATCTCGCCACAAAGTTTTGCTTTGCACTCCTCCAGCTCACTGCTGCACCATTCAATGTAAATACGTATCGAGATTGAGATTTAGAATCATCTGGATCGGTGTTCCAACTGGCATCAATGTAACCATTAACAACGAGTTGTTCATCACCTTCATAAGAAACAACCATATCATTAGTTCTTCTCAAGTACTTAAGGATGTTTTTGACCGCTGTCCAATGATCCACCCTTGGATCACTTTGATATCTACTAGTCAAACTAACAACATATGCAATGTCGGGTCTAGTACATAGCAATGGTATACATGATAGATCCTACGGCTGAGGCATAGAGAGTCTTACTCATCCTCTCTCTATCTTCTACGGTAGCAGGACTTTGAGTTTTAATCAAGGTCGTATTGGGTAACATGGGCAAAAACCCTTTCTTGGTATCTTCCATTTCAAACCTCTTTAGAACTTTGTCCAAATATATACTCTGTAAAAGCGATATTAGGCGTCTTGATCTATCTCTATAAATCTTTATGCCTAATATGTAAGCAGCTTCGCCAAGATCCTTCATTGAAAAACTATTATTTAAATAATCTTTGACACTTTTAAGATGGTCTACATCATTCCCAATCAACAATATGTCGTCCACATATAGTACTAGGAATGCTACAGAGCTCCCACTCACTTTCTTGTAAATGCAAGCTTCTCCATAAGTTTGTATAAAACCAAAACTTTTGATTACCTTATCAAAACATTGATTCCAACTTCGGGATGCTTGCTCAATCCATAAATAGATCGTTGAAGTTTGCACACCTTGTTAGCCGCTTTAGGATCGACAAAACATTTGGGTTGTGCCATATACAACTATTCATCAATGTCTGCATTGAGGAACGTCATTTTGACATCCATCTACCATATCTCATAATCATAATATGCAGCGATTGCTAACAAAACCCTCACAGACTTTAACTTCACTACCGGTGAGAAAGTCGCATCATAGTCAACTCCTTGAATTTGTTGAAACCCTTTTGCGACAAGTCGAGCTTTATAGACGGTTACATTACCATCAGCATCTATTTTCTTCTTAAAAATCCATTTGTTCTCGACAGCCTTCCGGCCATCCGGTAAGTCCACCAAAGTTCACACTTGGTTTTCGTACATGGATCCAATCTTGGATTTCATGGCTTCTTGCCATTTATTGGAATCTGGGCTCATCATCGATTCCTCATATGTCGCAGGGTTGTCGGTGTCGTCCACCAACATGACACTCATAACGGGATCATGCCAATATGGAGTGGTACGAGTCCTCGTCGACCTATGATGTTTAGTAGTAACTTCAACCGAAGTTTCATGATCACCATCATTAGCTTCCTCTCCAATTGATGTAGGCGTCACAAGAACCACTTCCGGTGTTGCGCTACTCTCAAATCCGAGAGAAGCTTCGACAACCTCATCGAGTTCTACTTTCCTTCCAGTCATTTCTTTCGAGAGAAACTCCTTCTCTAGAAAGGATCCATTCTTGGCAACAAAGATTTTTCCTTCGGATCTATGATATAAGGTATACCCAATAGTTTCCTTCGGGTATCCTATGAAGACGCATTTTTTCCACTTTGGGTTCAAGCTTGTCGGACTGTAACTTCTTTACATAAGCTTCTCAACCCCAAACTTTAAGGAACGACAATTTAGGTTTCTTCCCAAACCATAATTCATACGGTGTTGTTTCAACGGATTTAGATGGTGCCCTATTTAAAGTAAATGCGGTTGTTTCTAATGCATAACCCCAAAACGATAATGGTAAATCTGTAAGTGACATCATAGAATGAACCATATCTAAGAGAGTTCGATTACGACGTTCGGACACACCATTATGTTGTGGTGTTCCCGATGGTGTCAATTGTGAAAGTATTCCACATTTCTTCAAATGCTCGCCAAACTCGTAACTTAGATATTCACCTCCATGATCAGATCGTAAAAATTTAATGTTGATGGAGCAACTAAAACAAGATGAAGCCGATGGGCAGGCCGATGATGAAGAGCGCGCGAAGATCATCAGTTGGATCCTTCATCTACAGGCGAAACTTTAGGCTATTCATCATGGAGGTTTGAGGCCTTGGAAGAGAGCTAACAAGGACATGTAATGGATGGTTGGTACTTTGATGCTTGAGGTCGACCACTTCGTCGATGATCCACCACATTTGTTGGCTGTCGCACATCTTTCGGTGGAGTTTTATGATGAACAAGGATTTATTCACGAGGATTGTGCATGGTTTGATTGGGTTGGATCCCTAGTTCATATGCAAGAAGACCTACACCGTATTGGTAGGTTTCTCGTCTGCTCAGAAATGCACAGTTGCCTTGAGGTGTCTTGTATGTGGTGCTCCACCACACACATCATGACTATCTACGCATGGATGAGTCCATGGCCTTTGAGAGTGTGTACATGTTTTACCCGACGGCTGTTCTGGTGTTTGGACTACCCTAGCCTAGAGAACTAAATGAAGAAGGCGCGGCTCGAATACTGGCACAAGACATAGCAATGGGATTTCTTGGAATCCTTGGTAGCATGGATTGCATGTTTTGGGAATGGAAGAATTGTCCATTCACTTGGCAAGAGATGTACAAAGGTCGTATCGGAGAATGAAGTGTGATACTTGAGGTCCATTCTATTAAGCGAGCATTTGGTGTGCTTCAAGGTCATTTTGCTATCGTCAGCTACCCTCCTCTTACTTGGTCATGTAGGAGGTGATGAATCCTTCTGTGATCATGCACACTATGACCATCGAGAGTGAGTTCAATGCTTGAGTGGTTGATGATAAACAGATAGAGCATCTGGGCCCTCTTGTCATTGTTGTTCATGAGGTGACATCCGACTTTGGTGCTTTCCTCGTAATGCATCAAGAAATTTGTGACGAAAGTGTTCATCAACAATTGCAAGAGGATCTAGTAGCACATTTTGGGGAGCTCAAAGGGCACAATGTAGGAGCTATTTGAATTTTATTTGTTTAAATTATTGTGCAAACTATTTTATTAACTATGTTTGGATTACTTTAGTAAACTTTTGTTTATTTAAATGTATTTGAATGTTCAATATGAATTATCTATAGTTTGAAATTCATTTAGGCCAAAATTCGTTTGGGGTCCATTTTGGGGTCGGTATGGTATGAACCGGTGCTCTAAAGGCTTTGTCCAGCACTGCTTACGAACACGGTTTGGGAGGCACTCGGTGAACATGCTCTAAGAGGGTTAGAAGATTCATGAGTTAGTTGGGGTGTCTATTGGTACAACTAAGTGAATTAAACTGTCCAATTTACGTTTTGACAGAAAATGCAACCCTAAATTGGTTAAAATTAGAATTACACATAAGTTTTCCTCTTTATTTATGCAGAGTTTATGATTTGCAGAGAGAGAGAGAGAGCAAATGCTTTTCCATTTGGTCATTGTACAAATGTTTGTTTGCTTTCCACAAACATGGAAACTATGAAAACGAATTGCTATGGTTGTTGTTATAGGGTGAGAAAAAGAGTATGGAGGTATCTCGAGTGACATGGTTACACAAAAATATAGTGTGGTTATTTTCCACGACAACCAATATATAAATATTTTAGTCGACATTGAGATCCATCTGAATTGATCATTTGTATACGTGCAAGTTCAAAGAGACTAGGAAATGTCCATTCCAGACCAAAGGGCCGAGCAACAACTATTTGTACTCCTTCCGATCCATATTAGTTGACTCAAATTTGTCAAGATTTGGATGTCTAGACATTATTTAGCATATAGATTTATTCAAATTTTAATAAATTCAAGTCAACTAATATGGGTTGGAGGGAATAAGTTTTTTTGAGAAAACTATTTGTAAGTTGACCAAAATCAATCAATTATTTGATTGAAAGTAGGTTAATTTCATGATTATGTCTGTCCTACAAATAATTGTTAGAGTTGGTAGAGAGCCCACTCTTCAAAAGTGAGAGTGGGAATATTTCAGTACAACGGTGTTTCTCCAACTGATTAAATTGATGTCACGAGCTACCTAAAGTGATCATTTAGATTTTTCTAAGTTCCAAAACCGTGCAAGTGATCATTTAAAATTGTGGAAGATGTACTTTGCTAGAAAAGAGCAAGTTGGCCGTTTCCTAAATCGAGTGAGACGCAGTGCAATTGTGGTTTAGAGAAAAGTGCAAGTGAATGGAAAATATGCAAGTAGGTGAGAGTGCAATTCTATAAAAGTACAAGTTGCAATTTTGGCTAAGCTGTTGTTGCACACTTTCTATTAAAATTATGCTAGTTTGTACTTGTGAACTCATTTGTACTTCCATAGAAAAAAGTGCAAGATGTACTCCCCTAAATCTGCGGAGTCTTGAAGAAATATTAGTGGGAAGAGACTTAGCAAAAGTGCAAAACCCTTAAATAAAAATAGAGGTTAGTTCGGTGATGATGTTAGGCAAAGTCCCATGCTCCGATCGTTTGGTGGAAGGATTCTGCATGCTAGACGTGGCCAAACAGCTGCGTTGCTTTAACGCCACGTACGTTCCCTTGGTTTGATGCTGCACATGGGGTTATCATCCATCCATCTTGTCCCGTGTACCGCGAGGGCGGCAGCAAGGTAACATGCGGTCGGGGGTCATGAATAGTCAACCTCACTCATCAGGCCACCATGTGTCGTGTACGCTCAAGAAATTCAGAATCCATGGCATTATCCTCCTCAAAGCCTCCGTCTGCGTCAGACCAAGTTAAACGTACATGATGAGCCTTTCGTCGCCGTTGGGAAAAGATTGCCGGAACAAGACGGGCAGACGGCCATGATGGTTAGCGAGACCATGTACCAGCATCCCGTGTGTAGTCACCAGTCACGTACTGGTACGAGTAGAACAAGACGATAACGAACAAAGTTGGAAAGCAGAGTAGGAGGAGTAGGGGGAGAAAGAAAGAGAAAGAGGCTGACGCGCATGGTGGTAGGTTTTGCCGCCGATCTGTCTACCGATCTGGAAAGAGAAGCTCAGCTCGTCTACCAAGACGCTCTGCCCTTGCCTTTCCGCTCGCCCAATACGGTGGCCGCGCGCGCGAGGCAGCAGCTCGATCGTGGGATGTCGAGTCCAAGGACCGGCGCCGGGCAACGTGCGCCTGCCTCCACAGGGGGGAGGCCATTGCCTACCTTACAGACCTACTACGTAGATAGCCTAGACAGTAGATCATTATCCAACGGTGCACCAAGTCCAGGAGAATATTTCAGCTTCCCAAAGATGGGAAATACTACGTGGATGCGGCGACGAACTCGCTCGGTGGGCAAGGTCCATGGCGACAATGAGGGGCGTCGGGTCACGGGCGCTAGCTAGGGTGCCGCGCCGCCGAGGCCTGAGAAAACTAGACGAACCTGCACTGTGCTGTGCACACCGAACTCGGTAGGGTCCCGAGACCAGACCGCGTGGCGACAAGCCCCCCGTCACGTCCATCGTTTCCCAGGCTCGCCGCAAATCTAATCACCGTCCAATCCTAATCTAATCTTTGAGTAATCTCCGGCACCCAAGTCTAATCTGGGTCCCGCCTCGTATGCAAGCACCGGTCAGTGTGGATGCAGCCTACTGCTAGTACCACCACGAGGAATGACTGTCGGCCACGGTCTGTGGCTCTGTGCGGCCGCCGTCTGCAGGACTACTACTACTTGGTGCCATGTTTTCATTCCACGAGGAATGTTTGAAATTTCAAAAATTCGAATGGTTCTTTCGTTCCAGAGATTATTCTTGAGTGCAAACTCCAATGTTACTTGAGTGCATGGAAATCTTGATTGTGCAGAGGGAAAAACATAAAAACATAGGCCCTATGGATTGCAAACGTGTACTGTTTTCGATGATTATTAATAGATCACGGAATTTTCTGGAAGAAAATGTTGTCTAACGTCCACGGTTTAATTGGATACTTGGATATGACATTTTGATTCTATGTTTTCCTATATTCATGTGTTTTAAGAATCTTGTTATTTTTTTTGCGAATTACTGCTTTTGCTACACAATATAAGGCTTTTTGATCAATATTTTTTATCATTGGCGAAGATTGTTGCTCTAGTGCGTTGGTTTTTTGGGATTTAGCACGATGTCTACTACGATAAGTTTTATCCGACTTCGGTGATAAAGGGACAAGGACGACGGCGTATCTTCACCTCGTGCTAGTGTTTGTTATTGTCGCTAGCTGGTTCAAGGATCTAATTATGAGTTTTATTATCTTTTAAGCTCTTTCTACTGCTGTTAAGGATTATAGTAGATCGGTAAAGTTAAGAAAACTTAGCAAGTTGCTTTATATTTTTTCGAGTAGATTTTTGTGAATTAGAGAGGTCCTTATTGTGTTGTCGGAGAAAAGATGCATTGTGCCGAAATTTCCAGAAATGCGGTGCGCGCCGCCCATCCCCCGGAAACCACTAGTAGTAGCACATATTCCCGTTCCCGTGCACGGCCGCTAGCGCGAGTGCTGGTCCAACTGGCACACACACACCGGGACACCACCGGCAGCACTGCACTGGCCGGCCGGCGCAGCCGATCGTCCCGGTCACGCTCACGCACGACACTAGCTAGCCAAGGCATCGATCTTTGACGACCAAATAATGGTGTCGCTTTTCCTTTCGTCCTCCCCTGCACTAGCCACGCGCTTTGTTTGCCCCCTTCGGGTCGCCCCCATACGTTCGCCACGTTTCCGCCCTCCCTCTCTCTTTTTCCCATCTTCTTTTTGGAGCCTTTCCTCCAAGGTTCGTCCATGATCCACATCCGTCCTGCCTCCCTCTCGCCACTGTACGCCCGTCCTCTACAGGCATGGACCACTGCGGCTCTTTGTCTCCATTCGTTTTTCAGAAATCAGAACAGATCAGGAAAGGACGAGAGAAATTGAGAGAGTGAGATGGAGTGCAGGGAGACGGTATTGCAAACCTGCCGTGAAGGGCAGCCAAACACACAGAGTGACAGGAGGAGCAACCATATTTGCCCATTTGAACCGGTTGAGGGGCACCTAAAAGAAATGGTTCTAGCCACTGATCTAATTGCCAGCGGAATCTGCACGTACAGAAGCAGGAACGAACCTTCGCCTAACTAATTTAATTCCAGGAAAGCTCAAAGGTCGGTCTTTCAGATCAGGCTTCGAGGTTAAGCAAGTGTTTTAGGTCCACTTTTGTTATCCCACTTTTAGTTTAACGGTTATTAAGCCAAAACTAGGCCTTGCGTTGAAGGAATGAAGGCTCCCGTGCTTGCAATCACAGGAAACATTTGTAGTGTAACCTCGGTTTATATGGTGACTAAAATCTCATAAGTATTTAAAGGCATTTTCATCGGGTCGACCCAACTCGTTCGAGTGCGTACGAACGTGGACACGTGGGACGTGTACGGCCTCTCAGTGACACGATCCATCCGGACCAACGCGTCCGGCTCGACCAATTCGTGAAATTTGGACAACGGCTGCATCGGTCCAGACAACACACGCGTTCTACCGTGTCCTCCCGCAGGGGCCGATGGCCCGCTTGCCAGCGACCCAACGGCTTTCTTCCACTAGTCATCAACGCAAGGCTTCTCCAAAAGCTGCTGGCGCTGCTGCTGGCGCCACCCGACGCCTGTCCTCCTGCTGCGACACTTCAATATCGTCGCTTTAGCCTACGCGCCAGCATCTGATGCCGGGCTACTTTAACAGGCCACCCACGGCCATCTCTCCCACACCACACCATTCTCCCATCCTCCACTACCGGTAGCTAGCCATGGCCGACGACATTGGATCGAGGGGAGGGCGTCTAGGACGCCAACCGGGTCTTGGCCGTGGATGTCGAGGCAGGCGCAGAGGGCGCGAAGGACGTCGCCAAAGCAGCACGCTGCCATGCTCTCCCTCACCGTCGTCGTCGCCCAAGCTCGATTATGTTGACACCGACTTCGAGTTCGCCGTGACCACCCACTCAGGCATGACACGCGATAGGTTGCTCTGTCCCCGCAAATTCGTGTCACTGGTCGACGGCACAGAGCCCCGGTAGGTCATGCTGTGGGCGGCCGATGTCAATACCAGCGCATGGCCGGTGCAATGTGTTGTTTGACCGCCTCGGCCAGATGTTCCTCGCCAACGGCTTGGAGGAGTTCGCCCGATGGCACCAAATCGAAGTGGGCAACTTCGTCGTCTTCAAGTACGACGAGGAAGCCATGTTTACCATCAGCGTCTTCGACGACACCATGTGTCGTCTCTGCTACCACTCCGACTCCGACGAGTAGGCTTAGCACTAGACTACTATGTACTCGCCATGTATCGTGCTCGAATTATGGGCATCGGCCATTTGCAATGAAAGTCTTTATTCAAGTCTTGACACAATTTTTTACAAGCAAACCACACCTAGAACTATGCGCCGCCTACGGTGCTGGGGGCGGCGGAGGCGATGGGTTGACAAGAAACCATTTTTCTTTGAGAGACCGGATGATCACTCATTGCGTCTGCACCCTCCTCATCAGCTTGGGCATGGTGGACACATTGGGAAGCTTTCTCGGGATTGGCCCATACCACTTTCCGGAGGTCGCCATGCACCAACGCGAGTGTGTCCCACTGCCGGTACTCCGGCAGAAAGACGCATTCCCCCACCTCCCATGTGGCGATCATAGATAGGTCGTGGCCCGTGGTTGCGGCACATAGTGTAAATCTGCGGCCACCCTGGAATCGGAGGCGGAAGCACGTCCGATAACTCTGGCGGGTTTGGCCACCACGAGGGCAACGTGTGCTCGGGCTCTTCTGTGCGGATGTCGGGGTTGTCACGTAGGACAGTGTGGCGACACGGACGGACATGCATGGTGGTTTGTGGTGGCGGTGGGGAGGGTCTGGTTGTGGCTATCTTGCCTGGACTCCTCTTTTTATGGTTTCGCCTATACGTGGAGGGAAACAACCAGAACAGGCGGGAAGCAGCGGGAAAGAAAGGCAAGAGGCGGCGGGAACACACTGGAAATACACCGACGCCAGCGTCGGTGAGGGCCTATTTGCCAAGCGTGGACAGATGGGTCGTGCCATTAGGCACGATTGGCCGGACATGCCGGACCTTGACTGAAAAGTGACCACGGTCCAATCCAAACGGACAGAAACGGACCATTTTGGTTGGACGTTTAGGTTGGCCCGGTGAAGATTCCCTATGGGCAACTCCAAGCGCAAGGATCCAAAACGAACATGAAATGCGCCAGCCTTTACCCGTTTGGGCCATGCCACGTATAAGGGCATCTCAATCGGGCCAACTCAAACGGGCGACCCAAAACGTCTGGGTCGGGTCACGGTCCATTTGAGTCATTGTCTAGTGAATCCGGTCAACCGCGCCCAGCGGCGGGACCCGTTTGTGTGTGCTTGTCAAATAGTCTCTCGCCGACACCGGCATATTTCCAGTGTCCCCGCCACTTTTGGATAGCTCTAGGTGTTACCCGCCGCGTCCAGGCGTAGCCATAAAAAGGGGAGGGCCAGCCGAGATATCTTCAATCAGACCCCCTACCACCACAAACCACCGTGTCTATCTGTACGCGTCGCCTCACCTCCCTCCGTGCCAACCCCAATGTCCGCAAAGAAGAACAGCCCGAGCACCCGATGTCGTCGTGGTGGCCGGACCCGCTGAAGGCACCAGACGTGTTGTCGCCTCTGATTTCGGGGCGTCCATAGATATACAATATGTTGCGCAACTACCGGCCGTGGCGCACTCACTTAGAACGCAACACGACCACCGACGAGCCTTTCATGCATGAGGTGATGGAGCACGTCTTTCTATCGGAGCACCGGCGACATGTTGTAAACACCCGAATTTTTAATCCCAGATGCATGTTATGCCATACATCATAATCTCGGGATTACCATTTTTGCGAGACATAACAGATTGGCAGCACAGTACATCATCCAATACAAATCATAATAGTCTTACAAATAGTTGATCTCATGATCAGGTCTAATTACAATCAAAGCAGCGAAAATAGTAATAGTAGCATGGTCGAGGCTCCATCTTCAGGGTCACAGGCAATGCTGACGATGGGAGATGATCCTAGTTATCATAACCGTCCTACTATCCATCCTCCTTGTAGTCTCGTTCGTAGTCTGGCCATGGAAATAGCAGGGACAAAGCCATGAGTACTTTTAAGTACTCGCAAACTATTTCTAAATCAGTACCAGTCTAATAGGAATCCTAAGCTCTACGTTTATTTGCCACAAGATAATTTTATATCACAAGTACTTAAGTGGGAACCTAGCTTCATCTCCACAACTTAAGTGGTCTAGATTACTCAAGTGGGAACATAGCTTCATCTCCACTGTTGGAGATATTCCCTAGAGGCAATAATAAATATAGTTATTATTATATCTTTATGTTTATGATAAATGTTTACATTCATGCTATAACAGTATTAACCAGGAAACATTAATACTTATGTGATTTGTAAACTAAATTAGAGTCCCTAGTAAAGCCTCTTCATAATACTAGCTTGTTGGTTAATAGATGATTGTGGTTTCCCTATCATGAACATTGAGATGTTATTAACAACAAGATCATATCATTAGGAGAATGGTATGATGGGCATACTCCTATAGATAAGCGTAGCATAAAGATCAAGTCATTTTAATAGTTCAATTGCTATAAGTTGTCTGATACATAGTAACCTAATTCCTTCGACCATGAGATCATGCTTATCACCATCACCAGAAGGATGCTTTGATGACATCAAACACTACACCGTAACTGGGTGGCTATAAAGGTGGCATTGAGTGTTTGGAAAGTATGGGTTGAGACACATGGATCAAGAGTGAGATTTGTCCATCCATATGACAGATAGATATACTCTGGGCCCTCTCGATGGAATGTCATCCAATTAGCTTGCAAGCATGTGACTGGCTCACAAGGGATCACATACCACGGGAACGAGAAAAGAGTACTTATCGGTAACGAGGTTGAACTAGGTATGCAGAGATACCGATGATCAAAACCTCGGATAAGCAAACTATCGTGATACAAAGGGAAATTGGTATCGTATGTAAGTGGTTCATTCGATCGCAAAGTAATCGTAGAAATATGTGGAAGCCATATGAATTTCCAGATTCCTCTATTGGTTATTGATCGGAGAAGTGTCTCGATCATGTCCGCATAATTCACGAACCGTAGGGAGACACACTTAAGGATTCGATGTTGTTGAGTAGTTATGGAATGATGAGTAAGAGACCGAATGTTGTTCGAAGTCTCGGATGGGATCCGGGATATCACGAGGAGATCCGGAATGGTTCGGAGAATAAGATTCATATAAGGAAAGTCCTGTTTCGGAGTTGGGGAATGATTCTGGTGTTTTCACCGGGAATGTTCTAGAAGGGTCCGGAAGGTCCGGCACTCCGGAGGGGAAGGGTACATGAATGTGTCATAATAGTATGGAATGGTTGCATCATGTACTAGGTCACTTGGCTAGGCAAAATAAAGGGAGAAATCAAATCCTAGTTTGAAAGTCAAACGCCAATTTGAAAAAGTCAAACGGCAAGTTTGCTTGGTGGAGGGAGAGTAGGAAACCTACTTGGGGAGGAGTTCCCCTCCCTCCACCCGCCGGCCAAGGAGGCCGAGTTGGGTGAGGACTCCCTCCTCCCAATCGGCCACCCTCCACCTATATAAGTAGGGGTAGGGCGCCCCTACCCCTCACACCCAAAACCCTAGCCCTCTCCTCCAAGTTGCCGGCGCCACCACCACCATGTGTTGCCGCCGCCTAGGGCACCTCCAACTCGGCGAGTTGGGGTGATCCCCAAACCCTAGCCGCCGGCTGCACTCTCCCCTTGGTGCTCTCTAAACCCTAGATCACCAAGGCCTCTCTCATACTCCACCATACTCGCTCCGGCTTAAGGCGAAGCCCTGCGAGATCTCCCCTCTACTTAGGTACCACGTCAGGTCTGCTAGGAATCTCGAGGAGAGTGCTATAACCTCCGCTGCATGCTGGAACAAGGGAGAGGAAGGTCTTCATCGAGTACCGAATGTGTGACCGACTACGGAAGCGCCGCCAAAACGCAGCGCCGGAAGGATCGTCTACGCGATCTTCAGATCGGCAAGAGTACGACTACATCACCCACGAGAATCTGCTCTCGTTAACCACTTTGGAATCTTCGAGGGTGAGTTCCTCTATCGACTCGTTGCTACAATCTAGTAGATAGATCTTGTCTTGTTTGTTTGAATGCGGTAGAATTTTTTTGTTTTCCATGCTACGAACCCCTACAGTGGTATCCGAGCCGTGTGTATATGTAGATCTGTTGCACGAGTAGAACACAATGGTCATTGTGGGCGGTGGTGCTTTTATTATCAATTGCTTCTTGTGTACTTTGCATCTTGTGATATGATGGGATGAAGCGGCCTAGGCTAACCTTACATGACATCGTTCATGAGACTTGCTCCACGCTCAACATGCAACTTGTACTGCATAAGTGGCTTTGTGGGTGCCTGTCTCTCCCATCATAGTATAGATCCAATTTACAACGGGCACTTGATAGTTCAAGCATCAACATTGTGGTTCTTGTTCGTAAGTTAGAACGACACTTATTGAAAGCCCCAAACCATATAAAATGTGCAAAGAAAATTAGAGGCATCTAACTTTGTTTTGCAGGGGTGTGCTGTGATGTGATATGGCCATGATTGTGATTATATTTGATGTATGCAATGTTCCTTATTGTAAGTTGGCAACCGGCAGGAGCCATATGGTTGTCTTTAAATTCTGTTAAGACCCGCGTGTCTATTCAAAGTAGTTGTAATCAGGGGTGGGCATGAAAACCGATAACCGAAGACCGAAACCGAAAAGACCGAGACCGAACCCGAATAGACCAAAACCGAAAAGACCGATAAGAAAATTGGGTAGTGAATTTTATAGACCGAATTTAGTTTGGTCTATTCGGTCTTTAGTTCCTAAGTAACCGAATAGACCAAACTGACCGAATTTTACATGAGACTATCTGAAACTCCAAATTTGTGTGATGTGCATGAATAATGGCATTGTTGAATGGTCATCAAAGTGCTATTGTAGAGTTGCTACATTTTATTAGGATTGTTGCACGTTTATTTCTTCCACTAAATGATAATATATGTATTAAAATATTTAAAATATAGTTGAAATATTGTCATATTTTTAATAAGAAATGTCTATCTTTTGTGTTGACAATATTGACCATGTTATTCGGTCATGACCGAACCCGAACCCGAATTAGTAGGTACCCGAATTTTTCGGGTAGTAAAACTATCAAGTATAACTCGGTCTTTATTTTTTTAAGGACCGAATTTAAAATAGACCGAAATACAAAGACCGAATTGTCGATCATGACCGAACGCCCACCCCTAGTTGTAATAGTTGAAGCCGGTGGACGACCATGAAACGGCGCCATTGACCTTGACGCTATGCCAGTGATGATGGAGATCATGTTCGTTCTTGAAGATGGAGATCGGAAGCACAAAAATAAAGGCCATATCATATCACATATTATGAATTGCATGTGATGTTAATCCTTTATGCATCTTGTATTGCTTAGTTAACGATGGTAGCATTATAAGATTATCCCTCAAGCACACAAATTTCAAGTTTTAAAGTGTTCATCCTTAGTAAGCACCATTGCTAAAGCTTGTTGTTTAGAAGCACCACGTGATGATCGGGTGTGTTAGATTCTGCGAGTGTATACAACATGAGCAAGCCAGATTTGCTCATGCAGAAGCTAAGGTTTGATCTTGACGAGCCTAGCATGTACAGACATGGTCTCGAAACACGGATCACCGAAAGGTAAAGCATGAGTCATATAGTAGATATGATGAACATGTTGATTGTTCGCCATTGAAGCTGCATCAACTCTCGTGATGATCGGTTTTGATGTGGTGGATTTGGTTCGTGTGATCACTAAAACAATGTGAGGGATATTGTTTTGAGTGGGAGTTCACCTAGATTAATTTAACTATTAATTAGAACTCAATTTGTCATAAACTTAGTCTAAACTATTGCAAATATGTTGTAGATCAATGGCGGCCCCTACCATCAATTTTAATTCGTTCCTAGAGAAAGAAAAGTTGAAAAACAATGGAAGCAACTTCGCGGATTGGTTCCACAATTTGAGGATTGTCCTCAATGCTGGTAATTTGACCTATGTGCTGGATGCACCGCTGGGTGACCTGCCTACAGCTACTGCTACCGATGAAGTAAAGAATGTTTACCTCGCTCGGAAGAATCAGTACTCCACAGTTCAGTGTGCTATCTTGTATGGTTTGGAATCGGAGCTTCAGAAAAGATTTGAGAACCATGACCCACATGATATTGTCCGTGAACTCAAAATGATATTTGAGGCTTACGTGGAAGTTGAGAGTTATGAGGTTTCTAAAAAGTTCTTTAACTGCAAGATGGAAGAGGGCAACTCTGTTAGTGAGCATGTGCTTAAGATGTCTGGGCACGCAAACAAACTCCAAAGTTTGGGTATAGTGATTCCTAATTCTTTGGGGATTCACCGTGTCCTCAAATCACTACCACCAAGTTACAAGAACTTTGTGATGAACTACAATATGCAAAACATGGACAAGACGTTGCCAGAACTCTTCTCTATGTTAAAATCTGCAGATGTGGAGATCAAGAAAGAGCATCAAGTGTTGTTGGTCAATAAGACCACAAAATTCAAGAAAGGCAAGTCTAAGCAAAGGGGAAACTTCAAGAAGGGCGGTAAGAAAGTTAATGCACCGGCGAAGAAGACCAAGGCTGGACCTAAGCCTGATACTGAGTGCTTTTACTTCAAGGGAGAAGGTCACTGGAAGCGGAATTGCCCAAAGTACTTGGCGGATTTGAAGAACGGCAACATCAAGAAGAAAGGTATATCCGATATACATGTTATTGATGTGTATCTCACTAGTACTCGTAGTAGTGCCTGGGTATTTGATACTGGTTCGGTTGCTCATATTTGTAACTCGAAACAGGTGTTGCAGAATAAACGGAAGCTAGCTAAGAACGAGGTGACGATGCACGTTGGAAATGGATCAAAGGTTGATGTGATCGCGGTCGGCACGCTACCTCTTCATCTACCATCGGGATTAGTTTTATACTTAAATAATTGTTATTTGGTGCTTGCATTGAGCATGAACATTATATCTGGATCTTGTTTATTGCGAGACGGTTACTTGTTTAAGTCCGAGAATAATTGGTTGTTCGATTTATATGAGTAATATGTTTTATGCACATGCACCTTTGATAGATGGTCTATTATTATTGAATCTCGATTGTAGTAATACACACATAAATAACATTGAAGCTAAACTTTGAAATTGAGAGATAACTCGACCTATATGTGGCACTGTCGTCTTGGTCATATCGGAGTAAAGCGTATGAAGAAACTCCATTCCGATGGACTTCTTGAATCACTTGATTTCGAATCACTTGAAAGATGCGAAGCATGTCTGATGGGTAAAATGACTAAGACTCCATTTTCTGGTATGATGGAGCGAGCTACGGACTTATTGGAAATCATACATACCGATGTGTGTGGACCAATGAGTGTAGCATCGTGCGGTGGTTATCGTTATGTTCTTACCTTCACGGATGATTTGAGTAGATATGGGTATATCTATTTCATGAAACATAAGTCCGAAACTTTCGAGAAGTTTAAGGAATTTCAAAGTGAGGTAGAGAATCAACGTAACAAGAAGATTATATTTCTATGATCTGATCATGGAGGTGAATATCTAAGTTACGAGTTTGGCGAACATTTGAAGAAATGTGGAATACTTTCACAATTAACACCACCGGGAACACCACAACGTAATGGTGTGTCAGAACATCGTAATCGAACTCTCATAGATATGGTTCGTTCTATGATGTCACTTACAGATTTACCGCTATCATTTTGGGGTTATGCATTAGAAACAGCCGCATTCACTTTAAATAGGGCACCATCTAAATCCGTTGAAACGACACCATATGAATTATGGTTTGGGAAGAAACCTAAATTGTCGTTCCTTAAAGTTTGGGGTTGTGAAGCCTATGCAAAGAAGTTACAGCCGGACAAGCTTGAACCCAAAGCGGAAAAATGCGTCTTCATAGAATACCTGAAGGAAACTATTGGGTATACCTTCTATCATAGATCCGAGGGCAAAATCTTCGTTGCCAAGAATGGATCCTTTCTAGAGAAGGAATTTCTCTCGAAAGAAGTGACTGGAAGGAAAGTAGAACTCGACGAGGTTGTTGAACCTTCTCTCGAACTTCCGAGTAGCGCAACACCAGAAGTAGTTCTTGTGGTGCCTACACCAATAAGAGAGGAAGCTAATGATGATGATCATGAAACTTCAGTTGAAGTTGCTACAGAGCCTCGCAGGTCAACGAGAACTCGTACCACTCCTGATTGGTATGATCCTGTTATGAGTGTCATGTTGGTGGACAACACCGATGACCCTGCGACATATGAGGAAGCAATGATGAGCCCAGATTCCAATAAATGGCAAGAAGCCATGAAATCCTAGATCGGATCCATGTACGAAAACCAAGTATGGACTTTGGTGGACTTACCGGATGGTCGGAAGGCTGTCGAGAACAAATGGATTTTCAAGAAGAAAACAGATGTTGATGGTAATGTTACTGTCTATAAAGCTCGACTTGTCGCAAAAGGGTTTCGACAGATTCAAGGAGTTGACTACGATGAGACTTTCTCACCAGTAGCAAAGATAAATCCTGTGAGGATTATGTTAGCAATCGATGCATATTATGATTATGAGATATGGCAGATGGATGTCAAAACGGCGTTCCTCAATGGAGACATTGATGAAGAGTTGTATATGATGCAACCCAAAGGTTTTGTTGATCCTAAAATGCTAACAAGGGATGCAAACTTCAACGGTCCATATATGGATTGAAGCAAGCATCCCGAAGTTGGAATCGACGTTTTGATAAGGTAATCAAAAGCTTTGGTTTTATACAAACTTATGGAGAAGCTTGTATTTACAAGAAAGTGAGTGGGAGCTCTGTAGCATTCTTAATACTATATGTAGATGACATATTGTTGATTGGGAATGATGTCAAGGATTATTTGAATAATAGTTTTTCAATGAAAGATCTTGGCGAAGCAGCTTACATATTAGGCATAAAGATTTATAGAGATAGATCAAGACGCCTAATATCATTGTCACAAAGTACATATTTGGACAAAGTTCTAAAGAGGTTTGGAATGGAAGATAGCAAGAAAAGGTTCTTGCCCATGTTGCCCAATACGACCTTGAGTAAAACTCAAAGTCCAAAGAACGGCGAAGATAGAGAAAGGATGAGTAAGACTCCCTATGCCTCAGCCATAGGATCTCTAATGTATGCCATGCTATGTACTAGACCCGACATTGCATATGTTGTTAGTTTAACTAGCAGATATCAAAGTGATCCAGGAGTGGATCATTGGACAGCGGTCAAAAACATCCTTAAGTACTTGAGAAGAACTAAGGATATGGTTCTTTCTTATGGAGGTGATGAATAGCTTGTTGTTAATGGTTACACCGATGCTAGTTCGAACACCGATCCGGATGATTCTAAATCACAATCTGGATATGTATTTACTTTGAATGGTGCAGCAGTTAGCTGGAGGAGTGCAAAGCAAAGCGTTGTGGCGAGTTCTTCAACTGAATCGGAATACATAGCTGCTTCGGAGGCTTCACAAGAGGCGATATGGATGAAGGAGTTCATTACAGAGCTCGGTGTGGTTCCAAGTGCGCTGGACCCAATGTCTATCTACTGTGATAACATGGGCGCCATAGCCAATGCGCAAGAACCAAGGTCACACAAGAAGCACATCAAGCTACATTTTCACGCTATTCGAGAACATGTCCAAGATGGTGACATAAAGATTTGCAAAGTACACACAAATCTGAATGTGGCGGATCCGTTGACTAAACCTCTCCCGAGGGCAAAACATGACCAACACCAAACTGCCATGGGTGTTCGGTATATTACCATGTAATCTAGATTAGTTGACTCTAGTGCAAGTGGGAGACTGTTGGAGATGTGCCCTAGAGGCAATAATAAATGTAGTTATTATTATATCTTTGTGTTTATGATAAATGTTTACATTCATGCTATAACAGTATTAACTAGGAAACATTAATACTTGTGTGATCTGTAAACTAAATTAGAGTCCCTAGTAAAGCCTCTTCATAATACTAGCTTGTTGGTTAATAGATGATTGTGGTTTCCCTATCATGAACATTGATATGTTATTAACAAAAACATCATGTCATTAGGAGAATGGTATGATGGACATACTCCTATAGATAAGCGTAGCATAAAGATCAAGTTATTTTAATAGTTCAATTGCTATAAGTTGTCTGATACATAGTAACCTAATTCCTTTGACCATGAGATCATGCTTATCACCATCACCGGAAGGATGCTTTGATGATATCAAACACCACATCGTAATTGGGTGGCTATAAAGGTGGCACTGAGTGTTTGGAAAGTATGGGTTGAGACACATGGATCAGGAGTGGGATTTGTCCATCCATATGACGGATAGATATACTCTGGGCCCTCTCGGTGGAATGTCATCCAATTAGCTTGCAAGCATGTGACTGGCTCACAAGAGATCACATACCACGGGAACGAGAAAATAGTGCTTATCGGTAACGAGGTTGAACTAGGTATGCAGAGATACCGACGATCAAAACCTCGGATAAGTAAACTATCATGAGACAAAGGGAAATTGGTATCGTATGTAAGTGGTTCATTCGATCGCAAAGTAATCGTAGAAATATGTGGGAGCCATATGAATTTCCAGATTCCTCTATTGGTTATTGATCGGAGAAGTGTCTCGATCATGTCCGCATAATTCACGAACCGTAGGGAGACACACTTAAGGATTCGATGTTGTTGAGTAGTTATGGAATGATGAGTAAGAGACCGAATGTTGTTCGGAGTCTCGGATGGGATCCGGGATATCTCGAGGAGATCCGGAATGGTCCGTAGAATAAGATTCATATAAGGAAAGTCCTGTTTCGGAGTTGGGGAATAATTCCGGTGTTTTCACCGGGAATGTTCTAGAAGGGTCCGGAAGGTCCGGCACTCCGGAGGGGAAGGGTACATGAATGTGTCATAACAGTATGGAATGGTTGCATCATGTACTAGGTCACTTGGCTGGGCAAAATAAAGGGAGAAATCAAATCCTAGTTTGAAAGTCAAACGCCAATTTGAAAAAGTCAAACGGCAAGTTTGCTTGGTGGAGGGAGAGTAGGAAACCTACTTGGGGAGGAGTTCCCCTCCCTCCACCCGCCGGCCAAGGAGGCCGAGTTGGGGGAGGACTCCCTCCTCCCAACCGGCCACCCTCCACCTATATAAGGAGGGGTAGGGCGCCCCTACCCCTCACACCCAAAACCCTAGCCCTCTCCTCCAAGTCGCCGGCACCACCACCACCTTGTGTTGCCGCCGCCGCCACCTAGGGCACCTCCAACTCGGCGAGTTGGGGTGATCCCCAAACCCTAGCCACCGGCTGCACTCTCCCCTTGGTGCCCTCTAAACCCTAGATCACCAAGTCCTCTCGCATACTCCACCATACTCGCTTAAGGCGAAGCCTCATGAGATCTCCTCTACTTCAGGTACCACTGTCGTCTTTAGGAATCGCGAGGAGAGTGCTACAACCTCCGTTGCCTGCTGGAACAAGGTAGAGGAAGGTCTTCATCGAGTACCGAACGTGTGAACGACTGCGGAAGTGCTGCCGGAACGCAGTGCCGGAAGGATCGTCTACGCGATCTTGAGATCGGAAAGAGTACGACTACATCACCCACGAGAATCTGCTCCCGTTAACCACTTTGGAATCTTCGAGGGTGAGTTCCTCTATCGACTCGTTGCTACAATCTACTAGATAGATCTTGGCTTGTTTGTTTGCATGCGGTAGAATTTTTTGTTTTCCATGCTACGAACCCCTACATCCACAACTTGTGGGGTCAAGCCAAAGTCATCGTTCAAGTCACGAGTCTTTTTGGAAAACATCTGACAACGGAACTGTATGGCCATCCATTTGTCCATAACCGTGGACGCGGCTATTCGAATAGTTTGACACTCTGCAGAGGTGGTACACTTTCACCACAACATTCGATACATTCGTTAGGAATAATCCTGAATCATCATACTTGGTATGCGGATAATCAATCCTAACCTTTCAATTACACACCCTAGTATAGGCACCTCCCCTATGAGTTTGGCCTCCCAACAATGACCATCTACCATCTTGATAACTGCATAGGTGGACAGTCACATTCACAAGGTAGCCTCAGCTCACCTTGTTCCGTGAGGGAATCCATACTAAGACACATAAACTTCCAGTCAAGGCCTACCCAAAATCGGGTATTGTGGTTGTACAGTAAAATTGGAATGGTATCGCATCTGAACCCAACCATCAGATTTTATCAAAGTCAGGTCACATACTTCATTCAACATCATCTTCACTTATAGTGTCCATAACACATGTCAAAACATTTTAATAGAATGACCCATCATTCCAAGGTTTTCATAATCATTTGTTCCCATCTAGAGTGATCAAGATTAATTTAGCACTTGCATCTACCAATGATGGTGTCACTATTTGAGGGGTACTAAACTAGTGTTTCTACCTACATCAAGCTCCATATCTTGCTGACAACTTTCCTAATCTTCCACTAATCATCAATTAATGAACTACTGGAACAACTTTGCAAAAAGGGTAAAAGGTAAAGCTTGCAAGTAAAACTTGGGATAGGCAAAAATCAAAGTGGTATCACAAGGGCTTGCAAGGGGTTCTTGCATGGTTTAGCTTAGCTTTCCTTGGTTGGTAAGGTGGTCGAAGTTCTCTTCCTCGTCTTCATAAAATTCTTCCTTCCCGTAGCCCGGATTAGTACTAGCGTCTATAAACAAATACAAGGTACACAATCACTAAACAATACTTAACTACCTCTATTTAACACACAAGGGGTTACTCTAGATGATCTAGCATCATCTCTATCATTACAAGAAAAGGGGTGACACGATTTTATTTATCTATTTTAGAAAAGTAATTTCTGCTCATTGAAAACTACTTAAGATTTAATATTCTCCAATTAAAATATGGGATCATACTGACACATATCATCACCACATATTCTAATACTTGAGAATGTGATTTCAAGTGGTTAGCCTAATTTACAAAGCTTAACCCTACTATTTAATAATATTTTAGGGACTAGAAATGACTATAAAACCATTCTTTAATTTTGGTCCCAGACTACTGTATGTAAGTATGTATATTTTTATATATTCAGATAGGTCATGGCCAATGTGATTTTTAAGAGTTGGCATCAACTCAAAATCACTTATGGTTGAATTTTCAAAAATGTTTGAAGTTGCAAAAGCTATTGTCTTGCTATTTTTACCAAGGGTGATCTATAGTTTCAAATTGTTTGAATCAAATGGGAGTGATTAGATATTTTCATATTTTCAAACAAAATTGGATTCATTCATTTTGGTTAAGTGAATCTGTCTGAATTGATTTTTAAAGTTACCTACAGTATGGGATTTTTCAAATAAAAGACAAATCTAAATTTGAATCGATTGGCTGCGCACAGGAATGCTAATGGGCTGGCCCAACTACGCAATGCGCGCGTAGCGGCCTGCTCCGGGGCTGGTCCCACACGTCAGTGGCAAATCCAACGTGAAACAGTATTAGCTAATCTAGGCCTTAGGATTAGAGCGCGATCAACGGCTGAGAATCGTCGTCTCTGTCGTAGGGCTTGCATGAGACAGAACCCTAGCGCTACGGCGGGGGTCGTTGGGGGCTTACCAGGGCTCCAGCTAGGTCAGGCGATGGGGGCGAACAAACGAGTCGACGATGGTGGTTCGACTGGTGGTCGCGACAGCTCCTGGGGCGGCTCCTAGCGTCAGCTCCTTTCCTCCACTGCAGCGGTGAACTCCAGTGAAATTCTGGCGGGGTGGTGCTCTTCTTGCTCCAGGGTTGGGTCAGAGAGGTTTCTGGGTGAGAGAGGAGTGGAATGGTGTGCGTTTTGGGTCTGGAGGAGGTCTCTATTTATACTGCGGCGAAGGGGAATGACAACATGGCTCGAGCTCGCCGGCGACGTCGTCACAATGTGCTATCGGCATGGCCAAGGGTATAGGTTGACGTCGTGCTTCAGGGCGATCGTCATGCGCACAGTGGCACGGTGAGGCGCGGTCCCAATCGTTCTAGAACATCTGTGCTCTGCGGCGGTACTGTCGGAAATCGTCACGGCGTAGGGTGGTCATGATGATCGCGCGGTCAAACGAGCATGTCTGGGCACTTGCTAGAGTCATGGCGAACGTAATGGTGAAAAGAGAGAGCGAGGCGTGGCGTGTGCGCGCGGGATTGCTCGGTTCTCTGGCGCGGCGACCGGTATGGTCTGGTGTTAAATGGGCACGGTTGTGTTGGCGTCTCCTCGAGCGGTATTTGGTCGAGGCATGCATAGGAAGAGGCGGTGAGGTCAGGGCTACCTCCTAGACATCGTGGGCAAGGGCGGTGTGTTCTGTGGCGGCGTGTCCGCGTCGGGGTGGCAAGGTGAGCTCGGGTTTTTGCATTGTTCATTGGTTGAGTGAGAGGGGATCCTTCACACGGGCTAGTACTGAGTGAGTTAAGGGCACGTCGTTGGAGCTCGGTTAGGTCACAAATATGAGCAAACGATTGATCAAAACAGTGTATAGTGGTTGAGTTTGTACTGTGATCACCAGGTGTTCGATCTAATGGCCGCAAGAACTAAACCATCTTTCC
This sequence comes from Avena insularis, assembly GCA_023614405.1. NCBI lineage: Eukaryota > Viridiplantae > Streptophyta > Magnoliopsida > Poales > Poaceae > Avena > Avena insularis. Next base: position 67,064,223 of record CM042697.1, read on the forward strand.
AGTGATTTTTTGTGGGTCTTCTGGTACTAATATTGTAGTCTCTGGTTGCAATGGTTTGCTAAGTGGTTAAGGTTTGAGTGGTTTTCAAAAATGGCTATCTTGATACATAAGATAGATTCAATTTTGAATTGCCTCTCAAATCGGTTTGGATTTGTTTCTGCAAGGTTGGAAAGATCCATTGTGTTTAGGGTCACTAGGTCTAGCAAGGGAGAAAATAAATTGAAAAGTTTATGTTTGATATTAGTTGCTAGAGATGCTCAAAGTGAGTTAGTGGTTAACTTGGGAAAAAATGACCATTAGGTCATATGCTTCATATTTTGATTTTCTTTTGTTTTCATCTGATTTGGAAATGGCCTAGATGATATGGTTTTGATCTTTAAACCATTTCTCATCATTTACAACAATAAAACATGGCATTACAAACATTCATACACACATTCATCAAGGTAGGGTTTAATTAATAAAAGCTTTTATTAACCCTAATCTTGGTTAATTATAAATTGATCCTCATTAATATTTTTGGGGTGTTACAAACCTTTCCCCTTAAACGGAATCTCGTCCGAGATTCAGGAAAAACTAGGAACTAAAGAGATTGGGAAACTCAGTCCTCATGTAATCTTCGCGTTCCCAAGTGGCTTCTTCTTCAGTATGGTTGCTCTACGGGATCTTGAGAAACTTGATGCTCCTGGTCCGAGTCGTTCGGAAAGCTTCTTCCAAAATATGAATGGGTACTTCATGATAGGTTAAGTCCGGGTTGATTTCAATAGCTTTGTGATCGATGTTCTTGAAAACTTTTGTAGTCTCTGGAACTTCTAAACATTTCCAAAGTAACGAGACATGAAACACATCATGCATGGCCGACATCTCTTCTGGCAGTTCTATCTGATACGATACCTCTCCTTGGCGACTTAGAATCTTGAAGGGTCCAATATATCTGGGTGCAAGCTTTCCTTTAAGTTGGAAACATTGCATTCCTTTCAAGGGTGATACTTTGAGATAAACAAAATCTCTGACATTGAAGGCTAGATCTCGACGTATGTGTCGGCATAACTCTTGTGTCTGGACTAAGCAGTCTTGAGGTCCTCACGGATCTTATGAACCTTCTCTTCGGCTTCTCGTAGGATGTTAGGTCCGAAGATCTGACTCTCTCCTACTTGTGACCAATTCAGAGGGGTACGACACTTCCTTCAATACATAAATTCAAATGGGGCCATTTGCAAACTGGCTTGATAACTGTTGTTATATGATAATTCTGCAAAAGGCCTCCTATTTAGATCCATATTCCAATACACAATCTCTCAGCATATCTTCGAGTATCTCATTTACTACTACATTTGTCCATCGGTCTGAGGATGATAAGTTGTGCTAAAGTTCAGTTTGCTTCCTAAACCTTCTTGGACTTTCTTCCAAAATATTGAGGTAAACTGGGTTCCTCGATCCGACACAATGTTCTTGGGGATTCCATGCAGACTGACTTTCTAGCAATGTACAACTCTGCTAGCTTAGAGCTTTGATAAGTGGTCTTGAATAGTAGGAAATGAGCTACTTTGGAAAGTCTATCCACTATGACTCAAATAGAATCATTTCCTCTACTAGATGTAGGCAAACCGGTGATGAAATCCATTCCAACTGAATCCCATTTCCATTCTGGAATTTGCAAAGGTTGCAAAAGTCCCGCAGGTCGCTGATGTTCCGCTTTGACTCTCTGACAGATATCACACTTGGCAATATAGCTTTCGACTTCTCTCTTCATTTTATGCCACCAAAATTGCTCCTTCAAATCCTGATCATCTTCATTCCTCCAGGATGAATAGAATAAAGAGTATCATGGGCTTCTTGCAAAATAGCTTGTTTCAACTCTGAATCTGCTGGCACACAAATTTGTCCCTTATACCACAAAACTCCTTCTTCATCTTCTGTCACATCCCAAGATTTTCCAAATCTTGTAATGTGAAAAATAAATGAATAAAATAAAACTTTGTTGATTTTCAGGGTGAGAAGAAACTTTTTGAATCCATTTGGAAACTTTCAAAACCTATTTGGATCAAATAAAATCCTAAAGGGATTTAAAAAGATAAATAAACATTAAAGTTAAAAATATTTGGAATTACTATTTCGAATCTTTTAATAAAAAGATTTGGTTTCAAAAGAAAAGATAGATTTATAAATAAGGATTATTTTATAGAGCCAAATTAAACCTTGGCCAATCTTTTGAAACAAAATGTTTTGTTTTGATTAAAAGAGTAAAAGATTATTTAAACAAAATAATGAGGATTTATTAATATCCAATTTTACTAAAAATAAAGGCTTTTCCCATTTTAAATAAACACTAAAACTTATTAAAATTATTTTTTATAAGTTTTCCAAGTGTTTATTATTTTCAAATAAAACCTATTGAAGAGTTTTGGTTTTATTTTAGATTTCAAAATAAAGATTTTAATAAAACAAATCCTATTTGATTTAATAACTAAGGCCCATTTTATTTAATTATTAATGGACCCTATAATAAAAATGTTATTTTATTTTAAACAAGTTTTCCAAATATCTTCTATTTTTAAATAAAACCTACTGATTTGGTTTTGATATTATTTAGTTTTCAAATGGAGATTTTATTAAATAAATCAAAACCTATTTGAATTAATAATTAAGGTCTATTTTATTTAATTATTAAATAGATCCTAAAAAGGATAAAATTATTTTATTTTATTTTGGGAATTAGTTTATGTTGTTAAACAGAACCAAAATTCAATTACAAAGTGTGGTGAATGTTTGAATTAATTTGGATGCTTGAATGGTTGTTTGAAATTCAAAACAGAAAATAGATTTGGGAAAAGAAAAAGCTTTCAGGAAGAAAAAAAATAGAATTGGACAGCAACCCAACTCACCAGGCCCAGCAGCCCATTCCAGCCCAACTCCTTTTTCCCACGCGTAAACGTTTTCACCGAAATGTAACCCAGCCATCCTTTGAACACCGCCCCCACCTCCACTCCCTTTCTTTCGCTGACAAAGGACCCCACCCCTCCAGCTCGTCTTCTTCCTCCTCGCGTTGAACACGCCCAGCCGTTGCTGCCATTGATTTCTCCGGTTGAATTCGCCTTAATGCGGCGTTAATCTCTCGCTGCAACCATGCACGTTAAAGCGTCTCCCTCTCCCCTCCATTTCCCCTCTGTCTCCTCCCCCAAGTGCTCCCCCAGGCTGTCGAATTTCGCTCAAACACCGCCACTGTCCGACGACGCTCCGGCGAGGATTCCGGCATCCCCACGCCACCCCTTGCCTCCTAGAGCACGCAGCTGTGATCCCCATCGCCTGGCGGACCTTTCCGCATCGCCAGCTCACCCGCGCGAGCTCTGCAAGCCCGATAGCGTCTTCCCCGAGCCAGCGCCGCCGTCTGCTCCAACTGCGGCGACGTCCCCCCGGTAAACCCGACCACCCCTCTCTTACCCGTGGACACGATAATGATCGCCATGCCCTTGCGAATCTAACGGCGTTTCCCTTTCGTCCTAGGGTGCCCCCATCCTCTCCCTCGATGACCTCCAGAACCGCCCGACGCCAGCAAGAACTCCGACGAGCCATTACCCTCACCTCCGTGCGCCCCTCGACGAACCAATAACACGTTGAGCTTCCCCAGGCGTCTGCAAACACGGTGAGCACATTCCTTTCCTCCCTCGCTTCCTATAGCATCGACTCCGCCGTCGTCTCACCATCGCCGCCGCGCGCAGCCGTCGAGCGCCGCCCGTCCTTGGTCTAGATGCTTTGAGCCGTTAGATGCGAATCCTGCGGTTGTGTTAGATTCACTTAAACGAAAGGGTATGCGATGATCTAAGCCGCACATGCCCCTTTTAATCCTACGGTCTGAGATAGTCGATCCACACGAAACGTTTTCAACAAATAGGAAACAGACGCGTGTCCCAGAGTTGGTTTTAAAAACAGAATTGATCTATTAGATTTCTAATTTTGTAAATTGCACAACTTTTGATCCACACGTTCAAAAATTACAAACTTTATATCAATGGAATCAGTGGAACAAGCCCTAGCCAACCATGCCATTTGTTTAGTAAAAAGTTTCTGTTAAAATGTTTGTTTTTGCAGAAACATTTGTATGCTTGTTTAGGTTATAAAAATTATTTCTAAAATATTTTTGAGGATAAAATCTTTGGCAAATGGTGCGATTTGAACCTACTGACCATAGGAAACACTTTGTGGTTTCAAAAATGTATTTGGTGAAGAAAAAGAATGATTCTTTGATTTAAAACCATTTCTAGTCAAATAAAAATATAGTTTATTTATTAAAAATGGTTTTGGAAGAAAATTTTTGGGAAATGTTTTGTTTTAAACTCTCTGACCCTAAACACCAAGTTTTATGGTTTGAAAACATAATTTGGTGAACCCTATAGATTAATGCCTTAGTAAAAATATTTCTACACCACATAAAATGATACCTTGTTTTGAAAATGGTTTATGAAGTGAAACCTTTTGCAAATGACTTTGCCACTTTATAAAATGACCATTAGGTGATTTAAAAAGTTTAATACCCATTAGGAACCACTTTTCCAAATAAAACAATCCTTGGCATGCTTGCATGCATTATCTTAGTTCTGTGATTTTATGTGATGTTTTGCTTGATTGGTAGATTGAGATTGTGCCTTGCTTGATTGAATTGTAGTGACTTGAAGAGTGTGATTGTTGCAAGGACAAGGAGTGAACCTATACCCTCTACCAAAAAGGCAAGTGATGCTTCATACTTTTTGTCCCATTACTTTCACTATGCATTAGTGTTTTTCTCTAAGTAAAACTTGCATGGAATTTTGCTAAGTATAAACCTTACTATAGGAAAACCTAGTAGATGAAACCTTAGTGGAACATTTCCTAAGTTAAGACTCCTACTACTATCATGCTTAGCTTAGCTAATAGAAAACAAGGGTGGAAATATATTCACACTATGGAAAAATTTCTAAGTCTGAGGACTTGTGTTTTTGTTTAATAAAACAACTAAGTTAATGAATCACCTGGGTGGAATGGTAATTGCTTGGTGGTTTTTGGTTGAGTGGTTCACAAGGCCCATGTCTATGGTTGACCTTGTGTATATCACTTGTGGATGGCCACCCAGGAACAAAGAGATTTGAGATGTCAAATGTTGAGAAGCTTCAAGTGCAACCACTTGGCATTATGGGCTCTACCTGGATCATATAGGTTGCAAGAACTTAGCCATATGGACAGTTGGTGGTAGAGTTTGATAGGTTGGAACGCGTCCATTTTGGTCTAAGGGAATGCTTCTGAAAGATCTTGTCTTGGTGAAACCAAGTCTTGTGGGGAAAGTGCACCACCTCTGCAGAGTGTAAAATCTAAGTACTTAGCCATGTCCCTGGTAAAGGACAATTTGAGCATCAATACATGGAAGCAATCAAGAATATCATCATTCAAATTTCTAAGTTAAAACTTGTGGTTGAACAAGGGTTAAAGGATCTTCAATCTTTGATTGAGAGAAATGATTTTGTCAAGCAAAAACTTAGTATTTTTAAATGATAAGGAAAATCTATTTTGAGCAATGCAAGCCTAAAGCTCCACTTAGCCAAATGCATATAGATGATAGACTCCACTATACTACCATAGTATCACTTGCCAATACAATTCAAATGTATTGACCCTTGTGGCTGTAACTTGTTATGTTGCAGGTTTGATTGATATTAGTAAAGTTGATTGATTAGGATTACAAGTCTACAACCAACATGGCTGCCTGTGGCACTTTGAAGATGAAGGACTCCATGCTTATAGATATTCTGCTGCAATGTAATGTAATAGCCAAATGAGCTATGTAAGATGTAATAAAATTATGTTATTCCTGGTTATAAAGTTGTATTATGACCTTTGTTTCTTGGTATTACATCTTAACTGTGGATGCTAGCTATTGATCCAGGGACTAGCATTGTAAACACAGGGGACTCTACCTTATTAAAGGTTGGGACCCTTACGTGAATCCTGGTACCTTCCCTATATTGATACGACGCTTAATTCCGTCGATACTGGCATTTCCTTTTTGAGCTTCCTTTATCTGATCTATCAAGGTGGGTTGAAGTTCGATAATAGCTAGGAATCCTTCTCTAACTATCTCCATTCTAAAATCCTCCAACTCCTTATGCAAATTTGGTTGCTCTTTCAGAATCATGGTGTTTAATCTACACGATAGTCTACTAAGAGCATCATCTACCACATTGGCCTTGCCCGGGTGATAGTGAATGTCAAGGTCATAATTCTTGATTAGCTCTATCCATAGCCTTTGTCTCATATTCAACTCCTTCTGAGTAAAAATATACTTCAAACTCTTGTGATCTGAATAAATCTCACAGTGATTATCCATGAGGTAATGACGCCATGTCTTCAAGGCTAAAACTACTGCGGCTAACTCTAAGTTATGGGTGGGATAGTTCTGCTCATGTTGCTTTAGTTATCGGGACATATATGATATTACTTTGCCTCCTTGCATCAACACACATCCGAGACCAATCTTGGATGCATCACAATACACATCAAAGGGCTTCATGATATCCGGCATGATCAAAATTGGGGCTAAAAGCAATCTCTTCTTGAGTTCTTGAAAACTCGCTTCACATTTGTCCATCCATTCAAACTTCTGATCCTTCTTTAATAACTGAGTCATCGGCCTAGCGATGCTTGAAAATCCTTCAACAAACTTGCGGTAATATCCTACTAATCCAAGAAATGCACGAACTTCTGTTTGAGTGGTTGGGGCTCTCCATTCTTCAACATCTTTAATCTTGGCAGGGTGAACGGCAACTCCTCCGGCTGACCAGATATGTCCTACGAATCCTACTTCCTTTAACCAGAATTCACATTTTCTAAACTTGGCATACAACTGATGCTCTCTCAGGGTTCCAAGGATGGTTCTTAGGTGTTGTTCATGTTCTTATTCCGATTTGGAGTAGATTAGAATGTCATCAATGAAAACAATGACAAACTTATCCAAGAAGTTCATGAAAATCTTATTCATGAGATTCATGAAATAAGCAGGGGCATTGGTTAATCCAAAAGACATGACCTTGTACTCATACAATCCATATCGGGTAGTGAAGGCAGTCTTTGGGATATCCGTTGCGCAAATTTTTAGTTGATGATAACCAGTTCTAAGATCAATCTTAGAGAACACTCTAGTACCGGTCAACTGATCAAATAAATCTTCTATCTTCGGTAGTGGGTACCTGTTCTTTATGGTGACGCCGTTCAACTTCCGGTAATCCGTACACAAACGGGTGGCACCATCTTTCTTATCCACAAACAAAATTGGTGATCTCCATGGCGAGGCACTTGGTTGAATCAGGTCTTTGCTAATCATGTCATCAAGTTGCTTCTTGAGCTCCACTAACTCCGTTGGGTTCATACAATAGGGTCTATGAGCTATGGGTCTAGTTCCAGGGATTATGTCAATGATAAACTCAATATCCCGATCTGGGGGCATACCGGGCAATTCATCTGGGAACACATCGGGGTATTCACAGACTACTCTAACTTGGTATAGGGTCGGTTGGGCTAAACTCTTTTGCACTTGAATTGACGGGGCAGTGTCTCAGACACATGCTCAGCTGATATTCCGGTGCTACTGGTCATGGTTATGGCTTTCTTGGCACAATTTATGAGTCCTTGATGTTTTGACATCCAACCCATTCCTAGTACTACTTCCAAACCTTTTGTTCCGAGTACTATTATATTGGCATAGAAATCTATTCCATGAATTCTGATAGGTACGGCCTTGCAAATTTCTCTAGCTTTGGTAGTTGAACCAGGTATTTGAACTATCATAACATGCTTCAGATTTGTTGGTTGAATCTTACTAGTGCATGCAAATTCTTCCGTGACAAACAAGTGCGATGCTCCATAATCAAACAACACTCTTGCAAGTACTGAATTAACAGAAAACATACCCAACACGACATCTGGCGCTTCCTGGGCTTCTTCAACATTCATGTGAAACAGACGGCCAGTACGGTTGTTCGGGTTGACTGGGGCGAATCTCTTTCCATGTTGAACACGACGCTGCTGCTAGGCAGGTGTAGTAACATTGGGTGCTGCAACAATCTTCTTGGGGCACCCATTGGAATAGTGACCCGTTACTCCACACTCAAAGCAGTTGATTGTTGACTTGTCCTTCCCGGCAACAGGCACGACATTACTTCCAGTCCTTGGGGCAGTATTGTTATTGGTGTTGTTGGGCCTTGGTGGTGCACGATTGAAGTTATTGGGGTTTCTATTGTGGTAATGGTTGTTGCCTCCCAGCCTCGGGTTTCCTACGCTATGGTTGGGAAAGTCCGGGCGTGACACAGCTGGCCTATTGTTCCTTGGTGCAAATCCGACAGATGAACTGGGGTGATACTTTGCGGTATGGTGGGGTCCAGGTTGATGCATCATACGACACTTACGGTTATCAGTAGCTTGGTTGATCTTTCTTTCCATATGGATTGCTAAATCCATTAAAGCTTCTAGATCAGCAAACGGGATATTTACTAGCACCGTCTGCATCTCATCATGCAGACCATTCAGAAATCTCTCCTTCTTCTTGGCTTCAGCAACAATCTCGTTAGGGGCATACCTTGATAGAGACAGAAATCTGTCACGGTACTCTACCACGGTCATCCTTCCTTGCTTCAACTCCTTGAATTCATCCCTCATCCTCAAAATCAAACCTGGTGGCACATGGGTTCGGCTAAACTTGAGTTTGAATTCATCCCAAGTCATCATTTGTCCTCCATTAATGGTACGAGTGTTATTCCACCATGCTCTTGCGGAACCTGTCAGATAGTGGGTGGCAAACAGTACTTTCTCTGCCTCATCTACTCCGGCAACTTCTAAGTTGTTCTCCATGGTTTGCAGCCAATCATCATCATCTAAGGGCTCTTCTGACTTGCTAAAGATAGGGGGATTGGTGTTCTGGAAATTCTTAAGTTTGGATCCATGATGATCCTGATTTCCATGGCCTTGGTTGTCATGCGCCAGTTGGGCGATCTGTTGCAGAGTGGCTAGATTGGCTTGACCCTCGGTTCTACCGGCTTCTCGATTGGCTACTAACATTTGCAGGATTTGGACCATCGGGTCTTGAGATGAGCTGCTCCCTCCGCGAGTCATCTGAAGATTGAGATAGATCATAAGACAAGAGGGAAATTTTTCTAAGGTTTATGGGTTTGGTTTTAAAGCTTTTAATATTTGAGTAAGGCTAAGGTTTGAAATCCAACAACTCATTCTCATTCATTCCAAGCACACATACAAACCACACATTCCAAACATCACATCACAACAACTATGCAGATGGTTTGAAGAACCATTATGCCAAGCTACGATACAGTGGGACCGGATACAACTCACACCTACAATAGTGCTCTGGTGCTATTACTCATCAGAACCGGTGGCCTCTTCATCATCAATAAAGTCGCGGTCCTCTTCATCAGTCTGGAACTCCTGGTCCATGTCCTCCAAGTAGTCATCATCATCACTGAGGTATGAGTAGGGATCTCCACGAATATCTTCCCCTTTGTTCTCCCTCTCCTCAAGCTGCATCTCCCGATCATGGACGGTCTCTTCCAGGGCTAACACTTCGTGACAAAGGCGGGCAATGATGCGATCCTTCTTGTCACGCAGACGGCGAAGTGACTTGCGCTCCTTCTTGTCACGCAGACGGAAAAGTGACTTGCGCTCCTTCACGAGAATGGCGAAGGTCTGGTCCTTCTTGATGGCAGCGAGTTGCTACTCGTTGGCGTCAACATGAGCGTTGTCCAGCTCTTTCTAATTCTCATGAAGCATGAAGGCAAGATGGTCCACATGGTGCCTCAACTCAGGGTGGCCTGGCGGGTCCAAGGGTTGTCCATTGGAGTCACTTCTGGCATAATGAGCAAAGCGGGTGCCGGCGATCTTGTTGATATTTTTCCCACATAGTCGGGCAAGTGCTTCCTGCATTTCTCTTGCCAATCCATCTATCCAATTGTTCTCCCGGATGCTGAAATGGATCTTCTCAGATGTAGGTGGCTCCATTTTTCCTCGCAGATCTGCAACTATCAACCATTGCAGCTCCCTTATAGGGTGATCATGTAGTTGAGCTCCATAAAACTCCGGATGTGGGCGCTCCAAAAATTCCGCAAGATGACTTAGGTCACTCTCAAAGATGAGGTTTCCTTCGTTGCCCAACTGATAAAACTTGTTGTAGGTGTAGTCCATCTATAAGCAATTGAGAGGAGTAAGTTAGAGAAGTGATCAAGTGTGCCAAATTTTATGTAAGATTTCAAAAAAATTGAGGAACATATGACTCTCTTTTGCAAAGAATTTTCAAGGATAAGAGAGAGAATAGGTTTTTATAAATACCCACATTCTTTGTTTTTGGTAAGTTTTTCAGACGTCCATTCTAACTAGGGTCTTCTATGGCCAGTATGGCTCTGATACCAACTTGTAAACACCCCGATTTTTATCCCAGATGCCTGTTATACCGTACATCGCAATCCCAGGATTACTATTTTTGTGAGACATAACAGATTGGTAGCATAGTACATCATCCATTACAAACCATAATAGTTTTACAAATAGTTGATCTCATGATCAGGTCTGATTAAAATCAAAGCAGCGGAAATAATAATAGTAGCCTGGTCGATGCTCCATCTTCAGGGTCACAGGTGATGACCCACAAGTATAGGGGGTGTATCGTAGTACTTTCGATAAATAGGAGTGTCGATCCCAACGAGGAGCAGAAGGTGTTGAACAGTGGTATGGAGCAGGAAATCCCTGTAAATACTTAACAAACGGATTTTTAGTGGTTTTCTAACAAGGAAAAAAAACAAAGAGCAAGTAACAGAAGTAACGAACAAATGGAGCAAGTGGCCCAATCCTTTATTAGCAAAGGATAAGCCGGTGGAAATACTTATAAGGACCAAACATTCTCAAGGACACATGGGAATTCTGTCAAGTGCTTTCGCTTCAAATAGCTGGGTACTCTTCTATGGTGTTTGTAAGTGTTGTGTTGGTGAACATGTGCTAACATACCGCCCTTCCTAGGACTAATACATACTTGTGATTAAACCCCCTGCAAACATCCGTAACTACAGAAAAGTAATTAAGATATAAATCTAACCACAACCTTAAACTCTGAGATCCTGCACTCCCTTGTGCAAAGGTGTCCTAACGGGGGTTCAGGTTTCTGTCATTCCGGCAACCCCAGAGTTAGTATCCAAATACACAATGCATTCCCCTAGGCCCATAAATGGTGAAGTGTCATGTAGTCGACGTTCACATGACACCACTAGAAGAATAGCACCACAACTTAAATACTAAACCATTGAATAATAACTCATCATAGATTCACTACTAACAACATGACTTCTCACATGTCCTCAAGAACTAAACGAACTACTCACAAGACATCATATGGATCAAGATCAAAGATGATATGGTAATGGATAACAATCTGAACATAAACAATAATCCAATGGTTCCACTCACAAGCATCAACTACAATAGTAATCAACACCCGGAAAGTTTCCTCTAAGAACTAAAGCAATATCCAACACAATTGTTATAGCGGGACGGAGTGGTGGTGCTGGTGCTGGTGGATATGATGGTGTGGATGATGATGATCCCGATGAAGCCTAGCCTGATGACGGTGTTGATGGAGACGGTCTCCCCTCTCGGGGAAGGAATTCCCCCAGCAGAAATCTATCTGCCGGAGAGATCTTTCTCTCTCGGTGTTTTCCGCCCCCCATAGACGGCGGAAATCTATATGTGGTCGCTCCCCGAGCCTTAGGGTTTCGAAGGGAAGATATAGGCGAAGGGGAGGAGTCGAAGGCCAGGCAGGTGGGCCACACCTGCCCTAGGCGCGGGGTCAAGTGGGCCCGCGCCTAGGGGTGTGGGCCCCCTGAGGCCCCACTTCGCCCCTCCTTCTGGCTTCCTTCGTCTTCTGGTAAAATAATATGTTTCCATATTTTTCTGGTATTTTTCTGATCTTCACGAAATTTCACCAAAACGCCTTCTTTTCCATCAGAATCCAGACTCTTGCAGTCCATCCTCCAGGAAGCATCTAACATGCATAAACAGATGAAAAGCCATAAGTAATACCTCATAATAAGACAAATATCAATGAATAGAGGTAAATTATGATATAGAATGGTGATGGAAATTGGGCGTATCAACTCCCCCAAGCTTGTCCCCAAGCGAAAACTAAGCTCAATAAACATGTCCACGGGTTTATGGAGTGAACTGTCGATAAAAGAATACGAACAAGAAGTATCACACTTACCATTGCACAACTCATAGAAGAGAGCAACTCACCATTATATAACTTAGCTTGCAACCAAGTACAACTGTCACAATAGAGATACATAAAGATAAATCATAATTGGAATTGGCAAACTTGTTCTTGGTCAGAGAACACCTGGCAAACAGTTTCACAAAAGCTTTTTGTAGAAGTTTCAAAACAGGAACACTCTTTGCTCAAAAAGGTTTTTCACCAGTGAAGGCTTTCAAAGTAATACTCAATAGATAAGAGTTTTGTGCAAACAAGGAAGATACAGAACATGATTGAATAAATCACCATATGAATGCTTGAAACACAACAACTCAAAAACTTGCTGGAGATAGAGAGGAAGTAGGTTTACTGAATCAACTTGGAAGTGGAAGAAATGTCCCTTCTTAGAGGGTACCAGAGATTACAAGTCATAAAGAGCTTCCAAAAGATTATGGTACTTACTAGCTTTGATCCCTCATTGCCCCTATCATAAGCATCTTGATATGATTAAGGTTAAAGTGAACAAAGATGGAGTATATGCTTGACAAAATATAAGTTGGCAATCTCTGTCCCTTGAATATGAGGGCCACTCCTCATGCATACTCAACTTTGGGCCCAGGTAAGTTCTTGTCATTGTAAGTATTTGCATATCATTGAGAACCGCCAACGGGGTACCCCTTGCACATGGTACAGGAGCTTTCCCATAATCAAAATGACAAGGCAAACAGATAATGAGCATCTCAACAATCTTTTTATTTACTATGTGCATAGATTTTTATTGAGGATGCTTCATAGATGACTCACTATGGTGATGCTGCAAGTTTCCACCATGATTAAGCATGGCTTAGTCTAGCGGCCCAGGCATTTCTCTAACACGGAATACAAACTCCATGGACTTACAAGTTCCCTCTTTATTTCACACCGTTGACATCCATAGACAAAAGAGCACAATATCAACTGTGTATAGAGTACAAGTGCAATGTTGAAAACATTCCCCGTGACAGCACGGTTCTGCTAATTCCAACGTATAGATGCAAGCATATACAACTTCGATGTTCATAATGGTTCAAGTCTATTAGGGGCAAGGAAATAAAGTGTGCCATCAAGTTCGTGGGAGATTTACTAACTAGTTTTCACATAAAAAAATACTTTTTAATTCGAAAGGTAGATGAAGCTTGATAATTTGCTTGGAATAGAAAAAGCTACTAGGTAGATATGGTGGACACAAGTGGCAAAAGTTTTGGATTCAAAGGATTTTGGAAACATGAGAAGTATGCCTTCTCAAAACAGGTTTTTGGCTAGCAAGGCTGGGTAGCAAGGAAGAGAGTTGGAAGAAACAAGCAAAAATACAAGTAATAAAGCCAAACATGCAATCTTCCTTGAAGACACAAAAGAATCTTAAATAAAGAATACTAGCTTATGAGCCAACAAGAAAGAAAACAAATGATACCGAATACCTGTAAGCTTTTTCTTTCTTTCTTTTTCTTTCAAACTAATGTCACTGACTAGAACTCGGTTTTCCAAAATCAATTTAGATCCACTTGATGATCCCAAAGTGGTGCTAATACTGATTAACAAGATCCATCACATAATAGAGATTGCAAACTAAAATAGGAAGTGCAAAAAGTAAGAGATGATACTTCTTATTAATATTCCAATAAAGGCACTCACACCAAGGGATACATAGATAATCAACTAAAGGAGAGATACTTCCACATGCAAACCAAACTATAAGATAACCTCTCTGCCACAGATATGAATCCACTAAAAAGTAAAAGATAAAAGATAATGGTGGTGATACCGCGTCACTCCCCCAAGCTTGGAACAAGCCAAGGGGATGCCAAACCTGATGACGAATTACTCCTTTGGTGGTGATGGTGTTCTCCTGATAAGCTCCTCAATAAGTTTCTTCAAATCCTCCATTTCGAAGGTTAGAGTATGAATTAACTCCGAATTATGCTCAATGCACCCCATGATCAACTCGGACCGAGGATCCCAGACCTTGTTATTCTTTCTCCATTCTTCCAAATTAGAGTGTTTCTTTCCTACACGGTTAGAACAAGGGGTACTAGGAGGAAGTGTGCGCGGAGCAAGGATATGACGCGGAGTTCTCCCTCCTGTAGACATCCGTGTTATCCTCCTAAGCTAGGTAGGTTGTGCCACCAAACCAATACTTGTGACGGTAGCGCGAGTGTCCGGTTGCTCGTCCTCCTCCATGTCACCTTCATACCCTACTGAAATCTCCTCCTCCTTGGGGACTTGAGGTTCTTCTTCCTCGAGCTTCTTGCCTTTGTTGTTGGCGGAGGCCATGGTGCTCTAAACTTGAGAAGATTTCCTGACAGAAACAGATCAAAACGAAAACACGATGAGAACATGATGCACGAACCTCGGGTGATCCGGGGGGTTATATATTACGAAGTTTCAATGCATAAGGAAGGTTTTGACACTGAAACGAGGCGGATACGGAGTTCGAGGGGGGAACACCCCCCTCAGGCGCGGCTAGGCTGGGCCCGCGCCTAGGGTGGGTTTTTCCACCCCAGGCTCCGTTTCCTCTTCAGTTTCATCTCGTAACTTCCCTTATGTATTAAAAACATCAAAAATATAAAAAGATTGGGGTTTCACGAACCTTCTGTTTTCACCACTTTTACCTATTCAAAGACGAACTCTGCAGATTCCTTCTCTCTTTCTCCTGAGAATTTCCTTCATACAAAACTTTTGCACAAACTCAATGACAACATTAGTGTAAGCAAAAACAATAAACCTTTGGTAAACGCTTCAACTGAAAACCCACCAAAACAAAAGCTTCTGTAAGAGGCAAATGCAAATGATGGCAGAAATCTGTCAAAACAGACCAGCAGGTAAAGATTGATTTTTTCGAAGACCTTCTGTTGCTCAAAGCAAAAAGTGCAGAACTGATGAAAGTTGGGTAACAACTTGGTGAACAAGCTCAGAAAAATTCATCTCCATCCGAAGTACTAAGCTTCCTCACAAAGTTTTACAATGCAACACAAAAATCTGTCCCAGGACAACCACTTTTCACAGCTCCGCTACTTTACAAAAGTAGTTGAACTTGACACAAAAACCAAAACAAATGGATAAGGAGCGGTTATTTACTTAGGTAATAACTTTCAAGACACGACCAAACTCTTGGGTTATCTACCAACAAGTACTTTTCTTTAATGCCTTTAAGTTAGGCTTAAAACTTCCAAAGATGCTCACAAAGGAGATATATCTGAAATGAAAGAGAGCATCAAGAAGCAAATAACCAACACACTTGAGCCTAACCCACTTCCCATGCATGGGGGTATCATGAGAAAATGAATTGTTGAAACAAAAGGCCACAAGCATAGGAAGACAAAATAGATGCAACTTCAAAGCTTTCAACATAAAACGGGGAAACTTAACATTATTGAGATGCATAAAACCATGTTTCCCTCTCTCAAAATAACTATCAGTAGCACTTTGAATAAAGTTTACAATATAACAGTCACTAGAAACAACCTTATCATCACAATAAGCATACTTACAGTCACCAAAAAGAGGTCCAAGGTCATAGACTGGATCAATAGAAGCAAATTGTTCCATCCTGAAATCTTTATTAGGCAAGCTATTTTCACAAGGAGATTTAGCAAATTTGGAAAAGCTAAACTCATAAGAATCTCCGTCAAACTTAGTTAAAACTTTTTCCTTCTTACAATCAATAATAGCTCCACAAGTATTCGACAAAGGTCTACCAAAAATTAAGCACTAGAAAATTAGCAGGATACTTAATCTTATCATAGAGAACCTCTACATCTCTTACAATGCCAATGGGGCAAATGGTTTCCTTGTTAGAAAGGTGAATAACCACATCAATGTCCTCAAGCTCACAAGGACCAATCTCATGCATAATTTCCCTGTAAAGCTCATAAGGAATAGCACTAGAACTAGCACCAATATCACATAAACCATAGTAGCAATGATCACCAATTTTAACAGAAAGCACAGGAACACTAGCTTTTCTAGCCTTACTAGGATGAGCAATAATATTAGAAGCGTCTTCACAGAAGACAATGTGCTCATCCTCTATATTTCTAGTGACAGTGTCTTTCACAATAGCTACCACAGATTCATCACTTAGATGCTTACCAGGCTCCACAGTTTTCATTGTACCTTTGTTATTTGCACTAATAATCATAGAATACTCCTTTACCTTAGCTGGGAAAGGTATTTTCTCAACATGAGGTTTAGGAACAATATGATTAGTAGTACAAACTTGAGTACTTCTAACGGGAACAAGACTAACAACATATTTATAAGGAGCATGGTACTTATTCCACTTCTTCTTGGGAATTTCTATGTAAGAGGCAAAGGCCTTAATACAGTTGGCAATACTTTGGGAATCAAGACCAAACTCATTACTAATATCACGGAAGTCATCCGTTCCCATAAAATATTTAATGCATTCATAATCATAGTTTATACCTGACTTTCTTCCTTTGTCATTCTCCCAAGCTTCGGTGTTCTCTTGAATACGGTCTAGAAGATCCCATTTAGCTTCTTCCTTCATACGTGTGAATGATCCAGCACAAGAAGCATCTAGTAAATCTTTATCATGAAGAGAAAGCCTAGCATAAAATTTATTGATAATAATATTGTTAGGGAGTTCATGAATAGGACATTTAAGCACTAGTAACTTCAATCTCCCCCAAGCTTGAGCTGTACTCTCTCCATAAAGAGGCCAAAAGTTATATATAAGATTTCTATCCTTATGAATCTCACTGGGAGGATAAAATTTAGAGTAAAAGAGAGATGCCATCTCCTCCCATTCCATGGATTGTCCATTCTTCAGCAGCTTATACCATTCTTTAGCTCTCCCTTTTAAGGATATGGAGAGTAACTTCTTCACCTATTCATTTGCGATACCTGCACACTTAAACAACCCGCATAATTCATAGATAAAAAGAAAGTGATCACCGGGATGGACAGTTCCATCCCCAAAATAATAATTATCCATAACACAATTAACAATACGTGTAGGTATATTAAAAGGATCTATCTCAACAGGTGGTGGTTCATCTACTACCCTAGCAGTGGTAGTAGTTTCCCAAACAAAAAACCAAGTGGGTTATCCATATTGGAAACAAAGTAACAAGCAGTAACAAAATCAATACCCACAGTA
Organism: Avena insularis; assembly: GCA_023614405.1. Classification (NCBI taxonomy): domain Eukaryota; kingdom Viridiplantae; phylum Streptophyta; class Magnoliopsida; order Poales; family Poaceae; genus Avena; species Avena insularis. The sequence continues at coordinate 67,081,652 of CM042697.1, forward strand.
AAAGTTTCCTTTACCAGTTCCACTCTTCAATAGCGCTTCACTCCCCAGCAATGGCGCCAGAAAATAGTCTTGATGACCCACAAGTATAGGGGGTGTATCGTAGTACTTTCGATAAATAGGAGTGTCGATCCCAACAAGGAGCAGAAGGTGCTGAATAGTAGTATGGAGCAGGAAATCCCTGTGAATACTTAGCAAACGGATTTTTAGTGGTTTTCTAACAAGGCAATAAAACAAAGAGCAAGTAACAGAAGTAACAAACAAACGGAGCAAGTGGCCCAATCCTTTCTTAGCAAAGGACAAGCCAGTGGAAATACTTATAAGGACCAAACATTCTCGAGGACACATGGGAATTCTGTCAAGTGCTTTCGCTTCAAATAGCTGAGTACTCTTCTATGGTGTTTGTAAGTGTTGTGTGGGTGAACCTGTGCTAACATACCGCACTTCCTAGGACTAATACATACTTGTGATTAAACCCCTGCAAACATTCATAACTACAGGAAAGTAATTAACATATAAATCTAACCACAGCCTTAAACTCTGAGATCCTGTGCTCCCTTATGCAAAGGTGTCCTAACGGGGGTTCAGGTTTCACACTCAACAACCCCACCCCACAATTAGTAGCCAAATACACAATGCATTCCCCTAGGCCCATAAATGGTGAAGTGTCATGTAGTCGAAGTTCACATGACACCACTAGAAGAATAGCACCACGACTTAAATACTAAACCATTGAATAATAACTCATCACAGATTCACTACTAACAACATGACTTCTCCCATGTCCTCAAGAACTAAACAAACTACTCACAAGACATCATATGGATCAAGATCAAAGATGATATGGTAATGGATAACAATCTAAACATAAACAATAATCCAATGGTTCCACTCACAAGCATCAACTACAATAGTAAACAACACCGGGAAAGTTTCCCCTAAGAACTAAAGCAATATCCAACACAATTGTTACAGCGGGACGGAGTGGTGATGATGGTGCTGGTGGAGATGATGGTGTGGATGATGATGATGATCCCGATGAAGTCTAGCTTGATGACGGTGTTGATGGCGACGGTCTCCCCTCTCCGAGAAGGAATTCCCCCAGCAGAAATCTGTCTGTCGGAGAGATCTTTCTCTCTCGGTGCTTTCCGCCCCCCAGAGGCGCAAAAATCTATTTGTGGTTGCTCCCCGAGCCTTAGGGTTTCGAAGGGAAGATATAGGCGAAGGTGCGGAGTCAGAGGTCGGGCAGGTGGGCCACACCTACCCTAGGCGTAGGGTCAGGTGGGCCCATGCCTAGGGGGTGTGGGCCCCCTGAGGCCCCACTTCGTCCCTCCTTCTGGCTTCCTTCGTCTTCTGGTAAAATAATATGTTTCCATATTTTTCTGGTATTTTTCTGATCTTCCTGAAATTGCACCGAAACGCCTTCTTTTCCATCAGAATCCAGACTCCGGCAGTCCATCCTCCAGGAATCATCCAACATGCATAAACAGATGAAAAGCCATAAGTAATACCTCATAATAAGACAAATACCAATGAATAGAGGTAAATTATGATATAGAATGGTGATGCAAATTGGGCGTATCAACAGGCAATGCTAACAATGGGAGATGATCCTAGTTATCATAAGCGTCCTGCTTTCCATCCTGCTCATAGGCTCCTTCGTATTCTGGCCATGTGAATAGCCAGGGACAAATCCGTGAGTACTTTTAAGTACTCGCAAACTATTGCTAAAGCAGTAAGACCAGTCTAATAAGAATCCTAAGCTCTAGGTTTGTTTGCCACAAGCCAATTTTATTTCACAATTACTTAGTGGTAAATACCTAGCTTTAGTTGTCTAGATTACTTAAGTGGGAACCTAGCTTCATCTCCACAACTTGTGGGGTCAAGTCAAAGTCATCATTCAAGTCACGAGTTCTTTTGGAAAACATCTGACAACGGAACAATATGGACATCCAACTGTCCATAACCGCGTATATTCGAATAGTTTGACACTTTGCAGAGGTGGTACACTTTCACCACAATATTTAGTACATCCGTCAGGAATAATCCTGAATCATCATACTTGGTATGCGGATAATCAATCCTAACATTTCAATTACACACCCAAGTATAGCCACCTCCTCTATGAGTTTGGCCTCCCAACCATGACCATCTGTCATCTTGGGAACTGCATTGGTGGACAGTCACATTCACAAGGTAGCCTCAACTCACCTTTTTCCCCGAGGGAATCCATACTAAGACACATAAACTTCCAGTTAAGCCCTACCCAAATTCGGGTATTGTGGTTGTACGGTAAAATTGGAATGGTATCGCATCCGAACCCAACCATCAGTTTTTATCAAAGTCAGGTCACATACTTCATTCAACATCATCTTCACTCATAGTGTCCATAACACATGTCAAAACATTTTAATAGAATGACTCATCATTCCAAGGTTTTCATAATCATTTGTTCTCATCTAAAGTGATCAAGATTAATTTAGCACTAGCATCTACCAATGATGGTGTCACTATTTGAGGGGTACTATGTAGGGTTTCGTAGCATGGAAAACAAAATTTTCTACCGCATACAAACAAACAAGCCAAGATCTATCTACTAGATTGTAGCAACGAGTCGATGGAATAACTCACCCTCGAAGATTCCAAGTGTTTAACGAGAGCGGATTCTCGTGGGTGATGTAGTCGTACTCTTCCCGATCTCAAGATCGTGTAGACGATCCTTCCTGCCAATGGTTCAGCCGTTAAATGATCTCGTTGATTTTCGAAGACCTTCCTCTCCCTTGTTCCAGGCAGTGGAGGTTGTAGCACTCTCCTCGCGATTCCGGCAGCACAACGGCGTGGTACCGGAAGTAGAGGGAGATATCGCAGGGCTTCGCCTTAAGCCAGAGCGAGTATGGTGGACTATGAGAGAGCTTCTCGACGATCTAGGGTTTACACACGCCAAGGAGGGGGCAAAGCCGGCGCCTAGGGTTATCTAGGCAGCGGCGGCGAGTTGCCCTAGGGCGGCGACGGCGGCAGCAGGAGGTGGCGGCGCCGGCGGCTAGGGTTTGCGGGGTGTGAGAGGTGTGTTTAGGGGGGCAGCCCTGCCCCTCCTTATATAGGTGGAGGGGGGCGCGCCAGGGGAGGGGAGTCCCTCCCCAACTCGGCTTCCAAGGTGGGCCGGCGGTGGAGGGGAGGAACTCCTCCCCAACTCGGTTTCCACCTTCCCTCCACTTCCCAAAATAGCCGTTTGACTTTTCAAATTGGCGTTTGACTTTTCAAACTAGGATTTGATTAAACCCTTTATTTTGTTCAGCGATGACACCTAGTACATGATGCAATCATACCAACTTGATATAACACATTCATGTACCCTTCCCCTCCGGAGTGCCAGACATTCCGGAACCTTCTAGAACATTCCCGATGAAAACACCGGAACCATTCTCCAACCCCGAAACAGGACTTTCCTTATGAATCTTATTCTCCGGACCATTCCGGATCTCCTCGTGATATCCCGGATCCCATCCGAGACTCCGAACAACATTCGGTCTCTTACTCATCATTCCATAACTACTCAAACAACGTCGAATCCTTAAGTGTGTCTCACTACGGTTCGTGAATTATGCGGACATGATCGAGACACTTCTCCGAACAATAACCAATAGAGGAATCTGGAAATTCATATGGCTCCCACATATTTCTATGATTACTTTGCGATCGAATGAACCACTTACATACGATACCAATTTCCCTTTGTCTCACGATAGTTTACTTATCCGAGGTTATGATCGTCGGTATCTATGCATACCTAGTTCAACCTCGTTACTGATAAGTACTCTTTTCTCGTTCCCGTGATATGTGATCCTTTGTGAGCCAGTCACATGCTTGCAAGCTAATTGGATGACATTCCACCGAGAGGGCCCAGAGTATATCTATCCGTCATATGGATGGACAAATCCCACTCTTGATCCATGTGTCTCAACCAATACTTTCCGAACACTCAATGCCACCTTTATAGCCACCCAGTTACGGTGTGGTGTTTGATGTCATCAAAGCATCCTTCCGGTGAAGGTGATATGCAAGATCTCATGGTCGAAGGAATTAGGTTACTATGTATCAGAAAGCATATAGCAATTGAACTATTAAAATGACTTGATCTTTATGCTACGCTTATCTATCATATCATTCTCCTAACGATATGATCTTGTTGTTAATAACATCTCAATGTTCATGATAGGGAAACCACAATCATTTATTAACCAACAAGCTAGTATTATAAAGAGGCTTTTACTAGGGACTCTATTTTAGTTTACAAATCACACAAGTATTAATGTTTCCTTGTTAATACTATTATAGCATGAATGTAAACATTTATCATAAACACAAAGATATAATAATAACTACATTTATTATTGCCTCTAGGGCATATCTCCAACAGTCTCCCACTTGCACTAGAGTCATCTAATCTAGATTACATGGTAATATACCGAACACCCATGGCAGTTTGGTGTTGGTCATGTTTTGCTCTCGGGAGAGGTTTAGTCAACGGATCCGCCACATTCAGATCTGTGTGTACTTTGCAAATCTTTATGTCCCCATCTTGGACATGTTCTCGAATAGCGTGAAAACGTAGCTTGATGTGCTTCAGCTTCTTGTGTGACCTTGGTTCTTGCGCATTGGCTATGGCGCCCATGTTATCACAGTAGATAGACATTGGGTCCAGCGCACTAGGAACCACACCCAGCTCTGTAATGAACTCTTTCATCCATATCGCTTCTTGTGAAGCCTCCGAGCGACCATGTATTCCGATTCAGTTGAAGATCTCGCCACAACGCTTTGCTTTGCACTCCTCCAGCTAACTGCACCATTCAAAGTAAATACGTATCCAGATTGTGATTTAGAATCATCCGGATCGGTGTTCCAACTAGCATCGGTGTAACCATTAACAACGAGCTGTTCATCAACTCCATAAGAAAGAACCATATCCTTAGTTCTTCTCAAGTACTTAAGGATGTTTTGATCATTGTCCAATGATCCACTCTGGATCACTTTGATATCTGCTAGTTAAACTAACGACATATGCAATGTCGGGTCTAGTACATAGCATGGCATACATTAGAGATCCTATGGCGAGGCATAGGAGTCTTACTCATCCTTTCTCTATCTCTGTCATTGTCGGACTTTGAGTTTTACTCAAGGTCGATTAAACATGGGCAAGAACCCTTTCTTGCTATCTTCCATTCCAAACCTCTTTAGAACTTTGTCCAAATATGTACTTTGTGACAATGATATTAGGCGTCTCGATCTATCTCTAGAAATCTTTATGCCTAATATGTAAGCTGCTTCGCCAAGATCCTTCATTGAAAAACTATTATTCAAATATTCCTTGACACTATTAAGAAGATCTACATCATTCCCAATCAACAATATGTCATCTACATATAGTATTAAGAATGCTCTGAGCTCCCACTCACTTTCTTGTAAATACAAGCTTCTCCATAAGTTTGTATAAAACCAAAACTTTTGATTACCTTATCAAAACGTTGATTCCAACTTCGGGATGCTTGCTTCAATCCATAGATGGACCGTTGAAGTTTGCATACCTTCTTAGCATCTTTAGGATCGACAAAACCTTTGGGTTGCATCATATACAACTCTTCATCAATGTCTCCATTGAGGAATGCTGTTTTGACATCCATCTGCCATATCTCATAATCATAATATGCAGCGATTGCTAACATAATCCTCACAGACTTTAGCCATCTTGATGAGAAAGTCTCATCGTAGTCAACTCCTTGAATTTGTCGAAACCCTTTTGCGACAAGTCGAGCTTTATAAACGATAACATTACCATCGATCTGTTTTTCTTCTTGAAAATCCATTTGTTCTCGACGACCTTCCTAGCCATCTGGTAAGTCCACCAAAGTCCATACTTGGTTTTCGTATATGGATCCAATCTCGGATTTCATGGCTTCTTGCCATTTATTGGAATCTGGGCTCATCATCGCTTCCTCATATGTCGCAGGGTCATCGGTGTTGTCCACCAACATGACATTCATAACGGGATCATACCAATCAGGAGTGGTACGAGTTCTTGTTGACCTGCGAGGCTCTGTAGCAACTTCAACCAAAGTTTCATGATCATCATCATTAGCTTCCTCTCTTATTGGTGCATGCACCACGGGAACTTCTTCGGTGCATGCTACTCATGAGTTCGAGAGAAGGTTCAACAACCTCGTCCGAGTTCTCATTGTCCTTCCGATCACTTCTTCGAGAGAAATTCCTTCTCTAGAAAGGATCCATTCTTGGCAATGAAGATTTTGCCTTCGGATCTATGATAGAAGGTATACCCAATAGTTTCCTTCGGGTATCCTATGAAGACGCATTTTTCCGCTTTGGGTTCAAGCTTGTCCGGCTGTAACTTCTTTACATAGGCTTCACAACCCCAAACTTTAAGGAACGACAATTTAGGTTTCTTCCCAAACCATAATTCATACGGTGTCGTTTCAACGGATTTAGATGGTGCCCTATTTAAAGTGAATGCGGCTGTTTCTAATGCATAACCCCAAAATGATAGCGGTAAATCTGTAAGTGACATCATAGAACGAACCATATCTAAGAGAGTTCGATTACGACGTTCGGACACACCATTACGCTGTGGTGTTCCTGGCAGTGTCAATTGTGAAAGTATTCCGCATTTATTCAAATGCTCGCCAAACTCGTAACTTAGATATTCACCTCCACGATCAGAACGTAGAAATTTAATCTTCTTGTTACGTTGATTCTCAACCTCACTTTGAAACTCCTTAAACTTCTCGAAAGTCTCGGACTTATGTTTCATGAAATAGATATACCCATATCTACTCAAGTCATCTGTTAAGGTAAGAACATAACGATAACCACCACGCGATTCTACACTCATTGGACCACACACATCGGTATGTATGATTTCCAATAAGTCCGTAGCTCGCTCCATCATACCAGAAAATGGAGTCTTAGTCATTTTTCCCATCAGACATGCTTCGCATCTTTCAAGTGATTCGAAATCAAGTGATTCAAGAAGTCCATCGGAATGGAGTTTCTTCATACGCTTCACTCCAATGTGACCAAGACGACAGTGCCACATATAGGTCGAGTTATCGCTCGATTTCAAACGTTTAGCCTCAATGTTATTAATATGTGTATTTCCACTATCGAGATTCAATAAGAATAGACCATCTATCAAAGGTGCATGTGCATAAAACATATTACTCATATAAATCGAACAACCATTATTCTCGGACTTAAACAAGTAACCGTCTCGCAATAAACAAGATCCCGATATAATGTTCATGCTTAACGCAGGCACCAAATAACAATTATTTAAGTATAAAACTAATCCCGATGGTAGATGAAGGGGTAGCGTGCCGACCACGATCACATCAACCTTTGATCCATTTCCCACGCGCATCGTCACCTCGTTCTTCACCAGCTTCCGTTTATTCTGCAGCACCTGTTTCGAGTTACAAATATGAGCAACCGAACCAGTATCAAATACCCAGGCACTACTACGAGTACTAGTGAGATACACATCAATAACATGTATATCGGATATACCTTTCTTCTTGATGTTGCCGTTCTTCAAATCCGCCAAGTACTTTGGGCAATTCCGCTTCTAGTGACCTTCTCCCTTGCAGTAAAAGCACTCAGTATCAGGCTTGGGTCTAGCCTTGGTCTTTGTCGTCGGCGCGGTAACTTTCTTACCACACTTATTGAAGTGTCCCTTTTGCTTAGACTTGCCTTTCTTGAATTTGGTGGTCTTATTGACCAACAACACTTGGTGCTCTTTCTTGATCTCCACTTCTGCAGATTTCAACATGGCGAAGAGTTCTGGCAACGTCTTGTTCATGTTTTGCATGTTGTAGTTCATCACAAAGTTCTTGTAACTTAGTGGTAGTGATTGAAGTACACGGTAAATCCCCAAAGCATTAGGAATCACTATACCCAAGCTTTGAAGTTTGTTTGCATGCCCAGACATCTTAAGCACATGCTCACTAACGGAGTTGCCTTCTTACATCTTGCAGTTAAAGAACTTTTCAGAAGCCTCATAGCTCTCAATCGCCGCGTGAGCCTCAAAGATCAATTTGAGATCACGGACAATATCATGTGGGTCTGAATTCTCAAACCTTTTCTGAACCTCCGATTCTAAACCATACAAGATAGCACACTGAACTGTGGAGTACTGAGTCTTCCGAGTGAGGTAAACATTCTTTACTTCATCGGTAGTAGTAGCTGCAGGTGGGTCACCTAGCGGTGCATCCAGCACATAGGTCAAATTACCAGCTGTGAGGACAATCCTCAAATTGTGGAACCAATCCGCGAAGTTTCTTCCATTGTTTTTCAACTTTTCTTTCTCTAGGAACACATTAAAATTGATGGTAGGGGCCGCCATTGATCTACAACATATTTGCAATAGTTTAGACTAAGTTTATGACAAATTGAGTTCTAATTAATAGTTAAATTAATCTAGGTGAACTCCCACTCAAAACAACATCCCTCACATTGTTTTAGTGATCACACGAACCAAATCCACCACATCAAAACCGATCATCACGAGAGTTGATGTAGCTTCAATGGCGAACAATCAACATGTTCATCATATCTACTATATGATTCATGCTTTACCTTTCGGTGATCCGTGTTCCAAGACCATGTCTGTACATGCTAGGCTCGTCAAGATCAAACCTTAGCTTCCGCATGAGCAAATCTGGCTTGCTCATGTTGTATACACTTGCGGAATCTAACACACCCGATCATCACGTGGTGCTTCGAAACAACAAGCTTTAGCAACGGTGCTTACTAAGGGTGAACACTTTAGGACTTGAAATTCATGTGCATGAGGGATCATCTTATAATCCTACCATCGTTAACTAAGCAATACAAGATGCATAAAGGATTAATATCACATGCAATTCATAATATGTGATATGATATGGCATTTCTTCTTTGTGCTTCTGATCTCCATCTTCAAGCACGAACATGATCTCCATCATCACCGACATTGCATCAAGGTCCATGACGCTGCTCCATGGTTGTCGTCCACCGGCTTCAACTATTACAACTACTTTGAATAGACACGCGGGTCTTAACAGAATTTAAAGACAACCATATGGCTCCTGCCGGTTGCCAACTTACAATAAGGAGCATTGCATACATCAAATATAATCACAATCATGGCCATATCACATCACAGCACACCCCTGCAAAACAAAGTTAGACGCCTCTACTTTCTTTGCATGTTTTACGTGGTTTGGGGCTTTCAATAAGTGTTGTTCTAACTTACGAACAAGAACCACAACATTGATACTAGTATTGTTAATCACCCGTTGTAAATTGGATCTTAACTATGTTGGGAGAAACAGGCACCCGCAAAGCCACTTATGCAATACAAGTTGCATGTCAAGCGTGGAGCAAGTCTCATGAACGATGTCATGTAAGGTTAGCCCGGGCCGCTTCATCCCACCATCCCGCAAGATGCAAAGTACACAAGAAGCAATCGACAATAAAAGCATCAATGCCCACAATGACCATTGTGTTCTACTTGTGCAATAGATCTACATATAGACACGACTCTGATACCACTGTAGGGTTTCGTAGCATGGAAAACAAAATTTTCTACCGCATACAAACAAACAAGCCAAGATCTATCTACTAGATTGTAGCAACGAGTCGATGGAATAAATCACCCTCGAAGATTCCAAGAGTTTAACGAGAGCAGATTCTCGTGGGTGATATAGTCGTACTCTTCCCGATCTCAAGATCGTGTAGACGATCCTACGGCCTGCGTTAAAGCAGCGTTCCTTGATCGGTCACACATTCGATTGACGAAGACCTTCCACTCCTTGTTCCAGCAAGCGGAGGTTGTAGCACTCTCTCGCGATTCCTAAAGACAATGGCGTGGTACCTAAGTAGAGGGAGATCTCAGGCTTCGCCTTAGCCGAGCAGTATGGTGGACTATGAGAGAGCTTCTCGACGATCTAGGGTTTAGGGTTAGCAGGAGGGCAAGGCGTGCTAGGGTTAGCTAGGCGGGGTTGCCCTAGGCAGCAGGAGGTGGCGCGGCTGGCTAGGGGTTCTTGGGTGAGAGGTGTGTTTAGAGGGCAGCCTGCCTCCTTATATAGGTGGAGGCGGAGGGAGTCCCTCCCCAACTCGGCTTCAAGGTGGGCGGTGGAGGAGGAACTCCTCCCAACTCAGTTTCCACCTTGCCCTCCACTTCCCAATATAGCCGTTTGACTTTTCAAATTGGCGTTTGACTTTTCAAACTAGGATTTGATTAAACCCTTTATTTTGTTCAGTGATGACACCTAGTACATGATGCAATCATACCAGCTTGATATAGCACATTCATGTACCCTTCCCCTCCGGAGTGCCGGATATTTTGGAACCTTCTAGAACATTCCCGATGAAAACACCGGAACCATTCTCCAACCCTGAAACAAGACTTTCCTTATATGAATCTTATTCTCCGGACCATTCCGGATCTCCTCGTGATATCCCGAATCCCATCCGAGACTCCGAACAACATTCGGTCTCTTACTCATCATTCCATAACTACTCAAACAACGTCGAATCCTTAAGTGTGTCTCCCTACGGTTCGTGAATTATGCGGACATGATCGAGACACTTCTCCGAATAATAACCAATAGAGTAATCTGGAAATTCATATGGCTCCCACATATTTCTACGATTATTTTGCGATCGAATGAACCACTTACATACGATACCAATTTCCCTTTGTCTCACGATAGTTTACTTATCCGAGGTTATGATCGTCGGTATCTCTGTATACCTAGTTCAACCGTTCTCGATAAGTACTCTTTTCTCGTTCCCGTGATATGTGATCCCTTGTGAGCCAGTCACATGCTTGCAAGCTAATTGGATGACATTCCACCGAGAGGGCCCAGAGTATATCTATCTGTCATATGGATGGACAAATCCCACTCTTGATCCATGTGTCTCAACTAATACTTTCCGAACACTCAATGCCACCTTTATAGCCACCTAGTTACGGTGTGGTGTTTGATGTCATCAAAGCATCCTTCCGGTGAAGGTGATATGCAAGATCTCATGGTCGAAGGAATTAGGTTACTATGTATCAGAAAGCATATAGCAATTGAACTATTAAAATGACTTGATCTTTATGCTACGCTTATCTATAGGAGTATGTCCACCATATCATTCTCCTAACGATATGATCTTGTTGTTAATAACATCTCAATGTTCATGATAGGGAAACCACAATCATTTATTAACCAACAATCTAGTATTATAAAGAGGCTTTTACTAGGGACTCTATTTTAGTTTACAAATCACACAAGTATTAATGTTTCCTTGTTAATACTATTATAGCATGAATGTAAACATTTATCATAAACACAAAGATATAATAATAACTACATTTATTATTGCCTCTAGGGCATATCTCCAACATACTAAACTAGTGTTTCTACCTACATCAAGCTCCATCTCTTGCTGACAACTTTCCTAATCTTCCACTAATCATCAATTAATTAACTACTGGAACAACTTTGCAAAAAGGGTAAAAGGTAAAGCTTTCAAGTAAAACTTGGGATATGCAAAAATCAAAGTGGTATCACAGGGGATTGCAAGGGGTGCTTGCATGGTTTAGCTTAGCTTGCCTTGGTTGGTAAGGTGGTCAAAGTTCTCTTCCTCGTCTTCGTAGAATTCTTCCTCCTCGTAGCCCGGATTGGTACTAGAGTCTATAAATAAATACGAGGTACACAATCACCAAACAATACTTAACTACCTCTATTTAACACACAAGGGGTTACTCTAGATGATCTAGCATCATCTCTATCATTACAAGAAAAGGGGTAACAATATTTTATTTATCTAGTTTAGAAAAGTAATTTCTACTCATTGAAAACTACTTAAGATTTAATATTCTCCAATTCAAATATGGGATCATATTGATACATGTAATCACCACATATTCTAATACTTGAGAATGTGATTTAAAGTGGTTGGCCTAATTTACAAAGCTTAACCCTACTATTTAATAATATTTTAGGGACTAGAAATGACTATAAAGCCATTCTTTAATTTTGGTCCCAGACTACTGTATGTAAGTATGTATATTTTTACATATTCAGATAGGTCATGGCCAATGTGATTTTTGAGAGTTGGAATCAACTCAAAATCACTTATGGTTGAATTTTCAAAAATGTTTGAAGTTGCAAAAGCTACTGTCTTGCTATTTTTACCAAGGGTAATCTATAGTTTCAAACTGTTTGAATCCAACGGGAGTGATTAGAGATTTTCATGTACTTTAAAAAAATGGATTCATTAAATTTGGTTAAGTGAATCTTCCTGAATTGATTCTTAAAGTTCCCTACAATATGGGATTTTTCAAATAAAAGACAAATCTAAATTTGAATCAATGGGCTGCGCGCGGGAATGCTAATGGGCTGGCCCAACTACGCAACACGCGCGCAGCAGGATGATCTAGGGCTGGTCCCACATGTGAGTGGCTAATCCAACGCGAAATGGTATTAGCTAATGTGGGTCTTAGGATTAGAGCGCGATCAACGGCTGAGCGTCGTCGTATTCGTCGCAGGGCTTGCACGAGACAGAACCATAGCACTACGGCGGGGGTCGTTGGGTGCTTACCAGGGCTCCATCTAGGTCAGGCGATGGGGGCGAACGAACTAGTCGACGACGGCGGTACGACTGGTGGTCGCGGTAGCTCCTGGGGCAGCTCCTAGCGTCGGCTCCTTTCCTCCACTGCAGCGGCGAACTCTGGTGAAATTCCGGCAGGGTGGTGCTCGCCTTGCTCCAGGGTTGGGTCAGAGAGGTTGCTGGGTGAGAGAGGAGTGGAATGGTGTGCGTTTTGGGTTTAGAGGAGGGTTCTATTTATACTGCGGCGAAGGGGCACCGCAACATGGCTCGGGCTCGCTGGCGACGTCGTCACAATGTGCTATCGGCATAGGCAAGGGTATAGGTCGACGCGGTTCTTCAGGGCGATCTTCATGCACACAGTGGCACGGCGAGGCGCGGTCTCAATCGTTCTAGAACATCCGTGCTCTGCGGCGGTACCATCGACAATCATCATGGTGTACGGTGGTCACGATGATCGCACGGTCAAATGAGCATGTCTGGGCGCTTGCTGGAGTCATGGCGAACATAATGGCGCAAAGCGGGAGCGAGATGTGGCGTGTGCGCGCGGGATTGCTCGGCGCTCTGGCACGGCGACCGGCATGGTCTGGTGTTAAATGTGCACGGCTGTGCCGGTGTCTCCTCGAGCGGTCTTTGGTCGAGGCGTGCACATGAAGAGGCGGTGAGGTCAGGGCTTCCTCCTAGACATCGTGAGCAAGGGCGGTGTGGTCTGTGGCGGCGTGTCCGCGTCGGGGTGGCAAGGTGAGCTCGGGTACGATTTTTGCACTGGTCATTGGTCGAGTGAGAGGGGCTCCTTCACACGGGCTGGTACTGAGTGAGTTAAGGGCACGTTGTTGTATCTCGGTGAGGTCACAAAGATGAGCAAAGGATTGATCAAAATAGTGTATAGTGGTTGAGGTTGTACTGTGATCACCAGGTGTTCGATCTAATGGCCGCAAGAACTAAACCATCACATTTTCCAGTGATTTTTGGTGGGTGTTCTGGTACTAATCTTGGTAGTCTCTGGGTACAATGGTTTGCTAAGTGGTGAAGGTTTGGGTGGTTTTCCAAAAATGGCTATCTTGATACATAAGATAGATTCAATTTTGAATTGCCTCTCAAATGGGTTTGGATTTGTTTCTGCAAGGTTGGAAAGCTCCATTGTGTTTAGGGTCACTAGGTCGAGCAAGGGGAGAAAAGAAATAGAAAGTTTCTGTTTGAGATTAGTTGCTACAGATGCTCAAAGTGAGCTAGTGGTTAACTTGGGCAAAAATGACCATTAGGTCATATGCTTCATATTTTGATTTTCTTTTGTTTTAATCTGATTTGGAAATGACCTAGGTTATATGGTTTTGATCTTTAAACCATTTCTCATCATTTAAACAATCAAACATGGCATTACAAACATTTATACAGACATTCATCAAGGTAGGGTTTAATTAAAAAAAGATTTTGTTAACCCTAATCTTGGTTAATTAGAAATTGATCCTCGTTAATATTTTTGTAGTGTTACACATGTAGCGCTCGTAGGCGTGTGCGACAAGCTCCGAGAAGCGATGCGGGCCAATCCCGACGATGCTTACTTGCGTGCCCTCCTCGCCCAAGCTGTAGAGGAGTTGTAGATGCAGGAAGAGATCTACCGCTCTCTCACCGAAGAATGGGGTCTTGCCAACCCGCTGGCGCCAGCGCCGTAGGCACGCATAATTAGAATGTTGTTCGAGGCGTAATTTGCTTGTAAAATATTTGAATGAAAACTTTTCATTGCAAATGGCCGATGCTCACGTTGCAAATTTCATTCTAAACACGATACATGACGAGTACACATCCTAGTCTAGTGCTAAGTCTACGCCCTCCCCTCGATCCAATGCCACCAACCATGGCTAGATACCGGTAGTGGAGGATGGGAGGGAAGAGAGTGTGGTGTGGTATGGAAGAAGATGACCGTGGGTGGTCTGTTAAAAGGCATGACATTGGATGTCGACGCGGAGGCCAAAGCGACGACATTGAAGTATCGCGACAGAAAGGTAGGCGTCTGGCGGCAACAGGTACGGCGCGGCAAGCCTTTGGAGCAACCTTCCTCTCTCCGATGATGGCTAGTGGAAGATTACCGTTGGGTCGCTAACAAGCGTGCCCTCGGCCCCCCGCGGGAGGACACAGAAGGATGCGCACGCTGTGCGGGTTGACACAACCGTCGCCCAAATTTGATATACGTATAGATTAAGCCAGACGCGTCGGTCCGAATAGGTCATACCGCTGAAAGGTCACGCACGTCCGTACGGACACGTTTATATGGGTTGGGTCAGCCTAGTGGAGATGGCCTAAGTATATGGTTTTATCTGTCCGGTCAAGGAGCTACCCAACGGGGCCACCTGTTTGAATCGTGCATGTGCTTGTTTCACATATTATCACCATTTTCAGCTATTTTGTCTTTTCATCATTATTTTTTTACATATAAATGACGTAGTTCACTAGTAAATACACATTGTGCATGGAATAATTTTAAAAAAAGTTTCTTACATGAGTCTCGTATGCTCAACCAAATCATCTTCAATTTGAATGTGAGTTGTTCGATCATGGATTTTATGATGCACATGAAGAAAGTATTAGAACGTTATTGGTCTAGCCTCAGGCACAATCAATTCGTCCGGAAAGTCCACCCTTGGTTATGGATTGAGTCATCACACTTACTCCCTCTGTTAGGGATTATAAGGCCTATGGATCACTTTGATAGGATTAAGAAAATCAATAACTCACCCTCTTGATTACTACATGCACGAATAGTTACACATGCATGAGAGAAGATGGAGAAAAATGAGAACATGCATTGGAGGAGATAAACTAATAAATGAGAGAGGACTTACAATTTCTAACATATTTAAAAAGCTCTCGGGCCTTATAATCCCTAAAGGAGGGAGCAAATCTCAACAATCATCTTGTACATGATTACGCGAGCAATCATTACCTCCCACATTGTCTCAACACCCCATGCTCTACAAGGGTGCCAAACAATATCCCAAGTTAGCTTGGTGGGCATCAAATATTCGCTCCATCTTTCCTAGCACTCTCTTGTTCACGATACAGTTGCTATTATTTATCACCTTGGAAAGTGGAGTTTGTCCTTACAAATGTATGTTGTAGAGGATAGATGTCATCAACTCGATAGTACTCTTGCTTTAGTTGACCACTTGATACCTTTGGCAAACACTCCAAAGAGCGTTGAATCATGTTAAAGTCATTGTGAGATCCAGCAATGCCGAGAAAGAATGCCAAGTCCACAAATTTTATGATCCAACTGCCTTAGATATGACTATGAGTTCTTTACTGTGTCCATTGTATTGCCCCACAACAAATGGGTAGTTCTTCCACGACGTTGGCTGGAGGGTTCAAGCTCCTTCGGCTATCTATGGGGCGGCGGGGTGGCAGAATCAGACAAAAACAACGGAGGAAGCGACCGGTAGTGGAGTGGGAAGGTTAAAATCGACGTGGTAGAGAAGGGTTGGAAGAAGGGTGGAGTGCTATAGTTGACGATATGCAGGCGATAGGAGGACAAGAGAGGGCATCACAGCTTTCCATGGCATGGGAGAGAGGGCATCACAGCTTTCCATGGCATGGGATCGTTGGTGCAAATCCAGCACGTACAAGTTTAGGATGGGAATAGGTCAAGATGACACAAAAACATACACCGATTCGCCGGAGGACCAAATGGGTCATCCAGTTGGAGTTTCCATAAGTACAAAGAAGTTTCGCTAAGAACAAGAATATGTAAGTTACAGAGTTTGAGATATGAACAATGATAATGGAAACTACTCAAGTTGTATCGTGTGCATGGTAGGATGCACGGGTGAAGAACAATTGGTCAGAACCATCGGAGGTGATTTTAGAAATATAGCGAATTTACAATATCAAGTGCATATATTAAATTTTTTATGATGGTTCTAACAATGTTTCATGATTTAAAAATCATGTCATTGCTAGGGCTCAATAGATGATGTGGCCTAAGGAGATGCTAGGAAAATAAATCGGGGGTGCATCTCTTTAGATCGGGGATGCTAGTAGAAGATAACCGTTCAAAAACACATCTCTATGCATATCTAGTAACCTTTCACGCTAAAATATTTGTTGAACCAATATTTATCTCTATGTCACATAATGTTTTAGTTGGATATTGTTAATGCCCAATATTTGATATGTATTTGTGTTAGACTAGGACTCTATAGTTGGTTTACCAAACCCTAGGCCGGCTCATGTCCTATATATTCTATGTAATCTTGATCAATCAATATAAGTTACTGTTTCTTCCAAACTATCATGGTATCAGACGCCAAGGTTTTCCGCACCTAGTCTGTCTCCACCGCCACAACCTCCGGTGCCACCGTCGGCTCCTCTCTAGACCATGTCCGAAGCCCGCTCCGCCTGTGCTACACCCTCCTCTTCCTCCTTAGTTACCCACCAAAAACCCATCTAGTTAGCCCCAATTTCTCTAGCAGATACAATCTCTGATGTCTCTCCCTTTATACCAATTGTCTTAGATCTTGCCCTTCACAACTATTACCATTGGCGCCATCTATTTCATGTTTATCTAGGTCGATGCGGCCTTAGCCATCACGTTGATTCGGATTCGGTTCCTCAACCAGCCGATTCCTGTTGGGTCCAGGACGATCTCACGATCATCCAATGGATCAACACCTGCATCTCCACCAAGCTGTTCAATCTTGTCTCTGATACGTCGTAAATGTATCTATAATTTTTGATGTTCCATGCTTGTTTAGTATCAACTTTGCTTTGCTTTGTCTATACTTTGAGATATTTTTATATATTTTCTAGGACTAACCTATTAAAAAGATGTCGCAGTGTCAGTTGTCTGTTTTCTGCTGTTTTTGGTTTTAGAAAAGCTAGTAAGGAAATATTCTCGGAATTGGACGGGACAAAAACCAAAGTCAATATTTCATCGAGGAGAACACAGAGACCGAAGGGCGACCAGAGGGGCGCCACAGGGCTGCCACACCCTAGGGCCGCGCGGGCCCACCCTAGGGCGCGTCGCCCTATGGTGTGGGCGCCCTGGCCACCCCTGCCTCGCCTCTTCTCCTATATAATCCCCCTGATGCCAAAACCCTAGGTACCCGATCAGATCTCCACGAAACAGTCTGTAGCCGCCGCCACCATCGTCCCTAGATCGGGGGATCTGAATCTCTTCCCGGCACCCTGCCGGAGGGGACAAATCATCCTGGAGGCCTTCTTCATCACCATGCTAGCCTCCGGTATGATGGGTGAGTAGTTCACTCTTGGACTATGGGTCCATACAGTAGCTAGATGGTTGTTTCTCCTCCTTTGTGCTATCTTGTTTAGATCTTGTGAGCTCCGTTCATGATCAAGATCATCTATTTGTAATCATACATGTTGTGTTTGTGGGGATCCAATGGATATTGAGATACTATGTCAGACTGATTATTGATTCTATCATGTCTTATTGATTATTGATTATATCATGTATGTGTTGTTTGAGATCTTGCATGCTCTCCATTTCTAGTAGCTATCTTGACCAAGTATATGCTAGTGACTCCAAGAGGGAGTATTTATGCTCGATAGTGGGTTCATGCCTCTATTGAATCTGGGGAAGTGACAGAAATCTCTAAGGTTGTAGATGTACTGTTGCCACTAGGGAGAAAACAACAATATTTTATTCATGGAACAATTGTATTGTTTACTTTACACACATTGCTTAATACAGTTATCCGTTGCTTGCAACTTAATACTGGAGGGGGGCCGGTTGATAACCTGAAGGTGGATTACTAGTCATAGATGCAGTTGGATGGCGGTCTATGTATATTGTTGTAATGTCTAGTATTCGCATTGTTATGCCTTGCTTAGTGTAACATCCCAGCATTAGAGCTTAGAAATAAGCTGAACACAGATGTGTGCATTGCATTCATGCATAGAAAATCCGAATAATTTTCGCGCTTTTGAATAAATCTTGTCAAAGTGATTGAGGCTTCTCTCAACTAGATGGAATTGAAGTAGATCATCAAGTTGACTGCGATAAGTTTCAATATGACCTTTGCTAAAACCTTATTTTGGGTAAGGGAGATTCGATCTAAGGGTAGATCAAATGTAATAAAAGTTAAACCCTAATACATGACTTAATGGATTATATTTGATCCTTAAGTAATCATATCCCAGTATTCATTACACAACCCATGAATACCAAGTGATAAATATAACTTAAGTAATAATAATGTAACAACTAATTCTTGATCTATCTTAATCTCATCTGCTTATACCATGAGTATCATGGTAATACCTAACCCTAACTCTTTAGTTATATGGAGTAGGGGGAAACAAATTCAAAGATCATTCACCATGTATCTTTTTATCCATACCTATCTTTACCATTCCTATTGGAATCATATTCCAATATCTGTTGTTCATCAATGTTGAGTAATCAACTATTGATTCACCAATTCTTAATCTATCAATTCTTGACCTATCAACTCTTGTCCTTATTATAGAATTCACTTAATACCTATAAAGAAAGAAGTAAGAAGAGGTAAATAGTAATGCTAGATTTGAATATCATTTATAGGATGGGAGAGTTGGAAGAGAAACAAATCAATATGATAATTGATGGAGTTAACTCACTCCTGAAATGATAGAAGAGTTATTGGAATGTATAATTATATGGTAATAAAGAAGATTACAAGGATGAATCCTGAATATAGTTACCAGGAGTAGTCCTATTGGATCAAGTAGGTATAGTCAATGAATTATATCTCTTAATCTAATAGAGCTAAACAGAAGATAATTATAATACAACTATAATGTTGTATGGATGGAAGCCTCGATTAGCCAACTGGAAACCTAAACCATAAAGGATCAAAGGATTATAATGACCATGCCTTACTCACCAAGATTGAATGCTTATATCATGTATAAGTGATATTGGTGGATAAAACATGATTGAAACCTAGTATAGATATGTTATCCTAGGTTAGCCATGACAAGTCATATCATTATAATGTGAAGTTAAGTATAAGATATTGGAGTCAAGTAGAGATAAGATAGCATGATTAAGTTAAAGCTAGAGTAGCATGGAGTTATTAAAATAGTGTTATTCCTCTTAAAGGATAGTAAGCTTTTGAGAAAGGTAGTTTGATATATACATCTACTGGATATATATTAGTGCTGGATGATTAAGGAAGAGTATGAGTGGAGTCTGAAGTAACCATCTGTTGGATTGGAGATTTTTATTAGTAGAATAGTTTGATAACCAAGTATTGTCACATCCCAAGATTTTCCAGATCTTGTAATGTGAAAAATAAAATAAACAAAATAATTTTTTGTTGAAAATCAGGGTGAAAAGAAACTTTTGTTTCTAAAAGGAAACTTAAAACCCCATCTTGAACAAACTTTGGTAAAAGTTTGAATCCAAAAAAATTCCAAATCAAGGGAAATGCATTCCTCAATGAATGTATCTAGAAATTTGAACATTTGGAAAATAATCCAAAACCTAAAACTCTAATGGAATAAAAATCATTTCCAAAGTATATCCAAGCCTATGGATTTGATCCATATAAAATTTTGTCAACAAACATTCACAAATGATCAAGAAAGACAAATAGAAATATTATAAGACCATATAAATTGGTTTCATTAAATTGGAACCATAAATAAAATCTTATGAATATAATAAGATAAGGAAATTGAATTCCCAAAGCTAATAAAGAACCTATCTAGAAACCCATACCAAATGGTGAGCCAATAATCCTAAAGAGATTTAAAAGGATAAACAAATATAAAACAAGATTTCACAAATTGGAATCACCAAGTTTGGATCTCTAAATAAAAAGATATGGATTTTATAAGAAAAGAAAGAATTATTAAATAAAGAATATTTAAAGATCAAACCAAATCTTGGCCTAACCCATAAACAAGTGGAATGAACTATAAATCAAATCCAAATAAAATATTGGATAAAGAATTTCCAAAATAAAATAAAAATGGCATAAATCCTATTGGAATAAAGACAAACCCAAATTTTAAATGATTAATAAATCTTATTAAAAACTTTTCCAAATAATTCAAGGTGAATTATTTGACACCCTTTTAAGTAAACAAAACTTACTGAAAGGTTTTTGGGAAGAATTTAGAAGTCAAATGGAAATTAAAAACATTATTAAATCCTATTTTGATTTAAAGCAAGGGCCCTTTTTATTAATTAAAAAGACCCCAAAAAGAAGGAATAAATTATCCTAAAAATGACTCCAGAATGTTTTACTAACCAGTATTTAAACCCACACAAATTTTGGCAAAGGTTTGAATTCAAATGAATGTTTGAATTGCTTAAACAAAATCAAAACAGAAAAATCAAAAGAGAAAAAGGAAAACAAACAGAACAAAAAAAAGTGTTAAAGGACTCGACCCAGTCAACTAGCCCAACTAGGCCCAGTCCAGCCCACCTCTCCCTCTCACACGAACGAATCGTTTTTCACCCGCAGACAAACCCGCAGAGACGTCGACCGGTGGACCCCGCCCCCTCTCTTTCTCTCTCGCTGCCAGACGACGCCACCTTGACTCTCTTCTTCTTCACACTTGTGGCCCGCCCGCCCTCACCTCGCCGGCCGTTGCTGTCGAATAAAACTCGACTTAATACGCGTTAATGGCACAGTTAAACCTCCTCGCGATCACGCCCATTAACTCGCCAGCCTCTCCTCTCTCTTTCCCCTCGCTTACCCTCCCCTCTCGGCCACAAGGCTGCCTTGATTTCGCGCTTGAGCATTCTCTGCTCCGACAGACTCTCCGAGCAATTCTGGTGAGCACGAACCTCCCCACTGCCCCCAGAGCACACGAGTGTGATTCCCATCATCCCCTGCATCTCCCCATACCACCCACTCACTCGTGCGCGCCTCGAAACATCGGCAGCGACGACAACAGAGAACCGCCATCGTCTGCCTCCACTCCGGCGACACCCCCTGGTAACCTCCGACCGCCCCAACCCCTCTGACCGATGCTCACGTATTCGCCTATTCCGTATGCATCTAACAGCATGGTTTGTTTGGTCTGGCGTGACCCATACCTTCGCCTCCGATGACGAACAGAGGAGCCCGATGCCAAGAGCATCTCCGGCGAGCAATCGCCAGCACATGCGAGCGCCCCTTCGTTAACCACGAGCACGTTGAGCATCGGTGAAGCACAGCGAATCTGGTGAGCTACCCCTCTCTTCCTCTAGCCCCCTGTATCGCCGGCAACGCCACCGCCAGTCGCTCCGCCGCCAGTCGTCGCCGCCAGCGCCGCTGCTTAGTGGTCAAACGCGTAGCGACCGTAGGATCTTGATCTGACGAACGCGATAGAACGAGAGCGAAGGGGTAAGTAGCACCTGCGCGCCGTGCGATGTAACTTAAATCCAACGGCTGCCATCGCACAATACAACCGAAGCGGTATGGGCAAATAGAATTAAGACACGTGGCTCTGTTGATTTGAATTAAAACAGATTTGATCTATTAGTTGTTCCATTTTGTAAAATCTATAACTTTTAATCTACACGTCCAAATTATGCAAACTTTATATCAATAGATTCAGAAAAACAAGCCCTAGCCAACCATGCACTTTGTTTAGTAAAAAGCTTCTGGTAAAATGTTTGTTTTTGCAGAAACTTATGTATGCTTGTTTAGGTTATAAAAATTATTCCAAAATGATTTTGGGGATAAAATCTTTTGCAAATGGTGTGTTTCGAACCTACTGACCATAGGAATCACTTTGTGATTTCAAAAATGTATTTGGTGAAACAAAAGAATGAATCTTTGATTTAAACCATTTCTAGTCAAATAAAAATATGGTTTAATTGTTAAAAATGATTTTGGAGGAAAACCTTTGGGAAATGTTTTGGAAATAAACTCTCTGACCCTAAACACAAGGTTTTATGGTTTGAAAACATATTTTGTGAAACCTATAGACTTTTGCCTTATTAAAAAGCATTCCTTTACCACATAAAATAATGACTTGGTTTAAAAATGGTTTATGGAGTGAAACCTTTTGCAAATGACTTTGCCACTTTATAGAATGACCAATAGGTGTTTCCAAATGTTTATAACCTATTAGAAACCACTTTTACAAATAAAACAATCTCTTGCATGCTTGCATGCATTGTTTTGTTTTATTATTTTATGAGTTGTTTGCTTGATTGGTAGATTGAAATTGTGCCTTGTTTGATTGAATTGTAGTGACTTGAAGAGTGTGATTGTTGCAAGGACAAGGAGTGAACTTATACTCTCTACCAAAAAGGCAAGTGATGCAACATACTTTTGTCCCATTATTTTCACTATGCATTAGTGATATTTCTAAGTAGGACTTGCATGGAATTTTGCTAAGTATAAACTATGCCATGGGAAATCCTAGTAGATGAAACCTTAGTAGAAATTTCCTAAGTTAAGATTCCTACTACTATCATGCTTAGCTTAGCTAATAGAAAACAAGGGTGGAATATATATTCATGCTATGGAAAATTTCTAAGTCTGAGGACTTGTGTTTTGTTTAATAAAACAACTAAGTGAATGAATCACCTGGGTGGATTGGAAGGATTGTGTTGAGTGGTTCACAAGGCCCATTTCTATGGTTTACCTTGTGTATATCACTTGTGGATGGCCACCCAGGAACAAAGAGATTTGAGATGTCAAATGTTGAGAAGCTTCAAGTGCAGCCACTTGGCAATATGGGCTCTGCCTGGATCATATAGGTTGTAATAATTTAGCCAAATGGACAGTTGGTGGTAGGGGATGATAGGTTGGAACGCGTCCATTCTGGTCTAAGGGAAGGCTTCTGAAAGATCTTGTCTTGGGAAACCAAGTCTTGTGGGGAAAGTGCACCACCTCTGTAGAGTGAAAAATCTAAGTACTTAGCCACGTCCCTGGTAAAGGACAATTTGAGCATCAAGACATGGAAGCTATCAAGAATCTCATCATCCAAATTTCTAAGTTAAAAACTTGTGGGTGAACAAGGGTTGAAGGATCACCAATTTCTATTGGGAGATGCCTTGGGTGATTTTGTCAAGCAAAAACTTAGTGATTTCAAATGATAAGGAAAATCTATTTTGAGCAAAGCAAGCCTAAGCTCCACTTAGCCAAATGCATATAGATGATAGACTCCACTATACTACCACAGTATCACTTGCCAATACAATTCAAATGTATTGACCCTTGTGGCTGTAACTTGTTATGTTGCAGGTTTTGTTTGATGTTAGTGATTAGGATTACAAGTCTACAACCAACATGTCTGCCTGTGGCACTTTGAAGATGAAGGACCCCATGCTTATAGATATTCTGCTGCAATGTAATGTGATAGCCAAATGAGCTATGTAAGATGTAATAAATTATTTTATTCCTGGTTATAAAGTTGTATTATGACCTTTGTTTCTTGATATTACATCTTAACTGTGGATGCTAGCTATTGATCCAGGGACTAGCATTGTAAACACAGGGATCTCTACCTTATTAAAGGTTGGGAACCTTACAGATGGTATCAGAGCATTGTGTTGCCTATAGGATTTGTAACCCTAGGATTGGACAAAACCCCTTAGAAAATAGGAGTACATTTGTTCCAAGACTTATTTACAAACAATCTTGTAAACTCTTTCCTCAACCATTTTGGTTTTGATTCTACATCTCTTCTATTTCAAACTTGATGAACAAAGCCTGCCCCATGGCCAAAGACTTCACCATGTGCAAAAGACTTCATCAACTCTAATGACTTCAACATCTTCAACTCTAATGACTTCAACATCTTCAACTTTAATGACTTCAGCATCTTCAACATTTTCACCAAGGACTTCAATCTTGGATATCACTAAGGACTACAAGTGAGACAAGAAATATTGCTCAAGACTTGAAGACTAAGGAAACACAACTTAGAAGGAACCATGATCACCTTTGAAGTTTTGTGACCAAGAATTTTCTCAAGAATAAAAGATCTCATTCAAGAAGAATCAACTAAGAAGGATGGAAAGATCTCAAGTGAACCATATAGATGGACCACCATATTTAGTTTAAGTCAAACCCACCAACTTATGTGGTGTAACAAAAATATTTTTGGTTGCTTAAAAATGTGCTTGAACTTTGTTGTTTGAGTGGATTGTTTTTTTGTGGTTGCTTGCACATTGCTTGTGTGAATTGTGATGTGTGTGATTAGAACTATTCCCTTAGAAATATTTTGCCTATTCTAATCCAAATCCAACCCAAACAGATGACTTCTCCAAGAGACTCCAACATCAAGGATGGTGATAACAACAACAACCAAGAGATGCACATGAGAGAACAACTACTAGCAAACCAAACCCAGTTGAGCCAAGTGACAACTCAGCTTTTAGCCAACAACAATGAGGTAGATCCAACCATGCAAAGGTTTTTGGAAACCCAAACCCAATTGTTGCATAAGGTGACAGATCAAATGATCAACATGGGAAGCAGCTCTTCCAAAGGAGTTTGTGACAACAAGGATGACAAAGATGTTATTCTAGAAGGAACCCAAGCTTGCAATATTTGTGGAGACAAGGATCACAAATCCAAGGAGCATGGAGATCAATGCCCCAACTGTGAAGAGAAACATCCAGCTGACCAATGCCCCACATCTCAAGCTACTTGTTACCTATGTGAAGGAAATAATCATGTCCCTATCCAATGCCCCATCTATTCCATAGTTGAACAAAGGAAACAAGGTTGAGTGCAACAACTGATTGCAGACTATCATGAGAGAGCCAAGTCTACCAAGAAGGATGAGGACAAAGGAAAATCTCCACTTGTACCTCCATGCAATATGACCCAATTTAAAGGACCAAAGAGGAGACATATGAATTATCCGAGGAGCAATAGAAGGTCAAAGAAACCAGTAAACATTCCTACAAATGAGATAACATATGAAGAACATGAACTGGAAGCACTCCTAGCTTTGGATAAACCCAAGAAAAAAAGACAAAAGCCATGTGCAATGTAATCATTGTAAAGAAATGGGACATTATGCCAGTTAATGTCCAGAGAAGAATAAGTATAAGGAGATTAGCCAAGTGTGGTGCAAAAACTGCAAAGAGCTAGGCCATTATGTAGCAACCTGTCCACAGAAGATACGTGATGACCTCAATCTTATCACATGTTACAACTGTGGTAACCAAGGACATTATGCAAGCAACTGTCCAGAAAAGATGAAGCACAAGATAAACAAGCCTATGAAGGATCTCAGCCTAGTCACATGTTTCAAGTGTGGAGACAAAGGACACTATGCAGATGTTTGCCCAGAGAGATTCCAACAAGACCCCAAGCAGGCCAATATGTAATCTAGATGGAAAAATTTTAAGGGTGGTAGTACCCTAGTTGCTTTGAGCCAATTTGTAACCCCTAGCCTCCCCAAATCTCGGGACGAGATTTATTTTAAGGGTGGTAGCCTGTCACATCCCAAGATTTTCCAAATCTTGTAATGTGAAAAATAAAATAAACAAAATGAATTTTTTGTTGAAAATCACGGTGAAAAGAAACTTTTGTTTCTAAAAGGAAACTTAAAACCCCATCTTGAACAAACTTTGGTAAAAGTTTGAATCCAACAAAAATCCAAATCAAGGGAAATGCATTCCTCAATGTATGTATCTGGAAATTTGAACATTTGGAAAATAATCCAAACCCTAAAACTCTAATGGAATAAAAATCATTTCCAAAGTATCTCCAAGCCTATGGATTTGATCCATATAAAAGTTTGTCAACAAACATTCACAAATGATCAAGAAAGACAAATAGAAATATTATAAGACCATATAAATTGGTTTCATTAAATTGGAACCATAAATAAAATCTTATGAATATAATAAGATAAGGAAATTGAATTCCCAAAGCTAATAAAGAACCTATCTAGAAACCCATACCAAATGGTGAGCAAATAATCCTAAAGATATTTAAAAGGATAAACAAATATAAAACAAGATTTCACAAATTGGAATCACCATGTTTGGATCTCTAAATAAAAAAATATGGATTTTATAAGAAAAGAAAGGATTATTAAATAAAGAATATTTAAAGATCAAACCAAATCTTGGCCTAACCCATAAACAAGTGGAATGAACTATAAACCAAATCCAAATAAAATATTGGATAAAGCATTTCCAAAATAAAATAAAAATGGCATAAATCCTATTGGAATAAAGACAAACCCAAATTTTAAATGATTAATAAATCTTATTAAAAACTTTTCCAAATAATTCAAGATGAATTATTTGACACCCTTTTAAGTAAACAAAACTTACTGAAAGGTTTTTGGGAAAAATTTAGAAGTCAAATGGAAATTAAAAACATTATTAAATCCTATTTTGATTTAAAGTAAGGCCCCATTTATTAATTAAAAAGACCCCAAAAAGAAGGAATAAATTATCCTAAAAATGACTCCAGAATGTTTTACTAACCAGTATTTAAACCCACACAAATTTTGGCAAAGGTTTGAATTCAAATGAATGTTTGAATTGCTTAAACAAAATCAAAACAAAAAAATCAAAAGAGAAAAAAGGAAAACAAACAGAACAAAAAAAAGTGTTAAAGGACTCGACCCAGTCAACTAGCCCAACTAGGCCCAGTCCAGCCCACCTCTCCCTCTCACACGAACGAATCGTTTTTCACCCGCAGATAGACCCGCAGAGACGCCGACCGGTGGACCACGCCCCCTCTCTTTCTCTCTCGCTGCCAGACGACCCCACCGCCAGCTCTCTTCTTCTTCACCCGCGCGCGCTGACCCTGCCCTCACCTCGCCGGCCGTTGCTGTCGAAAAGAACTCGACATAATACGCGTTAATTGCACAGTTAAACCTCCCCGCGATCACGCCCGTTAACTCGCCAGCCTCTCCTCTCTCTTTCCCCTCGCTTACCCTCCCCTCTCGGCCACAAGGCTGCCTTGATTTCGCGCTTGAGCATTCTCTGCTCCGACAGACTCTCTGAGCAATTCCGGCGAGCACGAACCTCCCCACTGCCCCCAGAGCACACGAGTGTGATTCCCATCATCCCCTGCATCTCCCCATACCACCCACTCACTCGTGCGTGCCTCGAAACATCGGCAGCAACGACAACAGAGAACCGCCGCCGTCTGCCTCCACTCCAGCGACACCCCCTGGTAACCTCCGACCGCCCCAACCCGTCTGACCGATGCTCACGTATTCGCCTATTCCGTACGCATCTAACAGCACGGTTTGTTTGGTCTGGCATGACCCATACCTTCGCCTCCGATGACGAACAGAGGAGCCCGATGCCAAGAGCATCTCCGGCGAGCAATCGCCAGCACATGCGAGCGACCCTTCGTCAAACACGAGCACGTTGAGCATCGGTGAAGCACATCGAATCTGGTGAGCTACCCCTCTCTTCCTCTAGCCCCCTGTATCGCCACTTGATCCGCCACCGCCCGCCGTCGCCGCCCGGTTGCCATTGCTTAGTGGTCAAACGTGGCGACAAGTAGGATCTTGATCTGACGAACGCGATAGAACGAGAGCGAAGGGGTAAGTAGCACCTGCGCGCCGTGCGATGTAACTTAAATCCAACGGCTGCCATCGCACAATCCAACCAAAGCGGTATGGGCGAATAGAATTAAGACACGTGGTTCTGTTGATTTGAATTAAAACAGATTTGATCTATTAGTTGTTCCATTTTGTAAAATCTATAACCTTTAATCTACACGTCCAAATTTTGCAAACTTTATATCAATGGATTCTGAAAAACAAGCCCTAGCCAACCATGCACTTTGTTTAGTAAAAGCTTCTGGTAAAATGTTTGTTTTTGCAGAAACTTATGTATGCTTGTTTAGGTTATAAAAATTATTCCAAAATGATTTTGGGGATAAAATCTTTTGCAAATGGTGTGTTTTGAACCTACTGACCATAGGAATCACTTTGTGGTTTCAAAAATGTATTTGGTGAAATAAAAGAATGAATCTTTGATTTAAACCATTTCTAGTCAAATAAAAATATGGTTTAATTGTTAAAAATGATTTTGGAGGAAAACCTTTGGGAAATGTTTTGGAAATAAACTCTCTGACCCTAAACACAAGGTTTTATGGTTTGAAAACATATTTTGTGAAACCTATAGAATTTTGCCTTATTAAAAAGCATTCCTTTACCACATAAAATAATGACTTGGTTTAAAAATGGTTTATGGAGTGAAACCTTTTGCAAATGACTTTGCCACTTTATAGAATGACCAATAGGTGTTTCCAAATGTTTATAACCTATTAGAAACCACTTTTACAAATAAAACAATCTCTTGCATGCTTGCATGCATTGTTTTGTTTTATTATTTTATTTGATGTTTGCTTGATTGGTAGATTGAAATTGTGCCTTGTTTGATTGAATTGTAGTGACTTGAAGAGTGTGATTGTTGAAAGGACAAGGAGTGAACTTATACTCTCTACCAAAAAGGCAAGTGATGCTACATACTTTTGTCCCATTATTATCACTATGCATTTGTGATATTTCTAAGTAGGACTTGCATGGAATTTTGCTAAGTATAAACTATGCCATGGGAAATCCTAGTAGATGAAACCTTAGTAGAAATTTCCTAAGTTAAGATTCCTACTACTATCATGCTTAGCTTAGCTAATAGAAAACAAGGGTGGAATATATATTCATGCTATGGAAAATTTCTAAGTCTGAGGACTTGTGTTTTGTTTAATAAAACAACTAAGTGAATGAATCACCTAGGTGGATTGGAAAGAATGGTTTGTGTTGAGTGGTTCACAAGGCCCATTTCTATGGTTTACCTTGTGTATATCACTTGTGGATGGCCACCCAGGAACAAAGAGATTTGAGATGTCAAATGTTGAGAAGCTTCAAGTGCAGCCACTTGGCAATATGGGCTCTGCCTGGATCATATAGGTTGCAATAACTTAGCCAAATGGACAGTTGGTGGTAGGGGATGATAGGTTGGAACGCGTCCATTCTGGTCTAAGGGAAGGCTTCTGAAAGATCTTGTCTTGGGAAACCAAGTCTTGTGGGGAAAGTGCACCACCTCTGTAGAGTGAAAAATCTAAGTACTTAGCCATGTCCCTGGTAAAGGACAATTTGAGCATCAAGACATGGAAGCTATCAAGAATCTCATCATCCAAATTTCTAAGTTAAAAACTTGTGGGTGAACAAGGGTTGAAGGATCACCAATTTCTATTGGGAGATGCCTTGGGTGATTTTGTCAAGCAAAAACTTAGTGATTTCAAATGATAAGGAAAATCTATTTTGAGCAAAGCAAGCCTAAGCTCCACTTAGCCAAATGCATATAGATGATAGACTCCACTATACTACCACAGTATCACTTGCCAATACAATTCAAATGTATTGACCCTTGTGGCTGTAACTTGTTATGTTGCAGGTTTTGTTTGATGTTAGTGATTAGGATTACAAGTCTACAACCAACATGTCTGCGTGTGGCACTTTGAATATGAAGGACCCCATGCTTATAGATATTCTGCTGCAATGTAATGTGATAGCCAAATGAGCTATGTAAGATGTAATAAATTATTTTATTCCTGGTTATAAAGTCGTATTATGACCTTTGTTTCTTGATATTACATCTTAACTGTGGATGCTAGCTATTGATCCAGGGACTAGCATTGTAAACACAGGGATCTCTACCTTATTCA
Organism: Avena insularis; assembly: GCA_023614405.1. Taxonomy (NCBI): domain Eukaryota; kingdom Viridiplantae; phylum Streptophyta; class Magnoliopsida; order Poales; family Poaceae; genus Avena; species Avena insularis. The sequence goes on from CM042697.1 coordinate 67,111,909, forward strand.
AGGTTGGGAACCTTACAAGTATAGATTTAGAAGAATAAAAGGTGGATAAGAATATTCTTGTGAGGCAAAGTTCATCATGCTAACACATGATGATAGATATGAAGAAGTAGAATATCTAGGAAAGGAATTCCTTAAACAGAAGTCTAGGATTGTGAATTATGGAAGATAGGAATTCTTGGTAAAACATTCAACCTTAAATCTGTAATCAAACTCATTATCTATTTTATCTATTGAATCAATCATCTTATTTCCACAATGCTTTATAGGAATATTTTCCTATAGCAAATCCCTTAAGCACATCTTTGTCATTCCTAATTACCATAACCATATGTGCTTAGGAGTTATCTTTATCAATTCTTTTCCATAAGACAATTTAGAGAATAACCTTACTAGTTTAAAGGGTGATGTCATTAAAGATGACAAACCTAAAGACAATATGTTTAGCCATTAATCTTTATTCCCATCAACAAAAGAATATAAGTATAGTAAGTACCCTAAACCCTAGGGTAAGTAATTACAATTCAGAACCCTAAACTTATTAATGAGTTTTCTCATCAACATCTCATAAATATTCTATCTATATTCATTAGGCAAAGTCTTTGATCCATTTCTCTAACCACTCATTCCATATGAGCATGGAACAAGTGGGGATACCATAATTATAAACCACCGTAGACTTAACTATGTGTTTTAATACATAAAAATAAACCCTATGACTATTATTAAACATTTTAAAACTTCATTACTCCAAATAAAAGTGAAAATAATGTTATAGTTAATTTTTAAGATCTTAAACAAATCCTAAAAACCTTAAATCCTACCTATTCTATTTAATAAAAGAATATCTCTATAATTATAAAGTTAGAAAATAATAAATAAAGTCTCCTATCAAAATACGAAATTCATACCAGAATTTGAAATACATTTTTATATACTGCAAGTATTTAGCAAAGAAATTTCATTAAGAAAAGTTAAAACAATTTCTTAAATAAAAACCTAGAAAGGAAAACAGAAAAAAATAAAGGAAGAAGAGGCATCAGTCCAATCTGGCCGCAGCCCATTTCCCTCTACCTTATCTGCTACTCACGCTTGACGTAGCGACCCACTTGACCCACAGCCCACAGCAGTTCACCGTGGTGAGAGATGGGACCAGAGGGGGATCGTGGGTTGAGAATAAAGAATTGCCAGGGGGGTTTCCGCAAATGTTCATTGTCGTCTTCCTCGTGCGTCACAAGTAGCTCGCTCGAGGAGTCCGCCGCCACCCGATGTCGTCGCCGTCGTCAGCCGTGTGTCGCGATGCCTGCCATCATCCCGAAAGGAGGATAAGAAGACCACCACGACGTCTCTGCTCATCCCTATCTCCATTTCTTCCTCTTCCTCTCTGTCTCCTCTCATATGCCGAAACACTAGCTCGCCGGAAACATTTGTCGCCATCGCTCTGAAGCTTCCCTTGCCTTATTGAGCTCACCGTTGGAACCGCCGTGATTCCCTAGTTCATCTCGTGGAAGGAATCGGCCACGCACACCCTTAATCGAGCTCACGGTCTCGTCTTCCCGAAGTCCGACCACCATCGATTCGCCGTCTTCAGGCCTTCCTCGACCTCACTGACCCCACTACGAGCACCGTGGTGAGTCCCTGATCCTCCCGAGGCTCTCCAAATTTTCATTTGCTTCCTAAATCAATCGCTCGTCGTGTAACTGTGTGCTCCGCCGCTCGTCATCGCCGAACTCCCTTTTCCGATGACCTTTAGGGGGCAGCGCTGCCACTATTTAGTTCAGTAGGTTCCCCTGCATCGAAAGCCCCTAGTTGCGCATCCCAGAACCCATACATGCGCCGTCTCCGACGATGTTCCGGCGAGGTTCAGCTGAGCTGATGTCAGGGTGATGTCACCCTTGACCGGGTCAGCCCTTTGACTGGTATTTTTTGATGTGGCAGGTGACGTGGTATAGGGCCCGTTTGTCATCGTCTGGGAGTAAGAACAACTTCGGTAACAAGAACATGTGGGTATGCCATGTGGCCAATGGCCCACTGGTCAGTGACCTTGGGTATGTTTAGCCTCGGTAAGAAAAGTACTCCATGTGTAGTAAATTGGTAAAAAAAATATAAATTCAAATATCAATATTTCAGAAATGAAATAAAATGATTAAATCTTGTAAAATCCATAACTATTGTTTCATAATTCAGAAAAATATGTTTTATATATGAAAATTTTCAAAAAAAATAAAATCTACAAACTAAAACTATTATAAAATATTATTATGATAATTATTTAAATAAATATTCTTTAATAAAGATTTTATAAGTAATAAAACTTTGATAATTCATATTTTAATAGTAGTAAATGTTACAAATATAAATAAAATACCAAAAATCTTAGAAAAATAAGAACTATAATTCAAAACTATAATCATGCATTATTATTTCACCTAATTAAATATTTATTATTTATTCAGTATTTATAAATTAATAACTCTTATAAACATCATATCTTATTATTTTTAAATCACAAAAATAAATGTAATATACCAAAATGATCACAAAAATAGTACCTACATGTTAAAAATATAATATTCCACTTTTGAGGTAAATAAAAAATTTAAAACACTTTAAAAACTTGAATTTAAATCTATCTCCTTAATTAATAATTCATATAAGGGTAAATAAAAATTGCTAATATTTCTAGAATTGGCTAATTAAAGTATAATAAATAGTATTAGTCTTAAATATTGATAATGTGAAGTCAAAGTTGTTCAACACATTTTAGATAGAATTTTATTTGAATTATCATTCAACAATAAGTGTATATTATTTTCCAAATGGAGTTATCAAATATTAAATTCTCAAGATTATTATTTTAACTTAATAAAATCTTCAAGAATGATGTTTTAACAAAATAAAATCTTTTACCATTACTTCACTCACAACTTTATAATGGACTAAATCCAGAGATAATTCATAAGTAGGAAATAATATTGTTTACTTATTCACAAACCATAACCACACCCTTATAAGAAGATAAATCCTATTATACATTTATAAAATCAAGAAACCACTACACCAAATAAAAGTATAACTATTCTGGAGTAACTTTAAGGAAACATTATAAAGTACACAAGGTACAAATAACATAAGCAATATACCTTAAATCTATCCATAATCTTAAAGTTAACTTTAGTCTACAATACTTTAAATACTGTGCTAAAGACTTTGTTATGTGTTTTATAATTAACTTTGGTCTGTTATAATTAAGTTAGAAAGCATCTCAAGTCCAGACTATTCAAGCAAGCATAAACAATATCAATCACATTCCATCAACCGTATTCTAAAAGCTATCGGGATTGTTCAAACCTTAATAAGGAAATCTTTTCTTCAAAAGTTATTCGTTTTGCCACTTGAGTCAACAGATGAAAATTTATCGTAATCACATTACTTTATACTCTACTTGTATACTTAGGATCGATAACACTTAAGTTCTTTTAAGTGACATTACTTGTAAAGTAAAACTTGAAGATAAACAATTAAAGTGTAAGCAACCTTGAGTAGCATTCCATATGTGTGTATATTATTGTTGTATAGATACATATTGTTTCACACACACTCACAAGCCTTAATAAGAAGCAAAAGTGTGAAACTTATCTAAAAGGACAACACATTCTAAAGAAACCATTTCTAGTATTCAAACCCTAGAACAACGTTATCCCCGAGATTAGAGTTTAAGAAATTGCATTACATTATTTATGCATAATAGCATCTTACTTCTTTAAACATTAGTCCTTACCGGACCAATGATGCTGATTTCAGATATTGGATCTTATAGTGTCTCGAAGACCGTGAGTGCATGATCTTGCAATCACAAAAGGCAAGTTCACACTTTCTCATGTCCTTTGATTATTTTCTATAAAGTATTTTGCAAATCCAGTGTTGACATCACCGGCATTTCAAAAAGGTCAGAAAACATTATGTTTGATAAAATGTGAACTATTGGTTACTGATCCAGGGTGATCAGCTAATCTATTAAACCTGGTAGTTGGCATAACACTACTCAGGAATATATCACCTAGAACTTAACAACCAATGTCACCAGTGATTCTTGTGCCGTATATTATGCGTTGACCATGAGATTTGGAATGGGACGGAGAAGTTAGTTGTATCCTTTTCCTCTTGTATGGAGGCAAGACGACCTTAACGTGACATTGTGATTCCTTGTGCGGATCCAACATATGGGTGGGCACCCTTACGCCCCACACTTTTGGTGTCTAGATTATCTATGGATGGTGTTTAGTGGATGGACCATTTAATATGGCACTTGCCAGGGCAACACCAGGTCATAGAGTCTTCGGGAACTCATCAGGGTTTTAGCCTGCCCGAAAGGGGGCTTAACGGAGGTGAGATGGCCCCGAAGGATCGTGCAGTCATATGTGGTCGCAGAGAGGGCAATGATTGGCTTGGATCTTAGGTTGGGCCTCAAACCAAGGAAGTTTGAACGGTAACATACTCCCGGCCGTGCAACAAAGCCTAAGGTCTCTCATGGGTAAAGTGACGCACCTATGCAGAGTGTAAGAACTGTAACTTGTTACTCCCTATTCTGGGAAGGAGCTGCGAACGCGGCGGGAAAGGAACTCCATGAAAGTTCTGGTAAACCCGTGAAGGCTGACGGACATAGCTTTTCCGAATAAAAGCAACCTTTGAAGAAATGTTTATGAAAACTTGCATTGCCTACGACCTATGGTCTGTGGCTGTAGATATAGTGCATCAAACACTCCTTTTCCAGTGAACTTGCTAAGTACGCTCGTACTCAACGTCTCTTCTTAACCCTTGCTAGATTCTGAAGCCAGTACAGACGACGTCTACATCATGATATACTCCAGGAATCATCATCAAAGGCTAAAGCTCTTTAATGAAGTCAAGAAAGTCAACATATACATCAACTCAAGTGAAGACGAAGTTACTGATTAGATAGGAATATAACCTCTAGCCATAGGACCTATTTCTATAGTGTATTGCAATAGCAGCAATGCCAGGCCATTAGTTAAGATACTAGTCTTAATAATATGATAGTTTTTGAGTTGTTTATCTCTGATTCTTCTTTGTAAGAAGTTTTTTCTCTCTCTTTAACCTAGAGTGTTCTCTGGATCTTGTGTAAAGAGTTGAGTTGTAACCTATAGTCATGTCTTGGACCAGCTGTGTTTCTGTTGTACCACTCTGAGTGATGTAATACTAGTGAACGGTGTTTCATTGGTGTTATGTCAACGACTATAGTATACTACATCATGCGATTATCTTTGGGTCACCATGATTGGTATCAGAGCATATGCTTTGACCTTAGGATTAAACCCTTCTAGGAAGATTTGTAGGTTGGATAGTGACTATAGGAGCCATCTTATCTAAACCAAATATTCTTATGACTTGTGATGAGTATCCACTTGAGGATAACCTTGTCACAGCTAAGTCAGATGCTTAAGTCATTCTTTCTTAGGAATAATTATTTTATCTTTTCTCAAGTATAGTTCTCTTTAGTGTCTTCCGAGGGAGACATAAACCACCAAGATATTGTAGGAAAGTGTAAGACATCATATGGAAGTAGTCTTAAATGGTGTATCCTAACCCTAGAATTCATGTAAGTTAGTGGAATTTTAGTGTTAGTTGGTAACCAAAGTCAACATGATGGATATCATTAGGATAAATGTTAATGTAATGATTAGTAATCATGTGGGATTCACTTGAGGATTCTACGTGATGAAGTGAAATTATGTTAAGACTTAATAATAGTGTAGTGAGAAACAAAGTCATTATGATGAGATTAGCTCTTAAATTATCATGTAAATAGGTAAAAAATAACAAGATCATGGTGAGATTAGCTCTGAAACCATGATGATAGTATAATTATGATAAGTAATTAGTAAATTATATTTAGGTAGAGTAAGCAAATAACATGGTAGAACTATGATAGAAGTCATAGGTGCTAGAAAATTCCAATAATCTCTGGTTTAAGAAACCTATTAGTCTTTTTGAGAGATCATGTGAGGTTAGTTTACTAAATAAAGAAAAGTTAGTTACAATTGATCATTCTAAAAGTGAGACCAAAGGTTAGTCAAAACCAAATTGAGACCACTTTGTTTGAAATTATCCTATTGCAATGGAGCAATTTGGGTAAATGTCGAGACAAAGAATAGTTAAGCCATTTAAGTGCTAAGTATCACGATGTAAACCTATATGAGGAGGTTTCGTATACTACACAACTAAGCCTGAATTCTAGAGATATTATACCCAATTATTATATTCTGGGCTTAGAATATTGTGTGTTATATGTACCACATTTGGATTTATTTGTTTTTCTTGGATCTTCTTGATTGACTAGATCTGTACATGAAGTTTGACTTGGTGTGCAAATGCATGTTGCAACATCCAGTTACTACTTGATGCTATAGACCTAGATAGGAATGGGAATTCATGTAAGGGAGTGACGAGTTCCAAAGATCAAGATGAAAACCTACATGAAGAATTAAGCCAAGTGTAAGGAGTATCACAACACAAATTGAAGGTTGGATCAAGTTCAAATCATTGTTAGTCCATAATAAGAAGAAAGTCTAGTGTAGAAAATACATGGAGCAATAAGAGGTAATAAACTAAAAGTTCATTCAAAGTAGGTAATATTACTAAGAAGTAATGGAGTAGTAGTACCAAGTTCATGGAAGCATCATGAATAAATGCAAATACGAAGTTTCAGAGAAAAAAATGGTATTCAAGCTCTGACAATTCAGAGAGAATGCCAGTAGTATGTTGGAAACCGTAGGGTAATACCTACAACCTAGGATGATATGCAGCTGGTATTTGATCCATAGTCGGTATTCTGATCCACAGTTGGTATTTTGTCTGCAACTGGTATTTGGTTAACTTAGTTAACCAGATTATCCAGATTGTTGCATAAAGATCATAAAACTTGGCCTAAGCTAAGTAAGACCTAAAGGAGTATAAAATTTAAGTGACTGTCTTTCAAGACTTTTCACGAAGTCAGGTCTATCAAAGAGAAAATGACCAAGTAGTAAGTAAAACTAATAATGATGAAAGATTTGCTTCGGAGATCCACAATTGTGTGGATACACCATACAATCTTCCATAAGACCCTAACTAGGTAGAGTATAAGCTAGATAGAGACCAATATTTTAGTTATAAAGCCAATAAACACTGTATAGACAGTTTGAAGACTATTCGTAAACCCTAAGGGGGAGAGTAAACATTAGAAATGAAGTATTGTTATCTGACTTTCCAAGTAAAGGTTGGAGAGGAAATACTAACCTATGACAACATTAAGCCTTGTTTTCAGAAGGGTAAAAGAAACCATCATTATAAAAGTACTCTTAGAAGTAAGTCTAGATGAAAGACCAAAGTTATTTCAAGGTAGTAGTACTCAAACCTTAAGGTAGCTAATCAATGGAAGTTAAAGAAGTACCTCGGGTGATAAGGAAATATTATTCAAAGCCTGATAAGGTAAAAGCTTGAAGTAATAAAATAAAATAGTCCTAACAGACTAATTCTAAAAGAAACAACTCTTAAGTGACCCTTAAGAGGGAATAAAACATATCCAATTGGACATGTGTAGAGGAACTAGAAATTTCGATAGGTTTGGACTAAATGTGTTCAAAACCAATATTCAGAAGGATTACTAGTACAACTCATACAATGACAAATGAAAGATTAGTCTTTTGACCACACTATTGTTTAATAAAATTTAAAACCCCGTTTTAGTGAGACTTCCTAGACCTTGCATAATACAGTAAGGAAACTCGATGGTCAATTAAAGGAGTTGGATTAGGATACCTAATTAGGAAAAAGGAACTATAGAAAAGACCACTATTTAAGGAGTGTATAATAAGGAAATATTCCTAAGGGAGTAAAGTAAAAGGAATTTTGGAGTATTGGAGACAACTAGTTGGAGATGACCAAGAATGATAAGAATTCAAGGAAAATATTTGGATATGGAATGCTACAATTATTCCCATTAAAGGTTACCATGGAGTTGAGACAAGGAATTGTCTTGCAATGATTACCATGTGTCTCAACTCCATGGTAATCACTGCAAGACAATTCCTTACTCCGAAACGTCAAAGATTACCATGACCTTGGTTCTAGTGTCTCTATTATGCCTAGAAAGATTTATGAAATGCTTGATTTGCCACCTTTGGAAGATTGATATTTAGATGTCCCACTTGATGATAATGCTAATAAGAAACTTATGGGGAGTGTTAATGATGTTCTTATTATGGTTAACAATGCCTATGTCCTTGTTGATTTCTATATTTTGGATGTTGAATGCAATGCTTATTGTCCTGTTACTTTGGGAAGACCTTTTCTTAGAACTGTTGGTGCCATCATTGATATGAAAGAAGGTACCTTTAAATATTAATTCCCATTCAAGAAAGGTATTGGACACTTCCCTATGAGGAGAGAGAAGTTACATTTTGCTCCTCCTTTGAAAGCAAAATTTGATGTTAATGCTTCTTCATTTGAAAATACTTGATTCTTGCTTCTTGTGCCTAACTTAAAGGCGTTAAAGAAAAGTACTTCTTGGGAGATAACTGATACATCGGAAACGTATCTATAATTTTTTATGCTCCATGCTTGTTTAGTATCTACTTTGCTTTGCTTTGTCTACACTTTGAGATGTTTTTACATGTTTTCTGGTACTAACCTATTAGCAAGTTGCCACAGTGCTAGTTGCATGTTTTCTGCTGTTTTTGGTTCCAAAAAAGCTAGTAAGGAAATATTCTCGGAATTGGACGGGACAAACGTCAAAGTCAATAACTTTTCGTGGGGAACAATAAGTCCAGAGGGGAGACGGGGAAGCGGGCCAGGGCGCCCAGACCCCCCTAGGCGTGGGTGGGCCCTGCCCCGTGCCTAGGCAGGGTGTAGGGCCCCTGTCAACCGCCTCAGCCTCCCCCTTCGCCTATAAGAAGCCCCCGATGCAAAAAACCCTAAGTACCTGATCAATATTCCACGAAACCTTCTGTAGCCGCCGCCACCGTCGTCCCTAGATCGAGGGGATCTGAAGTTCTTCCCGGCACCCTGCCGGAGGGGAAATCATCCTGGAGGCCTTCTCTCCGGTATGATGCGTGAGTAGTTCCACCTTGGACTATGGGTCCATGTAGTAGCTAGATGGCTGTATCTCCTCCTTGTGCTTTCATGTATAGATCTTGTGAGCTCCGTTCATGATCAAGATCTAATCTATTTTTAATCATGCATTTTGTATTTGCGGGGATCTGATGGATATTGAGATTATTATGTTGGTTTGATTAATGGTTTTGTATTTATGATTCTATCATGTCTGTGTTGTTTGTAATCTTACATGCTCTCCGTTGTTAGTTGTTATCTTGGCCAACTAGTTGCTAGTGACTCCAAGAGGGGGTATTTATGCTCGATAGTGTGTTCATGCCTCTAGTTTCCAAGGGAAGTGACAATAATCTCTTCGGTTGTAGATGTGATGTTGCTACTAGGGAGAAAACAACGGTCTCTTGTTTATGGAACATGTGGACTGTTTACCTTACACACTTTGCTTAAAGAAGTTGTCTGTTGCTTGCAACTTAATACTGGAGGGGGTTCGGATGATAACCTGAAGGTGGAATTCTAGTCATAGATGCAGTTGGATGGCGGTCTATGTATCTTGTTGTATTGCCCAATCGAATCTCATAGGATCTTTCTGACTAGTAATTGCATTGTTATGCCTTGCTCAGTTCCTGTCAATTACCCTGCTGTAATTTGTTTACCCTTCATGCCATGTTGTTTATCTAAGGAGAGCACCTCTAGTGAACTATGGACCCCGGTCCAATCTTTACCATTGATACATCTTCCACTATTACGTGTTTACTTGCTGCAAACCACCATTACCTTCCACACCATACGTTTAATCCTTTGTTACAGCAAACCGGTGAGCTTGAAAACCTCACTAATTCGTTGGGGCAAAGTCTTGAATTTGTGTTGTGCAGGTCTCCGTGTTGCTTGCAACACCTGTGTGACGTTTCCTTCCTTCTGCTGGTTCGATAACCTCAGTTTCTTACTGAGGGAAAATTTGATGTTGTGCTACTTCACACCTTGCTCTTGGGGTTCCCAACGAAGCGCTCCTACACCAACTCAGTGTTGCATCAATAACCCAATAGTTTTCTTGAGTCTTGGAAGTTATTACTTCTATAATAACCTCTTCTTATCCTTTTTGTTTGATTTTTGTGCCAAGAATAACCTCTAATGAGAGAGAAGTATATTTGGGAAAGTTGTTGTCCCGAAACATATTTTTATGCTTCACTATAAAAATTCTTGAAAAATCTCTTTATGTTGGATTGATCTGTAATTTTCTGAGTAAATCCCCCAGGTTGTTATCTAACTTTCGTTATTTCGATTTGAGCAACAGAAGGTCTTCGAAAAAATCGGTTTTTACCCGTTGGTCTGTTTTGATAGATTTCTGTCATTATTTGCATTTGCCTCTTTATCGATTTCTTTTTGGGTTCTCTTTGGTAAATTGAGCTTGTTGAAGGAATTGCTATAGTAGCTTGTGTTTTTAATGAAAGCTTTGCTGTTTTGAAACTTATCCCAAAGGTTTATTCTTTTTGAATGCACTAATGTTGCTAATGAAGAATTGTGTGAAGTTTTGTATGAAGGAAATTTTCAAGTGTAGGGGAAGAATGATGTAATGAGATGAATGATGACCCACAAGTATAGAGGGTGTATCGTAGTACTTTTGTAAATAGGAGTGTCAATCCCAACGAGGAGCATAAGGTGTTGACTAGTGGTATGGAGCAGGAAATCTTTGTAAATACTTAGCAAACGGATTTTTAGGGGTTTTCTGATAAAGCAAAGAAAAAAAGTGCAATTAATAAAGACAACGAACAACAGCAGCAAGTGGCCCAATCCTTTCTTAGCAAAGGACAAGCCGATGGAAATACTTATAAGGACCAAACGTTCTCGACGACACATGGGAATTTTGTCAAGTGCTTTCGCTTCAAATAAGTGAGTAGTCTTCTTTGGTGTTGTAAGTGTTGTGTGGGTGAACCTGTGCTAATGTACCGATCTTACTTGGACTAATATATACTTGTGATTAAACCCCTGTAAGCATCTGAAACTATAGGAAAGCAATTAAGATATAAACCAAACCACTGCCTTAAACTCTAAGATCCTACGCTCCCTTGTGCAATGGTGTCCTAACGGGGTTCAGGTTTCTGTCTCTCCGGCAACCCCACAATTAGTAGCCAAATACACAATGCATTCCCCTAGGCCCATAAATGGTGAAGTATCATGTAGTCGACATTCACATGCCACCACTAGAAGAATAGCACCGCAACTTAAATATAAACCATTGAATAATATATCAACACAAATCCACTACTAACAACATGACTTCTCCTATGTCCTCAAGAACTAAACGAACTACTGACAAGACATCATATGGATCAAGATCAAAGATGATATGGTGATGGATAACAATCTGAACATAAACAATAATCCAATGGTTCCACTTACAAGCATCAACTACAATAGTAATCAACATCAGGAAAGTTTCCCCTAAGAACTATGCAAGTATTCAACATAATTGTTACAGCGAGATGGAGTGGTGATGATGGTGCTGGTGGAGATGAGGGTGTGGATGATGATGACGATGATCCCGATGAAGTTTAGCTTGATGATGGTGTTGATGGCGACGATCTCCCCTCTTCGGGAAGGAATTTCCCCAGCAGAAATTTGTCTGCTGGAGAGCTCTTTCTCGCTCGGTGTTTTCCGCCCTGCAGAGGCAGCGGAATATTTCTGTGGTTGCTCCCCGTGTTTTAGGGTTTCGATGGGAATATATAGGCGAGAGGTCGAAGTCGGAGGCCGGCCATGTGGGCCACACCCCCTGTAGGCGCGGCCCAGGGGGCCCGCGCCTGGGGGTGTGGTCCCCCTGTGGCCCATCTCCGCCTCCCCTTATGGCTTCCTTCGTCTTCTGGGAAAATATGAATTTCCATGATTTTTCTGGTATTTTTCTGATCTTCACGAAACTGCATCAAAACACCTCTTTTTCCATGAGAATCCTAACTCCGGCAGTTCATCCTCCAAGAATCATCCAACATGCAAAAACAAATGAAAAGACATAAGTAACACCTTCTTAATAAGAAATGTATCAATGAATACATGCAAATTATGATATAAAATGGTGATGCAAATTGGACGTATCAATGAAGAATGGACAAAAGCTCAAGCTTGGGGATGCCACCCCAAGAAATATTCAAAGAGGTACAAGCATCAAAGCTTGGGGATGCCCAAGGCATCCCATTCTCCATCAATAAAAATCTCAGATCTCTTTCTAGACACTTCGTTTTTATTGTTTCATGCACTATTGTGTTGTTCTTGGAGCGTCTTAGTTTTCGTTTTTGGTTTTTGTTTGCTTAGTTTTCTTGAATAAAGTAGTTGGACCCCCGCTTTCGCAGTGTTGTTTCAAATAAGTTGATTGGTGTTGGAAAGGAGTAGAAAGTTTCATGCTTATAGTGGTACAAAAGGGAGCTTGTTTTGAATGTGGCTTGGACTTTATCATGTCATGCTAGATATTGTTTTGACCTTATGCTTAGTGATTATTGTTGTAGCATGACTTGTTCCAAACAATTGAGATTGCTTAATATGTCTTGCAAGAATCATGCGTTGTTTTAGCATATAAAAGCATAATATTGTGGTATTCTCCTTTGATGCTTTGTTTGGGTTGAATTGGCACATGCTCACACCATGTTATGACTATAAACCAGTCACCTTAGCCTCTATGATCATTTAGTTTTTGACTTGTGGTACCACTTTATGCTTTGATTGATAATGTTTTGTCGCTCTGCATGATTATGGCCATTATTGCTCTCTTAGTTGGTTGCTCCTAGTCTTTTGCTAGCCTCCACTTTTACTGAGTAAGCTCTACTCATGCATCCAACTCCCAAGAAACCAAGTTATTCCAAAGAGTCCACTATAAATTCCTATGCATGGTGTGTTACACCATTCCAAGTATGTTCTTGTTTTATCTATCTTCCAAATTAAACTTATTATGTGAAAATTAGTGATTAAAGCTCTCACAAACTTGATGGCACACTTTATTTTTCTTGCCCCTAATAAACTTGAACCATTGTGTCATATATGTTGTATGTGCTTGCACTTATAAGTTGGGAATTAGCAGAACCGTGCTGTCACGGGGAACGCTTTCAACACCTGTAAATATCTACCTAGTTGATATCATGATCTTTTGTTTATGGATGTCGGCGTGTGAAATAAAAGGAGAGCTTGTAAGTCCATGGAGTTACGTATATGTGTTAGAGAAACGCATGGGCCGCTAGCGTAAGCCATGCCTAATCATGGTGTAAACTTGTAGCATCACCATAGTGAGCAATCTATGAAGCATTCTTCTTATAAAAAAGAGGAAATAAGAGAAAAAAGCACCATTTTCCCATGGTAAATAAGAAGATTGCTGAGATGCTCATTGTTTGTTGCCTTGTCATTTTGATATGGGATAGCTCCTGTGTCATGGGGAAAGGGGTACCCCGTTGGCTGTTCTTAATGATACACATATACTTACAATGACAAGAACTTACAGGTAACTAAAGTTGAGTAGCATGAGGAACGACCCTCGTACTCAAGGGACATGATATTCCCAACTTATACTTTGTCAAGCATATACTCCATATTTGTTTCACTTTAACCTTAATCACTTCAAGATGCTTATGATAGGGGCAATAAGAGCTGAAAGCTAACAAGTACCATAATTTTTGGAACCTCTTCATGAAATTTGAAATCTCTGCTTCCCTTTATGAAGGGCCTTTCTTTCCACTTTTATATTGAATCTCCACCTTCTATCCTTATGCACCAATTAAGAGAGCATAGTTGTCGTTCTTAGTTCTATGTGCATTGTCCCAAAACTTATTGATTGATTCATAATGTTGATATTTCTTTTTATCGAACTATTTGTATCTAGTCACCCTTATTAACTTTGAAGGTGTCCTATGCATTTATGTTTTGCTACTATATGAGGGACAAGCTTAATACCACTATGCTATGTTTTCTGTATGTGAAACGAACAAACGTCTTTCAATGCATTGCTATTCATGATTTTTGTTTGTATCCTTTCATGTTGTAGCATAGTTACTATGTCCTATTGTTAGAACTTCATATTTCATGCTCATGTTTAGAGTACTTTGATCCCATCTTTCAATGCTTGCAAATGACATTTTTACTGCATCCTCTCACTCTTTCTTAACACACTTTATCTCTCTTCTTCATCGTGAATTTTCTATGAATGATTTAGGTCCATTACATCATTTTCTTGGCATCACTGCTTCTCGCACCTCTTCCAGACTTTTTCTATTCCAACGTCAATACATTATTGATCTCTTGTCTCGTGCTGGCATACTCGACTACCAGCCTTGCCGTACTCCGACTGAAGTTGGCACCAAACTATAAGCTAAGGTGATCCCATTCCTGATCCCACCTTCTATCGTAGTCTCACTGGTGCTCTCTAGTATGCCACCCTTCTCATGCCACGATATTTCATATTCTGATCAGGAAGCTTGTCTCTTTATGCATGATCCTCATGTTCCTCATCTCTCATGTCAAAAGGATTCTTCTCTATCTCAAAGGCACTCTAGATCATGGCTTACTACTAAATTCTTATTCTCCTACAAGCTTGATAGTTTATTTTGATGCAGACTAGGCAGGTTGTCCAGATACTCGATGATCCACATCCGACTTTTATGTTTATTTGGTTGATAATCTTGTTTCTTGGTCTTCGAAAAGGTAGGTTACGGTTTCTAAATCTTTAGCTGAAGCAGAATACAGGGCGGTTGCACATGCTGTAGCTGAAGCCATTTGGATACGATAGTTGCTTGCTGAACTTCATCGACCCATCCAACATGCCACCATTGTCTATTGTGACAATATCTCCATGGTATATATAGCTTCCAATCCAGTTCAGCATCATCGTACAAAGCACATAGAAATTGATATTCACTTTGTTCGCGAGAAAGTGTCTCTTGGAGAAGTTCGTGTTCTGCACGTCCCAACAAGTGCTTAATTTGCTGATATATTCACAAAGGGACTATACCTGACTTTTTTCATCGAAATTCGCTCCAGTCTCAACATCGTTGTGCCTGACGTTGATACTCCGGGGGGGGGGGGGAGGGGGGTATTAGATATGTATTTGTGTTAGACTAGGACTCTATAGTCGGTTTACCAAATCCTAGCTCGGCTCATGTTCTATATATTCTCTGTAATCTTGATCAATCAATACAAGTTATTATTTCTCCCAAACTATCACCCTAGACACTATTGGTAGGGATTGTTGATAAATATTTTCTTCATGGATCTTAATAAATGCATTTAATGATTGTAAGATCCATGTAGTTTGCTATTTATTATCCAAATATTTAAATATATATATCCTTATATTTTTTGCTAGTTCAAAGACTACACAACTGAAAAAATATAGGCCTAGATCGATGGTTAGGAAATTTTGCAATCAAAGTTTAACTCGTATTTATTAATATTTGTTGTTAGGAGCTACACGTTCGAATATAGAGTTCGACCATTGTGTAACATACAAAAGAACTTATCCTTTTTCCCCAAGTCTTAGGAAAGAGAAAAATGCAATACGAATATACGTGTTTGATGAAGTGAGTGAGTTTTGTGTTATACTCCGGTGTTCCAAAATAGCCGCTTACGCACATGGCGATACATATTTGATATATTTCTTTATCAAAGTCAAACTTTAGAAAGTTTAACTATGTATAAAAATACATCAACAACCACAATTCAAATGTAGATAATATGAAAATATATTTCACGATGGTTCTAATTATATCCATGATTTGAAAACTGTTTTACTTATGGGGCCCGGTAGATGACATGGCTTAAGCAATTGCTGGAAAAAATAGATAGTGTGGTGCATGTGTTTAGATATAAAGGTTAACCGTTTAGACATATCTGGTACCCTATAACGCGAAAAGATTTTTTGAAGAAAATTATTTGCAAATCTCACCAAGTATTATTTAGATAAATATTGTTAATTCCCGAGACATGAACGGTAGGATATTACCGTTAACTATTTTCTTCATGGATCTTAATAAAAATCATTAATGCTTGCAAGATCTAAATAGAAAATGTTTAGTTTCCTACTCCCCCATTTTAAAATGTAAGACGTCTAAGAACATTCAAAAATCAACATTTTCTAAGTTTCAACAAGTTCATATAAAAATTTGTGAACATCTACAATACTAAATCAATGTCAGTAGATTCATCATAAGTTATATTTTCTCATTATGTCCATCCAATATTGTAGAAGTACATTTGTTTTATAAATATTTGGTTAAAGTTAGAAGGTTTTGACTTTTGACTAACTTAAACGCCTTAAATTTTGGGATGGAGGGAGTATTTATTATCCAAAATTTAATAACATATCCAAATATTTTTCCAAGCCAGACACAACTAGAAAGATATATTCCCGTAAAATCAAACTTTAATTGCTAGTGTCTATTAACAATTGCCATTATCCTTTTTTACCTTTGAGCTACATTTTTTTGCGGAATCTAGAATTCTAACTTTCTCAAATAGTGGATTTATACAAAAGAAATTATATTTTAGATGCACATGTTTTCAGAAAAAATACGTTATGTACGTTATAATAACATGTGTTTGACGGTGTGAGTGAGTTTGTGTTAAATGAGGTTTAGAGAAGATAAGTTAAGTATTGAGTTATTATTTGTTTATTCAAGTGTTTTGTGCGTTGATTCACTTTTATTTACAAATGTTACATCTACCTTTCCTAACATAGAAGTTTACTAGAGATTATTTCAAAGTTTTAACACTCAACATGATGAACTAGTCCTAAATCGTTAGCTCAAGTGGAACTTTAATCACTTTGACAAGCTCTATAATTTTTTTTAGTTCTCTCGGATTTTATATACATGGATGCAATGCACACGGCTATGTTCTACCCAGTCTCACAAATTTTCGGGATATTACAGTCATGGATCTTGTCATCACACTCAATCTCAATGATCATGTTGTGCATGATCATGCAAGCAGTCATTACCTCCCACTTTGTCTCAACACTCCATGCTCTATGAGGGTAGCCAAAGTTAGCTTGGAGCACATCAATTATTTGCTCCATATCCTTCCTAGCGCTCTATTGTTCATGATAAAGTCGCTATTTTATCACCTTGGGGAATGGAGATTGTCTTTACAAATGTATGTCGCAGAGGATAGATACCATCAACTAGATAGTACTATTGTTGTAGTGGTGGCAATTGATCTCATAGTTAACCACTTGAGGCCTTTTGCAAACCTGGAGAACCTCGGAGAGCGTTGAATCACGTAGATGTCATTGTGAGAGCCAGCAATGTCGAGAAAGAACGCCAAATCCATAGATTTTATGACCCAACTATTTGAGATATGACTACGAGCTCTTCACCATGTCCCTTGTATTGCCCCACAAGCAAATGAGTAGTTCTTCCACGATGTTGACTGCATGGTTCAAGCTCTTCTGGCTAGCGACGCGGTGACGGAATCAGACAAGAGTGACATAAGCAGCGACCCGGTAGTGGAGTGAGAAGGTTAAGATCAGGGTGGGATAGAGGGGTTGGAGGGAGGCTGGAGTGTTATAGTTGACGATATTCAGGCAAGAGGAAGACAAGGAAGGACAACACAAGTTTCCTTGGCATGGAAGCAGATCCAACACAAATTTAGGATGGAAATGGGTCAAGACGGGCACGTAAAAAAAATACACCGATCCATTTGTGTTGCCGCATTGATCCTTTCATGGTCAAAACCATAGCATGAGATTTTACAAATATATCATATATCAAGTGCATATGTTACGAAAATATTTTTCTATGATGGTTCTAGCGAAGTTTCATGATTTAAATCATTTGATTGCTAGGGCCCAATAGATGACGTTGCTTAAAGAGATGCTAGGAAAATAGACCGCCGGGTGCATCGCTTTAGATATAGAAGATAACCGTTCAAACACATGTGTCTGTGCATATCTAGTAACCTTTCACACTAAAATATTTGTTGAATCAAAATTTATCTCCATGTCACACAATGTTTTAGTTGGATATTGTTAGTTCCTGAGACACTAATGGTAGGAGATTACTTATAAATATTTTCTTCATGGATCTTAATAAATGCATTTAATCCCTGTAAGATCCACGTAGTAAATACTATTTATTATCCAAATATTTAACTATATATCCAAATAGTTTTTCAAATCTAGTTCAAAGACTACATAACCTGGAAAAATATAGCCTAGATTGATGGTTAGGAAAATTTGCAATCAAAGTTTAATTAATATTTATTAATATTTGCTGTTTTAGGAATGTAAATTTCTAACACTGAAATAGTGGATACATACAAAAGAAATCATCCTTTTTCCATGTTTTAGGAAAGAGAAAAATGCAATATGAGTATGTGTTTGATGATGTGAGTGCGCTTTGTGTTGTACTCCGGTGTTCCAAAATAGCCGCTTACACGCACGTGCTGATACATATCTGATATATATTTTGATCAAAATCAAATTTTACAAAGGTTAACCATGTATAAAAAAATACATCAACAACCATAATATCAAATACATATAATATAAAAATATATTTCATGATGGTTCTAATTATATTCATGATTTTAGGATTCTTGAAACTTTTTTTTTTACCTTTGAGCTACCTGTTGAGTCTAGGATTCTAACTTTCTCAAATGGTGTATACATACTAAAGAAATTATATTTGAGATAGGTTCACATGTTTTTAGGAAATACATTCAGGAAAGTAGGTTATTATATGAGTATGTGTTTGATGGTGTGAGTGAGTTTGTGTTGTACTCCCTCCGTTTGGGATTACAAGTCCCGCGCGAATAACTAGGTTGCAAATTTGAACAACAAAATATAAATAGTATATCATAAAAATTATATCATTAGAAACTTTAGAGGTTATATTTTTTAATGGTATAATTTTTATAATATATAAGTTATGTTTTGTTAGTCAAATTAACAACCTAGGTATGCGCATAGGACCTATAATCCCGAACAGAGGTAGTACTCGGTGTTTCAAAAGAACTGGCCTACACGCACGTGTTAACTGGCCTACATTTGTAGCATGATTATCGATCCAAAATTTATTACCCTAACGTTTACTACAAGTCATTCAAAGTCTTTAATTAGATATTGTTAATGCCCACGCCACGGCACTAATGGTCGGACATTAGTACCACTAACTATATTTCCTGTATGGATCTTAATGAAACGGGATTCCAAAAGGCAAACCGTACTCCCCCGAAGAAATGGTCCACTCCTCTACCTATCCACCCGAAAGCTACGTGCCACATTTCTCGGCAGAATGACCATTTCGTAGGGCCCCTACCCATCTCCCACCTCCCACCTCCCACCTCCCTCGCCGCTATACGTGTATACGCGGATCGATGTACCGTATACCCCCCGCGCTAAAATACAAATAAATAGCAGGAGTAATACCACCGGCTGCCACTCCCCCTCCAGTTACCAACACCCGCAGGAGCAAACCGAGAGAGCGCAGGAGGTGGTGGGGGAGAGAGCGAGAGAGACGCAGCTCAAGGGAGGGGAAAGAAGAAACCTCCAATCTCGCTCCTGCTGCCCCGAGCCAAGATTCTCTTGTTGCATCGGCGTAAATGTAACTCCCCTGCTCCCCTTCCTCGTTCATCTCTGTAGCCCCGCTCCTTCCTTTCTTCCTGCCGCGTCGTTTGTTTCTTGGATCTGCCATGGCGAGGGATTAGTAAGGGAGGAGAGGTGATTTTGAATTTTTTTCGTGCGGCCTTGTTCTTGCTCGTTTTCGGGGTGGGTTTCGAGCTGCCCAGTCTGGCTCGATCTTGGCCTTCTTTCCTTCTTCCGTTAGGAGGGTTCCTAGGATGAAATAAATGTGATGCCGTTTCTCTGCCTCCAGATTTATTGCGACCTCTCGCTTTTACTAACCAATGCAGCTTCTCCTCCTGGTCCTGCCAACTGCAAATCGTTTTGCCCCGATATTTGCTCCTCTGCCCTCCCTTGTTTTTCTGCTCAGATCTGTGGCGCGCGCAGAGTTCTTTTTCTTTTCCCCGTATGCCTTCACAAATGCGTGTCCTTTTTTCGTTCGTCTCCTTTTCCGGTTCTTGCAACTGACCACTAATCCTTCCAAATGAAATTTCCTCTGCAGAGGCGATTAGGCATTGGCCATCTTTTGAACGCGAGCTGCGAGCTATAACAAAGAACCCGAATTCGGAGGAGAAGATGTCAGGTAAAGGACACGAGCTCTTGCGTCTTTCTTGGAGTGGGTTGCTTTTCTTCTTCTAGAGGAAAATGTGTGTTAAGGCCGCCGCCCGCTCTCTGCAGTGATCCATGCGGACGATATCGAGATATCGCTGTGCGACGGCAACTCGGAGGACGAGCGCCGCCGCCGGAAAATAGGGTCGCTGCGGCGGAAGGCCATCCACGCGCTCAAGAAGCGCGGCAGGCGTCGCGTCGACTTCCGCTTCCCGCCTGCCATCTCCATCGAGGACGTCCGGGACGCCGAGGAGGAACGCGCCGTCGGCTCCTTCCGCGAGCGGCTCGCCGCCCACGGTCTCCTACCTGACAAGCACGACGACTACCACATGATGCTAAGGTCTCAGCTCGTCACCAAACTATCTCCAACTATCTCCCGTTATCCTTTGGTTTTGTCCTGTACTATTTGGATAGGTTGTGAGAATGCCTGGATCTGAAACTTGCCATGTGAATATGTGATGCAGGTTCTTGAAGGCCAGGAAGTTTGACGCCGAGAAGGCAATGCAGATGTGGGCAGATATGCTGAGATGGAGGAAAGAGTTCGGCGCCGACACAATCCTTGAGGTGACCATCATACTGACCTCTGCGAGCAATTGCTTGCAGAGAACTTTCATTGTCTGCTTAAGGTCTAACACTTTTCATGTGGTCAGGATTTTGAGTTTGAAGAACTGGATGAGGTGCTCCGCTACTATCCCCAGGGCTACCATGGCGTCGACCGAGAGGGCCGACCGGTGTACATCGAGAGGCTCGGGAAGGTCGACCCCAACAAGCTGATGCAAATCACCTCTGTGGACAGGTACATCAAGTACCATGTGCAGGAGTTTGAGAGGGCCTTCAGAGAGAAGTTCCCTGCCTGCACATTGGCTGCCAAGAGGCACATCGACTCCACCACCACCATTTTGGATGTCCAGGGTGTGGTATGTCAATCATCCTTCCTTGGTCAATGCTTGTGTATCTTGGTCGGTTTTGGAATGTCTTATTGACTCTTTTTGTCATATGCAGGGTTTTAAGAATTTCTCCAAGACTGCAAGGGAGCTTGTACACCGAATGCAGAAGATAGACAGTGACTATTATCCTGAGGTAGTTTTGCGCCATCATACTTACTTCATTGCAGTATTTCGGTATGATGGCCAATGATTCTAAAAACACAAAAACTGCAGACATTGCATCAAATGTTTGTTGTGAATGCGGGCAGTGGGTTCAAGTTGATCTGGAACAGTGTGAAGGGTTTCCTTGACCCAAAAACTTCATCAAAGATCCATGTAAGCCCTATGGTTTATTTATCAAGGTAACGATAATGCATTTGTGAGCCGCAAGTAATTTTGTCCTCCATTACAGGTTCTTGGTTCGAATTACCAGAGTAAACTTCTTGAAGTAATTGATGCAAGGTTGGTGTAAATCTCAAGCTGGGGAACAAGTTTTAATTCCCTGCCCATGCCACAAGTTTTACATTCTACAACATCTTTTATGATAGTGTTCTGCTTTTCTCAGTGAGTTGCCAGAGTTCCTTGGCGGTTCTTGCGCATGTAGTGACAAGGGAGGTTGTCTTGGGTCGAACAAGGGGCCATGGAATGATCCTTACATACTGAAGGTATTTCTTGCACTGTAATTTTGTGGTCATCATGTATATACTGCTAATTTTTTCTGCATTGCGATTGCATTATGTTTTGTGGAAGTACTTATACATGCTCTGTTTGTAGCTCATACACAACTTGGAGGCTGGTTCCGTGAGGGATATCAAGCCAGTTTCTGACGGAGATGAAAGAAGCAGTTCTTCTCTTCGGTTAGAACAGTTGAAGGTAAGTTTCTGAAATAATACTTTACAGTCAAGCTATACACATCTAGCTCATTGCTGCTTCTAATTTTGTAACATCATCTGTGCTACTTCCAGTGGCAGGGCATGATGAGTGACACATCAAATGCTGAATCTGGGTCGGATGTTGATGACTTTGGTTCATCATATATGCCGAAAGGATCTGAATATGGTTGCCTCACTCCTGTCCATGAGGAAGTGAGTTCAATGCTGAATTCTTGCTTGTTACTAGTGTGTTTAGGCATGTTCTATTCTGCTTTTTGTATATTTAAATCCTATGCTAGTCTTACCCCAACTTTTATGTTGAATCTTTTGCACGATACCTTCTGTGAGTTAATTTCAGTATTTATACTTGCTGTAGGTAAAAGGCATAGATTCTTCAACTTACTTTGTCTGCGGCAATCACAGTTCCCTGGATATGTCTCTTGAAAATGGTAGGAGAGTGAGACGAACTACTGAAAGTGTTCCTAAACAACTAGCTGATAGCCGGCAATTTTCCACCAATGGAAGCTCTCGTGATTTAGGTACCATTTGTTCCCTGTCCTTTGCTTAGTAAACTCTCTGTACCATCAATAATCCCGCACCTGGCTAATAATGTTTTTTTTTTGAGAAGATAATGTTTTATTTTTAGTTACTTATAATTTGTCTATTTGGTTTGTTGCTCTAGCTTATGAGTGAAGAAAATTGTCTATTGGACAGAAATAACATGAGTTGCTTTTCACATCAGTGCTGCATTGATTGTATCTTGTTAGAAGGGCAGTGCATCCATTGATTCAAAACCTAAAATGGAATTGCAATACTAGATGTGTAGGTCGCTGATGCTAGATTCTCCTAGATAGAGGATTGGAAGGCATTTGCGTAAAACCCATTAAATTCTGACTGGAAGGGGAATGAAGTACAGATCATGTGGTATACCTGGCACTCTGCCAGGAACAGTTGCTGCCCTGTGTAACCTCACAGGGGACTGTTCCATTTAATTGGCAGTACAGTAGGTTGCCTTTTGATTTTTCTGAATATGTTTTGATTCCTTGGTGGTGATGTACTTGCATGTGTTGCTGCTTCATCCGACAAGTTGAAATAATAGCATGGTAGCTTTGTGCGCAGAATGAGTTATCGGATCCTTTCGTTTATGTTAGTATGTTAAATCATTTTGTTGTTCGCCTCTCATTGATAAATATTTTCTTTTGGTTTCTTTCGATTAAACATGAAGTTTCACTGTATCAGTACCTCAATTGTTGATTTTGTATTTGCGTTATATTATTTGATGGCAGGGAACAATGGTGTGAAACTGGATGGTACAATTGTCCTAATGGGTGTAGAAAACCTGGTGAAATTCGTGGTCACGGCCCTGATCAAGCTATTCACCTTCTTCCGCCTATTCGTATATCGACCACTGAGGAGTCGTCTTGAGAATGCCCAGCCATCTGCCGCACCACTGCCATCTTCGGAGAAGCCACCACCACCACAGCCCCGAACCGTAAGCGATGAGGACATGAGCGCTTGCTTGCGGCGTATCGAAAATCTAGAGTCTATGTGCAACCAGCTCGCCAGCAAGCCAGCAGAGATCCCTGAGGACAAGGATCAGATTCTGCTCAACTCGTTCGAGCGCATCCGGTCCATCGAGGCTGACCTGGAGAGGACCAAAAGAGTATGTTTCCGTATTGCACTGCACTGGTTATTTGATTGGACTTCAGATTTCTTTCCCCTTCCCAAGGCCATTTTTTGAGCATTTTGGATGCATTGTGGTTTAAGTAAAATGTTGGTTAATATTTCATCAGGTACTTCAGGCCACGGTGGCGAAGCAGCAGTCGCTTGTGGAGACTCTGGAAGCTGTACAGGAGTCGTCCAGAGTCAGGGTATGCCATCTGCTAATTACAGTTATAGACTCCACTGATTGTCATTTTGCATGTAGTTGTAGCATCATTGTATAAAAGAAGTTGTATCCCCAACTGAGCTGACTCTTGCACCTAATAATGTTATACAGAGGAGGCTGTTCTGTTCATAGGATGATGATGATTCGGAGAAGCCCTCAGTACTACCTCGTCGACACTAACCGTGAGATGCGCCATGCTGCCAGTGCCATTTTTGACCTCCCCGACTCGGAGCCTGGCTGTGCTGTCCAGAGACTCCAGAGAGGGCGCGAAAGAGAAGATATAGCATAGGATGCTTGTGCCTGTCGCTTCCTTTCGGAACCTCAAATCTCCCTCCTTTTTTTGTTAAGTAGTTTATAATTCCGTGCCTGGCGCTATCTTTTTTTTGGTTGGCCGAGTAGTGGGGCAGGAAAGCTGGTGAAAATCTTTGTGGAACTGTGTCTAGGTTTGACTGACCCGAACTGCGCCCCTCGTGGATGGACTGGACAGAGTGGCAGGCAGCCAGGCTTACAGCTCATGTCTGTGTAAATGGTGTAGTGGTACTGCATCTGGCCTTGATCATCTGACGATAGATTATTACTCCCTCTGTTTCAAATTACTCCGCGCGCACGCTTACCTAGGTGGGTGGATTAATACTCTCTTATTTTTCATCCAAAAAAAATTCTAGATTTTTGGTATACGTAGTACACATTTTATACTATCTATTTTAAAAATCTCAGGAATTTTTTGAAGAAAAATGAGGGAGTAATAGCCCACCTACCGTGCCGCGGAGTAATTTGAAATATTGCGATGACAGTGCAAATGGCTCGGTTACTTTACTGGATCCTGGCATATCTCGTGATTTCTCTCCGGCCGACATGGCAACGTGGGTGTCCGTCCGTACGGGTCTCGCGAATCTTGCACGGTCTTTTACTACTGCGCGCGCCTGCACGGCACGGCACATCACGGCGTGTGTCTTGGTTGAAGCGAGCCGGATTCCACGGCATCTCCTTCACGAGCTGACGTGCCGTCGGTGCCGACCCACCCACTGCGTGATCGTGAGGTTAACCGTCCGTCCAAGGCGTTGTCAACTTATGTTTTCTCAAGGAGATCGAACAAAATGTAACATCTCAAGTCCTAGAAATTGGAAATCGAGCAGGTTCACGTTGTGGTATTGCCGACGAGTATGCCATGGAGGCGTTCTCACAGTGCGTGTTTAGAGACGTGGGGAAGACGGACGGTTGACGGGTACGAGGTAACACAGCTTACCCAGGTTCAGATTTCACAACGGTGACGGAATTCTACTCCTACTATGAATCACTATAAGGGCAATACGCCGAGTTATAGTTTAAGTTATCGTTGCGACTTGTGCCCTAAAGGCTCCTAGGGTTATAGGGAAAAGTCCTAGTCGGACAGGTTACAGAGTCCTACACTGTTTACAACTAGTTTAGCAATCTTGCACTCCAAGGCTTCGGGTACGTCGGTGACTCCTCCGTAGCCTTTATTTATCCGGCATGGGCCTCCCTTCTGGATCCATCTAACTGGGTCGCCCAGCAGGCCATGGGCCATGCTACCAACTGTGGGTCACCCGGGTTATCCGGATAAGAGACATGCTATGAGGATACCCATATAGCATATCCCCAACAATAGCCTCCGGAGAACTCCGAGATCTTGCGCCATCTTGCCTCTTCAGGTTGAATGCTCCGTCTAGATAGATGTCGGCAAATCGTTAAGCAATATCTTGTAGTCCTCCCAAGAACTCTGCAAGGCTTTCTCTGTCTTCAACTTGTAAGTCGGAGAATTGCTGAATCTTCTATCGTACTCTTCCGTAGCCGGACTGGATCCGTCCATGCTGGAATATTCCGATGTGATGGTTCACCTGCTAGTGACAGCTAGGGCGACGTAGACGTAGGTCAACAACGCCTCATAACTCACACATGTAGAGAACACAATCATGTCCTTTTTTCCCGCGCGAGCGATAGGAACCGTTGGCGGCGACGGTTGGAAACGTGGCGAAATTTCCGCGCACGCGCCCGCACACGCCGTCCACGCGTCAACCATTCGATCGTCTTGCACGAATCTTGACGCTAGGGGTTATAAATTGTAACTGCGGTGGATTTTTACTTTTCACCTCATTCTCCTTCTGCGTCGTCTTCTTCCTCCACCAAGCGCCTCCTCGAGCTCTCCTCGCGTTTTCCGAAAAACCCTAGCCCTTCAATCCTTCCAGTCACCACCTCCCCCTTCCAATGGCAAGCAGGAGCTCTGCTTCCTCCATGGCGGCGTTAGGCGATGCTGTGGCGAAGCCGGCGAGCACCGTTCTCGTGCCTCTAGAGGGCCTGTTGATCCCCAAGTCCGCGTTGGTCGAATCCACCGGCGGCGACCACAATCCAGCGACGCTGGAGCTGCTGGAAGAGGAAAGCGATTCCCACAAAGGGGACTGGCGCGGCTCGGACATCACGGACCGTGACATCAAGGAGCTGCTCGTCGAGGGCTACCTCCCTGCGATGGAGGGGCCCGCCTGGCGGTCGGCGCCGGTCGGCGAGGTCACCCTTCTCCCCAAGCTGGAGAGAGGGTGTACCTCAAAGCCCAATTGGTACGTGCGTTTCCTGGTCCATCTCCAATTTCTTCCTAGCTGTCCTTAGACATTACCGAGTACAGCCTTAGAACCTCTCCCCCAATAGCATCCTCGCGCTTAGCAACTACGCGGCACTCTGTGAGGGTTACTTAGGGATTAGGCCTAGGCTAGATCTCTTTATTTACTTCTTCACCGTCAAGCGGGAAGCCGGAGCCGGCAAGGACGAGCTTAAGAACTACGGGACAATTAGCTTTAAGATCCGGCCTGGCCGGCGGTTCCCCGACATCGTCGGCCATGAATCTTGCAAGAACTGGCAACAGACGTACTTCTACGGCCCAGATATCCCTCTAGCTGTCCGAAAAGAAACGTATCCAGACTTTGTCGATGGAGCCGCCGCTGAAGCCCCGACATGGAGGTACCAAGCCACCCTTTCCTCCGACGACGAAGCCTCCCGCGCCATAAGGCGGATAGAATGGTTCATAGACACTGGTTTGACCGGGTTGGACCTAGCCATGTGCTGGTTCATCAGACGGATCTAGCCTCTGCAGCACCGCTCGAAGATGATGCATGAGTACACCAAGGAGACAAAGGATAGCCTCCGCATCTCCGAGGACAATTTCTCGAGTGACTCCGTCAAGCTTCGACTCAAGGATGTCGTCAAGGTGAAGGATTGGAAGGAAGGCTTCACCATCACCTATGACATGTTCGTTGACGGCGCATGACCACAGGTATGATGTTTATTTTCCGTATACGACATATACTCCAGTTCTTCCGTTTAACCATTACCATCTTCATCTTACACTTGTAGGATTTCACTTAATAGCTCAGCAGTCTAGATGAGGATAGCATGGATGTCCAAATCTATGACCCAAAGATGAAGGAAGTCACCGTCGTGTCCGACGACGATGTCCTGCTGGCACGAAAGCGGAAGAGCTCCACCTCTGACACCGCCGACGGAGGCAAACGGAGAGTGGAGTCTCCAAGAAGTCCACTGCTGCCTTGGAGGCAGAGAAAAAAAAGGTTACCGGGATCCCCTTTGCCAAAGCACCCCCTATCGTGTAAGTTTCTTTCTCTCCGACATTTGTCCATTGCTCTTCTTATTCATGTACTTATACTTTTTGCATGTTTCAGGAAAAAGGCCACTACTAGTTTGAAGAAGACCTCCAAAATTTTGGGGGCTTCTAGAAATATTAAAGATATGCTGCATCGTGACGTGCCTCCCCACGCATCTCCCGCCATCGCTCCTGTTACTCCTAGCGTCCAGCCTATGTCTTCTCCGACAAGCTCACAGGCTAAAGATGCATCTGGCCCTTCCGTCATGGAAGTGGACCCAGGCGCCTCCACGGAGCTTGTCGTTGACGGCGAACAGGCGACACAAGAAAGTACCGCTACCCAAATGGCTGAAGCTCCGGCTAAGGATGCCATCGGTAGCGGCAAGGCGGTGGTGGTGGGTGGAACGTCTGCCGAAGGCGCCTCCGCACCCAGGACAACTGTAGAATTCCCGAAGATAGTCTATCCGACACTTACGCCGAGTAGCTCCGCTTTGGTTCCTGGCGCAGCGCCGACATCTCCAACATGCGGTCTTGAGGAGCTTCTCCGACAAACAGATATCTTGCGAGGAAATAGCCTTTCCTTCGGCAAGTTGCTTACTGAGAGCGCTACCAACCTCAAGATCATTGCACTTGTAAATTTCATTTGCCTTTTGCATTTTATATGAGTATCCCACTGTAGCCCTTGAGGATTTAGACGGAAAACCATAGGTCTTTGCATCTGAATGCTCTAAGAGTGACTAAGCTAGAAAATGTCTCACTGTAGCCCCCAAGTATCTAGTTTGAATGAATCATTCCGACTAGATACTTTCAGAGTAGCATATGCAGTGTTTGTAAATTTCAATACTGTAGCCCCCAAGTCTCTAGTTGTAACTGAATTAGTTCCGACTAGATACTTAAAGAAAGACTAAGCATATGACTAAGTTGAAAAACTTTATACTGTATCCCCCAAGCTTCTAGTTGAAAACTGAATCAGTTTCGACTAGATGCTTAAAGAAAGACTGAGCATATTGCTAAGTTAAAAAACTCTCACTGTAGCCGCCAAGCCTCTAGGTGGATAGTTATCCAGCTAGATGCTCCAAGTAGACTAAACAACGTTAAATTTTCTTTCCACAGAATGAGAATGCTCGGAGAGGCGTGGCTAATGAGAAGTTCCAGAAGATGCGTGCGGACTTGGAAGCCGAAAAGGGCAAAACTGCATTCTTGAAGGAAAAAATCATCAAGAGCAAGCGTCTGTTTTTTCCTTTCTTTTTCGTATTCCGACTTGGTATTGTGCCAACATTCTCCGAGTACTCATTGTGTAAAGTTCTTTATCCGACTTGCAGAAGCCATTGACAAGGCCAAGGACATTGTAGAGCAATCCAAACATATTCAGTAGGTGGATAGCAAAAACAAGATCCTTAAGCAGGAGAGGAAGGATATGCCGAAGATGCACGAGGACTCCATGAAAGTCTTGCAAGAGTCCACCAACACGGAGATGAACCGCTTGAAGGAGGAGATCACGATGCTGAAAGAGCAGAAGAAAGCTGCCGATGAGCAAAATCAACGCAATCTCGAAGCATACAAGATCCTTCGACAAGAACGGGACTCCATTGCGGAAACTCTCCAGCAGGCTGAGATTAGCATCTTCAGTAAGTGATTCTAGGCCTTGTACTTCTGCAAGCTAGATACTCTAAACTTTTTTTTGTTATTGAACTCATGCGTTCCTTTGTCGGAATTTGTAGCTCCTATTGGGTTGACCCAGTCGCCTCCTCTGCCAAAAGAATGCATGGTCCTTGCCGGCAACTTTATCAACACCGCCATCAAGCAGACCAAGGAATTAGCCAAGCCCTTCCAGATTAACATCAAAGCGGTGGATTCCGTGATGAAGTTCTCGGAGATCTTGCGCCGAGCCCCCGAGCGTATTTTAAGCTGGAAAGCTTCATGTACCCAGGACGGCGTGAGGATGACGTTGTCAATGGTCAAGGCGCACTATGAAAATGCTGACATCAAGACAGTGACCTCCGGTATCCCCGACGTGGACGACGATGGCCATAAAATAGATCACAAACCTATCTTGGTGTCGCTCGCGGGTTTTGATACCAGAGTCGCCGAGTTGGTCGACCCTAACGTCTTTGTGCCCATGGAGACTATTGACGATGACAACCAAAGCTCCTCCGGGCCCCTCAACACCACCGACTTCGAGGAGGATGACTCTCCTGCTGCTGACGATGCCACCTCCAAGTCGCCTGCGCCAGAGGAATGAAAAACAATATGTAATATTCGTTTCCACTGGAATTTGTATGCGGAAAAAACTACTTGTTAACTTAAGGCGGAAAACAATGGTTGTTATTTCCTTCTACTCAAGAACTGGTTCCAGCATGTACATATTTTTTAAGCAAGTGTTGGCTTATCCGTTACTCTGGTTTTTATGCTTGACTTTTCATGAGTCATAAGACTCATTATCGGAACTATGCGCTCAGGCGATGATGCCCAATGGCACCGTCAATAACCTAAGCACAAAATTGCCGACAATAAGTGCCAAAAGTCACTACTCCAGAATCCACATAAAAAAAACAAAGAACATGTGGACCAGAAAACTTAAGCTAACGTCCGTAGGCGGAATTTTCACAAGTGCAATCGCAAAGCTTGTGCATAAAGGTTTTATACGATCCAAAAATGAACACTAAAGGAGGTAAAAGACTCAGAAATATGAGTGAACCAGAGAGCTTTATTTAATTAATCATATAAGAGGTACACAATAGATAAAAAATGCTAAGTGTAGAAACGACGTAGCTGTGCTATGTTCCATGGCCGATCAAGCTCCGGGTAGTCATCATCCGGGTAACGTTGCTTACGCTTATGATCCTCGCTGGGTCTATCCTTCAGTTCACGATTGTCAACGAGGTAGTAAGACCCATAGAGCAGTGCCTTGCTTATGATGAACGGTCCTTCCCATGGCAGGGATAATTTGTGTGACTTCTTCTGCTTAAGTCGGAGCACTAGGTCTCCCTCTTTAAACGAGCGATGCCGAACGCGGCGACTATGGTAGTTGCGTAGCTTCTGCAGGTAGATGGTGGATCTTTGGCATGCCAATACGCGCTCGTCCTCGAGAAGATCCACATCTAGGCGTATAGATTCTTCAACGTCATCTTCTTCGTAGGCGGCAACTCTTGGTGAATCGTGAAGGATGTCGGAAGGAAGGATGGATTCTGCTCCATATACCATGAAGTAAGGGGTGTAGCCGATGGATCTGTTGGGTGTAGTTCGTAAACTCCACAGCACAGATGGTAATTCCTCTGCCCAGGCTCCAGCTGCTCTATGCAACGGTGCTTCCATACGTGGCTTGATTCCCTACAGAATTAATCCATTGGCTCGCTCAACCTGACCATTGGACTGTGGATGTGCCACATATGCAAGGTCAAATCGGATGCCCTTCTCCCAACAATAAGCTTCCACTTCTCCAAGTGACAAGTTGCTGCCGTTGTTGGTGATAATGCTATGTGGGAGACCAAATCTCACCACTAGATCCCAAACAAATCTAAGAGCAGTTGCCCCATCGAGCTTTCTAATAGGTTTAGCTTCTATCCATTTGGTGAATTTATCAATTGCTACTAGCAGATGAGTAAACCCACATGGTGCCGTCTGCAACGGACCAACCATGTTCAGCCCCCACACTGCAAACGGCCAAGTTATTGGTATTGTTTGCAATTCTTCAGCAGGAACATGTGATTATCGGGCATAATACTGGCATCCCATGCATGTCTCAACCAGCTTGTCAGCGTCCGCCTTCGCGGTCAGCCAGTAGAATCCTTGCTGGAAGGCTTTAGATACCAACGATCGAGGAGCAGCATGATGCCCGAAATCTCTGAGATGGATTTCGCTGAGGATTTCAATACCTTCTTGTTAGGAAACACACTTAAGGTATACACCAGTAGTGCTTCTTTTGTAGAGTTGATCATTGATTATGGTATAGCCCTTTGCTCGACGTACTATTTGCCGTCTTTTGACTTCGTCGTCGGGCAAAGTTCTGTGTACGAGATATTCCATGAACGGTTTTGTCCAAGCCAGAGGGACCTTTGTCACCATGTGAACGAAAGAGTCAACTCTATCCGGGTTGTCCATGTCTGCTCCCTTCATGGATGGTGTTTGTAGATGCTCCAATAAAACGCCAGGTGGAATTCGTTTGCGCCCTGGTCCAAGCTTAGATAGCAGATCAGCCACCTCTTTTTGCTCCCTGGGTACATACTTGACCTCGTAGACCAAGAAGCTCTTGGCTATCTCGTCCACTTCTATCGATATGCCGCCATCATAGGGTTCCACGTGTTCCAGGTGCCAGCCACCTGCTGGGCAACCAAGTCGGAATCTCCACATCAAACTATGCGCTTGATGCCAATATCCTTGGCTACACGTAGTCCGTGAATGAGTGCTTCATACTCCGCCATGTTGTTCGTAGCCCGAAGTGGATCTGCAGAACGTAGTGTAGCTTTTCCCCGGTTGGTGACTGTAGTAGTACACCAGCCCCGAGCCGTTGAGTAGCTTTGATCCATCAAACTGCATCACCCAGTATTCTGGCTCCGGCATTGGGGTAGCATCTGGCATCTCCGTCCAATCTATGATAAAATCCGCTAAGGCTTGTGATTTGATAGCGTCGCGTCTCTTGTAGGTGATCTCGAAGGCGGCAAGTTCAATGCCCCACTTCGCGACCCTTCCTATAGCGTTGTTGTTGTTGATGATGTCGGACAGTGGAGCTTTGCTCACAACTGTGATAGGGTGTTCCTGGAAGTAGTGCCTCAGCTTACGAGAAGCAAGAAAAACTCCGTAGGCTATCTTTTGGTAGTGCGGGTAACGTTGCTTGGACTCCGTCAAGACCTCACTTACATAGTAAACTGGTCGTTGAACTCCGTGCTCATAGCCTGGTTCTTTCCGCTCTACCACGATGATGATGCTGATTACCTGGTTGGTGGCCGCCATGTAAATTAACATGGGTTCTCCGGGCTCGGGTGCTGCAAGGATAGGCGCTAAGGAAAGTATCTCCTTGAGCTACTTCAATGCTGCATCTTCCTCGTCCATCGATCTGAATTTGTCCGCCTTCTTTAGCAACTTGTACAACATCAAAGCCTTCTCTCCAAGTCGACTGACAAACTGACTAACTGCTGCAACGCAACCTATTAGCCATTGTATGTATTTTAGGCATGCCAGACGGTTTATGTTTAAGATGGCCTTGATTTTCTCCGGGTTGACCTCGATTCCACGCTAGGAAATGATAAAGCCCAATAGTTTGCTGGCTGGAACCCCGAAGACGCACTTCTTAGGGTTAAACATCATGTTGTATTTACGGAGATTATCAAAGGTTTCTTTTAAGTCGGAGATTAAGTCGTTTGACTTTTTAGACATCACCGCTATATCGTCCACATAGGCGTGAACGTTCCGACAAATTTGATTGTGTAGGCAACGCTGCATTTTCCGCTGGTACGTAGCACCTGCGTTTTTCAACCCAAAGGGCATCGTGACATAGCAAAACATGTCGTAAGGTGTAGTGAACGAAGTGGCCAATTGGTCCGACTTCCTCATCTTGATCTGGTGGTATCCTGATTATGCATCGAGAAAACACAAAAGCTCCAAGCCAGCCATTGAGTCAATGACTTGGTCAATGCGAGGCAAAGCAAACGGATCTTTGGGACATGCTTTGTTCAAGCCGGTGTAATCAACGCACATTCTTAATTCTTTTGTTCCCTTTTTGGGGACAAGTACAGGATTGGCCACCCATCGGGTGTGAAGGACTTCTCGGATAAAACTAGTCTTAAGTAACCTAGCTATCTCTTTGCCTATAGCGTGTCTCTTCTCGTCTCCAAAGCGTCATAGAGGTTGTTTCACTGGTTTACATTTTGGATCGATATTCAAGCTGTGCTCGGCAAGTTCCCTAGGTACACCTTTCATGTCGGCAGGTTGCCAGGCAAAGATGTCCCTGTTCTCACGGAGGAACTTGACGAGCACGCGTTCCTATTTAGGGTCCAGGTTCGTCCCAATGGCGGTGGTCTTGGAGGCATCGCCTACCACAAGTTCCACCGGCTTGGTCTCGATGGCAGCCTTGAATGCAGGGGCGGAGTCTGAAATCTGTTTCTTCGACGCGGGCATCTCCGAGGCATCGACCTTGCTCTGGATCTCCTTGAATTCTTTGATGTAGAGGACAACTTCTGCAAAGGCTGCTTTGAAGGGTTTCGCGGCATAGTAAATCAAAATTTTCTACGGATGCGAACAGAGGGGAAGCCAAGATCTAATCTAGGAGATGCAAACAACGAGAGAGATTGGATTAGATCTTCATACCCTTGAAGATTCGACAATGAACGCTCGTTAACGTGGGTGATGTAGTCGTACTCGCTTCTCCTCCTCGTGATCCGATCCGATCTAGCACCACAAGTGGCGGTGCCTCCGTGAGATGCACACGTGCAGCACCTCGACGTCTCCTCCTTCCTCGGACCAGCAAGTATGGTGGAGAGACGGATTGGATCTACAATACGACGGCGTGGTGTATATGGTGGAGAATTTCTGCAGCAGGGCTTCGCCTACAAACAGTCGGGAGGGAGAGAGGAAGGGCAGCAGGGCGGCTAGGGTTAGAGGGGAAGGTGTAGGGGGGTGGTGCACCCCCAGCCCTCTATATATAGAGGGGTGGGTGCAGCCCTAGCCCCTCCCCCAAGCCAAGGCCGGCGGCCCCAAGGAGAAGGAGTGGGGGGCAAGGAAACCCCCCTTCTAGAAGCTCTATCTCGAGTTTAAACCTCTCTTGGCCGGCTGGGCCCTATGGGGCCTTGTGCCCCTGGCCCAATGCGGCCAGGGCACTCCCTCATAGGCCCATGCCCCCTCCCGGAAGGTGGGGCCACGTTGGTCCCCTTCCGGAAGGTTCTAGAAGCTTCTGGTACAATACCGATTAACCCGGAACAATTCCGAACTCCAAAAACTGCACTACCTTATATGAATCTTATTTTCCGGACCACTCCGGAACCTCTCGTGATATCCCGGATCCCATCCGAGACTCCGAACAAAAACTCATGAACCAATTATCCAATCTATCCTAGCGTCAAGACACGTTAAGTGTGTGACCCTGCGGGTTCGAGAATATGCAGACATGATCTTCTATCAATAATCAACAGCGGGGCCTGGAAACCCATATTGACTCCCACACATTCATCAATGATCATATCGGATGAACCACGATGCCAGGATTCAATCAATCCCATATATATATTCCCTTCGTCTTGCGATATTTTACTTGCCCGAGATTCGATCGTCGGTACCGTCATACCTAGTTCAATCTCGTTCACAGCAAGTACTTTACTCGTTCCGTAATCCGATATCACTTTGTGATTAACTCCTTAACCACATGCTTGCAAGCGGTGTTGATATCGATTACCAAGTGGGCCCGAAGTATATATCTCCAACTTGGGAGGGACAAATCCCATCTCGATACATACAACCCAACAGATACTTTCCGATCACCTGAGAGACACCTTTATGATCACCCTCTCATAGGATGACGTTTGATGACCTCAAAGCTTTCTTCCGATACCAGGGAGTTGTATTATCTCATGGTCTAAGGAATACAATATTGGACATAAGAAAAGCTTCGCAAAGACGAACACGATGACACGATCTAATTGCTTCGCTTAGTTTGTCATCCACCATATCATTCTCCCAATGATATGATCTCATTATTAATCGACAACTCATGTCCATGGTTAGGAAACCTTAACCATCATTAATCAATGAGCTAGTCCATAGAGGCGTACTAGGGACACGGTGTTGTTCACAAACCACACAAGTATTAAAGTTTCCGCTTAATACAATTCTAGCATGGAATATAAACATTATCATGAACAAGAATTATAATAATAACATCTTTATTATTGCCTCTAGGGCATAATTCCAATAGTCTCCCACTTGCACTAGAGTCAATAATCTAGTTCACATCTGGTAACAATCTCACACCCATGGCACTGAGGTGTTGATCATGTTTTACACGTGGAAGAGGTTTAGTCAATGGATCTGCGACATTCAGATCTGTATGTACTTTGCTAATCTTCAGATCTCCATCTGCTATATAATCTCGAATTATATGAAACTTATGGTTGATATGCTTGGTCTTTGGATGATATCTTGGTTCCTTAGCGAGTGCTATGGCGCGTTGTTGTCACACAATATCTCCATGGGTCCAATGCACTTGAACCACGCCAAGCTCGATGATGAAGTTCCTGATCCAAACTCCTTCACTTGACGCCTGCGGCAGCCATGTATTCCGCTTTCATCAGTAGATCCCGCGATCACGCTTTGCTTGCAGCTTCTCCACTC
Source organism: Avena insularis (assembly GCA_023614405.1). Lineage (NCBI taxonomy): Eukaryota > Viridiplantae > Streptophyta > Magnoliopsida > Poales > Poaceae > Avena > Avena insularis. The sequence continues at coordinate 67,147,820 of CM042697.1, forward strand.
ACAGCTCCTCCATTCAAAATATAAACGTATCCGTCGAGATTTAGAATCATCCTTGTTTGTCGAAACTAGCATCGACGTAACCTTTACGACGAGCTGTTCATCACCCCCATAGACTAAGAACATTTCTTTAGTTCTATTTAGGTACTTTAGGATGTTCTTCACGGCTGTCCAAAGGTTCCACTCGGATCACTTTGATATCTGCTCGTCAAACTAAGAGCATTGGACACATCCGGTCTAGTACATAGCATGGCATACATGATGGAACCTATGGCCGAGGCATAAGGCACTTTGCTCATAGCTTCCCTATCATTTACCGTAGCTGGACACTGAGCCTTGCTCAATATCTTACCTGACAACATAGGCACCAAACCTTTCTTTGCCTTATCCATTCTGAACCTTTTCAGAACTTTGTCTAGGTATGTACTCTGGCTTAAAGCTATCAGGCGTCTTTGTCTATCTCTATAGATTTTGATGCCCAATATATAAGCAGCTTCACCTAGGTCTTTCATTGAAAAACACTTGTTCAAATAACTCTTCACATCGTTAAGCATGTTAATGGCATTTCCAATAATTAATATGTCATCCACATATAGTACCAGAAATGTCATCGAGCTCCCACTCACTTTCTTGTAGATACAAGCTTCGTAGCTATTTGGAACAAATCTAAAGCTCTTGATCACTTGATCAAAACGAAGGTTCCAACTCCGAGATGCTTGCTTCAGTCCATAAATGGAACGCTGAAGTTTGCATACTTTATCAGCATCCTTAGGATCGACAAAACCTTCGGGTTGCATCATATACAACTCTTCATCAATGTTGCCATTGAGGAAAGCAGTCTTGACATCCATTTGCCATATTTCATAATCATGAAACGCAGCAATTGCTAATAAAATCCGAATGGACTTAAACATCGCTACGGGAGAGAAAGTCTCATCGTAGTCAACACCTTGAACTTGTCGAAAACCTTTTGCGACAAGTCGTGCTTTATAGACGGTAACATTACCATCCGTGTCCGTTTTCTTCTTGAAGATCCATTTGCACTCAACGGCCTTTCGGTCGCTAGGAAGGTCCACCAAAGTCCATACTTGGTTTTCGCTCATGGATCCCAATTCGGATTTCATGGCTTCTAGCCATTTCTTAGAGTCTGGGCTCATCATCGCTTCCTCATAGTTCGTAGGTTCACTGTCTTCTACTAACAAGACAGTCAAGACAGGGTTGACGTACCACTCAGGAGGGGCACGCGACCTTGTCAACCTGCGACGTTCAGTAGCAGCATCGTCCGAAGCTTCATGATCATTGTCATTAGCTTCCTCTATTGTTGGTGCAGGCGGCACTAGAACAATTTCAGGTGCTGCGCTACTCTCCAACTCAAGAGAAGGTTCAATAACCTCGTCTAGCTCTACTTTCCTCCCACTCACTTCTTTCGAGAGAAACTCCTTCTCAAGAAAGGAACCGTTTCATAAAACACTTTGCCTTCGGTTCTGTGATAGAAGGTATACCCAATAGTTTCCTTAGGGTATCCTATGAAGACACATTTCTCCGCTTTGGGTTCGAGCTTGTCCGGCATCAACTTCTTGACGTAAGCTTCGCATCCCCAAACTTTAAGAAACGACAACTTAGGTTTAGCACCAAACCATAGTTCATACGGTGTCGTCTCAACAGATTTAGATGGTGCCCTATTTAAAGTGAATGCAGCGGTTTCTAATGCATAACCCCAAAATGATAACGGCAAATCAGTAAGAGACATCATTGATCGGACCATATCTAATAAGGTTCGATTCCGGCGTTCAGACACACCATTGCGCTGTGGTGTTCCGGGTGGCGTGAGTTGCGAAACAATTCCGCTTGCTTTAAGATGCGTGAGAAAATCATAACTCAAATATTCGCCCCCACGATCGGATCGTAGAAACTTAATATTTCTGTTACGATGGTTCTCCACTTCATTCTGAAATTCTTTGAACTTTTCAAACGTTTCAGATTTATGTTTCATTAAATAGATATACCCATATCTACTTAAGTCATCGGTAAAAGTGAGAAAATAGCGATATCCACCGCGTGTCGAAACACTCATCGGTCCGCATACATCGGTATGTATGATTTCCAACAAGTCCGTTGCTCGCTCCATCATACCGGAAAACGGTGTTTTGATCATCTTGCCCATGAGGCATGGTTCGCATGTGTCAAATGATTCAAAATCAAGAGACTCCAAAAGTCCATTAGAATGGAGTTTCTTCATGCGCTTTACACCAATATGACCTAGACGACAGTGCCACAAATAAGTAGTATTATCACTATCTACTTTGCATCTCTTAGCCTCAATGTTATGGATGTGTGTTTCATCCCTTTCGAGATTTAGAAGAAATAAACCATTCACAAGAGGTGCATGACCATAAAAGATGTTACTCATATAAATAGAACAACCATTATTCTCCGATTTAAATGAATAACCGTCTTGCAATAAACACGATCCAGAAATAATGTTCATGCTCAACGCAGGCACATAATAACATTTATTAAGGTTTAAAACTAATCTCGAAGGTAAAACTAAGGAGAGCGTGCCGATGGCCATCACATCAACTCTTGATCCGTTGCCAACGCGCATCGTCACCTCATCCCTCGCAAGTCAGCCTATTCCGTATCTCCTGTTTCGAGTTTAAAATATTAGCAACTGAAACGGTATCAAATACCCAGGCACTACAACGAGGGCTAGTAAGGAAAACATCAATAACATGTATATCAAATATACCTTTGATGGTGCCAGCCTGCTTGTCCGCTAAGTACTTCGGACAGTTGCGCCCAAAGGACCCTTGTCCTTGCAATAGAAGCACTCAGTGTCCGGCTTAGGACCAGACTTGAGCTTCTTCTCAGTAGGGGCAACGCACTCGCCGCCGCCTTTCTTGAAGGGCTTCTTTGCCCCCTTACCTTTCTTAAAGGAGGGCTTGTTGACCATAAACACATGATTATCCTTCTTGATGTCCACCTCCGCAGCCTTCGGCTTTGCGAAGAGCTCGGTGATCGTATCAGTGGAACCAATCTGATTATGAGTCACTACAAAACTTTTGTAGTTGGGAGGGAGTGATTGCAAAACCCTGTCAATCTTGAGCTCCTCTGGAATCGTGCATTCCAGTTGCTCAAGGCGTTGAGTGTAGCCCGTCATCTTAATGGCGTGCTCACTAACGGAACTCCCTTCCTCCATCTTGCAGTTAAAGAACTTCTCAGAGATCTCATATCTCTCAGAACGGGCTAAGTCTGAAACATGGTTTTCAGCTCTTCGAGAATCTCAAAAGGCCCGGGATAGTCTTCAAAACGATTTTGAAGTTCTGGTTCCATAGCAAACAACATGGTGCTCTTAATCACACCATAATCATCTTTCTTGCCGATCGATAGACAGCTTTCTCATCACCGCAGCTTGCAGCAGAGGGTCACCTAACGCTTTCCCAAGGACATAGTCCTTTTGACCGCCAGAGAGAATGATTCTTAGATTGCGGAACCAATTGGTGAAGTTAGACCCATTGTTTCTAAGCTTTTCCTTCTCAGCAAAAACGTTGAAGTTGAAGTTGGACTTAGCCATGTGATCTACAGTATTTGCAAGTACAACTTTAGACTATGTTCATGATAAATAGTTCAACTTAATCAAATTACTAGATGAACTCCTACTAAATTCAACATCCCTCAAGTTGTTTAGTGAACACGATCCAAATTCACCACACCTAATCCGATCTTCACGAGAAGAGATGTGGTTTCAATGGTGGACAACGAAGTGTCGATCATATCATTCATATGACTCATGCTTAACCTTTCGGTTCATGTGTTCCGAGGCCATGTCTGTACATGCTAGGCTCGTCAAGTAAAACCCAAGTATTTCCGCGTGTGCAAAACTGGCTTGCACCCGTTGTATGTGAGCGTAGAGTCTATAGCACCCGATCATCACGTGATGCTTGGACATGACGAACTTTCGCAACGGTGCATACTTGGGGAGAACACAGTTTTATCTTGATCTTTAAGTGAGGAATCATCTTATAATGCTACCGTCGCGATCTAAGCATGATAAGATACATAAAAGGATAAACATCACATGCATATAACTTTATGTGACATGGTATAGCCAATCCTCGCGCAATGATATCCATCTTGTGCGTTCTGGCATGATCTCCATCACTCCACCATGATCGCCTCCACCACGAATAGCAACTACAACTATTGCTAACTACTTAGCGATAAAGTGAAACTATTACATGGCGCATAAGAAGTTGACACACAGGTCATACACAATTATAAAGACAACCATATGGCTCCTGCCGGTTGTGTACTCATCGACATGCAAGTCGTGAAACATTACAAAACATGATCATCGCATACATTATACACATCACATCTTGGGCCATACCATATGATAGAAAACACTCCCTGCAAAAACAAGTTAGACGCCTCTACTTTGTTGTTGCATGTTTTACGTGGTTTATGGGAGTAGATGCTAAGAGTGATTCTTACCTACGGAAAGCCACAACGGTGATATTATGGTTGCCAAACTCCGGTGTTAATCCCATGACAACTATAGTGAGAGAAACTGACATCCACTAGCCGCATGTGTGGAACAAGCCATACGTCAAGTGCGGAGCCGGTCTCGCGAACGACGTCGCATAAGGTTGGCCTGGACCGCTTCAATCTCACTATCCCGCGTCATAAGAAGAACACAAACAAGAGGCTTGCAACAGAAAACATCAACGCCCGCAACAACCATGTTGCGTTCTACTCGTGAAACACATCTACGCATAAACCTAGCTCTGATACCACTGAAGGGTTTCGCGGCATAGTAAATCAAAATTTTATACGGATGCGAACAGAGGGGAAGCCAAGATCTAATCTAGGAGATGCAAACAACAAGAGAGATTGGATTATATCTTCATACCCTTGAAGATTCGCACAGCGGAACGTTCGTCGGAACGTGGGTGATGTAGTCGTACTCGCTTCTCCTCCTCGCGATCCGATCCGATCTAGCACCACAAGTGGCGGTGCCTCCCTGAGATGCACACGTGCAGCACCTCGACGTCTCCTCCTTCCTCAGACCAGCAAGTATGGTGGAGAGACGGATTGGATCTACAAGACGACGGCGTGGTGTATATGGTGGAGAATTTCTGCAGCAGGGCTTCGCCTACAAACAGTCGGGAGGGAGAGAGGAAGGGCAGCAGGGCGGCTAGGGTTGGATGGGAAGGTGTAGGTGGGTGGTGCGCCCCCAGCCCTCTATATATAGAGGGGTGGGCGCAGCCCTAGCCCCTCCCCCAAGCCAAGGCCGGCGGCCCCAAGGAGGAGTGGGGGCAAGGAACCCCCCCTTCTAGAAGCTCTATCTCGAGTTTAAACCTCTCTTGGCCGGCTGGGCCCTATGGGGCCTTGTGCCCCTGGCCCAATGCGGCCAGGGCACTCCCTCATAGGCCCATGCCCCCTCCCGGAAGGTGGGGCCACGTTGGTCCCCTTCCGGAAGGTTCTAGAAGCTTCCGGTACAATACCGATTAACCCGGAACAATTCCGAACTCCAAAAACTGCACTACCTTATATAAATCTTATTCTCCGGACCACTCCGGAACCTCTCGTGATATCCCGGATCCCATCCAAGACTCTGAACAAAAACTCATGAACCAATTATCCAATCTATCCTAGCGTCGAGACATGTTAAGTGTGTGACCATGCGGGTTCGAGAATATGCAGACATGATCTTCTATCAATAATCAACAGCGGGGCCTGGAAACCCATATTGACTCCCACACATTCATCGATGATCATATCGGATGAACCACGATGCCAGGATTCAATCAATCCCATATATATATTCCCTTCATCTTGTGATATTTTACTTGCCCGAGATTCGATCGTCGGTACCGTCATACCTAGTTCAATCTCATTCACAGCAAGTACTTTACTCGTTCCGTAATCCGATATCACTTTTTGATTAACTCCTTAACCACATGCTTGCAAGCGGTGTTGATATCGATTACCGAGTGGGCCCGAAGTATATCTCTCCAACTTGGGAGGGACAAATCCCATCTCGATACATACAACCCAACAGATACTTTCCGATCACCTAAGAGACACCTTTATGATCACCCTCTCATAGGATGACGTTTGATGACCTCAAAGCTTTCTTCCGATACCAGGGAGTTGTATTATCTCATGGTCTAAGGAATACAATATTTGACATAAGAAAAGCTTCGCAAAGACGAACACGATGACACGATCTAATTGCTTCGCTTAGTTTGGTCTCCACCATATCATTCTCCCAATGATATGATCTCATTATTAATCGACAACTCATGTCCATGGTTAGGAAACCTTAACCATCATTAATCAATGAGCTAGTCCATAGAGGCGTACTAGGGACACGGTGTTGTTCACAAACCACACAAGTATTAAAGTTTCCGCTTAATACAATTCTAGCATGGAATATAAACATTATCATGAACAAGAATTATAATAATAACATCTTTATTATTGCCTCTAGGGCATAATTCCAACATGCTTCTCCAATCTCGCAGTCCCTTGCCTTGGTAAAGCTTCCGGATACGGTGATGACACCGTTTGGTCCGGGTATCTTGAGCTTGTTATAGACGAAGCATGGCTTGGCCATGAAGGTGTGGAATATGTCGCGGTCGAATATGACGTGGTACACGCTTTTGAAGGGGACCACCTCAAAGGTCATGCGTTCTTGGCGATAATTATTGACATCGCCAAAAGCGACCTGAAGTGTGATGCACCCAAGGGACCGAGCCTCCCGACCAGGAACTACGCCATGGAAGATGGTGCTGGTCCGCCTTAGTATTGCCTCCGTCAAGTTCATCTTGTGTAGTGTATCCAGATGCATGATGTTGATGCTGCTTCCACTATCCACCATACATTTGGTGAACTCATTGCCGTCAATCAGGGGGTTGATGATCATGGCGTATTGGTTCTCCGTAGGGATGAGGTTTGGGTGATCCTTCCTGTCCCAAGTAATTGGAATCTCCGACCAGCGCAGGTATTGGGGAACTAGGGGTAAAGTGTCCATCATTATCCTCATGGAGGTCTTCTATTGTTGGGCGGTGGGGGTGCCAAGGAAAGTGTGGAAAACTGCCGCCTTCTTCTCAAAGGTTTTTTTTTGCCCTTGCCGTCACTCTTGGAGGCGTGCTTGGGGTCAACGTCTTCGTACATGTCAGTTGAATCCTTGGACTCCTCCTCCTTATTCTTCCCATTGCCCTTGCCTCGCGGTCTGTTCTTCCGACTTCGTTTGTAGCCGGACTCCGGGTCCTCCTTGAGGTTGTTGACGAACTTGCAGTGGCGATTGGTGTGGGTGGCCTTGCCATTGGCATCGAGGTGTAAGAGGCACGGAATATCGTGGTGCTCCTCGTAGGTTTGGGGAACACAGAGCGCTGTCGAGGTAGTTTCACTGCCTCGCTGCTACCCATGACCAACTCTCCGTCCTCGGCCCCCTTGTCCGCCCTCACCTCGTCCTGCAAAGGTCATAGCGACCATGTCGGAGGTTTGCTTTTCTTCTGCCGGGGTCTTCTGCCTTGTGCTGCTGTTCCTCCGATCCTAAATTGGAACGGCCGTTGCTGGCAGGGAGCCGCGAGCATCGTCATCGGTAGGTGCGAACTCACTGGCCAACTAAATCATCTGGTTTAGATCTAGCTGGTGATCGTCCTGCAAGTGCTTCAGCTTCTATCGGAGCAACATGCCCATTTGCAACCCATTGATGAAGGCGGCCATGGCGGTCTGAGCGTGCACTCCTGTGCAGGAATTCTTCATATCCAGCCAGCGAGAGAGGTAGGCGTGATATGTCTCGTCTTTCTCTTGCACGCACCGCTGTAGATCGCCAACAGTGCAGGGACGTTTGTACGTACCCTCGAAGTTCTTGGTGAATGCTTCTTGCATGTACAACCAATTGCAGATGGATCTTTCCGGTAAGTCATCAATCCATTGGCGGGTCGTGCCCGCCAACATCAATGGTAGGTACTTGACGACGACGTTGGGGTTACCCCCGACGATCACCGCGTAGCCGTAGTCCTGCAACCATGTAGCTGGCTTGATGGTGCCGTCATAGGGCTTGATGGTCTTATCAATCCGAAAACCTTTGGGGTAAGTTGCAGACCGTATCACAGGTCCAAAGCAACGTGGTCCCAGGTATGGTCCTTCCCGGGCTTCGTGGATCTTGTCCAGACGTGAACGTGCATCGTATGGCTCCGGGCTTCTTATTCTTATTCTTCTTGCCATCAGGGGATGGGTTGCGTGAATGACGCGGGCCTCCTCCGCCATGGTGGCTGCTTGGTGGCGATGGAGGCGGAGGTGGCGGTGGGTTAGCTTTCTTGTTGTTACCCTCGTGCGATGCCTCACGCTTATCGCGGTTGCTTGTCGGACGTGGAGGATCGTGGCGCAACCTGCTCTTGTGTCCTTGGTTGTGCTCTCCGTCATGACGGGTCTGCTCCGTATTGTCGTGGATGACGATTCCGCTCTGCCTTGGCGGAGGCATATCCGTGCGACGGTGAGCCTTGGTATCTTCGCGATGTCAGGGGGAGCGGGGCGATGGAGATGGGCGATGAGGTTGGGTCTTGCATCCATGGTCGGAGGATATGGGGATAGCATCCTTCCTGTTGCGCGCATCCCTCCGTCTTCCTTCTGACGAACCCGTCTAGGACCCGACATCAAGAGGAGATATGTCCCTTGGTGGCTTATGCTGGATAGACTGGCAAAACGCTGGGTCAGACTCAAGCCTCTGAGAGGTGGCCTTTTCCTGCTGTTTCACTGCCTTGGCCACTACGTCATAGACCTGGTTCAGTGCTTCGGGTGATCTATCCTGCTCTAGAAGGGTCTTGGCGATGGCGAGGTTGAGGAGAGGAGTGGGCATCACCTGCCTGCCTTCACTGTCGATGTATGGCTTGGCCTGTGCCGGCTTCGAGGGAGCCCATCCTAGGTTTCGCCTTACACCAGGATCGTTGATGACGCGAGCTGGAGCTTTCTTAGCCTTCTGCTGCTACAGCAGAGTCTTGTACTCAGCCTCCATTGCTCTAGCTTTCTCTATTGACTTCTACGCACTGGCCAGATCTAGATCTAGCTTTGTTCCTTGCTCCGTGATGGTCTGTGCTTCCTCCAGCAGTTGCTGGCGCTTCTTGTCAAGATGGACTACATTGCGAATATGAGCCACGGTCATAGGCTCGACGAGGAGATTGCCGTACATCACTCTATCGGTTGGAGTGACTTGGGCAGCGACAGACGTAGATTCCGGAGGCGGCGGGTTTGCGGTGTCATTGTTGCTCGGACCGGTGCCGAGTTCCTACGACTGCTGCACTGGGTTAGGTGGAGGGGGCATGACCTTTGCACGATCATTGTCGGCAGCAACAGGTGGTCCCTTCCCTTTGTCCAGCGCTGTAGGTGGAGCTCGTCCGGGTTGATCTTCATCCATCGCCGTCCCAATGGCGACGAACACCTCTCGGGACGTGACGGCGTTGTTGGCCTGCTCGTCGAGTTTGTAATCCTCCTCCATCTCCTGCATGGCGGAGTCTAGCTCCTCCGGGTTGAAGTCTATCTCCTCCGAATCTGCGCTGATGTCGGTGTAGAGCGTGTCAAGCATAGACTCGGAGGGTGCTGGGGCTTCCTCGATGATGGGCGATGGAGGTTCAACAACAGCGACAATGACTAGAGGTGGTGGTGTAGCTGCGACGATGACGACCGGAAGCGGTGGCGACGGCGGTTGAGGCGGAGGGGCTACGTCAAGGAGCGCAAGGGCTGTCTGAGCTGCCTCCTCAGCCTCCGCATAGTTGTTGACGGTGTTCACCATGCTTTCGAAGGTGAGGCGTCCTAAAGCCTGCTGCCGCCTTAGCATATGCCGGAGAAGCGTACCTTGGTCCAGTCCTTCCACAAAGTGATACATAGCATCATCATTGGGGTAATGTGCCAGATCGGCCCGTATACGGAGCCACCTGGCAAGGTAATCACGGGGGTTTTCGCCCTCTCTCAAAACGCAACGCTCCAGATCGAAGATGGTCACCACTCCAACGAACTTGGATCTCTGCTGTCCAGACACACGGACGAAGCCGGCGGACTTGCAGCGATCTTCCATTGTTATATCCTGCACAGGGGCGGTTTGGGTGGGCCTTGAATTTTTTTGATCTTTGCCGGCAAACACCAAGGAGAGATCCGACATCGATCCTTCGAGAACGTATCCTCCTGTAGGCGGTCCGTGTGGGCCTTGATGCTCCTCCGACTCCCAGGGAACTAGTGCCCGAGTCGGTTTCACCAATGAAGAGGTGGATATCTTCGATGGGGACGATCGAGCATCGTGTAGGGTTCGTCTTCGCCGGGATCCAGAACTCGTCGGGAAGGACGATCGGAACATTGCGGGATAAGAGAACGCGACCGATCGCTATGGTTTCGCCGATTCTCGCAAAGATCTTGGTCCTCGCTCTCTGAAGATCCTGAAGCGCCTCTTGCCCCACGGTGGGCGCCAACTTCGTGGTATTGCCGACGAGTACGCCATGGAGGGGTCCTCACAATGCTTGTTTAGAGACGTGGGGAAAGGCGGATGGTTGACGGGTACGAGGTAATACAGCTTACCTAGGTTTAGATCCCACAACGGTGGCAGAATCCTACTCCTGCTATAAATCACTATAAGGGCAATACGCTGTGGTGACCCAGCATACCACTGCATGTGTAGTACACTATAGTCGTTGACATGACATCCACAGAACAACTTTCTGTAAATATCACACCCCTAAGAGTGGTAGAACAGAAACATTGCGGGTCCATATTACAAACATTCACTCATTATTATTATTACATTACCAGAAGTTCAAGACTTCAAAAGGATTCAACTTACAAACCAAGATATAGAGTGTTTCAGCGGAATTCAAAAAGTAGCAACTCTAACTAGGAGTTGATCTCAGCAGCTTATTCTATATGGTTCATGTTTCTCGGCTCCTTCGGTTACTACTAACTAGGATACTTAGTTGGACTCGTTGTCATCGACACCATAGCGGATTTCGTAATCCACTCCTTCAACACCTCCTGACAGGTCAGGCTCCTTGTAGAACACATCTTCTTGGCATTCGGCTGCATACATTGGCGTATCTTCGGGATCCTCAGAGTCTAAGCAAGGGATCAAAGAAAAGGATGAGTAATAGCATTACCCAGCAAGTCCATTATATGCAAGGTGGGAAGTTTGATGCTCTATCTACCACCTCAGACTATAAGTCCTTGGCACTATGCAGTTTTTGTAAATCTTTCTCCAAAGATTGATTTTATTATGAAAATCTATGACCATCAGCCTTCATAGGTTGACCAGAAATTTCATGGAGTTCCTTTCCTGCCGCGTTCGTAGCTCCTTCCTGGAACAGGGAGTAACAAGTTACAATTCTTACATTCTGCAGAGGTGCGTTACTTTACCCATGAGAGATCAACTCCTTGTTGCACAACCGGGCGTACTTTCCCGTCCATAATTCCATGATGTGGGGCCCAGTAGGTGATCCAAGCCAATCACTGCCCCCTTCGCGACCTCGCATGCCTCCTTGGTGTACACCATGCCCACATATTGAATTACGTCAATGGTTTGTACAGACCGTTAGATGCTAGAACTATCGTGGGATGTTGAGGGTTCCCACCCATATGCTGCATATCCTCTACGAATTACCAATTAATATGCATGCTACGAGGATAACAGCCACGACCTGCACATCCGGCTACACGAGAGAGGAAGAAGATACAGCTGACTTTTCTGTCCCATTCCAAATCTCATGGCTAACGCGTGATATACGGCGCTAGAATCAGTGATGTCATGGGTTATTAAGTCTCTAATTGATCATCATTGATGCAAATAGAACCCTAAGTTCTATTGCTCCATTATATCATCACTTAGGATGATATCTAAGATTTCTTTATTTGTGAAAATAATATTTTCTTTCTTTGGAGTATATATGATAACACACAATTTGCAAATATTTTGATAATGAATCTTCAAAGGACATGAGCAAGTGATGAACTTGCCTTGTGATTGCAAGGTAGTGAAGTCGGATGCTTGCACTAGACCTTGAGCTTCTATGTCTACAAAACATCATTATTGCCTGGTAAGGACAATATTTAAAGAAGCAAAATGATTATGCAAAATAATGTAATGCGTTATTTAGCTTTGTGTGTATTCTCCCCCATTACTTAAATTATAAAAATTCCTTTTAATAATAAAGAATTTATAAATATTAATTTTTAATATTTATTGAATATTGTATTCTTTGATTTTATTTCATTTTATTTGAAGTTTATTTATTTTGTAATTCCTTTAAGAATTATCATTTAAATACCAAAAATTTATATTAAATATTTGTTTAGTATTTTTCTAAAATACTACAATATTAATATATAATGAAAGTGTTTTTTATTTATTTTTATCATCTTTCAATAATTTTATAAAATTCCGTAAGGAATATATATTACAAAATTCTTAATAAAAATTATATGCCTAAATTTTATTTCTTAATTTATTTAGAGAATTTGGATTATTGTGAATCCAAAAATATTTTCTTTATAATTTTTGGATTTTTATTTTATTTTATAGAATTTATTTAAATTCAGGGGCATTTTGGTTTTTTCTTAATTATTAAAACTGGCTTTAGGTGATTGGGCTGACTGTTGGGTTTATTGGACTGTTTTGGCCCAATTGGGCAGAACCAAATGACTCCCCAAAGGGGTCTTGGCCCAACTGGCCCACGTTCTCTCTGTCACTCTCTCGTTCTCATCTCTCTTCTTCTCCTCCCGAGGCCAGTGGTGGCGATGCCACTGGCGATTCACGCCGTGGACCTTCCATTGCCGTGATGTATATAGGGTGGTTGTTGACCCTGCTCCACCTTCCTGTCCAACTCGATTTGTACTTGGGGCCCTCCTGTGGCCAGACCGGCTCCGTCCCGAACCCTAGGGTTTGGGGTGGTGCTGGTGCAGTCGCCGCCGCTCCTCCCGTGTGCCGTGGTGGTGTTCCTCGCTTTCAGGCGTGGCTATGGTCGCCGCCTCAGCGTGGTGTGGGTCGCAGCGCCCCCTTGGGGTGCTCCCCGTGCCGTCGTGCTCGTCGACAACCTCTGCTTCCTCTTCACGTCCACAGTGACAACCTTCAGTGAGTTATCCTTTCTTCCCCTCGTTTCCTCTATGTTATGCCACCCTGTGCTATGTGTTTGTAGTGGCTACTCCTGGCTAGTGGTCATGTCCTCATTAGGATTCATATCCTAATTAGGGTTTTTTGTTCTGACTAGGGTTCATATCCCTCTGTTGATTAAATATCTGATGATTTGGATCATGTATTGATGATCCCTAACCATGATGAGTGATTGATTGATGTGGATTACTGCTTATGGTTGGTTTTGATGATGCTAGTGGCTTACCAGATTGATTCCATTGGTTAATTTGATATGATTCAGATGATAATGTTACTGTAGAATCATTACTTGGAGATTCTAGTGGTTTGAGTGCTCACCACTGTCATTACTTAGTTATTGACAGTGATTTTTTTGAGTGATGAAGTCACTGTATCTGTAGTTGTTGGCTTATGAATTCATGTACAGTTTGAGATTAATTGGTCTCTTACAGTGATGTTATGTATATGTATATTCCTAGAAATGATTCCTGTGATTAGTATCAGGGAAATGATTTGTAGTAGGCTGTGAGTGTATCTGTGAAAGTTAGATGCCTAATCTGCTTGGTTTAGAAGCTGTTCTTGTGACACCATCCTAATATGGCACACAAGACTAGGTTCTATTACTTGGCTTGATTTTGTTTAATCTTTAAGATTAGCTTTGCATCAGAGATAAGTGGAACTTGTTTCCTTAAATCCCTAAAGCCTATGATGTTGGTCTGAGGTTTAGGAACTAGGTCCTTATCTTGTTGTTCCTCATGGATTTTTTTCTGGTAGTGATACCAGCTAATGATTCTTGAGTCAAAGTTGGGAAAAAATGATTTGTAATCTTATTAAGTTATATAGATCCATGAGATGTAGAAATTCTAAGGTGCTACTCCTGTTTAAGAGATGTGCCTAGAAGTTCAGATCTTAGCTATATTCATTCTTGAAATTTAAGATATAGCCTAATAGCTAGGATCAATGAGGTTGTTCTGAGATCCTAGTTGGATCTATATAGTTTTGTGATTGCTTTTAGTGTTGAAACTTCAATGATGGACTCACCCCACTTGGGTGTTTTTCTGAGAAGTTGAGTATGAGACAACTCATGAATGCTTGTCTAGCTTACACAGATAAATCATGTGGTGGTCTTTTTCTACTCACGACAACAGTGGAGTTGTTGGGGCTGCAACTTGTTGATCTTGTGGCTTGATCTTGTTGGTTGCGTGGCTAGCTTGCTCTGGTGCTTCTCCTGATGCTACTCCTGCTACTTCCAGCTCCTGTACTTGTTCTTGAGTTTGCTATCCACCTCCTGGTCCTGTTGGCTTGAACTTGTTCTTGCTATCTGTAACATCCCAGCATTTAGGAACCTAACAAAGGGTAGATTTAGGATTATGTATTGTTGCATGTATCTATTTGTGAAAAGGTGGGTAAATTTTTTGCCAAATAAAATCTTAAGTGATCAATGTTTCTTTCTTACTTTAAGATTAGGTTTAGACTTAAAGGAGGATTGTTATAAACTTTGATGTGATATTAAAAGAACTATGTGAGTTTTGAAATGGGTTTGAATTTAAAAACTTAAGTGTTTGAATAATAATTTAAATGATTTAGATATAAGATTTGAATCTTAAATTAATTAATATATAGGTAGTATAACTTTAATCTTAAAACAATAGAAATTATGAAATTCATTTTCATATTATAAAAGACATAAACAAGTTACAACAGAATAAAGAATAAGAATATTCTTTATTAATAATAATGTAATCTTTATTACAATTGAATAAATAAAGATTACAAGAATAAACAGTGGAAAGCTATCAAATCATTAGCTTAACCAAGCATGTTTCCCAAACAACAATATCATTTGAATCTAATGCAATCTAAGCATCAAATCATTTAGTAAGCCACCAAAAACATCATAGATCAATTTAAGCAAGAAGCCTGAGGTCAATAAGCATTTATCATGTGTACAGACCATCCAAACATGAATCAATTCATCCAGTACATGAACAAGCACATAGCAGGAACCCTAAATGGATGATCATCTTAATATGAAATAGACAGTAGCCAGAGAGAACACTACCAGCATCTAGCATTGAACCAGCAAACACAGAGAGCACTAGGAGAGAAGAATCAAACTCACCATAGGTCCTCGCTGAAGGATAGAAGAGGAAGTAGAGGGGCCAACGATCATGGCGGCACGGGGAGCACCCCAGAGCGGGCGCTGCAACCCGCACGACGCCACGGCAACGACCCTGATCACGTCTGGAGTAGCAGAGCATCATATCGATGCAGGACGACCACGACCGCACTTGAATCCATGCCAACCCCCAAACGCTAGGGTTCGGGACGACATCGATCCATCGCAGGAGAGCCCTAGGCTCGAATCCAATTGGATATAACGAACGGGCGTCGTCGACAACCCCCAATTACCAATGGCGGCAGGCAGCACGGCGGAATCGATGGTGGGCATCGCACCGCGAGGGTCAGAGGAGAGGATAGGGTCGAGGGAGAGTGAGAGGCAGAGAAAATGGGTTGGGTGGGCCAAAACCCTTCGGGGTAATATTTTGACCCTGCCCTAGTGGGCCACCCTGGCCCAATAAGCCCAAAGGGCCAGCCCAAGTTGTTTAATAAACGATTTTGATCAATTGGAAAAGACCAAAATACCCCTGACCTCAATAAAATTATAGAAAATAAAATAATAGTCCAAAAATTATAAATAAATTATTTTTGGATTCACAATAATCCATTATGTCCAAATAAAATAAGATATCAAAGTTTGGACATTCAAATTTTTATAAGAATTTTGTAATTTAAATATTCCTTATGGAATTTTACAAAATTATTGAAAGGTGATAGAAATAAATAAAAATAACTTATTATTTATTAATATTATAGTATTTTTGAAAAATACTAAATAAATATTTAGTAATAAAATTAAGGTAAATCAATAAAAGTCAAATAAAGGGAAATAAAGTGAAATAACTCAATACATGTTAAATATTAAAAAGAAATATTTATAAATCCCTTATTACTCAAAAGGGATTTTTTTGGGATAAATGCATATAAATTTAAATAATGCATTACATTACTTGCATAATCATTTTGATTTTTTAAATATTGTCCTTAGCGGGCAATAATGATGTTTTTGTAGAACTAGAAGCTCAAGGTCCAGTGCAAGCATCATACTTCACTACCTTGCCATCACAAGGCAAGTTCATCACTTGCTCATGTCCTTTGAAGATTCTTTATCAAAGTATTTGCAAATTGTGTGTTATCATATGTGCTATAAAAGAAAGAAAATATTATCTTCATAAACAAAGAAATCATAGATATCATCCTAAGTGGTGATATAATGGAGCAATAGAACTTAGAGTTCTAATTGCAACAATGAGGATCAAATTGAAGGAAATATGGCGTAGAGGCAATCATTGAGATGATTATATTTCATATGTATCCATGAGTTATTGTAATGTTCCTTGAATATCCATATCAGGCAACTTGTATTGATTAGCAATTATGTGAATTGTTTGTGAAACTCTTTACTTGTATGGTTATTTAAGAGTTGTCCCTAGTCGGAGTTCATGTGAGGACACACGTGAATATTAGACTAGCACATCGATTGGTTGATGACTATGTTTCGCAAGTCATAGACATGGAGATGTCAAACCAATGATGTGGACACATGTTATGAACATGGGGTTGGACTGACCCGACCTGAGACTGGCAATTAGTTGCATCTCTCTCTCTACACATCGTGTACGTTTTGTCCTTAGACCTGAGATTGTTGCATGTACTTGAGATGTGGATCGACCTACTTTGGGGCTATCAAACGCTGCATCGTAACAGGGTAGTTATAAAGGTAGCTTTCGGGTTTGTCCTGAAGCATGCTGCGAGGCATGGTCAATCAAGATGGGATTTGCCCCTCTCTACTTGAGAGAGATATCTCTGGGCCCCTCGAGTGATCGGATCCAGAAATGCATGGCCGTGCTACATAAGGTTAAGAGTTAACCTAGCAAAGGGATTTCGAATCACGATATCGAGAAAGGGAGGTCAGCTTGGAGCTAGACCAAATATCCTGAGGCAAAGGGAAAGACATGTACTAAACCTTGTGATGGTTCATCCGATATGATCTTTGTATGCATTTAGGAGTTGGCACATCTTGCTAGAGGCTGCTACCAACTATTGACAGAATAAGTGTATTCGTGTCATGTCTATACGTATATGAACCTATAGGGTCACACACTTAAGGGGCTAGAAGCCTAATGAGGATTGGATCCGAATTAGACCAGGCTTAGGGTACTAATGGGCTGCTAATGTAGAAGCCCACTAGGGACGCCTATATAAGAGAGGGTGGGGCGAGCTGATCCGGGTTAGACTTTAGACCATTCCCAGCCGCCACTCCTCACGCCTATGTTGCATGCATGGACCTAGCAGTCCGGCGTCTGACGCTTTCACCCTGTACGTGTGGATACCTCAGAGGCGCTGCATCTGTAGCGCTTGGACGAGTCACACAAGGGGAGCTGCTTGTGGGACGAGGACAAGGAGGAGACGTGGAACGCTCGCCTGCCGACGCTTCATCAATTCCGCAACTGCGCGTCTAGTGGTAATCCGGTGATCTATGACAACAGTAATCCTGGTATATGCGGTAGAATTTTTTTGATTTGCGCTAGTGTGGCCTACCCGTATCCCTTCATAAATCGGGACTTAATAACCCCTGACATCAGTGATTCTAGCGCCGTATATTACGCGTTAGCCATGAGATTTGGAATGGGACAGAGAAGTCAGCTGTATCTTCTTCCTCTCGCATGGATGCGCAGGTCATGGATGTTATCCTCGTAGCGTGCATATTAATTGGTAATTCGTAGAGGATATGCAGCATATGGGTGGGAACCCTCAACGTCCCACGATAGTTCTGGCATCTAACGGTTTGTACAAACCGTTGCCGTAATTCATTATGTGGGCATGGTGTACACCAAGGAGGCATGCGGGGTAGCGAAGGGGGCAGTGATTGGCTTGGACCAACTACTGGGCCGCACATCATGGAATTATGGACGGGAAGTACACCCGGTTGTGCAACAAGGAGTTGATCTCTCATGGGTAAAGTAACGCACCTCTGCAAAGTGTAAGAACTGTAACTTGTTACTCCCTGTTCCGGGAAGGAGCTACGAACGCAACAGGAAAGGAACTCCATGAAAGTTCTAGTCAACCTGTGAAGGCTGATTGTCATAGTTTTTTAGAATAAAATCAATCTTTGAAGAAAGATTTACAAAAACTGCATAGTGCCAAGGATTTATAATCTGAGGTGGTAGTTAGAGCATCAAACTTCCCACCTTGCATATAATGAACTTGTTTGGTAACGCTGTTACTCATTCTTTCCTCTGATCCCTTGCTTAGACTCTGAGGATCCCAAAGACGTGCCGATGTATGCAGCCGAATGCCAAGAAGACGTGCTCTACGAGGAACCTGATCTATCCGGAGGAGTTGAAGGCGTGGACTACGAGATCCGCTACGGTGTCGATGAGAACGAGTCCACTTAAGGGTCTAGTTAGTAGTAACTAACGGAGCCAAGCAACATGAACTCTATAAAATAAGCTGTTGAGCCCCACTCCTAGTCGGAGTTGTTACTTTTAAATTTCCGCTGAACATCTTATATTTTGGTTTGTAAGTTGGATCTTTTGGAAGTCTTGAACTTCCGGTATTGTAATAATAATAATGTGTGTACCTTTGTAATATGGACCCGCAATGTTTCTGTTGTACCACTCTGAGGAATGTGATATTTACGGAACAGTGTTCTGTGGATGTCATGTCAACGACTATAGTGTACTACACATGCAGTGGTATGCTGGGTCACCGCAGTTGGTATCAGAGCAAATTGCTTTGACCTTAGGTTGGAAACCTTGTTAAGGGTATTACTTGTAGGAGATTTGACAATGATAAAGAATTCTCTAAAAGTAATATAATGCATATTCAAATGAGAATATTCCGTTATATATTTTAGTGCAATAATTCTTTGTTATGATGCAATATATTATTGGATATTAATTAAAATTATTTTTCCGATATACAGAGATATGGCACCAAAGTTTCCAAAACAGACTTTGGTAAGGAAAGAGGAGACTCTTGATGATTATCAAGGATCATTTACAGACCAACTTCGGCAACTTCTAAAGCTCTTTAATTTTCCAACTAGAATCGATAAACTATCACTTATCTTGATGGTGGATGTTATCCAAGTATCGTGTGAGTATCCAACTTCGGAGAAGCTTGGACTGTACCATGATCTACCCATAGGAGAAGGTAGGAGTCATTTAGCAGCCTATCATGTTGCTGTTGTGGAGGCAATAGCTAATATCCGGGAGCAGAAAACCAAGGAGCTAGAAGGTAGCACATTTTCTGTGATACCTCATGATTCTATAGACTCGGAGCCTATACCGGATCATCTTAATTTGGTTAAGAAGCATCCTAAGTTAGCTTCCAAGTTTATGGATAGATACCGGACACTCACTGCGCTTTTTATAAGACTCATCAAGTGATTGTTGAAGACAAAAATGACATGTTAGAGGATCTAACTGATCCGGAAAGGAGGAAGCAATTAGCATCCCAGTTAGAGAAAGAAGCAAGTAGTAGTGCAACACCTATCTTTAAGGATATACCTATAGATCCGGAATCTTTTACACCATATCCTTACTCACCAAGACCTGAACCTACACATGATCCTACTATAGATATGCGGTATGCAGTACCACATGGCTCAGAGGATGGTTCTGATTCAGAACTTCCTATTGAGAACTCGGATGGATGGAGAATGGGATCATATAATGGATCTCATGAACACCAGATGTCCAGAGATGGTTCTGACAGAAATGTTGGACAATCTAGTTGGATGGGTGCAAGGATGAATCCTAATAACATAAGTAGAAATACCATGTCAATAGATGATCAGGATGAAGAAGAAGATCCTGAGGAAAGAGTGTTTGAATCATCAACATATTCTCAAAGCCCAGGGAATATACATTATCCAGTATTCAATTATCTTGTCCACGAGAGCACCTAGGGAGCAGCAGGATCTGCGTATCCTGGTGACAACTCTAGAGATGAAGCTCAGGAGATGCAGGCTGGAGATAATGTTGAATATGTTTCTGAAGACTTTTCAGCTGAGCTGGAGGGAGTTGATGCGCTCAGGTTGAGTAATGACTCAAGTCCTGACACTTCAGATACAGAGTATGTTCCTTCTGGAAGGCCATATGTTCCACAAACTATGCGACGAATAACACGTCATCACGGTTGGACATCAGGCATGTACGATGAGCGTAGTTACTATTATAAAGAGACAACTAGACAGTAGTATCAAGTACTGTGTATTGTACTCTAGAAATAAGGTAGTTTTATTAAATACCAATAGGGTATATGTTGTAATGACTTTGTATCATTATGATATTATGTAAATATGTAAAATGCATATTTGGATTTTCTTTGGATCTTCATTCTGTGACTAGTTCTATGCGTAAAGTCAAGCTCAGAACACATGTGCATGATGTAATTATGAGTATTCGCTTTATGTTGCAGGACTAGGGGGCCATGGATACGGGTGTAGAAATGGAAACTAAGCAGCAGCGGATGGAACGTGAGGCCAAGGAAAAGGACGATGCTGATACAGCAAATCAAGGAGCATTACCACCACCACCAATGAGACCGTTAATGGAGCAGAACTTTATGCAATGCATGCAAATGATGCAAGAGAACCAGAACAAGTTTATGGAGGAGTTGCTAGGGCGAGCAAATCAGAGGGCACCTAAAGGAGGAGGAGTGGGTTTATCTGATTTCCAGAAAGCAAGGCCGTTACCTTTTGCATCATCTCCTGAACCAATGGATGCAGAAGACTGGCTAGCATATACTGAAAGGAAGCTGAAAACTATAGGTTGCAATGATGAGGAAAAATTGAGGTATGCAACTCATCTGCTGACTGGAGCTGCAGCATCTTGGTGGGAAAATCAGTTAGCCATGCAACAACCAGGAAGGGAGTTTACCTAGGAGGAGTTCAAGCAGAGATTCCGTGAATATCATGTTCCGGAAAGTGTCATGGAGTTGAAGCGGAGAGAATTTGAGGAGCTTCAGCAAGGATATACTAGTGTCATGAAGTACATCCGGGAGTTTAGCCAACTATCTCGTTATGCTGAGGAGGATGTTAACACTAAAGAGAAGAGGAAGAAACGTTCTTGCGTGGATTAAATCCGTTTGTAAGGATGCAGCTAAGGTTAGCCAATAAGCAAACTTATCAGCAGTTGTTGGATGCAGCCATTACTTTTGAAGATGATTACAAGAATGTCCAAGAGGACCGGAGGAAGAGAGCCAAGAAGGAAACCAAGAGAATTCAGGCAAGCAAACCTAAACCTAACCTGGAGTTCAAACCCCGGAATAGGAATTATGGCAACAACAACAATAACAATAACAAGGCCAGTGGTGGAAATCAATCTAATCCAAGAAGGAATGTTATCTGTAACAACTGTGGAATTCCAGGGCATTTCCAGAGGGAGTGCAAAAAGCCTGTAGTGATCTGTTACGGTTGTGGTAAGAAGGGGCATATCAAGCCGGATTGTCCGAGCAAACCACCGGGAGGATGGCCTACCAAGGGAGGAGGACAAGCCAGTGGAGGAAATGGACAGCCCAATAAAGTGGTAAACAATGTCAAGAACAATGATGGCAAGAGAAACCGACCTACCGGAAAATTGAACTGTGCAACCCTCAAGGAGGTGGATAATTCAGAGCATGCAGTAATAGGTACGCTCAATATCCTTACCAATCCCGGCAAAGTTCTATTTGATACTGGTGCAACTACTTCATTCATTTCTGAAGAATTCTGTGATAAGTTCGGTATTACAAGGGCAACGTTAGAACGTCCTATGACCGTAGAATTCTGGCGAGGAGGAATGTGATTATGCATACATAAAACAAGATCAGGTTATCTCGATCTGTGTTTGTACATATTTCGTAGACCTTTATGTGATTCCTTTGAAGGGAATTGCAGTAGTGCTGGGGATGGATTGGATGATGGAACACGGAGCTCAGATTAATTGTGAGGATAAAACTGTCTCAATCAAAACTCTAAGTGGAGCAAGGATAGTTTACCAGGCAGATAAATACAGTCATATCATGGTGGATCTGCAGTTCAATTCAATGAAGGAAGTTAAATTAGAAGAAATTCCTGTAGTTAATGAATTCCAAGATGTTTTCCCAGCGGAATTACAGAATGCCACCGGGAGAGATAGAATTCACCTTTTACCTAATACCTGGTACAACACCAATAGCTCAGGCACCATATAAAATGGGACCCAAGGAGTTGAAAGAACTCAAGGAGCAAATTGATGAGTTAGCAAGAAAAGGATTTATACAGGAAAGTGTATCTCCATGGGGAACACCAGTAATTTTTGTGGATAAGAGAGATGGTGGAAGACGGATGTGTGGTGATTATAGAAATCTGAACAACGTGACGATCAAGAACAAGTATCCTTTACCAAGAATTCAAGATTTGTTTGATCAAGTGAAAGGAGCTGGAGTATTTTCAAAGATCGATTTAAGATCTGGATACCATCAAATAAAAATCAAGCCGGAAGATGTTCCAAAAACAGCATTTGTCTCAAGATATGGACACCATGAGTATCTGGTGGTACCATTTGGTTTGACCAATGCACCAGCAATATTCATGAATCTGATGAACAAGATCTTCATGCCATATTTGGACAAGTTTGTCATCGTCTTTATTGATGATATTCTGATATATTCCAAGGATAAGGAAGAGCATGCTGACCTTTTGAGAATAGCATTGCAGACTCTAAGAGAACATAAGCTTTATGCTAAGTTTAGTAAGTGTGAGTTCTGGTTAGATGAGGTAGAATTCCTCGGTCATGTGATCAGTAAAGATGGGATTGCTGTGAATCCATCTAAAGTTCAGTCGGTACTAGAGTGGACTGCACCAACCAATGTGAAACAAATTCGAGGTTTCCTAGGAATGGATGGTTATTATCGGAGATTCATTGAAGGTTTCTCCAAAATAGCCGGACCAATGACCAAATTATTAAGGAAGAATACACCATTTAAGTGGGATGAGAAGTGTGGAGCAAGTTTCCAAGAGTTGAAAACGAGATTAACCATAGCTCCAATCTTAGCAGTTCCTGAAACAGGGAAGGATTTCACCGTATACTGTGATGCATCTAAAGAAGGTTTGGGTTGTGTATTAATGCAAGATCGGAAAGTAATTGCTTATGGTTCAAGACAATTGAAACCACATGAAGTCAACTATACAACTCATGATTTAGAGTTAGCAGCAGTAGTTTTTGCACTAAAAGGATGGAGGCATTTTCTTTATGGAGCCAGATGTGAGTTATACACTGACCATAAAAGTCTCAAATATTTCTTCACTCAAAATGAATTGAACATCAGACAGAAGCGTTGGTTGGAATTAATCAAGGATTATGATCTAACAATCAATTACACCCTAGGAAAAGCAAATGTTGTAGCAGATGCTTTAAGCAGAAAGAGTGCAGATATTCAGCCTAGCAATAGAGAGTTACCAAAAGAGTTACAAATGGACTTGGAAATATTAGAACTTCAATTCATCAGGACAGAGGTTCTTGGAGGATTAGCGACTATGCAGGTAGTTGCAGAACATGACAGTGATCTTAAGCAAGAAATTTTTAGACGTCAAGAAGAAGACCCTTTTATTGCGGAGGAAATTTGGAGGGTATCTCAAGGGAAAAAATCAGTTTTTCGCCTTGAGATTATGGATCTTTATGGTTCCAAGATCGTTTATGTGTTCCAGATGTGACTGAGATCAGAAATGTCATACTCAAAGAAGCACATACTACCCCATATTCTATACATCCAGGGAGTACTAAGATGTATATGGATTTGAAAGAACTATTCTGGTGGAATAACATGAAAAGAGATATTGCTAAATATGTATCTGAATGCCATACTTGTCAAAGGGTGAAAGCTGAACATCAAAATCCAGCAGGACCATTACAACCCTTAGAAATTCCTGAATGGAAATGGGAGGAAATAGGCATGGATTTTATCACATGATTACCTATGACACCAAAAAAGACGGATATGATATGGGTAATAGTGGATAGACTCACTAAGAGTGCACATTTTATTCCAGTGAATCAAAAAGATAATGCCGAGAAGTTAGTTTAAGTATATGTCAAAGAGATAGTAAGTAAGCGTGGAGTACCCAAGAAGATCGTAACTGATAGGGGATCAGTGTTTACTTCAGCATTTTGGAAGCAATTGCATGAGGCACTTGGTTCAAAATTAGATTTCAGCACGGCATATCATCCTGAGACAGGAGGTCAAACTGAAAGAACAAATCAAATACTAGAAGACATGTTGAGGGCTTGTGCACTAGATTTTGGAGGAACATGGGAGGATCACCTACCATTGGCAGAATTTTCTTATAACAATAACTATCAGAGTAGTCTGAAGGCAGCTCCATATGAGGTTCTGTATGGAAGGAAGTGTAGATCACCAATATGTTGGTATGAACCTAGAAGCAACAAAGAATTTGTGCCAGATTATATCAAGGAGAGACAAGACATCATTGATAAGATCAGGGATAGACTGAAAATAGCCCACAGGAGGCAGAAAAGTTATGCGGATCAAAGCCGAAGATCATGGCATCCAGAAGTAGGAGATATGGTCTATTTGAAAGTAAGTCCAATGAAAGGAGTAAAAAGGTTCGGAGTTAAATGGAAATTAAGTCCAAGATATATCGGACCATTCAAGATACTGAGCCAAAACAGAACTATAGCTTATGCTTTAGAGTTACCATCAAGACTGGCTCAAGTGTATAATGTTTTTCATGTGTCACAACTTCGCAAATGTTTGAAAGTTCCATAGGATGCAATAACACACCAAGATATAGAACTACAAGCAGACCTGACTTATATTGAAAATCCCTGCAAGATTCTGGAAGAAAATTGGAAAAGATTGAGGAATAGGGCAATCAAATATTGCAAGGTACAATGGGAACATCACCCTGAAAGGGAAGCCACATGGGAGAAAGAAGAGGATTTAAGAAAAACTTATCCAGAACTATTCAGGTACATCTCCACAAACTTCGGGACGAAGTTTAATTTAAGGGGGGAATTCTGTAACATCCCAGCATTTAGGAACCTAACGAAGGGTAGATTTAGGATTATGTATTGTTGCATGCATCTATTTGTGAAAAGGTGGGTAAATTTTTTGCCAAATAAAATCTTAAGTGATCAATGTTTCTTTCTTACTTTAAGATTAGGTTTAGACTTAAAGGAGGATTGTTATAAACTTTGATGTGATCTGAAAATAATTATGTGTGTTTTGAAATGGGTTTGAATTTAAAAACTTAAGTGTTTGAATAATAATTTAAATGATTTAGATATAAGATTTGAATCTTAAATCAATTAAGATATAGGTAGTATAACTTTAATCTCAAAACAATATAAATTATGAAATTAATTTTCATATTATAAAGACATAAACAAGTTACAACAGAATAAAGAATAAGAATATTCTTTATTAATAATAATATAATCTTTATTACAATTGAATAAAATAAAGATTACAAGAATTATAAAAGAAAATTACAAAGGACTAAGAAAATTACATCTACTAACTATCCTATATCTAAAACCTATACTAAATCTTCATCTTTATCTTTGAACCTGCAAAACAAAGATTAAACAGAAATAAAACAAGATTAGTGTTAGTATATATTTCTCTCAGATATGTCAGTGAGGTGCACTTGACAATCTCATCATTGAGAAATGTTAAGGAGGGGCAAGTTTCACCAATATGAAAGATTTCATCTTTCATAAATTCACAGCCAGAATGAAAATGACAGCCAAAAGGGACCAATTCACCAGCCAAGGTAAAAGTAGATTGGTAATAGTAAGTTCAAATTTTCTGAACCTATCCATATGTGCATAGCAGGCACACAGGTTGCACAAACACAAGCATGCAAAGGGTGTGCTATCGACTTCACAAGCACAGCCAGATCAAACAAAACCAGAGCACAACCATGGGGAAGCACCTCAGTGCATCACTACACCACACCACACCACACCACAGCACAGCCAGGGTGAACAGCAAGTAAACCAAGAACAATAGCCAAACCAACCACCCAGATTAACCCAAACATCACCAGGATGGTGACATAAGGAGGGGGATGAATCAGGTGGATAGCAAGGCCAAGCCCAGGAGCTAGGAGGAGTAGGCTAGCTCCAGATCAAGCACAGGAGTCCAGCAAAACCAGATCAAGATCATCAGCAACTTACTCCACAAATATCAGCTTTTGTGGTGAGTTTTATAAAACCTTCACATGATCTAATCATCTTATTTAGAGAAAGGCATGTGTTGTTTTACAAAACAAACCCTCAGAAGTCACCCAAGTGCGGTGAATCCATCATAGGGATTTCTTTTAAGCTCTAAAGGCAAACCATAAAATACCAAGATCCAACCAGAGCTCAGATCAACATCCTTGCTCTGGTTGTCAAACTATATTCTACACTTCAATTATACATATACCTATGATCTATTTCTAGGAACATCCCTAAAGGAAGGGCATCACCTTAGAAACAAATCTTTGGATCCATCGATTGATCAAGCTCACTATAAATTTTTCCAAGCTTTGATTCAATAAGAATAGCTGGTACCACTACCAGGACTATCTAGATGAAACAATTAGATAAGATTTGAATCCCTAAGCCTCAGACCAACATCATTGGTCATAGGGAATTCAGATAAGAGCATCTATATTTATCTTTCAAAGCCAAGATGGTATTAAGTATAAACTAACCAAATCCGTGGTTTAGAATCAAACTTGTGTGCCATACATGATGGTGTCACAAGAACAATCCAATATGAATCAAGAAAAGCAGTAAATCATCATAGATTCAGAAAATCAACTAACTAATCATTTTCCTGTTAAAAACAGGAATCATAACTAGGATATTACTATAATACACTTCACTGTTTGATGATCTCAAACCACATGTTAATTTCCAAGCTAACAGCACTAAGACAGTAGCTGTATCCTATCATAATCATGACCATGAATCAAATAAACAGTGGAAAGCTATCAAATCATTAGCTTAACCAAGCATGTTTCCCAAACAACAATATCATCTGAATCTGATGCAATCTAACCATCAAATCATTTAGTAAGCCACCAGAAACATCATAGATCAATTTACGCAACAAGCCTCAGGTCAATAAGCATTTAGCATGTGTACAGACCATCCAAACATGAATCAATTCATCCAGTACATGAACAAGCACATAGCAGGAACCCTAAATGGATGATCATCTTAATATGAAACAGGCAGTAGCCAGAGAGAACACTGCCAGCGTCTAGCATTGAACCAGCAAACACAGAGAGCACCAGGAGAGAAGAATCAAACTCACCATAGGTCCTCGCTGAAGGATAGAAGAGGAAGCAGAGGGGCCAACGACCATGGCGGCACGGGGAGCACCCCAGAGGGGCGTTGCAACCCGCACGGCACCACGGCAACGACCCTGATCACGCCTGGAGTAGCAGAGCATCACCTCGACGCACGACAACCACGGCAGCACTTGAATCCATGCCAACCCCCAAACCCTAGGGTTCGGGACGGCATCGATCCATCGCAGGAGATCCCTAGGCTCGAATCCAATTTGATATAACGAACGGGCGTCGTCGACAACCCCCAATTGCACCATGGCGGCGGCCAGAACGGCCGACGACGGTGGGAATCGATGGTGGCGGCATCATGCGCCATGGTCAGTCGGAGGAGGAGAGGATAGGGTAGGGAGAGGTGATGGTGGGTGGGCCAAAACCCTTCGGGGTAATATTTTGACCCAGCCCTAATGGGCCACCCTGGCCCAATAAGCCCAAAGGGCCAGCCCAAGTTGTTTAATAAACGATTTTAATCAATTGGAAAAGACCAAAATACCCCTGACCTCAATAAAATTGTAGAAAATAAAATAATAGTCCAAAAATTATAAATAAAATATTTTTGGATTCACAATAATCCATTCTGTCCAAATAAAATAAGATATCAAATTTTGGACATTCAAATTTTTATAAGAATTTTGTAATTTAAATATTCCTTATGGAATTTTACAAAATTATTGAAAGGTGATAGAAATAAATAAAAATCACTTTCAGTATTTATTAATATTACAGTATTTTTGAAAAATACTAAATAATTATTTAGTAATAAAATTAAGGTATAATTAATAATTCCTAATGGAATTATTAAATCAATAAAAGTCAAATAAAGGGAAATAAAATGAAATAACTCAATACATGTTATAAATATTAAAAATAAATATTTATAAATCCCTTATTACTCAAAAGGGATTTATTTGGGATAAATGCATATGAATTTAAATAATGCATTACATTACTTGCATAATCATTTTGCTTCTTTAAATATTGTCCTTACCAGGCAATAATGATGTTTTTGTAGAACTAGAAGCTCAAGGTCCAGTGCAAGCATCAGACTTCACTACCTTGCCATCACAAGGCAAGTTCATCACTTGCTCATGTCCTTTGAAGAGTCTTTATCAAAGTATTTGCAAATTGTGTGTTATCATATGTGCTATAAAAGAAAGAAAATATTATCTTCATAAACAAAGAAATCATAGATATCATCCTAAGTGGTGATATAATGGAGCAATAGAACTTAGAGTTCTAATTGCAACAATGATGATCAAATTGAAGGAAATATGCCCTAGAGGTAATCATAGAGATGATTATATTTCATATGTATCCATGAGTTATTGTAATGTTCCTTGAATATCCATATCAGGCAACTTGTATTGATTAGCAATTATGTGAATTGTTTGTGAAACTCTTTACTTGTATGGTTATTTAAGAGTTGTCCCTAGTCGGAGTTCATGCGAGGACACACGTGAATATTAGTCTAGCACATCGATTGGTTAATGACTATGTTTCGCAAGTCATAGACATGGAGATGTCAAACCAATGATGTGGACACATGTTATGAACATGGGATTGGACTGACCCAACCTGAGAATGGCAATTAGTTACAGCTCTCTCTCTACACATTGTGTACGTTTTGTCCTTAGACCTGAGATTGTTGCATGTACTTGAGATGTGGATCGACCTACTTTGGGGCTATCAAACGCTGCATCGTAACAGGGTAGTTATAAAGGTAGCTTTCGGGTTTGTCCTGAAGCATGCTGCAAGTCATGGTAAATCAAGATGGGATTTGCCCCTCTCTACTTGAGAGAGATATCTCTGGGCCCCTCGAGTGATCGGATCCAGAAATGCATGGCCGTGCTACATAAGATTAAGAGTTAACCTAGTAAAGGGATTCCGAATCACGGTATCGAGAAAGGGAGGTCAGCTTGGAGCTAGACCAAATATCGTGAGGCAAATGGAAAGACATGTACTAAACCTTGTGATGGTTCATAAAAGAAAGAAAATATTATATTCATAAACAAAGAAATCATAGATATCATCCTAAGTGGTGATATAATGGAGCAATAGAACTTAGAGTTCTAATTGCAACAATGATGATCAAATAGGGACTTAATAACCCCTGACATCAGTGATTCTGGTGCCGTATATTATGCGTTAGCGATGATATTTGGAACGAGACAGAGAAGTCAGTTGTATATTCTTCCTCTCGCATGAAGCCAGATGTGCAGGTCGTGGCTGTTATCCTCGTAGTGTGCATATTAATTGGTAATTCGTAGAGGATATGCAGCATATGGGTGGGAACCCTCAACGTCCCATGATAGTTCTGGCATCTAACGGTTTGTACAAACCATTGCCGTAATTCATTATGTGGGCATGGTGTACAACAAGGAGGCTTCTTGGTCGAAGAGGCGGTGATTGGCTTGGACCAACTACTGGGCCCCACATCATGGAATTGTGGACGGGAAAGTACGCCCCGTTGTGCAAGAAGGAGTTGATCTCTCATGGGTAAAGTAACGCACCTCTGCAAAGTGTAAGAACTGTAACTTGTTACTCCTTGTTCCAGGAAGGAGCTACGAACGCAGCAGGAAAGGAACTCCATGAAAGTTCTAGTCAACCTGTGAAGGCTGATTGCCATAGTTTTTCAGAATAAAATCAATCTTTGAAGAAAGATTTACAAAAACTGCATAGTGCCAAGGATTTATAATCCGAGGTGGTAGTTAGAGCATCAAACTTCCCACCTTGCATATAATGAACTTGTTGGGTAACGCTGTTACTCATTCTTTCCTCTGATCCCTTGCTTAGACTCCGAGGATCCCGAAGACGTGCCAATGTATGCAGCCGAATGCCAAGAAGACGTGCTCTACGAGGAACCTGATCTATCCGGAGGAGTTGAAGGCGTGGACTACGAGATCCGCTGTAAGGTTCCCAACCTTTAATAAGGTAGAGATCCCTGTGTTTACAATGCTAGTCCCTGGATCAATAGCTAGCATCCACAGTTAAGATGTAATATCAAGAAACAAAGGTCATAATACAACTTTATAACCAGGAATAAAATAATTCATTACATCTTACATAGCTCATTTGGCTATCACATTACATTGCAGCAGAATATCTATAAGCATGGGGTCCTTCATCTTCAAAGTGCCACAGGCAAACATGTTGGTTGTAGACTTGTAATCCTATTCAACAAACTTCACTAACTTCAAACAAACCTGCAACATAATAAGTTGCAGCCACAAGGGTCAATACATTTGAATTGTATTGGCAAGTTTCACTACTATGTATAAATAAGTGGATCCTATCATTTACATGCATATTTGGCTAAGTAGGGTTTAGGCTCTTTTGCAGAAAGCAATATAGTTTTATCCTATCTTTTCAAAATAGTTTTTGATCTTTATCAAATCTTTTTGAACTTCTTGGAAAACTCCAAGTGCTTCAAATCCCTTGTTGTCACCATCAAGTTTTACTTTGAGAAATTGGAATGTCGAGATCTTCCATAGCTTCAGGCCTTAGTTGCTCAGTATTGCCCATAACCGGGGACACGGCTAAGTACTTAGAATTTTGATCTTCTACAGAAGTTGTACACTTTACCCACATGACACAATCTCATCTTGATGCCACCAGTGGCCGCTGGATAAGTACTCACCAAGATGGAGTACTGGCAGATTGAGAATGTGACAAAGTCTTTCCATAGAAGTCCTCCCAATACACAATGCTAGCTTGTCATCCAGGCACCAATGTAGGCTTTCAAGTTCCCTTACACAATTTCTAGTTAACCTGAAGATGCCAATGCATGGGTCTTCCACTATGTAGTTGACTAAGCCAGAGCCCATTTAGCATGTGGCTGTACACGGAAGCCACTGTACGAGAAACATGTTCAATCTCTAAGTCCCTGGGTGGTTTTCTTCTAGTGCACAACAAAAAGAGATCATATAAACATGGTTCCTTTTGTTGCCACCTTGTACAAAACTTGAGTATCCTTGTCCACCCAGGTGGTTCATTGAGTATTTGTTTTATTATACAAAACATATATCTTTTCAACTCTTCATATAATCATAACATGTATCCCATCCCAATATATAGCAGGGCTAAGCTTACTACAACTACATTGTTTCCACTAAGGAATATATAAGGGTATCCTATTAGGATTTAGCATAGCATAAAATATAGAAATCCTTTTTATGCATGTTACAAAAATCCACTAAGTGCAATGAAAATAGTAGCACTTGGATGATAGTGTCACTTGCCTTTTTAGTAGATAATGTTGGTTCACCTCTTGATCTTGCAAATATCACACTCTTCTAATCTTCACTACAAATCAACCAAGCAAACACATATTCAACTAGCATTCCAACCAATATTCAAACAATTTATCACACATAAAATGATAGAAACAAGGTCATGCATGCAAGCATGCCAAAGATAGTTTTATTTGCAAAGGTGGTTTCTACTAGGCTCTAAACATTATAAGGTTCAAAAGTGGTCATTTACTAAAGTGGTAAATCCATTTGCAAAAGGTTTTATCTATAAACCATTTCTAAACCAAGTCATTATTTTATGTGGTTGAACATGCTTTTAGCAAGGCAATATTATTTAAAGGGTTCACCAAATATATTTTAATTCTCAAAACTTGGTGTCTAGGGTCAGAAGGTTTGAATCAAAACATTTCCCAAAGGTTTTACTCAAAAATCATTTCCATATCAAAATCAATATTTTTATTTGACTAGAAATGAGCTAATTCAAGTATTTATTCCTAAACTTCACAAAATTCATTTTTAAATCCATAAGTTGGTTCCTAGGGTCAGTAGGTTCACAACAAACCATTTTGCAAAGATTTCACATTAAAATTATATCTAGAACAATTTTTATATTCATAATAAGCCTACACATGTTTCTGCAAATTCAACCAATTTTCCAGGATCAAAACATTAAACAAATTGCATGGTTGCAAATTACTTGTTCTACTGATTCTATTGATATAAAATTTGCAAAATTTGGACGTGTACATTTATAGTTATGAATTTTACAAGTTTGCAATTCAATCAGATTCAAAATTCTGTTTTAGTCTAAACCTTGTCCACGTGGCGCAATATAACTGGACGATACCGCTTCGGGTGGATCGAGCTCTCTGGACCGCTGGATTTCATTTAAATCATACGGCTCAAATGCGCACATACCCCTTCGTCTAAGTTCTAATCACAGCCAGACGATTCGCATCGCACGGCTCACAGCAGCTCGACCAAAATCTGGCGGCGCTGGCGGTGGCGAGCAGCGCAGTGATCGAACGGTGGCGTCCTGGCTGATTCTGAGGAAGCAAGGGAAGGCTCACCGTGCTCGCAGAGGGTTGGTGAAGCTCGAGGTGGCATTGGCTTGGCGAGGGGCGCTAAGGAACGGCGACGATTGCTCGCCGGAGTAGCTACTGACGACGGGCGGCTCTGTTTGCTGTCGGAGGTGAGGCTGCAGGTTGCCATAAGGCAAGATAGGGCCATGGTTAGATGCGGGCGAACGTCGGGTTCACGTGAGCATCATCGAGAGAGCTTAGGGCGGTCCGAGTTCACCCGGGAAGCTCGGCGAGCAATGGCGAGCGGTGTGGCGCCTTTCTGGTGATGGCCAAGCGACGATTCGGGCCTTGCAGTGGAGAAGTGCAGGCGAATCGCCAGGAGGTGGGGAGCAGGCTCGCGTGCAGAGAAGGGTGAGGGGCGGCTGTGGTTCGCCGGAATTGACCGGGGAAGTCGTCGGAGACAGAGAAGGTTTGAGCAAAAATTCCGGCAGCCTAGTGGCAGAGAGGAGGCGGTGTTTGGGGGAAAGATAGAGGAGGGCGAGGCGATTTAACGAGCATGGTCACTACGAGGAATTACTCATGCATTGACGCGTATTCATCGCCGCATTCAATCGGCAGCAACGGCAGGGGCGTGGTCGTGGGGTTGAAAGGCAGCGTGAGGTGGCGGTGGGACGTCTGTCGGTGAGGTGGAGGGAAAGAGTGGGGAAGCGTTCGGTGACCTCATGGTGCGTGTAAGTGAAAAGCGATTCATTGGGGAAAAAAAGAAAGATGGCTGCGAGTTGGGCTTTTGGGCACATTGGGTTAGATGCATTTGTTTCTTTTTTTTATTTTGATTGCCTTTTCTTTTTCTATTTGATTTTCTGTTTTGATTTTCAAACAAACAATTCAAACAACAAATGAATTCAAACTTTTGCCAAACTTTGTATTTATTCTGATTCTGATTAACCACATAATCCAAAGACCAAAATAGAATAATTTTATTCTTTTTAGGATCCATTTAATAATTAAATAAAATAGACCTTAGTCATTAATTCAAATAGGATTTGATTTATTTTAAAACTCCATTTGAAATCTAAATAATACCAAAATCAATTCAGTAGGTTTTATTTGAATAAATAAAACACTTGGAAAACTTATTTAAAATAAATTAACAAGTTTTAGTGTTTATTTAAAATGGAAAAGCCTTTACTTAAATAAAATTGGATATTAATAAATCCTCTTTATTTTATTTAAATAAACCTTTACTCTTTTTATCAAATAGAAATATTTTATTTCAAAAGCTTGGCCAAGATTTAATTTAGCTCAATAAAATAATCTTTATTTATAATTCTACCTTTCCTTTTGAAAACCAAATCTTTTCATTAAAAGATCCAAAAATAGTAATTCCAACTATTATAACTTTATTTATCATTTGTTTATCTTTTTAAATCCCTTTAGGATTTATTTGATCAAAATAGTTTTGGATGTTTCCAATTGGAATCAAAAGTTTCTTCTCACCCTAAATTTCAACAAAGTTTTATTTTGTTTATTTATTTTTCATATTTCAAAATTTGGAAAATTTTGGGATGTGACATCCGCTACGGTGTCAATGAGAACGAGTCCACTTAAGGGTCTAGTTAGTAGTAACTAACGGAGCCAAGCAGCATGAACTCTATAAAATAAGCTGTTGAGCCCCACTCCTAGTCGGAGTTGTTACTTTTAAATTTCCGCTGAACATCTTATATTTTGGTTTTAAAGTTGGATCTTTTGGAAGTCTTGAACTTCCGGTGTTGTAATAATAATGTGTGTACCTTTGTAATATGGACCCGCAATGTTTCTGTTGTACCACTCTGAGGGATGTGATATTTACGGAACGGTGTTTTGTGGATGTCATGACAACGACTATAGTGTACTACACATGCAGTGGTATGCCGGGTCACCACACTATCCACCTGATCTACCCCCTCCTTATGTCACCATCTTAGTGAGATGATCAAGGGTGTGGTTGGTGTGATCTGATTTGGTTTGGTTTGGCTGTTGTGCTTGATGTGTATGCACAAGGAAATGATGTTGGGGGTGCTTTCCACGGCTGTGCTGAGCAGTTTTGGTTGTATGGCCTGTTGTTGCTGTGTTGACAGCACACACCATGCATTTAGGTGTGTGTCTTTGCACTGTACTTTGCACCCTTGTGGATATGTTCAGGGATTGAAAGTTACCTTTTATCTGATTACACTTACTTGTCTGGTGAAACTTGCCCCTTCTTGCTGTTTGGAGTTATTTGACTTATGGCTTAAAATTATGAAAGATTTAGTTCTTTCATATTGGTGAAACTTTCCCCTTAAAGTTTACTCAGTGATGTAAAGTTTGAACAGTGCAAGTCACTGTCAATACTGAGAGTAACATATTTTAATCCTTAATTTTTTCTTTTAGTTTGTGTTTTGTTTTGCACGTACAAGACTTGGAGATTCAAGATTTAGATTAGGTTTTCTTGTTCTTTATAGAATAGCCCCTTGTAATATTTATTTTATTCTTTGTAATCTTTATTTTATCCTTTTGTAATAAAGATTGTAATATTACTCATCAATATATAAATGTTCTTCTTTTATCTTATTTACTTTTGTAAAGATTCTTAATTATTGTCATAAGTTACATTTTTTAACTCATTTATTGAATAAAGATATGAAATGAATATTCATTTTCTTAATTATGTTATTTATTTAAAGTTTGAGTTACTAATTATTACCTCTTGACTAAATCAAATTACTCAAACATAATTCTGAATCCTTTTAAATTATAAATCCAACACTCAAGTTTAAATTCAAATTTCATTTCCCAAAACACACTAATCCACAAAGATCATATCAAAGTTTATAAATATCATTGTCCAAGGCTATTCCTAATCTTAAAGAGTGAAAGAAACTTTGATCACTTTAGGGTTTTATTTGGCAAAAAAATTACCCACATTTTTATAGATGAATGCATGCAATTGCACAGATTCCTAAATCTACCCTTCGTTGGTTCCTAAATGCTGGGATGTTACAAACTTCCCCCCTTAAATTAAACTTCATCCCGAAGTTTGTTGAAGCGTACCTGAATAGTTCTGGATAGGCTTTTCTTAAATCCTCTTCTTTTTCCCAAGTGGCCTCCCTTTTGGGGTGATGTTCCCACTGTACCTTGCAGTATTTGATTGCCCTGTTCCTCAACCTTTTCTAGTTTTCTTCCAAAATTTTACAGGGTTTCTCTACATAGGTCAAGTCTGCTTGTAATTCTATCTCTTGGTGTGTGATTGCATCATCCGAAACTTTCAAACATTTACAAAGTTGTGACACATGGAAAACATTATGAACTTGAGCCAATCTTGAGGGTAACTCTAAAGCATAAGCTATAGTCTTGTTCTGACTCAGTATCTTGAATGACCCGATATATCTTGGACTCAATTTTCCTTTAACTCCGAACCTTTTAACCCCTTTCATTGGACTTACTTTCAAATATACCATGTCTCCCAC
This sequence comes from Avena insularis, assembly GCA_023614405.1. Lineage (NCBI taxonomy): Eukaryota > Viridiplantae > Streptophyta > Magnoliopsida > Poales > Poaceae > Avena > Avena insularis. The sequence goes on from CM042697.1 coordinate 67,184,164, forward strand.
TTCTGGATGCCATGATCTTCGACTTTGATCAACATAACTTTTCTGCCTACTTTGGGCTATTTTCAATATATCCTTGATCTTATCAATGATATATTGTTTTTCCTGGATATAGTCTAGCGCAAATTCTTTGCTGCTTCCAGGCTCATACCAACATATTGGTGATCTACATTTCCGTCCCTACAGAACCTGATACGGAGCTGCCTTCAGACTACTCTGATAGCTATTATTGTAGGAAAATTCTGCCAATGGGAGATGGTCTTCGCATGTACCTCCAAAATCTAATGCACATGCCCTTAACATGTCTTCTAGTATCTGATTTGTTCTTTCTGTTTGATCCCCTGTCTCTGGATGATAAGATGTGCTAAAATTTAACTTTGAACCAAGTGCTTCATGTAATTGCTTCCAAAATGTTGAAGTGAACACTGATCCCCAATCAGTTACGATCTTTTTAGGCACTCCATGCTTGCTTACTATTTCTTTGATGTAAACTTCTACTAACTTCTCGGCATTATCCTTCTGATTTACCAGAATAAAATGTGCACTTTTAGTGAGTCTATCCACAATTACCCATATCATATCCTTCTGTTTCGGTGTCATGGTGTAACATCCCAGCATTTATGACTAAACGAAGGGTAGATTTAGGATTTTGTGCATCTGCATGCATGCATCTGAAAATCCGGGTAAATTTTTCGCCAAATAAAAAGACTAGAGTGATCAGAATTCTCACTCCGATGAATTAGGTTTAGTGTTATCAGAAGGGGAGTGAGATGAATTTTGACATGACCTCTATTGTTTTCTGGAGTTATGACAGGAGAAATTTGACTTATAACTAATTATTCACAATAATACAAATGATAGTATTATAAATAAAAGTATAAAGATCCTTAAAATCCAACATTACAATGTATCTTCAAAATAAAAGAATAAAGAAAAGATTATAATAAAATAATTAAATGAATAAAGAAAATGGAAAATGAATTACAATAATGAAACAAATATAAAAGTTCTTTATTAAAAGAATATATGTATATCACATTATCCTTTTATAACAAAGGAATAAAAAGAAAGATTACAACCAGGATATAACAAAATTATTTATAAAATTGAATACATGAAGTATTATATTATTCTTTTACAATAAAAGAATAATAATAAAGTAAAATATAGAAAACAAATAAGAAGAAATCTTTATTTAATCATACAAAGATTTAATCAATACAAGTAATTAGAAGTCATTACATAGATGAATAGTTACAAATAAAGAAAAAAGAAAAGCTTTAGTAAAATATAAAAGAATTACATTGTTATAACAATTAAATAAAAGAATTACAGAAGTGATAATTCTAAGCTAAAATCTCTATCTATTTTGATGTTCCTGGATATTCTTTTAATTACTACAAAACAAATAAATAAAAGATAAAACAAAAAGGTTTAGTGTTAGTAATTGTGCTCTCAGTCTAACAGTGAGGTGCACTGTTCATTACATCACTGAGCAGAGATGATGAGGAGCAAGTTTCACCAAAAATGATATCTGTTCATATCAGTATAGTATTGGTCTCAGCCCAGCATCATTGAAAAAGTGGGGCAGGTTTTACCAAAACAGTAAGTAGTAGAGGTAAAACCATCAGCAAATATCCAATATCTACTTGATCTGATCCACACACACGAGGCAAGCACACACACAACTTACACAATACATGCATAGCATGTGTTGTTACCACCACAGCAACCAGTACAGCGGTATAAAGGTAAAAGTGAGGGAATTCCAAGATTCTTTCTAACTTACCCCAATAGTCCAGCCGAAACCATACTCCTCTATCTCAGTAGTACAAGAGTGTCAAGCACACTACTTCCGTTAAATCAGGAACACAAACACTGATTCATTCCCAAATCAATTTGGTGCATCACATCTACACCATAAGCATCCTGGTTGCTTGGGAAAGCCATCCAGGTGCTAAAGTAGGAGTTCCAGCAGCTGATCAAGGGCAAGTGGAAGATCTACAACAGGCCATAAGCCACTCACCAACCTCAGGTAAAAATCATCAGAACCAACCACTGGATCATGTAGAAACCATTCTTGTATCTCACACACAGATCTGGAAATACCAGGGGAATTCTACAAATCAACAAATTATATCTATCCTTCAACTAGATCTTTCTCTAGGAGGATAGAATAGAGAGATCTTCTCAAAATTGCATGGAGATGCCAGGCAAGATTCATCACAGAGGTTTGGCCTCAGCTTTTGCATGACAGGCCAAGTAAAGAAATCCAGCAAACCACATCTGAGATGCTACCACTGTGCACACTCCTAGGGGAGGCACCACAGTGGTACACTTAATCATTTTAACCCAACCAATTTAGCTTCAGCCTTTTGCATCATGAGCTAAATCTCTATTTTTTACATATCAACATCAACTAAATCATTGTAGTGATTCACAATAGCCAGATCATTACAGAAACATCATGGCCAAACTAAACCAATCATTTTCCTAGCCTACAGCAACTAGAAATCATTTAATTTCTCACTGCCATTTTGACAGAATAAAAAAACCACTCACTTATATACAAGCTTTCAATTGGACTACAAGTTATAGCCAAGAAAAAAGTCCAGACAGTAGCTCACATCTGCAGATCATGCTATCTAGGACATTACTGTGCACCCTCCAGTAGTGGAGGCACCACAGCAGTAGCCCAGACAGCAGATGTCATTGATAATAAGGAAATCCATTTTGCAACACATTTGATTAGCCAAATCAATCACATCTGATCATGCTAGAAATGATCAGGCTATTGTGTACACTCCAAGGAGGCATCACAATAGCATGATCATCTTAGTAGAAACTATCATTCACTTAATTTGAGCCTCACAAATTTAACAAATTATGAATACATCTACAAGCAAATGAAATTGATTCAAATCATTTTCCTAAGCCAATCTAGATAGGAATCATTTGGATATAATTATTATCATATGAACCAGCTCACAACATACAGCAAGTTCATGGCAAAGTACAGATGCATAAAAATCATATCTCTTAGATACTACAACCAAGTCAAGCCAAAGGTTTGAACCAAATAATCATCTTCCTAGAAAATTTATCTAAGAATCATGCATTTTAGTATCAGACTGTTCAATCAGTTTAGTATGATCAATATAGTCAAGACCACTATGTCTAATTTAAGCATCAACCATTGGATCCATCACTAGGATATGCCTGTTAACAACATAATAAGGATATACCTTAATCAGAGCAAATACCATAACAAAACCACACATTTCTGGATGAGAACTTTATCAAAACAGAGACATCCCTTTATACTGGAGTAGCTTATCTTATATAGCTACTATCAAGGGTGATAGCAGTAGTTCCAATATTTTCTCTACTGAAATTAGGTGACAGTTCAACTTAGAAGCACTAGCTCCACTTGTGCTTTTAGCTACATCATTAGCTAGTGTCATCATCATGATGTGATCACAGCCCTATATCATCCACCAACTCAATTTAGATAAGTAAAATTTTAAGATTAAACCTGCTAGGAAGGTTCGGTAGCAAAGCTACTATAATATGCATAAGAACCGAAGTGGGGAACCCGAATTAGGGTTCATACCGAGAGAGAGAGTGGGATAGAAAAACAACTTATCCAATTGGCCTCGCACAACAAGAAGAGAATGTAGACAACGGCAACACCGAGATGATGGGAGCCAGGGCGGCGGCATGGGGAGAACCTGGAGGCGCTGCAACCCGCGCCTAAGCCGCAATCAAGTCAGTCAGAGGAGAAACACGGCGGTGCTGGACATCACCCCACCGCAAAAACGCCAGCAGAGCAACCAGAGAAGCACGGAGCACAAAATCGCCAGAGAGCCACAAACCCTAGTCACCTCAGAGAAGATAGTATGACCAGGGAAGGGCTCGAGCGGTGAATCGAATTGGACCGGTAGATGTTGCATCGTCGACTGTGTCGGCAACCACAACACTGTCGGCTAGGAAATGCGGCAGAGCATCCCCGTCGTGGAGAAGAAGGAGGCCTCGAGAGAGAGGAGAGGGGATCGACTGGATCAGGTTTGACCAACTTGGTCGACCGGGTCCAGGGGTGTAGCCCAAATGAGTGATGGACTGGGCTTAGAATTAGGTTGGGCTGGCAGAAGAACCAAGCCAGGGTATTAAAAGAGAAAAATAAAGTTAAGCTAAATATTAAATAACCAAAATACCCCAGTACACTATTTTATTTCTAGAAAAATATAGAAAAATTCCTAAAAATATATTTAATTCATCTAAATGCATGTCAAAATAATATCCACCTAAGAAAAATATAATCATATTTATTTAAGTTTAATAAAATGAAGATAAACATTAACACCCTTAAATAACTAAATGAAATTTAATAAATGCAGAATAATTCCTAAAAATAAATAAAAATCACTTTCATGCATAAAATTAAATCTCTTATCTAATAAAAATACTAACTTAAAATTTTACAAATAAAACTTAAAACAAATATTTAAAGACATTTAATAATCGGGAAATTTTATAAAAAAATCAAGATAATACCTAAAATAAAATAAAATTCAATTTTAAGATTTTAAGTAAGAATACTTAATAAGATAATACTAAATATATTATTCCTAAAACATTTTAAAATTCTTAGATCATATATCTTCAATTATTAAAATGAGATAGTTGTTTTATTAATTATTTAACATTATTTCCTAAGTAAGAAATAATCATGTTCAAAACACAATCTTTTCACTCTAAAATAGTCTAATATATAATTATAATTTAGGATACTATCTTTAAGTCTTTAAGACTAAGTTTCATCATGCTTAAGTAAAACCCTAATTATTGTTAATGCCATAAATATTATATCCCAAGTCCAATTATATCTTATAGTTAACTTTGGTCTGACATATCATCAGCTAGATATATAATGACTCAAAATCATTTAAACCTTATCCTAAACCATAACTTTAATCTTATTAATCTTCAGATTTGATTAACTTAACATAAATAATATTTTCTTCAAATGTTATTCTTTTTGCCACTTTCAAAAGAAACACTATACCATTTCTTTTAAACCATAACAAAATTAAAACATAAACCTTGTAATGATTACATGGTATCACCCAATATTAGAATTGTATTAATTGTACCTTACTTTCATATCTTTTATGTTATCCAAAAACCCTTACAACTGCACTCCTTTATGAAGTAGACTTAAAGATAACTCACATCATAAACAAATCATCTAAATCCAACTCACATGTAATGTTGGGGAATTACTTAAGGTTTTACAAAATGCATAGCATTACTTATGCATAACAACATATTGCTTCTTTAAACAGTGTCCTTACCGGGCAATGATGGCACTTTTGTAGAACCCGAGGTCCAGGGTCAAGTCGAGACATTCGACTACAGTACTCCTCTATATCAAGGCAAGTTCACACTTGCTCATGTCCTTTGATTATTTTCTGTAAAGTATTTTGCAAATCCAATATTGTCATCACCTGCATTTCAAAAAGGTCGAAAACCCTATTTTCATAATTAAAGTGAACTATTGGTTACTGATCCAGGGTGATCATCTAATCTATTAAATCTGGCAGTTGGAATACCATTGCACAGGAATATATTATCTAGGACTTAACAACCAATGTCGCCAGTGATTCTTGCGCCGTATATTACGCGTTAACCATGAGATTTGGAATGGGACGGAGAAGTCAGCTGGATCGGCTCCCTTTTGCATACATTGGTCACTGTTCTGGGCATTTGTAAGTTGCAGATCGTGGGTATAGCCGTTTTCTACGGGGAAAATTCTACCGTGGATCTGGGCTTACAAAAGACAGATTTCTAGTGTTAATGCTTGTTGTGTGTATCCAACTAAGGTATAGCCATTTTATACGGGGAAAAAGTCTACCTTGAGTTTGGGCATGCAACAATTGTGGTGTATGCGGGGTCGCGGATAAGGATAGTGATTGGCTTGGATCTTAGTCTGGGCCTCATACCAAGGAAGTGTGAACGGGAATGCGCGCCCGGATGTGCAACAAAGCTAAGATCTCTCATGGGTAAAGTAACGCACCTATGCAAAGTGTAAGAATTGTAACTTCTTACTCCCTGTTCCGGGAAGGAGCTGCGAACACAGCGGGAAAGGAACTCCATGAAAGTTCTAGTAAAACCGTGAAGGCTGACGGACATAGCTTTTCAGAATAAAAGCAACCTTTGAAGAAATGTTTACAAAAACTTGCATTGCCTACGACCTATGGTCTGTGGCTATAGATATAGTGCATCAAACACTCCTTTTTAGTGAACTTGCTGAGTACGCTCGTACTCAACGTATCTTCTTAACCCTTGCTAGATTCTGAAGACATTAACATACAGGAAGAGGAAATACTATATCCAATTGAAGACCAATAAGAATTCTGCTATGAAGAACCAGAAGTATCCGGAAGCGTCAAAGGGAACAATTACGAAAACATCTATGGAATGGAGACCGACGTATCTAAAGTGTAGATGTAGCTTATATAGTGATCTAGTCCAGTAGCATAGATCTCTATCCTCTATCTATATTAAATCTCGTATAAACCTTAATTGCTTCTTAATTCTGTTCTCTGACTTATTATAGTTTAGCCCTAAGTCATCGGGATACCTCTATGGACCTAGGAGGATCTCAAAGTCGACATGTAAATTCTGATTGTAATAATAACAATGTATGTTGTGGACCCGCTTTGTTTCTGTTGTACCACTCTAAGGATGTAATATTTGCGGAATGGTACTCCGTGAGTGTTATGTACACGGGTATAGTATACAACAACATGTAGTGGTATGCTGGGTCACGACACATGGGCAATCCTATGATGAAGTCCATACCAACTTCCTCCCATTTCCATTCAGGATTTTCCAAACGTTGCAATGGTCCTGCTGGACTTTGATGTTCAGCCTTCACCCTTTGAAAGTATGGCATTCTGATACATATTTAGCAATGTCCCTTTTCATGTTATTCCACCATAATAGTTCTTTCAAATCCATATTCATCTTAGTACTTCCTGGATGTATAGAATATGGTGTTTCATGTGCTTCTCTAAGTATGACATCACGAATCTCAGTCACATCTAGAACACAAAGACGGTCTTGAAACCATAAGGACTCATAATATCCAAGGCGAAAAACAGATGTTTGCCCTTGAGATATCCTCCGAATTTCCTCAGCAATGAAAGGATCTTCTGCTTGATGTCTAAAAATTTCATGCTTAAGATCACTGTCCTACTCTGCAACTTCCTGTATAGTAGCTAATCCTCCAAGAACCTCTGAAAGAACATGTTGGGCCCCCATGTGTGGTTTTGGTAATTAATGACAATCTTTATGGACTAATGTGTGTATTAAGTTATACTTGTAGGATTTGTCCATTGGCATCGCTTGGAGCATGTGTTGACTTCAAGGTTGATGAAATGCAAAGAAGATATGTTGGGCAAGCTCAATATGCGAGGTCGATGATGAGGAATTAAGAATGGAGTTCCATCTTGAGAAGGTCAAGATCGTCTACATCGAGCTCAAGGCAAAGGTATAATCTTGATAGGTTTTCCTTTTGCCGGTCTCACGTTGTGTGTGTGAGACCGGGTTTAGGATAGATAACCGTACTATCAAGAGGGGCTCTCGTAAGAGTAATTCGGTCACATCGTTTGGAGAGAGCTCAAACCTTTGCATACTTGCATCATCGTATTTGGTTGTTATTTGGTCTTATCCATGATAGGATATAGAGCTTGTGGTAATCTCCATAACAAGCTCTTGTTCATCAAAATCGGATCTTCCATTTGTATCTTGTTCCGATTTTGATTTATGCGGCTTTTCGGTTTCTCACCAAGCGATTTTTATTGGTAAGCCCTTGTCGTCCTCTATCCAACGCAATTGGAATCGGGTCAATCGGAGCTTCCAGTCAAAAATTATTGCCGTTTGAATATTTGCCTGGTGCGGTACCAAAAAGCGGTAGTACCGCTTTTTGCTACCAGATGCGACAAAAGGTTTTTGACTAACTGTCAAAAAGCCTCTGCTGGGCTAAAAAGCGGTAGTACCGCATTTTAGTACCTAGCACGACAGTAGCTTTTTGACCACTTGTCAAAAGCTCCTGCCTGCTCTGATACTAAAATGCGGTATACCGCATTTTAGTACCGCAAAGGGCGGAGACTTTTGAACGTTGGCAAAAAGCTTCTGTCTACCTAGGTAGTAAAATGCGGTAGTACCGCATTTTACTACCAGGCGTGACAGAGACTTTTTTCGTCTAAACTGTTGATTCCACTTCACGTCCGGTAGTACCGGTTGCCATTTGCGGTACTACCACTGTGGCCAGGGCTTATGAAGTTTGAATATTGGTCTTCTGGTACCAAGTCCGGTACCTGGTCCGGTAGTACCGGAGTTCTCCGGTAGTACCGCTTGAACTTCCGGTACTACCGCTACATTAATGCTCCAACGGCCATATTTTGCCTTGCCCTATAAATAGCTTTGCCCCTTTGCCTTTTAGGGTTACTTCTTTCTCCTCTTTGGATCTAAAGCTTTGCCCCTATTTGCCTTGCTCCTTAAGCTTGATTTCTACTCACCCCTCCATTGATTCTTGCATATATTTGAGGGGTGGTTGGAGGAGATCTAGATCTACGTTTTGACCAAACCAAAACATCTCTTTGTGAGTGTATCTTTGGGGATCTAGATTTTGGGGGATTTTGTGTCTCTCTTTGATTTCTCCTCTCTTGTTCCCCCAATAGCTTTGGTAGCTTTGTTGGAACTTGAGAGTGAGGGATTTGAGCATCTTTGCGGTGTTCTTGCCATTTGCATTTGTTGCATCGGTTTGGGTTCTCCTCGGAGGATTTGGTTTGAATTGCTCATTGGAGCTTGTCCCTCTTGGGTTCTTGGAACCCTAGACGGTTTTGTGGCCTTGGTGGCATTGTGGCCTTTTGTGGCATTTGTTGGGAGCCTCCAATTAAGTTGTGGAGTTGTGCCCCAACCTTGTGAGAGGTTCCGGTTGCCACCGACAAGTGCACCGATAGTGGAAGCGTGGATCGATCCCATTGGGGTGAGATTCACCGGAGAATAAGGGAGGCCTTTTGTGGCGTTGGTGGTCTGATACCACCCCCTCTCCAAACGAGACGTACTCCATGTTGGGAGGAACTCGGTAAAATATCGGTGTCCTCGCGTGCCTCGGTTATCTCTATACCCGAGCTCTTTACTTATGCACTTTACATTGTGATAGCCTTCGTGCTTGAAGTAATATATATCTTGCTATCACTTTGTTGCTTGTATTGCTTAGCATAAGTGGTTGGTGCACATAGGTAAACCTTAGTTGTTTCTAGGTTGTGCTTTACCAAGTAAACACTAGTTTTATTCTGCCTTTGTTGAGCCACTCTAGGAAAAGTTTTAATCGCCTATTCACCCCCCCTCTAGGCGACATCCGTATCCTTTCAATTGGTATCAGAGCCCGGTCTCTCATTTTAGGCTTCACCGCCTTGAGAGTAAAGATGTCGGCTAGAGGATTAGTGCACAATGACATGCTCACATTCGATGGCACAAATTATGATGTTTGGAAAATTCGCATGCTTAATTTATTTCGGGAAATTCACCCAATTATCAAGGGCTATCTATATGTGGGTTTCTCTTCTCCTATGGATACACAAAACGAATCTTTAGAGGAGAAGTTGAACTCTCATATAGATGCTCTAGCTACTAAAATTCTCTTGCATGTTGTGAGCAATGTAGTTCTTTCGTCTATCATGCCTTATTCAAGCGCTCGTGAGATATGGACCAAGCTTCAAGATAAATATAGCAAGTCCAACATTATTGAGGATGATTGTGTTGCTTCCACTTCCGGTCGAGATGAGTTCTCATCCTCTACAACTTCACCAACATGTGATTTTTCACAAGGTAATGAAATGGTGAGTGGTGATAGAAATTACAATATGGATAGTGTGTTCACTATTTGTAATCCCTCATGTCTATCTAGTTGCAATGATCTATCTTTGGACCTTAACACTTCTAGCACTCAAAATTCCTCACATGCTTGTGTTAATAGTCCTTGCATATCATGTAGAAATGATTTGAAAAAATCTCATGATGATATGCTCATGTTGTCTTGTTGCCATGATAAAAATGCTTCTATTTCCTCTAGTGCTTGTGTTGCTAACCATGTAGAGGAAAATGAAGATTCTATGGGCCAAGACAAGGTCTTGAAGAGAGCTACAAGTGCAATCTCATCATCACCTTCCTCTGATTCTCACATGTGCCTTATGGCTAAGGGAACAAAGGTAACCTCTTTGAATCCCATTGTATCTCATGATGATGATGAGGTTGAGAATAATAATGATGATTATAGAGGTAAGTATGATATTACCTCTATTAAGAAAATGGGAGAGGTGGTCTATAGTGCTCTCTACAAAAATAAAATTGCTTCCTCCAACCTTCTTGAAATCTTGAATTATGCTATAGAAGGCAATGATCTTATTGAGGAGCAAGAAAACATAATTGATGAAAAGTTTGCACTTGAGCGTAAGTATGCTAATGAAATTGCTCAACTAAATGACTCCCTTGAAGAAGAACAAACCACCAAAGAATCTCTTGAGGAGACTTTCACTCTAGAATTATCTAGAGTAAAAGAATACCATGATAGAGAACTTGTGGTGGCAAACTCCTTCAAAAGTAAAAATGATGAGACTCAAGTTGCTTATGCTAAACTCCTTGAGGATTTTGAGCACCTCAAAAATGGCTCTAGGGTCATAAAGGGTGAGCTCATCAAACTCACCGAGTCACATGAGAAACTTAAAGCCTCATATTCAAAAGAGCTTGCCAAGTTGCCCTCACCTCTCGCTAATAATGATGATGCTTGTGCTACTAACTCTATTTATTGTGAAGCATCTATTTTGGAGGAGAATGTTGAGCTAAAAGCTCAACTTGCGTTGCTAACTAGCAACTATGGGAAATTAGAAGAAAGTCATGTTAAGCTCTCAAGCTCGCGTGAGGATCTTCTAGTCTCCCATGGTAGGCTAAAGTTAGCTCATGAGGCCATCATGTCAAAGGTAACATCTAGTGGGACTCATGTGGACATTAGCACTACATATACTCCAAATGTTATATTGCCATGTGCTAGTCCATGTAATTCATCCTCTCACAACCATGCTATATTTCATGATGAATTACATTCCCTGCCTTGTTGCTCTAACAATGTGGCATCTACTTCCTGTAGTACATTTGTTGAAACTAACCATGTAGAGGAAATCAAAGAGCTCAAGGCTCAAGTCACTTCTTTGAAGAATGACTTGAAAAGGTGTCATCAAGGGAAGTCCGCACTCAACAAAATCTTGAGTGTGCAAAAATCCCCCAATGACAAGAGTGGGCTTGGATTCAACTCCAATGTAAAGAACAAGTCCACTATCAAGTTGAAGCACAAGGAAAACAAGAAGAATCGCCAAGATCAAGTCAAGAATCCGGCCAACATTGTTTGCTTCAAGTGCAAGGAAGAAGGGCACCATGTTAGATCTTGCCCATTGAAGAAAAAGCCTCTTAGTGTGAAGCATCAAGGGAAGCAGCCTCAAGTTCCACCTCAAGTCATTAATGGGCCACTTCCCAAGAGGACTACTCGAGCCCTTCCTCGAGTTGTGGTTTCACCTAAGAAGAAATATGGCAAGAGTAGAACTTGCTACATATGCCGTGAGAAGGGGCACATTTCTTCCTCATGCACTATCGGTATCTCCTCATCCAACCCTATCAATATTGATGATGCTTATTCTCTTTGTAAGGATGAGGTTGGCAATGTGTTTGCCAAGTTTGTTGGTGGCCAATGTGGTGTCAAGAAAAGATCCATTTGGGTTGCCAAGCCTATTGTGACTAACCTCTTAGGACCCAACTTGGTTGGGGACCAACAAGCCAAAACTTGATCAATAGGTGTTAGTTGGAGGGCATTGGAGACTTGGCTACATCATGAAGAATTAAGGGATCTTCATTATTAATTTTTGTCAAGCCAAGTCATGTGGATTATATTGCTCCTATTATATTTCCAATGTTCCTCCTTGCGGTAACATATGCTTAACTCATTACATTGAAAGTTACTCGCCCCTTATGCATGCGTTGGTTTTGTATATTCCATGTTTTTGTACATGTTGTGATTTCCACTTAATTATCTTGAGATATCAATCATATTTGTGTATGATTAAGTGGCACAACATGTATGTGTGTTTCTTGTGTTTGAGCCTTACTTGTTTATATTTGGTATCTTATTTGGCTCTTGTGAGAGATTAATGGACTATCCCATTTTGGGGGAGTGTTATGCTTAGGCATTCCACAATCCTAAAAATGTGTGTACATGAGGAATACCACCTAGCATTTATATTGGGATATTATCTAGTCTCTATGTGGTACAATTCTCATGATAAATGTAAGTTTTATAATGTCCATTAATTATCTCTATTTGTATTATTTTGCCTCGTATTGGTTTTTATGGTAGTGTCACATTATGGGGGAGTCATATGCTTAGTGCATATTACAATCCTAGAAAATGTGAATATTCAAGGTTGTGTCACTTAGAATTGATATTGATAATTATCTAGCACCTATGTGACACATTTGCTCATACAAGTTCCAATTTGCTTGAATGCCTTTATTGATCTTATGTTGGATCTTGTATATGAGAGTGGTTCTTGCTATGTGTTTCCTCATATTTAGATATATATACTCGCATGGAAACCATTTGCTTCAAGTTACTCTAATCACTAGTGATTGTATGACTAATGGAAGCTACCAAGAATCTTGTTTGAAGTATCATGCTCAATTCTTATATTTAGTTATATGCTTCTTGTTGTGTGTATATGATCTTGGATATCCGTATGAACTACCTAGGTAAAACTATTCCCAATATTTCTTGTCCTTGGATAATGAGTACTCAATTTAAGGTAGAATTTATGGATCATATTCACTTTGGCCTTTGTTTAATTTTATCCTATCATTGGTCAAGAAAATGTTTTATGTTGTCTCCCAAGCTTCCTTGCTTCTTTTGGATCTTCTTATTTTATTAACATCCTCTTGTGTTTTAGTTAATGTAGGTAGTAGTGATGATCCCGTTTGTGTGCATTTTGTATTCTAAAGGAAAATCCTACATAATGCACTATCCATGGGGGAGCTCTCCTATACTATTTAGAACATTCATATTTATGCCTCTTTGTTTGATCCATATCGGGTTTTATGTGCTTGGAACCTCAATCTTTTCATTTTGGTATTTTGTGCCATCATGTGAAGTTTGGGGAGTTTGGTTTCTTGTTGGAATCTTGCTCTTTTTAGGAGTTGGTTTTGTCTCATCCATTGCTTCTTGATTTGACCATTTTAGAATGAGATAAATCCTTGAGCATTTTTATTTCTATCTATTTTTGCTCTTTTGGCGTAGCCTAGTTCATTCGTTGAACTTGTGATCTTTCATGTGTTGAATTGGGTCTTTGATACAATTTGGACACCGCTTGTCTTGTCACACTCTTGTGTGTGCCATCTTGGTTTACTTGGTGTTTTTGTTCAAATTGTATCTAATTTTTGGTTCTTGAAAGCCTTGTGCATGCATATTTACTACATATCTATATTATGGCATGCTTGCTTTATTTGATCCAATATATAAGGGAAACTCCACCGATTCCCATCGGCTAAGTTGTGCATGAAATTCAATTTCATATCAATATGCACATAATTATGTGGAGTCTCTCCTATGTATTGTAGTTGCACTAACTACTTTGGACCCAATATGTTTGGGGGCCATTTTGTACTTAAATGTGTTTTAGGTACATTGGAGATATATTGGACGCTTGTCTCTCAATTTTGAAGAAGTAATGCTAGAAGAAAAATTGAGGCAAGCTATAGGATGATCAACGAATTCATATTCTCTACATCCTACCAATTATATCTCGGTAACAAGTATCTCTTTCTCATGCTCACATATCTTGATTCCAACCGTTTGTCGGTTGCCTTATAGCATGAATTAATGTATTTGTAATTGGTGTAGTTCTAGCCATGGTTTTAAGAGGACTCTCTATTGTATATGTATTTAAGTTGAGATGGGTGCATATAATTGGGACTATACAAAATCATGCATATGATCCTCCAATCCCAAATATGTCAATCTAGCAATTTTATTGCCTATCATTTCATCAACTTCTCTCATATGCAATAGTGAGATTTTTTGCTAGTCTATTCTATCTTATGATACTTGTTGCCTTTCTCCATATATTCCAACTTTCTCCTTTTCCCTTGGTGATAGTTGTAATAATGTAGTGTGTTGGTGTTTGAAGCTCATTAATCTACAATAAGATATATTTGAGCCTTTGGCCGTGCTTTGAAGCAAAAAATCTTATTGGTATATGTTATTACTTCATTTTTGCTTCCATGTGCTTCTTGTATATCTTCTTTATGTGTGCATATTTATTTGTTGGCATATGTCTTTGTGATATTTTCAACTTATAGACATATGCACATATGAGAAGATAATTTTAGTTAATTTTATTCCTTGGATACCACCTTTCATTCCTTTTGATTTTTCGGTGGCTTCCAAATTTATTCGCCTATGAGTGCTTGTTCCTCTTGTTTGCATCTTCGGGCAATCATACTTGTTCTCTCATGTCTTGCATTGATTAAATGAATTTGGATGAGTGATGATTCCATGATTATGCACCTTGTTCCCAAATATAATTATCATAATTGGTGCATTATTTTTGGGAAGCTCATCTAATTCATTTAATAATACTCATTTGCATTCTTTCACATTCTAAATCTTGGGGAGCTTCTCTATTTGTTATTTAAAACACTCTTTTGCTCATATCATAATATCTTGTTGTTTCCATTTGGACTCATTTGTTGTTTTCAAATTGGTTTGTCGGACCTTGTAGTTGCTTGCATCATTTGACTTTATTTTTGCAATCTTAGGGTCCTCGATATAGTTCTACTCCCTCCCAAGTATTCATCATTGGATATGTGCGAAGGCACACCTTTGGAGGAATTATTACTATATTTGCCTTTTAGAACTTGTCACCCATTTCGGCAATCGATGCCAATGGGGGAGAAGTTTTAGAGGGTTTAAGGGAAGTTGGTTTATGCATTGAGTTTGTTCTTGTGCATTTGCTTCTCATGCTCTTGCATCGTTGTTGTTGCTTAGCATGTGGTATATATAGAGGAAACTCCACCAATGATAATGATTGGCAATATATGCAATGAAATTCAAGTTCATCACACATGCATAGATTGTGGGGGAGTTTGCTCTATATATGGTGGTGGTACCAATATCACATACTTCTGTAGTATTCGATATTGGTATTACCATTTTATTCATTAATATTCCTTATATAAACCCTCTTAAAGGGATTGTCATCAATTACCAAAATGGGGGAGATTGAAAGAACATGTTGGGCCCCCATGTGTGGTTTTGGTAATTAATGACAATCTTTATGGACTAATGTGTGTATTAAGTTATACTTGTAGGATTTGTCCATTGGCATCGCTTGGAGCATGTGTTGGCTTCAAGGTTGATGAAATGCAAAGAAGATATGTTGGGCAAGCTCAATATGCGAGGTCGATGATGAGGAATTAAGAATGGAGTTCCATCTTGAGAAGGTCAAGATCGTCTACATCGAGCTCAAGGCAAAGGTATAATCTTGATAGGTTTTCCTTTTGCCGGTCTCACGTTGTGTGTGTGAGACCGGGTTTAGGATAGATAACCGTACTATCAAGAGGGGCTCTCGTAAGAGTAATTCGGTCACATCGTTTGGAGAGAGCTCAAACCTTTGCATACTTGCATCATCGTATTTGGTTGTTATTTGGTCTTATCCATGATAGGATATAGAGCTTGTGGTAATCTCCATAACAAGCTCTTGTTCATCAAAATCGGATCTTCCATTTGTATCTTGTTGCGATTTTGATTTATTCGGCTTTTCGGTTTCTCACCAAGCGATTTTTATTGGGAAGCCCTTGTCGTCCTCTATCCAACGCAATTGGAATCGGGTCAATCGGAGCTTCCGGTCAAAAATTATTGCCGTTTGAATATTTGCCTGGTGCGGTACCAAAAAGCGGTAGTACCGCTTTTTGCTACCAGATGCGACAGAAGGTTTTTGACTAACTGTCAAAAAGCCTCTGCCGGGCTAGGTACTAAAAAGCGGTAGTACCGCATTTTAGTACCTAGCACGACAGTAGCTTTTTGACCACTTGTCAAAAGCTCCTGCCTGCTCCGATACTACCGCACAGGGCAGAGACTTTTGAACGTTGGCAAAAAGCTTCTGTCTGCCTAGGTAGTAAAATGCGGTAGTACCGCATTTTACTACCAGGCGTGACAGAGACTTTTTTTTGTCTAAACTGCTGATTCCACTTCACGTCCGGTAGTACCGGTTGCCATTTGCGGTACTACCGCTTTACGGTAGCATCAATGGTACTACCACTGTGGCCAGGGCTTATGAAGTTTGAATATTGGTCTTCCGGTACCAAGTCCGGTACCTGGTCCGGTAGTACCGTAGTTCTCCGGTAGTACCGCTTGAACTTCCGATACTACCGCTACATTAAGGCTCCAACGGCCATATTTTGCCTTGCCCTATAAATAGCTTTGCCCCTTTGCCTTTTAGGGTTACTTCTTTCTCCTCTTTGGATCTAAAGCTTTGCCCCTATTTGCCTTGCTCCTTAAGCTTGATTTCTACTCACCCCTCCATTGATTCTTGCATATATTTGAGGGGTGGTTGGAGGAGATCTAGATCTACGTTTTGACCAAACCAAAACATCTCTTTGTGAGTGTATCTTTAGGGATCTAGATTTTGGGGGATTTTGTGTCTCTCTTTGATTTCTCCTCTCTTGTTCCCCCAATAGCTTTGGTAGCTTTGTTGGAACTTGAGAGTGAGGGATTTGAGCATCTTTGTGGTGTTCTTGCCATTTGTATTTGTTGCATCGGTTTGGGTTCTCCTCGGAGGATTTGGTTTGAATTGCTCATTGGAGCTTGTCCCTCTTGGGTTCTTGGAACCCTAGACGGTTTTGTGGCCTTGGTGGCATTGTGGCCTTTTGTGGCATTTGTTGGGAGCCTCCAATTAAGTTGTGGAGTTGTGCCCCAACCTTGTGAGAGGTTCTGGTTGCCACCGACAAGTGCACCGATAGTGGAAGCGTGGATCGATCCCATTGGGGTGAGATTCACCGGAGAATAAGGGAGGCCTTTTGTGGCGTTGGTGGTTTGATACCACCCCCTCTCCAAACGAGACGTACTCCATGTTGGGAGGAACTCGGTAAAATATCGGTGTCCTCGCGTGCCTCGGTTATCTCTATACCCGAGCTCTTTACTTATGCACTTTACATTGTGATAGCCTTCGTGCTTGAAGTAATATATATCTTGCTATCACTTTGTTGCTTGTATTGCTTAGCATAAGTGGTTGGTGCACATAGGTAAACCTTAGTTGTTTCTAGGTTGTGCTTTACAAAGTAAACACTAGTTTTATTCCGCCTTTGTTGAGCCACTCTAGGAAAAGTTTTAATCGCCTATTCACCCCCCCTCTAGGCGACATCTGTATCCTTTCAACCTCTGTTCTAATGAATCGAAGCTCTAATCTTTCCAAGTCCATTCGTAACTCTTTTGGTAGCTCCCGATTGCTAGGCTGAATATCTGCACTCTTTTGACTTAAAGCATCTGCTACAACATTTGCTTTTCCTAGAGTATAGTTGATTGTTAAATCATAATCTTTGATTAGTTCCAACCAACGCTTCTGTCTCATATTCAACTCCTTTTGGGTGAAGAAATATTTAAGACTTTTATGGTCAGTGTATAACTCACATCTGGCTCCATAAAGAAAGTGCCTCCATCCTTTCAGCGCAAAGACTATTGCTAACTCTAAATCATGATTTGGATAGTTGACTTCATGTGGTTTCAGTTGTCTTGAACCATAAGCAATCACTTTCCGATCTTGCATTAACACACAACCCAAGCCTTCTTTAGATGCATCACAGTATACCGTAAAGTCTTTCCCTGTTTCTGGAACTGCTAAGATTGGAGCCGTGGTTAACCTAGTCTTCAACTCCTGAAAACTTGCTTCACACTTCTCATCCCAATTGAATGGTGTATTCTTTCTTAACAATTTGGTCATTGGTCCAGCTGCTTTGGAGAAACCTTCAATGAATCTCCGATAATAACCAGCCATCCCCAAGAAACCTCGAATTTGTTTCACATTGGTTGGTGCAGTCCACTCCAGTACTGATTGAACTTTGGATGGATTTACAGCAATTCCATCTTTACTGATCACATGATCGAGGAATTCTACCTTATCTAGCCAAAATTCACACTTACTGAACTTAGCATAAAGTTTATGTTCTCTTAGAGTCTGCAATGCTATTCTCAAATGATCAGCATGCTCTTCCTTATCCATGGAATATATCAGAATATCATCAATAAAGACTATGATGAACTTATCCAAATATGGCATGAAGATTTTGTTCATCAAATTCATGAATATTGTTGGTGCATTGGTCAAACCAAATGGTACTACCAGATACTCATGGTGTCCATATATTGAGACAAATGCTGTCTTTGGAACATCCTCAGGTTTAATTTTTATCTGATGGTATCCAGATCTTAGATCGATCTTAGAAAATACTCCAGCTCCTTTCACTTGATCAAACAAATCTTGAATCCTTGGTAAAGGATACTTATTCTTTATGGTAACATTGTTTAGATTTCTGTAGTCTCCACACATCCTTCTTCCACCATCCCTTTTATCCACAAAGATCACCGGTGTTCCCCATGGGGATACACTTTCCTGAATTAACCCTTTTCTGGCTAACTCATCAATTTGCTCTTTGAGTTATTTTAATTCTTTTGGTCCCATCTTATAGGGAGCTTGAGCTATTGGTGCTGTACCTAGTATTAGGTCAATAGGGAACTCTATTTCCCGATCTGGTGGCATCCAAGGTAGCTCTGCTGGAAAAACATCTTGAAACTCATTTACTATAGGAATATCTTCTAATTTGACCTCTTTCATTGAGTTCAACTGCAGATCCACCATGATATGACTGTGCTTATCTGCTTGATAAACTATCCTTGCTCCACTTGGAGTTTTAGTTGAGACAATTTTCTCCTCACAATTTATCTGAGCCCCATGTTCCATCATCCAGTCCATCCCTAGCACTATAGCAATTCCCTTCAAAGGAATCACATAAAGGTCTGCAAAGTATGTACAACCATAGATCGAGATAACCTGATCTTGTTTAATGTGGCGTAAAATCACATTTCCCCTTGACGTAACTACAGTCATAGGGTTTTCTAACATTGCCCTTCTAATCCCGAACTTATCATAGAATTCTTCAGAAATGAATGACGTAGTTGCACCAGTATCAAATAGAACTTTGCCGGGATTGGTAAGGATATTGAGCGTACCTATCATGGCATGCTCCGAATAACCACCTCCTCTAGGGTTGCGTAATTCAGCTTCCCGGTAGGTCTGTTCCTCTTGCCATTGTTGTTCTTGACATTATTTCCTCCTCGATTAGGCTGTCCATTTCCTCCACTGGCTTGTCCTCCTCCCTTGGTAGGCCAACCACCTGGTGGTTTGCTCGGACAGTCGGGCTTGATATGCCCCTTCTGGCCCCAACCGTAACAGATCACTACAGGCTTTTTGCATTCCCTCTGGAAATGCCCTGGAATTCCACAGTTATTACAGATAACATTCCTCCTAGGACTGGATTGATTTCCACCACTGCCCTTGTTAATTTTACCGTAGGCCTTGTTCCGAGGTTTGAACTCCAGTTTGGGTTTAGGTTTACTTGCCTAAATTCTCTTGGTTTCCTTCTTGGCTCTCTTCCTCCTATCCTCTTGGACATTCTTGTAGTCATCTTCGAAAGTGCTAGCTGCATCCAGCAACTGCTGATAAGTTTGCTTATTAGCCAACCTTAACTGCATCCTCACAAATGGATATAACCCACGCAGGAAACACTTCTTCCGCTTCTCTTCTGTGTTAACATCCTCCTCAGCATAACGTGACAGTTGACTAAACTCCTGGATGTACTCCATGACACTAGTATATCCCTGCTGAAGCTCCTCAAACTCTCTTCGCTTCAACTCCATAACACTTTCCGGAACATGATATTCACGGAATCTTTGTTTGAACTCCTCCCAGGTGTACTCCCTTCCTGGCTGTTGCATGGCTAACTCATTTTCCCACCATGATGCTGCAGGTCCAGTCAGAAGATGAGTTGCATACCTCCATTTCTCCTCATCATTGCAACCTACAGTCTTCAGCTTTCTTTCTGTATCTGTTAGCCAATCTTCTACATCCATTGGTTCAAGGGCTGATGCAAAAGGTAATGGCCTTGCATTCTGGAAGTCAGAAAGACTCACTCCTCCACCTTCAGGTGCCCCTGATTTCCAGCTCGTCCCAGCAGCTCCTCCGTGAACTTGTTCTAGGTCTCTTGCATCATTTGCATACATTGCATAAAGTTCTGCTCCATTAACGGCCTCATTGGTGGTGGTGGTGGTAACGTTCCCTGATTTTCTGCATATGCATCAACCTTCTCCTTGGCCTCACGTTCCATCCGCTGCTGTTCAGCTTCGGTCTCTACACCCGTATTCATGATCCCCTAGTCCTGCACATAAAGCGAATTCTCATAATTACATCATGCACATGTGTTCTAAGCTCGACTTTACGCATAGAACTAGTCACACAATGAAAATCCAAATAAAATCCAAATATGCATTTCACATATTATACATTACAATATCATAATAATACAAAGTCATTACAACATATACCATATAGGTATAATCACAACACTACCTTATTTATCTAACTACCTTATTTCTCGGATTACAATACACGATACTCGATACCTCTAAATAGTTGCCTACTTCTAGTAGTAACTAAGCTCATCATACATGCCTGATGTCCAACCGTGATGACGTGACGTTAAATACAGTTAAATGGAACAAATGGCCTTCCGTATGAACATACTCGATTCAAGTGTCAGGATTTGAGTCATTGCTCAACCTGAGAGCATTGACTCCCTCCAGCTCAGCTGAAAAGTCTTTAGAAACATATTCAACATTATCTCCCACTTGCATCTCCTAAGCTTCATTCCTTGAGTAGGCAACAGAATACACAGATCCTGCTGGTCCCCAGGTGCTACTTTGGGCAAGATAGTTAAACACCGGATAATGTATATTCCCTGGGTTTTGAGAAGGTGTTGACGATTCGAACACTCTCTCCTCAGGATCCTCTTCTTCATACTGATTATTTATGAACATGGCATTTCCACTACTGTTACTAGGGTTAATTCTTGCACCCATCCAGCTAGATTGTCCAACATTTTTGTTAGAACTATCTATGGACATCTGGTGTTCCTGTGATCCTTCAGATGATCCCATTCTCCAACCATCAGAATTCTCAATAGGAAGTTCTGAATCAGAACCGTCCTCTGAACCCTGTGGTACTGCATACCTCATATCCATAGTAGGATCATATATAGGTTCAGGCCTTGGTGAATAAGGATATGGTGTAAAAGATTCAGGATCTATAGGTATATCCTTAAAGTTAGGTTTTGTACTACTACTCGCTTCCTTCTCCAACTGGAATGCTAACTGCTTCCTCCTTTTCGGATCAGTTAGATCCTCTAACATATCATTTTTATCTTTGACAATCACTTGATGTGTCTTATAAAAAGACGCAATGAGTGTTCGGTATCTATCCATAAACTTGGAAGCTAACTTAGGATGCTTCTTAACTAAAG
The DNA here is from genome assembly GCA_023614405.1 of Avena insularis. Classification (NCBI taxonomy): domain Eukaryota; kingdom Viridiplantae; phylum Streptophyta; class Magnoliopsida; order Poales; family Poaceae; genus Avena; species Avena insularis. The sequence continues at coordinate 67,205,896 of CM042697.1, forward strand.
TAAGATGATCCGGTACAGGATCCGAGTCTATAGAATCATGAGGAATTTATGCTCCCGGATATTAGCTATCGCCTCCACAACATCAACATGATATGCTGCTAAGTGACTCCTACCTTCACCTATAAGTAGATCGTGATACAATCCAAGCTCCTCTGGAAGTTGGATACTCACACAATACTTGGATAACATCCGACCATCATAATAGGTTATGGTATTCACTGGAATTCCGGTTGGACAACTAAAAATCTTTAAAAGTTGACGAAGTTGGTCTGTGAATGATCCTTGATAATCATCAAGAGTCTCCTCTTTCCTTACCAAAGTCAGTTTTGGAAACTTTGGTGCCATATCTATGTCTATAAGGAAAATATTTTATTAGTAACCAATAATATATTGCATCATAACAAAGAATTATCGCACTAAAACATATAACAGAATATTCTCATTTGAATACCCATTTTATTACTTTTAGAGAATTCTTTATCGTTGCTACACACTCCTATAGGTAATACCCTTTACTAGGTTTCCAACCTAAGGTTAAAGCAATTTTATCTGATACCAACTGTGGTGACCCAGCATACCACTGCATGTGTAGTACACTATAGTCGTTGACATGACATCCACAGAACGCCGTTCTGTAAATATCACATCCCTCAGAGTGGTACAACAGAAACATTGCGGGTCCATATTACAAACATTCACTCATTCTTATTATTACAATACCAGAAGTTCTAGACTTCAAAAGGATTCAACTTACAAACCAAGATATAAAGTGTTTCAATGGAATTTCAAAAGTAGCAGCTCCAAGTAGGAGTTGATCTCAGCAGCTTATTCTATATGGTTCATGCTGCTCGGCTCCGTCGGTTACTACTAACTAGGATACTTAGTTGGACTCATTGTCATCGACACCATAGCGGATTTCGTAATCCACTCCTTCAACACCTCCTGACAGGTCAGGCTCCTCGTAGAACACATCTTCTTGGCATTCGGCTGCATACATTAGCGTATCTTCGGGATCCTCAGAGTCTAAGCAAGGGATCAAAGAAAAGGATGAGTAATGCTACGCCAAAGAGGTCCATTATATGCAAGGTGGGAAGTTTGATGCTCTATCTACCACCTCAGACTATAAGTCCTTGGCACTATGCTATTTTTGTAAATCTTTCTTCAAAGATTGATTTTATTATGAAAATCTATGACCATCAGCCTTCACAGGTTGACCAGAACTTTCATGGAGTTCCTTTCCTGCCGCGTTCGTAGCTCCTTCCCGGAACAGGGAGCAACAAGTTACAATTCTTACACTCTGCAGAGGTGCGTTACTTTACCCATGAGAGATTAACTCCTTGTTGCACAACCGGGCATACTTTCCCGTCCACAATTCCATGATGTGGGGCCCAATAGGAGATCCAAGCCAATCACTGCCCCCTTCGCAACCTTGCATGCCTCCTTGGTGTACACCATGCCCACATATTGAATTACGTCAATGGTTTGTACAGACCGTTAGATGCTAGAACTATCGTGGGATGTTGAGGGCTCCCACCCATATGCTGTATATCCTCTATGAATTAACAATTAATATGCACGCTACAAGGATAACAGCCATGACCTGCACATCCGTCTACATGTGAGAGAAAGAAGATACAGCTGACTTCTCTGTCCCATTCCAAATCTCATGGCTAACGTGTGATATACATCACTAGAATCACTGACGTCATGGGTTATTAAGTCCCTAATTGATCATCATTGTTGCAAATAGAACCCTAAGTTCTATTGCTGCATTATATCATCACTTAGGATGATATCTAAGATTTCTTTATTTGTGAAAATAATATTTTCTTTCTTTGGAGTATATATGATCACACACAATTTGCAAATATTTTGATAATGACTCTTCAAAGGACATGAGCAAGTGATGAACTTTCCTTGTGATTGCAAGGTAGTGAAGTCGGATGCTTGCACTGGACTTGAGCTTCTATGTCTACAAAACATCATTATTGCCTGGTAAGGACAATATTTAAATAAGCAAAATGATTATGCAAAATAATGTAATGCATTATTTAGCTTTGTGTGTATTCTCCACCCATTACTTAAATTATAAAATTCTTTTTAATAATAAAGAATTTATAAATATTAATTTTTAATTTTTATTAAATATTGTATTCTTTGATTCTATTTCATTTTATTTGAATTTTATTTATTTAATAATTCCTTTAAGAATTATCATTTAAATACCAAAAATTGATATTAAATATTTGTTTAGTATTTTTCTAAAATACTACAATATTAATATATAATGAAAGTGATTTTTATTTATTTTTATCATCTTTCAATAATTTTTATAAAATTCCATAAGTAATATATATATTACAAAATTCTTAATAAAAATTATATGCCTAAATTTTATTTCTTAATTTATTTATATAATTTGGATTATTGTGAATCCAAAAATATTTTATTTTTAATTTATTTATATAATTTTTGGATTTTTATTTTATTTTATAGAATTTATTTAAATTCAGGGGCATTTTGGTCTTTTCTTAATTATTAAAACTGGCTTTAGGTGATTGGGCTGACTTGTTGGGTTTATTGGGCCGTTTTGGCCCAATTGGGCAGAACCAAATGACTCCCTGAAGGGGTCTTGGCCCAACTGGCCCACACTCTCTGTGTCACTCTCTCGTTCTCATCTCTCTTCTTCTCCTCCCCCGACCCCGTGGTCGGCGATGCCACCGCCGGCGATTCACGCTGCCGTGGACCTTCTCGGCCGCCGCCGTGATGCATAGGGTGGTTGTTGACCCTGCTCCACCTTCTTGTCCAACTTGATTTGGACCTGGGGCCCTCCTGTGGCCAGACCGGCTCCGTCCCGAACACTAGGGTTTGGGGTGGTGCTGGTGCTGTCGCCGCCGCTGCTCCCGTGTGCCGTGGTGGTGTTCCTCGACTTCAGGCATGGTTGTGGTCGCCATCTCGATGTGGTGTGGGTCGCAGCGCCCCCTTGGGGTGCTCCTCGTGCCGCCGTGCTCGTCGACAACCTCTGCTTCCTCTTCTCGTCCACAGCGACAACCTTCAGTGAGTTATCCTTTCTTCCCCTCGTGTCCTCTGTGCTATGCCACCCTGTGCTATGTGTTTATAGTGGCTACTCCTGGCTAGTGGTCATGTCCTGATTAGGGTTCATATCCTAATTAGGGTTTTTTGTTCTGACTAGGGTCCATATCCCTCTGTTGATTAAATATCTGATGATTTGGATCATGTATTGATGATCCCTAAGCATGATGAGTGATTGATTGATGTGGATTACTGCTTATGGTTGGTTTTGATGATGCTAGTGGCTTACCAGATTGATTCCATTGGTTAATTTGGTATGATACAAATGATAATGTTACTGTAGAATCATTACTTGGAGATTATATTGGTTTGAGAGCTCACCACTGTCATTACTTAGTTATTGACAGTGTTTTTTTGAGTGATGAAGTCACTGTATCTGTGTTGTTGGCTTATGAATTCATATACAGTTTGAGATTAATTGGTCTCTTACAGTGATGTTATGTATATGTATATTCCTGGAAATGATTCCTGTGATTAGTATCAGGGAAATGATTTGTAGTAGGCTGTGAGTGTATCTGTGAAAGTTAGATGCCTAATCTTCTTGGTTTAGAAGCTGTTCTTGTGACACCATCCTAATATGGCACACAAGACTAGGTTCTATTACTTGGCTTGATTTTGTTTAAGCTTTAAGATTAGCTTCTCATCAGAGATAAGTGGAACTTGTTTCCTTAAATCCCTAAAGCCTATGACGTTGGTCTGAGGTTTAGGAACTAGGTCCTTATCTTGTTGTTCCTCATGGATTTGTTCTGGTAGTGATACCAGCTACTGATTCTTGAGTCAAAGTTGGGAAAAAATGATTTGTAATCTTATTAAGTTATATAGATCCATGAGATCTAGAAATTCTAAGGTGCTACTCCTGTTCAAGAGATGTGCCTAGAAGTTCAGATCTTAGCTATATTCATTCTTGAAATTTAAGATATAGCCTAATAGCTAGGATCAATGAGGTTGTTCTGAGATCCTAGTTGGATCTATATAGTTTTGCGATTGCTTTTAGTGTTTAAAATTCAATGATGGACTCACCCCACTTGGGTGTTTTTCTGAGAAGATGAGTATGAGACAACTCATGAATGATTGTCTAGCTTAGACAGATAAATCATGTGGTGGTCTTTTACTACTCACCAAAATAGTGGAGTTGTTGGGGCTGCAACTTGTTGATCTTGTTGGTTGTGTGGCTAGCTTGCTCTGGTGCTTCTCCTGATGCTACTCCTGCTACTTCCAGCTCCTGGACTTGTTCTTGAGCTTGCTATCCACCTCCTGGTCCTATTGGCTTGACCTTGTTCTTGCTATCCACCTGATCTACCCCCTCCTTATGTCACCATCTTGGTGAGATGATCAAGGGTGTGGTTGGTGTGATCTGATTTGGTTTGGTTTGGTTTGGCTGCTGTGCTTGATGTGTATACACAAGGAAATGATGTTGGGGGTGCTTCCCACGGCTGTGCTGAGCAGTTTTGGTTGTATGGCCTCATGTTGCTGTGTTGACAGCACACACCATGCATTTAGGTGTGTGTGCTGCATGTGTGCCTGCTGCACCCTTGTGGATATGTTCAGGGATTGAAAGTTACCTTTTATCTGATTACACTTACTTGTCTGGTGAAACTTGCCCCTTCTTGCTGTTTGGAGTTATTTGACTTATGGCTTAAAATTATGAAAGATTTAGTTCTTTCATATTGGTGAAACTTGCCCCTTAAAGTTTACTCAGTGATGTAAAGTTTGAACAGTGCAACTCACTGTCAATAGTGAGAGTAACATATTTTAATCCTTATTTTTTTCTTTTAGTTTGTGTTTTGTTTTGCAGGTACAAGATTTGGAGATTCAAGATTTAGATTAGGTTTTCTTTTTCTTTATAGAATAGTCCCTTGTAATATTTATTTTATTCTTTGTAATCTTTATTTTATCCTTTTGTAATAAAGATTGTAATATTACTCAATATATAAATGTTCTTCTTTTATCTTATTTACTTTTGTAAAGATTCTTAATTATTGTCATAAGTTACATTTTGTAACTCATTTATTGAATAAAGATATGAAATGAATATTCATTTTCTTAATTATGTTATTTATTTAAAGTTTGAGTTACTAATTATTACCTCTTGACTAAATCAAATTACTCAAACATAATTCTGAATCCTTTTAAATTATAAATCCAACACTCAAGTTTAAATTCAAATTTTATTTCCCAAAACACACTAATCCATAAGGATCATATCAAAGTTTATAACGATCATTCTCCAGGGCTATTCCTAATCTTAAAGAGTGAAAGAAACTTTGATCACTTTAGGTTTTTATTTGGTGAAAAATTTACCCACATTTTTACAGATGAATGCATGCAATTGCACGGATTCCTAAATCTACCCTTCGTTGGTTCCTAAATACTGGGATGTTACATACACCGAGTTACAGGGATTGGTCGCTGTGTGAGGTGACTAGAGAGTCTAAGTTATCATTGCGACTTGTGCCCTAAAGGCTCCCATAGGCCCGACTTATATAGTCGTGTTATAGGGAAAAGTCCTAGTCGGACATGTTACAGAGTCCTACACTGCTTACAACTAGTCTAGCAATCTTGTACTCCAAGGCTCCGAGTACGTCTGTGACTCCTCCGTAGCCTTCCTTTATCCGGCATGAGCCTTCCTTCTGGATCAATCTAACTAGGCTGTCCAGCAGGCCATGGGCCATGGTACCAACTGTGGGTCACCCGGGTTATCCGGATAAGAGACATGCTATAAGGATACCCATATAGCATATCCCAAACAGTTCATGGCATTGCATCGTACGTATTCATCATGCAAACAAAATTTTGAAGTTCAAAACGTGGTCTCAAACTCCTATTTCAAAATGCTTAATCCAAAACCCTGTTTTGAATTTTCAGAATGTTCCTATGAGCAATTAAAAGGGGATTTGTAATTCCATTATTTTTACACTAGGTGATCTATTGGATTTTAAAAAATAGAAACGAAAAGAACACATTCGAATTTTTTAAATTTCAAACATTCCTCGTGGAATGAAAACATGGCACCAAGTAGTAGTAGTCCTACGAAACGGATCCCCCCTCCCCCTGCTACAATACCAACCAAAAAAAATTGTCATGCTTGGTCGGCGACGCTGCTTCGCCAAGGCCGATGGGAATGGCGGAGGTCTGACGGTGGCCCCTCTGTACATAGTAGGTTAGTGGTGTGGCTTTTATGCCGGTTGTTGGCTTTATGCTAGGAGGTCGGCGGCGGGATCTTGGGGCCAGATCTGTCGGGGGAGGTTGCTCCTCTTCCTGCTCGCCGGCGCGGTGGAGGGTCTGCCTCGCCTCGAATAAGGCCTGGCTGCAGAGGTGGTGGAAGATGCGGGCTGAGCCCCTCTCCTCGTCTGGCCATGGTGGCTGGGGCGAGCTGGGGTGCGGCAGACATCAACTCCCCAATCTCTATGGCTCTGTGTCCCCTCCTCCTTGTGGTGTCTAGTCTGCTCTCCCTCCTCTGGCCGGCCGTGGCGGCGAGGGGAAGATGGGCCTTAGCGGGGCGGTGACCATGGGCGGGGAGGGGGGTTCAGATTCTACCTCCGGACGCAGTGGCGCGGCGTTTGGAGACCGTGGTGGGTGGCTCCCGGTGCGTTTCAGAGGCCGAAGACGCCGCGGATGCAACTCCAAGCGAATCCTCCAGATAAACGCGCTTTGGGTGCTCAAGTCAGTTTGGTTGCTTGCTGTCTCTCCCTACCTCTCTTGGCCGTCCGTGGCGGCGGGGGAGGAGATGGTGGCAGCGAGCGGCAAGCGTGGTTCGAGTGCTCTGGGGAGTTTCGGCTGCTCCCCTCTGGGCGTAATTTTGCTTGCTGCTCCGACATTCTACACCTGACTCCGTCCACCCGTGGCAGGAGTGGGTTCCTTGAGTGCGGGTTGTTCGTCATCGACGGAGTTTGCAAGGATTGTTGCATCGGGGTCTGCCGGAGCTAGGAAGCGACATCGTCGAGCATCATCTTTGCGGCTGTGCGCCGTAGGAAAAAGGCGGTGAGCTTCGGCACTTGTTCAACCTCCATCGGAGGCCCTTTTTCCGGTCTGCGGTCCAACGTCAACACCGAAGCAAGTGGTTCCGTCCCCGCGGCGGTGTTTGGCGGCGGTTCAGCTGATCTCCGGCTCGGCATAGGAGATGGGGATGGACCTGTTTTGGATTTCATATCTTTTAGCAGGGTCTTATCCACATAAAAGGAGGACCTATGTGTTATTTTCCACTTTTTATGGGGTCTTCTGCATTATTGTACACGTCTGTTTGTGATCAATACAACACTTCCAGGCCCCTCGGGGCTTCCCGTTCAAAAAAAAAAGTAGTAGTAGTCCTGCAGACGGCGGCCGCACAGACCGTGGCCGACAATCATTCCTCGTGGTAGTACTAGCAGTAGGCTGCATCCACACTGACCGGTGCTTGTTTAGGAGGCGGGACCCAGATTAGACTTAGGTGCCGGAGATTACTCAAATATTAGATTAGGATTGGACGGCGATTAGATTTGCGGCGAGCCTCGGAAACGATGGACGTGACGGGGCGCTTGTCGCCACGCGGTCTGATCTCGGGACAGTACTGAGTTCGGTGTGCACAGTGCAGGTTCGTCTAGTTTTCTCAGGCCTCGGCGGCGCGGCACCCTAGCTAGCGCCCGTGACCCGACGCCCCTCGTCGTCATGGACCTTGCCCACCGAGCGAGTTCGTCGCCGCATCCACGTAGTAAGTACTTCCCATCTTTGGGAAGCTGAAATCTTCTCCTGGACTTGGTGCACCGTTGGATAATGATCTAGTACTGTCTAGGCTATCTACGTAGTAGGTCTGTAAGGTAGGCAATGGCCTCCCCCCTGTGCAGGCAGGCGCACGTTACCTGGCGCCGGTCCGTGGACTCGACATTCCACGATCGACCTGCTGCCTCGCGCGCGCGGCCACCGTATTGGGCGAGCGGAAAGGCAAGGGCAGAGCGTCTTGGCAGATCAGCCGAGCTTCTTTCCAGATCGGTAGACAGATCGGCGGCAAAACCTACCACCATGCGCGTCTCTTTCTCTTTCTTTCTCTCCCCTACTCCTCCTACTCTGCTTTCCAACTTTGTTCCTTATCGTCTTGTTCTACTCGTACTGCTACGTGACTGCTGACTACACACGGGATCGTATGGTACATGGTCTCGCTAACCATCATGCCTGTCTGCCCGTCTTCTTCCGGCAATCTTTTCCCAACGGCGACGAAAGGCTCATCATGTACGTTTAACTTGGTCTGGCGCAGACAGAGGCTTTGAGGATAATGCCATGGATTCTGAATTTCCGAGCGTACACGAGGACACATGGTGGCCTGAGCGAGCTTGACTATTCATGTCCCCCGCCCCGCATGTTACCTTGCCGCCGGCCTCGCGGTACACGGACAAGATGGATGGATGCTAACCCCATGTGCAGCATCAAACCAAGAGAACGTACGTGGTGTTAAAGCAATGAAACTGTTTAATTTGGCCACGTCTAGCTTGCAGGCTGCTGCCAGACACAATCCATCCACCAAACGAAGCTGTATGTTTGGCCACGTTATCTTCAAGAGCCTTACTATAATGGATTGCTAAAAAAATAAGTATAGCAATATAAGAGCGCAATCCTTAACTCATTTTGTTTTGACAGCATTTCTAAACTGAATCGCTATATTTGCCCAACACACACAATGGCATGCGGGGACAGGGGTTAGCCACACAACAAATCCCACACACCGGGCCCACATGTCAATATGATTAAAAATTGAAGGGGCCCACAACAAACCAAATTGCTATAATTTTGTGGTTGGTCTTTTGACTTTGCATATATACCAAGTGGAGAGGCCAATATACTAAGCTTCCTATTTTTTTTATAGAGGGACCACTTATACAAAGACTGTTGGAGCTGTTTTTTAGACAAGGATTGCTATAATAGCAATTGGAAGCAAATATAGGAAGGCTCTACATTTATTTAAAGGGTTTTGCTAAGTCTCTTTCCACTCATATTTCTTCAAGACTCCGCAGATTTAGTTAGGATCTACATTTATTTAAAGGGTTTTGCTAAGTCTCTTTCCACTCATATTTCTTCAAGACCCCGCAGATTTAGTTAGGAAAGTACGTCTTGCACCTTTTTCTATGAAAATACATATATGAGTTAAAAAAACAAGCTATATTATTTTAATAGAAAATGTGCAACAACTATTCAGTGAAAATTACAACTTGTACTTCTATACAAGTGCACTCTCACCTACTTGCATATTTCCACTCACTTGCACTTTGCTCTAAACTACTCCGAATATAAGATGTTTTAGCTGTATGAAGTAAATGTATCTAGACTATTTTTAATATGTAAATTTATTCAGGTTTGAAATAAATTTACACACTAAAATAAGTCTAGATACATTTTGTTTACAAACCTAAAACATCTTATATTTTGAAATAAAGGGAGTACTACAACTGCAATCGATTTAGGAAACGACGACTTTCTTTTTTCTAGAAAGGTACAACTTCCACAATTTTAAATGATCACAATTTCGGAACTTAGAAAAACTAGAAACCGGATGCTGTTTTCTAGCTTTCCATTGGACTACACTTGCACCGTAGGATTCTTTTCGTCTGGACCACGCGATTATGGCCTAGTAAAGCACATGCACGGGCTGTCAGTTTGCATGCTTCCTAAAACTACTCCCCAAAATTACGTTCAATCTAATTTGCTAACACTAATTAGATGGAATTTGTTAGTAATTATTACTTCCGATTTGTTTTAATTAAAAAAACCATTTTAGGATTTTAAATACAATGGTTAATCTATCTAATTTCACTTTGCTTATTAGGCAAGCAAATTTGTTTCCAATTTTATTAGAGTTTGCTTCCCACGTGATTGAAAGGTGCTTCGGTAAGATAAAGAAATATCTCCCAGATCAAACTGAGCCAAGTTCCAATGTAGAGATCAAAATTGCGCTTTCATGGTGAGTGCAGCAAAAAAAATCAGAAGCATCATAGTACACCTTCTATTGACCAAACTTGTGGTTCCAACATAACATGAATATATGTTCCAGCAATAAATATTTTTATTTTTATTGTCGTAATTGTACATATTTCAATTGAATTGGGACGTGCTTCTAATCTAAATATATAAATGTTTTTTCTTATGGAATGGAGATTTGCCTCTATGGACAAAATATATTAATTTGAAATCATATGCTTTACAAATGATTAGTACTTTCTTCATCACAATTCTTCTATGCATGCCGCTCGATGATTCACATATTTTAGAACACCGGTAATGCCAAAAAATTCCATGGATTGTGCCACCTACTTCCTACTCTGAGTTTAATTGCATATAAAAATAGTATCGAGGTCTCGGTTTTAAGACCTGTAACCAAAATCAGACACCACGGGTGATGGTAAAAACATTCTTCCTCCGATGGTAGTCATGCTTCACTCCTATTGGGGCATGCGATGCAGCCGGCGGTAGTGGTGCTTCCTTCATACTGCCTTCACGCTAGTTTTCAACGATGGCGTGCTTCCTGCATGTACTTGTTCCACTTCTGTAGCTGCACGGCTAATCTTGACCATACTTCCTGGTGGCGTGCTTCATTTACATGTTAGTTGTGCTAAGTATGGATGGTGGTCAGTGCTTCCTAGAGGATAAAATCGATTTCACAACTGTAAACATGAGAAATACATGGATTTAGTGTTCGAATTTTGCAAGAAAAACGGACACACCGGGATCTAGTTCAGTTCCTTACCTTCTTCCCGAATTCAAGCAGCCAACAACCCACTATTTTGGCCGGATTCAAGCCTTGTTGGCCTGGCTGACCCACCTCCGTCATCTACTTTAGCCGGTTACTGATTTGTCCTACCTCGACGACGTATCCCCGCGGCAGAGTGTCATGCACTCATGCGTGCCAGTGCACTTGATGGTGAGGTAGAGGTGTAGGGATGGAATCGAATGAGCATGGCAAGGCACTTGAGGGGTACGCCGACGTCGCCATGGCCGGAAGCCGCGATACACAGGCGGTTCATCAACGTGGATGTGATCGCTGCAGTGAGAGGCACGATCTGAAGCAAACGCCAGGAAGCGAGCTCAGGTTCTGCGCCTACGTTGGGGCCGTGGACGGGTGGTGCCGCCTCCCTCGCAGGCATTGACGGCGGAGGCTGTGGAGGTGGTAGTTGCCATGGAGCAGGCGGCACGATGCGGGTCGACACGAGGATAGGATGGGAGCGGCATTGTGTTCGCGAGATTAGGGGAGGCTTAATTAGGAGGCCTAATTAGAGGCGTGGGAGTGGCAAGGTTGTTCGTTCCATCAAGACAAGATCAACGGCACTGAAGAGGTCCGACAATTTCTTCCAAAACAGACCTGATAGTTAGTATTTAGAGGATCTAAATGATCACTCCAGGTAGCTCGTGACATTAATTTAATCAGTTGGAGCAACGACAGTTATACTGAAATATTCCTAGTCTCACTTTTAAAGAGTAAGCACTCTACCAACAACAATTAATGGTAGCAAAGACATAATCATGAAATCAACCTATTTTCAATTAAATAATCAACTTTCTCGGCCCTTTGGTCTGGAATGAACATTTCCTACTCTCTTCGAACTTGCACGTATACAAATAATTAATTCAGATGGATCTCAACGTCGACCAAAAAATTTATATATTAGTTGTTGTGGGAAATAACCGCACTAGATTTTGTGTAACCATGTAACTGGAGATACCCCTCCATACCTTTTTTCAATAACAACAACCATATCAATTCTTTTTCATAGTTACTGTGTTTGTGGAAAGCAAACAAACATTTGTACGACGACAAAATGGAAAAGCATTTGTGTTGGCTTTGCAAATCATAAAATCTGCATAAATAAAGAGAAAAACTTATGTTTAATTCTAATTTTACAACCAATTTGGATAGTTTAATTCGCTTAGTTGTAACAATAGGCAACTCAACTAACTCATGACTATTCTAACCATCTTAGAGAATGCGCACCGAGGGTCTCCCAAACCGTGTTCGGAAGCATTGCCGGACAAAGCTTTAAGAGCGCCACTTCATACTGTCATTCCGGAAGGCCGTCCACACTGGCCCCAAAGTGGACCTCAAACAAATTTCGGCCTAAATGAATTTCAAACTATAGAGAATTCATATTGAGCATTTAATACAAAATTTAAATAAAGAAAGTTTATCATAGTAATCCAAATATAATTACTCCCTTCGACTCATATTAGTTTACTTAAATTTGTCTAGATTTGAATAAATCTAAACACTATTTACTATATAGGTTCATCTAAATTTTAACAAATCCAAGTCAACTAATATATGTCAGAGGGAGTATTAAAGTATTAAAATAGTTTGCCTACCTTCTTCTCAGAAAAAGAGGAGAGGAACACGAAAGGAAATAAAGGGTCTCTATAAGCCGGGCCTACTTTCTGACGTGTTCATTTGGACCAAACCCCTGGTTCAGTTCGGCACTCCCAGCTTTTGTGACTTGGATCATGGGATGTTCGCATTGTTGTCGTCGTTACTATTCGTCTCCGGCAAATGAGGCTTCATCTACATGAAGTTAGGTGGGCTAGTCTATTGGTGGGAAAAAAAAAGTGATACAATAGTTAGGCATGCGAGGCCACGTGTTATTCTCTCTTGGTGACTTATTTGAAGAATAATCTCTTGAACGAAAAGAACACATTCGAATTTTTGAAATTTCAAACATTCCTCGTGGAATGAAAACATGGCACCAAGTAGTAGTAGTCCTGCAGACGGCGGCCGCACAGACCGTGGCCGACAGTCATTCCTCGTGGTAGTACGAGCAGTAGGCTGCATCCACACTGACGGCCGGTGCTTGCTTACGAGGCGGGACCCTGATTAGACTTGGGTGCCGGAGATTACTCAAAGATTAGTAGATTAGGATTGGACGGCGGATTAGATTTGGGGCGAGCCTCGGAATCGATGGACGTGACGGGGCGGTTGTCGCCACGCGGTCTGGTCTCGGGACCCTACCGAGTTCGGTGTGCACAGCACAGTGCAGGTTCCTCTAGTTTTCTCAAGCCTCGATCGACGGCGCGCCACCCTAGCGCCCGTGATGATCTGACGCCCCCGTCGCCATGGACCTTGCCCACCGATCTAGATAGTTCGTCGCTGCGTCCACGAGTACTATTTCCATGTTTGGGAAGCTGAAAACTTCCACCGTTGCGCGATGATCGCCGTGCCTACTGCCTAGGCTAGTTAGGCTGTACTAGGTAGGCAATGGACTCGACATTCCACGATCGACCTGCTGCCTCGCACGCGCGGCCACCGTATTGGGCGAGCGGAAAGGTAAGGGCAGAGCGTCTTGGCAGACGAGCCGAGCTTCTTTCCAGATCGGTAGACAGATCTGCGCCCAAAACCTACCACCATGTAGTACTTTGCTTTCCAACTTCGTTCGTTTATTATCGTCTTGTTCTACTCGTACGTGACTGGTGACTACACACGGGATGGTACATGGTCTCGCAAGCCATCATGCCCGTCGGCCCGTCTTGTTCCGGCAAAATTTTCTCAACGGCGACGAAAGGCTCATGATGTATTTTTATGGGAGAAAAGCAGGTGATGCAGAGCCTTGAGGATGGCGACATGGATTCTGAATTTCTGAGCGTACACGAGGACACATGGTGGCCTGAGTGAGCTTGACTATTCATGACCCCCGCCCGCATGTTACCTTGCCGCGGGCCTCGCGGTACATGGGACAAGATGGATGGATGCTAGCCCCATGTGCGGCATCAAACCAAGGGAACGTACGTGGTGTTAAAGCAATGGAACTGTTTGTTTGGCCACGTCTAGCTTGCAGCTGCTGCGAGACACAATCCATCCACCAAACGAAGCTGTATGTTTGGCCACGTTAAAGCAATGAAGCTGTTTGCGTACACATCATCACCAAACTAACCTCTACATTTATTTAAAGGGTTTTGCTAAGTCTATTTCCCACTCATATTTCTTTAAGACTCCGCAGATTTAGGGAAGTACTACATCTTGCACTTTTTTCTATGAAAATACATATATCAGTCTAAAAATACAAGCTGTACGATTTTAATAGAAAGTGTGCAACAACTGTTCAGTGAAATTACAACTTATACTCCATCCGTTCAGAAATATAAGATGTTTTAGCTTTATAAATCGAATGTATCTAGACGTCTTTTAATGTATAGGTTCGTTGAAATTCAGAGTGAATCTATACACTAAAGTCGTTTAGATATATTCATTTTATAAAGCTAAAGTGTCTTATATTTCTGAATAGAAAATACCTCTATACAAGTGCACTCTCACCTACTTGCATATTTCCATCCCTTGCAGTTTGCTCTAAACTACAACTGCAATCGATTTAGGAAACGGCGACTTGCTCTTTTCTAGGAAGGTACAACTTCCACAATTTTAAACGACCACAATTTTGGATCTTAGAAAAAAGAGGATCTAAACGATTCCTTCAGGTAGCTCGTAACATTAATTTAATCAGTTGGAGCAACGACAGTTGTACTGAAATATTCCTAGTCTCACTTTTAAAGAGTAAGCTCTCTACCAACTCTAACAATTATTAGTAGGAAAGGCATGATCATGAAATCAACCTATTTTCAATCAAACAATTGATTGGTTTTGGTCAACTTACAAATAGTTCTTTCTCGGCACTTTGGTCTAGAATGAACATTTCCTACTCTCTTCGAACTTGCACGTATACAAATAATTAATTTAGATGGATCTCAACGCCGACTAAAAAATTTATATATTGGTTGTCGTGGGAAATAATCGCACTACATTCTGTGTAACCCTGTAACTTGAGATACCCCTCCATACCTTTTTTTCAATAACAACAACCATATCAATTCTTTTTTATAGTTTCTGTGTTTGTGGAAAGCAAACAAACATTTGTACGATGACAAAATGGAAAAGCATTTGTGCTGGCTTTGCAAATCATAAAATCTGCATAAATAAAGAGAAAAACTTATGTTTAATTCTAATTTAGAACCAATTTAGACAGTTTAATTCCCTTAGTTGTAACAATAGGCAACTCAACTAACTCATGACTATTCTAACCATCTTAGAGAATGCCCACCGAGCGTCTCTCAAACCATGTTCGGAAGCATTGCCGGACAAAGCTTTAAGAGCGCCAGTTCATACTGCCATTCGGGAAGGCCGTCCATACCGGCCCTAAAGTGGACATCAAACAAATTTCGGCCTAAATGAATTTTAAACTATAGAGAATTCATATTGAGCATTTAAATACAAAATTTAAATAAAGAAAGTTTTGTTGGAATTTGGTGAGTTTTGGGCTGTTGGCCCATTAGATAAATTCTGAAATTCTCTTTGGTCAACTTATATATGGCTGTGCTAGTGGTGCTAAAGTTTAGTCTCACATTACTAGTTGAAAGGGAGTTGGACCACCTTATATAGTAGAGTGTTGCACCACTCACTAAGGTGTGACAAAAAGAGTAGCCCTCGCGCACTCCTCCTCCGACGCCGCCCGCCTCGTCTCGCCACGTCTCGCCTCGTCACGAGGCGCGCGCGGGTTGCGGGAATCTCGCCGAGCCGAGCTTTATTTTGCTCGTTGGGAAAACTGATTATGAGTCATTAACGGACGCGTTAATTACAGCCGTTTCCAGTTTTTATGGAACCGACTCGGACGTGGGCTGAACCCACGATCTTCCTAACCTGCACTATATAAGCGTCTGGGCTAAACCTAATCGGCACCGAATCAATCCACACACGTGCCTATTCTCCAGAACCTCGCGCCGCCGCTTTCGACTTCCCCATCCCGGCTTGCGGCGTGCACCGCAGATCGGGACAGTAGGCCTCCGGAACCCCGCCTCTCGTGAACCTATACGGGTGAGGGGCGATCAGGTTTTTGGGGAGCGCTCAAACGCGACTACTGGCAACCACGACGTCGTCCGACGGCGACTTCCCGAACGACGACTTCTTTCCGGACGTGAGCGACCTCTTCGATAACCTCAACATGGGCGACGCTGCTGCAACCGCTGCGGCTACTATTCAGCCTACATCGTATGTGATCTCGATTTCTCTCTTTCGGATTATGCCAGAGTTCTTTGTTCTAGCGTTTGGTGTAGATGTGATAGATTTATCTCCTATAGATGTAATCTGTTCATCTACTTTGTTGATCTGCATAATTGGTTTTAGTACCGTTTGTATGATCATAATTTATCAGTTTATTATTCGGATTAAATCATATGAATTATTGTTTATATTTCCAACAATCCAAAAACCTGATTATAGGCAAATGAATTTCACTGGTGTAGCCGCGGCTACTAGGCCGCCTCCTTTTGATGGCATGCACTATAAGAGATGGCGCAAGAGAGCAGTTCTCTGGTTTGAAAACCTAAACTGCTATAGCGCCACTCTTGGCAAGCCTGAAGAAGATCTTTCTGCTGAGCAGGAAGCGAACTTTAAGAAAGCCGATACCATGTTTATGGCGGCTTTGTTCAGTGTTCTTGGGGACAATATTGTTTACCCTTATATGTCATTCGATAATGGCAAGGACGCGTGGGAAGCGCTCGAGGCCAAGTTTGGGGTCTCGGACGCTGGCACTGAGCTGGATGTCATGGAGCAATTCTATGACTACAGGATGGTTGATGAGCGCTCCGTCATTGAGCAAGCTCATGAGATACAATCACTTGCCAAAGAACTTGAGCAGTTCAAGTGTTCCTTACCGGGAAAATTTGTGGATGGTGGCATTATTGCGAAGCTTCCTCCTTCATGGAGGAACTTTGCTACTTCTCTGAAATATAAGAGACAAGAGTTTTCCGTTACGGATCTCATTGGGTCTCTTCATGTGGAACAGAAGGCGAGAGCAAAGGACAAACCCGCTCGAGGACTTGAGGGAAGTTCTACTGCCAATTTAGTGCAGAGGAAAAACTTTCAATCCCACAAGTTCAAGAATAAGAACAAAACTGAAGGAAAGGGGAAGTTTGATGGCAAGAACAAGGCCACGCACTCAACCAACTTCAAGAAGAAAAATGATAAGAGGAAAGGCTCTTGCCACGTCTGTGGTGATCCTGGTCATTGGGCTCCTAGCTGTCCTAATCGTTTTGACAAGCGTCAACATGGGAACAGCGGCAATGCCGCTAATGTTGTTATTAGCGATACTGAGATGAAGGATATTGGATACGGTATTTTACCTACTATCCTTTTAGTATGTCATTCTTCTGATTGGTGGATAGACACAGGTGCTAATACACATGTATGTTCTGATATTTTCATGTTTTCCTCTTATCAGGTATCAAGGACCTCTTCCGTGCTGATGGGAAACGGCTCACGTGCTTCTGTTCATGGTGTTGGTACGGTAGATCTGAAGTTTACTTCGGGGAAGACCGTACAACTGAAGAACGTGCAGCACGTTCCCTCCATCAATAAGAATCTCGTCAGCGGATCGCTTTTATGTCGAGATGGCTTTAAGTTGGTTTTTGAGTCCAATAAAGTTATAATTTTTAAATATGTACAATAGAGTGCGTAGGTCTGTTCCGCTTGTCCTTATCAGACTCATGTACTAAAATTATTAATCATGTGTGCAATGAAAATGAGTCCAATGTTTGGTATTCACGACTGTCATATTAACTTTGGTTGCATGACGCGGCTAGCCAATATGAGTTTAATTCCAAAATTTACCACTGTCAAAGGTTCTAAGTGCCAAGTTTGTGTGCAAGCAAAGCAACCCCGCAAGTCTCATACGGCTGCGGAACCGAGAAACTTAGCACCGCTAGAACTTATACATTCAGATCTTTGTGAGATGAATGGTGTGTTGACAAAAGATGGAAAAAGATACTTTATGATGTTGATTGATGACTCCACTAGATACTGCTATGTTTATCCTGAAATCTAAAGATGAAGCTTTGAACTACTTCAAAATCTATAAAGCTGAGGCAGAAAACCAACTTGATCTTAAAATCAAGCAGCTAAGGTCGGATCGTGGTGGAGAGTATTTTTCAAACGAATTTGATTTATTCTGTATGGAACACGGTATTATACATGAGAGTACGCATCCCTACTCACCTCAGTCAAATGGGATGGCCAAAATAAAGAACCGCACTCTAACTGATTTGGTTAACGCCATGTTAGATACATCGGCTCTTTCCAAGGAATGGTGGGGGGAGGCGCTAATGACGGCGTGTCATGTCCTAAATCGTGTTCCTGTAAAGGATAAAACCATGACTCCATTTGAGGAATGGGAAAAGAAAAGGCTTAAACTCTCTTACTTACGAACTTGGGGTTGTTTGGCGAAAGTCAATATTCCAATACCTAAGAAGCGAAAGCTTGGACCAAAAACCATTGATTGTGTTTTTCTGGGATATGCTTTTCATAGCATTGGCTATAGATTTTTGATAGTAAAATCTGAGGTATCTGACACGCATGTTGGTACAATTATGGAGTCAAATGATGCGACTTTCTTTGAGGACATCTTTCCTATGAAAGGCATGTCTAGCTCATCAAATCAGGAGATGACTAGTTCATCTAGTCAGAAATTTTCTATAATTTCTGAACCCACTATGCCGATAGAACACTCTGGTGATCCTATGGAGGATGACAATGAAGCTTCCAAAAGGAGCAAGAGACAAAGGAGTGCAAAGTCATTTGGTGATGATTTCATTGTGTACCTTGTGCATGATACTCCCACTTCTATTTCAGAAGCCTATGCATCTCAAGATCGACTCTTTGGAAGGAAGCTGTCCGAAGCGAGATGGACTCCATCTTAGCTAATGGTACTTGGGAAATCACTGAGTCCTTATGGGTGTAAACCTGTAGGATGTAAATGGGTGTTCAAGAAAAAGCTTAGACCTGATGGTACTATTGAAAAGTACAAGGCACGTCTTATGGCTAAGGGTTATACCCAAAAGGAAGGTGAAGACTTTTTCGATACCTACTCACCTGTAGCCAGATTGACCACTATTCGAGTACTACTATCTTTGGCTGCCTCACACGGTCTTCTCGTTCATCAAATGGACGTTAAGACAGCTTTTCTAAATGGAGAGCTAGATGAGGAAATTTATATGTAGCAGCCTGATGGATTTGTAGTAGATGGTCAAGAAGGAAAGGTGTGTAAGTTAGTGAAGTCTTTATATGGTCTTAAGCAAGGTCCTAAGCAGTGCACGAGAAGTTTGAAAGAACTTTAACTGCTGAAGGCTTTGTTGTAAATGAAGCTGACAAATGTGTATACTATCGCCATGGTGGGGGCGAGGGAGTTATTATGTGTCTCTATGTTGATGACATATTGATATTCGGGACCAACCTCGCTGTTATCGAGGAGGTCAAAGAGTTCCTATCTCGCTGCTTTGAGATGAAGGACTTGGGAGTGGCTGGTGTAATTTTAAACATCAAACTACTAAAGGATGACAATGGTGGGATTACACTGCTTTAGTCTCACTATGTGGAAAAGATATTGAGTCACTTCGGCTATAGAGACTGCAATTCTTCTCCAGTGCCTTATGATCTAAGTGTGCTACTTTGAAAGAATCGAAGGACTGCTAAAGATCAATTGAGATATTCTCAAATTATTGGCTCGCTCGTGTATTTAGCCAGCGCTACTAGGTCTGCCATCTCCTTTGCTGTAAGCAAACTGAGTCGATTTGTGTCAAATCCTGGAGATGATCATTGGCATGCTCTTGAAAGAGTTTTGCGCTATTTGAAAGGCACTGCGAGTTATGGTATTCACTATACTGGGTATCCTCGGGTACTTGAGGGTTATAGTGACTCAAACTGGATATCTGATGCTGATGAGATTAAGGCCACAAGTGGTTATTTGTTTACATTTGGTGGTGGCGCTGTTTCCTGGAAGTCTTGCAAGCAGACCATTTTAACAAGGTCAACAATGGAAGCAGAACTCACAGCATTAGACACAGCCACTGTTGAAGCAGAGTGGCTTCGTGAGCTCTTGATGGACTTACCTATGGTTGAAAAACCAATACCCGTCATCCTGATGAACTGTGATAATCAAACTGTGATCGTCAAAGTAAACAGTTCTAAGGATAATATGAAGTCATCAAGGCATGTGAAGAGGAGATTGAAATCAGTCAGGAAACTGAGAAACTCCGGAGTTATTGCATTGGATTATATCCAAACATCTAAGAACCTGGCAGATCCCTTCACAAAGGGTTTATCACGCAATGTGATAGATAATGCATCGAGGGAGATGGGTTTGAGACCCTCGCTATGAGTTGATCCCAGTGGCAACCCACTCTATGTGATCGGAGATCCCATGAATTAGAGATGGGAGACAAGTTGTTGGTCAGCTGACAGGAGAGTATCCCCATATTATATCTACATCTCCATAAAAATACAATACTCTCTTAATCTGCATGGCAGGTTGATATGTATCTTAATGTGTTCCAAGTGGCTTTTTATAAGCGGAGATGTTGTCCTGCAGAACATCTTTTGAGGAACACACCTATATGAGTTTGACTATCAAACGTCGCAGTCCGTGAGAGTTGGGTGCTCTCTAATAAACTCATGAAAGGCTCTGGAGTATGACGCATAAGCTCCAAACCGCGGGGAAGCCGACGGTAGTCCTGTACCGGTCTAGATTTTGTGTGAAACTAGCGCGCAGAAAATTGTAGTTCAAGGCATAGTCCACTATTCAAGTTGCTAGCTAAGCGTAACATAAAGTTTAACGTGGAAGTTCAACTTAACAGTCTCCACTACATAGCGGTATATAAAACAATGTTCTAAAAGAAAAGTGTTGTGATATGCCAATGAGAATTTGTGGGGGATTGTTGGAATTTGATGAGTTTTGGACTGTTGGCCCATTAGACAAATTCTGAAATTCTCTTTGGCCTACTTGTATATGGCAGCATATGGCTGTGCTAGTGGTGCTAAAGTTTAGTCCCACATTGCGAGTTGAAGGGGAGTTGGACCACCTTATATAGTAAAGTGTTGCACCACTCACTAAGGTGTGACAAGAAGAGTAGCCCTCACGCACTCCTCCTCCGACGCCGCCCGCCTCGCCTCGCCACGCCACGTCTTGTCTCGTCACGACGCGCGCGCGCCGCGGGTTGCGGGAATCTCGCCGAGCCGAGCTTTATTTTGCTGGTTGGGAAAACTGATTATGAGTCATTAACGGACGCGTTAATTACAGCCGTTTCCAGTTTTTATGGAACCGACTCGGACGTGGGCTGAACCCACGATCTTCCTAACCTGCACTATATAAGCGTCCAGACTAAACCTAATCGGCACCGAATCAATCCACACACGCGCTTATCCTCCAGAACCTTGCGCCGCCGCTTTCGACTTCCCCATCCCGGCTTGCGGCGTGCACCGCAGATCGATGAGGCCTCGAAACCACATCTCGTGAACTCATGCGGGTGAGCGATCAGGTTTTTGGGGAGCGCTGACTACTGGCAACCAAGACGTCGTCCGACGGAGAGTTCCCGAACGACGACTTCTTTCCGGACGTGAGCGACCTCTTCGACAACCTCAACATGGGCGACACTGCTGCAACCGCTGCGGCTGCTATTCAGCCTACATCGTATGTGATCTCGATTTCTCTCTTTCGGATTATGCTAGAGTTCTTTGTTCTAGCGTTTGGTGTAGATGTGATAGATTTATGTCCTATAGATGTAATCTGTTCATTTACTTTGTTGATCTGTATAATTAGTTTTAGTACCGTTTGTATGATCATGATTTATCAGTTTATTATTCGGATTAAATCATATGGATTATTGCTTATATTTCTAACAAGTTTATCATAGTAATCCAAATATAATTACTCCCTCTGACTCATATTAGTTGACTTAAATTTGTCTAGATTTAAATAAATCTAAACACTATTTAGTATATATTTAGTATATAGGTTTATTCAAAATTTAATAAATCCAAGTCAATTAATATGTGTTGGAGGGAGTATTAAAATAGTTTGCACAATAATTTAAACGTCCCTATCAGGCTACTGCTCCGTGCAACGGAACAAAACGGACATTTTTGTGATCGCCGTTTCATAGCCAGCGGATTCGATCGGGGGCTGTACGTAGTTAGTAGATTTGTTTATGCATGGCAGAGCAATCTACGCATTAATTTTTTGAGCATAATGTTCGGATCAGCAGATTCGGCACGACGTTGTTCCCTCGGTTTATTATTGCATGACAAAAGAACAGGGATCCTTGGACGATTTGTTTATGGAAGAACAGACAAAGGCGATCTTTCTAACAAGTGCACGACGATTGAGGATTATCTGTCAGTTTAGGCGCATCGCAGGGTATAATTTCGGAGGGAAAAAATATTTTTAATATAGAAACTTCTTTTTAGAACTTGAGGCATGTACCAACGTGGATCATTCCTAGTTTCGTACCGGTCACACTATACTTGATGTATATACCTGTTCGAGTACTCTTTCCGTTTCAAAATATAAGATGTTTTAGTCTGAAGTACTCTCTCCGTTTCATACCGATCGCACTACACTTTATATTTTTAATAGTCTAAATATATTAATCTTACAAAGCTAAAACATCTTATATTTAAAACTGAGACAATATTTGCCAATGCAACGAAAAGACCGTGCAGTCAAAAGCTAGGAACGAGTAGATCGCAAAGGGACGAATCGTGTAGCAAGGATCTACTGCCAGTAATTAATCCAGCGTGCAAGTTGCACGAGATTGAAACAATATTCCGTTTTGCTCTTGGGCGCATCCCGGTTTGCCCTTTTCTACGAGCTCGCTTTCACCTACCCTGGAATACTTGTCGTGGTCTATCTTGTCTCTACTCCTCTAGCCTAGTGACAAGTACTATACGTAGTAAAACGAGTACCGCCGTGCTGACTGACGAGGGAGAGGGACCAGTCATGAGCCACTGCCGATCGATCGTGCTAGGTTCAGAAGTAAAAACAAGAAGCCGCTGGCTCGCACACGTACAAAGAGATCCCGAGAAGGAGATCTAACTAACCGTATGCATAATTTGTGGATGTGGGGTTCGATCGTCGATCTCCACCCGAATCAAGGATTCTGGGGCCGAGCCGATTCCACGTGGTTTAGAGCATCTCTAGCAGTAAACCTAACTTCTCAATATTCTTGGGCCGAACCGAGCGTTAACCCGCACTTCTCTTCTTTTTTGGTGGGACGGAAGTTTCCTCCACCCCTTCCCGCTTCCGCTTCGTCGTTGCTGTCGATCTACCTCCCCCGTCGCTCCCCGCCCTTGCCTCCGCACGGAATCAACGCCATGGAACCCGCACAGCTCCCGCCGCTAGCTGTCGAGATACCGCGCCCATCGCAGCCGTCCTCCGTCGCTCCGGCAATCCACGCAGGTTCGTCGGCACTCAAGAAGAGGAAGCGCGTGGCCGGGCAGGTTATCTCGCCGCCCGCCGCTTCCGTGACCAGCGGTGCCCACACCACGCCGTTCTCCGCCCCGGCACCCGTCGCTCAGCCCAAGAAGGTGGCCGCACCGCGAAAGAAGCCCAGCGGTCCAAAGAAGGCGGCGACGGCGGGCGGCACCAAGAGAAAGCAGGCCCTCCACGTTCCTCTGCAGCATGCCCCGTCGTTGGCCGGAATCGCCTCACCGGAAGCCCCCGCGGTTGGCGCCCACAACGTGTTCGGTGAATTGCAACCAAGGTACTAAGAGGGATCTGTCCCGGTCTCATTCATGCAATTACTCAATGATAGCGAGGTGTGCATCACTGAGCCACCACTCGCTGCATATGATTTGGATGGAGATGATGATGAGGTGGAGGATGGCATAGAGGATGCATTGGAAGAGGTTGATCAAGCCGCCTATGATGAGGCGAAAGAAAAATAGAGGAGTGATACGCCCAATTTGCATCACCTTTCTATATCATAATTTACCTCTATTCATTGATATTTGTCTTATTATGAGGTACTACTTATGGCTTTTCATCTGTTTATGCATGTTGGATGATTCCTGGAGGATGGACTGCCGGAGTCTGGATTCTGATGGAAAAGAAGGCGTTTCAGTGCAATTTCGCGAATATAAGAAAATACCAAAAAAATATGGAAACATATTATTTTCCTAGAAGACGAAGGAAGCCAGAAGAAGGAGCGAAGAGGGGCCGCAGGGGGCCCACACCCACTAGGCGCGGGCCCACCTGACTCCGCGCCTAGGACATGTGTGTCCCACCTGCCCGGCCTCCGACTCCGCCCCTTCGCCTATATCTTCCCTACGGAACCCTAAGCCTGCGGGAGCAACCACAGATAGATTTCCGCCGCCTCTGGGGGGCAGAAAACACCGAGAGAGAAAGATCTCTCCGGCAGACAGATTTCTGTCGGGGAATTCCTTCCCGGAGAGGGGAGACCGTCACCATCAACACCATCATCAAGCTAGGCTTCATCGGGATCATCATCATCATACACACCATCATCTCCACCAGCACCATCATCACGACTCCGTCCCGCCGTAACAATTGTGTTGGATATTGCTTTAGTTCTTAGGGGAAACTTTCTCAGTGTTGATTACTATTGTAGTTGATGCTTGTGAGTGGAACCATTGGATTATTGTTTATGTTCAGATTGTTATCCATTACCATATCATCTTTGATCTTGATCCATATGATGTCTCGTGAGTAGTTCATTTAGTTATTGAGGACATGGGAGAAGTCATGTTGTTATTAGTGGATTTGTGTTGAGTTATTATTCAATGGTTTAGTATTTAAGTTGTGGTGTTATTCTTCTAGTGGTGTCATGTGAACGTCGACTACATGATATTTCACCATTTATGGGCCTAGGGGAATGCATTGTGTATTTGGATACTAATTGTGGGTTTGCTAGAGTGACAGAAAGCTGAACCCCCGTTAGAACACCTTTGCACAAGGGAGCGTAGGATCTCAGAGTTTAAGGTTGTGGTTAGATTTATATCTTAATTACTTTCATGTAGTTACGGATGTTTGCAGGAGGTTTAATCACAAGTATGTATTAGTCCAAGTAAGGTCGGTACATTTGCATAGGTTCACCCACACAACACTTACAACACCAGCGGAGAGTACTCAGCTATTTGAAGCGAAAGCACTTGACAGAATTCCCATGTGTCCTCGAGAACGTTTGGTCCTTATAAGTATTTCCACCGGCTTGTCCTTTTCTAAGAAAGAATTGGGTCACTTGCTCCGTTTGTTCGTTACCTTTGTTACTTGCTCCTTGTTTTGTTGCTTTGTCAAAAACCACTAAAAATCCGTTTGCTAAGTATTCACAGGGATTTCCTGCTCCATACCAATGTTTAGCACCTTCTGCTCCTCGTTGGGATCGACACTCCTATTTATCAAAAGTACTGCGATACACCCCCTATCCTTGTGGGTCATCAAGACTATTTTCTGGCGCCATTGCCGGGGAGTGAAGCGCTATTGAAGAGTGGAGCTGGTAAGGGAAACTTTTAATGTGAGTATTTGTTTTGTTACTGCTTGTTACTTTGTTTCCAATATGGATAACCCACTTGATTTTCTGTTTGGGAAAACTACTACTACTAGGGTAGTAGATGAACCACCACCTGTTGAGGTAGATCCTTTTAAGATACCTACAAGTATTGTTAATCGTGTTATGGATAATTATTATTTTGGGGATGGAACGGTCCATCCTGGTGATCACTTGCTTTTTATTCATGAATTATGTGGGTTGTTTTAAGTGTGCAGGTATCACAACTGAACATGTGAAAAAGAGTTACTCTCATATCCTTGAAAGGGAGAGCTAAAGAATGGTATAAGTTGTTGAAGAATGGACAATCCATGGAATGGGAGGAGATGGCATCTCTCTTTTACTCTAAATTTTATCCTCCCAGTGAGATTCATAAGGATAGAAATCTTATATATAACTTTTGGCCTCTTGATGGAGAAAGTACAACTCAAGCTTGGGGGAGATTAAAGTTACTAATGCTTAAATGTCCTATTCATGAACTCCCTAACAATATTATTCTCAATAACTTTTATTCTAGGCTTTCTCTTCATGATAAATATTTACTAGATGCTTCTTATGCTGGATCATTCACACGTATGAAGGAAGAAGCTAAATGGGATCTACTAGACCGTATTCAAGAGAACGCTGAAGCTTGGGAGAATGACAAAGGAAGAAAGTCAGGTATAAACTATGATTATGAATGCATTAAATCTTTTATGGGAACTGATGGCTTCCGTGATATTAGCAATGAGTTTGGTCTTGATCCCCAGTTCTTGCAAAATGTTTTAAGGCATTTGCCTCTTATATTGAAATTCCCAAGAAAGAGTGGGACAAGTACCATGCTCGTTATAAAGACATTGTTACTCATGTTCCTGCCAGCGTAGAGGTTTGTACTGTTGATCCTATTTTGCCTGAACCTTATGTTGAGAAAATCTCTTTTCCTTCCAAGGTAAGGGAGCATTCTATTATGGCTAATGTGGTTAGTAAAAGCGCAAGGAAAACTGTAGGGTTTGATGAGCTTATTGATATTGAGCCTGTGGTAGCTATTGTGAAAGATCTTATCACTAGAAATATAGAGGATGAGCATATTGTCTTTTGTGAAGACTCTTCTAATATTATACCTCATCCTAGTAAGGCTAGAAAAGCTAGTGTCCTTGTGCTTTCTGTTAAAATTGGTGATCATTGCTACTATGGTTTATGTGATATTGGTGCTAGTTCTAGTGCTATTCCTTATGAGATTTACAGGGAAATTATGCATGAGATTGGTCCTTGTGAGCTTGAGGACATTGATGTGTTTATTCACCTTGCTAACAAGTAAACCATTTGCCACATTGGTATTGTCAGAGATGTGGAGGTTCTCTGCGGTAAGATTAAGTACCCTGCTGATTTTCTAGTGCTTAATTCAGCAGCTAGCAAAACTTGTCCTATCATTTTTGGTAGACCTTTCTTGAACACTTGTGGAGATATTATTGATTGTAAGAAGGAAAAAGTTTTAACTAAGTTTGACGGAGATTATTATGAGTTTAACTTTTCCAAATTTGCTAAAGCTCCCTATGAAAACAGCTTACCTAATAAAGATTTCAGGATGGAACAACTTGCTTCTATTGATCCGGTTTATTACCTTGGACCTCTTTTTGATGACTGTAAGTATGCTTATTCTGATGATAAAGTTGTTTCCAGTGACAGTTATATTGTCAACTTTATTCAAAGTGCTACTGAAAGTTATTTTGAGAGAGGAAAACATGGTTTTATGCATCTCAATAATGTTAAGTTTTCCTGTTTTATGTTGAAAGCTTTGAAGTTGCATCTGTTTTGTCTTCCTATGCTCGTGGCTTTTTGTTTCAACAATTTGTTTTCTCATGATACCCCCATGCATAGGAAGTGGGTTAGACTCAAGTGTGTTGGTTATTTACTTCTTGATGCTCTCTTTCACTTCAAATATATATATCCTATGTGAGCATCTTTGAAAGTTTCAAGCCTAACTTAAAGGCATTAAAGAAGAGTACTTGTTGGGAGATAACCCAAGAGTTTTGTCGAGTCTTGGAAGTTATTACCTTAGTAATAACCGCTCCTTATCCTTTTTGTTTTGGTTTTTGTGTCAAGTTC
The DNA here is from genome assembly GCA_023614405.1 of Avena insularis. Taxonomy (NCBI): domain Eukaryota; kingdom Viridiplantae; phylum Streptophyta; class Magnoliopsida; order Poales; family Poaceae; genus Avena; species Avena insularis. The sequence goes on from CM042697.1 coordinate 67,233,397, forward strand.
AACTACTTTTGTGAAGTAGAGGAGTTGTGAAAAGTGGTTGTCCTAGGACAGATTTTTGTGTTGTATTGTAAAAATTCATGAGGAATCTCAATACTTAGGGTGGAGCTGCATTTTTTCTATGCTTGTTCTCCAAGCTGTTACCTAACTTTTATTAGTTCTGCACAATTTGATTTGAGCAACATAAGGTTCTTGAAAAAATCAATCTTTACCTGCTGGTCTGTTTTGACAGATTTCTGCCATCATTTGCATTTGCCTCTTACAGAAGCTTTTGTTTTGATGGGTTTTCAGTTGAAGTGTATACCCAAAGGTTTATTGTTTTTTCTTACACTAATGTTGTCATTGAGTTTGTGCAAGGGTTTTGTATGAAGGGAAATTTTAGGAGAAGGAGAAGAGGAATCTGGAGAGTTCGTCTTTGAATAGGTAAAAGTGGTGAAAACAGAAGGTTCGTAATATTTTTATATTTTTGATGTTTTTAATACATAAGGAAGACTACGAGACGAAACTGAAGAGGAAACAGAGTCCGGGGTGGACAAACCAACCCCAGGCACGGGCCCAGCCCTCGAACTCCGTCTCCGCCTTGTTTCTGTGTCAGTACCTTCCTTATGCCTTGAAACTTCGTAATATATAACCCCCCGGATCCCCCGTGGTTCGTGCATCGTGTTCTCGTTGTGTTTTCGTTTCGATCTGTTTCTCTCAGGAAATCTTCTCAAGTTTAGAGCACCATGGCCTCCGCCAACGACAAAGGCAAGAAGCCCGAGGAAGAAGATCCTAAAGATCCCAAGGAGGAGGAGATTCTTGTTGGGGGTGAAGAGGACATGGAGGAGGACAAGCATCCGGACACCCGCGCTACCGTCACAAGCATTGGTTTGGTGGCACGACCTACCAAGCTTAGAGGACGGCACAGATGTCTACATGAGGGAGAACTCCACGTCATATCCTCGCTCCACGCACACTTCCTCCTAGTACCCCTTGTTCTAACAGTACAAGGAAGAAACACTCTAATAGGGAAGAATGGAGAAAGAATAACAAGGACTGGGATTCTCGGTCTGACATGATCATGAACCGTATAGAGCAAAACTCGGAGCTAATCCGTACTCTTACTTTTGAGTTCGAGGAGTTAAGGAAGCTGGTTGAAGAGCTTATCAAGAGAACACCACCACCAAAGGAGTAATTCGTCATCAGGTTTGGCATCCCCTTGGCTTGTTCCAAGCTTGGGGAGTGCCACGGTATCACAACCATTATCTTTTGTCTTTTACCTTTTTAGTGGATTCATATCTGTGGTAGAGAGGTTATCTTATAGTTTGGTTTGCATGCGAAAGTATCTTTCCTTTAGTTGATTATCTATGTATCCCTTGGTGTGAGTGCCTTTATTGAATATTAATGAGAAGTCTCATCTTTTACTTTTTGCACTTATTATTTTAGTTTGCAATCTCTATTATATGATGGATCTTGTTGATCAGTATTGGCATCACTTTGGGATCATCAAGTGGATCTAAATTGGTTTTGGAAAACCAAGTTCTGGTCAGTAGCATTACTTTGAAAGAGAAAGAAAGAAAAAAAGCTTACAGGTATTTTGTATCATTTTTTTCTTTCTTGCTGGCTCATAAGCTTGGTATTATTTATTTAAGATCTTTTGTGTCTTCAAGGAAGATTGCATGTTTGGCTTTATTACTTGTATGTTTGCTTGTTTCTTTCAACTCTCTTGCTTGCTACCCAGCCTTGCTAGCCAAAAACCTGTTTTGAGAAGTCATACTTCTCATGTGTTCCAAACCCTTTGAACCAAAACTTTTGCCACTTGTGTCCACCATATCTACCTAGTAGCATTGTTGCTATTCCAAGCAAATTCTTAGGTTTCATCTACCTTTCGAATTAAAAAGTATTTTGTTATGTGAAAACTAGTTAGTAAAGCTCTCACGAACTTGACGGCACACTTTATTTCTTGCCCCTAATAGACTGAACCATTGTGCCATCGAAGTTGTATATGCTGGCACCTATACGTTGGAATTAGCAGAACCGTGTTGTCACGGGGAACATTTTCAACATTGCACTTGTACTCTGTACACAGTTTATATCGTGCTCTTTTGTCTATGGATGTCAACGGTGTGAAATAAAGAGGGAACTTGTAATTCCATGGAGTTTGTATCCTGTGTTAGAGAAATGCCTGGTCCGCTAGCCTAAGCCATGCCTAATCATGGTGGAAACTTGCAGCATCACCATAGTGAGTCATCTATGAAGCATCCTCAATAAAAAGCTATGCACATGGTAAAGAAAAAAATCGTTGAGATGCTCATTGTCTGCTTGCCTTGTCATTTTGCTTATGGGAAAGCTCCTGTGCCATGTGCAAGGGGTACCCCGTTGGCGGTTCTCAATGATATGCAAATACTTACAATGACAAGAACTTACCTGTGACCTATGTTGAGTAGCATGAGGAGTGGCCCTCATATTCAAGGGACATGAGATTTCCAACTTATATTTCGCCAAGCATATACTTCATCTTTGTGCACTTTAACCTTAATCATCTCAAGATGCCTATGATAGGGGCAATGAGGGCTCAAAGCTAGTAAGTACCATAATATTTTGGAAGCTCTTTATGACTTGTAATCCCTGCTTCCCTCTATAAAGGGACCTTTATCCCACTTCCAAGTTGAGTCAGTAAACCTACTTCCTCTCTATCTCCAGCAAGCATTTGAGTTTTTGTGTTTCAAGCATTCATATGGTGATTTATTCAATCATGTTCTTCATCTTCCTTGTTTGCACAAAACTCTTATCTATTGAGTATTACTTTGAAAGCCTTCACTTGTGAAAAACCTTTTTGAGCAAAGAGTGCTCCTGTTTTGAAACATCTAAAAAAGCTTTTTGTAAAAACTGTTTGCCAGGTGTTTTCTGACCAAGAACAAGTTTGCCAGTTCCAATTATGATTTATCTTTATGCATCTCTATTGTGACTGCTGTACTTGGTTTCAAGTTAAGTTATATAATGGTGAGTTGCTTTCTTCTATGAGTTGTGCAATGGTAAGTGTGATGTGATGGTGCTCGACGTGGCACTTTGTTGGTAACCCCAAGCGCAGGGTGTGAAGAGCAAGCAGCAAGTTTTCCCTCAGTTGAGAACGAGGTTATCGAACCAGGAGGAAGGAAACGTCACACATGTGTTGCAAACAACATGGATACCTGCACAACACAAACTCAAGACTTTGCCCCAACGAACAGTGAGGTTATCAAGCTCACCGGTTTGCTGTAACAAAGGATTAAATGTATGGTGTGGAAGGTAATGCTTTACAGCTAGTAAACAAGTAACAGTGGAAGATGTATCAATGGTAAAGATTGGACCGGGGTCCATAGTTCACTAGAGGTGCTCTCCTTAGATAAACAACATGGCATGAAGGGTAAACAAATTACAGCAGTGCAATTGAGAGGAACTGAGCATGGCATAACAATGCAATTACTAGTCAGAAAGATCCTATGAGGTTGATTGGGCAATACAACAAGATACATAGACCGCCATCCAATTGCATCTATGACTAGAAGTCCACCTTCAGGTTATCATCCGAACCTCGTCTAGAATTAAGTTGCAAGCAACAGACAACTGCTTTAACCAAAGTGTGTAAGCTAAACAGTCCACATGTTCCATCAACAAGAGACCGTTTTTTTCTCCCTAGTAGCAACAACACATCTACAACCGAAGAGATTATTGTCACTTCCCTTGGAAACTAGAGGCATGAACCCACTATCGAGCATAAATACTCCCTCTTGGAGTCACTAACAACTACTTGGCTAAGATAGCTACTAACAACGGAGAGCATGCAAGATCACAAACAACACAGACATGATAGAATCATAAAGACAAAACCATTAATCAAACCAACATAATAATCTCAATATCCATCGGATCCCCGCAAACACAACATGCATGATTACAAATAGATTAGATCTTGATCATCAACGGAGCTCACAAGATCTATACATGAAAGCACAAAGGAGGAGATACAACCATCTAGATACTACATGGACCCATAGTCCAAGGTGGAACTACTCACGCATCATATCAGAGAGAAGGCCTCCGGGATGATCTCCCCTCTGGCAGGGTGCCGGGATGAACTTCAGATCCCCTCGATCTAGGGACGATGGTGGCGGCGGCTACAGACGGTTTCATGGATTTCGGATCGGGGTACTTAGGGTTTCTGCATCGGGAGCTTCTTATAGGCGAAGGGGGGGCCGAGGCAGCGGCCAGGTGGCCAAACCCTAGCCAGGCGGGGGGCAGAGCCCACCTGCGCCTGGGGTGGGTCTAGCCCCTCTGGCCGGCCCCTCGGGTTCTCCTCTGGACTTCTTGTTCCCCACGGAAAGTAATTGACTTTGACCTTTGTTTCGTCCAATTCCGAGAATATTTCTTTACTAACTTTTCTGAAACAAAAAATAACAGAAAACAGGAATCTGGCACTATTGCAACTTGTTAGTAGGTTAGTACTAGAAAACATGTAAAAAGCACCTCAAAGTGTGGACAAGTAAAGCAAAGTAGATACTAAACAGGCATGGAGCATCAAAAATTATAGATACGTTTCCAACGTATCAACATCCCAAAGCTTAACTCCTGCTCGTCCTCGAGTAGGTAAGTGATAAACATAATAATTTTTGAGGTGACATGCACCCTCACAATAAAGATCCAACCATTTGCAAGCATTGAAAGTTGGGATCAAAGAACTCTAAACATGTGCATGAAATATGGAGTTCTAACAATAGGACATAGCAACTATCCATGCAACATGAAAGACTACAAACAAAGATCATGAATAACATGCATTGAAAAACATTTGTTTGTTTCAAATGCAAAAAACATGGCATAGTGGCAATCAGATTGTCCCTTATAGAGTAGCAATATAATGCACAGGACACCTGCAAAGTTCACAAGGGTGCCTAGAAACAAGTAGCACAAGAGCAAGTAATAACACAATATGCATCAATTAATAAGCTTAGAACACTGCACACAAAATGACAACTATGCTCTCTTAATGGTGCCTAAAGGTAGAAGGTGGAGACTCAATAGTGGTGGAAGAAAGACATTTTTTGTAAAGGAGGCAGGGATTACAAGTTTCAAAAAGAGATTCCAAAAATTATGGTACTTGTTAGCTTTCAATCCTCATTGCCCCTATCATAAGCATCTTGAAGTGATTAATGTTAAAGTGGCAAATCTGGAGTATATGCTTGACGAAGTATAAGTTGGCAATCTTATGCCCCTTGAATACGAGGGCCACACCTCATGCATACTCAACTTTGGGTCCAGGTAATTTCTTGTCACTCTAAGTATTTGCATATCATTGAGAACCGCCAAAGGCTACCCCTTGCACATGGTACAAGAGCTTTCCCATAACCAAAATGACAAGGCGAGCAGACAATGAGCATCTCAGCAATCGTTTTATTTACCATATGCATAGCTTTTAATTGAGGATTCTTCATAGATATCTCATTATGGTGATGCTGCAAGTTTCCACCATGATTAGGCATGGCTTAGGCTAGCGGCCCAGGCGTTTCTATAACACAGGATACAAACTCCATGGACTTACAAGTTCCCTCTTTATTTCACACCGGTGACATCCATAGACAAAAGAACATGATATCAACTGAGTACAACAAGGTACAAGTGCAATGTTGAAAACGTTCCCCGTGACAGCACGGTTCTGCTAATTCCAACTTATAAGTGCAAGCATATACAACAAAGTTGTCACAATGGTTCAATTTTATTAGGGGCAAATAATAAAGTGTGCCATCAAGTTCGTGAGGGCTTTAATCACTAAGTTTTCACATAACAAAATAGTTTTTAATTGGAAGATAGTTGAGAACAAGAATATACTTGGAATGGTGTAACACACCATGCATAGGAATTTATAGTGGACACTTTGGAATAACTTGGTTTCTTGGGATTTGGAGGCATGAGTAGAACTTACTCATACAAGTGGAGGCTAGCAAAAGACTGGGAGCAACCAACTAAGAGAGCAATAATGGCCATAATCATGCAGTGCAACAAAGCATACTAATCAAAGCAAAGAGAGGTACTACATGTCAAGGACTAAATGATCATAGAGGCTAATGGTGACTTGTGAGAGTCATAACATGGTGTGAGCATGTGCCAAGTCAACCCAAGCAAAGCATCAAAGGAGAATACCACAATACTATGCTTTTGCATGCTAAAACAACACATAATTTCTTCAAGGCACACTAAGCAATCCCAATTGTTTGGAACAAGACATGCTACAACAATAATCACTAAGCATAATGCTAAAACAACACCTAGCATTTCATGCTAAAGTCTAAGTCACAGTCAATGCAAGCTCCTCTTGCACTTACAAGCAAGAACTTGCTACTCCTTTCCAAACACCAAGCAAACTTATTTGCAAAACAACACATCGAGAACGGGGGTACAAACTACTTTATTCAAGCAAACTAAACAAACTAAGAAAAGCAAACGAAAACTAAGAGTCTCCAGGAAGAACACAACTGTGCATGAAACAATAAAAATGAACTGTCTAGACAGACCTGAGCTTTTTATTGATGAAGAAGGGGATGCCTTGGGCATCCCCAAGCTTTGACGCTTGTACCTCTTGGATATTTATTGGGGTGACACCATGGTGGTATCCCCAAGCTTGAGCTTTTGTCCATTCTTCATCTCATTGCATCATTCTCTCTTTACGCCTGAAATTTTTCCTTCATACAAAACTTCACACAATCCTCATTAGCAATATTAGTATATTCAAAAGATATTAGACCCCTGTCAAAGCTTTGAAATAGCAAGGCTTTTCACTAAAAACACAAGCTACTGTAGTAACTCCTTCAAAAAGCTCAATTTACCTGAAGAGAACTCAAAAAGGAATCAATAAGAAGCAAATGCAAATAATGGCAGAAATCTATCAAAACAGACTAGCAGGTAGAAACCAATATTTTTCAAACATCTTCTATTGCTCAAATCAAAAAGTGTTGAACTAACGAAAGTTAGCTAACATGCTGTAGGATTTATTCGTAAATTTTGAGCTCAATCCAAGTTACATATCCTCGTGTCGAATTTTTTTGGTAGAGGACAGAAATCTGTTTCGGGGAAGCAACTCCCCAAATCTTACTTCCCTCGCATTAGAGGTCATTCTTGGCACAAAAAGAAAATAAAAAGGATAAGGAGAGGTCATTACAGAAGTAATAACTTTCAAGACTCAAGGAAACTCTTGAGTTATCTCCCAACAAGTACTTTTATTTTACGCCTTTAAGTTAGGCATAAGAAGCAAGAAGAATCAAGTATTTTCAAATGAAGAAGCATTAACATTCATACTTGAAAAATATTCAACTATGAAAGGTATCTCATCCAAATGAGTTTTGGAGGATCCTTTTTCATCTCTCTTTGGTCTACTACTTTCATCAAAAAGATTTTCAGGAGCAATCCAATCAAAATTCTTTTTAAAGGCTTCATGCATTCCAACAAGCTTAAAGGGTATAGGTATATTGAATTCTTATTTAGGCTTAGTTTTATAGGACATACCCACAACATCTACATCTGAGCCTAGCATATTGAAACGCTCAAAGACCTTTTTGGCTTCCCTAGAAACATCATGGAATTCATTAAATAAAGTTTCAAGGATGAATTCCCTCTTTTCAGCATTCTTTTCTTATTTTAGTTTTAGAAACAAGAATTGCATGAAGGGGTTAAGGCTAACAAACCTAGCCTCCAGCATATGAACTAAAGAAGCTGCGGGAATCTCGTAATTAGGAGCAAGTTCAGCTATAGATTTTTCCTCAATATCCTCATGCTTGCTAACATGATTAAAGAATTCTTCAATATTATCTTTCCCAATTATGGAGCCACTACCTATTGTAAGATCTTTCAGGGAGAACTTGGGGAACAACATGGTGAGCTAGATCAAGGTGGCAACTAGAGCAGGAACTAATTTTTTGGGTTTTTGAATAAAGCAAGCAAACCAAACTAGACTAATTTTTTTGGGTTTTCTGAAAAGAGGCAAACAAAACCAAGCAAAAGAAACAAAGAAAACTAAAAACAAAGTAACGAGAAAGGAAGTGAAGGACTCCCCTAGTGAAGACGTCCTTAGCCTCCCCAGCAACAGCGCCAGAAAATAGCTTGATGACGCCCAGTACTTGTCGTGGCACGCTTCATTGGAAACCCCAAGAGCAAGGTATGAAGCAACACAGCAGCAAGTTTCCCTTAATAAGAAACCAAGGTTATCGAACCAGTAGGAGGAAGGAAACGCCACACATGTGTTGCTATCAACGCGGAGACCTGCACAACATAAACTCAAGACTTTGCCCCAACGAAACAATGAGGTTGTCAAGCTCACCGGTTTGCTATAACAAAGGATTAAACGTATGGTGTGAAAGGTAATGGTTTGCAGCAAGTAAACAAGTAATAGTGGAAGGTGTATCAATGGTAAAGATTAGACCGGAGTCCATAGTTCACTAGAGGTGCTCTCCTTAGATAAACAACATGGCATGAAGGGTAAACAAATTACATTGGGGCAATTGACAGGAACTGAGCAAGGCATAACAATGCAATTAGTAGTCATAAAGATTCTATGAGGTTGATTAGGCAATACAACAATATACATAGACCGCCATCCAACTGCATCTATGACTAGAAGTCCACCTTCAAGTTATCATCTGAACCCCCTCCAGTATTAAGTTGCAAGCAACAGACAACTGCTATAAGCAAAGTGTGTAAGGTAAACAGTCCACATGTTCCATGAACAAGAGACCGTTGTTTTCTCCCTAGAAGCAACAACACATCTACAACCGAAGAGATTATTGTCACCTCCCTTGGAAACTAGAGGCATGAACCCACTATCGAGCATAAATACTCCCTCTTGGAGTCACTAGCAACTACTTGGCCAAGATAGCTACTAACAACAAAGAGCATGCAAGATCACAAACAACACAGACATGATAGAATCATAAAGACAAAACCATTAATCAAACCAACATAATAATCTCAATATCCATCAGATCCTCACAAACACAACATGCATGATTACAAATAGATTAGATCTTGATCATGAACAAAGCTCACAAGATCTATACATGAAACCACAAAGGAGGAGATACAACCATCTAGCTACTACATGGACCCATAGTCCAAGGTGGAACTACTCACGCATCATACCAGAGAGAAGGCCTCTGGGATGATCTCCCCTCCGGCAGAGTGTCGGGAAGAAATTCAGATACCCCCTGATCTAGGGACGATGGTGGCGGCGGCTATAGACGGTTTCGTGGATTTCTGATCGGGGTACTTAGGGTTTCTGCATCGGGGGCTTCTTATAGGCAAAGGGGGAGGCCGAGGCGGCGGCCAGGGTGGCCAAACCCTAGCCAGGCGTGGGGCAGGGCCTACCCGCTCCTGGGATGGGTTTGGCCCCTCTGGTCGGCCCCTCGGGCTCTCCTCTGGACTTCTTGTTTCCCACGGAAAGTAATTGACTTTGTCCTTTGTCCCGTCCAATTTCGAGAATATTTCTTTACTAACTTTTCTAAAACCAAAAACAACGAAAAAGCAGTGCAATCATTACAACTTGTTAGTAGGTTAGTACCAGAAAACATGTAAAAACACCTCAAAGTGTGGACAAGTAAAGCAAAGTAGATACTAAACAAGCATGGAGCATAAAAAATTATAGATACGTTTCCAACGTATCACTCGACGTGGCACTTTGTTGGTAACCCCAAGCGCAGTGTGTGAAGAGCAAGCAACAAGTTTTCCCTCAGTTGAGACCGAGGTTATCGAACCAGAAGGAGGAAGGAAACGTCACACATGTGTTGCAAACAACATGAAGACCTGCACAACACAAACTCAAGACTTTCCCCAACGAACAGTGAGATTATCAAGCTCACCGGTTTGCTGTAACAAATGATTAAACGTATGGTGTGTAAGATAATGGTTTGCAACAAGTAAACAAGTAGCAGTGGAAGATGTATCAATGGTAAAGATTGGATCGGGGTCCATAGTTCACTAGAGGTGCTCTCCTTAGATAAACAACATGGTATGAAGGGTAAACAAATTACATTGGGGCAATTGATAGGAACTGAGCAAGGCATAACAATGCAATTACTAGTCAGAAAGATCCTATAAGGTTGATTGGGCAATACAACAACATACATATACCGCCATCCAACTGCATCTATGACTAGAAGTCCACCTTCAGGTTATCATCCGAACCCCCTCCAGTATTAAGTTGCAAGCAACAGACAACCGCTTTAAGAAAAGTGTGTAAGGTAAACAGTCCACATGGTCCATGAACAAGAGACCGTTGTTTTCTCCCTAGTAGCAACAACACATTTACAACTGAATAAATTATTGTCACTTCCCTTGGAAACTACAGGCATGAACCCACTATCGACCATAAATACCCCCTCTTGGAGTCACTAGCAACTACTTGGCCAAGATAGCTACTAACAACAGAGAGCATGCAAGATCACAAACAACACAGACATGATAGAATCATAAAGACAAAACCATTAATCAAACCAACATAATAATCTCAATATCCATCAGATCCCTGTAAACACAACATGCATGATTACAAATAGATTAGATCTTGATCATCAACGGAGCTTGTAAGATCTATACATGAAAGCACAAAGGAGGAGATACAACCATCTAGCTACTACATGGACCCATAGTCCAAGGTGGAACTACTCACGCATCATACCGGTGAGAAGGCCTCCGGGATGATCTCCCCTCCGGCAGGGTGCCGAGAAGAATTTCAGATCCCCCCGATCTAGGGACGATGGTGGCGACGGCTATAGACGGTTTCGTGGAGATTTGATCGGGTACTCAGGATTTCTGCATCGGGGGATTCTTATAGGCGAAGGGGGAGACCGAGGCGGCGGCCAGGGCGACCAAGCCCTAGCCAGGCACGGGATGGGGCCCACCCATGCCTGGGGTGGGTCTGGCCCCTCTGGCCGGCCCCTCCGGCTCTCCTCTGGACTTCTTGTTCCCCACGGAAAGTTATTGACTTTGTCCTTTGTCACGTCCAATTCCGAGAATATTTCTTTACTAACTTTTCTAAAACCAAAAACAACAGAAAACAGGCATCTGACATTGTTGCAACATTTTAGTAGGTTAGTACCAGAAAACATGTAAAAAGCACCTCAAAGTATGGACAAGTAAAGCAAAATAGATACTAAACAAGCATGGAGCATCGAAAATTATAGATACGTTTACAACGTATCATGATGCTTCTTGTTCGTATTCTTTTATCGACACTTCACTCCATAAACCTATGGACATGTTGCTGAGCTCAGTTTTCGCTCGGGGACAAGTGAAGTCTAAGCTTGCGGGAGTTGATACTCCCAATTTGCATCACCTTTCTATATCATAATTTACCTCTGTTTATTAATATTTGTCTTATTATGAGGTATTACTTATGACTTTTCATCTGTTTATGCATGTTGGATGACTCTAGGAGGATGGATTGCCGGAGTATGGATTCTGATGGAAAAGAAGGCGTTTCGGTGCAATTTCGCGAAGATCAGAAAAATACCAGAAAAATATGGAAACATATTATTTTCCTAGAAGACGAAGGAAGGTAGAAGGAGAAGCGAAGAGGGGCCGCAGGAGGCCCACACCCCTAGACGCGGGCCCACCTTACCCCACGCCTAGTGCAAGTGTGGCCCACTTGCCCGGCCTCCAACTCCTCCCCTTCGCCTATATCTTCCCTTCGGAACCCTAAGCCTGCGGGAGTGGCCACAGATAGATTTCCGTCGCCTTTGGGGGGCGAGGGCGGAAAACACCGAGAGAGAAAGATCTCTTCGGCAGACAGATTTATGCCGGGGGTATTCCTTCCCGCGAAGGGGATACCGTCGCCATCAACACCATCATCAAGCTAGGCTTCATCGAGATCATCATCATCATCCACACCATCATCTCCACCAGCACCATCATCACCACTCTGTCCCGCTGTAACAATTGTGTTGGATGTTGCTTTAGTTCTTAGGAGAAACTTTCCCGGTGTTGATTACTATTGTAGTTGATGCTTGTGAGTGGAACCATTGAATTATTGTTTATGTTCAGATTGTTATCCATTACCATATCATCTTTGATCTTGATCCATATGATGTCTCGTGAGTAGTTCGTTTAGTTATTGAGGACATGGGAGAAGTCATGTTGTTATTGGTGGATTTGTGTTGAGTTATTATTCAATGGTTTAGTATTTAAGTTGTGGTGCTATTCTTCTAGTGGTGTCATGTGAACGTCGACTACATGATACTTCACCATTTATGGGCCTAGGGTAATGCATTGTGTATTTGGCTACTAATTGTGGGGTTGCCGGAGTGACAGAAACCCGAACTCCCGTTAGGACACCTTTGCACAAGGGAGCGTAGGATCTCAGAATTTAAGGCTATGGTTAGATTTATATCTTAATTACTTTCATGTAGTTACGGATGTTTGCAGGGGGTTTAATCACAAGTATGTATTAGTCCAAGTAAGGTCGGTACATTAGCACAGGTTCACCCACACAACACTTACAACACCAGCGAAGAGTACTAAGCTATTTGAAGCAAAAGCACTTGACAGAATTCCCATGTGTCCTCGAGAACGTTTGGTCCTTATAAGTATTTCCACCGGCTTGTCCTTTGCTAAGAAAGGATTGGGCCACTTGTTCCGTTTATTCGTTACCTTTGTTACTTGCTCCTTGTTTTGTTGCTTTGCCAGAAAACCACTAAAAATCCGTTTGCTAAGTATTCACATGGATTTCCTGCTCCATACCACTGTTCGGCACCTTGTGCTCCCCGTTGGGATCGACACTCCTATTTATCGAAAGTACTGCGATACACCCCTATACTTGTGGGTCATCAAGGAGGACCGTGAACTACACCGAGATCGAGGACACTTGCTTGTGTCGGGCATGGTCGGACATGTCACTCAATGTTGTCCATGGCAATGACCAAACCGGGAAGCGTTATTGGATTAGAATTGAAGATAGATTTTTGAGGCTCATGCCTCGTGTAGCAAAGCCGGTGACCCGCACCTATCGTTCACTACAAGGCCGGTGGGATGTGATCAAAGCTACTTGTAGCCGATGGAGTAGAGCACTCGGGCAAATTCAGGCAAATCCTCCAAGTGGTGTTAGAATTGATCAATATGTGAGTGCATCTAACTTGCATTTCTTTTGGGTTAAGTTGTGATCAAGGCTATATAGACATGATCTAACATACATTCTATTAACTTGTAGGAAAGCCTAGCAATGGAAAAGTATAAGATGATGGAGGTCTCCAAAGGAAATCCATCTGTGCTCCAACATTATTGGAAGTTGCTTGAACATATGGAGAAGTGGAAGCTGAGGGATCAAGAAACAAAACCAAAAAAAGGGAGCTTTGCTTCAATTGGATGATAGGGATGATGAGGGAGGAAGAAACGGAGGGAGGCCGGGAGGAGCCAAGAAGGTAAAAGAGTGGATCAAGATTGAGAGAGAAGCTTCAAACATGGCATCGAAGATTGATGAAATGGTGAAATCCAAGGAAACCATGATGATCGAGACATTAGAAGCAAAGATGATCATGAAGGATAAAAAGCGTGAGATGAAGCAAGCAAGGTGGCAATCGGTTTGTGACTTGGAGGAGAGAAATACTGCACTTGAGGAGAAAAGGAAAATGCCGAGATCCTAGCCGAGGAGAATAGGCAGGACCATGATGATGGATCCGACCTCCATGGATGCTATCACAAAAGAGTGGTGGGAAATTCGTAGCGCCGAGATCCTAGCAAGGAGGAAGCAAGTCATGGAGGATGCTGCCGCTTCGATGCATGGTTCTTCTTCGGCTACGTCGAGGGGTGCTGCTACCGGAGAGCCAATTGACGACGACGCTGCGGCTTGAGCTCGACCTGCGTATGTTATTTGCCGTCTTTTATTGTTAGATTTTATGCGATGACCGCCTTACAAATTGTAGGAACTGCTGTCGCTTTTGCTATCAAAATATGTTTATAGTTTTGTTTCTAGTTCACCCCGTCGAGCAGTTTCCAAAAACGGAAATTGCAAAAGAAAATATGCGAATATTCTGTTTTGTGGTTTTGGTTTTCGAGGACTACTTTGCGCCGCCTCCCGCAAAACGAGCAATCGGAATTCACAATTCGCCGTCCCATATTCAGATGTTTACGATTTGTGTTTTACGGATATTACTAGAGATGCTCTTAGCGGCGTTGGTTGCCCCGTGAGGCCTTGTTTACTTCTAGGATATTTGAGGGGACGAGAGGAGATTATTTCGTATTTTGGAATTTCTCCGATAGGTCGTTTACTAGGCCGGGTTTGAAGGGGATAATCTCGAAATATCCCCACAAATCCCCTCTACACTACTATATTTTTAGCTAGATTAAAAACTCTCCATCATGGTAGAGTAGTTTTAGGATAGGGTATTTGAGGAGACTAGAGATTATTGTATAAACATCGAATCTCCGCATATCCACGTATCTTTTAAAAATAAAAATACCGAAAAAGTAAACAAGCCCGAGAAGTTTCCGTGAATGGGAGAGACGAGAGCGGCGAGGGCAGGTCGGTCATTAGCTCCGTCAGCAAACTCGTGTAGGGCAAGGAAGTCGATTCCCCAATCCCCATGGTGCCGTTGCCTGATTCGTGCTCCCCTGCGAGAACTACTTCAACAAACCTACGAGGCAGCACCGCGACTTGACGCGACTGATTAGACGGATCGAGCTGGTTTAACTAATAGATGGTCCAAATGCTCATCAAGCTTTTCTTGGGTGTACAAGCAATCCCAGCCTTTCCCTGACGCTTAGCCAGTCGGGGCGACAGACGACAAGCACGTATAGCAACAAGAAAAGGCTGGTCACCGTACATACGATTCCCGGCCAAAAACATAGACCGGCCGAGTCCTTTCGTCTGTGCTGTCAAACGCAGATAAACCGGGTACCCTGCCTAGCTACAGCTAGCTCGACCTCCACGCCCCCAACGTACAAAGGCGCGACGAAACAACTCTACTGTGCGTCGAGGACGGAAAGGAGATCTGAGGAACCGGCTGTTTTTCCTCCGAGGCGGGAAGGAAGGAAGGAAAGGCGAGCCCAACGACGCTCGATCGCCGCCTGGACTGACTTTATTTCCGATCGAGGAAAAAGAATCGTGCGTCGCCGCCTGTTTGTTGCCACGCGCGCCTTCCACGCTTGTCTTTTCAGGTAGGTACCAGTTGACGCCCGGCTTCCCCCCATCGTCACAGACGGAGCTAGCCAGCGAGCAAGCGGCCGACCTCTGCACCCAGGCGACATAAATTGGGCTGGGCAGCAACAGCACGAGCGATGTCTGCCTGCCTGCCCAGGCATTGCCATTGCCCCATTGGTGTACTACGTGCTTTGATTAGGGCACTCGATGGCCTCCTCATATATAGAACCCCTTGGGCGCGTACAGGCTACAGGGACAGAGGGCGCTGTGCCAGATTCCCCTATATACAGTACCGGGTAGCGTAGGCGTGGCTGCAGCGTTGCGTTAGTGTCAGCAGTCAGCTACGTACGTATATATGGTGCACACAGTGTCAAGCCTAGGCTGAGCTGCACTACAGTGTCCATATATACACAGCGTTCCCCCCTTCAAGGCTTCAGCCTCCCAAGGCCCTGCCATTGGCCAGGGCGTCTCGTGCACACGCGGCTAAGGCAGGCTCGGCAGGTAGCGCCCAGGTCTCCCTTCGGCGAGCAGATGCAGAGCATGGTCGACGCAGTGCACCGTCGTCGTCGTCGATGCAGTGTAGCGTCGTCACCTGGCGCGTGATGCCCTTTTGCCGCGCTACCAGACGCCAACAAAAGGCCATGGGACGAACTGCTGTGCCGGCCCCACCCCGCCCGCCGGCCGGCAGGCACCAGCGCATGGATCGTTATGGTGTATGATTACCTCGTAAGTGGCTCTGTGCCTGTGCGTGCGCAGGGCCCTGGCGGTCCCCGGCGGTCAGCGGACATGGCCCGCGTGCTCGCAAATGGTGGTGATGGTCTCGTAATAGGGCATGCTCCGCTGTCTTCTTGCCATTACTATGATGATGTACTATGTGTTGCTAATCGGTGGTCATCCCTAGTGTACACGGGGGACAATAGGAACTATACCAGTACTCCAACATGCAGCGGACGTGTACGGGTGTAAGTAGTTATGGACTAGCGGCCGATTTGCAACTAACTGTGGTAGATTGTCGGAGTACCGGTACAGAGGCAACGACGACGAGTGTAGTAGGAGAGTAGACAGCGTGTGTCCGTACCGAGCGGGGCCGGCGCCATGAATGTGAGACGGAGTGGAGTGGCAATGTGCCATGTGCGGCGGCCGGCACAGGAGACTCGTGGACACGACTCCGTCCTGCCTGCCGACCTCTCCGCATTAATAAGATCCTTGATGCAAGGGAAGTGGGGATACTACGAACATGTACATACTACTCGTGGTCCTCTGGATCGTAATATCCCAAACGGTAAGGCTTCACCTAGGGTTAGACATGCATAACGGCGGCAGAATCTAATCGCACGTGGTCCATGGCGGGTGAGAGTAGGAAAATTACGGGCCTCGCCGCCGCGCTACTTCCACTCAAGCTACATGTCCCCGTACTGTCACGAGTCCTGCCCGTAACGGAAAACGTCCAAGTCGGACGGCATCGGATGCCGCTGGCGCTGGGCGCGCGCGCGAGGCGGATTCGGCTTTCTCTTCCTTTTGAACGATTCGATGGAGCGGAGGACGTGCATGTGCAGCAGAGGCCGCAGGCGGGCAGGCGGGGACGCGACAGCGCAGGGGCAAGACGCGCGCTGGCGTTGAGCAGCGCGGCCCAGAGATTTCTGTGCAGCTGGCGGTACAACGGGCTCGCTTTGGCCGTACGCCATGCATGCCATGCTGGCTGCGCTGCTCCTCTGCCTATCCCCGTCGCGTTCCGTTGTTCACGGTCACGGATCGGCTCGGCGCCTCCGTCTTCACCTCCCATACGGCCATACGCTAGGGCGCGTAGTGATACTTCAGCGGGTACAAAAAGATGGTTCCCTGCGGGCATGCATGGCCGCGGGCCCGCGGCCACGAACTGTCCACGAGTATTAGGGCATGAGCATTGGTTCAGTCGGCTGCCGTCTGTATGCCTACTCCACGTCAGTAGCAAAATAAACTAAAGACTCCGTCTATAATAATCTGTCTGCTAGGCTATCTGTAAGTGCGACAATAGCTGGATTTCTGTGGTTAACTAACTGAACGTGGGACGATGGATCAACGCAAAGATGAGGAAAAAAACGGAAGCAACCAGAGAAAACTGAACGTGCACGAGATATTTTCGTCTAGATAACCGACGACCTCTATACAAAGGGAAATAGGCTGTCGATAAGAGGCGTTTTTTACGTGAATCGTCCGTCTAGATTTCTACGGACGGTGATCTTCTCTCTCATCAATCTCTCTCCTCCACGTCGTGCACATCTCCTAGGTGGCTGGTTTTACAGATAGCTGATTTGGACTATTGTACACGCCCTTATATCATTCTGGACCGTGTTCGGTTACTCGGACCGGAATGTCACTTTTTTTTCATTATAGTCCAGTCGATGCTGCATTGTGGAAATTATTTTTAGTTCAAGATGGGTAATTTTGTTTGACTTTTTTTTGTTTCCCCACTACGAAAGTCCATATGGTCACTTTGTTTGATTTCTTAGATTAGGCTCGGCTGGTGCAAAGTTACACGTTTGAAAGCGCATCCGGCCATATATGGTTATTTTCCATGGCAAAATAGCGAGCGTACCAACTAGTCATAAGGGTTTAAGATCTTACATGATTGTTCATATTAATCAGAGCAACTGATAGTATATAATACACATGATCAGGCTGACGATGATAATGTTTTTGATCATACTTGAACCCTCTATAGGTGGAAACTGCTCACGTGGACGAACTTGTTGATGAACTGATGGCCGTGAAGTGCAATCGATGTTCATATATTGCGACGATTGTGTCTTTTGTGGACGCTCTGCTAAGAACTCGGAGTATATGGAGGTTGTGCTGGAACCTGCCACTTGTTGGCTGCACTCCTTTCATGTCTTGTAGATTCCTGGTTGTTTGCCGTAATAGACCACATACCAGTTGTATTTCTATAAGAACATAACACATATAAGAATCAGAACTAAAGCAGGCAGATCAAGTTCATAAACAACATAAGGCATAAACATAAACTAGTTAAGAATGCATGATCATACGGGCACAAGCATCAGCAATTCCAATCTACCAAGTTAGTGTGATCCAACCGATCACCACCAACATCTATGGTGTCATCCTACCACCGAATAAATTTTCCATCATGTGAGGGGTAAATATATACCACCTCATAGTAAACATGCAAAAGTTTTCATCAAGTCCCTAGCTACTTCAAAATATACAACTTCTTCATCATGCATGCACTACCGCCACCATCTCCATGATCAGGGAGCAAGTACTACAAATAATAATGCTTGGCCAGGAAGGTCCCGAGCCAGAGATCCCTGTGGTCTTCCGCCATCTTAACAAAGTCGTTTCCCATATCCCAGTTGCCGAAGAGGTGGCTGAGCGCCACCATTAGAGCCTCAGGGCTATACCCTTTGGTGGTCATGACGGCGTCGTACAGAGCTAGGTACACATCAGGAGAGGAAGCAGTGGTGATGGCGGTCGCCACCTCTTTCACGGTCTCGGTCATGCAGGTGATGGTGACGACATCCTCCTCTCCCAGCAGCGACCTCTTCCTCTTCTTGCAAGGATCGAAGCCACCAACAACGTAGGCATTTGTGTTGCCGCCTTGACCAACGCCGGTAGCAGGAGAACCTGCAACGGCATCGGTCTCGACGTCATTATCAATCACCACTGTCTTCGACTCTTGGATCTGCATATATTCAGGTCTTGGCTCGCCAAGAGGCTCATTAGAGCCCATTGCAAACCTCACAGTGGCAAGGCCGAAGGAGAAGATGGCCTCCATCTGCCTATAGTTGGCGACAGGCTTGTTCAGATGTTCGGCATCCTTGGGGTGATCCTGAGACATGGAATTGCAGGGAGGTTAACAAGGTTAGCGAGGCTACACAAGGGAATCGTAGGGATGTAACTGAAATTTAGTTAATATCGAGATGTGTCCCCTGTAGTGGGCATCCTCCAAGATAATGGTGCAGGTATCCTCGTCCTATCTAGCTCCGCAAAGGCCTTTGAGCTTGGAGATATGGATCCACCTGGTCCTCCACTTACGCAGGTGGTTGTACACCTGCTTGAGGACACCTCGATGCCACAAAACTCAAACACCTTGCGGGCAACAGTGTTGAGGTGCACCTCTTTGAACCCCTTTTCCGTCCTCACGCCGCTCTTGATGATCTCGCACATCTGATTGAGCACGAACACCAAGAGGAATGGTTCCTACTTCATGGTGCCCTTCACCCCCTTGCACTGACCTGTGCTGTGGTATTTGCCAGCGTTGATAGCTTTCTTCTTGGCCAAGATCATCGGAGGAGCAGACAAGATCGCCGTGCGCTGAGGATATGTGAGCCTCAGAGGCGGGAGCTGGGATTAGGTCTCAGTGGCAAACGTCTCCTGAGAATCCATGAGGGTCTGGCTGAACTCATCGGCGGTCATGTCCTGCAGATCTCACGGTCACACATTTTAGGACCTAGACTAGGCATGAATAAAAACTTAAACATGCAACGAGTCCACGAAGACACCGATCTATAACTATACCTAGCAGTTAATTGGGCACACTAACATAGATCTGCTGCAAACAACAATCAGATCTACGGGGTGCTAACATATCAAAGCTACCACACCCGGGGTTTGATGGAACTCACCGACATCGTAGGAGCGGAGCACGTCGCCGCTGAAGATGTTGAATAAGAACGCCTGCACCGGTCGATCTAGAACCACCGCCTCCGCTACCGCCACTTACCTGCTGGCCGATGAAGAAACTCGCAGTCTTGAGAGCTCGAAGAACGAGGAAAATGGTGGCAAGGGACGTATGTGTGGAGGGTGGTGATATATACCGCGGCGCTGTGGCGAGCGGTGGCGAAATTTCTCCCGGAAGAACCCGTGGCTCGCACCACCGCCGAGGTCGCACAAGGACGCAGCTTTCCTGCCCTTTTGCACAAGCGGGTCTGTCCCCGCGGAAACACCCTAGCAAGCCATCTTTTAAACTGCTTTAAATTCATATGATATAAAAAACATATACGACCTAATACAGTAAACACCCTTATTTTTCTGACCCATGCGAGAAACGGAAAAATAGACTATCAAATATGCCCTATGTGGACCGTCTATCGAAGCCAAGCCCATTGCGCGAGTGACCTGTGATCACGAGCGTGCAGTTACTTCTCAGGGGCGAAGTGCAAATACTGTACGAGGAGAATCTGAGAAAAAGCATTTTTTATTTTTACGAAGAGAACCAGCAAAACGTGACCCTCACAAAATCGAGGGCAATCCCTTTATTTTACCTCTTTCTCTGTCCATATTAATTATCTTGATTTTATCTAAAATTATATGTATATAATTAAGTATTTAGACTATAGATGGATTCGTATTTAGATAAAATTGAGACCATTAGTATAACCGGAGGGAGCATTAATATTTGCAGGTGTCTTTAGAGTTTAGGAAGTGCTATATGTAGATATCCGCCAAAGTTTAAACTCAACCTACATTGAGAGCGCTTGAAAATGTGGATAAATGTATCATTATGTGAGATTAATTCATCATTCCATTGTTCTTAGGTTTTCTTTCAAAAAAAATCTAGCCTACAAGGGAACCATTTTAACTATCTTGAATTTGTAAGCTCACATGTTTTTGTTATCACACTATGTTCTTTGTTTCACAATAAAGATGTTGTTACCAATATGAGCGAAAGCTAGGAATACCAAATATTTAACCGGATTTGCTAGTTTTCAGGCTTCTGAGAACTTCTTAGATCTCAGTCAGCTCTCTCGCCATTAGATTTACCTCGCGATTCATGTAACGTGGGACTTTCACATGAGTTACAACTAGGTTGTAAGTTGTAACTGGGATTTTAATGAGTTGCAACTAGGTTGTAACTGAGAATTAATATAAATTATATAAGTTGCAACTAGATTGCAACTGAGAATTAACACAAATAGTAAAATAATGTCAGCGACTTAGACATAAGAAATTCTCAGGCGGCGCTTGAGAATTCCTTATGTCTAAGTTGCTGATGTCATCCTAATATTTGTGCTAATTTATCAGTTATAACCTAGTTGTAACTCATAAGATTTATATTAATTCTCAGTTACAACCTAGTTACAACTTATTAGATTCTCAGTTACACCCGAATTGTAACTCATGTGTAACTTTCATTTTGCACGAATCACGAGGTAAATCGAACGGTGAAAGAGACGACTGAGACTTAAGACATTCTAAGGCGACTAAGAACTAGCAAATTCGATACTAAAACCATATGACCCGGTTGGCTGTTATTGTAAAAGCATTTCCAGATTTAGTAGCATCCGGACTTCTATCTGACCGGACTCGTCCGTTTGGTTTGGGCTGGAGTCCTTCATTCGGTTATACCAGTAACTCTTTTTCTCGGGAACGATATATTATAGTAATGATCAACCGTTTATTTATGCTTTACTCGTAGTAGCGAAACATAGTTGGTACAAATATAAATTTAATCTCAACCATTAATTTTCAAAGTTAGTGAAGAGCTAACAACTCATTATTTAGCACACGTGGAAGCATGTGATGACTCCTGTTTTATTCTTATATAGTACTCCATCTATTTTATAATATAAGATGTTTTATATTTTGTAAAATGAGTGTATCTAAGCGATTTTTAGTGTATGGTTTACTTTGAACCTGTGTACTAAAAGATATATCTAGATATATTTGTGTAAGAATTGACGGCGAGTAGGTGTTCGGCGCAGCGTGCATACAAGTATGATCTGAGATGTGATGTCCTATGCACGCACGAATGGCACGATCTTACTCCTACGCTGCGTCCGTGGCGTGCCGGCTGATCGGATCTCGTGCCGCCGGCAGCGCGCACTGTTTGCACGCGTTCGTGTTTCTCAGAATTAATTCCCGCCATTGCTGCAATAGTGACACGCTCGCTCGTCGTAGCGCTTAAAAAAGGAAAATCGTTATATGCTCACGCTGCGCCCACGAGATCCTCGTTTACGGCGTCCGCGAGCAGCGCCACCGCGCTCCAGTGGAAGCCCCACTCTAAAATTTGGCCCAGCCCATATCGTCTTTGTAGAAAATAAGAAAAAATAAAAAAGCCCAGCCCAAGTTAAGTCTGTTCCACTCTAGCAAAGTGGGCTGGATTCGGTCCTGGCCCCGGCAGCATTAATGTCCCGGTTATTTAGGTCAAGTTAGGTCTGTTTCACCCTTAGCAAACGTGCGCGCAGCAAGTGGCCGGAACTGTTCGCGATCGCGTCAACATTTTCACGTAAGCAAAAGTCTATATGTGGCATTGTAAAAAAAAGTCTATATATGGCGCTGCTGGTCACGTCTTTTGGTTACAGACTTGCAGTTACTAGTAAAAGTTACTAATACTGCTTATTACAGTGCTGTTCTGAAAGTGTTTCTCTTCTCTACGAAGTTGCCTCGCTTTTCTCAGGAAAAAGTGAAGAATAGGAAAGGAATCTTAAAAGGGTAAGATGGGCCTAATGCCCCGACGTCCCCCAGCTTTTGTGAGCCTCTGTGCGCGACATACGGCCTCATTATAGTTGGGCCATGGGATGTTCGCAGTGTTGTCATCGTTGCTATTCGTCTCCTGCAAATGAGGCTTCATCTAAGGGAAGCTAGGTGGGCTAGTCCATTGGGCTGGGTTTACCGTACTTTGTTTATTTTTTATTTAATGCACATTTATAAGTAGGCATTAGAGAACTATGAAATTTACCAATATGTTTATCCCAAATTTATATGTCAGTTCATGATCCATTGTCCGTGAAAACATTTATATCAGATAAAATATTCACCAAACCTGATTGCAAAAAATTTAAATAGTCCATTTTTTTCATGTAATATTATAGAAGTATGCTAGTTTTACGATGCGTTTCTTTTTTCCATCCAAGATCCAAAGAAAAAAAAGATAAAAATTGGAGCAAACATACATACCTACTAAAACCTAGATAAATTTTGCGCGAGTACATGATACTTCCTCCGTTCAGAAATAAGTGATTTGAGTTTATCTACGTTCATATCTAGACAGATCCAATACACTTATTTCCGGACGGAGTGAGCACCTTTTATTCTTTGTTCACATACCCTAGAAAAACACGTCCTTGTGTGGCACCATACTATTATTTGTTAGTACAACCAGCATTAATCTTCGGCATCATTTCATTATAGTAAGAAGTGCACCAAATAAGTACTATTTATAAAAGAAAGATGATATGGCTTGGCAAGCCGGTAAACACTATCTATCAGAGTCCGATTGGAATGAAATCATCGGACCTCACAGGCGCCGTCGATCTTGTCTTGATGGAGCGATTGGTTTTGCCCCCACCCTAATTACGCCTCTCTAATAATTAAGCCTCCCCCAATGTAGCAAACGAGATCAACCTGCATCGCACTGCCCCCTCCCGCGGCAACCGCCACCTCCATGGCCTTCGTCGTCAACAGGCACAACATGTCTTGCGAGCGAGGCCGCACCACCCGTCCACGGCCCCCACGTAGGCGCATGACCTGAGCACGCTCCTCGGCGTTGGCTGCGGATTGGGACTCTCCCTGCGACGCTCGCGCCCATGCCTACGAACAGCCAGTGTGCGTCGCGGCTTCCGGATGGTGCTTTCACCACTCACCGTAGCCCTCTCGATCCCTCCAAGGACAACACAATTCGGGAAGAAGGTAATATAAACTGAACTAATTTCCAATGTGACCATTTTTCCTGCATTTTTCAGATTTATATGCACCTGTGAAATCGATTTTCTTCTGTAGGAAGCACGACACTATCAATACTTAGCACAACTAACATCTGAATGAAGCACGGCAATGGAAGTGTTGTAAAAATTGTTCAAAGCGTCCGAAAAGAAGAAGAGTAAGAACAGTAAAGAAGCACAACCAGTGTTGAAAAGTAGCATGAAGGCCGTATGAAAGAAGCACGATTACCGCCGGTCGGACACATGCATCGTCCGTGGACCAGACCTCGTGAGCTGGTGTACTCTAGTCCGACGAGGGAGTGTAGCGGAGCACCAACGGCCGCATTGGCGCGCGGTGGCAGAGTAGACTGGCGCGTGTCACATCACGGTAAGGATGAAGGTGGCTGTAGAGCAGAACGACGGGCGTTGCAACACGGAGAGGGTGAGCGCAGCGAGGTATAGTTCATGTTTACATGGTGCTGCTCAATCATGGCCGACGTGATGAACGCATGGACCTTCTTCGACAGGATTGCGGCGTGGTGCGACGTCGACTATCACCGCCTCTGTCGATGTCAAATCGATGCTTCGTGAACCAAAATCTGTTTTGCTTCATTCGTAATAGGATGTCGCACCGCAAAAAAAAGTGACGAATCATCTGTATGCTTTTTTAATCAAGTGATGCGAGTTTCTGGAAATCCAACGTTGCTTCACTTTCAAGGCCTAGATTCTCCTAGTGTCACATGTCTGCTTCTACACCTAATTTAATTGCTCCAAAATCCAAAAATATATCATCGCATCATTTTAAATCACAAAGATACCAATTTGATGATGGTATACTTCTCGCATAAAGAATCATGCTTCACACAAACTTTGCATAGAACTCAATCTCATGGATCTGCCATGATTATTCCAAGGAAATAGCAACAATATTTCCCCAAGAAACAACGACTTCCAGTGTAGAAACACAATACTTCCATGGCACAAAACTTTGTTATTTTGAGTAAAAAATCATAACTAATATCTTGAATTTTATTACTCGGAATCAACACATAATTTTCAAAAATTATCCTAAAAAAGAGAGATTGATTTGGATGGATTGGTGAGATTGATTGGAAAGCATTTTAAACGGAAGCATGCAAATCAATTCCTGGAATCACGTAATCAGCCAGGGGAGGATACTAGCGACATTAACGGAACTGCCAGGATCTATTTACGGAAGCATGCAACCAGTCATCAGTTTACCAAAATCACGCGTGCCTTGTTATGATCCTACGTTCCCGCTGCTGCCAATCCTATGGCTATGCACAGGTCCGATAGGAAGCAACATATCGGCGGCTGATTTCTAGCGGTGCAAGCCCAAACTCTACTTACCAGATGATACACCGCGTTTTGCTGTGGATATCAATAGCAAACATATTGCAAGGAATAAATTCGTACATGTGATTAGGGGTGGGCGTTCGGTCATGACCGAAAAATCGATCTTTGTATTTCTGTAATACTATGGTTCTGAAAAGACCGTAGCTTCTATGTAACATGACAATCTCTGGATCGGTTCATTGACCCATAATAGAATAAAGATGAATAACATAGCAAATATCCGTGTATCATAAATAACGAAAGATTCAGAGTAACATTATTACAATAAGGGCTTAGCTCTAGGCTAGCTCAACTTATTCAAGTAGCAACATAAATAAAATAACTTCTTCATTTTTCAAATTTCCAACAAGTGAACAAGTACTGAGTGAAGTACCATGACCTAATCGATCACTCAGAATCTGAATATCCTGCAGCATGAAACGTAACAGCCCCGAAGGGTCAATACATGAAATGTATGGCAAGTAGAGCTATTAAAGGAGACAATAGAACTAGCATCTACATGCATATTTGCCAAGTGGAGCTGTAGCTAGCTTGCATTTACAAATACCTTTGTCCTACTTTCATAAACAATTTTTGTCTTTTTTTGAAAAGATCCCAATTAAGTTAACCCATCATCATTAAAGCAATTAGGAAATTAGAATGAGCGAGAAATATGTCATGAACTCAATATCAAGCAACTCAAATGTCCATAACCAGGGACACGGCTAATCGATTAGTTTATACACCCTGCAGGAGTTAGTACACTTTATCCGTGTGACTTGGCCAGCCCAGCTCGTACCACCACTCTTATATTGGGTGATGATAGAGAGAAGTCCAAGAAGGGACCGTTCGGGAAGTAGCTTCCCAAACCTGACACGCACCGTACCAACCTACCAAAATTCTACATCTCTGGATACGTGGGTTCGAGTTACCACAACCTACTGAGTCCAACCAACCGTCCTTTCCATTATTGGCACATGGTTGTACACGTAAGCTACCAAATAAAGAAGCCAATCATTTTCTCTTAATACCTGGGTGCCTTTCCGCAATGATACCATAAAAAATATCAATCCCATCACACCCAGGAGGTTCATTGATTAAGTTGTTTTTAGTTTTCACAACAACTTTCAAGTGATGTAACCCAGCCCTCGTTCATCATAGCACAGCTAAGCAAATCTACCAACGGTGTCTCATCTATAGGTAATCCCTACCACATAATAGGACATAGCATAGCGATAGTACTTTCCTACACATGCATCTACAAAATACACGACAATGCATTAAAAATAGTAGGAAAATAATCATAAACAATTAGCATCTACTTGCCTTGGCTGTAGCGGTCGAATGAACAATCCTCACACGAGCAAGCGTTGCACTCGTCACAATCTACATGATACAATTGCAATCACATAAACAAACCAAACACAATCATATACAAACATAACAATGCAAGATGCATGCATGACGAGTTGAACAAATCTTCAGTAGTATTCTACAACCTTGTTCAGTATACCTACTGTATGCATGCAAGGAAAACATTTTAAAAGCATTGGAAACAAAGCATGCAATTTTAAATGGCCAAACAATTGAGCTATAACCCAATTATTAAGCCACTGCTATTAAATAGTTTGTAAAATCTTGGAAAAATAGCTATTGTGTAGGCAACCTAAAATAGAACCAGTACCAATTGGAATCACTCAAAAAAGATTTATAGAACTTTCTAATAAATAAAATACTCCAGAAAGCCTTTTAATAGATTCTGCAACTTCCAATACTGTAAGTTTACCTTTTTAAATCACTAACAGATTTCTCTTGTTCTACTGGTTCCAGGGACACCTCAATTGACATTTTTGGAGTTGTAGAAATTTTCCTATGAATTTATTACTCTAAATAGGACATTAAACTATTTATTTATTCACGGAAAAACCTTGCTGCTAAAGCCTGAAAAAATGTACAGCAATATTCTACGTGAAAAAATTAACCCATCGGTATCTTATTTGCAATTTTTGCCCTAGTAGATTAATTGATATGATTTTTTCAAGATTAAACCTAAAACTGCCAATTTTTAACCTATTTAATTAATTCGAAATAGGGAGCTGACTAGTCAAACGATGAGTCAGCGCTGATGGGGCAGTTGACTGGTCTTCAGTCATCAGCTGACTATTCAAATGCTTGATTTGGGCCGTCAAAACAAGATCTAACGGATGAGGAGGAATGCAACGGGGGCTCACCGGGGCGGTCGACGGGTGGCGGCGGCGATGACGTGGCGATGATGGCAGGTGGTGGTTCGGCGGGGCAGGGGCGTGTACGGGATGCAGCTTGGCTCATCGGGGATCTGCGGTGCTTCGGTCGTCGACGACGTGGCTCCCTCCTGCCTCTGTGGCCCTCGGCGGCGGCGTCTTCCTCGGCTCCGGCGAGAGCAACGGCGAGCAATTGTCGACGCCACGTGGCTTTGCAGACGGGGCAAAACGGACGAGGGAAATCAGTACTCGCAGGCGAAGCTCTCTGCGAGAAGAATGGGGCCAGGGCGTGCCGTAGCTCGCGGCTTGAGCTCCTACCGTGCGTTACCAACGGCGGCGACGAGCGGAAAAGAAAATCCCGCTGCTAGGGCTTGCGGCGATCGCGGGAGGACGAAAAAGGGTGGCGGCACGGTCCTTTGTAGTGGGGCACCCGATGCAGGAATCGCGTAGGAATCGGAGAGAAACGCGGCGACGTGTGGGCAAGTCCGTGTAGATTTAGGCAAGCTGGCGCTACGCTGATAGGTGGGCCTGCACCGACAGGGGAGGTTGGGCGGTGGGCTGGCGGCTGCTCTGCTATTCGCTGCTCATGCCGCTGCCGCCGCTTTGCCGAGCTCGGGCAGGGTGGGCCACGGCTGGTAGGCTGCGGGCTGCGCGTGGCTCTCTTTTTTTTTGATTTTTTTCTTTTTCCTGGAGATTTACTTAACTGAATTTTCTGTCAGAACTAAACCTGAATTTTGACAGAATTTCAGCAGGGCATAACTTTTGATCCAGACCTCCGATTGAGGCGATTCAAAGTGCTACGAGTTCGTGACGGAACCCTCTACGCGTCTGTGCTAACCAAAAGTCTAGACTAAAAGTTTCTAGCAGGTGTAAGGTAGAAACCGAGCACTCTAGTGTAGGTGACAAAATGCAAATGCAAGTGATGGTTTTTGCCAAAAGCTTTTAAAACTGAAATTTTGTAATAATGCTCATGATGCAATGACATGTATGATATGCAGTACCAAATCTAAAATTTGGGACGTGACAAGACTAACCCCCTTAAGATGAATCTCGTCCCCGAGATTCGGCGTGGCTAGCAAATAGGTGTGGGTGGTCCTCTCGGAGGTCATCCTCACGCTCCCAATTGGCTTCCTCTTCGGTGTGGTGGCTCCATTGCACCTTGAAAAATCTGACCGTCTTGCTATGGGTAAACCTCTCTGCTGTATCCAAAATCTTGACCGGATTCTCCTCATAGGTCAAGTCACTCTCCAGCTGAACCTCCTCCAGTGGCATGGTGTCTCTCAACGGTGTATCCACCATCTCCGGATGGCACTTCTTCAGCTGGGACACATGGAACACGTCATGAACAGCGGACAGAGCCTCTGGCATCTCCAACTGATATGCAACTTCTCCCTTGCGTGCTAAGACTCGGTATGGTCCTATAAACCGAGGTGCCAGCTTACCCTTGATTCCAAACCTCTTAATCCCACGCAGTGGAGATACTCTGAGGTACGATCTATCACCAATTTCATACACCACTTCCTTGCGCTTGGCATCAGCGTAGCTCTTCTGTCTCGATTGTGCTACCTTCAGCCTGTCCCTAATCAAAGTGACCTTCTCCTCGACATCCTTGATCAAATCAGGTCCAAATAGCTGGCGCTCTCCTACTCCATCCCATAGCAATGGTGTCCGACATCTTTTCCCATATAGCACATCAAACGACGACGTCTTGATGCTGGTTTGGTAGCTGTTGTTGTAGGAAAACTCGGCATACAGCAAATTCTCATCCCAACTAGAGCCATGAGCCAAAGCGCAAGCTCTCAACATATCCTCCAAAATCTGATTCACCATCTCTGTCTGTCCATCTGTCTGAGGATGGAATGCTGTGCTAAACTCCAACCTAGTTCCCAATGACTTGTGCAGCTGGCGCCAAAAGTGTGATGTAAATTGGGTGCCTCTATCTGATACCATGCTCTTGGGAACTCCATGTAGGCACACAATCCTGTCCATATAAATCTTGGCTAACCTTGCACTCGTGTAGGTTGTCTTTACCGGTATAAAGTGGGCTACCTTGGTCAAATGGTCGACCACTACCCAAATAGAGTCGTATCCAGACCTGGTCCTGGGAAATCCTGTGATAAATTCCATTCCCACTCTATCCCATTTCCAATCCGGCATGAGTAATGGCTATAGTAATCCTGCTGGCTTCGGGTGTTCCGCCTTCACTCGGCTGCATACATCACATAAGGCAATATGCTCAGCGATGTTTCCCTTCATGTTGTTCCACCTTTTTTCCTTTAGATCCATATAGATCTTTGTATTGCCCGGATGTATGGAGTACGGTGAGTCATGAGCTTCCTGCAGAATTAGCTTCCTTATCTCCGGATCGTTGGGCACACACAAACGATCTCCATACCACAAGGTTCCTTGCTCATCCTCGCAGAATTCTTTTTCTCCATCCTCCTTCATCTTTTCCTTTATTGCCTCTATCTCCTCGTCTCCTACTTGAGCCTTCCTGATCATGTCCTGTAGCGTTGGTTGGACTTCCATTGTTGCCAAATATCCCTCTGACACTACCTCCAGTCTAAGCTCCTTGAATTGCTTGCACAAATCCTCAGGCAATTTCCCAACAGTCAATCCATTGGCATAGACCTTCCGGCTTAGAGAATCCGCTACTACATTGTCTTTTCCTGGGTGGTACTGCAGATTCATATCATAATCCTTGATAAGTTCCAACCATCTTATTTGCCTCATGTTCAACTCCTTCTGTGTAAATATGTACTTCAGGCTGTTGTGGTCGGTGTACACATCGCAGTGTTTTCCCATCAGGTAGTGCCTCCATACCTTGAGCGCATCTACAACCGATGCTAATTCCAAGTCATGCGTGGGGTAATTCCTCTCATGGTGTTTAAGTTGCCGCGAGGCATATGCCACCACTCTTCCATCTTGCATCGACACACTTCCAAGTCCCTGTTGAGATGCATCACAATACACTTGGAAATCCTTCTGAAGATTAGGTAAACACAGAACAGGTGCGATCACCAGGCGACGCTTCAGTTCCTGAAAGCTAGCTTCACACACATCTGTCAACTCAAACTTCTCCTTCTTTAGCAGTTCTGTCATTGGCTTAGCGATCTTGGAGAAATTCTCTATGAACCTCCTGTAATATCTAGCAAGTCCCAAAAAGCTTCGAATATCGCCCACATTCTTGGGCTCTTCCCATTCAGTAACTTCCGTCACTTTGCTTGGGTCAACAGCGACTCCTTCTCCTGACACCACATGTCCAAGAAATCCAATAGTGTTAAGCCAGAATTCACACTTGATGAATTTGGCATACAACTTATGTTCCCTCAGCTTCTCCATAATCAGTCGCAGATGTCTCTCCTGTTCAGCATCATCCTTGGAATATATTAATATGTAACATCCCTAAAAATCATGTTTCAAAACTCATTCATATCATTCTTGCATCATTCATTCATATAGGGTTTTTCTCAAAATCATTTAGAGGCATACACTTAGGCTATGATTTCATGTGGGCAATTTATCTCAAATGGCCATCACCCTTTGGGTTTTGTTTGTTTAGGGACTTGTTTGCTTGCCTCCATGATTGGAAAGATTAGGAGTAGCATTTAAACCCAAGATTCCAATTTAGAAATATTTTCTAAAACCCTATTCCAAATTTTTGCAAAGAGACAAAGTCTCTGTTTATTTCAAAGACCCAAGCTTGACCAAGCCTTGCAAGGTGACCACATGGTTATTTGACTGCATTTGAACCCACAAGAACCCTGCAAAAATCCCCAAAGAAGTTTGAATTCAAAAGGATTTGAATTCATATCAAATTCATTCCAGAAAATGAAATTAGAAAAATAAAAAGGCTAAGGAAAAGAAAAGGGCCGAGCGGCCAGAATCTGGCCCAGCAGCAGATCCAGCCCAGCAAGCCCACCCGGGATCTTCTTTTTCTTCTCTCACGCGCAAGCTGCGAGCCATTGGCCACCGCACACCGCGGCACTACCGATTTAACGGGCCCGTCCACGCCGCCTCGTCTTCCTGCATCAGACTGCGACCACGTCGCCGTTGAAGGAAGGCCGGTAATGGCGCGGCGTAATGGGCATTAAACCCAGCGTTCTGTCGATTCCCGGCTATAAGATCCTCTCGCTCCACGATCTTTTTCCCCAGACACCTCGCTCACTCCGCCACCAGTCGCCCTCAATCAGCTTTGCACCGCCATGACAGAACCTCTCCGGCGATCGATTCCGTGTGAGCCCGTGTTCCTCCGCCTCTCGTTCTTGCTATCCTCGCGGTGAATCCTTGCGCATCATCGACCTCGCTAGTCTGTCTCAGATCGCCCAGTCGCCGGGTTCCACTTGACACCGCGAGCACCGACGGCGACATCAACTCCGACGAGCTCTAGTGGTAAGTCCAGACCGCTACGCCTCCTAGTTCATGCTCACTACTTCGCCCGACTGTGAATCTAACCGTGTCTCGCCGCCTTTGGGGTGACCCACGACGCCCACGACGATCACCCGACGCCGCCGCGAACTCCGGTGAGGAATCGCGGCCGAGACAGAGCGCCTTGACCAACCGCTAGTACGACGAGCTTCGTGACCTCCCGAGCCCGGTGAGCTACTCGATCTTCCTTACTCTCTGATCATCGGTTCGCCGCGTCGGTAGCCACCGCTGCTAGCCGCCGCCATCTGCGTGGTTGGGGCAAAGGCCGTTAGATCTGGATCGAACGCCACGATAGATCACTTAAACCCAAGCGGCAGCGATCTGAGCCGCACCTGCCCTTTAGATCCTACGGCTGTGGAGCTCGATCCAGCGAACCGATGCAGGCGAATAAGAATAAGACGCGTGGCTAGGTTAGATCTGAGAATAGAATTTAAAACCGAAATTTGATCCAAATTCAAATGCCTATATCTTTTGAATGCCACGTTGAATTTTGCAAACTTTATACCGTTGATTCAGAAAACAAGACCTTTCTGCCTATCCTTTTGTTTAGCATATAGTAACCATTAGATGTGCTAAAATTGCAGAGACTTGTTTGAGGCCATTTTAAGTATAGATTTAGTTTAGTATTTTGTTTTAGGGTTATTTAAGTTGTCTTGGATATATTTGTGACTTGTTTAGATTCTGTAAACATGCACTTGCTTGGTTGAAGTTTTCAAAAATCATCACTTGGTAGATTCATGCATGCATGCATTCATAATACTTTTGTTTGTATATATTTGTGTGTAATTGTATGCTACAACTTTGTGTGTAGATTTTGCTAGTGATTGTGATTGTGACGAGTGCTACTCTCCACACTACCAAGGCAAGTGATATCATCATGAATATTCCATTCCTATATTTTTATATATGCATTAGTATTACTTTTCTAAGTATAGGACTTGCATGGTTTTTAGCTAAGTACAAGCTATGCTTTGGGAAAACCTATTAGAATAAGCCTTAGTGAAAATTTCCTAAGTCCAAATTCCTATTACTATCATGCTTAGCCTAGCTACTAGAAAACAAGGGTGGTTTATATATTCACTATGGAAAAATTTCTAAGTCTAAGGACTTATGTTTTTGTAAAATAAAACAACTAAGTTAATGAACCACCTGGGTGGAATGGAAGGAATGGCTTATGTTGAGTGGTTCACAAGGCCAGGGACTGGCTTGTGTATCTCACTTGTGGATGGCCACCCAGGAAACAAAGAGATTTGAGATGTCAAATGTTGAAAAGCTTCAAGTGCAACCACTTGGCATTATGGGCTCTGCCATGATCTTAGGATGCTGGAACTTAGTCTTTTGGACAGTGGGTGGTAGATGGGATGATAGGTTGGAACGCGTCCATTTGACTAAGGAAAGGCTACTGAAGGATCATCCTTGGGAAACCAAGGCTTGTGGGGAAAGTGCACCACCTCTGCAGAGTGTAAAAAACCTAAGTACTTAGCCATGTCCCTGGTAAAGGACAATTTGAGCATCAAGACATGGAAACTTCAAGAATCTCATCACTCCAATTTCTAAATAAAACTTGAGGGTGAACAAAGGGATAAAAGGATCTTCAGTCATGGATTGCTAGATGCCTGAGTGGATCTAGAGTCTTTGTTGATAGATACCTTGGGTGTTTTTGCCAAGAAAGGATCTTCTATCTTTGAATTGTAGATGCCTTGAGAGGATCTTCGGTCTTGATGGATAGAAGTCTTGATTGGTTTTTTGTCAACAAGTTTTAGTATTTTCAAAAGATAGGGAAAAATCTATTTTTTGAGCAATGCAAGCCTAAGCTCCACCAGCCAAATGCATATAGTATTATAGTCCACTTAAAATATATTAAGGTATCACTTGCCAATACTATTCCAAAGTATTGACCCTTGTGGCTGTAACTTATGATGTTGCAGGATTACTTGATGATTAGGTGTCATGAGTCTACACTCAACATGCTTGCCTGTGGCACATGAAGATGAAGACTTATGTTTATTTACTTATTCCATAAACTCTTGTACTAGGCCTTTGGCCATGAGTTGTAAAAGACTATGTTTTATCTCTGGAATGACTGTAATAAACGACCTTTGTATCTGTGTACTTCATCTTAAACTGTGGATGCTAGCAATGATCCAGTGACTAGCATTGCAATCACGGATCTTTTCCTTTAATAAGGAGGGATCTTACAGATGGTATCGTGAGCAATTTGTGTTGCCTGTAGGATTATGACCTAGGATTGGAAACCACTAAGGAAAATTTTAACTTCTTCTACACTTGTCTATTCTTCTCAGAACTTTTCTAATCTTCTCCTTCTCATCTCTATTTGTAGATGAACTCCGGCAACGCAGCCGTGAAGAAAGGACCACTCATGACCATGACCTTGGAGTGTGAGACTGAGTTTCCCAAGATTCTCAAGGACCTCATGGAAACCATGGGAGTACATGGTGCAGCTGTGTACAAGGGCTTTCCAGTGATGGAGGATGGAGTGGAGTATTGGTGGGTGCAACTTCACTTGTACAAGAACAAGGAAGACAACCACAAAGAAAAGGCTTCGCATGTACACCAACACTTTTATGCACACCACATTCTTTGAGTCAACAAAAGAAGCAGCTTGGAAGACTATCAAGGAACTAAGTGCTAGAGTCAAGTGCAGGATGCTCAACCTCCAAAAAGACTTAGAGAAAGAGAAGGAACATACCCAAGAGTTGGAAGTCACCAACCAATCTTTAAGAGGAGATATTATAGACTTAGTGATAGAAGCATGTGAACAAGATAGGGTGATTGCCACTAGGAACATTGTGTTAGCCACCAGATCCAATGAGATAGGATTGTAAGCGCACTTCGTTAGTTGACCACCACCTATCACCTTATTCTCCAAAATAAGACCTTAAATAAGTTTGAACCTTGGTTGATGTAATGGATTTATGTATGCATGATTTGAGTGAATTGTGTGTTCCAAGAATGTGTTTGAATGTTTGTCTTGTTTATCTTAAATTGTGTTGTTCTAACTTTCTCAATCTTATAAATAGATGCCTATTGCCATCAGCACTGTTGAGGAGTTCCAGGCTACCCGTTTTGGTCCTCGTATCGTAGAGCTTACTACTTTACTCGATCTCCCTCTTCCTATCATTACGGTGCACCCACTCACCAAGTTTGAGAGGAAAGACCTTTGGGGCTTCAAGGTGAACCAGCCAGGACGCCAGGCAGAGCCTACTACGGAGGCCATCGTCTTCAAGCTTATGCACGATGACAGGGAGAGAGGCATGGAGGTTGTCATGCAGGATTTGATAGGACGACTGTTAGGCCGTCACTCCCGACAGGTTAGAGGCACTCACTTCCACGCCTTCGGAAGGCGTGATGATGACGGAGAGTCCATTGACTTTGAGGACGACTCGAGGGTCACACCAAAGCCGATACGCCTGTACCTCCAGGACTTAGAGACTCTTATTAGGCACGTGGATACCGATAGGACCAACGTCATGCTTAGTAATGACGAGCTCCAGGTGCAGCTTCGCGAGAAGGACAAGCTCTTCGCGCAGCAGGACGAGATAGTCAAGGAGATGGAGGCAAAGTTTGAGACCCAAGACCGTAAGTTCAAGAGTCAAGAGAAGCGTGTCCAGGATAGGAACAAGAGGATTCGTGATATGACCGAGGAACTGCAGTCCAAGGACTTGAGTTAGAGCAAAGCAGCGGTGATTGAGAGGCTTCGTTCCCAGAAGAGGGCTCTCAAGGCCAAGATCGACTCTTTGACCACTACCATCGAGGAGAACAAGACCGCAATGGAGAACGCAGGTCTTACCTTTGTCGAGGAGGAGATTGATGCCGACGAGTAGATTTGACTACTCAGTTATCTTTATTTTCCGCACTTGTTAATTGAAAACTTATTGTTGGACCATCCGACATGTGGATGGCTTGCCACTTGTGTGTTTGTACTTTGAGACTTTTTGTTATCTTGTTGTTTAGCTTTTATCCTAGTGTTGCTTGCTATGTGTTTGCCTGTGTAATGTATTGTGCATAAATCATGTAAGGGTATATCATTCTTATCTCTATATGAATAAACCACGATGCCTCCCGTCGCAAACACCAACCCCAACCCCAACATTACCCGGAAATGCAACAAATGATGAATCTTGCGCACGACTTATGCAAATGATGACGACGTTCATCCAGAACCAGAATAACAACAACAACAACCCCAATCCCAACAACAACAACAACAATAACAACAACAACAACCCTCCAGGTTTTGATATGCTCACCAGATTTCTGCGTCTAAGGCCAGCTAAGTTTTCGGGAACGACTGATCCCATGGTGGCCAATGATTGGCTACGTTCTGTGAACAAAGACTTAGTGACCGTAGGATGCACAGATGCGAAAAGGTCAGTTTGCAAGACATACATTGGAAGGACCAGCCGCAGCATGGTGGGACAACTTCCAGATTACCACGCCTATTGATGAGGTGACTTGGGCTATCTTTGAAGATGGTTTTCGGACTACTCATATCTCACCAGGTATGATGAGCATGAAAAAGAAGGAATTTCACAACTGGCAGCGCCACCACGGTGTGGCTGAATATATTGAAGAGTTCAACAATCAAGCTTATGCACCGGATGAGGTTGACATCGATGCCAAAAGGAAGGAAAAGTTTCGAAGGCTTGAATGATGAGCTAAATCATTTGTCTATGGCGTATGTTCCAACTTATCACATCGTGGTGACAAGGCTGTTATTGTGGAGAATAAAATGAAGCAAGTCGAGAGTAAGAAGAGGAAACACTCGACAAGCACAGCTCGGGATCATCTCATAAACGATCTCACCATGATGATAGTGTCACAGGATCCCACAAACATGAGAAGTTTAACAAACACCACAATCACAACCGTCATGACAACAAGCATCATCGCATCATGAAAATGATAAGTACAAGAACCACAAGAGTGGATATAAGAGCCACCACAGTGGAAGTGGAAGTCGACCTAAGACGGACATCGGCCGGTCGAATGCTACAAGTGCAAGAAGTGGGGCATTATGCTAATAAGTGCCACGAAAAGAAAGTTGAAGGACCTAACAAGCCAAATCCTTTTCAGAAGGACAGGTTAACCACATCAATGTGGAGGAGGTCTTTGAAGAGCACGATGTCTGTTCTCGGTAAGTTCGACTCAATTCCATCTCAGCATTTGTACTCTTTGACACTGGTGCATCTCATTCATTCATATCTAAAGCATTTGTCGAAAGAAATGACCTACGGTAGAAACCATTGGGTGTCCTATAAGAGTAAGTTCTCTGGTGGAGAAATGATAGTAAACTCAGGATGCCATGACCTAGTCATAGAGTTTGGAAAATATAAGTTTCAGTGAACCTAATAATCCTAAATTCCCAAGGATTGGATGTGATTTTGGGAATGGATTGGATGACTAAGTATAAGGGAGTACTAGATTGTGCAAATCATACGGTTTCACTCACAACCCTGAAGGTAAGAGGATAATATTCAAGTCCAACTTTAAATCAAAAGGAGTAATCTGAATTCTCTTAAGGGGTTAGCATGGACATGCAGTGCCAATTGTGTGTGAGTATCCGGATGTGTTCGGGAAGAGTTACAGGAATGCCACCAGATAGAGATGTGGAGTTTATAATAGAATTGGTACCAGGATCCGGGCCAAGAGCAAAGAGACCTTATAAAATGTCGGTTAGCGAACTTAAGGAACTCAAGAAACAACTTGGAGAACAATTGCGAAAGGATTCATCCAGCCAAGTTCTTCATCTTGGGAGCTCCAGTTTTGTTAAGAGAAAAGAGAGATAGAACTCAAAGATTATGCATAGATTACCGTTCTCTCAACGAGGTAACCATCAAGAACAAATATCCTTTGCCAAGAATCAATGACTTGTTTGATCAGCTAGAAGGAGCTTGTGTGTTCTCAAGATTGATCTTGGTCGCTATTTTCAACTCAAGATAAGAGAGCAAGACATACCTAAAACAGCATTTACCACGAGGTATGGATTGTATGAGTACACCGTGATGCCTTTTGGTTTAACCAACGCTCCAGCATACTTCATGAATATGATGAACAAAGTGTTCATGGAATTTCTCGACAAGTTTGTTGTCGTTTTCATCGATGACATCTTAGTCTACTCCAAGAGCAAGGAAGAACATAAAAGACATCTACGCTTGATACTTGAGAAACTAAGGGAACATAAACTTTATGCCAAGTTCAGCAAGTGTGAGTTTTGGTTAGAGGAAGTTGGATTTCTTGGTCATGTTATGACAAAGGATGGTGTAGCAGTTGATCCTGCTAAGGTTTCAGCCGTAGTAATGGGAATCTCCTAAGAATGTAAAAGAGGTTCGTAGTTTCCTTGGTTTAGGGTTACTACGTAAGATTCATTGAAAATTTTTCTAAGGTTGCTAAACCAATGACGGAATTGTTAAAGAAAGATAAGAAATTTGCTTGGTGCAAGGATGTGAACTCAGCTTTCAAGAACTAAAGAAGAGACTTGTCAGACTGGGTTACGTGCTTACCAGATTTGGAAAAGGATTTCCAGGTATATTGTGATGCTTCTCATCAAGGATTAGGTGCCGTACTTATGCAAGGCGGAAAAGTTGTGGCATATGCCTCGAGACAACTCAAAACTCATGAAGTAAATTATCCTACTCATGATTTAGAGTTAGCCGCTGTTGTCCATGCACTCAAAACATGGAGACATTACCTTTTGGGAAAACGTTGTGAAGTATTCACCGATCATAAGAGTTTGAAATATATCTTCACCCAGAAGGAGATCAATATGAGACAAAGAAGATGGCTAGAACTTATCAAGGATTACGATTTGAGTTTGCAATACCACCCCGGTAAAGCAAATGTAGTAGCAGATGCTCTAAGTCGTAAAGCGATTGTAAATGGTCTTACCAAGGGTGAATTTCCAGATGACTTGTGTAAGCAATTCAAGGAACTCAGGTTGGAGATTGTGCCAGAAGGACATCTCATGTCTTTGGATGTTCAACCCACTCTGTTGGATAAGATTAAAGAAGCCCAAAAGACGGATAAAGAAATCGAAGAGATCAAGGAAAGGATTAGCCAAGGGAAAGCTAAAAGTTTCCATATGGACGAACAAGGTACTTTATGGCACGAGAAACGTATTTGTGTTCCACAAGATCCGGAAATGCGGAAACTGATTCTGCAAGAAGCCCATAACTCTCCGTATTCTATTCACCCGGGAAACACCAAAATGTACATGGATATGAAAGAAAGATTTTGGTGGAACAATCTTAAAAGGGACATCGCCGAACACATTGCCTTGTGTGACGTGTGTAGTAGAGTGAAAGCAGAGCATCAGAAACCAGCAGGATTGCTTCAACCAATGCCTATTCCTGAGTGGAAGTGGGAAAATATCGGTATGGATTTCATCACTGGATTACCAAGTACCAGGTCAGGGTATGATTCCATATGGGTAATAGTAGATCGCCTAACTAAAGTGGCTCATTTTATACCCGTAAAGACACCTTATACCAGTGCAAAGTTAGCCAAAATCTACATGAGCAGAATTGTATGCCTTCACGGTACCTAAGAGTATTGTGTCGATAGAGGAACTCAGTTCACTTCTCACTTTTGGAGAACTTCATGAATCTCTAGGAACGAGGTTGGAATTCAGACTGCTTTTCATCCTCAAACTGATGGACAAGCAGAAAGGACTAATCAAATTCTTGAAGACATGTTGAGGGCATGTGCCCTAGACTATGGAGCAAGTTGGGATGAAAGTCCGCCTTACGCAGAAGTTTTCTTACAACAAATACCAATCTAGTATTGGGATGGCACCATTTGAGTTTCTATACGGAAGAAAGTGTACCACCCCTTGCTATGGAATGGTGTGGGAGAAAGAAGTTTGTTTGGACCAGACCTTATCAAAGACGCCAAGAAAAGGTCAAATTGGTTAGAGACATTGAAGATAGCAGTCTCGACGGAAAAGCTACGCAGATGCTAAGCGAGAGAAGTCACTTACGAAGTTGGGGATAGGGCTTATCTTAGAGTATCACCACTCGGAGTAAAAGATTTGGAGTCAAAGGAAAGTTAGCACCAAGATATGTGGGACCATTCAACATTTTAAGTCGCAAGGAGAAGTCATATGAAATCGAATCGCCAAAGATCTTTACTAGCAGTCCATAACGTTTTTCATGTGAGCCAGCTCAAGAAATGTCACCCAGAAATGGAAGAAACATCTTTGAAAGATACCATATCTTTGGAAGAAGTTCAACTAGAAAGTGATCTCACCTATGAAGAAAAGCCTGTCAAGATTCTTGAGACCACAGAAAGAGTCACGAGAACAAAGACTATAAAGTTCTGCAAAGTACAATGGAATCATCATTCCGAAGAAGAAGCAACATGGGAAAGAGAAGATGATCTTCGGAAAGACCACCCTCACCTATTTGCTAGCCAATCCGAATCTCGAGGGCGAGATTCATTTTAAGGGGGTTAGATTTGTAACATCCCTAAAAATCATGTTTCAAAACTCATTCATATCATTCTTGCATCATTCATTCATATAGGGTTTTTCTCAAAATCATTTAGAGGCATACACTTAGGCTATGATTTCATGTGGGCAATTTATCTCAAATGGCCATCACCCTTTGGGTTTTGTTTGTTTAGGGACTTGTTTGCTTGCCTCCATGATTGGAAAGATTAGGAGTAGCATTTAAACCCAAGATTCCAATTTAGAAATATTTTCTAAACCCTATTCCAAATTTTTGCAAAGAGACAAAGTCTCTGTTTATTTCAAAGACCCAAGCTTGACCAAGCCTTGCAAGGTGACCACATGGTTATTTGACTGCATTTGAACCCACAAGAACCCTGCAAAAATCCCCAAAGAAGTTTGAATTCAAAAGGATTTGAATTCATATCAAATTCATTCCAGAAAATGAAATTAGAAAAATAAAAAGGCTAAGGAAAAGAAAAGGGCCGAGCGGCCAGAATCTGGCCCAGCAGCAGATCCAGCCCAGCAAGCCCACCCGGGATCTTCTTTTTCTTCTCTCACTATAAGCGCCTTGAGCCGATGTTGACAGACCCACCCCCACACACACCGCGCACCTCGGCGAAGCGGGCCGGTCCACGTCGCCTCGTCTTCCCCAGACGCCTGCGACCACGCCGCCTTGTTGAAGGCCGGTAATGGCGCTGGCGTAAATGGGCATTAAACCCGCGTTTCTTCGCCGATTCCCGGCTATAAGATCCTCTCGCTCCACGATCTTTTCCCCAGACACGCTCACTCCGCCACCAGTCGCCTCAATCAGCTTTGCACCGCCCATGAAGAACCTCCGCGATCGATTCCGGTGAGCCCGTGTTCCCCTCGCCTCGTTCTTGCTATCCTGCTTAGTGAATCCTTGCGCATCATCGACCTCGCTAGTATCTGTCTCAGATCGCCTGAGTCGCGGTTCCACTTGACACCGCGAGCACCGACGGCGACATCAACTCCGACGAGCTCTAGTGGTAAGTCCAGACCGCCCCGCGCCTCCTAGTTCATGCTCACTACTTCGCTTCGACTCTGTGAATCTAACCGTGTCCTCGCCCTGCCTTGGGGTGACCCACAGCGACGTCCACGACGATCACCCGACGCACCCGACGCCGCCGCGAACTCCGGTGAGGAATCGCAGCCGTGACAGAGCGCCCCTTGACCAACCGCAAGTACGACGAGCTTCGCCGTGACCTCCTGAGCCCGGTGAGCTACTCCTCGATCTTCCTTACTCTCTGCATCATCGGCAACGTCGTTGACCGACGGTTCCGCCGGTAGCCACCGCGCAGCGCCGCCATCTGGGTGGCAAAGGCGGCCGTTAGATCTGCATCGTAGCGCTACGATAGATCACTTAAACCCGAAGCGGTACGCGATCTGAGCCGCACCTGCCCCTTTAGATCCTACGGCTGTGGAGCTCGATCCAGCGCGAACCGGTACGGGCGAATAAGAATAAGACGCGTGGCTAGGTTAGATCTGAGAATAGAATTTAAAACCAGAAATTTGATCCAAATTCAAATGCCTATATCTTTTGAATGCCACGTTGGAATTTTGCAAACTTTATACCGTTGGATTCAGAAAAACAAGACCTTTCTGCCTATCCTTTTTGTTTAGCATATAGTAACCATTAGATGTGCTAAAATTGCAGAGACTTGTTTGAGGCCATTTTAAGTATAGATTTAGTTTAGTATTTTTGTTTTAGGGTTATTTAAGTTGTCTTGGATATATTTGTGACTTGTTTAGATTCTGTAAACATGCACTTGCTTGGTTGAAGTTTTCAAAAATCATCACTTGGTAGATTCATGCATGCATGCATTCATAATACTTTTGTTTGTATATATTTGTGTGTAATTGTATGCTACAACTTTGTGTGTAGATTTTGCTAGTGATTGTGATTGTGATGAGTGCTACTCTCCACACTACCAAGGCAAGTGATATCATCATGAATATTCCATTCCTATATTTTTATATATGCATTAGTATTATTTTTCTAAGTATAGGACTTGCATGGTTTTAGCTAAGTACAAGCTATGCTTTGGGAAAACCTATTAGAATAAGCCTTAGTGAAAATTTCCTAAGTCCAAATTCCTATTACTATCATGCTTAGCCTAGCTACTAGAAAACAAGGGTGGTTTATATATTCACTATGGAAAAATTTCTAAGTCTAAGGACTTATGTTTTTGTAAAATAAAACAACTAAGTTAATGAACCACCTGGGTGGAATGGAAGGAATGGCTTATGTTGAGTGGTTCACAAGGCCAGGGACTGGCTTGTGTATCTCACTTGTGGATGGCCACCCAGGAAACAAAGAGATTTGAAATGTCAAATGTTGAAAAGCTTCAAGTGCAACCACTTGGCATTATGGGCTCTGCCATGATCTTAGGATCTTTGGAACTTAGTCTTTTGGACAGTGGGTGGTAGATGGGATGATAGGTTGGAGCAGCGTCCATTTGACTAAGGAAAGGCTCTGAAGGATCATCCTTGGGAAACCAATGCTTGTTGGGAAAGTGCACAACCTCTGCAGAGTGTAAAAACCTAAGTACTTAGCCATGTCCACGTAAAGGACAATTTGAGCATCAAGACATGGAAACTTCAAGAATCTCATCACTCCAATTTCTAAATAAAACTTGAGGGTGAACAAAGGGATAAAAGGATCTTCAGTCATGGATTGCTAGATGCCCTGAGTGGATCTAGAGTCTTTGTTGATAGATACCTTGGGTGTTTTTGCCAAGAAAGGATCTTCTATCTTTGAATTGTAGATGCCTTGAGAGGATCTTCGGTCTTGATGGATAGAAGTCTTGATTGGTTTTTTGTCAACAAGTTTTAGTATTTTCAAAAGATAGGGAAAAATCTATTTTTTGAGCAATGCAAGCCTAAGCTCCACCAGCCAAATGCATATAGTATTATAGTCCACTTAAAATATATTAAGGTATCACTTGCCAATACTATTCCAAAGTATTGACCCTTGTGGCTGTAACTTATGATGTTGCAGGTTACTCTGATGATGATTAGGTGTCATGAGTCTACACTCAACATGCTTGCCTGTGGCACATGAAGATGAAGACTTATGTTTATTTACTTATTCCATAAACTCTTGTACTAGGCCTTTGGCCATGAGTTGTAAAAGACTATGTTTTATCTCTGGAATGACTGTAATAAACGACCTTTGTATCTGTGTACTTCATCTTAAACTGTGGATGCTAGCAATGATCCAGGGACTAGCATTGCAATCACAGGGATCTTTTCCTTTAATAAGGAGGGATCTTACATAATATGTCATCGATGAGCACAACCACGAACTTGTCCAAGTACTCCATAAACACCTTGTTCATCATGGTCATGAAATATGCCGAGGCATTTGTTAGTCCAAAATACATAACTGTATACTCATATAAACCATACCTAGTGGTAAAAGTAGTCTTGGGAATGTCCTCCTCCTGAATCTTCAATTGGAAATAGCCCGATCACAGATCAATTTTGGTAAACACCTTTGCTCCTTCCAGTTGATCAAACAAATCATTTATGTTCGGCAGGGGATATTTGTTCTTGATGGTCACTTCATTCAGCGAGCGATAGTCCACCACTAACCTCTTGCTACTGTCCTTCTTATCCACAAACAGAACAGGTGCACCCCATGACGATGAACTGGGCTGAATAAATCCCTTGTCCAACTGCTCCCTTAGTTGTTTCATTAATTCCTTCAACTCATCCACATCCATCTTGTATGGCCTCTTTGCTATAGGTCCTATTCCCGGCATCAGATCGATGAGAAACTCCACATCCCTGACAGGTGGCATCCCTGGCATCTCCTCCGGAAACACGTCGGGGTACTCCCTTATTACAGGCACTGTATCCATGCTAACCCCCTTAAGATAATTCAGCTTACACCTTCCCAGTCGCACCAACGACTTGAACCTAATTCTCTTACCATCCGGGGTCTTGAGCGAAACCGCTCGCTATGCACAATCTATGTGTCCCTCATGCATAGACATCCAATCCATGCCTAGTATTACATCTAAACCTTGCGACTCCAATATTACCAGATGTGCAATAAAATTGTGTGCTTCAATTCTCAGAGTTAAGTCACGGCATCCCGCGCTAGCTATCATTTCCCCTCCAGGTGAGCTTACTCTAATAGACCCTTTTAGAGACTCCATAGGTAGCTTATACTTATCCACAAATGCCCTTGATATGAATGAATGCGATGCACCAGTATCGAAAAGAATAAGTGCAGGGTGAGTGTTGATTGGAAACTTACCAACCACAAGCTCAGGCTCATCTGGGATCTCCTCCAAATTCATGCGGTTCACTGTGGCCTTCTAGTTGTTGCCTGGCTTCAGTCCCTTATTATCTAGACAATTGTCTGCATATTCTAGTTGCACTTGAAGCATGTCACCTCACTCAGGTCCTTCTTCACAAAGTTGCGATCACGGTTGCGGTCATGTCCATTGTGTCCTCCAGAATGGTGAGTGTGTCCTCCCTTGTGGATGTGGCAGCTGCTCTTGTGGCTCTCATGGCGATGTCCATCGCTTCCATGGATGTGGCGGTCATGGCTTCCATGGCGCCCATAGTCACTTCCTCCATGCTTGGAGTATCCATCATAAGAAGTGCGAGACTTGTGGTGATTGTTGTTCTTTCTTTTGCGGTTCTCCACCTAT
The DNA here is from genome assembly GCA_023614405.1 of Avena insularis. Classification (NCBI taxonomy): domain Eukaryota; kingdom Viridiplantae; phylum Streptophyta; class Magnoliopsida; order Poales; family Poaceae; genus Avena; species Avena insularis. The sequence goes on from CM042697.1 coordinate 67,278,348, forward strand.
TTGTGCTTTCCCTCCAAGATTCTGGCCTTGTCCATAAGTTCCTGGAAAGTGGGGCAATAAACCACCGGCAGTTGTACCGAGAGCTCATCACTGAGGCCATCCAGGAACCTCTCTCTCCTCTTGGAATCAGTGTCAACATCCTCAGGGCATAGCGCAACAGGTTGTTGAACTCCTCTATATATTCAGCCACGGTGTGGTTAGTTTGGTGCAAGTTGCGGAACTCCTTCCTCTTCAGACTTAGAACTCCTGAAGAGACATGGTTGGTCCTGAAACCTTCCTCAAACATGGCCCAGGTTACAGTGTCCAGCAGGTGGGTGATCTGGAAAGTGTCCCGCCATGAAGCAGCTGGTCCCTCCAGTAGGTGAGCAGCAAACCTCACCTTTTCAGCATCTGTGCATCCAACAGTTACCAGATCCTTGTTCACTGAATGCAACCAGTCGAGAGCAACCATTGGCTCAGTTGCAGTAGAGAACTTCGCCGACCTTAGCCTCAGGAACCTTGTAAGTGCATCTCCCTGGGGCTGGTTGTTCCTATTGTTGTTGTTATTGTTGTTCTGAGCTGCCATGAACTGGGCCATCACTTGGACTAGATGTGCCTGAGCTGCCATAATATGTTCCATCTCAGTAGGTTGACGACGGGGAGGCATATGCGGTTCATCACAGGTAAGCTTAGAAAGAATCAATTACGAAAGTAGGATTCTACCCATGCATTATGATCAAACAACAACAAAGCAATCACAGACAATCATGAGCAAGCAACACATCAGCAAACAAGCGATCAAGCAATGTTCCAGGGGTTATCCTAGCAGTATATAGCTACTGAAATGGTTTTAGAAGTGTTGGCAACAGTTACAAACATAAACAGACCAACAAAGCAATTAAAACAGGAATATGCCAGAACAGTCCAACAATATTCAGGAATTTTTCTACCTAACTTAAACTCGTCAGGAATTTTTTCTTTTTTTTTTGCCTATAGTACAGAGAGTTTCGAAACAGACCCTATTTTTCAGATTTTTCACAGTTACCAAACAAATATGAAAAATCGTACAGTACAACAGGGTCCGCAGAAAACTACATCAAGAAAAACACGAATATCGACCAAAACTTTGCCATAACTAATTTATAAAATTCGCACACATAATCCTGGAACTTTAGAGTACACATAGGAGCAACTAAACACTTTAAACTAACAGAAACTAAGTTTTACATTGATCGAGGCCTTAAACTAACGATGTATCCTAACGAAGACTAATTGGTGACCATCTAACTACTTTATGAAGAGGTTGTAGTAGGTCCTTGCGTTCATGCATTGACACTTATGTCCACGGACCATCCATGGCGGTGGTGTATACACTTCTCCTGAATCCTCACTTGAGACCTCAAATTCCACATCTTCTAGATCCTCCTCTTCTTCTTCATCCTCTGCTGCAGCAGCAACAACTTCATCTCCTCCACCATCGTTGTCTCCATCCCCATCATCATCATCATCATCATCATCATCATCATCGTTGTTCCCTACGTCTTCATCATCATCATTGCCATCATCTCCATTGTTGTCATCAGGAGGTGGATTCAACTGCGCTTGGAGAGCGGCAATCTGGGCTGCCATATCAACAATAGTCTGGTCCCTTTCCTGGATGGCCCCTTGCAACTGTTCTATGGCTTGATTATTTTCCTGGACGGTCCCATTCAGCTGTGCTATGGTCTCATCCTTCTCTTGGGCGGCTCCATTCAGCTGTTCTATGGTCGCGTCCCTGCCAATAAGTGCATGGTTCAGAACATCCACAGCTTCATGTAAAGTATCAATCTCCTATCCTTGGACCACTAGACCGTTGCTGGTAAAATCAGCTATCTCCTTTACCACCATCACTTTCTCAGCTAGGACTCCATTCTCCACCTCCATATCCTGTATGTGCCTCCAACAGGGCGGCATGTTGTTCATGTTGCCTGGGGTAACCACAACATTCCCATCTCATCACGCCTTCCGTAGTCACGGTAAGGTGAGTCTTCTGGCAGCAGGTGTCGAACAAGATGGCACTGGCGTGACAAGGCTTCATGCAGGGCCAAGTTTATTCCAAGCCCCCAATTGCAATACATCTTGGTGTACACAAGATGCATAGGGTTTGGCAGGGTGACATCCTTGAAGATGATAGTGGTGATTGAAGGGTTTCGCAGCATAGTAAATCAAAAAATTTCTACGAATGCGAACGAGGAAGCCCAAGATCTAATCTAGGAGATGCAAACAACGAGGGGGGATAGATGAGATCTTCATACCCTTGAAGAAATCGTACAGCGGAACGTTCAATGGAACGTGGTTGATGTAGTCGTACTAGCCTTCTCCTCCTCGCGATCCGATCCGATCCAACGCTGCAAGTGGCGACGCCTCCGAGAGATGCACACGTACGGCACCTCGACGTATCCTCCTTCCTCAGTCCAGAAAGTGGGGTGGAGAGATAGATTGGATCTACAGCACGATGGCGTGGTGCAAAGGTGGAGAGTTTCTGCGGCAGGGCTTCGCCTACGCGCAGTCGGGAGAGAGAGAGAGAGAGAGAGAGAGAGAGGAGGGCAGCAGGTAGGCGGCTAGGGTTTGAGGAGGTGTGGGGGGAGGGTGCGCCCCTGCCCTCTTTATATAGAGGGCTGGCCGGCTGCCCTTGCCCCTCCTCCAAACCCTAGGGCCGGCGGCCACATGGGAGGAGTGGGGGGCAAGTTCCCCCTTCTAGAAGCTCTCCCTAGGGTTTCCCCTAGGGCTTGGTCGGCTGGGCCTATGGGACCTTGTGCCCCTGGCCCAATGCGGCCAGTGCACTCCCTCATAGGCCCATGCCCCCTCCCGACAAGTGGGGCCACGTTGGTCCCACTCCGGAAGCTTCTAGAACCTTTTGGTACAATACCGAACAATCCGAAACAATTCCGAAATCCAAAAACTGCTTTGCCTTATATGAATCTTATTCTCCGGACCATTCCGGAACCTCTCGTGATGTCCTGGATCACGTTCGAGACTCCGAACAAAAACTCATAAACCAATTATCCATTCTATCCTAGCGTCGAGACACGTTAAGTGTGTGACCCTACGGGTTCAAGAATATGCAGACATGATCTTCTATCAATAATCAACAGCGGGGTCTGGAAACCCATATTGACTCCCACATATTCATCGATGATCATATCGGATTAACGACGATGCCATGATTCAATTAATCCCATATATATATTCCCTTCGTCACGCGATATTTTACTTGCCCGAGATTCGATCGTTGGCATCGGCATACCTAGTTCAATCTCGTTCACAGCAAGTACTTTACTCGTTCCGTAATCCGATATCACTTTGTGATTAACTCCTTAACCACGTGCTTGCAAGCGGTGTTGATATCGATTACCGAGTGGGCCCGAAGTATATCTCTCCGACTTGGGAGGGACAAATCCCATCTCAATACATACAACCCAACAAGTACTTTCCGATCACCTGAGAGACACCTTTATGATCACCCTCTCATAGGATGACGTTTGATGACCTCAAAGCTTTCTTCCGATACCGTGGTTGCATTATCTCATGGTCTAAGGAATACAATATTTGACATAAGAAAAGCTTCGCAAAGATGAACACGATGACACGATCTAATTGCTCTGCTTAATTTGGGTCTGTCCACCATATCATTCTCCTAATGACATGATCTCATTATTAATCGACAACTCATGTCCATGGTTAGGAAACCTTAACCATCATTAATCAATGAGCTAGTCCATAGAGGCATACTAGGGACACGGTGTTGTTCATAAACCACACAAGTATCAAAGTTTCCGCTTAATACAATTCTAGCATGGAATATAAACTTTATCATGAACAAGAATTATAATAATAACATCTTTATTATTGCCTCTAGGGTATAATTCCAACAGTGATCTCCCAGGCATCCTCGCCATATCCATAGGTGTATACCCTTCTTCCCTTGAACATGTGAAGTGGTAATCCGAATGACTGTGAGAGCTGTTCCAACTGTCTTGCAAAGGGCCTTGGCGACTCAATCCCAGCATACTCAGTCCTGACTTCTCCCATCTATCAATTAAAAGAGGAAAGTGTGAGAATAGCAAATGGTAAAGATTTACGAGAGTGAAAGGCATAAGATGAAAGACAGAGTTAATATAAGCTTTAGTAATTCTATGGCTTCCTAATCCAAACCTAGGTCACGATCCTACAGTCGACACACGGGCTCTGATACCAGCTTGTAATACTATAGTTCCGAAAAGACCGTAGCTTCTATGTAACACCCTAATTTTAGTTAATTAGTAATCAGGGTTTTTATTGTGCATAGCATGAGCATCATCATTTAAATTGTGCATTGAAGAAATAAATCAAACCCTAAAACCCTAGTTTTCCCCTCTCTTTGTTTGAAAGCATTTAAAAGGGTTTTGAATATTTTGAAAACTATTAAAATAAAAGGAGCCCAAAATGGACTAAAAGGGCCCCTGAGTATTTTATACACTTTGTAAAAGCCTCTAGTATTTTTGAATTAATCAAAACAGAATTTGAAATAAAAATACAAAGAGGAAATACAAAAGAGAAATAGAAAAACAGTTTCCAGAAAAAAAAAGCAAAACCTACCTATCTGGGCCGAGCCCACCCTATCCCTCTCTCTCCCTGTCGCTCACACTCGCCGTAGAGGCCCAACTGCAGCCCAACAGGCCCATACCCCTTCGGCACCTTTCTCTTTTCTTCCTCCTTGAGCAGCCGGAGAAGCTGCTGCCTGGCAGCGCTGGCGCCCTCCGATTCCGCTCCAGGATGCTCGCCGCCGCGCCGCTCTCTGGACGAAGATAAGAACCAGCTCCGCACGACTCTATTGCCTCATCCTCATCCTCTCCCGTGCTCTCCTCCTTCCTCTCTGTGAGCTGGCCAAACCCTAGCTTGCAGCAGTTCTGGCCGCCGCGTCGCCCCACCGTTTCCGGCCTCCCCTCGTCCATTTGAGCAGACCGAAGGGACCTCCGTGCTCGACTCCGTCGATTGCCTTAGTCAGTGCAAGCCAGAGCCGTTCCTAGCGCCGCAATTGGTACCTCCTTCCCCGTCACCAGACGTCGCCTCACCGTCGATTCCGGCGACCTCCGACCTAGCCCGACCTCACGGACCCCTCCACCACCTCCATGGTGAGCTCCTGCATCTTCCCGTGTCCTTTGTTCGCCCTCTCCCTCCCTGGTTCACCCTCGCTTCGAGGTCCGCCGCCGTGCGCCGTCAGTCATCGCCGCAGCACCTGCTCCGATGACCAACCCAGGGCGGCACCGCCATAGCTAGGACCGTCTCGCTTCTCCGATTCAAACGCGCAAACACACGCGCCTCGGTTCGCTCTCCTCGCCGTCTCCGGCCACCGTCTGCCGTGTTTCCCGGCATGCAGACGTGTCGCTGGCGTGGCTTCCTATGTGGCATACGTGCCCAACAGTCAGCGTCAGTGGTTAGCTCAGGCTCGGGTGAGAAAAGTATTAGAGGCATATGATGACGTCAGCCGAGCGTGGGTCTGATGAGTCAAACCCTGGTCCAGGTCCCACCTTCTCGCGTGGCAGCTGAGCTGGCCCTGGGGACCTTCTGTCAGCCACTGTGGGTTTGCATTGCCCCGGTGTAAAAAGTAATTTCCCTTTTTGTTTAATTTCAGAAATTATTATAAACTTGTAAATTTAATATCTAATGATTTATAAGTCAGGAAAATATGTATAATATACCAAAATGTTCAGAAAAATTAAATCTATCTATTTAAGCTATAATAATGCATTGATCAACAACTTAAATTACAAGTTTAATTAGAAGAACAAATGCACCCCTCTCATATGCTCCGGAGTTTTCCCGAGTTAGGGTTTGTAACCCTCAGAACCCCGATTAAATTGTCGAGCGTGTTTTAGGGTTTCAATTCAATGCAATTCAACTTGTCATATCATCATTCTTGTTTGAGCATTGCATCGATGCCATGTGTTGATTGTTTCCCCTTTATTTCCGGTGTTTGGTTCTTCCCGGTAGAATACGATATTGAGATCGAGATCGAAGCCCGAGGACAACACCATCGAAGATCGACGAAAAAAACTTGACCAACTATAACCAAGTAAAGTACAAGGCTCCCGAAGATCTGTTTATCTGCTATCAACTGGCAAAGGCAAGCATAGCCCCACCATGATATAATCATACGATTTCGAAAGCATTTCAATTCCTGCCATGATGCATATGATTCTACTATGGTATTTTATCGATAGATAGAGTATCCTATCTATTGCATTACTCCCTTTGAGATTATATTACCTGATCCACTGCTCCTAGCATAACTAGGTCTGGCCTGTGTGCACTGCTAGAGCTATTATATGTGTCTGCTTAGCCATGCATAGCTGTCAGTTCTGGTCCATCCAGATAATGTATCAGTTGCAGAGAATCTAGTATGATAGGAGAATGTGATGAGATGAGATCAGATGTGATATGAGTTAAACATGCTAAGGCTTGTATGGGAGGCCACATGGGATGTGGTTTTTCTAGTCCCATGCTCGCCACCACTAGGACCTGAGTTCTTGCCTTTGGAACCGAGACGAGCGTACAACCACACGGGGCCTAGAAAACCTCATGAGGAACTAACTTGCCTAGTAGATTCCATGAGTCACATAGTTCGGGCGTTCCATTCGACATACGCATTGAAAACGTTTTCGAAAGAAGGAGGTGAAGGAGGTGCATTCATACAGGTAGGGAAGCGGACCGGGTTGCTTGGGGTTGATGGCGCCCCTGGTAAACCAACCTCGCCTCACATCTTTAAGTACCGGCTTTGGGATTTGACCCGTTAAGGCAAAACCATACTTATTGCGTGACTCATGGTCTCGGCGAAAGCAAGGTAAAGGTAGTGTCTAACCACCCTCTGCCGGCCTTCCAAGGAAGAGGGCTAATCATGTGGCATTAAGAGAAGGTTAGTACGTGTGGGTAAAGTTGTACACCCCTGTAGGGTAATAATCTTTTCGAAAAGCCGTGTTCACGGTTATGAACGCTTGGCGACCAGATTCTAAGATCATAGAGAACTTGAACCTAATCTTAAAACTTGGTAGATCAACGTGTGCTTAAGGATGCTTCCTCATGGGTACGAGGGGGTTATCCTAGTTCAGATGATGATGATTCGGTGGATATCAAAAGACGATGATCAATATTTCAGAGATGTCGCTCTCTTATCCCCTTTTAAAATACTCTTACTAGACGAGCTTCTTCTCTCTCTTGTTTTATAAACAAAAGTGGCTTTATGCAAAACAACTCCACCAGCCATAAGTCTTGCGGAGTACACCCTATACTCACCCTTGCTTTGTTGATACTTTTGGCAGAGTAAGTGTTCCCTTGAAGACGAGTTCCGTACTACATCGACACTGATGAGTAGCTTGGGGTTCCTGGCCGGCAGCCTGGAATCTATGGGCTGGGACGTCATCGTTATGCTTCAGGCCTCTTAGGCCATTTGTTAAGTTTGCTATACTTAATAGCATAATTTGCCTTCCGTTGTTTGATGTTTGTGGTCAGCGACCTCTTCTTGTAATGATTTTTGTGTCGTAGGGTCACTGCTGTGTTATCAATTCTTCACTGGATATTCTCGAGCTCAAGGTTAAGCTTATGTCAGACAGAGGTCTGGGATTTGTTTAGCCCTGATCCCGGGGGTGTCACAGTTCTTGGTATCAGAGCAGTACCGACCGTAGGAAAACCTTGCTATTGGTCGATGTTGAGTCTATTGTTTGTGAAAACTATTTTAAAAGATGAAAAGTATTTGCGAAAACTCTAGTATGCTTCTTTTCTCCTTATCTAGTTTCACTCTAACTCTGGGTTATTTTATCTGGTGTTGATTTTGGAAAAGTTTTGATATCTCTTATAGTCCTTCAAAGCTTAGGAGCCTTCTTGGCATGTCGATTCTCAGCCAGTTGACCTAGTGTTGAGTTCTCTAGAGTTGTGTGTGTTATGAATTCCTTGTCCCCATTTGCTCTTGTTCATCTGAGAGATTCCTTTCTATCATGATCTCTCTACTTTCTGGACTTGCAATATTATATTGTTGGATCTATAGTGTTCTGTTCTAGGCTTCGAGGTTTCCATTCGCCTCGTGTGCCTCCTTTTTGTCTGTTGGGTACTTCAGAAGTCGTTTCTTCTCTTGGAAGCTACCTCGTGATTACTATCGTGCAGTGTACGCCATGCCACTCAAGTAGTAGTTACTCCTTTCTTTGGTTTTAACCCTTGGACTTGAACCTAAGATCCCTGATTGTGCTAGATTCTCCTGTTGCGAATCTTGTACATGAAGCTGATCTTTAAACCAAGATCCATTCCTTTGACCCCTATCGCTAATGTTCATACATTACCTCAGGATGGCTTGTATTACAATTCTAGCCTCCAAGCTTGTGGTTACTGTCGCGATTGAATTGTGACGATAAAGGATTTCCCCTACCACATGCTATGGCAGATGTTCTTTAATGGAACCAAATAGATCACAACAAGAGTACTCCTCGTGAGTCTCGCATCTATACTCGTGACTCTGCCACACCTTACCCTTCTCTGCATTGGTTTCGGAAGATTGTTGATTTATGCATCCACATCTTGGGATTCTATCCTAGGTATGTTCCTTTTCCCTTGTTCTTCTCCGACCTTTGTTTACCGGTTGGCAGCCAAGTAGTAATTTGCACTGGTGTCTTCTGATGCAAGATACTCTTGTGATCCGTCATGACAAACCATTTCGGGATGTCTAGGAGAAACAAACTCCAGTACCTCGTCATATCTAGGACCAGGTCAAAGTGTTGTAATCCGCAGATCAAGATGCATTGATTAGCTTCTATATATTCTATCTTAAAGTATCACACTCTTCTATACTAAGAGGTCGTGTTAAGTTCCATGACCCCTTAATGAAGTGATACTTTACACAACGTTACCCACCCTTCCTCGAGCTTTCGCGCTCGTGAGTGATGCGTGTGCGTAATAATGTGGCCATCTGAGATTCTTAGCAATTATTATTGTTTTGAACTCCAAGGACATTTGTGTTATTCTTAGCGTGATTGGTTAACCCTATCACTAAGCAAAGGATGATCGTGCTACCAAGTCCATTATTCTAGTACACTCTTTTCGGTCAAAGGGTTAGGCATGTGCCAAAGCTCTAAGACTATGTCCCCTTGCCTTACAAAGCAAATTTCCTCTTGAACTAAGTGACATATCGGTGGTTCATGATACTCTAGATGTCTACTAGAAGTACCGCCATGTTGCCACATGACCGTGTTGTCAAGTTCTTGAGCAAGCAAGTTCTTTGAACTGCCCTTTTCTCTAAGGATCTGTGCTGGATACCCCTGAACTAGTTGGTTGAGCTTAAACAACAACTTGGAGAGTTGTAAGACAAAAGTTTTATCCGACCCAGTTCCTCCTTAAAGGGATATCTAGTTTTGTTCGTGCTAAAGAAAGATAGTATTTCCTTTGTGGATATGTTATCTTCCCCACCTTTGATTTGATTTGGGTTACTGTCAAATCAAACTCAGTTCCAAGGACTATCTTGACGATGTATCTACTCGTGATGTTTCACTTGAGTGCATTTTCATGTCCTTTGGTCTGACCAATACTACTGCCTTGCTCATATGACATACGAGTCCATCTTTTTGGAGTGTCTTGATAAGTTTGTTGTTGAGCCCATCAATGACATTCTTATCTTCCTCATACTAGACAAGATTCGTATGGAACAATTGGCATTAACATTGGAAAATTTCGAGAACCATCTTCGTGTTATCTCGAAGTATGAGTTCTGGATGTTAGAAGTGACCTTCTCTGATTCACATGCAAATGCTGAAAGATGTCGCCGTGGATTCGAGAATAGTTAACTCCGTTCCTTTAGGACACATGTGTGTTCTAATGTTAGTACTTTATATGTATGCAGTTGTCTTCCGACAAATTGCTAAATACATGGGTATAGCAATCTAGCTCAGTCTCTTGGAGCTTTACACTATAGTCTGTGTCTTGAGAATCTAGTGACTTTACCTTTGCGGTAAATGTTGTGAACTTTCTATTCGGACATGTTGAGTCTGAAGTATCATTCCACTAACCAAAGCTGAATCTCAAGCAACAATGATGGTTGGTGTTTCTCAAGGTTTTGACATAGGTCTCTTTGTAATCTGGCAAGATTAATGTAATGGTTGACACGCTTAGCTGAAAAGACCTATTGTCATATTCCTTGATTTAGCAATAACAACCCTTCTTCATGAGGTTTCTTCTATAATTCATTATAGGAGTTGTGCTTATGGTTTCCTTGTCTCCGAAGTCCGACCTTTACTTGATGTCTCGTGTCTCGAACATCGAGGAGAACATTTAAAGTAGTGTTGCTAAATGTCTCTCGGTCGATCCTCCAGACCCTTTATGTTGGCAAGCATCTTGTTGTGCCAAGTAATTGAAGTCTGAGAAAGAAGTTTCTTTCTTCTCGTGTCGTCAGGAGTCTTCTTTACTATTCATCTTAGTGGTGTAAAGTGATACCCTAATCTTCGGCAAAGATTTTGGTATATCTGGATGAATAAAGAGTTTCCTTCGTTTTCTCAGCCATGTTTCAAGAGTGAATATGATTTTGGTAGTCAAAAGTTTCTCTTGTTACATGTTCCTTGTGACTCTTATGAGTCCTCGCTATAAAACACCTTTCTGTCTTGGCCTTCTGTTGGATGAAAGAGTGACTCTTCTGTTTCAAAAATAGTTCAACAACTTGGTTTTGTTGATCCCAATCTCTGCAACCTGAAATCTCTACTTAAGTCATTTAGTAGAGGTAATTCATCAAAGTCTGTGTTGCGATCTTTCTGTTGGAAGATTTCTTTTTCAGAAGCTTCAAAACCTCCTTTAAGTTCAATGGTCTCAATTCTTATGAAGACCAGTTATCTAACAAATTGAAACCATCTCCTCTTGTTTCCTCTGTTACCTTGACGTGTTTCATGTTGTCATCTCAGATTTGTTTCTGAAAAATCCATCCATGAGCTGACGATGAGATATGTTTAGTGTGTTCCCTCTTATCTTTAGAGTGACCCTGTTCTTTTTCTCTCTGTCTCTCTTCCTACCTTTGGAATCTCGGGTCGAGATTCTCGTAAGGGGGATAGAGCTGTAACACCCCAATTTTAGTTAATTAGTAATCAGGGTTTTGATTGTGCATAGCATGAGCATCATCATTTAAATTGTGCATTGAAGAAATAAATCAAACCCTAAAACCCTAGTTTTCCCCTCTCTTTGTTTGAAAGCATTCAAAAGGGTTTTGAATATTTTTGAAAACTATTAAAATAAAAGGAGCCCAAAATGGACTAAAAGGGCCCCTGAGTATTTTATACACTTTGTAAAAGCCTCTAGTATTTTTGAATTAATCAAAACAGAATTTGAAATAAAAATACAAAAGAGAAATAGAAAAACAGTTTCCAGGAAAAAAATAAGCAAAACCTACCTATCTGGGCCGAGCCCACCCTGTCCCTCTCTCTTCCTATCGCTCACACTCGCCGCAGAGGCCCAACTGCAGCCCAGCAGGCCCATACCCCTTCGGCACCTTTCTCTTTTCTTCCTCCTCGAGCAGCCAGAGAAGCTGCTGCCTGGCAGCGCCAGCGCCCTCCGATTCTGTGCCAGGATGCTCGCCGCCGCTCCGCTCTCTGGACGAAGATAAGAACCAGCTCCGCACGACTCTATCTCCTCATCCTCTCCCGTGATCTCCTCCTTCCTCTCTGTGAGCTGGTCGAACCCTAGCTTGCAGCAGTTCCAGCCGTCGCGTCGCCTCACCATTTCCGGCCTCCCCTCGTCCATTTGAGAAGACCGAAGGGACCTCCGTGCTCGACTCCGTCGATTGCCTTAGTCAGTGCAAGCCAGAGCCGTTCCTAGCTCCGCAATTGGTACCTCCTTCCCCGTCACCGGCCGTCGCCTCACCTAGCCCGGCCTCACCGCCTCCATGGTGAGCTCCTACATCTTCATGTGTCCTCTATTCGCCCTCTCCCTTCCTGGTTCACCCTTGCTTCGAGGTCCGCTGCCGTGCGCCGTCAATCACCGCTGCAGCACCTGCTCTGATGACCAACCCAGAGCGGCGCCGCCATGGCTAGGACCGTCTTGCTGCCCCGATTCAAACGCGCACACACACGCGCCTCAGTTCGCTCTCCTCCACCATCTCCAGCCACCGTCTGCCGTGTTTCCGGGCGTGCAGACGTGTCGCCAGCGTGGCTTCCTATGTGGCATACGGGCCCAGCAGTCAGCGTTAGTGGTTAGCTCAGGCTCGGGTGAGAAAAGTATTAGAGGCATATGATGACGCCAGCCGAGCGTGGGTCTGACCAGTCAAACCCTGGTCCAGGTCCCACCTGCTCGCGTGGCAGATGAGGTGGCCCTGGGGCCCCTTTGTCAGCCACTGTGGGTTTGCATTGCCCTGGTGTAAAAAGTAATTGCCCTTTTTGTTTAATTTCAGAAATTATTATAAACTTGTAAATTTATTATCTAATGATTTATAAGTCAGAAAAATATGTATAATATACCAAAATGTTCAGAAAAATGAAATCTATCTATTTAAGCTATAATCATGCATTGATCAACAACTTAAATGACAAGTTTAATTAGAAGAACAAATGCACCCCTCTCATATGCTCCGGAGTTTTCCTGAGTTAGGGTTTGTAACCCTTGGAACCCCGATTAAATTGTCGAGCATGTTTTAGGGTTTTAATTCAATGCAATTCAACTTGTCATATCATAATTCTTGTTTGAGCATTGCATCGATGCCATGTGTTGATTGTTTCCCCTTTATTTCTGGTGTTTGGTTCTTCCCGGTAGAATACGATATTGAGATCGAGATCGAAGCCCAAGGACAACACCATCGAAGATCGACGAACAATACTTGAACAACTATAACCAAGTCAAGAACAAGGCTCCCAAAGATCTGTTTATCTGCTATCAACTGGCAAAAGCAAGCATAGCCCCACCATGATATAATCCTACGATTTCGAAAGCATTTCAATTCCTTCCATGATGCATACGATTCTACTATGGTCTTTTATCGATAGATAGAGTATCCTATCTATTGGATTACTCCCTTTGAGCTTATATTACCTGATCCACTGCTCCTAGCATAACTAGGTCTGGCCTGTGTGCACTGCTAGAGCTATTATATGTGTCTGCTTAGCCATGCATAGCTGTCAGTTCTGGTCCATCTAGATAATGTATCAGTTGCAGAGAATCTAGTATGATAGGAGAACATGATGAGATGAGATCAGATGTGATATGAGTTAAACATGCTAAGGCTTGTATGGAAGGCCATAGTGGGATGTGGTTTTTATAGTCCCATGCTCGCCACCACTAGGACCTGAGTTCTTGCCTTTGGAACCGAGACGAGAGTACAACCACACGGGGCCTGGAAAACCTCATGACCAACTAACTTGCCTAGTAGATTCCATGAGTCACATAGTTCGGGCGTTCCATTCGATATACGCATTGAAGATGTTTTCGAAAGAAGGAGGTGAAGGAGGTGCATTCATACCGGTAGGGAAGCTTGGACCAGGTTGCTTGGGGTTGATGGCGACCCTGGTAAACCAACCTCACCTCACATCTTTAAGTACCGGCTTCGGGATTTGACCCGTTACGGCGGAACCATACTTATTGCGTGACTCATGGTCTCAAAGAAAGCAAGGTAAAGGTCGTGTCTAACCACCCTCTGCCGGCCTTCCAAGGAAGATGGCTAATCATGTGGCATTAAGAGAAGGTTAGTACGTGTGGGTAAAGTTGTACACCCCTGCAGGGTAATAATCTTTTCGAAAAGCCGTGTTCACGGTTATGAACGCTTGGTGACCAGATTCTAAGATCATAGAGAACTTGAACCTAATCTTAAAACTTGGTAGATCAACGTGTGCTTATGGATGCTTCCTCATGGGTACGAGGGGGTGATCCTAGTTCATATGATGATGATTCGGTGGATATCAAAAGATGATGATCAATATTTCAGCGATGTCGCTCTCTTATCCCCTTTTAAAATACTCTGACTAGACGAGCTTCTTCTCTCTCTTGTTTTATAAACAAAAGTGGCTTTATGCAAAACAACTCCACCAGCCATAAGTCTTGCGGAGTACACCCTATACTCACCCTTACTTTGTTGATACTTTTGGCAGAGTAAGTGTTCCCTTGAAGATGAGTTCCGTACTACATAGACACTGACGAGTAGCTTGGGGTTCCCGGCCGGCAGCCTAGAATCTATGGGCTGGGACGTCATCGTTATGCTTCAGGCCTCTTAGGACATTTGTTAAGTTTGCTATACTTAATAGCATAATTTGCCTTCCGTTGTTTGATGTTTGTGGTCAGCGACCTCTTCTTGTAATATTTTTTGTGTCGTAGGGTCACTGCTGTGTTATCAATTCTTCACTGGATATTCTCGAGCTCAAGGTTAACCTTATATCAGACGGAGGTCTGGGATTTGTTTAGCACTGATCCCGGGGGTGTCACATTCTATGTGACATGCCAATCCCTGGATCGGTACATTGGTCCACAATAGAATAAAGATGAATAACATAGCAAATATCCGTGTATCATAAATAACAAAAGATCCAGAGTAACATTATTACAATAAGGGCTTAGCTCTAGGCTAGTTCAACTTATTCAAGTAGCAACATAAATAAAATAACTTCTCCATTCTTCAAATTGCCCACAAGTGAACAAGTGCCGAGTGGAGTACCGCGACCTAATCGATCACTCAGAATCTGAATATCCTACAACATGAAACGTAGCAGTCCCGAAGGGTCAATACATGGAATGTATGGAAAGTAGAGCTATTAAAGGAGACAATAAAACTAGCATCTACATGCATATTTGGCAAGTGGGGTTGTGGCTAGCTTGAATTTACAAATACCTTTGTCCTACTTTCATAAACAGTTTTTATATTTCTTTGAAAAGATCCCAATTAAGTTAACCCATCATCATTAAAGCAATTAGAAAATTAGAATGAGCGAGAAACATGTCATGAACTCAATATCAAGCAACTCAAATGTCCATAACCGGGGAAACGACTAATCGATTAGTTTATACACCCTGCAGGGGTTAGTACACTTTACCCATGTGACTTGGTCAGACCAGCTCACACCACCACTCTCATATTGGGTGATGATAGGGATAAGTCCAAGAAGGGACCATTCGGGAAGTAGCTTCCCAAACCCGACACGCACCGTACCAACCTACCAAAATTCTACATCTCTGGATATGTGGGTTTGAGTTACCACAACCTACTGAGTCCAACCAACCGCCCATTCCATTATTGGCACATGGTTGTACACGTAAGCTACCAAATAAAGAAGCCAATCATTTCTCTTAATACCTGGGTGCCTTTCCACAATGATACCACCAAAAAATATCAATCCCATCACACCCAGGAGGTTCATTGATTAAGTTGTTTTTAGTTTTCACAAATAATACTTTAGAAACAACTTTCAAGTGATGTAACCCAACCCTCGTTCATCATAGCACGGCTAAGCACATCTACCAACGGTTTATCATCTATATGAAATCCCTACCACATAATAGGACATAGCATAGCGATAGTACTTTCCTACACATGAATCTACAAAATACACGATAATGCATTGAAAATAGTAGGACAATAATCATGAACAATAAGCATCTACTTTCCTTGGCTGTAGCGTTCGAACGAACAATCCTCACACGAGCAAGTGTTGCACTCGTCACAATCTACACGATACAATTGCAATCACATAAACTAACCAAACACAATCATATACAAACATAACAATGCAAGATGCATGCATGACGAGTTGAACAAAGCTTCAGCAGTATTCTACAACCTTGTTCAGTATACCTACTGTATGCATGCAAGGAAAACATTTTAAAAGCATTGGAAACAAAGCATGCAATTTTAAATGGCCAAATAATTGAGCTATAACCCAATTATTAAGCCACTGCTATTGAACAGTTTGTAAAATCTTGGAAAAATATCTACTGTGTAGGCAACCTAAAATAGAACCAGTACCAACTGGAATCACTCAAAAAGGATTTATAGAACTTTCTGAATAAATAAAATACTCTAAAAAGCCTTTTAATAGATTCTGCAACTTCCAGTAATGTAAGTCTACCTTTTTAAATCACTAACAGATTTCTCTTGTTCTACTGATTCCAGGGACACCTCATTTGCAATTTTTAGAGTTGTAGAACTTTTCCTATGAATGTATTACTCTAAATAGGACATTAAACTATTTATTTATTCACGGCAAAACCTTGCTGCAAAATCCTTAAACAAATTTACAGCAAAATTCTACGTGAATAACTGAATCCATCGGTATCTTATTTGCAATTTTTGGCTCAGTAGATTAATTGATATGAATTTTTCAAGATCAAACCTAAAACTGCCAATTTTTAACCTATTTAATTAATTCGAAATAGGGAGCTGACCAGTCAAACGCCGAGTCAGCGCTGACGGGGCAGTTGACTGGTCTTCAGTCAATAGCTGATTAGTCAAATGCCTAATCTGGGCCATCGAAACAAGATCTAATGGCTGAGGGGGAATGCAACAGGGGCTCACCGGGGCGGTCGACGGGTGGCGGTGGCAGTGACATGGCGACTGCGGCAGGTGGTGGTTCGGCAGGGCAGGGGCTTGTACGGGATGCAGCTTGGCTCGTCGGGGATCCGCGGTGCTTCGGCCGTCGACGGCGTGGCTCCCTCCTGCCTCTGTGGCCCTCGGCGACGGCATCTTCCTCGGCTCCGGCGAGAGCAATGGCGAGCAATTGCCGGCGCTATGTGGCTCTGCAGACGGGGCAAAACGGACGGGGGAAATCAGTGCTCGCAGGCGAAGCTCTCTACGAGAAGAACGGGGCCAGGGCGTGCCGTAGCTCGCGGCTCGAGCTCCTACCGCGCGTTACCGACGGCGGCGACGAGCGGAAAAGAAAATCCCTGCTGCTAGGGCTTGCGGCGATCGCGGGAGGGAAAAAAAGGGTGGCGGCATAGTCCTTTGTAGTGGGGCACCCGATGCAGGAATCGCGTAGGAATCAGAGAGAAACGAGGCGACGGGCGGGCAAGTCCGTGCTCTAGACGAACTGCGCGGCGGCGCGCGCTGACAGGTGGGCCCTCCCTGGAGCGGCACAAGGGAGGGTTGGGCCGGCTAGGCGTCGGCTTCTGCGTGGCTCTCTATTTTTTGATTTTCTTTTCCTTTTTCCTGGAGATTTACTTAACTGAATTTTCTGTCAGAACTAAACCTGAATTTTGACAAAATTTCAGCAGGCATATCTTTTGATCCGGACCTCCGATTGAGGCGATTCAAAGTGCTACGAGTTCTTGATGGAAACCTCTACGCGTCTGTGCTAACCAAAAGTTTAGGCTAAAAGTTTCTAGCGGGTGCAAGATAGAAACCGAGCACTCTAGTGTATGTGACAAAATGCAAATGCAAGCGATGGTTTTTGCCAAAAGCTTTTAAAATTGAAATTTTGCAATGATGCTCATGATGCAATGACATATATGATGTGTAGTACCAAATATAAAATATGGGATGTGATAATTTCGGTCTATTTTAAAATCGGTCTTCAAAAAATAAAGACCAAAGTTTACTTTTTATTTTTACTAACCAACAAATTCGGTTACCCGATAATTCAGGTTCGGTTTCGGTCACGACCAAACTGTTTGGTAGATATTATCAAATACAAAAGTTGAATAATATTTTGTAAACGATGTGGTACTATTTTAGTTGTAATTTGAATATAAAATACACTTCGTATAGTCATATTAATTGGCCTAAACAAACATTCGATAGTACTAAATTTGGCTTAGTCAAGGAAGATAAATCTATAGTTATGGGCAACTAGCGCTTGGAACTAGGCTACTCTCACCTAAAGTTCGGTCAGTTCGATCCATTCAGTTACCAAGAACTAATGACCGAATTAACCAAAATAAATACAAAATGTGATACCCAATTTTTTGATCGGTCCTTTCGGTCTCGGTCTATTCGGTCTCGGTCTCGATCTTTTCGAGTTCGGTTTTCGGTTATCGGTTTTTTTGCCCACTCCTACATGTGATCAAGATATAAAATTATGTTTTTCTTGAAAAAAGATATAAAATTATGGATGACATTATTAAAAGTGTAGGCATTGCGCACTT
The DNA here is from genome assembly GCA_023614405.1 of Avena insularis. Taxonomy (NCBI): domain Eukaryota; kingdom Viridiplantae; phylum Streptophyta; class Magnoliopsida; order Poales; family Poaceae; genus Avena; species Avena insularis. The sequence continues at coordinate 67,296,417 of CM042697.1, forward strand.
CAGTCATGGAAAGTGTACGGACAACATACATAGATGTTATGGAATCTCCAGGCTCCCCAAGTGGCGTGCGGTAGCAGCGCCAGATCGCTTGCTTGGGGAGCGCCGGCATGAATGAACGGTTTTGGGACGCGTCGCTCCCCAGCTGCGCTCCCTAATGGTTTTAATAATTTTTTGCCAAATCAAAATTTCATTTAAAATTTAGAAAAATTTACACGATTTGAACAAAATTTAACTACATCTAAACTAAAAAAAACTAAAAACGGCTGCCACGGTGGAGGAAAACGAGGTAGGCCTCCGTAGTCGTCCTCCGTCTCTTCCTTCACCTTGTCCTTGATGGTGTCCGCGCCCCTGCTGCTACTCCCTTCCCCGCCCGTCAGGTCCACGGTGTGGCCACAGGCCTCACGCAACGACTGCTTGATCCCGATAGAGTGGGGCCACCCAGGTACCATGGTCCTCGACAGACGCCTACATCGTGCGGCGGAAGGCCTCCTTGGGGTCGTCGGTTTGGAGCATCGCCTGCTACCGGCGATACTCCTCCTCGAGCCAGACCTGCTGCCACCATCTCGGAGCCCCACTCTGAGCCGCCATGGCACGGAGGTGGCGTCTATGGTTGCCGAGGCTCGCGGATGACGATCCCGCGTGCAGGATTGCGCCGTGGCGCCCTCCTCCTCCTTCACCCCGCGCATGGGGGCGCGGTGGTACGGTGCGCTACGGAGCGTGCTCCGGGACGAGGACGATGAAGGCGACCAGAGTGGCCCGTTTGACGAAGAAGACCTGGAGGAGAACCGCGACGATGACCATGATGACGCTGCGCCCCTGGGCAGCCACCTCGCTGCCGATGGTGGATGCAAGCGCCACACTGACGAGAAAGGTGGGGGCGTCAGTGGCATCTCGAGCGAGGATCCCCCATATGATGTCATCAAGGACAGCCTGGTGGGTGCGACCGGCTGCGCCACACAAGTGCTCATGGCCGCCTGGTTCTTCGTCTTTGGCAGGCCGATCAGGCCGTCGAGGTGAGCCATCTCTTCCTCCCGGCCATGGCGGAAGAAACTCTCCCACTAGACGTCGTTCTGCGGGTGCCACATGGCTGACTCCCGCTTCGCCGACGTGGAAAAACTTACTACGATAGCAATTGCACGTGATACTTGATGTGCAAAACAATATCACATCTACTACTGAAATAAATAGCAATTGAGCACTTGAAAGATACATATGTCATATGGTTATACCACGTTTCTACAATGGCCATTCTCAACACTTCATTTTACTTACTATTTCATAGCTTTTTATCGAAGGTGCTTCATAAAATATTCATACTGTAAATTTCCACCATATGATGCATTTGCATGGATTAGGTTGGTATTTCTAATGCCCTGTATAACACATAGGCATACTATAATAACTTGATCGCTTTTGGCTCACCTTGATTATTATATGTATCCATGGCCCAAGGTACATGACATCAACAGAATACTTAATGTAATGTTTGAAACCTTTCGCCATGCCAGCATGGTTTTTACTAACAAATAACTTATAAATTGTCAAACACATAACTTTCAATTACCCATGGTCAAATTCATGTTTTCCCATCTGAAGGTTTTAAACGGCTACATGAATTTGTGGTTTTCACCCCACATCTTACTTTCCCATGAGCTTTGAGGAAAAACGGAGAGATTATTTTAAAGTACTTGAAAGCATAGCACATATATTATACTTGGAGTAGCAAGTGTCACATACCTATGTATGGTGTATGCTATTGGAGTTTCAGGTATTTGGATATACAAGTCTTTGCTTGTTTGAGAATTTTGAGCTTATCAAAAAGATGTCTACAAGCATGTTGAAGTGTCCATAGTGCTAATTATTTTTTAGAAAACAAAGCACCTTAAAATTAACCATCTATGAATGTGAATAAAATATAGAACTAAATAAGGCACTTGTGAATTATCATTGTTGGGGATATACTTTCGGGATATACCCACCGAACTCACTGACCAGGGTGGTCCACCAACGGGTTAGTGCTTTGCTTCACGGGTGGCCTAGTTAGAGAAAGATGACAGAGTCAAATCCGGCTACGACAAGGCCCAGGAGACTTACCGACTTAGGCCTATAGAATTACTTGTAGTCCAAGCTGTACTAGTTGCCGACTCTATAATGTAGCCGGATAGGTTTCTCTTGTAACCCTAGGTCTTGGCGCCTTTATAAGCCGGACCCGAGGGAGCCTTTAGGGCAATAACCACAAACAACTCGCACAGGAGAACCTCTCTTGTAATCCGCTGTAACATCCAACTCTAGCTGATATATTACTGGGTTGCTAGTAGGAGTAGGATCCGATCACTGCAGTCGGATCTGAACCTGGATAAATCTATGCTCACCGCTCCTAGAACACTGTACAGTTCACACCCCATATTATCAACGACTTTAGTACCCCCTATGGCGTACTTGTCATAAATCCGACGATAGTTGGCACCCACCGTGGGGAAAGTGACCTTCCGACCTTCGTTCCAGGCAGAATCTACGCGCTTGGGAATCGACGAAACAATCAATGTCGGTCGTGTTCTCTATGCCAGTGATGTCCCTCTCATTCTTCTCGATGAGACCTGGATTCCGGCTAAGGAGCCTGTGACGACCTTCACCATCATGCCAATCGACGAGATCTATATCTATATCTATATCAGTTCCGCTGAACCCGCCCAACCCACCCTTGAGGTGATGACCATGGCGGAACAAAAATCCAGGTCTACTCTGTCTGTAGAGGCGGAAGAGTTCAAGATCCTGGAAAACCCTAAACCCACCCAGCCCGCTCTAGTAGTGGAAGAGGTGGTGGAAGAAAAATCCGGATCTGATCTCTCTAATGAGGTCGGATACATGGATGAAGAGTATATTCGCTTCAGGTCCATTTCTACCAATGCTGGAGCAGGAAAGTCAGTTTTGAGACACATGATAAACCAGATGATGAAATGCCCCTACATCGACTACGAGGCAATCGCGGAGATGAAGAAGAGCTTTGAAGATGTAGAGGCAGAAACCCAGCTGTGCCAATACCTCGATGCCATGAAGAAAAAGAAGCATTGATTCGTGAGATACGTTGGCTCTGGATTCGACTCCGTCGATGCTAGAGCCAGAAATGATTCTGTCCTTGATGCAATCGAAGAGAACACCGACTCACCTGATTCCTCTCAGGAATCACTGACGTCGCAGGAGATCCATGACATCGATAAGGAGATGGAGACGTATGAACAAGAATACGACTCCAAGAAAGAATAAGGTGATCTGGAGACACTTCCAAGACTGTATGATAGCATGAACTAAGACTACACCTCACAAGATGACATGGACACCGGAGATTCCTATGAAGTCCAGAAGCCAACCATGGCAGAAAGTACCGACGAAAGCTTATCCCCCGGTACTGGACCAAAAGCTGTCTTTGCCACCGGTACGTGATGACCGCAAGTGCACAGATCGTTTGTAGCTAGTTTTGAAATAAAGATATCGATCCCACATGGAGCAGTAGGCGAAAGACTAAAATGCTTTTAACTAAAACTAAACTAAGTATTTAAGGAATAGTTATAAGATGTAAGAAAACAAGAATTGTTTTGGGGTTTTTGATTGAGAAAAACAATAAAGTAAAGTAAAGTAAACTTAATACAGAAAATAAGAATCACGTTTGTAATAAAGCTTGGAACTATAATAGGTAAAAAGGCATTCTCGGGGAGTGGTGGATACACCGCTAGCAATTTAGACTGAGTAATCAAGATTATCATAACGAATATTCTCATCACATGTATGTATGTGGGAGGACCTTCATATATGGACGAATAGGCAACAACCACTGCTCACATCATCCTTCATAACCACAGCTGACAGATAAACGACATCAATCATATTATCTTGCTATTAAGGGATTTCCCCTGTGGCATGGACATAGCTTAATAATTTCTCCTTGCGTCCCCAAGTTAGTACGTAAGGAATGACAACAACTTTTTAGTCACAATAAGTGCGATCATCCCTCCGTCTACCAACAAGTAATCCCCTTCATCAAGTCCCCATAAGAGGCAAATATTAAAGAGGTGCACAACTCTTAATATCAAGATGAAGACAATTAACACATACACATAATGATGTATAACATAATAATCTCTATCTCATCTCAATCACAACTAGGATTTCTCCATCTCCCCAAGAACTAATGATCTAGTCAGACATGGAGGCAATCAACATCATGGCAATGGTAATGGAAACAATTATAGATGAATAGTTCTTGTATAAATCCATAACTAGTGCTAGAATTACAACAAGATATAGATGGGATGCATGGAGATGATGGTGGTGTAGTGGTTGATGAAGATGGATATCGATTCCTTGACCTCCCAGATCTGCTTAGGGCGAAGATGGATCGCTAGGGAAAGTTCCCCCTCCAGATCCCTCCCGGAGGTGAGGTTTTTGGTGATTTCTGGGTGTTCTGTATGTCGTCGCCCTGATCTAGTTGCACGGGGTGAAACTATTTGAGGAGGCGGTGTTGGCGCCAACTATATGGCAGGAAAAGTTGATCCCGCTGTATAGTTGGTCGTTAAACCTTCGCTGTCCTCCAATCGCTTCGGGTTTTCTTCTGGTGTTATTGATATTTCCCAATTTAGCGATTTACATTGTTTTTGACTCCTTTTCGCTCCAGTACAACTGGTCCAAGAGTTGTGTTCATCGTATCCATCATCTGTCCTGATCCTCGTAAAAATAAACATAAAAGGTGCATGCAAATGCCATAAAATACCAAGATCCTACCACTACTATGTAAAATAATAATATAAAACATGATGCAAATATTCACTCATTAGTACACACGTAAAGGATACTGGGCGATCAAAGAAGAAGAAGAACCTGACACCGGTAGAGCTGGCAGAGGAAGCCAAAGATGAAGAAGTCGACGAAGAGATCGAGATGGAGAACTAGGACGGAGGTCCGGTGATGGCACACACGGTGTTGTCGTGGGTGATTCGTTGGAAGACCCCAAGAGCAAGGTATGATAAGCACAACAACAAGTTTTCCCTCAGTAAGAAATCGATGTTATCAAACCAGTAGGAGGAAGGAAACGTCTCAAAGGTGTTGCAAGCAACGTGGAAACCTCCACAACACAAACTCAAGACTTTGTCCCAACAAACAATGAGGTTGTCAAGCTCACTGGTGTGCTGTAACAAAGGATTAACTGTATGGTGTGGAAGGTAATGAGTGGTTTGCAGCAAGTAAACAGTAACAATGGAAGATGTATTAATGGTAAAGATTGGACCGGGGTCCATAGTTCACTAGAGGTGCTCTCCTTAGATAAACAACATGGCATGAAGGGTGAACAAATTACAGCAGGGCAATTGACGGGAACTGAGCAAGGCATAACAATGCAATACCAGACAAAAAGATCCTATGAGATTCGATTGGGCAATACATCAAGATACATAGATCGCCATCCAACTGCATCTATGACTACAATTCCACCTTCAGGTTATCATCCGAACCCCCTCCAGTATTAAGTTGCAAGCAACAGACAACTACTTTAAGCAAAGTGTGTAAGGTAGACAATCCACTTGTTCCATGAACAAGAGACCGTTGTTTTCTCCCTAGTGGCAACAACACATCTACAACCGAAGAGATTTCTGTCACTTCCCTTGGAAACTAGAGGCATGAACCCACCATCGAGCATAAATACCCCCTCTTGGAGTCACTAGCAAATACTCGGCCAATATAGCTACTAACAATGGAGAGCATGCAAGATCACAAACAACACAGACATGATAGAATCAAAATAGACAAAACCCTTAATCAATCTGACATAGTAATCTCAATATCCATCGGATCCCCGCAAACACAACATGCATGATTACAAATAGATTAGATCTTGATCATGAACGGAGCTCACAAGATCTATACATGAAAGCACAAGGAGGTGATACAACCATCTAGCTACTACATGGACCCGTAGTCCAAGGTGGAACTACTCACGCTTCATACTAGAGAAGAAGGCCTCCGGGATGATTTCCCTTTCGGCAGGGTGCCGGGAAGAACTTCAAATCCCCCGATCTCGGGACGATGGTGGCGGCGGCTACAGATAGTTTCATAGAGTTTTGATCGGGTGCCTAGGGTTTCTGCATTGGGGGCTTCTTATAGTCAAAGAGGTGAGGCAGGGGGTGCCTAGGGGGCCCACACCCTGCCTAGGCGCGGGCCAGGCTTGGCCGCGCCGGGGGGGGGGGTGTCCACCCTGTGCCGCCCCTCCTTCTCTCCTCTAGACCTCGTGTCGCCCACGGTAAAATATTGACTTTGGCTTTTGTCCCGTCCAATTTCGAGAATATTGATTTTCTGCCTTTCTGGAACCAAAAACAGAAGAAAACATGCAACTGGCACTATGGAAACTTGTTAATCGGTTAGTTCCAGAAAACATATAAAAACACCTCAAAGTGTAGATAAAGAAAAGCAAATAGATACTAAACAAGCATGGAACATAAAAAAATATAGATACGCTTTCGACGTATCATCCGGCTAAACCCACACCGATCAATCCTCCGGTTGAAGGACATGTAGTCACCCAGGGTGCACGTGAAATTTACATAGATGCACTAACAATATCGATCCCAACTACTTCGTATCTAACACCGGAGGAGATGGATAAAAGGGCTAAGGATCTGGAGAAGCATCATTTGCTCTTACTCGACGAGGCTGCACGTATCGTCAAAATTAGGCAACAAATAGACATCCCACCTAGTATTAGTCAGAATACAAGCGACTGCCAAACAAGACTAGAGGTGGCCTGGTTCTTGCTAATAGGAACCCAAAAGTCCACAAATATTTATTTAACGGTAAGACCGGAGAGAAGATCTGAGTCTACAACACACCATAGGAAAACACTGCAGCTACTCGAGCTATATTTGCCAATAATCCGTCTCTAGAACAGGTCCAGCAGTGTGTGGCACTGCTCGACAAAGGACTACAACAGCAGAAGACGACCACATCGTTTAGTGGTAAACTGGCGTCGAAGTCAGAATTCTGTCACACTAATGCAGGTCATGATACTGATGTAAGACCCCGAAGGGATACATATCAGCGTCCTCACACTGTTCCTCGAGAAAAAGAAAACTCAAGAACCGGATCAAACGGTCATCATCGCAGGGCCGCACAGGATTGGCCGGCAGTTCTTCCGGCTGTATCCTAAGATGCTATAAGGGCACTAGTCCCTCTTCAACCCCATCGTCGGTAGCACCGACATAGGAAAGACCCAGAGGTAAGACGCCAGCAATAGCAAGACCGGCAAAGAATGCCACCTCCCAGGCATACCAGCCATCCGGCTGATAACAACGTCGAACAAAGGAACAATGAGAATTGCCCTGAGTCAAGAAGGGATGGTGCTTGTCAGAATCAACATCGGATCCAGCATAACGAGGCTCCAGGACCCCGTCGCTTAGCCAGAAATAACCCACCAGGGCCACCATTACCGCCCATCAGTGACCATGAAGGATCTCATCGCAGCCATGTAAGCCGTAGGGGTGAAGAAGGCAATGGCGGAAGTAGAAGAAGGATTCTGACTCCACCGCCACGCGGATGCATCAAGCAACCAAGGTGTAGGTCACTCTCGCCCAATGAAGCTCTCCATCGAATTGAATCAAACACAAAAGTGCGGCGGTACGAGGAGGAGGAGGACGTGTACATGGGACCCAAATGCTTCGGACCACATATTCATCGGAAAAAATTTCTGGTTAACTTCGGCATAGCCAAGAAAATTCAACAGTACGAAGGTGCACCTCACCCAAATACTTGGCTCGAAGACTTTTTTCAGGCTTGCTGCATCGCCAAAGGAGGAAACAACCTGGTTGTAGTCCGATATCTCCCACTTATGCAATGGAAGACGGCTCAATCTTGGATCAATGAACTGCCAGAGAACTTGATTCATAACTGGTATGATATGCAAAGTGCGTTCTTTTCAAACTTTGAGGGAACATGCAGGAGGCCTTGCACAGTCGGAGACTTGCAGGGTTGCACTCAAAGACCCGGAGAAACTTGTCGAGATTACCTTGGCAGATGGATCGACACGAAACACTCTTGTGAGGGAGTAAATGAGCAAACCACAATTGAAGCTTTCATTGTAGGACTCCTAGTTGGATTACTACGGCACAAACTAAAGCGTGATCATGTTTCCGACTTGGGGGATATGATAGAAATGTCGAGAAAATACGAAGACACCAATGATGATTCAGATGAACTACTCAATGTTCTAGCTAATCCAAATGTGGCCAAACAGCAAAAGCAACAAACTCAGAAGCGCAAGAACACCTCAAAAGGAAAACTGGCTCCGAATAATGCAGCTATTAACGCAACATTTGGATCCCGAGGACGAGGAGGGTGCGGAGGCGTCCGGGATCGAGGCCGTGGAACTTATTGATTCCAGGTTAGAGGAGATCAACAATCCGGAAGAACCTACTCCTGGGCCGACATTGCGAACAACCCTTGTGTGCATCACCCGGACAAGAGCAGGGGTTCTACCCACACCAACGCTGAGTGCCGTTTCAATGATGACATCAAGAAAGACGAATCCGCTGGCTACAGGGCCAAGCAACAAAAAGGAAAGAAAAATTCCGAGAAAGGCAAAGGGGCCAAGGAAGATTCCGACATGGAAGAAGCGGATGCCGCACATCCCAAGTCGGATGGAGAGAAGGATTACCCTACAAAGAAAGACACTTATGTGTGCTTCCTTGGAACTCAGCCGGCTAAGGTCAGAAAGGCGGTTCTCCATGAGCTCACTGCCACGGTTCCGGCTGTCCCCCAGTTTCTAGATTGGTCGTATGTAACCATCACCTTTGACCGCAGTGATCACCTGAGGAAAACACATCATCGGGGAAAGTACCCTCTAGTCATTAATCCTCTTATTGATGGCTATGAGTTCTCTAAAATTCTCATGGACGATGGTAGTAGCATCAACATCCTCTACATTGATATGCTCCGCCGCATGAAGTTCCACGAAATCCAGTTAAACCACAGCAATGTGAATTTTCATGGCATTGTACCAGGGACAGGAGGATTCTCTAGGTGAGATCACACTAGACGTGACATTCGGAACTCTGGATAATTACTAGACCAAGTCACTCTCCTTCGAGGTGGTACCATTCAAAAGTGCTTACCACGCCATCTTCATACATCTGGCTTACTGGGAATTCATGGCCCGTCCCTGCTACATCTACAACATGATGAAACTTCTATGTCCAAAGGGCGTTATCACCATCCGAGGAAACCCGAAGAAAGCACGAGATTGCAAGGAAGGACCTGTTGCCTTCACTGAAGCCGTGTTGCACGCCCAGGAGTACTAGGAGATCAAGAAAAACACCGACCCGTCCGAGATGCCCACAACAAAGAACGAGGTTCTGAAATCGGGTCTGCAGTTCAATACATCAAAAGAGACGAAGAAGACGTTGTTGAAGGAAGCTGATCCCTCCAAGACGACGAATATAGGGGTAGGCTTAGACCTTTCATAGGAAAGCGTGCTCGTCGAAGTCCTCAAAGCTAATAATGATACTTCGCATGGCAGCCATCTTACATGACCGGAGTACCTAGGGAACTTGTCGAGCACTCTCTTAATGTGTATCCCGATGCTAGACCCATCAAACAGTCCTTACGACAGTTTGGTGATGAAAAATGCAAAGCTATAGCTAAGGAATTAGCCCGACTAGATTTAGCCGGATTCATAACAGAGGTCATCCATATAGATTGGGTGGAAAATCATGTACTCGTCCCTAAAAAGGACACTAATGAATTAAGGATGTGTGTTGATTATACCGCCTTGAACAAGGCTTGTACAAAAGACTTGTCCCCTCTGCCAAGAATCAATCAAGTTATCGACTCCATGGAAGGATCGAATTACTCTATTTTCTCGACGCATACTCCGGTTATCACCAAATACCGATGAAAAAGTTGCATCAAATCAAGAAGTCTTTCGTCAGTCCTTTTAGTCCCTTCTACTATAAAACTATGCCTTTTGGCTTAAAGAACGCAAGATAAACTTATCAGCGCACCATGCAACATTGTCTCAATGATAAAATCGGACGCAACATCCACATATATATAGATGATATAGCAGTTATGTCCAAAAAGAAGGAAACATTAATTTCCAACCTAGAGGAAACATTTGCTAGCCTACGAAAATTCATATGATGCTAAATATGAAGAAGTGCTTCTTCGGAATACCATCCAGAAAATTGTTAGGTTTCATCGTGTCTGAAAGAGGCATAGAGGTGAACCAGGAAAAAAATCAAGGCTATACTAAACATCACCAGGCCAACTCACCTAAAGGACGTTCAATGACTCACCGGCTGCATTGCAGCAGTAAGCTGGTTCGTCAGTCGGCTCGGAGAAAGATCCGCATGTTTGTACAAGATCTTGAAGAAAACCGACAAATTTGTCTGGACCAAAGAAGCCGACGCTTCCCTGCAAAGTTTGAAATACCTACTTTCAAACCCACCAGTCCTTGCTGCACCATAGCCACAGGAGCCTATGTTACTATATATCACAACAACAAATAGAGTTGTAAGTGTTGTAACATCAGTGGAGTTCAAGGAAGAAGATCATGAACATCCAGCATAGCGTCTAACTTATTATATAAGCGAGGTCCTGACAGAGTCGAAGCAAAGGTATCCACATTACCAAAAGCTAGCCTATGGTGTGTTCTTTGCCGCCAGAAAGCTATGTCATTATTTTCAAGAGCACGGGGAGGCTCAGGGGCTAGCATGGTCCTCAAATCACCCCAAGGAGATAAGTTGTTCTATGTGTTACAGATCCACTTCACGGCAACCAATAACATTACCGAGTATGAAGCACTATTACATGGAATACGCATGGCGAAAAAATTGGCGTCACTCGACTCATGTGTTACAGATACTTGGATTTAGTTGCCCATCAAGTATCCGATATCTGCAATGCAAATAAGCACATGATAGCATATAAAGCTATTGTGGATGAATTATCCAAATCGTTCGAGGGTTTTGAGGTTTAACACATCCCTCGAGTAGAAAATAAGGAAGTAGATGCTCTATCACGCATAGGCTCTGCGCGGAAACCAGTTCTGGATGGTGCTTTTCTAAAGCACTTAAAAGTTCCCTCTATCACAGGAGTTGATGAGGACTGTCCGAAGAAATCTGACTCACCTTTACTAGCAATTCTGGCTATAATTTCCAGTTGGACAAAACCCTATCTGGATTTCCTGATAGACGAAAAATTACCCAAATACGAAGTTCTGGGTCGGCAGATCGTCCGACGAGCAAAATCCTATACAATAATTAACAGTGAGCTATATAAGCGGAGTGTTTTTAGGGTTTTCTAGCGCTGTATATCTCCAAAAGAAGGGGTGGAAATCTTATGAGAAATTCATGAAGGCGAATGTGGCCATCACGCTGTAGCCAGATCCTTAGTGGCAAAAGCTTTTCGACACAAATTCTTTTGGCTCACAGCTAAGGCACATGCCGAGAAACTGGTCAAAATGTGCAAAGGCTGCCAGAAATACGCCCATCAAGCACATGTTCCAAATGACCAGCTGCGAACAATCCCTATTACATGTCCATTTGCGGTATGGGGGATTGATATAGTAGGACCATTTCGAATGACAAAATGTGGATTTACTCACCTACTAGTGATGGTGGATAAATTTACAAAATGGATTGAGGCTAAACCCATAACAAATTGCGATGGAGCCACATCCAGAAAGTTTGTCGAGGACATGACCATTGATACGTCGGAAACGTATCTATAATTTTTGATGCTCCATGCTTGTTTAATATTTACTTTGCTTTGCTTTGTCTACACTTTGAGGTGTTTTTATATCTTTTCTGGAACTAACTTATTAACAAGTTGCCACAGTGCCAGTTGCCTGTTTTCTTCTGTTTTTGGTTCCAGAAATGCAGAAAATCAATATTCTCGGAATTGGATGGGACAAAAGCCAAAGTCAATAACTTTTCGTGGGGGACAAGAATCCAGAAGACGAGATGGAGACGCAAGCCAGGGCGCCTAGACCCCCCTAGGCGTGGGTGGGCCCTTCCCCGCGCCTGGGTAGGGTGTGGGGCCCCTGGTCCCCTCCTTGGCCTCCCTCTTCACCTATAAGAAGCCCCCGATGCATAAACCCTAAGTACCTGATCAATATTCCACGAAACCTTCTATAGCCGCCATCACCGTCGTCCCTAGATCGGGGGGGGGGGGATCTGAAGTTCTTCCCGGCACCCTGTCGGAGGGGAGATCATCCCGGAGGCCTTCTCTCCGGTATGATGCGTGAGTAGTTCCATGATACATCGGAAACTTATCTATAATTTTTGATGCTCCATGCTTGTTTAGTATCTACTTTGCTTTGCTTGTCTACACTTTGAGGTGCTTTTTACATGTTTTTGGTACTAACCTACTAACAAGTTGCAACATGCGGATGCTGTTTTACTGTTTTTGGTTTTAGAAAAGTTAGTAAAGAAATATTCTCAGAATTGGACGGGACAAACGTCAAAGTCAATTACTTTCCATGGGGAACAAGAAGTCTAGGGTAGCTAGACCCCCCCAGGCGCAGCCAGGGGTGGGACCGTGCCTGGCTAGGGTTTGGACCCCCTGGTTGCCTCCTCGGCCTCCCCCTTCGCCTATAAGAAGCCCCCGATGCAGAAACCCTAAGGACCCGATCAAATCTCCACGAAACTGTATGTAGCCGCCGCCACCATCATCCCAAGATGGGGGATCTGAAGTTCTTCCCGGCACCCCACCGGAGGGGAGATCATCCCGGAGGCCTTCTCTCCGATATGATGCGTGAGTAGTTCCACCTTGGATTATGGGTCCATGTAGTAGATAGATGGTTGTATATCCTCCTTTGTGCTTTCATGTATAGATCTTGTGAGCTCCGTTCATGATCAAGATCTAATCTATTTGTAATCATGAATGTTGTGTTTGCGGGGATCCGATGGATATTGATTTATTATGTTTGTTTGATTAATGGTTTTGTCTTTATGATTCTATCATGTCTGTGTTGTTTGTGATCTTGCATGCTCTCCGTTGTTAGTAGCTATCTTAGCCAAGTAGTTGCTAGTGACTCCAAGAGGGGGTATTTATGCTCGATAGTGGGTTCATGCCTCTAGTTTCCAAGGGAAGTGACAGAAATCTCTTCAGTTGTAGATGTGCTGTTGTCACTAGGGAGAAAACAATGGTCTCTTGTTCATGGAACATTTGGACTGTTTACCTTACACACTTTTCTTAAAGCAGTTGTCTTTTGCTTGCAACTTAATACTAGAGGGGGTTCGGATGATAACCTGAAGGTGGACTTCTAGTCATAGATGCAGTTTGATAGCGTTCTATGTATCTTGTTGTATTGCCCAATCGAATCTCATAGAATCTCTCTGACTAGTAATTGCATTGTTATGCCTTGCTTAGTTCCTGTCAATTTCCCTGCTGTAATTTGTTTACCCTTCATGCCATGTTGTTTATCTAAGGAGAGAACCTCTAGTGAACTATGGACCCCGGTCCTATCTTTACCATTGATACATCTTCCACTGTTACTTTTTTACTTGCTGCAAACCATTACCTCCCACACGGTATGTTTAATCCTTTGTTATAGAAACTGGTAAGCTTGACAACCTCACTGATTCGTTGGGGCAAAGTCTTGAGTTTGTGTTGTGCAGGTCTCTGCGTTGCTTGCAACACCTGTGTGACGTTCCCTTCCTCCTTCTGGTTCGATAACCACGGTCTCTACCGAGGGAAGACTTGCTGCTTGCTGCTTCACACCGTGCTCTTGGGGTTTCCAACGAAGTGCTAATCAGCACCATCAACAAGTTTTCTGGCGCCGTTGCCGGGGATCTACAGGATAGCTTCAACCTCTTCCTCCCCGTCAAACACCAAGTTTTCTAGCGCCGTTGCCGGGGAAGCTAAGGACATCTTCACTAGGGGATTCCTTCACTTCCTTTCTCTTTACTTTGTTTTTAGTTTGCTTTGTTTATTTTGCTTGGTTTTGTTTGCCTCTTTTCAAAAAACCCAAAAAAATTAGTCTAGTTTGGTTTGCTTTATTTATTAAAAAACACAAAAAAATTAGTTCTTGCTCCAGCTACTGCTGCTGTTTTTGGCTTGCCCACCTTTGCCAAAATGAACTCTGTTGAGAACACCAAGTTGTGTGACTTCACTAGCACCAACAACAATGATTTCCTAAGCACTCCCATTGCTCCACCTGCTCCTGATGCTACCTTTTATGAAATTAAGCCTGCTTTGTTGAATCTTGTGATGAGAGAGCAATTTTCTTGTGCTAGTTCTGATGATCCTGCTGCCCATCTCAATAGCTTTGTTGAACTTTGTGAGATGCAAATGTATAAGGATGTAGATGGAGATATTATTAAGCTCAAGCTTTTTCCTTTCTCCTTGATAGGAAAATCTAAAGAATGGTTGCTTTCTTTGCCTAAAAATAGTATTGATTCTTGGACTAAGTGCAAACATGCTTTTATTGGAAAGTACTATCCTCCTGCTAATATTATATCTATGAGAAATGATATTATGAAATTTAAACAACTTGATAGTGAACATGTTGCTCCAGCTTGGGAAAGAATGAAGTCTTTGGTTAAAAATTGCCCTACTCATGGACTCACTGATTGGATGATTATCCAGACTTTTTATGCAGGTTTGAACTTCTCCTCAAGAAATCTATTGGATTCAGCTGCTGGAGTTACTTTTATGGGCCTCACTTTGGGTGCTGCAACAAGGCTCCTTGATAATATGATGGTTAACTACTCTGAATGGAATGTTGAGAGAGATCCACATGGTAAGAAGATAAATTCTATTGAGGAAACTTCCTCTTTGAGTGAAAAGATTGATGTTATTATGACTATTCTTGTTAATGGGAAAGCTCCTATAGATCCTAATAGTGTTCCCTTAGCCTCTTTGGTTGCTCAAGAAGAGCAAGTTGATGTGAACTTCATTAGAAACAACAATTTCAACAACAATTCCTATAGGAATAATTTTGGTAGCAACAACAATTATAGGCTTTATCCTCGTAATAATGGCAATTCCTATGGAAGCTCTTACAATAATGCTAGAGGTTCCCCCTCTGAACTTGAAGTCATGCTCAAGGACTTTATTAGTAAACAAACCACTTTCAATAAGACTATAGAGGAAAAGCTTTTAACTATTGAGAAAAATATATCCTCTTTGTCTGAAGCTCAGTCTTCCTTGATTAATAAAATGGCTGCTAAACCTGAAACTATGGAAAAAACTTTTGCTACTGCTCATGCCATACAAGTTACTATTGATGCAAATGTTAGGCTGTTAGCTCAACTTCATGCTAAGTGGGAAAGGGAAGCTGAAATTGATATAAACAATAGTGTGTGCACTATCACCACTAAACCACAAGTTGTCCTTGTTCCTCCTCCTACTATGCTTAAGCCTATTGAGCCTACTACTAGTGATGCTAAGTTTGACTTTGTTATTGATGGTTGCAATATTTCTGAAGTGATTATGTTCCTGCAAAAGCTTGCTAGAAGTCCTGATGCTAGTGATATGCATGTTGCTTTCACCAAACACATTATAGATGCTCTTGTTAAGATTAAAGAAGAGAAGCTAAAACACAAAGCTTCTATGTGGTGACCCAGCATACCACTGCATGATGTAGTACACCATAGTCGTTGACATAATACCAATGAAACACCGTTCACTAGTATTACATCCCTCAGTACAACAGAAACATAGCAGGTCCAAGATATGACTATAGGTTATAACTCAACTCTTTACACAAGATCCAGAGAACACTCTAGGTTAAAGAGAGAGAAAGAAACTTCTTACAAAGAAGAATCAGAAATAAACAACTCAAAAACTATCATACTAATAATACTAGTATCTGAACTATTGGTTTGTCATTGCTGCTATTGCAATACACTACAGAAATATGTTCTATGGCTAGAGATTATATTCCTATCTAATCAGTCACTTCGTCTTCACTTGAGTTGATGTATATGTTGACTTTGTTGACTTCATTGAAGAGGTTTAGCTTTTTATGATGATTCCTGGAGCATGACTTGATGTAGACGTCGTCTGTACTAGCTTTAGAACCTAGCAAGGGTTAATAAGATACGTTGAGTACGAGTGTACTCAGCAAGTTCACTATAAAAGGAGTGTTTAATGCACTATATTTACAACCACAAACCATAGGTCGTAGGCAATGCATGTTTTCATAAACATTTCTTCAAAGGTTTCTTTTATTCTGAAAAACTATGTCCGCCAGCCTTCACGGGTTTACCAGAACTTTCATGGAGTTCCTTTCCTGCTGCGTTCGCAGCTCCTTCCCGGAATAGGGAGTAACAAGTTACAGTTCTTACACTCTGCAGAGGTGCATTACTTTACCCATGAGAGACCTTAGCCTTGTTGCACAACCAAGTCATGACCTTGTCCATACTTCCTTGGTATGGGGCCCAGTCTAATATCCAAGCCAATCACTGCCCTCTCCGCGACCTCATATGTCTGCACGATCCTTCGGGGCTGGCTCACCTCCGTTAAGCCCCCTTTCAGGCAGGATAAAACCCTAATGAGTTCACGAATACTCTATGACCTGGTGTTGCCCTGACAAGTGCCATATTAAATGGTCCATCCACTAAACACCATCCATAGATAATCTAGACACCAAAAGTGTGGGGCGTAAGGGTGCCCACCCATATGTTGGATCCGCACAGGGAATCACAACGTCGCGTTAAGGCCGTCTTGCCTCCATACGAGAGGAAAAGGATACAGTTGACTTCTCCGTACCATTCCAAATCTCATGGTTAACGTGTAATATACGGTGCAAGAATCACTAACAACATTGGTTGTTAAGTCCTAGATAATATGTTCCTTTACCACCGGAACTTTCATAGTAGGTTATTACCTTATGGTAAATAACCTATAATCATATTATTATGAAAATAGTGTTTTCTGACCTTTTTCAAATGCAGGTGATGACAACACTGGATTGGCAAAATACTTTACAGAAAATAATCAAAGGACATGAGAAAGTGTGAACTTGCCTTTTGTGATTGCAAGATTATGCACTCATAGTCTTCAAGACAATATAAGATCCAATATCTGAAATCAACATCATTGGTCCGGTAAGGACTAATGTTTAAAGGAGCAAGATGATATTATGCATAAGTAATGTAATGCAATTTCATAAAATCGAATCCCGGGAATAACGTTGATCTAGGGTTTGGAAACTGGAAATGGTTCCTTTAGAATGTGTTGTCCTTTTAGATAAGTTTCACACTTGTGCTTCTTATTAAGGCTTGTAATTGTGTGTGAAATAACATGTGATTATAATATCATAAAATAATGAAATACACATAAATGTGAGATGCTACTTAAGATTGCTTATACAATACTTGTTTATCTTCAAATTTTACTTTATAAGTAATGTCATTTATAAAGAACTTAAGTGTTATCAAACCTAAGTATACAAGTAAAGTATAAAATAAGGTAATTACGATTAATTGACATATGTTGACTAAAGTGGCAAAACGAATAACTTTTGAAGAAAAGATTTCTTTATTAAGGTTTAAACAATCCTTGTGGTTAATCAGAGATGGTCGATGTTGTTTGTGCTTGCTGTAATAGTTTGGATTTGAGATGCTTTATAACTTAATTATAACAGATCAAAGTTAATAATAAAACATAAAATAAAGTTTTTAGCATTATATTTAAAGTCTTGTAGACTAAAGTTAACTTTAAAGACATAGACGGACTTAAGGTATATTGCTTATGTTATTTGTACCTTGTGTACTTTATAATGTTTCTCTAAGGATACTTTAATAATGGTAACACTTCTATTTGAGTAGTGGTTTCCTAACCTTATACATGTATAAAAGGATTTATATCCTTATAAGGGTATGGTTATGGTTTGTGAATAAGTAAATAATGTTATTTACTACTTATGAATTTATCTCTGAATTTAGTCCATTGTAAAGTTGTGAGTGAAACAATGGTAAAATATTTTATTTGTTTAAAATATTATTATTGAAGATTTTATATTTGTTAAAGATCTTTTTTAGAAAATAAACTACACATATGGTTGAAGGATAATTCAATAAAATTGTATTTAAAATGTGTTGGACCAATTTGACTTTATATTATAAATATTTAAGTTTAGTATTACTTATTAGACCTAAATTGGCAATTTTAGAAATATTAACAAATTTTATTTACCCTTATATGAATTAACAACTCGGGAAATAGGTTAAATTCAAGTTATTAAAGTATTTAAATTTTTACTTGACTCAAAAGTGGAATATTATATTTTTAACATGTAGGTATTATTTTTGTGATCATTTTGGTATATTACATTTATTTTTATAATTTATAAATAATAAGATATGATTTTTATAAGATTTATTACTTTATAAATACCTAATAAATAACAAATATTTAATTAAATGAAATAATAATACATGATTATAGTTTTAAATTACATTTATTATTTTTCTAAGATTTTAGGTATTTTATTTATATTGTTAACATTTATTAATATTAAAATATGAATTTTCAAAGTATTATTACTTATAAAATCTTTATTAAATAATAATTATTTAAATTGTTAACATAATAATGTTTGGTAATAGTTTTAAGTTGTAGATTATATTTTTATAAACATTTTCATATATTATACATATTTTTATGAATTACAAAACTAAAGTTATTGAATTTACAATATTTAATCATTTTTTTACATTTTATGAAATATTTATATTTGATCTTATAATGTTTTATCTATTTCCTAAACAGAAATACTTTTTATACCGAAGCTACATCTACCCTAGTCACTGACTAGTGGGCCAGTGGCCACATCACACTCTCAGGTTAGTAAATGCATTTGTTAGCGACCCTATTTCTACTCCCAGTCAATGACCGATGGGACCAACGCCACGTCACACTCCACCTCAGCAAAGACTGGGTCAATATGTTGTATTCGTCAAGGCTGATGTGAGCACGATGTCACAGTGACGTCACCTTGCCGGATCCTCTCAGATCAATGATCAATCCGTTGATTGGGAGAGCGCGCGCATGCGAGGATGATTGCGTTCGAAAGAGCGAGATGCAGGGAGTTTAATATTGGCAGCATAGCCCAATTTTGGTCACCGAAGCTACTCCAGCGACCATCTACTACGGTGGTCGACGGTGGTGCGTCGTGCCACGATGATTTATGGCGAGATAGAATGATTGAAGGTTACTGGAAGATCCAGGAGCTCACCCTGATGAAGATGGAGGGGTCGATGAGGCATGGGGAGGACCAGAGATGGTGTATTTCTGGTGATGGTTGCGGTGTCCGGCGAGAGTCTGACCTCGATTCCACGCAAATGACAATTCCCCGACTTGCGAGACTCCACGAGAACGTTGAGCGTGATGCGGGGCTTCTTCCAGGCATCACGGCAGGACGAGACGAGGTCAGGAACGCTGACGATTCGTCGGCTTTGTAGCTAGGGTTTGGAACAGAGGAGGAAGATGAGAAAGAGAAGGAGATAAGGCTCTCCGGCGTGATGGTGGGCTTCTTATAGGCAACAAACAGCAGCGACACGGATCTTGGCGATAGCGGTCATCGCGGCGACGGCGGACGACCGACGTGGTGCCAGGCAGCTGCTTCGCCGGCGTGCTTTCTGGCGAGAGGAAGAAGAAAGGAAAAGATTCAGCAAAACGGTATTGGGCTTAGTTGGGCTGGTGTTGGGCTTCGTTGTGACGTGCGTGAGGGACATGAAGTGAAGAGGAAGATTGGCCGTGGGCCAGATTTGACTGATGCCTCTTCTTTTATTTTTTTTCTGTTTTCTGTTTTGAATTTGACTCTCAGGCTTTTATATTACTCATTTGTTTGAATATTTCCCATAGAATTTGATCTACTAAATAATTGCAGCAATAACAAGGTTATTTAGAATCCATTTGTGAACTTTTATTCTATAATGTTACATTTATTTATTTTCTTATATATATTTACTTTTAGTATTTGTAAGGGCCTTGTTAATAATTTCCTTTATATGATAACCCATTGCTTTATTATATGATATTTCCTTATTTCTTTAAAAACTTAGTTCTAATTAATTTAGAGTTTGGAGGGAAATATATGTATGGTGATCCTTTTCTTATTATATGATACATAGAGTTTTAGGGAATTCATATGATTAATATTATTCTCATTAGTTTAGGAAGAGCAATGTATATATTTTATTATAACTAACATAGGAGTTAGGGTTTGAATTGTAAATGCTTACCCTAGGGTTTAGGGTACTTAATATATTTATATTCTTTTGTTAATGTGAATAAATATTAATGACTAAACATATTGTCTTTATGTTTGTGATCTTTAATGATATCACCCTTTAAAACAGAAAGTTATCATCTGGAATGTCTTATGAAAAGGATGTGATAAAGATAACTCCTAAGCACATATAGTTATGATAATTGGAAATGACAGACATGTGCTTAAGTGATTTGCTATAGGAAAATATTCCTATAAGACATTGTGGAATTTAAGATGATAAATCAATCAGATGAAATGGATACTATGTTTGGTTAAAGATTTAGGGTTTAGTGTTTACCAAGAATTCCTATCTTCCATAATTCACAATCCTAGACTTCTGTTTAAGGATTTCCTTTCCTAGATATTCTACTTCTTCCTAACCATCATCATGTGTTAATCATGATGAACTTTACTTCACAAGAATATTCTTATCCATCTTTTATTCTTCTAAATCCATTTATAAATCCAGCGAGCTTGACACTGAAGCTTTTCATAATCTTCTCAAATCTATACTTAGTTATATCAACTACTTTACCGTTGATAACCTCCAATCCAACAAGTAGTTACTTCTAACTCCATTCATACTCTTCCTTAATCATCCACCTTAATATTACTCTAATAGATGTATACATCAAACTACTTCACCTCAAGTGCTTACTATTCTTTAAGAGGAATATTATTACTTCAATAACTTCATGCTACTCTATCTTCATCTTAGTCATACTATCTTATACCTACTTAATTCCAATATCTTATATTCAAACTTCACATCATATAATGGTGAATTAGCATGGATAACCTAGAATAACATATCTATACTAGGGTTCAATCATGTTCTATCCACCAATATCACTTATACATGATATAAGCATTCAATCTTGGTGACAAAAGCATGATCATTAGAATCCTTTGATCATATATGGCTTAGGTTTCCAGTTGGCTAATCACGGTCTTCATCAATACAACATTACAATGGTATTATAATTATCTTCTATCCATTCAGGACTGAGTTAACTCCATCAATTATCTTATTGATTTAATTATCTTCCAACACCCCCATCATATAGATGATATTCAAATCTAGCATTACTATTTACCCCTTCTTACGTATTTCTTTATAGGCCTTAAGTGAATGCTATAATAAGAATAAGAGTCGATAGATTAAGAATTGATAGTTTAAGAATTGGTGAATCAATAGTTGATTACTCAATATTGATGAACAACAGATATTGAGATAGGATTCCATAAGGATTGATATGGAAAGAAGGATATGTGGTGAATGGTTTTGAATTGCTTTCCTTCCTACTTAATACAACTAAAGAGTTAGGGTTAAGTATCACAATGATCCACATGGTAGAAATAAATAAGGATACAATAGATCAAGAGTTAGTTATTATACTCTTATTATTTGGGTTATATTCTTAATTTGGTATTCATGGGTTGTTGTGATGAATACTAGGAGATAATCACTTAAGGATCAAATATTAATTATTAAGCAATTTATTAGGGTTTAACTTTTATTACATTTGAGCTACCCTTAGATCAAATCTCCCTTACCCAAAATAAGGTTTTAGCAAAGGTCATATTGAAACTTATCGCAGTCAACTTGATGATCTACTTCAATTCCATCAAGTTGAGAGAAGCTTCGATCACTTTGACAAGTTTTGTTCAAAAGCGCGAAAATTATTCAGATTTTCTATGCATGGATGCAATGCACACATCTGTGTTCAGCTTATTTCTAAGCTCTAATGCTGGGATGTTACATTATATTCCTAGGAAAGTAGAAGATATTTGGGAACCCATTATTAATATACAAGTGAATAACTTTGATCTCAAAGCTTCATGTGATCTTGGTACTAGTGTCTCTATTATGCCTAGGAAGATTTATGAAATGCTAGATTTGCCACCGTTGGAAGATTGTTATTTGGATGTCCCACTCAATGATAATGCTAAGAAGAAACTCATGGGGAGTATTAATGATGTTCTAATTATGGTTAACAATGCTTATGTCCCTGTTGATTTCTATGTTTTGGATGTTGAATACAATGCTTCTTGTCCTATTACTTTGGGAAGACATTTTCTTAGAACAGTTGGTGCCATCATTGATATGAAAGAAGACACCATTAAATATCATTTTCCATTCAAGAAAGGTATTGAACACTTCCCTATGAGGAGAGAGAAGTTGTTTTTTTCTCCTCCTTTGAAAGCAAGATTTGATGTGAATGCTTCTTCATTTGAAAATACTTGATTCTTCTTGCTTCTTGTGCCTAACTTAAAGGCGTTAAAGAAAAGTACTTGTGGGGAGATAACCCAAGAGTTTTCTTGAGTCTTGGAAGTTATTACTTCAGTAATGACCTCTCCTTATCCTTTTTGTTTGCTTTTTGTGCCAAGAATGACATCTAATGAGAGGGAAGTAAGATTTGGGGAGTTGCTGCCCCGAAACAGATTTCTGTCCTCCACCAAAAAAATTCGTGAGGAGTCTCTGTAACTCGGATTGAGCTCAAAATTTACGAATAAATCCCGCAGTATGTTAGATAACTTTCGTTAGTTCAACACTTTTTGATTTGAGAAACAGAAGATGTTCGAAAAAATCGGTTTCTACCTGCTGGTCTGTTTTGACAGATTTCTGCCATTATTTGCATTTGCTTCTTATTGATTCCTTTTTGAGTTCTCTTTAGGTGAACTGAGCTTTTTGAAGGAGTTACTACAGTAGCTTGTGTTTTTAGTGAAAAGCCTTGCTGTTCCAAAGCTTTTCCAGGGGTCTAATATCTTTTGAATACACTAATGTTGCTAATGAAGATTGTGTAAAGTTTTCTATGAAGGAAAAATTTCAGGTGTAAAGAGAGAATGATGCAATGAGATGAAGAATGGACAAAAGCTAAAGATTGGGGATGACACCATGGTGTCACCCCAAGAAATATCCAAGAGGTACAAGCGTCAAAGCTTGGGGATGCCCAAGGCATCCACTTCTTCATCAATAAAAAGCTCAGGTCTATCTAGACACTTCGTTTTTATTGGGTCATGCACAGTTGTGTTGTCTTGGAGCGTCTTAGTTTTTGTTTGCTCTTCTTATGTTGTTTAGTTTGATTGAATAAAGTAGTTTGGACCCCCGTTCTCGCTGTGTTGTTTTGCAAATAAGTTGCTTGGTGTTGGAAAGGAGTAGTAAGTTCTTGCTTGAAGTGCAAGAGGAGTTTGCATTGACTGTGACTTAGACTTTAGCATGACATGGTAGGTGTTGTTTTGGCATTATGCTTAGTGATTATTGATGTAGCATGTCTTGTTCCAAACAATTGGGATTGCTTAGTGTGCCTTGAAGAATGTAACATACCACCCCTTTATGTAATATAAATAAGGACATGTTTGAGCATTGCATGCATGCATAACATTTGCATTTTGGTTAAATCAAGAAAGAACAAACAAAACCCTAAACCCTAACTCCCCCCTCTATTTGAAACCATTCAAATGGGTTTTATATTTGAAAAACTATCAAAATGAACGGAACCCAAAGTGAATAAAAGGGTTCCACATTATTTTATATACTTCATAAAAGTTCCTGTAATTTGAAATTATTCAAAAACAAATTTGAATTCAAAGTACAAAAGAAAACAGAAAATAGAAATAGAAAACAGTCTCCTAGAAAAAAAATCTATCTAACCTAGCTACTGGGCCGAGCCCATTCTTTTCCCTCTCTCTCTGCCGCCCGCCGCAGCCAGCAGCCAGCAGCCAGCCACCGGGGCCCAAGCCAGCCCAGCCTGGCCCGATACCCCTTCGGCCTCCTCCCCTGTCTTCTTTTTCGTTGCCGGCAAGCAGCTGCCTGGCAGCGCGCCCGCCGTCGATCCTCTCCGTGTTGCGATGCTCGCCGTCGCCCCAGGACGTGCGGATAAGAACCACCGCACCCTCCTCTCTCTCCCAGTACCCATTTCGCTTCCTCTCTCTCTCTCTCTCTCTCTCTCTCTCTCTCTCGGCAACGCCATGGCCGAAGAACCCTAGCCTCCAGTCGCCGTCGGCCTCGCCGTTTCCGGCCACCCCAGCCCTAGCCATTGCCACCGTTGAACTCGCCGAGCTCGACTCTCTCCCTAGCCCTTTTCCCCTCTCGCGCGACCCCAATCGGGCGAATTGAGAGATCCGATCGCTATCGGTATTCGTCGATTCCCGCCGTTCCCGAGATCGCCTCGCCTCGCCGTCAAGCCCGTCATGTTCATGGTGATCTCCTCGTCGTCACGGTGCCCTCCGCTCTCTTGCTCTCCCTTCGTATCTTCCTTCCCATGTGAACCCGACGCCGCCGCCGCTCGCCGCCGTTGCACCTGCTGCTCCGGCGACCATTAGAGGGCGGCGCCACCGCTATCAGGTCCGCCTAGACCCCCTCTTCACCACTATCCCACTCACGAGGCCTCGTGTGCAGCAGATCGTTGGGGGCTTGCTCGATCTGAGAGCACCTCCATTGCTGACGTCATGCTGACGTCAGCATGAGGTCATAAACCCCCTATTTGTTTTATTTAAATGTTTTCCGTAATTGTTTTATTAAATGGAAAATATATGACAGGTGGGCCATACCTGTCAGGTTTTTATTATTTTCTATAAATATTTTCTGAAATGATTAAAATTCTGACATGTGGGCCGAAGTTTGGAAATTATTTCAAATATTCCAAAAATGATTTAAAATTTGGGAAATTCATAACTAATCCATTTTAAATCAGAAAAATACAAATAATATACCAAAATGTTCAGAAAAATAAAAACTATCCAACTAAGCTACAATCATAAATTGTTAACCAATTTAGATGGCAAGTTTAATTAGAAGAACCAATTGAACCCCATAGGTGATTCCGATGATCCCCCTGTTTTAGGGTTTGAACATCTCGGACCCCCTTTAAAGTGACCAAGCGTGTTCTAGGGTTCATTTCAACATTATTTAACTTGTCATATCATCCATATTGTATGAGGATTGCAGATGCCATGTGTTGAATGTTTCTCTCTCTTTTCCGGTGATTGGTTCTTTGCGAATAGGAACCGAACCCGAAGCTGAAGTCAACGCCACCGAAGAGCAGTACCAGTCCAACAACGGACATGGCAAGCGAAGCCCCACTCATACATATGAATCCTATGTTTACAAAGTATTTAATTCTCGACATATGCATTCGGTTCAACAGTCTTTTATCAGTAGATAGAGTAATCCTATCTGATGCATGTTTTCCTTTGCGAACTATACTACCTGATCCACTGCTCCTAGCATAACTAGGGTTTGGCTTATGAGAATCGCTAGTGCCACAGTTCAGTCAAGCTTATCCATGCTTAGTGGTCTGATGCTGATCATTCATGTGATGCACCGGAGATGCGAGTGAATCTGGTATGGTAGGATGTGGTGATGTGATCAGAGATGGATGATAAACATGCTAAGGCTTGTATGGGAGGCCACGTGGGTTTTGGTTTTTGTAGTCCCATACTTGCCACCCCTAGGACCCGATGTTCTTGCCTCTTGAACCAAGATGAGCGTACAACCACACGGGGGCCTGGAAACCCCCTCGACTCACTAACTTGCCTAGTAGATTCCATGAGTCACATAGTTCGGGCTTTCCATTTGACATACGCATCTTGGTTGTTCTTGAATGGAGGTGAAGGAGGTGCATTCATAACAGGTAGGTAAGCGTGGCCCGGAACAAGAGATGCCCGGCATCCGTAATCTTGAACCCCGCACACATCATTAGGGACCGGCTTCGGGACTTGACCCGTTATGGCGGCATCTCCCTAGTGCGTGACTCATGGTCTCGGCGAAAGCAAGGTAAAGGTCGTGGTCAACCACTCTCTGCCGGCCTTCCAAGGAAGAGGTCTAATAATTTGGCATTAAGAATCGGTTGGTACGTGTGGGTAAAGTTGTGCACCCCTGTAGGGTTATTAATCTTTTCGAAAAGCCGTGTCCACGGTTATGGACGACTTGGGAACGGACGTGAAGATCATAGAGAACTATAAACGAATGATAAAACCTGCCAACTAATGTGAGATCCAGAGTATTTCCTCGGGGTTGTTTGTGGGGGGGGGGGTATTCCGGGAAGAGAGGTTCTGTTGATGATGGTTCTTGGTGGATATCGAATAAGACTCCGAAGAGATAGAGTTGTAGTCTTCTTATCCCCTTTTGAAAATGATCTGACTAGACGAGTTTCTTCTCCCTCTTGTTTGGAAAACAAAAGATGGCTTTATGCAAAACAACTCCACTAGCCATAAGTCTTGCGGAGTACACCCTGTACTCAGCCTTGCTTCGTTTATGTTTTCTACAGATGAAGCTACTCCAACTGAAGGTGGTTTCTATGTCGAAGTCGACGAGTAGTCGGGGTTCTCGGGCAGTAGCCTAGGATCTATGGAAGGGTTGCTACTTCTGTTATGGCCTCTTAGGCCCTTTGCTAAGTTTGTTGTTTAGAACAACTTGTTTGCTTCCGTTGTTTGATGTAGTGATGGGTCTGTGACCCCTGGCTTGTATGACTGGTTTGTAACTCTCTTAGGAGTTTACCTTATTAATGTATGGTTTGTATGTTCTGTAATGTTACCGATCTTTCCCTGCGTGTTTCGGAATTTAGGTTAGGCTTATATAATATGAGGATCTGGTATTTGTCTAGCCCTGATCCCGGGTCGTGACAAAGAAATTATGCATTGTTTTAGCATGCAAAAGCATAATATTGTGGTATTCTCCTTTGATGCTTTGCTTGGGTTGACTTGGCACATGCTCACACCATGTTATGACTATGACAAGTCACCATTAGCCTCCATGATCATTTAGTCGTTGACTTGTAGTACCACTCTTTGCTTTGATTAGTATGCTTTGTTGCTCTACATGATTATGGTCATTATGCTCTCTTAGTTGGTTGCTCCCAGTCTTTTGCTAGCCTCCACTTGTATGAGTAAGTTCTACTCATGCTTCCAACTCCCAAGAAACCAAGTTATTACAAAGTGTCCACTATAAACTCCTATGCATGGTGTGTTACACCATTCCAAGTATATTCTTGCTTTCAACTATCTTCTAATTGAAAACTATTTTGTTATGTGAAAACTTAGTGATTAAATCCCTCACGAACTTGATGGCACACTTTATATTCTTTGCCCCTAATAAACTTGAACCATTGTGACAACTTTGTTGTATATGCTTGCACTTATAAGTTGGAATTAGCAGAACCGTGCTGTCACGGGGAACGTTTTCAACATTGCACTTGTACTTTGTACTCAGTTGATTTCATGCTCTTTTGTCTATGGATGTCACCGGTGTGAAATAAAGAGGGAACTTATAAGTCCATGGAGTTTGTATCATGTGTTAGAGAAACGCCTAGGCCGCTAGCCTAAGCCATGACTAATCATGGTGGAAACTTGCAGCATCACCATAGTGACATCTATGAAGCATTCTTCTTATAAAAAAGAGAGAGACACATTGAGAAAAGAGGAAACAGAGAAAAAACACCATATTCCCATGGTACATAAGAAGATTGCTGAAATGCTCATTGTCTGCTTGCCTTGTCATTTTGGTTATGGGATAGTTCCTGTACCATGTGCAAGGGGTACCCCGTTGGCGGTTCTCAATGATATGCAAATACTTATAGTGACAAGAACTTACCTGGGCCCAAAGTTGAGTATGCATGAGGTGTGGCCCTCGTATTCAAGGGACTTGAGATTGCCAACTTATACTTCGTCAAGCATATACTCCATCTTTGCCACTTTAACCTTAACCACTTCAAGATGCTTATGATAGGGGCAATGAGGTCTAAAAGCTAACAAGTACCATAATTTTTGGAAGCTCTTTTTGAAACTTGTAATCCCTGCTTCCTTTACAAAAAGGCCTTTCTTCCACCATTATTGAGTCTCCACCTTCTACCTTTAGGCACCATTAAGAGAGCATAGTTCTCATTCTGTGTGCAGTGTTCCAAAGCTTATTAATTGATGCATATTGTGATATTACTTGTTCTTGTGCTATTTGTTTCTAGTCATCCTTGTGAACTTTGAAGGTGTCCTATGCATCTATATTGATACTCTACGAGGGACAAGCTGATTGCCACTATGCTATATTTTCTGCATGTGAGACAGACAAACGTTTTTCAATGCATACTATTCATGATCTTTGTTTGTAGCTTTTCATGTTGCATGCATAGTTACTATGTCCTATTGTTAGAACTCCATCTTTCATGCACATGTTTAGAGTTCTTTGATCCTAGCTTTCAATGCTTGCAAATGGTTGGATCTTTATTGTGAGGGTGCATGTCACCTAAAAAATTATTCTTTTTTATCACTTACCTACTTGAGGATGAGCAGGAGTTAAGCTTGGGGATGTTGATACGGCAGAAACGTACCTATAATTTTTTATGCTCCATGCTTGTAAGATCCCACCTTTATAAAGGTAAAGATCCCTGTGATTGCAATGCTAGTCCCTGGATCAATGCTAGCATCCACGGTTTAAGATGAAGTACACAGATACAAAGGTCATTATTACATATCATTCCAAAGACAAACATAGTCTTTTACAACTCCATGGCCACAGGCCTATTACAAGAGTTCAAATATAGAATAATATAAATAAGTCTTCATCTTCATGTGCCACAGGCAAGCATGTTGAGTGTAGACTCATAACCCCTAATCATCATCAGAGTAACCTGCAACATCATAAGTTACAGCCACAGTGGGTCAATACATTGGAATAGTATTGGCAAGTGATACCTTAGTAGAATATTAGCATCTAGGTACTACATGCATTTGGCTAAGTGTAGCTTAGGCTTTCTTTGCTCAAAATAGGTTTTTCCTATTAGTTGAAAACACTAAGTTTTTCTTTGACAAAACTTTCCCAAGGAATCACCAATAGAAATTGGTGAACCTTCACCGTTGTTCAACCACAAGTTTTAACTTAGAAATTGGGATGAGGAGATTCTTGATAGCTTCCATGTCTTGATGCTCAAGTTGTCCAATACCAGGGACATGGCTAAGTACTTAGATTCTTCCATCTGCAGAGGTTGTGCACTTTCCCCACAAGACTTGATTTTCACCAAGACAGGACCTTTCAGAAGCCTTCCCTTAGACCAAATGGACGCATTCCAACCTATCATCCCACTACCACCAACTGTCCAAATGGCTAAGTTATTGCAACCTATATGATCCAGACAGATCCCATAATGCCATGTGGCTGCACTAGAAGCTTCTTAACATTTGGCATCTCAAATCCCTTTGTTCCTGGGTGGCTTTCCACGAGTGAGATACACAAGGTAAACCATAGAAATGGGCCTTGTGTAACCACTCAACACAAACCATTCTTTCCAT
Source organism: Avena insularis (assembly GCA_023614405.1). Lineage (NCBI taxonomy): Eukaryota > Viridiplantae > Streptophyta > Magnoliopsida > Poales > Poaceae > Avena > Avena insularis. The sequence goes on from CM042697.1 coordinate 67,325,962, forward strand.
TCCACCCAGGTGTTTCATTCACCTAGTTGTTTTATTAAGTAAAAACACAAGTCAAAGTCTTAGAAATATTTCACATAGCATGATTATAATCCACCCTTGGTTGCTACTAGCTAGACTAAGCATGGCAATGGTAAGCATCTTAACTTAGAGGAAATTCTAACAATTCTACAGCTACTAGGATTTCCCAAGCATAGCATCACTAGTAGAAAAAAGGCTATCCGTTCGTGCCTCCTAACAGCATTAGTCCCGGTTCCGCCACGATCCGGGACTAATGCTGGCATGCGTCCCGGTTCGAGCGGGCACGGGGCCCGGAGGCATGCATCCCGGTTGGTAGGGGGGCATACGTCCCGGTTTGTAACACAAACCGGGACTAAAGGTTGGGCGTTAGCCACGTGGCGTGGCACACACCTTTAGTACCGGTTTATGTTACAAACCGGGATGTATGCTCCCGTCCTCTATAAATGCAACGCCCCAGCCCTCTGCCTCCACTGTGGTTTTTCTTGGTGGAAGGTGTGAGGGGTGTGCTAGTTTTTCCCCCTATGCATGCATTCGAGGTGTTTGATGAAATGTTTGAGTGAATGATCCCGTTCAATTTCTCATAGAACAAAAATATAGAAGGTGTCCGAGACGCACTTGAGCTTTCTCCTCTTTATTTTCCTCGATCGAGGTTAGCAATCTTATCTTTTCTTTGTCATTGATACAATGCATGTGTCGATGTGAATTAGTCATTTCACTATTTATGATGTCCTGTTTTTGATAAACTTACTTATATGATGCAGATGAACGGTCGGGAATGGATGTACGGTGACCGGTGTGTACCCGGGTATATGAAAGGCGTGGATAAATTTATAGATGTGGCTACGGCAAACAAAGAGAATGGTTTTATACGTTGTCCATGTGTTCAATGTCGGAACAACAAGGAGTACTCTTCCTCGAGAATCATTCGCGACCACCTGATTATGAAATGTTTCATGCCCAACTATAATTGCTGGACCAAGCACGGGGAAAGAGGGGTTATGATGGAAGATGGTGAAGAAGAAGATGATGATAACAACTATCATCATATGTTTCCCGAATACAGTGATACTGCAATGCAAGACAATGGAGAGGAAGGAGGTGAAGAACGGGCATCAGATGAGCCGGCTGATGAACTTGGTAGGGTCATTTCTGATGCAAAGCGAGACTGTGAAACAGAAAATGAGAAATTGAAGTTAGAGGGCATGTTAGAAGATCACAAGAAATTGTTGTACCCAAATTGTGAAGATGGCAGCACAAAGCTCGGTACCACACTGGAATTGTTGCGATGGAAGGCAGAGTGTGGTCTAACTGACACCTCATTCGAAAAGATGCTGAAAATAATGAAGCCGAAGTTTCCAAAACATAACGAACTTCCCGAGAGTACCTACGAAGCAAAGAAGACTATCTGTCCTCTAGGATTAGATGTGCAAAAGATACATGCATGCATTAATGACTGCATCCTCTATCGCGGTAAGGAGTATGAGAATTTAGATAAATTCCCGGTATGCAATGCATTGCGGTATAAGATCAGACGAGATGACCCTGGTGATGTTGAGGGAGAGCCCCTCCGGAAGAGGGTTCCTGCTAAGGTTATGTGGTATGCTCCTATAATACCAAGGTTGAAATGCATGTTCAGAAACAAAGAGCATGCTAGGTTGTTGCGATGGCACAAAGAAGACCGTAAGAAATACGGGAAGTTGAGACACCCTGCTAATGGGTCATAGTGGAGAAAAATCGAGAAAGACTTCCCAGACTTTGCAGGTGACGTAAGGAACTTATGGTTTGGTCTAAGTACGGATGGCATGAATCCTTTTGGGGGGCAGAGCTGCAGTCACATCACCTGGCCCGTGACTCTATGTATCTACAACCTGCCTCCTTGGTTGTGCATGAAGCGTAAGTTCATTATGATGCTAGTGCTCATCCAAGGCCCGAAGCAACCGGGCAACGACATTGACGTGTACCTTAGGCCATTAGTTGAAGAACTCTTACAGTTGTGGGGCAAACCAGGTGTACGTGCGTGGGATGAGAAAAAACAGGAGCCATTTGATCTACGAGGGTTGCTATTCGTAACCATCAATGATTGGCCTGCTCTTAGTAACCTTTTAGGACAGACAAACAAGGGATATAAGGCATGCACACACTATTTAGATAAGACTGAAGGTACATATTTGCATAAATGCAAGAAGGTTGTGTACCTGGCGAATCGATGATTTCTTCCGACCAATCATCCCGTAAGAAAGAAAGGCAAGCATTTCAAAGGTGAGGCAGATCACCGGAAGAAGCCTGAACTCCATGTTGGTGATGATGTATTTGGTATGGTCAAGGACACAGAAGTAATCTTTGGAAAGGGTCCCGGCGGTCAATCAGTTCCGAACGACGTCGCTACAGGACACGCACCCATGTGGAAGAAGAAATCTATATTTTGGGAGCTGCCATATTGGAAAGTCCTACGTGTCCGCTCTTCAATCGACGTGATGCACGTGACGAAGAATCTTTGCGTGAACCTGCTAGGATTCCTAGGCATGTATGGGAAGACAAAAGATACACCAGAAGCACGAGAGGACCAACAAATTATGAAAGACCCAAAGAACATGCATACACAGAACAAGAAGGATAAAGGGCGTCACTTAAGTCGTGCCAGCTATGCTCTTACCAAAGCAGAGAAGGAAATCTTTTTTGAAGTCCTTACGATCAAGGTGCCGTCTGGCTTCTCATCTAATATAAAGGGGATAATAAATATGGCAGAGAAAAAGTTCCAAAACCTGAAGTCTCATGACTGTCACATGATTATGACGCAGTTGCTTCCGATTGCATTGAGGGGGCTTCTACCGGAAAATGTTCGAGTACCCATTGTGAAGTTGTGTGCATTCCTCAATGCAATATCTCAGAAGGTAATCAATCCGGATATTCTGCCAAGGTTACAGAAGGATGTGGTACAATGTATTGTTAGTTTTGAGTTGGTGTTCCCACCATCCTTCTTAAATATTATGACGCATCTCCTGGTTCACCTAGTGGAAGAGATTGCCATTCTCGGTCCGGCATTTCTGCACAATATGTTCCCCTTTGAGAGGTTCATGGGAGTCTTAAAGGAATATGTTCATAACCGTGCTAGACCAGAAGGAAGCATCTCCAAGGGGTATGGAACAGAGGAGGTCATTGAGTTTTGTGTTGACTTTATTCCTGACCTTAAGCCGATTGGTGTTTATGAGTCACGGCATGAGGGAAGACTAAGTGGAAAAGGCACGCTGGGAAAGAAAGCAATGATATGTAGGTACGGGGATTCTTTCACTAAAGCACACTGCACAGTTCTACATAATTCCACCTTGGCAGCTCTGTATATCGAGGAACACAAGAATATTGTACGCTCCAAAAACCCGGGGAAGCCTGAATCATGGATTACAGATGAACACATGAAGTCTTTTGGTGGTTGGATGCGGACACATCTCTTGAATGACACCACGTTGGAGATCAGCTATACTTGTTGGCGCGCCACCATCTTCTCTTGTATTGAATTTCCAAGGGTAAAAATAAATGGGAATACATTCTACACGATCGCCAAGATAAAAAGAGCACCAACCAAAATAGTGGTGTCCGCTTTGATGCAATAGAATGGACAAAAGGACACATACTATGGTTACATAGAGGAGATATGGGAACTAGACTATGGAGTCTCTTTAAGGTCCCTTTGTTTCACTGCAAATGGGTCAACCTGAATGGGGAAGGGGTAAAGATAGACGGGTATGAATGACAACAATGGATCTCAACAATCTTGGTTATAGAGATGAACCATTCGTCCTAGCCAATGATGTGTCTCAGGTTTTCTATGTGAAGGACATGTCCTCTAGACCGAAAAAAGAAAAAAATATGCAAACGAATACATCATATGATGAGCCAAAGCGTCACATAGTTCTTTCAGGGAAAAGAAACATCGTGGGAATCGAGGACAAGACATACATGTCAGAAGATTATAATAAGTTTGATGAAATTCCGCCCTTCACAGTGAAAACTGACCCAAGCATTCCATTAAGTAAAGAAGATGCTCCATGGTTACGTCTGAAGCGATCATAAGGAAGGACATATGCCAAGAAGTTCATGCTCATATTATGTAACTCTAGTTCATGTCTTTCGCGGTTTGTGGCTTCACCGAAGGATATCTTTCGCGGTTTGTGGCTTGACTGAGACTATATATAGGGGGCCTTTAGTGCCGGTTTTGTAGTCTCAGTTTTTAATATTAATAAATGTCTTGAGTGTTAGTCCTATTTGGCTGGACCGGGACTATGAAGAAGTTGTCCCAATTCATACTTACCATTAAGATCTGATCTCCAAACATGCGCGGTCACATATTAGGGAGTGCCTCTATGACCAGTTTCTTGGAGATGCCGGAGGACTAGGATCTGGCGGCATCTCCCTGAAACTGGTCGTAGTGGTGTCCCTGCTCTTGAAAACCATCTTGCAGCTTGTAACTTCTCTAACTAGATCAATACACCTGGGAGCTAACTAATTTCACATATTAGGGAGTGCCCCTATGACCAGTTTCTTAGAGATGCCGGAGGACTGGGATCCGGCAGCATCTCCTTGAAACTGGTCGTAGTGGTATCCCTGCTCTCGAAAACCATCTTGCAGCTTGTAACTTCTCTAACTAGATCAATACACCTGGGAGCTAACTAATTTCACATATTAGGGAGTGCCTCTATGACCAGTTTCTTGGAGATTCCGGAGGACTGGGATCCGGCGACATCTCCCTGAAACTAGTCGTAGTGGTGTCCCTGCTCTTGAAAACAATATTGGAGATGCCTCAATCTGGCTGGAGGACTGGACTCACAAGGATGCCTATTTATAGTACAAGCAGCTCGGCATAGTGTCGACACTTACGAAATAATGTCGACACTCACCCCTATTATTAGTGCTGACTCATGTTTTGTCCCAGTTGGTGTCTCCAACCGGGACTAAAGGTTCATCTTTAGTTCCGTTTGGTGACACCATCCGGGTCAAGGTACACGCCGCATGACATAATGTCGACACTCACTATCATTAGTGCCTTTGGCCCAGCTGTGAAATCCTCCAACCGGGACTAAAGATGAACCTTTAGTCCCGGTTGGAGACACCAACCGGGACAAAACACGAGTCAGCACTAATAATAGGGGTGAGTGTCGACATTATTTCATAAGTGTCGACACTATGCCGAAATCCCTCCAACCGGGACTAAAGATGAACCTTTAGTCCCGGTTGGAGACACCAACCGGGACAAAACACGAGTGAGCACTAATAATAGGGGTGAGTGTCGACATTATTTCGTAAGTGTCGACACTATGCCGAAATCCCTCCAACCGGGACTAAAGGTGAACCTTTAGTCCCGGTTGGAGACACCAACCGGGAAAAACACGAGTCAACACTAATAATAGGGGTGAGTGTCGACATTATTTCGTAAGTGTCGGCACTAACACGAGTCAGCACTAATAATAGGGGTGAGTGTCGACATTATTTTTGAATGCTACCGTCCCATTTTCCTAAAATACTAGACCACCTTACATGGACTATCTCCCAACCGGGACATCTCAAACTTTTTCGTCCATCCCGGGTAAAAAGGACAAATGTCTGCCGAATCGGCAGGAAGTGGGTCCCGTTTGTACTATAGGTACATGATCTATCGCCCATGATTTTTTGAAAAAATCATTTTTAGACTCGCAATATGTGGTTTCTTCAGAGATCCAATGCAAGTTCTAACGATGCTCGTCCCCTATCTTCATGCACGCCGGTTCGACCATAGTTAGAAATTCAGAAAATTCAAAACAGGCATAATAAATTCAAAAAAATCTAAACAATGAAAATCCTTCGTGTGATGTCATATTATGTGACATAGTTGAAAGGAAAAATAGCAGACTTGGTATATTGATCATGTCTCGAAAAAACCTTCACAAAATGACCTATCATGTTCGAGGTTTCATGGCTTTCGGTCCAAATGACCGATGTTATGTGCTGAATCACGGCATAGTTTGTGATGCTATGACCATATTATGCATGCATGTGGATATTGGTATGGAGAATAATGTTGCAGGAGGAAGTTTTCCTTTTTGTCGCACGGAAAAGCCCTTTTCCATTTTCCGAGCGCAAAAAACGGGTCGTTTTGTGAAGTAACCACCAAAATGCTAATTCAGAATGCTACCGTCCCATTTTTCTAAAATACTAGACCACCTTACATGGACTATCTCCCAACCGGGACATATCAAACCTTTTCGTCCATCCTGGGTAAAAAGGACAAATGTCTGCTGAATCGGCAGGAAGTGGGTCCAGTTTGTACTACAGGTACATGATCTATCGCGCGTGATTTTTTGAAAAAATCATTTTTAGACTCGCAATATGTGGTTTCTTCAGAGATCCAATGCAAGTTCTAACGATGCTCGTCCCCTATATTCATGCACGCCGGTTCGACCATAGTTAGAAATTCAGAAAATTCAAAACGGGCATAATAAATTCAAAAAAATCCGAACAATGAAAATCCTTCGCGTGATGTCATATTATGTGACATAGTTGAAAGGAAAAATACCAGACTTGGTATATTGATCATGTCTCAAAAACCCTTCACAAAATGACCTATCATGTTCGAGGTTTCATGGCTTTCGGTCCAAATGACCGATGTTATGTGCTAAATCACGGCATAGTTTGTGATGCTGTGCCCATATTATGCATGCATGTGGACATTGGTATGGAGAACAATGTTGCAGGAGGAATTTTTCCTTTTTGTCGCACGGAAAAGCCCTTTTCCATTTTCTGAGCGCAAAAAACGGGTCGTTTTGTGAAGTAACCACCAAAATGCTGTTTCAGAATGCTACCATCCCATTTTCCTAAAATACTAGACGATCTTACATGGACTATTTCCCAACCGGGACATCTCAAACCTTTTCGTCCATCCCGGGTAAAAAGGACAAATGTGTACCGAATTTGCAGGAAGTGGGTCCGGTTTGTACTACAGGTACATGATCTATCGCCCGTGATTTTTTGAAAAAAATCATTTTTAGACTCGCAATATGTGGTTTCTTCAGAGATCCAATGCAAGTTATAAATGAGCCATTTTTCTTCTCGCCATTTCTTTCCGCCATTTTTTCCCGGCATTTCTCCCGCCATTTCTTCCTTGATTTTTCCTTGATTCTTCCCTCCAGTTATCTTCCTGCCATTTCTCACTATATATATATGTAGGGTTGGCCTCCATTGTCATTGCACATCTCTAGACTCATATCTGCAACCTCATCACTCTTTCCCATGACTTCCACCGTAGCACTAACTACCAGGGAGGCGGAGGCGCTTTGTCCCTCGAACTACCCCCCGCCTGCCGGGTTCATCAGGTCCCCGTCATTTGGATGCTGAGCGCCGGAGGCGTGCCGGTTCCTGCTGTCCCTCTAGGTGTGGCGCGTCGAATGGCAATCACAAACCACTACTACTTCGAGCTCACGCCGGAGCAGCGGAGGAATCCCAGATGGCATCCCGACTATTTCCCGACTTGGGAAGCCTTCTTCGTGGATCGGCGTGAGAGGGCGCTCGCCAGGCACGAGGAGGATGGCCCACCTCCTCCGAACTTCAACGAGGCCGGCCGTCGGTTGTGGTGGCGCGGTCGGACTCTCCAGAGCGTCATGGCCTACGACATGGCCGCCGACTCTAGCCCCCGCCTGCGCTACCCTCAAGTCCAGCCCACTCGTACTCAGCCTTCAAGGTTCAACTACGGCGACCCCGACGACGACAGCGACGACGGCCGCGGCGAGTACGACGACTACAGTGGCGAGTATTACAGGTGTAGGCAGGAGCATGACTGAATCACTCCAACATTGCAAAACAAGTTCGGCCGATTGTGGCTTAATCTGGCCATGTATCTTAATTTTCAGTTCTTCTATGTAACTTTGTGTTAGTTGCGTTATGTACTTTAATTCCAGTTCTATCCTAATAAAATTTTCTTTCCGCCCATTATTTCCTGTCCTTTTTCCCGCACATTAATATATAAAAAATATAAGTTAATTCAAATCCAAATTAAAAACAGAAAATGGTTTTGAATTATTTATTCAAATCCAAACACTTTTTATGTTTAAAGTTTTTCTAAATTCCAAATTAATATTCAAAAAATATAAGTTAATTCATTTTTAATTTTAAATGGTTCATAGTTTAAATGGTTACATTAATTATTTTTAAAAACAGAAAATGGTTTTGAATTAGTTATTCAAATTCAAACACTTTTTATGTTTAAAGTTTTTCTAAATTCCAAATTAATATTCAAAAAATATAAGTTAATTCATTTTTAATTTTAAATGGTTCATAATTTAAATGGTTACATTAATTATTTTATAAAAATAGAAAATGTTTTTGAATTAGGTATTCAAATTCAAACACTTTTTATGTTTAAAGTTTTTCTAAATTCCAAATTAATATTCAAAAAATATAAGTTAATCCATTTTTAATTTTAAATGGTTCATAGTTTAAATGGTTACATTAATTATTTTTAAAAATAGAAAATGGTTTTGAATTAGTTATTCAAATTCAAACACTTTTATGTTTAAAGTTTTTCTAAATTCCAAAGTAATTATCATTTTAAAAAATTACAAATTTAAACCCAAAATAAAAAATAAGGCGGGAACAGAGAGAAAATTCCTGAATTTTTTGGAAAACAGGGTCATATGTCCCGGTTGGAGCCACCAACCGGGACTAAAGACCCTGCGCGCGCCAACCCTTGTTCCGCTGAAAAAAGTGGAGTATACGTCCCGGTTGGTGGCTCCAACCGGGACGTATGACCCTTTAGTCCCGGTTGTTGGCATCAACCGGGACGTATTCTCCCTCCCCTTTATACACGACGCCCCTTCTCCTTCTCCTTCTTCCCCGTTCCTCTTCACTCACCCGCACGCGCACACAGAGCTGGGAGACGCCGCCACCGCCCCGATCCCCACGTCGCCGGCAGGCTGCCCCGTCCTTGCATGCCCGCCGTCATCATCAGCGCCGCCGCCTCCGCCCTCCGTTCGCTTCCTTCCTCGTCTCCGGCCGCACACGCGCGTCTCTAGCCGCCGTCGATTCCGACGTACCCTGTGCTCCCCTCGCGCCAACGACCCCTCCGCGAGGTTCCCGGTGAGCTCACGGTCCCTGTGACCCTCTCCGTTTCCCCTCTTCCTCTCTGAATCTTCGTCGTCGCAATCATCTGCATGCGTCGTCGTCGGCCGTCGTCGTGTGGCCTGCTCCGGCGACCTATACCTAGCGGCGCCGCCCTAGTTAGGTTCGTGGTGATGCCCTGATTCGATTAGGCCTACCTGTGCGTCTCCGTTCGCCCCCTAGCGCCGCCAGCCGCCGCCGTCTGGCCGTGCTCCGGCGAGGTCCACGTGGCTTTCTTGCGTGGCCAGGTCCCACCAGTCAGCCCCTCTGGCTAGATCCAGCCCCGGTGAGAAACGCCCTGACCCCCCCACTTTCCGTGTGGGGCTGTTGATGTGGCTCCAGCCCCACCAGTCAGTCTCTATGGGTAGGTTCAGTCGTGGTAACAAAAGCCCTGGGTTGTTTATGACGTCAGCTTGATGTAATAAATTGTTTTATAATTCCAGAAAATGATTAAATATTGTAAAATTCATATCTTATTATTTATAAGTCAGAAAAATACAAATAATATATCAAAATGTTCAGAAAAATGAGTTCTACCTTTTTAAGATATAATCATGCATTGCTAATCAACTTTAATGGCAAGTTTAATTAGAGAACTAAATCAACCCCTCTCATGTGTTTCCGGAGTTTCCCGAGTTAGGGTTTTCAACCCTCGGAACCCCGTTTAAATTGCCGAGCAAGTTTTAGGGTTTCATTTCAATGCAATTCAACTTGTCATATCATCATCCTTGTTTGAGCATTCCGCCTATCCTTCCTCCCTGACCGCCACAGCGCCTCCGTCTCCGTCCATCGCCACGCGCTCCAGCCACCTCCGTCGACCTCCGTCTCCGGCCGCGTCGTCTCCAGCTGCATGCGTCGACCTCCGTCTCCGGCCACGTCGTCTCCGTCTCCGGCCACGTCGTCTCCGTCTCCGGCCATGCCTCTGTCGACCTCCATCTCTGGCCGCTGCCTCGCCGCGCCTCCTCCCCGATCACACAGCAATGCCACGCCGACTGGCTGTACCATGCACACCCGAGAGGGCCGCGCGCCCCTTCCCTTTTAGTGTGTATGTATATATAGTGTGTATGTATATATTTTTATTATTGTGTATGTATATATTAGGGTTTCTCTGAATTAGGGTTTATATCTCTCAGCACCGTACCTAACATTCTCCTTAGCCGCTTTGACTTATCCGTTTTTCCACCTATGCAAAAAATATGGACCCACACGACAGAGACGAAGAAAAGGAAGAGTTGATCCAAGGTGTGATCCGCGGGGAAGAAAATTTAGATGTATCGACGTTTCTGAACAACTCCGATGAGGGTGATCCTCTTTTTGCCGGAATAGACGACTTGTTTGAGGTTGAAGGTGTTGCCTTCCGTGAGGGAGAAGGCGATGCCTTGTGTAATCGAGAAGACGACCATTCTGGCAAGGTGCATGTAATATAATTAATTCATTAATTAATCATCTGCTATCTATATAGAAATAGTAACGATGATCTTTCTTCTTTTAGCCCTCCGAATCGAAGAAATCTACTGAAAAGAGCAACCGAGGCCCAACCAAAAATTTGGGAGACCATGAGAGGTTCAGGATCGAAGATATCGCTGAAGACGGCAAACCGACGGCTCCCGAAGTTGTCACAAACAAATTTGTGGCACAATGCAGAGTAATCGTTAGGGACTTAATCTCGATCACCATTCGAAATTGGAATAGGCCTGCTGATGCGGAAGAAGAGGGAACATGTTTATTTGTCCCTAACAACGCCAAAGATTTACTTTGGAAGAGGCTCATGGTTAATTTCAAACTACCGAAGATAGAGCTGGATCCAAATGCGGAGGATCCAGTTGAGGACGCCTTAGAACATGGGAGAGCCATGGAGGCTAAGGTCAGGGAGTGGGCTTTGAAGAAGATGGCCTAGTGTTTCACCAACTGGAATAAAAGATTGCACCTTGACTATGTCGTGAAAGAGAAGACTCCCGATTTCAAGAATATTCAGTTTGAGAAGATAAAACCATTCTGGGCTGAGTTTGTGAAAAACAAGACATCAGAAAAAGCTAAGAAAATGTCTGCAACGAATAAGCTGAATGCTGCTAACAAGAAGTATCACCATACTATGGGGCAAGGTGGCTACATGGCTGGCATTCCTAAGTGGGAGAAACTTGAGAATGAACTGCGTGCTAAAAAGATCACCCCAGAGAGAGACGATTGGGTAGAACGTGCAAGGAATTGGTTTTACGGGCATGGGGCACGTTGGACTCGGAAGGGATGTGTATATATAACATACGACATAAAGAAGACCCCTTGCCAATCGAGAATATGAGAAAAGCAGTAAAGGCTGTTAATGTCAACACCCGGATTTTTAATCGCAGATGCCTGTTATGACATACATCGCAATCCCAGGATTACCATTTTTGCTAGACATAACAGAATTGGATACCATAGTACATCATCCATTACAAACCATACATAAGGTATTACACAAATAAGGATCTCATGATCCAGTTCTTAATACAACACAAGCAGCGGAATACGTAATAATAATGGTAGCGAAGGGCGGCTCCATCTTCGTGGATCATGCATAATCCGACGATGGGAGATGATCCTAGTTGTCATAACCTTCCTGGGGTCCATCCTCCAGGTACTCCTCTTCATAGTCTTGCCACGGGAATAGCCAGGGACAAAGCCATGAGTACTCTTTAAGTACTCTCAAACTAGTACTAACAAGTAAAAGGGTTTTTTGGATAATAGGACACTAGGCTCTAGGGTTGTTTTGCAAAAGCCAGATTTATCTCTACTAAGTTTGGAAGAAACGAATGCTAGTTAAGGTTTTATACACCTAAGTGGGAACTTGTATCTCATGTCACAACTCTTTTGTGGTCAAGTCAAAGTCTCAATTCATTTCACAAGTCATTTTGGAAAAGTCTGACGGGGGAACAGTATGGCCACTCCAACTATCCATAACCGCGTACGCGGCTATTCGAATAGTTTGACACTCTGCAGAGATTGTACACTTTCACCACAATATTTGATACATCCGTCAGGAACAAATCCTGAATTCACCATACTCAGTATGCGGATAATCAATCCTTACCTTTCAATAGCTGTCATCTTGGGTACTGCACAGGTGGACAATCTTCACAAGGTAGCCTCAGCTCAGACCTTGGCCGCGAGGGAACTAATACTAAGGTATATAAGTTTCTAGTCAAGCCCTACCTAATCTTCGGGTATTGTGGTTGTACGATAAAATTGGAATAGTATCGCATCCAGACAACCATCAGTTTTATAAAGGGCTAAGGCTCATGCCTCAACATTTTCATCACCAAAATCATCCGGTGTTCAGAAACACATGTCAAAACATCTCAGTAGAATGATCCATCATTCTAAGGTTTTCATAACCATTTTCACCAAGTATTCCCATCTACCGTTGGTCAAGTTTTATGCTTAGCACTAGCATCTACAAGTGGGGGTAAGTACTAATGAGGGGTGGTAAGCTAGTGGAGTTTCAACTAAGTACAACCTTATATCTTAGGATGGTATCAAGGTTTCTAGCTTAGGCCAAATTTTATGCTCTTTATGCAACCTTCGACTATATCTTTCTAGACTCTACAAGTCACTTGAGTACTCTCTAAGGAAGTAGCTTTGATAAGGAAATAAAATAGAAAGCTTGCCAATAAATCTAGGATTGGGTTATCAAGTGGGTATGATCACATATGCTTAAGGCATATAGTTGGCATGGTAACAAGTAAGGGTTTGTTTGCATCAGTGGAATATCTTGCAAGGGTTAGCTTGCACATTCACTAGTAGTATTAGGCTTGCTAAAGTAGGGTATCTTGCAAGTGTTAGCTTGCATTGGTCCACTTAGTTAGTAAAGCTTGCCTTGTGCAGAGCAGTGGTTGAAGTTCTCCTCGGCTTCTTCTTCGTAGAATCCTCCTTCCTCCTCGTATCCTTGGTCGGTACTAGCGTCTATAAATAAATACGATGTACACAATCACCAAACAATACTTAACTACTTGCAATCATCACACACAAGGGTCCTATAGATGATTTAGCATCATCACTAACATTACAAGGTTAAAGTTTGGTTTAATTCCTTTTATTTTTAGAAAAGTAATTTCTACTCATTGAAAAACTACTTAAGATTTAATATTCTCCAAACCAAACATGGGATCATGTTGACACATGTCATCACCACATATTTTAGTCCATGGGAAAGTGATTTAAAGTGGTGTCACAATTTAATAAGGTTTTACCCTTTTATTTTAATCAATTAAAGTGGCTAGAAATGCCTATGTGGCATTCTTTTATTACTTGGTCATTATTTCTGTAAGTAAACCTATATATTTTTATATATTCTGAAAGGTATAATTAAATGTGATTTTTTAGAGTTGGAATCAACTCAAAAGCTATTATGGTTTTAATTTGAAAAATGTTTGAATGCAGAAAAGCTTCTGCCTTGTTATTTTTACCATGGATGATCTACATATCCAGATGACTTGAATCCAACGGGCTTGGATTCAGCATTCCCAGCCCTTTCTAGCAAAATTGGTTTCATTCAATTTGGTGCACTGAATCGATCTGGGTTGATTTTTGAAACTGGATACAGAAGTGTGTTTGAAATAAAATGGAAAAGGTTTAATTCAAATAACTGGGCTGCGCGGGAAGCGATACTGGGCCGGCCTGCTAAGCGCAGCGCTTCCGCGGGCTGTTTAAGTGGCTGTCCCCACACGTCAGTGAGACAGGGGGTGCAAAACGGTATGGGACAATATGGTGCGTTCGATCTGGTTCTAATCCAACGGCTGAGAGTCATCATCGATGTTGAGCAACGCCGGCGAGACAGAAACCTAGCACGGCTAGGGGGGGTTGCTGGGGGCTCACCGGGGTTCGGGCGAGGGTCGGCGAGGCGGGCGAACGACGAAGTCGATGATGGCGGTTCTCCTGGTACCAGTGGCTTCTCTTGGGGCGGCTCCAATCGCTGGCTTCCTTCTGCTCCAGAGGCGGCGGGCTCCGGTGAAATTCCGGCGACGTGCTGCTCGCCTTGCTCCGGGAACAAGGTGGAATGGTCAGTGAGGAGAGGGGAGTGGAATGGTGTGAAGAATTCGAGCGGGGGTGGCCTCTATTTATAGTCTCGACGACGAGACCGAACGGCATGGGCAGGCGACGGTGGCGACATGGCTACGGGCTGCTAGAGGCATGGCCGGTGGTGGTGATCGCTTGGTGGTCTCCTGGCGATGCTCTATGGCTTTAATGCGCGTGTAGGGGCGGTGCGGTTTGGTCTGGAACACGCGACGCTCTGCACGGCAGAGGCGGCGTCTTCGACGGCGAGAGGTGGTTGTGCGGTTTGGGGTGGCGAACGGGGATGTCTGGCTGTCTCCTGGGTCGGTGGCGATCATGTATGCACGCGGCAGGGGCGGAGCGCAGTCTGTGGGCTTCGGTCAAGGGTGGCGCTCTGGCGCATGCTCGGCACAGTTGGCAGAGGCACGGGCGTGGTGTTCCTGGGTGCTGTGTTCGACGTTTTCGAGGCAGGGCTGGTCGAGAGGGGCGGTGAGGCATGGGTGATCTCCCAGACAAGGTTGGCACGGCTAGTTTCTTTCCTAGCTTGCTGTCTACACTGGGGTGGCATGGTGTGCTTTGGCTGTTCACCATTGATGATATTGGCAAGCTCACAGTGGTGCTAGTGCTTGGTTAATCTTGCTAGCTGATCTACTGAGATGGTTGTGAGCTAGATAGGGAACCAGTTAGGCTCAAAACACTGCACACTATAGTGTTTCGATTTTGTTTGATTTGTGTCTGCCAAGTGTTTGATGAAATGGCCGCATGAATTCAAGTTTTGAATTTTGAAAAGATTTTTGGTGGGTGTGCTAGATTGGTGCTGGTGAGTCTGCAGATGCTTGGGTTTTGAAAGTTGAGCTTGTTTGAGTGGTTTTTGAAAAAGTGGGATCTTCTCATATGATAAAGATTCAATTTTGAATTGTCATTTAAACTATGTATTTGAAAGTTTCTGGAGGATCACAAAGTGTGCCTTGATACTTGGTTATGAGTACAATCAAGGGGTGCAAAGATCCAGAAAAGTTTCTATTGGGTTCTGAAAGTTTGAGACAGCCAAAGTAGGCATGGGAGTTAAATTGGTCAAAATGACCATTCCCTTATTTTATTTGTTTTGATTTACTTGTCTTTGGGAAAAGTGTGGGAAATGTTTAGATGATGTTTATTTCACCTAAGCATGCATTTACAAGCAAAGGAACACACAAACAAGTTGGTTCAAAAGAATTTCAAATGAAATGCATACACATATGCATGCTTTCATAATTTTAATTATAAAAGTTTTTGTTAACCCTAATTTTGATGATTAGAGTTTGATGATCCAATTTTAGTATTTTTGGGATGTTACAGTTAAAGATGGGGAATTCATTCCCGATAGAGAGAATGATGAGCTCACACTCCCCCTTAGAAATAAGGAACATGATGGACGAACACGAGGCACAAGCGGCTCCAAACCATGGAGGACTGGGTTTCCCGAAGAGAGGAAGAAATATCCTGATAGAAGCCGTCAGAGGAGAAAGGACAAGGTGGAAGTTGAAGCAGATATTCAGAAAGAGCGAATGCGTATAATTGAAGAACGAATAAAGCAACAACAAGATGAAATTAACGCACTTAAAGAGCAAAGTACTACCAGCCCATCTCAGCAGCACACTGCATTCGATGCTACCGGCCTATCGAATAATCAAAAAAGCAGTGTGGCTTCCACCAAGGTCCCGGGTGATGACAATGGCGATGACGATGGTGCACCGACGATGGCTCCTGTTGGCTACCTAGTGGATGATATCACACAGATGACACACTGCGAGCTACATGTCAAAGTTGTGAACATATCAATGAAGGTGGCGGTCGGCTATGCCTTACCAATTGGACCCACACCAACTTACCACTGTCGTCCAGTTCCACAGGGCTACATTGTTGTCGGTGGATGAAATCATGCCCACCTTTGAAGTTTTGAAGCTTGACTACCCTGCAGGTGAAGGGGATGTTACTGAACTAGGAGACGCAACAAACGTCACCATTCTATGGCCAAAGGAATGTATCATGCTTCGAAATCACAAGGCAAGGCTATCTTCGCCGCCGCCTCACCTGTCTCTAGCGAGGTCGTCGCCGCGCGACAGCCGTCTTCGTCGCCTCACCCAGCTCTGTCGCCTCACCAATCTCCGGCGCATCCATCACCGCGGGAGCCATCGCCGGCGCCTCAGGATAAAAAGCGTAAGCGTATCGCTACTCTGCGTCGTGGTAAGCGATCGCTGAAACGTAAACAAGAGCCTCTTCCAAAACTACCAAAGGTTCCTCCCAAGAGAGCTTATGACTATACTAAAGAGGAGACTGCGGTGATCGTTGATGCGAAAACGACATCGTTTTTTGCTAAGCTGGGGCGGCCGAAAGAGCCAGAGTTCCCGAGCACCAAAGAAGAAAAAGCCAGAGTGTGGAAAATGCTAAAGACTCTTCATCAACCCGAGCCAAAGCTGTCATCAGACTATGAGCGTTCTAATCTCAAGTAACATGCGGCACAACAAGCCTCGAAGAGCAGTACTGATGCAAGCGAGAAATCTGTTGCCCAACTCGGAGAACAAGCAAAACAGTCTTGCGCCCCTCTCAAGGTGATTTCCCATACTAATGTGGGGTCGAGCAAATATGCGGCCGAAGAGCAGTATGATCCAGGTAGTTACTGTACGGAGAAGTGCGCTGCTCAAGGTATGAGTATTGCCCAATAATTATCCTAGTTAGAGTACCTCCCCGTGTGTGAAGTAGCATACAAATACCAGTACGGCAAACCTCTCGTCAAACCTGAGGAGGTAAATAATCTTCCAACAAAAATGCGAAGATTGCATAACTGGTACATGCATGCCACAAAGGCCGGGCTAATCGGATAGTCTGAAGGTTACAAAAAAGCATTATGGGAAAGAAATAGATGACATGATATCCATTGAATTTGATGAACTATTTCAATTATTCAATCAAGACGCCTTGGACAAATCGATCATCAGTGCCTATTGTCTGTAAGTACTAATTCTGTAATTAATTTAGTCTCTAGCTATCTCACCTTGTTTATTGCATGTATATAATTATACTGTAATATGCAGAATGAAGATTCTCGAATGCAGCAGAGGAAAAATGTATGACATTGGCTTCATTGACCCATATTGGGTTCATCAAGCTAATCTCAAAACAAGCCCCCAGGATACGGAGGATAATATAGTACACGCGTTAAGGTTTCAAGAAACCACAAGGGAAATACTTTTTCCTTACAACTTCGAGTGAGTGTTATTGTCTTATATACACTTTCTATTTCGCTTACTCGATGTTAAGTATATAATTGATTAGTTATGCATTCACAGCTTCCACTATATTCTGTTAATCATTCAACTTGACAAAGGGCGTGTACTAGTCATGGACTCGAAACATAAACCCCTTGAGCAGTGGAAGTACATGCAGATGCTTCTCCAGCGGTAATATGCTTATTTTATTGTCTTGTGATCATTACGACACTATATCGGCAACGTTCGTGAATTTTATGATATTAAGTAATTAATAACTTATTTTATTCGTTTTCTTCGCTGAGCAGCGCTTGGAAACAGTTCACCAACAAGTCTAGGGGTGTTTGGAAAGCGGAGCTTACATTTGAAGCACTAGATGTAAGAACCACTAGCTATATCCGCACATCTCTTTGATTCTAGTTTTGATACAGTTATTATCATGCTTGATTATTATTTTGATTGAACTATGTTCTCGTAAAGTTCCTGACGCAGGGACCAGGTAAAAATCTATGTGGATACTATGTTTGCGAGTTCATTCGGCAGACGTGCGATGAGAAGGGCGGAAATTTAGAGCAACTCCACGTACGTAAACAATTTCTATAGTTTTTAATTACAATCAAATTGTGTTTAGTTTCATTCATATAGGCTGACTCCTTTTTAAAATCAGATCGAACGTCTACGGGGCGTTCTTCTGCCAAAGGATCGTGTACGAGCAATTCAGGAAGAATTGGCGGGATTCTTGGATGCAGAAGTCCTAAACCCAAAAGGGGAATACTATTCTGCTGTGTATAGACAATAGGGATTGTACAAAGAGCAACTTTTGTATGTAGTGCATGAACTCGATCCGTGTATCGAATGTAATATTGTCATGATGATCTTGTGTAATATAATGGTTCCTTCATTGATGAGGGCAAAACACTAAATAAACAATAAAACAACATAAATGAATTCTCTGCCGCGGCACAAAAAGTGGCCAAAATGCTGCCGCGGCAACAAAATTTGTCAAAATAAATTCTCTGCCGCGGTAGAGAAATGTGTCAAATCTCTGCATGGCGAAGCTTATTGTCGGTTATTATTACGAACCGGACGTTCCTCCTCTCGCACGGAGCAGCGGCCACGTGTACGCTCTTTTGTCCCGGTTGGTGGGGCAACCGGGACTAAAGGTTGGGGCTTTAGTCCCGATTGCCCCATCCCGTTGGATAACCGGGACTAAAGCCCCTTACCAACCGGGACCAATGGGCCGTTCCGCACTAGTGCATATAGATACTTAGCAAAATAATCATGCAATGTCCTATACAAAATATTTCTAGTGCATAGGTGAAAATATGGGGATAAAAACATGAAGCACCACTTGCCTTGTTAGTTTGGGGAGTAGCAACAATCTTCACAACCACAATCACTATTAGCACCAAGATCTACACATAAAATAATGGCACCAAAATCACATAACAAAATATACAAACAGAAATATATGAATGCATGCAAATGCCATGTGATGATTTTTCTACACCAAACAAGACAAGGGTATGGTATTGAAACATAAACAAGACCAAGATACTCAAAATAAACTATATTTGATCTTTAAAACATTTTCCAAATAATTTTCATACTCAGATTAAGCCTACAAATGTCTCTGCAAAACAACCATTTTTACAGAGGCAAAACATTAAAAACATTGCATAAACAGATAGGATTTTCTCTCCTGATTCCAATGATATGAAATTTGCAAAATTTGAACGTGGGGATCAAAAGTTATGAATTTTACAAGTTTGAAACTCTTATAGATCTAATTCAGAATTTAAATCTAAACCCTAGCCACGCGACAACTTCTGATTCGCTGATACCAATTCGCACGGATCGATCGATGAGGGCCATTGGATTAAAGTGATTGCGCACGGTCCAGATCTAATCATACCGCTTCGCTTAAGTCGTCTATCGTACGCGTTGGATCTAGATCTAACGGCTCAAAAATAACAGACCAAAATCGAGCGGCGCTGCGACGGTGGCCGGCGGCGGCGCGCTCGGGCGGTGATGTTGCCGGCGATACCGGAAGCGCGGGAGAGGGATAAATAGCTCACCGAGTTCACCGTGCGTCGCTGATGCTCAAAGTGTGCTTGGTTGGCGAAGGGGCGCTCGAGGTCAACGGGGATTGCTCGCCGTAGTTCCTTCTGGCGACGGATGCTTCTGTTCGTCGACGTTGGCAAGGGTACAGATCATGCCAAGGCAAAAGAAGTGGTGGGTCATATGCGCAAGACGATACTAGTCACGCGGGTGTCAATGAGAAGGAAAGGGGCAGTCGAAAATTACCACTGGAGGTCGTCTGAGTTGAAGCCGAAGACGGTGGCGCTCAGTCGATTGTGTTGCCGACGCTCTGGGCACACGCGGGCGAGCTAGTGGTACTGGGAGGTGCGCAAGGTGAAGTGGAGCATGCTCGTGTGAACCAGGAGCAGAGGGGTGGTCGGGGTTGGCCGGAATCGATGCTGCGGTTCGTCGGAGCAGCGAGGTTGCGGCGAGGAATTCTCGCAGCCTGGGGGCGCTCAGTGCTTGGGGTTTGGGGGAAATGGAGAGGGGGCAGAGGGGGTTTAAGTAGCGAGGATGAGCGGGGCAATTATGCCGGGAATCAAGCGCGATCAATCGGATTTGATTCGGGAAGAAACGGAAGAGAGGAGCAGTTCCTCCGGCACGGGATTGACGACGACGCTGATGTGGCGGTGGGTCCGGAGTGTCAGCGAGGGAGGGGTGTGCGGGTGGGTGAGAAACGGAGGGAAAAGAGGAACCCCGGGTGGGCTGCTTTGTCTACTGGGCCGAATGAGTGACGCCAGGCCCAGTTCTGTTTTCTAATCCTTTTTCTTTTTCTAATTCGATTTTCAGGAATCCTTTTCAAATGAATTCAAATGTATTTGAATTCCAAATCTTTCTGGATTTTTTTATAAAGTGAAACCTGCATAATTTTGAGTATAAACCATGCTGTCTCACTAGACTAGCTTGGTTCCTTTGAAATTTTAAAATAAATAGTGCCTTAGCACAAGATTTGATAAAGATATGAAAATGGTTTTTAAACCATATTTTGTTTTGGAAATTTTTGTCCAAGCTTTGGAACTCAATCAAACCAACTTATGAACAAAAAAAACTTGGTTTGAAACAATTATTCTCTCACTAGAGAGTAGCATTGGATCAACGCTTGTCTACATAAAATAATAGCACTCAAAGCTTCTGTTTCTTTGAAATGAGTTTGAAATTGATCCCTAAATGATTATGCATGCAAGGATGATATGCAATCTTTGAAAACATGATTTTAGGGATGTTACAATGCTTGTTTAGTATCTACTTTGCTTTGCTTGTCTAGACTTTGAGGTGCTTTTTACATGTTTTTTGGTACTACCCTACTAACAAGTTGCAAGAGTGCGAGATGCCTGTTTTCTGCTATTTTTGGTTTCAGTAGTTAGTAAAGAAATATTCTCGGAATTGGACGGGACAAACGTCAAAGTCAATTACTTTCCGTGGGGAACAAGAAGTCTAGAGGGGAGACGAGGAAGCGGGCCAGGGCAGCCAGAACCCCCCAGGCGCGGCCAAGGGTGGCCTGCGCCTGGCTAGGGTTTGCCACCCCTGGCCGCCTCCTCGGTCTCCCCCTTCGCCTATAAGAAGCCCCCGATGCAGAAATCCTAAGCACCAGATCAAATATCCACGAAACCGTCTGTAGCCGCCGTCACCATCATCCCAAGATCTGGGGGGGATCTGAATTTCTTCCCAGCACCCTGCCGGAGGGGAGATCATCTCGGAGGCCTTCTCTCCGGTATGATGCGTGAGTAGTTCCACCTTGGACTATGGGTCCATGTAGTAGCTAGATGGTTGTATATCCTCCTTTGTGCTTTCATGTATAGATCTTGTGAGCTCCGTTCATGATCAAGATCTAATCTATTTGTAATCATGAATGTTGTGTTTGCGGGGATCCGATGGATATTGATTTATTATGTTCGTTTGATTAATGGTTTTGTCTTTATGATTCTATCATGTCTGTGTTGTTTGTGATCTTGCATGCTCTCCGTTGTTAGTAGCTATCTTAGCCAAGTAGTTGCTAGTGACTCCAAGAGGGGGTATTTATGCTCGATAGTGGGTTCATGCCTCTAGTTTCCAAGTGAAGTGACAGAAATCTCTTCGGTTGTAGATGTGCTGTTGTCACTAGGGAGAAAACAATGGTATCTTGTTCATGGAACATGTGGACTGTTTACCTTACACACTTTGCTTAAAGCTGTTGTCTGTTGCTTGCAACTTAATACTGGAGGGGGTTCGGATGATAACCTGAAGGTGGACTTCTAGTCATAGATGCAGTTTGATAGCGTTCTATGTATCTTGTTGTATTGCCCAATCGAATCTCATAGGATCTCTCTGACTAGTAATTGCATTGTTATGCCTTGCTCAGTTCCTATCAATTTCCCTGTTGTAATTTGTTTACCCTTCATGCCATGTTGTTTATCTAAGAAGAGCACCTCTAGTGAACTATGGACCCCGGTCCAATCTTTACCATTGATACATCTTCCACTGTTACTTGTTTACTAGCTGCAAACCATTACCTCCCACACGGTACGTTTAATCCTTTGTTACAGCAAACCGGTGAGCTTGACAACCTCACTAATTCGTTGGGACAAAATCTTGAGTTTGTGTTGTGCATGTCTCCATGTTGCTTGCAACACCCATGTGACGTTTCCTTCCTCCTTATGGTTCGATAACCTCGATCTCTATTGAGGGAAGACTTGCTGCTTGCTGCTTCACACCTTGCTCTTGGGGTTTCCAACAAAGTGCTAACCAGCACCATCATTCCACCTTGGACTATGGGTCCATGTAGTAGCTAGATGGTTGTATATCCTCCTTGTGCTTTCATGTATAGATCTTGTGAGCTCCGTTCATGATCAAGATCTAATCTATTTGTAATCATGCATTTTGTGTTTGCTGGGATCCGATGGATATTGATATTACTATGTCAGATTGATTAATGGTTTTGTCTTATTGATTCTATCATGTCTGTGTTGTTTGTGATCTTGCATGCTCTCTGTTGCTAGTAGCTATCTTGGCCAAGTAGTTGCTAGTGACTCTAATAGGGGGCATTTATGCTCAATAGTGGGTTCATGCCTCTAGTTTCCAAGGGAAGTGATAGAAATCTCTTCGGTTGTAGATGTGTTGTTGCTACTAGGGAGAAAAAAATGGTCTCTTGTTCATGGAACATGTGGATTGTTTACCTTACACACTTTGCTTAAAGCAGTTGTCTGTTGCTTGCAACTTAATACTGGAGGGGGTTCGAATGATAACCTAAAGGTGGACTTCTAGTCATAGATGTAGTTGGATGGCGGTCTATGTATATTGTTGTATTGCCCAATCGAATCTCATATGATCGTTTTGTCTGGTATTGCGTTGTTATGCCTTGCTCGGTTCTTATCAATTGCCATGCTTTAATTTGTTTACCCTTCATGCCATGTTGTTTATCTAAGGAGAGCACCTCCAGTGAACTATGGACCCCGGTCCAATCTTTACCATTGATACATCTTCCACTATTACTTGTTTACTTGCTGCAAACCTTTACCGTCCACACCATAGGTTTAACCCTTTGTTATAGCAAACCGGTGAGCTTGACAATCTCACTGATTCATTGGGGCAAAGTCTTGAGTTTGTGTTGTGCAGGTCTCCATGTTGCTTGCAACACCTGTGTGACGTTTCCTTCCTCCTACTAGTTTGATAACCTCGGTTTCTTACTGAGGGAAAACTTGCTGCTGTGTTGCTTCACACCTTGCTCTTGGGGTTCCCAACAGACTCCACATCAAGCACAAAGTTCTCTGGCACCACCAAGGAGTCATCAACAAGTTTCCTGGCGCCGTTGTCAGGGACTAAAAATAATCTCCCACGTCAACACAACACCATTAAGTTTTCTGGCGCCCTTGCCGGGGACGCTAAGGACGTCTTCACTAGGGGAGTCCTCCACTTCCTTTATCTTTACTTTGTTTTTAGTTTGCTTTGTTTCTTTTGCTTGGTTTTTTTGCCTCTTTTCAAAAAACCCAAAAAAATTAGTCTAGTTTGGTTTGCTTTCTTTATTCAAAAACACACAAAAATTAGTTCCTGCTCTAGCTGCTGCTGTTTTTGGCTTGCCCACATTTGCCAAAATGAACTCTGCTGAGAACACCAAGTTGTGTGACTTCACTAGCACCAACAACAATGATTTCCTTAGCACACCTATTGCTCCACCTACTCATGATGCTACCTTTTATGAAATTAAGCCTGCTTTGTTGAATCTTGTGATGAGAGAGCAATTTTCTGGTGCTAGTTCTGATGATCCTGCTGCCCATCTCAATAGCTTTGTTGAACTTTGTGAGATTCAAAAGTATAAGGATGTAGATGGAGATATTATTAAGCTCAAGCTTTTCCCTTTCTCCTTGAGAGGAAAAGCTAAAGAATGGTTGCTATCTTTGCCTACAAATAGTATTGATTCTTAGACTAAGTGCAAAGATGCTTTTATTGGAAAATACTATCCTCCTGCTAAGATTATATCTATGAGAAGTGACATTATGAAATTTAAACAACTTGATAATGAACATGTTGCTCAAGATTGGGAAAGAATGAAATCTTTGGTTAAGGATTGTCCCACTCATGGACTTACTGCTTGGATGATTATCCAGACTTTTTATGCAGGTTTGAACTTCTCCTCAAGAAATCTGTTGGATTCAGCTGCTGGAGGTACCTTCATGAGCATCACTTTGGGTGCTACAACTAGACTCCTTGATAATATGATGGTTAACTACCCTGAATGGCACACTGAGAGAGCTCCACATGGTAAGAAGGTAAATTCTGTTGAGGAAACTTCCTCTTTAAGTGAAAACATTGATGTTATTATGGCTATGCTTGTTAATTGGAAAGATCCTCTAGATCCTGATGACTGTCTATGCACAGCCTGTTGGGAACCCCAAGAGCAAGGTGTGAAGCAGCAAGCAACAAGTTTTCCCTCAGTTGAGACCGAGGTTATCGAACCAGAAGGAGGAAGGAAACGTCACACAGGTGTTGCAAGCAACGCGGAGACCTGCACAACACAAACTTAAGACTTTGCCCCAACAAACAGTGAGGTTGTCAAGCTCACCAGTTTGCTGTAACAAAGGATTAAACGTATGGTGTGGAAGGTAATGGTTTGAAGCAAGTAAACAAGTAACCGTGGAAAATGTATCAATCGTAAAGATTGGACCGGGGTCCATAGTTCACTAGAGGTGCTCTCCTTAGATAAACAACATGGCATGAAGGGTAAAGAAATTATAGCGGGGCAATTGATAGGAACTGAGCAAGGCATAACAATGCAATTACTAGTCAGAAAGATCCTATGAGATTCGATTGGGCAATACAACAAGATACATAGACCGCCATCCAACTGCATCTATGACTAGATGTCCACCTTTAGGTTATCATCCGAACCCCCTCCAGTATTAAGTTGCAAGCAACATACAACTGCTTTAAGCAAAGTGTGTAAGGTAAACAGTCCACATGTTCCATGAAAAAGAGACCGTTGTTTTCTCCCTAGTAGCAACAACACATCTACAACCGAAGAGATTTCTGTCACTTCCCTTGGAAACTAGAGGCATGAACCCACTATCGAGCATAAATACCCCCTCTTGGAGTCACTAGAAACTACTTGGCCAAGATAGCGACTAACAACGGAGAACATGCAAGATCACAAACAACACAGACATGATAGAATCATAAATATAAAACCATTAATCAAACCAACATAATAATCTCAATATCCATCGGAACCCCTGCAAACACAACATGCATGATTACAAATAGATTAGATCTTGATCATGAACGGAGCTCACAAGATCTATACATGAAAGCACAAAGGAGGAGATAAACCATCTAGCTACTACATGGACCCATAGTCCAACGTGGAACTACTCACGCATCGTACCAGGGAGAAGGCCTCCGGGATTATCTCCCCTCCGGCATGGTGTTGGGAAGAACTTCAGACCCCCCGATCTAGGGACGATGGTGGCGGCGACTACAGATGGTTTCGTGGATATTTGATCGGGTGCTTAGGGTTTCTGCATCGGGCACTTCTTATAGGATAAGGGGGAGACCGAGGAGGCGGCCAGGGGTGTCAAACCCTAGCTAGGCACGGGGCTGGGCCCACCCACGCCTGGGGTGGGTCTGCCCCCCTGGCTGGCCCCTCTGGCTCCCCTCTGGACTTCTTATTCCCCACGTAAAGTAATTGACTTTGACGTTTGTCCCGTCCAATTTCGAGAATATTTCTTTACTAACTTTTCTGAAACCAAAAACAGCAGAATACATGCATCTGGCACTGTTGCAACTTAGTAGTATGTTAGTACCAGAAAACATGTAAAAATCACCTCAAAGTGTAGACAAGTGTCGTGGGAATGGTCACGGCAGATGCTGCAATCGGCAGCGAGTAGTAGAACAAGGGGCAAGGGCGGCCAGCCATCTGCGGAGCGAGATGAGGGCGGAGACAAGGGTTTTACCCAGGTTCGGCCCCCCGGAGGGTAAAGACCTACTCCTGCTAGATTGTATTATGAAGGTGGTACAATGGGCGAGCTCGGCGGCTAGGCGGCGAGTCGCGTGAAAGTATGATGGGCGATATCTCTACGCCCGCGAGGTTTATATAGGCTCACCTCCCTAGGGTTTACATATCTCAACCGATTCAGTTAAAGCTTGATACTCGTTTAACCTAATCCGGGGCCTATCTACTACTTTGGGCCTTGACTTCGATCGCTTGGTTCCTCTGGGCTTCAATCCGATCGCCGTCTTGCGAGCCCACTCGCCAAGTCTTGGGCGGTCGGAAGCGTCCTCTGGGTATACCCGGTAGCATATCCCATCGATAGTCCCGAGGCCGTCGTCGATTTGGCGTGGGTGGCTCTTGGCGGCGATCGAACATCTGGCTGCTGAGTAGACATCGGTCGAATCAACGGCGGGCTCTGTATAAAGGAAAAACTAATCACACTACTCGCAGCTTTGGCGAGTCGGTCGAAAACACTGGCTCTTGTCATAGTGGTTGGGTCGGCGAGCCGAGTGGCTGAAGTTGGACCGTTAAACATGGTCAAACTAGCCGTTGGAGTTAATCCAACGGTAACTTTTGGCGTAATCATCGCGTGGTAACGGTTCCCTGATTTGGCGGGTAGCAACCGCTATATAAGAGGAATGGCTAGCGATCAGAGGACCACCGTCTCACCATTTCCTCCGACTGCGCGCACCTTTTGCCTCCCTCCGCACCGTGACCCAGCCAACCGGAAATCCTCCGAGCCCCCACAAATCTTTCCGCCATGGCCCTCTCCACCGAACCTTGGGGCAGATCGAAATGCACTAGGGCGAATCGGCTTCCTTTGAGGAGGCCGGGATTACGCAAGCAGCTTTGGCGCATCCCAGCGGCCGAGAGGTGACTCCAAACCCGCGAGAGAGGGAGTTCATCTGCTTCACCAGTCATCTCGAACGGGGCTAGGGTTCCCCACGTCCCTATTCTTCCGGTGCTTCTGCTCCTACTACGGGATCCAGCCGTCGGATCTGGGCCCCATAGCGTCGAGCAGCTCGCCATCTTTGTGGCGTTCTGCGAGTGCTACTTGGGCTGCCGGCCCTACTTCCCTCTTTGGCAAGATCTGTTCCATGGACGGATCAGCCGCGAAGAGGCGGGCGGCCCAATGCTCGCCGCGGGTGGCCTAACCTTCCAGCTGAAGTTGAAGGCCTCATTCTTCGACCTGATGCTGCCCGCCAAGGCAGCGAACGACTGGAAAAAGTCGTGGTTCTACGTTGCCGAGGCGACTCCGGAAGGCGAGACGGCGATTCCGCGGTACTCCGCCGATCGGTCCGAGCCGCGCCACCTTCAAATCGGCAAGCTTCCCGGCGACCAGCGGATGGTCGTCGACGAGATGCTTCAGACCATCCGCGGTCTGAAGAAGAACCTCGGATGATAAACCTGTACAACTGCTGGCTCGGGCGACGACTCGTCCCGCTGGCCAGACGCGAGCACTACATGTACCAGTACACCGGCCGGGACGACCCGACAAAAGCTAGCCTGACCGAGTGGAGGCTCGATGACTACACCGCGGCCCTGAAGAAAATCACCCAAGCGGTGTACTTGGACGCTCAAGCTGGGTCGCCCTATACCATGCGCTAACGGTAATCACTTATTATCATTTGCGATCGCGATCCTTTTGATCGCGGTCATACTAACTTCAACTTGCCTTTGTTGCAGCTGTTCCAAGTGGTGGAAGGTGGCTCCGCCCTCGGATAGCGAAATTGAGCTCGTCCGTCAAGACATGGGCGGTCGCCCGCTAGGAGCGACAAGCGACAGCGACGATGAATCGAGGAGGAAGCCGCTGGCCTCGCAAGACCAGCGAACGCGTCGTAGCGAGCTCGAGGCGAGCAAGAGCCTCGGCGCCATGATGATGAAGAAGAACTTCCGGAGGCGACCTCGCGCCGTAAGCTACTCCGTCAAAGAAGAAGAGGAAGGAGAAGGAGGCGAAGGCCCCTCAAGAAGGAAGGCGAAACCGGCGAGGCGGCCTCGCCACCACACTCGGCAAGCAGTTCCGGCGCCCCAGCCCGGCCAAGGATGAGGCGCCCGTGACGGCGGCGCTGGACACGGCCACCATCGAGGTGCCTGGCGTCGATGCCTCCGCCATTCGCCCGGTCTCGGGGCTGGGGAAAACTCGGCCCAGCGACTTCGCCTCGAGGAAGCTCTGTCGAAGAAGTTCTGAGGGCTCGGTCGCAACCGAAGCGAAGAAGCCGTCCGTGTCTTGGGCACGTGGCGTCTTGGACATGGGGCTCGGCCGCCCCTGGGCCACAATGGAAGAAGCCAGCCGACCTCCGTCTGAGCTGCGCTTCATTCCGGTCGCCAAGTGAGTGCACTTCCTTTGTCTCCCATAATCATTGAATTATCTTGCTTATATGATCGATGTACAGGACGAGTGAAGAAGATGGGCCGCAACCGTGGCTAAGGTGCCGTCCGTCGTCAGCGAGGAGGATTCTTCCCATAAGAGGAAGGCGGACGAAGTCGTCGTCCTGCGGATGGCGGCAAGAAGGCCAAGGTGATGCCGTCGTCACGATTTACGGCGACACGGCGACCGGCTGGTCCTGCACGGAGGCGGCGCGTCCACGAAGGCGCTCGTTGCACAGCGGCGAGCCGACCTCCTTTGGGCGGGTGCCTCTATCGCCACCTTCCCGCGCTTCATGACCAAGGCGGCCGCGGCGAGTGGAACTTCGCCTTCGAGCCACGCTCCAGGAGTAACCGATGCTGAAGTCGACCAGCGCCGTGGGCATGCGCCAGCTCTCCTCGCGTCCGTGGACGCGATACAACTCCACGGCATGCTTGGCGCAGCCATCCAGGTACATCCAGTCCCGATGCGCTTTTCGCTGAATTTCAGCGGGTGGGCGCAAAATTTTGAGTACCAGTCCCGATGCGCTTTTCGCTGAATTTCAGCGGTGGGCACTTTAGGAGTTTCTTTGATTGCCGGTCCCAGTGCGCTTTTCGCTGAATTTAAGCGGTGGGCACTTTAAGATTTCTTTGATTGACCTTTTGGTGATGTGCGAGGTCGCAACTTGAATCGGCCGACCGATTGGCGGCGAAGCAGCGGAAAAAGGCAGCCGCCGTCCGGAGGCGAACGAAGGGCTTGGGCTGTTGCAGCGAAGCGAAGAAGCTTCGCCGAGGGCTTGTCCCGCTAGTGAATTAAGCGGCGCGATCGGCTTTGAGTTCGGCCGAACAATGGATCGCCGACCTCGAGCGCCAGCTGCAGGAGGCGAAGGAAGAAGCGAGCTCAGCCGATGGGCGAGCCAAGGCCGCCATTGCAGCCGCCGAAGAGGATCGCAGAGTGTCGGAAGTCCTTATTGCTGGGCTTGGGGCGACCATCGTCGCTTCAATGCTTCATCACGGATCTCGCCCGCCCGTTGATTGGTAAGTGCGTCGCCTCTTTTAGTAGTTGTGCCATTTGTGGTGTCCGTATTCATTATTGTCTTCTACTGCAGGTCGCATCATCGATAAGCGGAAGAAGCAAGCACGTTCAGCAGCGGCGGTGTGAGCATGCTTGTCGATTCGACAACGTTATCGGCGGCGTGCATCCGTGCCTATCTCCGGAGATATCGCCGGAAGTGATTCCCAGCGACCTCGTTGAGGTGTGGAGGTATTTGGAGAAAGCGCCCGCGGTCGTTGAGTTCATGGCGGTCGGCGTTTGGCGGCAACGGCGCTTAGTCTTGGACTTGCCCACTTCCCGAGGACCTCGACATCGACGGCGTGGCAGTCTACCCATCGTCGACGGCGCGGTGGAGCTTTCCGAGGTCCTCAAGTTGCAAGACCGCGCCGCCAAGTACTCGGGCGTGTCTTGGCGATGGGCGACCTCCTTCCGTACCGAGAGGGTCGTGCGTGTCTGGCGACGAGCCACCGCATCGTGATTTCAAGGTTGAGCAACCCTTCCAGCGGCGATGGCGGGTGAACGGCGGCGTATCCGTCGAACCCATTACGCCGTTCATCCGCAATCACCGAGGAGTTGGCGAGTCGTCGTCTAAGCCTGCGAGAATAGGATAGTTTGCCTTGTGGCGTTAGCAGCAGTTCTGCCATGCGGGCATATTTTATGTCTGAGACAATGCAACATGCTATCGAATGAGATGTCGTGTCTATTTTGGTATTTGTCAAGTGTTTGTGATTGTTGTTTGAGCGAGTCCCGTAGCGTCCGCCCTTTTATGGGGTTTACTTTATGTGATGTGTTTGTTGTCTTTGTGTGTTTTATTATTGTGGTCGACTTCGCCCGGACTCGAAGAGCGTCGCTAAGCGACTCCTTGAATCTTGTGCTGCCCGTTTCCGTCTTGTGAAACGAGGTCGGTGGCGAGTCCCCGGCGTGGTACTTGGCTGTTCGAGCCGACTCGAGGTGAGTGAGGACTTGGCGCGTTAGTTTGTCGCGTCCTCCTGCCTGGCCCATGGGGTCGATCGCGTGGCAGTCTGGGCATGCTCTCCTACTTGGCGTTTTCCGGACCGCTCGAGGTGAACTGGTCCGATCCCGGCGTGGTACTTAGCCGTTCGAGTCGCTATGTCGAGGATGCGGAGGACCGTGGTCGCTGTAGAAGCATAGGCGTAGTCTTGGTTCGTAGAACCAGTCGAGCTAAGCGACTCAATGGGGCTCGGGTGGCGTTTTTAGTGGGCGATGCAAGACCTGAGGTGACTCGGTGCTCTTGCACCGCACTTTTCTGCCGTGCCGATCGCTGTACCAAAGGTTGACTTCTGCGGTTAGCGTGTTCTTTGTTATTACAGTGCGAGTGGCACAAGACACGGAGTAGGCGCAATTTGCGGTAACCGTTTCTTTTTATTCGTGGCATTTGGAGAGTACATATGTGGGGTTCTAGGCGTAGAACTTCCGTGGGAGGTTTACATTCCATGGTCGGCGTCGAGTTCGCCGTCCCGCGGACGTCGGTGAGGTAGTAAGCGTCGTTGCAGTACACGGCCGATGGCGAATGGTCCCTCCATGGCGGGAAAGCTTGTGCATGCCCTTCTTGTCCTGGATGAGGCGCAGCAGGTCGCCTTCTTGGAAGGTGCGAGTTCTCACCCGCCCGGCTGTGATAGCGGCGAGTCCTTGTTGGTAGATGGCGGTCTGCGGCGAGCTAGGTCGCGTGCCTCGTCGAGTTGATCGACTCCATCCTGTCGTGCGAGTTCGTTCGCGGCCTCCGTGTAGTGGACGACCCTTGGCGAGTCGTGCTCAAGGTTGGTGGGCATGACTGCCTCGGCGCCGTACACCATGAAGAAGGGGGTGAATCCTGTCGACCTGTTGACCGAGGTGCGGATTCCCGGATGACGGAGGTAGCTCCTCGACCCAGCACCCGGTGCGCTCGAGTGGTACTTGAGTCGCGGCGGGCCGTGGAGGATGCTTTGGTTGGCCCGTTCCGCCTGGCCGTTGGATTCGGGTGGGCGATCGCGCAAGGTCGAGCGAATGTGGTGCTCTTCGCAGAATTCGGCCATGGCTCCTTTGGCGAAGTTGGTGCCGTTATGCGTGATGATGCTGTTGGGGAACCCGTGGCGATATATGAGTTCGTAGGAATTTCGTGGCGGTCTTCCGTCGCATTTCGGACTGGCTTGGCCTCCACCCACTTTGTGAATTTGTCGATTGTTACTAGGAGGTGGGTGTAACGGAGGAGCCTTCTTGAAGGGCCCACCATGTCCATGCCCCACGGAGAATGGCCAGGTGATGGGGATTGTTTTGGCGCTAAGCTCGACGCGTCGTCTGGTTGGCGTGCCGGCACCAGCGCACGGCTGGGCGATGTCGACAGCGTCGGCGTGTCTGATGGGCGATGAATCCATGTCGCATAGCCTTGGCGGCGAGACAGCGGCGCCGGCATGGTGGCGCGATCACCGAGTGGATGTCGTGGAGGATCTTGCGTCCGTCGGCGGGTTGGACGCAGCGTTGGAACACGCCGGTGACCTGCGCTTGTGGAGCTCACCGTCGATGATGGCGTGGGACTTGCATCGACGAGGCGATCATTAAACTTCCGTCTCGTCTGCCGGCATGGTGCGGCTTCGGTAAGCGATGTAGGGCTTGGTCGGTCGTGCGGCTCGTTGACGAGTGCGACCAGGGCTGCACGGTTGGGCGGGACTCGATGTCGATCTCCTTAGGGAGAAGGCTGATGGCAGTGATCGTGTCGAGGAAGGCGCCGACGGGTGGTGCGGTCGAGCCGACCCGATGCGAGAGTGGGCGTCGGCCTCCTCGTTCTTCCGCTGTCGATCCACTCGGAATAGCACTGTGAAGTGTCGCCCAGATTGTCCCTTTGCTTGGCGATGCGCCGCCATGGTGGGGAAGCGGCGTCGCAGTGCCGGCGACTTGTCCTGCGGCGAGGTCGGAGTTGCCGTAGCGTAAGCGGTTGACATTCATCTCCTGGCGGCCCTCATGCCGTGTAGTAAGGCCTCGTGCTCGGCCATGTTGTTTGTGCGGTGTGAAGTCGAGGCGGAAGGACATAGCGGAGCTTGTCGCCCTTCGGAGAAGTTAACACGATCCCTGCGCCTGCACCGTCCGCGTTCTTGGAGCCGTCAAAGTGCAGGCTCCAGTAGTGGAGGTATGGCAGCTTCTCTGGCTGCTGGGCTTCTTCCCAGTCGGCGATGAAGTCCGCTAGGGCTTGCGACTTGATCGCTCTTCGTGGCTCGTATTTGATGTTGTGGACGCCCGATCTCGGCGGCCCACTTGGCGACTTCGCCGGTCGCCTCACGGTTGCGGATGATGTCCTGCAACGGTGCGGAGGAGACGACCGTGATCGGGTGCTCCTCGAAGTAGTGCGACAGGCGTCGCTGTGCCCTGAAGACCGCGTATACCAGCTTCTGGTACTGCGGGTACCGCTGGCGCGACTCGGTGAGGACCTCGCTGATGTAGTAGACCGGTCGCTGTACTGGGCGCTCCTTTCCTTCCTCCGGTCGCTCGACGATCATGACCGCGCTGACGACGCGCTCGGAAGCCGCGGCGTAGACTAGCATGGGTTCTTTGTCGACCGGGCGGCGGTAGCGGTGCGGCGAGTAGCACCTTCTTGAGGTCGCGAGGCGTCGTCCGCCTCCTTGTCCCACTAGAATGTGGGGTTCTTGCGCATCGAGCGATATAGAGGCATTGCCTTCTCGTAGCGGGGATGAAGCGGCGAGAGCCGCTACTCGCCCGGCCAGCCGAGCGTCGTGCAAGCACTCGGGTTTGCCGAGTCGAGGCGATCGTGTCGATCTTGGTGGGGTTCGCCTCGATCCGGCGCTTGGAGGCGTAGCCTAGTAGCTGCCGCCTGTACACGAAGGTGCATTTACTGGTTGAGATTTATCTTGTATTTTCGCAAGTTGGCGAGCGTTTCCGCCAGGTCGGCAAGTAGGTCGCCTGGCGGCGGACTTCGACCACGTCGTCGATGTACGTGGATGTTGCGGCCAATTTGGCTCGCAAGGCATTCTTGCATGCACCTGGTAGGTTGCCCGGCGTTCTTGAGGCGAAGGTCATGGCGGTGTAGCGAAGGCTCGAATGGCGTGATGAACGCCGTCTTCTCCTCGTCGCGACAGCCATTTTGATCTGGTTGTAACCAGTAGGCGTCGAGAAACACGGCGACTCGAGCCAGCGGTGGGATCGATTATCTGGTCGATCCGGCGGGAGGACGAACTGCTCCTTTGGGCGGCGCTGTTCAGGTTTGTGTTGTCGATACACATCCTCCGGTCCGTTTTCTTCTCGACCAGGACTGGGTTTGCCAGCCACTTGGAGTATTTGATCGGCGGATGAAGCCTGCAGCGAGTGGGCGCTGCACCTCTTCGGCGATTGCTCGGCGGCGCTCTTCATTGAAGGGTCGCGGCGCCTTGACAGTCGCACTTTGGGTCGGCGTTTAGCTTGTGCTCAGCGAGCTCCACAGGGACACCGGGCATGTCGGAGGGCTTCCATGCGAAGATGTCCCTGTTTTCACGGAGGAACTTCGATGAGCACGCCTTCCTATGCCGGGCTCATGCCCGTCCGATCGTCACCGTCTGGCTGGAGTCGCTGGGACCAGCTCGGCATGCGGGTGTGTGGTGGCCTCGAAGGTTGAGGTGTTTGCGCCCTCCGAGTTGGGCTTCTTGAGT
This sequence comes from Avena insularis, assembly GCA_023614405.1. NCBI lineage: Eukaryota > Viridiplantae > Streptophyta > Magnoliopsida > Poales > Poaceae > Avena > Avena insularis. The sequence continues at coordinate 67,359,949 of CM042697.1, forward strand.
ATGGTGGGGTCGTCGTTGTTGACCCCGCTCGCGTATTTGGCGAGTTCATCCGCGTGGTTGGTCTCCACCGCGATGACGGCGTCAGCGAGCTCGGCGCCTTTGGCCTCGCTTTCGGCGGCCATGTCGAGTCGCCGTTGATGGTGATGACGCCGCGGCCGGGGAGCTTCATCGCGTTATGCAGCGTAGTGGGCGCCATGAACTTGGCGAGCGCTGGCGCCCAGACGCAATGGTAGGGTTGTCGAATGGCACGAGCTCGAAGGCGATCCTTCGGTGCGGAAGTTTGCTGGTGTGCGAAGGTGGGCGGCGTGACCTTGCCGATCGGGCGCCTTCCGACCGGGGCGATGCCGTGGAACATGGTGTGGGTCGTCTCGATCATCATTGCGTGAGCAGCCGCCTGAAGGTGTCCAGGTACAGGATGTTGATGGAGCTTCCGCCGTCCATCAATGTCTTGGGGAGCCAGTAGTCGCCGACCTTGGGCTTGACCACCAGGGCGACTCGACCTGGGTACTCGATGCGTGGCGAGTGGTCTTGTCGACTCCAGGTGATGGGCTACTCCGACCAGTTGAGGCGGGGGCGTCCACAGGCCACAGCGTTGGCGGCGATGACGGCGCGATGACCTTATTCTCGCGCTTCGTGTTGAAGCCCGTGAAGGTGTGGAGCGAGCCGGCCACTTTGCCGAATTTTCCGCTGTTTGGCGGGTCATTGTCGAGGTCCTCCCATGCTCGCCGTGCCTTCTCGATCTCCCTGAGGGTGTGTCAGTCGGCGGTGGTGTGCGTGGCGGGCTTTCCTTCCCTGCTATGAAAAGCACATGGTTGGTTAAGGAGAGCCGCGGGGTCGAACCTTGGCTTGGCCTTGTAGTTGCTGCCGTCGCGGCATTGTCCTCCGTCGCGGCGGAAGCTCTTGGGATCGCGTTGCGCATGTCTGGCGTTGGCGACGAAGTCGACTCGCCCGTCACTGCGGCGCTTGCCGGTGAGGCGAGTGTTGCTGTAGTGCAGGTCGGACCGTCGTCCGCTGTCGTTGCCGCTCGTGCGGCGTTGACCTCCTGACTCGTCGTCAGTTTCCTGGTTTGGATCTTCCTCCGTGTACCGTTTGGTGATCTCGAGGAGGTCGGGGATGTTGTCGAGTGTGCGAGAGTGTCGCTTGAGCTTGGCGACCAGGGGCTCGTATCGGCACGAGGTCTTGAAGCAATGGATCGCGGTGTCCGGGTGGATGCCGACCGCGTTACGGAGTTCTTGCCACCGTTGGACCCAGTTGCGGGTCGACTCGCGGGGTCCCTGGACGCATCGCTCCAGGTCCTCGATAGTGGTGGCGCGGGTGTAGGAGAACTCGAAGTGCCTGACGAAAGCGTCGCACATCTCCTCCCAGGAGTCTATACTGTCCTGAGGGAGGGTGTTGATCCACTGCCTGCACGTCCCCTCCATCATTAGGGGGAGATAACGGGCGGCCAGTAGGTCAGTGTGGCCTGCGATCCCCATTGCCATGAGGTATGTGTCGAGCCAGACGGCGGGGTCGTACGAGGGATCGTACTTTTCTATCTCCTTCGGCGCCTTAAAGTTTGGCGGGTACTTCTCGCCTCGGATCATCGGTCCGGCACTTGGTCGGTCGAAAGGCGACCCATGGCCTCATTGTCGCGGCGATTGGTTAGGTGTGCTGCGGTCGTCGGGCTGGCGTCGCGCCAGCTTTGGTTGTTGATGATGTGGGTGCGGGCGTCGATGGTGACCGTTGGCGGCGGCGAGGTTGGTCGCGGCCTGGGGTCGTTAGTGGAGAGTGCAGCGTTCATGGTCGGTGTTGGAGCTGTAGTGGCTCCGGTGGTGGGCGATTGAGTGTGTTTGCCGCCATTGGCGGCCGCCGAGGCCGCCCTGCTTCGAAGAACGCGAGTATACTCGACCTTGCAGTCGGCGCCCGCTCTTTGCTGCTCGGCGGCCTTTGCGAGCAGGGCCACGGCGTATTGGATCTGTAGGGCGCGCCGGTGGCCGTGATGCTATCGGCTGCTGCTCGCCTGCCACGAGGTTGTCCATAGGGGTGGAGAAACGTGGGAGAGGCCGTTTGTCTCGCTCTGTGAGGAGACTACTATCCGCGGCTGGTCCACAGGGGAGTGTGCGGTTGGGTGGAGGCGGGCGCCCATCGCCGTCGACCTGGCGGTCGGTGGCGCTTCCTCTGATGGCGCGTTCTCGCGAATCGCGGCCTTTCGACCATGGGCGGGTCATTTCATCATCGAAGTTCAGGCGCGCCCTGAGCGGTGGGGTTCGGCGACCTGATCCGCTGTTGGTGGTAGCGATAGCTCTGCGCCGTCACCTGCTCGGCGAATTTTTCGGCGCTCGGCTTGCTCGCCTGCGCACTACCTCCGCCGGTTTCGGCGGAGTTCCTCGACCTCCGTCGCGTGGCGTTAGGAGGATTGGGTGGAGAATGGATCCTCTGGCGGATCGGTGCGGTCGCCATGTAGGTCGTGGCGTGGCGGCTGGTTCCGTCCGGAGGTCGGCGAGTTCTCCGACCGGTCGGTCGAAGATCCGAGGATGGAGGGTCCTCGAAGTCTCCCACGTTGGAGACCTGAGTAATGGAGCCCGCGGGTGAAGCTGCGGTGATGGACCAGCAGTGGCGGGTCGCCGAGTCGGCGTCGTCGTTGAGGGCCGCGTCTTCCGCGACTGCTGAGTTTTCGGCCACGCCGCTGTGGGCCGAATTGTACTCGGAGGTGAGGCGATGGATCATGCAGATCTGGCTTTCGGAGAGCCGATCGCGTGGCGGCGACTCGCGGATACGAGCCGATTCCTCCGAGACGATGACGTCGGTGAGGCCGATGAAGAGGCTGATCATGCCGATCGGCAGGATCACGCTGTGCGTGACGGGTCGTGCCGCCGGGACGTAGCTGCTCGGCAAGATTTGGAGCATCTCGCCGATTGCTATCATGCGGCCGGTGGCGACCGTCTCGTTGATGGGCAGATTGGATCTCGCCGCAGAACACCGGCCAGGCCCCACGGTGGGCGCCACTGTCGTGGGAATGGTCACGGCAGATGATGCAATCGGCAGTAGTAGAAACGAGGGCAAGGCGGCCAGCCATCTGCGGGCGAGATGAGGCGAGACACGAGGTTTTACCCAGGTTCGGCCCCGGAGGGTAAAGACCTACTCTGCTAGATTGTATTATGAAGGTGGTACAATGGGCGAGCTCGGCGGCTAGGCGGCGAGTCGGCGTGGGGTATGATGGAGCGATATCTCTACGCCCAGGAGGTTTATATAGGCTCACCTCCCCTAGGGTTTACATATCTCAACCGATTCAGTTAAAGCTTCGATACTCGTTTAACCTAATCCGACTGGGCCTATCTACTCGCCTGGGCCTTCAGCTTCCAGTCGCTTGGTTCCTCGCTGGGCTTCAATCCAGTCGCCGTCTTGCAGGCCCACTCGCCAAGTCTTGGGCCAGTCGGAAACGTCCTGCTAGGTATACCCCGGTAGGCATATCCCCATCAACAAGTAAAGCAAAGTAGATACTAAACAAGCATGGAGCATCAAAAATTATAGATACGTTTCCAACGTATCAAGCATCCCCAAGCTTAACTCCTGCTCATCCTCGAGTAGGTAAGTGATAAAATAATAATTTTTGAGGTCACATGCACCCTCACAATAAAGATCCAACAATTTGCAAGCATTGAAAGCTGGGATCAAAGAACTATAAACATGTGCATGGAAGATAGAGTTCTAACAATAGGACATAGTAACTATGGATGCAACATAGAAATCTACAAACAAAGATCATGAATAACATGCATTGAAAAACGTTTGTTTGTTTCACATGCAGAAAACATAGCATAGGACACCTGCAAAGTTCACAAGGGTGACTAGAAACAAATAGCACAAGAACAAGTAATATCACAGTATGCATCAATTAATAAGCTTTTTGGAACACTGCACACAGAATGACAACTATGCTCTCTTAATGGTGCCTAAAGGTAGAAGGTGGAGACTCAATAATGGTGGAAGATAGGACTTTTTTTAAAGGAAGCAGAGATTACAAGTTTCAAAAAGAGCTTCCAAAAATTATGGTACTTGTTAGCTTCCAGCCCTCATTGCCCCTATCATAAGCATCTTGAAGTGGCTAAAGTTAAAGTGGAAAAGCTGGAGTATATGCTTGACGAAGTATAAGTTGGCAATCTCATGTCCCTTGAATACGAGGGCCACACCTCATGCATACTCAACTTTGGGTCCAGGTAAGTTATTGGCACTATAAGTATTTGCATATCATTGAGAACCGCCAACGGGGTACCCCTTTGTAGAGGTCCCAACCTTTAATAAGGTAGAGATCCCTGTGTTTACAATGCTAGTGTCACATCCCAAAATTTTCCAAATTTTGAAATGTGAAAAGTAAATAAACAAAATAAATAAATGTTGAAATTTATTGTGAAAAGAAACTTTTTGTTTCTAAATGGAAACATCAAAACCCATCTTGAACAAATTTGAATAAAATGGAATCCAACAAAATTTCAATCAAGTGAAATGCATTCATCAATGAATGTATCTTGAAATTCAAACTTGGGAAAAATAAACCAAAACCCAAAACCTTAATGGAAGAAAATCATTTCCAAGATATCTCAAAGACTATGGATTTGATCCATATAAAAATTGGTCAACAAACATTTATAAATGATCAAAAATGATAAACAAAAATATTATAAAACCATAGAAATTGGTTTCATTTAATTTGGAGCCATAGATAAAAACTTATGAGTTTAATATGACAAAAGGAAATAATTTTCAAAGCTAATAAAGCTCCTATCCAAAATCCATACCAAATTGTGAGCAAAATAATCCTAAAGAGATATAAAAGGACAAACAAATATTAAATAAAATTCTACAAATTGGAATCACCAAATTTGGATCTATAAATAAAAAGATATGGATTTTATGAGAAAAAGAAAGAAATAAATAAATAAGGAATATTTAAAAACCAAATTAAATCTTGGCCAAATCCATAAGAAAATGAGATAAAGTTAATCCAAATCCAAATGAAATAAAGGGATAAATAATAAACAAATAAAAGTATATGGGATCAAACCCTATTCTAATTATATTTAATAAAGACAAAATCCCTAATGAAAATGATTAATTAAATCATGAGAAAATAATAATTGGAATTTTCCCAAGTGGAATAAAAGTTATTTAATTAACTTAAATGGAATCAAAGAATTATTTGAATAAATTTAAATGGAATTAAAACAATATCAATTTGAATAAAGACAATTTACCCAAAGTAAATGATTAATAAATCATATTAAAATATTTTTAGATAATTCAAAGTAAATTATTTGCACAAAATAAAACTTACTGAAAAAGGTTTGGTAAAAATTGGAATTCAAATAGAAGTTTGAAAATGTGTTTAAAATCTTATTTGAATAGAGACAAAATATCTATTTTAAATAAATAACAAACCATAAAGAGAATGAAATAAATATTCAAAAATGGATTGTTTAATTACATAAATGAACAAATTAGAAACTTACTGAAAAGTTTGTAAAGTTTTGAATTCAAATGGTAGTTTGAAATCCAAAACAGAAAATCAAAATGGAAAAATAAAAAGGAAATAGTATAAAATAAGAGAAAGAACTAGCCCAGCAGAACCCAGCCCAGCTAAGCCCAACAGCCCACCCGGCAGCCTCCTGCGAATCGTTTTTTCACCGTAAACCGCACCCACTCAGGCACTGACAAAATGATCCCACCGCGTAACTCTTTCTCACACTGACAACGATGCCCCACTTGTCAGTCGTCGTCCTCACCCACCACGACCAGTTCTTCCCCCTCTCCCCTCGCCGTTTCTGTCGTGATTCCGCGGAGTAAAAATCGATTGATTACAGCAATTAAACCCCCAGCAAACACTACCCTCTTAAGCGCCCTCCTCTCCCCCTCCTTTTCCCTCAAGCCTCATTCCACCGGAGCACCAGGGCTGCTCAAATTTCTACTGCAAGACCCTCTGCCCCGACGACCTTCCGGCGACGATCCCTTGAACCCACGAGCCTACTCCCCAGCCTCTTGCGCATCTCCTAGTAACACCAGCTCACTCACGCGCGCTCTGAAACCTCGGCAACCTCGTCAACAGAGCGACGCCACCGTCTGCCATTTCTCCGCGAGCACTACCGGTGAGACCCAACCGTCCTGTAACATCCCAAAAATACTAAGCATGGATCATCAAACTCAAATCATCAAAATTAGGGTTAACAAAAACTTTTCTAAATAAAATTATGAATGCATGCATATGTGTATGCATTGATTTTGAATTCTTTTAAAACCACCTTGTTTGTTTGTTTCATTGCTTGTAAAATGTTTCTTAGGTGAAATAAACATCATCTAAAACATTTCCCACACTTTTCCTAAAGACAAGTAAATCAAAACACATATATTAAATGAATGGTCACTTTGACCAATTTAACTCTCATGCCTACTTTGGCTGTCTCATACTTTCAGAACCTAACAGAAACTTTTCTGGATCTTTGCACCCCTTGAATGTACTCATAACAAAGTATCAAGGCCCACTTTGTGATCATCCAGAAACTTTCAAATGCATAGTTTAAATGACAATTCAAAATTGAATCTTTATCATATGGGAAGATCCCACTTTTTCAAAAACCACTCAAACAAGCTCAACTTTCAAAACCCAAGCATCTGCAGACTCACCAGCACCAATCTAGCAAACCCACCAAAAATCTTTTCAAAATTCAAAACTTGATTTCATGCGGCCATTTCATCAAACAGGTTGCAGACACAAATCAAACAAACATCAAACACTATTGTGAGCAGTGATTCTTGCCTAACTGGTTCCCCATTTAGCTCACAACCAGCTCAGTAGATCATCTAGCAAGATTAACCAAGCACTAGCACCACTGTGAGCTTGCCATTGCCATCATTGTGAACAGCCAAGCACACCCTTGCCACCCCATAGTCGACAGGAAGCTAGGAGCAGCAAGACAAGATGCCGGATGCAGGCAGCACCGATCCATCGCCACTCACCGTCCCAGCCGACGCGTTGCCAAGCCCTAGACCACGCGCCGCGAACCGCCCAGACCGCCAGAGACCATGAAGCGTGCGCCAGCACCACCCTCGGCCAAAGCCACTGCGCGCGCCGCTTCGCGTGCATACACAATCCCACCGACCCAGGAGACCGCGGACATCCCGTTCACGAAGACGCCGCCACCTTGAGCATCGCCGGTTCTAGACCGCGCACTGCCCCATGCCTCGAAACCATGTCGTTGAGCATCACCGGAGACACCACACCGCCCCTACCCTTGCCCATGCCAATAGCCGCTGTAACATCGCCCCGACAGGCTCACCGGCGCCTGACGGTCCCCTCGCTCGACTATAAATAGAAGCCACCCCCGCTCGATTTCTTCACACCATCTCGCTCCCCTCTCCTCACTGATCGTGCCACACTGTTCTCAGAGCAAGGCGAGCACCACCCCGCCGGAATTTCACCGGAGCCCGCCGCCTCTAGAGAAGAAGGGAGCCATCGATTTCGTCCACCCCAGGAGCTGCCGCGACCACCCCTGAGTTCGCCGTCATCGACTTCGTCGTTCGCCCGCCTCGCTGACCCTCGCCCGTACCCTGGTGAGCCCCCAGCACCCCCCACTGGCCGCGTTAGGTTTCGTTCTCGCCGGCTTGTATCGCGTCGACGATGACTCTCAACTGTTGGATTAGAACTAGATCGAACGATCCACGTTGCCCCATACCGCTTCGCCTAGCCCCGTGTCACTGACGAGTGGGGACACCCACATAAGCAGCCTGCGGGAGCACTGCGCTTAGCAGGCCGGCCCGTTAACTTTTCCCGCACAGCCCAGTGATTTGAATTAAATCTTTTTCCATTTTATTTCAAACACACTTCTGTACCCATTTTCAAAAATCAATCCAGATCGATTCAGTGCACCAATTTTAATGAAACCAATTTTGTTAGAAAGGTCTATGAATGCTGAATCCAAGCCCGTTGGATTCAAGTCATTTGGATCTATAGATCACTCATGGTAAAAATAACAAGGCAGAAGCTTTTCTGCATTCAAACATTTTTCAAATTTAAGCCATAATAGCTTTTGAGTTGATTCCAACTCTCAAAAATCACATTTAACCATACCTTTCAGAATATATAAAAATATATAGGTTTACTTGCATAAATAATGTTCAAGTAATAAAATAATGCTACATAGGCATTCCTAGCCACTTTAATTAATTAAAATAAAAGGGTAAAACCTTATTAAATTGTGACACCACTTTGAATCACATTCCCATGGACTACAATATGTGGTGATGACATGTGTCAACATGATCCCATGTTTGGTTTGGAGAATATTAAATCTTAAGTAGTTTTTCAATGAGTAGAAATTACTTTTCTAAAAATAAAAGGAATTAAATCAAGCCTTAACCTTGTAATGTTAGAGATGATGCTAGATCATCTATAGGACCCTTGTGTGTGATGATTGCAAGTAGTTAAGTATTGTTTGGTGATTGTGTACCTCGTATTTATTCATAGACACTAGTACCGACCAAGGATACGAGGAGGAAGGAGGATACTACGAAGAAGAAGCCGAGGAGAACTTCAACCACTGCTCTGCACAAGGCAAGCTGATGCTATGCCTATGCAAGCTTATATTGACATTGATGCAAGCTAACACTTGCAAGATACTTTACCTATGCAAGCCTAATACTACTAGTGAATGTGCAAGCTAAAACTTGCAAGACACTCTACTTTAGCAAGCCTTACTAATCAAGTTGACCTATGCAAGCTAACACTTGCAATTTAGCAAGCTTATACTGATTTTGTGCAAGAAAATACTTGCTTGTTACCATGCCTACTATATGCCTTAAGCATATGTGATCAGACCCACTTGATAAACCAATCCTAGTTTTATTTGCAAGCTTTCTACTTTATTTCTTTATCAAGGCTACTTACTTAGAGTTACTTAAGTGAATCATAGATACTAGAAAGATATTTGAAGGTTGCATAAAGAGCATAAAATTTGGCCTAAGCTAAATAACCTTGATATCATCCCAAGGCATGAGATTGAACTTAGTAGAACCTACTAGTTACCACCCCTCATCAGTGCTTACCCCCACTTGTAGATGCTAGTGCTAAGCATAAAACTTGATCAACTTTAGATGGGAATACTTGGTGGAAAAATGGTTATGGAAACATTGGAATGATGGATCATTCTATTGAAATGTTTTGGACATGTGTTTCCAAACACTTGATGATTTTGGTGATAAAAATGTTGAGGCATGAGCCTTAGCCCTTTATAAAACTGATGGTTGTCTGGATGCGATACCATTCCAATTTTATCGTACAACCACAATACCCGAATATTGGGTAGGTCTTGACCGGAAACTTATATACATTAGTATTAGCTCCCTCATGGCCAAGGTCTGAGCTGAGGCTACCTTGTGAAGATTGTCCACCTGTGCAGTACCCAAGATGACAATTGGTCATGGTTGGGAGGCCAAACTCACAGGAGAGGTGCTTATACTAGGGCGTGTAATTGAAAGGTTAGGATTGATTATCCGCATACTGAGTATGGTGAATTCAGGATTTGTTCCTGACGGATGTATCAAATGTTGTGGTGAAAGTGTACAATCTCTACAGAGTGTCAAACTATTCGAATAGCCGCGTCATGATTATGGACAGTTGGAGTGGCCATACTGTTCCCCCGTCAGACTTTTCAAAATGACTTGTGAAATGAATTGAGACTTTGACTTGACCACAACAGAGTTGTGACCCGAGTTACAAGATCCCACCTAGGAGTTATAAAATTGTGACTAGCTTTGGAACTTAGTGGAGATAAATCTGGCTTTTGCAAAACAACCCTAGAGCCTAGTGTCCTATTATCCAAAAACCCCTTTTACCTGTTAGTATTAGCTTGCGAGTACTTAAAGAGTACTTATGGCTTTGTCCCTGGCTATTCCCATGGCCAGACTATGAAGAGGAGTACCTGGAAGATGGACCCCAGGTAGGTTACGACAACTAGGATCATCTCCCATCGTCAGCATTGCGTGTGACCCCGAAGATGGAGCTTCGCCTACGCTACCGTTATTATTACGTATTCCGCTGCTTGAAGTTGTATTAAGAACTGGATCATGAGATCCCTATTTGTGTAAGAACTTATGTATCATTTGTAATGGATGATATACTATGGTATCCAATTCTGTTATGTCTCGCAAAAATGGTAATCCTGGGATTGCGATGTATGGCATAACAGGCATCTAGGATTGAAAAATCCGGGTGTTGACAAGTCCCCTCCTCTCTGGTTGTTAGTCGCGTGTTCAGAATTCTTGCGCACGTCTAACAACATCACTCGTTTGCCTTAGCGTGCACCACAGCTTCGCCAACATCGACGCTCGAGCACGCCTGTCGTCGGTAGCATCTCCGGCGAGCAATTGCTGACGCGACCGTACGCCCCTTCGCCAACCAAGGGCACGTTGAGCATCGGCAAGCTTTGGCGAACTCGGTGAGCCCTTCCCCTCTCTCCCTATCTTCCTGTATCACCGGCAAGGTCACTACCAGAGCGTGCCGCTCGTCGCTAGTCAGCACCGCGAGATCATGGTCAGTGCGTTGTAAGCCGTTGGATGCAGATCCAGTGGTTGAGTTAGAACACTTAGGCGAATCGTTGTTGTTCGATCTGAGCCGCACAGATTAACTTAAATCCTACGGAATGTATTGCACGATCCTGCCGAAGCGGTATCAGCCAGTAAAATCTAGACACGTGGCCAGCTTTCGATTTAAAAACCAGATTTTGTTCTATTGAATGTTTAAACTTGCAAAAATCATAACTTTAAATCTACTTGTCCAAAATTTTCAAACTTTATATCATTGGAATCAGGAAAAAGAATTCTATCTGACCATGCCCATTGTTTAGTGAATTGCTTCTGGAAAATTAGTTGTTTTTTTACAGAAACTTGTGTAGCCATATTTTGTGTATAAAATTTGTTCTCAAAATGTTTTTAGGGTAAAATATTTTGTAAATGGTTTGTTTTGAACCTACTGACCATAAAAACCAACTTGTAAATTTAAAAGTATATTTTGTGATGCTAAGGAATAAATCTTTGAATAAAAGCATTTCTAGTTAAATAAAAATGTTGTTTATGTTTTAAAAATGCTTTTTGAGTAAAACCTTTTGAAAATGGTTTGAATTAAACTTTGTCACCCTAAACACCAAGTTTTAGGATTTAATAATATATTTGGTGAACCCTAGAAAATTATTACTTTGTTTAAAGGCATTTCAACAAAATAAAATGTTGCTTTGATTTAAAAATGGATTTTAGATGAAACCCTTTGCAAATGGAATTGTCTTAAAACATTATGACCATAAACATTAATATTGGTGTTTAAAAACATTTTGGCTAATACTAGAAATTATTCTTTGAATAAAATCAATTCTAGCAAAACAAAAGGGATTTAAAGTGGCCATTTTCGCTAACTTAATATTAAATGGTTTTGCCACTTTTATAAATGACCAATGGGTGTTTTAAAATGTTTATAACCTATTAGAAACCAATTTTCAAAATAAAACAATATTTTGCATGCTTACATGCATTGCTTTGTTTTTATTATGTATGTGATGAATTGTTTGAATGCTAGTTTTGAAGTTCGCCTTGCTTGATTGAATTGTAGTGAAATTTGAAGAGTGTGACTATTGCAAGACCGAGTGAACTTATATTCTCTACCAAAAAGGCAAGTGGTACTTCATACCTCTGTCCCATTATTTTCACTATGCATTAGTGATATTTCTAAGTAGAACTTGCATGGAATTTTTCTATGTGTTAACTATACCATGGGAAATCCTAGTAGATGAAACCTTAGTAGAATTTTCCCTAAGATTAGATTCCTACTACTATCATGCTTAGCCTAGCTAGTAGAAAACAAGGGTGGATTATATTCATGCTATGGAATATTTCTAAGTCTATGACATGTGTTTTGTTTAATAAAACAACTATGTGAATGAATCACCTGGGTGGAGTGGTGGGAATGGATTTATGTTGAGTGGTTACACAAGGCCAGGGGACTGGTGAACCTTGTGTATCACACTTGTGGAATGCCACCCAAGAACAAAGAGATTTGAGATGTCAAATGTTGAGATGCTTCAAGTGCAGCCACTTGGCATTATGGGCTCTTCCTGGATCATATAGGTTGCAATAACTTAGCCAGATGGACAGATGGTGGTATGGGTTGATAGGTTTGGAACGCGTCCATTTTGTCCAAAGGGAAGGCTTCTGAAAGGTCTTGTCTCGATGCATGTCGAGTCTTGTGGGGAAAGTGCACCACCTCTCTCTCGAGAGTAAAATCTAAGTACTTAGCCGTGTCCCCGGCAATGGACAATTTGAGCATCAAGACATGGAAGCTATCAAAAATCTCCTCATCCCAATTTCTAAGATAAAAACTTGTGGTTGAACAAGAGTTAAAGGATCTTCAATCAATGATTGGTAGATGCCTTGGGTGATTTTGATAAACAAAAACTTAGTGTTTTCAACTTATAAGGAAAATCTATTTTGAGCAAAGCAAGCCTAAGCTCCACCTAGCCAGATGCATATAGATGATAGATACCACTACTCTACCATAGTATCACTTGCCAATACAATTCAAATGTATTGACCCTTGTGGCTGTAACTTATCATGTTGCAGGTTTGTTTGATGTTAGTGAGGTGTGTTGAATAGGATTACAAGTCTACAACCAACATGATTGCCTGTGGCACTTTGAAGATGAAGGACCCCATGCTATATAGTTATTTCTGCTGCATTGTAATGAGATAGCCAAATGAGCTATGTAAGATGTAATGAATTATTTTATTCCTGGTTATAAAGTTGTATTATGACCTTTGTTTCTTGATATTACATCTTAACTATGGATGCTAGCTATTGATTCAGGGACTAGCATTGTAAACACAGGGATCTCTACCTTATTAAAGGTTTGGACCTCTATAGCTTGTCCCTGGATCAAATGCTAGCATCCATCATTATTAAATATGACACAAGTCATAGACTTAGAAATATCTCATAGCATGAATATAATCCACCCTACTAGCTGGCATAGTAGGGATCTTAACTTAGGGAATATTCTACTAAGGCATCATCTACTAGGATTTCCCATGGCATAGCTTATACTTAGAAAATTCCATGCAAGTCCTATTTAGAAATATCACTAATGCATAATGAAAATAATGGGACAAAAGTATGGAGCACCACTTGACTTTTTGGTAGAGAATATAATTTCACTCCTTGATCTTGCAATAGTCACACTCTTCAAATTTCACTACAATTCAATCAAGGCACAAATTCAATCGTTCTTTGGCATCCTGTATAAGCATCAACTCATATTTTCTATCCTATTTCATGCTTGGGGGTTAGAGGATATGATATACAAAAAGTAAGAGAGTCGAAAAGACAAAAGTTACAGCATGCTCATATTGGAGCTTGTGGAGGCTGGTCTTGATCTCGAGTGTGACCTTCTTAGCAAGGGTCAATGATACGAAAGGAGCAGGCGGAGCTTCTCCGGCCTTCAACTTCTCGTCCCGAAGACGGACTTGTTCCAGCATCTCCGCAAGCTTAATGTCTTCAACTTCTTGTGCCTCCTCCTCTGCTTAAATATTCTGGCTTCGCAGGCATTCCTCGGCGAGCTTATTAAGCTCTTCATTGTATTTTCGGATGAAGCCATCCGGAATTTTCACGGAGTCATCGGAAATATTCTTAACTGGGGGATCATTACCATTGGCAGCGGCAGGGGTTTGCACCGGTATTCGTTTGAATACCAAAGATTTGGTGCAAAAAGAATTTATGAATATATATTAGTTAGCCTAGCTCAGCCCACTAGAACAATAGCCCATGGGAACGCACAACTCCAATCGCGAGTCACGATCACGCATGCCACGCACGCACGGGATAGTTATGGCGCACACCATGCAACCACACCGATCTTGATCTTCGCCTCATCCTCTCGACCCAACACAATAGCAGGCCCTAGCGTGATTGCGACACGCGTTTGTGGTGGAGATCGGCGATCGGAGCACCCAGCAGAGACAGGCGAGGCGAGCACACGGCCAGGCCAGGTCATTTCTAGTCTTCCTGACAGGGACTACTCATATATGGAGCACGGAACACCTAGCGCTAGCATATTAGCATTAGAATAGTAGTCTAGCAGATGTAATCGGATTAGCTTTCTAGAATAACAATAGATTATTATATTACTCAGAGGTGAATTTTTTCTGTGAGTAGTTGATAACTAACGTAGTATACTAGTATAATTTTATTACTGACATAGTTGACTAGTCATGCAGATTTAGAATAGCAGATGTAATCTGACTTGATCTCGTAGATTGGATGCGATTCAAATTTCTAATTTTCTAAATTTATTCCTTGTATTCTTGTAATGTAGATGAAGAAGAGTTCTGCCAGTAGAAGTATAATTTTTGCAATATGGGAAAAGCATCGAAAGCAAAAGAGAGATATGAAACATCAACTCTGAATCAGACTGTCACACACTCGACTACTTCTCTTGTTCAGCCCGAGAGAAATATGCAATTGGCGCTAGTGCAAGCAACGGATACAGAACATGAATCGGAGAGTAGAGGCGCATCCCCAGCCCCAACTGTAGAAGTGGATGAAACAATTGATGAAGAGGATGAACCAAAAGAGGTGGCAAATTTGGGGGCACTCGAACATGATCCTGCGAAGCAGATTCTGATCTCAAGGTATGATGTCAGTGACCAAGATAGAGTAAGAAGGAGATACATTGATATGGATCCATGTCAAACAAAGAATTATAAGTTTGAGTTTACAAATAAAAGTGGAATTTATCGTTGCTTTGGTCATTCTTGGTTTAAAGAATTTCCATGGATTGAGTATAGTGTGGAAAAAGATGTCGCTTTCTGCTTGTTTGCTATCTGTTCAAGGATAAAACAAAATGTCCCAGTGGAGATTCATTTGTGAAGAATGGGTTTAGAAACTGGAACTTGAAATGAAGATTGAAGAGACATGAAGGTGGTGTTAGTAGTGCTCATGCTGAAGCTCAAGAGAAATTTAATATGTTCACTACACCAAAAGCATCAATCCGAGAGTCTCTTGCTTCAAACACATCACAATAGAAGGCTTTGTATAAGCTCCGTTTGGCATGGACACTCAAGTGTTTGAGGTTGCTACCACGCCAAGGGTTGGCATTTACAGGACATGATGATAGTGAAGACTCACATCTATGAAATAGTCGACATGTCGAGAAAGAGTTCACGAAAATGTTCAAAGGTTGACTATGACAAGATTTGATCTTTCATAGCGATATTTAGTCTAGATGGATTAATGTAGCAACCACTACATATAATTTATTTCTGTGATAGTTGAATAAAAAAACATGTTCTTCTAATAGAATGGTTACCTAGGACATGTACATGACACGGTCCAAAGGGTTTTGTTAATTCAAATGATACTAAAAGCGTATGCAAACCTCAATGGTTGAAGTAGGCATAGAGGACTTGGAATATTCACCATGATAAAAATGTTAAAAGAGTCGGAGATGATGAAGATGCTTGAATTTGCAAGAAATTAAGTGGGAGCGCTAAGACATATTTCTAATACATTATGTGGAGGACATCTTGTTGATTGGAAATGATGTATCTTTTATTAACACAAGTTAAGAATTTCATCTCGATGAAAGACTTAGGCAAAACCCGAATATTTGGCATCAATATCTATATGGATAGATTGAGAAGCCAATATGGTTATGCCAAACGTACATAGATGTGATATTGAATGAGTTCAATATGGAAATGACAAGAAAGGTGCTTGCCACATAGAAAGGATTAAATCAAAATTTAAGTGTATTGACACTTGGTATAAGTGAAACAAAGATTGAAGTATTTTTTGATACTTGATGATTGAAATCACAAAGAGAGATTATTAATCAAAATGTGATATGTACACATCCAGATATGTCCTATACTCTAAATGTTATGAGTGTATGCCAAAATGATCCATAAGATGATCATTGGACGATAGTAAGGATGTCCTTATGATCTTTTGGAAGAACTAAGAATATATTATTTTTGTAGAGGTGACAAATAGATAGTTAGTTTATTTTAAAAGTACTACATTGATACTAGTTTTGTCACAAAGTACAAATCAAGTTTATATCAATCTAAACTAAGGGTGGCACAATATAATGGAAAGTAAAGTTCCATAATGGATTTGGATGAGTTTCAAATTTAAGACATTCTGACAGATACTACAGCAAAAGGCTAAAAGAGGGCATTTGTGTCAAGTAGTTTGTTATCAAACTAGGTGTAGTTCACAGCGGGATAGTACTATGAAGATATATTGTACGACAATATTATCAACATGCTTTAACCCCAAGGAACTAAAGGTCTCAACAAAGGACCAAACTTATACAAAGCCATGTCATTAGAGAATGAGTGATGCGTAGAGACGCAAAGACATGCAATTACACACGGACCTAAAAGTGTCGGATCCGAATATCAGTTGACCACTAGCAATCATGTACATACAACACCGGAAAGCCATAGGTGTTGAATACACAAAGATTTGTAACTAGATTATTGTCTCTAGTGCAAGTGGGATACTGTTGGAGATATGTCCAAGAGGAAATAATAAAGTGGTTATTATCATATCTTCATGCTTATGATAAATGTTTACATCCCATCCTATAATTGTATCAACCGTAAACATTAATACTTGTGTGCTTTGTAAACCTAAAAGAGTCCCTAGTAAAGCCTCTTGTTAAAACTAGCTTGTTGGTTAATATATGATCATGGTTGAACATTGAGATGTTATTAACAACAAGGTCATATCACTAGAGAATGATGTGATGGACATACTCCTATAGTTAAGCGTAGCATAATATCAAGTCATTTAAATAGTTCACTTGCTATAAGCTTTCAATACATAGTAACCTAAATCCTTCGACCATGAGATCATGTTAATCACCATCACAGGATGGATACTTTGATGAAATCAAACACCACTTCATAACTGGGTGGTTATAAAGGTGGCATTGAGTATTCAGAAAGTATGTGTTGAGGCACATGGATCAAGAGTGGGATTTGTCCATCCATATGACAGATAGATATACTCTGGGCCCTCTCAGTGGAATGTCATCCAATTGGCTTGCAAGCATGTGACTGGCTCACAAGGGATCACATATCACAGGAACGAGAAAAGAGTACTTATCAGTAATGAGGTTGAACTAGGTATGCAGAGATACCGATGATCAAACCTCGGATAAGTAAAGTACCACGAGACAAAGCAAAATTGGTATCGTATGTAAATTCTTCATTCGATCATGAAGTAATCATAGAAATATGTGGGATCCATATGAATTTCCAGATTCCTCTATTGGTTATTGATCAGAGAAGAGTCTCGGTCATGTCTGCATAATTCACGAACCATAGGCAGACACACTTAAGGATTCGATGTTGTTTAGTAGACATGGAATGTGAGTAAAGAGACTGAATGTTGTTCAGAGTCTCGGATGGGATCTGGGATATGACAAGGAAATCCGGAATGGTCCAGAGAATAAGATTCATATAAGGAAAGTCCAATTCCGGAGTTCAGGAATGGTTTCGATGTTTCCACCAGAATGTTCTAGAAGGATCTAGAAGGTTCACCGATCCGAAAGAGGAAGGGTACATGTATGTGTCATGGCAAAGTGGAATGGTTACATCATGTCCTAGGTCACTTGGCTGGACACTTGGAAGAGAGAAATCAAACTCTAGTTTGAAAGTCAAAAGGCAGTTTGAAAAACTCAAACTGGGACAATGATTTCCAAGTGGAAGGAGGGTATGAATCCTACCTAAGGGAGGATTCCCCCCTCTCCCTTGTGCCGGACACATGAAGTGGAGTTGGGGGAGGACTCCCCCTTGGCACCTCCCCACCTATAAAAGGAGGGGTAGGGTGCCCCCTTGCCCACACAAGAAACCCTAGGTTGGCCGCTGCCCCCCTCTCTAGTTGCGGCCAATCTAGATCTCCTCTAAACCGCTACCAACTAGCTAAACCCTAGTTGCTAGCTACCTCTAAACCTTGGCCCTCTAAATCCTAGATTGACGGGGCTCCCTCTACTCCACCATACTCGCTCCGGCTTAGGCGAAGCCCTGCGCGATCTCCCCTAAACTTCCGACACCACGCCGTCGTGCTTCCGGAATCGCGAGGAGAGATCTACAACCTCCGCTGCCTGCTGGAACAAGGGAGAGGAAGGTCTTCATTGAGTACCGTACATGTGACCGACTGTAGGAGCTATGCCGGAACGTGGCGCTGGAAGGATCATCTACGCGATCTTGAGATCGGCAAGTGAATGACTACATCACCCATGAGAATCTACTCTCAATAACCGCTTTGGATCTTTGAGGGTTAGTACTCTATCGACTCGTTGCTACAATCTAGTAGATAGATCTTGGCTTGTCTGTGTTCATGCAATAGAATTTTTTTGTTTTCCATGCTACGAACCCCTACAGTGGTATCAGAGTCGTGCCTATATGTAGATCTGTTGCACGAGTAGAACACAATGGTCATTTTGGGGGGTGGTGCTTTTATTATCAATTGCTTCTTGTGTACTTTGCATCTTGCGGGATGGTGGGATGAAGCGGCCCGGGCTAACCTTACATGACATCGCTCATGAGACTTGCTACACACTCAACATGCAACTTGTATTGCATAAGTGGCTTTGCGGGTGTCTGTCTCTCCCATCATAGTGAAGATTCAATTTACAACGGGCACTTGATAGTTCTTTGTAGAGGCCCCAACCTTTAATAAGGTAGAGATCCCTGTGTTTACAATGCTAGTCCCTGGATCAATAGCTAGCATCCACAGTTAAGATGTAATATCAAGAAACAAAGGTCATAATACAACTTTATAACCACGAATAAAATAATTCATTACATCTTACATAGCTCATTTGGCTATCTCATTACAATGCAGCAGGAAATAACTATAGCATGGAGTCCTTCATCTTCAAAGTGCCACAGGCAAACATGTTGGTTGTAGACTTGTAATCCTAATCAACACACTTCACTAACATCAAACAAACCTGCAACATAATAAGTTATAGCCACAAGGGTCAATACATTTGAATTGTATTGGCAAGTGATACTATGGTAGTATAGTGGAGTCTATCATCTATATGCATTTGGCCAAGTGGAGCTTAGGCTTGCTTTGCTCAAAATAGATTTTCCTTATAATTTTAAAACACTAAGTTTTTGCTTGACAAAAACACCCAAGGCATCTCCCAATAGAAATTGGTGATCCTTCAACCCTTGTTCAACCACAAAATTTTTAACTTAGAAATTGGGATGAGGAGATTCTTGATAGCTTCCATGTCTTGATGCTCAAATTGTCCTTTACCAGGGACATGGCTAAGTACTTAGATTTTACACTCTGCAAAGGTGGTGCACTTTCCCCACAAGACTTGGTTTCACCAAGACAAGATCTTTTAGAAGCCTTCCCTTAGACCAGAATGGACGCGTTCCAACCTATCATCCCCTACCACCAACTGTCCATTTGGCTAAGTTATTGCAACCTATATGATCCAGGCAGAGCCCATAATGCCATGTGGCTGCACTTGAAGCTTCTCAACATTTGACATCTCAAATCTCTTTGTTCCTGGGTGGCATTCCACAAGTGAGATACCAAGTTTTCCCTAGTATACTGGACTTGGTGATGCCCAAGTTTTCCCCAGCATACTAGACTTGCATAACCACTCAACACAAACCATTCCTTCCATTCCACCCAGGTGATTCATTCACTTAGTTGTTTTATTAAACAAAACACAAGCCTTGACTTAGAAATATTCCATAGCATGAAATATAATACACCCTTGTTTTCTACTAGCTAAGCTAAGCATGATAGTAGTAGGAATCTTAACTTAGGAAATTTCTACTAAGGTTTCATCTACTAGGATTTCCCATGGCATAGTTTATACTTAGCAAAAATTCCATGCAAATCCTACTTAGAAATATCACTAATGCATAGTGAAAATAATGGGACAAAAG
The DNA here is from genome assembly GCA_023614405.1 of Avena insularis. Taxonomy (NCBI): domain Eukaryota; kingdom Viridiplantae; phylum Streptophyta; class Magnoliopsida; order Poales; family Poaceae; genus Avena; species Avena insularis. The sequence continues at coordinate 67,379,944 of CM042697.1, forward strand.
TATGAAGCATCACTTGCCTTTTTGGTAGAGAATATAAGTTCACTCCTTGATCTTGAAATGATCACACTCTTAAAATCACTACAATTCAATCAAGCAAGGCACAAATTCAATCTACCATTCAAGCAACATCACATAAAATTATAGAAACAAAGCAATGCATGCAAGCATGCAAAAGATGGTGTATTTGTAAAAGTGGTTTCTAATGGGTTATAAACATTTGAAAAACACCTATTGGTCATTTTATAAAAGTGGAAAAACCATTTGCAAAAGATTTTACCTATAAACCATTTTTAAACCAAATCAATATTTTATGTGGTTGAAAATGCCTTAGCAAAGCAACAATCTTTATAGGGTTCACCAAATACTTTTGTAAGTCATAAAACTTGGTGTTTGGGGTCAGAGAGTTTAATCCAAAACATTTCCCAAAGGGTTTCCTCCAAAAGCATGTTTAATAAATAAACCTTATTTTTATTTGACTAGAAATGTTTTAAAACAATGATTTATTCTTTTGCTTCACCAAATATGTTTTTGAAACCACAAATTGATTTATATGGTCAGTAGGTTCAAAATAAACCATTGCCAAATATTTTATCACCAAAATAATTTTAGAAAGAATTTTATATACAAAACATGCCTACAGAAGTTTCTGCAAAAACAATCATTTTACCAGAAGCAATTTGCTAAACAAAGTGCATGGTTGGTTAGGATTTGTCTTGCTGATTCCATTGATATAAACTTTGCAAAATTTGGACATGTGGATCAAAAGTTATGAATTTTACAAATTTGATCATCTAATAGAAAAGTTTTTGTCTATTTAATCAAAAGCTGGCCACGTGGTGCGATCTTATTGGACAAAAACGTTTCGTGCTGATCGCGTGATATAGTGTGTTGGATCTAATGTAAATCGTGCGGTACAGAGACACTCGTACCCCTTCGTTTATGTTCTATCGTGTGCATTGGATTTTAATCATACGACTGACGATCGAACAACCATTGAGTGGCGGCGCTGGCGGCGGCGTGTCTGGTGGCGGTGGTCGGTGAATATAGGAAGCGAGAAGAGGAACGGAGGGGCTCACCAGGTTTGCGGGGTCATGGTGATGCTCAAGGAGGCCGCGGGATGGATAGGGGCGTACGGAGCTGGCTTGAATCGTTCGCCGGAGTCCGTGTCCACGTCGGGCTCCTCTGGCTATCGTCGTGGGCGACGTTTTAGACTGTGCTAAGACAAGATGAGGGCTGCGTTAGGTGCGCACGATGCTGGGGATCACACACGTACCAAAAAAAGGGAGAGGGGAAGCTGGGGCTTACGGGGGATGGTCGCCGGAGTTCGAGCAGACGGTGGCGGAGCTCAGTCGAAGATATTGCCGAGGATACATGGCACGCGCGGATGAACAGGAAGCACAGGGAGATGCGCCAGAGACTGGGGATCACGCTCGTGTGCTCGAGGAGGCGAGGGCGACGAGGAGTGGCCGGAATCGTCGTCGGAGCTCGTCGGAGGCAGCGGTGGTTCTAGCAGAAATCAGGGCAGCCTGGGGGCTCTCGAGGTGTGGCGTCTGGGGGGAAATGGAGAGGGGAGGGAGGTGTTTAACAGGGCATGGTCACGGGGAAGAATTACTGAGCCATTAATCGTGAATTCAACTCGCGAAATCAACATAGAAAACGTTCGGGACGAACTGGTCGTGGGGAGGATGATGACTGCGTGGCAGTGGGGTTGCTTCGTCAGCGAAGGAGAGAGAGGGGAGGTGGGGTCTGGACGTCAGCGGCTTTGCGGGTGAGAGCAGCGGTGTGAAACGTTTTCCGCGGGGAGAGAGGGAGTAGGCCGATGCTGGGCTGGACTGGGTCTGCTGGGTTGGGCTGCTCTGTTTATATTTTTTCTTCTCCTGTTTATTTTTCTTTCTCCAATTCTTTTATTCTGTTTTGATTTTGTTTAATCAATTCAAACATCCATTTGAATTCAAACTTCTCTCAAACTTTGTGTGTATTCAAATACTGTTTATTAATATATTCTGAAGTCAATTTTGGAATAAATCTTTTATTCTTTTAGGATATTTTGATTATTTAAAATAGGCCTTGTATTAATTCATTCAAGATTTAATAATGTTTTTAAAATCCATTTGAATTCTAAATCCTTCCAGAACTTTTCAGTAGGTTTTATTTGTTTATTTTGGGTGTCAAATAATTCACCTTGAATTATTTGGAATGTTTTTAATATGATTTATAAATCATTTGAATTGGGTATTTGTTTTTATTCCAATGGAATTAAATATGGGTTTTAATTCCATAAATTTTATTTGATTTCTTTGATCCCCTTTAAGTTAATTAAACAACTTTTATTCCACTTGGGTAAATTCCAAATATTAATTTTCCCATGATTTAATTAATCATTTCTAATAGGGATTTTGTCTTTATTCAAATGGAATTGGAATTGGTTGATGCCACTTTATTTAATTTGAAAATTCTTTATCCATTATTTTATTTGGATTTGGATTATATTTATTCCATTTGCTTATGGATTGGGCCAAGATTTAATTTGGTCTTTAAATATTCCTCATTTAATATTTCTATCTTTATCTTATAAAATCCATATCTTTTTATTTTTTGAACCAAACTTGGTGATTCCAATTTGTAAAATCTTGTTTGATATTTATTTATCCTTTTAAATATCTTTAGGATTATTGGCTCACCATTTGGTATGGAATTTTAGATAGGTGCTTTATTAGCTTTGGAAATTCAATTCCCTTATCTTATTAAATTCATAAGATTTTATTTATGGCTCCAAATTAAGTGAAACCAATTTCTATAGTCTTATAATATTTCTATTTGTCATTCTTGATCATTTGTAAATGTTTGTTGACAAATTTTTATATGGATCAAATCCATAGTCTTAGAGATAACTTGGAAATGTTTTTCTTCCATTAGGGTTTTATGGTTTTGGTTTATTTTCCAAGTGTTTAAATTTCCAGATGCATTTATGAAGAATGCATTTCACTTGATTTGAATTTAGTTTGGATTAAAACATTAACTAAAGTTTGTTCAAGATGGGATTTTAAGTTTCCATTTAGAAACAAAAGTTTCTTTTCACCCTCATTTTCAACAATTATTTATTTTGTTTATTTATTTTTCACATTACAAGATTTGGAAAATCTTGGGATGTGACATTCTTGCATCAACGTTGTGGTTCTTGTTCGTAAGTTAGAATAGTACTTATTGGAAAGCCCCAAACCACGTAAAACATGCAAATAAAATTAGAGGCGTCTAACTTTGTTTTGCAGGGGTATGTTGTGATGTGATATGGCCATGATTGTGATTATATATGATGTATGCAATGATCCCTTATTGTAAGTCAGCAACCGGCAGGAGCCTTATGGTTGTCTTTTAATTTCGTTAAGACCTGCATGTCTATTATTCAAAGTAGTTGTAATAGTTGATGCTGGTGGATGACAACCATGGAGCGGTGCCATTGACCTTGACGCCACGCCGGTGATGATGGAGATCATGTTCGTGCTTGAAGATGGAGATCGGAAGCACAAGAATAAAGGTCATATCATATCACATACTCCCTCCGATCCTAAATAAGTGTCGCCATTTTGAACTAGAGTTAGTTCAAAACCGTGACACTTATTTAGGATCGGAGGTAGTATTATGAATTGCATGTGATGTTAATCCTTTTATGCATATTGTATTGCTTAGATCGCGACGGTAGCGTTATAAGATGATCCCTCTCACAAAATATCAAGTGTTTGTCCTTAGTAAGCACCGTTGCTAATACTCGTTGTTTCGAAGCACCACGTGATGATCGGGTGTGTTAGATTATATGTGTGCATACAACGGGACAAAGCTATATTTGCTCATATAGAAACTAAGGTTAATCTTGACGAGCCTAGCATGTACAGACATGGTCTCGGAACACGGAATACCAAAAGGTAAAGCATGATTCATATAGATGATATGATGGACATGATGATTGTTCGCTTTTGAAACTACATCATGTCACGTGATGATCGGACTTGGTGTAGTGGATTTGGTTTGTGTGATCACTAAAACAATGTGAGGGATATTGTTTTGAGTGGGAGTTCAATAGTAATATGATTAAAAATTGAACACTATTTATCATAAATTAAATCAAAGTGAATTTTCATAGTTGTTGTAGTCATTGGCATCCGTTTACCACCTTGCGCTTAGTTATAATTGAGATAATAGAACTATAGAATTTTGGTTAGTTACTTTAGGAACTGGTATCATATTGTTTTGAAGTGTTAATCGAAAGTTTAAAAGTCCTATTACAAACTTTTAGTAAGTTCTGGTTACTCCATGAAGTTTAATAATTGGTATTAAATCAAGAGTGACAATTCCAGTGTTAGTATATAAGTATCATGTTTGTCTCCATGATTCTTGATATTCAAAAGATTGTTTTAATATCAAGGTTATCGGGGAGCTGAAAGAGTTTTTCAGAAACCATCATGTGTGAAAGATATTGCAATATCTGAAACAATGTTTTGGTTACAACATGATAGATTATAATATGGCAAAGTTTATGTTATCATATTTGATGAGAATTTGCAAAAGGTTCGAGACGCTGGTCGTCCTAATCCTCCAAAAGGTTTTGGAGAGCAACATTATACTCGCAATTCACCGTTATAAGATATAGTATCTTGATCATGAATAGTTCCATGATAAGGATGAATATTTGATGTAGGTAAAATGTTTACTACACTCAAAGATCACTAAAGAATGGAATTCGAAAGAACGCCAAACATTTGATGATGGTGATCTACTTCAAAGTGCAAGTCCAAAGACATTGGTATTTAGCTATACACGCTTTGGACTATGTGTCATGTGTATGACTCCACTATTGATGTTGATAGGTTCTTTTAAAAAGGAAAAGGAAATACTAAAATAGAATCTCAAAAATATATGGCAGAAAAGAAAAGACTAGAATTGTTCAGCTAGGGTATATAGATGATATACACGTTATGTCTATATTCTTTTGCTTGTTAAACAATGTGGTTCTTAAGTATTTGATACTGAATTTGTTGGTATGAATCATCATACGAAACAACACAATTCATGAACTACAATGGCCTAAGTAACTAGTAAAAGAATATGTGGTGATATTCATCAAAAACAAAATAAAGAGTTATTATGTTTCTCGTTGAAATCAAAACTTAGCTTCAAGATTTGTTTCTATAATTGTTATTCCAACCAGGTATTATGAGAACAAAAGGGTTGTTCAAATAATTGCTGTAATCCATAAAAGATGGATGATTTGCAAATCTCATTGGAGATATCACATCCATAAAACTAGTGCTAAAATGTCAAAAGACAAATTGATTGAAAGATCACTTAGGAAGTGACATCGCTGTTTAAATTATAATGGAAAGAAAACATGAAGAAACTCCATGCTTGATGGAATTTTGGAGTCTTTTGATTTTGATCAAATGACGCTTGTGAAAATTTCCTAGAGATAACTAAAAATCCATTCATAGGCCAAAAAGGGAACGAATGACTAGCTTATTGGAACTAGTACATATAGATGTATGAAGCCCATTATGTGTAGTCTAGAGCGATGGATTTCAACTTCATATGCTTCTCCGAAAATTTGAGTGAATATATGAATATTTACTTAATGAGGATGAAGTGTGAAACATTTGAAATGTTCAAAGACTTTCAAGATGAAGTGCAAAATCAATGTAACAAGAAAATAATATTTGAGTTACAAGTTTAGCATAACACCTAAGATTTGAGGAATCGTTCCATGGATTTACATTTCCCGAAACACCATAAGAGTATGGAGTGTTCAAGATATGTAATGAAACCTTGTTTGACATGGTAAGATCAAAGGTGTAATATATAAAATTTCCATTATATTTTAAAAGATTAAAAGCTTTAGAGACTACTCCTTTTTCACTAAAAAGAGCTCCATCATGATTCGTTGAAATGATATCATATGAGTTATGGTTTGGGGTAAACCCCAAGTTGTCCTTTCTTAAACGTTGGTTTGCGATGCATAAGTAAATTTTTACAACCAAAGTCGGATGTGCGTGTATTTGTAGGTTATTTCAGATAACTGTTGAGTATTCCTCCATAAACACCGAAGATAAAAGTGTTTGTCGCTTAGAACGTCGAGTTTCTTAAGAAGGAATTTTTCGTGAAAAGTTAAGTGGGAGGACAATAGAACTTTGATAATGTTAAAAGAACCTTAGCTATATGTGTTGCGTTGCGTAGCACCGAAAATCATTTTGGAGGCAGCAACAATGCACATGGCGCACGTACTTCAAAGGTTGTGTCACGGATGTCTAAGTTACTATTGAACCAAGTAGGTCGGGTAAACAATCAAATAAAAAGATTTGAGAGTTAGATCATTATTTGACAATGATGAACTGACTGTATGCAAAGAAGCAATGATGGGCCCTGACTCCGTCAAATGGCTTGAAGTCATAGAATCCGTGATAGTTCCATACACGAGTGATACATTGGAAACGTATCTATAATTTTTGATGCTCCATGCTTGTTTAGTATCTACTTTGCTTTACTTGTCCACACTTTGAGGTGTTTTTTACATGTTTTCTGGTACTAACCTATTAACAAGTTGCAACAGTTCCAGATGCATGTTTTCTGCTGTTTTTGGTTTTAGAAAAGTTAGTAAAGAAATATTCTCGGAATTGGACGGGACGAAGGACAAAGTCAATAACTTTTCGTGGGGAACAAGAAGTCCAGAGGGGAGCCCGAAAGGCCAGCCATGGGGGCCAGACCCACCCTAGGCACGGGTGGGCCCAACCCCGCGCCTGGCTAGGGTTTGGGCACCCTGGCCACCTCCCGGTCTCGCCCCTTCGCCTATAAGAATCCCCAGATGTAGAAATCATGAGTACCCGATCAGAAATCCACGAAACCGTCTGTAGCCGCCGCCACCATTGTCCCTAGATCGGGGGGGTCTGAAGTTCTTCCCAGCACCCTGTCGGAGGGGAGATCATCCTAGAGGCCTTCTCTCTGGTATGATTCGTGAGTAGTTCCACTTTGGACTATGGGTCCATGTAGTAGCTAGATGGTTGTATCTCCTCCTTTGTGCTTTCATGTATAGATCTTGTGAGCTCCGTTCATGATCAAGATCTAATCTATTTGTAATCATGCATGTTGTGTTTGTGGGGATCCGATGGATATTGAGATTATTATGTTGGGTTGATTAATGGTTTTATCTTTATGATTCTATCATGTCTGTGTTGTTTGTGATCTTATATGCTCTCCGTTGCTAGTGGTTATCTTGGCCAAGTAGTTGCCAGTGACTCCAAGAGGAGTATTTATGCTCGATAGTGGGTTCATGCCTCTAGTTTCCAAGGGAAGTGACAATAATCTCTGCGGTTGTAGATGTGTTGTTGCTAATAGGGAGAAAACAACGGTATATTGTTCATGGAACATGTGGACTGTTTACCTTACACACTTTGCTTAAAGCAGTTGTCTGTTGCTTGCAACTTAATACTGGAGGGTGTTCGGATGATTACCTGAAGGTGGAATTCTAGTCATAGATGCAGTTGGATGACGGTCTATGTATATTGTTGTATTGCCCAATCAACCTCATAGGATCTTTCTGGCTAGTAATTGCATTGTAATGCCTTGCTCAGTTCCTGTCAATTTCCTTACTGTAATTTGTTTACCCTTCATGCCATGTTGTTTATCTAAGGAGAGAACCTCTAGTGAACTATGGACCCCGGTCCAATCTTTACCATTGATACATCTTCCACTATTACTTGTTTACTTGCTGCAAACCATTACCTTCCACACCATACGTTTAATCCTTTGTTACAGCAAACCGGTGAGCTTGACAACCTCACTGATTCGTTGGGGCAATGTCTTGAGTTTGTGTTGTGCAGGTCTCCGCGTTGCTTGCAACACCTGTGTGACATTTCCTTTCTCCTTCTGGTTCGATAACCTCGGTCTCTACTGAGGGAAGACTTGCTGCTTGCTGCTTCACACCTTGCTCTTGGGGTTCCCAACGAAGTGCTCTACACAAGCACATCAACAAGTTTTCTGGCACCATTGACGGAGGAATCTACTTCAACCTCTTCCTCCCGTCAACTTAGCACTTCATCAAGTTTTCTGGCGCCGTTGCCGAGGAGGCTAAGGGCGTCTTTGTAACATCCCTAAAATCATGTTTCCAAAGATTGCATATCATTCATGCATGCGTATCATTTAGGGTTCAATTTCAAACTGATTTCAAGGAAACAGAAGCACTGGCTGCTATCATTTTATGTGAACAAACATTATTTCAATGCCACTCTCCAGTGAGGGAATTTTTGTTTTAAAACCATTGTTGTGAGTTCATAGAATGGGTTTGGTTGTGATCAAGGTTTGGACAAAAATTTACAAAACAAATATGGTTTTAAACCAATTTTAAAACCTATTCAAACCAAGTGCTAAGGCACTGTTTATTTTGATTTTTCAAAAATACCAAGCTAGTCCAATGAGACAGCAAGGTTTTATGTCCAATATTATGAAGTTTACACTTTACAAAAATCCAGAAAAGGTTTGGGTTTCAAATGCTTTTGAATTTGTTTGAAAATGATTCTAGAAAATCAACTCAAAAAAAGAAAAGGATTTAGAAAATCCAACTGGGCCTGGCGCCACCATTCCATCCCAAAGAAGCTTAACAGCCCACAGGTCCTCCCTTTCCTCTGTTTTCTCACGCCACAAGACACTTTCGCTGACAACTGGGCCCCGCAGCCACGTCACCCCGTCGTCCCCAAATCTCGCCTGCGACCAGCGCCGCCACGGCCGTTTCCTCCCGATGCAAATGCTCTTCAATCCCATTGATGCCACACGTAAATCTCGCCCCTGCTCCGGCTATTTAACCTCCACCCCTCTGCGACCATTTCCCCTCACTTAGCGCCCCCACTCCGCCACCAGGCTGCCCACAATCTCGCTTGCACCGCCGCAGTACCGAGCCACTCTGGCGTACGATTCCGGTGAGCACTCATCGCCCCTTGCCTTCTAATCTTGCCAGCATGATCGCGGCAACCTTGCGCATCTTCTAACTCCACTGGTGCGTGCTAGGACTATCCGGAGCATCGCCAATGACGACGACCGCAAGTGCCCGACGCAGCCGCAAACTCCGATGAGCTCTCCTGGTTTGTACTGACCGCGCCTCCCTATCTCGTTCATACTCACACACTCGCCTCGTCTGCACGCATCTAACGCCACCTCTCTCGTGCCTTAGTGTGAACCGTAGCGTCGCCACCGTCTCTAGCAGCACACGCCCGACGACAGCAGCGACTCCGGCGAGCAATACCTGTCGACCTCGAGCGCCCCTTCATCAACCAAGCCTACCTTGAGCATCAACAGCGCCACCGCAAACTCGGTAAGCTACCTCTCCCTCTCCCGCGCAACCTAGAACGCCGACATCGTCCCTGACAGAGCCGCCGCCGCCACTCGCCGCAGCTAGCACCGCCAGTCTTTGGTCGCTTGATCGCGAGTCGTTAGATCCAGATCCAACGCGTTAGATAGATCACTTAAACAAAGGGGTATGGGACAGATCTGGCCGTGCGATTCCATTTAGATCATGCGGTCCACGTTAGTCGATCCGCGCGAAACGGTATCAACCAATCAGAGAGCGCCGCGTGGCTAGTTCTTTGTTTTAAAAACAGAATTTAGATCTATTAGATGTTCAAACTTGTAAAATTCATAACTTTTGATCCACACGTTCAAATTTTACAAATTTTATATCATTGGAATCATGAGAGAAAATCCTTTCTGTTTATGCATTGTGTTTAATGTTTTGCCTCTGTAAAAATGGTTGTTTTACAGAAACATTTGTAGGCATATTTTGTGTATAGTAATTATTTGAAAAATGTTTTGTTGTTCAAATAAAGTTTATTTGGCATGTTTTGAACTTGTTTATTATTCAGTACTGTATACTTGTCTTGTTTGGTGTAGGAAATCATCACATGGCATGTTGCATGCATTCATATATTTTTTCTTGTATATATTTTGTATGTGATTTTGGTGCCATTATTTTATGTGTAGATTTTGGTGCAAATAGTGATTGTGATTGTGAAGATTGTTGCTACTCCCCAAACTACCAAGGCAAGTGGTGCTTCATGATTTTATTCGTATGTTTTTCAACTATGCACTAGAAATATTTTGTATAGGACTTGCATGAATATTTTGATCTATATGCTATACTTGGGAAATCCTAGTAGTTGTAGAATTGCTAGAAATTTCTAAGTTAAGGTGCTTATCAATGCCATGCTTAGCCTAGCTAGTAGAAACCAAGGGTGGTTATATATTCATGCTATGAGAAAATATTTCTAAGTCTTTGGACTTGTGTTTTTGCTTAATAAAACAACTAAGTAAATGAAACACCTGGGTGGAATGGAAAGAATGGTTTGTGTTGAGTGGTTACACAAGGCCCATGTCTATGGTTTCCCTTGTGTATCTCATGTCAACACCCAGATTTTTCAATCCTAGATGCCTGTTATGCCATACATCGCAATCCCAGGATTACCATTTTTGCGAGACATAACAGAATTGGATACCATAGTACTTCATCCATTACAAACGATACATAAGTTCTTGGACATTTGGGGATCTCATGATCCAGTTCTTAATACAACATCAAGCAGCGGAATACGTAATAATAACGGTAGCGTAGGCGAAGCTCCATCTTGAGGTCTGCAATGTCTTGACGATGGGAGATGATGCTAGTTGTTGTAACCTTCCTGGGGTCCATCCTCCAGGTACTCCTCTTCATAGTCTGGCCATGGGAATAGCCAGGGACAAAGCCATGAGTACTCTTTAAGTACTCGCAAACTAATACTAACAGGTAAGGGGTTTTTGGATAATAGGACACTAGGCTCTAGGGTTGTTTTGCAAAAAGCCAGGTTTATCTTTACTAAGTTCCAAAGCTAGTCATAGTTTTATAACTCCTAAATGGGATCTTGTAATTCAGGTCACAACTCTGTTGTGTTCAAGTCAAAGTCTCAATTCATTTCACAAGTCATTTTAAAAGTCTGACGGGGGAACAGTATGGCCACTCCAACTGTCCATAACCGCGGACGCGGCTATTCGAATAGTTTGACACTCTGCAGAGATTGTACACTTTCACCACAACATTCGATATATCCGTCAGGAACAAATCCTGAACTCACCATACTCAGTATGCGGATAATCAATCCTAACCTTTCAATTACATGCCCTAGAATAGGCACCTCTCCTGTGAGTTTGGCCTCCCAACCATGACCACTGTCATCTTGGGTGCGCAGTGGACAATCTTCAGGGGTAGCCTCAGCTCAGACCTTGGCCGTGAGGAACTAATACTAAGGTATATAAGTTTCTAGTCAAGCCCTACCCAATATTGGTATTGTGGTTTAGACGCTAAAATTGGAATGGTATCGCATCCAGACAACCATCAGTTTTATAAAGGGCTAAGGCTCATGCCTCAACATTTTCATCACCAAAATCATCAAGTGTTTGGAAACACATGTCCAAAACATTTCAATAGAATGATCCATCATTCCAAGGTTTTCATAACCATTTTTCCACCAAGTATTCCCATCTAAAAGTTGATCAAGTTTTATGCTTAGCACTAGCATCTACAAGTGGGGGTAGTATTAATGAGGGGTGGTAACTGGTGGAGTTTCACTAAGTCCAACATTATATCTTAGGCTGATATCAAGGTTTCTAGCTTAGGCCAAATTTTATGCTCTTTATGCAACCTTCAGCACAACTGTCTGGTATCTACCAAACTCTTAGGTAGACTCTAAGTAAGCTTTGATAAAGAAATAAAGTAAGAAGCTTGCCATAAAACTAGGATTGGTTTAGCAAGTGGGTATGATCACATATGCTTAAGGCATAAAGTAGTCATCTCACAGGTATGGGTTTGTGGCATCAGTAAGGTATCTTGCAAGTGTTAGCTTGCACATTCGCTAGTAGTATTAGGCTTGCATAGTAATTAGCTTGCATAGGTATAGTATCTTGCAAGTGTTAGCTTGCCTTGTGCAGAGCAGTGGTTGAAGTTCTCCTCGGCTTCCTCTTCGTAGTATCCTCCTTCCTCCTCGTAGTATCCTTGGCTCAGACTAGCGTCTATGAATAAATACGAGGTACACAATCACCAAACAATACTTAACTACTTGCAATCATCACACACAAGGGTCCTATAGATGATCTAGCATCATCTCTAACATTACAAGATTAAAGCTTGGTTTAAAACTTCTTATTTTTAGAAAAGTAATTTCTACTCATTGAAAAACTATTTAAGATTTAATATTCTCCAAACTAAACATGGGATCATTTTGACACATGTCATCACCACATATTGTAGTCCATGGGAATGTGATTTAAAGTGGTGTCACAATTTAATAAGGTTTTACCCTTTTATTTTAATCAATTAAAGTGGCTAGAAATGCTTATGAAGCATTCTTTTATTACTTGAACCTTATTTCTGCACGTAAACCTATATATTTTTATATATTCTGAAAGGTATGGTTAAATGTGATTTTTGAGAGTTGGAATCAACTCAAAAGCTTTTATGGTTTGAATTTGAAAAATGTTTGAATGCAGAAAAGCTTCTGCCTTGTTATTTTTACTATGGGTGATCTACAGATCCAAATGACTTGAATCCAACGGGCTTGGATTAAGCATTCACAGACCTTTCCAACAAAATTGGTTTCATTCAATTTGGTGTACTAAATCGATCTGGGTTGATTTTTGAAGTTGGGTACAGAAGTGTGTTTGAATTTAAAAAGAAAAAGGTTTAATTTGAATTACTGGGCTGCGCGGGAAATTCTAACGGGCCGGCCTGCTAAGCGCAGTGCTCCCGCGGGCTGCTTAAGTGGGTGTCCTCACTCGTCAGTGACACGGGGCTGGCCGAAGCGGTATGGGGCAACGTGGATCGTTCGATCTAGTTCTAATCCAACGGCTGAGGGTCATCGTCGACGCGAGACAGCTCCGGCGAGAACAAAACCTAGCGCGGCCAGTGAGGGGTGCTGGGGGCTCACCGGGGTACGCGGTGGGTCGAGGCGGGCGAACGAAGTCGATGACGGCGAACCTCCTAGTACCGTGGCTTCTCCTAGGCGGCTCAATCGCTGGCTCCTTCTTCTCCGCAGCGGCAGCCTTGATGAAATTCTGGCGAGGTGGTGCTCGGCTTGCTCGAGGATGGTCCGCACGGTCGGTGGGGAGAGGGAGATGGTGTGAAGAAATCGTGCGGTGGCCTCTATTTATAGTCGGCGAGGGACCGTCGAGCGCCTGATGAGCTCGTCGGGGGCAACGTTACAGGCGGCTATAGGCATGGGCAAGGGTAGGGGACGGTGCTATGTCTCCTGGCGATGCTCAACGACATGATCGCGAGGCATGGGGCGATGCTGTTTGGTCTGGAACGGGCGGCGCTCTGCGCGGCAGAGGCGGCGTCTTCGACGGCGGGCGGTGGCTGTATGGCACGGGGCGGTAAACGGGGGTGTCTGGCGGTCTCCTGGGTCGGTGGTGATCGCGTATGCACGCGGTGAGGGCGGCGCGCGGTCTGTGGGTGATGGTCGAGGGTGGCGCTCAAGACGCCTTGCATGGTCTGGGCGTGTCTCGCGTGGTCGAGCGGCGCGGGGGCGGCTGAAGCCGGTAAGCAGGACGGGGTGCCTCCGGACCAACACGGCTAGTTCTTCCTCTAGCCAGCTGTCCACAATGGGGTGACATGGGGGTGCTCGGTTGTTCACCATTAATGACAATGGCAAGCTCATAGGGGTGCTAGTGTTGGGCTAATCTTTCTAGATGATCTACTGGGTTGTGTATGAGCTAACTAGGGAACAAGTTAGGCTCAAAACACTGCACACTATAGTGTTTGATGTTTTGTTTGATTTGTGTCTGCAACCTGTTTGATGAAATGGCTGCATGAAATCAAGTTTTGAATTTTGAAATGAATTTTGGTGGGTTTTCTAGATTGGTTCTGGTGAGTCTGCAGATGCTTGGGTTTTGAAAGTTGAGCTTGTTTGAGTGGGTTTTGAAAAAGTGGGATCTTCCCATATGAAGAAGATTCAATTTTGAATTGTCATTTAAACTATGCATTTGAAAGTTTCTGGATGATCACAAAGTGGGCCTTAATACTCTGTTATGAGTACATTGAAGGGGTGCAAAGATCCAGAAAAGTTTCTGTTAGGTTTTGAAAGTTTGAGACAGCCAAAGTAGGCATGGGAGTTAAATTGGTCAAAATGACCATTCACTTAATATATTTGTTTTGATTTACTTGTCTTAAGGAAAAGTGTGGGAAATGTTTTAGATGATGTTCTTTTCACCTAAGAAACATTTTACAAGCAATGGTTCACACAAACAAGGTGGTTTTTAAAGAAATTCAAAATCCATGCATACACATATACATGCATTCATGAATTCATTTAGAAAAGTTTTTGTTAACCCTAAACTTGATGATTAGTGTTTTGATGATCTAGGTTTGATATTTTTGGGATGTTACAAACCTTCCCCCCTTAAACAAAATCTCGTCCCGAGATTTGAACAAGGACGAAAAGATTACCTAGGATTTGAAGAGATCTGGAAACTCCGTTCTGATGTGATCTTCGCGTTCCCAGGTAGCCTCCTCTTACGTGGTTGCTCCACCAATCTTGAGAAACTTGATGCTTCGGTTCGTAGTTCAAAGGCTTCTTCCAATATACGAGATGGGTACCGGGATAGGTCGATCATCGTTGATCTCTATGGTGCGGTGATCGATATTCTTGAACACTTCGGTCTTCTCGGGGACTTGAGACATTTGCGATAAGTGAGATATGGAACACATTGTGCACAGCTGACATCTCTTCTGGTAGCTCCAGTTGATACGATACTTCTCCTCGACGGTTCAAAATTTTGAAAGGCCCGATATATCTGGGGGATAACTTTCCTTTGAGTTGGAAACGTTGCATTCCCTTCAATGGCGACACTTTCAGATAAACAAAATCTCCGATGTTGAAGGCGAGGTCTCGACGTCTCTTGTCGGTGTAACTCTTTTGTCGGGATTGGGCTGTCTTGAGGTTTTCACGAATCTTGTGAACCTTCTCTTCTGCTTCTCGTAGGATGTCGGGTCCGAAAATCTGACTCTCTCCTACTTCCGACCAGTTCAAAGGGGTGCGACACTTTCTTCCGTACATAAATTCAAATGGGGCCATTTGCAAACTGGCTTGGTAACTATTGTTGTATGAAAATTCTGCAAAACGGCAGACAGTCTTCCCACTTGGATCCATATTCTAACACACATGCTCTAAGCATATCTTTGAGTATTTGGTTTACTCGCTCCGTTTGTCCATCGGTCTGCGGGTGATACGCGGTACTGAAATCTAGGCGGGTTCCTAAACCTTCTTGGACTTTCTTCCAGAATCGCGAGGTAAACTGAGTTCCTCGATCCGATACTATATTCTTGGGGACTCCATGCAAACTAACGATCCTAGCGATGTACAACTCCGCTAGCTTCGAACTCTGATAGGTAGTTTTGACGGGCAAGAAATGGGCGACTTTGGACAATCTGTCCACTATGACCCAAGTAGAGTCATTTCCCCTACTAGAAGTACGTAGTCCAGTGATAAAGTCCATTCCTACAGAATCTTGCAAAGGTTGCAACAATCCAGCGGGTCTTTGATGTCCTGCCTTGACTCGCTGACATATATCACACTTGGCGATATAGCTTCCAATTTCTCTCTTCATCTTATGCCACCAAAATTGCTCTTTCAAATCTTGATACATCTTAGTTCCTCCGGGATGGATAGGATAAAGAGTATCGTGAGCCTCCTTCAAGATAACTTCTTTCAACTCCGAATCTGCTGGTACACAAAGGCGTCCTTTGTACCACAGAACTCCTTCTTCGTCCTCGGTGAATCCGGGTACTTTGCCTGTACCGATACAACGCTTGATTCCATCGATACTGGCATTTCCCTTCTACAGCTCTTTAATCTGACTGATCAAAGTGGGCTGAAGTTCTATGCTAGCCAAAAATCCTTCACTTACTAATTCCACTCGAAAATCTTCCATCTCTTTGTGCAAACTTGGTTGCTCCTTCAAAATCATGGAGTTCAAGCGGCACGGCAATCTGCTAAGGGCATCGGCTACCACATTGGCTTTACCAGGGTGATAGTGAATGTTCAGGTCGTAATCCTTGATTAGCTCAATCCATCTTCTCTGCCTCATATTCAGCTCCTTCTGAGTGAATATATACTTTAGGCTCTTGTGATCCGAATAAATCTCACAACGGTTTCCCATCAGGTAATGTCTCCATGTCTTTAGGGCTAGAACTACTTTTGCATGAGTTCGAGGTCATGGGTTGGGTAATTTTGTTCATGTTGCTTCAATTGTCGCGAGAGATAAGATATAACTTTGCCTTCTTGCATTAGCACACATCCGAGACCAATCTTGGATGCGTCACAATACACATCGAAGGGCTTCGTGATATCCGACATGATCAAGATTGGGGCTGAAATCAATCTCCTCTTGAGTTCTTGAAAACTCGCTTCACATTTGTCGATCCATTCAAACTTCTTGTCCTTCTTCAGCAATTGGGTCATGGGTCGGGCGATACTCGAGAATCCTTCTACGAATTTGCGGTAATATCCCGCCAATCCGAGAAAAGCACGAACTTGGGTTTGAGTGGTTGGGGCTTGCCAATCTTCTACATCTTTCACTTTGGCAGGGTCAACGGCAATTCCTCCGGCTGATACAATGTGACCGAGGAATCCTACTTCCTGTAACCAGAATTCACATTTGCTAAATTTTGCATACAACTGATGCTCTCTAAGGGTTCCAAGAATGGTCCTTAGGTGTAGCTCATGTTCTTCTTCTGATTTGGAATAAATCAGAATGTCATCGATGAAAACAACGGCAAACTTATCTAGGAAGTCCATAAAAATCTTATTCATGAGGTTCATGAAATAAGCGGGGGCGTTGGTTAATCCAAAAGACATGACTGTATACTCATGCAATCCATATCTGGTGGTAAAGGCAGTCTTTGGAATATCCTCTGCACGAATTTTGAGTTGATGATAGCCAGTTCTAAGATCAATCTTAGAAAACACCTGGGCACCGGTCAACTGATCAAACAAATCTTCTATCTTAGGCAAGGGGTACTTGTTCTTGATGGTGACATCATTCAACTTCCGATAATCCGTACACAAACGGTTACCTCCATCCTTCTTGTCCACAAACAAGACAGGTGATCCCCATGGGGACACACTCGGTTGAATCAATCCAATTTCTAGCATGGAATCCAGTTGCTTCTTCAGTTCTTCTAGTTCTGACGGGTTCATACTATAGGGTCTCTGGGCTATGGGTCCTGTTCCGGGGATTAGTTCGATGATAAACTCGATATCCCGATCTGGGGGCATACCGGGCAAAACATCTGGAAATACATCGGGGTATTCGCAGACTATCCGAACTTGGTCAATGGTAGTTTGGGCTATACTCTTGTTACACTTGAATTGGCGAGGTAAGGTTTCAGATATATGCTCGACTGATATTCCCAGATCTTGGTCATGGTAATGGCTTTCTTGGCACAGTCAATCAATCCTTTATGTTTGGACATCCAATCCATTCCTAGTACTACTTCCAAACCTTTAGTTCCGAGTACTATTAGATTAGCATAAAAATCTATGCCATGGATTCGGATAGGGACGGCTTTGCAAATTTGCCTAGCCTTGGTGGTTGATCCGGGAATTTGTACAATCATCACATGCTTCAATTTGGTTGGTTGAATTTTACTAGTGCAGGCAAATTCTTCGGTGACAAATGAATGCGATGCACCAGAATCAAACAACACTCTTGCAAGTACTGAATTAACAGAAAACATACCCAAAGACAACGGCGTCTGGCGCTTCCTGAGCTTCTTCAGCATGCATGAGAAAAAGACGGCCATTGCGGTTGAGTGAATTCCCTGGGGCAAATCTTCTCCCTGGCTGGACACGACGCTGCTGCTGAGCTGGGACATTGGCGTTGGGGGATGTAGCATTCTTCTTGTTGGGGCACTCGTTGGAATAGTGGCCTTTATTTCCACAGTCATAATAGGTCACTTGTGACTTGTCCTTGGCTACGACAGGCACAGCATTGCTTCCAGTCCTCGGGGCAGTGTTGGGGTTGGTGGTAGTATTGTTGGTGTTGAATTTGGGTGGGGCACGGGTGAAATTACTAGAGTTGCCGGGGTTGTTGTGATTTCCTCCGGGTCTAGGGGTTCCACGGTTGGGATAGGTCGGACGGGTCATAGGGGGTCTGTTGGTTCTTGGGGCAAATCCTGGAGATGGTTTGGGGCGATACTTTGGGGTCTGATGGGTTCCTGGTTGATGCATCATGCGACGCTTGCGGTTTTCATTGGCCTGGTTGATCTTTCCTTCCATCTAGATAGCAGAGTCTACAAGGGCTTCAATATCAACAAAGGGGATATTGACTAACACTGTCTGCATCTCGTCATGCAGACCATTCAGGAATCTTTCTTTCTTCTTGGCTTCGGTGTCTATTTCGTCCGGGGCATACCTAGCTAATGACAAAAATTTGTCACGGTATTCCACTACAGTCATCCTTCCTTGCTTCAACTCTCTGAACTCGTCTCTCATTCTCTTGATTAAACCTGGTGGCACATGGGTTCTGCTAAACTTGACCTTGAATTCCTCCCAGGTCATCATCTGGCCTCCGATCATTGCACGAACACTGTTCCACCATGCCCTGGCATCTTCGGCTAGATAATGGGTGGCGAACAAGACTTTCTCGTTGGCTTCCACTCCGGCTACTTCTAAGTTATTTTCCATGGTTTGCAGCCAATCATCGGCATCTAGGGGTTCTTCCGACTTGGTGAAAACGGGTGGGTTGGTATTCTGGAAATTCTTGAGCTTAGATCCGTGGTTGTCCTGATTTCCATGGCCTTGGTTGTTGTGGGCTAGCTGGGCTATCTGTTGCAGAGTGTCTTGGTTGGCTTGACGTTCGGCTCTTTCAGCTTCGCGGTCAGAAGTCAACATTTGCAGGATCTGCAACATCGGGTCCGGGGCTGAACCACTTCCTCCACGTGGCATCTGAAGATTGATATAGATCATGAGAAAAGAGGGAAATTGCTAAGGTTTTGGGTTTTTGAAAAGTTTTTGGAGTTTGACTCAAGTTTTCTAGCAACTTGCTTTTTCATTCATTCACTCATAGCACACAGTACAACACACACCACAACAAGGAAAAACAGATGGTTTTAAGAACCATTCTGGAATCTACAATACAGTGGGACCGACTACTACTCACTACGCTAGTGCTCAATGCTACTACTGCTCGGAGTCTGTGGCTTCATCATCTTCCGCATAATCGATGAAGGCGAAATCATCCTCATCGGTGAAGAAGTCCCTGGCCTGATCCTCCAGAAAATCATCGTCATCGCTGAGATAGGAGTAAGGGTCTCCACGAAGATCCTCTCCGGCATTCTCCCTTTCCTCTAACTGCATGTCTCTCTCGTGGATGGTCTCTTCCAGAGATGAGATGCGATGGCGAAGACAGGCAATAATGCGCTCCTTCTTGTCGAGCTGACGGCGGCGAGACTTGCGATCCTTTGCTAGCATGGCGATGGTCTGATCCTTCGTCTTGATGATGGCAGACTTGTGGTTGCAATAGTCACGGCAGTTGTCCAACTCCTGGCGATCATACATCATGAAGCTAAGGTGGTCCAATTGAGTCTTCAGCTCGGGGTGGTATGGGGCTTCCAGTGGTTGTCCATTTGCATCACGCCTTGGGCAAAACTCAAAGCGAGTACCCTTGATCTGATTGATGCTCTGCCCACACAGACGGGAAAGAGCTTCCTGCATTGCTCTAGCAAGTCCATCGAGCCAGTTGTTTTCCCTCAAGGTAAACTGAATTCCCTCCGCAGTGGGAGGTTCAATCTTTCCTCAGAGACTTGCAACAATTAGCCACTGCAGATCTTCTCCTCCTTGATCATTGAGCTGAGCTCCGAAGAACTCGGGGTGTGGACGCTCCAGAAGTTCCGAAAGCTGATCCAGATCCCTCTCAAAGATAAGGTCTCCTCCATTTCCGAGTTGATAAAACTTGCTGTACTTCACGTCCATCTATAAAAATAGAGGATGAGTAGATTAGCAGAGTGATCAAGTGTGTCAAAATTTTATCTATTTTGCAAGAGTTTTAGGGGAACATGAAGTTTTATTAAAGAATTAAAGAGGTAAGAATGAGAATAAGTTTTCGTAAATATTTTTGTTCTGTGGTTTTGAAACTAAGTTTTTGGTTCAACGTCCAACCTAACTAGGGTCTCCTAGGGTCAGGATGGCTCTGATACCAACTTGTCAACACCCGGATTTTTCAATCCTAGATGCCTGTTATGCCATACATCGCAATCCCAGGATTACCATTTTTGCGAGACATAACAGAATTGGATACCATAGTACTTCATCCATTACAAACGATACATAAGTTCTTACACAAATGGGGATCTCATGATCCAGTTCTTAATACAACATCAAGAAGCGGAATACGTAATAATAGCAGCGTAGGCGTAAGCTCCATCTTGAGGTCACAGCAATCTTGACGATGGGAGATGATGCTAGTTGTTGTAACCTTCACGGGTCCATCCTCCGGTACTCCTCTTCATAGTCCGCCATGGGAATAGCAGGACAAAGCCATGAGTACTCTTTAAGTACTGCAAACTAATACTAACAGTAAGGGTTTTGGATAATAGGACACTAGGCTCTAGGGTTGTTTTGCAAAAGCCAGGTTTATCTTTACTAAGTTCCAAAGCTAGTCACAGTTTATAACTCCTAAATGGGATCTTGTAATTCAGGTCACAACTTTGTGTTCAAGTCAAAGTCTCAATTCATTTCACAAGTCATTTTAAAAGTCCGACGGGAACAGTATGGCCACTCAATGTCCATAATCATGACGCCTATTCGAATAGTTTGACACTCTGAGAGATTGTACACTTTCACCACAACATTCGATACATCCGTCAGAACAAATCCTGAACTCACCATACTCGATGCGATAATCAATCCTAACCTTTCAATTACATGCCCTAGTATAAGCACCTCTCCTGAGTTTGGCCTCCCAACCATGACCACTTGTCATCTTGGAGTGCTTGCAGTGGACAATCTTCACAAGGTAGCCTCAGCTCAGACCTTGGCCGTGAGGGAACTAATACTAAGGTATATAAGTTTCAGTCAAGCCCTACCCAATATTGAATTATTGTGGTTGTACGCTAAAATTGGAATGGTATCGCATCTAGACAACCATCAGTTTTATAAAGGGCTAAGGCTCATGCCTCAACATTTTCATCACCAAAATCATCAAGTGTTTGGAAACACATGTCCAAAACATTTCAATAGAATGATCCATCATTCCAAGGTTTTCATAACCATTTTTCCACCAAGTATTCCCATCTAAAAGTTGATCAAGTTTTATGCTTAGCACTAGCATCTACAAGTGGGGGTAGTATTAATGAGGGGTGGTAACTGGTGGAGTTTCACTAAGTCCAACATTATATCTTAGGATGATATCAAGGTTTCTAGCTTAGGCCAAATTTTATGCTCTTTATGCAACCTTCAGCACAACTGTCTGTATCTACCAAACTCTTAGGTAGACTCTAAGTAAGCTTTGATAAAGAAATAAAGTAAGAAGCTTGCCATAAAACTAGGATTGGTTTAGCAAGTGGGTATGATCACATATGCTTAAGGCATAAAGTAGTCATCTCACAGGTATGGGTTTGTGGCATCAGTAAGGTATCTTGCAAGTGTTAGCTTGCACATTCGCTAGTAGTATTAGGCTTGCATAGTAATTATCTTGCATAGGTATAGTATCTTGCAAGTGTTAGCTTGCCTTGTGCAGAGCAGTGGTTGAAGTTCTCCTCGGCTTCCTCTTCGTAGTACGGGCGAGGGTCGGCGAGGCGGGCGAACGACGAAGTCGACGACGGCGAATCTCCTGGTACCGGTGGCTTCTCCTGGGGCGGCTCCAATCGCTGGCTCCCTTCTTCTCCGGCAGCGGCAGGCTTCAGTGAAATTCCGGCGAGGTGGTGCTCGGCTTGCTCTGAGGATGGTGTGGCACGGTAAGTGGGAGAGGGGAGTGAGATGGTGTGAAGAAATCGTCAAGGTGGCCTCTATTTTAGTCGGCGAGGGACCGCTGGCGTGATGAGCCTGCCGAGGGCGACGTTACAGGAGGCTATAGGCATGGGCAAGGATAGGGGACAGTGTTGTGTCTCCTGGCGATGCTCAACGACATGATCGTGAGGCATGGGGCGGTGTTGTTTGGTCTGGAACGGGCGGCGCTCTGCGCGGCAGAGGCGGCGTCTTCGACGGCGGGCGGTGGCTGTATGGCACGGGGCGGTAAACGGGGGTGTCTGGCGGTCTCCTGGGTCGGTGGTGATCGTGTATGCACGCGGTGAGGGCGGCGCGCTGATGCGTGGTGATGGTCGAGGGTGGCGCTCTGGCGCACGCTCGGCATGGTCTGGGCGTGTCTCGTGCGCGTGGTCCAGGGCTTGGCAACGCTCATAGCTGGGACAGGCAGTGGCGGTGGACGGTGGGCTGCCTCCTAGACCAGGTTGGCACGGCTAGTTCTTCCTCTAGCCTGCTGTCCACAATAGGGTCACATGGGGGTGCTCGGCTGTTCACCATTAATGACAATGGCAAGCTCACAGGGGTGCTAATGTTGGGCTAATCTTTCTAGATGATCTACTTGGTTGTGTGTGAGCTAACTAGGGAACAAGTTAGGCTCAAAACACTGCACACTATAGTGTTTGATGTTTTGTTTGATTTGTGTCTGCAACCTATTTGATGAAATGGCCGCATGAAATCAAGTTTTGAATTTTGAAATGAATTTTGGTGGGTTTGCTAGATTGGTTCTGGTGAGTCTGCAGATGCTTGGGTTTTGAAAGTTGAGCTTGTTTGAGTGGGTTTTGAAAAAGTGGGATCTTCCCATATGAAGAAGATTCAATTTTGAATTGTCATTTAAACTATGCATTTGAAAGTTTCTGGATGGTCACAAAGTGGGCCTTGATACTCTGTTATGAGTACATTCAAGGGGTGCAAAGATCCAGAAAAGTTTTTGTTAGGTTTTGAAAGTTTGAGACAGCCAAAGTAGGCATGGGAGTTAAATTGGTCAAAATGACCATTCACTTAATATATTTGTTTTGATTTACTTGTCTTAAGGAAAAGTGTGGGAAATGTTTTGGATGATGTTCTTTTCACCTAAGAAACATTTTACAAGCAATGGTTCACACAAACAAGGTGGTTTTTAAAGAAATTCAAAATCCATACATACACATATACACGCATTCATGAATTCATTTAGAAAAGTTTTTGTTAACCCTAAACTTGATGATTAGTGTTTTGATGATCTAGGTTTGATATTTTTGGGATGTTACATCTCACTTGTGGAAAGCCACCCAGGAACAAAGGGATTTGAGATGCCAAATGTTAAGAAGCTTTTAGTGCAGCCACATGGCATTATGGGCTCTGCCTGGATCATATAGGTTGCAAGAACTTAGCCATTTGGACAGTTCGCGGTAGTGGGATGATAGGTTTGGAGCGCGTCCATTTGGTCTAAGGGAAGGCTTCTGAAAGGTCCTGTCTTGGTGAAAATCAAGTCTTGTGGGGAAAGTGCACAACCTCTACAGATGGAAGAATTTAAGTACTTAGCCATGTCGCTGGTATTGGACAACTTGAGCATCAAGACATGGAAGCTATCAAGAATCTCCTCATCCCAATTTCTAAGTAAAAACTTGTGGTTGAACAATGGTGAAGGTACACCAATTTCTATTGATGTTTCCTTGGGATAGTTTTATCAAAGAAATACTTAGTGATTTCAACTAATAGGAAAAACCTATTTTGAGCAAAGCAAGCCTAAGCTACACTTAGCCAAATGCATATAGTATCTAGATGCCAATATTATACTAAGGTATCACTTGCCAATACTATTCCAATGTATTGACCCACTGTGGCTGTAACTTGTGATGTTGCAGGTTATTCTGATGGTGATTAGGGGTCATGAGTCTACACTCAACATGCTTGCCTGTGGCACATGAAGATGAAGACTTATTTATCTTATTATACATTTGAACTCTCGTATTAGGCCTGTGGCCATGGAGTTGTAAAAGACTATGTTTGTCTCTGGAATGATATGTAATAATGACCTTTGTTTCTGTGTACTTCATCTTAAACTGTGGATGCTAGCATTGATCCAGGGACTAGCATTGCAATCACAGGGATCTTTTCCTTTATAAAGGAGGGATCTTACAGATGGTATCAGAGCACTCTGTTGTCTGTAGGATTATGACCCTAGGATTGGAAACCACTAAGGAAAAAAATTTCAACAACTTCCACACTTGTCTTTTTCTTCTCGTAAAATTTTCTAATCTTCTTTCTCATCTCTATTTATAGATGAACTCCATCAACGAAGCCGTGAGGAAGGGACTACTCATGACTATGACTTTGGAATGTGAGACAAAATTTCCTAAGGCTCTCAAGGACCTCATGGTTGCCATGGGAATACATGGTGCAGCCGTGTACAAAGGTTTTTCCGTGATGGATGAAGGAGTTGAATATTGGTGGGTGCAACTTCACTTGTATAAAAACAAGGAAGACAACCACAAGGAATCAGGATTCTGTATGGTCACCAACTCAGTGATGCACACCACATTCTTTGATTCAGCAAGGGATGCAGCTTGGAAGGCCATCAAAGATCTTGGTGATAGAATCAAGTGCAGAATGCTCAACACCCAGAATGATCTTAGAGAAGAAAATAAACATACCCAGGAGTTGGAGGCCACCAACCGACGTTTAAGAGAGGACATCATAGACGTAGCAATGGAGTCATGTGATCAGGATCGACAGATTGCCTCTAGGGATGCCCTGTTAGCCAACTTAGCAAGTGAGATGGGATTGTAACGTACTTCGTTAGTTGGACCATGTCACATCCCAAAATTTCTCCAAATTTTGAAATGTGAAAAATAAACAAACAAAATAAACAATTGTTGAAATTTATGGGGAAAAGAAACTTTTTGCTTCTAATTAGAAACATCAAAACCTTACTTAAAACAATTTTGAATGAGAAAGTTACAAACAAGTTTTCAAGAAATTCAAATGCATGTCATGCATCATCATCATTAAGCACTTGCATGTTAAACTTCTGGAAAATTGGTTTGAACCAAATAAAAATAAATATTTTGTTTGGATTTGTTAAAACTAATTCCAAAATGATTTTAAATTCATTTGAATGAAGGTATTAATTTCATAATTGGATCCGCTTCTAAATTGTCAATTTGCTTTTTATATATACTATTGGGTACATACGCTCAAGGCTAGACTCTAACACTAGTGTGCCATATACGTATATACCTGAGACCTATCATATTTCTCTCCTCTTATTCTATGTAGACACATATATACATATACAAGTCGACCATACATGCATGGAAGATAGCTAGATTCTGTTCTCATTTTTTTTATTTCCTTTCTTCTATACGTGTTGCACCCGATTGTGTCTCTCTCCTCCTATTTTTTTCATTTCCTGTGAACCTCAATCATCGGACTACTTGCATCGCGAAGACGAGCTGACCACACTCCACACACCTGGTATCTGACATGTACAAGGGAAATCAACCACTCCCAGACCCAGCAGTCCAACCAGCCAAGGAGTCATGCTGCTCTTTTTATTTTCGGATGCACGCACGAACAACAATCAGGCAAGAAACGCCAACCCACCGTGTCCAACCGAGCCAGCTGAAGCGTTACTACTTCTTAGTCTTGAAGTAGAAACCGCTCTACCGTGTTACCTTGTATTAATTCTTTCCTTTAATCACGAGCCGCACCGTTTTTCTTCCTGTCCCTCATGCACACACGCGCAAACAACATAGCAATAGCTAGACTAAAACGCTAGCTCAAACTAGAAACTGCTCCATAATACCTCACATTTATATTTCTCTTTAATCCCATCAACAAGAGCGCACCATTTAACTTTCTATATAGTCCTAAATAGCCACCATACGTCTCCTTTTTTCAACTTGCACAGCCATACGAGCCTAGGCTTAGACTTTGATCCAATTTCACGAGAGCTGCGCGGGGTGTCTCTTGGGTTCCAACAATTCCGACAACTAGAGGCGGAGCTGCTGGACTATCAGAATCACGAGGAGGAGAAGGATTGATCCACGGGACTAGACACCGGAGACGCTGATCATCCAGCACGTACGACGCCACCTGTTCACCTCGGCTCATCATCTGAACGATTACGTCGCACTCGGTGAGAATCCACGAATTTTCTTGCACACACGTGTTAGATTAGAGTGTATCTACCTTCTAGACATGGTTTCCGGCTGCAGTTTTGTAGTTTACCGTGTTGCCGGTGAACCGAATGCCATTCGGTGGCATTGCCATTTTAGACCACCATGCATACGTCGGATGATCTTGGTCCCAACTTAGAAGATGTGACAAATACCTCTAGGAACCCACCCGTGTAGTTAGATGTGAATATCTTCAATGTTTTATTAATCTATTTTGGAATGATAGCTGAATTGTGTTTGTCACGGTGAAATTTCTCTTGTGTACTGCTGCTATTGTATTCACCCATTGTCAAGTTCAGTCCTAGCTTTTCCATTCGAGTTCACGTGTCTAGCTATAGTTGAAATTGCTAGACTTAAATAAGTTGTTACTCATATGTTTCCTATTCTATTAATTAGTTTTGTTTTTGTCGGTAGAAAATGTCAGGATGTTTATATACCTGAATTGGTTCAATTTTCTCATCCTGCTTACTGGTGTAATTTGCTAGGATTTATTTTATTGCTAAAAAAATCATTCTTTGTTTTACTTGATATTCCATAGCATGTTAGTAATGCTTTGTTACCTCTGTTTATATTTTTAGTATAATTTCTTTTTATATTAGTTCTCTATATGTTTTACTGCTAGTGATTCATGTGATAGACTATTAATATTTTGTGTCGTGCGATTTTCTTTAAATTCTGCGGCCCACGTTGCTCAATCCAGACGAAGCGGTATCGTCCAATAAGATTATGACACGTAACCAGACTCTGGTTTTAAAACAGAAAATCGATCTATTAGTGTTTGAGTTTGAAAAATTCATAACTTTTATTCTGTTTGGCCAAAAATTACAAATTTTATATCAATGGATTCAGAAAAATGAAAGCTTTGCAACCATGGCCTTAGTTTAGTATTTTGTGTCTGAAAAAATAGGTGTTTGGCAGAAACATGTTTAGGACTATTTTGGATATAAAAATTGTTTTAAAAATGAATTTTGAGTAAAACCTTTTTGCAAATGGGTTTAATTTGAACTCTCTGACCATAAAAACTAACTTTTGAGTTTAAAAATATATTTTAACACAAGGAATTATTCCTTTGAATAAAAGCATTTCTAGTAAAACAAAAATGTTGCTATTATTATAAAAATGATTTTTGAGTAAAATATTTTGTAAATGGATTTCTTTTAAACATTCTGATCATAAACACTAAAATTTGTGTTTAAAAACATATTTGGCTAACACTGGAAATTATTCCTTTAAACCAAAGCTTTTCTAGCAAAACAAAAATGATTTAAAATGGCCATTTTCACTAACTTGTTTTTAAATGGTTTTGACACTTTTATAAATGACCAGTAGGTGTTTTGAAATGTTTAGAGCCTTATTAGAAAACACTTTTCCAAATAAAAAAATCTTTGGCATGTTTGCATGCATTGCTTTGTTTTTATTATTCTATGTGATGATTGCTTGAATGGTAGATTGAAATTGTTCCTTGCTTGATTGAATTGTAGTGACATTTGAAGAGTGAGACTATTGCAAAGATCAAGGAGTGAACTTATAATCTCTACCAAAAAGGCAAGTGATGCTTCATACTTTGTCCCATTATTTTCACTATGAATTAGTGATATTTCTAAGTAGGACTTGCATGGAATTTTGCTAAGTGTAAACTATGCCATGGGAAATCCTAGTAGATGAAACCTTAGTAGAAAATTTCCTAAGTTAAGATTCCTACTACTATCATGCTTAGCTTAGCTAGTAGAAAACAAGGGTGGAATATATTCATACTATGGAATATTTCTAAGTCAAGGACTTGTGTTTTGTTTAATAAAACAACTAAGTGAATGAATCACCTGGGTGGAATGGAAGGAATGGTTTGTGTTGAGTGGTTACACAAGGCCCATTTCTATGGTTTACCTTGTGTATCTCACTTGTGGACGGCCACCCAGGAACAAAGAGATTTGAGATGTCAAATGTTGAGAAGCTTCAAGTGCAGCCACTTGGCATTATGGGCTCTGCCTGGATCATATATGTTGCAATAACTTAGCCAAATGGACAGTTGGTGGTAGGGGATTGATAGGTTGAAACGCGTCCATTCTGGTCTAAGGGAAGGCTTCTGAAAGATCTTGTCTTGGTGAAACCAAATCTTGTGGGGAAAGTGCACCACCACTGCAGAGTGTAAAATCTAAGTACTTAGCCATGTCCCTGGTAAAGGACAATTTGAGCATCAAGACAAGGAAGCTATCAAGAATCTCCTCATCCCAATTTCTAAGTAAAAACTTGTGGTTGAACAAGGGTTGAAGGATCACCAATTTCTATTGGGAGATGCCTTGGGTGATTTTTGACAAGCAAAAGCTTAGTGTTTTCAAATGATAAGGAAAATCTATTTTGAGCAAAGCAAGCCTAAGCTCCACTTAGCCAAATGCATATAGATGATAGACTCCACTATACTACCATAGTATCACTTGCCAATACAATTCAAATGTATTGACCCTTGTGGCTGTAATTTATTATGTTGCAGGTTTGTTTGATGTTAGTGAAGTTTATTGAATAGGATTACAAGTCTACAACCAACATGACTGCCTGTGGCACTTTGAAGATGAAGGACCCCATGCTATTGTTATATTCTGCTGCATTGTATTGAGATAGCCAAACAAGCTATGTAAGATGTAATAAATTATTTTTTTCCTGGTTATAAAGTTGTATTATGACCTTTGTTTCTTGATATTACATATTAACTGTGGATGCTAGCTATTGATCTAGGGACTAGCATTGTAAACACAGGGATCTCTACCTTATTAAAGGTTGGGACCTCTACAGACCACCACACTTATCTTTATATTTTCCAAAAATGTTGTTTAAAATAAGTTGAACCTTGGATGCTTGTAATGGATTTATGTATGCCATGACTTGAGTGTTTTGATTGTCAAAGATATGCATGTGATGCCTTGTCTTGTGATTCATCTCTATGTATGTTAATTCTAACTTTTTCTATCTTATAAAATAGATGCCTAATGTTACTATCAGCACGGCTGAAGAGTTCAAGGGAACTCGTTTTGGCACTCGTCTTATTGAGCTCACTAGTGTGCTCAATATCCCACTTCCTACCATCATGATGCTTCCCCTCACCAAGTTCGAGAGGAAGGACCTTTGGGGATTCAAGGTTACTCAGCCAGGATGCCAGACTGAGCCAGCCACGGAGGCCATCACCTTCAAGCTCATGCATGATGACAAGGAGAGAGGCCTAGAGATAGTCATGCAGGATTTGCTTGGACGCTTGTTAGAGACACTCTCGGGAGGTTAGAGGTACTCACTTCCACGCCTTCGGTAGACGTGACGAGGATGGTGAGGCTATTGAGTTCGAGGATACTGCTAGAGAGACGGCAGAGCCGATTCGTCTGTACCTCCAAGACTTAGAGGTTCTTCTTAGGCACCTAGATACAGATAGGACCAACGTCATGCTTAGCAATGACGAACTCCAGGTGCAGCTTCGTGAGAAGGACAAGCTCTTCGCAGAGCAAGATGAGATAGTCAAGGAAATGGAGGCCAAGTTTGAGAGTCAAGATAGAAAGTTCAAGAGTCAAGAGAAGAGAGTCCAAGATAGGAACAAGAGGATTCGAGACATGACTGCAGAACTAGAGGCCAAGGACTTCGAGCTCAAGCATCAGCAGGGTGTGATTGAGAGACTTCATTCACAGAAGAGGGCTCTCAAAGCCAAAGTAGAGGCCTTGACTACCAATGTCGAGGAATACAAGACCGTATGGAGAATGCAGGTCTTACTCTTGTTGATGAGGAGGTTGATGCAGAGGAGTAGTGATGACTACTCATTTACCATTTATTTACCATGCCTTTGATTATTGAGTCACAATGACCATCCAACATGTGGATGGCTTGCTATTTGTGTGTTTACTTTTCAAAACTTGTTGTCTATGTTGTTGAACTTTTTATGATGCATGTTTGGTGATTGTTATGTGATGTATTGTGCATGTTAAGCATCTATGAGTATCTCATTCTTATCCTTATTAAAAACCACAGATGCCTCCCCGACGTGCCAATCACAACCCTAATAACAACAATATCACCCCTGAGATGCAGCAGATGATGACAGCTCAGACGCAGCTGATGCAGATGATGACCATGTTCATACAGAATCAGAACAACAACAACAACAACAACAACAACAATCAGAACAATCCACCGGGATTTGACATGCTTACCAGGTTCTTAAGACTGAGGCCAGCAAAGTTCTCAGGAACTACTGATCCCATGGTGGCCAATGATTGGCTACGCTCAGTGAACAAGGATTTGGTAACTGTTGGTTGTACTGATGAGGAGAAAGTCAGGTTCGTAGCACACTTATTGGAAGGACCAGCAGCTACTTGGTGGGATAACTTCCAGATCACCACTCCCATTGTGGATGTGACATGGGCTATCTTTGAAGATGGTTTCCGTACTGCCCACATCTCATCCGGAGTGATGAGTTTGAAGAAGAAGGAATTTCATAACTTGAAGCAGCGCCACCGCAGCGTGGCTGAGTATAGTGAGGAGTTCAACAATCTGGCGCGTTATGCACCGGATGAAGTTGACACTGATGCTAAGAGGAAAGAGAAGTTCCTCGAAGGACTGGACGATGAACTGAACCTGCAGCTATCTGTGGCCTATGTCCCCACTTACCAGTCTCTTTGTGACAAGGCTGCCATCTTGGAGAGCAAGATGAAACAGGTTGAAAGCAGGACGAGAAAGCACAACTCTGATAAGCACAGCTCGAGATCGTATCTCAAGCGTTCCCATTATGATGATAGTGGTAATTCTGGATCCCACAATCATGGAAAATACAACAACCACCATAACCACAACCACAACCGTCATCATGACAACAAGCATCACCGTAGTCATGACAATGACAAGTACAAGAATCACAAGAGTGTATATAAAAGCCACCACAATGGAAGTGGAAGTGGTAGTGGAAGCCAGCCTGTCAAGAAAGATCTTAGTCAGGTTGAATGTTTCAAGTGCAAGAAGATGGGGCATTATGCAAATGAATGCCCAGAAAGAAAGTTGAAGGACCCAACAAGCCCAACCCTTTCCAAAAGGGACAAGTGAACCACATCAATGTGGAGGAAGTCTGTGAGGAACCTGATGCTGTTGCTGGTAAGTTTAAACTCAATTCTATTCCAGCACTTGTTCTTTTTGATACTGGTGCATCACTTTCATTCATATCAAAAGCATTTGTTGATAGAAATGGGTTTCCAACGGAAAACATTGGGTGTCCAATAAAAGTAAGTTCTCTAGGTGGAGATATGATAGTAAGTCTTGGATGCCCGGATCTAGTGATAGAGTTTGGGAAGCATCAGTTTCCAGTGAGTCTGATAATCGTAGATTCCCAAGGACTGGATGTAATTTTGGGAATGTATTGGATGACCAAGTATGAGGGAGTACTAGATTGTGCCAATCGTACTGTCGCACTCACAACCCCGGAAAAGAAACGGATAAGATTCAAATCTAACTTTGAATCAAAAGGGAATAAGCTAAGTTCTCTTAAGGGGGTTAGCATAGACAGTGTTCCTATTGTGAGTGAATATCCGGATGTGTTTCCGGAGGAATTACCAGGAATGCCACCAGATAGAGATGTGGATTTTCTTATTGACTTGCTACCCGGATCTGGACCAATAGCAAAGAGACCATACAAGATGTCAGATGATGAGTTGAAAGAACTCAAGAAACAACTTGGAGAACAGTTGCAGAAAGGATTTATCCAACCAAGTTCTTCGTCTTGGGGAGCACCAGTTTTGTTTGTGGAAAATAAAGATAGAAGTCAAAGGTTATGCATAGATTACCGTTCACTCAATGAGGTGACTATCAAGAACAAATACCCTTTCCCTAGAATCAATGACTTGTTTGATCAGTTAGAAGGAGCTTGTGTGTTCTCAAAGATTGATCTTCGGTTAGGTTATTTCCAGCTCAAGATAAGATAACAAGACATACCTAAGACAACATTCACCACTAGGTATGGATTATATGAGTACACAGTGATGCCATTTGGTCTGACCAATGCACCAGCTTATTTCATGAATATGATGAACAAGGTGTTCATGGAGTTCCTTGACAAGTTTGTTGTCGTTTTCATCGATGACATTTTGATCTACTCCAAGAGTAAAGAAGAGCATGAAGGACATTTACGTTTGATACTTGAGAAGCTTAGAGAACATAAGTTGTATGCCAAATTTAGCAAGTGTGAATTTTGGTTAAATGAAGTTGGATTTCTTGGACACATTGTGTCAGGAGATGGTGTAGCAGTTGATCCTGCTAAAGTGTCAGCTGTAACTGAATGGGAATCTCCTAAGTCAATAAAAGAGGTTCGTAGTTTCCTTGGCTTGGCAGGATACTACAGAAGATTTATTGAGAATTTCTCCAAAGTAGCTAAACCAATGACAGAGTTGCTAAAGAAAGACAAGAAATTTGCTTGGTCTGAAGGATGTGAACTCAGTTTCCAAGAATTGAAGAAGAGATTAGTCACAGCACCGGTCCTATGTCTGCCAGATTTGGAGAAGGATTTCCAAGTGTATTGTGATGCATCTCATCACGGATTGGGTGCAGTGCTAATGCAAGAAGGGAAAGTTGTGGCTTATGCCTCGAGACAAATCAAAACTCATGAGGTGAACTACCCCACTCATGATTTAGAGTTAGCCTCTGTTGTCCATGCACTCAAAACATGGAGACATTATGTTTTGGGAAAGCGATGTGAAGTGTTCACAGATCACAAAAGTTTTAAGTATATCTTCACCAAGAAAGAAATTAACATGAGACAAAGAAGATGGCTAGAACTTATCAAAGACTACGACTTGAGTTTGCAATACCACCCCGGTAAAGCAAATGTTGTAGCGGATGCTCTAAGCCGTAAGGTTTTTGTGAATGGCCTTACTAAGGGAGAGTTTCCAGATGATCTGTGTGCCCAATTTAAAGATCTCAGATTGGAGATTGTGCCTGAAGGACATCTCATGACTTTGGATGTTCAACCCACTTTGTTGGACAAAATCAAAGAAGTCCAAAAGACAGACAAGGAAATTGAAGAGATCAAGGAACATATTGGCAAAGGAAAAGCCAAAGGATTCCATGAAGACGAACAGGGTACTTTATGGTATGGAAAACGTATCTGTGTTCCACAAGATCCGGAGTTTCGGAAACTGATATTACAAGAAGCACATAAATCACCATATTCCATTCATCCGGGTAACACCAAAATGTACATGGATTTGAAGGAAAGATTTTGGTGGAATAATCTCAAGAAGAACATCGCCGAACATATTGCTTTGTGTGATGTATGTAGCAGAGTGAAAGCGGAACATCAGAAACCAGCAGGGTTACTACAAGCACTACCTATTCCTGATTGGAAGTGGGACAAGATTGGCATGGATTTCATCACCGGATTGCCAAGGACCAGGTCAGGATATGACTCTATTTGGGTAGTAGTCGATCGCCTAACTAAAGTGGCTCATTTCATACCCGTGAAGACAACCTATACAAGTGCGAAGTTAGCCAAGATCTACATGAGTAGGATTGTATGTCTGCATGGAGTACCCAAGAGTATTGTGTCTGATAGGGGAACCCAATTCACTTCTCATTTTTGGAGGCAACTACATGAATCATTGGGAACGAGGTTGGAATTCAGCACTGCATTTCATCCTCAGACTGATGGACAAACAGAAAGGACCAACCAGATTCTTGAAGATATGTTGAGAGCATGTGCCCTAGACTATGGAGCCACTTGGGATGAAATTCCGCCTTACGCAGAATTCTCTTACAATAACAGCTATCAAGCCAGTATTGAGATGGCACCATTTGAATTTCTCTATGGGAGAAAGTGTACCACCCCATAGCTATGGAATGGTGTGGGAGAAAGAAATCTGTTCGGACCAGAACTAATCAAAGAGGCTGAAGAGAAAGTCAAACTAGTTAAGGACAGATTGAAGATAGCATAGTCCCGACAAAAGAGCTACGCAGATCCTAAGCATAGAGAAGTCACCTATGAGGTGGGTGATAGAGCTTATCTTAGAGTGTCACCACTTCGTGGAGTGAAGAGATTTGGAGTCAAAGGAAAATTGGCCCCAAGATATGTTGGACTATTCAAGATTCTGAGTCGTAAAGGAGAAGTAGCTTATGAGATTGAATTGCCAGAATCATTGTCTGCTGTTCACAATGTGTTCCATGTGAGTCAGCTTAAGAAATGCCATCCAGAGATGGAGGAGACTTCTTTGAAGGATACTATACCTTTGGAAGAGGTCCAATTGGAAAGTGATCTCACTTACGAGGAGAAACCTATCAAGATTCTTGAGACAGCAGAAAGAGTTACTCGGACTAAGACTACCAAATTCTGCAAAGTTCAATGGAACCATCATTCCGAAGAAGAAGCAACATGGGAAAGAGAAGATGATCTTCGGAAAGACCACCCTCACCTATTTGCTAGCCAATCCGAATCTCGAGGGCGAGATTCACCTTAAGGGGGTTAGATTTGTAACATCCCTAAAATCATGTTTCCAAAGATTGCATATCATTCATGCATGCATATCATTTAGGGTTCAATTTCAAACTCATTTCAAGGAAACAGAAGCACTGGGTGCTTTCATTTTATGTGAACAAACATTATTTCAATGCCACTCTCTAGTGAGGAAATTTTTGTTTTAAAATCATTGATGTGAGTTCATAGGATGGGTTTGGTTGTGATCAAGGTTTGGACAAAAATTTACAAAACAAATATGGTTTTAAACCAATTTTAAAACCTATTCAAACCAAGTGCTAAGGCACTGTTTATTTTGATTTTTCAAAAATACCAAGCTAGTCCAATGAGACAGCAAGGTTTTATGTCCAATATTATGAAGTTTACTCTTTACAAAAATCCAGAAAAGGTTTGGGTTTCAAATGCTTTTGAATTTGTTTGAAAATGATTCCAGAAAATCAACTCATAAAAAGAAAAGGATTTAGAAAACCCAACTAGGCCTGGCGCCACCATTCCAGCCCAGTAAGCGAAACAGCCCACCCGGGTCCTCCCTTTCCCTCTGTTTTCTCACCGCGCTCGCGCACACCCCTTCGCTGACAACTGGGCCCCGCAGCCACGTCACCCCGTCGTCCCCAAATCTCGCCTGCAACCAGCGCCGCAGCGGCCATTTCCTCCCGATGCAAATGCTCTTCAATCCCATTGATGCCGCGCGTAAATCTCGCCCCTGCTCCGGCTATTTAACCTCCACCCCTCTGCGACCATTTCCCCTCACTTAGTGCCCCCACTCCGCCACCAGGCTGCCCACAATCTTGCTTGCACCGCCGCGGTACCGAGCCACTCCAGCGTACGATTCCGGTGAGCACTCATCGCCCCTTGCCTTATAATCTTGCCAGCATGATCGCAGCAACCTTGCGCATCTTATAACTCCATTGGTGTGTGCTAGGACTATCCGGAGCCTCGCCAACAACGACGACCGCAAGTGCCCGACGCAGCCGCAAACTCCGACGAGCTCTCCTGGTTTGTACTGACTGCGCCTCCCTCTCTCGTTCATACTCACACACTCGCCTCGTCTGCACGCATCTAACGCCACCTCTCTCGTGCCTTAGCGTGAATCGTAGCGTCGCCACCGTCTCCAGCAGCACACGCCCGACGACAGCAGCGACTCCGGCGAGCAATACCTGTCGACCTCGAGCGCCCCTTCATCAACCCAGCCTACCTTGAGCATCAGCAGCGCACGGCAAACTTGGTAAGCTACCTCTCCCTCTCCCGCGCAACCTAGAACGCCGCAGCGTCCACCGACAGTCAGCCGCGCTCGCGCCGCCCTGGCATCGCCAGTCTTTGGTCGCTTGATCGCGAGACGTTAGATCTAGATCCAACGCGTTAGATAGATCACTTAAACGAAGGGGTACGGGACATATCTGGCCGTGCGATTCTATTTAGATCGTGCGGTCCACGTTAGTCGATCCGCGCAAAATGGTATCAACCAATCATAGAGCGTCGCGTGGCTAGTTCTTTGTTTCAAACACAGAATTTAGATCTATTAGATGTTCAAACTTGTAAAATTCATAACTTTTGATCCAAGCGTTCAAATTTTATATCATTGGAATCAGGAGAGAAAATCCTTTCTGTATATGCATTGTGTTTAATGTTTTGCCTCTGTAAAAATGGTTGTTTTTACAGAAACATTTGTAGGCATATTTTGTGTATAGTAATTATTTGAAAAATGTTTTGTTGTTCAAATAAAGTTTATTTGGCATGTTTTGAACTTGTTTGTGATTCAGTACTGTATACTTGTCTTGTTTGGTGTAGGAAATCATCACATGGCATGTTGCATGCATTCATATATTTTTGCTTGCATATATTTTGTATGTGATTTTGGTGCCATTGTTTTATGTGTAGATTTTGGTGCAAATAGTGATTGTGATTGTGAAGATTGTTTCTACTCCCCAAACTACCAAGGCAAGTGGTGCTTCATGATTTTATTCCTATGTTTTTCAACTATGCACTAGAAATATTTTGTATAGGACTTGCATGAATATTTTGATCTATATGCTATACTTGGGAAATCCTAGTAGTTGTAGAATTGCTAGAAATTTCTAAGTTAAGGTGCTTATCAATTCCATGCTTAGCCTAGCTAGTAGCAACCAAGGGTGGTTATATATTCATGCTATGAGAAAATATTTCTAAGTCTTTGGACTTGTGTTTTTGCTTAATAAAACAACTAACAACTAAGTAAATGAAACACCTGGGTGGAATGGAAAGAATGGTTTGTGTTGAGTGGTTACACAAGGCCCATGTCTATGGTTTACCTTGTGTATCTCACTTGTGGAAAGCCACCCAGGAACAAAGGGATTTGAGATGCCAAATGTTAAGAAGCTTCTAGTGCATCCACATGGCATTATGGGCTCTGCCTGGATCATATAGGTTGCAAGAACTTACCATTTGGACAGTTGGCGGTAGTGGGATGATAGGTTTGGAGTGCGTCCATTTGGTCTAAGGGAAGGCTTCTGAAAGGTCCTGTCTTGGTGAAAATCAAGTCTTGTGGGGAAAGTGCATAACCTCTACAGATGGAAGAATCTAAGTACTTAGCCATGTCCCTGGTATTGGACAACTTGAGCATCAAGACATGGAAGCTATCAAGAATCTCCTCATCCAAATTTCTAAGTAAAAACTTGTGGTTGAACAAGGGTGAAGGTACACCAATTTCTATTGATGTTTCCTTGGGATAGTTTTATCAAAGAAATACTTAGTGTTTTCAACTAATAGGCAAAACCTATTTTGAGCAAAGCAAGCCTAAGCTACACTTAGCCAAATGCATATAGTATCTAGATGCCAATATTATACTAAGGTATCACTTGCCAATACTATTCCAATGTATTGACCCACTTTGGCTGTAACTTGTGATGTTGCAGGTTATTCTGATGGTGATTAGGTGTCATGAGTATACACTCAACATGCTTGCCTGTGGCACATGAAGATGAAGACTTATTTATCTTATTATACATTTGAACTCTTGTATTAGGCCTGCGGCCATGGAGTTGTAAAAGACTATGTTTGTCTCTGGAATGATATGTAATAATGACCTTTGTTTCTGTGTACTTCATCTTAAACTATGGATGCTAGCATTGATCCAGGGACTAGCATTGCAATCACAGGGATCTTTTCCTTTATAAAGGAGGGATCTTACATCTTCACTAGGGGAGTCCTTCACTTCCTTTCTCTTTACTTTGTTTTTAGTTTGCTTTGTTTATTTTTATTGGTTTTGTTTTCCTCTTTTCAATAAACCAAAAAAATTAGTTGATGGGGATATGCCTACCGGGGTATACCCAATGAGGACGTTCAGCCCGAGATCTTTGGCGAGTGGGCTGCGAGACAGCAGATCAAGACACAGCGTGGACTCAAGCGTGGAAGAAGGCCCGAGCGTGGATAGGCCCAGTCGGATTAGGTTAAATGATCGCTGAAACCTTAACTGATTCGGTTGAGATCTGTAAACCCTAGGGGGTGAGTCTATATAAACCTCCCTAGAGGGCGCGTAGAGGATACGTTCCATCATACACCCAAGCGACTCGCCCGAGCTGGCTTCGCTCGCCCATTGTACTCTCACCATAATACAATCTAGCAGGAGTAGGTATTTACCCTCTGGGGGGCGAACCTGGGTAAATCCTTGTGTCTCTGCCCTCATCTCGCACCGCAGATGGCTAGCCGCCCTTGCCCCATGTTCTACTACTCGCTGCCGATTGCAGCATCTGCCATGGTCATTCCCACGACAGTGGCATCCACCGTGGGGCCTGGCCGGTCTGGCCAGTGTTCTGCGGCGAGATCCAATCTACCCATCAACGAGTCGATCGCCACAGGCCGCATGATAGCGATCGGCGAGATGCTCCAAATCTTGCCGAGCAGCTACGTCCCGGCGGCGCGACCCGTCACGCATAGCATGATCCTGCCGGTCGGCACGATCAGCCTCTTCGTCGGCCTCACCGACGTCATTGTCTCGGAGGACTCGGCTCGCATCAGCGAGTCGCCGCCATGCGACCGGCTCTCTGAGAGTCAGGTCCGCACGATCCACCGCCTCACCTCCGAGTACAACTCAGCCCACAGCGACGTGGCTGAAACCACCGCAGCCGCGAAAGACGCGACCCTCAACAACGACGCCGACTCGACGACCCCGACGTCACTCACCTGATCCATTGTCGCCGTGTCGCCCGCGGGCTCCATCACCCAGGTCTCCAACATCGGAGACTTCGAGGATCCCTCTATCCTTGGGATCTTCGACTTCGACTCCGGGTCGGAGAACTCCGCCGACCTCCGCGACGAAACCGGCCGCCACACCGCGACCTACATGGCGACTGGCGCCGACCCACCGGAGGATCCATTCTCCACTCCGATCCCTCCCAATGCGACAACAACGGAGGTCGAGGAATTCCGCCGCAAGCTGGCAGAAGCCGTTCGCAAGGAACAAGCCGAGCGCAAAAAATTTCGCCTCGAGCAGGTAACGGCGCAGGAGCTGTCGCGCTACCACCAGCTCCGAATCAGGTCGCGCTGAACCCACCGTCAGGCGCCTGAACCGATGACGAGTGGCCGCCGCTGCGGCCGCGTGATCTGCGAGAATGCTCCGCCAGGAGGGAGCGCTCGGCCCCCACCAGGGTCGACAGCCAATGGCGCCCCACCACCACCACCCAACTGCGCACCACCCAGGGACAAGCCAAGGATCATGGTCTCCTCACGAGAGCGAGACGCGAACGGCCTACCGCTGTTCTCCACCCCGATGGACAACCTCGTCGCAGGCCGAGCAGCAGTCGACAACATCGCGGCCACCGGTGACGGCGCCCTAAAGATCCAGTACGCCAAGGCCTTGCTCGCAAAAGCGGTCGAGCAATAAAACGCTGGCGTCGACTCACAGGGTCGGATGTACTCGCGTTCATCCAGCAGTGAGAGCAGCCTCAGCGGCGCCCATGGCGGCAAACACCCTCAGCCTCGCCACCGAACCACTCCAGCTCCAACACCGACCGCGAGCAGCGCCTCTCCCTGCGACCCCGGCGGCGACCAACCGTGCGCCAGCGGTCGACCATCGACGCCCGCACCCACATCATCAACAACCAGAGCTGGCGCGCACGCCAGCCCGACGACCTGCGGCATACCCTAACGAACCGCCGCGACGGCGAGCCGAGGGGGTTGCTAAGCCGACTTGGGCCCCGGTGCTTCGGACCGATGATCTGAGGCGAAAGATACCCGGCAAACTTCAAAGCGCCGAAGGAAATAGAGAAGTATGACCCCTCATATGATACCTCTGTGTAGCTGGATACCTACCTCATGGCGATGGGGATCGCCGGCCACACCGATCTACTAGCCGCCCGCTACCTTCCCCTGATGATGGAGGGGGCGTGCAGGCAGTGGATCAACACTCTCCCCGCGGATAGCATCGACTCCTAGGAAGATATGCGTGATGCCTTC
Source organism: Avena insularis (assembly GCA_023614405.1). Lineage (NCBI taxonomy): Eukaryota > Viridiplantae > Streptophyta > Magnoliopsida > Poales > Poaceae > Avena > Avena insularis. The sequence continues at coordinate 67,420,092 of CM042697.1, forward strand.
GTCAGGCATTTCGAGGGTTCATACACCCGCGCCACCACCATCGAGGACCTGGAATGATGCGTCCAGGGACCTCGCGAGCCGACCCACAGCTGGGTCCAACGGTGGCAAGAACTGTGGTACAACACGGTCGGTATCCACCCAGACACCGCAATCCACTGCTTCAAGACCTCGGGGCTCTCTGGATTGGTTGGATCGCGATGCGGAGTGGAAACGAAGATGGGCGAGATCGGAGGAAAGATGAAGGAGTGTTTCCCCGCTCGCCTGTCATTCTCCTTATATAGCGGTTGTTACCCGCCAATTTCGGGAGCCGTTACTACGCGGTGATTACGCCAAAAGTTACCGTTGGATTACCCCAACGGCTAGTTTTGACCCCACTTGACGGTCCAACTTCATCCACTCGACTCGTCGCTCCACGCGACTTGACTATTCGCCGACCCGATCACTACAACAATGACTGAATATTCGCCGACCCGTTCGCCGAGCTACGACCCGATCGGTCGCCGTTAGTGTGACTAGAATAACTAGTTTTTCCTTTATTTAGGAGTCCGCCGCCGATTCGACTAGGCGTCCGCATTGGACCCGTATACACTGACTGCCAGCGACCACCTGCGACCAATCAACGACGGCCTCGGGGACTACTGATGGGGATATGCCTACCGGGGTATACCCAGCAGGACATTTCCGACTGGCCCAGATGCTGGCGAGTGGGCCTACAGGACGGCGACTGGATCAATACCTGGCGTGGACTCAAGCGACTGGAAGCTGAAGGCCCAGAAGCGTGGATAGGCCTAGTCGGATAGGTTAAACGATCGCTGAAACCTTAACTGATTCGGTTGAGATCTGTAAACCCTAGGGGGTGAGTCTATATAAACCTCCCTGGAGGGCGCATAGAGGATACGTTCCATCATACACCCAAGCGACTCGCTGCCTAGCCGCCGAGCTCGTCCCATTGTACTCTCACCATAATACAATCTAGCAGGAGTAGGTCTTTACCCACCGGGGGGGCGAGCCTGGGTAAATCCTTGTGTCTCCGCCCTCATCTCGCACCGCAGATGGCTGGCCGCCCTTGCCCCATGTTCTACTACTCGCTACCGATTGCAGCATCTGCCGTGGTCATTCCCACGACATTAGTCTAGCTTGGTTTGCTTGCCTTATTCAAAAACATAAAAAAATAGTTCCTGCTCTAGCTGCTGGTGCTGTTTTTGGCTTGCCCACCTTTGCCAAAATGAACTCTGTTAAGAACACCAAGTTGTGTGACTTCACTAGAACCAACAACAATGATTTTATAAGCACACCTATTGCTCCACCTGCTCCTGATGCTATCTTTTATGAAATTAAGCCTGCTTTGTTGAATCTTGTGATGAGAGAGAAATTTTCTGGTGCTGGTTCTGATGATCCTGCTGTCCATCTTAATATCTTTGTTGAACTTTGTGAGATGCAAAAGTATAAGGATGTAGATGGAGATATTATTAAGCTCAGGCGTTTTCCTTTCTCCTTGAGGGGAAAAGCTAAAGAACGGTTGCTATCTTTGCCTAAAAATAGTATTGATTCTTGGAATAAGTGCAAAGATGCTTTTATTGGAAAGTACTATCCTCCTGCTAAGATTATTGCTATGAGAAGTGACATTATGAAATTTAAATAGCTTGATAGTGAACATGTTTCTCCTTCTTGGGAAAGAATGAAATCTTTGGTTAAAAATTGCCCTACTCATGGACTCACTGCTTGGTTGATTATCCAGACTTTTATGCAGGTTTGAACTTCTCCTCAAGAAACCTGTTGGATTCTGCTACTGGAGGTACTTTTATGGGACTCACCTTGGGTGCTGCAACAAGGCTCCTTGATACTATGATGGTTAACTACTCTGAATGGCATGTTGAGAGAGCTCCACATGGTAAGAAGGTAAATTCTGTTGAGGAAACTTCCTCTTTGAGTGAAAAGATTGATGTTATTATGGCTATGCTTGTTAATGGGAAAGCTCCTCTAGATCCTAATAGTGTTCCCTTAGCCTCTTTGGTTGCTCAAGAAGAGCAAGTTGATGTGAACTTCATTAGAAACAATAATTTCAACAACAATGCCTATAGGAATAATTTTGGTAGCAACAACAATTATAGGCCTTATCCTCCTAATAATGGAAATTCCTATGGAAGCTCTTACAATAATGCTAGAAGTGACCCCTCTGAACTTGAAGTAATTCTCAAGGACTTTATTAGTAAACAAACCACTTTCAATAAAACTATAGAGGAAAAGCATTTAACTATTGAGAAAAATATATCCTCTTTGTCTGAAGCTCAAACTTCCTTGGTTAATAAAATGGCTGCTAAACCTGAAAGTATGGAAAACACCTTTGCTACTGCTCATGCCATACAAGTTACTATTGATGAAAATGTTAGGTTGTTAGCTCAACTTCATGCTAGGTGGGAAAGGGAAGCTGAAATTGATAAAAACAATAGTGTGTGCACTATCACCACTAAACCACAAGTAGCCCTATTCCTCCTCCTACTATGCCTAAGCCTAGTGAGCATACTACTAGTGATGCTAAGTTTGACATTGAATTGATGGTTGCAATATTTCTGAAGTGATTATGTTCCTGCAAAATCTTGCTAAAAGCCCTGATGCTAGTGATATGCATGTTGCCTTTACCAAACACATTGCAGATGCTCTTGTTATGATTAAGGAAGAGAAGCTAAAACACAAAGCTTCTATTCCTAGGAAAGTAGAAGATAGTTGGGAACCCATTATTAATATGCAAGTGAATGACTTTGATCTCAAATCTTCATGTGATCTTGGTTCTAGTGTCTCTATTATGCCTAGGAAGATTTATGAAATGCTTGATTTGCCACCATTAGAAGATTGTTATTTGGATGTCCCACTCAATGATAATGCTAAGAAGAAACTCATGGGGAGTATTAATGATGTTCTCATTATGGTTAACAATGCTTATGCCCCTGTTGATTTCTATGTTTTGGATGTTTAATACAATGCTTCTTGTCCTATTACTTTGGGAAGACCTTTTCTTAGAACAGTTGGTGCCATCATTGATATGAAAGAAGGCACCATCAAATATCATTTTCCATTTAAGAAAGGTATTGTACACTTCCCTATGAGAAGAGAGAAGTTTATTTTTGCTCCTCCTTTGAAAGCAAGGTTTGATGTTAATGCTTCCTCATTTGAAAATACTTGATTCTTCTTGCTTCTAGTGCCTAACTTAAAGGCGTTAAAGAAAAGTACTTGTTGGGAGATAACCCAAGAGTTTCCTTGAGTCTTGGAAGTTATTACTTCAGTAATTACCTCTCCTTATCCTTTTTTTCTTCTTGTTCCAAGAATGACCTCTAATGAGAGGGAAGTAAGATTTGGGAAGTTGCTGTCCCAAAACAGATTTCTGTCCTCCACCCAAAAAATTCATGAGGAGGCTATGTAACTCTGATTTAGCTCAAAATTTACGAATAAATCCCCCAGTATGTTTGCTAACTTTCATTAGTTCAACACTTTTTGATTTAAGCAACAGAAGATGTTCGAAACAATTCGTTTCTACCTGCTGGTCTGTTTTGACAGATTTCTGTCATTATTTGCATTTGCTTCTTATTGATTCCTTTTTTAGCTCTCTTCAGGTAAATTGAGTTTATTTGAAGGAGTTACTACAGTAGCTTGTGTTTTTAGTGAAAAGCCTTGCTGTTCCAAAGATTTGCCAGTGGTCTAATATCTTTTGAATAAGCTAATGTTGCTAATGAAGATTGTGTGAAGTTTTGTATGAAGGAAAAAATTTCAGGTGTAGAGAGAGAATGATGCAATGAGATGAAGAATTGATAAAATCTCAAGCTTGGGGATTCCACCATGGTGTCACCCCAAGAAATATTCAAGAGGTACAAGAGTCAAATCTTGGGGATGCCCAAGGCATCCCCTTCTTCATCAATAAAAAGCTCAGGTCTGTCTAGACACTTCGTTTTTATTGTTTCATGCACAGTTGTGTTGTTCTTGGAGCGTCTTAGTTTTCGTTTTATTTGCTTAGTTTGTTTAGTTTGATTTAGTAGTTTGGACCCCCGTTTTCACTGTGTTGTTTTGCAAATAAGTTTGCTTGGTGTTTGGAAAGGAGTAGTAAGTTCTTGCTTGAAGTGCAAGAGGAGCTTGCATCGACTTTGACTTAGACTTTAGCATGACATGCTAGGTGTTGTTTTAGCATTATGTTTAGTGATTATTGTTGTAGCTGAAGGGAATATGCCCAAGAGGCAATAATAAAGTGGTTATTATCGTATTCCTTATTTATGATAAATGTTTATTTTGCATGCTATAATTGTATTAATATAGAAACGTTAATACATGTGTGTTTAATAAACAAAAATGAAGTTCCTAGTTATGCCTCTCTTATAAACTAGCTCGTTAATTAACAAGATGATCAAAGATTTCCTGATCATGGACATTGGATGTTGTTAATAACGAGGTAAACAACATTAGTGTAATGGTGTGATGAACATTCATCCGAAGTATAGCATTACGATCAAGGTCATTGTGTTCATATTGCTATAACATCATACAAAGTAATCTTAGTACTTAGACCATGAGATCATGTCAATCACTAATACTGGAAGAGTATCTTGATAACATCAAACGTCACACCATAACAGGGTGAATATAAAGATGGGTTCAGTGCTACGAAGGTGTTATGTTGAGGCTCATGGATCAAGAGTGGAATTTGTCCATCCCGATGACGGATAGATATACTCTAGGCCCTCTCGGTGATATCACATTAGTTAGCTTGCAAGCAAGTGATTTGATCACTAGAATTTTATATCACGGGAACGAGGTACATGTCGGTAACGAGATCAAACTAGGTATGGAGATACCGATGATCAAATCTAGGACATGTAATATATCGCGAGACAAAGGGATTGAGTTACATGCGTATAAGGTTCACACGATCACAGAAGTCATCGTTGAATATGTGGGAGTCAGTACGGATCTCTAGGTCCACTATTGATTATTGATCGGAGAGGGGTCTCGATCATGTCTACATTATTCGCGAACCGTAGGGTGACACACTTAAGGGATACCGACACCATTTGGAGCAAATAATATGCCAGAGAAAGAAAAAGGAAAGCGCGGGAATTTATTTCACTAGACACTAAAACTGTTTCGGTTGAAATTGCTGAAACTGGTTCTGCATGTGAGATTGAATACTAGCAAGGGGTTTTATGTGAATGTTTGTTAATTAAAGTAATTAACAAAATTCTGAATAAATATATAAAAGAGTTTCATTTAATGAGAGATTACATTAAATTTGGTGGAAATTTAATGGAGGTGAGTTGAATTTTGAGTGGGGTGGCTATTTATGTGATGGGAGCTCCACCCACATGAATGTGGAAGAGGTGGGGGAACCTCCATGGCTGCCACGCCATGGGAGGGGGCTGCCCCCCCTCTCCCTATAAAAGGCACCCACTCCCTCCTCTCATCTCACACCTCCTCGCGAAGGATCTCTCTCCCCCCTTTCGAATTTCCCCATGGTCTCGGATCAGCGAGATACATGTTTCCGGTGGCTTTTTCTGGAAGGATTTGTTGCTTCCGCTGCTTCGCTGAAGCGAGGGCGCGGAGGTTGTCGGGGTACCCGGGCCTGTGTGCGATCACGGATGCACCACTACTTTGCGGTGCTGGACGTGATGGTGCTGGACCGGCTGGACCAGATGGACTTCATCACGACCTTGAGATCGGCAAGCGTTCGACTACATCATCCACTATTACAACCTCGTTAATGCTATACGGTCTTCGAGGGTATGTATTCTATGGATGTATATCCACCCGTTGCTTGTATCTAGTAGATAGATCTTGGTACATAGTTGTTCCCATCGTAGGAAAATTTTTGTTTTCTATGTTGCGAACCCTATAGTGGTATCAGAGCCGGATCTATGCGTAGATGCTTTGCACGGGTAGTACACATATGAGTATGTGGGCAATGATAATCATTTTATTGCTTCTTAGTTGTACTTTGGATATTGGTGGCATAGTGGGATGAAGCGGCCCGGACAAACTTTACATGTCCTCGCACATGAGACAAGTTCCACGCTTGACATGCAACTAGTTTGCATAAGTGGCTAGCGGTTGTCTGTCTCTCCTACTATAGTCAATATCTAATTTGCAACGAGTTGTCAACAATTTGGTTATCCTCGTTGTGGTTCATGTTCGTAGGTAAGAATGGTTCTATCTTCGAAAGCCCTAAGCCACGTAAAACTTGCAATGGATAAATTAGAGGCGTCTAGTTTAGATTGTTGCTGGGCTAGTGTTATGATATGGTGATGTTGTAAGTAGAAGTATAAGATGGTACTCTTACAACACACATAACGTGTAGGTTCCATAAACCTTGGCCTTACACATAGAGGTATGATAGTGATCATACCACGATGCACATGATGGAGATCAAGTGTGGGAACCATATCATTTCACTTATAAACATGTGATGTTTGATTGCATCTTATATTGCTTGTTTGGCGTTTTATTAACATAATAAGATGATCCATCATTTAGATATCAAGATAAGAATGTGTTCTTCCTTAAGTATGCACCGACAATGTTTAAATAAGCTTCAAGACATCACGTGATGATTGGGTGTACTTGAATCCACGAGCATATCTCGGGTGTAAGACAGTTACACACGCGAATACTAAGGTTCTTACTTGGCGAGCCTAGCATGTACAGACATGGCCTCGGAACACGTACCGAAAGGTTAAGCATGAGTCATATGTTTTGATATGATGACCATATGGATGCTCGCCTTTGAAGCTACACCGACTCACGTGATGATCGGACTTGGTGTAGTGGATTTGCTTCATGTAATCACGAAAAAGGCATGAGGGATGTCGTTTTTGAGTGGGAGTTCATTTCTAATTTGGATTAGTAGAACTCAATTTATCATAAATTAAATCAAAGTTAATTTGCATAATTTGTTGTAGTCATTGGCATTCGTTCACCACCTTATGCTTAGTTGTAATTGAGATAATAGAACTATAGAATTCTGGATATATACTTTACGAACTGGTATCGTATTGTGTTGAGTGTCAATCAAAGTTTAAAGTCCTATTGCAAAATTTTAGCTCTGTTTACTCCGTGAAGTTTAATAATTAGTATTAAATCAAGAGTAACAATTCCAGTGTTAGTATCTTAAGTATCATGTTTGCCTCCATGATTCTTGATTGTTTTAATATCAAGTTTATCTAGGAGCTGAAAGAATTGTTTCAGAAACCATCATGTGTGAAAATATAACGATATCTGAAAGAATTTTTTGGTTGCAATATGATGGAGTATAATGCATGTTCTCATATTGGATGAGAATTTACAAAGGTTGGAGATGCTAGACATCCTAATCATCTAAAAGGGTTTTGGAAAGCAACGTTATACTCATGATTCGTCTTTATAATCTCCATTAGCTTGATCATGAAAGTCGTCATGATAAGGATGAATAGAAGATGTATGTAAAGTGTTTACTACACTAAAAGATTACTAAAGAATGGATTTTGAAAGAATGCCGATCATTTTGATGATGGTGATCTACTTCAAAGTGCAAGTCCAAAGGTATTATTATTTGAATATACACGCTTTGGACTATGTGCCATGTATGTGGCGCCACTTTTGATGTTGATAGATTCTTTTAAAATGAAAAGGAAATGCTGATAGAGAATCTATAAAATATATTTGATAGAAAAGAAAAGATTGGAAATATCCAATTTAGGTATATAGATGATATACATGTTATGGTTGTATTCTTTGCTTGTTAAACAATGTGGCTCTTGGGTATTGGATACCGAATTGGTTGGTATGAAATTTCATACAGAACGACGCAATTCATAAACCACAATGGCCTAAATAACTAGCAAGAGAATATGTGATGATGTTCATCGAAAACAAACAAACCGTTGTTTGTATTTCTCGTTGACATCAAAGCTTGACTTCAAGATTTGTTTTAATAATTGTTATTTAAATAAGGTATTATGAGAACAAAGGTTGTTCAAATAATTACCGTATTCCATATAAGATGGATGATATACAAATCTAGTTGGAGAAATCACATCCATAAAAACTAATGCTAAAATGTCGCAAGACAAATGATTGAAACATCACTTACGAAGTGACATCGCCGTTTAAATTATATTGGATAGAAAACATGAAGAATATCCATTTTCATGTATTTTTGGAGTCTTTGATTTGATCAAGTGACGCTTGTGAGACTTTCCTCGGGATAATTGAAACTTCGTTCAAAGGCCAAAGAAGAACGAATGACTAAATATTGGAATTTATACATATTGATGTATGTAGTCCATTATGTATAGTCGTAAGCAATGGATTTCAACTTCATATGCTTTCTCCGGAAATTTGAGTGAATATTCACTTAATGAGAAAGAAGTATGAAATATTTGAAATCGTTCAAAGACTTTCAAGATGAAGTGGAAAATCATTGTAACAAGAAAATAAATGATTTATGATTTTATCATAAGGGATTTATTTGAGTTGCAAGTGTAACAAGAAAATAAATGAATTATGATTTTATCATAAAGGGATTTATTTGAGTTGCAAGTTTATCAAAAACACCTAGATTTGCATTTCCCGAAACACCTTAGGAATATGGAGTGTTTGAGATTTGTAATGAAACCTTGTGTGACATGGTTGGATCAAAGGTGTTATTTATAAAACTGCCATTATGTTTTAAAAGATTAAAAGCTTTAGATACTACCGCTTTTATACTGAAAAGAGCTCCATCTTGATCTGTTGAAATGACACCATGGAAGTTATGGTTTGGGGTAAAACCAAAATTGTCATTTCTTCAATTTTGGTATGCTAAGCATAAGTAAGATGTTTACAACCAAAGTCGGATGAGCATGTCTTTGTAGGTTATTTCGAATAACCATTGGATATTCCTCCATAACACCGAGGACAAAAGGGTTTGTCACTTGAAATGTGAAGTTTCTTGAAAAGGATTTTTTCGCAAAAGTTAAGTGGGAGGACAATAGAACTTTGATAAGGTTAAGGAACCTTAGCTAAATGTGCTGAGTTGCGCAGCGCCGGAAATCGTTCTGGGGGCTGCCATAATGCTCATAGCTTATGTGCCTCAAAGGTTGTGGTCACGAAGATCTAAGTTCTTATTGAACCAAGTCGGTCGGATAAACAATCAAATACTGAGATTTGAGAGTAATCATTATTGTTTGACAATGATGAACCAACTACATGCAAAGAAGCGATGATGGGCCATGACTCCGTCAAATGGCTTGAAGCCATAAAATCCGTGATAGCTCCATACACGAGAAATCAAGTTTTGAACTTGAATGACCCTCCGGAAAGGTGTAAAAACCTATCGGACATATTTGGATCTATAAAGAAACAGACATGGATGTTTCACATCTATGAAATAGTTAACATGTCGGTAAAGTATTTTACGACAATGTTCAAGGAGTTGACTATGACAAGATTTGATCTTTCATAGAGATATTTAGTCTGGACGGATTAAAGTAGCAACCACTACATATAATTTGTTATATGGTAGATGAATAAATAAAACAAAGTTCTTCTAATAGAATGGTTACCTAGGACGTGTACATGACACGGTCCAAAGGGTTTTGTTAATTCAAAGGATGCTAAAAGGGTATGCAAACTTCAATGGTTGAAGTAAGCATCGCGGAGTTGGAATCTTCACCATGATGAAAAAGGAGTTTTCATCACGAGACGATGAAGATGCTTGCATTTGCAAGAAATTAAGTGGGAGCACTGAGACATATTTCTAATACATTATGTGGATGACATCTTGTTGATTAGAAATGATGTATCTTTTATTGACAAAGGTTAAGAATTTCATTTCGATGAAAGACTTAGGCAAAACCCGAATATTTAGCATGAATGTCTATAGTGGACAGACTATGACGCTAATATGGTTGTGCCAAACATACATATATGAGATATTTAAGGAGTTCAATATAGAAACGACAAGAAACGGTTCTTGTTGCATGGAAAGGAATTGAATCAAGATTCAAGTGTATTCACACTTGATAAGTGAAACAAGATTCAAGTGTTTTGACACTTGATGAGTGTAATCACAAGAATTATTTTTGATCAATAATACCATGATATGTACACATCCAGATATGTCCTATGCTCTAAATGTTATGAGCATATACCAGAATGAATCATAAAATGATCATTGAACGATAGTGCGGATATTCTTATGATATTTTGGAAGAACTAAGAATATATTTGTGTAGAGGTGTCAAACAATTACAAATAGTTCACTGTAAAGCGTTACATTGATACTAGTTTTGTCATAAGATACAAATTAAGTTTATCTCAATTTAAACTATGGGTGGCACAATGTAATGGAAAGGAGTTTCCATGATGGATTTGGAAGAGTTCCAAAGTTAATACATTGTGACGAATACTACAACAAAAGGCTAAGTATATGACTACTATAGTAGCAGCAAAGGAGGGCATTTGTGTCAAGTAGTTTGTTATCAAACTAAGGTGTGGTTCGCAACGGGCTAACACTAAAGATATATTTTATGAAAATGGTATCGACATGATTTAACCCCAAGGAACTAAAGGTCTCACCGAAAGACCAAATTTATACAATGCCATCTCACTGGAGAATGAGTGATGCGTGAAGACGCAAAGACATGCAAATACACATGGACCTGAAAGTGTCAGATCCGTAGATTATGTTAACCACTTGCAATCGTGTATATGGAACACCAGAAAGCCATAGTTGTTCAATACGCAAAGTTTTTCAAACTAGATTATTGTCTCTAGTGCAAGTGGGAGGCTGAAGGGAATATGCCCGAGAGGCAATAATAAAGTGGTTATTATCGTATTCCTTATTTATGATAAATGTTTATTTTGCATGCTATAATTGTACTAATAAGGAAACGTTAATACATGTGTGTTTAATAAACAAAAAGGAAGTTCCTAGTTATGCCTCTCTTATAAACTAGCTTGTTGATTAACAAGATGATCAAAGGTTTCCTGATCATGGACATTGGATGTTGTTAATAACGAGGTCATAGCATTAGTGTAATGGTGTGATGAACATTCATCCGAAGTATAGCATTACGATCAAGGTCATTGTGTTTATATTGCTATAACATCATATGAAGTAATCTTAGTCCTTAGACCATGAGATCATGTCAATCACTAATACCGGAAGAGTATCTTGATAACATCAAACGTCACACTGTAACAGGGTGACTATAAAGATGGGTTCAGTGCTACGAAGGTGTTATATTGAGGCTCATGGATCAAGAGTGGAATTTGTCCATACCAATGACGGATAGATATACTCTGGGCCCTCTCGGTGATATCACATTAGTTAGCTTGCAAGCAAGTGATTTGATCACTAGAATGTTATATCACGGGAACGAGAAAAGAGTACGTGTCGGTAAGGAGATCAAACTAGGTATGGAGATACCGATGATCGAATCTCGGACATGTAATATATCGCGAGACAAAGGGATTGAGTTACATGCGTATAAGGTTCACACGATCACAGAAGTCATCGTTGAATATGTGGGAGTCAATACGGATCTCCAGGTCCCGCCGCTGATTATTGATCGGAGAGGGGTCTCGATCATGTCTACATTATTCGCGAACCGTAGGGTGACACACCTAAGGGATACCGACAACATTTGGAGCAAATAATATGCCAGAGAAAGAAAAAGGAAAGCGCATGAATTTATTTCACTAGACACCGAAACTGTTTCGGTTGAAATTGCTGAAACTGGTTCTGCATGTGAAATTAAATACTAGCAAGGGGTTTTATATGAATGTTTGTTAATTAAAGTAATTAACAAAATTCTAAATAAATAAATAAAAGAGTTTTATTTAATGAGAGATTACATTAAATTTGGTGGAAATTTAATGGAGGTGAGTGGAATTTTGAGTGGGGTGGCTATTTATGTGAGTGGGAGCTCCACCCTCATGAATGTGGAAGAGGTGGGGGAACCTCCATGGCTGCCACGCCATCGGAGGAGGCTGCCCTCCCCCCTCTCCCTATAAAAGGCACCCACTCCCTCCTCTCATCTCACACCTCCTCGCGAAGGATCTCTCTCCCCCCTTTAGAATTTCCCCATGGTCTCGGATCAGCGAGATACAAGTTCCCGGTGGATTTTTCTGGAATGATTTGTTGCTTCCGCTGCTTCGCTGGAGCAAGGGCGCGAAGGTTGTTGGGGTACCCGGACGTGTCTGCGATCACGGATGCACCACTACTTTGCGGTGCTGGATGTGATGGTGCTGGACCGGCTGGACCAGATGGACTTCATCACGATCTTGAGATCGGCAAGCGTTCGACTACATCATCCACGAGTACAACCTCGTTAATGCTATATGGTCTTCGAGGGTATGTATTCTATGGATGTACATCCACCTGTTGCTTGTATCTAGTAGATAGATCTTGGTACATAGTTGTTCCCATCGTAGGAAAAAAATTGTTTTCTATGCTGCAAACCCTACAGTAGCATGTCTTGTTCCAAACTATTGGGATTGCTTAGTGTGCCTTAAAGAAATTATGCGTTGTTTTATCATGCAAAAGCATAGTATTGTGGTATTCTCCTTTGATGTTTTGCTTGGGTTGACTTGGCACATGCTCACACCATGTTATGACTATGACAATTCACCATTAGCCTCTATGATCATTTAGTCCTTGACTTGTAGTACCACTCTTTGCTTTGATTAGTTTGCTTTGTTGCATTGCATAATTTTGGCCATTATTGCTCTCTTAGTTGGTTGCTCCCAGTCTTTTGCTAGCCTCCACTTGTATGAGTAAGTTCTACTCATGCTTCCAACTCCCAAGAAACCAAGTTATTCCAAAGTGTCCACTATAAACTCCTATGCATGGTGTGTTACACCACTCCAAAGTATATTCTTGTTTTCAACTATCTTCCAATTAAAAACTATTTTGTTATGAGAAAACTTAGTGATTAAAGCCCTCACGAACTTGATGGCACACTTTATTCTTTGCCCCTAATAAACTTGAACCATTGTGACAACTTTTTTGTATATGCTTGCACTTATAGTTGGAATTAGCAAAACCGTGCTGTCACGGGGAACATTTTCAACATTGCACTTGTACCTTGTTGTACTCAGTTTATATCATGTTCTTTTGTCTATGGATGTCACCGGTGTGAAATAAAGAGGGAAATTGTAAGTCCATGGAGTTTGTATCCTGTGTTAGAGAAACGCCTGGGCCGCTAGCCTAAGCCATGCCTAATCATGGTGGAAACTTGCAGCATCACCATAGTGACATCTATGACGCATTCTTCTTATAAAAAAAGACACACATTGAGAAAAGAGGAAAGAGAGAAAAAAGAACCATATTCCCATGGTACATAAGAAGAATTGATGAGATGCTCATTGTCTGCTTGCCTTGTCATTTTGGTTATGGGAAAGATCCTGTACCATGTACAAGGGGTACCCCGTTGGCGGTTCTCAATGATATGCAAATACTTATAGTGACAAGAACTTACCTGGACCCAAAGTTGAGTATGCATGAGGTGTGGCCCTCGTATTCAAGGGGCATGAGATTGCCAACTTATACTTCGTCAAGCATATACTCCAGCTTTGCCACTTTAACCTTAACCACTTCAAGATGCTTATGATAGGGGCAATGAGGGATGAAAGCTAACAAGTACCATAATTTTTTGAAGCTCTTTTTGAAACTTGTAATCCCTGCTTCCTTTACAAAAAGGCCTTTCTTCCACCATTATTGAGTCTCCACCTTATACCTTTAGGCACCATTAAGAGAGCATAGTTGTCATTCTGTGTGCAGTGTTCCAAAGCTTATTAATTGATGCATATTGTGTTATTACTTGCTCTTGTGCTATTTGTTTCTAGTCACCATTGTGAACTTTGCAGGTGCCCTATGCATTATATTGCTACTCTATGAGGGACAAGCTCATTGCCACTATGCTATGTTTTCTGCATGTGAAACAAACAAATGTTTTTCAATGCATGTTATTCATGATCTTTGTTTGTAGCTTGCCATGTTGCATGCATAATTACTATGTCCTATTGTTAGAACTCCATCTTTCATGCACATGTTTAGAGTTCTTTGATCCTAGCTTTCAATGCTTGCAAATGGTTGGATCTTTATTGTGAGGGTGCATGTCACCTCAAAAATTATTCTTTTATCACTTACCTACTCGATGACGAGTAGGAGTTAAGCTTGGGGATGCTGAAACATTGGAAACGTATCTATAATTTTTTATGCTCCATGCTTGTTTAGTATCTACTTTGATTTACTTGTCCACACTTTAAGGTGCTTTTTACATGTTTTCTGGTACTAACCTATTAACAATTTGCAACAGTGCCAGAAGCCTGTTTTATGTTGTTTTTGGTTTCAGAAAAGTTAGTAAAGAAATAATCTCGGAATTGTACGGGACGAAGTACAAAGTAAATTACTTTCCGTGGGGAACAAGAAGTCCAGAGGAGAGCCGGAGAGGCTGGCCAGAGGGGCCAAACCCCCCCCCCCAGGCGCGGCCACAGGTGGACCCGCGCCTAGATAGGGTTTGGTGGCCCTGGACGCCTCCCGGTCTCGCCCCTTCGCCTATAAGAAGCCCCCGATACATAAACCCTGAATACCCGATCAGAAATCCATGAAACCGTATGTAGCCACCGCCACCATCGTCCCTAGATCGGGGGGATCTGAAGTTATTCTCGGCACCCTGCCAGAGGGGAGATCATCCCGGAGGCCTTCTCTCCGGTATGATTCGTGAGTAGTTCCACCTTGGACTATGGGTCCATGTAGTAGCTAGATGGTTGTATCTCCTCCTTTGTGCTTTCATGTATAGATCTTGTGAGCTCTGTTCATGATCAAGATCTAATCTATTTGTAATCATGCATGTTGTGTTTGCGGGGATCCGATGGATATTGAGATTATTATGTTGGTTTGATTAATGGTTTTATCTTTATGATTCTATCATGTCTATGTTGTTTGTGATCTTGCATGCTCTCCGTTGCTAGTGGTTATCTTGTCCAAGTAGTTGCTAGTGACTCCAAGAGGGAGTATTTATGCTCGATAGTGGTTCATGCCTCTAGTTTCCAAGGTAAGTGACAATAATCTCTTTGGTTGTAGATGTGTTGTTGCTACTAGGGAGAAAACAACAGTCTCTTGTTCATGGAACATGTGGACTGTTTACCTTACACACTTTGCTTAAAGTAGTTGTCTGTTGCTTGCAACTTAATACTAGAGGGGGTTCGGATGATAACCTGAAGGTGGACTTCTAGTCATAGATGTAGTTGGATGATGGTCTATGTATATTGTTTATTGCCCAATCAACCTCATAGGATCTTTCTGGCTAGTAATTGCATTGTTATGCCTTGCTTAGTTCCTGTCAATTGCCCTGCCATAATTTGTTTACCCTTCATGCCATGTTGTTTATCTAAGGAGAGCACCTCTAGTGAACTATGGACCCCGGTCCAATCTTTACCATCAATACATCTTCCATTGTTACTTGTTTACTTGCTGCAAACCATTACCTTCCATACCATATGTTTAATCCTTTGTTACAGCAAACCGGTGAGCTTGACAACCTCACTGATTCGTTGGGGCAAAGTCTTGAGTTTGTGTTGTGCAGGTCTCCAAGTTGCTTCCAACACCCGTGTGATGTTTCCTTCCTCCTTCTGGTTCGATAACCTCGGTCTCTACTGAGGGAAGACTTGCTGCATGCTTCTTCACACCTTGCTCTTAGGGTTCCCAACGAAGTGTTCTACATAGGCGCATCAACAAGTATTTTGGCGCCGTTGACGGAGGAATCTACTTCAACCTCTTCCTCCCGTCAACTCAGCACTGCATCAACGAGAAATCAAGCTTTGAACTTGAAAGACCCTCTGGAAGGTGTAAAACCTTACAGTCGTGTTTGGATCTATAAAGAAATAGACATGAATGTTTCACATCTATGAAATAGTCGACATGTTGGGAAAGAGTTCACGACAATGTTCAAAGGTTGACTGTGACAAGATTTGATCTTTCATAGCGATATTTAGTCTAGACAGATTAATGTAGCAACCACTACATATAATTTAGTTATGTGGTAGTTGAATAAACAAAACAAGTTCTTCTAATAGAATGGTTACATAGGACATATACATGACACGGGCCAAAGGGTTTTGTTAATTCAAGTGATGCTAAAACCACATGCAAACCTCAATGGTTGAAGTAAGCATCGAGGACGTGAAATCTTCACCATGATGAAACTGTTAAAATAGTTTAAATTCATCGGAGATGATGAAGATGCTTGCATTTGCAAGAAATTAAGTGGGAGCGCTAAGACATATTTCTAATACATTATGTGGAGGACATCTTGTTGATTGGAAATGATGTATATTTTATTAACACAAGTTAAGAATTTCATCTCGATGAAAGACTTAGGCAAAACCCGAATATTTGGCATCAATATCTATATGGATAGATGTCTCATGCATGCCTCGGTGGGAAGAAGTATTGCATGGTCATAGTTGATGATTATTCAAGATACACATGGGTATACTTCTTCAAGCTGAAAAGTGAGACTCAACAAACTGTCATAAATTTTGCCAATGAGGTTCAACGTCAAAACAATGTACCAATATTGGCAATAAGAAGCGACAACGGCTCCGAGTTCAAGAACTACACCCTGAATGAATTTCTAAGAGAAGAGGGGATGCGACATCAATATTTCACTGCGTACACCCCTCAACAAAATGGTGTAGCCGAGAGAAAAAACCAGACTCTAATGGACATGTCAACGTCTATATTGCCTGAATTCAAGTCACCATACAACTTTTGTGTTGAAGCTATTTCCATCGCATGTCACTGATCAAACCGGCTTTACTTCCATAAAATCTTGGACAAGACTCCGTATGAAATACTTACCGGTAACAAGCCCAACATATCATATTTTTGGGTGTTTGGTTGTAAGTGTTTCTTTCTCATTAGAGGAGTTTGTTTGTCTAAATTTGAGTCTAAGGCTTTAGAAGGCATTTTTGTTGGTTATGGTGTCAAATCCCACACTTATAGAGTCTACAATAAGCTCTTCGGAACTATTGTAGAACTTGTAGTGTGGTATTCAAGGAAAATGATTGCTCCCATGTGGGGCAAGTTGATGTTTGTGATGCAGGTGTTGAAATACCCCAAGATGCCATAAGAAGAATGGGTGTGGGATTTTTCTGCCCCATTGAGGAACCCCTTGTGGCGGATCGGGAAGGACTATTGGGCCACGTAGAGATAAAATAAAAACTTTTTGCCTCTAATCGTGGTGATCCCAAGATCCAGCTAAGGTAGAAGGCCATGAGGTTTACCACTAGACGCGCAGTTGCGGATTACTGATGTAGTGCGTTAGTTGATGCAGTGCAGTCCTCACGATCCGATCGTCCTGGTGCTGATCGTATAACACCTCTGCTGGTATCCACATGTACAAGGAGAAGCACCGGCGGCGGACTGCTAGGTTCGGTATGTCGGCAGGACTGCTGTGGAGCTAGGGTTTCCAACATATGGAATGACCTAACCGATCAACGATTACCATTATGGGTTACTGTGCTCCACTATATATAGGGAGTGAACATGGGCTCCTCACGTGGCCCATTCACTAAAGCCCATATAACACTAGTCACTGTGAGTCCGACTCACTGACTCAGTCCTAATCCGGCTTGGGTCTAACCCAACCAGATTTCCAGTTCAGATCCAATATGAATTTGCTCCCGCTCTTAAGTGTGTAACCCCGCAGGCTCATGGCTACTTGGACACGATTAGAGTATGACTCTCAATCGATCAGTCAGTAGCGACTCCGAGCAGAACATGTCGACTCCCAAGTACCAAAGAGTCATGACGACTTGCCTTTCCAATGCGATTTGCGTCCGAGTCCCTTTTGCCCCACGATATACCTTATCAGACTATAGGCGAATATTTTTCATCCCTTAAATAGTCCGACTCTCTTCTCGATCTGAGATAAGTGATTCATTCGACTAACTCTTAGTCGATCGCCTCGGTTAACACTTAACTGAGTCGTGCTTGGCCATGCTTTCCGAATCATATCATCCGAGAGGACCCAGATAATATCTCTCCAAGTGGAGGGGCAAAATCCCATCTTGGTTATTCACATCACGCAGCTTGATTCTCAGTCGACCCGAACTCTGCCTTTATAACTGCCCAGTTATGGATCAGTGTTTGACAGAACCTAAGTCGGTGATCCTCAACTCGGACTATGCAATAACCTCAGGTCTAAGGATTACATTGATTGAGATATACAAATGACAACTTGTTTGTTCTACCTCAATATGGGTCAATCCGACTCGCTAAACTCTTTAGCTGAATCTGTGTAAGTAGGAATAGCATCACCATGCCTATGACAGGTGGAACCGAGTCATCAAGCCGACTTTCACATTGGTCTAAGTTGTGTGTCCAGCACAAACTCGATGACCAAGGATATTTAGTACAAACAACATGAATGTATAGTTCCACAACCGAATCACATATTCAATGATATACATCATATGCTCATACAAGGACAACTTAATATCTTTATGAATACAATGGGAAAACATCATCATACATGATTGCCTCTAGGGGATATTCCCAACAAGGACAATTCTCTACTCAAGTAGAGCCCTCATCTACAAAAGCTCAACAAGCTCCACATGCTGGAGAAACCACTGCACCAACACCACAACCATCTAAAGATCAAGCATCACCTGAAGCATATGGAAGCTCCAGGCCGGATTTTCTGGGTGAGGCATGATTATTCGGCCCTACCTCGTCTAATTCTAGGAACAAATTGGAATATCAGGAACAAGTAGAAACTCCTAGGCCGGATTTTCCGGGTGGTTCCGAATTATCCGGCTCTACTCCAACTCGTGCTAGAATCAACCAGGATGATCAAGATGGAGCAAGAACTCCCAGGCCGAATTATCTAGCCCCTCCCACAGCCGGATTATCCGAACCTAAAGTTTCAGAATAGCAGCAGCCTCCTGTTATGGCTGCTGACCAAAATCAAGAGCAAGGTTTTTCATCTCCTATCCACGCTGAACAAGTTGTTGATCAAGGTCAAGCTAGTGGTCAAGAAGAAGACTCGAATGATGAAGAAATTCCTCCAAGAAACAATAAGCTGATTGAAATTCGTCACAAAGCTCGTGGTGAAAGAAACCTAGAATTAAGAGGTCATACAATTGACAAAGTTATTGGTGATCTAAGAAGAAGGGTGTCCACAAGACATGAACTAGGGAGTTTTAGTGATCATCAAGCTCATATATCTATGGTCGAACCCAAGAAAGTTTTTGAAGCTCTTGAAGGTCCAGATTGGGTTGTTGCAATGCATGAAGAACTGAATAATTTCGAGCACAACAAAGTCTGGAAGCTAGTAGAGAAGCCCAAAGATTGCCACAATGTTATCGACACAAAGTGGATTTTCAAGAACAAGCAAGATGAGAGTGTAATTGTTGTAAGGAACAAGGCAAGATTGGTTGCACAAGCTTTCTCTCAAGTGGAAGGCATTGACTTTGGCGAAACTTATACTCTAGTGGCTCTCCTTGAATCCATTCGTATCCTCCTTGCTTATGCCGCTTATCATAATTTTAAATTACAGCAAATGGACGTTAAGAGTGCTTTTCTTAATGGTCCTCTACATGAGTTGGTATATGTCAAGCAACCCCCGGGTTTCGAGGATCCCAATTTTTCGAACCATGTCTACAAAGTCGATAAGGCGTTTTATGGCCTTAAACAAGCCCCACATGCATGGTATGAGCACCTTAAAGATCTCTTGTTAGACTGTGGCTTCGAGGTTGGGAAAATCGATCCCACTCTTTTTAGTAAGAAGGTTAAGGGGGAGCTTTTTATATGCCAACTATATGTAGACAACATTATCTTTCGCTCTACTAATAAAGCTTTTAATGATGAATTTTCAAAGCTTATGACTGACAGGTTTGAGATGTCTATGATGGGAGAATTAGGGAAAATTCCTGAAAAAAATCCGGATGTGAGACCCTAAGGTACTCAACAAGTATTTATGCAATTAAAGAGATAGCTTGGAATTTGACGTGATAGTGACAAAAGATAAACATCTACAACGGTCTGTAGAGACATGCAATAACTTGCATCTAAATAGATATATACGTGAGAGCGCATAAGGCGGTAACCAACAAATATATAACATAAGTAAAGTAACGAACCTGAATATTACCAACTCGCATACCATACAAGAAAGCAACTAAGGGTAAACCAACTCTAGGCAGTTTTAGTTAACTATTTCATTATAGTTGTACCATTTACTAGTCAAGCTAAGTCTAGTTTATTTTGCTATTTTAGTTCAAGTTGTCTGGTCGAGAAACTGTGTGAAACTATGCTCCAAGTAGTCCATAACAACGGACACAGATTTTCGAAAACAATTACCCTGCATGGCTGTACCAAATTACCCCAACACTCTTGCTTCAACCTCGAAAAACAAAATGAAAGCAAAAGCAATGAACTATCACGACAGAACCATTCCAAGAACGAGAGAATGTTTTAGGCGGCCACCCAACTAAGCTACCTGCATCGGAGTTGGCTAACTCTGAGACAGACCTAGATGTTGTGTGCACCGCTAAAATTTTAGAGATCATATGTGTGACTCTCTGGCAAAAGTGCGACACCTAAGCTGTAGTATAATAAACGCTCATCCTGCAATAGAATAGTAAACATGGCATAAGTACAGAAGGTAATGTATAAAGCTTGAACTAGTTGTGGCCTCCAAAACAAACTTCAGAACAAGGTTAAGTTCAACGGGATCCAAGAAAGTCGCACACCAGCGGTTAGCGCGATAGTTATGGAACATGTATCAAGTATTCGGGCCCTACGTGACACAAGTGAGCAGGATAAAATCCAAATCTCAACTATTCTCACTGATGCCTATTTTATTTAGTGATATCATTACTACAAAAATTAAATTGTTTAGGGTACCTTGTTATCCACATCTTCTCAATAGATAAAGCTGACAGATTCAATGCCCACGTCTATCCAAGAGATGAATGTCAAATGACTCCACAAACCCTACACATGCAGTTCTATGACTCGCATGACTTCACATAACTCCTGAACCAATGTCTGTTGGGATAGAAGGATCAAGCTTTATACCAGGGTGTAAGATCTCACCTTTGTAAAGGTAAAGATCCCTGTAATTGCAATGCTAGTCCCTGGATCAATAGCTAGCATCCACAGTTAAGATGTAATATCAAGAAACAAAGGTCATAATACAACTTTATAACCAGGAATAAAATAATTCATTACATCTTACATAGCTCATTTGGTTATCTCATTACAATGCAGCAGTAATAACTATAGCATGGAGTCCTTCATCTTCAAAGTGCCACAGGCAATCATGTTGGTTGTAGACTTGTAATCCTAATCAATACACTTCACTAACATCAAACAAACATGCAACATAATAAGTTACAGCCACAAGGGTCAATACATTTGAATTGTATTGGCAAGTGATACTATGGTAGTATAGTGGTAACTATCATGTATATGCATTTGGCTAAGTGGAGCTTAGGCTTGCTTTGCTCAAAATAGATTTTCCTTATCTTTTGAAAACACTAAGTTTAGTTTGTCAAAAATCACCCAAGGAACCACCAATAGAAATTGGTGAACCTTAAACCCTTGTTCAACCACAAGTTTTAACTTAGAAAATTGGGATGAGGAGATTCTTGATAGCTTCCATGTCTTGATGCTCAAATTGTCCTTTGCCAGGGACATGGCTAAGTACTTATATTTTACACTCTATAGAGGTGGTGCACTTTCCCCAAAAGAATTGGTATCACCAAGACAAGATCTTTCAGAAGCCTTCCCTTAGACCAGAATGGACGCGTTCCAACCTATCATCCCCTACCACCAACTGTCCATTTGGCTAAGTTATTGCAACCTATATGATCCAGGCAGAGCCCATAATGCCATGTGGCTGCACTTGAAGCTTCTCAACATTTGACATCTCAAATCTCTTTGTTCCTGGGTGGCATTCCACAACTGAGATACCAAGTTTTCCCCAGTATACTGGACTTGGTGATGCCCAAGTTTTCCCCAGCATACTGGACTTGTGTAACCACTCAACACAAACCTTTCCTTCCATTCCACCCAGGTGATTCATTCACTTAGTTGTTTTATTAAACAAAACACAAGTCCTTGACTTAGAAATATTCCATAGCATGAATATAATCCACCCTTGTTTTCTACTAGCTAAGCTAAGCATGATGGTAGTAGGAATCTTAACATAGGAAAATTCTACTAAGGTTTCACCTACTAGGATTTCCCATGGCATAGTTTATACTTAGAAAAATTTCCATGCAAGTCCTACTTAGAAATATCACTAATGCATAGTGAAAATAATGGGACAAAAGTATGAAGCATCACTTACCTTTTTGGTAGAGATTGTAAGTTCACTCCTTGATCTTGCAATAGTCACACTCTTCAAATGTCACTACAATTCAATCAAGCAAGGCACAATTTAAATCAACCATTCAAGAAATCATCACATAAAATAATAAAACCAAAGCAATGCATGCAAGCATGCCAAAGATTGTTTTATTTTGGAAAAGTGGTTTCTATAGGTTGTAAACATCATAATTTGTCTATTGGTCATTCATAAAAGTGGCAAAACCATTTGATATTGAGTTAGTGAAAATGGCCATTTAAATCATTTTTGTTTTGCTAGAAATGATTTAAATAAAATTAATATTCCCTAGTGTTTGGCAAACACATTTTCCAAACACAATTGTTAGTGTTTTATGGTCAAGTGTTTAATATTAAAACCATTTGCAAAAGGTTTCACCTATAAACCATTTTTATACCAAAAGTCCAAAACAATATTTTATGTTGTTGAAATTGCCTTTTAGCAAAGTAATAATTTATAGGGTTCATCAAATATATTTTTAATTCTCAAAACTTGGTGTTTAGGGTCAGAGAGTTTAAATCAAATCATTTTCCAAAGGTTTTACTCAAAGGGCATTTTTAACACATAAACAATATTTTTATTTGACTAGAAATGTTTTATTCTAGGAGTTATTCTTTAACTTCACAAAGTATCATTTTTAAATCCATAAGTTGGTTTATATGGCCAGTAGGTTCAACAAAATCTATTTGCCAAAGATTTTACCATAAAAATATTGCTAGAATAATTTTTATATTCAAAATATACTTACACTTGTTTCTGCAAATTCAACCAATTTTACAGAAGCAATTCATTAAACAAAGTGAATGGTTGGATATAGTTTGTTTTTATGATTCGATTGATATAAAATTTACAAAATTTGGACGTGTAGATTTAAAGTTATGCAATTTACAAAATCAATCATCTAATAGATCAAATTTTCTATTTGAATCAGCAGGCAGGGCCACGTGGCTTAATTCTATTGGTCTGTACCGCTTCGGTTGGATTGCGTTACAGGGTGCATTGGATCTAAGTGAGATTGAGCGGTGCAGATTAGCTCGTCCCCTTCGTTGAGTCCATCTATTGCATCCCTACGATCTAGATTCGACGGTCCTCAGTGCATCGAACTAGAACTGGCGGCGCTGGCGGCGGCGAGTGGCGGCGACATGCTCTGTCTATGGCGTCACAGCGGCTACAGGAAGCGAGGGAGTAAAAGGAATGGCTCACCAGGTTCAGGGGATCGTTGCGATGCTCAACGTGTTCGAGAGGAGGCAGAGGCGCACGGATGCGGCGGGAATTCCTCGCTGAAGATGCTCCTGGCGTCGGCACGTTCGGGAGTCATCGGAGGTGAGGCTGAAGGTCACGCGCGAGTGATTGGCGAGCACCTGGAGATGCAAAAGACACAGGCGAACCAAACGGCATGATTCTCTAGTCGAGGCGCGCATGGAGTCGAGTTCTAGGGCTCACCGGAGTTGCGGGGGTCGTCGGTGGCGCACTGGTGAAGACGTCGCCAACGTTCTGGAACACGCGCGAGCGAGTTACCGCTACTGGGAGGTACGCCTGGTGCTGGCGACCACGCTCGGGTGCTCCAGGGGCAGTAGGGGTGGCTGGCTTCGCCGGAATCCGAACAGGACCTCGTCGGAGCCTGGGTGCTTGCAGCGAGCAATTAGGCTAGCCCTAGGGCGAAGAGGAGCTGGGAACAGAGGGGAATGGTAGAGGAGAGAGGGGCGACTAAGTACATGCGTTCACGGCGAGGTTTAAGCGAGGCATTGAAGTGAATTGATCTCGGCATTCATCGGTAGGAAATGGTCGAGCGTGGTCATCGCGGGTTAAGGAAGAAGGCCTACCAGGTGGGGTTGGCTGGTCAGCGAGAGAGAAAGGAAGAGTGGATCCAGGCAGTCAGCGGATCCGTGGGTTATATGTGGGTGAAAGAAAACGGTTCGGGGTGGGGAAAAAGATGGGATGGTCTGGCCAGATGGGCTTAACTGGGATGGGCTGCTCTTTCATATCTTTTTTTGCACAGAATGCTTCTCTTTTTCCTTTTCTATTTATCTGATTTGGTTTTTATTCAAACAATTCAAACACTATTTGAATTCAAACTTCTACCAAACTTTGGGTAAATTTTAATACTGTTATTTAACATATTCTAAAGTCAAATTTAGAATAATTCTTTTATTCTTTTTAGGGTCTTATATTTATTTTAAAAGTAGACATTTGTCTTTATTTCAAATAGGATTTAATATGTTTCAAAACTCTATTTGGAACCTAAATTTTTACCAAACCTTTTCAGTAGGTTTTATTAAAAATAAAACACTTTAAAATATAATTTAAAATACTTTATTATGGATATTAATAAATCCTCATGATTTTATTCAAATAGTCTTTTACTCTTTTTATTAAACAAAACATTTGATTTTATTTGCTTGGCCAAATTTAATTTGGCTCTTAAAATAGTCCTTATTTATTATTTCTTCCTTTGCTTATAAAAACCATATCTTTTTATTTAAGGATCCAAAAATGGTGATTCCAACTTGTAAAATTTTATTTAATATTTGTTTATCCTTTTAAATCTCTCTAGGATTATTTGCTCACCATTTGGTATGTATTTTAGATAGGAGCTTTATTAGCTTTGGAAATTCAATTTCCTTATCTTACTAAATTCATAATATTTTATCTATGGTTCCAATTTGAATGAAAACAATTTCTATGGTTTTATAATATTTCCATTTGTCATTCTTGCTCATTTATAAATGTTTGTTGACAAATTTTATATGGATCAAATCAATGGTCTTAGAGATATCTTGGAAATCTCCTATTAGGGTTTTAGGGTTTTGGTTTATTTTCCAAGTGTTTAAATTTCAAGATGCATTTATGAAGAATGAATTCCATTTGATTTGAATTTTTGTTGGATTCAAATTTCATTCAAAGTTTGTTCAAGATGGGTTTTGATGTTTCCATTTAAAAACAAAAAGTTTCTTTTCACTCTAAATTTCAACAATTATTTATTTTGTTTATTTATTTTTCACATTTCAAAATTTGGAAAATTTTGGAATATGACACAGGGCTGAAAATTAAAGGTTGTATAGTACGGATCGCAACTCGAGATACCGAATCAAGATAGTAGTGCAAGAATAAGACAAAGGCATAGATGCTATCAATGTACATGCAAGCATAGGAATTCTTGCATACAAATTCTAGAGTTAAGTTGAACTCCTCGGGGTAGTGGGTGATATCGAAACTATAGTTGTTCACTTTGTTTTCAATGCATATCCGGAAGAAGCGAGCACACATGTGCTATACAGAAACTACGGAACAACATCGGAATGGTACTAAGCAATCAATCAAGGTATGTCATGATGATAGATGCTAGATGCAAACCATATTGATGGTACAAAATTGGTGAGGCATTGCATGCATCAAAATAATTAAACACCATTTTATTTGACATTTTTATTAGGTGGAAAACCTTGTTTGAACCTAATTAAAATGCATTATACAACATGCAATTGATGATATGGATGCCATATTTGGATTCTTCTCGTTTTTCGATTGGCTTAGACATATTATTTGTCGAGTTTTGAATTACGGATTAAAAGATATTAAATGTTTCATATTTAAGTAATATAAAACAGATTATATTTATTTAATAATTATTAAGTAAAATAGATATTATGAAATATTATTAAATTCTAAACATTTTTCATATTCCAAGTTTCGGAAAATTCAAATGTAAAAAATCATTTTGCATAATATTTCTCAAAATTGATTGAATAAATAAATAAACTCTATGTTGTACTATCAAAAGGAACTTGGCGAAGTATAAGAAAATAATTCTCAAAAAAATACACGTTACAAAAAAATTGTCAACTATCCTCTAGATAGGTCAATAATGATAAGAGAGTATGAGACGAGACCTAGACGAATACGGACTGAGCTAGCCGGTCGATCTATGGACCTCAACAAATATATACTACTCCGTACGTAACCAGGCGATACCAACACAGCCCTAGAATAAGATCGTTTTCTAGAGAGAAGTAAAATCGCTACATAGATCATCGATTGAGAGGCCGGTCTAGCGGCGGCGAATACGATCGATGGCCGACGACGAGCAGGAGGAGCTAATGATGGCGGAACCCAGGGAGTATAGCAGGTGGGTAGTGACGTGCGTTTTGGGCTGCACCGCTGTCTCGCTTCTCTGCATCTCCTTCATCGTGCTGCACAAATCCGACGGCGTCGACAACGGGACGGTGGCGTTGACGCCTAACGCCGTGTTTGCCATTGGGTTCCCCTTACTCATGCTGACCTTCTTCTTTTGCGCCCTCTTCGGTATCCTGCTTATTGAGTGGTGTAGCGGCAGAATATATCCAGAGGGACCGTTATTTGTAGATATACTGTTATCGCTATAATTAGTTCATCTAATTAATAGATTTGTGTGTCTAATTAGTGGTGCATACATGTGTTGTACGATGCTCTATTTAATAGTAGTAATATTGCAGTGGTATATGAATAACTTTCTAAAAGATCCATGAATTTTAATGCTAAAACCTCTCTGAAATTTGTGTGTTTTACTGCCCAAGCACTCCGCACTTTTATTACACCTGTTTTTATAATCGGCCTTCTCAAAATATCCCCCTCTCCGGATGGAGTAGGCATTGCACACCGTTGAAAAAAGAAATAGAAATAAATTAAAAGTATGTGTACTTGTTTTTGATACCATGATCTCTGTTTGTGGAAATTTTCATGCAAAAATATCAGCATGTATGTTTCTTCGAGAAAAATGTTTGATGCTCTAAACTAGCGATAAATTTGGCACTCAGCTTGTCTTTTTAGCACACGTCATAATATGTGTGCATACAAGTTGCAAACAACCAACTAACAAGAACATATACATGTCTAATTTTTTCATAAAATTATGGACGTGGCTAGCTAGCACTCAAGGGCTGGTTAGTCCGTTCGAGCCCTCGCCCAAATAAGGTAAGGGTCCATCAACCACCCATGATCCCTTTCCGGAAAGGCTCCAACAACCCATAAACACGCCTGAGCAACCCGCACTAATCCCCAGGTTTTATTAATGGGGAGTGTCTACGTCTCAGGCGTCTGAGAAATAGTCGTTGTCAATTATAAGCAAGTTTCAAACGCCTGCGAAATAGTTATTTCTCAGTCGCTGACGTTCTTGTCAATTATAAGCAAGAATTATAAGCAAGTTACAACTGGGACCCGTCAGAGTTCAGTTACAAGTAAGTTGCAACTGCACCCCCTCCACACTGATGGGTGCTCAGTTACAAGGAAGTTGCAACTGAGACCTAGCAGAGCTCAGTTATAACCAAGTTGCAACTAGCCCTCCGGCGGGGCCCCGGTTACAAGAAAGTTGTAACTGGCCCGCCGATGGAAATCAAGTCCCTCCCCCCCAAGATACAAGGGTTTAGGGTTAGTCACAACATACTTGCGACTAGCTCGGTACATTCGCGATTACAAAGCAAATTACAAAATGATTCAAATCCAAGTATATGTAGTCGCGACACAGTTGCAACTAGGGTTTCAGTCACACCATGCTTGCGACTGGCTCAATACATTCCCGGTTACAAAATGACTCAAATCCAAAAGTATATCCAGTCGCGACA
Source organism: Avena insularis (assembly GCA_023614405.1). NCBI lineage: Eukaryota > Viridiplantae > Streptophyta > Magnoliopsida > Poales > Poaceae > Avena > Avena insularis. Next base: position 67,448,092 of record CM042697.1, read on the forward strand.
TGGATGCAACTAGGGTTTCAGTCACACCATGCTTCCGACTGGCTCAAAACATTCTCAGTTACAAAGCAATTTGCAAAAATGACTCCCCGCGATGAGGTCTCGCCGATGAGGTCCCCCTCCCTCCTGGTTGCAATCAAGTTGCAAATGTCTCCCCTTGGCGGGGCCCTAGTTATAAGCAAGTTGCAACTGGGACCCGTCAGAGCTCAGTTATAAGTAAGTTGCAACTGCACCCCCTCCACACCGATGGGTGCTCAGTTATAAGGAAGTTACAACTGGGACCCAGCAGAGCTCAGTTACAACCAAGTTGCAGCTGGCCCTCCGGCAGGGCCCCAGTTACAAGCAAGTTGCAACTAGCCCGCCGATGGAAATCAAGTCCCCCCCCAAGTTACAAGGGTTTAGGGGTTAGTCACAACATACTTGCGACTAGCTCGGGACATTCACGATTACAAAGCAAATTACAAAATGATTCAAATCCAAGTATATTTAGTCGCGACACAGTTGCAACTAGGGTTTCAGTCACACCATGCTTGCGACTGGCTCAATACATTCCCGATTACAAAACAAGTTGCAAATGACTCAAAATCTAAAAAACAGCATCAACATGATTGCAACTAGGGTTATGGTTCAGTTGCAAACATACGTGCGACTGACTCGGCGCGTCCGTGCTTACAAGCAAGATGCAAATGACTTAAATCTAAAAATCCTAGTCGCAACATACTTGTGACTGGCTCGGGACATTCTGGTTACAAGCAAAATTGCAAAATGACTCAAATCCAAAAATCCTAGTCGGTACATAATTGCAACTGGCTCGGGGCGTTCTCGTTACAAGCAAAACATAAAATTTCAAAAACATAAAAATAGATTTTCGGAAAAAACAACAGACCAATAAAAAACCCAAAAAAAAGAAAAGCAGAGAAAAACCGAACATGTAGCAGAAAACTAATTACAAAAAAGTTCATTCATGACCAAAATAGAAGAGAAAAAAATTTGAAGGGGGTTTGAAATAGTTCATTCACGACATAAAACAAAACATACCAAAAAAAGGTGAACAAAAAACCTTAAAAAAAGGAAAATTGAATTTTTGAAAAATCATAAACATCAAAAAAAACATCTAGAAAAAGAAAATGCACTCCTAGTTACAACAGAAACAAAATAACAAAAATATAACAGCAAAGTAAAAAAACAGGGCAATTTGCTGCCCATAGAGAACAACCCCATCCAAAGACGGCACATAGTGGATTCTGGGGTTTTCAGGTACAATGACAGCGCATAGTAAATTCGTATAGGCCCACTTTAGCTTCCAGTTAAAAAGGTAAAAGATATAGCCCACACACCACAGAGTACCATAAAAAACAGACCGAATCGCGAAGCAAATCGTACGACGGGACGCGCGACTGAGAAATAGCAATTCCGTTATTAATGCGCAGATAACGTAAACCCGTCCCTCCTCTCACTAAACCTAGATCCCTTTTGATGCAAGGCATAGACCCCCGTTCTCTTTCCTCCTCTATATCTCCATGGGTCCTAGGTTCTGAATCAAAGTAGTAGCTCCCAATAGGCCAGGAAAAAATCTAGTGCTTACAAGAAAGAAAATCACAAGGTAATTTCATCTCCTTTCTCTCTTTCCCTCACTCCACCCTTCAGCACCTCCTCTCCATTGAATTCCCACGCCCCAGTTCAAGAAAAACCAGAGCTCATATGTGGATAGCTTGAAGTAGAACAACTAGATTATGGAAAGAAAACCAAGAGAGATCCCATGAGCAACTTGGGTCAGTTAATTTTGTAGCACAAATCATGAAAACTGGAACCCAACAAAAAGTAGTTCTTCCACAACTTCCTAGTCGTATTGTAGATACAAGGAGGAGAAACCCGGGGCACAACTAAAGTTGAAAAGTTGCATACACTAGGGCATCCCCACAGCAAAAAACAGAGCTCTGCATTGGATTCTGAGACCATATGCTAGGAATAATATAGTGGATGATTGTCCAACAATTTAGTTCTGACCTAGGTACAACATGAGGGGCATAACATGGACATAGTTGCATACATGGGGCATCTACAGGTTTCACCCATCGTGTAAGTAACAAAAGTAACAACCAGCATTAACTTATTAAATCAATCATGTCAGATGTATGCAACCAAAAACTTCCAAAAACAATTGAAGCAAATTATTATGTAGATGGCAGTAAGAACATTGAGTTTAGTTGTATTCAACTAGTATTGAGCATATATGATGCAAAAAAACTAAAATGTGACTCCATGTTTCCAACATATTAAAATAGGCAAAAAAAAATATTATGCGCACATAAACATGTTTATCCAGAACAAGGAACTGAAAAATTAATACGTATGGAAGGTCATCAGAAGTGACACCTAGTAGACTGAAACACTTCACCTAGTAGATATGTGGTAGACCATATTTACTATTTTATTTTGTACATCTGACGCGGCTCAATTGTAGAGCTTCGTTGGGAGACCCCAAGAAAAAGGT